>JAPPVO010000007.1:26816924-29508191 GCA_030407325.1 Camellia japonica
CACTACCCATCACTACACCACCACCCATCTGCCACCACTACCCACCACTCACCACCATCCACCACCCATCACCACCAACCACCCACCTGCCAGCACCACCCATCAACACCCACCACCCATCACCACCCACTACCCCACCACCACCATCCACCACCCAGTAGCCACCACCCACCACCACATTTAATTTAATGCAACATATTTATTTCTGAAAGTTACTAAGAAACACATTGCATATTAATGACAACATATTTAATTGTCTTTGGTAGACTACACATAAATTTGCATATTACACATTGCATGAACAACATATATAAGTACACATGTACTAAGAAAACCATTATCTTCATGCCCATGGTGAACATGATTTTGCCACATAGCAGTAGCAATTGCATCCCTAACGTTCGATTGGGACGTTAACCCATGTTGTGACATGTCAATGTAGTCAGCTTGGTCTCCAACAAGGCCGTCTGCTTCTGCTTCTCGGCCATTTCATTATCAGCTTCCATAAAGAATGGATCCATAGCTGCATGCAAACGGATCCAATTGTGCACTACACAACATGAATCACGAGAGGCCCTTGTCGTGTAGACTTGTAATTTGGCATGGACGAATATTGGGAAGCGCTTCTTCAAAACACCAAATGTTCTTTCTATGACATTGCGTAATGACGAATGTCGATGGTTAAATAATTCCTTAGGTCCTGCATAACGATGGCACGAAACTCTTGCAAGTGATACCGTTGAGACGAAATGGGGCAAGAAATCCAGGCATGTTCGTGAAACCAGCATCAACTAAATAGTACTTGCCTACATGTAAATAATGGATACACAGTTCTGTCAATTGATATGTATAAAAACGGACAAGAAAAAAAGTGTACCGTATGTTATTCAGGGACAGTCACCATTGGGTGGGTGTGGGAACTGTAGATCAGCTCGTGTAATAGAGTCAACCAGAATAGCGTTGTCGTGAGCGCTACTTTCCCATCCAGAATTAATAAATGTGAACAACATATCAAGTCGCAAGCTGCGAGTACATTTTGCGCTACCGTTGCTTTCCGACCGCGGAATGTATTTTGTCTTGAAGCAGGCACCCATGCATCCACCAATGTGCCATCGATAGACCGACACAATCCTAATTGACAGATATCAGACTTTGATATTAAAAGCGAAACAAACTGATTGATTTTACTTTCATAATTAAAAAATAATAATATTTATTAACCCTTATTGATATGAACAAATTTACAGGACAGTGACACTGTTCGTACCTTGAACCAGGGAAAAAATCGCCTGTCATTTAAAATTTTTCCCGGTATGTCCTCTAGGTTACGTGGTTTGATAACCGATGATGAAAGCTTGCACAATGCCCGCATAACAAATTTTATTGCCGACAAATTGTTTCCGTGGAGTGTTGAAATCTATCTGCCATTATTCGATGGCGATCATTTTGTGCAAAAGTGTATAAAAAAATTCCAAGCGATTCCTCCACACTTATATGCATATGTTCAGTATCGATAAAGCCATTATGGAGTAAAGTGTCTTTCAATAAAATAAATGTTTGTGCATCCATTCGCATAACGTTCATCATTGTTTCTGGATGGCCATTTAATAGGCCGAATATGTAATCATCACCTCTGAATGGACACGTTCGCTGCGGTCGGCGACTAGTTGACGCGTTGATATGGTCATGCATTACAACAATCATCAAGAAATCCATAAAATCATCAACAACCTCATCCTCCTCTGATGAGAGCTCCATTGTATTGTGTTCTCTGTCGGATGACATATCCTTTGTCTACATCACAGTAAAAGCATAATTATAAAATATGTTATTCATGCAGTAACGGTTAGCGTTATTGTGAAACAGTAAAATTCAGAGGATAACAAAATTTATTTAACACATGGTCATATTATAATAACTTCCATAGTTTCAATATAACAGAAAACACTTAAAAGTTCAAAAAAAAAAAAAAACATAGAACATAGAAAAGGAAAGACGATATGATGGAATGAGAAAAAATAAGAATAAAAACCAAATCAGTTTTAATGAAATGATCAAACAGTTCAGCAAGAAGATTTGCTAACTTAGCAAAACAGAACGTCTCAGTTCACTGCAACGCGAGGATCATGGCTAGGCGCAAATGGGTAGGAGTGCGCATGAAAAACCTTCGCCATTCCTTATCCTTGAACAGTGTCAGTGCCCTAACGTACTGCAACGGTGGTATGTCCCCAAGCTCAAGCATGCATCTTGACATGCATAAGGGAATAATCATCACCACCTGCACTTACAGCCTCAGTCTCATTTTCTCGTGCAGTGAATGTCCTGTTTTGGCTTGTACATAGGATGTGAAAGCTGCGCACACATCATCAAAACCCATTGACCGTGACTTTTTGGAACGACCACTGTCAGTCTGGCTGGTTGCAGGGCCCCTCTTGTGACTTTTGCCCTTTGCTGGATCGATATACTCATCCCCGAATAAGTCAACAGGAATGGCCTCAGCAGCATTACTCCCACCAGCATCAGCGTTCCAAAATTTATTTAACATGTCGTCTTCTTCTTCTGAGTCAAGGGGTCCTTGTGTGGATGCACGAGACAGGGCCCTTGTAGCACAACAATTTTCAACAATTTCTGCCATTTCTTGAAAATATTCAAATCCTTTTGTCCTAAACTTCTTCACATTTCTGCTAGCCTACAACAAGTACAAAACAAGAATTAAGCATTGTATATATCATGAAATGTTTAAAATAAAATTAGAAAATAGTACAGATTAATGGAAAACCTTATCCCAAAATTCATCGGGTGCAACAACAGTGCCTATAATAGGTCCCATCCCAGACCAGTCTGTGCCTGGAGTCGCTTAAATGTCTGGTAATCAGCTTTCAATCGCTGATATTTTTGGCGCACCTTAACACCTGTATACCGAAATCCATATATGTTGTGCAGCTGATTTGCATAATGATTCCAATGCCTAATTGTCCACGAAGTAGTACGGCCCGTTGTTTGATTGTTTCTAACCTCATCTCTCAACATATTTATTAATTTCGTTTCAATTCTGGCGTCCACATTTTGGTGTTCTCATTGTCATCGAGAATATTTCCATCCATCTATAAATATACAAATTATATTGAAACTAGTTTGGGATGAATATACAAGCAGAACATAGTAATTTAAAGTACACTGCGATGGATATACAACAATAACAGTGCAAAATGATTTGAAGGAGAACACAATAAAGGAAAAAGAACAGATGATTTTATTTCAAGAAAAAAAGTACATAGCAAATTAATTGAATTTAAATAGCAGAAATATAATCACAAAAAAAAAAAAAACATTCAGATAGAAGAAATATAACCACAAATAAAAAAATATATATTATTAAGTTTTATAAACCCAAAACCAACTTTTTTTCCTGTGTCCCAAACGGCCCCTTGCAACTAGTCATGGAAAAAACATTTTTTTGTTTTATCAAAAAAAGCTTTGCATAAAAAAAAAATCGCTAAACCTTTTTTTTTTATTCTACAAAATGTAATTTCAGCCAATAGAAAGAAAATGAGAGAAAGTATGGTATGAACTCGATCAAAAAAAAAAGTATGGTATGAACATTTTATTTATTTATTTCTATAAATTAAAATATTGGTGAAAATAATAAAAAAGTAAAATACATACATAAATATTCTAATATGTTGAAAAATTATGAAAAAAATATAATTAATTTTAACATAAGTATATTGACTTATCTTTTAATAAGATGAAAATAAAAAATATTTTAATGTAAAAAAGATAACATTATTATTTTTTTTAATTCATATTCATATGAATGATAAGTTATTAATAAAAAATTAAATGCTATTAAAAGTGAAAACTTTACTATATTTTCTATAAATCTTATTTACCATATAAATAAATAAATATAGACATATATATGTCTAAATGGTAATATAACAGTAGCTCTCTCTGGTTTTAACCATGTCTAAATCTACATTTTTTTTTGAATTTACAATCACATAAAAACAAAAATTAGTATTGGTTGTTAACAATGTAAAAAAAAAAAATTCTGAATTAAAAAAAACACAATGTTAACATTCAGTTAACAATGTTTTACAAAAAAAATTCAGTTAACATTCAATGTTTGAAATTTGTGTTTAACATTGTGTTATTTGATTTGAATTCAAAACAAATTAGTATTGGTTGTTAATTGAAATTAAGGAAAAAAAATAGTAAAAAAGCAGGTGGGTTCAAACAGTTCAGGGAGGAGCGGTGGTTCAAACCATCCAGGAATGGAAAGCGGAAGACAAACCGGAAGAGAGGTGGGAAGACCGGGTGGTCGACCGGCCGGATGACCCGGGGGACGACCGGCCGGCACTGCCGCTTCAGCTTTGATCGAAGAAAGGTTCAAACAGTTCATAATTTCAAATAAGAACCGATCTGAAATGGAAAATACGACCTACCAAATTCTGATAAAACCATTTACGAACTGATTTCAACTTCTCCGAAATCATTTATACATAACAATGAATGATTTACTGACTATTCTTGAAGAACAAAAAGTTTTTACAGTTCAGGAGGAATAATCGACTCGTCTAAAAGCATTTTCAGATAACAAATTTTCAGATAACAGATGAAGGATGAAGGATTTATTTACCAGATTAGTGGGAGTTGAAAAATTATCGCCGGTGATGGAATGTGTATACTGATTTAACGTGCCATTGTTTGCTCGTCGAATTCGACAATAAATTTGATAAATTTGACCTTAAAAAAAAAATAAATTAGGATGAATTTCTCAAATAATTTCCCTATAACAAAATATGTAAATAATTTTGTGAGTAATTTCACCTCGCAGTCTTCGTTGTTTGGTTGCCCGCAATAAGAATCGTCCGCAACGCACAAATCGTAACTCAGTTGATTTGTGAAATATGATACTAGTACAGAGCTTGGGTGGATTCATTATTTAAAAATCAGTCTCACTTTTGAAACTTTGAAACTCACCCGTGATGAATCTGAAGTACGGATGTTTGATACAGAGAAGCCACCCGTGATGAATCTGAAGGACGGGTGTAGATGAGATCCACGTGAAAGTTGGGAGACGATGAAGAAGGCAGAAAGGGAGATACTTGCTACCAAACAGATTTTCAAAATGTAATTTGAATTAACACGTGGAATCAATTTTTGAACATCGTATCCAAACGTCATGCGCGAGCTCACGTGTTGAAAATTGATTTCAGTTCACAACCAAACAGAGCCTAAAGTTTTAGAAACTAAAATTTAAGGATAAAATTATTTTTTAGGGACTAAATATTTTTGTTTCGAAAAGTGTTATTATTATATTTTAGCAACGAAAATTGAACATTAGTGATGAATTATTATCCTTTTGGGACTAAATTTTTTATCTTAAAAAATAAGTCATTTTGAGACTAAATTATTTTGTCCCTAAAAATTTATTTACTAGTAACATTTTCAAAATTTTATCACTAAAAGTCTTGTTTTTGACTTTTCAGAACGACCTTTTAATGACTGTCCTCACGACGATAAAAATTGATCCTTAAATGTCATTTGTAACAAAATTTTCACTTTTAAAAATTAAAAAATTTGATTTTTAAAAATTTTATATGTTGTAATGAACTCTTACTTGGATATGTTTAGATTAATGATTTTCATTCTGAAATTTTTTATCCAAATACGACTTAAATCAGTGACCTTACGGCTTTTCAATAAGTGTTGAGATTTTTTTTTTAAATCAAAAAATTAAAAAATTAAAATTGAGACATTGAAACTTCCACAAGATTTATGAGTTAAAATTCCTTATCCTTTATACTCCATCCGTCCCAAAATATTAGTCCCTTATTCCATTTTTCATTGTCCCAAAATATTAGTCCCTCTTCAAAAATCAAGTACAAAAATAATATAAATTTCCTATTTTGCCCTTCTTTTAAATTAATAAACAATATAAAAAGTACAATTATGATATTGATATTCCCAAAAAATGTACTATCAAAAGGATAATTTTGGAAAATCAACTTTTTTCAAATGCAATAATTGTACTACCAAAAAAAGTTGAATTCTCCAAAGGGGACCATTATTTTGGGACGGAGGGAGTATAATATATAGATACAGATTTTTGTGTGATGGAAATCTAAATTCTATCAAAGTTGGGCACTTGAACCTGAACCACAAGTGGAAATATAATTCATGTGGGCGGCTTGATTCAATGACAGCTTGTCAGTGCATTAGGTGGAAGAAAAAGGGCTTGTTTGGTTTGAGTTTCAGAGATGAATTTTAGAAAAAAAATTTTTAAAAATTATTTGGTTTGAGTTTTTCTCAAAAAAATTTCAAAATCATTTTCTCTCTCTTACACATCATCAATCATTTTTCTCTCTCCTCTCTCCTTCTCAATCACTTTTTCTCTCACACACATCTACTCAATTCTTCCAAATATCAAATCATCCCAAACTCCCACAAAAATTTCTCTCTAAAATATATAACCAAACAAACCAAAAAAATTTCTAAAACAACTCTCCCAAATTTTTTTCAAAAAAACTCTCCAAAAACAAACCAAAAAGCCCAAAGTCTCTGGGCCTGTCCTGTGGCTCCTAGAATTATTATTATATTATTATTATATTATTATTTTGGTTGCATATACGCTGTTGGATTGTAAAAATTGATATTAAATCTCATCTTAAGGGTTGTTTGAAGTGTCCTAAATAAGTGTATTTTTTGTCTTTTTAGATTAAAAAATAGAGGTTGAAAATATAGATATTTGGGTTAATTTTTTGACTTTTTATGAAAAAATATGTAATAAAAAATTGTAAAAATTGATTTATACGGAAAAATTCCATTTGGGAGTTGTGCAGCCGTAATTGTTGACTTTAATATTAACTTTTTAATTTTTTGAATAACTTTTTAACTTTTTGACTATATGCCAAACATGATCTTAGTCTGATTTTGTGGATGCATAATTTTCGACTTGTCCCATAATTAGGCTTTGCGACGAAGTGTCACATGACGAAGTGTGAGTGGCCAAGGTGTGGATAATGTTCACAACCTTGTCCAACACGTTTGTTGAATGACTAAAGCCTAGCATAATTCTTAAGTTTGATAACTTAGGACTTCTTGAGAAGATTAATCCAAATCTAATTGGTAAAGATGAGTCTTAAGTAAATCAGGGCCGGCTTTAGGCATAGGTTCACAAGGTCATCGTCTAAGATCTTTCAAAATAGATTCAAAAAAGTGGTCCTCCCTTATTATAATTTAGTGTAATATATTAGGTATGTTTTAGGTCTAAAATAAAAATGAAAAATGCCCAAACTAATTTAAAATAAATTGACCCATTAAAAAATTAAAAGGCCTATTCAAAAAAATTAGCATTATTATCAATTGAAAATAGATCCAAAATATATTAGGTATGTTTTAAATCTAAAAAAAATTAAGAAAGGCCCAAATTAATTTAAAATAAATTGACTCATTAAAAAATTGAAAGACCCATTTAAAATAATTAGCATTGTTATTCATTGAAAATGATTTTGCAAAAAAACTAGAATATGTAAGTATGATCGATTTATTTGTTTCTAAAAATGCAAGAAGAGCAAGGATCAAATGATACTTATTAGTTATTGTAATGTAATACTAAGTATTTTTTGTGATTTTGACACAAATTTTTTGTCATTTCCCTTCAAATTGTTTTTTCATTCAATGAAAAAAAATGTGAAAAATCCTAAAAATTTATTAGTTAATTATCGATTTTAGACTCTAAAAATCTCAGACCCGGGTCTCAAGTAAACCTGCAGAAATTATTAAACAACAATGCCCAAAAATACACGGCATGCATATGGTAAACCCTCCGCCCCCTCACATACGGTATGAGGCCATCGAAGTGAAAGGGTGACGTTCATATTTTGTGGCCTTGTTCGATAATTTAAATTGTTCAATTTAAATGAGTTTATTGATGTATATTTATTTATTTTGTATAATTTTGTAACATAATCAATTGGTTATGAATATATGATTAATCTAATATTTTTTTGTTAATTATTTAAAATAAATTTTACAAAATAAATGATTCGTATCACCAAAATAATAATGGAATAAGCTCACAAAATTTAAACTGCACTGTCCCGTCCACTTTCATGGCCACAACTCGAGGCCATCAACTTGTAGAGCACGATTCTTCAATTGACACATGAAAATTTCCGAAATTAACGCTTGATTTTTTTGATAAAAAATGCATTTTTGACATTTTGATATTTCATAAACAAAAATCAATCGAAAACAAATTTGTTTGTGTGACAAATGTTCTACACTTCTGAAATGTTAAATAAATAAATAAATAAAAAATCGAACCAAAACCTTATCAACACTCATTACAATATATAAGAATTTCAGTAACTAAAGTTTTTTATCTCTAAAAATGAACATTTAATTACAAAAAATATTTAGAGACCAATATTTGTCATAGTGAGGATGGTTGTTAAAATGTTCCGAAAAGTTAAAAAAAAAAAAGAAAAAAGACTTTTAATAATAAAATTTGAAAATGTCACTAATAAAATACAAACAAAAATTTTGATCTCAAAATTATAATGATGCGTCACTAATGTTCAAATTTCGTCACTAAAAATATAATGATGACACTTTCACTAACAAAAATATTTTATCTTTAAAAACTGATTCTCACTATTTTTTGTCTTTCAAACCATGTAGTGACTACACCACATTATCATCGCCACCATTATCGCTACCACTATTGCCACCACCACAAACTCCACCACCTCTACCACCCCACCACCACTACTACAACTATCACCATTAGTCTATCACTTCTCTCATTGATACAATTATTAGCGTATTAATTTTTTAAAAAAATTTAAATATAAGAAAATTATTTTTTTTAAATAATTTGATATTTAAGGGTTTTTTTATTGATAAAATATTTTTGGAGGAAATAAACAATGATTAAGAAGAAAAGGGAGATGTCTCTCACAATCTTTTGACTATTGACTATAAATAATTTTTTTGCAACATAATTTTTACGTTTAGAAATGAAGGAGTTTGATCCTTAAAATTCTTATATGTTGTAATGGGAACACAGCGTAGTTTATCCCTTTCTCTATAGACTCTTATATTTGGACATGTTTAGATTAATAATTTTCATTTCACAATTTTTTTCTCAAATTTTTTACACAACTTTAAATCCAGTGGTCCTACGGCTCCTATATGAGTAGAAATTCCCACAACTCTACTACGTAGCTCGAAAATGAACTGGGTTGAATGGCTCGAGATGCTAAAACAACGTCGTTTTGGCACTTTTTTTTTTCCTCTCTCTTTCTAAAACAGAAAGGTGAGAGGAAGAGAGAAGAGGGAGGAAGAGAGAAGAAAGAGAAGAGGGAGGGGACACACACACACACACACACACACACACAGAGAAAGAAGAGGGAGGAAGAGAGGAGAAGAAAAAAACAGAGGGAGTAAGAGAGGACGCCGGCGGCGAGAGACCTAGAGGGAATAGTAAGGAAGCTACCGTCCATGTTTCTTCATTTTCTGATATATATATATATATTTTTTGGTTTTCTTTCGGGTTTCTTTATCTGCTTTGATTTGTTTTATTTTCTCTTGCTTTCCCGCATTTTCAGGGAAACATTTGTGATTCACTACTAATTCACTGTAGAAGCAAGCCAAACAGAAGAAATTTGTTGCCTATTTTCACTATTGATTCACTATAGAAGCAAGCCAAACAGAAGAAATTGGTTGCCCGTTTTCCATGAGTCTTGTCATTGAGCAAAAATGGATGAAAATAAAATTTAAAAAAAAAACAAAAAAAAAGGGATAGAAAGATATGAGTGAGTAGTAGTGGGTAGTAGGGAAAAATGGATGGGATAGAGGGTAGAAAGCTGTCATGACCCAAACCTGCCCCTAGGGATTTAGCATCGTAACCGGCCAGTAACCCTCGGATTACCAAAGGCCTCTAAATAGAATAATGTATATAATAGGGGCCGCGGAAGCAAATATACAAACATACGTAGTCCATAGAGCTATGCAGACATATATGGGACAGGAAATTAAAAACTTTTCACATACATATATACATACATACAGATGTAGCATCGAAAAGACAATAGCCTTACATCACCCAAGCCACTTATACAAGCTTTCAAACGTGTTCAAACCAGACATAAGCATTTAGAAAGTACAGAAGTCCCAAAGACACAAAAACTTGGATAGATCTCAAAAGGGAACCTCCATGGGGAGGCGTGATGGCTAGCCGACACTAAAACTCACCAGGCAGCATCTCAGGCCTGGTCACGTGCCTGCTCACCTACATACATACAAATAATACAGTGAGCTAGAGCCTAGTGAATAATAACTAGGTAAAGGGTTTTAATGAATGATGTCCAGCACAGAGTTAGAATTCAGAGTTTATATCAAAATGTATTCTTATCGGAAATAGAGTCTCAAGCATATTCAGATTGCAAATCAGAATTGGATTCAGATACATGCTCATATTCATATTCAGATTTTGCATAAGATCATACGTGATACACCCATTAGCTATCATATCAACTTGGTCCTGAGACCCACATGCATAGTCGGTACCAACGACCATAAAGGTCCATATCTTGCGCGTAAGTAGCCATGGTATTGTTACTCCCAAGCAAGGGCCACGTGAATATAAGCCACAGTATTGTTACCCCTGGGCGAGGGCCACATGCAAATTGGCTACGGTATTGTTACCCCCAGGCGAGGGCCACGTGAACTGAGGGTGCCACAAATACATTTCAGAAAATTGGACATTCATTCATAATTCATAAAATAGCATTTTCGAAAACGGATCGTATCATATCAGTCAGAAAATACTTAAAGTTGAACATAACTTTACAGAGTTATTACTCACAGTTAACAGATGGCTCCAAGTAAACAAGTAGAGTAGGCAACTCACTTATCCTGGGGCGCGTGACCTACATAACATGACAGAGACATATATTGAAACACGCGCTCGAATTACATATAACACATGTTCTTGTCCTAAGTGTGTTTCTAGCCCTTTATCCTCATTATAGCGTCTTAAACATGGCCTAGGAATGCCTAGGATGGAATGAGGATGCAACAATGCACTTGAAAACATTTTTCAAATTTTGCTGAAAATAGGGCCCATGCTCGAGCATGTCTTTCCTCGCTCGAGCGGACATGCATAAGGTAAGGGTTCCCTCGAGCATGACTTCCTTCGCTTGAGCAGACTGTAAACTAGGAAAAAGTACTAGTTCTTGCTTTTCACGCTCGACGGACGCTCGATCCACGCTCGAGCGCGAGGCTTAGACCTTCGCTCGAGCGTGGCTTTCGACGCTCGAGCGTGCTGCAAAACATATGAACTTCTGACATGCATTTTCATGCTCGAGCGGGTATCATGTCGCTCGAGCGGAAGTGCACGCATTCAGAGTGCTCGCTCAAGCGTGAACTTCTACGCTCGAGCGTGGATTCAAATTCTGAAATTTTCAGATTTGATCTCCAAGCTTCAAACTCAACCCAAACACTTCAAAACCCATCCTCTTGGGCCAAAACTCTGGAAAACACTTAGAAACTCACAAAACATCATGTTTTGAAGATCATTTCATGAAATCAAGGCCCAAAAGCATGTCAATTGTTCAAAAATCCAACTTAAACTTTATGAATGCTTTATGAACAAAACATGCATGAATTTCCTTAAACTCCAACTTCTCAAAATATGATCAAATGCTACAAAACCTCATGAAACTTGATGATTTCACAAAATTAAGGCGAAGTCAAGACATGCATGAGAGAATTCTTAGTAAACATGCTCCAAATGTAATGAAATGTACATGCATGTTTGAATTGGTCTCCTTTCCTACTTCTTAAACTTGGTTCACACATTTCCTAGCTCAATTCACTTAAATTCATGGGTGAATCAACTCAACTTCAAGACTAAAGGTTTGGTTTCTTACCTAAAGTCTTCAATTCTTTGGGGGTCTTGGTGAATCCTAGCTCAATTCCCTTCAATTTCCTAGCCAAATCTTTGTTTGAGCTCAATTTCTCCCTACTCTCCCTTTCTCACGTTTCTCTTCCTTGAAGAGGCTTAAATGTACTCAAAATGAAAGAAAAGAGATGAGTGGGGCTCATTTGGTGCCTAATATAGGCTTGGTGTCACGACCCAAACCCGCCCCTATGGGTTTAGCACCGTAATCGGCCAGTAATCCGTGATTACCGAAGGCCTGCTTAACAATAACAACAGTAATACAGAGTACAGGGGCTGGCGAAAGCCAAAACAGTAATAAAAAGATGTCCAATGAGCTGTGACAGTCTGTATGCAAAAAGACTTTTCATAACATGTTCACATTCAGAACGAAAACAGTATATACATACATCAATTACAGATATTCGGTTAGGGACCGAATCCCTACCATAACAGTATAGTAACAGTTTATACAGTCGATACAAAATAACTACAGAAAAAGGGGGGATCTAAAACACCCCAAAGCAGCCTTGGCTTGAACAGATCTGGAACCTCGCAGTGAGGCACAAAGGTTGGCTTGACAAAACAAGAGTTAGCCTGACGCTCCTAGCAACGGTCCGGTGCCTGTACACCTACATATATATACGAGTAGTGAGCTAAAGCCCAATGAATAACATATGCGTAAAGAGGTTAAGAATGAATGTCCTTTCAGTATTGAAAGCAGTCATTTATCAGTATATCAGTCATTCGGTTTGTGGCTCATATTTCATGCCATAATAGTCATTCAGAAACTATAATGGTCATATGTGGTACATCCAATAGCAAAACAGTACAGTAGGTCTTAACAGACCGAACAGTCAGTTGATGGCCATCATATCAGTAAACAGTAGTGGTTCCAAACATGGGAACCGACAGAGATCTCTGTGACAGTAGCAATACAGTACAGTAACAGTAAATTGCTATGGATGCCACGAATACAGTTCACAAATAGGACAAACATTCATTTAGTAAGAAATATCATTTTAGAAAGCAGTACAGTTGTTCATTCAGAAATATTCATGATTGAACATATCTTTACAACATTGTTACTCACAGAGCACTGGGCTATAAGCAGCTAGAGCGTCCTCAGATGCCAACCCTATACAGTTACAGAACGAACACACACTAAGCTACACAGTTGGGAAAATAATAACTTAATTTGCCTCGGTGTGGTTCTACATCAATATCCTCCCTAAAATGCCTTAAACATGACCTAGGAATGCCTAGGATGGAAAGATGATGCAAAGATGCACTTTTGAACACTTCACAAAATTTTCAGAAAACAGGGGTCACGCTCGAGCGTGGCTTTCTACGCTCGAGCGGACATGCAGACAAAGGATCCCCGCTCGAGCGTCACTTTCTTTGCTCGAGCGGACTGTAAAACATGGCAAAAGTACTGGATGCATGAAATTTACGCTTGACGGGCGCTTGACCCCCGCTCGAGCGTGAGACACAAGTCCTCGCTCGAGCGTGCATTCCCTCGCTCGAGCGGACTATAAAACACATGAAAGTACTGGATATACTCATTTCCCGCTCGAGCGTCACTTTCCCCGCTCGAGCGGACTGCATGAACTCAGTGTGTACTCTCGAGCGTGGAGTTCCACGCTTGAGCGTGAGTCCAAAATCTAGAATTTCCAGATTTGAACCTCAAGCTCAAAACTCAACTTTAAAGCATAAATTTCGATCCTCTTGGGCTAATTTTCTGGAGAACACTTCAAAACCCATAATATTACATGTTTCAAAGATCAATTTGAGAAATCAAAGCCCAAAGGTAGCTCAATTAAATACAATTTTCAAATAAATTTCAGGAACACAAAGTGTATGCAACATGCATGTGTTCAACCAAATTCAAAGCTTCGAATACATGATCGAATGGGTCAATTCTTTCAAAAACATGAGGAATTCATGAACTAGAACCATAATATGAACATGCATGCGGGAGTTTTCATGAAAACAACTTCAAAACTCTACAACATGTACATGCATGCAAGATACAAGCTTCAATTCAACACTTTTAAACCAATTCATGCCTTTAAACCCTAAATTACCAAGAACCATGCAAGAACCAACCCAAAAAATGAACAAGAAGGTAGATTCTCTACCTTACGTCTCCAATTTCAAATGTAGAAGCTCAATATGCAAGGAATCCTTCAATTCTAGTTTCCAAGCCAATCTCTAGATGAACTCAATTTCTCCTACTTCTCTCTCCCACGGTTTTGCTCTAGGAATAAGGCTGAGAAATGGTGCTAAACAATGCTAAAGGTGAGAGAATTAGCTAGCATAACCCACTCAATGGCAAATTTGAAGGTAAGTCCAACTTTGTAATTATCATTAAATAATTATTATCATACCAATCAAATTTCAATTAACATATCATAAATTCACATAAATTCTAATTAACATAAAACACTAATCAATTTCAGATTCGGCCACCGTTAGGCCTTCAATTGCAGTTTTAAACATAATACATGAACAGATAATTTAGCAGTTAAATAGATAGACATGCATTAAACTAATACACCCATCAATCAGTTCAGAATTTCAGTCAATCAGTCAGTTAACATGCTTAATCATAGATTAGCACTAATCAGAGGTGTTATCAGTAAACAGTGGTGAGGGTTGTCACACTTGGTTAAAGTATAGTTAATAAATGGGCACTAATTTAATCGTTCCAAATCGAATTTTAATTAAACCTACCAGAAAATTCTATAAATTCCAAATAACACATAAATCGAATCAATTTCAGAGTCAGATGCCGATAAAGCCTTCAATCTCGCAGAATATAACAGAAACCCAAACAGACATTCCTATATAACAGATGGAACAAAATAATGCACCATATATGTATTAATTCAAATCTGGTCTTAATATCTTATTAGGCACATTAAATCACGGATTATCGTTAATCTTGGGTCGGGGTTGTTACAGTCTTCCCCTCTTAAAGAGTTTGGTCCTCCAAACTCGGGTTACCTTCATTCTGGAAGAACACCGGGTCCAAAGGGAACAATTTGGAATATCTTTTCATCATGTCTTCCTCCGTCTCCTAAGTTGCCGTCTCCTAAGTTGCATAAGTTCCTCCATGATTCTGCCAATCAACCTTCACCAACGGAATTTCCTTGTTTCTCAATCTTTTGATTCGGCGGTTCACAATCTGTATTGGCCTTTCCTCATAGATGTAGTCATCCTTTAGAAGTACATGAGTTGGTTCTATCACATGTAATGGATCTCTCAGATAATTCCGAAGCATAGAGATATGAAAGACATTATGCATATGCTCCATAACCGGTGGCAAGGCCACCCGATACGTTATTGGGTTGATCTTCTCTAGAATTTCATATGGCCCAACATATCTCGGTGCTAATTTGCCCTTAATACCAAACCGCGTTTGTCCTTTCATAGGAGTCACTTTTATGAACATGTGGTCTCCAACTTCATATTCTTTATCTCTTCTTCGAACATCAGTATAACTCTTTTGCCGGCTTTGAGCAGTTTTCAGACGCTGTTGGATTAGTTTCACTTTCTCTGTCGTTTCCTGCACAAGTTCCGGTCCCAACAATGATTTATCACCTACTTCAGCCCAACATATTGGAGATCGACATTTTCTACTATACAAAGCTTCATAATGAGCCATTCCGATGCTTGAATGGTAGCTATTATTATACACAAACTCAGCCAATGGCAAATAGGTCTCCCAATTTCCTTGGAAATCTAACACACACATTCTGAGCATATCTTCCAAGGTTTGATTAGTTTATTCCGTTTGACCATCTGTCTGCGGGTGATAGGCGCTGGTCAACCTCAGTTCTGTCCCCAAAGCCTGTTGCAAACTCTGCCAAAATCTTGATACGAACTTTGAATCTTTGTCAAATACAATAGACACTGGCACCCCATACAATCTCACAATCTCATTCATATAAATATTGGCCAATTTGTCAGCGTTGTAAATAGTTTTGACAGGCTGAAAATGGGCAGATTTAGTCAAACGATCAACTATAACCCAAATAGAATCCATACCTCGAGAAGAGCAAGGCAATCCCACAATGAAGTCTATAGTAATGTGCTCCCATTTCTATTCCGGTATTGGAAGCGGTTGCAACAATCCAGCAGGCCGTTGATGTTCAGCTTTAACTTGTTAGCAATGTAAACACCTAGCCACAAAATCTGCAATGCACTTTTTCATTCCAGGCCACCAGAAATTTTGTCTCAAGTTATGATATGTCTTTGTGTTCCCTGGATGCTTAGCAAATTTGGTGCAGTGAGCTTCAGTCATAACACGCTTTCTTAAATCAGAGGAATCTGGCACATAGAGTCTATTCTGAAATTTCAGCACATTATTCTCAAACACAAACTCCGGTCTCAACTTGGAGTTAGATTCTTCCACAATCTTTTTCAAGTACTCATCTTCGAATTGCTTCTGTTTGATTTCTTTAATGATTGCAGGTTGAGCGGAAATGGCAGCTAAAATCCCACCTTGCTCTCACAAAACAATTTCAGTTTCATTCTTTTCCAGATCATCTAGTAATTTTTTTTGACTGGCAAACAAACATGACAAATTCCCAATCGACTTTCGGCTCAAGGCGTCAGCTACAGTATTAGCTTTTCCTTGGTGATACAAAATTTGCAGATCATAGTCCTTGATCAATTCCAACCATCTCTTTTGTCTCATATTCAGTTCTTTCTGAGTGAAGAAGTACTTGAGGCTTTTGTGGTTCGTGTACACTTCATAAGTTGCCCCATACAGATAATGTTGCCAAATTTTCAAGGCAAACACTACGGCTGCCAGTTCAAGATCATGTGTTGGGTAATTCTTTTCATGTGGGCGGAGTTGCCGAGAGGCATAAGCAATTACCTTCCCATTCTGCATTAGTACACAACCTAACCCTTTATATGAAGCGCCATTGTAAATCTGGAACCCATCAGTACCATTAGGTAGAGTTAAGATTGGTGCAGTCACTAATCTAGTTTTCAACTCTTGGAAGACTGACTCTCTTTGTTCGTCCCAATCAAAGGGCACATTTTTTTGAGTTAACTGGGTCAATGGCATGGCAAGTTTTGAAAAGTCTTTCACAAATCTTCTGTAGTAACCTGCAAGTCCCAGAAAACTTCTAACTTATGTCACATTTGTCAGTTTAGGCCAGTCCACAATAGCTTCAATTTTCTGAGGGTCAACATAAATACCATCCTCGTTGATCACATGCCCCAAAAATGCCACACTGTCAAGCCATAATTTACATTTGGATAGTTTGGTGTATAGTTTCTTTTCTCTCAGAATCTGCAAGGTGGTTCTCAGATGATTCTCATGTTCCTCCCTGCCTTTAGAATAAATCAAAATGTCATCAATAAACACAACGATAAATTCATCAAGGTATTGTTTGAAAATCCTGTTCATTAGGTCCATAAAAGCTACTGGTGCATTGGTTACCCCAAATGGCATGACTAAAAATTCATAGTGTCCGTATCTAGTTCTGAATGCAGTTTTCTCCACATCTTCTACTTTAACTTTCAACTGGTGATACCCGGATCTAAGGTCAATCTTAGAAAACACTTGGGCTCCTTGAAGTTGATCAAACAAGTCATCTATTCGGGGTAAAGGGTATTTGTTCTTAATAGTTACTTTGTTCAATTCCCGATAGTCTATTACAAAGATCCATCTTTTTTTGACAAATAGGACTGGGACCCCAAGGTGAAGTACTTGGACGGATAAATTTCTTATCTAATAGTTCTTGGAGTTGAGTTTTCAATTCTTTCAGTTCTGAGATTGACATTCTGTAAGGGGTCTTAGAAATAGGTTGTGTTCCCGGAGTCACTTCAATAGTGAATTCAATTTCTCTATCAACTAAGTCTCCGGGCAAGTCATTCGGAAACACATCGGGAAATTCACAAGCAACAGGAATAGTTTCCACATTAGTACTATCAGATGATGTAGTCAGTATACAACACAAGTAGCCCCTACATCCCTTCCTAAGCAATTTAATAGCTTTCATGGCCGAAACCAAGTATGGGGGAGGAACTACCCCATTTCCCGTAAAACTAAATTCAGGCATACCTGGTGGTCTAAGCACAACAGATATACTTGCACAGTCAATAGTAGCACAGTATTTAGTCAACCAGTCCAGACCCAAGATGCAATCAAAGTGGTCAATACTCAAAGGTAGCAAATCAACGTATAACGTCATTTCACTAATCAAAACATCACATGCCGGATATACATGTGCACATACCATAGAACCCCCAAATGGCGTAGATACAAACAATAAATAATTCATGGATTCTAAGGGTCTAGTTAGTTTCTGAGAAAAAGCATGCGATACAAATGAATGTGTGGAGCCAGAATCGATCAACACATAGGCATTTTGAGCACAAATAGGAAATATACCTGACACCACAGATTCGGTGTTCTGCACATCACCAGGCACAAGTGCGAACACTCTCCCTTGCCTCAACATTTCATTGTTAGTGTCACCTCTAGCATTGGTTCTTGCATTTGATCTTGTTGCAGAAGCAGACCCGGCTAAACTTGCCACAGGACGACTAACCTCATTGGATCTCATTGGGCAATCCCTAACCATGTGGCCAGTCTTGCCACATCGAAAACACGCACCTGATGTTCGGTAACAAGCACCTTTGTGCTTCCTTCCGCAGTCGGGGCAGTTTGGAGTAGATTCGCTACTTTGACTAGAGCTACTGGATGATCCAGTATTTTGCTTCTTCGAAAATGATCGGCCCTTCTTGAAATTAAATCTGGTCCTCTTTCCTTTACATTCGGTTGTTGGAGTTGTAGTTTGTTTCTTAGCTGCTATTATTGCTTCTGCCATCAATGCCCTGTCGAGCACTTCTACATAAGTAGGTAATTTTAGGACACCTACTCGATCAAATACTTCTAGGTCCAGTCCTCCCTCAAACTTATGTGCTTTCTTGTAATCAGTGTCTACCATGTGCGGAGCAAAACGAGCTAGTTTAGTAAACTTAGCTTCATATTCAGTCACAGACATTTTGCCTTGTTTGAGTTCTTGGAATTCAAAAACTTTTCGGTCCCTGAAGCATTGGGGAAAGTACTTCTTGTAGAATATCTCATTGAATTGTGCCCATGTCATGTCCCCATTGTTATCTCGAACCAATAGCCACCATCTCCGGGCTTCATCCTTTAGGGTGTAAGTAACCAAAAGGACCTTCTGAATTGCAGAGCAAGGGAACACTTCAAATAACTTTTCCATTTCCAATAACCAGGTTTCTGCGTTCAATGGTTCAATACCACCCAAGAAGGTCGGCAACTTCATTTTCATAAATTTCTGAGTCAAATTGATGATGTCATTATTGTCCGATTCGGCTAGTACTGGTGGAGGCAGAGGAGGTAAAGGTTGTTGTCTTTGTTGTTGCATCATAGCTTCAGTCAACGCCGCAAGCATCTGTTCCATTCGGCCTATACGAGCCTCTAAAGATTCGCTTAAATCATTTCCCCTTGCATTCTCCATGTTGCTATAAAAACACCAAATAATAATAAACATAGGAATAGTTTCACTTATTTCCTTCAATTCGTTTACTCAGATTTACATTCAGTTTTTCATTTCCATTTGGATTACCCCACACTCACACATGCAGATAGAATGCCCCTACTTCTTACTAGGACATCCTAAGCTCATCTAGACTTGTGTGTGCGGTATAACTCGTGCTCTGATACCACTCTGTCATGACCCAAACCCGCCCCTATGGGTTTAGCATTGTAACCGGCCAGTAACCCTCGGATTACCAAAGGCCTCTAAATAGAATAATGTATATAACATGGGCTGCGGAAGCAAATATACAAACATACGTAGTCCATAGAGCTGTGCAGACATACATGGGATAGGAAATTTAAAACTTTTCATATACAGATATACATACATACAGATATAGCATCGAAAAGACAATAGCCTTACATCACCCAAGCCACTTATACAAGCTTTCAAACGTGTTCAGACCAGATATAAGCATTTAGAAAGTACAGAAGTCCCAAAGGCACAAAAACTTGGATAGATCTCAAAAGAGAACCTCCACGGGAGGCGTAATGGCTAGCCGACACTAAAACTCGCCAAGCAGCATCTCAGGCCTAGTCACGTGCCTGCTCACCTACATACATACAAATAATACAGTGAGCTAAAGCCTAGTGAATAATAACTAGGTAAAGGGTTTTAATGAATGATGTCCATCACAGAGTTAGAATTCAGAATTTATATCAAAACGTATTCTTATCGGAAACAGAGTCTCAAGCATATTCAGATTGCAAATCAGAATTGGATTCAGATACATGCTCATATTCATATTCAGATTTTGCATAAGATCATACGTGATACACCCATTAGCTATCATATTAACTTGGTCCTGAGACCCACATGCATAGTCGGTACCGACGACCATAAAGGTCTACATCTTGCGCGTAAGTAGCCATGGTATTGTTACCCCCAGGCAAGGGCCACGTGAATATAGGCCTCGATATTGTTATCCCCAGGCAAGGGCCACGTGAATATAAGCCACAGTATTGTTACCCTTGGGCGAGGGCCACGTGCATATTGGCCACGGTATTGTTACCACCGGGCGAGGGCCACGTGAACTAAGGGTGCCATAAATACATTTCAGAAAATTGGACATTCATTCATAATTCCTAAAATAGCATTTCCGAAAACAGATCGTATCATATCAGTCAAAAAATACTTAAAGTTGAACATAACTTTACAGAGTTATTACTCACAGTTAACAGATGGCTCCAAGTAAACAAGTAGAGTAGGCAACTCACTTATCCTGGGGCATGTGACCTACATAACATGACTGAGACATATATTGAAACACACGCTCGAATTGCACATAACACATGTTCTTGTCCTAAGTATGTTTCTCGCCCTTTATCCTCATTATAGCATCTTAAACATGGCCTAGGAATGCCTAGGATGGAATGTGGATACAACAATGCACTTGAAAATATTTTTCAAATTTTGCTGAAAATAGGGCCCACGCTAGAGCATGTCTTTCCTCGCTTGAGCGGACATGCATAAAGTAAGGGTTCGCTCGAGCATGACTTCCTTCGCTCAAGCGGACTGTAAACTCAGAAAAAGTATTGGTTGCTTGCTTTTCACGCTTGACGGATGCTCGACCCACGCTCGAGCGCGAGGCTCAGACCTTCGCTCGAGCGTGGCTTTCGTCGCTCGAGCATATTGCAAAACATATGAACTTCTGACATGCATTTCACGCTCGAGCAGGTATCATGTCGCTCGAGCGAAAGTGCACGCATTCAGAGTGCTCGCTCGAGCGTGAACTTCTACGCTCGAGCGTGGATTCAAATTATAGAATTTCCAGATTTGATCTCCAAGCTTCAAACTCAACCCAAACACTTCAAAACTCATCCTCTTGGGCCAAAACTCTGGAAAACACTTAGAAACTCACAAAACATCATGCTTTGAAGATCATTTCATGAAATCAAGGCCCAAAAGCATGGCAATTGTTCAAAAATCCAACTTAAACTTTATGAATGTTTTATGAACATAACATGCATGAATTTCCTTAAACTCCAACTTCTCAAAACATGATCAAATGCTACAAAACATCATGAAACTTGATGATTTCACAAAATTAAGGCGAAGTCAAGACATGCATGAGAAAATTCTTAGTAAACATGCTCCAAATGTAATGAAATGTACATGCATGTTTGAATTGGACTCCCTTCCTACTTCTTAAACTTGGTTCACACATTTCCTAGCTCAATTCACTTAAATTCATGGGTGAATCAACTCAACTTCAAGACTAAAGGTTTGGTTTCTTACCTAAAGTCTTCAATTCTTTGGGGCTCTTGGTGAATCCTAGCTCAATTCTCCTTCAATTTCCTAGCCAAATCTTTGTTTGAGCTCAATTTCTCCCTACTCTCCCTTTCTCACGTTTCTCTTCCTTGAAGAGGCTTAAATGTACTCAAAATGAAAGAAAAGAGATGAGTGGGGCTCATTTGGTGCCTAATATAGGCTTGGTTAAAGTATAGTTAATAAATGGGCACTAATTTAATCTAATTTAATAGTTCCAAATCGAATTTTAATTAAACCTACCATAAAATTCTATAAATTCCAAATAGCACATAAATCAAATCAATTTCAGAGTCAGATGCCGATAAAGCCTTGAATTCGCAAAATATAACAGAAACCCAAACAGACATTCCTATAATAACAGATGGAAACATAAATAATGCACCATATATGCAATTAATTCAAAATTTGGTCTTAATATCTTATTAGGCACATTAAATCACGGATTATCGTTAATCTTGGGTCGGGGTTGTTACAAAAGCGTTGTCTGTTTCACTCAATCATAACCCATCAAACTCATGGAAGAAGGTGAAGAGAGAGAGAGAGAGAGAGAGAGAGAGAGAGAGAGAGATAAAGATGGGATTTGGGTTGAGATTGGATTGGGTGTTTTTTCTTCTTCAAAAGCCTTTTTTGCAGGTGAAGAAAAATCTGGGACTCTGTGTGTGTGCGAGAGAGAGAGAGGGGTTTGCCTTGGTCGTCTTCTTCTTCTTCTTCCTTATGAAGATGGAGGAGAGTAGAGAAGAAAGAGAAAGAAACAGAAAGAGAGAGAGAGAGAGAGGAGGGTCAGGCCATTTGAGCCTTTGCCTCTCGAGCTACAAGGCATTTTCCGAAATTCCCATCTATTCTGAATTTTTGTGTGATGGAAATCTAATCACTTGAACCTGAACCACAAGTAGAAATGTTTGGTTTGAGTTTTTTGGATTATGTTTTTCGAAAATTGAATTTTTTATCTTTCGTGTTTTTTTATTTTTAGTGAATATTTTTAAAATTTTAAGCATTTTTTTACTTTTTTAGACACAGCTTACTTAGATGTATCTAAAAAGTAGAAAATTTGTGAAAAAATTAATAAATACGTAAAAATACGAAAAATATATTGAATTCTCTTTTTTTTATTTTTTATTTTTCATTTTTGGTATTTAGTGGACTTTTAAAAGTTTTTTTCACAAAAATTATATTTTTTGTGTATTTATGTTAGGTGAGTCTAAAAATTAAAAAAATTATTTAAAATATTAAAAAAATTTAATAAAAAAAAAAAACACAAAAAATAAAAAAATAAAATATTCTGAAAAAGTATTTTTGAAAAACCTAAAACAAGCACTCTATGGGCCTCTTGATTCAATGACAACTTCTCAGTGGTAAAAGTTGATTTTAATGTTGACAGCTTTTCAGCCAGAGACTCCTAGGTTCTCTTCAACCATGGGTGGAAGAAAAAGTCTTTAGTGTGTATGGATTCTGTGCTCGTGGAAAGTTTCTCTGCATTAGGCATTGAAAAATCTAAAATAACTAAAGGAAAAAGATTGCTACCCCCAGTAGGGGTGACACCCAGTGACACTCAGTGAGGTGTCGGGCGTGGGTTGGCCGAGGAAAAGTAATTTTTTTTTTTTGGATGTCGGCCAGTGGGGGCTCACCACCTCACTGGGGGTGCGACCCCCACTGGGTGTAGGGAGCATTACTGATAACTAAAATATTGATTTGTGATTATATCAATTTTAAATTATAAATAATAATTTTAATTAAATAATTAAAGACGAATCGATACAATGATTTAATATAGAAAAATCACAATTGGAGTGCTTCCAATTGTGATAAAAAAATCACAGGCCAAAGTTACAAAATAATCCACTAAAAAAACAAACAGAAATTACACATGTGTACCCTTAATTACCTAACTAATCCACGCCTAAAATAAATCGACTCCAATGTGCCTCTTCTATCACCGTCTTCACCTCATAATTGTCTTGTCCAATGTTGATATCGAATCCACAATGATAAACCACTCCGAAATTCACCAAAACTTTAGGCTCAAGTTCCTTGGAATCCATTGAAGAAACCTTCTCTCTTTGTGAATAAAAGAATAAGAATAACCATTGATGTTTGACAATCTGTAATTCATTGATTAATGGATCACCTTCTATACATCAAGGAAAGTTATATAAAAACACCTTCCAATAGAAAACACTTTGTTTTTTGTTTCTTTCTAAAAATCTGGACGGTTCAAACCCTAAAACGAGTAAACAGCGCACTTTATAGTAAACTGGATCGCGAAGACCGCTCGAGCGCACATTTTACCGCTTGAACAATGTGATTAAAGGCGGTGCGAAAGATATAAGCTGATTGCTCAAGTGCAACTTTCACCGCTTAAGCCGTAAAACTTTCTTTCCAAAAGTTCAGACACTCTGCAAAAGTACTAGATGATCTTTTTCTTCGCTCGAGCGCACAAATGACCGTTCGAGCGGTAAAATAACTTCGACTACATTTTTACTTTTTACTTTGGAGGCGCTGCCCCTCGATCCTTATACTTAGTCAGCGAAGTGACAAACTTGAAAAGATTAAGATCACAAATTTCTTTGCATAGGTACAATTTGGGTTGGATTCACATCTAAACACTCACATCCTCACTAAAACATAAGAGCGGATAAAATTACAATTGAATGGAATTTTGTCAAATAGAATTTCCAATTATAAAAATCTAGTAGGCACGATGGATAGAAAGGTTGACTTGATGTGGGCTTGTAGAAAGTTTGTGAAATTAGGCACAGAGAGGGAAGAAATTATCGAGTGTTTTAGAACATCAGGTGATTAAGTATCTGCTCATTTAGCACATAATCTTGTGAGCTTATTTCATTTTCTCTAACAAAAGAATTGTGCTAAAATAGTCATTTTTTGGGAGGAGGGTTGAGCTAAAATAGCCTAGACAAAATAGATTAAAATAGTTAATAAGATAAAAATATCACATTTAACTCATAATTATTTTATTTTTTCTCTCACAATTATCAAATCAATTATAAAAAAAAAAAAAAGCCAATCAACTTCTCAAGCACAACTATTTTAGCCAAATTAAAATAGCCAAAAAACTAAATAATTAACTTCCCAAATAAGGCCAATACTGTCAATTCATCAGACCACCAACTAATCACAATGATCTTGATTTTGGACCATCCAATAACTTTTTACAGTTTTGGGGTGGATTGTTGGTGTTTATTCTTTGACATTTTTTATATCCTTTTTTTTTTTTTGTTATTATTTTCAAACTTTGTGTTCTGAAGCTTTATGCTACGTGAAATTTAGATTAAAAAAATAATTAAAAAAATTAAGCACTTACGTCCTTTCCACTAAACAGCTTCTCCAACCCAATAGTTCCAGTGTACTCTAAACTTCATCTCTTCCATAATAAGTAACTTTCATCATTTATTTATTTATTTATTGTTTTCGTTTTTAGGTTTTTTTAATTTTTGTAAGAGAAAAAGTGTAATGATTATGGTTGAATGTGACATTTTATCTTATTATATTTTGCCTTTTTGTGTTTTTTTAACCCCAAAATGTTTACCAAATGAGGACTTATTGTGCAGTTTCAATTCACTTTCACCATCTTCGCTTCTCTCTATTTACAATAAAATATGACTTCTCTATTAAAAAATATTGCAATCTTATGGTTAAGTTGCAAATTGGTGAAGTGGTTATGCAAAGTGTATATCTACTACTGCTTACCCTATGCTGTAAGTGTAATATTTGTTAATTATACTTTTTATTTTATTCATTGAAAACTTCCATTATGTTATCAAGTTCTATGGGAAGGAAAAAAAAAAAAAAAAACAAGAAAGTAGAGTACAAGAAATAACACAGTAATATCTTAAATTTTGTTCTTTTAAAAAAGAAAAAATCTTTTTTTTTTTTTTTGGTTTTTTTTTAGATATATTAAAATCTCTTTGATAGTATAAGTGTCTTAGGTTTGTAGTTTGTTAAAAAGTTGTTTGTTTGTTTTCTTAATTTTTTTATCAAATTTGTTTCACTGTAACTGTTTATTTTTCTTTGTGTATATCAAATCTCTTTAAAAATTAGTGTTCTAAGAATTTTGGATTTGTAGTTTTTTAAAATTTTGTTTGTTTGTTTTCTTAATTTTTTTTGTTGTGTGCTTTTTTTTAAGAAAGAATTTAGTGTTCTTAAAAAAATAGTTTTTTCTTTTGGTTTTATAATTTTTTAATGCTAATAGATTTTACTAATTTTTTGTGTATATCAAATCTTTTTTATTATAATATTCTAAGAGTCTTGGTTTGTATTTTTCTATTTTGTGTGCTTTTTTTTTATTTTATATTCAATTTTCTAAAAATTTCTATTCATTTTTTTCGTTATTCACTTTTTTAAGTTTTTGTTTGTTTTTTTGTGTATAAATTCTATTTTTTTTTTTATAAAAAAGTTTGTTTATTTTCATTATTTTTTTGGTGTGTGTGTTTTTTTAAATAAAACAATTCGATGTTCTTAAAAAAAAATTAATCTTTTTTCGTTTGTTTTTCAACTTCTTTTTTTTTTCATTGTTTTTAAAATTTGTTTGTTTATTTTCTTTTTCTTTTTCTTTTTTTTTTGCGTGTGTTTTTTTAAGAAATAATTCAGTATTCTTAAAATTTGTTTTGATTGTAAATGTTTAAGAGGCTTAGGTTAGTGTTTTTATGCTTAACCAAATTTTAAACAAAAAAATAAAATTACTCCAACTAGGTACATTATTTTGCCAAATACATATGCATTTTTATTTTGCAAGTTGTTTTACGATTTTTGCTTTTAGAATAAATAGTTTTTTGGTGCTTCTCTATTAGAGAAAAATATGAGTTTCGAAACATGCATCATGATATTAAACAATTTGTACATGCATCGTGTGTGTCTGACCGCTAGTATAATAGTATAGATGCCTCCAGGACTTATAAGCTGTTTATTGACTTATTTAAGTTACATCACCTCTCTATTTTTTTTATATTTTATAATAAGCAAAAAAAAACAACTTATAAGCCATAATTATTATCTCTAAATAAGAAACTAATCACACAAGATATATTAAGCTAGTCCATGATCTAGCTAGACTTGTAAACAACTTTCCTCTGTAACTTTGTAAATCTTATATATGTTTTGCTTTGCAGTCCTTAAAAAATAAAAAGAAATATTAGGTTTGAGAAAATTAATCTCAAATACACAGTTGATGTAGAAAAATGCAGATCTACAAATTATTTTAAGCAATGAAAATTCGAGAACGTGTTTTTTCAAAAGGGGAAGAATAATGTAGATGGAATTTCGAAATATATATATATATATATTATTTTATTATTCTAAAATTAATATTTAATTATAATAATTCTAATTTAGTATAGAATAGTATAAAGATAATGTGTTTTTGACTAGCTTTCTACCAGATAGAAACACAATCGGTGGAAAGAAAATGAGAAAATATCATTTTATCCCCAAACTATTACTCGAAAATCAATTCAACTCATGTACTTTCAATTATATCAACTTTACACCTAATTTTGGATCAATTCTACCACCGTCGTCAACTGCCGTCTATCATTGGATGACACTTGCTGATGTGCAGCAAATTTCAATTAAAACATCATTTTGTCCCCAAACTATCCCTCAAAAATCAATTAGACCCCTAATATAGAAAAAAATAAATTTAAATATTTAATACTAATTTTTTATCTAAAAAAGTGAGAAAAATAAATTTTAAATAAATAACATTTCAGTATTAGTTCTGTTAAGTATTTTTTAGAGAGTGATTGCTAACTTTTGAGTTAAATTGTCATTAAATCAATATTACGTCAGAGTAGGTACTAATCTCGATTTTGTAGCTAAATCTTGACATATTCATTTTCATCGTTCAATATAAATTTTTACATGTCAAAAAAAGATGTTACTTTGATAATAAGTGTGGTCTAAATTTTTACTCACTCAATTTTGAAATTACTATTAGCCGATTTATTCCATTGAAATTGATTTGGAAACTAAGCTAGTTACAATTATGCGCACATGTACACATAGAGTAGCTAAGGAATTTTCTGCTCAATTACATTCTCCAAGATTGACATGAGATAGTTTGAGACTTAAAGAGACAATTCTAAATGAGGATTTTTACATTTTTAAATTACTTTTTTTTGTAATTATATTATATAAAATTTATTTTTTTCATTTTTGAGATAAAAAAATTATTAATTAAATATTTAAATGCAAGTTTTTTTTTATATTTGGGTGTCTAATTGATTTTTGAGATATAGTTTGGAGGGTAAAATGAAATTCAATTGAAGTTTAGTGCCACATCAGTAATTCCATCTAATTTTAGACGGGCAGCTAACAAGGGGTGAAATTGACCCAAAATTAAATAGTTAAATGTAAAATTGATACAATTGAAAGTATAGGGGTGAAATTGATTTTCGAATTATAGTTTGGGAGGTAAAATAATATTTTCTCAAAAACAATTGTGTAGATGTAGCATTGCTATAGTATAAAATTACGGGTAAATTATACTTTGCACCAAATCTCACTTTGGTCCCTACACATGAAATCGTAATAGTTAACCTCTTGCACTTTTGGTCAAATCCAACTTTGGTCCCTACATATAAAATCGTGATAGTGAACTCCCTGCACTTCAGGTCAAGTGCCAATTTGCCCATTTGTTACTCCATTATTTAAGTTTGTAATAGAATCTAGTCATGTGACAAACATATGACTACGAAATGAAGGCAAGAGAGGAAAATTATTCTCATTTTTCACCAATATATACTTTGTCCCACGTGACAAGTATGTGAGAGCTATATATGTGTGTGTGTGTGTGTGTGTATATGTGTGTGTGTGCACGTGTTCATATGCTGAAAATTAGGACAAAGACGTAAAAAAGTAGAGCTTTTGAAATATACAAAAAAAAAAAAAAAAGGCAACAGAGAAATCGATGACAGTAGACACCCCATTTTTTACCGTCCTTAAGACTTGGATGTCATTGTTTGAACACTCGGTGATTGTGCTCGCTCGTGTTCATTTTGAGTCTCTGAAGGTCTCGGCTGAGCGCCTTGTCTTGGAGCCTCTCAACTTGTTTGTTTTGTGCTTGGTTGTGGACCAAGATCTTGTTTCTTTGAATCTGGAAGAGAGGTGGCTTGTCGGCCATCCCCAGTGTCCATCGGCCATGGCTTGTGCCTGCCGGTCATCAGTGGTGGCTGATCGGCCACATTGATGGCCGATCGGCCACTACTGATGGCCGACGGCCATTTTTCTCCTTTTTCAGATATTTTATGTGCCAGTTGTTGATCACTGAGTGTATCCTCCATACACGTGTATGGAAGGATGAAGCCAAGCTTTTGGCTTGATTTTCTATATAATGGGGGGTCTCTCCCCCATTTTGAGGGTTCAGAAATTTTAAGAGCAAAAATTCTGCCTCTCTCTCTAGAATTCTCTCTCTCTCTCTCTCTCTCTATATTTTGTGCTTGACAGTGCATTTTCTCTCTATATTTGCAAAGAGACCCTTGATCAAATATTCCTATCTTGGAGCTGAGATTCCCTAAGGCTTATTTGGAGCTCCTAAAGCTAGTTTTGGCTAAAAAAAGTGCTTGTTTTGCTGCTGTGCTTCAAGGGTAAGGACTTGTCCCTTTTAAGCCTTGCTTTAGTTTATTGTTTAGCCACCTTTGCATGCTATTTTGAGGCTGGTTTTAACCTCCAAAAACCTCTATTTTTAAGGTTTTAAAATGGTGGTTTGAACCTTGTTTAGTTAAGAGATGGTTTCCTCCTTTTGTTCTTTGGCTTGTAAAGCCTTTTGAGCCATCTTTCAAAGCTTTTAAAACAATCTTTTCTTGGCCTTTTAACCACTGAATTCCAGGGGAATTTCAGTGGTAGAAAGTTGGTTTTGAGGTTCAAAAGAGGAGGGGGTGGCCTCCCCTCTTTGTGTCTTGTTTACACGTGTAGTTGGCCTAACAAGTGAGCATGTTTTTCTACTTTCTCATGGCTTGATCTCAGCATGTTTTTGCTACTTTTTTGACCTGCTTTGCCTCTATTTTTGGCTGGTAGGGTCACTTGTTGCTTGCTTCTTGCACTTGTAGAGTAATCATGCTTACTAGCTTAACATGCCTAATGAGTTAGCCTATTGTTCTAGCTTGTGTTAGCTTACCTCTAGCACATTTTTGCTAATATTTTGACATGCTTTAACTTTGTTTTGAGTGGTCTTGGTCATATGTGCTTTGCTTTGCTTTGCTTTGCTTTGCTTTGCATGGCTATAGTGTAGTTGGCTTCACTAGGTTTGTGTTTCATGGCCTCCAACATGCTTTGCATGAGATGATTGCATGCAATAGCATCATTTAGTATGTGATTTTAGTACATAAACCTCTGTCACAATCTCACATAGTCCACTCTTTCATTGCTTTTGGGGGTTATGTATTGTGCCTTGTTTGTGGGCTAACATGTGTGCATGTTCTCCTAGTCTTTTGAGCTTCTATCTCAGCATGTTTAGACCATTATTTTGGCATGTTTAAGCTCTGTCCAGAGCTAGTTTGGCCATTTGAGTTTGACATTGCATGCCTCTAGTGCAATGCTCTTCACTAGCTTTATTACTCTTGGCTCTTAACATGTTGTACATGAGTTGTTTACATGTTTTAGCATCATTTTTCATCCATTTCAGCACTGAAAGTCTGCCACCTCCCTCTCTTCTTCACTTTTCAATTTGCTTTGAAAGTGGTCGCCTCTTGTTGGCTTGAGTGTGAATTTGAGGCTCTCATGCCTAATGGCTTTAATCCTCTCTTGAGGATTTCTACTAGCCAACAGCATGAGACCTCTTTCATGCTCAAGGCACTTGTGGCTTAGGCCATCTTTCCAATTAGAGGACTTTCACATTGGACTTAACCAATTAAAGAATGGCTTGGTAACACTAAAATGAGTAACTAAAATTGAATGAAGTAAAACTTGAACAAGATAAACATGTGTGTTGCATTGCATGTGTTTGGATCGGACGTTAATCCAAACACAAGAAAAGTGGGGCGTTTCATACTCAAAGTGATAAAACGTGCCACGTTTCTTGGTCGTCGGCACCCTTGATCATGCATGATAGGGTGGCGGCTATTTGAGTCTTATGTGCGCATTCATTAAGCTTGTACAAGCTTGACTCTTTGGTCATCATGCATGAAAATGCTTGATTGGTGGCTTGAGAGCCAAGTGCCATACTCCTTTGAGCTGAGACATGGTAAGGAGAGTGGCAGTGCACACATTTCCTTGCAAAATACCTTGCTATGCTCCTGTTGTTCTCTGTTACAGTAAAAAAATAGGAGTTTGGAAAATCAGTGGCCGACAGCCACTTTTGTGGCCGACCGGCCACCAGTCCATTCATGTGCAGAAGTGTTCCTGTTTTGGAGCAAAATCAGTTTGGAAATTAGTATGATGTTCAGAGATCAAGGCAATTGAAAATAGAGGTAACAGAGATTAAGGCGATGGATTTCCGGGAGGACGCAGCCGAGCATGCATGCCTCCCTCGCTCGCGAGGCTATTTTATTGTTTCTTTAGCTAGTTGTAGCTGATTGATGCATGTGTTGTAATTAATTAGTTTAATCTGTTTTGTAATATTTTAATTAGCTTAGCATAGCTAGTTATTCAATTGTGTTGTAATTAATTAGCTAGAATAATTAGTTAGTTGTTTTGTAATAATTAGCTTAGCTTAGTATAGCTTAGCTTATTTATTCGGACCCTCCTTCGAGAGGGTGTAATATTGTAATAAGTGTGTGTGCGTGTGTGCATGTCTTCCAACCCCGCGTCTTTCTCCCTTTTATTTAACTGCTTTCGATGGTTAGATTAGGGCATGTTTCGATTAGCATACCTTATGCTTGCATGTTTGCATCCATTCATTTGTCTTGCATGTACCGGGCTCGGCTAATCATTCAAACTGCATCGTATTTCAATACTTATTTGAATACGTGTATCAAATTGTTGCATTCATATGCCATCTTAGGTAGCCGAGCCTATTTAGTTGCATTATTGCATGTATTGCATTAGGCATTGTTAGCATAGTTAGAATCATGCATATTTCTAACTAGCTTTTGTTTTGACTCGGAGTACACTGTAAGTTTTACGCTTTAGCATACTTGCATGAGTGTGAGTGTTGCCATGATCACATGCTTGCCATGAGGCTATTTGCTTAAATGATTAACTGCATGAATGCCTGTGGATAAAGGCTTTATTACTTGAATTGGAACAATTCATCAATTGTGAGTTTTAAGCCCACTTTGCGAAGTGGCAAATCATCATGTTTTGAGCCCACTTGAGGGTAGCAAATCCGCGCTTTAGTCCACTTGCAAGTGGCACTTTCAACATTTTCGAAAATAAACATGAATTGTTTTGTTCCAATTTTTGCGATTTAGTCTATACTTGTATGCTGTGCGCATCACATAGTAAAGTTAGCTAATAACTGGAATAAGAACACATGTGTTTATAAAACAACATATCATACTTAGTAGAGGCCGATCCTTTGATCGGGCGAGCGGGGGTGCTCATTTCAGGACCTTTCCCTCTCGTACCCAAGTTCCCGAGCCGAGGCAACTTTGATGATGACGGACACGTGGCCTTTGGCACGAGTCAGGGTTTCCAAAATTTCCCAAAAATAAAATATTTAGGTGGCGACTCTGTAATCTGGCAAAGCAGTCCAGTTTTGGCATTATTTGATTCAAAATCTGATTTTCCAAAACAATTTGCTGGATTGGACTCTTTGGTGTTTATCAGTCTCACATTGCACTTTGTGAGATTAGATTCAGAACCGTGATAAGAGTCTGAACTGTAGGAGACCAATTTGCACCTCTCCGAAAGGGGGGCGCGCGAAGAAAGTCGAGTCTACAATGACTCTATTATTGTGAAAAACAAAGTTTCATTATTCTAATTTTTGCAACATCCTAGTTTATCTCCTTAATTGTTCACAATTCACGTTTTATTTTAGCTGAATACAATTAAAATTTGATGTAAATTTTAGGATGAAATATGTATAAACGGAAAATTTCGATGATTTTTCTATTTTGCCATCATTTTTATGTTCGTATGCTTGTCACATTACTAACTTCTATTAAAGACTTATGTAATGAAGTAACAAATGAGAGACATTGACACTTAGGCCCCGTTTGTTTTCAGAGGTAGAATGGAGGGGATTAATAGTGAGGGGATTGTTAGTGAGGGGATTGATAGTGAGGGGATTATATAAAATTGTGTTTGTTTTGATGATAGTTGTTAGTGTAGGAATTGTTAAATTATTTTTATATAAAATAATAAAACAAATAAAAAAAATACAAAAAATTAAACATTAACGTTCAAAAAAAATTTCCCAATATGTAAAAAATAAAAAAAATAAAAAAATTTCTAATCCCCTCACTATTTTTCTAATACTACCTCCATCTCCTCCATCCCAATTCCACTTCCAACCTCCATATTAATCCCCTCCTCCATCCTAATCCCTTCCCCAACTCTACAAACAAACACAACACTAAATAGCCCCACCTCCATCCTAATCCCATTCCAGTCATTACATCTTAAAACAAACGGGGCCTTAACTAGAAGTGCATGGAGTAAGATTTCATGTGTAAGGACCAAAATAAGATTTGGTGCAAAGTGCAGGGGTGCAAATTGTAATTTATCCTAAAACATTTATATGTTGTCTTGTGAATGCTATGCATCCATTTCTATGTAGACTCTTATATTCAGATTTGTTTAAATTAATTTTATTTCACAAAATTTTCTCAAATTTTTTATCCAAACACAACTTAAATTAGGGGTGTACAAAAAAATCGGTGGAACTAATAAATTGATCAAATCCAGTCTAAATCGCCAATTGAGTTTGGTTTTTATTAGTTTCGATTCTGGTTCTGATTTTGAAAACAATGAAACCGTTCAAATTAGTTTGGTTCTTGATTCTAAGGCTTTGGTTACGATTTTGAACCAAACCAGCCGTGACATATTTGTTTATATTTTTATATATAAAAATTAAAATATAAAATATCTCTTATGAGATTTGAACACTAACTTTCGTGGTAAAATTCATAAACTCTAGAACCAAAAAATCGAATCGAACCGAACCAAACTAGTTTCTATGGTTTGGTTCTTGTCCGATTTCACAGTTTAACGCTTCGATTACACTTCTAATTTTTTAGAAACCAGTTCCTCTAGTTCAATTCCGTATTCTCTCCAAAACCGAATCAATCTGATCCTACACTCTAACTTAAATCAGCGACCCTACGGCTGTTATATGTGTAGAAATTCCCTTTTGCTCTGAATTTTTGTGTGATGGAAATTGTGGGGGCATATTTTTGTGAATGACAACATGAGGTCAAGGTGGCACCGAAGTGCCACGTGTCCTGATCATGACACCGAGGTGATCTCGGCTATGCCGAGGTTATCTGCGGAGATACCGAAACCCGAGATAAACGGATAAGGGTCAAGAGTCCTAGAATGGATGAGGATCTCAGTCTGGATAAGGATAAAACTCTTAGGGAGTTTATCTTTATCTATTTGAGAGCCCAGGATAAGCATTGAGCCAGAGTCCATTGAAGCAAGGCTTCTACGGGAATCAGGTCAGTACTGGCTATAAAAGTAAGGCACCCTCTTGGGTCTAAGGTACGCTTTTTGTATTCTGGATAGTGATTTAAGCACTGTTTGCTATTTTTGAGAGATAATTGAGAACTGACTTGATCGTCGGAGTGCCTCCGGGTGGACGAACCACCACCGGAATCTTATCTTTTTGTGACAGGTTGTTCGGGCACAATCTATTCTATCGGTGTTCTCTAGCTGAGTACCTGTTTGGCAGTGTGGTCAGAAGTCAGCACCCACAATTTGGCGCCGTCTGTGGGAAAGAAAGGAGAAAAGATGGCCAACGACGGACAGAAAGAGAAGATTGGGGACGACATCCCTATTGGAAGCGGTAAATACATTGACCTTAACGTATAGGAGGATAACTGCAACGAAGAACCCCAGGATAAGAATCCCAGAGAGAAAGACGTTAGCCAAGAGGGAGACGTACCAAAGAAGGCAGACCGAGGCGAATATTACAATGAGGACGACCTCCGGGTATAGAAAGAAAGATGCCTGTGGAGGGACGGTGAGATGAAGGGAATGGCAAACAAATTGGCAGACCTACAATCGGTCGTCAGTTTCATGATGCAGAATAACGTCATGCAGCCACCGTTTCCATTACAAGACACGCCGATTCCGGCGGCCAGGAACGATGCCCAGAAAGGGAGGCAGAAAATAATTCCCACAGTTCCTCAGTGTGACAGGACAAAGGAACATTCTCACCGACTTTCAAGGGAGGTCAGGTGGGGAGAGTCGATGAAAGGAGAGTCTCAGAAGACACATCGTACAAAAGAAGCCCACACCAAAGAACATCAGCATGTTCAAGGGAAGGAGCTTTGTTTCGACACGACTAATGGAGGGAGGTCCAAGAGGACTCATAACGACACCGGGAGTAGCGCACCAAAAAGGCTAAAATCCGGTGATAGCTTAGCTCCTGGATAAACCAAGGAGGATTTGAGGGATTACCTCCAGAGGAAGCGACAAGATGCTGAGGTAACCTCTTCGGTCAAGCCGAGAACGCCGTTTTCGATAGAATTGGACAAATTTGAGGCCCCGAAGAGGTTCCACATGCTGAGATTCTAGATATACGACGGTAAGTCTGACCCTAACTTTCACGTCGGCTTGTACTTGAACTCAATGGCACTATACACCGGAAACGAGCCGTTGCTCTGCAAGGTGTTCCCCTCATCCTTTGGGGAAATCGCATCAGACTGGTTTCACAAGTTGCCGAAAGGAACTGTGACAAGTTGGGAAGGCTTGGCCGAGATGTTTATGGCCAGGTTTGTGACAAACAAACTACAGCTATTGAGAGTGGACTCCCTGATGGCTCTGAGAATTGGCGAGGATGAAAGCCTCAAGGCTTATACCAAAAGGCACTATGAGGTGTTTAACCGAATACCAGGGTGCAACCAAGAGGTAGTGGTCGTGTCTTTTAAGAATGGCTTGAACAACGACTGTTTGCTTCGAAAGTCACTGGCAAAGACATTGCCAAAAAATATGGACGAACTCATGGCCAGGATCGAGAAGTATGCGAGAGTTGAGGAAGACACGCCAGGGACAAAGGCGTCGAAACAAGAGAAGAGAAACCGCTCGCCGAAGCGAGGCCAAGGTAATACTGGATACAACAAGCAAGAGACAGGACTGAGGGCTGCACAGACAGTCATTACCGTATTCCGAATTCCGGTTTACAAAGTCTTGGAAAGAATCCGGAATCAGCCCTATCATAGAGCACCAAAGAAGATTCCTGGCGAATTCATGGGAAGAAATCTGGGGAAGCGCTGTGCTTACTACAATGAGAATGGGCATCTGCCCAAGGGTGCCAAGCCCTAAAGGCACATCTGGAAGACTTGGTAAGACAAGGTCATTTAAGGGACCTAGTAGATGATGCCAGGACAAGGGAAGAACAAGCGAGACTACCTTAGGCACCAGTAGCGCCACCTCCACCAGCACCACAACCGCAAGCAACCGGACCTCGAGTGATCAATATGATTCTCTCGAAGGTCAATGAGAACGAGATACGTAGGGAAACTCAGAAGGTGAAACACTTACAGCATGTGTATCAGGTCCGACAAAAGAGACCTAGGGTAGACGAGTGCCAGGGACCAATGGTGTTTTTTACTGAGGATGACCTAGAGATGGTGCAGCATCCACACAACGATGCCTTGGTAATATCCCTCAAGATTGGAGAGTGCCAGGTAAAGCGCATTTTAATCGATCAGGGCAGCTCTTGTGACATCATGTATGCCAAATGTTACAAGGAGCTTGGCCTTCATCAAGATGATCTGGAACAATCCAATGGTCTAATGGTTGGGTTCAACGGAATGCCGATGTGGCCCCGGGGAGCAATAAGTTTAGAGGCACAGGCTGGCACCAAGAAGGTAAACACAGAGTTCACAATAATTGACACCCCCTCCCCCTACAATGTTATCCTGGGAAGGCCATGGCTGCATGCAATGGGGGCTGTTCCCTCAACACTACACCAGCTGTTGCGGTTTCCAACAGAACATGGAATTGAGAAGGTTAGAGGGGATCAGGTGTAGGTAAAGAATTGCTCCATGGCAGTAATGAAATCAACCTGCAGCGTGTGAGTAGTAGAATTAGCAGAAATTGAGGACGAAGACGTGGAGGTCCTGGATGACGTCGGCAAGGAACTAGCCAAAAGATCCTGGTCCAGCAAGAGGATGAAGAGCGCTTCTTCCTCTTCGGCTCAGGCTTGGCCGAGGAAGAGGAAAAGGAGTTAGAGGTGTTCTTACGAACAAACATTGAGGTGTTTGCCTGGACACCATACGAGATGCCTGGCATTGACCCTGAGGTCACTTGCCATAGATTGAATGTAGATAGGTCAGCTAAACCTGTCATTCAACGGGCTAGAAGGCCGACCTTGATGCATGTTGAGGCAGTAGAAGATGAGGTGGATGAATTACTGAAGGCCAGAGCCATTCGAGAGGTAAACTACCCAATATGGTTATCAAACACAGTTGTTATGAAGAAGAAAAATGGGAAGTGGAGGGTTTGCGTGGACTTCACAAGCCTGAATAAGGCTTGTCCCAAAGACAGTTTCCCACTCCCCAAGATTGACCAATTGGCGGATGCCACTTCAGGGCATGGAAGGATGAGCTTCCTAGACACTTACAGGGGGTACCATTAGATAGCCATGTACCCCTCGATGAGGAGAAGACTGCATTTATCACCCCAAAAGGGTTGTACTACTGCAGAGTGATGCCTTTCAGGTTGAAAAATGCAGGAGCAACTAACCAGAGATTGGTAACTAAGATGTTTAGACATCTAATTGGCAAAACTATGGAGGTATACATTGATGACATGGTCGTAAAGACCAAAGAACCTGAGGATCATTTGGCCGACCTGAGAGCATTTTTTGATATCCTGAGGACATTTCGGCTTCGACTCAATGTGTCAAAGTGCGCATTTGGAGTTGGGTCTGGAAAGTTCCTAGGATACTTGGTTACCAGAAGGGGCATTGAGGGAAGCCCAGATCAGATCAAGGCAATCCTGGACTTGAAAAGCCTAACATCGGCAAAACAAGTGCAGATGTTAACTGGAAGGGCCGCAGCCTTGAATAGGTTCTAAGCAGAAGTTCTGACAAATGCAAACATTTTTTCAGTTTAGTAAAGAAGGCTACAGATTTCTTGTGGACAGAAGAGTTCAAAGCCGACTTGGCCGACTTAAAGAAATACCTGACCACAGCTCCAATACTCTCAAACCTAGTACTTGGAGATGAGCTGTTCTTATATTTGGTAGTTTCAGAGCATGCAGTGAGTGCAGTAGTAATCAGAGACGAGAAGGGACAACAGAAGGCAGTATACTATGTGAGTAAAATCCTATCAAATGTAGATACCAGATACTTACCCTTAGAGAAACTGGCACTGGCCTTAGTAATGGCTTTCAAAAAGCTGAATCATTACTTTCAAGCCCACAAGATTGTGGTATTAACTGAGCATCTTTTGAAGTCCCTGTTACAACAAGGAGATCTGACTGGCAGGATAGCCAGATAGGCAGTGGTGTTGGGCCAATATGACTTGGAATTCAGACCCAGAACAACAATCAAAGGCCAGATTTTGGCCGACTTTATGGCTGAGTTCACACCTGGTGCCACCCCACGTCAGGCTCCGTTGAGTCGCGATTTAGAAAGTCCAAGTGAATAAGAAGAAATCGAGTTGGGGATAGCAAAACAGAAGAAAGCAGAGAAACTCAGGCCCTGCGATATTTATATCGGCGACTCCTTCTGCCTGTTTGTTGATGGGAGTTCAAATCGTAAGGGAGCGGGGACAAGAGTAGTGCTAGTATCACTAGATAGGCGGATGTTGGAACAATCTATTCATCTAGGGTTTAAAGCCTCAAACAACGAAGCAAAGTATGAAGCACTAATTGCAGGATTGAAGTTGGCAGCAGCAGTGGAAGCCGACGGGGTGGTGGTCTTCTGTGACTCCCAACTTATCGTCAACCAGGCAACAGGGAAATATGCAGCCCGAGATGAAAGAATGATGGCCTATGTAAAGGAGGTTGTCAGACTGGTAGCCTTATTCCAGGATTTCCAACTACAGCAAGTTAGCCGAGATGACAACAACCATGCTGATGTCTTGGCAAACCTAGCTAGTGCAATGAAATCAGGAGAGACAAGGACAATAATGGTTGACTATTTGTCAGGCCTAAGCATAGAACCACTGAACACAGAGTACGAAGCAATGTGTGTGGAGATGGGACCAAGTTGGATAGATGCGATAGTAGTGTTCCTTAGAGATAGGAAGTTACCAGATGATCACAAAGAAGCACACAAAACCAGACTGAAGTCAGCAAGGTTTAGTTTGACAGTAGAAGGACATCTCTACAGAAGGTCTTTTACTGGTTCCCTTTTGAGATGTGTGCATCCTTCACAAGTTGAAGACTTTCTGTATGAAATACACGAAGAAGTATACAGAAGCCACACAGGGGGCAAGTCACTTGCTCATAGGGCCATTACTCAAGGGTACTGGTGGCCCTATATGCAGAAAGATGCTGAAGCTTATGTCAGAAAGTATGAGAAGTATCAGAGGTTTGTATCTTTGATACATCAATCAGCAATAGATTTAAACCCAGTATCCAGCCCCTGGCCCTTCGCCTAGTGGGGCATGGATCTTGTTGGACAACTACCTCAAGCGACTGGACAAAGGAAGTTCCTGCTGGTGGCAACAAATTACTTCACCAAGTGGGTAGAAGTTGAACCCCCTTGCAAAGATTCGGGACATTGATGTAAAGAACTTCATATGGAAGAACATCATCACCAAGTTTGGGATCCCAAGGACAACAATAGCAGACAATGGTAGGCAGTTTGATAGCAAGTTGATCAAGAGCTTTTGTGCAAAATACAAAATCAAGAACTATTACTTTACTCCAAGCTTTCCTCAGAGTAATGGTTAAGCAGAAGCATCTAATAAAATAATTCTGGATGGGATCAAGAAGAGGCTGGAAGCAGCAAAAGAAAAGTGGGTGGATGAGTTACCCAATGTACTCTGGGTATATCGAACTATGCCGAGAAGATCCACTGGGGAATCCCCATTTACCATGGCTTATGGCATAGAAGCAGTTATTCCACTGGAGGTCGGCATCCCAGGGATCAGAACCCAGGGAGTAAAAAATGGGACCAATGAGCATTCTTAACCCGAGATCTGGATGTATTAGAAGAAAGAAGGGAGAGAGCAGCAATTCGGCTGGGGGCATACCATCAGCAACTTGCTAGGGCTTACAATAAGAAGGTTAACCCAAGAGAATTTCAAGTTAGAGACCTTGTGCTGAGAAAAGTGGTCGGCAACAAAAAGGATCCCAGAGAGGGCAAGCTTGGCCCAAATTGGGAGGGACCTTATAGAACTATCTCAGTTGCCGGTAATGGTGCATATCGACTTGAGGACAGTGATGGCAAAGAGTTGTCACGACCCTGGAACACTTGCAACTTGAAGTTTTTCTATCATTAGATTTTTTATTTTTTAAAGTTTTTTGTTATTAGCCGAAGTAATAATAAAATTTTAGCTCGATTTTTAATTTCAAACTTGTGTAATACGATTGACCAGTCCCTTGGCAATGTTTCTAAGTGAAACATGACGAATAACTTAGACTTATTATATGGCAGAGTTGAATTATACTTGCATATAATAGAGTTGAACTAAGTTGGCAATGTTTCTGATTGAAACATGACGAATAACTTAGACTTATTATATGACAGAGTTGAATTATACTTGCATATAATAGAGTTGAACTAAGTTGGCGATGTTTCTGATTGAAACATGACGAATAACTAAGACTTATTATATGGCAGAGTTGAATTATACTTGCATATAATAGAGTTGAACTAAGTTGGCGATGTTTCTGATTAAAACATGACGAATAACTTAGACTTATTATATGGCAGAGTTGAATATACTTGCATATAATAGAGTTGAACTAAGTTGGCAATGTTTCTGATTGAAACATGACAAATAACTTAGACTTATTATATGGAAGAGTTGAATTATACTTGCATATAATAGAGTTGAACTAAGTTGGCGATATTTTTAATTGAAACATGACGAATAACTTAGTCTCATTATATGGCAGAGGTGAATTCATACTTGCATATAATGGAGTTGAACTAAGTTGGATTAAACTAAATTTGCCATGTCGACAGAATCGAAACTCAGATTGGAACTCAGTGCCTTTCAGTAAGATTAACAGAGGAACCAAGGTTGATAACCTCTGCTAGTCTTTGTTTGAATCTAACTTCGGCAACAAGATCATAGGCATACATAATGTGAACATAAGTGACACTTAAGTTCACATTAGGGGGCAAGGAGCTAGAGAGTAATAAAGTACTTGGGACTTGTTGAAATTCTATAGAAAAATTTACAAGTTAAAGCCAAGCCGAGGTAAATTTGAAAGAAGTACCTACGTACTTGCCAAGATTACCAGGTTGCCAAACTTGGAGAAGTATGGAAGACTGAAATCTTGATAGAAGGCAATAAGTAAGGTGGCAAGTTTTAAATAACACTTGTGAAAATATTTTTACAATGTTTTCAAGTGTTAAGCCAAGGCTGAGATGAACAAAATTTGAAGTTATGTCCGAGGTATTTTATTCCGAGGAGACTATACAGCTAAAGTAATAAACTGAAGACATACAAAATATTCTAAGTATGGAAGTAGTAAAGCATACAAAAGTACAAACACTTGAAAGAAGAAATTGTACTTCCATTCAAAATAAAAAAGGCACTTCGGCTTACAGAAGATTACTTGTTCAGACTACAAAAAAGACACATCGGCCAAACAAAAGCTAACATTGTTCGAAAGGAAAAAAGTACAAGGTACATAAAAAAGGAAAAGCATCAAAATAAACTACTCGGCGTCAGCAGTTAGTTGTATGTCGGCCTCAGAAGACAACTAGGAACTCTTCTCAGCAATCTTCTCAGCCTGGATCTCGGTATCAATTTCTTCGAGGGTTTGATCGAGGCTCCTCTCGGCGACAAACACATCGGACTAAGTCTTCTTGGGAGAGGCACTTTTTGAGACCTCGTCCTCCTCATCCTGAGTCAAGTCCAAGACTTGCTCATTCAGAGTTGGGGACTTGGCTCTAGCAGAAACCTCAGCATCAACTTCTACCTCGGCCTCTTCATGTTCTTCTTCTTCTTCCTTCCCAGCCTTAGCCTTAGATTGGCTTGAAGCAGGAGGGAACGACACCATAAGTCGGCCTTCATCTCTAAGAGGAGAGTCCTCAGGGAGAGCCAGCTCTATCAGAGCAACCATCCAACCAAGGGTGTAACCCTTGTTGCATGCCTGTCTAACTTGCTCTTGTACTCCTCGCGGACGTCGGCTACCCTTTCAGCATAGGCCTTCTCATCTGCTGCTTTGATTTCGGCGTCTTTTGTGACCAAGACACTTCGGAGCTCTGCTTGGGCTTCGGTATTTTTTGCTTCGGCCTCTTTTATTTCAGCTTTGAGGACCTCAGCAACAGCCTCTACAGCACCTGTCTTTTCCTCGGCCTGATCTTGGGCTTGTTTAGCTACCTTAGCCTGATCTATGAGGACTTTCATTTTGGCCCCGACTTTCTTTAAAGACTTAAGCAAGCCAACAGCCTCCTTGGTCTTGTACACCATCTCTTTCATCATGTCTTCTGCCTGCATCGCAAAGGAGTGGGTGTGCTGGATCGCCTAGAAAAAGAGGAATGAACAAAGTTAGTAAACTCTTTTAGTATGAAAATAGAAAACAGAGAGTACCAAGTGTTAGGAGTTTACCAATATAGAGTGTTGCACCATCAGAGAGAAATTTTAATATTCGCTGACCTCGGCCATACGGTTGAGGTCATTTGGAAGGAGCAGTGCAGTAGAGAGGGCAACGCCGACCTCAATGTCAGCAGTGCTATCACCAGTTCTGACTGGCTTGTTCTCGATCATGATGAATGGGGCCCAAGGGTCATCAGCTTTAAGTGAACCTGAGATGGTTGCAGAGTCTGACCTCGGCTTCTTTGACTTGGCAGATTTAGAGGAGTCATCCTTAGCAGGTCTGTTCTTGGGGGCGGAGGAGCTTTTCTTAGCCTCGGCCAATTTCGAAATAGCCAAGGTATCCTCAGAATCGATCTGAGTCACCGTTGCCTTTGCTTGGGCTTTTTTCAACCTCTTTGGCTTGGCCTTTGAGTGGGACTGTGATGGGGAAGATTGGACTGTCACGACGCCCAGGATGTCAGCTAGAAGGTCCTCGACTACGGCCTTATTGTGCCCCATCTCATCGGCAGTAGCGGCGATAGTGACCTTGGTACTGAAGCGAATTGCTGGCAATACAGTTGGTGGGTTTATCGGATCATAAGCCGACGCCTCAGAGAATTGGCATTTTCGGCTATGAGTTCTGTCTGCAGGAGCAAGGATGGGAACTCGGCGATGACGTTACTGCTGGCTAGGAGGGATTACTTGCGGTGCAGATATTGATGGTTGCTCCACAGGACGAGAGGTTGATCCCTGGTCTAGCTTGATGATAATTCAACTTGAGGGGTTGTTGCTAAAGGAGGAGACTTGATTTTCTTCGGGATGTCGGGCAGTACAAATTTGTAAGTTGGGATGTAGTTGAGCAGCAAAGGGGCTTTTCGTTGGTCAACTGGCAAACCCAGCAGCTTCTTGAACTCCTTGCTGGGGTAGAAGGTTTTGCGGAAGTCCTTTGGTGGCTGAGGAAGAACTGCAAGTAAAAAACAGCCATTAGAGCATATAAGAGGAATAACAGTAATAAGGGCTTGAAAACAGGTAAAGTGACACTTGGCTCTTACCATTTCCCTCTTTGAACACTGTTCAGCTTAAGGGATAAAGGTGAAGGTCGTCATAATGTGGGAACTCTCAGTTGCCCGAGATGATGAAATAATCATCTCCAGTACCTTTGTTGGAGTCTGGGAGGTCGGCAATAAGTTTGTACTCGGTGGATCTCGGCTTGAGGTAATAGATGTAGCCTTTTTCGAATTTCAGGCCTTACATAGTGTAACAGTATTGGATATCGGCTAGAGTTATCCTAGCGTTCTCTCGGTTAGCTAGGGCAATTATACCGTTAATGACTCGGCAAGAGTTGATGGCCAGCTGCATTGGGTTAAGTTTGTAATAATGAAGGACTTGGCGGAAAAGGATATGGAGAGGGAACCTAAGTCCATACTCTATAAAGGCCACTACAGGGAAAGGCATAGAGTCCCCATCGGGCACGATGGAGTCCTCCTCCTCTGCCAGCCTAAGGTGGACATCAGCAGGGATAGAAAACTCCTGCCTAAAGTACTCTAGCTTAGTAGGGGTGTCTACTCTCCACCTAAACATTCCCATGATGTCAGCTTGGGAGGTATTGGCACACAGTTCAGGTGAGAAAATTCAGAAGAAGGTGGTTTGTGTGAGTGTAAGGGACCTCGGCTAAACCCAAAACAGAAACTAGGGCAAGGGTTTTTCAAGGTCTAGGGGAATTTGTTTCGGTTTTCCTAAAAATTGTGATTTCTCTGCCAAAACCCAAGCCTAATCTATGTAGAAGTAGAGAATTGAAGGCAAGAATCTGGAAAATACAACAAGGAAACAGAAAAACAGAGAAGAACAATGATTCAGCCTCAAGAAAACAAATAAGGCACCAAGAACATTGAATAAAATGTAAATGTGCACAAGTCGAAGATAGTGGCAAGTTGCAAGAACATCAAGTGTATGAGCGGTTCGTGTGTCCATGTGCAGACCCAGAGGTAGATTGGACAAGCATAGAATCACAAAACAAGCGTGCTCAATACATGAATGATGAAATTCAAAAAACAGGCAAGGATTCAAATGCACGAAGAAATTCATAATAGCAGTGTGCAAACGTAACAAAGTTTGAAGTAAATCAAAAAATTGAAAAGAGGGGAACAGTGACTTACCGAAGAAGATGGCGCCGATATGAAACTCGCCGGAGTCAGACGGCGTGAGTAGTCAAAGCCAGATGACGAAATACCCGCTGGAGGAGATGATTGGAGCAAGTTGCAGAAGCTTCAAAGTACGAAAATGGGGGATTTAGGTTTGTTTAAAGAGAGAAGAACTTGAAACGCAAAGGGGGAGTGAAGATGCAAAGGTGAAAAGACAGAGAGAGAATGAGATATTTTTGTTAAAACACGAAAAGGCGGCAAAATTACATTGAATATGCTTTGGACGACGTGCCTGTCAGGCGGCGCGCGCAGAGGCGATGCGACCTGATGGCGCGTGTCAGGTACGGATCAATGAGAAAAAGACGCGTGGCAAAAACGGTTGAGAAGCCATGTGTGACAGCTCATGCGCAATGGAACTCTTGGAGTTCTTGATTTAATGAAGCAAAGACCTCGGCTAAAAAACTTAAAAAAGTTGGTTCTTGGTTCGAAGACATTGACAAATGATATAGGTTCCATCACCTCAGGAAGTCGAGGTAATAGAACCTAGGGGGCAGTTGTGGGGACATATTTTTGTGAATGACAACACGAGGTTAAGGTGGCACTGAAGTGCCAGCCGAGGTGCCACGTGTCCTGGTCATGACGCCGAGGTGATCTCGGCTATGTCAACGTTATCTGCGGAGATACCAGAATCTGAGATGAACGGATAAGGGTCAAGAGTCCTAGAATGGGGGAGGACCTCAGTCTGGATAAGGATAAAACTCTTAGGGAGTTTATCTTTATCTATTTGAGAGTCCAGGATAAGCATTGAGTCAGAGTCCATTGAAGCTAGGCTTTTACGGGGATCAGGTCAGTACTGGCTATAAAAGTAAGGCACCCTCTTAGGTCTAAGGTATGCTTTTTGTATTATGGATAGTGAGTTAAGCACTGTTTGTTATCTTTGAGAGATAATTGAGTACTGACTTGATCGTCAGAGTGCCCCCGAGTAGACGAACCACCACCGGAATCTTATCTTTCTGTGATAGGTTGTTCGGGCACAATCTATTCTGCCGGTGTTCTCCAACTGAGTACTTGTTTGGCAGTGTGGTCAAAAGTCAGCACCCACAGAAATCTAACGTTTACCAAGTTGAGCACTAGAACCTGAACCACAATTAAGAATTTAATTTCCGCGAAAATATAATTCATGTGGGCCTCTTCGTTCAATACAGCCTTTCTGTGATGTTGCATGGTAGGAGCTGATTTTAATGTTGACTGCTTTTCAGCCGTAGGTCCTAGGTTCTCTGCATTAGGTACCATGGATGGAAGCAAAAGTCTTGGTGTATATGGATTCTGTGTTCGATACTCGTAGTGTAGTTGTGGGTGAAAGAGTTTCGTTGTATTAAGTACATTATGGAGTAAAAACGTGATACTGATGACGTAATATCACTAACAAACAATAACTCTATATGTGGAGGGTGAATCTCTACTTTTTAGGTGTCACATATCATTGGAAAAGGGTAAATGGTGAAAAATTATTAGAGGTGATACCGATAACGTACCATCACCGTTTCAAGAGAGGAAAGAAATTATGAAGTGTTTTAGAATATCACCTGATTGAGTGTTAGCACATAATCTTGTGACCTTACCTCATTTTCTCTGATAAAAAAGTTATGTTTGAATAATATTGTCAATTCATCAGACCACTAATTAATCACAATGCTATTGAGCATCGATTAATCTTGGTTTTAGACCATCCAATAACTTTTCCCAATCTAGGGGTGGATTGTTGGTGTTTTTTCTTTGACATTTTTTATTTTTATTTTGGTTAATTTTTTTATTTTATTTTTATTTATTGTATCGTATCAAAAAAAATAAATAAATGAAAAAGGACAATCGGGTCATAAATATATAAATATTCTCACATCTCTCTTTCTCTCCCTGTCTCTCTCTCTCTCGCTCTCTCTCTCTCTCTCTCTCTCTATATATATATATATATATTTTGTGTTTTGTGAAATAAATAGTTTGTTTTAGTATACCGGGAGATCTGATTCGACGAAATCTTGCTGAACTCTGTGTGGATTTGTGGATATGTAGATCTCACTTGACGAGATCTGAAAATTGTTTCAAATCATTGTGTTTGTTTTTTAGGACTTTTATGATTTTTGTATTCATGCATTGTAGGTATTTGTTAAAAGTTCTAAGAGAAATGACAATATTGTTTGATTATAGGACAACTAGTAAATTTTATTTGCTAAAGATACATATAATTTTCAGGTAGATGGTTGCCATTAGATATCATCCATGTCTTTCTTTTTAGCTACTGTTATTTTTGCTACTATTTGTATTCTCTTAAGCTAGGCTATATATGCTGGTTTGTTTAAATAATAAGCAACACTTGGTTTCTTCACTTTCTGGGAACTTCTAACGAGGACTTGTATATGGGTATTTGTTCTTAAGGGTTGTGTGATTGTTTCTCTCTTTCTACTCTCTCACTGCATTACACAGATCATTACACAGATCAAGTCCACAGATCATCCTATCTCTGCAAATTAGAGAGAGGAGTTCTATTTTGTGAAGGACAGATCAAGCCACATATCAACCAAAAAAAAAAAAATTTTGTACAGATAAAAAATTAGACAGATAAAATTTGAACAGATAGGGGAAAATTTTGAACAGATATTCGAAAAAAAGTCAACAGATAAAAAAGAAGTTTAACAGATAAATTTAGGGGGTAAAGTTAGAAACAAAATATCTTTCAAAACTAACAAAAGCAATTTTCACTGGACCTACATCTTATATCTTATACATTCACTGGACCTTACATTCACTGGATTTTTAAGTACACTAATTCATCAATAAAAAAACTATTCGTTGGACCTTATATCTTATACATTCTTTAATTTGAACTTTTTAACAATTAACTCAATAAAAAAATTTTGTGACTCCTACTACTGGTATTTAAGTAGAAACGCACATCTAACTGTATCAAGTTGAATATTCCTTAAAAAAAATAAAATTGAATATTTCAACTTGTATATAATAGGACAATATAATAATTTAAAATCCGGAAATATATTCCATACCGTCCCTGTTGATTCAAAGGGTCCTTTTGATTCAAATTTTGGAAGCTCGAGTGGAATATATTTTAAATTTTGGAGGCTCGAAATCTATATCTATATCTATACTATATATTAAACAAAAGGGGGTTTTTAACCCCCAAGGCCTCTGAAAGCTTCAATATCCCAATCTGAATTTTTTAAATTTTTTATTTAAAAAAAAATACTCAGCATTTATTAATTTAGTCAAAATCCCCTGATTAACATTTATTAATTTTTTTTCAATCCACATATCTTTCCACATGCCTGCAATTATTGATTTGATCAAAATCCCCTGATTAACATTTAAAATCCCCTTATACAAATAATTATAGATACAATTCGTGTATAGTTACTGCAGTACCCTTTTCAATTTTCCCCATACACTATGATTAGTGATAAGAAAAAAATCTTAAAAAACATAATTTATATTTTAAAAAAAATCTAAAACAAATATAAATATCTATAATTATCTCGTGCATAGCACGGGTGATAGGCTAGTTATATATTAAGTAAAATGGAGTTTTTAATCCCAAGTCTTGTGGGAGTTCTAATCTCCCAATCTAAATTTCTTGATTTTTTTATTTAAAAAAAAAAAAAAACTTTAGCATTTATTAACTTCTCCCAACCCCCAAGTTTTACCCTTATAATAATACTTTAATGCATTATGAATAAGCATAAAAAAAAATTCTTTGAAATCCAACACATATGAATTCCTTGAAAAGTCCCAACACATATGATTATTATCCCTCATAATAACACTTTAATACATTAAGAATAAGCATAAAAAAAAATTCTTGAAAAGCCCAACACATATGATTATTATCAAAATATTAAACTTTAATATAATATAATAATAATAATAATAAAAAGACATTTAATTCCTTGAAAAGTCTAACACATATGATTATTATCAAAATATTAAACTTTAATATAATATAAAAAAAAGACATTTAAAAATCGTAATTCACATATATAGATAATTGTAAACACAATCCGTGTATAGCACGGGTGATATGCTAGTATATATTAAGAAAAATGAGGTTTCTAACCCACAAGTCTTGTGGGAGCTCTAATATCCCAATCTAAATTTCTTGATTTTTTGATTTTTTTTAAATAAAAAAAACTTAACATTTATTAACTTCTCCCAACCCCCAAGTCTTACCCTTATAATAACACTTTAATGCATTAAAAACAAGCATAAAAAACATTTCTTGAAAAGTCCAACACATGTGAATTCCTTGAAAAGTCCAACGCATATGATTATTATCAAAATATTAAACTTCACTATAATATAAAATAAAAAAAAGAAGGCATTTAATTCCTTGAAAAGTCCAATACATATGATTATTATCAAAATATTAAACTTTAATATAATATAATAAAAAAAGAAAAAAGAAAAAAGAAGACATTTATAAATAAAAAAAATATTTAAAAATCACAATTCACCGATATAGATAATTGTAAACATAATCCGTTCATAGCATGGGTGATATGCTAGTTTAATATAATTCAAAGGGCCCTTTTGATTCACGGATAGCTTTTCCGTGACTTCTACGGTTGAATTTGCGGGCCTCTCTTGTGGCTCCTAGTTTAATTTTTTTTAGGGTTTTTTTTTTAAGGTCCCTGGCATTATGATTTTATACCATAAAGGACACTCAATATTTTCATAATGTCTAAGGTCCCTCAACATCAATTCAGAGAAAATTCGATCCAGAGAATTTCTCTGGACACATTACAGAAAAAATTTCAAATTTCTCTGACTTTTTGTGAATTTCTCTAGACTAGAAGGGAATTTTCACTGACTTTTTGTGAATTTCTCTGGGTTGGAAGGTAATTTCTCTGGACTGAGAGAATTTCTCTGGAGCAGTTTATCAAATCAATAGAACAGCAGATTCAACTCTACCTATTTTGTCATAGAGAAAATCTCAAAAGAGGAATTTTTAGAGAGATTTTGAAAATTTATCTGACCTTCCCCTAACCTTCTCATTCTCCAGAGAAATTCCCTCTGCTATTTACACAATAATCATAGATACAAACCAGAGAAATTTAGTCCATCCCAGAGAAATTTACTCAAACTTAGAGAAAATCGCCCTCTAACCCAGAGAAATTGATCACCAAAAAAAATAGGGCAATTGTCTTTTTGAATATGAGATTGACTATTCAAATGATCACCAAAAAAATTTAAAAAATTATAAATAAACAGATTCATTGTAATATCAAACATGTTTAGAAAATCAAAATTCAAGAGAGAGAGAGAGAGAGATGAACAATCCATACCTGATATGAAAATCCTTGGAGCTTTGACAAGAGGGATTTAAATTGGAGAAACTCTGATTTCTATTAGATTCTTAGAAATCCAATAGAATTTCAGCAATGTCCATCATAATCCAACCAGAAAAAGAATAAAGAGAGCTAAATTTCCATGAACCTCTTAATAATTATATATATTGAAGAGAGAAACCATCATTAAAAAAAATAAAAAAATAAAAAAACCCAGAAAAACAGAGATGATTCAATCTCAAAACTGTCGAAACGGATAAAAAATATAGCGATCCCGGTCCTCTCTCCATTGATTGTTGTTCTCCGGACTCGGTTCCGTGGATGTCTGTTATTATATATGTTTCATTTCCGTCCTTTAACTCCTTGAATTTGACTTTAGAAATGTCTTGGGCGTGCTTTGAACAGGTTGGTTGAGATTTAGTCCCCAATCTTGTTGCCCAGATTTTTGGTGATCTGCTCGAGTGGGTCCTTTTGCGCTTGAGCGGGGTTTGCATCCTTTCAGCATTTTGTGCGTCTGCAAAAGTACTGCAGAAGTGTTTTTCACGCTCGAGCGGAGTTCTTCACACTCGAGCGGGTATTCTGCACTCGAGCGGGTGTCTGAAGTCTGTAAAAGTACTGGAGGAGTGTATTCTATGCTCGAGCGGGTATCTTCGCGCTCGAGTGGGTGGTGTTTTGTTGTTGTGCCTTGGCGCTCGAGCAGGTATTTTTGCGCTCGAGCGGGTGAAGTTTTTGTGTCTTACGCTCAAGCATCCTATTCTCCGCTCGAGCGGATTGTACGTATATCAGATCGCGACTGTGTTATTTTAAATCACTTTTTCGACCCACGCTCTCTTTCTAACTTTTCAAAACCCTAGTTTGAGAGCTCCTCTCTCTAGAATACAACTTCTCTCTATGAAATCATTTATCTCTAGTGATCTTCTACCTTAATCCCTTTATATAAAGTGTGGAGCTTGGCTTGGTCTTCATTTGGATCCGAAAATCATTGGGTTTGGAGCACATTCGAGTTTCTCCAACATCGCCTTTGAGTCTCTTCTCTTGAGGTAGGGATACCCTACTCCATCTTATGTGTTTTAACATAAGTTTTAGTCATTTTGATTAGGTGGTGTTGTTTGGAAATTTTGGGAAAGTTAGGGTTTGACTTGAGGTTATAAAAATGGGGTTTTCAAATGTTAAACTCCATGTGTATGTGAGACCTTGGAAAAATGGAATTATTGTTGTTAATTTGATGAAATTGAACCTTAGGGTTGATATTTGAGAAAAGGGAAAAATGCCCTAATTATGTTGAATAATTAATTTGGGGAAATGCGAAATTGAATTGAGAATCATGAAACTGGGAAATTGTGAGAGTAAATGGTGTAGTTGGATAAATTAATCACTTACCTACGAAAACGTTGGTATTTTATCTGTTTGATAAATTTATTATCTGTTTAGAGATAACTGCTTTGGGCTATCGGTGGAGGATAGTCTTGATTGTTGTAGACACTGTATGTTGATTAGGGAAAACTGAAACTAATCACCTGGAATATGTCATTGAATATGACGGTTGGAATAATACATCGAATATGTGTATTGATTGATCATTGTATATGATAAGTGTTTAAATACATTGTATATGTATGTTGTTTGGGAGGAGATATGGGATGTACTCTCAAGCCTGTTTGGGAGGAGATAGGGGATGGACTCTATTGATAACTAAATTGGCCGGAGTGTCCAAGGTGAAAGTCCCGAAATTCTAATTACGTTTGCATAACGTAGATAATTGAAGTATTGGAAGTGTTTTATTATGAGTTGTAGTCTCATGTGAATTGTGGGAAAATGGAAGTGTTTTATTATGAGTTGTAGTCTCATGTGAATTATGGAAAAATGGAAGTGTTTTAATATGAGTTGTAGTCTCATTTAATTGTTTGGCCAGGTTCTGAGCCATGATCATGAATCGAAATTATGTAAGTAAAGGAAAGTGAAATGAAAAATGGGTGTACCTGTTGTTGAAGTGGAAAGTATCATGAGTTGGTTTATAAGTGTTAACCATTTATCGAATGCTAAAGTTTTAGTTAATTCTCATTTTTGTTTTAGTATATCTCTACTGGGTTTTGGCTCACCTATATGGGACATCATTTTCAGGTACAGACGACATGCCACCTCCAAAGACGTAGCTTGGGAGGCTTATAGGCTGAAGGATCTTTTTGTTGTTATTTTGTTGTGTTACATGTAAACCAAGCCAAGGGCTTATTTTGTATAAAGAGTTAGAACTTTTCTTTTGTTATACCCAAGTGTTGACTTGGAAAGTTGTAAGCCCGTAGGGCATTTACTTTTGATGTCAACATGTAATACTTTTGTAATGAATACTCTGATGAATGGAAATATGTTTTATTCTCTTATGGTTATGCATGTCAAGAATGTGGGTTTATATGTATTATTTTGAGGGCATTACAAAAAAGGAAAACTGAAATTTCGACGGAAAACTGTCAAAAACAAAACATTTTTTTGAGGAAAACAAAAAAGTGTTTTGAGTGGCTTTCCTTTGGGAATTTTGGAGATGGTATATTTGTTGTTGACCACCACCCTGAACTTTGTTGACCACCACCCTGAAATTTCCACCCCTTCTGTTTTTTCATTGGGTTTGGTGATGACGGGGTAGATCCATCGTGAAATTGATCTGAAGGGAGAGGCGCTAGCAGTGGTGCCGATGGCAGCAACAGTAGAGGAGACGGCAACTGCGACAGAGGTGAAGTGATGAGATCGGAGAGAGAGAGAGAGAGAGAGAGGATAGAAGAAGGTTGAGTTTGGGGATTTGGAGGAGTGGAAGAGAGCAGCGAGAGACACACACAGAGCGTGAGATATATATTAAATTTCTCTGTGATAGATGAAAAGGACCTTAGACATCAAAAAATAATATTGTGGACTTCTTCCATTACTAAAAATGAGAGAGGGACTTTAGACTAATTTTCATTTTTTTTTTATTGTAACATATATTAAATGAGCTCAAAATTTAATCTCAATCAAGCTTTATAGTATAAACATTTTTTTGTAAAGTTTAAAAATATCAAGTTAGATTGGGTGGGAAGTGCTAGCCATCTCCTAACCCACCACCACTATTATTATCACCATCAATCAGTCACCTATTAGTAATACTTTTTAGGGTGAATAAATCCAGCAGTAATATAATTATTAGTATATTCATTTTATAATTATAATTAAATATAAGAAAATATTTTTAAAAAATAATTTTATATAAAAAGTATTTTTTTCTGAAATATTTTTTATCCAAATAAATGGAGGATTGAGAAAGAAAGGGATTTGTCTTTGGCAATACTTTGCTTGCAATCTTGAGTATACAATTAGTAGCTGATATGCATTGGTTTTTCCAAGCTGAATAACATATTCATTGGTTTTTCCAAGCAAAATTAATGAAGTCAAGTGGTGGAGAAAGGAACACAATTCTCTTGGAATAACTTGTTCACTTGTTCATTGAACTGTTCCACTGTGACAAAACATGTATTTGGAGCAGTTGCTGTCCATGAAGCACAGTAGTCAAAGATCATTTTGGATTATTTGAACGGTTTGTTTTTTTTTAAATATATGGTGTAAAACAAATTTACAAAAAATTAAGTTGATCGGATATTGGTGGCCTTTTTATCAAATTACAATTGTATTCGGTTTTATATTAAAAATAACACTTGTCATTCTCGGATATCGTTAAACATTTCATTAAATTACATTTGTATTTAAAATAATTCTCGCCATTCATTTTTTTCGATACACATGTTTTGATGAGTGGATTATCAATATCTTATCAATTTAATTTTTTATAAATTTATTTTATACGATATATTTTAAAAATAAACGATATAAATTATCGAAATAAAACTTGAATTTAACCACAATGCATGCACAAGAGTGACTCTTGTGCTTCACCCACAAGAAGCACCCCAATGTCGACGAGCACAGTCTCAAACAAAGTATCAAAAATATCCTCTGTTTTTTTATTCTTTTCTAATTATTTTTCTAATTAAAAAAAAAATGAAAATACCCTCTTTTGTTTCTTGTTATCCTTTAACTAACCCCCCCCCAAAAAAAAAAAAAAAAAAAAAAGTCTTATTTTCTCAAGATTCAGCTAAAAAATATCTTCTACATTTCTATTTAACTACTAATTACAGTTTTACAGTCAATTAGCCTGTTATCACCTTCATTCAAACTAGGATTAAAATACCATTAGGGCACAGACTTACAGTCCAATGTTTGAATGCAAATTTTATTAAACGGATTAATCCAACAAAATTATCGAATTTTTAATATTGAGAGGGACTTAGAATCATAATTTTAATTATGAAAGAAAAAAAAATGAATATATAATAAATAGTGATTTGACTAATTTAATTGAATAACTAATCATACACAAATTCATGGGATTATTGATCTTTTTATTATTAATTTTTTTAATCAAACAAGGCCTTAGTGTACTTAAAAATCTCTTCTGTGTTACTTTAATCTCTAAAATTTAATTTTTTTGTTAATTTCTTCCCTAAAGCTTATAATTTAAGTTTATATGATGTAATTTTTGACGATCATTTAAATATTTAATGAAATGATAATAAAATAAGAATGGTTATATATCACGATTTTTATCACCGAGTACATCGCAAGATATTAGTTGCTATCATTAATGCCTTAATTATTAACTCTAAACAAGAACCCAATCAAGATATATTAAGCAAGCCCATGATCTGGCCAGACTTGTAAACGACTTTTCTGTGTAACTTTGTTAATTTTATATATGTTTTGCTTTGCAGTTCTTAAAATAAATAAATAAAAAATAAAGAAGAAATATTAGGTTCGAGAAAATTAATCTCAAATACACAGTTCATGTAGACAAATGCAGATCTGCAAACTATTTCAAGCAATGAAAATTCAAGAATGAATTTTTTTAAACCGGAAAGAATAATGTAGATGGAATTTTGAATATATATATATATATATATATATTATTTTATTACTCTAAAATTAATATTTGATTATAAATATTCTAATTTAGTATAGAATAGTATAAAGATTAATGTTTCATCTACACAATTTTTTCTACTGGATCCCCCCGAATGTGTTTCTTGGGAGAAAAAAAAAAAAGAGAAAATATCAATTTACCTCCCAAACTATTACTCGAAAATCAATTCAACCCCTATACTTTCAAATATATCAATTTTACACCTAATTTTGGATCAAATTTACTCTTATCGTCGACTGTTGTCTATAATTGGATAGCACTTACTGACGTGGCACCAAACATCATTTTGGCCCCCAAACAATCCCTCAAAAATCACTTAGACCCCTACCATAGAAAAAAATAAATTTAAATATTTAATAATAATTTTCATCTAAAAAAGTGAGAAAAATAAATTTTAAATAAATAACATTTCAGTATTAGTTCTTTTGAGTATTCTTTACAGAGTAATTGCTAACTTTTGTATTAAATTGTCATTCAATTGATAATACGGCCGAGTGGGTACTAATTTTGATTTTGTAGGTAGAACTTGACATATTCATTTTCATCATTCAATATAATTTTTCAAATGTCAAAAAAATATTCCTTTCATAATAAGTGTGGTCTAAATTTTTACCTATTCAATTTTGAAATTACTAAATTAATTTGAGGAATAAGTGCTACAATTGCACGTGCACATACACATAAAGTAACTAAGGAATTTTCTACTTAATTAGTTTTTTCAAGATCAACTCGAGATAGTTTGAGACTTAAAGAGACAATCCTAAATGAGGATTTTTATATTATTTTTAATTTTTTTTTGCAAGGCATATTATTTAAAATTTATTATTTTTAATTTTTGAGATAAAAAATTATTAATTTAATTTTTAAAAATATTTGCGGGTCTAATTGATTTTTGAGGTATAATTTAGAGGGTAAAATGAAATTTCAAATGAAATTTAGTGCCACATCAGCAAATTCTGTCTAATTTTAGACTGCAGTTGACATTGGCTGAAATTGATCCAAAAATAGTTAGATGTAAAATTGATATAATTGAAAGTATAAGGGTAGAATTGATTTCAAGTGATAGTTTGGGAGGCAAAATAATATTTTCTTGAAAAAATTGTATGGATGTAACATTGTTGTTGTATAAAATTATTTAGTTTTAATTTTATTTACTATTTTATTAATTTCTTGTTCTACAAAAAATTAAGTTTATTATAAATAATGTTGGTAAGTCTTAGAACAATATTACTTTTTTAGAATTAATACAATTTCAGCTTTTTTATTTTTTTTTCTTTCAATTTTAGGTATTCATTTTAAATAAACCATTATTAAGTCTTTATTTTCGATATTTCTTGAGAATCAACAAGTTTAGAAAAAGATCTTATTTCTAATATTCATTTTTGAATCAATGGACCCTAAGATGGTATCTTACTTCTAATATCAATTACACTTAGTGTACTTGCACTTTTAATAAAATTCCATTTTAGTCCCCCTATTTTAGATTTTAGAAATTTTTATATTTTATCCAAATCTCACTTTATTATCTCTACTGTGCAAGTTTCTAAAATAGTCTTTACGATGGGCCTAATTACAACTTGATTTGAAATCTAAAAGTGTTTTTGATATAATTAAAAAGTTAGGGAATAAAGTGAGTACAAGAATGCAAAGAGAAATTTATCTAATATAATTTGTCAGGTCTATTAAAAGATATGACAAACTATGAATAGATTCTAATAGTTAAATTTAATTTTTATTAAGTCCTATTAAAAATAAGTCATAATATAATCGTCGTTAAAAATAATTTTTTATAACGATATTTTACATATGTCACTAAAAATTGACAATTAGTGATTTTTTTATCACAATTTTTATAAATTATCGCTAAAATTTACAATTAGTGACGTTTTTCTGTGACGAATTTTTTAAATTGTCATTGAAAGTTAAAAATTAATGACTTTTTTGACAATTTTTTTAAACTATTGCTAAAACTTATAATTAGTGACATTTTTTGTAACAAAATTTTTATATTATCGCTAAAAATTAACAATTAGTGACGTTTTTTAATAATGTTTGACAAAAAATACCATTAATTATTATAGAATCTATTGGATAATAAATTTACTTAAAAAAAACCTATATATAAGTTCCCTTAAAAGATACACTATTGGAACTTGAAGGAAAAAAATGACAATTATGAGAAAACATCATCATTTCTGTTATGCCTCCAAACTTATAAATAGGCAAAGAACAAAATTTTTAAGCATATAAAAATTAATTAATCATAGGCAACTAAGGGGTTGTTTGTTGCAGTTTATAGTGTTATTATCTTTTTCTTATATTTTTTTTAAAATTTGTGTTGGAATATTTATCACAACATTCACTTATAACTTATAAATAATTTAAATAAGTTTAAAAAAAAAGTTGATTATTGAAAAATAAAGAAAACAAATACTTTTAATTGCATTTTATTATTAAGTTTTAGGAAAATTCTATTGTACACACCCTTGCTATATGCACCCTTAAATTTTGTCATTTTCTTATTTAATTATGTTTAATTTTCTTCTTTAATTATGATTTTATTTTAGTTATGCCTCTTGTGTTGTTTGGTTATGACTTTCTTTTTGTGGTTTTTTTTTTAAACTATAACTCAGAAAGTATAAAATTATGTCATTTTCTTTTTTAATCATAAGGTGCATACAGTACACGCTTTCAAAGGTGTATACCATAATCTGTCCTTAAATTTTAACTTGTTTGAAATTGCCCTGAACATTACTAGGGGTTCTTTGAGAACACTGGTTTCCTACTGATTTCCATACATTCCATCAAATTGTAATTTTTTTAAAAAAATAACAAAACAAAACTAAGGATTTGATTGGAAAATGAATTTTTTAGTAATTTTTTTGACATTTTATACAAAAAGTCGTGCAAAAAAAAAAAGAAATTTGTTTTTTTTTTTTTATAGTATTTTTTGACTATTTTCCTTTATTCCCAAACGACCCTAAGGCAACATGCTATTTGAGTAAAAATCAATATACTAGCGATTCCACATTAATATACACAGTAATAGTAATTTATTAAAAGTTTAGTTTCTCTGTAGTGCAAACTTGTAGTGTTCAAAATCAAATTAAAAAAAAAAATATGAATAAATTACAAATATATTTTTTAAGATTTGTTTACAATACAAATTACCTTTTATGATTACGGAGATAATAAATCTTTTATTTAACAAAATTAACACAAAAAAAAAAAAAATGTAACTACTCTTTTGAAACAACAATAAAATTACAAAAATTGAAGTGAAGCACAAGTAAACCAAATTTAATTCAGCCCCACTCAAGTAGAAGCGTGCTTCCTGATTACATCAAAGAAAGATGTGCAACCAGATTATAAATGTAATTAATGATATACAACCAATTATAAACAGGAAACAGTTTCCTAAAACCAATTATTAGGTTGATATTCGGGGACACAAACACTTCACAAAAAAGGAATTCAAAGTGGCTTCAACAATCATGTTTGGAAGTAACATTTCCAAAACTTCCCCATTATATCTATATTACTCATCTCAAAATGACATCAACCTTGCTGAGATCAGTAGAAGTTCAGAACCATAGTTATAGTGAAGACCATTCCTTAATATTATCAATATAAGAGGGAAGTTCTCTGTAACAACCCTCACTTTGTCTTAGTCATTCTTACATACATTTACATGATCTTTGTCTTGTTAAACTTACATTTACAGACCTTGATTTCTCTTGACTAAGTGTTGCTTGCATGCTTTGTTCCTTGCTTGATGTGTGTTTAGTCGAAGTCATCTTAAGCTTAGGTCACACCTTCGAACCTCTTACACTTAGGACCATTTTGGAACCACTTTGGTTGACCTCCACTTCCACCCCGGCATATAGGCCGAGATGTTATCATCTAGGCAACCAACATCCTTGATCCTTGCACCTAGTGATCTTGTTCCTGGACTGGTATGACCTAGACCGAGGTGTGGCACTGTTAGGCCAAGTGTTATCCTTCCTAGCCGAGATCATTGAGACCTTACTTGCCCAAGCCTATGTCTTGATCCGAGATCATTTCCTTGTCAGAGTGCCCTTGTCACCTTACTTGTTATACACCCTTTGTCATGCTCTTGTCTTGTCATTCAGTCACCTTTTGAGGAAACCCAACCAGGCGTTGCCACGTGTCCCAGCAGAGGGTTAAGTCAGGTGCTAGCTGAGAAACCCACATCATTTTGTATTATATCCTAGCCTTGTAGAGAGAGAAGCTCTAGGAAGTGAGGAAAGGAGTTCTTGAGAGAGAAGTAGATTTCCAAGCTTAATCCTTAGAGTTTAAACCGTTTGATTTGTGTTTTGAGGTTAGATTCTTGATTTACTCTTGTTATTCTTTATGTTTATTTGTCACATTGCATGATCTAGCATGATTCATGAGCCATGCATTGATTTGAAGTTGGTTTTAGAAAGAGAAAATGATGTTCATGTGTTCTTGAAGAAAAGGCTTGTTTTGATCCGAAAGTTTATAACAAGTTCCATGTTTTGTGTTTGTTTTCAAGAAGATCTTCAACTACGGGTACCCAGGTCCATGTTTTTGAACTCATGCCATGAAATCTCAGATTTTGGAATAACAAGTTATGATTTTAGCATTCATGTTCTTCAAGAGGAAAAAAAAACCCAGATTTTCCAGACATCATTTCCCTAAGTGTGGTCATTGGGACCGCACCTCGGCCTAAAGGTGTGGGACCTCGGCCAAGACCTGAATGGTACCCAGCATGTTTTTCGAGATGAAAAACAGTGTTTTGACTTGGTTTTGGAAAGAAATGCCGGGATCATTTTCACTCATGTAAAGCTTGTTTTAAGAATGCATTGTATAACCATCTTTGAGCATTCCTTCTTGTCTTCTTGAAATGCATTCAATGGACCTTCCCATGTATTTGTAGGTCTCGGATTCTGCCTTAAATCCCTGCACCCGAAGAGCTATGTGAGTGGTATTTTTAATAAAGTTATGTTCTAATGTTTTAAGAAAAGCTTTGCTTGTTTCGTTTTGGAAAAGTATTTGTTTAAGTATGAATGATTATTCCTAGTTTTGTATGAAGTACTATCTTGTTTTGATGACATTCTTGGAAAGTCCTTAGTGCTAGGGGACTATAATGCAACTAGTACCCTTGTTTGAGATATCTCCCTTGCCACCGACGGCCTTATGTGGGTGGGTTTGTCTAATCGATTCCGGGTCGATTATTCCCTTATTTTGTCAGGAATGTCATCCCTTGTATTATATTGATGCTAGTAAGCATCTCTTGAAGCTTTGAAAGACTTGATAGCTGAACTTGGTTCATTCCCTCATTTTGTACAAGATATGCTATGTATTGTTTTGATAAAGATCTCAAATATCATTTATTTAAATATTTATTACTAATATCATTCACTGAGTATCCAAGCTCACCATCTCCTTATATATATGTAGGTGACGAACAAGAAGGTGGTGACGCCTAGATGTCATTGCAAGTTGTTTTGGATTTATGTTTTGCTAGCATCTTGAAGATTATGCTTCTTAGTTGTAATTCATATCTTTTGTATATTTCGGCTTGAGAAGCCTTTTGATCAAGATGTAATATGAACTTTATTTTATTTGTATCCAAGTTGTAAACCATGTCATGATGTATGTCATTTCATTTGATTTATGCACAGCTCTCATGGACTATTTAGATTTAAATTTATTGCTTCCGCACTTGTAAGCCCCATATGTATACTCTAATTGTTTGTGACTTTGTAAGTTGGCCTTTGGTAATCTCGGATTACTGGCCATCATGGCACCATTCTACTAGGGGCGGAATGGGGTCGTGACAGATTGGTATCAGAGCACGAGTTCTTTATAGTACATTAATCACACACTTTAAATCCTAAAGAGCATAGGATGTCCCTCAGAATGATGTTAGGATTGCATCATATTGCTTGCTACTTGATAATATGTGCATCATCTCGGCATGATCACTTGTTATTTGCATACATGCTTGTTTGCTCCTTTTGTTTTAAGAGTCACATTTTGCATACCTCTAGCATCATGAGAAGGGGTAGACCACCAGTTGGCCGAGATCAATCCAAGGACAGGTTAGACAGATTGGAAAGGTTAGTTGAAGGTTTAGCCCGTGAGTTGAGGCAAACAAGGCAACAGAACACCAGCACTACATCTACTCAGGCCAAGCAGACAAACGGCCGAAATGCAGTTCCGCCTCCGCCTCCTCCAGTGCTGCAAGTGCCTCCACAGCCAGCTTTATATGGGGACGGCACAATAACTTTGATCAAAGAATTCAAGAAGATGAATCCGCCGAAGTTCCATGGGGGTATAGAGCCGATGAAAGCCGAAGCTTGGGTTTTGGAAATGGAAAAGTTGTTTGAGATTTTTACCAGCACCGACGCTCAGAAGGTGTCATTGGCAGCATTCACATTAGACGACGACGCTCGAAGATGGTGGATGATGATCCGAGAAGGCAATCCGGGTTTGACTTGGGCCAGATTTTTGGAGCTGTTTTATAACAAGCATTTTCCCCTCAGCGGTCGAGATCGCAAGACCACAGAATTCCAGACTTTGACCCAGGGTAACAGAACAGTGGCTGAATACGACCGTGCTTTCACCGAGTTGGCAAGATATGCACCTTACATGGTCAATGATGAATATAGGAAAGCTAGGAAGTTTGAAAGTGGGCTTCGTGGACCGATACAAGATCGAGTTAACATGCTCAACATGTCGACTTACGCTGGAGTATTAGACAAGGCCATCTTGGCGAAAGCTAACTTAAACCGATATCAGAGTTCAGGAGAGAACCAGAGAAAGAGACAAAATTATGACAATCGCCGAGCACAGTTTGATGCCAAGAAGAAAGCGAATGTGGGTAGTTCAAACAATTCAAGGTAGGGAAGTGGTACTAAGCCAACGTGTTCAAGTTGCGGGAAGCCACATTTTGGAGTTTGTCGTTGGGCATCTGGAGCTTGTTTTGAATGTGGAGAGATAATTCATCGTGCGAAAGACTGTCCGGAGACAAAGGCTAATGATGGTAAGCAAAATGGGAGTACTTCGGGCTCTGCACAGAAAATCAACGTCGGGAAGGCGCAGATGAGGCATGGTAGAGTTTTTACATTGGTGCAAGGAGACACTCAGAGTGCCGAGACAGTAGTGTCAGTTACCCTTCCAATTTGCTCTCAAGATGCATATATATTGATTGATTTGGGTTCTACACATTCATTTGTATCTGCTAAATTTGCCGAGAAGTTAAATAAGGAACTAGAGCCCCTTGGTTATGTGTTATCTGTATCTACTCCATCTGGGAGTACTATGACTGTTGCATCCATTTATAGGGCGTGTGTTGTTGTGATTGAGGATATTGAATTATTAGTTGATTTGATGCCGTTGAATATGACTCATTTTGATGCTATATTGGGAATGGATTGGTTGGTAGTTAATCGTGCATCCATTAATTGTGTTTCTAAAAGCGTCACATTGAAACCCCCAAACCAAGCTGAGGTTACATTTCAGGGTAAAGGAGTAGTATCCCTCCCTTACTTGATTTCGTCCATGAAGGCTTATAAGTTGATCCAAAAAGGGTGTCAAGGTTATTTGTGTAGCGTACTAAGTAATCTGAGTGAGAACGTTGAATTGGCCGATATTCCAGTCGTTAATGAATTCCCTGACGTCTTTCCAAATGATTTGCCTGGCCATTTAGTCGATAGAGAAGTAGAATTTACTGTTGACGTTATGTCGGGAACCCAGCCTATCTCCAAAACCCCCTATAGAATGGCCCCAGCCGAGCTTAAGGAATTGAAGCTGCAATTACAAGAGTTGTTGCATAAGGGTTTTATTAGGCCGAGCACTTCACCTTGGGGAGCATCAGTTTTATTTGTTAAGAAAAAGGACGGTACACTCCGTCTTTGTATTGATTACCGAGAACTGAACAAGGTAACCATTAAGAATAAGTATCCATTGCTGAGGATTGATGATTTGCTTGATCAATTACAAGGAGCACGAGTCTTTTCTAAGATCGATCTCAGGTCGGGCTACTATCAGCTCAAGGTTAAAGCCGAGGATGTTGAGAAGACTGCTTTCCGGATGAGGTATGGCCATTATGAATTTTTGGTAATGCCGTTCGGAGTGACTGATGCTCCTACAGCATTCATGGATTTGATGAATAGAGTATTTAAGCCATATCTAGATGAGTTTGTAGTTATTTTCATCGATGATATATTGATCTATTCCAAGAGTAAAGTTAAGCATGAGAACCATCTGAGGCTTGCCTTACAGATTTTGAGAGATAGAAAGTTGTACGCCAAGCTTAGCAAGTGTGAGTTTTGGCTTTCCAGCATTTCATTTTTGGGCCATGTGATCGATGAAGAAGGTATTTCGGTTGATCCCAGCAAAATTAAAGCCGTTGTGAATTGGCCGAGGCCGACTAATGTGTCCGAGGTCCGCAGTTTTTTGGGTTTGGCAGGTTATTACAGAAAGTTTGTGAAGGACTTCTTGAGGATTGTAGTACCATTGACACAATTGACTCAGAAGGGAGTGGCATATGAATGGACCGAGGATAGAGAGTCAGCTTTCCAAGAGCTAAAGACGAGGCTAGTCACAGCATCGATCCTTGTACTATCGTTAGGTAATGAGGAATTTCAGATTTATAGTGATGCTTCGCATAAGGGTTTGGGTTGTGTGTCGATGCAAAGGGGTAAAGTCATAGCATATGTATCCCGTCAGTTGAAACCTCATGAAAAAAATTATCCTACCCATGATTTGGAACTAGCAGCCGTAGTATTTGCTTTAAAAATTTGGCGTCACTACTTGTATGGAGCTTCTTGCCAAGTTTTTACAGATCACAAGAGTCTAAAGTACTTGTTCACTTAGAAGGAATTGAATATGAGACAGAGAAGGTGGCTTGAGTTATTGAAAGACTACGACATGCAGATTTAGTATCACCCAGGTAAAGCAAACTCGGTGGCCGACGCTTTGAGTGGGAAATTAGTTGGGAGATTGGCATGTTTAGCAATGATTTCAGTGGAGCCGACTATTATTGAGGAAGTAAAGACAAGACAGATGGAAGATGAATTCTTCAATAAGGTAATTGATGAGTTTGTCACCAAGCCGAGGTCAGGGTACGCCATTGAGAATCAGGTACTTAAATTTGAAGGAAGATTGTGCATGGCCGACGTCCCAGAGTTGAAAAGGAGAATTTTGCAGGAGGCCCATGGTTCCAGATTTACCGTTCATCCAAGGAACACCAAGATGTGAAGCAAACTTTTTGGTGGCCAAATATGAAAAGAGAAATATCCAAGTTTGTATTGTCAATAAGTAAAAGCAGAACACCAGAGGCCAGCAGGACTTCTTCAACCTTTGTCAATTCCTGAGTGGAAATGGGAACATATCTCTATGGATTTTGTTGTTGGTTTGCCGAGGACACGAAAAGGTATGGATTCGATTTGGGTTATAGTTGATAGATTAACTAAGTCAGCGCACTTCTTGCCCGTTAAGACTACCTTTAATGCCAATCGACTTGCTTTGTTGTATATGAATGAGATTGTTAGACTCCATGGAGTGCCGATGTCCATTGTGTCGGACCGAGATCCGAAGTTCGTTTCTAGATTTTGGCAGAGTCTACAAGGAGCTATGGGAACCGAGTTGAGGTTCAGCATAGCCTTTCATCCCCAAACCGATGGGCAAACAGAAAGATCGATTCAGACGCTTGAAGATATGCTCAGGTTATGTATATTGGACTTCAAGGGAAGTTGGGAATTGCATTTGCCATTAGTAGAATTTGCTTACAACAATAGTTTTCAGGTTACTATTGGCATGGCGCCATATGAAGCTTTGTATGGGAGGAAGTGCAGATCGCTGACATGTTGGACTGAAGTGGGCAATAAAACTTTGATTGGTCCCAAGTTAATCCAAATGACAACCGAGAAGATTAAGCTTATCCGACAAAGAATCAAAACTGCTCAGAGTCGACAAAAGAGGTATGCCGACCAGAGAAGAATAAAGCTAGAGTTTGAAGTTGAGGATCATGTATTCCTAAAGGTTTCACCGATGAAGGGAGTTTCAAGATTTGGGAAGAAAGGTAAATTAGCATCTCATTATATTGGACCATTTGAAATTCTTGAGAGAGTTAACCCCGTTGCTTACAGACTTGCTTTGCCGCCAGAACTAAGTCAAGTCCACAATGTGTTTCATATTTCGATGATAAGGAAGTATATTCGGGATCCACTGCATGTGATTGATCATTTCGGGATTGTGATTAATGAAGATTTAGGTTATGAGGAGAAGTTGATACGGATTTTGGATAGGCAAGTGAAACAGTTGAGGAACAAGTTGATACTGATGGTGAAGGTCGAATGGAAAGAGCATTACGGCAGGGATGCCACATGGGAAATGGAAGAAGAAATGAAAATCCGGCATCCGAAGTTGTTTTTGGGGCAAGGTAACTCAAGTTTGGGGACCAAACTTCTTTAAGGAGGGTAGGATGTAACAACCCTCACTTTGTCTTAGTCATGCTCACATACATTTACATGATCTTTATCTTGTTAAACTTGCATTTACAGTCCTTGATTTATTTTGACTAAGTGTTGCTTGCATGCTTTGTTCCTTGTTTGGTGTGTGTTTAGCCGAAGTCATCTTAAGCCTAGGTCACACCTTCGAACCTCTTACACCTAGGACCATCTTGGAACCACTTTGGTTGACCTCCACTTCCACCCCGACATATAGGCCGAGATGTGCATCATCTAGGCTAAGATGTTATCATCTAGGCAACCAACATCCTTGATCCTTGCACCTAGTGATCTTGTTCCTGGACTGGTATGACCTAGACCGAGGAGTGGCACATCTAGGCCGAGGTGTGGCACAGCTAGGCCAAGTGTTATCCTTCTTAGCCGAGATCATTGAGACCTTACTTTCCGAAGCCTATGTCTGGATCCGAGATCATTGCCTTGTCAGAGTGCCCTTGTCACCTTACTTGTTGTACACCCTTTGTCATGCTCTTGTCTTGTCATTCAGTCACCTTTTGAGGAAACCCAACCAGACGTTGCCACGTGTCCCAGCAGAGGGTTAAGTCAGGTGCTAGCTGAGAAACCCACATCATTTTGTATTATATCCTAGCCTTGTAGAGAGAGAAGCTCTAGGAAGTGAGGAAAGGAGTTCTTGAGAGAAAAGTAGATTTCCAAGCTTGATCCTTAGAGTTTAAACCGCTTGATTTGTGTTTTGAGGTTAGATTCTTGATTTACTCTTGTTATTCTTTATGTTTATTTGATCACATTGCATGATCTAGCATGATTCATGAGCCATGCATTGATTTGAAGTTGGTTTTAGAAAGAGAAAATGATGTTCATGTGTTCTTGAAGAAAAGGCTTGTTTTGATCCGAAAGTTTATAACAAGTTCCATGTTTTGTGTTTGTTTTCAAGAAGATCTTCAACTACGGGTACCCAGGTTCATGTTTCTGAACTCATGTCATGAAATCTCATATTTTGTAATAACAAGTTATGATTTTAGCATTCATGTTCTTCAAGAGGAAAAAAAACCCCAGATTTTCCAGACATAATTTCCTTAAGTGTGGTCATCGGGACCTCACCTCGGCCTAGAGGTGTGGGACCTCGGCCAAGACCTGGATGGTACCCAGCATGTTTTTCGAGATGAAAAACAGTGTTTTGACTTGGTTTTGGAAAGAAATACTGGGATCATTTTCACTCATGTAAAGCTTTGTTTTAAGAATGCATTGCATAACCATCTTTGAGCATTCCTTCTTGTCTTCTTGAAATGCATTCAATGGACCTTGCCATGTATTTGTAGGTCTCAGATTCTGCATTAAATCCCTGCAACCGAAGAGCTATGTGAGTGGTATTTTTAATAAAGCTATATTCTAATGTTTTGAGAAAAGCTTTGCTTGTTTCGTTTTGGAAAAGTACTTGTTTAAGTATGAATGATTATTCCTAGTTTTGTATCAAATACTATCTTGTTTTGATGACATTCTTGGAAAGTCCTTAGTGCTAGGGGACTATAATGCAACTAGTACCCTTATTTGAGATATCTCCCTTGCCACCGACGACCTTGTGTGGGTGGGTTTGTCTAAACGATTCCGGGTCGATTATTCCCTTGTTTTGTCAAGAATGTCATCCCTTGTATTATATTGATGCTAGTAAGCATCACTTGAAGCTTTGAAAGACTTGATAGCTGAACTTGGTTCATTCCTTCATTTTGTACAAGATATGCTATGTATTGTTTTGATAAAGATCTCGAATATCATTTATTTAAATATTTATTACTAATATCATTCACTGAGTATCCAAGCTCACCATCTCCTTATATATATGTAGGTGACGAACAAGAAGGTGGTGACGCCTAGATGTCATTGCAAGTTGTTTTGGATTTATGTTTTGCTAGCATCTTGAAGATTATGCTTCTTAGTTGTAATTCATGTCTTTTGTATATTTCGGCTTGAGAAACCTTTTGATCAAGATGTAATATGAACTTTATTTTATTTGTATCCAAGTTGTAAACCATGTCATGATATATGTCATTTCATTTGATTTATGCACAGCTCTCATGGACTATTTAGATTTAAATTTATTGCTTCCGCACTTGTAAGCCCCATATGTATACTCTGATTGTGTGTGACTTTGTAAGTTGGCCTTTGGTAATCTCGGATTACTGGCCATCATGGCACCATTCTACTAGGGGCGGAATGGGGTCGTGACATTCTCAGAACCATGGTTTAGAATTATTAACCTAGATATGCTTTGTGGTCGCTCTCAAATTTTAGGTAGCTACAATTTCTTAATTTCTATTTTGGCTTAAATCTGTCTCCATTTTTGACATCAGACCTGACTAAAGAAACCATTGAAGATATGCTATTTTATCCACAATAGGATCCACTACAAACATTAATGTAACATACCACAACCATATCATCTTCCAATCCTCTATGATGGGACTCATACAGAATATGTAATTTGTAAACAAAGAGGTACCATCACAAAACAAAAGCTCATACCTTATACCGCATAGGCAGGCTGCACATGAGTTTCACTCACAAGCAGAGGCCAATCACAGTTGCCATATTGCAATGTTCAACTGTCCGAGTGATCACCCTGAATAAAAAAACCATATTTAATTTAGATGACTAGAGAATGAGACCCGTATAAGAACTGAAAATTCCACCAATACAGGAGAATTTGTCTCTACCTCACACAGTTATGCTTGTCATCTACTTCAATTGCATCTTCTGATATAACTTTCAGCTCTTCCAAGGAATAGGGATGCTCAGGATCTTGTCTCTAAGATGATGTAAGAATGCTAAGAGAAGTACAGAGTTTCCAAAACTACTTAGCTCCCTTGTATAATTTGGTATGAAAATATATCTGTCATACTCGGATGTTAAGAATTAGTATCTAATTTTATTCAATAAATAAGTTCAAAACCAAACAATATGAAGAGCAAGAATAACTAGATGCCATAAAAAATATAGTTTTGCTTCCAACGAAAAGATACACTTGTTTGATGAGAAGAACTTTATAGTTTTGCTTCCAAGGAGAGTAGCATCTTCCCTAGAAATTTTCCATTAATTCTTTGACAAATCTATAGATTTTATTTTCTTGTGCTTGTTTTTTTCTTTGTTAAAGAGCCTTCTTTTACCCAGTGAATATTGTACTATATCTTCCTTTTGTACTTTCCTCCTCCACTTAGACAAAATTTTCAATTCCTTAACAGAAAAAGTATTGTCATTCTTTTACTTTTTGTATATAGACAGAATCAAATGTAATGCATATTGATTGCAAATGTTAGTTGCGGTAAGAGTCACCACACATTTATTAAATTTTATATCAAATTTAAGATGCATTTCAAGATAATTTCTATAACATGTCATTAATATTCAAAAGTTTCTACAGAGGTTTTACGTACTCATAGAAGTTTTGAACCACATAGCTGCAAGTGCTTCCTTACAATTGCTTTTGCTCCCTTTGTTATGCCTCTTAGGGCAAGAGATATGGACAAGAGTAAAACTTTGAAAGAATAGGAACTTCAACCCATGTAGTTCGACTTCATCAACATGTCTAAACTACATATTCCTTTCCAAATTCTAATACACTCACATACAAGTGAATTTTAATTTCAACACCAAGCTTTGCAAAGAAACCTACAATTTGTGAGATACATGACTGACAAAACATAGTGGATATGACAGAGCATCAAATGTAATAATCAAACTCAAAGGATATCAAAAATTTCTAGTTGGTCAATGGGCTCCACAGCATACTCGTCAACATCATCCGGTGCAGTTCTAGTTCGACGCTCCTTTTTTTCATAGACAATGGGATTGGCATCGATTAAACCGAAAACCATTTTCCTCAGTCAGCCTGATGCAGTTTGCAGAAGCTTCACATAAAAAACATTAAAAACTATGGTCCATGCTCAAAAGAGACCAAATTGAAGCCAAATTGATATTGAACTATTGCATAAGCATTGAACACTATTGTCCCGTTATTCATAAATCATAGGATGATGTGCAAAAGGAAACAGAATAACAATAAATCAGCATATTACATATTTAATTCCAATTGAAATTCTTCGCGGCCTAAATCTGCGTAACAAATTGTTCTTTATTATAATACATGATCACTCACCAATACATTATTAACCCCAAATTGTAAATAACAGCACGTTGAAGTGGGGATATCTAATGATTTCTATAATCAACTCATAGAAAAAAATAGAAGAAAGAAGGAAAGGGAAATTACAAAAAAAAAAACCCAGAGTTTGACCCTTATAACAAAACAAAACTCAAGTTTTTAATTTTGTCCATTTAAACCTAATTTTTTGATTTGTTTTTAATCTAAATGATCAGTCAATTTTCGTTAAGTAAATCAACCGAAAAAAGGTATTTTAGACATTAAACTTAATGTAGGTATACATAAAATGTCTAAAATACAATTTTTCATTGAGTATAATGATTAAAATACATTTTTTTCTATTAGTTTTACTTAATAAAAGAAGGCAAATGGTTTAGATTAAAAATAACACAAAAGTTTAGGGTTTAAATTGATAAAATTAAAAGCTCAATTTATTTTATTACAAGGGTCAAACATTAGGTTTTCCTTCTTTTTTTTTTTTTTCTTTTTTTTTTTTTTGGCAATTTCCACAAGAAAATTGCTTCGACTTATTCGACTAGACCGGGAAGGTCTGTCACTTCTCCACTGGAAGAAAGTAGATGATCATGTAGGGCGAATGAATCAAAGAAAGGGAATACTCAGCTTTAGAGATTGAATTCCGCAAGTTCAAGTGTCTGCGCATTGGAGGAAGACAGGGAAGACTAAGTCCTTAATTCTTATTTTGCTCATTCTTTATATAGATCTTAGTTAGCTTTTTAGGGATTCTTTAGGATAAGCTTGATAGGAATAAGAAGAAGACAAATACCATTAACTGGTTTCATCCTCAATTTTGGTTGCCTCGTCCATTACCAAGGTTTCATTTATGATTTTCAACCCATATATGCGATGTTTATTTATTTATTTATTTTTCCCAAATTGACAGCTCAACTGCTGAAATTTTTTATTTCTTTTCTAAACAAGCCTTTGTCAAATTTACTTAACCAGCAATGGTAGAGGGCTCTAATTTTTGTGGCTCAAATGGCTCGAATTTGTCAAAACGACGTCGTTTTGAGTACAAAACAACATCAGAATTGTCAAAACGACGTCGTTTTAACAATTTTGAGCCATTTGAGCCACAAAAATTAGGGCCCCCAAACATTTTTCTTACTTAACAGTATAAAGATTTTGATTAATGCTTGGGGCCTCGACAGTTCGAGGCTCGAATGCCTCGAATCTGTTTCTTTCTCTCTCTCTCTCTCTCACTCTCTCTCTCTCTCCTCAAACCCAAGCAGCTCCCTCTCAGAGTAACAAGTTCTCTTCTTCTCCTTCTTCTTCTTCTAATCTTCCCTTCTCCTGTTTCTCTTTCTCTCTCTCTCTCTCTCTCTCCTCAAACCCAAGCAGCTCGCTCTCCAAGGAAGCAATCACCTTCACTAAAATCAATCCACATTCAGTGATTTAGAAAGAATCCCCAAACACACAAATTAGGAAAATCAAACAAAACCCACAACCACAATATTGAAACCCCAAAATCAACGTAACGGAAATGATTACTTTCAACAAACAAATGATCTATTGGTTGTGCTATGATTTGTGTTGTTGTCTGGTTTTTGTTGGTTTTGAAGAAGCTTTGATATATATGTATTGTGAACGCTGCTCCTTTTCCTATCATTCCGATGCCACTACCAAAAAGCTTTAGCCGGCCGGCCATTAAATTATTCAGCCGGCCAAAAAAACGGCCGGCCAGCCAACTTTTTTTCTTGTTCTGTTCTGCTGCTTTTTTTTTTTTTAAAAAAAAAAAAAAAAAAAATTTGCCCCAAAACGATCATTTTGAGACACTCAGAGCCATTCGCGACAGACCTCATTCGAGGTTTGTAGCAGGACTGAAATATTTTTCCTACACATATTAGTAAACAACTATAACATCAATTGTCTCAAGAGATTGCAATAGTGTAACCAAGTGCAGAAACTAGGGTTAAAAAATGTAAATCTTAATCGTGGTTAAAATATGTCAATTTGGGGGTATTTTAAAACATTTATTATTAGAATAACAAAATTATATTGCCTATACACCCCTACCCGAACATAACAGATCAAATTATAAACTAAATCCCCAAATCAAAGAACATGCCTTCAAACCACAAAAATCAAATATAGGGTCTCACATACATACATATACACATATATAACTTACAAATCTACAAGGTATAGAGCCAAGAAAAAGAAGGTATATTTATTTAGGGAAACACTAGGCACCACTGTATAGCACCATTGTATAATATTACAAGTAAAGAAAAAACATGAGGTATAATTTATTAAAAAAAAAAGAATGACTAACTACTGATAGGTTTTAATAGTTTGACTTAATTTTTATCAAATTTTATTAAAAATAAATTTTAGTAAAATTGTATTTAAAAATAATTTTTTGTAACGATTTTTGCATATATAGCTAAAAACTGATAATTAGTGATTTTTTTTAAGGTCCCTGTATTAATATTTTATAGCATAAATACATTCAATATTTTCATAATGTCTAAGGTCACTCAAATCAAATCAGAGAAAATTCAATCCAAACCAAAGACATTCTCTGGTCCAAACCAGATAAATTTCAATCCAAACCAGAGAAAATTCAATCTAGAGAAATTCTCTGGTTTAAACCAGAAAAAATTCAATCCAAACCAGAGAAATTCTCTCTGATTTACTTATAATTTTCTCTAATTTGTTTATCATTTTCTCTGCCTTCAATGTTATCTTCAAATCTCAGATAAATCTGTTTCTATTTTTTTTTTTGAACTCAATCTTCACTCCTCGGAAGAAGAAGAAGCAGCAGAAGAACATTTCAAACAACAAAGGACAAATCACAATATATGCCCAAATAATAGGGGTTCATTCCATTAGATTTTCAAAATTTGGAATTTGAGTTTCACAAGCCCAAGAAAAATAAGTAAATAAATAAAAACCACACCTATGTGTGATTTGTGAGTGTCAAGCATGAGATTCAGAACTGACAGAGAAGAACAAAATCACCATTAGGAGAGTGGGTACCTAGAGCTGGATTGTGGAGTGCCGTAGAGCTACCGACGAACAAAATGTCGCCGAAGTAGAAGCTAGATGAGGGGAAGGAAGAGGACCTCGCCTCCAACTCCTTCCCCCACTGCCTCGACACCGTAGAACTGACGTTCTAGCTCGCCGTCCTTCGGTATCGGAATCTCTCCGACGCCGACGACTCCACGTAGCCCTTGTTATGTCGCTGTTGTTGAACACTGAACTGTCGAAATCGAGCGAAGTCAAGGGCTTCATCGCGGGCATAGAGGCCATGCGAGCTCCGAGAGATGAGCCTGAACAAACCTTATTTCCAGGCAAAACTTGAGCTGCTTTGAGAGATTTCAAAGTTGTCTTGGAAGAAGCAGGCGAGAGAAGAGGGTATGAAAGAGTGTTATACATGGGTGTGGACCTTGATTTATAAATAGGGGTATTTTTTTTCAGGTCCTTGGTATTATGATTTTAGAGCATAAAGGACACCAAATATTTTCATAATGTCTAAGGTCCATCAACAATATTTTCATAATGTCTAAGGTCCCTCAACCTTGATCCAGAGAAATTTCAGTCCAGAGAAAATTGGTCCAGAGAAATTCTGGCCCAGAGAAATTTGGTCCAGAGAAATTTCAGTCCAGAGAAAATTGGTTAGAGAAATTCTGGCCCAGAGAAATTTCTCTGGACCAAATTTCTCTGAGAAATTTTCACAGCCACAACAATAGGCTAGCTAGTCAGACGTTTAAACAAGAATAAAGGTCCAAGTGAGAACGCCACAATTCAAGCTCTAAATTTTACCAACAAGCATCTGTATCAAAGGCAACAAAAAAAGTATAAGGAAACACAAGCAAACACAAAAAACACAAGCAAAGGCATCATATTCATCACATAAGCTACCAATTTTAGTTTACAAATCTGTGCTCAACCATGTTTGTGTGAAAACAAAGTAGATGTTTGGAAGTAATTACCAAATAATCCATCAAAGAAAGTAGTATCCCTCAAGTGAATAAAAAACATGGAACTAAATGTTTGGGAGACCACTTCAAATTCACAATCAAATTGCCCTTCAGAAGACAAAATGTTAAATTTCAAAATTCTCTGCAGTGGGTTTCATCCTCCACCGTTGTTGCTACTATTGTTACCATCTCCACTACCACTCAACTCCGGAGACCCAAATGCCCCAACTGTGGCACAAGTCTTTAAGTAGGAATGCTTCCCTATATTAAAACTATGAAGCTTTTTATCAGATTCCAAATCAAATGTCCAGAGAAAATTCTATTCTAAAAATTTCTCTGGACATCACAAAGAAAATTTTAAATTTCTCTGAACAAAATCACATAAAAAATTTCAAAAAAAATTCCAAAAACACCAGAGAGAAAATTTCAAATTTCTCTGGATAGTGCTCTGCTTATTGAAGCATCTCCTCCTACATTCTAGACATGCCTTCTTCTCCCAAATCCTTCTATGTTCGCCCAGAGAAAATTCTCAGCACAAAAAGTTGGATCTTGTGGAATGACCCCAAAGTATGATCTAAGGTCATGAATTTTCTCCAGAGAAATTCTCAACCCAGAGAAAATTCTCAACCCAAAGAAAATTTCCTTAGCCTTTCATGGACTCTAGAGAAATTTCAAATTTCTCTGCCGTAGGTTTGATTCTCCACCATTGTTGCTACTGTTGTTAGATCACAAGCCTTGTTTTGTTGAGGTTCTCTACTCTTGCCCAGTGATTTCTCTTCTTTCCTTAGTGATTGGCGGTCCTTATAGTGTTACGATCATTTTTTGACTTACCTACAGCAAAGAAAGACCCAATGATGTCATACCACAAATATTATAATCGCAACATAATCTTGAATACATCTGTAAATTATCGTCTTTATTCATGAGTTCTAGAGTTGGGGCGGGGTGCCCAGAATTAGGAAGCTATATTTATTGTCATAACCAAACCTCGAAAGTAATCAAAACAAAACCAAGTACTAAGAAATTTAGCATGGTGATGTAGTTCTGCAGAAATCCTAGAGAACTAATTTCAAGAAAAAGAAAAACACAGGTACATGCTATTACAAAAGGGGCTCAAACTCTCTGCAGTGTTGTATGGCGTAGACGTCGCACCCCAACACCGCCGATCCAAATCGATACAAGTCGGAAACCCCAGAAGCATTATTTGTTGCACCGGATAGGATTCGCTTTATCTCATAGAGGCGAAAGACTACGTTGGTAGGAAATTGGACCCACTTAGGTGGGACAGTGCACTGCTTCGGCTCCATCGGGGTATCATCAGAACCGTCGATCAAAGCCGACGCAGGACCAGTGAGGAGCAAAGTCGTAAATGATCCAATCAGGTGCGGAAGCTTGAAGGAAGCCAGCCAACCCAGTCTCGAGTCCGTCGAAGGCTTTCTTCAGGTAAGGAATATGGTCGGAGGGGACGTCCATGGTGGCCTCTGCGTTTTCACGGAGGTAGGAGAAGAGAGAGAGAGAGAGAGTAGAGTAGAAAGAAAGTCAAATTTCTGTGATATATGTTTAGGGACTTTAGACATCAAGAAATAATTTTGTGGATCTCATCCATTACGAAAAGTGGAAGAGGGACCCCAGATCGATTTTCCCTTATAAATATTGTAGATCTCTTCTATAATTAAAAGTTAAAGATAAATGTTAGATTAATCTTTCTTTTTTATATCACGATTTTTATAAATTGTCATTAAAATTTATAGTTAGTGATAATTTTTCAAGATGAACTTTTTAAATTGTCATTAAAAATTAAAAATTAGTGATTCGTTTTTTTTTTTTTTGACAACTTTTTTAAACAATCGCTAAAATTTATAATTAGTGACATTTTTGTGACAAATTTTTCAAACTGTCGCTAAATATTAACAATTAGTGACATTTTTAAATAGTATTTGATGAAAACCGTCACTAATAATCATAGGACCTATTAGACAGTAAGTCCACCTATTAGAACATATACGTAAGTCTCTCATAAAAAAAAATTCATATCTCATAACTAAAATAATATTATAATTAAAGAAAAAAATGATATAATTAAGGATGTATATATAATGCACTCCTTTCAAGGGTACTCCATCCGTCCCAAAATATTAGTCCCTTATTTCATTTTTCATTATCTCAAAATATTAGTCCCTCTTAAAAAATCAAGTACAAAAATAATATAAATCTCCTATTTTGCCCTTCTTTTAAATTAATAAATAATATAAAAAGTACAATTATGACATTGATATTTTCAAAAAATGTACTATCAAAAGAGTAATTTTGAAAAATCAACTTTTTTTAAATGCAATAATTGTACTATCAAAAAAAATTAAATTCCTCAAAAGGGACCATTATTTTGAAACAAAAGGAATATATATGTTAGAATTTCCCATTTAGGTAACATAAACCCTAAATTACTACGTATTTATAAAAAATAGACCCCTAAATTATTACATATTATCATATTTACCTCGTTGTCTTTGGCATCAGCTTCCTGGACTCCGACCCATGAAAAAGTGGATTTCAATAAGGGAAAATTATTTATAAGTGGGATTTAAGAAAAATAAGTATTGGATATTGGTAATCACAATAGAGACTACAAAATTAATTATCAAAAAATAGTTTTTTTATTTTTTTAAATTTTAAATCCACTAATATACCATCTTCTTGTCTTTTTCTTAACTTTCCGCTATCACCTCTTTCATGTCACTCATTCACTTGCACTTTCTGTAGAGAAGATTTTACTTCTAATATTCATCTTTGAATCAATAGTTGTAAAAAATAAAAAAGTCATACATAATGATGTTGTTCATTGTGAATATTCCACTTTAAAACAAAATACTATTGAAGATAAATTTATTTATGATAATGACATTATTACATCATTTTTGTGAAATTTTTTGTATAAACTTTATGTATGAATAGAAGTGTAACGCCCTCAAAATAAAACAAATAAACCAATTCATGAGAGAAGTGAACATAATAAAATTAATATCCTTTCATTCATCAGAGTTCATAATACAAAAGATAGTACATGCATTATACATTTATAAATGTTCATCGTGAATCTTCATCCTGAATCTATAACATGTAACATTAGTTAATAACAACAAAAGTAAATGCCCTAAGAGCTTACATCTTTTCAAGATATCACTTGATTACAACAAAACAGAGTCCTAAGCTCTATACATGTAAAGCCCTCAGCTTGAATAAACATTTTAACACAAAACAACAAAATAGAGCCTCAAGCTCCTAAATCCTCCCAAGCTATGTCCTTAGAGTAAGCATGTCATCGGTACCTGAAAATGGTTTCCCAAGCAGTGTGAGCCCAAGCCCAGTAGAAACAGTCTAATACAATGTATGAAGTTTAACTAAGATATGAGTGTCAAATATAACATATTCAATATTCACGGCCACTTCACCATGACCACACGGTAGCAATACTCATATCTCATTCCATTCCCATTTATTCATTTCCAATTAGTACATTTCGTTTCAATTCATAGATCAAATTTATAATTTTCAGATAATCCAACTAAGACTACAACTCAGTGGTTCTCAATCAACATAACTACTATACAAACACTTTAAACTTGCCATTTTACGAAAATTTCATCCGCGGGATCGGCACCCATGTATACACAAGATTTCGGGACTTTCACCCTGGACACTCCGACCAACTTAGTTCTCAATGGAGTCCATCCCCCATCTCCTCCAAAAACATTATGTATATACAATGTATTTAAATTCATCGTCATATACAATGACTATCCATAACACATATTCAATGCCTGAATCATACCGTCATATTCAATGGCAAACTTAAATGATTAGTTTCAATTCACCTAATCATCATGCAATTTCTACAACAATCATAGCTATTCTCCACCGATAGCCCAATACAGATATTTCTAAATAGATATACAATCTTTATAAAAGATAATTTATCAAATTTTCCATGAATGAGTGATTAAACAAACCCACCTACACCATTCATTTACACCTTTTCCCAATTTCGCATTTCTCACATCAATTTCATTATTTATACAAAAATAATATTCAAGACACATTTAGGATAAATCTCCCTCCTTATTCAAATATTAATCCAAAGGCCAAAATTCACCATTTTAACACAAGATAACCTCATATTCAAAATCCCATAATCATCTATGTGACACAACATAGAAACCCCTCTTTCAATTTGAGACCAAACCCTAAGTTTACCCAAAAACTGCCAAAATTTCCACTATTTATACATAACCACAAATAACTAGGTTAAAACTCATACTAAAGTATAGAATATCCTTACCTCAAAGAGAGAAGATGAGCCAAGCAAGAGAGAAACCCCAAAAGTGCCGAAATCCAACTCCAATCGGTTGAAAGAGAAGATCTGGAGAAGCTCCATCTTTTTATCAAAGGGAATAGAGCGGAGAGATCAAAGGATCTAGGCCAAAACATAGAGAGAGAGGCTCTCAACTTTAGGGTTTTGGCTGAAAAGATATGAAAAAGTGATGTAAAAAGTGCTTTTCACGATCTGATATACTCGCAGTCCACTCGAGCGGAGAGTTTCACGTTCGAGCGTCAGACACAAAGATTTGTTCTACTTGAGCGCCAGAAGAGGCCAGTGTAGGCACCCAATTTTTGACCGTCCTCAAGACTTAGACGTCACCGTTTGAACACTCGGTGGTCATCTATGTTTGTGTTTGTTTTGAGTTCTCGGAGGTCTCGGCTACGCGCCTTACCTCAAGATCTCTCAACTTACCTATTTTGTGCTTGGTTATGGACCAAACACTTATGTTTTTGCGCCTAAGGGAAGAGGGTGGCTTGTTGGCCATCCCCTCAACCCACCGGCCAAGGCATGATGCCACCGGCCCCTTTTTTATTGCCATTGGCCAAAGGTTGTGGCCGGTCAGCCACCTTTGTTGGTCAATCAGCCATTTCTGCTGGTCGACCCCTTTCCATCTGCTTTTGGCAGATATTTTATGCCAGCTGTAACAGCTGGTATCCACAATTGACCCCCTCCATACACGTATATGGAGGGATTTGCCTCTTATTTAGCTTGCTTTGTGAGAGGGAAGATTTGGGCGACAGTACGGCCGAGCTAAGGTGACGTCAGATTTGACGGAATGCACGGTGCCAAGCTGACCCCTATTGACGCGACTGATTTGCACGGTCGTCCACATTGACCAAGCAAGAGCAAACGTGCTCTGGCCAAGCCGTGTTCCGGACAGAGTTCGGAATAGCGAGTCATGACCGAGCTATGTGGCGACTTGGGCTAGGCCGAGATTACAGCGAGGCCGGTAAGCCTCTAACCGGCCAGCCGAGATGGATAGCTCACGTGACCGAGAATCCAGATGGAATGGTTGGGGGCCGGCATGCCCCGCAACCGGTTGGTCCTGATAAGCCGGTCTGGTGTGGCTCGGGCGGAATGGTCTGGCTTTCACTTGGTCCGAAGGGACAGGTCGGTGATTTGTAGCTCGGTTATGCACGTGTAGTGGCAATCTTTCACAGGTTATAGGCCGGCCATGGTACCCCGATTAAGGGAGCCACCTGGGCCACCTGGGCCAATGTGAAGGAAAGGACAGCTGCTCCACGAATGCCTCAATACCGTTAGGAAGTTCGGCGTGCGTTGGAGAAAGGACAAAACCTTTACACGCGTAAGGTGGTGAGAGGCGCGTACTGCCATCTGTCCAGGAAGGACAACAGAGGTGGTCGCGCACGACGTTGAGCTGCATGGCCAGCCTAGAAATAGGGAAGGGGACGAAGGTAGGTATGCGAACTCATTCTCACAAGCGCTCTCTCTCTTCTCATTCTCTCTTCCTCAGTAAACTGACTTGAGCGTCGGAGGGTTTTTCCGGCACACCACCGCCGGCAGCTCACACGTTTTTTGTTGCAGAGACAGACGCCGTTACCAGAAGCTCGACGTTCAAGGCGTACGGAGAGCAAAGAATATTTCGCTCCCGCACAATTGGCACCGTCTGTGGGAAAAGTTTGATTTTCAACCCTTGTTCTTCCAGCTTCTTCGATCATTTCCATGGCCAACAATGACGAAGTTTCGTTGTCCGTCGTCGATGGTGTCACTCCAGAATACGTGCGGAGGAGAGAAGGCCCCTCTAATGTTCCAACCATGGCGGGCCTAGAAACCTCTCCGCGGGGAGCGCGCGACAAGCGTGGGAGGAGTTCAGATCGTTCACAGAGTCCTGAGGGCCGCCGGCGCCGGGGGGAGTCCCGTGAGGAGCGCCTGGAGCATACACTCAAGGACCAAGAAGCCCTCATTCGTAGGATGGCGGCGGAGATGGAGCTTCTGAAGCGCCAAGTGAGGGGGAAGGGTGTTGCTGGAGAGGGCAACCTCAGTGAGCGCACCCCCTCCCTCGTTCTAGCAGTCGCCGCCAGAGGAGGACTCATTCAATCTCCATCACCAGGAACTATGGGGTTGGAGACTCTGACCAGCGAGAGGGCAGATCCATCACTCGCGACAGCACCTATCGCCCCTCGCGCCCGTCATCAACGTCGCAATACTCTGCCTCCTCCCGTTCCAGGGATCTCAGGGACGTGCTGGAGGAGAGAGCGCGCCGTCGGGAGGCTCAGAGGGTGCCGGCGCTCCAGAGGTTGAGTGCCCCAGTTCGTTGCAGTGAAGAGGTGATGATGCCGGCGCCCAGAACGTAGCCCCAGCACTGGTGGACAAAGAGCTGGCGAGGCTTACAGCCACCCCATTGTCCCCAGAGATTGAGAGCACCCCACTCCCTGCCGGATTCCACCAGCCAAAATTTACTTGTACGACGGCAAGACGGATCCGTACATGCATGTGAGTCATTACCGGCAAGTATGGCTGGCCACCGCGGAACGACGCCTTGATGTGCCTCATATTCCCAGCAAGCTTGGGAGAGCTGGGCTTGAAGTGGTTCGAAAGGCTCCCGGAGGGGAGTATCGAGGGGTGGCAGCAACTAGCGGAAGCCTTCGTCACCAGATTCAAGACTAACACTCGAACGCCGAAGGAGGTGACCATCTCCTGGGCGTCAAGATGGAATCTGGGAGTTCGCTGAAGGCATACAATGCAAAGTATTGGGAGACTTACAATGAGATCCTCGACTGCCCTACCAATCTGGCGATCACTCAATACAAGAGGGGCTCCCAGTCGGACATAGACTGCGAGATTCGCTCACGATGCATCAGCCCACCACCATGGAATCTTTGATGCAGCGGATCAACGAACACATTCGTGTGGAAGATGACGCTGCCTCTGCGACCGAGAAGAATAATCCGGTCGCGGTGGGCAGGACAGCGGGGAAAGTTAACTCGGTTGGGCAGGAGGATAACCGCCCAAGTGACCGACCAAAAGATCAGCGCCGAGGGACCGGCCAAAATGACAAAAACAGAGGTCGCAGAAATGACCGGGCTGATGCACCTCGCGACAGCGGAGGATGCCAAGAGAAAACTGAAGGCGCGGACGGGATTACCACGGTCTTCAAAATTCCCATCTACCGCATTTTGAGCGAGATCCGCGGGGAGCCTTTTGTCCGTTGGCCGGCCAAGTTAGGGAGCGCGCAGCGAGGCTTCAATCCAAAATATCGCTGCACCTTCCATGAAGAACGGGGACACCGGACAGAAGACTGCTTGCCGCTCAAACAGCACCTGGAGGAGTTGGTGGCGGCGGGTCACTTGACCAATACATAGATGGGGGAGTCAAGGCCGCGCCAACCGCAAACCGAGCCCAATGGCATGGCCGCCCTGGAGGCGCCCCCGCAAGGTGTGATCAACGTCATCCACGGCATCATTGAACCGCAAGGGTTTGCGAACTTAGAGGGATGATAAAGAAGGCTGAGCACATGAGGGAAGTGCTCTCTGTTCAGCCCGCCGTGAAGAAGGGAAAAACCGAGGAGAAACATCCTTTCGTTTTCACCAAAGACTTGGAAAGGGTGCAGATGCCGCACAACGACGCCTTGGTGGTGACCCTTCGCGTCAAAGATTTGATATCAAGAGATATTGATCGACCAGGGGAGTTCGGTCGAAATAATGTATTATGACGCATTCAAACAGATGAAGTTAGAAGACAGGGATTTGGCTCCTGCGACATCCCCTTTGGTCGGCTTCAACTCACAACCGGAATGGCCGATCGGAAAGATCATTTTGCCGGTCAAAGCGGGCTCAGTAGTAAAACAAGTGGAGTTCTGGGTGCTCAAAGTTCCATCCACCTACAACTTAATCTTAGGCAGGGGCTGGCTGCACGCCATGCAAGCAGTTGCTTCAACCTTCCACCAAGTAATGCGCTTTCCGGCGTCGAATGGGCAAATAGAGGAAGTTTGGGGAGACCAGGTGATGGCAAAACAATGCTTCGTTGCGGTAAATGGCAGCCGAGCAGCCAAAGGGTTTGTCCAGATGATCGAGGGGCCCGAGGGAAAGGAGGTCCTGGAGGACGTGGGAAGGAAGGCCGAGGAAAAATCGGTCGAAGATTTGGTGGAAGTGCGCATTGACGAAAACGATCCAACTAAGTTCTTCCTCCTGGGATCATCTTTATCTAGTGCCGAGCGGACAGATTATGTCAACTTCTTGGTTTCCAACTTGGAGGCTTTTGCATGGACGCCTTACGACATGCCTGGCGTCGACCCAAGCTTCATTTGCCACCAGTTGAATGTCTTCCCCAACGCGGCCGGTTACAAAGAACGCGCCGCTCAGCCTTACACCATGCTGAAGTGGTTGCGGAAGAAGTGAAGAATTTGTTGGAGGCCGGGGCCATAGAGGAGGTGCAATACCCTCGGTGGATATCTAACACGGTGGTGGTTCCTAAGAAGAACGGCAAATGGCGAGTTTGCGTTGACTACAAGACTGTCAACCGCGCTTGCCCAAAGGATAGCTTTCCCCTCCCTCGAATTGACCAGTTGGTGGACTTAACCGCTGGCCATCAGAGGTTTAGCTTCTTGGACGCATACCGCGGCTATCACCAGATAGCCATGTATGAGCCGGACAGAGAGATCACGTCGTTCACCACCCCCAGAGGCTTATACTGCTACAAGGTCATGCCATTCGGATTGAAGAATGCTGGAGCAACCTTCCAGCGTGGTGACAAAGATGTTCGCTCCCCTCCTGGGCCGAACTATGGAAGCCTATATCGACGATATGGTGGTGAAGAGTAAGGAGAAGTCCCAACATCTCGCCGACCTAGCAGAAATGTTTGCCATTCTAAAGCATCACAAGCTTCGTTGAACGCCTCCAAATGCGCCTTCGGAGTTGGCACGGAAAGTTTCTGGGTTTTGGTTACAAACCGAGGAATTGAAGCCGACCCATCCCAAATCAAAGCAATACAAGAGCTGGAGCGTCCGAATTCCACAAAGGACGTGCAACATCTTGCCGGGATGGCAGCCGCGCTGAACAGATTTATCAGCCGGTCTTCGGATCGTTGCAGGCCCTTCTTCAAAACTTTGAAGTCCAAGTTCTTCTGGGACGAAGAGTGCGACCGTGCACTGGCAGACTTAAAAGCATCTCTCTCTCGGCCCCGATTCTGGTCACTCCTCAGCCGGGTGAAGAGCTGTACCTCTACGTGGCTGTTTCTCAACACGCGGTGAGCGCGGTTTGGTTCGTGCTGAGGCGTCCAGCACCTACCAATCTTCTATGTAAGCAAGACCCTGCTCCCGGCCGAAACCAGATATCTTCCCTTGGAAAAATTGGCACTGGCCCTAATGATGGCGTCAAGAAAACTGGCGCACTATTTTCATGCCCATACAATAGTAGTGCTGACCGAATTTCCACTTAAGGTGCTCTTCGAAAAGGCGGACTTCACGGGGAGAATTCTGAAATGTGCCGTGGAATTGGGCCAGTATGACATTAAGTTCCAACCACGCACCGCGATCAAAGCGCAAGCCCTTGCAGATTTTGTGGCGGAATTTGCCCCAGGAACCCAGTCTGTCCGGTTGATTTGGTTGGCGCGGAATTAGCACAACCCAGGATTCTGGCAACAGAGATATGCGATGGCTCGCAAGCGGGAGAAGAACAGAGCTTGCTTGAAATAGCAAAGGCCGACGACTCAACAAAAGAAGCACCCAGCAAAGACGTGCAAGGAGACCAGATTGAGCCTACCAAAGACTTGGATTGAGAAGCTCCCAAAATCCGTCTGATTGCTGGAAGCTTTCTTGGCGAGGATGTGGAAGTTGTTTGTCGATGGGGCGTCCAACAGGCATGGGGCCGGGCTGGGAATTGTGCTGACTTCGCCAGATGGGCTGATTATTGAGCAAGCAATTACGCTCGGCTTCCCAGCGTCTAACAACGAGGCAGAGTATGAAGCCCTCCTCGCCGGTTTGAGAAGCGCATTGAGAATGAAAGCCACAGCCCTTATGGTTTTCAGACTCCAAGCTGGTGGTCAATCAGGTCTCAGGGGAGTATGAGGCAAGGGATGAAAGGATGGCCAAGTATCAAGCGTTGGTGCGAGAAGAGATCAAGAAGTTCTCTGCGATAAGAGTGGAACAGATAAACCGCGAAGCAAACAACACGGCTGACGAATTGGCTGGGCTCGCCTCCACTCAGACAGCTTTTCCTAACCCCTTGATGATAGAGTTTTTGCCTCGGCCAAGCATTGAGGAACCAGAAGCAACCGAGATACACTGCGCCGACTTGGGTCCCTCTTGGATGGACCCCATCATTGCCTTCCTGAAAGATAGAGTTCTACCAGAAGAAAAGAAGGCGGCACACAAGATCCGAGCAAAATCAGAGCGGTTTTGGCTCTCCCCATCCGGAGCCTTATATAAGAAGTCCTTCACCGGGCCGTATTTGAAGTGTGTCCACCCCGCCAGGGTGGAGGATTTTCTCTTTGAAATCCATGAGGGCATCTGCGGAAGCCATACAGGGGGCAGGTCTCTGGCATACCGAGCAATCTCTCAAGGTTACTGGTGGCCATGCATGCAGGCAGACGCGCAGAAATACGTCCGCCGATGTGAAAAGTGTCAGAAATTTGCTCACCAGATCCACCAGCCAGCAAGGGAGTTACTCTCGCTCACAAGTCCTTGGCCGTTCGCACTTTGGGGATTGGATATTGTTGGACCACTCCCAGTGGCACCGGGCAATCGCAAGTTTTTCATCGCCGCCACTGACTATTTCACCAAGTGGGTGGAGGCCGAGCCACTGGCAACCATTAAGGAAAAGGACGTTAAGAAATTTGTTTGGCAAAATGTGATCACTCGCTTCGGTATACCCAGGGCGCTCATCTCAGATAATGGCACTCAATTCGATGGGAAACTCTTTCGCGGATTTTGCGAAGAGTTGAAGATTGAGTTCTACAATTCAACCCCGGCTTATCCTCAGTCGAATGGCCAAGCAGAGGCCTCAAACAAGACCATCCTAGATGGGCTGAAGAAGCGGCTCGAGAAGGCAAAGGGAAAGTGGGTTGAAGAGCTTCCTAATGTGTTATGGGCATACCGCACTACGCCAAGACGGTCGACCGGGGAAACACCGTTCGCTTTGGCTTATGGTATGGAGGCCGTCATCCCATTAGAGATTGGCATGCCAACCATCCGCTCAGAAAGTTTCCAGCCAGACTTGAACAATGAGACCGTGGCACTAGAGCTGGACCTCGCTGAAGAAAGACGAGAGCGCGCACTGATCCACATAGCGGCCTACCAGCAGGAACTGTCCAAAAAAAAACAAGGCAGTGCACCCTAGGCTATTCAAGATTGGGGATTGGGTCCTCAGGAAGGTGCTTGGCAACACAGTGATCCCCGGCGAAGGCAAGCTCGGAGCAAATTGGGAAGGACCATACAAGGTGGTTGGTTTTGCCGGCAAAGGGGCATACCATCTGGAAGACTTAGATGGCAAGGCTATCCCAAGACCATGGAATGCTGCAAACCTTAAGGTCTTTTACTTTTGAAATGTAATTTGTTGATGTTGCTTAGCATTTTCAGATCTCTAGCCCTTTGGCATGTGATGTAAGAGATGGCAATATTTTTGTAATGAAAATTAGTGTCTTTCTGTTTGGTATTACATTTGTCCAATGATATCACAAGACACAAAAGGCAATTATGGATGCCAGGGGCAACAACCGACCTGAAGGAAACCGGACTGTTTTCCTCGGAATGGGAGCAGACGGCACAAACAGTTGCGTATGGAACGATGCGCATTAGGGCCGAGCTGGTTTTGCTCGCCCAGTGGGAATGTTGGCGGCATGACCAACCTAACTAAAACATTGGTGTTTTGCCCAATGTAGGAGCCGAGCTGATTTTGCTCGGCCCATCCATCATGTTGGCGAATTGTCCAATATGAAAAACGAGCTGATTTTGCTCGGCAGAATTGCCAATGTTGGTGAATTGTCCAGCAATTATACGGCCGAGCTGAGTTTGCTCGGCCTGAAATAAATATTGGAATATTGAACAACTTCAAAAGGCGGGTTAGTTTTTGCTCGGCAGGCCAAGTGTTCCCAACCAAACAAGGCCGAGCGGATTTTGCTCGGCCAAATACAAAATATCATTTGATCTGGAAATGCAAGGAATTGCAAGGTTACTTGGAGGCGGACAGTTTGTGCGGTCTCACCGACCTGCCAGTTAATTAAAGTGCGAGCAAGAAATTCACACATGCAAGCCGAACAGAATAACAGATGTACGGGCAAAAAGTTTCATTGATAGAGAAAGTAGTACATAATGAGGGGCCTTGCCCGGTTACATTGCAAAAGAAAAGAAGAAAATAAAAGCTAAGGAAAGCAAGAAAACGAAACAGAGAAATCTTCAAGCAAGGTTCTGGTCGGCCGTTTCTTCCGCTTGCTCGCCAGCAACGGCTGTCAGCTCGGGCAGGCTTTCCTCGGCGTCGTCTGCCTCCACCGTAACAACTCCCGATCAATGACTTCTTCATTCTCTGCATCTGGAGATACCACAGGAGAAGGAGTCTGTTCGGTTTGCTGCGCGGCGGCGGCTTCCTCCTCAGCCTCCTTCCTCGCCTCTGCAATTAGCCGGTTCTGTGCGGCGTTGGCGTAAGCTTGCATGTAGACCGGGATATATGCAGGGGGCGGATTAATGAACATGTCAGAATCCTGACCAAGGCCAAATTTTTCCACGGCGGCTTTCCAGCCGCACTGGAAAAAGATGTCCTTGGTCGCCTGGACCTGCCGCTCATAAGTCCTCTCACCCTGAGCATATCCGCGGTCCTCTGCATCGTCGACTGCCTTGCTCATGGCTTCTCTGTTCGCATCTCGAAGCTTCCTCAGCTCGGCGAGGTATCGAGCTTTGGTTGACTTCACGGCTCGTTGCTTGTCAGCATCAGCTCGGTCAACTTTCTGCTGCAGTTTGTCTCGCTCCGCCGCGATAGCTTCTTGCGCGGCCTTCAATTTTGATATTTCAGCTCTTTGGGCTTCATTCTCGGTGATGGCCTCCCGCAGATTTTGCCGTACTTTGATCATGCGGTCATGGGCGAGATAATTCTTCTGCGCGGCCTGCGTGCAAAAGCCAAACTGATCAGCATTCAAAAACCGGGCAAAAACTGAGCAACCAAGCAAAAACAAAAAATGGACGGACTTACCAACACAATGGATTTTGCCGCCGAGCGGAGAACCTTCAGGTCCGACAGCTCGTCGTGCCTCTTCATGTCGGCTGGAAGGATTAGCCCCTTGGTCATGTTGAAACCAAGGGAGTAGTCCTTATCAGCGTAGACAGAATCCTCGGCAGAAACTGGTCGGCCCTGGTAGTTAAACTCGGGCGCCCAGACTGGGGGGGTCGCCGGGCCCTTGCCTTTGGATTTGCGGGCAAGTGGTTGTTCGGCCTGGTCCGCCAGCTCGGTTGATCCAACCTCGGTTGAGTCTTCATCGGCGAGGCTCTGACCGGCTTTGTCTTTCCTCAGCCTTTTCTTTGGTCGGCCAGCCCCTTGTTCGCTAGCCAGGGCGAGCACGGCGCCTTCTGTCTGTCCGGCTGGGGCCGAGGAAGTTCCCCCGGTTGCTTCGGGAGGCTGGGACTCGCCTTCTTCCCCGGTGATCATGGACTTGATGGCTCTGATTTTTGCCATCTCCTGCTCGGCGGTTAAGGGAATGAGCCTGATCGGTGGAAGGGTTGGATCTGGCTCTGGAGATGGAGCGCGCAGAAAGTCGGTTACCCTACCTTTGCGCGGTGCTTGATAGTTATATGTTTGCTCGAAGCCGAGCAGTTTTGAAGCTTCTCTCTCTTCCTCGAGGTGGCGAAGAAGAGCTCGGATGGCTTCTCGGTTGGCTTGGTGGTAGTCTGCTGCCAAGTGTTTATCTGCAAGAAGAAGACAAGTGTTAGACCGGCAAAGGACGTCAAAAGTGAAATGCAGAAAGAAAGAGTATAGTGCGGTCAGCCGGGCTACTCACCAGCTCGGCCCAAATCTTTCCTAATGTACCAGCCCGGTATGGGCGCCTCGGTGTCCTCGTAGTTACCGGACACCCAGAGGAAGTCGTCATCGTTGGCTTCTTTGTCCGGGTTGCCTTCGATGAGCTTTGCTCGGCCCTTCTTCACTTTAAGGTACNGTGGTGGCAGATGGGCAGTGGGTGGTGATGGATGGTGGTGGCAGATGGGTGGTGGGTGGTGGTGGCAGATGGGTAGTAGGTGGTGGTGGGTAGTGGTGGTAGGTGGGTAGTGGGTGGTGATGGGTGGTGGATGGTGATGGGTGTTATTATTATTATTAATAATAACAATAATAATAATAATAAATAAAACAACATAAAATAATTATTATATTTTACTTATTTATATCACCCGATTTTATAGCAAAAGGTGATATTCACTTTTTTGTACAGAAAGTTACATGAATTTTTTTGTTTCCTTTTCATTAAAAAAAAGAATGTTTATTATTAAATGTCATTTTTTTTTTAGTACACATATTTATTATTAAATTGTAAGTTGTTGTATTTCATTTCAGAACATTAATGTCATATTTTTTCTATTAATTGATGCACACAAATTATTTAATAATTGTGTAATTTTTATTTTTTTATTGAAATGAAGGTTTTCGTAGACATCTATAACGTACTAGTTATTAACATTATAACTGTGTAATTAAATGCTTCCAAAAAAAACCCCTCGTTCTTATTCATTACGTGAATAGAAAAGTTTATAACAAAATAACAAAAGTAAAACAATCACAACAAAACTCACCAAATAAATAAGCAAAACAAAAATTAGCAGGAAAAAATATAACCACCGTATGATTTTTCAACAAGTTAAGCATCCTTGTCAGGTGGTGTTGGAAGTGGAGGGAAATGCTGATGGTACAGCTGAGTGACTCGATGGTCAATCAGATCAATGCGGTTCATTGTCAGTTCAGCACGTCTCTCGGAGTCTACACGGAACTCACCAAATTGATGAATTAGTGAGTTCTGAGCGGTGGTAATTTCATCGAATTGAGTACCAAATTCATCAAACCGAGTACCCAGTGTATTGAGCTGATTAGCCATTTGTTGTTCCCATTGTAGGCGTTGATTGTACCGTTCTTGTTCCAAGGCTAAATAATCAGTCCAGTAACGGGGTTGTTCATTTGGTGGCATGGCATTGTCATTGGGTTCTTCCTCATCAGGTATTGACTCATTTTGAAGATTAAAAGAGCCCATCAACGTGTCAGAACCACCAGCTCGGGTCAGTGTATACTCAGAAATTGGTGACATGATTCTGATTCATCCTTCACCTTCAAGGTTCACATCATGGGCTTTGAAAATTATGGTTAACAACGCTCCAAAAGGTAGGGGACTGGCCACTCAGAGTATCAAATTTTGCAACCATCATTTCTTTTAGTAATATAAAGCATAAATCTAATTTTTGTCCAATTTCAAAACAATATAACAAGTAAACTTGAAAACATGAAACAGTATTATAATGTCCTTTTTTGAGGGTGACATTTTCAACTATCCATCGATAGAGAATACGAAGGTGAGGTTTTAAATGGCTGACTTTTAAATTAGTGCCGCTAAATCGGTGGTCACAAATTGTGGTATAAATCTGAGTGACATCATCAACAATTTTTTCTAAGGCAGACTCATTTTGAAAATAACATTGTAAATCTCCTGTTTCGACTCCAATAATTTGTGCAAAATGACGGAGAGAGAGTGTGATTCTTTTTCCCTTAACATAAGAGGTAAGACTCGATGGTTCATTTTGTTGGTCACCCGGTGTCAAGTGAACATAAAATAATCATGGAAGACGGGGATATATCTTATTTGGTAAATTATTTAATGGTAACCATCCCATTGTATCTAATTTGCCAAGTAAGAGTGAATCATATTGAGAAGGTAGTTTTACGTTTCTCCCCGTAACAATTGGTCGAGAAATGAAATGTTCATAGGCTTGTTCATGATAATATGTTGCAAAATCATTAGTTGGATAGCCATCATCTTGTTGCTGTGGTAGTGGTACAGGGTTTGACGATTCACCAAGTTCGGGTCTGGTTCGTTTTGTTCTTGGCATGATTGTTCTTGGCATGATGACTGTAAAAGTGAAAGAAAAATGTATATTAAAACATATAAGAGGTAAGAAAAATGTATGACAAATATATCAAACATTAGTATCTTTTTGTGCATATAAACTTATTTTTATGTAAAAAATAAATATAAAAAAATTTGGTGACAAAATTTAATTAAGCAGATGCCAAAGAAACAGATTTATATAAAAAAAAAAATCATAGGGAATGATATATGTCATTGGGGTTTGATTCATATAGTTTATTAGAACTTAGAAACTGATAATCAGAAAAATAAATGATAGTGTGAAAAAATTATAACAGATATCAGAAAATATAACAGATGAGTATACGGAACAGATTTATGAAAATGGAACAGATATGGGCCGGGATGACCGGGCGGATGTCCCCCGGGATGACCGCCGGTAGACCGGCGGGATGACCGGCTGGTCGTCCTCCCCTTCTCCTCCAGTGAAGCTAATGTCTGAAGACTGGTCTGAAGCAAATACGAAGATGAACTGGCATCAAAACTAACCTGTAAATTATGAAAGTGGAGAAGGAGGAGCTAATCAGATGGTGAATATCTTCTGTTTGTGTAATTTTTGTTCTGTGATGTAACTGGAGAAAGTGTTTTCAAGATGGTGAAGTTGGTGCGGAATGAGATTCAGATTTAGGGTTGGTTTGGGGTGTCCTAAAAAAGAGCACTTTTTGTCTTTTTACGAAAAGATGTGCAGAAAAGTAGAGAGGTGATGTGATGAAAAAAAGATAAAAAGATGGATTATATAGATTATGCCAAACCTAGCCTTAATAGGAAGGGTGAGGTTTAAAAGGTTGTTGTAATTATTTTTTTTTTTTACTTTTTATTTATTAAATATAATATTATTACTTTTTTCAAAGCAGTGTCACATGCGTGTACTGAGCATCCTCTCTTTTTCCTTTATCTCATTGTTGAACATAGCTATTCTATAATAGGGAGTAGGTACTAAGTAAGTGAAATTACGATCTTACCCTTTGTATTTTGTTTTATATAGTCACTTCTCATTTAAGTCTAGAGGGGCATAATGGTCATTTTGCCCACAATTATATTTTGTGGGAATTGACATACGGCCACAATTATATGAGCTCAACGGGTACAATAATAGGTTGCAATTCTGTTATACATCTGTACTAAATTGCAAAAAATGTAATAAATGGAAAATAAATTGATAATGTTTTGTAAGATTTATATTATGATTTGTATTTTAAAATATTAAAATTAGTATATTTATTCCTTCTTTATTAATATGTATTTTTAAAAGTTGTTGACTTTAACAAAATCGACATAAAAATGGAAAACGTATTTTATAAATGAATTGATAGAAAAATTAATTGGCAGAAAAAAATTAACATCGGTTTATTTTAAAATGAAAAAATTATTTCGAAATAACCATTATTCAAAAAAATTACTAAAAAAAATAATTGACAAAAAAAATCAATTTTTAATTTCAGTATTTTAAAAATAGTTTGGTTATTATTGTTGAAAAAAAATATGGATATCAATATCGATATATGAGTTGTGTGTTTGATGATAAATTATTGGTTGAATTAAGTTTTGAAAATTACTTCCAAAACACATCACCAAACAAATTTTCACCTTTCACATGTCACATCAAACTTCCAAAACTTAATTCAAAATATATTTTCAAAACACAATTCAAAACTCTATTTAAAAATCATAACCAAACAAATTTTCTACACTCAAATCATAATTCCATAACCCATAAACTCAAAATACAACTCATACTCTCAAATCACATTTACAAAACACAACCAAACGCAGGCTTAATTTTTTGTAGTTGTTCTACAGAGAAATGGAGACAGTGTATCGTATTCCCACTCCAACGTATGAGAAACTCTTTCATTTCTAAATGCAAAATTTTGTTACAAAAAATTAAGAGACCAATTTGATTCGTCATGCGAATCATCACTAAAACAACATAAAAAAGAGGGCAAATTACATTAACAGTCCCTATAGTTTAGGACTCGTGTCACTTTGGTCCCTGACTTTTTAATTGTGACACATTTGATCCTGAATTTTGAATCTTGTTCCAAATAAGGACAATTGAAAATACTATTGTTAATTTCAAGGGAAAAATAGTCAATTTAATAAAATATAAACTAATTTGACAAAAATAAATATCAAAAAAATATTTTTAATTTTTCAAAAATTATTTTTTATCCACCAATGAAAAAATTATGTAAAATTGATAAAAATTAATAAAAATTAAATGATTAATTTTTAAAAATTAATTTTACATGATCATCATCCAAACACATAATAAAAATTAATTTGGTAAAAAAATAAATAAATGTCTAAAAGATTTATCAATTTTACATAATTTTATTTTTAGTGGGTAGAAATAATTTTTGAAAATTCAAAAATATTTGTTTGACATTTATTTTTGTCAAATTAGTTTATATTTTATCAAATTGACAATTTTACCCTTGAAAAATCTAATAATATCTTCAGTTGTCCTTATTTGGAACAAAATTTAAAATTTAGAATCAAATGTGTCATAATTGAAAAGTCAAGGACCAAAATGACACAAGTCTCAAACTATAGGGACTGTGTAATTCACCGTAAAAAAGAAGAAGGAAAAAAAGACCTATAGCGACAATTTTAAAAACATCACTTATAAATGTAATTTTAGGGACAATCAATTTGTGCCAGAAGGTTTATTTTTTGGATGAAAATTTGGTCCAAAAGACTGGGAATTCATTAAATGTAAAATTTCATCATTGAAAATACAATGACAGTTTTCACTATTAAAAAATTTTATCTCTAGAAAGTGATTTTGTCAATAAATTTGTCTTTAAAATTTTAATTTGTTGTAGTGTCTATATATATATATATATATATATCATCATCATTTATGTTGTAATTACTAATTATTCTACTTTATTATATTCCCTTTGTAGTCGGAAAACTCACTATATATATGTGTGTCTATCACATATATTGTGAAGGTGGAATGTTGGTGGTGGTTATGACAATGGTGATAATGGTTGTAAATGTGGTGATGGCAGTGGTGATTGTGGTGGTAGTAATAATCAAATGATTGTTTGTGTTTATGGTAACAATAATGGTGGTAATGAAAGTGATGGTCATGGAAGGGTGGTGGTGGTGGTGGTGGCGGCGGCGGTGATAGCAATGGTGAAGGTGGGATGGTGATGGTGGTAGTGATAGTGACAGCGATGGTGGTGATAACAGAGGTTGTGAGGTTATAATAGTATATGTTGACACTAATGTATATATATTTATAAATTTAGTTAGGATTAAATAAGTTTTCTATTATTTAAATTTTTTTATTTTTTAGCTTACATTTTCAAACTACTTAAATTTTAAGTGATTGTGTGATTTTCAAACAAATTTAATTGATTTCCACTTAATACATTTAAATTTAAATGTTGAATCAAATTATCAAATACTACCTTAAGTAATATAATTAATTTATATATTTTAATAAAATTGTCTCATTTGAACCTTGGACCCGTGCCAGGCACGGGGTTTTCTTCACTAGTATATATATGTACATACCTAGCTCATCAGCTCTATCCCCAATCATATTATATTTTTGACACCAAATGGAGCAAACACACACTTTTCTCAGTTGGCTACTTTGTTTCATTTTCTTTTTCATGAACTCTCTGATATTGATTGTCACTCCCTTAGGCACCCCTAATTTCATCCCCAAAAATGAGACAGACCATCAGGCCCTGCTTGCAATCAAGGATCTTATTCCTGTAGATCCTCTTGGTGCCTTAAGCTCATGGAACCACTCTATCAACTTCTGCCATTGGCAAGGGGTCACATGCAGTCACCAACATCAGCGTGTGACTGCCCTAAACCTGTCATCTCTAGCATTGGCGGGTTCTGTATCTCCTCACATTGGGAACCTCACCTTCCTTCGGATTATAGATCTCCAGAACAACAGTTTTCATGGCAACGTCCCTCCAGAAATTGGTAGGTTGTTTCGTTTGAAATATCTTTCGCTTTTGAATAACTCTTTCCAAGGTGAATTTCCTGCCAATTTGACTCATTGTTCAAACTTAAGAGTCATCAACGTACGTAACAACCACCTGGAAGGTAAAATTCCTATCGAGTTGGGTTCTTTGCCTAATCTCTTGCAATTGAATCTTGTTAAAAATGATCTCACTGGAACTATCCCACTTTCACTTGGAAATCTTTCAACTCTTCTTGTACTTTATCTAGCACACAATAATCTAGTGGGAAGCATCCCCTTCCAACTTGCTCAGCTTTCGAACTTGGAGCATCTTTCGTTGTCTTTTAACAATTTGTCTGGTATGGTTCCTACTTTGCTTTATAACATATCATCCATCACTTTCATTTCTGTAACTGGCAACCTATTGCAAGGAAGCCTTCCCCCAAATTTGGGTTTGACACTTCCCAAACTACAAGGGCTTTATGTTGCTAGCAACCAATTCTATGGGCCTATTCCCTCCTCTTTAGCTAATGCTTCGGGACTCTTTGAAATTGATATTAGCGTGAATTCTTTTACTCGGCCCCTACCAATGAATTTGGGAAACCTTCATGAGCTGCGAAGGTTAATTTGTTTTAGCAATAACCTAGGAGAAGGAGATAGCAAGGGCAATGAATTGGCGACTTTTATCACTTCTTTATCCAATTGCTCCAATCTAGAAGCGTTGGATTTGGCTTCAAATCGTTTCAAAGGTTTCTTGCCCCATTCCATTTCAAATCTCTCCACCAAAATCACATGGTTCGCTATAGACGAAAACTATTTATCTGGAAGCATACCTCCTGGGATTGGGAACCTTGTAAATTTGGGTACACTTGCATTTTTGAACAACATGCTCATAGGTAGTATTCCCGATTCTATTGGAAAACTCTCCAAGTTAGGAAGGTTGTCCCTTGACTTTAATAAAATCTCTGGAGAGATTCCTTCCTCTATTGGAAACCTTACTCAGCTCCTTATTCTTTCCTCACAAGAAAATATGATAGAAGGAAGCATACCTATTTCTTTGGGCAATTGTTCCAATCTACTTGGAATTAACCTTGGATCCAATCACCTCACTGGAACTATACCTCAACAAATTTTTGGTATTTCTTCCCTCTTTATTATCTTCTTAAATCAAAATTACTTAACAGGTGTGCTACCACCGGAAGTGGGTAATTTGAGAAATCTGGGAAAACTAAATGTATCAGAAAACAAACTATCTGGAGAAATCCCTGCCACTCTTGGTAGTTGTCAAGTTTTAGAATTCCTCTACATGAAGGGTAACCATTTCGAAGGTACAATTCCGACATCCTTCAAACAACTAAAAGGTCTTCAGATCCTAGATGTTTCTCGCAATAACTTGTCTGGACAGATTCCAAGATTTCTAGCCGAGTTACCTTTCCTTCAAAATCTCAATCTCTCCTTCAACATGTTTGATGGTGAAGTCCCAGATAGAGGAGTTTTTAGAAATGTTAGTGGCTTCTCAATTGCTGGAAATAACAAACTTTGTGGAGGAATTAAAGCATTGCAATTGCCTGCATGTCCAACAAAAGTCTTAAAGGAAAGGAAACAAACGTTCACCCCTGGAGTTATAGCTCTGGTAGCCACTCTAAGTGGTGTTTTATTATTAGTGTGCTTTTTAGCTATTCTTTATCGAACAAGAAGATCCAGACAACAAGCCTCTTCAACTTTGGCCTTCCAAAATCAATTTTTGCAACTCACTTATAGAGAACTTTTTCAAGCAACCAATGGGTTCTCTGCAACCAACTTAATAGGCAAGGGAGGCTATGGTTCTGTTTATAAAGGTTTTCTCAACTCTGGTCAACAAATTGTCGCTGTGAAGGTACTCAACCTTCATGAGCATGGAGCAAACAAGAGTTTCGTAGCTGAATGTGAAGCACTAAAGAACATTCGCCACCGAAATCTCGTTAAGATAATCACATCTTGCTCAACCATTGATTTTAGAGGCAATGATTTCAAGGCATTGGTCTTTGAGTTCATGGAAAATGGGAGTTTAGAGAGTTGGTTACACTTGAGTCTTTTAGAGCAGCAGGAACCTAAGAAATTGAACTTTGTTCAAAGGCTAAACATTGCCATTGATGTGGCCTCTGCTATGGATTATCTTCACAATCATTGTGAAATGACTTTCATTCATTGCGATTTAAAGTCAAGTAATATTCTTCTTGATGGTGATTTGTGCGCCCATGTTAGTGATTTTGGCTTGGCAAAGATTTTTTTAGCAACCACTGGAATATCTAATCATCAACAATCAAGTTCAACTGGGATTAAAGGAACAATAGGCTATGTTGCCCCAGGTAATTATTTATATTTATTGTTCTTGGTTAACAAATGTTATTTAGTTTATTTATTAGTATTCCTTTGTGGCAAACTAGAAACCAAGTACAAATAGAAATCTAGTCACATATTAGTGATGATATAGCCCTTTGCTTTACCATGTTGTGTGTTTTGCTACCACGGCAAAATAAATCAACACTTGTTATATACTTGTGCCAACCCAACATATACAATTGACTAGTTCAAATATCAAACCAAAATTGAAAAAATTGGGCACTTCTTTCATTGTTTCATATTGCAGAGTATGGTATGGGTGGAGAGGTATCTACACAAGGTGATATGTATAGCTATGGAGTGTTACTACTGGAAATGTTCACAGGAAAAAGACCAACTAATAACATGTTTACGGGCAATGTAAACCTCCATAGCTACATAAAAATGTGTCTTCCAGAGCAAGTAATGCAGATCGTTGATCCCCATATCATATTGGAAACGGAAGAGGAGCCAAATAGGAGGAGGCAAAGTAGTACGACCAACATTTCTAAGCTAGAAACTTGCCTTGTACAAGTCCTTCAAATTGGAGTTGCATGTTCTGTTGAACTACCAAGTGATAGAATGAATGCTAAAGATGTTCTTGTGGAACTACACAAGATGAGAAATGTATTTCTGCAGGGTTAGGGGGCAAGGGCATCATGATGGAACAAGGAATCATGCTTAACTATAAAGCCCCACATGTGTAGCTTAATTAATTTGCTGTTGTAGAAATCTCCCTCCCCCATTTGTTTTCTGCATTTGTAATTGGAAATATGTGAAATGGGTTTAGTGTGGTATTGTCACCAACATTCATAACTAGCTATGATTGCTCTATGTTATATATGCCTTCTCCATCTTATTTTTTCATTTCTATATTTTTGTTTTCTACCCTCACATAGTTCTATTATTAACCCAAAAGAAAAATGGGGTATTGTAAGAGCTAAAAGGGCATACACACATATAATAAATTAAGACCGAGAGAGAAGAAAAAAAGTTTATTTCACTCTCGTCAGAAATTATTTCCACCCAGTTCTGGCCTAATGTTGTCATGGTAATAGTAACACAACTAAAACTAAGTCCAATGTATGGTCCTATTATGAGGAAAACAAAAAATTACAAATAGAAAGACCAAGATCACTCATGGCATGTCAATTTGGCTTAATTCATCCCTACAACAAGATCTAAGATCGATCTATCTTTAGACATAAATACATAAAAATTGGAAGTAAACTAATAGACCACTCAGACATAGTATCTGTCACACAGGATTAAGATTTATTTGGAGTCCTTGCTCAATGTAAACATAATTGTATATTTATTTTTAATGATATATTAAATATAGTTTCATTAATTTATTTTATTTTTCTATTTGTGTTTGGTGTTTGTGCAAACAAAAAAAAAAAAGGAAATAGCAATTCAGTGGGTATTTTAAAAATTAATTACAAATTAGCAATAATGTATATAAATATTAATAATTAAAATTATAAAAAAATTAATATTTATTTTTAATGATATATTAAATATAGTTTCATTAATTTATTTTATTTCTCTATTTGTGTTTGGTGTTTGTGCAAACAAAAAAAAGGAAATAGCAATTCAGTGGGTATTTTAAAAATTAATTACAAATTATCAATAATGTATATAAATATTAATAATTAAAATTATAAAAAATTTCATGAATTTGTAATAATTTTGTCAAACCACCACCGTGTGGTAATTTTCCCAACAAAACAATGGAGGTGCAAACTAATTCATCAATTTTTTTTAACCAATTACTTACATGTGTTTAGAATCTACAAGTAAAAAAATTGGTAAATTAATTTGTAGCAATAACAAAACTATTATGCAAAATTACATATTTGATTGATAAGAATTTATTAATAATATGATTTGTTTTATTTTTTATTAATCATATAATATCATTTCAAAAACAAAAGGATTAAAGTAGACTTACTGAAGTGAAATTTTGATAAAAATACTGGTTTTAAAAAGGCAAGATTAGGTACTCTAATGCTAACTGATACTAACGCCAAATTTGAAGAAGTTACGTGTAGATCCTAATAAGTAGGCTTATTATCCAATACGTACTGTGAGAATTAATGACGTTTTTCATCAAATACTATTAAAAAAGTCACTAATTGTTAATTTTCAGCTCCAGTTTGAAAATTGTCATAAAAAATGTCACTAATTATAAGTTTTAACAGCAATTCAAAAAATAGTCACAAAAAGTCACTAATTTTCAACTTTCAGTTACAGTTTGCAAATTTTGTTACAAAAAAAGTCACTAATTATAAGTTTTAGTGACACTTTATAAAAATCGTGACAAAAAAAAGTCACTAATTATCAATTTTAGTGACATATACAAAAATCGTTACAAAAAATTATTTTTAACGACGATTTTAGTAGAATTTATTTTCAATACGACTTGTTAAAAATTAAATCTAACTATTAGAACATAGGTAGTTTACCCACCAAATTTCACGGACAACGAGGTAAATATGATAATGTGTAATAATTTAGGTGTCTATTTTTTATAAGGGTAAATTACAAACACACCCCTTGAGATTTACTTAAATTACAAATTATTTTATGTGGTTCTAGAAATTACATTATGCCCCCTAAGATTTCTAATTTCGTAACAAATAGATCCTTTTATTAATAAATCATCAAATTAATTAACAGTTTTTAATAATGTTAAAATTTTATTTCAATTAATAATTCAGATAATTTTATTATTGTATACGTGAACAGTTAGAAATTTCACTTTTTCAATTAATTCTGTTAAATAAAAAATTCTGACACAGAGATATTTGTAATTTTTCAAACCATAGGGGTCATTCGTATTTTAAGTAAATCTCAGGAGATGTATTTGTAATTTACCCTTTTTTATAAAAACGTGGGCCTGTTTGGTAACCATTTCATTTTCAGTTTTCAGTTTTTAGTTTATATTTATAAAATTTTTAAAAACTATCATAAAAATTTATTTGATAATTTTTTTGATTTATAAACGGTTGTCTCAGTTTGAAAATTTGAAGAAAAAACGTAAACTCAAAAAATGAGTTTACATTGGTTTTTAAATAGAAATTTAAAATTTTGATTAACACATTTTTTTTCAATTATTATTATTTTTTTTTTTTTCAAATAATTTTTCCATTTTTGGGTAAAGCACCAGTAAATCCCAAGTTGAAATCTTATAAACCATTTAGTCCTCCATTTTTTCTTGTGGACTAATAAGTCCCATTTCAATATAAAAGACCCTTTTGTACATTGGCCGCCTATATTTTTTTTAAAAATGTAGGGGTAGAAAGGGGGTTTTGATGATGTTTATTTTACAAATTTGTACAAAAGCTTACTGTATAGGTTTTTGGATTTCTCTCTCATCCGATCATTCCGGAAGAGTTGTCAATGGCAACGTTGAGGGATGGCAATGTTACTTCGTAAAATGGTCCTGCAGTGTTCAATGATTTGGGAATGTTATGTTGATATTCGAAGTTGCCCCAATTAACATTTGTCTTCCCTTCCAAAACCCTAGAAATACAACACTTTATTTGATGTGTTGTAACATTGAACCGTCGGAATCGAGTGGGGTTATGTAAGTTTATAGCCTTCGCTGCGGTTCACGCCGTGACAGCAGGCACCGTGAAGTTAACCATGACCCAACATCTGTGTCTTTGATTGTGTTAGTGAACGATGGTATCGGGTATGTATCATCCAACTTCTTATTCCACTAGGTTTTATGGATCATTGTCGGTAGTGTTTTTGAATGTGTTTGGTTAATGTTAAAGTATTCGATGTTAATGTTTGGGGGGGTTTGGATTTGGAGAAGGGTTTGGATTTGGGGGCTGTATTCTGGGTAGTGTTGTTTTTCGGGGAGAACTATGGTTGATGTTGCGGCGTTGTGTATGTTGTGAGATGTTAGATTGCTGTCAATTTGGTAGTGGTGTCATTGTAGGGTTTGTTGTGTTTAGTTATAGTACTGACACAATGCTGTAGACGTCCCCGAACGTCCCGGGAAGGAAATCCCGTTTTGTTCATTTGGGCTCACTACAGTTCAGGACTCAATGTCACGGTCCTGTATCTAATCTCGCAGAGTGCAATGCAAGACCGATGAATCATCAAAGAGTCCAAATCCGGCAAATCGTTTTTGAAAACAGATTTTTTTGAAAGAAGTGTCAAACATGAACTGCTTTGCCAGATACAGAGTCGCCACCTAAATATTTATTTTAGGGGAATTTAGGAAACCCTGACTCGTGCCTAAGGCCATGTGTCCGTCATCACCAAAGTTGCCTCAGCTCAGGAACTTGGGTACGATTGGGGAAGGTCACTTCGTGAGCACCCCCGCTCGCCCGATCAAAGATCGGCCACTACTAAACATGATATCGAGTTTTTGAAAACACATGCGTTCTTATTCCGGTTATTAGCCTAGATTTACTACGTGATGCGCACAGCATACAAGTATAGACTGGGTCGCCTGAATTGGAACAAAACATTTCATGTTTGTTTTGAAAACAGTTTGCTACTTGCAAGTAGGCTTAAAATGCAGATTTTGCCACCCTCGGGTGGGCTTAAAAAACAAGATGATTTGCCACTATCTAGTGGGCTTAAAACTCACAGTCAATGCATTATTCCAATTCAAATAATCCAACCTTCACCCACAGGCATTTAGGCAGGTATATCACATAAGCAGTTAGCCTCATGGTAAGCATGCTATCATGGCAGTCACTCACACGCATGCAAGGATGCTAAAGCATAAACACTTACCGAGTACTCCAAGCCAAAACAGAAGCTAATCAGAAAACATTGCATGAATCCTAATTATGCTGAGATGCCTAATGCAACACATGCAAAAATGCAACTATAATAGGCTCGGCTATTCTAAAATGGCATATGAAATGCAACAACTGATACGCGTATTCAACTTGGAATTGAAATACAATGCAGTTAGTATGATGCGCCGAGCCCGGTGCATGCAAAACAGATGAATGAATGCAAACATGCTATCATACTGTATGCTAATTGAAACATGCCCTAATCTAACCATCATAAGCTGATAAATAAAAGGGAGAAAGATGTGGGGTTGGAAGACATACATCACACGCACGCACACTTATTACAATTGTGCCCTCGCTCGGAGGGTCCGAATAAATAATATACAGCCCAAATGAATAGTACAGTCCAAATAAATACAAAATCCTAATTAATTAACAAATTAATCTAGGAAAGCAGGTAAATTAGCATGCAAGCCCATGGACCGCCTCAGCTCTGTTCCGAATGATGAATGATGCGTGCTTGAGTTGCCTTGCGCGGAAATCCTTGCGATGCCCCAATTAGCCTCTGTTTACAATTAAGCCCGAAATATTGCACGAAGCTCCAAAAGACTGCTGGTTTCTGATTTACTGCAACAGAGAGCAAGAAAGGGGCATGGCAATGTATTTTCACATATGTATGCTTGCCTACTCTTCAGGGAGTGTAGTCCTCGATCCTTGTGCCACCAATCACGCATCTCGATGCATGATGGCCGAGGAGTCGAATTGCACGACTCGATGTGAAATGAATGCACATGAAAACACAACAAGACCTAAACTCCATCATGGGTAATCCGGAGTGTCGGCGACCGGGAATTGAGACACGTTCCGTCACTCGGAGTACGAAACGTCCCTCGTTTCCCGTGCTCGAGCTAACTCCTATCCCAAACACAATGCAATATGCATGACATGCATGAATGCAATCCTAACATGCAACCTAGCATACACAATGCTATGAAATGGCATACACAATGCTCTAACATACAACCTAGCATACATAATGCTATAGACTAAGATGGCATACACAATGCAATATGGGCTTACACCAATATGAGTGGACCTCAGCCACACCCACATCAGCAGCCATAAGATGAAAATGAGACTACCGAAATGCGTGCACACATGCACGCAAACCGAGGACCGAACCTAAGGTACAGCATGCAACTCTAACAATGCATGGCAAGGATGAAGCATGGAATTCAAACATGTAAATTCCAGCACTGAAACATGATGCTAAAAGGTCCCGAAACATGGAAACATGGCACCCGATGCATGAGATGAGCCCCGAAACTCAAAACTAGGCACATGTATTGACTTATAGCTATACAAAGCATGCATTATTTGACTATGAAGCACAAAGACAGAGCCAAGGCAGTCCCAAAACATGAACATTTCTAGTTCAAAGCATGACCAAAAGATGCTAGCATGATGGACTAAAATAGCATGCAACTTTGACTAGCAAACATGGTTTACATGACATGTATATGAAGCGTATGAGAACTCATCAAACCAGCAAAAATCAATGAATAAAACATGCCAAAATATGCCCAAATAATCACTAAAATGCAGCCGATGCATGCCAAAATGATGAGCTCCTTTAGAGGGCCATACAAGGGGTTATTAAGCACATACAAGATAAACACTTAGCAAGACCAAACTAACTCTGGAAATGGGTCATGACAGCCCTAAAACCCACCAAATAGGCCCTGGAATCAGTCTCGGAAACATGCAAAGAAAGGCCTCTTTGAAAGGCCTTGAATGGGATTTCTCTACACATGCATCTTAGACATAAAATATAGCCGAAAGGGCCTTGGACAGAGCCAAGACAGACCTCAAAACCCTCAGAATGAGGCCTGGAAAGTGACTTCAAAGCATGAAAAATAGGGTCCCTTCGGAAGGCCAAAAGGATCACCAAACAAGACAAGGAGAGAGGGGGTCACCCCCCTCTGATTTTGGCCTTCAAGAATACACCTAAGCCACTGAAAATCCACTGGATTTCAGTGGCTAAGAGGCCAAGCCATGGCCAATGCAAGAGCTCTAATGCATAGCCCTAATCATGAAGAGATGAAGCATGCATAGGGGGAAGATGACCCCAAACAGAAATGGAACCTTAACCAAACTTGAAGAGGATGTCAAAAAAAGACTTTTTCCAGTATATATAAAATCTCTAAAATGTTCACAAGTAAGGCTAAAATATGATGCAAAAATAGCCCTAAAGGAGAGATAGAGGGTAAGGGGAAGTAGGTAGCCTCAAACAACAAAGAGCCCTTCAAAAAAGTTGAATAGGGGCTCAAAATAAGACACTTTACAGTTTAGGTCGAAGCCCAGAAATGCTCACAAATAAGGCTAATATACCATGCAAAATAAGCCCTAAAAGAGAGATAAAGCACAAAGCGGGAGTAGATGACTTTAAACAGCAAAGTTTTCTTAAACAAAGTTGAAGAGGAGCTTAAAATAAGATCTTTTCCAGTTTAGCTTGGAGCCCAAAAATGCAAGCAAAAGGAACTAAGATATAGAGCAAAATTATGCAAAAATAGGGAAAATAGAAGCTTACCCTTGTAGAGCCGAACTCCAGCAGCTTTTGGACCAAGTTGGTGAGCTTTCAACCACTGCAAATGACCTCCAAGGGGCTGGAATGGATGATGGAGGTGGTAGGCTATGGGGTGTAGGGTAAAATGGCCAAGAAAATGGGTGTTTGGAGGTTTGAAGTATAAATATAGGGGTGTATGTATATCTCAGCTGGTATTTTTTTCTAACCCTTGCAACATGAGGTGGGGTGTTGGTTATATAGAGGAGAAGAAGTGAGGCTTCTTGGAGAAGCCAAGAGAAAGGTTCAAGGCTTCTAAGAGAAGCTGGACCAAAGGGGTCAAGCTTCTTGAGGAAGCTAAACCAAAAGGGTCAAGCTTCCCCAAGAAGCTTGACCAAAAGGGCCAAACTCTCCTTGTAACCAAGCAAAGGGGTGAAAAACCACCTTAAATGGACCAAAAACCAGGGCAGACCCTCGGACAGAGGGACAGGTGCAAAACAGCTGGCACAGCTGGAATGCACCCAAGGAGACAAACCTGGCCGACCAGGTTCAAAAGGGCAAGGTGGTCGGCCGGCCATCTCCCCTGGTCGGTCGACCAGGGGTCAAAAGGGTCAAGAACAATTGATGGTCGGCCACCCCAGAAAGGTGGCCTCCCAGGTGAGTGAAACACAGCTGTATGGAGAAAAATCAGAAAAAGTGGTTCAGGAGAGAGAAAAACCAGCTTTTTAGAGGGGTTCAAAAGGGTCAGGAAGCATTACTGGTCGGCCTACCCATATTGGTGGCCTCCCAGGTGTGTAGATCACAATGGTGGTATGAAAAATCAGAAATTGTGACTCAAAAGTAAGAAAAACCAGCTTTCTGTCAGAAAAACCAGCTTTCGGAGAGAGAAAAATGAGAAAGCTGGTTTTTTAGAAAAATTGCTGGTCTCCCACCCTCCTACAACCTTCCTAACAATGAAAATAAGGTCTCTGCCAAAAATGAACCAAGACGGATGCAAAACGGAGGTTCGGGGACCGAAACGCGTGGCTCGGGGCCCCAAAAACTGACTATTAAGCACCGGAGGTGGCTTTTGACCACGAAGTTGGTCTCTTGGGCCACAGTGTCCCTCAAAAGGGAGGAAACAAGGTGTATGCCAAAAACCGGAGCAAACGGAGGTGGTTAAGCGGTCTCGAACCGAGGCACATGACCGACGGCTCCGAAAAATTGGAAACTGGGCTCCAAACGGGAAAAATGGCCTACGACCACGAAACGTAGCCCACGGCCACTGAGAGATGATCTACGAGACCTCTCTCTTCCTTCGGGAAGAGAAAACAAAGAAAACAGGGCCTAGTTCGCAAACCGAGGCAAAGCACAAAAGAGTCCGGAAGTCTGGAGGCAAGGCTCACAGCCGTGATTCCGCAACCTCAGAACGAGCACAATATGCAACATCACCAAGCGCTCAATCGGTGATGTCTGAGTCTTAAGGTCGGTCAAAAATGGGGTGTCTACAAATGCGTCCCCTGTTTTTACAATTGTATATGTGGCTGTAATTTTGTGGAGTGCGTATACCTGCACGTCCTGCAACATTGTTACCTTCAGATCACGTAATGGTACATGTTATAACATTGAAATGTGATCATGTGTGACATGTTTGCGGACTCTGTGTGTGGGTCTGTTATCTCTGTGTTGGTGATGTATACATCACACAATGTTTGTGGATCATGTGTTGGCATGTGAAGTGTGGGTTTTTTGGCGTAGGTTTTGTCAACGTTTAGAGATTGTAATAGGGGATTTTTGTGGGCTAACAGTGGTGTAGATTATGGTTGTTGGTTTGGTAGTTTGCGAATGGTGTCGATATAATGTCATGTTTGGGTCAATGTTAACATGAAGCTGGGAGTTATTGGTTTCAATTATGAGTGTGTACATTGCTCTGTTGTTGTTGGTAATATGTATGTTAATGAGAATATTCGATGGGTTTGAGATGATGTTGTTGACATGGGCTTTTTGTATTTGGGACACACCATCTATTGTGTTGATGGTACATACTGAAAGGGGTGTCAATGTCACCTAACGTAGGCGTTGAAGCACTTAATAATGTGGTGTTTACAAATGTTTAGTCAATGTAATGATGCATGTGTGATTTGGTCATTCGGTATTAATAGCTTATGATATGGAAGCATGACGAGCATATTTTGATCGTGAACATGAGAACCCAACACGGGATTGGTGGAGTTCAACAATGTTGAAGAGTATGTTGTTGGAAAATTGGTTTATATATGGCTTATTTTGGGCCATCTTTGAGCCCAAAATTGAGTGGACTCCAAACGTCTTTTGGAGCAGGTCCGAAGAGGTGACGTGTTCCTTGCCGTGCGGCAAGTCACACAGTGAAGACGGTTCGTCAAAACCATTTATGAGTGAATGGGAACATGACGTCGTTTTCGGGTTCGTGGAATAGGAAATTTAAGGAAGTAAATGTGGGTTTCTTTGGAAAGGGTTGTCCCACATTGAAACTTTAAAAGAGTTTTGTTGAGTATATAAGCTCTAACCTACAACACTTGGGTTAGGCCCCAAGAGACACCCCAAGTTTGTAGAAATGAGGAATTATGGACAAAGTGTACCTTAGGCCAAACCACCACACATGCGCGCGCACCTTCGTCCGTCCGGCCGGGCACGGGTATGGGTGGTGGGTTGGGTTGGGTCTAACATTAATTTTTTGGACAAAATTTATTTGAATTTTTTCAATAAATTCTTGCAGGAAAAATTAATTTGAATTTGAAATTCAAATTCAATTTTTTTCCAAACTTTGTGTCTCTTCCTTATTCCTAAACAGGTTCAAATTTTGAACAGGTTTACTACCAGAACTGTCCAGCAGATCCATATCATTTTCCAGACAGATTCAGTTATGTAACTGCTGTGAATCTGTTTGAATTTCAAAACTATATCTGTTTGAAACAAAGTGGTACCTGTTCAAATAGGTTTCATACCTGTTCGGATTCCTCACAGCACCTGTTCGGGTCAAATATTTGGCTATAAATACAGCCAATTTCCAGCAGTCCGGATGATCCAAATTCAGTCTGCATAATTCCTTTTGCTGTCTAATTATCATCTTTGGTGCATTATTCTCCATATTAATTTTAGAATAAATATTCACAGAGTTAGAACACAAGTTTGGTTCGCCGAACAATTTGTTTTGGAGTGCTACTACAAATTGGTTAAGATCATTGTATCCTGGGAGATAGACGTCACTCAACCGTAAGCACCGTAGTGGGGCGAATCTGTCTTAAGGACAGAGTGTCACACACTCGACTTGGTCTTTGATTTTTATTTTATTTTATTTTTAATTCGGTTCGATAAATAAATTCGGTACGTTTTTTATTTATTTGTTTGATTTAGTTTCAATCTATTTTATTTACACAGAAGATTGTTCCAACAATCTTAAGGCATAATCGAATTATTCTGTTTACAGAATTTTTCGTTTGTTTCCCTTTCTCTTTTTTCTTTTAAGAAAATTATTTTCTGTGAATTTACAAATTAATATTCTGGTTGGAAAAACAAATAGTGGTTATATGCTATTTGACAAATAATAGTAATATACTGTCTATTTTCTTTGACAACTAGTAGTAATATACTGGTGTCATTAACAATTCAGAATATATATTTGTGGAATTTTGTCAGAAATTATTTTTGGTTTTTAGAAATTTATTTCTGAGTGTTCTTTAATTAAAAAATTCTATTTTAGTTTTTTTTAATTATTGAAGTGAAACAGAAATTTAATTTTCTGTGTGGAATTAATTTGGTTAAATAAAATTTTATTTTATTTCCAAATTAATTGAAAAATAAAAGTTACATTCTTGTTTCTTTTATTTTTACAGAATTTCATTCTGTGAATTTGAATTAATTTTCTGTGTAGTATAAATTCTAATTATAATTTTGTTTATAATTTAGAATCCATGGCTACTGAAACAAATACTCAAATAAGTACTACTGTGGTGGTTGTAATGATGCCAACCCCCTCTTCTGTGGTGACAGTACCGGTAAATCATGGTGAGAAGCCAGAGAAGTTCTTAGGAACTGATTTTAAAAGATGGCAACAGAAAATGTTGTTCTATCTTACAACTCTGAACCTGGCTCGTTTCCTCTGTGAGGATGCTCCTATTTTGAAAGAGGATGAAACCGACCGGCAAGTGGTTGCTGCGGTTGATGCCTGGAAACATGCCGATTTCCTTTGCCAGAATTACATCTTGAACGGACTTGACAACACATTATACAACGTCTACAATCCAATCAAGACAGCAAAGGAACTTTGGGAATCGTTGGAGAAAAAGTACAAAACGGAAGATGCCGGCTCAAAGAAATTTGTGGTTGGCAAATACCTGGACTTTGTAATGGTTGATTCTAAAACTGTGATCAGCCAAGTTCAAGATCTCCAACTCATTCTGCATGACATTCACGCAGAAGGCATGTCTCTCAGTGAATCCTTCCAAGTTGCAGCCTTAATTGAGAAATTACAAGGCTTGAAGGAATTCAAGAACTACCTCAAACACAAGCGCAAAGAAATGTCTATGGAAGAATTAATTGTGTGTTTGAGGATTGAGGAGGACAACCGCAATTCTGAAAAACGGGCCGGTTGTAGACACCCCATTTTTGACCGCCCGTAAGACTTGGGCACTTTATTTTGACCACCCTCACCAGAAAAATCAAATTGAAATTTTAATCCCAAAACTCACCCATTTTGGTCAAATTAACATACGTTTATTTGAATTTATAATTTTGTATAATTTATATAATTTTGTGTGTTTGTACAAATTTTTAGGTGTGTTTATATAAATTGGCATGTGATATAAAACTGATAAAAACACAAAAAAAGGAAAAATAGAAGTAAAACATAAAAAAAAATAGAAAATCAATAAAAAGAAAAAAAATGAAAACAAAGAGAACAAATAAAAGAGAGTGGTGGTGGCCATTTTAAAAGTGGTAGAGGAGACACGAGGCACACACTCAACACCCCACGAGGCAACACACATGCAAAGAAAGAGGAATCTTTTTTCTCTGGAAAGGGCAGGGACACACTCATATACAGACCACCAACTTTTCTCACTGGAGGGACCGACTGAACCCACCTCTCTCGCTCTCCATGATGCACTAGAATCCTATGCATGAAAGATACACAAAAGATACACAGAGAACAATTCAACACCATACAAAACACACCCAGGAGCTAACACACGGGGGGACGACTGACTCTCCTCTCGACAGAACACACACACACGGAAAAGGGGGAAAAAAAAAAACAACACTGAGAGGGATGTGCTCTCTCTCTCTCGGGTGGGAGGGGGAGAGCATTTCTTTGAAGCAAAATTTATACACTCATGCATTGATCTCTTCTCTCTGACCCACGGCTCTCACCACACCATCGCTGCCATCCCAACACACGGCATACACATACACCCAGCAACCCAGCCACCATTCACCACTGAGGACAGAGAGAGGGAGCACTCTCACACACACATGCACTCACGGGTTAGGGAAGGAGACACACCATACACGGCACACCACCCATGCACACTCATACATACACACACCACCCATGCACACCCACACACGCACACACCACCCATGCACACACGGCACACCACACCACACTACATACACTACACTGCTACACCATCACACCCTCACGGCTCCATTCACACACACACATCATACATAACACACACCTTCTCTCTCTATAATGGAGACACCCATACACATCCATGCAGACCCAGAGAGACACTGAGATATACCCACACAGTTTAGAGAGAGTAGCTTATTTATTCAAATTTTGTAATAATTAGTTAAGTAATTTAGTTAGCTAGTTAGTTCATTCGGACCCTCCTGCGTGAGGGCGTATTATTTCATTCGGACCCTCCTGCACGAGGGCAAACAAACTTGTAATAAGTGTGTGTGTGTGTATGTCTTCCAACCCCACGTCTTTCTCCCTTTTATTTACCAGCTTATGATGGTTAGTTTAGAAGCATCATGTTTAATTTAGCATACTATTGTTTGCATCCACTTGTATTGCATACACCAAGGCTCGGTTCATCATCCAATTCGCATTGTCGTTTCAATACTTCTTTGAATACATGCTGAGACCACATGCGATCAAATCATCTCATATGCCATATTAGTAGCCGAGCCTAGTAAATTGCATATCACATGTGTTGCATTATCGCATTGTACAGTTAGGAACCATGCATATTTTCTAACTTTGTTTTGTAGCTTGTTCGCGGGACGTCGGTAAATATGTGAGTTGTTATGCTTTAGCATCCCGCTTGTACATAATTTTCTTATTATGTTTAGCATCCTACCATGAGGCTAATTGCTTAAATGATAAACTGTTTGAATGCCTGTGGATGAAGGCTTGTTGCTTAAATTGGAATGATTCAACGAATGTATGTTTTAAGATTCACAAACCTGGCAAATTAAGCCCACCTAAGGGTGGCAAATTCAAATCCTTTTCGAGAAACAACATGAAATTGAATTGTTCCAATTTGAGCAAACTAGTCTATACCTTGTATGCTTCACATAATAAATTTTAGGATTTATTAAATAATCAGAATAAGAACATATATTGTACATAAGAATCACATCATAATTAGTAGAGGCCGATCTTTGATCGGGTGAGTGGGGTGCTCATTATTGACCTTCCCCTCTCATACCTAAGTTCCCGAACCAAGACACTTTGGTAACGACGGACTAATGGCCTTTGGCACGAGTCACGGGTTTCCTAAATTTCCCATAAATATTTAGGTGGCGACTCTGAAATCTGGCAAAGCAGTCCATTTTTGGCATTTGATTCAAACATCGATTTTCCAAAAACAATTGCCGGATTTGGACTCTTTTTGTGTTTCCACTGTTTCACATTGCACTTTTGAAATCAGATTCAGAACCAACACACAAGTGGAGTCCGAACTGTAAGGGCTATTTCATTCTTCCGAAAGGGAGCGCGAAAAGCCGAGCTACAGTTTCTGGCGACTCTGCTGGGGATTTAGAGAACTTGACTTGAAATTTATGATGTGAATTTTTATGTACACTTATATGTTCTTTGCATTGCATTTGCATTGGTGCGCTTAAGTCCTTGTGTTTGCCATCTGCTATTCCTGGACGGTTTGCTGGAGGCTTGCCTACAAAGCTTGCCAAAAGGCTGACCGGTCATGGGCTCTGCCATGTTGGGAACACAACCCTTGGATCTGGACTACCGCTGTACTGTTTGATCCTCCTTTCACTTCTCGGTGTTAGGTGTGAGAGGTATATTAGGTAGTCTTGCTGAGGTACCCTTTTTGACCAATCGGCCTAGCTGCATATAGTAAAGCCATAGTGACTATTCCATCTTAGGACAGGATGCCACCCATTTGTAGGATGTTGTGAAGCCGCTTGTTTGAATAGTGAACCCTAGATCATTTCAAAAGCTAGGACAGGATAACCCCACCCTCCATAGGGGTGTTTGTTCTCTTTCCTGCTATGTGTTCTGTGCAGTTTATTGGATTTATACAGGGGTTCTCAAATTCTGAACAGTGGTTCAGGCATTTCAGTTTGTGGGGTTGAGTTCAGTGTGTCAGTATGAGTTAGCAGTAATCAGTGATCAGTTGAGTCGAAACGCTGCTAAAATTCTGATTGGGGTTCCCATTATTGTTTTTAGTTTGCAAACATGGCTTCCAAAAAAATAAAAAATAAAAAATAAAAAGAAAAAAAAAAGAAAAAAACTAATACCAAGTCAACTAATTTTATTTGTGTTGTTATTTTACACCAAAAAAAAAAAAATCATCATGGATTGTGTTGTTTTAGTAATTGTTGTTTTTACAAAAAAAAAAAAAAGAGGGAAAGGGTTTTGTTTTCTTTTCTTTTATAATGTGTTTTTGTTATATAAAAAAAAATATATATATCATTGATTGTGTTGGTTTAGATACTTTTTTTTTTACCAAAAAAAAAAAAGAAAAAAAAAAAGAAAAGGGGTTTGTTTTCTTTTATAATGTGTTTTTGTTTTTATATAAAAAAAAAAATCATCAAATCATTTTATTTGTGTCGTTTTAGTAATTGTTGGTTTTCCAAAAAATAAAAAAATTTAAAAAAAATAAAAAAAAATGGGAATGGGGTTTGTTTTCTTTTGTTCGTAAAAAATGTGTTTTTGTTTTTTGAGTACATATATGAAAAAAAAAACAAAAACAAAAAAAAAAAACAAAAACAAAAACAAAAACAAAAACAAAAACAAAAATTTTTGATATCCCACAAGTCCACCAGTAGTGACCACCTGTTGATTACACGGGCTTTATCTCGAATGTTGTGGATGGCCCACATGTTGACTGGCAATTTGAGAATGGTTTTATTCTGAGTTCTGAATTGAGTATTGAGTCTAAGTTTGATTCCACCAAGTTTGTAGAGTTGGGATCAGACTCGAGTCACCCTAGTGAATCAGAGTCTGTTGATTTCAAGAGTGCTAAATCTAGACATTTATGTCCTGTCTAGATCTTCTTTGTCTTTTTCTTTTGAGTCTGTTGTCATTGTTGTGTTGAGTCATAGTCTCTTTCCAATAAAGCCCAAAAAAAAAAAAATGCCATAGAGTCTGCCTACTTTTCTATGCCTTTAAATCATTGCATTGACCAAAGTTTTTCAAAACGTTTTCCAAAACTCTGATAAAAACAAAGAGGAAGAATTTCCTCGGGATTTGCAAATTTTGATCAACTGAGAGGAAGAGAGGTGTGCTAAGCCTTTGATGAATAAAATCATTTTTGTTAATGTGGGTACTGAGAAGGATCCTTGCTTGGTCCAAATTGGTTCTATCTTGTCTTCGTAAGAGTACGAGCGATTAGTCACTTTGTGAAAAGATTTCAAAAAACTATTTTTGTGTGGTCCTACGAAAACATGCCAGGAATTGACTATACAGCATAGGAGCCCTCTTGACTCAAGGTCCGACCTCCTTAGCTCCTTAGCTTTCAGACCATGATTCGAAGTATTCAATGCTCAACCAAAGTGTAAGGCTTGCATAGCCAAAATGGAAACAACCATTGAACTAAGGGCAATGATATGATTCAAATGGAGGCAGCCCTTCCACTAGGGGCAATAAGGTCGAATGTGATTCCAGATTTGAAACAACCCTTGAACTAGGGGTGAAAGTGTGAGGCTTACATATCCTAAAATGGAGGTAGCCCTTGAACTAGGGGCAATAAGGTACCACCCTTGAGAGGCTCGCTGGGCCGAAAACCCGAAAGGGCGACCCAGGCAAAAGTTAGAGCACAAAAAATAAAAAATAAAAAGAAAAATGAAAATGAAAAGCTCGCAAGGTTGAAAACCCGAAAGGGCGGCTTTGGCAAAAGTTAGAGCGTAAAAGGAGAGTGTCAATACCCGAGTGAACCTTAGCCAAAACTATGTAGGGCATGTGATACAGATTGGAAACAACCCTTGAACTAGGGGCAAAAGGTTGGAGGTGAAGGTTGGAGGTGATCAAAGAGTTAAAACTGAATCGTTTCCTAATGAAGACTGCCTAGAAAGGCAAAACCCAGAATTTGAGAGAATGAATGTTATTATTGAAGGACAGTCGAATTCCTATCCACTACACTAGGGGCAACACTAGGGGCAACTTCAGACCCAATTAGCCTAGTCCCTACATCATCATATCTACTGGTCAAGTGTGGCAGTCGTTCTTATAGATGGCCTACAGATTTCACACCCAATCAACATGTTGAGAGGCTCGCTGGGCCGAAAACCCGGAAGGGCGACCCAGGCAAAAGTTAGAGTAAAAAAAATAAATAAATAAAAAAAAAAAAAAATTTTGAATGAAAAAATATATAGAAAAAAAAAAGAAAAAAAGAAAAAAATGAAATGATGATTAAACAAAAAGGAGAGTGTTAATACCCGAGTGAACCTTGGCCGGAACTACGATGGCCTGATTCCTATCTTTGGGATACGTAGGTACCTTCATCTTGAAGTTCGGCCCCAATAATTTTTCAATTTATTTATTTCGTTCATGTTTGATTGGTGTATCTTTAGTCGACTTGGTTGTCCTATCCGTGTTTAATTGGTATATCTTCGTTCGCTCAGTTCAGTTGGTTCGATTCAACTTGGTTTGGTTCGGTTCGGCGGTTCGGTTCAGTCCAGCTTTACTTGGCCTCATTCGGTTCAAATTGGCTTGGTTCAAATCGGCTCGGTTCGGTTATCCCCATTGATTATCTGGTTTGGGGCTATGCACCCTAATGGTTGATTTCATGTTAGTTGAGTAGTGGCCATTCGCAAAAATAAGTTTTGATTAATTTGAATGAAGTTGACTACTTTTTCTCGAAAATTGTTCCATTTTTTTTGCAAAACTTGGACCATTCTTTGGATTTGAAAAGGGAAAATTTTCAGTGCTCATAGTTTAGCTTACATGATTTGAAACAGAAAATGGAATAAGTATGCTAATCCAACCCTCATGTTGATCAAAACATTTTTACCAAAAAAAAAAATCAAAAAAAACAAAAATAAAATAAAATCAAAAAAAAAAAAAAAATCAAGGCAATGAATTAGGGGCATATTTGAGTTAGTGATTCTATCTTCTCCCCCACTCGAGTCAACTCGTCAGTATATATGAGTGTGTATTCATACCAGTCAGGGTATATCAGTGTGTCTTCATACTAGTCCGTGTATTCATACCAGTGTGTATTCATACCAGTCAATGTATATCAGTGTGTATTTATACCAATCAGTGTATTTATACCAGTTAGGGTATTCATACCAGTCAGTGTATAGAAGTGTGTTTGGATTATTTTGGCTTTGTTTTTTTACGTTGAGTCAGTTTTGTTTTTATACAGGTCAGTATGGATCAGTGTCCAATTCAGAGTTCAAATTTCAATCATTCTCAAATGCGATCAAACAAAAGTATTTTCAAAATCAGAGTGATGTGCCAATCACGCCATTGAGATACAAAACTGAAAATTTTTATACAGTCAGGGGAGGACATCCCCGATTACAGAGACTCCAAAAACAAAAAAAACCAACAAAAACAAAAAACAAAAAAAAAAAAACAAAAAAAAAAACAAACCCAGAAAAATAAAAAAAAATAAAATACAAAGTCCAGAAAAAATAAATAATAAAAAAAAAAAAAAAAAAAACAGATCATTGTTCTTCTTCTTCTTCTTCTTCTTCGCCGGTGCCGGCCACATGCCAGCTTCAGTTACTCAGCTCTTCCGTCGCCGAGCTCTTCCTCTTTTTGTCATCGGCCTTCGAAGGCCCTGCCTCAATGTTTCCGGCAAAAGAGTTCACTTTTCGCCGACCATCAAAGGAAAAGTACGCCGGCGCTCCGAACTGGTCCACACAAATGGTCTGTCGTTTTACCTCTCTACTTTCCATGGAGGTAGTCTTCCGTTTCAGTTCTTTGTTATCTGCCTTCAGCGCACAAACCTCCGCTCGTGCATCCCTATACATCTGCTGAAGCTGATTAAGTTGGGCATTAACCCGATGTAGCTCACTCGTTCTGTTTTGCAGACGGTGAGACAAATTAGTGACCGCGGCCACTGTTTCCATACACGACTTCAGCGTGAGGTGGTTAGCATCAATATCAGTTTGAGCAGCCAGCACTTGCTCAACTGTTAGGGTGGGAAGACTGGGATGAGTAAGAGCAGGACCACTTGGCCTAAAGGAGCTCGATGGATCATTAAGATCCGAAAACAGAGAGAGAGGGCGAGACGAAGCCATGTATAAGAGAAGAGAAGAAAGAAATGGCAGAAAAGAAGTCAGTCACAGAAGAATGGCCGAAAACAGAAGAGAAAAAGAAGAAGGAGGAGGACGATGGAAAAAAGTAATGGAGAAGGAGAAGAAGAAGAGAATGGTTAAGAAGAAGAAGGCGGATACCGAAGAGAAGAAGAAGACGAGAGAGAAAGACAAAGGAGGGAGAGAGCCGAGGAGAGCCTGCAAATCGAGGCCTGCTTTTGTCGGCCAGTTGACGCAAAAGCTGGGCCTCGTGTCAAACGCATGTATCAAAAGAAGAGAGAGACGCGGGAGAGTTATGTATGCATATATGTATATATATTGTATAGCTATGTAATATAGGTATTGTTTTGAACATTTGTGTCACAAGTATGGCTTGGGTTCAGTGGTTTGGCCCTAATGGGTTTAGGGTTTGGAAAGGCTGAGCCCGAGGTCAGGGGTTCGAACCCCACATTGAGTGTTTTGTTTTGTTTTCATTTTCTGTATAAATATGTCTTATATATTTGTTTGAACATTTTGGTCATATGAGTGGCTTGGGTTCAGTGGTTTGGCCCTAATGGGTTCAGGGTTTGGAAAGGCTGAGCCCGAGGTCAGGGGTTCGAACCCCACATTGAGTGTTTCTTTTGTTTTGTTTTCATTTTATGTATAAATATGTCTTATATATTTGTTTGAACATTTGAGTCACAGGTGTGGCTTGGGTTCAGTGGTTTGGCCTACTGGCTTAAGGATTGAGAGGCTGAGCCTGAGGTCAGGGGTTCGAACCCCACATCGAGTGTTTCTTTTGTTTTGATTTTGGTTTTGTGTATATATGTCTCGTATATGTATATATATATTTGTTTGTATATCTTGTCATAAGAGTGGCGTGGCCCAGTGGTTGAAGAGTGAGAGGCCGAGCCTGGGGTCAGGGGTTCAAACCCCACATCAAGTGTTTCTTTTATTTTATTTTGGTTTTATGTATATATATGTCTTGTATAGTATATATATATATTTGTTTGAATAATTTGTCACAAGAGTGGCGTGGCTCAGTGGTTAAGGACTCGGAGGCCAGACCTGAGGTCAGGAGTTCGAAACCCCGTATCCCATGTGTAGACACCCCATTTTTGACCGACCTTAAGACTCAGACGTCACCGATTGAGCGCTCGGTGATGTTGCATATCGTGCTCGTTCAGAAGTTTCAGAGTCGCGGCCGTGTGCCCTGCCTCCGGACTTCCGAATTCTCTTCTGTGCCTTGTCTCGGTTTGCGAACCAGACTCGGTTTTCTCTGTTTTCTTTCCTGAGGGAAGGGAGTAGTCCTGTAGACTATCTCCCGGTGGCCGTGAGCTACATTTCGTGGCCGTAGGCCATTCTGCCCATTTCGGAGCCCGGTTCCCGGCTTTCGGGGCCGTCAGGCCGTGTGCCTCGGCTCGGGACCGCCCAACCATCTCCGATTTCTCTGGTTCTTGGCTAGTATCTCTGTTTTATCATTTTGAGGAACACTGGGGCCCCCGATGCCCACTTCGTGGCCGTATGCCACTTCCGGTGCCTACAGCCGGTTTTCGGGACCCCGAACTGCGTGATTTGGACCCCGAGCTTTCATTTCGCATCAGGTTTCTCCGATTCTTGGCTTGTACCTCTGTTTCATCATAACAGAGCACACTGGGGCCCCCGATGCCCACTTCGTGGCCGTATGCTACTTTCGGTGCTCATAGCCGGTTTTCGGGACCCCGAATTGCGCGGTTTGGGCCCCGAGCATTCATTTTGTATCAGTTTTCTCTGATTTTTGGCAGGAACCTCTGTTTTGTCATTCCGAGGGACACTGGAGTTGCAGATACCCACTTCGCTGCCGAACACCACTTCCGGCACCCGCAGCCCATTTTCGGGATCCCGAATGGCTCGGTTTTGGCACCGAGCGTTCATTTCTCATTAGTTTTTGTTCAAATTTGGCAGGTACCTCTGTTTCAACATTGGGAAGATCACTGGAGGGTAGGAGGCCAGCAATTATCCCAGATAACCAGTTTCGCTCCTCCGGCGCCCGTTTTGCTCACTTCCGGGCCAATGTTGAACACCCTAGGCCCATTTTCTTCCGACCAAAGCTACATATCTGTGATCAGGGGACATGGGAGGACCCTAAAAACTACTGGTCAGCCAGAAATTCCAGGTTTCATTTTTGAGCCCCTCCTTCCAGCTCTATGTTGTGGCTCCTGCTTCAGTGTTGCCAAATTTCAACCTTGGAACCTTGTTCTACACATCTGGGAGGACACAAAAAAGTGGTGGTCGGCCAGCAATTGTTGATTTCATTTTTGAGCCTCTTCTTCAAGCTCTATGTTGTGGCTCCTGCTTCAGTGTTGCCAATTTCCGACCTTGGGGCCTTATTCTACACACTTGGGAGGACACCTTTGTATAGTGGTCGGCCAGCATTTTTTTAGGTCATTTTTGGGCATGGCCGGCCGGCCAGGGTGAGTGGCTGGCCGACCAGGTGGGGTGGCCGGCCGGCCACCTCCCAGAAATTTACCTGGCCGGCCAGCTTTCTGCTTTCCAGCTCTTTCCAGCTGTCCGGATATTTTTCAAAATATCCCGGGCATCCCGGGGATATTTTGGGAGGGAAAACTTGGATGCATTCCCTCCCCTTTTACACCCCCTTTCTTGCCTATTTAAAGGGCCCAACTCCTCCTTTGCTAGGGTTGCACAATTTCTTCTCAAGAACACCTCTCCCAAAACCTCCATTTTCCTATTCAAAAACCCTAAAAACATTTGAGTTCCTAGGCCAATCCTTCATCAACCCTAAGTTCTACCATCCCCACTTCCATTCCAGCAGCAAGAAGAGGTTCCTCAAGGGCTAAGAAGCAACTTTGATCAAGGCAAGAGGTAGCAAAAACCTGATCTTCAAGGGTAAGTGATCATTTCCCTTTTTCTAGCATTTTTTTGCTTCAAAGTTTTACCCTACTTTTGATCTGTTTTGGGTTCTGACCCCTTCTGGTTTTGTGCTCATTTTGAGCCCCTCTACAACATTGTAGAAGGGCTCAACCCTGTTTGATGTCTCCATGATATACTTCCTTCAATAGCACTCTTTAGGCCATTAATTTGCATGCTTTATTTGCCTTATGAGTGATCTGATTTCGAGACTGATGTAAACTGTTAGTGGGCTTTTATTGAGCCCCTCTTCAACATTGAAGAAGGGCTCCATCATGTTTGGTGACTCTAGCATGCACTTCCTTTGAAATTCTTCAATTTTACCGTAAAATTGCATGAGTTAATTAGCCTATTTGTGATCTGAGTTGGAGTATGCAACCTACTGATATTGTGCTCCTTTTGAGCCCCTCTTCAACATTGAAGAAGGGCTCAACCATGTTTGCCTCCTCTATCATACACTTTCTTTGAATCCATGTTCTATGCCTATCTTGCATGCTTTGTTAGACTATTTTGTCTTCTGTTTTTGGCCTTCATCAGGCCTTGAAGGAGTCTTATTTTGGTCCATACATCATGCTTTGTGAAGGGTCTTAAGCCATTTGATAATTGGTTTTAGTACTTGCTTTGAAATTCTTCAAATTTACCGTAAAATTGCATGTTTGTTTAGGCCATTCTAGCTTCTGTTTCTAGCCTTCATCAGGCTTTTGAAGTGTCATATTTTGGTCTATTCTTCAAGTTTTATTAAGGGTCTTAAGTTGTTTGGCCATTGCTTATGATACCTCTCTTTATGAACCTCTTTTGACCCTTATTTTACATGCTATGTATTGTATATCTACACACTGATTTTGAGGTTGTCATCTTCTGTAAAAATGCATATTTTTAGTCCCTCTCTAATGTTGTAAAACTGAGTTTTTGGGTTTAAGCATTGTAGATACCACTTGCTTTGTAATTCCTCTCTTTTTCCGTATTTTTGCAAGCTATTGTTGCCATACTTGTGATCATAATTGGGCCTTGTTTTGTACTAAAAAGATGCTATTTTTGGGGCTGCCTTGCTACTGTTTTTTCTGCCATGTGCCAATTTTGCATGTTTAGCATGGCCGTAGGCCATTTCGGGTACTTAAAATCGCATTTCGGGATGATTGCATGCATCGTTTGTCATTTCATATCATTCCGGGGCTGTCTTCCCCTTCATTTAGGGGCTGAAATTTGATTTGCATGCTTGCATATCATTTCCCATGTCATTCCATGCCTTATTGCATTGCCTCGGTTTGCGCGCCCGTGGGCGCGCACTTCGAGGCGCTCCGTTTTCGTCACCGGCATCTGATGTGAGTGTGGCTGAGGCCCTCTCATGTTAGTGTAAGCCCAATCTACATTTTTCATGCCTGTATGTCATCGCCTCGGTGTGCGTGCCTGTGGGCACACATTTCGAGGCACTTCGGTTTTATCCGATTTTCTCATTTTATCATTGCCTCGGTGTGCGTGCCTGTGGGCATACATTTTGAGGCACTTCGGTTTTATCCGATTTCTCATGTCATCGCTTCGGTGTGCGTGCCTGTGGGCACACATTCCGAGGCATTTCGGTTTTATCCGATTTCCACTTCATATCATCGCTTCGGTGTGCGTGCCTGTGGGCACACATTTCGAGGCACTTCGGTTTTATCCGATTTCTCATGTCATCGCTTCGGTGTGCGTGCCTGTGGGCACGTATTCCGAGGCATTTCAGTTTTATCCGATTTCCACTTTATTGCATCGCCTCGGTGTGCGCGCCTGTGGGCACGCATTTCGAGACACTTTGATTTTATCCGACTTTCATTTCATATCATCGCCTCGGTTTGCGTGCCCGTGTGCACGCATTTCGAGGCACTCTGTTTTATCCGCTTGGCATTGCGTATGCCCCTGCCTCGGTTTGCGTGCCCGTGGGCACGTATTTCGAGGCCCTCTGTTTTATCCGATTTGCATTTCATCATCGTCTCAGTTTGCGTGCCCGTGAGCACGCACTTCGAGGCACCTCATTTTTATCATTCCGGCATCCCGTATGAGTGTGGCTGAGGCCTTCTCATGTTGGTGTAAGCCCATCATTGCATTTCGTGCCTTTATGTCATCACCTCGGTTCGCGTGCCAGTGGGCACGCATTTTGAGGCATCTCATTCTCATAGCATCGTGCATGCTAGGTTGTATGTTAGTTGCATTTCATGCATACCATGCATATTGCACGGGAAACGAGGCACGTTTCGTACTCCGAGTAACGGAACGGGTCTCAATTCCCAAGTCACCGACACTCCGGATTATCCATGATGGAGTTAAGTGTTGTTTTAGCATTCATCTGCATTCATCCCTATATTGAGTTGTGCAATTCGACTCCTCGGCCATCATGCATCGGTATGCGTGATTGGTGGCACGAGGATCGAGGCATGCATATATTTGTGAAATACACTGCTGTGCCCTTTTCCTGCTCTCTGTTGCAGCAAAATTCAAAGATTAGCAACTTTCGGAGTCTGGCGCGCATTTCGAGAAAAACTGCAAACAGAGGCTAAATCGGGCATCCCAGTGGATTTCCGCGCAACGCAGTCCAACATGCAATATTCATCAGAAGCGAGGCAGCCCCTGGCTTGCATGCCAGTTTACCGCTTTCTAGTTTAATTTGTCAATTAATTAGAAATATGTATATTATTTTCGGACCCTCTGTGCGAGGGCATAATTGTAATAAGTGTGGGTGAGTGTGATGTATGTCTTCCAACCCCACGTCTTTCTCCCTTTTATTTACCCGCTTACGATGGTTAGATATAGGGCATATTTTAATTAGCATACAGTATGACAGCATGTTTGCATCAATCATCTGTTTTGCACGCATCGGGCTCGGCGCATCATACAAACTGCATTTGTATTTCAATTCCAAATTGAATACATGTTAGCTGTAGCATTTCATATGCCATTTAGAATAGCCGAGTCTGCTATAGTTGCATTTTGCATGTGTTGCATTAGGCATTCTGTATACTTAGGATCCATGCATGATTTCTAATCGGTTCCTGTTTTGGCTTGGAGTAGTAGGTGAGTTTTATGCTTCAGCATCCTTGCATGCGTGTGAGTGTTGCCATGAATAGCATGCTTGCCATGAAACTAAGTGCTTACATGATATTATGCCTTGAATTGATACTCCTATGGGTGGAGGATGTTGAGTTATCTGAATTGGAACAATTCATCAATCATGTTTTCTAAGCCCACCTGAGGGTGGCAAATCCGCGTTTTTAGCCTACCTGCGGGTAGCACCATCAAACCATTTTCAAATGTTTTGTTCCAATTCAGACGGCCCAGTCTATACTTGTTTGCTGCGAGCATCACATAGTAATCCTAGGCTAATAATCGGAATAAGAACTCACAAAGTTTTCAAAAACAGATATCATGGTTAGTAGAGGCCGGTCTTTGACCGGGCAAACGGGGGTGCTCACGATGTGACCTTCCCCAATCGTACCCAAGTTCCCGAGCCAACTTTGGCGATGACGGACACGTGGCCTTTGGCACTGAGTTAGGGTTTCCTAAATTTCCCATTTAAAAAATATTTAGGTGGCGACTCTGTTATCTGGCAAAGCAGTCCATGTTTGGCACCTCTTTCAAAAAATCAGTTTTTCTCAAAACGATTTGCCGGATTTGGACTCTTTGGTTCGAGATTTAGAACCGCAACAAAATCGAGTCCGAACTGTAGCGAGGTCCCTCGCGGGCGTTGTTACACCATGTCACCCATTTTGTGAATTTCCTTTCTTCTTTTTGCGTCTTTTGCATACGTATGCTGACGTCAGCAAACGGAATATGCCTTCTCAATAACGGCATCTTCCCGCTGATAGCTGCAAACAGAATATTCCTCGTCTGTGTCGTATATACCTCTATATATACTGTATATGTTATATATCTGTGTCGTATATACCTGTATATGTCCGTATATATTTGTGTATAGGCCCGTATATGTCTGTGTCGTATATACCTGTATATATACTTGTGTATAGGTCCGTATATGTCTGTGCCGTGTATACCTGTATATATACTGTATATATGTCTGTATTCTGTCTGTAAATATCTGTGTGCATTTATATGTAAATATCTGTGTATTATAATAATCAGGAAGAAAAGGGCCATTTGTGACTTCTACATCATGTAGAGTTTACCCCTTGTCAAAAAAAAAAAAAAAAAAGAAATACACAAAAAACAAGCCCAGAAAAATCAAGAAGAAAAGGGCCATTTGTGACTTCTACATGTAGAGATTACCCATTTGTCAGCAAAAAAAAAAAAAAAAAATCATTCTACCTTTCTTCCTCTCGCGTAAGACGCGTTTGGAAAGCATATTCCTCCTCTCGCGTAAGACGCGTTTGGAAAGCAGCTTCCTCCTCTCGCGTGAGACGCGTTTGGAAAGCACCGTCCTCAGCTTCCTCCTCTCGCGTAAGACGCGTTTGGAAAGCACCTTCCTCAGCTTCCTCCTCTCGCGTGAGACGCGTTTGGAAAGCACCGTCCTCAGCTTCCTCCTCTCGCGTACGACGCGTTTGGAAAGCACCTTCCTCAGCTTCCTCCTCTCGCGTGAGACGCGTTTGGAAAGCACCGTCCTCAGCTTCCTCCTCTCGCGTAAGACGCGTTTGGAAAGCACCGTCCTCAGCTTCCTCCTCTCGCGTGAGACGCGTTTGGAAAGCACCTTCCTCAGCTTCCTCCTCTCGCGTGAGACGCGTTTGGAAAGCATCGTCCTCAGCTTCCTCCTCTCGCGTGAGACGCGTTTGGAAAGCACCGTCCTCAGCTTCCTCCTCTCGCGTGAGACGCGTTTGGAAAGCACCGTCCTCAGCATCCTCCTCTCGCGTGAGACGCGTTTGGAAAGCACCTTCCTCAGCTTCCTCCTCTCGCGTAAGACGCGTTTGGAAAGCACCGTCCTCAGCTTCCTCCTCTCGCGTGAGACGCATTTGGAAAGCACCTTCCTCAGCTTCCTCCTCTCGCGTAAGACGCGTTTGGAAAGCACCTTCCTCAGCTTCCTCCTCTCGCGTAAGACGCGTTTGGAAAGCACCTTCCTCAGCTTCCTCCTCTCGCGTAAGACGCGTTTGGAAAGCACCTTCCTCAGCTTCCTCCTCTCGCGTGAGACGCGTTTGGAAAGCACCGTCCTCAGCTTCCTCCTCTCGCGTGAGACGCGTTTGGAAAGCACCTTCCTCAGCTTCCTCCTCTCGCGTGAGACGCGTTTGGAAAGCACCTTCCTCAGCTTCCTCCTCTCGCGTGAGACGCGTTTGGAAAGCACCTTCCTCAGCTTCCTCCTCTCGCGTGAGACGCGTTTGGAAAGCACCTTCCTCAGCTTCCTCCTCTCGCGTGAAACGCGTTTGGAAAGCACCTTCCTCAGCTTCCTCCTCTCGCGTGAGACGCGTTTGGAAAGCACCTTCATCAGCTTCCTCCTCTCGCGTGAGACGCGTTTGGAAAGCACCTTCCTCAGCTTCCTCCTCTCGCGTGAGACGCGTTTGGAAAGCACATTCCTCAGCTTCCTCCTCTCGCGTAAGACGCGTTTGGAAAGCACCTTCCTCAGTTTCCTCCTCTCGCGTAGGACGCGTTTGGAAAGCATCTTCCTCCTCTCGCGTAAGACGCATTTGGAAAGCATCTTCCTCCTCTCGCGTAAGACGCGTTTGGATCTCAAGTTCACAAACTCCTCTCGCGTAAGACGCGTGTGGATCTCAAGTTCACATCCTCCTCTCGCGTAAGACGCGTTTGGATCTCAAGTTCACATCCTCCTCTCGCGTAAGACGCGTTTGGATCTCAAGTATGGTCTAGGAGACCTTAAATCCTCTAAAGGTGCAATTCCTTTGGTGTTTGTCTTGCCCGAACGACTTTGGGTGGTCTGGTATCGCTACTTGCCTGTGATTGCAATGAGTTCCTAGGAGACCAACTGCGACGGTGGAAACTAGAGTTCGAATGGCGATGCCTAGAACGCAAAAGGTTCGGGATTTCCGAGACTAAAGTCTGGTTTAAATACCCAGAGGTGCATCCAGGGGTGCATTCTTGGCTTGAAATCTGTATGGTAGCCCCATAGGTTGAGATAGCTTATATGCGTCTCAATTCTGGATACTGAACCAACCTAGTCTGTCACCCCGTTGGAGAATAGGGAAAGTTGTAAATATGATCAGAAAAGCGGCATCCATGGCCACCCAATCGGTTAAAAACATCAGGTGCGCCTGTTGTTTACACCATCTTTCCTCCTTTCGCGTGACGCGTGTTAGGATGGTGATTTCTCTTGGTTGAGGTCTTCCCTCTCTTGCATGATCATAAGGTTTTCAAAAATACCCGGCTTCGCGTAGCGTATAAGTCCAATTTTCAAACCGGCCTCGCGTAGCGTGTAAGTCCAATTCTCAAAATCTTCTTTCATATCATTTGCATTTTGCCCCTGAACTACGCTGGTTTGATTCCTTGTAAAGGAATACGTAGGCAACTTTCGGGTTCAACCACATACATTGCATTGTGTTTGATTGCCCAAGTCTTACGGACTCGTCAAAAGGGTCGTCTTCGGGCTTTGATATTCACTCACGTCATTTCATGACTTCGAGCTCTGTCAAAGAGGAGCAACTGTAGACACCCCATTTTTGACCGTCCGTAAGACTTGGGCACTTTATTTTGACCACCCTCACCAGAAAAATCAAATTGAAATTTTAATCCCAAAACTCACCCATTTTGGTCAAATTAACATACGTTTATTTGAATTTATAATTTTGTATAATTTATATAATTTTGTGTGTTTATACAAATTTTTAGGTGTGTTTATATAAATTGGTATGTGATATAAAACTGATAAAAACACAAAAAAAGGAAAAATAGAAGTAAAACATAAAAAAAAATAGAAAATCAATAAAAAGAAAAAAAATGAAAACAAAGAGAACAAATAAAAGAGAGTGGTGGTGGCCATTTTAAAAGTGGTAGAGGAGACACGAGGCACACACTCAACACCCCACGAGGCAACACACATGCAAAGAAAGAGGAATCTTTTTTCTCTGGAAAGGGCAGGGACACACTCATATACAGACCACCAACTTTTCTCACTGGAGGGACCGACTGAACCCACCTCTCTCGCTCTCCATGATGCACTAGAATCCTATGCATGAAAGATACACAAAAGATACACAGAGAACAATTCAACACCATACAAAACACACCCAGGAGCTAACACACGGGGGGACGACTGACTCTCCTCTCGACAGAACACACACACACGGAAAAGGGGGAAAAAAAAAAAAACAACACTGAGAGGGATGTGCTCTCTCTCTCTCGGGTGGGAGGGGGAGAGCATTTCTTTGAAGCAAAATTTATACACTCATGCATTGATCTCTTCTCTCTGACCCACGGCTCTCACCACACCACCGCTGCCATCCCAACACACGGCATACACACACACCCAGCAACCCAGCCACCATTCACCACTGAGGACAGAGAGAGGGAGCACTCTCACACACACATGCACTCACGGGTTAGGGAAGGAGACACACCATACACGGCACACCACCCATGCACACTCATACATACACACACCACCCATGCACACCCACACACGCACACACCACCCATGCACACACGGCACACCACACCACACTACATACACTACACTGCTACACCATCACACCCTCACGGCTCCATTCACACACACACATCATACATAACACACACCTTCTCTCTCTATAATGGAGACACCCATACACATCCATGCAGACCCAGAGAGACACTGAGATATACCCACACGGTTTAGAGAGAGAGGACCATTCGGACACACACGGTGATAGAGGGAGAGACTGCCATCTCTCTCTCTCTCTCTCTCGGCAAACCCACAGCCTGCACATCAACACACACACATGCACATGGCATACCAACACGGCAGCACACCCACAGCCTGCACATCTCCACACACACATGCACATGGCATACCAACACGGCAGCACACAGCCATGCACAACCCAGCAGCTCACACACACACCCATCACCTCTCCTCCCACAACACACACCCAGATGCACACAGACGCAGATTGACACACAACCACAAGACACACCCAACACTCACACACGGCACATGCACACGAGAAGAGGAAGAGCCATACACCCAGAGACCATGCATGAGGGACGGGATACAGAGGCAACACAGATGAAAAACCCAGAGGGATCTCTCTCTTCTCGGGGGGGGGAACATAGCTCTCTTTCACGACAGACCCAAGAGACCACAAGGGGGAGACCACAAACTTTTCTCTCTCTAGAGAGACACCCATCTATCTCTCTCTCTCTCTCTCAATTTAGTTAATTTGAATTTAATTAATTAATTAGTTTCATAAATGTATCAATTAATTAGTGTAATTAATTAAATAGTAAATTAGAATTGTATAAATTAATTAATTAGTTAATGAGAATTAATTTCATTATAATTTTATTTTTAATTAATTAGTGTAAGTAATTAGTTAGTTCCACTTTGTAATAATTTGCTAGAATAATTAATTAGTTTAATTCTTAATTAGTTAGTCCTAATTATTTAATTAGATGATTTAATTAGAGTAGTTATTTAATTAGTTATTCCATTAGATAAGTTATTTAATTTGATTAGCTATTTAATTAGTTAATTCATATAGCTTAGCATAATTAGTTATTTCCTTGTTGTAATAATTAATTAGCTTTGATAACTAGCTTATTTATTCAAATTTTGTAATAATTAGTTAAGTAATTTAGTTAGCTAGTTAGTTCATTCGGACCCTCCTGCGTGAGAGCGTATTATTTCATTCGGACCCTCCTGCGCGAGGGCAAACAAACTTGTAATAAGTGTGTGTGTGTGTATGTCTTCCAACCCCACGTCTTTCTCCCTTTTATTTACCAGCTTATGATGGTTAGTTTAGAAGCATCATGTTTAATTTAGCATACTATTGTTTGCATCCACTTGTATTGCATGCACCAAGGCTCGGTTCATCATCCAATTCGCATTGTCGTTTCAATACTTCTTTGAATACATGCTGAGACCACATGCGATCAAATCATCTCATATGCCATATTAGTAGCCGAGCCTAGCAAATTGCATATCACATGTGTTGCATTATCGCATTGTACAGTTAGGAACCATGCATATTTTCTAACTTTGTTTTGTAGCTTGTTCGCGGGACGTCGGTAAATATGTGAGTTGTTATGCTTTAGCATCCCGCTTGTACATAATTTTCTTATTATGTTTAGCATCCTACCATGAGGCTAATTGCTTAAATGATAAACTGTTTGAATGCCTGTGGATGAAGGCTTGTTGCTTAAATTGGAATGATTCAACGAATGTATGTTTTAAGATTCACAAACCTGGCAAATTAAGCCCACCTAAGGGTGGCAAATTCAAATCCTTTTCAAGAAACAACATGAAATTGAATTGTTCCAATTTGAGCAAACTAGTCTATACCTTGTATGCTTCACATAATAAATTTTAGGATTTATTAAATAATCAGAATAAGAACATATATTGTACATAAGAATCACATCATAATTAGTAGAGGCCGATCTTTGATCGGGTGAGTGGGGTGCTCATTATTGACCTTCCCCTCTCATATCTAAGTTCCCGAACCAAGACACTTTGGTAACGACGGACTAATGGCCTTTGGCACGAGTCACGGGTTTCCTAAATTTCCCATAAATATTTAGGTGGCGACTCTGAAATCTGGCAAAGCAGTCCATTTTTGGCATTTGATTCAAACATCGATTTTTCAAAAACAATTGCCGGATTTGGACTCTTTTTGTGTTTCCACTGTTTCACATTGCACTTGTGAAATCAGATTCAGAACCAACACACAAGTGGAGTCCGAACTGTAAGGGCTATTTCATTCTTCCGAAAGGGAGCGCGAAAAGCCGAGCTACACCGGTAAGCATCCTATGGAGTCTAAGGCAAATGTGGTGGAACATGCTTCAAAAACCAAGAAACGAAAGTCTTTTGGAGAAAGTTCATCACAAGGCTCTAAAAGGGAGGAAAATAAAAAGTACAAGTTTAATGGCAAATGTTACATCTATGACAAAGAGGGACATCGAGCCAGAGATTGCCGTAGCAAAGGCAAAAGCAAAAAAAGAACAAGCAAGAAGCAAGAAGCGTGCTCAAGCCCACATGACTGAAGTGGACAATATTTCCAACGGTGTAGATGACATCAATCTTTCTGCAGTTGTTTCCGAGGCGAATCTTGTCAGAAATCCTAAAGAATGGTAGGTGGACACTGGTGCTACTCGCCACATTTGTACCGACAAAAAGATGTTCACATCTTATTCTACAGTGGACAATGGTGAACAACTCTTTATGGGCAACTCCTCAACTTCCAAAGTTGAAGGACAAGGAAAGATTGTACTTAAGATGACATCTGGAAAGGAACTCACTCTTAACAATGTACTGCATGTACCGGACATTCGCAAGAATCTTGTTTCCGAATCTCTGTTGAGTAAGAATGGGTTTAGACTAGTATTTGAGAGTGATAAATTTGTAATTACTAAGAATGGGATGTATGTAGGAAAAGGTTACATGTCTGATGGCCTTTTCAAGTTAAATGTAATGACCGTTGTACCCTCAGTTATTAATAATAATACATCTTCTTCTTACTTGCTTGAGTCTTCAAATTTATGGCATGGTAGACTAGGACATATTAATTATGGATCTTTGCGTAGATTAATTAATATGGAATGTTTACCAAATTTGACATTGATTCAAATCATAAATGTGAAATTTGCGTTGAGGCAAAATTATCTGAAACTCCTTTTCATTCAATTGAAAGAAGTACGGAACCACTTGAATTAATTCATAGTGACATTTGTGATTTTAAATCAATTCAAACTAGAGGTGGGAAAAAGTATTTTATCACTTTTATAGATGACTATACTAGATATAGTTATGTTTATTTAATTCGAACCAAGGATGAAGCTTTAGAAACTTTCATTCAATATAAGAATGAAATTGAAAATCAACTTGGTAATAAAATAAAAAAAACTAAGAAGTGATAGAGGTGGTGAATATAAATCACCTTTTAGTGAGTTTTGTAAAGAACATGGAATAATTCATCAAACCACCGCTCCTTACTCACCTCAACAAAATGGAATTGCTGAAAGGAAAAATAAGACTTTAAAAGAAATGATGAATGTCATGTTAATAAGTTCTGGATTACCTCAGAACTTGTGGGGGGAAGTAACACTTTCTGCTAATTATATACTTAATAAAGTACCCCGAAAGAAAGTGAATCAAACACCTTATGAATTGTGGCATGGAAGAATACCACCCTACAAATACTTAAAAGTGTGGGGGCGTTTGGCTAAAGTGGCTATTCCTAGTCCTAAAAAGACTAAAATAGGTCCTAAGACCATTGATTGCATTTTCATTGGTTATGCCAAGAATAGTAGTGCATATCGGTTTTTGATTCATAAATCAGAACATTCCGAAATGCATGCAAATACTATTATTGAATCTCGGAATGCATCTTTCTTTGAACATGTATTTCCAAATAACACTGGACAAGAGATTAGTAACAATAAAAGATCTCATAATGCTATTACTAGTCAGGATCAAGAACATGATCAAGAACAAGAGTTAGATCAAAATGAGGAAGAGGAACCTAGGCGTAGTAAACGTGCTAGAACCTCAAAATCTTTTGGTCCAGATTTCCTAACATTTTTGTTAGAAAATGAGCCTTTAACTTTTAAAGAGGCTATGTCCAGTCCTGAAGCTCTTTTATGGAAAGAAGCTGTCAACAGTAAAGTTGAATCCATCTTGCAAAATCACACTTGGGAATTGGTGGATTTGCCACAAGGTTGTAAACCTCTTGGGTACAAGTGGATTTTCAAAAGAAAATTGAAAACGGATGGATCAATTGACATATACAAGGCAAGACTTGTGGTCAAAGGATTTAGATAAAAAAAAAGGTCTTGATTACTTTGACACATACTCACCGGTTACTAAAATAACATCCATTAGAATGTTAATTGCCATTGCATCTTTATACAATTTAAAAATTCATCAAATGGATGTAAAAACCGCTTTCTTAAATGGTGAGTTAAATGAAGAAATTTACATGGAACAACCAGAAGGTTTTTCTGTTCCAGGAAAAGAAAAGAAAGTGTGTAAATTGGTTAAATCATTATATGGTTTAAAACAAGCGCCAAAGCAATGGCATGAGAAATTTGATAAGGCAATGATGTCAAATGGATTCAAAATTAATGAGTGTGACAAATGTGTTTATATTAAAAACACAGACAAAGGTTATGTCATTGTATGTCTATATGTAGATGATATGCTCATCATAGGTAGTAATAATGATATGATTAAAACTACCAAGAAAATGTTGAATAAACATTTTGACATGAAAGACATAAGCATTGCTGATGTAATTCTTGGTATGAAAATTACAAAAACATCAGAAGGATATGCTTTGTCACAATCTCATTACATTGATAAAATACTTGACAAATTCAGCAAAGATGACGATCATCTTGCTAGAACACCTGTAAATGTTAATTTGTTTCTATCTAAAAATGTACAGGAAAGTATTTCTCAATTAGAATATGCCCAAATTATTGGAAGCTTAATGTACTTGATGAACTGCACTCGCCCAGATATAGCTTATGCAGTAAGTAAATTAAGTAGATATACGAGTAACCCAGGAGTAGAACACTGGAAAGCAATTATAAGGGTTCTTAGATATCTCCGATTTACTCGTAACATTGGGCTTAATTATACTAGATATCCAGCAGTACTTGAAGGATACTGTGATGCAAATTAAATATCGGATACTAGAGACTCGAAGTCCACCAGTGGATATGTCTTTACTCTTGGTGGTGCGGCGTATCTTGGAAATCTTCCAAACAGACTTGTATTGCTAGGTCTACTATGGAATCAGAATTCATAGCTTTAGACAAAGTTGGGGAAGAAGCAGAATGACTTCGCCACTTCCTGGAAGATATTCCAATGTGGCCTAAACCGGTGCCTGCTATATGCATACATTGTGATAGTCAATCAGCAATAAGTAGAGCACAGAGTCATATGTATAACGGTAAGTCTCGACACATTCGTCGTCGACATAATACCGTAAGACAACTACTCTCTAATGGAATTATTTCCATTGATTATGTAAAGTCTAAAGAAAACATAGCGGATCCACTAACCAAAGGGTTAGCAAGAGAGCTAGTTGAGAATTCATCAAGGGGAATGGGACTTAAGCCTATTAAATAAGAGTTACCACAACCGCAACCCAACCTAGTTGACTGGAGATCCCAAGATCTAGGTTCAAAGGTGAAAATCCTAAGTGATTCGTGATTAGATCAAGATTCAAATATTCCAAATCCAAATATCCAAAAACACTCAATCTAAAATCAACAAGCACTTACGAGAGTGATTTTAGATTGTTTGTTTTTCGGAATAAACAATAAATCGACACAAACGATTTTTACATGGAAAAACCACAATTGAAGAACCTTCAATTGTAATCAAAAACCACGGGCGAACCGCCACTAATCAATCCACTACTGAAGAAAGAAAGATTACAAAGATAACACACAAATTACCCAACACAGTCAATTTGTCTCTGAATCTTCTGTAACTCTTTCACCACGCCTTCGTCACGGAACTGATCCTGAAGTTGAATCCATACCTTCACTTGTTGAATTAACGACTACGTAGAATCAAACGCCTTTGGAATTCTACGTTTTAATCTTCGGAATCCACCGAAGAGAACTCTCTTGAATTTAAAGTATCAACCTCCTTGATGTATGAATCTCAATGCATAAGTTTAGAACTCTCTCAAGAACATCAAGGAAAACTATCAAAAATCTCAGAAGAAAACTTCAAACAAAACCCTAGAAAACCCTAAACAAGATCTAGGAAAAATAATCCTAAAACAAGCCCAACAAGCGAATTTATAGAATCTGAGATCGCGCGGTCCGCTCGAGCGTGGGTCTTCCCGCTCGAGCGGAGACTTCATAATTTGTGATTCATATAGGCTTCCCGCTCGAGCGTCCATTTCCCCGCTCGAACGGGGAATCACACCATCCAATACTTTATCAGGCTGTGCAGAGATGCTATGGACTTGCAATTCCCGCTCGAGCGGTACTTTCCCCGCTCGAGCGGGGCGACCAAAATGGAGAAAACCTGGAAAACTAATGCGATACAAACTTGGTTTTAATCCATGGATTTTGACAATAAAAGGTCCTAACAATCTCCCCCTTTGTCAAATCTCGGACAAAACCATTCTAAAACAGTTTTCCTAACAAAAGGACGAAAACAACTATCCAAACCATTCTAAAATAAATTTTCCAATCAAAAGTACAAACTCAATACTACCAACAACTCACAACCAAAAACCAAATCTATGCTCTTGAACAACCATCCTGAAAAAGACAATCACATACAAGCCAACCAAAGATGTGGAACTGGATTAAATAACAAAATATGAAGTCATCCAAAAACAAACCACTATCCAAAGATAAACAGAAATAACATCCAACCAAAATAACATCCAACTGTACCAAAGAAGGATAGAAGGATAGAAATAGAAGAAACAAAGAACTATACCATGAATCACCAAAGATAAAACTGTACCACTCCCCATTTTTGGCCGGGAGGAAACAAAACAAAGAGAAACAAACAACACCATAGAAAAGAGCCAAAGTCAAGGAGCCGGGGTTGAAGGCTGCATCTGAAGCAAGGCCAAAATCTGAGCTAGCTGGGAGGAAGACTGGGCCACAGAAGCCTCAATCCGCTGGGAAGTAGTCTCCAAAGCACTGAGACGGGCATCGGAGGTGGTCTCAAGATCGATGAGGCGAGCCTCAAAGATATCCATCCTCTCCTCAAGATGGTCAAACCGGGAACCAATGGAGCGCTCTAGGGACTGAAGCTGACCTCAGAGTGTACGAACTGGAGGATACTGCTCCCCCTCACCCAAATCTCCACTAGCAGCAGCATCATACTCGATCTCCTCTGCCATGGCTGCAGCAGCACTAGAACCTGCACCAGATCGACCAGAAGGAACCCCCCTAATGTAAGACTGACTCTGGGAGACTGTTTTCTTGGTAAATGGGCGTGTAGGAGAAGCAAAGTCGTCCTCATCAAAGGTAGGGACCTCAAATTTGGCTAAGAGCCGGTTGATGAGACAGCCATATGGTAACCCGAGATTGTTGCGCTCAAAAGCAGCAACCATTTTTTGTATGACAAGAGTGGCAAGGTCGATGGGCCGGTTGTGGGCAATACACTCGAGAATAAAACCTTGATCTTGCTTAATCTCAGAACTGTGAGTTGTAACAATGATATTGGCACACATGATTAAGTTGAGCAACCTAAATTGAGGAAGAAGTTCATGCTGTTTGATCAAAGAACCGGAAGGCCAAGAGCGAGGAGAACCACACAAAGTCTTAGCAACCTCATCAAAATTACACGTGGGGCGTGATGGGACTGGAAAAGGGTAATAGATAGGAGATCGCGCACAAATCCCTAATAGCTCATGGATAAGATCAGTGGTTACATGAATGTCCTTGGAGCGAACCCAGACCTTAAAAGACGGTCCAATAGGATCAATACCTTCCAGATTGCAATAGAATTCCCGGACCCAAGTAAGATTTTGTTGCCCAGAAAACAAAAGAACCTTATCACCTCCCAGGTGATCAAAGAAAGACCAGATAGGAAGTGACTCAAAGGTGGATGGTTGAACATTACGTTCAAGGTGGATGGAACGGGAATTGTAGGACTCACGATATAACTTAGCTTTTTCGGCTGATAGGAAGCGCTCGGTGTTATATGGAGGGCGAAAGGCTGTCGATTTACGACGTTTGTGGGTGGACATGGCTAAACAGAACACACAAACCCCCAACCCAAAACCAAAGAACAAAACCAATAAAGCCAAGAGAGACAAAACAAACATTAGTAACACAGGATAATATTGCAACAATGTGATAAGTGAAGATGAAAATGAGGATGCAATAAACCTATTAAAAAGCCAAAATCAACAAGAACCCTAGTCCAGATGGAATGGAATTATTACTGAGGATGAAGGACATAGAAATCAGCCACACAGGTATTCAAATATGAAAATAGCATATGAAAATAGCATGATGAAGCACACAGGACAGCAACAGGGGTAGACATCCAATGTAACAAAAACCAAAAAAAAAAACTCAAAAAACCACAGCATACTGATATAAAAACCCCCAAAGTGAAACCCAATACAAAGCAAAGCCATAAACCCAAACTAGAAAACCCAAAAAAAACTAAATGGAAGAGGAATAGACTAAAGGGAAACTAGCAAAACAATCATAAAAAAAACTAAAACATGAGCAATATAAACTAAAGCGACTTATCAACTCAATGTAAAACTAACCCAATCAAACTAACTCAAACTAACACGAATAAAACCACAAAGAGACAGAAAACTGACTCAAGAACTCAAGAACAGAGGAGAAAGAGAGATGAGATATACCTGAGGTGCAGAGAAGACGAAACCAACCCAATGTACAGAAGAGGCAACGAATCGCCGAAAAACCCTAGAAGAGGAGGAGTTGAGAGGCAAAAATGAGTCCAAGGGTCGAAGGGAGGGAATTTATACAAAACCAGTCCGCTCGAGCGTAGGGTTTAACGCTCGAGCGGGAGACAACCCTCGCGAATGCGCGCTCGAGCGTGAACAATCAAGAGCGAGCGGAAAAATACCCCTCCCAGAACTGCAAAAACAACTGCAACCTCAAAACCACGCTCGAGCGTGGAACAGTCCGCTCGAGCGGAGAGAAATTTTTTATTTTTTTTTTTTTAAAAAAAAAAAAACCCACCTAGGATGTCCTGTAACAAGCAAGATGACCAAGTGTCAGACTATACCACAAGGACAAAAGAATCCATCAATCATGAGTCCTGAAAATTTGAGAAAAGAGATGAAACACCAGCTCATGAATAAAACAAATAGTATTAAATCAAAGCCACAAGCATCATGAGAATGCATAACTCAAAAACACACATGAGAGCTCACATAAATGATGTGTGTGTGTGCAATCCTTGAGAGCCACAAAGCTAGAGTTAATCCTCGTAGTGATTGGATGGCTGGACCTCTGACACGAGTAACTGACCATTATAGAGAAAAGTCAAACCACTAGGAATCACGGGGTATTTGTTGAGTAAATGCAGAAGCTCCCCCTCAGACAATGATCCCCTTTTTTTTTTTCTTTTTTTCTTGTGGGCACTCACTGGTGGCATACACGCTCAAGAGTATGGAGACCAAACCAGAGAAGAATGAAATCAAAATGATGGCCTGGTTGGTGCCTCTGAGGTAGCCTTTACCTAATGCCCGGAAATCATGTACTGAGGGAGAAACAATGGAAATGAAATAAGATGGTAGATGGTTAAGAGACTTAACATCACCCATGATATACCAGTATAGGTCAATTCCTCTGAAAGAGTACAAGAAACACTGTCAGTGGTCCATAGAGAACTTTGATCACTTGTGCGGAAACCCCTGCAACAGTTTATCTCAAGAATGTGTACAAAATGAGATCATAAAGTAAATGAGTATAGGCATTCAGAATGAGCTATGAACAAAGATGAATAAGATCTTGTAAGCAACATGAGCAGTGTTCATATAAAATTTGATGCAAAGATATCAGGACTCAATAACAATGAGATTATTACATCCAAGAACAGTAAGCCAACCACTCACACTCACCTCACATGAAAAAAAAAAACAGGAAAACCTAGTTACTGAGCATTACACCCAAGGTCTTTCTAAGAAACTCAAATCGAAGAAGATCACGGGGTTTTGTAAAAATATCAGCTTTTTGATGCTCAGTAGAAACATGTTCCAAAACAACAAGGCCTTCATCCACTAACTCTCGAATAAAATGATGACGGATGTCAATATGTTTGGTGCGAGAGTGTTGGACAGGATTTTTTGAAATGTTTATGGCACTAGTGTTATCACAAAAAAGAGTGAGAGTGTTCTGTCCTATTCCATAATCATGAAGCATTTGCTTCATCCACAACATTTGTGCACAACAACTTCCTGCAGCAATGTACTCAGCCTCAGCCGTGGAAAGAGAAATGGCATTTTGCTTTTTACTATGCCAAGAAACCAGATTATTCCCAAGGTAAAAACACCCCCCGGATGTACTTTTCCTATCATCAGCACACCCTGCCCAGTCGGCATCAGAAAAACCAGTAATTTCGGCTGTAGTATCAGTGGAAAACCAAACCCCATACCCCAAGGTCCCATTAACATACTTGATGATGCGTTTTACCGCAAGAAGGTGAGACTCTTTAGGACTGGCTTGGTAACGAGCACAAACACCGACACTGAAGGAAATATCAGGACGATTGGCTGTGAGATACAAAAGACTTCCTATCATACTCCTATAAAGGGTAGGATCAACATCAATACCAGAGGAATCTTTGGAAAGGTGAAGACTGGTGCTCATGGGAGTGCGTGCATGCTTGGAAGACTCAAGACCAAACTTTGACACAAGATTTTTAGCATACTTAGACTGAGAAACAAATATGCCCGTAAGAGACTGTTTAATTTGGAGACCCAAAAAATAAGACAACTCTCCCATCATGCTCATCTCAAACTCATGTGTCATGCACTCCGAAAAATATTTCACAAGATGATCAGCAGTGGAACCAAACACAATATCATCAACACATATCTGAGCAACAAGAATATGAAACTTAGTATGTTTCACAAATAAAGTCTTATCCACACTATCCCTTTGAAAATCATTATCAAGAAGAAAGGTAGTAAGTCTATCATACCAAGCCCGATGGGCTTGTTTCAACCCATACAAAGCCTTGTCTAACTTGTAGACATGATTAGGACATTTAGGGTCCTCAAACCCTTTTGGTTGCTCAACATATGCCTCTTCTTTTAAGTACCCATTCAGAAAAGCACTTTTCACATCCATTTGAAACAATTTAAAACCAAGAAAACATGCAACACCAAGCAAAATACGAATGGATTCGAGACGTGCAACTGGGGCAAACGTCTCATCATAGTCAATACCCTCAACTTGTGTGTAGCCTTGAGCAACCAACCTAGCTTTATTCCTCACAACAGTACCATTCTCATCAGATTTATTTTTAAAGATCCACTTGGTACCTATCACATTCATGTCTCTAGGTCTGGGAACAAGAGTCCAAACTTTGTTACGTTCAAATTGACCTAATTCTTCATGCATAGCATTGACCCAACTATCATCTAGCAAGGCCTCTTTAAAATTCTTAGGTTCAATCAATGAAACATAACACATATGTGATACCTCATCCCGAATCTGTCTTCGGGTTTTCATTCGATCCAAAACACTTCCAATCACCTGTTGAGCTAGATGATTCAGTTTCACCCTTGCTGATGGTTTAAGTTCAGGACTTGAGGTGACAGGAGCAACAGGAGTGATGTCTCTTTGAGCACTCTTTGGACGTGAACTTACCTGTGAGAATGGTGCTGTAACAATTTCTTGTGATTAAACCGCAGCATCTCCTTGATTTTGTGGTTCAGTATCCAAGATTGGAGACTCACCATTGTCATCCTCATTTGTTGCTGGAGTAGGTGAACCTGTGTCATCTATAACCACATTGATAGATTCCATTAATTGAAGTTCGCAAGTTATAGACTCGAAAAGCCCTACTGTTGGTTGAATACCCTAGAAAAAGTATTTGCCCAAGGGCTCTCTATCTTTGAAGATATAACACTTACTCCCAAAAGTTTTGAAGTATTTTACATTAGGTTTCAAACCCTTCCACAATTCATAAGGAGTTTGTAAAGTGCCGGGCCTTAAATACACGCGATTTATGACATAAATAGCAGTATTTAGGGCTTCGGCCCAAAACTTTGGAGGAAGACTCTTACTAAGGAGCATGACCCTAGCCATTTCTTGAACAACTCTGTTCTTCCTCTCAACCACTCCATTTTGTTGTGGAATAATAGGTGCAAAAAACTCATGCTTAATTCCATGCATATCACAAAAATCCGAAAACGAACTATTTTCAAATTCACGACCATGATCAGTTCGGATTCTTATGATACGCCCAATAGAAACACCCTGTTCATTTTGGATTTTAAGGACTAAAGCCTGGAAAGCATTAAACGTATCAAATTTTTCCCTTAAAAAATTTGCCCATGAGAATCGAGTAAAATCATCAACAGTTAAAAAAATGTATCTTTTACCTCCAATGCTTTCAGTGCGAGTAGGACCCATTAAATCCATGTGAACCAATTCAAGAGGACGTTTGGTTGTAAAGCTGTTCATCTTTTTATGAGGAGCACGGGTTTGCTTGCCAAGCTGACATGGTCCACACACATGGCTCAAATTCTTACCTAGTTTAGGTACTTCTCTCACAAGCTCTTTGTTGGCTATCTTAGTTAGGTCTTTGAAATTCATGTGACCTAATCTTTGATGCCACAGATCAATGTTACTTATGATGGCAGAATGACAAGTGAGATCATTAGTAGTAAGAATCCCATAGCAGTTATCAGATGTGCGAACCCCATGTAAAACAGTATTTCCCTTTTTATCCAAAATTTCACATTTATCTTTTGAAAACAATACTTCATGATGGGAATCACACATTTGACTAATGCTCAAAAGATTTGCTTTAAGGCCATCAACAAGTAAGGCATTATCTAGCTTGGAAAGACCAGCCACACATATAGAGCCCTTACCAATGACTCTAGAAGTGCCGCCATCTCCAAAGGTAACAATTCCTCCTTCATATTTTTCAAGAGAGGTGAAGTAGGATTTGTTACCAGACATATGACGAGAGCACCCACTATCAAGATACCACATGTGTGAGTCACGTGCTTTTAGAGCAATGTGAGTAACAAAACAAGTCAAATCATCTTTTCTAACCCAAATCTTTTTAGTCTTGGTGTTCTGCCTAGACATGTAAGGTTGTCTCCTAACCCAAAAAGTATTAGAATTTCTACCCTTTTGTGACACCTTACCAAACAGTTCAAAACAGTAAGGACGAATGTGGCCATACCTACCACAGTGATGACAAATAAAAACAGGTTTTACCTCCCTTTTGTTGATCTTACCTGCTTTTGCTTGATGAAGAGAAGAATCAACCTGGTCTACCTTCAATTTTCCCTTTGCTTGAGTCTTCAAGTTATGTGAGGTAGAGGCCTGTCCCTTGTGAGCTGTCGCACCATAGCCTAGTCCTCTTTTGTCAGAACCCATTTGTTGAGACCCGAGTATGTCTTCTAGAGATCTAGAACCTTTGTTCCACATGGCAATTGTTGCTCTAGCGATACGGAGTTCTTCATCTTTCTGACTGACTATCTCTTCCAATGCAGCTTGTGACAACTCAAGACTTTCAAGCTTTTCTTCATATGTGGAATACACCTTCAGAAGTTCATTCCTTTCAGTTTCACAAGATAGAAGTTTTCCACATAAGTCTTGCCTGTCACTTGAGATCTTGATGACATTCTGTTTTGCTGTTAAGAGTTCTCCTTTGAGCCGGACATTCTCACTCTCATATGTTTTGAGCTTGAGAGAGAGTTTGTCATTGGTTTTAGATAGATTCAGAGATTCCTCGTACAGCTTCTCGTAAGCTTGTTGTAGTTCATCGCCATTGATCTCATCAATGTCTTCAGATGTTTCATCATCCTCTTTTTGCTCTTCATTCTCCTTGACCTCATCCAATCTAGCAACCAAGGCAGACAAGTTGCTGGAGGGAAGTGAGGGTGAATCTCCTCTTTTATGGAATTGGCTCAAAATTTCCCATGCATCTTTAGCCTTTGAGCAGTGAACAACCCGTTGCTGTTCTTCATTAGAGATTGCTCCACGAATAATGGTCAGGGCTCTCTGATTTCCCAGATTATCTGCACTTTCTGTATCTTCTTCAATAGCTTGCCAACCTTCTGGTTCAAAAGCTCTCAGAAAAGCCCTCATTCTGATTTTCCAGTACAGGTAGTTTGTCCCATCAAAGGTGGAAGCATGATGCAAGTGCTGACCACGAGTTAATTCCGAAGGCTTTGGAAGAGGTTAAGTAAGAGTGGTCCAAAATGCCATGAAAGCACTATCCCCGTCTTCACCAGATTCAGGTTCTTCGGGTTCTTGCTCCGACCCGCTTTCATCATCCCAAGTAACAGTGTAGACTTTCTTTCGATTCTTTTTCGAAGGACATTCAAGGGACATAAGGCCAAACCCTTGACATTCATAGCACTTGACCCCTGGCCCCCTTACAATCTTCTTTTTAGTAGTTTGAGCAAATTTTGGTGGAAAAGTTTTGGGTTTATCATTACTCTTATCTTTTGAGATAGGGGTTCTGAAATTAGGCTTCTTTTTCAAAAATTTCTTAAACTGTTTTGTAAGCATAGCCGTCATCTCAGACTCTAAATCAAATTCAGTCTCCAGAGGTTTTGCAGTCTCATGAGCACTTGTGAACGCCACACTTTCTTTTTGCTTTTTCTTTGAAATTTGGTGGGCTTCATAAGTCTGCAAATTTCCAACCAATTGATCGAGCTTGAGGGTATCAACGTTCTTAGCCTCCTCAATGGCTGTCACCTTTGATTAGAACCTCTTGGGAAGGGACCTCAAAATTTTCCCAACAATTTTAGCTTCCGGGATTTTTTCACCGAGAGTAAAACAAGAATTCACGATATCACTGAGTTTTGCATAGAAATCATCAAACGTCTCATCGTCGCGCATAAAAAGGGTTTCAAAGGCGGAGGTGAGACGTTGAAGTTTAGACCTTTTGACAGAGGTAGTACCTTCGTGAATCGTTTCAAGGATATCCCACGCCTCTTTTGCTACCTCACAAGTGCAAATTCGACAAAATTCTTCAGGTGTGACGGAACAAAAGAGAGAGTTGAGAGCCTTGCTGTTCGAACTCGAGTTCTGGTAATCAGTTGTGTCCTATTTATCAAGGGGTTTAGGAATATCAATGCCATCAATGGTGACAATAGGTTCACTCCACCCAAAGACTACGCAGTGCCAAACTTTCTCATCGATGGATTTTAAAAATGCTCTCATACGAGCTTTCCAATAAGAATAGTTTGTACCATCAAGTAAAGGGGGTCTATGAGTCGAGTTACCTTCACGAATAGAATCCATAATACTAGTCACACAAAATCACACTCCTATAGTTTTGATAAAAACAAAAGTTTTTTGATAAAACAAAGAGTGACCTGCTCTGATACCAATTGAAAATCCTAAGTAATTCGTGATTAGATCAAGATTCAAATATTCCAAATCCAAATATCCAAAAACACTCAATCTAAAATCAACAAGCACTTACGAGAGTGATTTTAGATTGTTTGTTTTTCGGAATAAACAATAAATCGACACAAACGATTTTTACGTGGAAAAACCACAATTGAAGAACCTTCAATTGTAATCAAAAACCACGGGCGAACCGCCACTAATCAATCCACTACTGAAGAAAGAAAGATTACAAAGATAACACACAAATTACCCAACACAGTCAATTTGTCTCTGAATCTTCTGTAACTCTTTCACCACGCCTTCGTCACGGAACTGATCCTGAAGTTGAATCCACAACTTCACTTGTCGAATTAACGACTACGTAGAATCAAACGCCTTTTGAATTCTACGTTTTAATCTTCGGAATCCACCGAAGAGAACTCTCTTGAATTTAAAGTATCAACCTCCTTGATGTATGAATCTCAATGCATAAGTTTAGAACTCTCTCAAGAACATCAAGGAAAACTATCAAAAATCTCAGAAGAAAACTTCAAACAAAACCCTAGAAAACCCTAAACAAGATCTAGGAAAAGTAATCCTAAAACAAGCCCAACAAGCGAATTTATAGAATCTGAGATCGCGCGGTCCGCTCGAGCGTGGGTCTTCCCGCTCGAGCGGAGACTTCATAATTTGTGATTCATATAGGCTTCCCGCTCGAGCGTCCATTTCCCCGCTCGAACGGGGAATCACACCATCCAATACTTTGTTAGGCTGTGCAGAGACGCTGTGGACTTGCAATTCCCGCTCGAGCGGTACTTTCCCCGCTCGAGCGGGGCGACCAAAATGGAGAAAACCTGGAAAACTAATGCGATACAAACTTGGTTTTAATCCATGGATTTTGACAATAAAAGGTCCTAACAAAAGGGACAACCGAGTTGTGTATAACTCAAAATGATCATTGGGGAGTTAAACTCCTACCCATTTCTAAGATAAAATAGTGATGACTGTAGAGTTTTAGGTTAAGTAATACTTTTAATGATTCTTATATCTAGGTATACCTAGTGGAGTATGGCAGGATACTCTTCATAAGAATCACCTATATGAGTGTGAACTGGGTCGGTTCTATGAGATTTGTGAAGGGCTACAATTCTCTAGAGCATTCATGAAAGACCAGGTTGTTCAGGACCAAAATAAACACAATAGTGAGAACTAAACTGTGTCTGTGAATATACTGTGTGAGTTCTATTGTCTTGGTTTACACAAACGGCTGAACAGTTCAAGACATCATGTTCACTGATTAGCTAGTAAATCTGATAGTGTCTCACAATGAAGGTTCAAAGCCAAAAGCTATCTATCCTTTGCAAAATATTTCCAATTTCTATACTCTCTATAATTAGATTATGTTGTTGCATTTTCTCTCCGTCAAATTCCATTTATGTGGGGGATTGTTGGAAAATTGGTTTATATATGGTTTATTTTGGGCCATCTTTGAGCCCAAAATTGAGTGGGCCCGAAACGTCTTTTGGGGCGGGTCCGAAGAGGTGACATGTTCCTTGCTGCGTGGCAAGTCACACGGTGAAGACGGTTCGTCAAAACCATTTATGAGTGAATGGGAACATGACGTCGTTTTTGGGTTCGTGGAATAGGAAATTTAAGGAAGTAAATGTGGGTTTCTTTGGAAAATGTTGTCCCACATTGAAACTTTAAGAGAGTTTTGTTGAGTATATAAGCTCCAGCCTACAATACTTGGGTTGGGCCCCAAGGGGCACCCCAAGTTTGTAGAAAGGAAGAATTATGGACAAAGTGTACCTTAGCCCAAACCACCACACGCGCGCGCACGCCGCCGCCGTCCGTCCGGCCGAGCCGGGCCGGGCGCAGGTGTGGGTGGTGGGTTGGGTCGAGTCTAACATTAATTTTTTGGACAAAATTTATTTGAATTTTTTCAATAAATTCTTGCAGGAAAAATTAATTTAAATTTCCAAATTTGAATTTGAAATTCAAATTTTTTCCAAACTTTGTGTCTCTTCCTCATTCCTCAATAGGTTCAAATTTTGAACAGGTTTACTACCGGAACTGTCTAGCAGACCCAGATCATTTTCCAGACAGATTCAGTTATGTAACTGCTGTGAATCTGTTTGAATTTCAAAACTATATCTGTTTGAAACAAAGTGGTACCTGTTCAAATAGGTTTCATACCTGTGCGAATTCCTCACAGCACCTATTCGGGTCAAATATTTGGCTATAAATATAGCCAATTTCCAGCAGTCCGGATGATCCAAATTCAGTCTGCATAATTCCTTTTGCTGTCCAATTATCATATTTGGTGCATTATTCTCCATATTAATTTTAGAATAAATATTCAGAGAGTTAGAACACAGGTTTGGTTCACCGAACAATTTGTTTTGGAGTGCTACTACAAATTGGTTAAAATCATTGTATCCTGGGAGATAGATGCCACTCAACCGTAACCACCGTAGCGGGACAAATCTGTCTTAAAGACAGAGTATCACACACTCGACTTGGTCTTTGATTTTTTATTTTTATTTTTTTTAAATTCGGTTCGATAAATAAATTCGGTACGTTTTTTATTTATTTGTTTGATTTAGTTTCAATCTATTTTATTTACACAGAAGATTGTTCCAACATATGTTTTGTTCTATGGGTTTGAATTACATGTTTGAATTGTGGCATATGTGACATTTACAAATTGGAAGCATGTGTTCATCCAGGTGTTATTGCGTGAGTTGATGATGTTTGCTTTTGGGGGGGTTTGGTTATTGTGTTTTCGTGACATTATATATCGATCATTAATTTTTATGGACAGTGTGTTTGACGTTTTGTGGCTGTTGTTGTAGATAGCAAACAGAGGCAATCACCATAAAAGAAAGCCAACAACGTAGAATGTGGTGCGATGGGTTCTAATTTTTTGTCTACGAAATTGGCAGTTAAGAGACAAGCAAAGAAACTGTTTAAGAACAAAAAGGATACTGTTCCGATGGTTAAAAAATCGGTGGTCGAGGCAAGAAGACTGATGTATCACTCAAACTTAACCGGGATCATTAAAACTGTTAGTGAGGTTGAATTGGTTGAAGGACACGTACGGCACTTGAAGAGAACACCTTTTTGGATGATGGTTGATGCAGTTCGTAAACACAATTTAGAGCCAAACTCATTCAAAAAGTGCGATGACACGGTGTCCTGCTGTTGGCCTTTTGGCTTTTCGAAGGGTAATTTTGTAAATGCGAGCGTGCCAGCAAGGATCAATCAGTCCTTACAGAAATTATAATTGCCAACCAATTATCAGACGATTGTGTTTTAATTCTTTCAGCCTCAATGAAGAGGACTTTTACTGGTGGCTTGACTTAGGAGAAATTAAGAGAAATAACAGTTAATATGAAGAATAATCGAAGTATTTCATTAAAATGAACACTTACAATAATCCAAACTCAGCCTCGAAGAGGTTTACAGCGACAGTCTACTTGAATCTACTTGAAACTACTCCTATAAATCGAGATGCAGTGCTGGTATTAAAGTGCAGGTATTTAAAGAACAAGAAATGTAAAACTGGAAAGGAAAATATGAAGTAAAGACTGGTTTGTATGATCTGAGTCTGGGGGCCTTTTCTGAGGGCTTCCCTGCTATTTATACTTGTCAAAGATGACCTTCGAACTGCACTTCAAACCGTCGAACTGCTCCTCCATGATCGCTAATCATGCTGCCTTAGAAGTAGTCCCACTACGCCATCTCTTGCAGTTGAGCTTCCCTCCTGTATTTGAATTTGAATATGAGTAACCGTTGAAGCCACGTCACTTTGTATCTCTTTACTGATCTAGTGCTACTCAGATCACGTAAGAACCAATATTCATTGCCACGTGTTCGATCAGGATCGAGGACTTGAATTATCTTCCCATAATACCCTTATTCTGCCACGTGTCAAACTATGATTTGGCTTTTACAAAATATGTAGCCAACATTACCCCCCGCACTAATATACCCAATACTTGGAGATATTAGTGGATCAAAAGCTTTTCCCGCGCTTTTTTTAATGTGCATGGGATCTATCTTCAGGAAACACAACCGTCACCTATTTGATGATCATTTGCATTAACTCTCAATTTATCGAACATCTCAATACCTTTGGCATTCGAACGGACTATGGTTCAATCAACTTCTCACTCTACTGATCAAGCATACGAAGAGCCATTGAGTAATGCTGTTTCCCCTCGAAAGAATCTTCACGCATTCATTAGCCACCTTTACCCGCCCTTCTATATTCAGGTCATGGAGGCTTTTGCAGATTATCAACCTTTGGACTACGAATACATTGCCCTTAATCCTTTGATTTACAAATTTAGAGATACAAGAAGTTCTTCCTCTAAACTCCCCTTGTACTTTGAACGAACTATTCTCAAGCCTTTGCTTCAACAAGTTGCAAATATGGACTTAGGGAGTTCTTCTTCACAAACCTCTACTTAGGATGAAGCTACAACTTCTTCATCTTCTGGGGTTTCCGGATGGATAAACTGGTCAGCACCTGAGTCCTGGGACTTGAGGGAACGAATTAATCACCATTTTGTTGAGTTCACTGACCCTTTACATTTTCCTTCTTACGCTCGAAGCTCGGTGGTCTATCCTTATGTGCCTATTGACCTTCGACGTAGTTTGGAGGAGAATCTGCTTATGGCCTGGTACACATTCTCTATGCCCACAAGGACAATGCACACTGCCCGGCATCTGGAAGAATCACAAGGGTATACCCCTTCATTTTTAGCCAAGAAGGCAAAAATTTGCTCTTCTGACTGGCTTGACTATATTAATGCCTTTATTCCTTCCGCTCCCGTGCCATATCCCCTAACAGAAGCATCTACTTCTTCTTCTCCATCTTCTGAAATTGAAGCATCCACACCTCCTTCTTCACCTTCTGGAATAGAAGCATCCACACCTTCTCCATTTTCTGAAGCAGAACCATCTATTCCTTCCTCTCCTCCCACTCTTTCCTGGACAGAGAAATTAAGGCTTGCCCTTCCCATGGACAAAACTTTTCCACCTTACAAACCTCCATCATCTCCAACTTCAGCCGAGCGGAAACAAGCTCAACTTCTGCTTGTGGCTTTCTCTCACTTGCCCTTCAATGTTCTTGAGGATGACATCCCTCTCAAGAACTTTCGATGGGCTTGTGATATTCTGACTAGGGGCCATGTCCTTAATCCCATTGCCCAAGCAGAACTTCACATGTTCTTGGACCAACTTCCGTTACTCCTCCACTGGCATCAGAATTCCAAGGTTACCATCCAATCTTTGGATCAACTTTCATCTCTCCGAATTCATGCCCAGTACGAGGCAGAAAACTTCATCGAAGACTTCGATGACTTCAAAAATAAAGATTCTGCGTATTGGGATGATTTGGTTATAGATGAATTGGAACAAAATTTGAGGGAAGAGGCTTTTGAGACAAAGGCTGAGGAGCTCTACTATGAAGTGAGAGCACATCAACTTATGCAGCCAACATTAGAGGAGATAGAAGATATAATAAAGAAAGAACAAATATTCATTGATCATTGTTGGACAAAGTTCCATGATCTTGTTATTTATTCTATTCCTTATTTTTATGAGCTTGAATTTGTACCCAAATAAGGTTACTCAATGTAATTGTCTTGGCTTTAATACAAACAAAGTCTTTCTGTATTTGACATTGTTTGCCTCTGTTTCCTTTTTGTCTTCAAAAGCCAACTTAGGACTTCGAATTGAACAATCTCATCCTTCGAATCTGGGCTCAGTTGTTTTTAATGAAACACTAACAAGAACCAACATGTCCTTTTCCAATTTATGGAGTAAAGTTGACAATTCTGGCTGATATCATCTGGAATTAATGCTTTGAATTTTAACAACATTACTCCTCAAAACTAACTATAACCAATATATATGGTCATGGTTAATATAGCCAATCAATTTCAAACTGACTATTTTGCTTCGAAGAGTAATCCACACTGTTTTTGGTTCAAAAAGCAATTCCTTCTTGTATATATAAAAACCAACAATTGGTTTTAATGCTTCGAACAGTGCTCATCCTTAAAGGATCCAAGGAGTTGCTTCAAAGGTCGTTACTTCGATTAATAACCCTCAAACAGGTCTTTAAACCCTTTGAAGTGGACCAATATTCGAGCATTCTAGCAATTTTAGCATGTAGTACGCTTCGAAGCCGACTTATGTATTTCGAAGCCGTTGTTATTTGATTTTTTGGCGCCAAAATCTCATTTCGAAGCCAAATATCTTGCTTCGAAGCTGGCGTCAATATCCGGAATGTGCTTTTTCCCTCCAAAACTATCAATATTGGAAGAGACTCCTCGTATTCGTACTTTTAGTACTTAACGACTTATGCAATATATTTCCGGACACAAAAGCTTTTCTTTAAAACCCTTTTTGCTTCGTGTTTCTGAAATCACCTGCTCTTTTAACATTCAAACCCTCATATCTTTCACTTCTCTTTACTTCCCCCTTTCCTTTTCGAACATCGTACCATCCATGGCTTCTTCTTCACCAGAAGTGCCGATCATAGAACGTGTGAGCTCATCCGTAGCCTTGAAAAGGCTTATTGATGTGGAGTGTGAGAAGTACAAGGCTGGGGGGAAAAGCGCCATTGACGGGCGTATCTTTGTTCCTCGTCGTCATGAGCGACAAGACTACGTGCTTGGGCCAATCTTCAAGGAGATCCCTATTGAGCTCCCAGCTCTGTACCCTCGCCTGGAAAACCAATGTCTCCTTTATGAAGGTGGTCTTGATTGGAGGAACTGGAGAATCAATCGCCCCCACCGATGTTGGCCCACGATGAGACCGGAGTGGCAAGAGTGGTATGATCGGGTCATCCCTGCGAGGACACTGGACCTTCAAGAGCTCTGCCTTCTCGATGCTCTTCGACTATCTAGGGTAACTATCCCGGAGGACCCTTTCTTAGTCCCTGCTGCTTTATGCTTTTGGAACCCTATCTTCAATTTCTTTCAATTTAAATGTGGGATGATGGCTCCTACTGTTCTTGATATTTGCCATCTACTAGGAGTATCCCCCATTGGTACCATTATTACACCAGACTTCCCTGATTTAACAATCTCTTTCTCCCTCCCCTCTCTTAACTTATCTTACAGCGATTTTGTTAAAGCTGAAAATAAAAAAGAGGGCCCAGTAACTGATAGGGAATTCTTTTCCTTCTTGTTATACTGGCTTTGCAAATTCCTCTTCTGCACCTCTTCACAAAGAATTATGCCTGAATTTGCTCCACTTGCCAAAGCCTTTGTTTTGCAAAAAAGAATAGCCTTAGCCCCATATATTCTAGGTCATGTATACAGAGTTTGTTCCCTTTTTTGTGAGAAGCCCTTAGATGCTAATCAAGGGGGGCCATTCTGGATCCTTCAGCTTTGGCTTTTTGCCTATTTCACTGAACTACAATCCAAATGCCTTAAATTTTCTGGGTTACACTCTCTTACCCATGGCATAAGACTAGCCAATGCTTCCCTCTATCCTTCTTCTTTTGCCTTTTATTTCTCTTTCTTCCATCAACTACCAGCCGCCCTTCCTATTCACCGCTTCCGTCCCTTCGAGACCAACATAGGTCCAACTTGGTTGAATCACTTTTTAAGTGACAGGCTCTGTGCTTCGCCTATTCACAAAGATATATGGGCCTCCCTTCTGCTTCCTAGGGAGCTGTTTATTGGGACTACAAACCCCAGGCTTATAAATGTATAGCTGAACCTTATTGTCCTGCTCAATTTGCTAGACAATTTGGTTTCACACAAGGGGTCCCAATACCTCTCTGCAGCAACACCAATCTGAGCCTTACCAGGAGAGATCTGAAAGTTAGGAAATCAAGGCTGGAGGAGGCAACCTTCAAATTCATGGATGACTTGGCTAATTTCGAATACACTCCTTTCATTCCTGAGGGAACTGCATTGAAGAGATACCAACAGTGGTGGGAAAGTAATATGGAATTCTATTTAGCCATTTCACCTAAAAACCTATTGGAGGTATTAGATGTGTCCAAGCCCAAAGGAGCTGAAACTGTCCCTTCCTCTACTGTGCCTCCTACAGCTCAGTCCATCCCTGCTACCTCAACTCCTTCGAAAGCCACTCGGGCTGCTTCAAGAAAAGGTATATACTTTCAACTTCTCTTTTTTCCTTTTGAATCTCTTGTTTGTTTCCTTTACACTTATGTTCTTTGGTGCAGGGTCCCCGCAAGAAGAATCTCCTAAGAGAGCTGAAACTTCAGCTATTCTCAAAAAGAAACAGCAACAGAAACAAAAAAGGAAGCTGATCCTCCCCTCTGAGGAATCTGAAACTTTGGGAGAAGAAGCAGTTGAACAAGAGCAAGAAGTGCCCTTACAAAGAACAAAGAGACAAAAGGTGGCTACCTCTCCTTCTGATACCATTGAGCATCCTTCTCTCGAGGCAAACATTATAGTAATGGAGAAAGAACTAACCTCCGAAAAATCTGAACCCCAAATTGAAGAGAGGGAGATCGAAAAGGAACCAGTAGTATCCCCACCAAGGAGGAAGAGGAGAAGAAAGATTACTGTCTCTCCTTCTGACTTTACTGAGGACTCTGATTCCGAAACAATCGCCCAAGCAATAGAAAGGAGAAGGAAGGTGACTGTTTCAACTACTGTCTTGGTTGAGGATCCCATTCACGAAACAGTTACCAAGACAGTAGAGCAGGAACATTCCAAGGCAATAATTGTCTTTGAAAGGGCCGAGAAGAAACGGCAGCAACAGTTTTTGAGAGATGAAGCTGCTGCTGCTGATGCATTACAAAGAGAAGCTGCACGAAGACAACAAACTATCGAGCATTATACCCTTCACAGCTCTCTCATTAGTACTAATACCACTGGATCAAGTAAATTCTTTCACACTTTCGTTGTCTTTCCTTTGTCAACTTTTAATGTTGAATTTTGACAGTCCTTTGTATTTCTTCCTCTTGCAGCAGCAGCTACTGCATTCATCTTTCCAGCGAGGCCTCCCTTGACTTCAGTTGAAGCTGACCAGATGCAACATATGAAAACATCCAAATCATGCTCCCACTCTCCAAGCCTATATTCGACACACCTTCTTTGAGTCCAAGCATCCCGCATCTCTTTTCCTTGGCTTAGAGCCATATCTCCCTTTTTTGCCTTTGACCTACCTCAGTCCACTTTTCCTTCGAGCCTTGCTTTCTCCTTCCTCCACAGAAACTCCAACTGCTACTCCAATCCCAATGGCAGTTGATTCTTCCACAGAGGGTGCTGGTAGTTCTCCAATTCATGGTTTATCACCTATGCCTACTTCCAGCCCTCTTCACTTGATTCGTTGGTGGCTAAGACCATAGAGGCTGCCAAAGATGCTCCATCCATTTCTCCAATCCCCATGCAGTCCCCTGTGTCTTCCACCACAACACTCTCTATGCCCTTCATGTCCAGGGATGAGGTAGACATCTTCGAAGGAAGACTAGCTAGTCTTTTTGATATACCTTCTACCTCTCCAACATTTAGTGCTGAAGCTGAGCCATTAATTTTGGCTGACTCCTTACTGGAAATTTTTGAGAGTCTTCCTTCCTCCAGCAGCAAGCCGTCTACACCTTTAATAGATCTGGACGTATGCCTGGAACTGCTGACTTCTTTTTCGAGGATCCCCTTCGAAGCTCTACAAAGGCCTATCATCAGGAATGGGTTCCTTCAATGCTGTAACATTGCTGAGCAGTCTGGCATGAATGTCTCAAGTCATCTATCCCAGGCTGCAGCTACTATTGATTTCTATCTCAACATTTGTCATACTGCTAAGACTGCGGATGAGAGACTAGCTAGGGACCAGAGTTTTGTTTCCCATGTGCACACCGAGGTATCAACACTTAAGGAACAACACTCCTCTGCCTCTCACTTTCGAGTCCAACTGCTGGAGAAGAAAGCTCAGCTTGAAGAGGAGCTAGCCGCAGTAAACCAAGCCTTGGTTAGAACTGATACCAAATTGCACATCACCAACCAAGAGCTGGCTGATCGAAAAGAAGACATGGCTGCAGCTATCCAATTATTTCCATCACTTAGTAATAGGAAATCCACTATACAAAAACAATTAAGACATTGTAATGATTTTTGGGCCAATCTGTGGCACAATGTATTTAATTCTTTATAAAAGAACAAATTTTGTCTATCATTTGAGCAGTCTTATGTTTTTGTGCTTAATGTTTACTTTACTCCTTGTGTTTCCCAAATGGTTGGAAAATAAGGCTTTAAATATCTGCCATTAATCTTTTTGGGATGTACATACCCATTCAAATTTCTCAAATGGTATGCTCCAAAAGGCAGAACTCTATGAATTTGATATGGTCCTTCCCAGTTAGGTGACCATTTGCCAAACTTATGGCTTTTAATTCCTATTGGGAGTATTGTCTTCCATACCAAATCACCTTCATCAAAGCCAATGTGTTTGACCCTCTTGTTGTAATTCTTAGCTGCTTTCTTCTTTTGGAAAAGAATGCTATTTAATGCCAATATCCTGGCTTCATCTATGCCCTCTAACTCCAAGCACATACTTTGATGGTATTGCTCAGGATCTAACTGATCTTGACATCTTACCCTCAAGGATTTAACATTAATTTCCACAGGTAGAACTGCATCATGCCCATATACTAAGGCATAAGGAGTAACTCCTGTGCTTGACCTTGGGGAAGTTCTGTAAGCCCACAAAACATCCAACAGAAGGTTATGCCAATCCCTAGGATTATCCTCCACAACCTTTTGTATACCTTTTTTCAAGGATTTATTGGATGATTCAGCTTGACCATTGGCTTGTGCATAATAGGGTGTGGAATTAACAAGGCTAATTCCAAATTCTGCCACAAAGGACTTCACCATTTTCCCATCGAACACAGTCCCATTATCTACAGTAATGGTTTGTGGGATGCCAAATCTATGGATCAAGTCTTTAATGAACCCAATGACCTCTGTTTGGTCTACAGCCTTATATGGTTTGGCTTCGACCCACTTAGTGAAGTAGTCAGTGGCCACTAGAATGAAACAATGATGTTTCGAAGAAGGTGGGTGTATTTTTCCCATCATATCCATGGCCCACCCTCTGAATGGCCAAGGTTTCACTACTGCATGTAGGTCAGTTATGGGCACATGCCTTATTGTACCATGCTTTTGACATGCCTGGCAACCCTTTGCATATTCTATGCAGTCTTTAAGGATAGTTGGCCAATAATAGGAATGTCTTCGAAGCAACCATCTCATCTTCACACCAGGTTGATGAGCACCACAAATGCCTTCATGAACCTCAGCCATAGCTGTTAATGCTTCTTTTGGGCCTAAACATTCCAGCAATAAGCCATCTCCCCCCTTTTATAGAGAGCATTACCATATACCATATATTGCATGGATTGCAATTTGACCTCTTCTGCTGGCCTTCGAAGATGGACCAGCCAAATACTGCATTATTGGATGTCTCCAATCTTGTTCTTGTAAGTCATTATGATTGACTTCCAAGATCACATTCCTTTTATTCAAAGGTTGTATTAATCTCTGATATGTTGTTTGGCTTATGTCCCTTTGGGTATTATCCCTTCTCTTGAAGTTCGAAGCTTTTTGAGCCACATCGTTAGCTCTATTATTCAAGAATCTTGGAACATGGGTTACATTTGCTACTTGAAACTGAGAAAGCAGATGTAATGCAACAACATAATATGGTAGGATGCTTATGCTTTGACACTTGAAAATCCCTTTTACTTGGTTAACCACCAATTGAGAGTCCCCAAATATGTCAACTGCATGTACTTGTAATCCAATGAGGATTTCTAGCCCTACTATTAAGGCTTCATATTCGGCCTGATTATTGGAACAAGTGGCTTCATCCACTCTGAAACCATGTGTGGTTTCTACCCCTTGTGGAGATTTAATTACAACACCAATTCCAACTAAACCATTGGCTTTCGATCCATCAAACCACATCTGCCATGGCTCAACATTAGCCATACCAAGCTCCATTATCTCTTGGCTTTCTGTTTGAGATGGATGATCTGCCAGAAAATTGGCTAAAACTTGCCCTTTCACTGCTCTTTGAGGGACATATTCTAAATGAAATTCCGATAAGGCTAGTATCCACTTGCCAATTCTTCCCCTCAACATAGGCCTAGATAACATGTATTTAACCAAATCTGTGGTTGCAATTACCAAGACAGTTGTAGGTAAAAGATAATATCTTAATTTCATTGCAGCAAAATACAAAGCAAGACACAGCTTTTCAACAGCTGAATATTTACATTCACAAGGATTTAAAAACCTACTAAGGTAATAAATAGCTTGCTCTTTGCCTTCTTCGTTGTCTTGGGCTAAGAAAGCTCCCAATGAATCTTCTGCTGCAGCTATGTACAACTTCAAAGGCTTGTTCCCCTTTGGTGGCATCAGCACTGGAGGGTTGGCCAAGTAGGCTTTGATACCTTCGAAAGCACTTTGATGCTCTGCTGTCCACACAAATTCTTCTTCATCTTTCAGCCTTAACAAGGAAGAAAATACTTTAGTTTTCCCTGCAGTGTTAGAAATGAACCTTCGAAGAAAGTTAACCTGCCCCAGGAACCTTTGTAATTCTTTCTTACTTGATGGAGGCCTAGCTTCAATGATGGCTTTAGCTTTATTCTGATCAATCTGTATTCCTTTCTTGTGCACTACATAACCCAAGAAATTTCCAGATGATACACCAAAAGCACACTTAAGAGGATTAAGTTTCAACTTGAACTTCCTCATTCTTTCGAAAGCTGCTTCTAAATGAAACAAATGCTCCTCCATGGACTGGGATTTCACTACAATGTCATCAATGTAACATTCTAGATACCCTCCAATGAGATCATGAAAGATAGTGTTCATAGCCCTCTGATATGTAGCCCCAGCATTCTTCAGACCAAATGGCATTTTAACCCATTCGAAGGTGCCAATATTTCCAGGACATCTGAATGCTGTCTTGTGGATATCTTCCTCTGCAATGCATATTTGGTTATAACCAGAGTGGCCATCCATCATCGATAAAACTTGATGTCCTGCTGAACTGTCTACCAGCAGATCCACTATAGGCATAGGGTACTCATCTTTAGGAGTTGCTAGATTTAAGTTTCTGAAATCGATGCATACCCTCATTTTGCCATTCTTCTTAACTACAGGCACAATATTAGATAGCCATTCAACATACCTGGCTGTCCTAATAAAGTCTGCCTTGAGTAGTCTAAGAATTTCTTCCTTGACCTTCTGAATTACTTCTGGACTCATCCTTCTTGGTTTCTGCTTGTATGGCTTGAAATTGGGCTTCATAGGGAGCCTATGTTCCACCAATGATCTATCCAATCCTGGTAGTTCATTATAAGACCATGCAAAGCAATCTTTGTATTTCTTTAGAACAACCAATAACTGGTCTCTGTCCAGAACATTCAAGCAAGTACTTATATAGGTGGGCTGCTGCACAGAACCTTCCCCTAAATTCACTTCTTCTAAGGGGTCTTGCGTCTGAGAACTTATGAAGCTTCTTCTTTGGTTTCTTCAACCTTCGAAGCAACCTTTTCGCCTTGTTCTGCTCCTAGGTTCTTTAATTCGACATCTCTGCCCTCTTCCTCATAGACAAAATCTGTCCATAAGGCGTCTTCTTCCTGTATCTCCTGGACTTTTGTTTCAATGTCCAATGCACAGTATTTCTCAAGGGTCAAACTTCTGACCTGTTGCTGTTCTTGTTTACAGCCAATTATCATGGCCTCTCTCTCTTGCTTCTGTACTTTCTGGACTATTGCTTTTACGTCCAATGATGAGAATTTAATCAAAGCCAAGGACTTGGCTTCTCGTTCTTCACTTCTTTGCCTATAACCAGGCATCATTGTCATCTTTCACGACAACCTCTTCATCAGCACTTTCTTGGACTAAGTGCTTCAGGTGTGTTACTTCCTCATCAGCCGTCACTTCGGCTGAGCCATCAGCTTTCCTCAGTATACTGAGTGGTGTCACTCCCTCAATATACAATTTGGCCTCTGCAAAGTCTGCACAGGCTATGAAGGGTTGAGGATCTGCATCAATCTCCTCTGTCTCTCCATTGCCCAGGGCCATCATGATCTTCTGATGCAAAGAGGAAGGCACACATTTGTTGGTGTGGATCCAATCTCTCCCAAGTAAGGCATTATATTTAGCATTGCTGTCGATGACGAAGAATGCTGTCATACAATCCCTGGTTCCCACACTCAAATTAATAGGCAGAATCCCTTGAGCCATCTGCTTATCTCCAGCAAAGCCAGCAATGGTTGTGCTGGTTGGGATCAACCTGGGATTCTTCTTCCCTAGTTTCTTCAAAGAAGATTTCGGTAATAAGTTTACCGCTGCCCCATTGTCTATTAGGACTCGGTTTAGCTGTATCCCATCAAAGAAAGCCTTGATGTACAAAGGCTTGACATGTTGGGTCATGGAATTTGAGGGGTATTCAAAAGGATATGAGAGGTTGATGCTCACCTCTTCCTCGCTTTCACACTCAGTTTCCATTGGAGTAGCCATTTCAGGAGCATCCTGTACCATACTCACTTGTGACTCCTCGCTAGAGACAGGAATTGGATCCATGTCTTGGTCACCCTGATCCTCATTTTCAGCCTGGAATTCATGAGGTAGTATGTGTACCATGTTGACTGATACAGGGGGAAATGAGCCAAACTGGATGGCTGGCTGTACCTTCTTTCCCTCTTGGCTACCTTGCTCAGTGTCTTCAGCAGCATCCTCCATGCTGCATTCTGGTATTTCATTGATAACTGATCCCTTCGAAGGATCCTTCTCAACTGGTTCTTCAGTCAAAAATGTTTGTTCAGCCATGAAGGCTTCGAACATTTCTTCTTCTGCCATTTCCTTCTTTTGGCTCATGCCAATCTCTTCTTCCGTTTCACTATCACTTTCCATCAGAGCCTTCTCCAGCCCTGCCAAACTAGACTTCTCCCTGGCCTTTAATTCAGAATGAACTTGGGCCAATTGTTCTCTGCTACAAACCACTTTACTTTGTAGAGTCGGTTTTGGAGCATGGTCTGACTTCGAAGTTTTCTTTCCTTCTGTCTTGTCCTGTGAAGAACTCTCTCCACTTTCTTTCAGATCTTGCTGGTACTGGGTGTACCTACGCTGAATCTTCCTCCTTTGTGATCTGGAAATAACTGGAACCATATTTGGTTCCTTTGTCTTTGGGTGTTTCAGCAATACCCAGTTGTTCGGAGCCACCAAAGGAGGTTTGACCATCCTTCCTGTGATTCCAACATCTCTCCTGGCAGACAATTCCCTAGGTTTGTTTTGCATTACAAACCAATCTGGAACTCCAGGTACCCAAGAGCTTACTGATTCAGATGTCGAATCACCCTTTTCCACCTTCGAAGCCATCTTCGAAACTGGCCGTGGAGGTAAGTGCTTGGTTCTGATCGCATGCTTCGAGCTTGATTCTGGCCTTTGATGGAGGTGGCCATTTTCTGTTCTGTGTGAGGTTGGTCTGGGGGCCAATCTCTGGCTTTAGTCCCATAACCTGAACTCCTCTCCAATCTTCTTTCGGAATGGCTGCTCTCCATTCTGTAGTAGTTAGGTGGCCTAGATTCATGCAAGGGCCTCTTGCCTTTATCACGCATTCTGTCTACTGCAGGCTCAACCACTAATGGTCGCTGCCTATCACTAGCCGGATACGGCCTTTTGTTGTAAGCATTGGTTGACTTAGGGCGTCTCTGAACATCCCTATAGTATTGCTTCCCATCAATTGGAAGCCCCTTCAACCATTTGTAGCTTAGTCTGCATCTGGGACACATCCTTTGCATTACAGCTGCTTCCAAGGAATCGTCATCCAGTACTTCTTCATCAGAGTGTTCCTTCTGATGTGAGAAACCTTGTCCAACAACTGGCGGGTTTCTAGTCTCCTTCTTGGCAGCTGTCTGGTTGGCAATATGCATTTGCACATTGACCTCTTCCAATTCCTGCAGAGATAGATTCTGAAAGTTTGGTACAACCACATTAGCCGCGCTTTCTCCAACTTCTGGAAACGGGTTACTGTCAATTCCCATGGCTTTCTCTGTTTTGGCTGGGAACTTCAGACTTCCTTTCCGGATTTGCTCTTGGATCCTGTCTCGAAAAACAATGCAGTTTTTAGTCGAGTGAGACCAAGAATTATGCCATTTACAGTATACTTTTCCTTTAAGTTCATCAAGAGACGGCAGTTTTACCCCTTTTGGTAACTTAAGGAAATTGGCTGCAAGCAAATGATCAAAAATGTCATCTGCTTTTGTTAAATCGAAAGAATACTTTCTGTGAAAGTCTTTCTTTTTAAACTGCTGGTCGATGGTTGTATCCTTATGAATTAATGCTTCACAGATTACGGGTTCTTTGCCCACAATCTCTGCTGCATCGATCTCATAATTGGGATCTCTATAATATGTCTTATACGAAGCATTGTTTCGATCTTGTTCTTCTTCTAGTAATGCTTCATATCGAGACACCTTATAGGTTAGTTCGACCAAATCCCTGAATTCAGTTGAGTCAAACTTCTTTCGAAGCCTGAACTCTAAACCGTTTTGAGCCAATCTTACAAATTCTGGCTCTGGAAGGATGACTCTACATTTATTTCGAGCCCTTTTAAATCTGGCAATGAACTGAGTAGCCTTTTCTTCAGGCCTTTGACTCAATCTTGCCAAGTCTGCCATGGACACCTCTGGCTCCGATTGGAAGAATTGGGCATGAAATGCCTCTTCCATTTGTTGCCAAGTTTGAATGGAGCCAGGTGTAAGGTTGATATACCATACAAATGCTCCCCCAGTTAAAGAGTTTGGAAATAATCTCAGTTTTATGTAGTCATGATTAGTGAATTCACCACATTGAGCAGCGAATCTGGCAATATGCTCTACTGTTGATTGATTTCCAGATCCATAGAATAGGGTAAAGTCTGGTATTCTGAATCCTCTTGGGTATTCATGTACCCTATCTACCCACTCTGGGTATGGTTTTCTGTATACAGGAGTCTGGGCCCCCCGAGCCATCGGTCCACACATCTCCCTAACAATATCAGCAATTTGGTCCCTAGGGACCATATTTTGGGCTTGCTGAACCACTACTGGAGGGACAAACACAGGGTTTGGTGGACAAACTTGTGCCTGTGGTCCTCTTGGTCCAAAAGGTGGTATATTTGGGACTGGTTGCCCCTGTGGTGCAGGTTGCTGTTGGGGATATGGGTAACCCCTTTGAGCCTGTCCTGCAAAAGGACCTGTGAAAGGTGCTGGAACAGGTATTGTATCCCTTCCATTCGTGGGAAAACCTTCCAACCCCCCGGGTATAAATTCGAATAAGGGATTATTATACCCCCTAGTGCCAGGTATGGCTTCGAACATGGGATTTGCCACCATTCTTATGCCAGTTTCTTGTACTTGGCTAGATCCACCAACTTGTGTGGCTTCATTGTTGAGTACTGAGGTATTTTGGCCTACTACAGGCCTTGAAATGGGTTCATACCAAGACTGAGGCGATGGTCTTTCATAGTTCTGAGTACTAGTCTGACCATTAAATTGTCCATTAACTTGCATAGGCTGTTTTTCTCTAGCCAATCTTTGTTGAAGGACATTTAAAATTTCCTCTATGTGTCTTGTATTTGTTGGTTGGTGGTTATTCATTCGATCCAAAAAGGATGTTGCCCACCTTTCCATTGTGTTCATTAATTGTTGTCCCATAGCATCTACCAAGCCATCCCATGGATTTGTTGGCTGAGTGGATGGAACGGTGGATGGTCCAATTCCTTGGTTTCGTCCAATATTATGAACATATGGTTCTTGTCCAGAAGTACTGGTCTGTTCGACCAAAGGTTCTGATAGCATAGGAGTCTCCATAAGATGTGTTACCATATTCTCCTCTGGATTAGGTATCTCTACCTCTCCTTCTACGCCTTCTTCCAGGCGTTCATTTTCTCCTTGTCGTCTTCGTCTAGCCATTTTAACAAGTCCCACTGGGCGTGCCAAAAATATATGTTGGCCTTTTGGCTTTTCGAAGGGTAATTTTGTAAATGCGAGCGTGCCAGCAAGGATCAATCAGTCCTTACAGAAATTATAATTGCCAACCAATTATCAGACGATTGTGTTTTAGTTCTTTCAGCCTCAATGAAGAGGACTTTTACTGGTGGCTTGACTTAGGAGAAATTAAGAGAAATAACAGAAGAATAATCGAAGTATTTCATTAAAATGAACACTTACAATAATCCAAACTCAGCCTCGAAGAGGTTTACAGCGACAGTCTACTTGAATCTACTTGAAACTACTCCTATAAATCGAGGTGCAGTGTTGGTATTAAAGTGCAGGTATTTAAAGAACAAGAAATGTAAAACTGGAAAGGAAAATATGAAGTAAAACTAGAAAGGAAAATATGAAGTAAAGACTGGTTTGTATGATCTGAGTCTGGGGGCCTTTTCTGAGGGCTTCCCTGCTATTTATACTTGTCAAAGATGACCTTCGAACTGCACTTCAAACCGTCGAACTGCTCCTCCATGATCGCTGATCATGCTGCCTTAGAAGTAGTCCCACTACGCCATCTCTTGCAGTTGAGCTTCCCTCCTGTATTTGAATTTGAATATGAGTAACCGTTGAAGCCACATCACTTTGTATCTCTTTACTGATCTAGTGCTACTCAGATCACGTAAGAACCAATATTCATTGCCACGTGTTCGATCAGGATCGAGGACTTGAATTATCTTCCCATAATACCCTTATTCTGCCACGTGTCAAACTATGATTTGGCTTTTACAAAATATGTAGCCAACACCTGCATTATACAAACTTATTACAACCATTCGGAGAATAAGTTCTACATTGGTGGGGAAGGTGTGCGACTCAGAAATAGCGATATGCGTCTTATTTTCGGTATTAAATGAGGCACGGACCAACTAGATTTGACGCATGGGTCAAGACCCCTTTCTGATTTGGAGTTACGATCGTGTCACCCAAATGTAATAAAATTACAATACATACATTTTCAATATAATAGTGTCATTTTGCAATGCAGTGGGTTATATGTAATGTGTACCAGTATGTTGGTTAGAGGGCCGTACTTCTTGAGAGTGACAATAAAGTGAATGTTTACGTTGGTACATTTACTTTATATTTTGTGTTACACTACAATGTGAGTGAGATTGAATGCGCAATTGATGGTGTCGTTTGGTAGTGTTTTGATGTTCGTGTTGGTGTTCCTGGCTAGACTGAATTCACATAACACACATCAATTGCATAAACCTATAATAATCAATCAGCAACACCAAACACCCAACCTAAAGAACATAAAACAATACACCCCAAAACAACATTAGAACATAAAGCAATAAAGCAATGAATTCACATAGCACACATCAATTGCATAAACCTATAACAATCAATCAGCAACGCCAAACACCCAACCTAAAGAACATAAAGCAACACACCCCAAAACAACATTAGAAACCAACACCAACTGGAAACAGAGCCCACGCAATCCCCTACTAAAAACAAGTAATGTTATAACATACCTTAATCACATCCAGCAGAAAAAATCAAAAAAATTACAATATGGGGAAAAAAATAAATTCCATATATAATAGATTAAGGCTTCGTTTGGGAAGATGGGTTGGGTTGTATTTGAGGCTATTTTAGTCACAAAAAGACAACATAAGCTTTTTAGTCCAATAAGATAAAACATCACATCTAACCCATAATAATTACATTCTTTCTCTCACAAAAAGTCAAAAAAACTAAAAAAAACCCTTCCCAAACGAGAGTTTTTAGCCCCAGACTAAAATAATCAAAAAGTCAACCCACTTCCCAAACGAACCATAAACAAATATACCATACCAAAAATAAAAAGACTAAATGGTTTAATAAAAAACTCTCAGGACTAAATAGAGTAACATTTCTCAATATGGGATTTATGAGTAATTTTTTCTATTTTTTTCAATAATTTTTTTTCTAATTAATTTTTTTTAAATTAATTTTTTTTTTCAATTATAATAATGTGTATGATCTCATTGTCATAAATAATAAAAAATATATATAAATATTTTAAGCTTGAATAAACATATTTTTTAGTTTATATTTTTAAAATTTTTTAAACATTTATTCAAACCAAATGCGTATGTAATTTATATTTTTCTAAAAATAAACAAAAATTAATTTATAAAATTTTTGTAAACAGGGTTTTTCATAAATATACCTTCTGTTTTTTTTTTTCCTCTATCCCTTGTTTCTTCCTCGATTAGGCGGTTCTCTCTCTCTCTCTCTCTCTCTCTCTCTCTCTACAGTGCTCTGTTCTCTCACATCAAAAGGTATAAATCTTTACCTGTCGATATGTATTTTATGTATGTATATATATGTACTTGTAATTTATATCTGAGCTCTAAAAGTGAACTTTCATATGTTAATTTTCACGTAAAAAGCTGTATAAGTTCCCAGAATCTTGGAGATAATCATTGTCATTCGAAAATCCAATATGTAAACAAGCACACATGTATATGGATACACGCATGTGTGTATTTTCTTGTAGATTTGTAAGTTATATATGTGTATGTGTATGTATGTGAGACCCTATATTTGATTTTTGTGGTTTGAAGGCATGTTCTTTGATTTGGAGGTTGTTTTAGTTCATAATTTGATCTGTTATGTTCAGGTAGGGGTGTATTGGCAATATAATTTTGTTATTCTAATAATAAATGTTTTAAAACACCCCCAAATTGACATATCTTAACCATGATTAAGATTTACATTTTTTAACCCTACTTTCTGCACTTGGGTACACTATTTCAATCTCTTGAAACAATTGATGTTGTAGTTGTTTACTAACATGTGTAGGAAAAATATTTATACTGTTAATAATTACATTTGACAAAGGATTGTTTAGAAAAGAAATAAAAAATTTCAGCAGTTGAGCTGTCAATTTGGGAAAATATATAAACATCACATATATGGGTTGAAAATAATGAATGAAACCTTGGTAATGGACGAGGGAACCAAAAGTGAGGATGAAACCAGTTAATTGTATTGTCTTTTTCTTATGAAAATCAGGCTTATCCTAAAGAATCCCCTAAAAAGCTAACTAAAGATCTATATAAAAAATGAGCAGAATAAGATATTAAGGAATTAGTCTTCTCTCTGTCCTCCTCCAATGCGCAGACACTCGAACTTGCAGAATTCAATCTCTCAAGCTGAGTATTCGCTTTCTTTGGTTCATGCACGCTACGTGATCATCTACTTTCTTCCAATGGAGAAGGGACAGACCTTTTCTGTCTAGTCAAATAAGTTAGTGATTTTCTTGGGAAATTTGAAAGAAAAAAAAAAACCATAGGATTTGACCCTAGTAACAAAATAAACTAAGTTTTTAATTCTACCAATTCAAACCCACTTTTGATTTGTTTTCAATCTAAACCATTTGTCCTTTTTCGTTAAGTAAAACTGACAAAAAATATATATATATTTTAATCATTAAACTCAACAAAAAATGATATTTTAGACATTTTATGTACACTTACATTGAGTCTAATATCTAAAATATCCTTTTTCGGTCGGTTTTACTTAACGAAAATTGGCTGATGGTTTAGATTGAAAACAAATCAAAAGATTAGGGTTTAATTGGACAAAATTAAAAACTTAGGTTTTTATTTTGTTACAAGGGTCAAACTTTGTGTTTCTTTTTGTCATTTCCCCATCTTTCTTTCTTCTTTTTCTTTTCTATGCGTTGATTATAGAAATCATTAGATATCCCCACTTCAACGTGTTGTTCTTTACAATTTGGGGTTAATGATGTATCAGTGAGTGATCATGTATTATAATAAAGGACGATTTGTTAAGCAGATTTGGGCCGCGGAGAATTTAAATTGGAATTGAATGTGTAATCTGCTGATTTATTGTTATTCTGTTTCCTTTTGCACATCATCCTATGATTTATGAACAAGGGGACAATAGTATTCAATGCTTATGCAATAATTCAATATCATTTTGGCTTCAATTTGGTCGCTTTTGAGCATGGACCATAGTTTTTAATGTTTTTGATGTGAAGGTTCTGCAAACTGCTTCAGGCTGACTGAGGAAAATGGTTTTGGGTTTAATCAATGCCAATCCCATTGTCTATGAAAAAAAGGAGCGTCGAACTAGAACTGCACCGGATGATGTTGACGAGTATGCTGTGGAGCCCATTGACCAACTAGAAATTTTTGATATCCTTTGAGTTTGATTATTACATTTGATGCTCTGTCATGTCCACTGTGTTTTGTCAGTTATATATCTCATAAATCGTAGGTATCTTTGCAAATCTTGGTGTTGAAATTAAAATTCACATGTATGTAAATGTATTAGAAAGGAATATGTAGTTTAGATATGTTGATCAAATCAAACTACATGGGTTGAAGTTCCTATTCAGTGAAGTTTTGCTGCTTGTCCATATCTCTTGCCCTAAGAGGCATAACAAAGGGAGCAGAAGCAATTGTAAGGAAGCATGTGCTGCTATGTGGTTCAAACCTTTTATGAGTACATAAAACTTCTGTAGAAACTTTTGAATGTTAATGATATGTTATAGAAATTATCTTGAAATGCATCTTAAATTTGATATAAAATTTAATAAATGTGTGGTGACTATTTCACTGCAACTAACATTTGCAATCAATATGCATTACATTTGATTGTGTCTATATACAAAAAGTAAAAGAATGATAATACTTTTTCTGTTAAGGAATTGAAAATTTTGTCAAAGTGGAGGAGGAAAGTACAAAAGGAAGATATATTACAATATTCACTGGGTGAAAGAAGGCTCTTTAACAAAGAAAAAAACAAGCACAAGAAAACAAAAGCTATACATTTGTCAAAGAATTAATGGAGAATTTCTATGGAAGATGCTACTCTCCTTGGAAGCAAAACTATCATGTTCTTCTCATCAAACAAGTGTATCTTTCGTTGGAAGCAAAACTATATTTTTTATGGCATCTAGTTATTCTTGCTCTTCATATCGTTTTATTTTGAACTTATTTATTGAATAAAATTAGATACTAATTCTTAACATCCAAGTATGACAGATATAGTTTCATAGCAAATTATACAAGGGAGCTAAGTAGTTTTGGAAACTCTGTACTTCTCTTAACATTCTTACATCATCTTAGAGACATAAAAGATCCTGAGCATCCCTATTCCTTGGAAGAGCTGAAAGTTATATCAGAAGATGCAATTGAAGTAGATGACAAGCATAACCGTGTGAGGTAGAGACAAATCCTCCTGTATTGGTGGAATTTTCAGTTCTTATATTGGTCTCATTCTCTAGTCATCTAAATTAAGTATGGTTTTTTTTTATTCAGGGTGACATTCACTCCAACAGTTGAACATTGCAGTATGGCAACGGTGATTGGCCTTTGCTTGCGAGTGAAACTCATGCGCAGCCTGCCTATGCAGTATAAGGTATGATCTTTTGATTTGCCATGGTATCTCTTTGTTTACAAATTACATATTTCTGTATGAGTCCCAGCATAGAGCATTGGGAGTTGATATATTTATGGTGTGTTTCGTTAATGTTTGTAGTGGATCCTATTGTGGATAAAATAGCATATCTTCAATAGTTTCTTTAGTCAGGTCTGATGTCAAAAATGGATACAGTTTTAAGCCAAAATAAAAATTAAGAAATTGTAGCTACCTAAAATTTGAGTGCGACCATAAAGCATATCTAGGTTAATAATTCTAAACCATGGTTCTGAGAATTTCCCTGTTACATTGATAATATTAAGGAATGGTCTTCACTATAACAATGGTTCTGAACTTCTACTGATCTCAGCAAGGTTGGTGTCCTTTTGAGATGAGTAATATCAATATAATGGAGAAGTTTCAGAAATGTTACTTCTAAACATGATTGCTGAATCCGCTTTGAAGTTCTTTTTTTGTGAAGTATTGGCTTTATCTCCCCCAGATGTCAAGCTAATAATTGGTTTTAAAAAAGTGTTTTCTGTTTATAGTTGGTTGTATATCATTAATTACATTTATAATCTGGTCGCACATTTTTCTTTGATTTAATCTGGAAGCACTCTTCTTCTTGAGGGGGGCTGAATTAAATTTGGTTTACTTGTGCTTCACTTCAATTGAAATATCCAACAATTGCTGGTTTTGATTTAATTTTGTTGTCTCTCTTTCTTGACATCTCTTGTTATTGTTACAGGTGGATATCAGGGTAGCACCTGGAACTCATGCGACTGAAGCTGCAGGTTTCTCTCTCTCTCTCTCTCTCTCTCTCTCATGCATATGTGATATTGCTGTCACACTTCTGAGTTATACATCCCTTTGGTATGACAAGCACCTCATGCCCACTTCTGATCCTGTGAACTCACCAGGTCAAGTTTGTTATGAGTTTGCCCCAGACATCTATTCAGGTCTCCTTGGTGGAACACCACCAACTTATCATCAGCATGTAGAACAAGTAAACTAAACATGTAAAGTCAGTCTCAACTTCAATCTTTAGAGACTATACAGTCCATCATTAACCAAATATAAACTTTCTTTGAGCTTCAAATTTCAAAGACCTAGTAGTCAGTCTCCTGATAGTGTTTCCTGAATTTACTCATACAAGAGAAACACATTAACTTGACATAATTAATGCAATGTGATTTGAGTTGGTGATTATCAATTTAGAACACACACAATCACTTTCTAATCCTAAATCTTACAAAAAAAAGATTGTGACGTTTGTTATGATTCTATCTGTTGACAGTAAATAAACAGCTGAATGACAAAGAACGGGTGGCAGCCGCATTGGAAAATCCCAACCTTGTAGATATGGTTGATGAATGCCTGGCTCCAACTTATGCTTGATGCTTGAAAGAGAACCATCAATATAGGCGCTGTTCAGTGAAATAGGAGGCTTTTCTAAGATCATATCTTGTTTTTATTTCCAATACACACTTTTTTCCCTTATGCAATTGTTGTTGACTTTGTTTTTTCATGCGAGTTTGCTGATATTTTATTGGTGTGAAAAATCATAGTCATTTGTTAGTGAGTAGTTGATCCTTGTAATAATAGTCATTTGTTGATAAGTTGATACATTTGGAATTCTTAATTTTAAAAAATTTCATATAAGATGATTCGATTCCATTTATACTTTTGGTTAACTTTACAACTTTTCCAGTGTTACATATTTGTTAAAATTTTGCCTCAACTGTTGCAATCAATTCCAATACTTGCTAGCTCTAGCTGAGAGAGTTGTCTTCCAAAAACCAGCACAGCATATCCATCCAATAGATTTGCTATAGTTTACTCTTCAAAAATACAGCCAAGGATCATCTATCCCCAAAATACACGGATGTTCTTGCACATCGAGTTTCTCACAACATCAACAGCTTTGGAGTGTTATAAAATAGAGAGAGACAGAGATTTAAGACAGTTTCTATCAACAGCTATGAGTGTTTTAAAATAGAGACACAGATTTAAGACAATCCTGTGCCCAAAAATGCGCTTCTGTTGTTTTTACCTTTTGTTGATTCATATAGCACAAATTCTCATTGGGTTTTTTATTGTCTCTAGACAGTTTTGAGTTTTTACATCTATTTTATAATTCTTTCTGGGTTGTAGTCCCTGATTCCATAATGGGTGACCATGATCTGTGCATGATTCCACCAACCATCTTTGTTCACTTCTCTTTTCTGTGGCAGCTGCCAAGGAATCAAATTTGATAGTAATAATGTTAAAAGAAACAGTTCCTCATTTAAGCCACCAAATTTGAAATTTTCAAACATGAGATGAGGTCAAGCTCATGATTTCCATAAAGCAACATTATGTCCTAAAACCGACCTTTCGGATAACCACAGGCCTGCCTTCACTAGTTAACCAGACATGAAAAGATTAAATGACGGATTTTTTTTATGGTTTGTTGTGAAAAAGAATGTGTACTTTTATCATATCCGTTAAAAATTCAAATAAACGAAGGAAATACATCAAACAGACAACACATATTTTGAATGTATCAGGCCGTCATTTAACTTAAATTAGAAGTTACAACCGATTTGTAGCAATAGAATAGTATACAAATAAAGAACTACCAAAACCGAAACAGGGAAAGCACTATACAGAAAATTTCACGCCCTCATCATCAGCTGAAGTTCCCTTGAAAATTGTGAGCTTTCCCTTGTGTTCTAGTAGTTTCAAAGCTCGCATTAGAACTGTGCGATCAATTTCATGAAGCTCTGAGAGAGAGAGAGAGAGAGAGAGAGATCAGTACAACATTTAAAGGACCCAAAAAAAATATCTTTTTCCATGAATTTAGCAAGGCCTGTGAAGAATGATTAATAGAATTTCAATATTTTTCCCTACACAATTTGTAAAGCAAAAAAGTGAAATGGTTTTTAGCTTTATTTGACATGCTGCATTGTAACAGTTAATTGCAGAATATACTCAAGAAAAGAAAACTTCACTCTGGATTTCATGTATCCAATTAAGGGAAATGTCCAAAAAGAATAATATTAAGCTCCAATCATATCACAAAAATGAGGTATTAAATCTAATCAACAAGATGCTAACACCTGCAAGTAGGAACAAAAGTGTACACTTGATGCATAATACTGCCCAGTTCCTGCAATCACCATAGATAATCTTATAACAAGTATCAATCTCATTCATTGTCTTTGGCAACTATGACCAAATTACATCACCTGTGTTAATCAAGAAATTTTAGCTGAACTGTAGCTATAGTCACTCAATTTTAAGCTTGTTTCAATCAGTATGTCCCCAGAACTGAATTTCAGCTACACAGAGACTAGTATACAAGGCAGAACAAAATGCAACAATTTCATAGGTCCATAGCATCTAAGCTATAAGTCTACTTGATGTCAGCTTGACATTGTCTAGCAATAACTCTGCCAATTTTGGCAGTAAAAAATGGAAGTTGTTTGACCAATTTGCAAGGCTGACCTCAAACATATGAATTGTTATGGCTCTCATCTATCAAACTCTTTAAGGCCTAATTGAGTAGGCAGATTATAAAATAGGATTGAGATTATTAATCCATGGGACTCACAATCTATTGTTTGGTTACAATTTTTGTTATTTGGATTAGATTTTGAAGGACACTCTATCCAACAAATTGGCGAATTTTCTTAATCCTAGGCTATAACTAATAATGCAAAATAAACGTAGACAAGAGGGAATTATTTATTTCATTAATCCAGCTGAATTTATGGTTAAGACTTCGCCTAATAACCTTGAGGTTATGGGTTCAAGTCTTGAGACCACCACTTTGTACATTATGCCAAATGTTAGGTGTGTACTCAATCTTTCCCCTCCCAAACACACATTAATATATACTAATTGGGCGTTGTTTTTATTAATCCAGCTGGATAACTAATCCCACACTAATCTCATGAATTATTAATCCTTTCACTATTAGTCCTACTAATCATACAGGGCCTTAATGTATTATGTCCAATATCCAAAGGGCAGTGTTTCTATTGTAGCAAAGATTGGAAATTATTTTTTGGACAGCTGTAATTTAACTCGTATTAACAGATTATGCATTAATCTTAACAGCAATAGCAAGCACAAGGGTTTCCAAGGAAATTTTAGGATTATAGTTTACCTGTGCCACGGGATTCAGTCCCTGAACGAATTTCTTCAATTGTCATTACACTGTCTTCCAAGCCATTATCTTTCACCTAATCAAACAGGTATAAAAAATAACAATAAGAAAAAAAATAAAAAATAAATCATAAATCATAAACCATAAATAAAGCAAGTACACATCACTAATGTGCAGGTTCTTATTATTATGACATCACTACTCACAAAGCGTAAAATCAAGTCAGCCCAATCTTGAATGCGGTGCCAGAGGATAAGACATTTCCTATGTCCCTTATCCATCCATTCTGCACGGCCTGTTAAGAAAAAAAACTAAATTACCCCCCTAAGTTTACATGCAAGAGGAGAATGATCAGAATTCAACAAGACAATAAAATTGAAAATATAAAGGACAAAAGCAAACCTTCCGAAACCAAGGCTGAGAGAAATACCTCCCTTGCTTCATGGCTAAGAGACCCTGCATTAGCAGAATGAAACTGTAATTCAGCCACAACAAATAAAGTGAGCAAACAAATCAATTTCCTCAGTCAATAAACAAACAAAAATGCAAGGATAAGTGTGTGTGTGTGTGTGTGTTTGCTAAAATGGATTAACCTCTGTACAAGAGAATATAAAAAATATAAATGATCAAAACTTAGCTACACAACATCAAAATAAGATAGATTAAAATAAATAAGTAGGAAGTGAGCCCACCTTAAACACCTAGCAATCCACCAACCTCTGCACATTTTGAACCTCTCCTACTAGAATCAATTCATTTTGGCACACAAACATCTTTAAAACCTATACAGCCTCCTCAAATCAAACCATCACATAACACAAATCCCTCAACTCTTCTGTGTTTGCTCCACAAAAAATGATTGTGTCATAAACAAAAGACAAGCGAGATATTTTCTCCACTGAACCCCTACTGCTCCCAACAAATCTTGCAGTTCAACTAGTAAATAGAATCTTAAAATAATAACAATAATAATAAAACGAGTAGTAAATGCAGTTAATTTTCTCCACTGATCTCTGCCAAAGGTGGATCATGAATGCACAAGGCTTTATATCCCTTACCCTCAAACAAACAACTACTAATTACTAGGAGTGGAAGCGCACATAAGGTGTGTGCCAACTAATAGGAAAAGATTCAAATTTCCTATATATGCACACATTCATTGAAGATAAAAATAATTGTATCATCTAAAATTCTGTGTAGTTATCCACACTTCTCTATTATTAATTGTCTCTTCTATAATTACCTGTTCACGGTTTCTTCTCAAATCACGCCTTCCTCTTCCTTTATAGAGTCTTCCACACTTATATTATTGTCCCTTCTATAACTGCCTATTCACAGTTTCTTCTCAAACCACATCTTCCTCTTGTGCTTAAATTTAAATTGTTTATGAATTGCAAAATTTCTAATATACACTCTATGATTTAAAGGTCTTCAATATTCTCAAACTAAAGTAGTTGCTTTATGGGAAATAAAATTATTGACATGGCTTCAAGAAGAAGGTAACACCAACTCTATATGTTAGTATCAACAAAGAAAGGGCAAAACTGGAAAGCCACAGTTCAAGAGATATCTAAGGATTACATTGTTTGGCTGTTCTAGAAGTAGCCTAAACTATCACAATATGACAGCCCCACACACACACACACACACACACACAAAAGAAGAAAAAGAAGAAGAAACAAAGAAAGAACGAAAAGAAAGGCCCTCTGTTACATCAACAGCACATGGATAAAATCATAAAATCAAGTAAAATGTGATGATACATAAACAAAAACCATAATGTAGTTATGTATATGCATAAGGTCACTCTTCAGGCCAAGAGTAACAGAATTCCAGGCTTCACGGGGCATAAGTTTAGGCCTTGAAGAAGTCTTAATAGGTCAAATACACACGATACGTTAATTGATCATGATTGCCAATCAAAAGATTATCTTTGCTGGAAAAGTAAAGGACCAGACTTCACAAAACATCCTCTCACTAGACAAATGAAGATCATTCAGTAGCATATTTCATTGCTGAGTTAGAACATCCAACTGAAGAAATTACTGGCCATTTTTTAGGGACTATAGATTAACATTCCAACAACAAAAATAATAATAATAAATTAAATCAGTTTGATAGACCCTAATAATACTGAACAATGCCAGCATGTTGATATCAATGAACATATCAACACTTACGTACTTTAAATACACTCACAAGGTTTTAAGTGCAAGCACTGTTGAACAAAGAGCAAAATTTTGCACTTTGATTCAACCTCCTCACCCTAAAGGCCATGTTTGGGAAGTGGCTACTTTTTGGGCTTTTTGGCTATTTGGTTATTTTAGTAAGCTATTTTAGTTTTTATGTTTGGGAAGTTGGGTTGAATTTTTTGGTTGATTATTGTATTAAAAAATGTGTTTGAAATGATGTTTAAGGCTGAAATGACAAATTTGTCCCTAACCTCACTTTTTTCAAAATTAGTCTAAAGGGGCAAAGTTGTCATTTACCAACAATGGGACAGCCTGCCAAAGAGACAGTGGTAGGCTGTCACTACACTGTCAATGTGACACTGTAACTGCCCCCACTGCCGAGCTGCATTTTTGTTTAGTTTTTTTTTTTTTTTTAATAGCAATCATTGTTTATGGTACTATTTGAGGCTATTTGGCTTTTTAGTGTTTGAGGCTATTTTAGCCTCAAACTTGGGTTCCCAAGCAAGGCCAAAATAACATTCCTACTGCACACGGACCGTAAAAGCTACTAGTGTCCAAGAAAAATCCCAATTTTACCGTTTCCAATGCATTGAAATCCCTCGCATAGTGGCCTTCTAAACATCATGGTCACAACAAAGCACTCAAATGCTTTTAGAAAATGATTAGAAACATGAGATTTTTGTAGAAAGTAAGTAGGTAAGATGACAAAAGAGGAAGTAATGAAAAGATAGAGCTTACTTTCAATTGCAGGGTTTGAAAACAGAGGAAATTCTTTTTCCGGTTCAATTATAAAAATCTTTTGAGTTCTACAGTAATCAAGTATCAGTTCCTTCCAAAGTTGCATCTGCTTCTCCCGGGTGTCCTTAACTGGCTGCAAGCTAGACAAACGCAGAAAAAAGCATGCAAATGAATATCAAATTATAAATGAGTACACAAGATGTTATAATTATTTGTATTTATAAGTACCAATGAAGTATAGATGCAAAAGACATATCAAACTACAGGTGCACGCGTTCAGACAAAATGAAGGAAAACGAACCGGTTTTTACATCAAAACGCACTGCATTTAACCCTAAATTGGTACTTTAGCATTTCTTCTGTTCTTTACTAAGTTGTTAAGCCATATATATATATATATATATACGGAGAAAGTATGTCAAAGCAAAAGATCAATGGCTAATCAAGGCAAAAGAGAGCAAACAATTACGTGAAGTACGGCGGGTAATTGAAGAATTGGGGCAACTTGAAATCACCCAATTTGTGCATCTCTCACCCACTTCTTTCTTTGTGAATTGCCTAGAATTGGATCTGTTTAATAGGGGGGGGGGAAAAAAGACAAAGAATTCAGAAAACAAAGAAATAGCAACACCAATCATCATCAAAATATTCAAAATCAAAGTCCATACAAAACCATTTCCAATTCCCTATTTCATCACTTCTTGATTCAATATCTCTTCCATAATCAAACAAATGATCAATACATGACTTACAAATCAAACCCTAAATACAGAAGGGAAAGAAAAAAAATTGTCGAAACAGGGTATACAAATCATAGAGATTGAGTTTTTTTTTTTTTTTTTTTGAACAGCATAGAGATTGAGGTCGATCGCGAGAAAACTCACCAATTGACAACAGCAAGTGCGAATCACTGTAGAGAGAACCCGCGTTGACGACTTGAGTTCAAAATCGAATATGGCAAATTTACTTTAGCCCTTGTATTTCAATTGATGTGCAAACTACTCCTCATTTGAAAATAATCCCATAATCTTGTTGTCAAACATTTCCTTCGACTTGATCTTAAAAGAAATTTAAAAACTGAACAAGTCACTATTCTCGTATCATCTTATTTAAGCGGCATTACATTTCTGACACTTCATTTTAAATTTAACTCATATTTTATAAAAAAAATTAAAAAGTATATTTATTTCAAATATTCAAATCATATAAAATATTTGTCAGAAATAAGGGTTAAATGCTCATTTTTAACTTTTAAATGATATAAAAAGTACATACCTCTTAAATAAATAACTTATTACTTAGGTTACCTATACATAAGAATATTTTAATATTTTTTATTAATTTGTTAATAGACTAATGATACATTTCAATTCACATATCACAAGGGGGCTATGTTAGGGTACTCGCGGTTTGGCTGCGATCTAAAAACTTTTAATCCGTCATCTATTCAAATAAGATAAATTAGAGAAAATTAATCAACAACTGTTTGTCAGATTGATGGATGCTAATTGAACAAATTGACGGATAGATACAAACCGACTTAACGATTTACATTTTACAGATTTTTAACATAATAAAATCTATCGACATAAATTTATTTATTTATTTTTTGAATAACAATCTAATCTGTCTTATTAATTGACGTGGCTAAGCCCATAAAGGCCATAGCCCACTATAAACAACCCAAGCCCATCACTTGGAGCCCAGTACATAACCCAGCTGGTGGAGTTCAGAACAGCTGGAATCCAACATGACACAAAGAGCTAATGACAATTCAGACATATGGCAGGCAAAGGACAAGCCACATCAGCAGACAAAAATCTGCAAAGTTATTGGCACTGCACATCACCATTAAGGCAGCCCATCACAACATTTATTACGACAACACCTCTCCATCGGAACGGCACCACCTTACAGCACCACCTTACCCTAAACAAGGTAAGTTACAGCATAGACTTTCGGCGAGGAGGGCAGGTCGAAAGGGACAGTGAAATGATTACCAAATGATATAAACAAACGTTGAAGACAAGAAGAATGTTAAGCTTTCTATCTCCAATCTCTCTCTCTACATTCTTCTTCCTCTATTAACTTGCTCATCGGAGGATTCACTGAGGGACTACCCCGTTCCCCGTTGAACTTGCTTGCAGGTGATCTGGTGGGCTTGATCATTCGGACGTGGGCCTAAGGAGCTGGGATCAGTCCGATCCATCCCTTGGAACAAACTGTATTATTAGTTGGCGCCGTCTGTGGGAAGTGGTTCTTATCCGGATGCCAATTGTGCTCATTGTCGCCGGAGACCCTGTCCTAACAACCTTTTCCTCCTACCCATCCAAGTGTATGGTCACGACTAGATCCATGGCTTCTCACCATAATGCTGCCGACTATCAAACCGACCCTCCCAATCCAAACAACCCACCACAGTATTTCATTGAGCTTACTAACAGCATTAACCGCATGGCGGGGCAAAACCAGGCCCTGATAAATGCTTTACTCCAAAGAAATCTCCCTATGCCCCCTCCACCACCTCCAGATGTTCCACCCAACCAAGAACGAGCCCTGAGCCATACTTTCCCGCAACCCTATCCACCAAACTTGGAAGGTCTGCAACCTCCTTCCCCACATATAAATCCACCACCTCCACCCCCACACCCCATCGGTCGTGGCACCAGCCCCTGAAGGGGAATCCAGCAGCGTCCAACCCCCGTTTCCCTCCGGTGGTGACAACATTCCCCTCTGGGACGCTGAACTCCGAGCCATGAAGCTCCAACTCCAAGGGGTTATGCAGAACATCCAGCATAAACCCTCCCCCACGGCCAGCTCACCATTTGTTGCCTCCATCCGGGACATACCTCTGCCCGCCAAGTTCAAAATGCCCACCATCGACTCTTTTGACGGAACGACAGATCCGGTTGACCATCTGGAGACCTACCGCACCCTCATGATTCTTCATGCCTTCCCTGACGAGATCATGTGTCGAGCTTTTCCCGCGACACTGAAGGGGTCAGCTCGACTGTGGTTCAGCCAGTTACCAGCAGACTCTATCTCCACTTTCCAGTACCTCAGCGACTCCTTCCTTAGCCATTTTATTGGAGCCCAGCGCCAGCGCCGCCCGGCAACCCAACTCGTCAACATCCGTCAGACCGAGGGGGAGTCGCTGCGCAGTTTCGTTACCCGCTTCAACACCGAAGCCTTATAAGTAGCGGAAAACAATGACAAGGTCATCCTCACGGCTTTCATGGTCGGGCTACGGTCGTCTGATTTCCTTTTCTCCCTCTCTAAAAATCCCCCGACCTCCATGGCAGCCCTACTCTCCAAAGCCCAAAAATACATGAATGCCGAAGACTCACTAGCTGCTCGATAGGATCCAATAACTAAGAACCCGACCCCCAGAGAAAAGAGAAAAGACTCAGAACCCAGAAACACCCAGTATAACAGTCAAACACCCCACTATACCGACCGACCTCCTCGCGCTGACAGGTTGGCACCAACCCGACCGCCCGGTCGGTTCGAGCGGTACACGCCCCTTAATTCTCCCATAGAACAAGTCATCCACCAGATCCAACGGGACTACCCTCTCAAATAGCCCCTACCTTCACGGACCCCTTCCAATCGGAAAGACCAAACCAAATATTGCCGTTTCCACCAGGACCATGGCCATAACACTGATGACTGCATCAACCTCAAGGATCAGGTCGAGACCCTAATACGTCAAGGGCGTCTCAGCCGGTTCACGAACACCCGCCCCCAGCAGAGGCAAAGAATCGAGCCCCTCAGAAACGATCGCCGGCGCACCCCACCCCGGCAGCCAGCCCAACCTAACCAAGGCCATGATCGCCCTTCGCAACAGCCTTGGCCCCCAGGTAATCCCCCTCCACCAGTTGGAGAAATCCGAGTTATTTCAGGTGGCCTTACTTATGGGGGACCATCCCACTCAGCTCAGAAGGCCGAGCTCAGAAAGATAAAGGAGGGCTTAGACAAAGCCGTCGCCACGGTAGACCGACCCTCCAAACAGCCCAAGCAATGGACAGAACCCATCACCTTCACGGACGCCGACTGTACAGGCATCCGTTATCCTCATGATGACCCTTTCGTCATTTTTGCCCTCCTCTCCAACTATAAGGTCAAACGAGTTCTCATCGACAACGGCAGCTCTTCAGACATCATATTCCTCAATTGTTTCCGCCAGCTCAAGATTGGGGAGGAAAGTCTGTCTCCCCTCCAAACCCCTTTGGTCGGTTTCACTGGCGACCGGGTGACCTCCATCGGCTCCATCGATCTCCCCATCACCATCGGCGAGTACCCACGGCAGACCACAAAGTTGCTTACCTTCTTCGTGGTCGACTGTCCCTCTGCCTACAACATCATCCTTGGTCGCACTGCCCTCAATGCTTTCCAAGCTATCACTTCAACCTACCACCTCGCCATAAAATTCCCTACTGACCTGGGTGTCGGGACAGTAAGGGGAGAGCAGACCGTAGCCAGGGAATGTTATGTCGCCTCACTCAAAGAAGTCAAGCTGAAGGAGGCCATGATCATTGAAGGACTCTACGTCCGAGATGAGGACGAACTGGTCAGAGGAGAACCGGTGGAGGAGCTCGTTGAGGTTCCCATCGATCCCACCAACCTAACGAAAACTGCCAAGATCAATAGCCAACTATCCCCCCAAGCTAAGGCCGACCTTACCGCCCTTCTGATCGAACACAATGATGTATTTGCCTGGACCCATTCAGACATGCCGGGCATTGACCCCTCTTTCATAACTCACCGCCTCAGCATCGAACCCCATTTCCGACCTTACCGCCAGAAGCAGCGCATCTTTCATCCAGAGCGCAACACTCTTATAGCCGCAGAGGTTGACAAGCTCCTTGAGGCCCACTTCATCAAAAATGTGGATTACCCTAAATGGTTGTCAAACGTGGTCCTAGTCCGCAAGAACAACGGCAAATAGCGACTCTGTGTCGATTACTCTGACCTAAACCGAGCTTGCCCCAAAGACAGCTACCCACTTCCCCGCATAGATCTGCTGGTCGACGCCACGGCCGGTCATCAAATGCTCAGCTTCATGGATGCTTTCTCTGGGTACAACCAAATCCTGATGCACCCGTCCGATCGGGAACATACATCCTTCATCACCGACCGAGGCACTTACCACTACCGCGTGATGCCATTCGGACTGAAGAACGCTGGGGCCACCTATCAACGGTTGGTCAATGCCGTTTTCCATCATCAGATAGGTCGGAATATGGAAGTGTATGTCGACGACATGCTAGTCAAGAGCAAACTCTCTACTGATCATTTGACCGACCTACGAGAGACCTTCGCCACCCTCCTCAAATACCAAATGAAGCTCAACCCAGAGAAGTGCACCTTCGGCGTAGGATCTGAGAAGTTTCTGGGTTTTATGGTCAGTCAGCGAGGCATTGAAGCTAACCCTGAAAAGATCAAGGCCTTGATTGAGATGCAGTCACCCAGAACGGTTAAGGAGGTTCAAAGGCTCACTGGCCGAGTTGCGGCTCTCAACCGCTTCATTTCCCGTGCAACAGATAAGTGCCTACCGTTCTTCAAAGTTCTTCGGCAAACTTTTGAATGGACAACTGAATCTGAAGAGGCTTTTCAGGAGTTGAAGCAGTGCATGGCCAATCCCCCTCCTCCTTTTACAAGCAGTTACGGACGAGCCCCTCTTCCTCTATTTAGCCGTCTCAATCACCGCAGTCAGTGCAGCTCTTATCAAGAAAGACAGCTCTGTCCAACGGCCGGTCTACTACATCAGTCGGGCTCTCAGGGGAGCAGAGCAGAATTACCCGCTGTTAGAAAAACTGTCATTGGCCTTGGTCACCGCCTCCAGACGGCTCCGTCCTTACTTCCAGGCCCATTCCATAGTGGTTCTCACCGACCAACCTTTGAAGAAGGTCATGCAACAACCAGAACTTTCCAGCAGACTCATGCAGTGGTCAGTGGAACTCAGTCAGTTTGACATCTCCTACCGACCTCGAACAGTAATTAAGGGACAGGCTGTCGCAGATTTCATCCTCGAATTCACTAATCCTACCCCAACCACTGCCCCTTCACCCCACCAACCCCTACCGAGCCAGAAGACCCGCATTCTTGGACTCTCAACGTCGACGGATCATCCCGCAGGGAAGGTAGTGGGGCTGGCCTCATTCTCACCGCCCCTGAGGGTGGCTATTTCAAATGTGCTCTCCGTTTCTTGTTTAATGCCAGTAACAATGAGGCCGAATATGAGGCATTGATAGCAGGACTCCGCCTCGCCAAGGACATTGGAGTCAGCCACATCCGGGTGTTCAGCGACTCCCAGCTCATTGTCGGCCAGATTATGGGGGAATTCGATGCCAATGAGGACACAATGCGGGCTTACAGGGATATGGCACTCCCCCTCGTTCGCCTCTTCAATACCTTCCACATCAAGCACATACCTCGAGCGGAAAACTCCAAGGCAGATGAGATGGCTCAATTGGCCTCTGCAGACCAGCCCGACCTCAACCATGGTGTCCGCCTCGAATACCTAGCCCACCCGACCCACAAGAAGTGCAGTTCCTTTAAAACGAACCCATCCCGTGGGCGTCCGACATCTTCTTATTTTTGGCAACGGGGGAACTCCTAGATGACCAACAGTAGGCCGCCAAAGTCAGGGTCCGGTCGTCCAATTACATCCTGGTCAGTGGCGTCTTGTACAAACGTGGTTTTTCACGACCATACCTACGATACCTCAATTCGGCTCAAGCAACCTATGTAATGCGGGAAATCCATGAGGGAATTTGTGGTAATCATTCGGGCGGCAGGTCTCTAGCCCACAAAATACTCCGTACTGGTTATTTCTGGCCAACTCTCAATCAAGATGCGACCGATTTCGTGCTCAAATGTGATAAGTGTCAACGTTTTGCCAACATCCCCCATGCCCCTCCTACAGAGTTAATCACACTTTGCAGCCCTTACCCGTTCGCCAAATGGGGGATCGACTTGGTCGGTCCACTTCCCACCGGCCGAGGCCAGACCAAGTTCGCGATTGTCGCCATTGATTACTTCACGAAGTGGGTAGAGGCAGAACCTCTTGCAACCATTACCGAGCGAAACACAACCAAGTTCATCTGGCAATCGATCGTTTGCCGGTTTGGCATCCCTCAGGCCATTGTCTCCGACAACGGTAGACAATTCGACAACACCAAGTACAGGAAGTTATGTGCCGACCTCCAGATTAGACCACGTTTCTCTTCTCCCGGCCATCCCCAAGCCAATGGCCAAGTTGAGGTCACCAACCGCTCTCTTCTGAAGATCATCAAGACTAAGCTAGAAGCTGCTAAGGGACTTTGGGCTGAGGAACTACCGAATGTACTCTGGGCTTACCGAACTATAGCTTGGACTCCCACTGGGGAAACCCCTTTCTGCCTCACATACGGCGCTGAGGCGGTTATTCCGGTGGAAGTTGGTCTGCCTACTCCTAGGGTTTCACACCCGGATCCAGCACTCACCGAAGAGCTCCGTCGGGCAGACCTGGACCTCCTTGAAGAGCTCCGAGAAACCACTGCTGTCAGATTGGCTTCATACCAACAGAAAATGAGAACGCACTACAACCGCAAAGTCCGACCAAGGGAGTTCGCCGTAGGGGATCTTGTCTTGAGAGAAGCAACTCTTGCCACCAAAAATCCGGCTGAGGGTAAATTGGCAGCCAAATGGGAGGGACCTTACATCGTGAAAGACCGACCACGCCCAGGCACTTACCGACTTTAGGACATGGAAGGTCGAGACCTCCCACACCCATGGAACACCGAACACCTGAAACATTACTTTCAATAAGCTCCTACTTTTGTATTGCTCAGATATTGTATTTTCTTTTCGGCAAACTTACACATTCTTAATATCCCCTCACGCAATGTAACTTTTTGCTTAACTGGATTACACTTTCCATGCCATCAACTATGTGTCTCAGATTATCTATATGGTGTCTCAATGACGTTTTGACTGCAGCACTCACAAAAAGCCTCAGCCAGACTGAGCACGAAAAGCCTCAGCCAGACTGAGCACTAAAAGCCTCATCCGGACTAAGCATGAAGCACTCGGCCAGACCCAGCCTAAGCATAACAAGTCTCCGCCAGACCGAGCACCACAATTTCAGGTTCAGACTAAATTACTTACAACGTCAGTGAATCATAGCTTAGCCCCAACTGAGCACGCGTGCAGGATTCGATCAAAGCCATCTATGCCAACTTCAAGCTTGTGGAATTAGTAGACACACTTAGTCACAATTCCAGGTCCAAGTCTTTCCACCACTCTTTGTTTAGTCAAATTCCAAAGACGTTCTTACACGTTTTCTTTACGAGTCAGGTTATTTTCTTCTCAATCAAACTCTTACAAGTCAGCCTGTTTCCTTACAAGCCAAGCCTTACTCCAATAAACCACTAATCTCATTCAGTAATGTGGCAAACACAAACTTATAATTTTATTACATTTTAAGTTTCACTCTGCATTAAGGAGTTCCTAACTTTACTCTGTATTGAGTTTTTATTACAACTTCAATTTCACTCTACACTGAGGAGTTCTTAAATTTAGTTCTTATTACAAGTTTCACTCCACCTTGCACTTCACAATGAGTTATACACACGCCCCATCCACGCCTCATTCATTTCAGTTGCACAAGCACAGACAATCAAATGAAAACATAATTGAAATTTTATTTATTCAGAAATTTGTACATGAGTTCATTACAGCCATTCAAAAAAAAAAAAAAAAAAAACTTTTAAGTACAAACTTTTTTCACTCCACTTATTCCTCCTCACTAGAGACAAGGTCTTCTTCTTCAATACCCTCATCTAGGGGGGTCTGGGCCACATCATCTTCACCAATTGTTACACTACTGAGGTCTAAGTCTAGGAACAGTTCTTCAGCCCTGCGTTTGAACATTTTCCAGCCACTGTCCCAGAACTCAGCCATTTCGTGTTTATAGAAGTCTGACTGCTAGAAGCTCTCAATTACTTCTGCTTCAGTTCTGCCCCCAGCGGTCGTCCTCGATGGGCCCGCCCCCCCCCCCGACTCCTCCCTCACCAAGCTGCTGGCGACCGCAGCATCCACAGTCATCTGAAATTCAGCAGACCCCTTGAATTGATCCACTGCTGCAACATACAGATCGGGGTAAGCCACCCTTTCAGAGGCTACATTCGCTCTCTCTTCGTCCAGCTCCTTCTGCAGGGTCGCCGTTTCAGAGGCTGCCTTAGCCCTTTCTTCCTCGAACTCCTTCTTCAAGGTCTCCCTCTCAGCAGTCGCCTTGGCTCTTTCTACCTCCAACTCTTTCTGAAGGCTCTCCCTCTCTTCCACTGCCTTTGCACGCTCATCCTCCAGCTCCTTCTGCAGAGCACCAATCTTAACGTCTGCCTCATCCTTCTGCATGAATAGCTCTTCATTACTGCTCATCGCCTCTTCATGACATTCGACTGCGACCGCGCAGGCTTTTTGGGCTTCATCCAACCTCTTCTGCTCGCCAGCTAGTTAGAACTTGAGTGACACAACCTGGCGGCGTGTGTTCTCCAACTCCACATTGACCGCTTACAGATCAGCATGGGCGCTCTCCCAAATTGCACTCTCCTTCTTCAACTTCGCAAGCTGAGCCTTGGCCTCATTCGCCTTGAGTTTTGCAGCCCCCGCCTTCCTCAGCAGAGCCCCTGCTAAGGTGGTTACCTCCATTTGAGCAGAGCATAACCCCCTCAGCAGTTCAGCCTCGTTGAATCTGGCTGTTGAGTGCAAGGCTGCCTCTTCCACAATCCCCATAAGGCGGTCTGCCCCTGCCCTGGCTGGGCCTTCTTCTCCCTCCAGCCGCCCCGCCACTGCACGAGCGTGGTAGATCGCAGTAGTCAGACTGACTCCCCCTCCTTGGGGTGCAGGACCCCCCTGGGGCTGTTCTCCCCTCCTTGGCTCAGGGCCAGTTGCCCCACCTTCTACTTGCACTTCAGGGGCGACCCTCGCGACCCCTGGGCGATCGCCGCCACCACTGGAACGACTTTCATGACCTCTGAGGCAATGTCCACCACTTCTGGGACAATTACGCTTCTTGGGGTCTCCTCCACTCCCCTCCCCCTCTGCCTCCTTGGTCGTACTGGCCTCTTCCACCCTTACTTCTCTCATTCTCTTCTGGGCAGGCTCTTCTTCACTCCTCCTCACCCTCCTCTTCTTATTCTTCTTCAAATCATCCCCCACCTTTTTCGCTTGTTCCTTCACAGGATCCACTGGGGGCGGTCGGGGCACAAAACTGCTTAAGTCTTTCTCCTCCAACGGCTTGGGGCGCGGTCGGATCCGTTCTTTCGCGACCGGCTTCGGAGCAGGCCCCAGTTGGGACTCTTTATACTTGTCCGCCCGCGCGAACAACCTCCTTTTCTTCTCCTCCTCCGCCGTTTTCCTCTGCACCTCCAACTCCTCCTTTTCTGAACCCCCTCCCAACGGCTGCGGTCCCAAGTTTAGGGCAAATAGAACCGACGGTAGGACAAGCTCGTCCCACCTTATTCCTTTCTCCTCCCTCCAATCCCTCACCCTCTTCACTCGGTCCTCAGTTGCCTTGTCCAGCTTGGGCTTGACCGATTTGGTGGGCACCTTCCAAGTTGTACGAACTCCCGCCCCACCGTTTGCCGCCACAAAGAACCACCTTGGCCTCTAGCCTTTTACCGAAGATGGCAGACTCGCCACCAGACCTCGTCCAGCCACCGCCTGCAGTGTAACCCAAGTGTCCTGCTGGCTGGAGGCCTTGTAGCACGAGAAGAACTCATCTACCGTCAAGGCCAACCCTCCCGTTGCTTGCGGCCAGGAACTCGCGCACGCCATCAATATTTTCCAAGCGTTTGGCATCAACTGACCTGGCGCCACATCCAGTTTATTCAACACATCAACCACAACTTGAGGCAGCGGTAGCCTCACACCTCCCCACAATGCCTCCTCGTACAAGCTAAATTCCCCCGGTCTCACATCCGACGCCCTCTCAGTAGATGTCGGCAGCCTCAACCCTATTTCCAAAGGAATCTGGTACTTCTCCCTTATCCCCTCCAACTCCGCCGGTGTAAGAATGAATCTGTCCGCCTTTGTATGCCAGTGATCTGGTTCTGCCTGGCTGATTGGCCTTGGAGCTGCTATCATGGTGGAACCATGGGATTGTACCACCAACTCCCCCACCCTTTCCGTCCTGTACTGCTGCGCTAACTCCACTGCATCATCATCACCAAGTGAATCCACCCTGGCATTCCCAGTTTCTTCTTGAGCCATTTCTGTGGTGTGTCTGCGAATCGCTTCGGATGTAAGTCTACAAAGGAATAAACATTTGGAATGTTTTGATTTTTTGTAAACAAGTAGGTGAATCGAATGATGCCAAAAGCCCACGGTTTGCTCGTATTCCAAGGATCCCAATTAATTTTTGCCAGTTTGAAAACTTTTCAAATCATCCGCCAAAACTGTCTTTTCAACACCCATAATGACCTCCCGCTTCATTTCTATTCCAATGCCTAATCTCCCCCCACGAGATGTTGCCACGTGTACGCCCACGATCCACTGTCTTCTCCCCTTACCATGTCTTTTCCACTTCAAATCACCACGTGACACGCTACCTCTTGAGCCCCGCGCCCCTCCGCCTTACATGTCGCGGTCGGCCCTCCTACTCGGCCAACCCTCGCGGTCAGCCCTCCTCGTGGTCGGCCCTTCCACTCGGCCAACCCTCGCGGTCAGCTCTCCTCGTGGTCGGCCCTCCCACTCGACCAACCCCCGCGGTCGGCCCTCTCACTCGGTCACCCTTCGCGGTCGGTCCACCTCACGGTCGGTCCACCCCCTCGGTCACCTCTGCCGGTCGACCCCCATCCTCATTCTCTTCATTAGTATTCCCTTCGTTGGACTAAAACTGCACTCGGGAATGGGGGACTACTGACGTTGCTAAGCCCATAAAGGCCATAGCCCACTATAAACAACCCAAGTCCATCACTTGGAGCCCAGTACATAACCCAGCTGGTGGAGTCCAGAACAGCTGGAATCCAACATGACACAAAGAGCCAATGATAATTCAGACATATGGCAAGCAAAAGACAAGCCACATCAGCAGACAAATATCTGCAAAATTATTGCCACTGCACATCACCATTAAGGCAGCCCATCACAGCATTTATTACGACAACACCTCTCTGTCGGAACGGCACCACCTTACAGCACCACCTTACCTTGAACAAGGTAAGCTACAGCATAGACTTTCGGCGAGGAGGGCAGGTCGGAAGGGACAGTGAAATGATTTCCAAAGGATATAAGCAAACGTTGAAGACAAGAAGAAGGTTAAGCTTTCTATCTCCAATCTCTCTCTCTACATTCTTCTTCCTCTATTAACTTGCTCATCGGAGGGTTCACTGGGGGACTACCCCATTCCCCGTTGAACTTGCTTGCAGGTGATCTGGTGGGCTTGAGCATTCGGACGTGGGCCTAAGGAGCTGGGATCAATCCGATCCATCCCTTGGAACAAACTGTATTATCATTAATAATTATTACGGATAATAATTCAATAAATCTCTATCTTAACAATGATGGCAAAAATCCAAAAGAGATTATTAGGCAATTGTTTGAGTGAATCTGTCCAAATTTCGAAAAGCATAGCGTATCTACATACATACCCAGGTGTATGTATACATTTGTGTGTAGGTTAAAAAAGAAAAATAAATAAACAATAAGAAATAAAATAGTAGTCGAGACCTCGTTTGAGAACAGACTAATTTAGTAATTTTTTAGTTATTTGACTAAAATATAAGCTAAAAAAAATTAATATGTTTGAGATGACTTTTTACGAAAAGATGTGTAAAAAGTAAAGAGGAAAGAGAATATTTGACTTTTTGGTATGGATTGATAGCTTTTTAGTTTTTTTAGTGAATTTTTGAATTTTTGGCTAAAAAAGTCACTTGCCAAACGAGGCCTGAGTATTTCAAAAATAGAATTTGGTAAGAATGCTCGTGGTTCGGTGTCAGCTTGAGAATCTTCAATTCATCCTTCATCTAAAATTAAGCAAATTAAACAAAATTAATCTATATCCGCCCTCTTGTCATCATGTGTCCATCCAAAATATAACAGATCAGTTCGATTCGATCAATTTAGATGAACCAGTATCTTCGCTGAACATCCTAAACTATACAATATGACTATAAGCTTATTTTTATACTTATTACTAAAAAGTGTATAAAAAAGTAAACAAATAATATCACTCAAGCCAAATGAGCTCAAATGACATGAATAATTCGCACGTAAGCTAAATCATAATAAGAAAAATGAAATTTGTCCAATCAAATATAATGAAGATCCGAACACGTGTTGCACAATTTATGGGTTTCGACCCGGTAGAGGTCGGGTTTTAGGTAGGTTGGTTGGTGGGTCCCTCATTAAATGGTCCATATAAAAATGAAACATTTCATTCAACGGGTCGTCGTCTTGGACGAAGAGTTTGAGAGTCTGCTGGTCGAACTAGGCAACTGTGAAAGGCAACTGTGAAAAAATCCTCATTCCCATTTCAGGTGAAAGAAACCCCCCTCTCTCTCTCTCTATATATGTGTATATATATATATATAGGAAGATATGTGTATGTGTTCTCTAAATTTTGGGCAAATTTGAGTACATCGATTAGTGATTAAAGGTCAGCAATGAGTGATTAGCTTGAAAATTATTGGATTGTAGTTTCTACCAATTTATAATAAACTTCAGAAAGAGTGAATTGATGCATTCATCACTAATCAATCCGTACAAAGATTTCGTTATGGTTTTGCTTTCGTTTTCCTCTGTTTGGTTGCTGGGAAACTGAGGGAAAAGAAAAGAAAATATTTTTTTTAAACCCTGTCAAATGCATAGCTATATGTGTGTAGTTAAGTGGAGAATTTTTAACTTTTGGTTGAGATTTTTAATTTATTTGATTTTCTTTACATTTGGTGAAGTTTTCTTTTAGGTGGAAGTGAATTCGCTGACGTTGATTGCAACTTGCCTCAGTTGAATATTGGCTTTCGAGGTCTATTGAGAATTAAAGAACAATGGAAGTGTAAGTTAATCTAAGAAATTTCAGGAATTTCTTCAATTGCTTCTGTGATATTTATACTATATATGTAGATATAATTTTAATGTGTATAGCAAAAGATGTTTATTGAAATTTGGGTTGGCTAAAAGATTGGAGTGTATAATGATTTGTATTTTGGTTTTTCAAATAGAGTTGCTTCTGCTCCCGGAAAGGTCTTGATGACTGGGGGTTATCTTGTTTTGGAGAGGCCCAATGCGGGGATTGTACTCAGTACGAATGCTCGATTCTACGCAATTGTGAAGCCACTTTACGAGGAAATTAAACCGGACAGCTCGGTATGGATGCGTGATCATTCTTTAAAAGTTATATACTCTTCAGATTAAGTGTTGGTTTGTCTATGTTTTTATGTTTCTTGTTTTCTCATTCATTATCCCAATTCTGAGCATGTTTTTGGTGCAATGATGCTTGTACCGAATTGAGGAGATGAAGTTAATATTTGGGTTATGCTTGTACTCTGTTGATTGCTTTCTGCAATTGAAGAACAATTGTTGTCTTTCAAGGTTATCTATGTCTCTGTCGATATGCTCTTTTATCTCTTGCAAATTCACGCTGATGAGGCAAATTCAAAACAACTCCATTTGGTAGATATTTCTCTGAAGGCTAGTTGTTGTGGAGGCAACCTAAGTTGAACTGCAATCTATTCTAGTATTGCACACTGTGGTGAAGTATTATTTTCTTTTTTTCCTTTTCTATGTCAAAAATAAATGAGAAGTACTGTTCTAGTTTCTTAAAATGGGAAAAATTAGCATGAGAAAATTCAGAGATCTTCGTAACTTCCAAGTGCATTGTTTAGCATGTTAGGGAAAAATGCCAATGTGATCCTTAAATATCTTACACGTAAGAAGTTGTATTAAGGATCAAACCATGATTTCTCACTGCAGTTTGTGTTATTTTATTTTATTTGGGCACTTACTTGCTTGATTCTGCTTGTACTTTTTAGTATTGAAAATTTGTTGCCGTATTGGCTCCTAAGAGGAGTATTTTTATTAGGATATTTACTGGGCATGATATTTTTATTCTATGGTAACCTTTAGTATTTGTAATTGCTATATTGTCTTCATGGCCTTTTTGCCATGGACAGATGTGAAATTAACTTATCATCAGATATGAAGAGAAACTACATGCAAAATGTCACTAAAAGGTTAAAAATTGATTTTAGTAGATACCATTTAGCATTTATTAAATGAATTGTTGCCTTAGAGCATCCACACCAACCTCTTCAAATTTTTAGTCAAATTAAAGTTATTTCACTATTTTAGGTAGTCAGCTGTTAGCACCTACTGCATCAAACTCTCTATTCTAACTTATTCTTATTAAAATATTATTTTCTTATTGTGTTTGTTAGTCTTTCTTTTTTTTATTAAATTGATAAGTTATTAGCCAAACAATTCTTAAAAAATGAAAAAAAAAAAACAAAAACAAAAATTTTTCGTTGACCGGCCAAACTTCCAGGCGGACATCTGATAACACTAATTTAGCGATGAACAATACCTCGCTTGTTGTAGCGAGATACTGCAACAAACATATATTTTGACGAGCTACAAGCGAGTTTGATGGAGCTGATTTTTTAAAGTTTATTAGCTAAAAAATGATTTTGAAGAGCTTGATGAGGATGCTCTTATCCACACCAACCTCTTCAAATTTTTAGTCAAATTAAAGCTATTTTACTATTTTAGCTAGTCACCTCTTACCATCCACTGCATCAAACTCTCTATTCTAACTTGTTCTTATTAAAATATTATTTTCTTATTGTGTTTGTTAGTCTTTCTTTTTTTACCCACCCAAAAAAGTCTTTCTTTTTTTATTAAATTGATAAGTTACTAGTCAAACAATTCTTAAAAAATGAAAAAAAAAAAAAATTTGACCGATTGACCGGCCGGACGTTTGGCCGGACTTCCGGGCAGACATCCAATAATACTAATTTAGCGATGAACAGTACCTCGCTTATTGTAGTGAGATATTGTAGCAAATCAAAATTTTGACGAGCTACAAGCGAGTTTGATGGAGCTGATATTTTGAAGTTTATTAGCTAAAAAATGATTTTGAAGAGCTTGATGAGGATGCTCTTACTAGCTCCATATTTTGTGCTCAATATTTGTGATATTATTGTTTTCTTCATGCTTTTTCAGGTATGGACAGAAGTGAAATTAACTTCTCCTCAGATGTCAAGAGAAACTACCTACAAATTGTCCCTAGAAGATTTAACATTTCAGTGTGTCTCTTCAAGGCAAGTTTCTATTAGTTTGTGCTATATTTGTGTTTTATTTATTAGTAACCAAATGTTTCCATTTATCTTTGTATGTCCTTCTGTCCAAAAGGCAATTATTTTGAATGGTTTCTCTGATCTTAATAATTATTTTGATGCTTATTATTGTTGGCTTCAAATCTCAGTGAATCAAGGAACCCCTTTGTGGAATATGCAGTGCAATATGCAGTAGCAGCAGCCCATGCAACATTTGACAAGGATAAGAAGGAAACATTACACAAACTACTTTTGCAAGGTAATGTTTGATTCTTCATCTTTCTTATATAAAAATTAACCAATTAAAAAATCTAATATCTCAACTGGATTAGTAATGCAGGTCTTGATATTACAATCTTAGGTTGCAATGACTTCTATTCATATCGGAATCAGGTATCCTATTCTTCCTATTATACTTCTAAAAATTGTTAACTTATTTGATCTTTAGTTGTATTTATTTTCTTATCTTTTTTTCCTATCATTTTTTCTACTTTTTATGAAAAATTTTAGTTTATTGTTTCTGGCATTCAGTTGCTGACAACCAGCATGTATTGCAACAATTATCGTGTAAAAACCTTTAAGCATTTTTACCAGCCATTGAGTAGATATCTACAACTCTGAATTCTGGTCGGTGGTTTCTTTTCCAAAATTTAATTCCTACGGAAACTTCTACCACAGTGATTACACTGCACTACTCCATTCTGTACCATGGAAACATTTTGGCCTTGTTTGGTTTAACTCTCAAAACACAATTTCTGAAAAAAATTTCCAAAATTTTGTTTGGTTGGAAAATTTTTTTTCAAAAAATTTCAAAATCACTTTCTCTCTCCTACACATCAATCAATCACTTTTTCTCTCTCCTCTTTCTCTCAACCACTTTTTCTCTCACACACATATATACTCAACTACAACAAAATATCAAATCATCCCAAACTCCAAAACTCCAAAACTATTTTCAAAATATACCCCAAACAAACCAAAAAAAATTCTAAACTTTCTCCCCAAAATTTTTTTTGAAAATTTATCTCAAAACACAAACCAAACACACCCTGTGTTTTTTGCTTCAGATGCTGTTTTTTTGTGAGTTTTCTGTGAATAAATGTACCAGCTCTGTTATTTGTTTTGCATTACATCTTTGGAAGCTAGTTAACAGGGTTAATAATGTAAAATCAATTTGGGGGGGGGGGGGGGGGGGGGGGGGGTTGTTGAAGGAAAGACACAAAGAAAATGAATTACAGCATGCCTTTGGTATTTGGGATGGCATCACATATCTCAAAAATGGCTAAAGATTTCATGGGATGGGATTGTCCCTATTACATTGGTTGAAAGAACTGCATATAAATACAACTAGTATGTGACAGAGCACCTGAAAGTGTTTTTTCTTTTATTTCTTCAGGAAAAGTTCACATGCTTTATAAACATATCAGGCTTGATGATAGTTCCCATTTATGATCATCATGGATTTTCAAGCCCTCCTAAGAACATGTTTCATCTGAATTCTCTTTGCCACCTGATGATTAAAGACCCAAATGTCAATTTGTTGTACCTTGTGTTTTCATCTTTGTAGATTGAAGCACGTGGACTCCCCCTGTCACCTGAATCATTAGCTTCCCTTCCACCATTTACATCAATTACTTTCAACACTGAAGTAAAGGGAGAAAACCGCAAGCCTGAAGTTGCAAAAACTGGATTGGGATCATCTGCAGCTATGACAACTGCAGTAGTTGCTGCTTTACTTCATTACCTTAGAGCTGTTAATCTTCCCTCATTTTCTGAAGAACAACACCAGGAAAAGGAGAATTCTGTGGATCTTGATGTGGTGCATGTGATAGCTCAAACGGCTCACTGCATTGCACAAGGAAAAGTTGGCAGTGGGTTTGATGTTAGTTCTGCAGTTTATGGGAGTCAACGTTATGTCCGCTTTTCACCAGAAGTGATTTCTTCTGCTCAGGTCTCTCTCTCTCTCTCTATATATATATGTGTGTGTGTGTGTGTGTATATAATATGCATAGTCCAGATATTATTCTTTTAATCATTATGTTGTCCCTCTCCCATATTTTAGAAGACTTTTTGAACTGCTTTGCAGGGAGCATCAGAATTTCTTATCCTAACTATCAAAGTAGAACTGACACAGAATCGCAATAACAACAACGATTTTTACAAGATGTAATCAGAGATCCCAGCCTTAGATATAAATAGGAGAGGATTGAGAATTCGAAGATATAATAAATGAAAAAAAGGGAAAAAAAATGTTGACTAGTGAAATAGGTATACAACAGATTTCAAATAGATGAAGAACAGGTCTAAAACTCATTGGAGAAACTATGAAAAATATACGAGCAGATAAATTCTTAAGGCCACCCAAATAACTTACCTTCAAATAAAAAATTTTGTAACATGAAATACTTAATTTTTAATGTGGTATTAACATAACTGTGCATTAAAGCACAGGTAAGACAGCATTAGTGTTCCACGGAGGCATAAATCATAATTCATCAATAATCAAAAGATATCTTGAAAATATTCAAATTATCGAATATCACCTCTGTGACTGTGCTCATGATGGGCGAGACTAGAGAACAAGTAAGAAGAAGGTTACAAAGTTATGCAAGAGGAGTTTTTGCTAGTACCCTTTTGTTGAACCACATTGCAATGAGAGCTGCTTGTTTAGGCCAGTTCATGTGGCAGCTTGTAAGTCTCTAGGCCATGTAGGCATGTTTAAGGAATGCTATATATTATCTTTGTAAATATTGTCAATATTTTTCGTGCTGGCATGCATAGTGCAGTAAGGCTGCTGATTTTTACAAAAATGGCAGATTGATTTTCCAAATAGACTTTTATTTTCTGAATTTAATCATTAAGTCACTGACCTCTTCCCTTGAGAAGGCAATAACCTAATTGTGCTCTTGTCAATTCAGCATTTCAGGGTGTTGGCAGGGGATTGAGGACAGACTTGACATTTTGGCTTTATTTACATGAATATCCCTAGACTTGATTCTAGGGTTTCACACTTAACAGTCCAATTTTCTAATGTCACAACCTACTATGCTATCTCTTACTCCTCCCCCTATGTCCCCCTCCCTGAAGGAATGAATCATATTAAGAAAACAAAATCATAGTTAACTCAACTGGGTTGCTTTCATTTATGGCTGCAAGCCTCTTGGCGCCAGATTAATAGTAGTTGATGCAAAGCTTTGATGAAGGAATTCATAAAATGCCCGTCTATCTTATTTTTGACATAAATTAGATGAAGAAATTTATGTATATGTAGAAGAATGATATCATCTTCCCCAAATCTTAGGCTGTGTTTGGTAGAGTGTTCTAAAATTAATTCTACCCTTACATTCTAATGCTATGTTTGGTTTGAGTTTTCAAATCATGATTTCAAAATACATTTTGAAAACATGTTTGGTAAAGCAGACAATTTTTGAATTTTTGGTCTACCTAGTCGTCCGCCCAGACATCCTCCCGGATGTCCAGTCGGTTGACCGGAACAGTACTCTTCTTCTTTTTCTTTTTCATTTTTTGCAATTGCCAATCGCCACTTGTTATTTGAAAATATATATATATATATATTTATTTTGATATTTTTTTAAATATAGAAATTATTTTTTTAGACCAAATAACAAATTATTTTTTTGAATTGAATTTTAAAAAAAAGTTTGGTTATTAGTTTTGAATAGAATTTTCAATAGATTTTTTAGTTGTGTGTTTGGTTATGAGTTATAAGTTTTTCAATTAAGTTTTGAAAACTCTTTTCAAAACTTATAACCAAACAACTTTTCTTATTTCATATGTCACATCACAAATTCAAAATTCTTTTCAAAACTCATAACCAAACAAATTTTCTCTTTTCAAATCATAATTCCAAAACTCACAAACTCAAAATACAACTCTATTCTCAAATCATAATTCTAAAACTCTACCAAACACTACCTTATATTTTCTTACAGATTTTCACTAAAATTTGTTGTTTATAAGTTTTCCTGATGTGGAGTTGCAGGATGCAGTCAAAGGAAAAGCAATAGAGGAAGTCATCGGTGATGTCCTGAATGGAAAATGGGACCATGAGCAGACTAAATTTTCGTTGCCTCCATTGATGAATCTTGTGAGTACATCATTGACATTTACCATACTTGCTACTTGATACATATTCATATCCATGCTCAATGGCAGACTTGGATATGTTATATGGCACTGAGATGACAAAATGCAACTTCCCTTGCCTAACATATTTTGTTAATCAGAGCAACTTTCTCATTAGGACCCCACTGGCCAGACGTGAAACATATAAGACTTTGACTTAACCAACATTCTTTATTTTCTATACAACTTTTTATTTTTTCCATTTTTTGAAAAAATGTACGCTTGGTAAGAGCTTTTTTATGTTCCCTGGAAACCATGGGAACACAGTTTCTTTATTAGTTGCTATTAGTGATTGTGATGCATATGCAGTTACTAGGAGAACCAGGAGCTGGAGGATCATCCACAGTATCAATGGTGGGTGCTGTCAAGAAGTGGCAAAAATCTGAGCCTCAGAAGGCCCTTGAAACTTGGAGAAAGTTATCAGAGGCAAATTCAGCACTTGAAATCCAACTCAATATGTTAAGCACAATGGCAAAAGAACATTGGGATTCATATAAATCCACTATCGACAACTGCAGCATGCATAGGTCAGAAAAGGTAATTTCGAAACTTGTTATACAAGTACCCACTAAAGAGGTGGAGGTATATGAAATTTTGCTGATGTTGTCACAGATTAAATTTTTTTAAGACAAGAATATTAATGGAAAAGGGATCTGGACAGCCTTTTTTCTTCTCTCTTTTGATAAGTCATCTAGACAGCCAGTTAATTAAAGAGGATTTCCATATTTTCATCGTCAAAAATTTGGCCAGTTCGATGTCTGAACCAATCTTTTGATGGGTTTGATTATTTTTGGGCACGATAAGAAAATCTATTGCAATTAACAATTGAGTATTTGCTCATTATTTGGTTGCTGTACTTTTTCCATTAAAATAAAATTGCACATTGCATTATTTGTATGTTTGTTCAAACACATTTATACATATGTAGGAGCATTATTCATCACATCCAGTATTTCAAAACTACTCGCATTCATAATAAGGAGGCCAGCTCTTTGGCAGGCTGGCTGTCCTGTCAATTTGAAGAGAATTCTTCTGGTTCATCGTTTTCTTGTCTCCACTTGATAGATTGGCCCCTTATTCGAAATGATTGAATTGGGTTGCTTGGACCCTTTTCTCTATGTTGTAGTTTTGGCTACTGTCTCCCATTGCGTTAACTTTGTGTGCCCTTGGGTTTGAGTCTCCCGTTTGATGAATTCTTTCAACTGTGCTGAATTCATCTATAATATTCTAGATGATCTTATAAACTCTGTTTGCATAAACAGTGGATGGAGCGAACTAGTGAACCAAGTGAAGCAGAAATTGTTAAAGCATTGTTAGGAGCTAGAGATACAATGCTTCAGATCAGGTGTCACATGCGCCTGATGGGTGAAGCTGCAGGCATACCGGTAGGTTCTCTTTACTATGATGCTTGTCTCCTCTCTCTCTCTCTCTCTCTCTCTCTCTCTATGTATGTATATGCATATGATATTATATTTTATGTGTGTATATAAATTCCTTTCTTTTTATTACTAAAAAAGATTGAACATATATTTCCTTTCGTCCTCTTTATTAATTTGTTTTATTGCTGCAATATAAATGCCTTATTTGTCCCTTTATAACTTCAAATTGGATAGATACTAAAATATATGTCAAACAAGTTCAACTCTTTTACGAGATAGTCACCTTTCAATGTCACATCCATGGGAATACCTCATTTTGCTATGATGTTCGTTGGTGAAAGTTGTTAATTCAATATTCAGTGTGTCAACTGTCAAATCACTTATTTATGCTGTGTTTGGATCTTGGATTTGTTGAGAGATTTGTGGAGAGAAAGAAATGGGAAGGGGAAAAAAATAGCTTCTACTTCATTCCGGTCCCTTTCGTTTTTCCTCCACAAACCAAAATCTGAACAGAGCTTCCATTTCAGAGTCGCTCTTCCACCATTTTTTTTACTGCACCTTTTTCTTTAAAAATTCGCAGATAGAACCTGAATCACAAACTGAGCTTTTGGACGCTACTATGAATATGGAAGGAGTTTTATTGGCTGGAGTTCCCGGAGCTGGTGGTTTCGATGCTGTTTTTGCAGTAACCTTAGGGAATTCAAGCAGTAATGTCACCAAAGCATGGGGTTCACTCAATGTTCTGGCCTTGCTGGTGAGAGAAGATCCTCATGGCATTTCCTTAGAAAGCAGTGATCCACGAACCAAGTAAATTACATCAGCCTTTGCTTCAGTTAATTCTGAATAAGTTGTCATCTTTCCATGTATTTTATTTTTAGTAGATTAAAAAATTTTCATATTAGGTTGGAGTGGCAACTTAATTTGCTCGAGTGAGAAATGTTATGGTATTTTTAATACGGAAATAAGCTTTATAGACATGTTTAGCCAGTGGAGGTTATACTAAACATTGAAAATCTGTAGCAATTTTGTTGAACATTCCCACCTGTTAAGGGCTTATGTTGAAGCAGCTACATGGAAAATTGGAATAACAGAATGATTTTTAATGTTTATTATTGGCAGCAAGACCATTTGCAATCGTGTGTTCACCTCTTTTTTTCTGTTATTGCTTCAAAAGACTGCGTACATCAAACTCTTCCAATATCTCACAATGGCGGGAGTTTCGCGCATTGGGTTACTCTTTTTTCTGTTATTTTTGTTGATCTAAAGAACTACTATGAAGTTCGAAGAAATACAACTACTAAAGGTAGCAGGTAAGAAATTACATAATGGACCATAAGACTATTCCTAAATTTGGGTAGTTCCAAATTGCACTGTGAACTCTAATTGACCTGTGCTTGGAAAAGGTGGCTCCATAAGATACCTCCTAGCTAGAAGCTCCATAACAGCCACTCGTATTGTAATCTTAGTAGATCCCACCCACTGTTAGTCATTTGATAGTATAGTAATGGGTTCACCAATCAAATTGTGGAGAGAGAGAGGTGTGGTGAATAGGATGCTCTTAAGAATACCCAAATGATGTGAGGGGATCCATTTCTCCTCGCCACTCTCTCTCTTGCAATGGTGGGTAGTGGGGTTAGGATTAGGATTTGAGAGGAAGGAAAGGGAGAGAGTGGGGGACATCGAGGTAAGGGAGGGGTCGGCGGGTGATAGGGAAGGAAGGGGAGGGGGTGGGGGACATAGGGAGGAAAAGGGTGGTTGTGGATGAAAACTAAATTTTAATTTACAAGAGTAAGATATCTTAAAAAATGAAATGTCCAACAAATTTTTTAAAAACATTTAAAGACGCGCTTCAAACTTCAACCTAATAAGGCCAACCTGTTTGGACCACAACTGAAACTCAAACTCATATTTACAAATTTATTAGAGATTTTTAAAGTAAAAAATGTATCACATATGTTAGGGACAAAAAAAAGGAGTCATATCTCTTAAAATGTATTAGATATTCTCAACAAGTGTTTGTCATGGTGGTGGAGAGAGAAGGGAGGCATATCTTTAAGTAGTTGAATATGATTCTTCATATTTAATATATATGTATATTTTCCTGTATGTAATTATTTGACCATTGAACAAATGTATGTTTCTCTTATTGACATTTCAAGTGTTGATCCATTCATGTTTCACTCAATAGAATATCCTTCTTCCAATATGCTTTTGGATGTATACATTCATACCCAAAAAAATATAAACCTTATATATTCTTTATTTTGCATGATATGTGGATTAGTTTGAAAGTCCAAACCCACAACAACCATGATGGCTTGTCAACAAGACTTTTCAAATTGCATATATATATATATATCAACGCTGCTGCAGACCTCTAATTAGAGGTGCAGCCGTACAGCTCTAGTGAGCTGTCAAGCAATATTAAAAAAAAAAAAAAAAAAAAAAAAAAAAAAAAACAGTGAAGTAAAAGACAAAAGAAGGGGAAGAAAAAGACAAATTAGAGCTCCATTAATAGTCTTTTTTTAGAGGTCTGAATCATTTTTCATATACATATATATGTTGTTTCATCTTCTCTCCCCCAATTGTCAACCCACAACCCAATCAGGGAGCAAATACAAGTTTGGGGTACCCTTTGTCTTCTAATCTTGTGATATTGCCAAGTAATCATTTGGGTTTTTTTTTTTTTTGGATCTCCACATTAATTTTTTCATCAATTATTTACTGTAATGAGTTTTTTTATATAAAAATAGAGACCCAAGTTCATTAGACGGAAGTCTAGAGTCTAAACAGTGTGATAACATTATAAAAATAGTGGAGTTGAGAGGTTTTGAACTCTCCTCTCCTTATTATATGTATGTATATTATCAAATCACGTATATCTTTTATTTTGTATATTTGCTTTGCGCTTTGTTACTTTTTTATTATTAAAACAATTTGATCTAGACAATGTTTTTGGGCCTTGCTCACAATTGCATGGAGGCCCCAAAAATGAATCAATTTATTTATTTATTATTTTTTTGGAATTTAGTTAAAAAGTAATTTATTGATAAAAATATATATAAATAATATTAAAAATTAATTTATTTGGTATAATTCTTTTTTTTTTTTCTTTTCATGATGCTTTTGTAACCTGAGTAGTAACTAATTTACACTTTTTAACTATAAGTGAATCTAGTAATATGAGTTTAGAATTTTTTTGTAAATTTGTTTGGGATTAACTTACGTCCGGTTTAAGAATTGACTATTTTAATTGATTTTTTAACTTTTTAAAAAAGATGTGTAAAAAATTAAAAAGAGTGATGTAGTAATTTATAATAACTTTTCATCAATAGACTAATTTAATCAAAAATTTAAAAAGTTACTAAAAATAAAGTCAAAAAAGTACTTAAAATGTCAAAAAAAACACAAAATAGCTCAAAAGTTATACCAAAAAAAAATAAAATAAATCATTCTCATTCCATCTATTGTTTTGCAAAAATTTTTATAAAAAATAAAAATAAAAATTCATTCTCAAACTTTCACTTCATATTTTAACCACAAAAACAATTACTTCCAAACCAACAGCAAAACACCCAATGCATTAACATGAAATGGCACTAACAAATCAGACATATATATAGTACAACAATAATGGAACTGCACAAACTGTGTCTGTACATATATTTGTTTGAATTGGTGATGTATCATTCAGAACTGAGGTTGGACCACTGTATGAATGTGGGTCCCAGTTGACATTGATCATATGGTCCTTTTTACATGTCCCTCCATCCATTGATGTATTGACCTGGGCAACAACAGGAGTCTAAAATAAAGAGAAGACCCCAAAACAACAATAATGTTTCGTAGCTTGAAAGTTTGGCCTTCCGAATCTTCTTAATGTCCAAAACGACGTCGTTTTGGGCATTAGTCTTTTTCTTTTTTTTTTTCTTTTTTTCCTTCCATTTTCGAGTCTGTAGAGGAAGAGGGAGAGGGAGAGAAAGAGAAGAGAGAAAGAGAAGAGAGGGAAAGAGGAGGAGAGAGGGAGAAAGCTCGCCGCCGATTGTCGCCTGTGCCTCCGCCGCCGCCGATCATCGCAGCAGTAGCAACTCGTCTCCTCTGCCTGGCCTCCGCCCCCCGCCCCCCGCCTCCGCCTCCAGCCCCATTTGTTGGGCGCCCTCCTCCTCCTCCTCCTCCTCCTCCCCCTCCAGTCTTCCTCCTCCTTCTCCTTCCTCTTCCTTCTTCTTCCTTCTTCTGATCTGCCCAAAAAAAAAAAAATTTAAAAAACGGTGTCGTTTTTAAATTAGGGGATTTCGGGAGAGTTTTCGAGCTCTCTAGCACGACTCCCAAAACAAAATGATAAAAAGTACTCTCCCTATTTCACAAGGCCCCAAAAGTGCCACTGCACCTAAAGCTGAACAATGCTCCTTTTGATAAATGTGTTTTGCTCTAAACTTTCCAAACATTAAAAAAAGAGGCTTTGCACATGAGATAATTTGGTTTGGTGTCCTACCACATCCATCGAAAGAGTTTTCATGGCCAATTTTACTTAACTTTTGAATAAAATTTGAGATTAAATCTTGTTTGCAGTTTGACTTTTTTTACAAGGTGAAATAAATTAATATATTTGAGATGATATTTTTTTGGTTGGGTAAATTATATTGATTTTTTTTAAAATTAAAAAAAAATATATATATCAAGTCTTATAATTAAAGTTAAAGAGACCAAAATTTATACAGATTATATCAAGACAAAAAGATACACAAGATAACATATATATTTTAATATAAAAGATATAAAAATATCATTTTTTATCCATACAACTAACGAAATTTTGATAAAAAATGAGTCAAGTGTTATAGAATTAAAACCTCAAAGGAGTCAAGTGTAATTATGTCAAACTTGTAGAACTTACTATATTCTTCTCCAAACTTCAAAAAAGATCATTGTAATTTATCCATTTTAGTTTTATGAAAAAACATGAATTATTGTTGTATATGATTAACTATTTTGGTAACTTTTTGAATTTTTTTAATAGCTTTGAAATTTTAGTTTAATTTTTTTAAAAAAAATTTATTGAAAAGTCCTATTTTGGGAACTACTATACCACTTGATCCCACGTTTTAAATGGTTGATTGAGGAGTCCTTATTAGGTGTAATGTGTGACCAGTAACGTGGATGGGTATTGGTTAGACAGATATACCCTCACTAGTTAATTGAGAAAGTTTTTTTTTTTTTTTTTTTGTGGAATGTGTGACAGCGACAGGTATGGTGTGATACTCCAATGTAGCAGGTATTAATGTGGCACTTTAACGATGGGATACTCCAAAAAAATTAAAAACTTCTTAATGTACTTTTTTCAAATGTGAAAACGTGGTAGGTATGATGTGACACTCCAAAATTTTTACTCATCCTTAGTGTACTTTTTCCAAATGTGACAATATGGTAAGTATGATGTGACACTTCAAAAAAATAAAAACTCCTTAGTATACTTTTTTCAAATGTGACAACGTGACAGGTATGTTATGTCACTCTAAAAAAATTAAAAACTCCTTAGTGTACTTTTCCTAAACGTGACATGTGACACTCTAATGTGGCGGATCCAATTTGATTGAATTACTGTGTGTCTTCACGTCACGCGCCAAAAAACAATTAGTAAGGAATTCACGTCTCACACTGCGCATGTTAAAAACAATCAAATTTTAAAAAGCTATTAGTGCGCTTTTTGAACGACGTAACACACAAACACCCCACCACCTTCCCCATACATGAACATGACAGATATGATGTGACACTCCAAAATTTTTGCTTATCTTTAGTGTATTTTTTCTAAATGTGACGTTGTGATAGGTATGATGTGACACTTTAAAAAAAATAAAACTCCTTAGTATATTTTTTCCAAATGTGACAATGTGACGGGTATGTTGTGATATTCCAAAAAAATTAAAAATTCCTTAATGTACTTTTCCTAAACGTGACATATGACACTCCAACGTGGCGAATCCAATTTGATTGAATTACTACGTGTCTTCACGTCACGCGCCAAAAAATAATTAGTAAGAAATTTATATCCACACTACGCGTATTAAAAACAACCAAACTTTAAAAAATTACTAGTGCACTTTTCGAACAACGTGACATACAAACACCTCACCACCTTTCCTATACATAACCACACCACCTGTCCCCCAACTATACTAACAATGGCAAAACAGTCAATAAATAATTTAAGGGACCACTCATTTAACAATCTTGATTTTTCGTAAATCATTATTTATTATTATTACTTTATTTTATTTTTGACTTTATTAATTACGTGGCTATTTAAGAATTTAATTTGATATTTAATTAATTTAATGTGGTATTTAATTTTATATAATTAATCTGAATATATATATATATATATATTGATCTTATATATGTTGTATTTATGTGGTATTTATAAAATATAATATAATCATAAACTAGGTTAATCATAAGGGTTGCTATTAAGGGAGGGGGAAAAAGAAAACAAAAACAGAGGGAGCCGAGAAAGAAAGACGAGAGAGAGAGAGAGAGAGAGAGAGAGATTAATCAAAGAAAAAGGGGAGAGAGTGTTGTGCACAAAATTTCCGAGGGAAAGAGAGAGACAGCATGGAGAGAGTGGTGGGGGTAGACAGAAAGAAAAAAAAAAAGTTAGGATTTTATTTTGGGGATTTTATTAATTCTTCAAGTAATTTTTTAATATTAAAAAAAATATTGTGAGTGTAAAATTCACTTTTCTTTATTTATGTTTATTGTGTTGATATTATTTATTTATTTTATTTATTTGATATTGGTTTGATATTGTATTTATATGAAGATGATGGATTGATTTTAATTACTCCCTCCGTCCCAAAATAATGGTCCCTTTTGGGGAATCCAATTTTTTTTGGTAGTACAATTATTGCATTTGAAAAAAGTTGATTTTCCAAAATGACCATTTTGATAGACATTTTTTGAGAATATCAATGCATAATTGTACTTTTTATATTTTTTATTATTTTAAAAGAAGGGCAAAATAGGAAATTTATATTATTTTTGTACTTGATTTTAGAAGAGGGACTAATATTTTGGGACAATAAAAAATGGAATAAGGGACTAATATTTTGGGACGAAGGGAGTATTTTGATTAGTTGTATATGTAAGGTTTAGGATTTTTATATGTATTTATTTTATAATTGTAATCACACTCATGGTTATATAAAATTAAAATAAACTTGGAACTCATAAATAAATTCTGAATACTTCACCATGACTCTATAGATTGTTGTTTTATTTGAGTGTTGGTGAGCAAGAGTGTGACGACCCTCACCTCTGATTAGTGCTAATCTATGATTGAGCATGATAAGTAATTGAACAGACTGAAATCCTGAACTGAACGCATGAGTATGTTGCTTAATTGCATTTTCTATCTGTTTGTCATAAATTGATCTGTTCATGTTTTAATTTCGAACTGCAAATTGAAGGCCTTATCGGCGGGCGAATCAGAAATTGATTGGTATTTTGTGTTAATTAGAATTTATGTGATTTTATGGTGGATTTAATTGAAATGTGATTTGGTATGATTAAATAAGATTAAATAAAGCTAAATTACATTAGTTCAAGTTAATTATACTTTTGCCACTTAGTGGCCTAATTCACCAACACTCCTCACACCCTATATTTGTTGATGCACCACTTTTATTCATCTTCTTGACCCCAAAACCGTGAGCAAGAGAGGGAGAGTAAGAGAAGTTTGGCTTCAACAAGAATTAGCTTGGAAAATTAGAAGACTTGATGAGTGATTGCAAAAATTAGACCTCCATACTTGGAATTCAAGACCTAGGTAAGGAATCCAACCTCTCAATTGTGTATTTAAGTTGTTACTTGCGTGGTCCATGGTAAATTGGTGATCTAAGTCAAGAATTAATTTGTAAGAGTTGAATTGTGGGCTAATTCATGCATGCATGCACATATTCTTGAATTTTGAAGTTGTTCTTCATAAATTTCCTACATGCATGTTTACATTTTGGTTGAAGTCCATGGATTTATCATGTTTTTCATCAAATTGCCAATTTAATCTTGATTTGAAGTGTTGGATTTTAAAGGAGATCATGCATGTTGTGTTTGAGCTTTGTTTTTGAAGTTTATTTGAATATGGTGTTCAATTGACTTACCTCTGGGCTTGATTTTATAAAATTGATCTTCAAAACATGTTGTAGTATGAGTTTTCAAGTATTTTCCAAAAAATGGGCCCAAAAAGTTGAGTTTTGATGTGTTGAATGCTTGGTTTGAGCTTGGGAGGCAAATATGGAAATTCCAGATTTTGGCTTCCTCGCTCGAGCGAAGGATTCCACGCTCGAGCGACTATCGTTTGCTCAGAGCCCCGCTCGAGCGAAGGAATGATGGCTCGAGCGTAAATTGCAAGCTCTCAGGATTTTGGTGCACGCAGACGCATGCTCGAGCGAGAGAACCTACACTCGAGCGAGGACTGTGTCTCACGCTCGAACGAGCGTCGAGCGAGCATCGAGCGGGAATTTTCAACATCCAGCACTTTTTGCATTTTTACAGACCGCTCGAGCGAGGAAGTCCACGCTCGAGCGACCCCACTGTTTTGACAAGCTCGCTCGAGCGAAGAAAGCCACGCTCGAGCGAGACCCCTGTTTTCTGAAAATTTTGAAAAGTGTTTTAAAGTGCATTTTTGCATCCTCATTCCATCCTAGGCATTCCTAGGCCAAGTTTAAGGCATCTTAATGAGGATATTGATGTAGAACCACACTGAGTCAAGATAGGGACTAAGCTGTTGATTCTCAAGTGTGTAACTTAGTGTGTGTTCGTTCTGTAACTGTGTAGGGTTGGCATCCGAGGACGCTTTTTAGCTGCTATTAGCTCAGTGCTCTGTGAGTAACAATGTTGTAAAGATATGTTCAATTATGAATATTTTCTGAATGATCAACTGTTCTGCTTACCGAAATGCTATTGTTTAATGAATGAAAGTTTGTCCTATTTGTAAACTGTATTCGTGGCATCCATAGCAATTTACTGTTACTGTACTAGTACTGCTACTGTCACAAAGATCTCTGTCGGTTCCCATGCTGGAACCACTACTGTTTACTGTTATGATGGCCATCAACTGACTGTTCGGTCTGTTAAGACCTACTGTACTGTTTTGCTATTGGATGTACCACATATAACTGTTATTGTTTCTAAATGACTGATATGACTATTTAATGACTGAAAGGACATTCATTCTTAACCTCTTTACACAACTGTTATTCACTGGGCTTTAGCTCACTGTTTATATTTATATGTAGGTGTCCAGGCACCGGACCGGAGCTAGGAGTTTCGGGTTAACTCCCTTTTTGTCAAGCCAACCATTGTGCCTCACCTCGAGGTTCCAAGTCTGACCGAGCTAAGGCTGTTTTAGGGTGTCTCAGTTTCACCATTCCGTCTCTATTTTGTAATACTGTTTAAGACTTGTACTGTACTGTGCTAATTAGGGATTTGGTCCCTAACCTGAATGTTGTACATATGGTGTATATATGTTTTGCTTATCAATATGAATATGTTACAGAAAGTCTTTTTGCATACAGACTGTCACAGCTCATTGGACAGCTTTTATTACTGTTTTGGCTTCCGTCAGCTCCTGTACTCTATATTACTGTCTTTACTGTTAAGCAGGCCTTCGGTAATCACGGATTACTGGCCGGTTACGGTGCTAAACCCATAGGGGCAGGTTTGGGTCGTGACAGAGTGGTATCAGAGCAATATCAAACCACGAGTTATACCGCACACACGTGTCCAAATGAGCTATAGGATGTCCTAGAAAAGTGAATAAGGCATTGCATAAGCATTGAAAAAAAAGTGTGTGTGGCCATGACATGAATATATGTGCTAATGTGTTTAAGTAAGCAATTCCTATGTTCATTATTACTGTATTGCATATAGTGAAATGGACAATGCAAGGAATGCCGATGAAACAAAATCATCTGATGCCAGAATGGCAAGATTAGAAAGAACAGTTGAACTGTTGACTGAGGCCTTGAGGTTACAACAAAACCAACAACCCCCACCTCCTCTAGTTCAACCCGAGCAGAATGTTAATGATGATATAATTGCTCTAACGCAGAAGTTCAGTAAAATAAAACCACCATCCTTCCAAGGAGGCCTTGAACCGTTAAAGGTCGAAGCATGGGTGCTAGAAACGGAGAAGTTGTTTGAAGTGTTTTCATGTTCTGAGGCACACAAGGTATTGCTGGCTACCTTTACTTTACAAGAAGAGGTCAGACGGTGGTGGATGCTTGTTCGTGACACCAATACTGCTATGACTTGGGCTCAGTTTAAGGGAGCCTTCTTTGAGAAATATTTTCCTCAGTGTGTCAGGGATCGTAAAGTAACTGAATTTGAACAGTTAAAGCAGGATACCATGTCAGTAGCAGAGTATGAATCAAAGTTTACCGAACTCGCCAGATATGCACCACACATCGTGGACACTGATTACAAAAAGGCCAGAAAGTTTGAAGGCGGCCTTAATGTAGAGATACTTGACAGAATTAATGTGCTAAAACTACTGAAATATGTAGATGTTTTTAATCGAGCAATAATGGCCGAGTCAAATATCGAAGCATTAAAACAGACCGAAACACCAGCGACTGAATGGCGTGGTAAGAGACGGGGTTTTAAGTTTAAGAAAGATCGAAATAACTCATCGAATAAGAAGCAAAATACAGGGTCAACGACCAGCTCTAGTTAGGGAAGTGGTTCAATACCACCATGCTCCGAATGTGGGAAAAGACATAAAGGGGTTTGTTATAAAATTTCTGGTGCTTGTTACAAGTGTGGCAAGGTAGGCCACATGGTTAAAGATTACCCTTCCACTTTTCAAAGCAATAGTAAAGTTGCAGCTAGCGCCGCAATATCAACTGCTCCACCGAAACCCAACCCCAAGGCTACTGGAAAAGAGCCTATGAGGCAAGGCCGAGTGTTCGCACTTGTACCGGGAGATGTGCAGAATATCGAGACCGTTGTGTCAGGCATACTCTCAATTTGTGCTCAAAATGCATATATTCTGATTGATTCGAGGTCTACACATTCATATGTCTCGCATGCTTTTTTGCGAAAACTAAATAGACCGTTGGAACCCATGAATTATTTGTTAGCTGTATCTTCACCTGTTGGGGGATCCATGACTTGTGCTTATATGTACCCTGCATGTGAAATTATTGTTGGAGATGTGCATTTGTATATTGATTTACTGCCTTCGAATATCGATCATTTCGATGTGATATTGGGAATGGACTGGTTAACAAAATATCATGCTACCATAGACTGTGTAACAAAACAAGTTATTTTTCGTCCACCTGGATTGCCTGAATTTGTATTTAACGGAGTTGGTGTAGTGCCTCCCCCATATCTGATTTCGTCTATGAAAGCTTTTAAACTAATTAAGAAGGGGTGTAAAGGGTATCTATGTTGTGTATTGACTGTACCTACTGATGTTAAAGCTAATGTGGACAGTATTTCTATAGTCAGAGAATTCCCAGATGTTTTTCCAGATGACTTGTCAGGGGATTTGATTGACAGAAACATTGAGTTCACCATTGATGTGATTCCGGGTACACAGCCAGTTTCCAAAGCTCCTTACAGAATGGCACCTACCGAACTGAAGGAATTGAAAATTCAGCTGCAAGAACTGTTGGATAAGAAGTTCATCAGACCTAGTACTTCGCCATGGGTCGCTCCAGTTCTGTTTGTGAAAAAAAAAGACAGCTCACTGAGACTTTGCATTGATTACCGTGAATTGAACAAGGTAACAGTGAAAAACAAATATCCATTGCCTCGTATTGACGATTTGTTTGACCAGTTACAGGGTGCCCAGGTTTTCTCTAAAATTGACCTTAGATCTGGATACCACCAGTTGAAAGTCAAACCAGAGGACATTGAAAAGACTGCCTTTCGAACGAGGTATGGACATTATGAATTTCTTGTTATGCCTTTCGGAGTTACTAATGCACCTGCTGCATTTATGGACCTTATGAACAGAATTTTTAAACCATTCCTCGATAAATTTGTAGTTGTTTTTATAGATGACATTCTGATTTACTCCAAAAGTGAAGAAGAACATGAACATCATTTGAGAATTGCCTTACAGACCTTAAGATAACAGAAACTGTATGCAAAACTGACAAAGTGTGAATTTTGGCTTGATAATGTTATGTTTTTGGGACATGTGATTAGTAAGGATGGCATTACAGTTGACCCGCAGAAAATTGAAGCAGTGGTGAATTGGCCTAGACCGACTAATGTTACTGAAGTTCGAAGTTTCTTAGGCTTAACCGGATACTACAGAAGATTTGTGAAGGACTTCTCCAAAATTGCCTTACCGTTGACTCAGTTGACTCAAAAAGGGATACCATTTGACTGGACTGACCAGAGAGAATCAGCTTTTCAAGAACTGAAGACACGACTGGTGACTGCACCGATTCTCACCCTACCTTCAAGTACGGATGGTTTTACCATATTTAGTGATGCTTCTTATAAGGGTTTGGGATGTGTCTTAATGCAGAACGGTAAAGTTATTGCGTATGCTTCCCGACAACTGAGACTGCATGAGAAAAATTATCCGACCCACGACTTAGAACTTGCTACAGTGGTATTTGCATTGAAAATCTGGCGTCACTACCTTTATGGGGCAACATGTGAGGTATACACAGACCACAAGAGTTTGAAATATTTCTTCACACATAAAGAATTGAACATGAGGCAGCGGAGATGGTTAGAACTGATAAAAGATTACGACTTGCAAATTTTGTACCATCCGGGGAAAGCTAACACCGTTGCCGATGCACTGAGTCGGAAATCAGTTGGAAATTTAGCTTGTTTGCTCACTGGGTAGAAAGAATTGCTACGTGACCTTGAAAATTTTGAAGTTGAGGTTGTTTTGCGTGAACATGGTGAAACATTAGCTGCTATCTCTGCCCAACCAGCACTTATTGAAGAGATCAAAGAGAAACAGCAACAGGATAACTTTTTGAAAAAGGTCATTGATGAACAAGAGTCCAAACCGAGGCCGGACTTTGAGTTTGAAAACAATGTGTTGAAATTTCAAGAAAGGTTGTGTGTACCGAATGATTCTGAATTGAAAAGACGAGTTTTGCAGGAAGGCCACAATTCGAAACTTTCCATCCATCCGGGGAATACAAAAATGTACCAAGATTTGAAACTGAATTTCTGGTGGCCGGGAATGAAAAAGGAAATTGCCGAGTTTGTATCAAAATACTTACATTGCCAACAAGTCAAGGCTGAACATCAACGACCTGCAGGCTTACTGCAGCCCTTACCAATACCGGAATGGAAATGGGAACATATCACTATAGATTTCATTGTTGGTTTACCTCGCTCCAGTAAAGGTATGGACTCAATTTGGGTTATTGTTGATAGACTGACAAAATCTGCTCACTTCTTACCTGTCAAAACAATTTACAATGCGGACAAATTGGCTATAATTTATATTGACGAGATTGTTAGATTGTATGGAGTGCCTGTATCTATTGTTTCTAATAGAGACTCGAAGTTCACATCGCGATTTTGGCAAAGTCTACAAACTGCATTGGGTACTGAACTGAGACTGAGTAGTGCATATCATCCTCAGACAAATGGCCAGTCAGAAAGAACCATCCAGACTCTAGAAGATTTACTGCGGATGTGTGTTCTTGATTTCCAAGGAAATTGGGAAAGCCATTTACCTTTAGCTGAGTTTGCCTACAACAACAGTTTTCACTCGAGTATTGGTATAGCGCCTTTCGAGGCTTTGTATGGCAGAAAATGTCGATCTCCTATCTGCTGGGCAGAAGTTGGAGCTGGGCCTTTGCTTGGGCCCGAGATTGTACAGGAAACCACCGAAAAAGTGAAACTGATTCAACAGAGATTGAAAACCGCACAAAGCCAACAGAAAAGTTATGCGAATGTCCAAAGGCGAGACAGGGAATATGAAGTGGGTGATCATGTTTTCGTTAAAGTGACACCGATGAAAGGCCAGACTCGCTTTGGAGTCAAGGGTAAGCTAGCGCCGAGATATGTCGGGCCGTATAAAATCATTGAAAAGATTAATCCGGTGGCATATCAAGTAGCACTTCCTCCTGAAATGGAGCATATGCATAACGTCTTCCATATTTCAATGTTGAGGGATTATCTTCGGGATCCCTTCCATCTGATTGAGCCTACCCGTGTAGTGCTAAGTGATGACTACACTTATGAAGAACGGCCTATTCAGGTTGTAAATCTACGAATCAAGAAGTTGAGGAATAAAGAAATTCCGTTAGTAAAAGTGGACTGGCAGAACCATGGTGGCATGTATGCCACTTGGGAAAGAAAAGACGATATAATGAAACGGTATCCTGAATTGTTCCCTATGGATCCAGTATTCTTCCAAAATGAAGGTAATTCGAGTTTAGAGGACCAAACTCTTTGTAAGGAGGGGAGACTGCGACAACCCTCACCTCTGATTAGTGCTAATCTCTGATTGAGCATGATAAATAATTGAACAGACTGGAATTCTGAACTGAACGCATGAGTATGTTGCTTGATTGCATTTTCTATCTGTTTGTCATAAATTGATCTGTTCATGTTTTAATTTTGAACTGCAAATTGAAGGCCTTATTGGCGGCCGAATCAGAAATTGATTGGTATTTTGTGTTAATTAAAATTTATGTGATTTTATGGTGGATTTAATTGAAATGTGATTTGGTATGATTAAATTAGATTAAATAAAGCTAAATTACATTAGTTCAAGTTAATTACACTTTTACCACTTAGTGGCCTAATTTACCAACACTCCTCACACCCTATATTTGTTGATGCACCACTTTTATTCATCTTCTTGACCCCAAAACCGTGAGCAAGAGAGGGAGAGTAAGAGAAGTTTGGCTTCAACAAGAATTAGCTTGGAAAATTAGAAGACTTGATGAGTGATTGCAAAAATTAGACCTCCATACTTGGAATTCAAGACCTAGGTAAGGAATTCAACCTCTCAATTGTGTATTTAAGTTGTTACTTGCGTGGTCCATGGTAAATTGGTGATCTAAGTCAAGAATTAATTTGTAAGAATTGAATTGTGGGCTAATTCATGCATGCATGCACATATTCTTGAATTTTGGAGTTGTTCTTCATGAATTTCCTACATGCATGTTTACATTTTGGTTGAAGTCCATGGATTCATCATGCTTTTCCATCAAATTGCCAATTTAATCTTGATTTGAAGTGTTGGATTTTAAAGGAGATCATGCATGTTGTGTTTGAGCTTTGTTCTTGAAGTTTATTTGAATATGGTGTTCAATTGAATTACCTTTGGGCTTGATTTTACAAAATTGATCTTTAAAACATGTTGTAGTATGAGTTTTCAAGTGTTTTCCAGAAAATGGGTCCAAAAGGTTGAGTTTTGATGTGTTAAATGCTTGGTTTGAGCTTGGGAGGCAAATCTGGAAATTCCAGATTTTGGTTTTCTCGCTCGAGCGAAGGATTCCACGCTCGAGCGACCATCGTTTGCTCAGAGCGCCGCTTGAGCGAAGGAATGATGGCTCGAGCATAAATTGCAAGCTCTCAGGTTTTTGGTGCACGCAGACGCATGCTCGAGCGAGAGAACCTACGCTCGAGCGAGGACTGTGTCTCACGCTCGAACGAGCATCGAGCGAGCATCGAGCGGGAATTTTCAACATCCAGCACTTTTTGCATTTTTACAGACCGCTCGAGCGAGGAAGTCCACGCTCGAGCGACCCCACTGTTTTGACAAGCTCGCTCGAGCGAAGAAAGCCACGCTCGAGCGAGACCCCTGTTTTCTGAAAATTTTGAAAAGTGTTTTAAAGTGCATTTTTGCATCCTCATTCCATCCTAGGCATTCCTAGGCCAAGTTTAAGGCATCTTAATGAGGATATTGATGTAGAACCACACCGAGTCAAGATAGGGACTAAGTTGTTGATTCTCAAGTATGTAACTTAGTGTGTGTTTGTTCTGTAACTGTGTAGGGTTGGCATCCGAGGACGCTTTTTAGCTGCTATTAGCCCAGTGCTCTGTGAGTAACAATGTTGTAAAGATATGTTCAATTATGAATATTTTCTGAATGATCAACTGTTCTGCTTACCGAAATGCTATTGTTTAATGAATGAAAGTTTGTCCTATTTGTAAACTGTATTCGTGACATCCATAGCAATTTACTGTTACTGTACTAGTACTGCTACTGTCACAAAGATCTCTGTCGGTTCCCATGCTGGAACCACTACTGTTTACTGTTATGATGGCCATCAACTGACTGTTCGGTCTGTTAAGACCTACTGTACTGTTTTGCTATTGGATGTACCACATATAACTGCTATTGTTTCTAAATGACTGATATGACTATTTAATGACTGAAAGGACATTCATTCTTAACCTCTTTACACAACTGTTATTCCCTGGGCTTTAGCTCACTGTTTATATTTATATGTAGGTGTCCAGGCACCGGACCGGAGCTAGGAGTTTCGGGTTAACTCCCTTTTTGTCAAGCCAACCATTGTGCCTCACCTCGAGGTTCCAAGTCTGACCGAGCTAAGGCTGTTTTAGGGTGTCTCAGTTTCACCCTTCCGTCTTTATTTTGTAATACTGTTTAAGACTTGTACTGTACTGTGCTAATTAGGGATTTGGTCCCTAACCTGAATGTTGTACATATGGTGTATATATGTTTTGTTTATCAATGTGAATATGTTACAGAAAAGTCTTTTTGCATACAGACTGTCACAACTCATTGGACATCTTTTATTACTGTTTTGGCTTCCGCCAGCCCCTGTACTATGTATTACTGTCTTTACTGTTAAGCAGGCCTTCGGTAATCACGGATTACAGGCCGGTTACGATGCTAAACCCATAGGGGCGGGTTTGGGTTGTGACAAAGAGTGTATAAAAAAAGGTGAGAATTATGAGATTTATTTTGAATGCCTTAGGTTTGGCATTGTTATATTTGTTCTCATGAGTAAGTGAAGGGATTGTGTATATATATATTGTTGCCTTGTTCTCAAGAGTAGACGAGTACTTTGATTTACACGCGTACGTATATGCTAACCATCCGGGGAGTATGTGTCAAACTCGAGATGATATCCCTGTCAAGTTTGGCTTCGGAACGGTGTTCGATATACGGGAGGCACATGGGATATATGTGTAGGTCAAAGTAGTGGAGTTAAGGTACAAAGAATTAATTATGAATTTATTGGTATAGTTTGAATTGTATTGATTTGTGCATTTTGAAAAATAGTAAACGACCATGATAAATTACGAAATTTAGATAGAGGCATATATACGTAATTTTAGATAACTTTTGTATTTTTACTTGTCACTAAAAAGATCGATTAGAACTTGTAATCAGATGATCTTGGTTATAATAATTTTTATTCATTTTAGCAATGCAGATTTTAGATAGTGTTTTAACCCACGAAACGAGCTTATTTTTATTGATTTCGCGCAAACTGAAGTAAAACATTATTCTGAACACTTTTTTTGTTTTGAACTTTTTCGAAAAAAATCATCTCAGGGTAGTTTATTTTCGTTTTCAGCTTAAGATTTTTCAGTTGAATTCCGTCTAGATTCTTCTGTCAAATTTTTCTCTCAACCTGTTCAGTTTCTATTAAATTTGTTCGCGATGCCTTTTAGAAATTTGATTCTGTACAAATTTGATTCTTTGAGTTTTAGTAAATTCGAATGATTTAAGCATGAAACGGTGCATTTTTATACTTCTTTAGCAATTTACTTATGATTAAATTATATTAACTTTATTTTTGCAGAATAGTAGGACCTACTAACTTTTTATGCAGGGCTGACCTGCCATATTTTTATTTTGTTTATTTTTTTTGTATACTCAATTTATATTTAGTTGTGTACAAGTAAGAAACTAAATGCCACCATATCTCGAAAAACTACCCATTCATTTCGGTGCTGGTGGAACTAATTGTCTTATCCTGTAACAAGAATTAAATGTACTTTTGTTTGTGTCTAGTAGACACGTGAGTGTCAAATCTTGTACTCATACTAGTATACTTTATATACTGACCCGTTTTGTCTCTTAGCATTTCGGGTGCATTCTGTTTAAACGCAACCGAACTTCCTTTGTAGGATTAGTTGGGATTACGGTGATGACGAGAAATAACTACGATCGTAGGACATGTCTTTCGGATTTCTTTTGTTTTCTGGAGTTTAGGATTGATATTAGTTTATTTACTTATTTATTTTTTTATGATCATAGTATTTTGATAAATTGGCATTGTGAGTTATTTTTCAACTTCACATTATTTTCACATTATTTAAGTTGTTTTGACTAGTTGTTGTTAATTTAATGTTAGAGGTATTTGATATCCATGAATTTATGATAGATGGTTTGGTTCACGTTTGTTAATTTTTTTATATCTTGTATTTTTTTTAGCATTGAATTCTACTTAAACCTTATAGAAACCAGAATGTTTAGATTTTGTTTCATCCTAAGGATTTGAATAATGGAATATTTATTGGGATTTAGTTATAATTTAATATTTAATTGTCCAAATTTTGAGACGTGACAACTTAGTCACTAAAAAAACATTTAGGACTTTATGAATTATAAGTCTACAAAACGAAATTTACTGGTTAATTCTCATTTTTTAGTGACTTCTAATTTTTAGCTTCTTTTCTTTACTTTCTTAGTTCTCAAACGAATCTTGCTAAGGTATAACAAAATTTTGATAAAATTTAAAAGAAAAAATGAGATACTTGTTTTTAGAAATTTGTTTGGTATTAAGGTCAAGTTTGGCAAGTCCATAAAAAGTTAAAAAGTTAAAAAGTTAAAAAATTACTCAAAAAATTAAAAAGTTAATACTATTCACCAAAAGTCAAAAAGTACGGCTGCACAACTCTCAATCTTAATTTTTTCCTATACACTAATTTATACAATTTTTTAATACACATTTTTCCATAAAAAGTAAAAAAGTTAACCCAAACATTCATATTTTTTTCCTCAATTTTTTAGTCAAAAAAGATAAAAAGTGTACTTATTTAGGACATTCCAAACAACCCCTAAATGTATAACCCATTTTATGATTGAGAATTATCCATCCTTAATTATGTTATAAAAAAAATTAATAAAAATAGATTAGAAAAAAAAGAAGAGCAGAGATCATGTAATAAAAACTTTTTTAATTTCTTAGGAAAACACGAAATCAAATATTAACTATTAATCTTTAAGGAAAGAAATATATATATTTTTTTAGGGGATGCACCAATAAATTCCAAGTTAATAACTTATGCACTGTTTAGTCTTAAAAGTTTTCTTATAGACTGAAAGGTCCCATTACAATGTTTCAAATATCAGATTAATGTTTCGAACATTAGATTTCGAACATCAGATTAATGTTTAGAACATTAGATTTCGAACATCAGATTAATGTTTCGAACATTAGATTGATGTGCAAATGGGACTAAATGGAGCATAAAAAAACTTTTATGACTAAATGATTCAACTTTTTAAAAACTAGGACTTATGGGTAAATTTTTCATTTTTTTAATCTTGGGTGGAGACAAGTCTTGGGAAGTTGATAAAAAGCTGGCTTTTGGCTTTTTATCAAGCTTTTTGACTTTTTTGATAGTGATTTGGGAAGTTGGTAAAAAGTTGACTTTTTTACTTTTTGGTTTAATATTTTTTAAAAATGTCACATCACTACAAATTGACCAAAATACCCTCAGCCAATTGAAGAAATTTACCTAGGCTGAGGGTAGTTTTGTAAATAGGCAAGCCACGTTTTTGGAGCTTCCCAAATGCCATTTTCAGCTTTTTGGCACATTTCAGCGTTTTGTTTCCCAACATAAAAACGCAGCGTTTTGACTGGGTTCCCAAAATACCACAAAGTGATGAAATAGCTAAGATATTTGTCTAATATTTTTGTAATGCATAAATTAAAATAATAGAATGTATTCAGAATAAAAAAATAAAAATAAATCAAAGTCATAAATGGTGTGCCTTGTTAAAATGGCTTGCATAAAGAGAGTGTTCTTCACGCTCAACTAAAGCGCGTGGATACAGAATCTCATCGCTTACAAAAATCTTGGTCGTGTGTGTGCTACCCGCAGCAGCCTTTGACATGCGCGTGGCCATTACACTCTTCCTCGTCCTCTTCCTCTTCCTTCCCCACGACCTGATGCAAAAATTACTTCCACTTTTATTATTTTACAATTATTTTGTCTTTAATTATACTAGTAATTAATCTTCTTTTTTAATTATGATATTATTTTAAAATTTTAATTATAATTTTTTTATATTTAATTATGACTTTTTTTTGTTATAATTAAAAAAATATAAAATTATACTGGTGTGTTTAGTTTAGTTTTGAGAGACAAATTTTAAGGGTTGGTTTGAGATATTCTAAAAAAGTACACTTTTTGACTTATTGGCTTATATGGGTTAGGTTTGGGTTGGGTTTGATGTGATGTATTAGAGAGGTGATGTGATTTAAATAAGATGATGTGACTTAAATAGGGTAGTGACTTTTTGACTTTTTGTATTATTTAGTAGATGCCAAACTTGGCCTAAATAAAAAAAATAAAAAAAAAATTTGGAAAGAGAGTCTATAAATTTTTTAGTTTGTTTAGTTGTATATTTTGGAAATAGTTTTGGAGTATGAGAGTTTATGATAATTTGATATTTTGTTGTAATTAAGTAGATGTGTGTGAGAGAAAAAATGATTGAGAAGAGAGAGGAGAGAAAAAAAAATGATTGATTGATGTGTAGAAGAAAGAAAGTAATTTTAGAAATTTTTTTCCAAAATTACTAAACCAAACAAAATTTTGAAAAAATTTCTCCAAAATTACTCTCTAAAAAACAAACCAAACAAGGCCACTATTTTTTTCTGTAATTGTAAAATGTACCATAATCTTTCCCTTTTGTGATATATTGATGCCTTTTATGTTTTTCTCAAAAATTAAAAAAAATTAAAAAATTAAAAGAAATCTCCTTATGTATTTTGTGATGTTATCACTTTCTTATAATTATCTCCAAAATTACAAAAATATTTTGGAGATCTAATTTGTGAGCTCTAATAGTTCTAATGTGTATATGAGACCTATCTAATGTGATGTTTTGACTTTATATTTTTTTTTTTATTTTATTTTTCACCAGCTCAATTAAAACTCTAGTTTTAAAGAAATGTATCATTGTTGCCAAAATTAAGGGGTACTTACCAATTAGTCCTATTAACTAGACTTATTTACCTACAGGTTCTAACTAATAAATTTAACACTATAAAAATAAGAGAGTAATAAATTTATCATTAAAAATTTATTCATAAAAACAAAGAGACTGATAAATTTATCACTATAAATTTATTCATAAAAATAAAAGACTGATAAATTTATCTTTATCACTTAATAAATTTATCAATAGGACTTAATGGGTAATAAGTCTCCAAAGTAAGACCTATTGGATAATAAGTCTCCAAAGTAGGACCTATTGGTAGTTTACCCCAAAATTTAATAGGCTGTGTTGGATCGATAGTGCTACATGCACTAATTAGTGTACACACTAGTGTACCAACTAGTATTATGATATTATTATTATTGACCACATTTATTATACAAGTTACAAATACTCAAAACCATACAAATAATGCCACATCATCGGTTTGTATACTAGTGTGTACATTAATTAATACATATAGCATTATTCGTGTTGGATACACATATCAATGATCTTACTAATCACTAAATATTATACTCTTGCTATTTTTACATTGCCTAACACTAAGGCTTTATTTGTCATCTCTTAAAATAGTTAAAAAGTCAAAAAATCACTATTCTATTTAAGTTATACTCCCTCCGTCCCAAAATATTAGTCCCTTATTCCATTTTTTATTGTCCCAAAATATTAGTCCCTCTTCTAAAATCAAGTACAAAAATAATATAAATTTCCTATTTTGCCATTCTTTTAAATTAATAAACAATATAAAAAGTACAATTATGCATTGATATTCTCAAAAAATGTACTATCAAAAGGGTCATTTTGGAAAATCAACTTTTTTCAAATGCAATGATTGTACTATCAAAAAAAGTTGGATTCCCCAAAAGGGACCATTATTTTGGGACGGAGGGAGTATCATTTTATTTAAAGGGTTGTTTGGGATGATCTAATAAGTACATTTTTTGAATTTTTATAAAATACGGGTTGGGTTTGGGTTGGGTTTGAAGTGAAGTATTACAGAGGTGATGTGATTTAAATAAGATGATGTGACTTAAATAGAATAATGATTTTTTGACTTTTTTCAAACATGCCAAACCAACCCTAAGTCATATTACTTCTCTACCACATCACTTCAAACTTAACCTATATTTTATAAAAAATTTAAAAATATATTTATTTAGAAAATCTCAAACAACCCCTAAATCATGGGTTGACTTCCCCCATCAATTTCCAATGCTTTTCCTCCCTGAAGTTATTCCACGTAATGTGTCCCGTCAATAGAAGCAATACAAGAAGAAGAAAAAAAAATATAAAGTAATTTTATGAATTTTGTCAATGTATTATTAATTCAAAAAAAGAGGGTAAATTATAAAATATTTTTTAAAATTTACTTAAAATATAATTTCCTTTTATGATTTTAAAAATTACATCCTACTTGTTAAAAATTTTAATTTCTTTAACAAATGGCTACGTTTATTAAAAATTATCAAGTCAAATAATAATTTTAAATGATATCATAAATTTATTTTAATTAATGATTTAAGTAATTTTATCATTATATAAAAAAGTCATTAGAAATTTTATTTTTTTAAATAAAAAATTATGACAATAAGGTATTTGTAATTTTCAATCAATATTTTAAACAAACCTCAATAAGTGTATTTATAATTTACTCAAAAAAAAAAAAATCACATTTTTTAAAATGACAAATGCTAACAAGTGTCCCCTAAACATTGTTTAATATTGAAAAATGTGTAAAAAATATCTTTAAAATATATAAAAATATTAAAAAATGTATTGATTTTAATAAAAATGTATTAAATTTAATAAAAGTGTCTTATGGTATTCAATTTTATTGTCTTTTACTTATCTACTAGAGACACTTATTAACAACACTTTTTAAAATTTCATTAATTGAGCCCACCACATCACTATAATAATATGGTATGGTGTATGTGACCTGGCCCTGTTTGGAAACTTTGTTTATTGGTTAAAAAATTCATCTAATTTTTCTAAAAATTATGTCAACATTTTCTACTTTCTGATCCGTCTTATGTGGAATAAAAGTTAAAAGATAAATAAATAAATAATTTTTGATTTTTTTTTTTGAAAAAGTCAATATAAGCCAAAAGGCTCCATTATTTTTTTTGCTTGTTTTTTTGGATATTTTTTTAAATTTGCAAAATTCTTTTAATTTTTTAGTAAGTCTAGTCGAATTGAATTTAGAAACTTTAAAAAAATTACTAAAAATAAAAATAAATAAAATAAAAAATTTACCAAATAAGTCAATTTCGAACACCTATACAATCTCGCACTCCGAGTACTACTTGATGATGCCTAGAAGTGATAAACGAATCAAATAATTTGAGCTTGACTTGTGTTCGTTAAAAATTTGTTTGAGCTCGATTCGTTAAATAAATAAGTCAAACTTAAACGCATTTTAGAACTCATTAAGATTTTCAAACCAAACTTAGTCAATTGTTCATTAAGCTCGGTTCAATAAACTTAAAATTATATAAAAGATCAAACTATTCAAGTTCGGCTTGATAAAACTCGTTTGAGATCGATTCGAAAGTTTAACGAATCAAGATTAAATAAATTTTATAACTCGTTAAAATTATCAAATCAAATTTAAATAATTAACTGTTTAGCTCGTTTATCACCACGCATGACCACCAAATAATTTTATCTTATTTTCTTACTTTATTTTTTTGAGAACCACCAAATAACTTGTTAGACCATTTCAATGGTTACTCAAATTTGTCATCAAATTTGAATTTGGTGAAAAATGACTCATTTTCCTACTCCAACGATTTTATCAAATATATATCAAATTCAGGATTTCACTTTTCTTTCATCAAACTAAGAATTAATGCACTTTTTATCAAATTATTGTTCATGACCAATGTGCTTTTTATCAAATTCCGGATTTTCATCACCTAATGTCCCTCCAGATGTCTCTTGGATGACCACCTCAAGAAAAAAATTTGTAAAAAAATTACACAAGCCAGTCGACTCCCCGTCGTCCCCTTTGTCGTCCGCCTGGTCAACCTGGATGACCACTTCAAAACAAAAATTTATAAAAAAATTATATTGACCGACCAATCGATCAGATATCCATCTAGTCGTCCGTCCAGTCAACCGAATAAAATTTCAAAAACTTTCATTAAAATACTTGATAGTAAATGAAATTTTTACTTAAATTTTTATTTTATTTGGCGAAAATTTTGATGACAGGTAGAGATGCTCTTACACGAGAAAGAGAAGTATCTATGCTGTCTTCATCAATCAATCCAAGCCCCACTTGTCCACTACTCTCCGTGGCATTCGTGGGCCCCACTCTCCTCTCCTCTCTCTCTAAAATGACTGTGACTCGTCCCTCTCTCTCTCTCTCTGTGCCATGTTTTCAGCAAATAAAAATGTCTCTCTCACAATCTGCGAGTGCTCTCTCTCTCTCTAAAGCTCTCATTTTCTACTTCTTCAATGGTGAATGTTTTGTAGAAGGAAGCTTTTGTCCAAATTTCATTTTTCAGAGCTTCCAAGGTTTTTAAAGTAAGAGCTTCTCAGATTCACACTCTTAGTTTGTCCCTTTCTCAGGTATTGTTTATGTTTGACTCTCTCTCTCTCTCTCTCTCTCTCTCTCTCTACTTTCTCTCTTTCCTTATAAAAGTCGATATTTTGCTGTAAAGTAAAATTTTCTGATTTTTTTTGATATACTCACTCACTCCTTTACCTTTTATCTGTATATCTATGTATGTGTGTAGTTCTAATCTATGTATATCTGTTTTCTAAAAGGGTCTTCGTTTGGGAACTTTGATTTGTTTGACTCTAAAACTTTCAACATTTGCGGCTTTAAAATTGTTGATTTTTTCTACTGTTGAAAAACCCTTCAAAGTATGATTTCAAGTTGCCATTTTTTTTTAATTTTTTTTGGGATTTTGTTCTCATGCTTGGACTGTTGAATTTGGTTCCAATATCATTAATTCTTTCAAATTTTAAGGCTTTTGAAGAACGACCCTCTCGGATTGCGACTCTGGTTGTGCCTGACATTTCATTGGTTTGTGTGCGCGAATTGGGATTTGGTTTGAACAATCTAGAACTTGCTCATTCAAACCCATTTTTTGTTGATTATTTCTTGTGGTTCAAATTTGTGTAACAACCAGTTACTTAGAAATTAAAACCTCTGAAAGTTAGGGGTTTGAGATTGTACTTAAAGATTTTGTGGGTAATTGGCTCCTTTGTAGAAGAGAGATGGAGAATGATAGGAAGGACTGGAGGGAGATGGTGAGAAAGATGCTCCCTCCGGGTGCTTCTCTCCCAGAAGTGGAATCTGACCTCGATTACTCAATAGCAATGGAGTATTCAGGGCCACCGGTTTCGTATGAGCTTCCTAGAATTGAACCCCTTGATGTAAATTCGACTGTGATTCGCACTGTGCCTGTAGTGGAGCCACTTTCTGAATCACGAAGGTCGGTGACCTGTGATGCCCCACCTGTAATTGAACCAATCCCTTTACCGGTGTCTCGCCTTGCTGGTGTCACAAGCCCTCCTACTCAAAGTCCGAGAATCTCTGGAAGCTCGGAGTCTGTAGTGTCTGTGTTGCAAAACCCTGATTTTTCTTCTGCTTCCCCTTCAGCATCTCCGGGTTCTGTTCACAACCCTCCTAATAATTCTTCTAGACATCTAGTTAATGAAGGAAGGAGAGCCCCGGTTGTCACTTTCAATACTGTTGATAGATCGGAAAGAAAAGACATTGATGTGGAGAAACAAGTTTTTCCCAAATATGTTGGGGTTGTCAAGGAAAAGAAGAAGAAAATGAAAAGAAGAATCTGTTATAGGTGTGGAAAAGGGAAGTGGGAAACAAAGGAGTCATGCTTGGTTTGTGATGCCAAGTATTGCAGCAATTGTGTGCTTAGGGCAATGGGTTCAATGCCAGAAGGGCGTAAATGTGTTCCTTGCATCGGTGAACCAATTGACGAATCAAAGAGGTCCAAACTGGGTAAACATTCAAGAGTATTAGCTCGATTGCTTAGTCCTTTAGAAGTCAAGCAAATAATGAAGGCAGAGAAAGAATGTGGCGCTAATCAGCTTCGGCCAGAGCAGCTGATTGTGAATGGGTTACCTCTGAAGCCAGAAGAGATGGCCGAATTGCTTGGTTGCGCTTTACCCCCACGGAAATTGAAGCCTGGTTTGTATTGGTATGATAAGGAATCAGGTCTTTGGGGAAAGGTAAATGCATCATTATTATGATATATATACAGGCTTTATTTCAACTCTGCTTTTATGTATAACGAATTATTCGTTTCTTGTGATAGCCAATGCTGACAGTAAGACTTTATGTGTTCATCTGACAGGTGGGAGAAAAACCAGATCGAATTATAAGTTCGAACTTAAATTTTACTGGGAAACTTAGTTCTAACGCAAGCAATGGCAACACTGAAGTTTACATGAATGGACGGGAAATTACAAAACTTGAACTGAGAGTCCTAAAGGTCTGAATTCTTTCTCTTTTCAAAATTGAAGGGTGCATCTTATTATTTCGTTTTCCTGCTTGTTTGTGTAGACTGTTAACAAAGAAAGACTATTACTTGTGTATCCAGACCAGGCCACTGCTTGGTGCAATGGTAAACGCATGTGCTAGGAAGTACAAAAAATGTGGGTTTGAGTTTGAGGCAAGCATTTTTTGCAAATGAAAGGCTTCCTCTGCACCCATCTATCCCCCCTCAACATCCAGAATTGACAGGACTACCACTGGATAATGGCTTTTAATATGGTTTTCAATACAATTTGATGTCTTAGGGTGATGGTGTTCTTAAAGTAGTGGCCCTTATGGTTCCCGGAACCATTATGTACCCTTTTTATGCCCTAGTGTGAAAATTACAGAATCAACCACTATATTCAGAATTGAGTTGCAGAAGTTTCTTTCTTGTTTTTTTTTTGGGTGCTTGGATCATATCATAGTGTCTGCATTTATAAGGATGTCCGCATAGACATAGCTTTACCATATGGGTTAAGATTTTTGTTCTCCATGAAAAGCTGCCAGTATAGTGTCACCTAACTTCTCCGAAGTATGGCATCGGCATCTTTTGGTTGTACGGATTTATTTCTACATGACACATTTAGTACCGGTACTGCTTGGTTGCTGCAATCAAGCTAAAGGATTAATGAGCAAGAAAATAAATGCACAGACACAGCCCTTATGGTATTAAAGTTTCCTGCAAGACGCTTAATCAATTGTCTCTTCCTTTCAGAGCTCAAGCCTATGTTAGTGAGCTCAAGTGCATTATTATTTTCTCGGGGAGGCAAATTCTCAGGTGTAAGTTGAAAGCTTCTATGTTAGAACTTATTTGAAAGGGCTGGTGGTCTTAAGAATGATTTATATTTGACCTTTCCCCTTGATTGAGCGTATATACCTGTGACCTCTCTAAAAAGGAAGAATGTGTAATTGTACGCAGTTTTAGCATTTCCGTTATTGTATCATTTAGGATTAGCATTCCTAGAAAGAAAGAAGTATTAGCACTGGTTATAACACTCACTTAACTCTATTTGTATTAGGTTGAGGACCTTTACCTTAAAAGGATACTTAAAATGATTCTAATTCACAGAGCGGGAGCAAGAGTGTGATAGCATCCGTTGTGAAAATAAATTGAGAGTAAAAGTGCCCCTAGAGTGTGTATACATGTGTTTTATTGTAAATTTATATCGATATAACTATATTTACTACATAATTTTAAATTTGTATGCATTCCTTGTGAAAAATGACCTTAGTTGCTGTTTACAAAGAATATGCAATGGTTATTGAATAATTAAATCATACTTTCAAAATAGATAACAAATTCTGTAGTGGTTCAGCAGTAACAGTCCACGGATTTGACACATTTCACTTGTGGCAGTCAACGATAGGTTAAAATAGAATTTGTATGAGATGCACGGATTTGACCATAACAGTCTCTGGATTTGATGTTGCCATTTTATGCACCTTGTATCCATCCCCATTATTATATTCAGTTTCATGGTTACATAGAAGGGCTGTTTCTTATAGTTAATTTATACTCCATTTCTCCTATGGAGATATCACGTCATACTTTCACATTATAATTGCTTAGCCCCCTTTTCTTGTCTGTATCACTTGCTTCAGAGTGTGGTCCATGGTACTAAACTGTAACTTACACACATCATTTTTCAGCTGGCTAACGTGCAGTGCCCACGTGACACTCATTTTTGGGTGTATGATGATGGTCGTTATGAGGAAGAAGGTCAGAACAATATCAGGGGAAACATTTGGGAGAAGGTATGTGTCCAAAGACTTCTAGTTGAATACATTTTGGAGATTATATTAGTGTGTGGGAATCCTTTATGAAGCATTTAAAAATTCCTCTTTGTTAGACAGGCTTCAATACGGCTTGTTTGCACCTTGTTCTCTTTGCCTGTGCCCCATGGTCAGCCTCATGGACAAAGGGATGAGGCTAGCACTTATACTACTGTTCCAAATTATCTTGAACAAAAAAAAATTCAGAAACTTCTTCTACTTGGGGCTGAAGGCTCTGGAACCAGCACTGTTTTTAAGCAGGTATTGCCATTTTTCGTGTACTTCAAATGGGCTGTGGTTTTTAAATATATAGCTATCAATAAATCTTGCAGGCAATGCAGGTGGATTTTAGATGTGAATTGTTTGTAGGAAATGTTTATTCTAAGCTCTTCTGTTTACATGGTCTTTGAAATATGATTGTTGATTATTCATAGGACTAAACGTGCTTCTTTTTTGGTCAATAACTCAATGTGCCGGTGTTCTGTACTTACTTGCAGTCAATATGTTTTTAATATGTTCAGAGTAGTTTGATGTTCCTTTCTATAACTGGTGTCTTTTTTAAAAAATGTCACAGTGAAAATGGATGGTAATAGTGACTAATGATGGTGGACGAAGTTTCAATTCTAGAATAATTTCTCAAAGACAGTTAAAATGTTATTTTCTGAAGTATTATTTAGGCCAAGTTTGGGAAGACTAAATAAGTGTACTTTTTGTCTTTTTGGATAAAAAAATTGAGGTTGAAAATATGGATGTTTGGGTTAACTTTTTGACTTTTTATGAAAAAATGTGTAATAAAAAATTGTGAAAATTGGTTTTTAGAGGAAAATTTGAATTGGGAGTTGTGCAGCCGTAATTGTTGACTTTTGGTGAATAGTGTTAACTTTTTAACTTTTTGAGTAACTTTTTGACTTTTTGGATTATTTGGGAGTACTCAAACTTGGTTCTAAAGTCATTCACCATCTAATATTCAACCACAATATGTTTATAATCAACTGTTTGCAAATTTCAGATGGTAAGTATCATAACCTATCCAAAATAGTAACATTAATACAAAACGATATGCTTCATGAACAAATCCAAAAACAATTAATATGGTTATTTTATGATTTTGTTAAGATGGTTATTGTACGATTAATGTGGTTACTTACAAAGTCCGTACTATGATCAATATGATTATTGGATTTTGTTTATGCTTCATGAACAAATTTTTAGTAGTGTAAGGTATTGGAAGATATCAAGAAACCAACCTTTCGGGTTTTGCACAATCCAAAAACGATATTAATTGATTAGCAATAGTCTATAATATTTATTTCTCAACAAATATGAGAAACTTATATATATATATATATCCTTGAAAATGGTGAAGATTTCTATGACTGATATCCTTGTATGTTCATCTCATGACCAGCTACATCTGGGAAGATGTGAATTTTAGCAGATTTCTATGTCTTTCCTTTTTCACTTTGCCCATTTTGTAGTGTTACTGTTAGAATTTTTTAGTAGTGTTTACACTAAATTGTCTTCTGTTCTTTATGCATCTGTTAACAGGCCAAATTTTTGTATGGGAACAAGTTTACTGCTGCAGAATTGCAGGATATTAAGCTTATGATTCAAAGCAATATGTATAAATATCTTAGCATACTGCTTGATGGACGGGAGCGCTTTGAAGAGGAGGCCCTGTCAAAGATGAAAGCACTAGGTTCTCATGATCAAACTACTGAGGCAGGTACATACAATCGATAAAGTTGCTATATTCTATTTCTCATGTTTGAAGTGGTCAAACCATCATTTTTCACGTTGGATAATGCTAATTAAACAAGACATGATCACTTGAAGCATTATTGTATCAGGGCATGTTTGCAAGGGTAATTAGGGATGGCAATGGATAACTTACCCTGTGGGTATCTATGGAGACCCAACTCAAATACATGAGTTTTTCCCTTTTTTTCTTATCCATTGGGTAGGGTACAGGGGATGGGTTGGGGATGGGTACCCACTAATTTCCCCATATATATATATATATATATTTTTTTTAAGATTCACAACCAAAACTAAATATATATTCAATCTTTTTTCTTTTATTTATTTATTTTTTTTTTTCAGGTTCACAACCAATTTTTTTTTTTTTTTAAGATCCACAACCAAAGCTAAATATACATCCAATCTTTCTTTCTTCTTCTTCTTCTTTTTTTTTTTTTTTTTTTTTTTAATTTTTAAGATTCACAACCAAAATTAAATATACATTCTGAGGCCTCGTTTGGGAACAGGCTAATTTAGTAACTTTTTGGCTATTTGGCTAAAATATGAGCTAAAAAAAATTAGTATGTTTGGGATGACTTTTTGGCTTTTTACGAAAAGATGTGCAAAAAGTAGAGAGAAAAGAGAATCTTTGACTTTTTGGTATGGGTTGTTGGCTTTTTGGCTAATTTGTAACTTTTTGACTTTTTGGCTAAAAAAGATGGTTCCCAAACGAGGCCCAATCTTTTTTCTTCTGTTTTTTTTTTTAATTTTTTTTTTTTTTAAGGTTCACAACCAATTTTTTTTTTTTTTTTTTTTTTTTTTTTTTTTTTTTTTTAAGATTCACAACCAAAGCTAAATATACATTCAATCTTATTTTATTTTATTTGGCTCAACAATAAAATCAAATACACATTAATTAACATTGTTATATTATTCTTGTCAAATTTTATGCATGTCTAGAATTTTTTTAATTTATTTAAAAAAATTAAGGACACTGTCTAGTGCAGGTTTCGGTTTGCTTTTCTATGTTATTTTATTTTGTTATGTATTGTAATTTTCAGAATGGTTTGCTTGTTCTGAAATTTCAATTAACGAATATGAATCTATTTGTTTTATGTTATCACACAATTTATACAACATATATATATATATATATATGAATGTATTTGAAAATAATGAAATTGTAGAGAATCAAAACAAGCATGAGTCGTGATTGGTTAGAAAGGATGGGTACAAAGATTTATTTGCTGGAAAAACAAAAAGGTAATACAAAGTCTTACTAAATAATTTTTTTTAAAATAAAAGAATTTTTCTTAGTTATGAACAGATTTAACTGAAATCAGCTTGTTTCCCAATGTTATGCTTTATTTATTTAGATAGAAAATATTTTTTAATGAAAAATATTTTTTATAAAAAAAATTAAAAATATATTTTTTTATATTTGGTGGTGGTGGTGATGGAACAAAGGTGAAAGTAGAGGTTGTGACATAGTGGTGGGGTGATGGCGGCAGTGATGATGGTAGTGGCTATGGTGATGGTAGTGTGACAGTGAAGGTGAGAATAGTGGTGATGGTGTTGTGAAATTAGTAAAAATTTAATTGAAAAAACATTTTTTGTTTTTTAAAAGTAACAAACAACAAAATTCGTGGGGGACTAAAGGAAGAAGATGGAGGATGGATTGGGTGTGGTAAGGCATAGATATCTTAAAATGAGTGGTTCAGATTTGTTAAAAGATATAATTAGATTTTGGATAAATTAAAATGAATGGTTCAAATTTGCTAAGAGAAAAATGGTTTAATGTCTAAAATGTCCGTGGCTAAGAGATCAACAAACAATTCCTTGTTTATGCCCTGATGCAATTTAATATGGGTCTTATAATACTTTCTTCAAACAGGTTCTTTCACATTTTATTTCTTCAAACAGGCTCTTATAACATTGTAATCAGGTTCTTATAACATGTAGGGGAGAGAGAGAGATGGTTGTAATTTTTTTTTTTAGTCTTCCATGTTCTTCCACATTTTTTTTTTCAATTACTAAAACTTATTTGATTGTCTCAAAATTATATATTTGATTATTATAAAACAAATTTTTTAATTAATTAATTAATGTGTATTTGATTTTGTTGTTGAACCAAATAAAATAAAATAAGATTGAATGTATATTTAGCTTTTGTTGTGAACCTTAAAAAAAAATAAAATAAAATAAAATAAAAAAATAAGTTGTTAACATTAAATATATTAAAAAAGAAAGAAAAAAGATTGAAGGTATATTTAGCTTTTGTTGTGAACATTACAAAAAAAAAAAAAAAAAGTGGTTGTTAACATTAAATATAAAAAATAAAAATGGGGATTAAAGTGGGTTGGGAAAAATCCATACCCATTAAGAAATGGGGAGGGTGGTACCCATGGGGAATGGAAAAAATTTATTATAGGGGAACGGGGATAGAGAATTAATATCCACCTCATTAACTCCCATTGCCATCCCTAAGGGTAATAGTTCTTTTATATCTCTTTTTTATTTGTTCTGCTTTTCCCCGCTTTTCTCGTGTGTGTCACTATAGTTTGAAAGGAACTCAGGAGTGACTGGGGACTTAGATAAATAGAATTCATGATTCAAAATAAAAAATTCAGTTTAAATAGTTTCTATAAGCCAACCACACACACACACCCCCCCCCCCCCCCCCCCCCCCCACACACACACACACACACACACACACACACACACACAAAAAAAGAAGAAGAAGAAGCCCCCCCCCCCAACACACACACAAAAAAAGAAGAAGAAGAAGGGTTTCTATAATCTAGATTTTATAAGTAGCTTTCATATAATTTTTTTTTTTATTCATTCATCTGAGGGACTGAAAATTGTATTCAATCATGTCACAGATGTCGATTCCAGTGGGAATAGTCAATGCATCTACTCCATCAACCCTAGGTTGAAGCATTTCTCTGACTGGCTCCTAGACATTATAGCCACTGGTGATTTGGATGCATTCTTCCCCGCAGCAACGCGCGAGTATGCTCCACTAGTTGAAGAGGTTTGGAAGGATCCTGCTATACAGGAAACATATAGGAGAAAAGATGAGCTTCATTTCCTTCCTGACGTTGCAGAATACTTCTTGAGCCAGGTATGCATTTAACTTTAATTATTTATGAGATGTTTTAACTACATAGGCACATTGTAGAATTAAAAAACCTTACTTCCACCAAGTTTTCTGCTTTGAGTTCCCTTTCCTTTTCTATTTTTCCAACCACAAATATAGTCATTTACATGTATGTAATTGTATTCATGTGTATTTGAACTCGGTTCTTCACAGAGCAACCAAAAAGAAAACTAATAGAATTAGGGTAGAATAAGGAGTTTTTCAGTAAAAAATCAAAGGAAAAAGATTGTGCACAAATTTTCAGTTAGTTAATCAGTAACTTTTGTATTGTAACACTACCAGTTTTCGTAATCTATTACTGATCAAGAGAAAAGCAACTCATGTAACTAAAGCTATCTAATTATGTTCCACTATGTGATCTATATAAACCTAGCCCTCTATATCCCCCATTGAAGAGTATGTGGTTGATGTATTCTTGTTCGAATTACGTTCCAATAATATTTGATTATTGTCTTCACCCTCTGCTCCAATTTATGGATGGGCTATATATATAAATTAAAAGGTCGTTATTGTTCTTGGATGGCTACTTAATCATGTCCTGTATTAGGCTGTTGAGGTGTCAAGCAATGAATACGAGCCTTCAGAGCGAGACATACTATACGCAGAAGGGGTTACCCGAGGGAATGGTTTGGCTTTCATGGAGTTCTCCCTAGATGATCGTAGCCCAATGTCTGAAACCTACACAGACAATATGGATGCTGCACCCCCACCTCTAAACAGGTAATTGTTGCTTCCTCTATTCGTCATATCTCATATGTGATGCTTTCACTCCTAAGGCAGATTGATTTTATCCACAATTGCTTTTGCTGCTGAGAATTATTAGCAACTTTGATGGTAGAATATATGACTGGAATTCAACGGTCCATTTTTTGACTATCAAATGATAGAGTTGATTAGTGTTTGGGGTGAGCTAAATAAGCCCAAAGTCTGTCATAAACTAAAAAGCCATTCAGTTTTTTTTTCTTTTCCCTTTTGCCTGGCAATTCAATTATTGTTGATCTACCCTCAATGTTTTGTTTTATAGATACCAACTTATAAGAGTAAATGCCAAGGGGATGAACGAAGGCTGCAAGTGGGTAGAAATGTTTGAAGATGTCCGTGTGGTAGTTTTTTGTGTATCATTGAGTGACTATGATCAGATGTACCTTACCCGGGAAAATAGTGCTAGTGTGTCCCTTCTTCAAACCAAGATGACACAAACCAAAGAGCTCTTTGAAACAATGGTCAGTCATCCCTGCTTCAAGGATACCCCCTTCGTCTTGATCTTAAACAAGTACGATATCTTTGAAGAGAAGGTCAATCGTATACCTCTAAGTGCTTGCGAGTGGTTCACTGATTTCAGTCCGGTGCAACCGAGCAACAACAGTCAGTCACTGGCTCAACAAGCTTACTACTACGTCGCCATGAAATTTAAAGACCTTTACGCCTCTCTCACAGGTCGAAAGCTCTTTGTGTGGCAAACTAGGGCAAGGGACCGAGTGACAATTGACGAGGCATTCAAGTATATAAGGGAGGTTCTAAAGTGGGATGAAGAGAAAGATGAGAACTATTATGGCATGCAAGAGGATTCATTTTACAGTACAGATGTGAGCTCCTCACCATTTGTGAGGCAAGAGTGAGGTAATTAAAACATTTAACATGTATTTGCTGTGTAGATAGAGAGAAGGAAAAGGGAATGTCCAATAAGTTTGCTTGTTTTATTTTCATTATTATTTTTTCAAAACACATTGGTGGTGTTGTTTTAAGAATCATTTTATAGTCATGTGACTCTGCTGTCCAAGTGTATATTAGAGCTCCAGATCCAGTTTGTGAAATGATGCAGAAGAGTGGTATTATTGTACTTTGTATTCTTTCTCAAGAATTCAATGTCTTCACATTATCATGGTATTTTTGCTATCAGAATCTTGAGCAGATAAGGATGTAAGATTAGGGCTATAAAACAAGCAGAGCTACTTGAATTTGACTTGCGCTCGGTCCATTAAAAGCTCATTTGATATCAGTTTGTTTATTATGTAAACTAACCAAGTTCAAATATTTTTTGAAATCTAACGCGACTTGATAAATTTATATATATTACAAGAAAAAGAAAGAAAAAAAAAAGTAACACTGAAGTTCAACTTCTTTTTTTTTGAACTGGACTGAAGTTCAACTTGATTAAATTTGATTTGAGCGCAAGTTTTAACAAGTCATAAACCAAATTTAAACAATTTATTTAAAAAAAAACACTAAACTGTGGAATGACTTGTGCAACAAAATTTATGCTAATAAGAGCTCCACAAAGCTATAAAGTAATATGATAATGTGAAATTTAGTCAAAACCTTTCCATTTGACCCTTTCTTTGGTAAAAATGACAGCTTAATTTATTTTATTTCATAAACTCCTTTAGGAGAAAACACATAATTAAGTAAGGATAAAGTAAAATATCGTCTTTTTTTTTTCTTAGATAATATTACCAAAGTAACATAACATGTTACTGTGAAACAGAGTAATATGTTACTGTGAAACATCAATTTTGACGGTAATAATTTATTTTTTTTAAGAATTTCATAGTCAATATAGATCTTATTTGATAAATATTGATAAGAGAATTCTAAAAATATTAATTTTATTAAAAACTAACATCTACATCAAAAGTTATATTATTTTAAAATTTAATATTTTGATAATAATAATATATATTGGACTTTTCAAAAAAAAAAAATTATACTTATTCTTAATACATTAAAATTTTATTATGAGAGATTTTGACCAAATCCCCCGTGATAATTTCTCACCAGAAAACAAATGTGTGAAAAGAGCTAACAGAACTCTCTCTACCCCCAAAATAATAATAATAATAATAATTAAAAAATATTAAAAAACCAACGGCCAAACTAAATAATAAAAGATTTAAAATCTTACTGCATGCAAAACTTTCCCTTTTCAAGATGGTGTAAAAAAAAATGGTTAGGCAGAAGACACCAAACAAAGCCATTCCATCAGAATGAAATAAATAAAATAAAAAAGGGGACAATTTCATTTCAGTGTATCTTTAGAAAAATATTTTTAAATTGAACCTCGTTTAGGAACATGTTATTTTAATAATTTTTTAATTAAAATATGAGATAAAAAAACTATTCAGTGTGTTTGGTTTGAATTTTTTGAATTAAATTTTTTAAAAACTAAATTTTTTTGGTTTTCGTATTTTTTTGTTTTTAGTGAATATTTTTAAAATTTTAAATATTTTTTTTACTTTTTTAGACGCACCTTACTTAGATGTATCTAAAAAGTAAAAAATTTGTGAAAAAATATTTAAAAAAATTAATAAATACATAAAAATACAAAAAATGTACTAAACTCTCTTTCTTTTTTTCTTTTTTTTTTTTGGTATTTAGTGAATTTTTTAAAAAAAAATTTCACAATTTTTTTACTTTTTAAGTATATTTATTTTAGGTATGTTTAAAAAATAAAAATAAATACTTAAAATATTAAAAAAAATTCAGTAAAAACAAAAAAATACGAAAAATAAAAAAGTAAAATTTTCTAAAAAATATTTTTAAAAAAATAGAACCAAGCAAAGTGATTATGCTTAGAATAACTTTTTAATTTTTTACTTTAAGATATACAAAAAATAAAGAGAAAAAAAAAATCTTTTTAACTTTTTAGTATGATTTATAGACTTTAATTTTTTTAATAACTTTTTAACTTTTAAGCTAAAACTGTAACATGCCAAACAAAGCCTTAGTGGAAGTAAAATCACAACTTCTTCATGACTTTGTAATTAATTTTTGACAAAACCTTACATGTAAAATCTCCTAAAAAATCCAGACGCAGACTTCCCATTTATAGCGTCTCCTCCATGCTTCAATCCCATTTAAAATGACACTTTGAAAACAAAATCCCAGTGTCATCCGTAAATAATTAGTAAATGACCTGTGAAAATAGTGAAATAGAAATTCAATTCATCCACCAAATTATAGATGATATCAGAATGTAACTCTCAGAAGATTTCCACTACATTGTTCAACAAATAACCCACTAAAAGAGTGAAACAGCCGTTTTTAAAGCGACTCACTGGGTCTGTCAACATGCCACAGTAAATCTGAAAAATTAAAAGTACAAGAGAAGCTGATCCTTTCAAAACAAAAAAATAATGCAAGAAATAATTAAAGCAAAATATGTAATGAAGCATACAAAGATGGCCCAAGCAACTAACAATGTTTCTTCTTTGCAGCAGTTACTGGTTCTTCTTGGGCATTAAAAAAAACGATTGTTACAGAGAACAGGAAGGAAGTCGAGGAACAAACACTAAGATGCAACTAGATCAGGTGTTTCTGCCTCTACAGATAACAAAGCGGTGTGTACTTTGTCCACCCAATTGTCCAGTCGATCACGAAGAGATTTTATCTGTTGAACACCTAATACTCTTGGTTGCACCCATGAAACGTGGACGGTTCCCTCAACTTGATCAATTATCCCCTCGATGAGATGAACCTGCGGTGAAATTCTCCAATGTTTAAACCTTTGAATAGACAAACTTCCATAGAATTTCAAAAAGACAAGTGATAATATGTGTGGAGAAAGTGAGAGACACAGAAAAGATTCAGCACTGCTGGTAACATCTTCAAGGCGGAATTTATGAGATTCAGTGTAGCAAATGTTGAACCAGAAATGAGAATGCATTCGCAGATGGTAATTCACTTTAATTGAAATTTTATTCAGCTAAAACCCAAGCTACTTGTATTGTATACATATATGAGCCAAACCCACCATTCTTTTTTTAAACTTTAGCTTTATTTCTGTTTCGGATTTAAGCAAAGCATAATAGTTCCTTTTCTCAAGCAATTCGTCTACTCCTGTTCCCAATACGTTTTTTTTAATTTCAGCAAAATGATTGTTTTATATCATCCATATGAGCATTTAGTTACAAATCTATTGATTGAATAGAAGCTAGCAGTCACTATTTTCAGTTGTAGTAGCAAGTTATGCAGTGAGACCCAGCACACTTCATATGTGCAATAAGAAAGAAAACAAACAACTGAAGAGTGAATGAAACTACTCGTATGAAATATATCTTGATCAATATTGTGTGTAAAGGACGCTGGTTTTCATAGTGCTGATTCAATATAGGGACTTACAGAAAGGCTTTTCATGAGAAGATACTCCACATCCTCCACAGTAAGTTTTGTGCATTCTGCAATGATACTTAGCGGAATGGTTCTATCTTCTGATGGTCGACTGCAAGGAACCAACATCTCAATTAAATTCGGTAAACATGAAAAGCTGATAACATTTAGCAACAATGGCTCTCTAACATACCTGAAGATGATTTCCATCAAACAGAGAATGTTAATCTTTTCTAGGAGCTTTTTCTCGTTCTCCACTAGCGCTGGTTGAGCACTCAGAGCAGCTCTATGCACTTGGCACAATTCTTGGTAACGAACTAAATCACCAGAGTTGAATGCTTCAAGAATATAGTAGAGCCATTCAACCTTTGTCCCCAGAAGACTCTTTATCTGTATCAATTGAAGCATGTCATAATCAACAATAAGTACAAATTTACTGAAGGGCAAAACGCAAAGCCAATAATGTGTTCATGCCAGTCCCATCCAAAAGAAAATGTGTTGTGAAGAAATGCAACAAAACTCAAAGAAATCTCAGGTAAAGAATGTCAGAACCCTTATGTTATCTTCTCGACATTACCAATACTTGAAATATGCCCCAAAAAACATAAAATCTTATTTTGGTCTTACAATTATATTGTTTTTTCTGCTTACCCAACAGCATATCTTTGGAGCAAATACCATACAAATACAATACCCATCAACCCCCTTTATAACCCACCTCTCTGTAGGATACTATACTACTTTCAAGTTGCCAAATATTCTTTATTTAGGCATAATTGCTCTGCACTATGTATATCACCATAGTACTAGTCATAGCGAAAAATATATTTTATGCATTCCTATTGATCCACCCACACATCATTTTATAAAATCATTACCACGAGTTGAACTCCTGGCTAACTGGTCATGGTGCTCACTTGTCCTGCTACCATACACGATAAGTGCAGTGATGAAACAAGTGGAAATTTCATGTTTCCATATTTAAAAGTTTCGCCTTTCCAAGAACATGCTCACTCATTTTTTGTTTCAGATTAAACTCAACACTATCTTAGCCACAACCTTCCCATATACACATTGTAAACCACCACTACTGCATTCAGTGCAACAATTTTACTCAGCCAACAATCACATAACTGGGAGAAAATTATCAGGCTCTTTTTCCAAGTTTCTGGTTTTGAGATGAAGTATGCTAGCGCCTGCAGTGTTTACCTTTAAACATATGCAGATGTTTGAGCAACCATTCCTTTTTGAGTTTTGATATGACACAACATGAGTGCAAACTCTACACAAGCCATGCAAACATTTCCTTTTGTGCACATCAAAAATAGGGGTTCAAAGCACTACCATCAAAAGGTCTAAGATATACTCGAGCATATGATCAAGGCATTTTATCCATATTGATTTTTGATCTATGGACTCCTTGTTTCAAAATTCCACATTTTAAAGAACAAATGCTTCCAATTGATTATAAATCAAAGCATCTCTTACTGAGACAATCTCTTTCGTTGCATCATTGTTCTATGGAAGCTTTATACCTATACTAGAGCAGTTCGGCAATGGTTCAAAGAATGGCCTACTTGTGATCAACCACACCAGCATATAATTTATTGGTTCCATAACAAGCAGGAAAAAAATGAATTAACTGTAAAATCAAGTGCACAATAAAAAAAATCCAGTATGAATACATACTTAACTACAACCAAATAAACAATGCGCTTCAGCATTCCCACAGACACTCAGCATTCCCAAATATGCAATTTGTATGACAAGCAACAGTACAAGGTTACTGCCCAAAACTCATACAATACCATACCTAACAGAGAGATGCAATGCGTGTCAAGAGCAACAGTATGAGTCTATGATGATAGCACAAAACATCCATCATGTAACTCATACACTCTGTCGAAATAAGAGAGGGAAATAAAAGGAGGAAGGAGAAGAAAAGAAACCCTTATATTAGGATTTTTTACTCTTATTTTATTAATCTATTTTGCTTCTTGGTGTTGGTCCCCTTAAATTAAGGCATGTGTAGTTTTTCAACATGATCAAGTCTCAATCCTAGCCAATCACAGTCGAATAGAAGTTCAACCACATTGACTTCATCTATAAATATAGAAATGGGAATCAAGTCTCTGAACATACTTTCACATGCAAACAGGTGGTGTAAACAATATATTTACACAGTAAACGATGCACTCAATATAAGAGTAGCTTAAGTCATCATGACAACAAAAAAAGCAAACACTCTGTTTATTTCTAGTTTTCAGAATTCACTTTTCAGAAAATTTTACTTTTTTGTTTTCCGTATTTTTTTTTTCACTAAATTTTTTTAATATTTTAAGCAATTTTTTTAATTTTTAGAGACACCTAACATAAATACACTTAGAAAGTATAATATTTGTGAAAAAAATCTTTAAAAAATTCACTAAATACCAAAAAAAGAAAAAAAAAAAAACAAAAATTCAGTATATTTTTCATATTTTTGTATATTTATTAATTTTTTAAAATATTTTTTCACAAAAAATTTAATATTTAGATACATCTAAGTAAGGTACATCTAAAAAAGTTTAAAAAAATTGCTTAAAATTTAAAATATATTCTCTAAAAAAAAAAAACACAAAAAATAAAAAACTCAATTTTTAGAAAACTGAATTCAAAAACTTAAACCAAACACACTGAAAATAACTGAGAGGAAAGACACCCCTAAAAAAATAAAAAATACTTACAATTGGATGTGCAAGCAGTTCCCCAAAATTGTATATGTTTTCTCCAAGCAAAGCAGACAGGGATAAATCAAATGCCAAATCCTAAAAGATAATAGAGAGTTAATACCAGCAGATGGAATGGGCATGCAATCACTCAAGAAAACATTAAAAGAATCCACAATAACCAATTGAAATTCACTTTATGTTGAATCACTTTTCTGTCATTATGTGTTTAACACACATCTTGGTAACAAAACAAATTCCAGTGTGAACTAAAATGCAGATTGATGTTTTGTTTGAAAAATCTAAGAATAAAGATTTGATTTCCATGTCACAAGGGGGAAAAGATCTGTATCAACAAAAGACTCTTCCAATGTTCTATTCTTTCAGTTACTGTTAAACAACCAATCTGAATATGATCAAAATACAAAGCTACAAGTACTCCTTGCACACAAGAGTGATTTACAGAAAAAATAAAGGCTCTTGTCAACTCAAACAAGAAACTAATGGTTGCCATTACCTTGATTGTCAAGAGGATATTTTTCCAACAACACACTTGATCGTCATAACAGAGAAAAAATATTTTCCAAACAAATCCATTTTATAACTCTATCCAAACTAGGCAACAACAAGAGATAATAGAATAAAATTTACAAGAAAATTAAAAAATACAATAAGTGGATAATATTGAAACATGCTTTGATAATATCCATTCATAGCAACAAATTCTAACCTTCTTCTAGTTTGTCATGAAAAAGTTAGCCTTAGTGAGTAACAGCATAGGAAATCATCAAAGACGTCATGAAGCTTTTGTAAAATAATAAAAACAAACACATGATTGCATACCAACTTAAATGATTCTGATAGAGACTCCACTGATGTGTATGCCAGATAAAGAAGAGCACTTTTGTAAAATTCAGCAAATTCCTGTCGAGATTTGTAATACTGAGATGAAACCCAATAATAGTTAGCATACACAGTTGGATCAATGTCAGTCATGCTGTCAAGAGTACTCTTTCCGTCTTCTAGAAGTTTCTTGCACTCTTTTTGGGTGCCTTTCTCAAGGTTGAAGATAGCAATTTGCATCTTAATGTAAAGGATTGGTTCCTCAATGCGCATCTCCCTAGTAGCACGAAGCTTTTCAATCACCCCTTCAAGATAACTAATGGCAGCTTCTTTCTCTGGATACTGCCGAGAAACTATGACAGCAAAATGTGCGAGCTTGAGAAGATTGATCTTGGTCTCAAAGTCAGTGATGAAATTATGATATAACTGTATGAGAGCATCACCAGCCTGATGATAATGAAAAAAATAAAAAAGAAAAAAAAAGAGGTGTTACATGCACATAAACAGAAAAATTAATGCAACTAGCTGTGTTTAAGCATGTTTTTCCAGTAAGCACAAGCAGAAACTCATGTAGAATCAGCTATGCTACCATCAACACATAAAAAAAAGACAGTAGAGAAAGCAAAACAAGATTCAATTAAAAGTACGATCCAACCAAAAAAACTCAAAAACATCATATACAAGACATAGATAACTGATAGAAACTTCAGTTTCATTCCCATTACTAGTTGGTGATAAACAATCTAACCTTATCAACTTCAGTTACATGCATATTTTTCCTAGTCCATGTCATATGGCAAGCAGAGCACTTTAACCAAAGCTTATAAAAGGGTTTGAACTCTGACTTCCCATAAAGGTTTATGCAACGCCCAACTAGAAGTGTGAAACTTCCAACATCCCCAAAGTCACACTTCAGTTCCCTTCAAGTCATCCAAATTGCAAGTCTCTCTTTCATGTTACAAATAAGGTAATGTGCAACTGTCTGGCAAGGTGTGGCATTCAATCAAACAAACAGCCTCGATGCCAATTGAAAGTTCTCTTCTCCAAATAACATAAACGATTTCCGGTGAAATCAGACTGACATCTGTGAAGCAACATGTAAGTGTCCTAGTTCATCGGGTGTGAACCTTGCATGATAGCATCTATTGCTGTGTTATATGGACTCCTCTATTTCCACAAAGTACCCGCGTTCACCGGATATGACATGAGTAAGGATGTGGGAGATGTGTCCAACACTCGTACCCAATTTAGACACTAAGATCCTTTAATTTGTTACAATATATGAAGAAGAAAAAAACTCACATTTGCTAGCAAAGCAATATTTTTAACCTCTCATATGAATTAAATATAGAAATTTTAGGCCGCGTTTGGTTTAGTTTTGGAATTGTGATTCTCTTTTTGGAGTTGTGATTTGAGGGTGGAATTGTGAATTGAGTTTTGAAAAGAGAAAATTTGTTTGGCTATGAGTTTTAAAAAGTGTTTCGAAAGGTGTTTTCGAATTTTGAATTTTCAAAAGAGCAGATTAGGTCTACCCGGTCGTTTGCCCGGATTTGTTTTTTTTGGGCAATTGCAACCATTTATTTGACAACAAAATTTTATACTTGTTTTAGATATATTTTAAATATAGAAATTAATTTTTTTAGATTTTTTATAAAAATAATTTAACAATCCCATCACTAATCATCTTCAACACTATATCATCAAAAGAGTTTTGAATTGAGTTTTGTGTTGTGTATTTGGTTATGAGTTTTGAAATTAGTTTTTGAATTGAGCTTTGTGTAATTTTGAGTTGTGTGTTTGGTTATGAATTTTGGAAAATGTTTTGAAAATTTTATCTTTGGAATTCCAAAGGCAAACCAAAAGGAGCCTTATATTTTTCCTTAACCCTATTTAATTTCTAGCATATTTTTATATAATTTGCAACATCTTATCTGAGAATATTATATCATATGCAATATAGATGTGTATATGACGCGTCCCCCTACCCATATCCAATTTTGGATATGTATCCTAAGATTCTAGGATTTAAATTTATGAAGGTCTGATACTTGGATACACACGTACCTGAGTCCATGTAACATAGATCTATTATTCATTATAAAGCATTTAGACGAATCCAAGGTAGATAGTTCATTTTTACACAACCACCTTGTACACCATGATTCATATAACAAATGTACCATGCCTGTTTCCAAAAGTACACTTATAGCTACTTGGCACTTGGTCAATGAACTCTTGAGTACCAAAAGGAAAGAGCATTATAAGTTGCCTCTCCAACTCTTTACAATCCCTTTGCAAGAAAAAGAATATGAATCCTTGAAGAAGGTTATGATAGAAGCAGAAGTTAAAACCCCAATGTTCAGCTGGACTTGTGATCCTGCTTTTAGAGGAGGTTCTTCGAGACAATTCTAAAACAACGAGTTTAGTGTAAATGTTAGAGAAATTCCTTTCTCCCTTCCCCACTCCCTGCAAACCTTGTGTGATGTTTTAAGACTAGTGACACCTTGCTAACCTTTTCTTTCAGAATATATTAAGGGTTGTTTTGGGAAGTTGATTAAAAGCAGATTTTTTGACTTTTTTTGTCTTTTTTTTTTAAAAAAACGTGTAAAAAAGTATAGTGGTAATGTGACCCAAAATAGGTTAAAAGCTGATTTTTGGCTTTTAGCCAAGTTCCCAAATTGAGCCTAAGTGGTAATAGTGGCCAACAATGTAGGGATTGAGAAGATAGAACATGAACTTCACCATGTGCCACTATAAAATACCTTGCAACTCTAGCAATCCAATTACATGATTAACTTTTCAACGACCACAACCTTTGAATCACTTAAACTCATCCATCTCAGGGACAATGGTCTACCTATTAAACTCTGTGGGTAGGGGGGCTAATATAAGTAACTCCCAAGGTGTCGTATCTTCAAATTTTGTAATTAATTCATAAGTTTCACAAAGATTCAGAGAGAATAACTTCTGAAGTACTGCTTCAAAACCAGAGATAACACAATCTGTTGAAGCAGTTTGGTTCAAACCAAAAACACAATCAAATTTCCAGACTTTCCATAGATTGATATAAAACCAAGTTAATCAATAACTACTAAGCCATTATAAACCTATTGACCACGTTGATGCCAAGGTATGATTGCTAGATCATGTCAGTTGGTCTAATGAAAAAATAAATTTATCTGATTTTTCCCCCTGTACAGTGGGGATTTAACATTTTGTACTACTGAGTGCACGTTTTCTGCATGCAGTGCTGTACTCCTTTGATTTTAGACAATGAGACAATCTTTAAAACTCACACACTTTGAACTTTCATGGCACTCTCTTGTTAAACAATCCAATGATCCAATGATGATGAAATGCATAATGTGAGACATCACATTGATTAGGCACTGACTTCTCTGCAGTTTGAGTACATTTTTGGAGTTAGATGAAAAATCATGGCAAATATACTTTCCACAGTCTCAAGAGGTTTTGATGTCTTGCTTAATTCTAATTCCTTACTCCTTTCAATCTGCATAATTTGATGATCAATCCACGGACTTCAAAGCCCTTTGGAGAGGAAAGTTGTGCTTTCAACATATTTGCATTATTTATTTTGAAATTAGCAACACCAGACCTGTTTTAGTTAAGAATGAGTAGCCTTCTCACTAATCAAACAATAAACGTGCCTACAGCTATAATTCCTAGGTTACCCTTTTGAATTGTGCAATATGTGAAACTCAACTTGTACCTAATCCTCCCTGAAAAAAAGAGTACCTTGGATCCAGATTTATCTGAAAATCCATTCAGAATGAAATACGTGGACAATAATACTTCATCCAACAAAACCATAATGTGCAATTCTCTCCACATAATTAACCATCTCAGGCAAAATGTACACAAGCCTTTGAGATGCAAGCAATATAAAATTCATCTTAAAGATCCTTATCCCACAGGTTCATGACACCATCAAACAACTAACCTCCAAAAGATTGCACACCAGCAGATTGCGCTAATCAGTGCTTGACGGATTGAACTCAACTCCTCATAACAATATAACAAAACAAATTATCTCAATAAAGATTACACTCTTCTTGTCAAATATTAGTATTACCCGCCCAGCTTAATGATTACATGCCTGATCTCCTTCCTAGACCTCTATATTGTAAGCTTGCTAATTAAGGGGATCAAATATCTCCTCAGCCGCGGATCAATCAAACTTCAAGAAATTCCCAAATTGGTCATATAGCTGCATATATGAAAATTTGAACAGTGAATCTGATAACAGCTTTAGACTTCATTCTATCATTATTTAACTTAACACATTCTTTCTCAGTTTAGTAGCAAAAATATAGTGAGGACAGGTCTTAAGGTTAATTCCACAATCCTCCACATCAAACTCTATCAAATCAAATTTTCACATGGGAAAGACCAGATCTTATTATAGACAAATTTAAATTCCCTCCAAATGAGACAGTTTTTTCCATCTTTAGAAACATAACAACCAATAATACCCCCCAAAAAAATTCATTTTTTTCTAATTTTTCAGGTCTCTCATAAACCAAAAAGCACGTGACTGTTGATATAACATTAAAACCCTAATTTCTCCCTCAGCCAAAGAGCAGAACACACTTTCATCAAAATCAAACAAGCAAAAACCCTAATATTGCCCTAAATTCAAACTCTTCAGATAGCGAACTAATGCATGCATAGATAAACATACGAAAATTGACATCAAAAGGAAGAAGATGAGGGACCTGAAAGACGGCGAGAGCTACGAACTGTTCGAGCTTGAGAGTGAGCTGATTCCATAGCTTCCTCTGGTACAGATCTGCCAGGGTATTGTACCACTCGGAAAGTTCTGGATGGGCATTGCGAAGAGAATCCAGGTACTGTAGAGCGGCCATGGATGACTCGAGCGCTGAACACGAAGCTGGAGAGAGAGAGAGAGAGAGAGAGAGAGAGAGAGAAATCTTTATAAAACCTCTCACCAATTCTGTCTTTTCTTGTTCTCAAAGAAAGGAATAGAACGAGACGGAAGATCAAAACCCTGGGTTTTACGGTAATTAGGATGATAATGAGGGGCATATTAGAAAAAAGGATAATTATCGGGTTGACCCGCCACCACCAACGTAAGATGGTTTTCACAAGTAACAATTATCCAGCCCGATAAGCAATGTCAGTTCAAATTATTTGAGAAATATTTTTTAAGGATTGGTTCTTTTTTATTTTTTGGCTATTTATTTTGGTTAAAAAGTTTCGTTTGGGGAGAATATTTTAGTTATTTTAACTTTTTATAAGAGAAATAATATAATGATTATAAGTTAAATATGATGTTTTGTCTTATTAAATTAAATTTTTTTTTTTTTTTTTTGTAACTAAAATAGTCCAAATCCACCCAACCTATTCTTTTCAAACGAAACATAAATAATATGTTATAAATTTCAATTTATGCCTATTTTGATAATTAAAAAAAAAATCAACTTATTAACTTTTGGAAAATGCATTCTACCCCCAGCTGGGGGTGACACCCAGTGAGGTGTCGTGCGGGGGTTAGACCAAAAAAACAGTTTTTCTTTTTTTTTTTTCTTTTTTTTGATTTTCGGCCAGTGGGGGCGCGCCACGTCACTGGGGGCGCGACCCCCACTGGGGGTATGAAGCAAAGTTGTTAACTTTTTTATATTACATCATCTTTTTATTTTTTTCACATTTTTCAAAACAAGTTAATATACCGGGGACCAAAAAAAAAAACACTACTCAAAACAGACCTTAGGCCTCGTTTGGGGAGTGGTTATTTTAGTCAAAAAGTCAAAAAGTTACTAAAAGTTGTCACATCACCTCTCTACTTTTCTGCACATCTTTTCATAAAAAGTCAAAAAATTATTAAAATAGCATGTTCCCAAACGAGACCATAAAATGTGAATCACATTTTAAACTATTTTTTTATATCATTACCCTGGTACTTTTTGAAGCACATGGTATAATTCACCTTATTTGATTCTAACTTTTTTAACGGTAGTGATTGGTAGCTCGAGAGTGAGGCTCGAGTGTCAAAACGACGTCGTTTTGACCTTTTTTTTTTTTTTTTTCTTTTTCTTATTTTCTTCCTTCACTTCATCTTCTCTCCGCCATTTTTTTTTGCAGAAGAAGACCAGGAAGAAGGAAGAGAGGAGGAGGGAGGGAGGGAGGAGGAACTGGAGGGGGCCATTAAAATGGCGGTGGCGAGGCGAGGCGAGCAGCAGCAGAGGCGAGGCAGGCCGGCTATCGTTGGTGCTGCGACGATAGCGGCAGCGAGGCGACGGAGGAGCTGCGACGAGGACGGCGGCGGAGGCAGCGGAAGGCGACGACTAGGGGTGCAAACGAGCCGAGCCGAGCCGAGCTTTGCTGGGCTCGAGCTCGGCTCGTATCGAGCTCGTTTATTGAGCTCGAGCTCGGCTCGATAAAGGACTGGGCTCGAGCTCGGCTCGGCTCGTTAATTTTTGTCGAACTCGAGCTCGGCTCGGCTCGGCTCGATAATTTTTTTTTAATATTATTTATATTATTTAAATATAAATTTTTAAATAAAAAATATTATTTATATTATTTAATATATAAAAAATGTATTTATATTATTATTTATATATTTATTTATATATTTTAATATATAAATAATGTATTTATATATATAAATAATATATTTATTATATAATTTAATTATAGATAAACGAGCCGAGCCTACCGAGCCGAACACAGTCAAGCTCGAGCTCGGCTCGTTAACGAAACGAGCCCAATAATCGAGCTCGAGCTCGGCTCGTTTACTAAACGAGCCGAGCCGAGCCGAGCCCTTACCGAGCCGAGCCGAGCCTGTTCACGAACAGCTCGGTTCATTTGCAGCCCTAGCGACGACGGACTGGTGCTCTCTCCCCCTCTGCTTCTCTCCCTCTCCCTCTCTCTCTTTCTCTCTTCCCTCTGCTTCTCTCCCTCTCCCTCTCCCTGTTTTCGAGCCAAAACTCGAGCCATTTCGTCGAGCTACGAGGCATTATCGCTTTTTTAAAATGAAGTTTTTATTTCGTGTTTTTTTTTTATTTTAAGTGAATTTTTTTTACTATTTTAAGAAATTTTTTTACTTTTAGATACATTTAATATAAATACAGTTTAAAAGTATAATATTTGTGAATTTTTTTTAAAAAAAATTCACTAAATACTAAAAAAATATAAAAATTTAATACATTTTCATATTCTTGTATATTTATTGATTTTTTAAAATATTTTTTTACAAGTATTTTACTTTTTATGTACATTTAGGTTAGGTGGATCTAAAAAATTTGTTTAAAATATTATTAAAAATAAATAAATATATATATATATGAAATTTTTTTTTAAAAAAAACCCAAATTTCAAAAAATTAAATTTTAAAAATTGAAACCAAATAAGGTGATTATATTTCAAATAACATTCACTTTGCTTGGTTTGAGTTTTCTAATAACAGTTTTCATAAAATTTTTACTTTCTTGTTTTCTGTATTTTTTAATTTTTACTGAATCCTTTTAATGTTTTAAGCAATTTTTTAAATTTTTAGACACACCTAACATAAATACACTTAAAAAGTATAATTTTCGTTAAAAAAAATCTTTAAAAAATTCACTAAATACCAAAAATACAAAAAAAAAATGAAAATTTAGTATATTTTTCATATTTTTGTGTATTTATTTATTTTTTCACAAATATTTACTTTTTAGATACATCTATTTAACTAATTGTATTACTTAACCTCTTAACTATTAGTCTTCGTTTGGTATTGACTTTTTTAGTTGGTTTCTTTGTGTTGGGATTTTTTTAGCTTGTCTTTTTTAGTCTCGTTTGGTTATTTTGGTAATTGCAAGCGTACCAGCAAGGATCAATTAGTCCTCACAGAAAATTAATTGCCAACCAATTATCAGACGATTGTGTTTTAGTTCTTTCAGTCTCAATGAAGAGGACTTTTACTGGTAGCTTGACTTAGGAGAATTAAACAGATACTAATGAATTGAAGAACAGTCGAAGTATTTCATTAAGATGAAAAGACTTACAATGATCCAAACTCAGCCTCGTAGAGGTTTACAGCAAATCTACTTGGAACTACTCCTATGAAACGAAGTGCAGTGCAGGAATTTTAAAATACAGTAATGTAAAGAACTGTAAATGTAAGACTAGAAAGGAAAATAAGTATAAACGACTGGTTTTTTGGATCCGAGTCTGGGGGTTTTTTCTAGAGCCTTCTTTACTATTTATACTGCCCAAGGGTGACCATTGAATTGCACTTCCAACCGTCGAACTGCTCCTTCATGATCATCGATCATGTTGCCCCAATATTAGCTCCATTACGCCATTACTTGCAGTTAAGCTTCCCTCTTAAATTTGAATCTGAAATGCGAGTAACCGTTGAAGCCACGTCACTTTGTATCTCTTTGTTGATCCGCTGCTACTCAGATCTCTTAATAACCAATACTAACCGCCATGTGTACGATCAGGATCGAAGACCTGAATAGTCTTCCTATATTACCCTTATTTTGCCACGCGTCGAATTGTAATTGGCTTGTACAAAATATGTAGCCAACATTACCCCCCACACTAATATACCCAATACTTGGTAATATTAGTGGATCAAAGTCTTTTCCCACGTCTTAGAACGTGCATGGTTTCCAGAAATGCAACTGTCATTTATCATCTGCATTAAACTCCCCTTCAATCTTTTGAACACCTCCACCACCTTAGTATTCAAACAGACTGGTACACTTTTTATGGCCGAATCAATTATTCCCTTCATTGATCAAGCACACGAAGAGTCATATGATGATGTTGTTCCTTCTCGAAAGAACCTCCATGCATTAATTAGCCACCTTTACCCACCCTTCTATATTCAGGTCATTGATGCCTTTGCAGATTATCAACCCTTGGACTTCGAACATATTGCCCTTAATCCTTCGATTCAGAAACTTACAAATATGGACATGGGAAGGTCTTCTTCTGACTCATCCTCAGACTACGAACAAACTGCTCTCAATCCTTTGATTCAGAAAGTTGCAAATATGAACATGGGAAGTTTTCCTTCACAACCCTCTACATAGGATAAGGCTGCAACTTCTTCCTCTTCTAGGGCTTCTGACTAGACAAACTGGTCAAAACCCGAGGCCTGTGATTTAAGGGAACGAATCAACCATCACTTTGTTGAGTTTACTGACCCTTTAGAATTCCCTTTCTATGCGCGAAGCTCGGTGGTCTATCCTTACGTGCCCATTGACCACCGACGCAGTTTGGAGGAGAATCTGCTTGTAGCACTGTAACAACCCTCATACTGTTTACCGAATAACCACCGATTACTGTTAAACCGAGACTGATTATGATTGGTAATTGAACTGATTGAGTTACTGAACTGATTGACTGAAATTTGAACTGAATTGATTGAATATATATATCTGTTTGAATTATACTCTATCTGTTTGACTGTGTGATTATATGTTCAGTTTGTTTGTTTAAACTGTTAATTGAAGGCCTTATCGGCGGCCGAACCCAAAATTGATTGATGACTCAGGATCGTTAGAATTTATATGATTTTATGGTGTATTTAATTGAAAATTGATTTGGTATGATTAAATTGGATTAAATTAGAATAAAATAGTGTTAAATTGCTTGGTTGACTTAATTACCGAATTGTCCTTGTTAATGGACCTTTGTTTATTAAAATACTTGAGCCTTATACACCTAGCCAACATTTTGCTCAGCTCATTTCTTGTTCTTGCCGACCTTAGAGAGAGTGAGAGAGAGAGTTGAGTTGTTCTTGTTGATTTGCTAGAGAACTTGGTAGAATTGAAGGAGTTTTGCAACTTTAAGCTTCTACACTTGGATTACAAGACCTAAGGTAGGAGAATCAACCTTTCATTGTTGTGTTTAAGTTAATTTGTGCATGGTTCATGTTAGATTAAAGCCTCAATCCATGAATTGGAGTTAAATTGTTGCCATGAAGCTCAATTGTTGCATGCATGTACATATTGATAAGTTTCAAGGTTGTAGTTCTCAATTCCTCACATGCATGTCCATGTTTTGAATGTACGCCATGATTTCATCTTGTTATTGAAACAATTAGCTCATTTGAGCTTATATTTAAGGCCTTGAAATGATTTAAGTTCATGCATATTAGCATGTCATCTTGTTCATGAAAAAGTGGTTTGAAATTGAGTTTGAATTGAACACCCTTGGGCTCTAATTTCTTAATTTGAGCTTCAAATCATGTGATTCTATGTGTTTACTAAGGTTTTCCAGAAAATGGGCCCAAGAGGATCGATTTTGGTGTTTGAAAACTTGGTTTTGAACTTGGAGTTCGAATCTGGGTTTTCCAGATTTTGATCGTCCGCTCGAGCGGGGGAAGTGCCGCTCGAGCGGGGAAATCAAGCTCCCAGCATTTTGGCCTTGTTTACAGTACGCTCGAGCGGGAAAGTTGGCGCTCGAGCGGGGCCTTGTGTCTCACGCTCGAGCGGGAGTCGAACGGAGAATTCACCCATCCAGTACTTTTACAGTATGCTCAAGCGGGATAGTTGCCGCTCGAGCGGGTAACCTTGTTGCATGTACGCTCGAGCGGGGAACCTGCGCTCGAGCGGAACCCTGTTTCACTGACATTTCTGGAAATGTTTTCCGATTACATCTTTGCATCCTCCTTCCATCCTAGGCATTCCTAGGGCATATTTAAGGCATCTTTAGGAGGATATAGATGTGGAACACACCAAGGCGAACTTAGGGATGAAGTCATTATCTTTCCCAACTGTGAAACTTAGTGTGTGTTCAATCTGTTAACTGTGTAGGGTTGGCTTTCCGAGGAGACGCTCTAGTTCACTGTAGCCCAGAACTCTGTGAGTAACAATTGTGTAAAGATATGTTCAAAATGATTATCTTTTGAATACTATACTGAACTGCTTACTGAACTGATATTGATTACTGAATGAATGCATGTCCTTTATTTCTGAACTGTACTATGGCATCCTTAGCACCTACTGTTTACTGTTACTGTTATAGAGATCTCTGTCGGTTCCCTCGTGGAACCACTATTGTTTACTGATTGATGGCCATCATTTACTGTTCGGTCTTTTAAGACCTACTGTTACTGATATGCTAACGGATGTACCACATATGACTGTTTACTGTACTGAATAACTGAATTACTGATTGAAACGAACTGTTTTCACTACTGTAAGGACATTCATTCTACACCCCTTTACGCTTTGTGTTATTCACTGGGCTTTAGCTCACTGCTCATATATATATGTAGGTGTACAGGCACCGGATCAATGCTAGAAGCGTCAGGGTAAACTCCAGTTTTGTCAAGCCAACCAATGTGCCTCACTGCGAGGTTCCGAGCCTGCCAAGCTAAGGCTTAGGGGTGTTTTAGTTTTTCCCCTCCCGTACTGTTTTGTTTACTGTATAGACTGTAAAGACTACACTGTACTGGTTAATAGGGACTTGATCCCTGTTCTGAATGTTTGTAAATGTTTTGCATGTACCGTATATATATGTGAATGTATGAAAAGTCTTTCTGCATACAGACTGTCACAGCTCATTGGGCATTGTTTATTTACTGTATTGGCTTCCGCCAAGCCCCTGTACTCTATTTTACTGTATTACTGTCAAGCAGGCCTTCGGTAATCTAGGATTACTGGCCGGTTACGGTGCTAAACCCATAGGGGCGGGTTTGGGTCGTGACAAGCATGGTATACATCTTTCATGCCTACAAAGACAGTGCATGTCGCCCGACGCCCAGAAGAGGCACAAGGATACAATCCATCATTCTTAGCCCAGAAGGCGAAGATTTGCTCTTCTGACTGGCTCAATTATATCAATGCCCTTGTTCCTTCTGCCATTGCTCCACCTCCTGAGATGAAAGCATCCACACCTTCTCTTCCGCCAAATCCTTGCTGGACAAAGAAACTGAGGCTTGTCCTCTCCGCGGATAAGGTCTTTCCACCTTACAAACCACCACCTTCTCCTATTCCGGCTGAGCGGAAACAAGCTCAACTTTTGCTCGCGGCTTTCTCCCGCTTGCCCTTCAATGTTCTTGAGGACGAAGTCCCTCTTAAGAACTTTCGATGGGCTTGTGATATTCTAACTCGGGGTCACGTCCTCAATCCCCTCGTCCAAGCAGAGCTTCACATGTTTTTGGACCAACTTCCATTGCTTCTCCACTAGCATCGGACCTCTATGACCACCACACAATCTTTAGATGAACTTTTGTCCCTTCGAATTCATGCCCAATACGAAGCAGAAAACTTTATTGAAGAATTCGATGATTTCAAGAATAAAGATTCTGCATACTGGGATGACTTGGATATAGACGAATTGGAACAAGGATTGAGAGAAACAGCTGTTGAAATAAAGGCTGAAGAGCTCTTTTACGAAGTGAGAGCACATCAACTCATACAGCCAATGTTAGAAGAAATAGAGGACAGAATAAAGAAAGAACAGAAATTCATTGATCATAGTTGGACTAAATTTCATGATCTTGTTATTTATTCCATTCCCTATTTTTATGAGCTTGAGTTTGTACCTAAATAGCGCCATTCGATGTAACTGCTTTTGCTTTAATACCACTAAGACTTCTCTTTGTTTGATATGGTTTGATCTTGTCTTCATTTGTCTTTAAAAGCAATTTCAGAGCTTCGAACTGAATAATATTTTCCTTCGAACCTGGATTCAACCGTTTTAAATGAATATTAACAAAAACGACCATGAACTTTTCCAATTTATGGAATGCAGTAGATAGTTTTTGTTGTTTTTCCATTTAGGATCCATGCTTCGAATCTAACAACCTTACTCTTCAAAACTTGTTTCAATCATAACCAACATATGGTCAATGATTTAGTATGATCAATCAGTTTTAAATTGATTTTTTTGTCCTGAACAACAGTCCATACTTTCAAAAAATATAGAAGCTCCTTTTGAGAGTTGCACTGTTTTAGTTCGAAAAGACAATTTTTTTTTTTTAAATATATATAAACCAACTATTGGTTTTGATGTTTCGAATGCTAATTTCCATTCTTAAGGGATTTCTAGCTTTACTTCGAAGAACATCACTTTCATTGAGAAACCTAAAACAGGTCTTTAACCCCTTTGAAGTAAACGAATACTAGAGCATTCTTGCATCCATTGGGTACGGAATGTGATTCGAAGCCGGCTTCTTAGTTTCAAAGCTGTTGTTATTGGACTTTTAGCTCCAAAATCTGGTGTGTTATGTTTTGAACACCAATTCCCATCCTCACAGGGTCTCAAGTTTCACTTTGAAGGACATTATTTTCATTAAGAAATCTAAAACAGGTCTTTAATCCCCTTCGAAGTAAATAAATACTTGAGTATTCTTACATCCTTAAACATGGAATGTGCTTCGAATCTGGCTTCTTAGTTTCGAAGCCGTTTGTTATTTGACCTTTGGCTCCAAAATCTGGCTTCGAAGCCAAATATTCTACTTCGAAGCTGGTATCAACATCTGGGATGTGTTTTCCTTCCAAGAGTATCAATATTGAAGGAAATTTTTCGTATTCGTACTTTTAGTACTTAACGAATTTACGCGATGTTTCTTTCAAATATAAAGGCTTTTGAAACCCTTTTATTTCGCATTCTGAAATCACTTGCTCGCTCGACATACAAACCCTTTATCTCTAATCATCTCTCACTTCTTTCTACTTCCTTTCCCAGCTTCGTCCTTTGAGAAAGCGTTCTATCAATGGCTTCCTCTTCATTGAAAGTGCCAGTTGTAGAGCGTGTGAGCCCATCTGTAGCCCTGAAAAGGCTCATTGATGCAGAATGTGAAAAGTACAAGGCTAGGGAGAAAAGTGCCATTGACGAACGCATCTTCATCCCTCATCGTCATGTACAACAAGACTATGTGCTTGGCTCCATATTCAAGGAGATTCCTATTGTGCTTCCAGCTCTATATCCTCGTCTGGAAGATCATTGTCTCCTTTACGAAGGTGGCCTTGATTGGAGGAACTGGAAGATGAACCGCCCCCACCGATGCTGGCCCACGGTGAGACCGGAGTGGCAAGAATGGTATGATCGAGTTGTCCCTAGTAGGACCCTGGACCTTCAAGAACTCTGCCTCCTCGACGCCCTCCAACTATCCAGGTTAACCATCTCAGAGGACCCTTTTTTAATTCCTGCTGCTCTGTGCTTTTGGAATTCTGTTTTTAATTTCTTCCAATTCAGATGTGGGATGATGGCCCCTACTGTTCTTGACATTTGCCATCTTTTAGGATTATCTCCCATTGGAACTCCCCTTAGACCAGATTATCCTGACCTAGCAGTCCCTTTTTCCCTCCCCTCTCTTAACTCATCCTATAGTGATTTTGTCAAGGCTGAGAATAGAAGAGAGGGTCCTGTGACCGATAGGGAATTCTTCTCTTTCTTATTATATTGGCTTTGCAAGTTCATTTTCTGCACCTCCTCTCAAAGAATTATGCCTGAATTTGTCCCTCTTGCCAAAGCCCTTGTTTTACAGAAGAGGGTAGCTTTAGCCCCATACGTTCTAGGTCACGTATATAGAGCCTGCTTTCTTTTCTGTGAGAAACCCTTAGATGTCAATCAAGGGGGGCCGATTTGGATTCTTCAGCTTTGGCTTTTTGCTTATTTCCCTACGTTACAATCCAAATGCCTTAAATTTTTTGAACCAGACCCTCCTACTTATGGCATGAGGCTAGCCAATGCTTCTCTTTATCCTTCTACTTTTGCTTTTTACTTCTCTTTCTTCCACCAACTTTCAGCTTCTCTTCTTTCCTACTGCTTTCGTCCCTTCGAACCCACTACTATTGGCCTACTTTGGTTGAAGAATTTTCTAAGTGATAGGCTTTGTGCTTCACCTGCTCACAAAGATATATGGGCCTCAATTTTAATCCCCAGAGAATTATTCATTGGGACCATAAACCCCAGAGCTTACAAATGCATCGCTGAGCCCTATTGTCCTGCACAATTTGCTAGACAATTTGGCTTCACTCAGGGGGTCCCAATACCTCTCTGTAGTAACACCAATCTAAGTCTTACCACAAGGGATGTGAAAGTTCGAAGGTCCAGACTGGAAGAGGCAACTTCCAAATTTATACAGGACTTGATCGATTTTGAGTATATCCCCTTCCTTCCCCAAGGTAACATTTTGAAGAGATACCAAAATTGGTGGGTGACTAATATGGAAGTGCACTTGGCCATTTCCCCTCAAGATCTACTGACGGTGTTGGATGTGCTTAAGCCCAAAGGAGCTGGAGTTGCTACTTCTTCCACTGTTCTAACCACTCCAACTCCTGTGCCTACCTCCACACAATCTGCCCCTGCTGCTTCAACTCCTCCTAGAGTTACTCGGGCCACCTCGAAGAAAGGTATATACCCTCATCTCTTCTCTTTTTACCTTCTTTATAATGCTTTCAGTCTTATCTTTAGTTCTTCTTTTGTGAAGGTGGTGCAGGTGCCTTATAGGGAGACTCTCCTCAGAAGATTCAAGCTTTAAATCTCCTCAAAAGCAAACGGCAACAAAAGAAAATGAGACTTTTACTTGAGCCTGAAAAGGAAGTTTTTGAGGTGCAAGCAGAAGAAGAAGAAGAAGAAGAAGAAGAGTTAACTCAAGAGCAAGAGTCTCCCCTGAAAGGAATGAAAAGAGTGACCGTTCCTTCCTCTAACTTGGTTCAAGATCCCACACATGAGACAATTGTCAGAGTGGAGGAACTCACTTCTGAAGAATCTGAATCTCAAATTGGAGAGAAAGAAATTGAGGAAGAACATTCAATGCCAGTACAAAGAAAAAAGAGAAGGAAGATGACTGTCTCTCCTTCTGATTTTGTTGAAGACCCTATACATGAGGCAGCTGCTAAGGCAGTGGAACAAGAGCACTCCAAGGCCATAATTGTCTTTGAGAGAGCTGAGAAGAGATGGCAGCAGCAATTATTAAGAGATGAAGCTGCTGCTGCTGATGCACTTCAAAGGGATGCTGCACGAAGACAACACATTGCTGAGCACTTCTCTCTTCGAAGCTCTCCTGCTGCTACTATCGCTTCTAAAACAAGTAACTTCTTTAAAGCCTCTACTGTTTTTCCTTGTTAAATTTTTGGGTATTGAGCCTTGACATCACTTTGTCCTCCTCTTCTTTTGCAGCAACAACTCCTGAGCTTATTCTTCCAATGAGAACTCCCTCAGTTTCAATTGAGGTTGATCAGATGCAAAATGTGAAGACCATTCAGATAATACTCCCACTTCCTAGGCCTACATTCCATATACCCCCTTTGAGGCCAAACATTCCTGCATCTCTTCCCTTTGGATTGAATCCATATCTCCCTTTCTTATCTTTGGATCTACCTCTATTCAATTCTTTTCCGAGCCTTGCTCTTTCCCCTCCCCCTAAGGAAATTCCAACTGTTACTCCATCTCAGATGATAGCTGATTCCCCTAAAGAGGGTGTTGGTGGCTCTCCAACCCATGGTTTATTACCTTTATCTACTTCCAGCCCTTCTTCCCTTGACATATTGGTGGCTAGGACCACAGAGACTGCTGAAGATGTTCCATCCATTTCTCCTATCCCTATGCAGTCCTCTGTGTCTTCTACCACTACTCTTTCTGCACCCCTCATGTCTATGGATGAAGTAGATGTCTTCGAAGCAAGACTAGCTAGTCTCTTCGACATACCCTCTACCTCTCCAATAACTAATGATGAGGCTGAGTCGTTGGTTCTAGCTGACTCCTTGTTAGAAATTCTTGAGAGCTCATCTTCCTCTAGTAGGAAGCCTTCTGCACCTCTGATAGATTTAGACAGCTGTCTGGAATTACTGATATCTTTTTCAAGGATTCCTTTCGAGGCTTTACAAAGGCCTATAATAAGAAATGGCTTCCTGCAGTGCTGCAAAGTTGTTGAGCAATCCAGCATGACTGTCTCAAGTCATCTATCTCAGACAACAGCTACTATTGACTTCTATATCAACATTTGTCATACTGCCAAGGCTGCAGAGGAGGAATTAGTGAGAGATCAGAGCTTTGTTTCCACAGTACATTCTGAAGTCTCAGTGCTAAAGGAACAACATTCCTCTGTCTCCCATTTTCGAACTCAACTACTGGAGAAGAAAGCTCAACTTGAGGAGGAGCTGTCTGCAGTGAATCAAGCCTTAATTCGAACTGACACCAAACTGCAGATCACCAACCAAGGATTGGTCAATCGAAAGCAAGAAATGACCACGGCCATTCAGTTGGTTCCCTCATTTAAGAATATGAAGTTTGTTGTAAAAGAACAATTAAGGCATTGTAATGATTTTTGGGCCAATTTATGGCAGAATGTATTTAACTCTTTATGAAGAAAAACAAATTCTTATTTATTATTTGAGTACTCTTGTGTTCTTTTGCTTGACATTTATTCTACTCCTTGTGTTTCCCAAATAGTTGGAGAATAAGGCTTCAAATATCTGCCATTGATCTTTTTGGGATGTATGTATCCATTCAAATTTCTCAAATGGTATGCTCCAAAAGGCAAGACTCTATGAATTTGATATGGTCCTTCCCAGTTAGGTGACCATTTACCAAACTTATGGCTTTTAATTCCTATTGGGAGTATTGTCTTCCATACCAAATCACCTTCATCAAAGCCAATGTATTTGACTTTCTTATTGTAATTTTTGGCTGCTTTCTTCTTTTGCAAGAGAATACTGTTTAATGCCAGAATTCTGGCTTCATCTATGCCTTCTAATTCCAAGCACATACTCTGATGGTATTGCTCAAGATTTAGCTGGTCTTGGCATCTTACCCTCAAAGATTTAACATTAATTTCCACAGGTAACACTGCATCATGCCCATATACTAAGGCATAAAGAGTAACTCCTGTGCTTGACCTTGGGGAAGTTCTATAAGCCCACAATACATCCAACAATAAGTTATGCCAATCCTTAGTATTGTCTTCCACAACCTTTTGTATTCCTTTCTTCAAGGACTTATTGGATGATTCAGCTTGACCATTGGCTTGTGCATAATAGGGGGTAGAATTAACAAGGCTAATTCCAAACTCTGCCACAAAGGACTTCACCATTTTCCCATCGAACACAGTCCCATTATCAACAGTTATAGTTTGTGGGATGCCAAATCTATGGATTAAATCCTTGATGAATCCAATGACCTCAGTCTGGTCTACAGCCTTGTATGGCTTAGCTTCGACCCACTTAGTGAAATAATCAGTGGCTACTAAAATGAAACAATGATGTTTCGAAGAGGATGGGTATATTTTCCCCATCATATCCATGGCCCATCCTCTGAATGGCCAAGGCTTCACCACTGTATGCAGGTCAGTTATGGGCACATGCCTTATTGTGCCATGCTTTTAACATGTCTGGCAACCTTTTGCATACTCTGTGCAATCTTTAAGGATAGTTGGCCAATAGTAGGAATACCTTCGAAGCAACCACCTCATCTTCACACCAGGCTGATGAGCACCACAGATGCCTTCATGAACCTCAGCCATAGCTGTTAATGCTTCTTTTGGTCCTAAACATTCCAACAATAAACCATCTCCCCCCCTTTTGTAGAGAGCATTGCCATATATGATGTATTGCATGGATTGCAATTTAATTTTCCTGCTGGCCTTCGAGGATGGACCAGCCAAGTACTGCATTATTGGATGCCTCAAATCTTGTTCTTGTAAGTCATTATGATTGACTTCCAGGACCACATTCCTTTTATTTAAGGGTGGTATAGATTTCTGGTATGTTGTTTGGTTTATGTCCCTTTGAGTATTATCCCTCATCTTGAAATTCGAAGCTTTCTGAGCCACATCATTAGCTCTATTATTCAAGAATCTTGGGACATAAGTTACATTTGCTATTTGAAATTGAGAAAGCAGTTGTAATGCAACAACATAGTATGGCAACATGCTTATACTCTGACATTTGAAAATTCATTTCACTTGGTTAACCACCAATTGAGAATCTCCAAATATGTCAACTATATAAACTTGTAGTCCAATCAGAATTTCCAATCCCACTATTAAGGCCTTATATTCAGCTTGATTGTTAGAACAAGTACTTTCATCCACTCTGAAACCATGTGTGGTTTCTATTCCTTGTGGTGACTTAATCACTACACCAATTCCAGTTACACCAATTCCAGTTAGGCCATTGGTTTTCGATCCATCGAACCATATTTGCCATGGCTTAACACTAGCCATACCGAGATCTTAATTTCATTGCAGCAAAATACAATACAAGGCACAGCTTTTCTACAGATGAATATTTACATTCAGAAGAATTTAAAAACCTACTAAGGTAATAAACAGCTTGCTCCTTGCCTTCTTCATTATCTTGGGCTAAGAAAACTTCCAATGAATCTTCTGCTGCAGCTATGTACAACTTCAAGGGTTTGTCACCCTTTGGTGGCATTAGCACTGGAGCGTTGGCCAAGTAGGCTTTGATACCTTCGAAAGCAATTTGATGCTCTGCTGTCCACACAAATTCCTCTTCATCTTTCAGCCTTAATAAGGAAGAAAATACTTTAGTTTTCCCTGCAGTGTTAGAAATGAATCTTCGAAGAAAATTAACCTGTCCAAGGAACTTTTGTAATTCTTTCTTATTTTGATGGAGGTCTGGCTTCAATGATGGCTTTGGCTTTATTCTGGTCAATCTGTATTCGTTTCTTGTGTACCACATAGCCCAAGAAGTTTCCAGATGATACGCCAAAAGCACACTTATAAGAGGATTGAGCTTCAATTTGAACTTTCTCATTATTTCAAAGGCTGCTTCTAAGTGAAACAGATGCTCCTCCATGGATTGGGATTTAAGTACAATGTCATCAATATAACACTCTAAATACCCTCCAATGAGGTCATGAAAGATAGTGTTCTTAGCCCTCTAATATGTAGCCCCAGCATTCTTTAGGCCAAATGGCATTTTAACCCATTCGAAGGTCCCAATATTCCCAGGACATCTGAATGTTGTCTTGTGAACATCCTCCTCTGCAATGCAGATTTGGTTATAACCAGAGTGCCCATCCATCATTGATAAAATTCGATGTCCTGCTGAACTGTCTACCAACAAGTCTACTATAGGCATAGGATACTCATCTTTTGGAGTTGCTAGATTCAAGTTTCTGAAATCAATGCATACCCTCATTTTACCATTCTTTTTTACCACAGGCACAATATTGGATAGCCACTCAACATACCTGGCTGTCCTAATAAAGCCTGCCTTGAGTAGTCTAAGAATTTCTTCCTTAACTTTCTGAATCACTTCTGGACTCATTCTTCTTGGCTTTTGCTTGTATGGCTTGAAATTAGGCCTCATAGGGAGCCTATGTTTTACTAATGATCTCTCCAATCCTGGTAGTTCATTATAAGACCATGCAAAGCAATCTTTATACTTCTTCAAAACAGCCAACAACTGGTCCCTATCCAGAGCATTCAAACAAGCACTTATACAGGTGGGCTATTGTATAGAACCTTCCCCTAAATTTACTTCTTCTAAGGGGTCTAGAATCTGATAACTTACTGAGGCTTCTTCTTTGATCCCCTCTGGCTTTGAAACAATTTTCTTACTTTGTTCTGCTCCCAGGTTCTTTAATTCAACATCTTTACCCTCCTCCTCATAAACAAAATCTGTCCATAAGGCTTCTTCCTCCTGTATCTCCTGGACTTTTGTTTCAATGTCCAATGCACAGTATTTGTCAAGGGCCAAAATGCAGCCAATCATCATGGCTTCTTTCCCTTGCTCTTGTACTCTCTGGACTATTGACTTTACATCCAATACTGAGAACTTAATTAGAGCCAAAGACTTGGCTTCTTAGACTTCATTTCTTTGCCTACAACCAGGCATCATTATCATCCTTAACGACAACCTCCTCATCAACACTCTCCTGGACTAAGTGCTTCAGGTGTGTCACTTCCTCATCAGCCGTTACTTCGACTGAGCCATCAGGTTTCCTTAGTATACTGAGTGGTGTCACTCCCTCAATATACAGTTTGGCCTCTGCAAAGTCTGCACAGGCTATGAAGGGTTGAGGATCTGCATCAATTTCCTCTGTCTCCCCATTGCCCAAGGCCATCATTATTTTATGATGCAAAGAGGAAGGCACACATTTGTTAGTGTGGATCCAATCTCTACCGAAGAATGCGAAGAATGCTATCATGCAGTCTCTGGTTCCCACACTCAGGTTGATGGGCAGAATTCCCTAAGCCATCTGCTTGTCTCCCGCGAAACTAGCAATGGTTGTGCTGATTGGGATTAACCTGGTATTCCTTTTCCCTAGTTTCTTCAAGGAAGATTTCGGTAGTAAGTTCACCGCTGCCCCATTATCTATCAAGACTCGGTTTAATTGTATCCCATCGAAGAAAGCCTTGATATACAAAGGCTTGACATGTTGTGTCATAGAGTTTGAGGGATATTCAAAAGGATATGAAAAGTTAATGCTCACCTCTTCTTCACTCTCATATTCAGTTTCCATTGGAGTAGCCATTCCGGAATCATTTGGCACCATACTCACTTGTGAGTCTTCACTAGAGACTGGAATTGGGTCAATTTCTTGCCCTTCTTGGTTCTCATCTCCAGCTTGGAATTCATGCGGTAGTATGTGTACCATATTTACTGATACTGGAGGGAACGAGCCAAATTAGATGGCTGGCTGTGTCTGTTTTTCCTCTTGGCTACCTTGTTCAGCCACCTCAGAAGCATCCTCCATGCTGTATTCTGGCACTTCATTCCTAACAGATTCTTTCGAATGGTCTTTTCCGACTGGCTTTTCAACCAAAAATGTTTGTTCGGCCATGAAGGTTTCGAACATTTCTTCTTCAACCATTTCTTTCTTTTGGTCTAAGCCAACTTCCTTCTCTACCTTGCTATCACTTTCCATCAATGCCTTCTCCAATCCTGCTAGACTGGATTTCTCTCTGGCTTTTAGTTCAGAATGAACTTTGGCCAACTGTTCTCTACTACAACCCATTTTGCTTTGTGGAGTTGGTTTTGGAATATGGTCTGACTTTGGATTCTTCTTTCCTTCTGTCTGGACCAATGAAGAGCTTTCTCCACTCTCTTTCAAGTCTTGTTGGTACTGAGTGTACCTGCGCTGAATTTTCCTCCTTTGTGATCTAGAAATTACAGGAACCATGTCTGGTTCCTTTGTTTTTGGGTGCTTAAGCAACACCCAATTGTTGGGAGCCACCAAAGGAGGTTTGACCATCCTGTCTTAGTTTCCAATTACCTCTTTTTGAGTAAACACTTCCTTAGGTTTGTTTTGCATCACAAACCAATCTGGGACCCCAGGTACCCACGAACTTACTGACCCAACTGTTGAACTGCTTCTTTCCTCCTTCGAAGCTACCTTCGAAGCTGTCTGTGAAGGCCACTGCTTGGCCCTGACTTCATACTTTGGGCCTAATTCAGGCCTTCGATAAAGGTGTCCACTTTCTGTCCTGCGTGAAATTGATCTATGGGGCCAATCCCTGGCTTCGATTCCATAAACTGAACCCTTCTCTAGTCTCCTTTCAGAATGACTGCTCTCCATCCTGTAATAATTAGGTGATCTGGATTCATACAAAGGCCTCTTGCCTTTAAAATGCATTCTATCGGCCGTTGGTTCAACCATCAATGGTTGCTGCCTAACACCAGATGGATATGCCCTTTTATTGTAAGCATTGGTTGGTTTAGGACGTCTTTGCACATCCTTGTAGTAATACTTCCCATCAATTGGAAGCCCTCTCAACCACTTGTAACTTAGTCTGCACCTGGGACACATCCTTTGCATTACAGCTGCTTCTAAGGAATCGTCATCCAGTGCTTCCTTATCAAAATCTTCCCCCTGGTGTGAGAAATCTTGTCCAATAGCTGGTAGATTTCCAGTGTCTCTCTTGGTAGCTGTCTGGTTGGCCACATGCATCTGTACATTGACTTCTTCCAATTCTTTCAAAGACAGGTTCTGAAGGTCTGGCACAATGACATTGGCTGCTGCCTCCCCAATTTCTGGGAATGGATTACTGTCGATTCCCATGGCCTTTTCTGCTTTGGCTGGGAATTTCAAACTTCCCTTCCGAATTTGTTTTTGGATCCTGTCTCGAAAAACAATACAGTTCTTAGTCGAGTGAGACCAAGAATTATGCCATTTACAATATACTTTTCCTTTAAGTTCATCAGGAGATGGAATTTTGACTCATTTTGGTAATTTAAGAAAGTTGGCTGCAAGAAAATGATCAAAAATGTCATCTGCCTTAGTTAAATCGAAAGAGTATTTCCTGTGAAGGTCTTTCTTTTTAAACTGTTGGTCAATTGTTGTATCTCTATGAATTAATGCTTTACAGATTACAGGTTCTTTCCCCACAATCTCTGCTGGATCGATCTCATAATTAGGATCTCTATAATATGTCTTATACGATGCATTATTTCGATCTTGTTCTTCCTCTAATAATGCTTCGTATCTAGACACCTTATAGGTGAGTTCTACTAAGTCTCTGAACTCAATCAAGTCAAACTTCTTTCGAAGCCTAAACTCTAGACCATTTTGAGCCAATCTCACGAATTCTGGCTCTGGTAAGATAACTCTACATTTATTTCGAGCCCTTTTAAATCTGGTAATGAACTGAGTGGCCTTCTCATCAGGCCTTTGACTTAATCTTGCCAAATCTGCCATGGAAACCTCTAGCTCTGATTGGAAGAATTGGGCATGAAATGCCTCTTCCATTTGTTGCCAAGTCTGGATAGAGCCAGGTGTAAGATTAATATACCATATAAATGCTCCCCTAGTTAGGGAATTTGGGAATAACCTTAACTTCATATAATCATTATTAGTAAATTCGCCGCATTGAGCAGCAAACCTAGCAATATACTCTACTGTTGATTGGTTTTCATTTCCATAAAAAAGGGCAAAGTCTGGAATCCTGAAACCTCTTGGGTATTTATATACCCTGTCTACCCATTCTAGATACGGTTTCCTGTACACTGGAGTCTGGACCCCCCGAGCCATTGGTCTACACATCTCTCTAACAATGTCAGCAATTTGGTCCCTAGGGACCATATTTTGTGCCTGCTGAACCACTACTGGAGGGGCAAACACAAGATTTAGTGGGCAAATTTGTGCCTGTGGTCCTCTTGGTCCATAAGGTGGTACATTTGGGATTGGTTGTCCCTGTGGTACAGGTTGCTGTTGGGGGTGTGGGTAATCCCTTTGAGCCTGTCTTGCGAAAGGACCTGGAACTGGTGTTGTATCTCTTTCATTTGTAGGAAAACCTTCCAACCCCCCGGTATAAATTCGAATAAGGGATTAGTGAACCCCCTTGTGTCAGGTATGGCTTCGAACATAGGATTTGGAACCATTCTTATGCCATTTTCTTGTATTGGGCCAGATCCACCAAATTGCATGGCTTCACTGTTAAGTACTGAGGCATTTTGACCTGGTATAGGCCTCGGAGTAGATTCATACCAAGACTGAGGTGATGGTCTTTCATAGTTCTGATTACTAGTTTGACCATTAGAATATCCATTAACTTGCATAGGCTGTTTATCTCTAGCCAATCTTTGCTGAGGGACATTTGAAATTTCCTCGATGTGTCTTGCACTTGTTGGTTGGTGGTCATTCATTCGATCCAAAAAGGATGTTGCCCACCTTTCCATCGTGTTCATTAATTGCTGTCCCATAGCATCTACTAAGCCGCCCAATGGATTTATTGGCTGAGTAGATGGAACAGTGGATGGTCTAATTCCTTGGTCTCGTCCAATATTATGAGCATATGGTACTTGTTCTGAAGTGCTGGTCTGTTCGACCATAGGTTCTGATAAAATAGGAGCTTCCATAGGACGTGTTATCACATTGTCCTCTGGATTAGGTATCTCTACCTCTCCTTCCACGCCTTCTTCCAAGCGTTCATTTTCTCCTTATTTTCTACGTCTAGCCATTTTAAATGTAGTCCCACTGGGCGTGCCAAAAATATATGTTGACTTTTTGGCTTTCGAAGGTTATTTTGGTAATTGCGAGCGTGCCAGCAAGGATCAATTAGTCCTCACAGAAAATTAATTGCCAACCAATTATCAGACGATTGTGTTTTAGTTCTTTCAGCCTCAATGAAGAGGACTTTTACTGGTAGCTTGACTTAGGAGAATTAAACAAATAATAATGAATTGAAGAACAGTCGAAGTATTTCATTAAGATGAAAAGACTTACAATGATCCAAACTCAGCCTCGTAGAGGTTTACAGCAAATCTACTTGGAACTACTCCTATGAAACGAAGTGCAGTGCAGGGCAGAAATTTTAAAATACAGTAATGTAAAGAACTGTAAATGTAAGACTGAAAAGGAAAATAAGTATAAAGGACTGGTTTTTTGGATCTGAGTCTGGGGGTTTTTTCTGGGGCCTTCTTTACTATTTATACTGCTCAAGGGTGACCATTGAATTGCACTTCCAATCGTCGAACTGCTCCTCCATGATCATCGATCATGTTGCCCCAATATTAGCTCCATTACGCCATTACTTGCAGTTAAGCTTCCCTCCTAAATTTGAATCTGAAATGCGAGTAACCGTTAAAGTCACGTCACTTTGTATCTCTTTGTTGATCCGCTGCTACTCATATCTCTTAATAACCAATACTAACTGCCACGTGTACGATCAGGATCGAGGACCTGAGTAGTCTTCCTATATTACCCTTATTTCGCCATGGGTCAAATTGTAATTGACTTGTACAAAATATGTAGCCAACAGTTTGGTTTAACTTTTTTTAGTTTTTTTTTACTTTTGTAAGAGAAAAAGTATAATGATTATGATTTGGATATGACATTTTATCTTATTAACTTATGTAACTAATTTTGTCTTTTTATATTTTTTTAGCCAAAAATCTAAAATCAAACGAAGCTTTAGTTACCCTCCATCTCTCACTAATTGTTTTAGTTACCCTCCATCTCTCACTAATTGTATCACAAATTAACTACCAAAAAAAAAATCACAAATTATCTTAAACATAATTTTTTTTCATCTCATAAAATAGCAAAAAAAAAAAAACTAAAATAACTAAATTCCCAAACGAGACCATAGAACAATAGTTTTGAATCTATCAACTACAAAAAAAATTACAAAATTATTTAGTCTATACTCTATTGAAAATGATACGATTTTACACTCGTTTCGGAGCTTGACTATTTTAATTGGCTTTTTGCTATTCTAATTTCAAAAATCATGTTTTGAATGATAGTTTTTTTAGTTAATTTGATTATTATGAGAGAAAAAGTAAAATAATTATGTGAAATTTTACCTTATTAAGTACTTTAACATATTTTACCATTATAGACTATTTTAATCAAAAAAAAAAAAACTCTTAGCCCAAGCTCCCAAATGCCCCTTTTATATTTGAAATGTCAAAATCGTGAGGGAATTCTAACATGCATATCATTGAAAATGGAATGCCATATGCAACCTTAGTTATGGCATTTTCTTTTTTAGGTATGACTAATTTTTTTCTTTAGTTATAGTATTATTTTAATTATGATTTATGAATTCTTTAGTTATATCTCATGTTGTGTTTGATTATGATATATATATTTTTTAATCGTTACTTAGAAAATATAAAATTATGTCATTTTATCATTCAGTTATAATGTACATATGATATACATCTTTGAATAGTGTGTACCATAATATTTTTCTTGAATAATGTTATATGCACTAATTTATGTACTAATTAGTGCATTAATTGATGATGTGACATAATTTAAGAAATTTTTGGTATTTGTAATGTGAAGTCAATAATAATGCTATAACTAGTATTGGTATACTAATTGATACACCAATTGGTGCATGTAGTACCACCGATTTTTCCTAAATCGTGATTTTATAATTAAAAGAATTAAATGAAATTGAGTGGAAGTTTAAAAAAAAAATATCTAATGTTTGGTTGTTTGGGAATGCACTAAATAAGTGCATTTATTTGATATGTACATTTATTTTAGTTATATCACCTCTATATTTTTTTACATATATTTTCATAAAAAATCAAAAAATACATTAAATGAACAAACCCCAAACACTAATCTCAATACATCATTTAAAATAGAAAAAATATCATTACAGTGTAGATTTGTAAAATTATTTTTTAATTAATGATAAATTATATATACATTAAACTATAAAATCATAAAATTTTCAATTGATAAGTAATTAAATTTTGAAAATCCCACTACAATGTAATTGTCCCATTAAAATAATTGATTTCAATGAGTAGTTTTTTATAATTTATGATATACGGGAGTAGGATTAGTTATTGGATGTCCCATTAAAATAATTGATTTCAACGAGTAGTTTTTTATAATTTATGATATACGGGAGTAGGATTAGTTATTGGATGTCAAATATAAGAAGATGACGTAAAATATAACGCCTTGTTTTGAAAGTTGATTATTTTAGTTAGTTTTTTTAATTTTTTTTTTTTTTGATTATTTTTGCTTGGTTAAAAAAGTTGTGTTTGGGGAGTTTCTTTTTTTTAAATATTCTAAAAAAATATATATTATTTAGAAAATTAACCCACTTTTCAAACTATTTGGAAAACTAACTTACTTTTTGAAATCGCATTTTAAAAATGCGATTTTAAAATTGAAATTGCATTTTCAACATACAATTTCACTTTGAAATCGCATGTTGAAAATGCAATTTCAAGGTGAAATTGCATGTTGAAAATGCAATTTTAATTTTAAAATCGCATTTTCAAAATACAATTCAAAAACAGGTTAGTTTTCCAAATAGTTTGAAAAGTTGGTCAATTCTCTAAATAGTTTTTTTTTTTTAGAATATTAAAAAAAAAAACTTTGTGTTTGGGAATGTTGTTTTTTTTCTAGTTGATTTGATAATTGTGAAAGAAAAAATTAAATGATTATGGTTTGAATGTGATATTTTTTTTATGTTTGGCATAAATTTTTTGGAGTTAAAATAGTTACAAAAAGATAAAATAGGTTAAAAATAAAATGTCACATCCAAATTATAATCATTTAATTTTTTCTCTCATAGAAGTCAAAAAAGTCAAAAAGTTCATCTTAAACGAGACTTTTAATCCCAGGTTAAAATAGTCAAAAAATTAATTCACATCTCACACGAAGGCTTTGTCTTATTGACTATTTTAGGCCAAGTTTGGCAAGTTGAAAAAAAAGTCAAAAAATCAAAAAACTACTCAAAAAGTTAAAAAGTTATCACTATTCACCAAAAGTCAAAAAGTACGGCTGCACAACTCTCAATCCTAATTTTTCCCTACACACTAATTTATACAATTTTTTAATACACATTTTTCCATAAAAAGTCAAAAAAATAATCCAAACATCCATATTTTTTCCCTTAACTTTTTAGTTTAAAAAGACAAAAAGTACACTTATTTAAGACACCCCAAACAACCTCTTAGTATTTTTTGTCTTTATTAACTATTTTATTATAATTTAAATTTGATATTTTATCTTATCTTATTAATTATTTACATCTATTTTGTATTTATTAACTATTTTAATCTCTAACCTACTTCCCTAGACACTATAAAATGGTGAAAAGCCCGTCACCCTGATTTTTCGTATATTCATAAATAAAATGGTTTTTTTATTTTAGTACTAATTTTATTTTGCTAGCAAAACAATTAGCTTACGAAAATTTAGATTGTATTTAGTAGAGTTTTATAAATATGATTTGAGAATATAAGTTATATTTTGAGTTTGTGGTTGTGGAATTATGATTTGAGTATAGAAAATTTGTTTGGTTATGGTTTTTGAATAGAGTGTTGAATTGAGTGTGTAATTGAGTTTTGAAAGTTTGATTTGACATGTGAAGTAATAAAATTTGTTTGGTTATGAGTTTTGGAAAGAGTTTTCAAAACTTAATTCAAATTGTTATAACTCATAACAAAACACACTACTTTCACACTATTGAAATTTCTGATCAACACTCATAACCAAACTCTTTTTAAAATTCAATTAATTTTTTATTATTATTATCAGAAAATAACATTAATCAATTTTTTTAATTAAAAATACTACAAAGGAAATAATTTTTTTTCAAAATAAATATTCAAAAAATTTAAATCATAAATATTTAAATAATCTAAAAAATTTAATAAGTAAAAAATTATAAATATTCAAAAAATTTAAATAATTTAAAATGTTAATATTTTAAATTTAAAAACAACTTCATACTCAAATCGTAACCAAATACATAAAACAAAACTCAATTAAGAAATTATTTTTAAAACTCATAACCAAACATATAACTCGAAACTCTATACTACTTTCACAACTCTACACTCAAATCGTAACCAAATACACAACAAAAAAATTAAAATATTTAAAAATATTTTTATAAAATAGAGTTTGAATTTATTTTTATAAAATATTTTAAAATTTAAAAAATTAAAATCGTAATATTTTGAAATTAAAATATTTAAAAATATTCAAAAAATTTAAAAATTTAAAAAATCGTAACATATTTAAATATTAAAATATTTAAAATCTTAACAAAATTAAAATATTTTTAAAATATTAAAATATTTAAAGTATTTAAAAAAATTAAAATATTGATTTGAATTGAGTTTTGAAAAGAGTTTTGAATTATGTGTTTGGTTTTGAGTTTTGAAAAGTAATGATTATGTTTTGAATTGAGTTTTGTGAAATGGGTGTAGAATTATGATTTAAAAGTTCAAAACAAACAGCACACTCAAATCAATAGATGGAACTATAATTTCAACTGCTTACCAAACGGTTCTCAATTTCTGTGCATTCTTTCTATTTTTTTGGCTTCACATTTGGTGTCATTTTTTACTACTTATTTCTGTTCTAAAACAGTCATAATAAAAATAAATAAATTAAAAATAAGATAAACTCTTTTGGTAAACTATTTCCCAAATTATTTGTGCTTCTATTTTTATTTTGTTTTGAAAAACACCATTTTTAGAAAGAAATTTTCACATTTGTAATTTCGTGAATGAGAATATCATTTATTAATTATGAATTATGTGGCATCTACACGTTATTGTAGTTGTTGTAGTCATTTACACGGTCACAAAACAAAGCATGGCTAATTTTACGTTAACTACAACTTTCACTACATGGCCAAGTCATGTGTATCTGTGACTATAGTCAATGTGTTGTAAAGATATCAAATCATACAAAAATTCAAGGCGTCTATACTTTGCTGGTCCCTGCCCTGTGATGAGTACCAAATTTATTTCTAGTCATAATTTGGATTCATTCCGGACCAATTGAATCACAGACTGTTTGAAAGTTTGATCTAATATAATATGCTCTAATGATAAATTTACAATTTTTTCGTCAAATGTTTTTATAAAATTCTTAAATCATCCAATTTTGTTTTTAATTTGTTTCCTTCCATTATTGCTTGCGAGTGAAAATCCAAAAGTGAGAGAAAATTAAAATTAAGAATGACCAAAAAAAAAAAAAGAAAAAAAAAAAAGAAAAAAAAAAAAGAAGGGGAAGAAAGAAAGAAGGAAAGACGTTGTGAGGGTACATCAATAAATGGTAAAAGTGTAAACGGTGACATTGTGGGAATAAAAAACAGAAACAATAGTGTGTTTGGTTTGGGTTTTCTGAATTAAGTTTTTTGAAAATTGAGTTTTTTTGTTTTCGTATTCTTTTGTTTTTAGTGAATATTTTTTAAATTTTAAACATATTTTTTATTTTTTTAGATGCACCTTAGTCAGAGGTATCTAAAAAGTAAAAAATTTGTGAAAAAATATTTTAAAAAATTAATAAATACATAGAAATACAAAAAATGTACTGAATTCTTATAAATTTTTTTATATTTTTGGTATTTAGTGAATTTTTAAAAGATTTTTTTTATAATTTTTTTTACTTTTTATGTGTATTTATGTTAGGTGTGTTTAAAAAGTAAAAAAAATGCTTAAAATATTAAAAAAATTTAATAAAAACAAAAAACACATAAAATAAAAAAATAAAATTTTCTAAACAAGTGTTTTGAAAAATTGGTAACCAAGCACAGAATTTTTCCTAGCGAGAGCAACTTGCAAAATTCTGTGCCTCCGCAAAACTGACGGTTATTTGTACAATTTGATAAAAGTTATCTTAATTTAATAAAAAATTTAACTGGTTTAGTTTTGGAATTGTGTTTCTAATAAAATAATTTTAAAATTATTTTCAAAACTCATAATCAAACACACAATTCAAAACTACTTAAAACTCAATTGAAAAATTATTTTCAAAATTCGTAATCAAACACATAATTCAAAACTCTTTTCAAAATTCAAAACCAAACTCTTTTCAAAACTCTATTTAAAAAAAAAAATCCAAAAAAACATTTTTTATTTTATTTTTTAAAATTATTTTTAGAATCATGATTTAAGTGGAGTTGTGTTTTGAGTTATGAGTTTTGAGTTGAGTTTTGAAAAAAGAAAATTTGTTTAGTTATAAGTTTTGAAAACAGTTTTGAGTTGTATTTTGAAATTTTTTGAATTTAGTGTGCATTGTATTATTTCATACATTTGTGTGGTGTATTCTTTTAAAATGTTTTAAATATATTTTGCAAATATTTAAAAATTTATAAAATTTTATTTTTTTATTTCAAATATATAATTTTTATTTTAAATACTTTATTTTATTTTATAAGTATATTTTTAAATATTTTTATATTTTAAATTTTTTAATATTTAAAAAAAAAACTGAATCGCCATATATATCTAAATTATAACAAATTATTTAATCAATACTTAAAAAAATAACAAAAAATATTTTTTGAAAAAATAAACAATTTTTTTTTGCAAAAAAAATTCAAAACAATATAAAATAAAAAATAATTTTAAAGGGCAAAATTAAAAATATTTTTGTAGCGACTCTAATTTTTTGTAAGTTTTTATTTATTTATTTATTATTATTATTATTTTATTTTATTTTTAGCTTTATTAATTGTGTAGTTATATGAGAATTTAATGTGATATTTAATTAATTTAATATGTTATTTAATTATAGATAATTAATCTGAATATTGATATATTTATATTGTTTATAAAAAAAATATTTATATATTGATAAAATATATATCATATTTGTATTTATATATATTACATTTATGTAATATTTTTATTATATAAATATAATAGTCAGTTAGGGTATAATAAACTCATGGTTGGTTTGGCATAAACTAATAATACAAAAAGTCAAAAAGTGACTATCTTATTTAAGTCACATCATTTTATTTAAATCACATCACTTCTCTAACACATCACATCAAATCCAACCCAAACTCAACCCATATAAATTAATAAATCAAAAAATACACTTTTTTAGAACATTCCAAACTAATATAATGCGCTAGATTGAACCACTAAAGTGAATTTTCAAGAGGTGGGCAGCCACCGAAGGGGAAGAGAGAGACATCAAAATCAGAGAGTGGAATTGAGAGGGAACAGAGAGACGGCGGCGTGGGGGAGAAAGAGGAGGGGGAAGAAAAAGGAAGTCTTAGGGTTTTGTTTTGATTGCGCTATTAATTTTTTAAATATTTTTTTGATTTTTAAAAAATTATTGTGAGTACAAAATTTACTATTTTTTATTTATATTTAATTCGTTGTTTTTATTTATTTATTTTTATTTATTTGATGTTAAATTGATTTCATATTTGTATATAGATGATTGATCGATTTTAATTATTTTGATTAGTTATGTATGTAAGGTTTAAGATTTTTAGATGATTAATTGATTTTAATTATTTTGTTTAGTTGTGTATGTAAGATTTAGGATTTTTAATTGATTGATTGATTTTAATTATTTTGATTAGTTGTATATGTCAAGTTTAGGGTTTTTATATGGATTTATTTTATAGTTGTAATCACACTCATGGTTATATGAAATTAAAATTAATTAGAAATTCATAGATAAATTCCTTATACTTCACAATGATTTCGTGGATTGTTGTTTTATTTGAGTGTTGGTGAGAAATAGTGTATAAAAAAAATGAGAATTATGAGATTTATTTGAATGTCTTAGGCTTGGCATTGTTATGTTTGTTCTCACGATCGAGATGTTTTGTATATGTATATTGTTGCCTCGTTCTCATGAGTTGACGAGTGCTTTGATTTACACGCGTACGTATATGCTAACTATTCGGGGTGTGTGGGTCAAACTCGGGACGATATCCCCGTGTAAGTTTGGCTTCGGAGCAGTGTTAAGTATACGAGTGGCACATGAGATATATGTGTAGGCCAGAAGTAAAGGGCCGAGGTGGTGGAGTTAAGGTACAAAGAATTTAATTATAAGTTTATTGTTATAGGATGAATTGTATTAATTTATACATCTTAAAAAATAGTAAACGACCTTGATAAATTTTAAAATTTGAGTAAAGGCATGTATACGTGATTCTAAACAACTTTTATGTTTTAACTTTTTATTAAAAATATTGATTATAACTTATAATCGAATGATCTTGATTGTTGTAGTTTTGATTCATTTTAACAATGCATATTTTAGAAGCTGTTTTAACCCAAGGAACGAACTCATTTATATTGGTTTTGCGTAAACTGAAATAAAACATTATTCTGAACACTTTTCGTGTTTTGAACTTTTCTGAAAAAAAATCATCTTACGGCAGTTTCTTTTCATTTTCAGTTCTAGATTTTTCGATTGAATTTCGGTTAAGATTTTCTATTAAGTTTTTCTCTCAACCTGTTCAGTTTCTACTAAATTCGTTTGCTAAGTTTTTAAGGAAATTTGATTCTGTACAACTTTTTTCCTTTAAGTTTTGGTCAATTCGAATTACTTAAGCATGAAACGGTGCATTTTTATACTTCTTCAGCAAGTTACTTATGATTAAATTATACTAACTGTAACAATCCAGATTTTTAATTATTCTGTATAATTTATACTAATATTATTTAATCACAGTTAGGAAAATATATAATTTATTATATATTATTATGTATAATTTTGTAAAATAATATAATTATTAAAAGTTTAGGGGTCAAAATATAAATAAATAATAATAATAATAAGTGTGGTAATAAAATAAATAATTAATTTTCTGTTGGTATATAATAAAATGTAATTTAATTAGAAATTAATTTATTTATATAATTATATTAAAATATTAGGTCAAAGGATAATTATCTTAAATATCTATTAAGGATAAATATAAATCTATATAATTATTAATCAAATCTTTTTGACGATTCGGAGGCCACGTACGCGCTCTCCCCTCCCTATAAAAGGGAGAAGGTGTTTCACCTGGGTAAAGAAAAAGAAAGAAAGAAAGAAAAAGAAAGAAGAAAAGAAGGACGGAAAGAAAGAAAGAAGAAAAGGAAAGAAGAAAAGAAAGGAAGAAAAATAATGGAAGCTGAGATGGTCTTTGATAGTGTATTTTACGTATTATACCTTGAGTCACCATATGGTCTTTGATAGTGTATTATACCTTGAGTCACCATAATGTATTTTACGTATGTTTTAACTTATCATAATTTATTTTATACAAGTTATGTCTTATAAACTATTACTCCCTCCGTCCCAAAATAATAGTCCCTTTTGGGGAATCCAACTTTTTTTGGTAGTACAATTATTGCATTTGAAAAAAGTTGATTTTCCAAAATTATCCTTTTGATAGTACATTTTTTGAGAATATCAATGTCATAATTGTACTTTTTATATTGTTTATTAATTTAAAAGAAGGGCAAAATAGGAAATTTATATTATTTTTGTACTTGATTTTTGAAGAGGGACTAATATTTTGGGACAATGAAAAATAGAATAAGGGACTAATATTTTGGGACGGAGGGAGTATAAATTATGTAAATATTTCAGTTACGTGGTTTTATTTCTGAACCTTATTTGTTTAAAAGGAAAACTATGGATATGTTTGTTTATATTCTAAAGAATATTTAACTATGACCTTATAAACAATTACATTTTGTAAGTACCACCACGGGAGTCCCACGCCTTGGAGGATTTAAATAACCATTGGCCTCTGTTTGACCACTTTGTGGTCATCTGTTTGTCATTGATCTAGTGACCTCTGTTTTGTGTGGAGCAAAGTGCTATGCAGAGCTAAGTGCTACACTATTGTGGGAGCCATATTTAGAATCCGTACGAGCCACCTTTTGAATCCGTACCTCTGTTCTGATTGTTACACCTGTGACCTCTGTTCTGTTCTGTTCAGTACCGTGGTTATGGTCATTTACTTACATAATTTTTGTATTTCAGTTTCTGCCATTTAAATGATTTGTTTACCAAATTACCGTAATTATGGTTATTTATTTACATAATATCAGTTTTGCTACTTAAAGAATTATTTGTTCCGACTAAGTTATCTTAAATGTTTTGGCCTAACTAACTATCCGTGGTTATTTCGTATCCCTTATACTCTTGGTATAATATTTCTCACTCTGCCGTGTGCTTATAGTTGTTTGTCAATTTTCAGGAAATAATGTAATTCAGAAATAGCTTTTGGAAAGTCTTAGATGTGGGCCTGTGGAATAGACACACACAGCACTTTTATGATATTTTTCTATGTAAATATCAGTCTTTTTGGTCAATAAATTTTGTAATAAAAATAGAAACTCCGATAATTATTTTGGTACCCTCATTTAAATATTTATTCCACTAGCTATTAATTTGTTTAAGAATTGGCCGGAGATAACCTTAGTTACTGGCCATCACGATACTTAACCCTTGGGTACGGGGAGCGGGTCGTGACACTAACTTTATTTTTTTGCAGGATAGTGAGTCTTACTAACTTTTTTATGCAGGGGTAACCCACCATATTTTTATTTCTATTTTGTTTATTTTATACTCAATTTATATTTCGTTGTGTACGGGTAAGAAACTAAATGCCACCGTATCTCGGAAAATTACCCATTCGTCTCGGTGCGGTTGAAACTACTTGTCTTGTCCCGTAACAAAAATTAAATATATTTTTATTTGTGTCTGGTGGACACGTGAGTGTTAAATCTTGTACTTATACCAGTATGCTTATATACTGACCCGTTTTGTCTCTTGACAACTCGGGTGCGTTCTGTTTGAGCGCATCCGAGCTTCCTTTGTAGGATTAGTTGGGACTATGGTGGTGAGAAGAAATAACTATGATCGTAGGATATGTCTTTTGGACTTCTTTTGATTTTCTTGAGTTTAGGGTTGATATTAGTTTATGTATTATTTTTTTTTATGACCTTAGTATTTTGATAATTTGCCATGGTTTGTAACGTTACATTATTTAAATTATTTTGACTAGTTGTTGCTACTTTAATGTTGGAGGTATTGGATAGTTATAAATCTATGATGAATAGTTTAGTTGGCGTTTATTAATTATTAATATATTTTTTTTAATCCCTTATTATCTTTTGAGTATGGAGATTTACTTAAATTTTATGGGGACGAGAACGTTTAGATTTTGTTTCACCCCTAAGATTTGGATGATGGAATATTGATTGGGGTTTAGTCCTAATTTAATATTTAATTGTCCAAAATTTTGGGGCGTAACAATTTTTTTGAAATTTGTTTTAATAGAATTTTGAAAAGAGTTTAGTTATAAGTTTTTAGTTATGTGTTTGGTTTTGAGTTTTGAAAATAAATTTTTAATTGAGTTTTTGAATTATGTGTTTGGTTACAATTTGAGTGTGGAGTTGTGTTTCAAGTTTAAAATATTTACAAAATAAAATAAAGTATTTAAAATTAAAAATAAAAAATATTTAAATAACAATTATATATTTAAAAAAAATTCTTAAGATTTTAAATATTTTAAAAAAATAAATCCAAAAAATTTCAAAATACAACTCAAAATTTTAAAAATCAAAACTCAAAATATAATTCAAAACTTTTTTTTAAATTCAAAAATTATTTTCAAAATTCTTCTCAAAACTTTTTTTGAAATTCACAACCAAACACATTTTCTTTTTTCAAAACTCAACTCATAATTCTACACTTAAATCACAGCTTCACACTCAAAACATAATTTTAAAATTAAACCAAACGAAGCCTTAGCTTTTTCTTATTTGATATAGATTTAATGAAATAATTAGAGTACTATTTTAATCAATTTTTTTTTTTATCAAATTTGAAATTGATAAAACATTTGATAAATGATCGGGAATTACCTTAGTAAAGTGTAATTGAGCTATTCCTTTGATTTGGTGATTTGTTTAAAATTTCAAATTTTGGCGGCTTATATTATATATATATATATATATATATATTTTGGAATATGGATTGATTTTTTGATTATTTTAATCTAGAGTTAAAAAATCTCGTTTGTAATAGACTTTTTAGTTTTTTTGACTTTTGTAAGAGAACAAATAAAATAATTATAGTTTAGATATGACATTTTATCTTATTGACTTTTTAACCTATGTTTTTTTTTTTTTTTACTAAAATATCCATAAAAAACTTATGCCAAACATTAGGTTTGTGAATAATTTTGTGTTTTTTGTTTTGTTTTTCTTTTCTGTTTGGTCCATGGTCCGCCGCTCAAGTAATGGACATGAAAAACTACATATTGGTTAATATTTCAACAATTTATGACATTGTTCATAATCCACCTTAAGTTATTCGCAATCCATAGGTTCCATTTATTTTCAGAGATAGAATAAAAGGAATTGTTAGTGAGCAAATTACTAGTAAGGAGATTAAAAAAAATTATATTTATTTGATAACCAATGAACTAGTAATAGTTCACGTTTGTTTTGAAAGATAGGAATGTGATTAACCATGTGAAATTTCACAAATACTCTTTTTACATTATTATCAAATTTAGACTTATACTAGCTAAAGAATAAATAAATTTTTACTCAATGTTATTCTCTTTTTTTTTTCCCCTTAAATATCAAATAATCAAACTATCAAATTTTTGTAGTCAATGTTGTTATTCTTCTTCTTCTTCTTCTTCTTCTTCTTCTTTTTTTTTTTTTTTTTTTTTTTTTTTTAATATTAATGAATCTAACTATCAATAAATTTTTAGTCAATGTTATTCTCTCTTCTTCTTTTTTTTTTTGTTTGTTGTAAATATTAAAGAATCCAACTATCACTAAAATTTTATTCAATTATTTGTATTTATATTACATGAGCCATATTATGAGCCTCATTCCAAGTATTAAGACTCTTATTCCATGAGTCATATTTTTCATAAATAGTCCCAAAAAATCTAATAACTTTTTTTTGGATAAATAAGTCATAAATTAAAAGACAAAATATATAACGATTACAAGGGGTATACCTCAGGAAACTAGCCACTATACAAACCACAGCCATCCATCTAAATCACAATCACCATTTTTGCACTTATTATCTATCAACTATGAAGAAAAGAAAACTATATAGACCTTATTTATCTCTCTGCATACTATAATAGCATTTTTTTGGTAACAACTGCTCTTCTGATATACATATGAAGTCATCTATTCATTTAACACTTACGATACTAAAATGGTTAATGAAGAATATAATGGACTTTTAAAATATTTTCAAGAATTTTTTTCCTTCATAGAATTAGTACCCAAGAGGAAACACAATCTGAAAATAGGAAGAACAAAGGAAAATCTTCTCAAGTACCATCCGTTAAGGCTCACTGGCATGCAAAATCAAATGAAATTTTCATTAAGCTTTGTGTTGAGCAAGTGAAAGTTGCATACAAACCCGGTACACACTTAGCGAGGGATAAGTTGCCATGTGGAAATACAAATTTGGTTAGGGAGACGATTGTGTCCAAGTTTTCAGAATGTGCATATGCGCCAACAAAGGCATCATTTCATTTCAAGTTAAATGAATTAAAAAGTGAGGGAGGAGACATTATGAGTGTTTTCTTGAGAAGTTTATCATATGAAAATTGGAGTGATGCATATTTAGCGGGGAAACGTTATGGTGAGATGTATTCAAATGTTGCTGAGTCATTCAATTCATGGATACGAGAAGCTCGGCACTTGCCAATAACAAATTTGGTGGACATGATACGGTTGCAAATCATGAATATGAGGCCTGATAAGAGGTTGCTCTCTAGTAAATAGAATAAAGTTCTGTGTCCTCGTATGGATAGTGTATTGGAGAAGTCTTTTTTGGATGGGAGGACATGGAATGTGAGTTTATCATCTGATAATGTCTTTGAAGTGCATTGTTTTCCTTCGGTTATGGTTGATCTTGGGTTGAGAACTTGTTCATGTTGAAAATGGGAAATAGATGGGTATCCATGTCAACATGCTGTTGCTGCAATTTTTAGGAGTAAAAAGAGTTTGAATTCATTTGTTGAACCATTTTTTCATGCTGATATGTATCATCAAGCGTACTCGTTTTCGATTGGCCCAGTTCCAACTGTTGAAAAACCTCTGTATAGCATTGAAGATGCTATGATTTTACCTCCATTGAGCAAGAGACCAGCTGGGAGGCCGAAGAAGAACATAATTGCTTCTACTGAAGAGTTTAAAAGGGTGATTAAGTGTAGTCGTTGTGAGAGTATTGGTCACCATAATAAGAGGACATGCAAGGAACCTTTGTTAAATAGTTGAGGATAATACATTTTATTGATTGAATAATACATTTGATGATTACTTTGTGTATTTTGTTTTGTGGAATGTATTTTTTAGACAGTGTATATAATAATATCAATCAAATTCATCTAGAGAAATTTTCCAATATCAATTAAATTGTACATTGTGTTTGTTGATATATACTATAGGCAGTGGGTTTGTAATACCTGTCAAATTCATGCAGAGAAATTTTCCTATGGCAGAGAAAATTCTCTGTGTATTGTGCTTTGAAGTTTCAAATTCATCTACATAAATTTGACAATGGCAGAGAAAAGTACTGTGTGGATTGTGTTTTTTGAATTTGATAATTGTTTTGTACTAACACAGTGCATTATAGATTGCATGACCATATAGGCACCTTCTTTGGCACGATACGAGTTAAATTTCTCTATGAATTTCTGGTAACTTCATATCAGTCATTTCAAGAAATGTGCACACCAGACAGAGCATACACAAAATTATTACAGTGAGTACAACCAATAAACAAAATTAAGCTCTTTTGAAAGTTCTTTGAGTTGAGAATTTCTCTGGACCATGAAAGAATTTCTCTAGAATCACTTCAACTCATAAATTTTTCTCAAAGCCAGAGAAATTTTCCTCACCAACCCAGAGAAATTCCCCCTCTCCAAATCACTCAACCTAGAGAAATTCACAACTTAGAAATTTCATTTTCTGTCACCATTCGAATCCGTTAATTTTTGGTAATATCATATCAGAGAAATTTCTGCAGACAATTTTCTCTGTGTGGATTGTGTTAACAATCACAATAAAAAATATATATATATATATATTTAACATTGATAGATATGAAATTTACATTAGTCAAAATAAATAAATAAAAAGTGAAATTTACATTAGTCAAAAAAGGATATATACATATATGTCAAGCATCATCATTCCTTCAATGTATGAACAAAAAACTGAATGGTTAACACGTGTGGATATATACATATATGTGAGACAATTTTCTCTGTGTGGATATGTATATTGTATTCCTTTCACTAGTTTCACTATTACATTTTTTGTTCTTCTTCTAGAGGTATTTCAATTGGTTCAGTCCATGACCGGCCAACTTCGGTCACAAATCTCTCTATGAGTTCTGCCATCATCAACCTTATCTCTTGTGTGGACAATTTGGAGCTGATAGGTTCATGCTTGCTATATTGTTTCATTATATAGCAGACAAAGAGGCCACAATCCAGACTGCATACAAATTATAGGTATGGTTAGTTTTAAGAAACATTCAAATCAGATTATCTTATTTATAGATGTATGAAACTTATGAATTACTTTCTTGTTGTGGAGCATTGTTGACATACTCAAAGTCGTAACTTGTGTTTTGTGAGTTTATCAAAATTTGAAAGAGGGTTGTGATTGAGCCTCTCTTTTAAGGCAAGCTTTCAAAAAATTCTCCACATAATCTTGCTGCAAAAAAATAATTTTTAAATAACAGAGAAATTTACAGACAAATCAATGGGATTCTATGAAAATTATCATCACATAAAGATTATGATGGATCAGAGAAATTTGCACTCGTTACCAATTGCTTTGCATCTTTGACATATTTGTCTTCTGCATCATCCCTCCTTGGCCTCAGTGAGTTGTAGAACCTCCATAAATTGTCTTGTTTGTCCAAGACAAGCAAGGTCCAGTGATTTTCATGTGTGGACTTCTCATTACCTCCAGTATTTATTGGGAAATGGAGGAACCTGTAGTTCCTCCATGCTGTTTCAATATGATTTTCAAATAAGGACACTCGAAAAGCTTGATTTTCTGTCATCTTGATGAAATTCTGTGTTCAGAGAAAATCAAAAAATGAATTTGTTATGAGAAAGTTGAAATGACAGGAATTTAAGAAATATACACAGAGAAATTTTAAACACACACAACTAGCCAAAGAAAATTAGACTAGTGACACAACTGGCTTCAAGAAGTATCTTAAGAAGAGAAAGTAGTAAGTAAATTCTAGAGAAAATCAAATAAAATAGTAGTAACATACTAAGCTCATGGATGTAAAAAAAAATGAGGTTGGTTGTTGTTTTCTCTCATTTGGTCAGCCAAAAGGATCTCTCCATAGCCATCAATGACCTAAAAAATATGATTTATAATTGTAATATTGGTTTATAAATGCTGATGAAACATTGCAGAGAAATTTTGATGAAAGGGAAAGACTTACATTGTTGGCAATTTCTTTTTGCTTTATTAGGTTTCCAATGTCTTTAAAGGTAATGAGATTCAACTCACTTGTCCAAATTAAAGCCCTACAAGATGAGAAAGAAGGGATTTAATTGTTGTTAATGCAATATAAGTTTGTAATTTGTTGTTTGTTATCTTCTATTTGCTTTATTAGGTTTCTAGTGTTTTGCTGCTGGTTTTTGATCTTAGCTCATAAGAAGACTGAAAGAGTTTTTGTTTCTTGCTTGGTGTTTCCGGTGTCTTGCTGCTTTTTCGTTTTGTCATTTCTAGACAATGATTAAAACATAAAGATGTCAATATTAAATCCCAAAGAAATTTGAACATGCCAGAGAAAATTGGACACGTCAGAAAAAATTACAGATAATGGAGAAAATTACAGATGTCAGAGAAAATTTCAGATAAGGGAAAATTTCAGAAAATTGGACATGCCAGAGAAGATTGGACATTAAAAATTAAATGTCAGAGAAAATCAACAAAGAATCATAAACATGGGAGAGAAATTTTCAATAATTGTTAAAATTACATATAGTAGTAAACATGCTAGAGAAAATGAATGAGAGAGAAAAGTAAACATGGCAAGCCAAAGAAAATTTTCATTCCAACAAAGTAATGTAAACATGTCACTGAAAATTACACCACATTGAAAGCAAGAATTGAACAAAATAAACATACCAGAGAAAAATACATATTCCGGAGAAAATTACACATTCTTGAGGAAATTTCCATTCCAGAGAAAATTTCAATTCATAATATTGAAATGCCAAAGAAATTTACATACACAACCAGAAAAAATTAACCATGATAGAGACACACAAGGGAGGAAAGTGATGTGATGTGGTCAGAAAAAATTATAAATACCAGAGAAACTTAGACAAAGGCAAGAGAGTAATAGACATTCCATAGAAAAATATATATTCCAGAGAAATTTACAAAGCAAAGAAATTCATAGACAAAATCACAGAAACATGTTCAAGAATAAGATCAAAATATAGAGAAAAAACTTTTTTTTTCAAAATACACATGTTAGAGAAAATTCAAATAAGAAACATTCATTCTAGTCCATAATATTAAAATGCCAGAGAGAAATTAAACATGATAGAGACACACAAGGGAAGAAAGTGATGTGATGTGATCAGAGAAAATTATAAATACCAGAGAAACTTAGACAGAGACAAGAGAGTAATAGACATTCCAGAGAAAGATAGACATTCTAATTAAAAATACATATTACAGAGAAATTTACAGAGCAGGGAAATTTATAGACAAAATCATAGAAACATGTTGAAAAATAAGATGAAAACACAGAAAATTATTTTTTTTTAAAATAAACATGCCAGAGAAAATTGGAAGAAGAAACATACATCAAGCAAAAACCAGAGAAATTCAAATGCCAGAGAAATTTACAGATAAAATTACACAAACATGTTCAAGAATAAGTTCAAAATACATAGAAATAACTATTTTCAAATTCAAGTAGCTTTTTATTATGAAATTGAAACCCTAATTTATGGAAGGTTAATATAAAATGCAATTAACTGTGTTTCCAGAGAAAATTTGGTTGTATTATATAAAAACTTACCAGAGTTAGGATGAAACTTGAATAACGAGCTGATATGGCCTGAGATGAAGATGCGACATGACGAAGATGAACTGAGATGACGATGAACGACGAACAGTGAAAACGGAGTCAGAGAAATTTGTGAAAAAGGAATGGGAATGATTTTTACAGAAGATAACGAAGCTCTAATGTCGATGGTGAAGATGAAATTGAAACCCTAGTTCTGCTGTACTGTTGTTCGTGAAGATGGTGGATGCTTGGAATGGAACTCAGACGTTAGAAAGTTTCGTTTCTGTGTTGATTTTGGGAAGGGTATTTTGGTCCACAAAATAATTAAAAATGCGCGCCAAGTTGTTCAGGGACCTGATGCATCACTATTTTTTTTTGTGTCCTTTATCCTCTAAATTATTATTATTAGGGACCTTAAAAAAAATTTCCTATTTTTTTAATATTTTAAGTAATTATTTTCTTTTTTAGATGCACATAACTTAGATGGACCTAAAGTAAAATAGTTGTGAAAAATATTTTAAAAATTCAATAAATACAAAAAAATGAAAATGTACCAATTTTTTTAAATATTTTTTTTATATTTAATGATTTTTTTTAAAAATTCATAAATAATATACTTTATAAGTGTATTTAGGTTAGGTGCATATAAAACATATTAAATTATTAAAATTTTGACTAAAAATAAAAGAACACAAAAAATATGAAATTCAATTTTTTAAAACAAAATAAAGTGTTTCATTTCAGAAATTTCAGAGCATATTTGTACAAATTTATTAAGTTTAATATAATTTAGGAGCTTTTAATTAAAAGTCGCTGATATTGAAATTTTATAAAATAAGGGCCATTTAACATTTTTATAATAGCTGAGATTCTTAAACATTTTTATAGAGAAATTGCGGCACAGAGAAATTTTAGCACAAAAAAATTTTGACATAGAAAAATTTGTCTTCATAAAAAAATTTTAACTATTCAAAGAGAAATTTTATAGAAAAATTTAAACTTACCGTAGAAAAACTCGTCAAAAAAAATTTGTGAAATTATTTGTAATGAGCGAAATTTTTCTAAAAATATCATGCACGGATTTTTTTGGGGGGGGGGGGGGGGGAAATGCAAGAATTTTAATTAATAAAAAGAAAACATATTTTTTTATCAGAATAAAAAAAAAAAAAAAAAAACACATTAAAAGTTAGATAGATATGTTTTACTAATTCATCTAAAGTTTATCCTTAAAAAAATGAAATAAAAATAAGAGAGCAAGTGGGGTTCAGTGGACTGCAATACTGATTTCGTATCTATCTGATCTTTCTTTTTCAAAGAGTCTCTTCTCAAAGCGCACTACAGACAACTTCACATGGTTCTGTGCCTACCTTAACCCATAGGGTTTCTCTGCTTCTCCTCTCTTTATTGATTGTCTCTCTCCCTCCTTTTCTTTCCTCCATAGCTTTTTTCTTTTCTTTTTTTATTTTTTTCAAATCAAGACTCATCAGAGCTCCCAAATCTATACATTATTGACGACAATATATTTACACAGACACATATGGTACACATCCACTAGCATTTTTTTATCCGCAGTTAGAGAATCCAAACAAAACCCATTACGCCAAGCTACCTCATCATCTTCTCCCCCCTAGAAAGAGAGTGAATTGTAAAGGACAGAACCAAGATCAGAGCAAACCCTTTTGAGTGAATTTGTTGGTGGAGTGGTGAAGAGGACCCAAAAAATGGTGGGTATTTTCTCTAGGTTTTCTGTCAGCAGAAATAGCCTCCGTCGAGCCCAAAGTGCAATTGTAAGCTTCTCTCTCTCTCTCTCTCTCTACATACATTTTGAATTTCTATTTGGGTTTATGCATATTCAATTGATTGCTCTGTTTACTGATCTGGGTGTCTCAAGTTGTTTTTCTTTGTCAGTGGCGAGTAATACATGTATATGTATATTTTGTGAGGTAATTTGTTGATTTTAATTGAACCCATTATAGGAGAAAGTATGTATTTACATATATGTAGTTAATTACTTATGCATGTTTACTAGAATTTCTTTGAGACATCAAAGCTGGGTTTGCTCTTTTCATTGGGTCCGAAAGTGGATTTGATTTGCTTTCACATATATTTGAGAGTTTCTTACTCAAATTTTTTTATTCTGGGTTCAATTAGGCGAGTTAAACTGTTTAAATTTTGAAATGAATCAATGATCTTTTTTTATCATTACACTAGGCTTCAATGGTTACTGATTTGTACAATCGTCTTTCAACTACAAGAACTGAAATAAAAAATTTCAGGCTAAATATATGAAATTGATAGTTTAGGCATGAGATATAAAAATGGTGATAGTTTGTGAAAGTAACAATAATTAATTATCCAGTTCTTGAACTCAGCTCAACAATGCTTGTTGTCTTATTGTTACCATTCTGCTATGAACTTCTATCCAAAATGTAGTTTTGATCATGTATTTTATTTGGTTGCTGTTCTTTCAGGTCCTTTGTTTTTTATTTCATACATGTACACACATGCACACAAACACAAACACAGATGTCTATCTATGAGGTTATCCGGAGCTAATTCCTCAGGTACATGAAGTACCTGTCCCAAACATACAACGTAATTGCTGGCCACGATCTCTGGAGGTGGCCCCAAAGGGGTCAACTGCTCCATGTGATTCGAACTCATGACCTATGCTTCCCCAGGCGTTTATTACTGTTTAACTTGCCACTAGGCTAACCCCTTGGTGGAGTTGTTGTATCTACTTCTATTCACTTATTTAGTTGTTTTATTTTCTGCAGGATGATAGGGAAGTAATGCCCCCTAATTCAGAGGCTACAGGTGCTGCTACTGTTACTACTGCTGCATTAGCTGCTGCTCATGGTATTGAAGTAGCAATTGAGTTTAAGCCACTTGAACACCCAACTGAGCCTCTCGACAATGATCAACCAATTCAGTGCCCACTGCCTGAACCTTCAATTCTTAATGTAAGCCTGAAAGTCGCCTTCATTACTAAAATCACATATTCACACCTTTAGGGGTGTTTTTGTTGTAGATGATGATTCCATCGAAGACGCACAACATATATGTTTCTTACATCGTGTCCTTACTTTTATTGTTGTGTGTTTTGGCCTTTGCTTTTGGCTACATAAATAGAGCTAAAGAATTTTCTTATGCTGTTGATGATAGAAAATTACCACTTAGGAAAGTCATTTTGAGGGCGGGGTTACTTGTGGGCATGTATTGTAACTTAGGTGAGTGAATTTGGATAGTAATTTTTTGGGGGGGTCTTGTTAATATGTGCCCTTAAGGCACATGTTAAAAAAAATTTAAAAGATCATACATTTTTTATTGCAAGCACGTTCATGCATAATGTACAATTTTTTAAGTTTGTTAACATGTGCTTCAAGGGCACTCGTTGAATAACTATATGGTTTCCCCTCTATGATTACATGTTTCAAGTCTGGAATAGTTGACTGCATTTCTCTGCTTATGAGCTAAATTGGTTATTAGTGTCTAAGGCTTGCCCTAACCATTTTTTGGTCCAACCTTAAGCCGACCTCCAACCTAAGTTGTACCCAAAATTTTGAAAGCTTCCTTAGAAAAATAAGAAAGAGATAATTAGAGATGAAATATTGGAACTATTCTTAATGTGGTTTAGTTGATATTGGTAGCAGGATTTTGATAAAGGATTGACTTGTGCATTTGATAAGGTTAGTCTATAGTTGCAGTGGAAGAAAGGATGATTTTTATATTATTTGCTATAAAATTTGGAAGAATTGGTGACTTAACAGGTTCGATTACTTGATTATTTAATGATACTTTGTTCATACTTTGAGGGAAAATATTGTCTATGTAACTTGGTAGGATAGACTTGGTGGGTTACTTCAGGGATTTGGGTTTTTGCAAGATACATTGACAAAGTAAGAAAATGTAGCAGAGAACATCTAGATGTTGAGAAATTTGTTCCTCACCAACAATTTGCTGCTTAGAGGAAAAATCTTTTTAATTGGCATTGTATGTGCAAAGGGGTTGAGGAGTTTTTTTGGGTAGGCAAGGGGGTTGAGGAGTTATTGAATCACTTGATGATAAATTGTTTGGTTTGAGGGATTTCTGATTTATTTTCTTTGTTTGGCAATCACTTAGTGATGTCTTGGTCTATGGTGAAGGTTATGGAGTGTTGGTGGTTTGGAGGCATGTGTTTTTTGTTTTTGTGTGGGGATGGGGGTGTTAGTGGAGGAGGTATACCTCCTCAAAGACTGAGTTCTTGGTGATGGTGCCATTATGCCTTTGGTAGTCTTTTTGGAGGAAGAAACAGTTGTGTGTTTTCGAGTTAATGGTGTTCAACATGTTCTCCTCTATTCTTTTTGTTGGGTTAGGTTACATGTCCATCGATGTGCATGAGCTCGCACCCTGAATGCATTTCCATTTGGTGTTTATTTCCAATCTTCAACATGGGTGCATCACATGTTACCATGCATCTATGTACCTTAAATTGGTTCCCTTTTGTTTCACTTAGATTTTTTTTAGCTGGAATCTCAATTATCTTCATACTGTTAGCTGCATCACCAACTTGCAACTCAAAGAACTCTATTCAGTGTATTTTGCTTCAATTTTCTGGAAATTGAGTTTTTTATTTTTAGTGAATATTTTTAAAATTTTAATCAATTTTTTTAAAAAAATTTAGATGCACTTTACTTTGATGCATCTAAAAAGTAAAATATTTGTAAAAAAATATTTTAAAAAATCATTAAATACAAAAGAATACGAAAAATGTACTGAATTCTCTCCTTTTTTTTTCTCTTTTTTTTTTTTGTATTTTTGGTATTTAGTGAATTTTTTAAAGATTTTTTTCACAAATATTATACTTTTTAAGTATATTTATGTTAGGTGTATCTAAAAATTAAAAAAATTTGTTTAAAATGTTAAAAAAATTTAGTGAAAATAAAAAAAAAAATACAGAAAATAAAAAAATTCAATTTTCTGAAAAGTAAATCCTGAAAATCCAAACCAAAGTCTTTATGGCTACTGGAAAAGGCTTGCCAGCCTGAGTTGAATTTTGTTAGTTATAAAATCATGAACTTTCCGAATGTCGAATGATGGTCATGTTAGTCACTGGTTGAATAAATTTTGTAAGATGTCCAGAGATTTCTCGCAAAGAGGGGTGTGAGAATGAAAAAAAGAAAAAGAAAAAGCTTTTGAGGGAATGAGGGATGTGCTTTTGACTCTTTTGTTGATGTGCATATGTTGTTATTTCTGGTAGTAATCGATTTGCCAGCAATATTATTGCAATCAAGACTTACCAAATACATTATCGCCATTAAGACAAAGTTAGGTGCTGACTTGTATCGCCCGATATGAACTTACATGACACACGAGTTCAAACATTCTTTGTGATCCTCTTATAAAATTGCTTCTAACAATTTGCTGCTCACATAGAACTTTGTACCAAACCAAATTTTGATACTGCCATTATGAAATGCTCTCTCTCTCTCTCTCTCTGGTGTTTATGAAATCATGATATATTATTTTCTCAATCAATAGGATGGACGAATATGGAAGGAGAGAGTATCTGCAGGCATGCAGAGGAGGGCTGACTTGCCAGTTATGCAGGAGGGCAACCCAATAGAATCCGAGACTGTGGGAACAAGACCACGACCCCAATCCAACCGCACAATTCTACCATCTGTCAGTGCACCCGAGCATAACATGCTTAAACTGCTTGAAGAATGCAATGCATCAAGTGTTGACGGTGCATAATTCGAATCTTCTTGTATAAAGTTCTCAAGTTTTTGTTTCTTTGTTTCCCATCTTCCCAATTTCTTTTCTTGTTTGTCCCTTTTTCAATAAGTTGCTTGAAAATATGTTTTTCCAAATGTATTAATGCAAGGCACACCATAGAATGTACATCAAAAGATGTTTCAAATGTTTAATTTCGTGAATCTATACTTCTATACTATTATAAATTGCAAAACATTGTGAGGTGATTGATGTTGAAAATTCTAATCCATTTTTCTCAAATTTTAGATTTTTTAAATTGTAAAATTACACATGTTAAAACATCCTTTCACTTTTTTTCGGCTTTTCTAATATTATTAGCAATAAATAAATCTTTTCCACATTTTAAATTATATTCCTTCCAAATGCGAATGCCCAATATGGCAAGCTTTTAAAAATTGTATTTTTAAATTTAAAAATATTGTTATATTTCATTTATTTTTTGTTTTAAACATATATGTTTAAATTATTAATTGTATTTTTTTTTTTTGATCGTTTCTGATTTTGAATTTTTTACACTTTTTTTAGATCATTCTAAACTAGGACATGAACAGTAATTTTTTAAAAAAAATAATACAAACATATAAATATATATATATATATATATTCACAAAAAAAAAAAAGTTAAGAAAATATATATATTTTTTGCACTTTTCACATATGGTATATCCTGTTATTTTTAAAGAAAATTAGTTTAAGATCCATCTTCCATGTTTAGTAATAAAAGAAATTCACAATATTATTTTATAATGTCTAAGGTCCCTCAACTCTCTCACTCATATATCATAGAGAAATTTAACTCTGTCAAATCAAATCTCTCTCTCTCTCTCTCTCTCTAAACTCCTCCCTTTCCGATCACTACACAACCTCCTCTCCAGCCTACCCTCGCTATGCCCAAGACCTTACTATCAAGCGCCTCGCAAAGTCTTGCCGTTTAACTGACATCAAAACCCTCCTCGAATCCCACAAAAATGACCCCAAAATCACCCAAGAACCCTACCTCTCTAGCCTCATTCGATCCTATGGCATCGTCGGAATATTCGATTCGAAACCTTCAATCAAATGAACAATTTCGGAACCCCCAGATCAACGATCTCATTCAACGCTCTTATCTAGAAGATCAGGACTGAAGCTTCCTCGCCAACACCGTTATGTGGGTTTGAAAACCCTTTGAAGAAAATGTTCAACACAAATGTGAGTTTGAAGAAAAACCTTTGTTAGTATGTGAGTTTGGTGAAGATGTTAAGGTCAACACAGTTTGCTGGTATGTGAGTCTGGAAAGAATTTCTCTTCCATTATCTCTTTATTATCTTCTATTTTAATTTTGAAAATTGAAGTTTTTCTTCAATGTAGCTATCTATGAAGTCCTTTTTCTGCATTTTAATCTCTTGAAATGTAGACTAACTTGTAGACATCAATAAATTTTCTTATTCAAACTAGAGAAAATTTAAATTTCTTTGAATTCAAACCAGAGAAAATTCAACAACACATAGAAAATTACCCAGAGAAATTGAGGTAGTCTTTGGTAGAGTTTTAGAATTATGATTTGAGAATAGAGTTGTTTTTTGAGTTTGTGAGTTTTGGAGTTATGATTTGAGTGTGAAAAATTTGTTTGGTTTTGAGTTTTGAAAAGAGTTTTAAATTGAGTTTGAATTGAGTGATGTGACATATGATATTTGATACAAAAACTTACAACTCATAACCAAATACACAATCCAAAATTATATTCAAAGCTCATAAAAAAATTTAAAAAAAATTCACAAATATTTTTTTATAATATAAAAAAACAAGTGAAAAATAAAATAAAATGAATATTGTTCCAGTCAACCGGCCAGACGACCGGTTAGCCCAAATTTTCTCATATTGGAAAGAGTTTTCAAAAGTGAGTGTGAAATTAATTTTTGAAAACGCTAAACAAACACCAGACTCAAAAGTGAGTGTGGAATTGTATTTTAAAAACTCCATCAAACGGAGACAAGAGAAATTCAGAGAAAATTGAATACTTTTGAATTTTCTTTAATTTGAACCTAAAGAATTTATGGACTTCCCAAAGAATTCAGGCTTGTTGAATTTTATGAGGCTTTCAAGATTTTTGTGAGTAACATTTACAATATGATCATCGTTAGAAAGAAAGCCATGAACTTCATACCATGGTTGGTGAAATTTACTAGTTTGGTTAAGTACTGTGTTGTGATATCCATTGCTTTTGGTGTTTTGAATATCTTATAATCCAAGGAAAATTGGTCAAAATGAAAATGGTGTTTGTTCAATTTTCTCTAGTTTGTTATTGTTTGAATGTCTTACTGTTCAGAGAAAATTAGTCAAAATGAAAATGGAAGTTATTCAGTTTTTTCTAGTTTGTTGTCGTCTGAATGTTTTACCATCCAGAGAAAATTGGTCAAAATGAAAATGGTAGTTGTTCAATTTTCTCTGATTTGATAAAAAAACACAAAGAAAATTATGAGCAAACCAGAGAAAATTGGTCAAAAACACAGAATTATCTGAGAAATTCTCTGGGAAGTCCAGAGAAATTCGGAGAGAAAATCTCTGGAAGGTCCAGAGAAATTCTCTATGAAGTGCAGAGAAAGAATTTATCTGGAGAGAAAATCTCTAGGAAGTCCAGAGAAATTCTCTGGGTCGAATTTTCTTTGGATCGATGTTGAGGGACCTTAGATATTATAAAAATATTAGGTGTCCTCTATGCTATAAAATCTTAATAATAGGGACCTTAAAAAAAATCCCCTTATTTTTATTTACTTTTACCTCAATAGTCAATTAAACAAATCAAAATCAAAAGATAATATATTTTTGGCTTTAATAATTAAAAAGTGACTTTTGTTAAAATTAAATAAAAAGAAACATTATTTATTTTTATTTAAAGTGATAATTTGTGAAACTTATTAAAAATAATTTTAAAAAACATATTTAAATTATGTAAACGGAAAATTTATTAGAAAATTATTTTTCAAGTGTTTGTATCCCAATCAGTCCATAAGATATTCTTATATTCTAATAAGTCCTATTATTTAAACATTTTATCTAACAAATTCTAATTCTCGTATTTAAGGTATTTTATAGATATTTATGCCCTTACAAATATGTTTTTGAACGGTTAGTAATTTGATGATGTGAACATTCATATTTTATAATGTGAATATTCATATTGACGTGTGAATGTTCACATTGACGTATGAATGTTCATATTGACGATGTGAACATTCACACCACGAAACATTCACACTGTAAATGTGAATATTATTAGGGGTATTTTGGTAACTATGTCACCCATAAAACTTATTGGAATATAAGAAATAATGTGCATTAAATGGAATATAAGTAAATTAAAAGAGATTTATGAAAAAATATTTCTATTTAAACTCATTACTATAAAAATTAAAATATTTTTTAATATTAATTTATTCAATTATTCTTTTACTTTTTTAAGTATTTTAAAAAATGATAAAAAGAAAAAAATGTTGGTGCGAGTGGACATCAGCCTTCACTTTTTCAAGATTATTAGTTTATTAAAAGATAAAATAAATTAAAAAATTAATAAAATAAAATATTACATTAAAATTATAATGTTGTGTTGGCTGATAAACATGTCGCCCTGTAAGTCCTAAGATGAACGGATGATTTTGTCGGGTATTTCCAATCCAAACTTGAGGTAAAGGGAACCATTCTATATGCTAATCTTGAGAACCTAGATGATGAAAACTAATCTGTGCGCCGTTAATGCAATGTGTGTAGGTTTGTTTAGTGCCATCGGCTATGCTGACTAAAGCTAGGGTTGTTAAAGTTGTGCTCCATCCTGGGGGAACTATGTGTTGTTCAATATATGATTTACTGGCTCCTGTATCTATCATGGCATCTATACTAAGGGTTTTTTCTATAAATTTAATTACACAAGAAATCTCAACTAAATTTGACTTGGGTATAACAGGATAATTAAAATGGTAAATATGTATTATCTGACTTTGCTTGAGAGTATTGACTAAAGGGTTGAGAATCAACTAAGTTTACTAACTCTAAAGAATTCATATGTTCATCAATTATTTTATCTTTTAAAAGGTATTTATTGTGAAATTGTTCTAGCTGCTGTTTAAGCTGTCTATTTTCTAGTTCTAAACATTCTATGTCAAAACTAGTCTTAGTTTCTACCTCTCATATTTGAAGTTTCAATTCTCTTACTTGTACTTCTAGTTATCTAATTGTTAGATGTAATTCTCTGCTTTCTATACTATGATCCTCTCTGTTATTTTCTAATGTTATCTTATGTGTCATATTTAATTTTTCTAAACAGACTATACAATAGGTTATACTGCATAATAAACACTGAGCTCTCTTATTTTTAGCTGGAAACCAATTACAATAATTACATCTAGTAGTATCAAATCCTAGTCCTATTTGAAAATTATGCTGACATTCAGTATCTGCATTACATTCCATCATAAAGAAAATATCATGAGAAGGAGTCGTTCCTACTTCTTGGTTGAGTTGTCCTAAAAGATTATCTATATCTGTATCACTCTCTGAATCACTATCTGAACTTATGACTTCTATTTGATATTCATAATCACTAAATATGCTATAAACTTATGAATCATCACTATTTATGCTAGCTATATCTTCTTCTAAGTCTTTTATAATATGTAGCCTTTCTATCTGTTTGTTAGTGTTGGGCCTTTGTCTTTTTGGGCAGTTTTTTGCAAAATGATTGGGTTCTCCACATATAAAACAATTACATTTTTTACTGTTGGGTTTTCTAACATATCTTTGTTTTCTTTTATCTTTTTCTTCATTGGGTAGTTGCTTATAATTTATCCTATTAAAAGTTCTGCTCTTTCTAATGAATTTCTGTTTCTACCATGGTTTTCTATATTTTTTCTTCCAATATTTTTCTTTTCTATATTTTCCATATTTTTTGTATTTTTTCTTATTATATTTATCTTCGTATTGCTGAGGGGTATATATTATGCTACTACAAAAACCATAATTTTGTTTTTTCAAATCTTTCTGTATTTTAACTTCTACACATTTTTCTTTAAGTCTATGGAAGGTAAAAACTATCCTAGGTCATATTCCTAAGGTTCCTTTTATTTTTACTTATCCTGAGGCTATTTGGGCTGGTAGGTTTGCATAATAAATTGACCATTTATTTTCTATTTCTCTTCCTAGTTCTCCGGGTAATTTTCTAAAATATTTATTTCCTATTTCTTCATCAAAACTTTTTTCAGTTCTGGCTGCTATGGCTAAATATTCTTTGCTAAAGGGTACAACATATTTCCAACTTCTCATCTGATCTAATTCAGTTAATGTTATGCTTTGAGTGTAAGTATTTCGTCTAGAAGGGTCATATCCTATAAGTATTTCTTTTATAAAACTAGTGAAATTCCATGGGTTATCTCCTAGTTCTTTAAGCTGTCTAATTATCTCCTCATATTTTCCTTTAAATGTTAAGTATGTATTAAAAGCCGAATCTCCTAAAAGTGTCTTCATATATTCCCACATATCAGTTGTTTCATAGGGATTACTTATCCATGCCTTTACCGCATCTTTTTCCCATTTTTCTATTACTTCTTGCCATATCTGAGGGTCAAATCTAGCTAGGTCTAAAAGGGTTCCTTGGTTATTAGCTGGCTGTAATTGTATGCTCATATCTGGTTGTTTACGCTTTCCATGAAATCTATTACTTTTATTCGGGTCTGCATTACTACATCCTGAACTTGCTAATGGCCTTCTTCCTCCTACTGTATGCTGTATTGGTTCTACGAGATCTTCTACAGTTGGTTGTTGGTTATTAGTTCCAGAGCTCTCGTATTCATGTAAAAAGTATCTTCTAAATTGGGTTGTTTTGGTATTCTAAATATTTTGCTAGGATGTATTCTATCTTATATGATATCATCTACATATTCATTATGAAATTCTTGGTCTAACAATGATACTGCTTCATCATGGGTATCTCCTCTGGTTAAGTATTCATAATATCTAACATCTAATATTTTATTCATGTCTTCTAGGGTGAAACTTTCTAAATCTATCTCATCAATATTATATATCTTATTTTGTGATATTGATTTTTCTTTTGTCATTACATAAAGCTGATTTATGTCACTACGATTATCTTGATTTTCTTCCCTATCTATACTACTAAATTCATCATCTTCCGATTTTTCTGGTGCTACATAAGTATATTGAGTAAACCTTACCGCATAATTTCCATCTGCTCTTTGATATAATAAATTATCTTGAGGGGCTAATCTCTTTTGTCCTAGAAAATCTCCTAAATTCCAATCTAATGCTACATTATCTTCTGAACTAAATTTTTTAGCTGGTAGTGCTTTTATTCCTTTTGCGCACTTAACTATCTGATCATTTGTAAGTCTATAGCGAGTATTACTTTCTGAGACTGCTAAGCCTAAAAATCCTGTGCAGACTAATAAATTCTTTTCTCATTTTTTCATTTTGTATCCTCTACTTTTTATTCCTATTTTTATCTTTTTATGAAAGGTTGAGGTTGGTAGTAAAAAGTCTGGTGTAAAATAAACTATCCCTCCTTTCGAATTCATATCTAATTCATAGCTGTCTAAACTACTTTGTCCTACATCATTAAACCTATCATCATAAAGACATATAAAAACTTTAGTTCCTAAATCTTCTCTGGTTAATGCCTTAATTCCTACCACAATTAATCATAAGTGAGTTATTTTAAGGTGTTCATTTACTGCATATTTATAGCTTTCTCTTCCTATTAAATTTAGCTCTATTTTTTCATCTTCATGAGTTACACTGATCATTTGTTCACCATAATGTTTAAATAGATATTATTTTTTATGAATCTTACCTAACTTATATACATATTTAGCTGGAATTAATTCTAATTTTTCTATTTGTTGTTCTACATCTATAAATTCTTCCATTTTAATATCTTCATCTTCATTACGCTTTTTGCTACTACTTCCTTTTATTAGTTGTTTAAACATTTTTATTTTCTGTAAGTTCTACAAACGGATTTCTTTGGTAATTTAAGCTTTTCAAAATATCTAGCTATGTCTTCTTCGTTTACCTGAGATTGAGGTTTATTTACTTGTCCTTCTATTCCTTTTCCTTTTTGAAGTATTATTTTTTCTAGAGAAGCTAAACGATTTTCTAAACTGTGTAGCTGTTCTGATAGATATTCAATTTTTTCAGACATTCTAATTAGAAATAAAATTTCTATATTGTTTTGTCTTACTGATATTTTATCTGACTGATTTATACCCTGATAGCTACTGATTCCTTTTGGGTTATTATGAAAATCTTCTGCTTGTTTTAAAATAGTCTGATAATCTCTATTAGCCTTTTTATCACTACTCATAAACTAAGATCTTATTAGTTGTTTTAAAATTTCTAATTTCTGTTTTAAATTATCTTGAATTTGGTTAATTTGTTCTATTTGTTTAGCTATTTGATTTATCTAATTATGAATTTTTTCAATTAGTTGCTTAAGTTCTAACTCTATTTGTTTTGAGCTGCTAGTGTTTATGGCTAAGGTTAAAGTTTCTATTTCTAGCTTAGTGGGAAATTTTTCTAAATTTAAATCTGTTCTTTTTTGTAAAATTGAACTACACTGGTCTTGGATATAATCTAATTTTTTATCTTGATCTTTATTATACTACGATTATTACGGAGATGATCTATAAATGAAATAAAAAGATTACTAATTTTATCTATGTCCTTTTTAATGTTTTCTGCAAAATTAATCTGATAATCTATGATACTATTTAACTGAGGATTATTTTCACTATGAAGCTGATGTGTAAAAGTGTCTTTAAAATTACAACGAAATTTATTTTTATTTATACTAAGACAATGATTATGGCTGCTGAGTTCTAAATCTAGATATTCTACTTTTTTCATACACAAAATTAAGTCCTACTTTAAAATTATTAAAAGCTACTATAACATGAAATTTATAACTAAAATGTCCAAAAATAAATACTACTCTATTACCATAAGCAAAATGCATAAACTAACTAAAAATGTTCTAAAACCGAACACTGCTTTGATACCATTTTTTTTTTTTTTGGGTGATGAGTTAGTGGTCTACCACTATTTTGAAATTGGGCTGAGAATTATCTAACTAATTCTATAATTATGCTGATAGATCTTCAAGCTGCTGTATGGCTAGCTTTAGGGCTTCTTGTCTTACAGTTATCTGTCTATTTATTTGAGAAACTTTTAAACTGCAATTTTCTAGGGATCTGTCAGAGACTAATGATAAGAGAAACTGATATCTTAATTTTTGATCTTCTAATTCTTGTATAAGTTCAGTACTAATTTTGATTTTAATCCTAAGTTCTTCTTCTAAAGGCATACAGTTTTGATTTTTTAAATTCTTTTATGAACAATATTTCCTTAATATTTCTACTCGGGTTGCTCTTCTTGTATTCTAAAATTCTTTTCTATGGCAAAACTATTTTTAGGCAATGTTTATTTTCATTACATGTACTCCCACCTTGAAGCTAAGCTTCGTTCAACATAGTATATTTTTATTTTCCATTTTTTACCTTTCCCTTTTTGCCTACAATTTGCCCTCCAACGCCTAACCACGGCTCACACGGGCTCTTCAGCTAAGGTCACTCAGTAATAAAATAGAAAATAGCAGATACTACGAAGGTGTAAAGTATGTAATATTAATGAGCAAACAAGCATTCCATAAACTTAGTTTTTCCAAAAAGAAAATAAATTTTTAGAATAGAAGAGGTACCCTTTTGAAATATTTAAGGAAAAAGATAAACTACTCACACTTCATATTAATAAGAAATATACTTACAAAGATTATATTACAGACTCTGAAAGACTTAGTACACTTAAAGGTTTTTTGAGAGGAGTTGGAAATTTTACAATGCAGAGTGAGGGAGTATTTTCCATTCTGCCTCTTCCGTTGGCATGCAAGCCAATTTATACAACTCAAAAAAAGATAAAAACAAAAGAAACTCTAAATCTATGCTACGTCTAAGGCTTTTCCCCAAATTCAAAACTTATAAGCCTATGACTTTAGACTTTGAAAAATTTCTAATAAGGACAAACCTTTATACATACAATTATATGCAAACTTTCTATGGATAAAAACAAATAAAAGGTTTAGATAATGATGTCGGGTACTGCTTTGGGCCCCATCGCACATCATTCAATCCTCCAATTTTGACAAAATTTTGACACTATAATTATTACAAGACACGTGTAAGGATTCTCACAGCTTTTCTTTAATGGAGCAAGGTAGGGGTCATCTGCTCTATTACAGTAGTGAGTGAAGGAAAATCCTTATTACTGACAAAAGTAAATAATTAAAGACACAAAAATCTACGGAATATCTTGGCGCGCATTTTTCTGATAATTGAAGAGAAGCCTTATCTTTTACGAATTTTGTCTTTTTCTGCTGAAATATCAATTATTGATGTTGATGCTTGGATGCTGTATCTTCAAAACGGATTCTTCGTGGAATCTTTACAAAATTGAAGAGTCAAAAGGAACTGCTGCTATAATATTTTCAAACTATTATATGAGTCTTGTAGTTGCCACCTGTTTTTTTTTTTTTTTCATCCATACATTCTGTCTGAGAGATCATCCAAGTCTGCCGCTGAAAGTTGGTCGTAGAAATCATCCCCATCTCCCATAGTTGGTTCATTGTGCCATTGATCATCTTCTTCCATTACTGGTGATTCATGAGTGACACTATGTTGATAGTTGGGATACTGACTTTCATTGACGAATGTCTCTTTGTTGAAGGGATATCCTGGGATAGCTAAATTACAATATATCTTTTGATTTCTATCTTCACAGACTAGTCATCCATAATTTCCATTATATGCTAATAGAGGATTGTTGGCAAACTTCCTCCATTTATTGAGCTGGTCTCTAAGTGGAAATCTTCTGCATGGCCAAAGTCTCCTATTGAGAAGTCCTGGGTATCCTGGAAATGTCGAGGTTCCTCTGAGATACATTTTATGTTTAGCTAGATTACACCATATTCCCTTCCATTCTGGTAATCTGCTATCAATTATTGCTTCTACATATGGGTGATGTTCTTCCATTACGCAAAGTACTCCATGAGCTAGTTTATTCCCAAAGCTATCTGTCTGATCTGGATCTGAAAAAATTATTCTGGAGACGAAGCCATAGTCTAACAATTTTGAGGCTGTTAGATAACGCGTTTCGCCCCTAATTTCTATCTCCAATGGCTCGAACGTTGCTAAATTTATCTAGCAAAGGCAAATGCTGAAATCTAAATTACACTGGTATCGACCAAATTGTTCTGACCTCTTCTTACATCTTTCTTCTTCTAAGTAGGGCTGCTCTTCGTCTTCGTAGGCATAAGTCCATTAATATGGTATTCCAGGGCATTCGATTCCTGCTATGGAGAGGTCTTGAAGAAATTGTTGAATAGTGACTAGCTCGCTATTTCTACTATCTTCGGCTAAGGTGTATATATAGGGTTTTAGGTCTTCTATTACTTGGCTTTTCTCACAAAAAGATCGAATGATAGAATGCTTGAAGAAATACATTCTAGCATTCAATTGTTCAAATTCCTCACTGGTGAGTTGTCTGATTTCTTGGTCAGGAATGGGGGCAGTTGTTTTTCCTGGAGCTAATTTTTTAAGTTGGATGGTTAGGGTTCGAATGGTGGCCCTCAATTGTTTTTCTTCGTCTCGGAGCTGGTCTAGCTCTTCACTAACTCTTTTGCCCTTATCCATAATTTTCTTGAAATTTCTAGTAAGGCCTTCACAATGTCTACACATCTGGAGAGGATTTTGTGAATCTATCTGAGGGTTAGAACTACTGCTTCTAATTATTTGGCTAACTGGAACTCCACTAGTAGCAAGAATAGTTGACCTCATCTTGCTCAATGTGTCCAGGTAATCTTTAGCTATCTGGCTGATAAAGTAACTGGTTCTTATCTGTCTTCGGGCATATGTACTGGCTGACTCGAAATGATAAAATCCTTTATACTGAAGTATGGGAAAATTTTTAACTAAGGGTTCTACTTCTATCTAGTCATGGTAAATACCGGGCTTGGTTCCTTTAGCTACTACATAAAAATAAAAACTTTTAGACAAAGGTTTATTTTGAATTTTTGAGAAATATATACTAAGAGAGTTTAGGGCTGAAAGGCGTTTAGCTGGGTGGCTATGGCTATTCCAAAGGTTATCTAGGAGACATTGTTGAACTGGGTCTAACTCAATTCCTGTTAAAGGTCTGAACTTGTTTCTGCCTTCATGAATGGGAAGAGAAAATCCCTCAAAGTTCATGGTTTTACTGTTCTCCATTATCTGCACAAAAATTAAACCGATTATCTTTTTTTTCTAAATAAATTTTCCTACTTAACCAATCTGTTAACCTATTATCACTTCCTTTAATATGTTCAAACTCTACTTTATATCCTTGTCTTACTATACAGTTTAAAAATTTTGCCCATCTTCTAGTACTTAATTTGCGCTCGTTAAGTTTGTTATGAAATCTAACTATAGCTTCACAATCTGTTCTAATTGTAAAAGGTTTGTGCAAAAATAATCTAAATTTATTTATTGCATATACTACTCATAATATTTCAAAATCTAGGCTGGTCATGGTCGTGCCTTTTTTCTTTAAATTTTTCAGAACTATATCTACAAATGCGTTCTTTATTTTTGCTATCATACTTACTAGGTTTAGCTAATAATATTATTCCCCATCCTAATTGACTTGCGTCTGTTTCTACGACTATATATTTTGATTCTAAGGGAAGTTGTAAGTGTGGTAAATCTTTACAAATATCTTTAATTTTTCTAACTAGAGCTATATCTTGCTGATTGAAATATTTCTGTCCTGTGGGTGTGGTCTTACTATAAAGGGGTCCTATTATTTTACTAAGGTTGGGAATATACATTCGTGCATAATTTAAAATTCTTAAAAATGATTGAAGTTGTTTTGTATCTTCTAATTTATCTGGATAGTCTAAAATTTTCTTAACTATGTGAGGTTGTAACCTAATCTTTCCATCTCCTAACTCCATTCCTAGAAATTCTATATGAGGCTTATTTAATAACATCTTTTTCTTGCTAATTATTATTCCATTATTTATGAATTCTTCTAATGCTATATATAAGTGATCTATATGACTATTTTTATCTAGGCTGAACACTAATATGCCATCTATATATACCAATATAAAACTATATTTATTAAATATGCTATCCATCTTACGCTGAAATATGGAAGGTACATTTTTTAATCAAAAAGGCATAACTAGCCATTCGTAATGTCCTATGGGCAACAAAAGGCTGTCCAAGGTATGCTTTATTTTTCCATTTTTATTTGCCAAAATCCTGACTTGTAATCAAATTTGCTAAATATTTTTGCGGTCTGTATTCTGTTTATGAGCTGATCCTTATCTGGTATATTATATTTATCATCTTCTGTATTATCATTTAATCTTTTATAATTTATAACCATTCTAGCTTTTCCTCTTTTTTCATCTCTGCATGATTCCTAACCATAAATGCGACACTCTTATGCGGGCTATTACTAGGTCTAATTACTCCTAAATCTAGTAACTCCTTAATCTGTGTTCTAAATTCTTCTATATCTGCTGGCGTATGATCTATTTGTGCTGATGTAATCCTATAATCTTTATTTTTTATATCTAAACTAGCTAAGACTTTATTTATTTCCCAATATTTCATAGGCTGTTCTTCTAAAATTTCTGTTGTTTCAGCTAATCTTATTATCTCATCTAAATCATTTTCCGTTCTTCTATATACTGGTTTTTTCTTTAATTTTCCTATTTTTGCAAAAATTAATTATAAGTTAGCTATTTCTTGAAAATTTTCTAGGTTCCAATAGTCTCATTTTTCTTCAAAGTTAAACTCTGCTAACTCATACTTTTCTGTATCTAAATTTTTTAAAAAAGTATTTGCTATCTCATTAGGTATATACTTTTGGGCTAGCTCCGGAAAAATATTTCTACTGGAAAATAAAAAACTAGAGGGAACGGAATCTACTCCTATAGTACCACCACGCTTCGCACACAACTCTGATGAATGTGCTATAGTGCTAAGGACATATGCTATTATAAAATAAATCAAAATTCATCGCAAATCATTTTTTTTAATCAGATTAAAATAAAATATATAAAAAAAAGAAAAAAGAAAAAAGAAAGCTAAAAAGGTTCTTTACAAACGAAGACTCGAAACAATCTCCCACTCCTCGCTTACACTCTCCAACACATTTTCTCAAACACCTCCTCTTCAAACTTGAAGAACCTCACAAACCGACCCTTTCAAGAATCCAAGCGAAACCAACTCACATCTCACTCTGAATCAAAATTTCCCAATACATTGGTACACGCGATTCTCTCGAATCCAATGAGCGACGAGGGTTTCGATGATTGGGACGCAGATTTCGTGTTCCAACTCATCCAAGTCGAAGAACAAGCCTTGTCCTTATCAAACCCTACCCAACTCCACCACCCCCAACCACCACCACCGTCTTCCCATTTTCCACCACCGCCTGCGCCGCCGTACGACGATATCAGCTATTCGCCTCCCCGGGAGTTGTCTCAGAGGGTCAGAGATGGTGGTAGTAAGACGAATGATTTCGATCAGTCTTCCATTGCCATTGGTCGCATCGTCGTCGCTTCGGTTTCGTCTCGTAACCCGAAAGAAGAAGAAATCGAGAGATTGAAGGTTAGGGTTTTATTTTTTATTTTTTTGATTTTTGAATGAATGATTTTAGAATGCCTCTAATTTGAGTGTTGTCATGAACTGTGTTTTCAGATTGAGCTCGGTCGCGTTTCCAAACAGCTTACCCACCTGGTATGTTTATATGTACATGCAAAGAAACACAGATTTGTTTGTAGTTTCTCTATGAATTGTTGTTATGATCCACCTTTTCTTGACATTTTGTGCTTTGATCACCGTACCCTTTCTTAGTTATACTTTTTGGAAAACATGTAGGATTGTGAATCCCATATGGTATTATTGGGTTGGAGATGGAATATTAATTGTTGATACTTGTTTTGCACGAGTTGTTTGAGATTAAATCTATTAAACCCTAAACTTCATAATAACCCTCGCTACATAAAATGTGACTTTGTTGTTTTTGTACTGTAGGGGCAAAATTATTTTTAGTCATCTAATCTGATCGAATTGGATTATGAATACCACCCCTTGGTAATCATAATCCTCCTTTTGCTATTAACAATACCATGTATTTATTTTATTTTATTTTTTTAACAACAAAACATGATTTGTGTGGGGTCCATTGGATTGCTAATCCAATCCTGTGATTTATCTTCATGGTAATCAAACATGGCCTTAGACTAATCCATCCTTTATGATGTAATTGCTTTATATCTCTTCCTTAAATTAAAGGGTATTTTAGTTGATCAAATCATCAAAGATAGATTCATGCATATGTGATGTAGGTGATATTCATGAGGAGTGTGCAGTTGTCACTTAGTGAAGGTATTTGACATATCTTTACTTGATTTATAATTGCAACCTGTGGATTTGTAATTGTTATTAGTAAGGTTTTAAAAAGCGGTATTACGTAAGGGTTGCGGCGGTAGATGCTAACCGTTAATACTTGTTTTTGCGGTGTGACGGAAATTCACGTGTATAATGGCCATTTCGGTGCTACGTAACGGCCTTAATGGGCTATTACACTGTTACACATTATGTATAGATTCTTTCCAAAAATAGAAAAAATCAAAAACCTTACACAATATTATAAGTCATGAACTCTATATTATATAACAAGCAATAACAAAATAAATAAAAAGAAGAGGTGCAATATGAATTTATGACATATAAAGTCATTAACTATTGAAATAAAATGTAAAAAGTCATTTGCAGTGATTTAAAAATATGAAATATATTGGATCATATTTAAAAACTAACAAAAATTGATAAAATTCTATTTTAAACCCCAATAAATGTGATTCTAAAATAAAAATAAGCATGTCAAGAAGTTTTTTTTCCTTTCAAATTGTCCGAAAAATAAAAAATTTTACAATTCCGGTTATTACAACTGTTATGCTACGGCTTTTACACTGCCACCACAACTGTTATGGTGACTTCCTTCTACATGATGGCATGGGGGATGGAGTTCTTCACTTACACATGTTAAATACAAGAAATAAATGAATAGTTAATGGGCGTATGACTTAGATGGTACTTGTTATAATAATAGGATTAAAAGAAATCTGTTAAACTAACCCTTTTTTTGGTGATGCAACTTGAAGTGTTATGAAAGTACTCTTTCCCTGCGTATAATTACAACCTGTGACGTTAGAATTGTGACTTCATATGATAGAAACTTTGCCATCAACCTTAGATTTGATCCCTACCAGTTCAGATAACATGCTACTATGCTAGATAGGATAATGTGAGATGACCGTACCATATCGATTTTGATTATTTTGTTCCAACAACTGTAGAAGAATCATTTGATTAAGTGCATAGAATGGCAAAGAAAGTTCTTGATGTGGTAGTTATTGCTTGAATACCTAAAAATATCCTCTTTGGAAGCATAAAGCAAAGTTATGTTATTAGCTTTACTGATCCCTAATGTTAGATGGTTTGGTCATTGACAACGAAAACATGTAGATGCAACAGTTAGGAAGAGTAATATAATCACTGTAAATGGAAATGTTAAGAGCGAGGGGAAGAACTGAATTGACATGGTATGTGGTAGTAGTAAGAAAGGATGTGGTTTTTTTAAATTTAACTGAGCATATAATCTTTGACAGAGTAGAATGATGAAAAGAGATTTATGTAGATTAGTTCGACGAGTGCTTTCATATCATATTTGTCCCACTTAGAGGATTCCTTTATTGTGGTACATGATTTAGAGGATTCCTTTATTTAAAGGAAATGCTTAGTTTATGGTGCCTTGTGTAGTCGTGCTTGATGTCAACTATTTGGAGGGAGCGCAACCGAAGGATTTTTTATGGAAAGGAGGAACCACTTTCTAAATTGAGAAGCAGAATTTTATCCCTTTTGCATAGTTGGTTATTGGGTATTGTTGATCTATCCTTGAACCAATTGTTGGACCTTGTAGAGACTTTTGAGTAAAGATTAATGTACAAGAGCTTTAAGTGTTTTGTTTAGTGTTTCTGCAGTGTATATGGGTGGCACCTCTTTGTTTCCTTTGTAATAAAATATTTATTGTAAATAAGTAGGCACTTGATTTTAAGTTCAGTTAGGAGCTTGTACATAATCATGGCTACCTGGATGACCTATTATATCTTATTGGATTACTGCAAAACATGTTTTATGTACAATGCTGTATTGTTCCTTGAAATATGTTTCTTCTCGTGTGGTAATTTCCTTGACAGTTTTTTCTAAGAGGATCATATTTATGTACAAACATGACATGTATTGGTTATAATTATAATTTTCAATTATGGAAAAAACTAAATTTTATTTCTTTATTCAAAACTAGTCCTGTACCTCAGTGGTTCTGTTTGCAATGATAAATTATTTCACACTTCCAGGAACAAGATTGCTTACAGCTTCGAAAGGAAAGAGACAAGAAAGAGGAGCAGCTTAATTCTATATTTTCACAAGTTGAAGAAAAAGATGTTGAGGTTCAGCGCAGAAAGAGCAAAAACTTGTATGTAGAATTTATTTTGCCTTAGGTTGCCTAGCCTTCTAGTTTTTCTAATCTCATGCCACTTTAAAAGCATACCTAATGCTTTGGATAGCCATGAGGAAAGTTATTTATGTAATTTTTTTTTTCTTTTATTAGATTCACTCGAAAGTAGTAAACAAAAAGATCAAATTATCTTACATGAGAAACCAAAAGACTGTATTGACACCAAAATCCTATTTTACGTTTTTTTTATTTATTTAGCTGGATGGGGTTACATATGGGATTCAAACATGTCATGACACCCCTTAGTGAAAATTACTTTAAAATGTGTAACTAATTCTTTATTAAAATGATTATCCGTGTCAACTTTGGGTAACATGTGTTTCACACTAATCCAACTTGTTTAGTTTTTTGTTAGGTTGTCATGTTTCTTTTGGGTTCGTGTTGAGAACTAGCTAACCATAACCCTGTAACTTCGTGCTAGGTTTGTGATGATTTGAAAATTCCCACCCTTAACAACACACCACGGATAAACTGGCACAACAATTTCTAAAACAATGAAGAACATGACACATGAGTGACATGCACAACGTATTCAACTTTATATATTTACTATATGACGTATATCTGAGTATATTTTATTAAAAAGTGAAACATTACATTAATTTCCGAAAACTAAAGGTGGAGGAATTAATAATTTAATGTGTATAAATTTACGTTAATATTCTTTTATCATTGGACTCCCAAGTTATTTTATTAAAACTTGTAATGTGTTTCATATGTGTCTATGAGATATACATACACGTGTCTTCTAAGTATTTGAAGTGTGTCTGGGTCTAAATAAATTAAATAAAAATAATAGGACATGTTTGGACGTGTATCCGACAATTGGGGAAGAGTTCAATGAGTGTCTTGTCTGACATAGACACAAAAGCTTCTTAAAAGTGTTTGTGCTTCTTAGTTGCTCTCTCTCTCTCTCTGTGTGGTGGTGTGAGGTAGGGCTGTACACAGATCGAGTCGGACCAGATTTGGTACTAGCCCATCACTCGAACCAATTTTGTCGGGTAGAAAATTTCATCAACCGATTTCGACCGTACTAGTAGTCAAAACTGTACTATTTGAAACCGACATGGCCAGTTGGATTTCGGTTGGAACCATTAGGCCAAAAACAATGAGCTTTGCTCTCTTTCTTCAAACCCAAAGTTGGATGGATCTGGGAGAAGAGTTTGAGAAAAAGAAAAATAAAACAAAGAAAACTATAAAGATGTTCAGATTTGAGAGAAACATAGGAAAAAACACAGATAGATCCATACATATTCCTATAAATCTTCACATAGATTTATTTAAGAGAAGAGTTGAGAGAGAGAGAGAGAGAGAGAGAGAGAGAGAGAGAGAGAGAGAGAGAACAATATATAGATTTGAATAAAAATGTATCTAAACATAGATTTGAGCATTATCGTCACCTTCATCACAAATCTGAGCAGATCAAAGCATCACCATCACCATCAACGTTGAATAGCACCATTGTCACCATCGATTACAAATTTCACACAATCGCCACCAAGAGTGGGAGTTTAAAAAGGCAAAAGGGTTTATGGGAAGGGAGACCAGAGAGTGAGAGCATGAGAGAGAACTTTGAGAGGTAGATGAGAAGGTGAAAGGTGAGACCATGAGAGAGATGAGAGAGACTGAAAGGGAGAGAGACGAGCGTTTGAGTAGAAAGAGGTGAGGTGAGGTGAGGTGATAAGGCTGTCTTGGAAAAGATGAATATAATTATATAATAGGTGGAACTATGACGTGGCATACTTAACATTAGATATATACATCAGTTCGGTTGGTTTTGAAAAATTTCCTTTGGCACACCTGTCACTCGACCGAAAATGAACGGATTTGTAGAATAATGCCTGCTTCCGACCGTTAAAATTTCGAAATTGTAGCAAGCTCTGTTCGGTCGGTGTGAGTCGGGTTTTTCGGATGAATCGGTTATCTGTACAGCCCTAGTGTGAGGTGTGCCCGTAGGCATCTTATTACTATTCAATTATAATGTTCATTTAGTTTTTGTTGCATGTGGTTTTATGCTGGAAAGCTGATTATTATTGTTAGTGGCTGTTATTATTATTGTTAGTGGTTGTTAGTGGGTTATGATAATGTCTATATACACTATGTTAGTGATCTAGATAGTGGCTATAATGGATGTATATATTATGTAAGGAGATAGGTAGTGGCTCTTAGTGGTGATAGTGGATCTCTTAGTGGTGATAGTGGATCTTAGTGGCACAAATAGTAGCTCTTGTTCTCTCCTATATAAGGAGTGTAGTTTTCTCTTCACAAGATAAGAAGTTTTGAATATAACAGCAATATATTCCTTCTTCCTCATATTTTCTGAGTTCTTCTTCCTCATATTTTCTAAGTTGGTATCAGAGCAACGAAAACACAGCAGCCCTAAAACCGTCATAGCCATGTCGGAAGTCACGTCCGAAATTTCTGCTTTAATTAGTGATGCTGCGGTCAACAAGGCTGCAAATTACCAGCGTAGGTTTGATGATAAGCCACGGGTCTGGTGTGATTTTTGCAACAAGCCTCGCCATACACGCGAAACGTGTTGGAAGATCCATGGCAAACCTGTCAACTGGAAAAGCAGCAAACAAGGAGAGAAGAATCGTGGCTTTCCTACTGCTAATGAAGCCGATTCAGGTCCCTTCAACAAAGAGCAGATTGATTAACTCTTAAAGCTGATAAAATCCAACTCCTCATCCGGTACTCGTAGTGTTTTTTTGGCACAAACAGGTAGAAATCCTAAAGCCTTCTCTTGCCTAAACTTCTCTCCGTGGATCATAGATTCTGGTGCCTCCGATCACATGACTAGTTTTTCCCATTTATTTAGTACCTATTTACCTTGTTCTGGTCATGACAAAATCAGAATAGCCGATGGTAGTTTTTCACCTATTGCAGGAAAAGGATTTATTAAACTAACTGAGAAAATTAATCTCAATGCTGTTCTTCACGTCCCCAACTTAGCCTGTAACCTTTTGTTGTCAGTAAACTATCTAAGGATTCTAATTGTCGTGTTACATTTTTTGAATCCCATTGTGAATTTCAAGACCAGAACTCGGGGATGATGATTGGGCGTGCTAGGATGCTTGAAGGTCTTTACTACTTTGATGAAGTACCTGTTAGTAATAAAAAAGCTCAGAGCTTTAATAGTACTAGTTCAATCTCTGTTCGAGAAAAAATAATGCTATGGCACTATAGGCTAGGACATCCTAGTTTTCTTTATCTGAAACATTTATTTCCAGAATTATTTAAAGGGATTGATTGTTCTTCTTTTCATTGTGAAAGTTGCATTTTTGCAAAATTTCATCGCTCTACTTATTTGCCAAAACCTTACCAGGCTTCCAAACCTTTTTATTTGATTCATAGTGATGTTTGGGGCCCTTCTAAAATCACTACTCTTTCTGGTAAAAGATGGTTTGTTACATTTATTGATGACCATACCCGCTTATGTTGGATTTATTTGATGAATAAAAAATCTGACGTGAAAAATTTATTCACAAATTTTTACAATATGATTGAAAACCAATTTCAAACCAAAATTGGTATTTTACATTCTGATAATGGAACAGAATATTTCAATGAGCAGTTGGGTGAGTTTTTGGCAAAAAAGGGGATTTTTCATCAATCTACATGTCAGGATACCCCTCAACAAAATGGCATTGCAGAACGAAAAAATAAACATTTACTTGAAGTAGCACGTGCTATAATGTTTTACATGCATGTTCCTAAATATTTATGGGGTGAAGCAATTTTAACAGCCTCTTATTTGATAAACAGGATGCCTACAAAGGTGTTAACATACAAAACACCTTTTGATTGTCTCAAAACTTTTTTTCCTGACACGAGGTTGTTTTCTGATTTACCCGCCAAAGTTTTTGGATGTACTGCCTATGTTCATGTTCCCAGTCAATTTCGTTCAAAACTTGACCCCCGTGCTATAAAATGTGTTTTTTTGGGTTATTCCTCAAACAAAAAGGGGTATAAGTGTTTCGATCCTCAAACCAAGAAATTTCATGTGAGTATGGATGTGTCATTTGTGGAAACAAAATCCTATTTCCCCAACACTTCTCTTCAGGGGGAGACAAGTGGAGTAGAAGACAATTTTTGGGATATTTCTATCCCGCTCCCCAATGTCATTTATCCTACACAAAAACCACATCTGTCTGATAATGATCACTTAGGAGAACCAAGTTCTATGGTGCCTAGTCAAGAAGATTCTTGTTTAGGGGGAGAAGTACTACCAAATGATCTAAATTCTGAGCTTCAGTTTATACTAGGAAGCGATTTCATCTGAGGAATAATGACCCGAATGTCCATCCTAATGACCCGAATGTCCACCCGAGTTCTGGCATCGAAATTTTAGGTAATCCTATTCCTTCTATTTCCGACCTTGATGTTCCTATAGCAATTAGGAAAGGTGTCCGAAATTGCATTAAACATCCTATTGCAAATTACCTCTCCTATCAAAAACTGTCTAAAAACCATAGAGCTTTCACATCTAGGATTTCACACTTGTTTGTTCCAAGGAATATACAGGAAGCATTGGATGATCCGAATTGGAAATTAGCAGTCATGGAGGAGATGAATGCTTTAAGGAGAAGTGGTACTTGGGAGATAGTTGATCTACCCAAAGACAAGAACACAGTTGGGTGTAAATGGGTGTTTACGATAAAATGTAACGCAGATGGAAGCGTTGAGAGATACAAGGCGAGACTGGTGGCTAAAGGCTTCACTCAAACTTATGGGATCGACTATCAGGAGACGTTTGCTCCTGTTGCTAAAATAAATTCCATCAGAGTACTGTTATCTCTTGCAGTAAATTCAGATTGGCCTCTACATCAACTTGACATTAAAAATGCATTTCTCAATGGTGATCTTGAAGAGGAGGTGTTCATGAGCCTACCGCCGGGATTTGAGCAGAGACTTGGTAGCGACAAAGTATGCAGATTGAACAAGTCATTATACGGACTCAAACAATCACCAAGAGCGTGGTTTGAACGCTTTGGGAAGGCAGTTATCAGTTGTGGCTTCTCGCAGAGTCAAGCAGATCACACAATATTTTATAAACATTCAAAAGACAGTAAAATTGCAATTTTGATTGTTTATGTTGATGACATCATTTTAACTGGTAATGATGAAGCAGAGTTAGCAGCCCTCAAAGAGAAACTCGCAAAAGAATTTCACATTAAGGATCTGGGAGCCCTCAAGTATTTCCTCGGAATGGAATTTGCAAGATCTAAGGAAGGTATATTCGTTAATCAGAGAAAATATGTTCTTGATCTCCTTGGAGAAACAGGTATGCTTGGTTGTAAGATGGTGGAGACTCCGATCGAGCCTAACTTGAAGTTACAAGCTGCTAAGGCTGAAGAAGTCAAAGAGAGGGAACAATATCAGTGACTTGTAGGGAAATTGATTTACTTGTCTCATATGCGGCCTGATATTGCCTTTGCAGTCAGCATGGTAAGTCAGTTCATGCACTCACCAGGGGCAGAGCACTTTGAGGCCGTTTATAAGATCTTAAGATATTTGAAAGGAACTCCAGGGAGAGGCTTACTGTTCAAGAAACATGGACATCTTCAAGTTGAAGTATACACAGATGCAGACTGGGCAGGAAGTGTTACAGACAGGAGATCAACATCCGGATACTGCTCCTTTGTAGGTGGGAACCTAGTTACATGGCGGAGTAAAAAACAGAATGTGGTAGCTAGAAGTAGTGCAGAAGCAGAGTTCAGAGCTGTTGCCCATGGAATCTGTGAAGTAATGTGGATTAAAAGAATTCTTGAAGAATTAAAGCTTTCTCACCCGACACCTATGAAGGTCTATTGTGACAACAAAGCAGCTATATCTATAGCTCATAATCCAGTTCTACATGATCACACAAAACATATAGAAGTGGATAAACATTTCATCAAGGAGAAAATCAATGCTGGCATAATCTGTATGACCTACCTTCCAACAGGTGAACAATTAGCTGATGTGCTAACGAAGGGACTACACAAGAAGCAATTTGATAAGCTGACTAGCAAGCTGGCTATGGAAGATATCTTCAAACCAGCTTGAGGGGGAGTGCTGGAAATCTGATTATTATTGTTAGTGGCTGTTATTATTATTGTTAGTGGCTATTAGTGGGTTATGATAATGTCTATATACACTATGTTAGTGATCTAGATAGTGGCTATAATGGATGTATATATTATGTAAGGAGATAGGTAGTGGCTCTTAGTGGTGATAGTGGATCTTAGTGGCACAAATAGTAGCTCTTGTTCTCTCCTATATAAAGAGTGTAGTTTTCTCTTCACAAGATAAGAAGTTTTGAATATAACAGCAATATATTCCTTCTTCCTCATATTTTCTGAGTTCTTCTTCCTCATATTTTCTAAGTTTTTATAAAGTATTTGACACATGGCCCCCCATTTAATTGATTTGATTGGTCACCACTTCTAATCATGATTTTTTTAAGCATCTAGAAAATCGGTCTTTATATGCTTTCTTAGTATGATCTTAGTTAAGTGAAGCAGACGACAAAAATAAATCCACTTTTTCCCATTATATCTACACAAACAAATAATATGTTGAAAAACACATTGTCAATTGGCAAACTGGTCTGTTATGGGGTATCATTTGTTCACCACAACTTGGCTTGTGCTTTCTCAATATTGTGTGGATTTTGTTAAGGGGTAGGGAGACACACAAATGAATGCAGGTATCTATGCATGAAGCAAGAGGCTGGGAAAATGGCTAGCGCCTAGAGGTTGGTAAGCAGACAGGCTTTAGAGTCTCTATAGGAGAGTATCTAATGAAAAATAAAACGTATGGTGTGGTGAAACGTTACTTCATATATATATGCTGTTTTGGGAAACCCATTGTGAAGATGGATAGTTTTTTTCTGGCTTAGGTGATTCCCTTGCTATTTAGAGAGTTAAATATAAGATGGCTTCAAAATCATGGATTAATGGTTTCAATTTTTCAGAGAACCATCTTTTTTACAGCTGTGTTACAGATTAGGAGGGGAATAGTAGAAATTTTGAGAAGAGTGTAATCTAGTTGAAGACTGAATCGTCAACTTTAGTTGCATATTGGTGCTGTTGCATGCCCATACTCAAGGGGCTACTACATGAGGCTATTACTGATGCTGGCCATCCCTCTGAAATCAGTCCTACTTTTTATGTGGAATATTCCTTGAATATCGTAATGTTATAATGATTTTTTTCCTCTTACATAAGTCAAATTTGTTTACTGAATTAGTGTAGTGCTTGTTATTTCATCAAATCCTTTAGAACTTAGTGAACTCCACAGCACCTTTTTTTTTTTTTGTAATGGTGTGGATTCTGATGCAGATTCTAATGATTATCATGAAGTTGTTGGTAAAATCATCTTGGACTTGCATTTTATTAATCTCATTTAAGATGAGGCTTGGATCATTATGAGTCATGCCTAGAATCATAAGAACTAGGTTGGTTTATTGGCAGCCTTAAGGCCAACTATGCTATATGATTCTTTTTATCTAGCGCTATGCGTCTGTTCTCATCACCAGAGTCCAGACACCAATTTGGCTCTCATACGTAATACTTTGTAAATATCAATAGCATGTGTGGGGAAAGTTGTGCATGACACTGGCTATGATGGCAGGGAATATGGAGTTCATACTCATGACCATCCTGGAATTTCTTTAGGAGTTCGAAATGGTGACTCTTCAAATGATCAGGTTGGCTCTCGGATTAATGTAGGTGGGCATTCAGTTCAATATTTGCTAAAATGCTGAAATTACTGATTTTCCAGTTTTCTTGTGTTTCTCTTTTTCAGTTCTTCTGACATCCTTGCCCTTTGCTTTTGGTGTGCTAGTTACATCAACTTGTAAAGCAATAGGAGTTCAGACGGACAAGTCTGGGGAATCTACCATTTTATCAAATAAAAATGATTTGTCAACTTCTCAATGTCGTCAAAACAAGTTGTTGTCTGTTTGGGAATCATCAAGTGGCCAAGGATCACCAAGAAATCTGGTTTCAAAATTGTTGGTGGCTTGTGAAACAGATTTTCATGTCCTTTTTGGTTGTTTTAACTTATCTTCCAAAGGAACGATGAACTCTCTAGCAGATGCAAGATCTTCTGATGTGAGTTTGCAGGACCACAAGCCACCTACTTTGTCTGCTGAAGCAGAGAAAGTATCTCATCTGTACTCTATGTTAACAAAGGTATCTATTTCAGCATGCTATTACATTTAACATAAGATATTGCTGCAGACTGTGTTGCCTTCCTTTTTTGGTAAAAGTATGTTACCATCTTTAGCACATCAACCAAATTTCAATTATTAAATATCAAGCTTTTGTCATTATATCTATAACTCATGATAATTTTATTGCATGAATCTTCTTCTATTACTACAACATAATTAATTAACTACATATGAAACAACTTGCTTGTGGTTGAGTTGCAATTTTTATAAAGTTTTACGGGCATAGATTGGTACATATCAGTCAATTTTTGTATGATGACATATGAAAGCTCCATTGGTGGAGGAGAAGGCAGAGCTTTGTATAGGCATGGCAAATCAAGATAAACGAAGTGTTAAACCTACAACTTGTGCTACAACTCTAGCAAGGATCCCCATAGTAATTACATTTCCAATTGATCTTCACTCGTCCTAGAAATTGGGGCCTACAATTCAAGTATGCACATGTTCTTCTATGACACTTCTTCAAAATACATCATGGCAGCAATGAGTGCCTCTTTAAATAGGCCTAATGCATTGTTTGTTATCCAAAATGGGGTCAGATACTGTTTTGATGAGGTAATGAAGTCCAAATTTTGGTTTGTGCTCTTGATTACGTGTAGATCGAGTTGTGCCCTCACTTTGTACATTGGGACTGCTTTTCCTTCTAATGGATCGCTGCTATTTTTTTTATTTGTTTATTTATTGAAATGCTTTTGTTTAGAGTATGCCCAATTTATTCCCGATTTGATGGGGGTCTAAGAGGGGTAGATTGGTGCATACCTAACCTTTGGCGTTATTTGCACAGAATGGTTACCCTCAGGGTCTTACCCACAACCTCAAGGTTAGTAGTGAGTGAGTTTTAACCACTGTCTTGAAATGCTTTTGTTTCCTAATAAAAATGAAAATTGGAAAAGGTCATTCCCAATGCACAAGGCTCCCGCTTACAATAGTGTTTAAAAAGGAAGTAGCTTGAAATTACCATCCTTGTAGGAAATAAAAAATTTGGTCAATCAATTTCTCATGCATCATATGCTTGATACATTTATTTGGAATCATCTGATTCTTGTTGATGAAAAGGGCCACCTAAAAGCACTTAGGCTGCAATTTACAAAAAAGCCAACGGCATAGGAGATCTTCAAGCATCTTATTTTGAGCAAACATTATCTTTCATGTGAAACCAGCTGTCACACAAAGATTTTACAGTGAACATTACAATCCCATTTCCAATTCATTATTATGGCATTTCATTGAGACTTTGTATTGTGAGTTGCTTTCTAGCCACCTAGCTTCCACTTATGAGGTCTTGAAATGGAAAGACTGAGGGAAGCACGTACCCACCGAGGCCTGGCGGCTATGAAGCATGGGTACTTCGAAAAACATACCGATGCCGTACCCGTACCGGGTACTTACCGGTGTATGGTACCTCATATGGTACTTCTGTACATGTACCGGGTACATGAAACATGTACCTAAATTTTTTTCTTCCTAATTTTTGACGTACCTACTATATATTTAAGCCGTACCGTACCTCAATTGAAACAATATTTTCTTCTACTATAGAGATAAAACTCTTTTCACTCGATTTCTTTTTTATTTTTAGTTTTATGCTTAATGTTTTTAAAATTAAACTATGGTTTGTAAAATATATTGACATTTAATTTTGATTTATACCTTTACTTTTGGCATTAAATGTTAATTGTAAGTTGAATCTTAACAAATTAAACCATTTAATTAATTTTTGTATTAGTATAAATTAAAAAATAAATATTTTTTTACAAGCGTACCAAGCCGTACCCGTATCCTACTTTTTTTTGGATTTTACCGTATCGACGTACCCATATCGTACTAGTACTAGTACCAGTACTCGTACCCGTACTCGTACTTCATAGCCTGGTGGTTAGGGCAAGTAATATTCCACATGATCCCCATAGACACGTGGCATTACCCTTTTGGCTACTTGGTCACTTGTGAGTCAAGGAAACCCCTATAAATACAGCACATTTTCCACAGCTTGAGAGAGAGCGATTTTGGGAAAGGGGAGACCCTACCACTTCGATTACTGCCACAATTCTTTCCTAATTCACTTGCCGTACTCTCACCCAGCGACTCAATTCTCATCATCTCTAGTTTATTGTTCACATTACTTGCCTCTCCAGTGATACAAACCCTAATATTTTTGGACCTCCTACATTTTTTAATATTGTTCTATGTTGAGATTCATTTCCTGCATGAAGCAACCTATGGTGTTTGGTAGATATTAAGTGCGTTTTTAAATTTATTTGCGAGTGCAGCTTCTTATGTAAAATGCTGTTGAAGCAGAGTGATTGACTTTCTTGTCCTGGAGTTAGATACATGCCTCCAGTCTCGCAATTATGTATCTGATTATATAGATAGCCACTCATTCCTTTATCAAATTCAGGCTTGCGGAAGTTGTGTCACTGTATAGTTAACCATATTCGATTGTGGTGTTAGTACCTTTATGCCTATGTGGACATGCATCATAGTTCTCTGATCTTCCTTCTTGTGTTTGATTGCTTCTTATTTCATTGCAGATTGACTCTGGGATGGTAAAGTTGGATGCTTTGTTTGAAGCTTTAGTTGATCTTTGCAGTCTTGAAAATGTGAGTTACAAAAACTGAGTTTTTTGGGTTTACTATAGGTCTGAATTCAGTTGTTTAACAAACTTCCACCGGTATATTGTTTAAAAAGTACTACTTTATTTTGGAGCAACAAGGTGTTGGCTTAGTTTATATGCATGTTCGTCCTTGGCTGGTAAGACTTTGTGTCCAGCAAGTGACACGAGTTTAGCAAAATTTTAAGATAATGTATAACTACAGAAGTAAGAACTGCTGGTTCTTGAACAGCAAGTAATTCCATAGAATTGACTTGGGGAGATCAGATGATGGATTGGATCCTCTTCTTCTTAAGGAATTACTTGTACAGCCACATTTTCAGAGGGCACTGACCATTATAGTTTGAAGCAGTTGGTGATTAAGGTTGGTTGGAGCAGTCTCAACTTGGAAATTAAATCTACGGTTGATTTCCGAAAAAATATGAGTTTTTTTGTGAATCTTTTAACTTTAGCATTATTGTTATGATAACTTATTTGGTTTAGCTTGAATCATGGAAACTTAAAGTTTAGGAAGTGTGTGTTTGTCATGTATGGGCATAAACTTGTTATGTACAAACCAAACATGCATATATCCATATTTACATATGTTAAAACATATACAAACACATATGAGGTGAGGCATATCCTATCCAACAGCCACATGTATGGAATTAGTAATGTTGCTTTGTTATAAAATATTATTTTGAGAGCAATGTGGTTAAATCTTAATCTTCTGTGCTATATAGGTTCTAACTTTTATGTTTTTTTTTTTTTTAAATATAAAATATCTGTAGTGAGCTTGTTTTTCTGATTCAAATCAACTGACTTAAAAAATTAGAAGAAATTTATAATCTTGAAAAAATCGAAATTTAAAATAATTATTTTTTTGTACAGGATGTTATTATGTATAGATCTCTGCGGGTACTGCGAATGGTTGTGAATCACACATTCGGTTTGGAAATGGAATCTCATAGAAGGTATGCCTTTCTCATGGCTTATATGTGCTCTGTTTGTTGCTTAACATGTCTTTCATTTCCCTTGACAAATTTCTCTCATCTAAAGAATGGAATGTGCATTTCATAAGTGCTCTCCTGTTAAGTCTGGTTCAGATTGAACATATTTTACATGGACTTTTCTAATCTGTGTGAAATACCCAAGTTAGATACATGATACTTGGGTAAAGGCACATGTCTATTTGGTCATGCGTCTAGCAATCATTTGTGGGAATTACTTTTCTAACATGGTTGCTTTAAAGTGTGTGATTTGCCCATTGCTTGATGCTCTATATTACATGAAACCTGATTTGGCCTTAGAAATGCAAGAAGAATATTAAGAAATAAAAACATTTGGATGTATACCAGTGTCCTTGGACTGGGGAATTAGGCAGATCCAAGTAGACAAATCAAGCACATACCTGAATCTGAGTCAATGCAACAGAGGATTTAACTTCAATTGGTCATCTGTAACCAGACCAATGGACTATTCTTGTTATCCAATGTTGCCCTTTCTAATAAAAGCTAATGTAAAGAATGGTTAACATGGGATCATTGTAAATATTCTGTGCCAGGATACTATGTAGGGGCTCAAGAAAGGGAACAGGCCGCTAATTGTCCTACTAATAAAACCTTATCTTGGCCACTTTTTTGGTTTTTCAGCAGTGTTTTCTTGAACCAAACATTCATCTTTTATTGTACAATTATATAGTTTTTGTTGTGAATGACTAGATTTCTTTGCCATCTTCCTCAAATCGATTCTTTAGCTAGGTTTTCTTTTTAAGTCATAACATTTTATGTTGTCGTTCATGTCCAGTTCTATATTTTTTTGTCATGTTACATAGCTTGATATCCTTGTTTTAGCTTACTTCACTATTATAACAAGGAAAGACTAGAGGCAATAACTAATTTTGGTGAAGCTGTGTGTCATGCCCATTTTTCTATTAATTGAGAGGGCAAATATGTAAAATAAATACAAACCAAGAGGATAATTATGTAAAATTACTACTAATTTAAATGATAATTATATAAAACAAACCCACATAAATAGCATGCAAAGTGGGTTAATAGAGTAAAAGTAGGAATAAATAGGCTAGGGGGAGAAGAAATAGGGTTAAAGTTACTTAATATGAAAGTAGATAATAAATATATAAAACGAAATCCCAAAATTCAGTAAACTTAAAAAGAACTCCACATACTTTTGAGAGTTGGCAATTGACAAATAATAGTGTATGAAGTGGGTTAGTGGAAAACAATAAGTAGAATAAAAGGAGAATTAGGAATAAGATTAATTAATACAAAATAAATATTAAAGACCCTTGGTACCTTTTTTTATGTTAGTTAGTCTCATGGTCCTGTGGAACTACTTGGTACCTTTTGTTATGTTATCTTGTACTTTTTACAGCTTCATGCCCTTCTGGGCAATATTCCTGAACTGTTGTCTTAGTTCACATGCTTATGAACTTTGATTTGATTTGTCCAGTATACTGTACTCAGGGATAATGTCATAGTTGAAGGACCTTCATTGGACAACACTGAGGATATTTATGGATTCAAATGTGCTGAAACTGGAACTCTGTTCTCTGCGGATGTTGATGAGATGTCTGATTCAGGCCTTATTACATTTAGAAGGAGTTTATTGAATGCAGAAAGTTTATGTAAAAAGGAACAAAGAAATCATGGATCTGCAGTGCTGACATCTTGTTTAGATTGGTTTTCTGTCTTTGAACTGATGCGTCAAATAGCCATGAGGAGTACTGAAGAATGTGTAAGATTGGAAGCTGTTTCTATTATGAATATGATTCTCATGAGAAGTAATGCTTACTTGGATAGGGGGAAGTAAGTTGACTACTTTGCATTATGTCTCATGTCTTGTGGAATGTTTTATTTTCTTAATGCAACTCTGTTTTCTATAGATTTGCAAGAATTTTGGTGTTTCAAAGTATTTCACATCTGTTAAGGAAAGAATCTGGTTTGAGCGTGCAAAAGCAAGCTGTGCATCTTCTATACCTGCTACTAAATTGTAAGTTCCCCTTTTCTTTCACCTTCGATTTTAATGAACTACTCACTTAATTTTGGGTTTGTGCCAGTTGTTCTAGTTACTAGCTTCCTAAAGTTTCAAGGTTGTCTCCCTGGCTTATTTTTATTCTCACACATGCCTTCTAATCTTTTAGCTTCTTTTTTGATAAATAAATAAATTGTCACCTTAAATTTTTGTTAAGTTAGCTTTCTCTTATCTTGGAAAGGAGTTTTTAACATCTCATAGAATTATATATATTTTACTTCTTGGGACTCCTCTTTGTCCCTGATTCATGGTAGTAATTTACTGTTCCTTCTGTGCTTGATACTTATGGATCAGGTATATTAACCCATTGGATTCTTCTCTATTCAGATCTAAGGCATTCACAGGGTAATAGTTGGTGAGTGTATTGTCGTGGTGACGATGGTGACTGAACCACCAGATATATGACAGAATGCTATATGATGAAATGCTGATGGGGTCTTACCTAGGCATCCGACCAAATGAATTTTATACTCCTTTTTCGTGTTGGTGGATTCTATGTAGAAAGAAAGAAGAGTTAGTAGATATATTGTGTGACTTCAAGAAAAGGGGAAAATAACTTACTATATTGATGCTATAATCTTGTAGTTCTATGCATTCGTACTGTATGGATGTTTTAATCTTATAGTTCTCTGCATTTCATGTTGTCCTCTCTCTCTCTCTCTGAATTTCAAACTTCTAGAGTTGAGGTGTAACTACTTGTTCATAGTTTTATTAACAGTTGATGTTGCACTGATGAATGCAGGTCCAAAACTAATGGCCATGTTCTGCTCGGGCTGTAAAGAGGAGGTGGAGAATGCTGGAGCTCCTAATGATGCAAAAAATGCTTCTTCTGTTCAAGGATTCAGTGCTATCCTCGAGGGGTTGGCAGACTGTGTAGCTTGTGGTGGAAATGGTATACAGGTAAGCTGGTGTCCAAAAGAATGATCAAATCAGTCATCGGTATTTTTATTTTTGATTGGCAAAAGTCAGATGTCAGTCATCAGTTTGATATATATATAAGTTTTTTCTGCTTTACATCATGCAAGTGCATTGGTGTGTTTATGATTAACACATTCTTAGTGGGAGGTTGTCAAGGAACTACCTATCTATTAAATTATTTGAACAATATATGAAATGCAATCTGTCATTTAATTTTTAGATACAGAGCATTTTCCAGTTTCTATGTTTCACTATTAATTTTATTTAGGGAATGCTGACTCTAATTATGAGCTCATGTGCTGCTTATTGGGGCTAAATTATGAAATCCTGTAGAGAGGAGACTCTAATCTCTTAATCGGAGGCTGATCAAAATAAATAAATAAATAATCTCTTAATCGGAGTGAAGGGCTAGGAAGCATGGTCATGCCTCCTCGGGTGGTCTAGTGTTGGTGTTCAACATATGGACATTGGCATGTTGTGGGTGGACACTTGTTGCTCACACATCCTAATGTGTCCTGTTATTATCTTTCTTTCTTTTCTTTTCTTTTCAAATACATATTTTTAAAACTGGACATACTTTGGATATGCATGGTACATGCATGTTAAATTGCTATCTTCAGAGGTGATCATCTGCTAGCTATTTAACAACATTTTGTCACATCCTGTATATGTTTATAGACATGATTTCTATCCATGCAGTGTTCGCAATTAAAGTTACTTGAAACTGGTCCAAATCAATTGATTGTATTTCTGTGTGCCTGTTGCTTATTTTCACGACATTTGCTTGAATATCACTTGATATACACAATTTCATCTATTTCACCACCTTAACCGTGTCAATCTTTCAGGAACTGAAACTTCGCAGGAATGCTGTTATTCTGGTGGCTTTCTTAGTGTCTTCAGGGAAACCTGGTTTTGAAATTCTGTTGGGTCATAGGCTTCCAAAAAGGACAAACTTTCTTGCACTGATTTTGCAAATGCTGGTATCAGAAATGGACATAGAAGTAGAAAACTCTTCTCAGCCATCTGAAATTTTTAGAGAAAGGTATGGCGATTGCTTATGATATTTCAGATGTCCTATTGTTTCTTACATATTGGATATCTCATGTATACATGCATCTATACTTATTTGATCGATCTTGCATAGATTCATTTTTTTTTTTTTTTTTTTTATTCCTTCTTCCAAAATAAGGGTCTAATAGTTTTCTTATAGAAGCTACCTCATTTTTATTTACTGCTTTTGGAATGCTGGTCATGTTTTCTTTTTGAATAATGCTATATGTACCAATTAGTATACCAATTGATGATGTGGCATAATTGAAGAGATTTTTGGTATTTGTAATTTGTATTACGAGTGGAGTCAATAATAATGTCATAACTAGTGTTGGTATACTAGTTAGTACACTAATTGATGCATGTAGTACTACCGTTTCTTTTTACATGATTATTTTGCTTGATCAAAGTTGATAACATATTGGATTGATTATAGTTTGATGGGAGCATTCAAATGCCTCACAGTTATCGTGTACTTATAAGATGCATGATATTTTCTCGTAGTTAATATTGCTGTACTTACTGTTCATGTAAGTTCTTGCAGCTTAAGATACAATGATGAAATGTTTTTTAACTTAAATACATTTTTTCACCTGATTATATTTCTGATTCCATTTCTGCCGTTTTAGATATCTGCCACTTGTATTTGATGGTTGATTTTTTTCCACCCTGCAGAACTTTGCTAATTCGAGAAGCACTTATCCTTTTGAATCGACTTGTATCCAATCCTCAATACTCTACTCCCGTTTTGCGAGTATTAACGAATAGTAGAGATGTGGCTTGCTTGACTGTTGATATTGCGAACAGGTTATCCTGTAAAGGCAAGTGGTTCTGGCAGTCTGACAGCATGACTAGGCAGATGAGGGAATCTGAAATCGTGGATTTGGCTCGAGTATTTAAAAAAAGGGTTTTCACATTTTTAGGAGAGAGTATATTGTGAAGTTCTTGTCATCATTCAGACCATCTTCCTACATAATACTGATCGATTTTAGCTTTGTAAAAATGGAAGCTAAATTAGATCAAAGTCAAAAAAATGACGGAGTTTCTCTGAAAAAAATTGAAGAGGAAGTGACTGAGCTTTTGCTGTGTGCATGGGCGGAGCTATGCATGAAGTAGTGGGTTCAATTGAACCCATTGAGCTTTGAATTTTTTGTAGAATTATGTAATATTATATATAATTTTTGAGAGGTTTTCATAAATTGACAATAGTAAAATTGTTCAAAAAAATAGATTTATCACCAAAAAAAAAAAAAAAAAACAAATGTTTAAAAAAATAATTCAATGTGTTTAGTTTTAGTTTTTTGAATTTAATTTTTTGAAAATTGAGTTTTTTTGTTTTTCGTTTTTTTTGTGTTTTTAGTTAATATTTTTAAAATTTTAAACAATTTTTTATTTTTTAAAATGCATAAATAGTAAAATATTTGTGAAAAAATATTTAAAAAAATTAATAAATACATAAAAATAAGAAAAATGTATTGAATTTTAGTATTTTTTTTTAATTTATATTTTTGGTATTTAGTGAATTTTTTAAAGATTTTTTTTTTACAAATATTAGTGTATTTATGTTAGGTGTGTCAAAATTAAAAAAATTGTTTAAAATATTAAAAAAAATCATTAAAAACAAAAAAAAATATAAAAAATAAAAAAGTTGAATTTTTTTAAAAGTATTTTTTGGAAATCAAAATAAAATTATTTTTATGTTTATCATATTTTTATGCCAATTTTGTTGAGTATACACAACTATTAATGATTGAAATATGAATGTGGAGGAGGCTTACACTTTGTTTGTTTGGTGCCGAAAATAAATATTTAGAAATGTCTTCTATATTTTTTATTGTTTGGTATAATGAAAAATAAAATTTAACGGAAAATTTTCATAGTCAATAGAAAGCAAGTTTATATGGGTAGAAAATGTTTTTTACTTTTACGAGGCAGAAAATATTTTTTAAATTAAAATCTTATCAATATCATTACACTACCATAGCCATTCTTACGTCCACAATCATTGTCGATATCACTGTAGCCATTGGCCCACTACCTCCATCCTCGTTTCATCAACACAACCAAACGTAGGAAAATATTTTTTTTTTCAGAAAACATTTTTTGAAGAAAGTTTTTCGTAGAAAATATTTTTTGTCTAAACAAATAGAGCTATACATGGATATTATTATAACAACTATCGTATATGTCACACATTAAATATTATGTAAAAATATGACCAACGTAGTCTTTTTTGACATAATAACTATCACAATATCATTTTTGTAATAATAATATAAAAAAAATTCATACATAATTTTCGCATAAAATAATGTAATTTAATATGGATTTTTTAATCTTAAAATAGGAGTTGAGTTACCATAACATTTATAAATAGGACTTTTAAGTAATTAATTTTAATTTGTTTGACGTTTATTTGGCCAAAACAAATGAAATTTTATTAAGCTACAAATTATTTGTAATTCTTTTGTCTTAATTATAACTTCTGAGCCCTCCACATATTTGCACAACAAAAATGTTATGTGACAACTTATTTAAGCAATCAGATTCAATTCTTTCACAAATTATCAAAAAATGTACTAAACAAATTTACAACTTACTTTAATTTTTTAAAGTTTTAAGTTAATAATTTAAAAACCTATAAAACTAACTTATAATTGATATCAAATGACAACACATAATGGCTAATGAAAAGATGCTTATTTAAAAATAGTAAAATTGACTTTGCTAACACAAGATGGCTAAAGAAATATGTAATTTTTTATTTTTTATTTTTATTTTTTGCAAAAGGTAGCTTAGAAAACAAACAAACCAGGAAAAAATAAAAGAACAAATTACACCTAGACCTTATATTTTAACCCTTTACATTTTGGTCACTGTAGTTTTAATTGATTTAATTTTGATGATAAATTTATGACTTTATCTCAATTAAAAAAGCTAGAACCAACAATGATACGTCCTAAAACTAGAACTCTAATTGAGCTCTAGTGAGGTGGAAAATCAAAAACAAAAGAGATGTGATTGAGACCTCCTCAATCACTAACCCCCACCACCCCTCACACACACTTGGGGGTTGGTGATTGGAGGAGGAGAAAAAAAAAATATAAATAAAAATTTGGCCAATCAATCCAAGAGGGGGTCGTGGGGGTGGGGGGAAAAGGGGTCCGGATCATTTTTGACAACAAAAACAAAACAAAACCAAAGCATCAAATCAGATAGACCCCACATATAAATTATAGCTATTAGAGCTTGTAAATTAGAGTTTCAAAAATATTTTCCATATCATAAATCAACAATTGATTGGGACTCCTTTCTTTAGGAACGCCCGCAACCCTTTTTAGATCTCAACCATTAATGTATGTGTGGACCCCACACATACATGAGTGGGTACCACACATAGGTTGGGATCCAAACAGGGTTATGGGGGTCCCAAAAAAAAAAGGTTCCAAGCATTTTTCATCATAAATGTAAGGGAGAATAACACTGCAGTGATGTCAGTGTAATCTAATTATATATTAATAAAAAATTTATAATTTTAATTAATAATAATATTTTTAATTTATTTATAGATTTTTTTTGATTGAGCCATGTCAGTGTAATTCTCCTAAATACAAGTGTGTTTGGTTACAGTTTTATAAAAATTGAGTTTTTTTATTTTCAGTGAATATTTTAAAATTTTAAGCATTATTTATACTTTTTTAGATGCACCTTACTTAAACATATCTAAAAAAAAAATATTTATGAATTTTTTTAAAAAAAAATTAATAAATACACAAAAATACGAAAAATATACTGAATTTTGGTAATTTATTTTTTATATTTTTGATACTTAGTAAATTTTTTATAAATTTTTTTTCATGAAAATTATATTTTTTAAGTGTATTTATGTTAGGTGTGTCTAAAAAAAAAAAAAAAAATTACTTAAAATATTTAAAAAAATTAGTAAAAATAAAAAAATGTGAAAAACAAAAAAATAGAATTTTTTTAAAAATATTTTCAAAAAACTGGAAACAAACAAGAAGTCCAAAATCTATCAGCTAGTCAACATCAAAAGTTATAAAATTGCAACACCTACTCTCAAAATTTAATCATTTATTCTACTAAATCCCTTATAGGTTAGATATTACATGTAAAACGAAATGAATTAAATAATAGTACATCTTTTATAAATAATATTGAAATAAAATAATACTTTAATTAGGTTATTAAAAAAATTAATGAAAACTTTAAAATAACAAATTATAAATTATAAACAAAATTAGACATTTAATACAAACAAACAAGTAGCTATTGTAAAATAAAAAAAATAAAAAAAAGATTTAGAATTTACAATAAAAAGAGTAGATAGAATAACTCCAGAAATTTTGCTTTGTCAACAACAACTAAACTTAATATATTGAGTATAATACTTTGCCAAAAAATAAAAATAAAAATATTGAGTATAATATATTAATAAATAAATAAATAAATTTAATAATAATAATAATAATAATAGAGTTAAAAAAAAAGTATATATAAATAATTAGTGTGTTTGGTTTCAATTTTCTATAAATTGAGTTTTTGTTTTTCATTTTTTTTGTTTTTATCGAATATTTTTAAAATTTCAAGTAATATTTTTAAAATTTTAAGTAATTTTTTTTTTATTTATTTCTTTAGATGCAACTTATTTAAATGTATCTAAAAAGTAAAATATTTGTGAAAAAATATTTTAAAAAATTAATAAATATATAAAAATATGAATTTTTTATATTTTCGGTATTTATTGAATTTTTAAACATTTTTTTACAAAAATTATACTTTTTAAGTATATTTATGTTAAACGTGTCTAAAAATTTAAAAAAATTATTAAAATATTAAAAAATTCAATAAAAAAATATGAAAAAATTAAAAATAAAAGTAAGTTCTAAAAATCAAAACTAAGTAGAGTGAATTGTTTTTAAAAAAATATAAAAGAACTTAGAACTTTGTGTGGAGATATAGGGTTCGCCTGGGAAGTGAGTTAGTTTTTTGGCTATTTTAATTTAGGACTAAAAAATCTCATTTATGAAGGGCTTTTTAACTTTTTAAACTTTTTATAAGAAAAAGAAAATAATAATTATGAATTAAATATGATATTTTATTTTATTAAACTAATAAACTAATTTTATCTTTTTTTTAAAAAAAAAAAAAAACTAAAATAGCCCCAAAACCCAACCCTGTGAAATATTGGGGTCAAACTTGGTTGTTTTATCTGTCACTGGGCCCTAAACCCTAAACCCCCAAACCACACAAACAAACCCTAAGACGAAGCAAACAGATGAAGCAGATGAAAAAGATGAAGCATGAGATTATTGAAATCGTCTGAAACCCATCACGCATCTTGAAGTACATGTATTTGTTTTTGTGAAATCGTCTTTATGATGATGGAGAATTGCTTAAATTTGTTGAGATTAGTTGAGATTGCGTGAAATTTGTTTGATATTGCTAGATTATTGTTTTTATTTTTCGTCTCTTTGTTTTTTGGTGAATTGTTAAAAAATATTATTTTCTGTTTGGGGGAGTTTTTCGCAATGGTAGCTCCTTTGGTAGCCTACTGTGGATGCTCTAAGTTTTTTATCTTTACTTTGTATTGTTTTGATTATGTTATTCTCAATTGTTTTCAAGGTTTTGTATGTTAACAAAGTTATGCATCACTATACAATTATTTTAAGCTTGTTAACAAACAAAACTAGAAGTGCTGGCACACGCGATGTGTGTGCATAGAATTGGTGAAAAATGTTGTGAAGAGTCCAATTCAATTAAGATCTGAAAACTGAAACAGTTTTTTGAGCTATGTAAAATGTGTGGTTAATTCAAAATTTTTAATTTTCATGTTTGCCACCAAAATTTGTGAAACCGTATCTGTTAAAAATAGCATGATGGAGTTCACAACAACTTGGGTGCTCATGTTATATAAGATAATAGAATCTTGATTTTATACATTTTTTGAGTGGTGTTGGTGGTTAAGTTTGCTGGTTAAAGAAACAAAACCAAGATTGATGGGTCGTTTGAGTATTCTTTTGTGCATCTCATGATCATAGTTGAGGCTGTTGTTTCAATGTGTGGATGTATTAGTTTCTTTATTATTTGAAAACTTGAGAATCCTTCTTGTGTCGATATTGTTAGTGACTGCAATTATTATTTACTGGTTGATTTATGCAAAAGTAGCCCTTTTACAAAAGATGAGTTTGATTTCTCAAAATGTGGACCAAATTGAGAAGGTTAAAAGGAAGGCTTCTGACCAGCCTTCACTCTTGGAAGCTGACCAAGAGATTGAAGATAGAAATGAGGACAAGAGTCAATTACATACAAAATAAAGAAGAGAAAGGAAGAACACAAGCAAGAGGACATACAATTGGAAATTGAGGAGGGAAAAAGATGAAGAAGTTAGAGAACTTTTTGTTTGGTTCTTTGTACTCCCTAGTTGAGTTTGGAAAGGAAGATGACGAGGAATTGAGAGATGGGGTTGACAAAAGTTCTACTTTGTTCTTTATAGATAAGTCTACAAATAGCGTACTTTCTATTTATGAAGATGATGCAGAATTTCGGGAGAGTAGTGATGATGAAGACGAAGCTGGGCAAAGGAAACCCGTATGGGTGGATGATGAAGAAGAAAAGGCCAGTATAAATATAGCTAAAGTCCAACAGATTGAGGAAGGAAGAGGACGAGATTGTTATCTTTGGTTCTACGTATGTGTCCAGATTAAGTGCTCATCATGTAAAATTGAACCAGGAAACAGAGTGGGCCCAACTTGATTCACAGCCAAGGAATTACAGCTCTGATGATGAAGATTCTGATATAGGAAATGCGACAGTTCTTGCAAGCGGTTATAAAGATGTGGAAGGTGTTGATGACATTCTTCGAACAAATGAGGACCTTGTTGTGAAGAGTAGTGTGAAGCTATTGCCCGGACTCCTTGAGTACCCGAGATTAGTAGATGCAAATGCAGATGATCTTTCCAATGCTCCAATAAATTCAGTTCAGTTCCACAGAAACGCCTAATTGCTCTTTACTGCTGGATTTGATAAAAAAACTCAAATTTTTTCAGATAAATGGCAAAAGGAACACCAAAATACAAAGCATTTTCCTAGATGATTGTCCCATTCGAAAGGCATGTTTCTTACCTGATGGATCTCACAAGTAATAGCATCAGGAAGAAGAAAGTTTTTCTATAGTTTCGATCTAGTGAAAGCTGCGGTAGATAAAATAGGTTCATTGACTGGCTGGGAAGAGAAGAGCTTGGAAGTTTTTGAGGTTTCACCCGATTCTAATGCAATTGCGTTTGTGGGTAATGAAGGGTATATTTTGTTAGTTTTATTCAAATCAAAATTTGTAGGAAAAAAAAAAATGATGACTAATGAACCATGACCATGAGGGTTGTGCAGAGAGAAGACAACCACAAAATTAAAAAAACCAAACCTTCTGCAGCTTGCTTCTTCGCATAACCCTTCACCACTTCCAAGATGTCTGTCACTTCGGTAGCTTGCTTCTTCGCATCGAGTCCAGTCATACCCTTTCAAAATTCGATGATAGCCTCAGATACGTGTTTATCATGAACCGAATACGTATTCCCCACCTTTCAGAAGTGAGTCTAGGGCACTTTGAATCAACAAAAAGTTTGGATAGAGTTTCGATTCCTACAAATTACACAAAATAGTTAGAAATTTTCAAATCCAACAAAAATAAAAAACTAAAGCTAAACGAGTATAAAATTCAAATCATAGCCATTTCTGGTTGATTCAGAGTTTGTTGATGTCCTGAAGCCACTTTCTCATTCTTTCTGTTTTCCTTGAAAACCTCCCATTCTTTCCTTCGCTTTTGTTTCTATGCTATGCCATTTTCTCCATAAAATAGCATCGTCATATTGTCTGACAACACTGGCACACTTACAAGACATAAAAAAATCGTAAAGTTTCATTAAAAAATCATAGAAACAATCTAGTTTTCTTCTTGAAAAAATAAAGATCAGACAATTAGAAACATACTGAAAACACGTTTTTCAGTATTGAAAAGCATTTGAAAAGTATGTTTTTGATTATCTGATCTTTGTTATTTCAAGAAGAAAACTATATTATTTCTATGATTTTTTAATGAAATTTTATGATTTTTTTATGTCTTGTAGGTGTGCCTGTGTTGTCAGATAAGATGATGATGCTATTTTATGGGGAAAAGGGCATGACGGAGAAATAGAAGCGAAGGAAGGAATGCGAGGTTTTTTAGGCAAATAGGAAGAAGGAGAAAGTGGCTTCGGAACACCAGGAAACTCTGAATCAACCAGAAATGGGTACGATTTGAATGTTATATTGGTTTAGCTTTAGTTTTTATTTTTTTTTTGGTTTGATTTGAAAATTTACCACTATTTTGTGTAATTTATAGGAATCAAAACTTTGTCCAAACTTTTGTTGATTCAGGGCGTCCTAGACCCGCTTCTGAAAGGTGGGGAATATGTATTCGGTTCGTGATAAATACGTGCCTCAGGCTATCACCGAACTTTGGAAGGGTATGACTGGATTGGATGCGAAGAAGCAAGCTACCGAAATAATAGACACCTTGGAAGTGGTGAAGGGTTAGTCTTCAAAGACAGGGAACCATCTGCCCATTTAAGAACAGCCTGAGGTGAGTGACTCTCTCTCTTTGAAATTCTATCCCTCCAAGAGACATTTGTTTTGCGACAAAATCTTTGTTTACTCTTAGCGTTAGCTTCGATTCAAAATTAAACAAAAAAATATCATAATAACTGTCACATAATACAAAAATATATTGGCCCCGTTTGGTAGAGCTGTGGGAAAGTGATTATAACTTATACCTTAAGAGCTTATAACTTATAACTGTGAATATAAGCTGATTTTTGACTTATAAATTAAACTTCTCCTCCCCCACTCAAAGAATAAGTTGATTTTTGATTTACAAAAAGTTATAAGCTGTATTGTTAAGCTGAACCAAACACATCAAAATAGCTTAAATTAAGCTAAAAACTGAAATAAGCTGCAAATAAGCCCTACCAAACAGGGCCATTATTATGTTTACTCTTAGAGTCAGCTTCGATTCAAAATTAGACAAAAAAAATCATAATAACTGTCACATAATACAAAAATATATTATTATATTAGGATTTAAGTTTGTATCAGAGATGTGAGTTATATATACAAAAATATTTTTATATCACGTGATTATCATTGTCAATGTGTTATTTTCTGTTTAAGTTTTAACAAAAATTATGAATAAACTGTAAAAAACGTAAAACATAAAAGGTCAAAGTATGAAAGTGACCAAACATAAAAAGGCCAAAGTATAATTACTTATTCAAAATTTTAATAATAAGTAATGGAGTGATTATTTAAAATTGTTCAAATTAATATTATAAAAAATAGGGAGACTTATTTATAAGTCCTTTTTCAGAACCTTATGCTAGGCTAAGTCCTGTGTAATTTCTTATAGAGTCTCAAGTCCTATTTTCATAAGAATGTATTCCACAAGATCCTAATCTTTTTACCCCCCATTTTCACACCTTCCCTCTCTCGCTCTCTTTCTCACTCCCAACCACCGAATTGATATCAATCTTGTGCTGCTTCGCAAGCTTCTTCGCGAAAGGTGTCACCACAATCTTCCGGGGCGACGGAGGCAGCCGGAGCTGGTGGCGGCGGCGGCGGAGGAGGAGGAGCAGAAGGAGCGGAATGAGAAGAGGAAGTGGCGGCAAGCACATCACACACAAACCTCACAAGCGATCAAAGATGCAATCCGAGAGAGAGAGAGATGTCGTGCCTGTCTTGAGAGAGAGAGAGAGAGAGAGAGAGAGAGAGCTGCCCGTGTGTGTGTGCATGGGTCTCTAGAGAGAGAGAGTGCCGTGTGTGGGTGTGTGTTGAGATCAGTGTGTGTGTGCATGGGTCTCTAGAGAGAGAGAGTGCCGTGTGAGGGTGTGTGGGTGTGTGTTTCCCGTATGTGTGTGTATGGGTCTCTAGAGAGAGAGAGTGCCATGTGAGGGTGTGTGGGTGTGTGTTTCCTGTATGAGAGTGTACGGGTATGTGTTAGAGAGAGAAGAGAGAGAGAGCTGGGTTGTGTAGTAGTGCTGGGTTTGGTCCTTGGTTTGGGGAGAGATCAACAGAAGTGGGTGCCCATGTGTGGAGGGTGTGTGTATTCTATGAGGTAGCAGTGGTGTGTGTGGATGTTAGCAGTGCCGTGTGTGGGTGTGTGCTTGGTGTGTGTGTTACAGTGTATGGGTTTGTTCTCCTATGTTTGTTGTAATGATTTTTTTTTTCTTTAAATGCCTATGTTTTCTTTGATTTTTCTATATAAAAAAAATAAAAAAATTCAAAAAATAAATAATTTTTTAAATTTTACAATTAATAATACAAAATAAAAATATATTAAGATTATATATCTATTTCAAAACAAACGGATTAAAAAAATAAAAACTTATTAAGTTTGCGAAACGTAACGTGACACATTACGTTACGTTTATGTAAATGTCACGTTACGTTTATATAGGTGTCACGTTACGTTACGTTTATGTAGGTGTCACATTACGTTCATATTGGTGTCACGTTACGTTACGTTTATGTAGATATGTCACGTTACGTTTATATAGGTGTCACGTTACGTTACGTTTATGTAGATATGTTACGTTACGTTTATGTAGGTGTCACGTTACGTTTATGTAGGTGTCACGTTACGTTACGTTTATATCAATTTCCTATATATGGTTTTATTACTAATTTATGATATTAACAACTAATATTGAGGGTAAATGTGTCAACAAACTTCCCACAGGACTTATTGGAACATAAGTTTTTTAGTAGAACCATATGTAGCATAAGTCTCCCTAATAGGACTTCTAAATAATTTTTCCTAAAAAATAAAATGAAATTTTGGTCAAATTAAATAAATCAAAAATAATTTACCTAACAAATTTGTAATTATTTGGATTTAATAATCAAATTAAAATTGGATTTAAAATGTGAAATACAAAACAATAAAGTTTGAGTGTAGTAAAAACAATAATAATAAGTGATCCGAAAAATCATGGTTCTAATGGTTCGAAATACTTAAAATAACATCATTTTAAATATAAAACGATATCATTTTAATACATTCGAACCACAAAAATTTAGACTGTTAAATATTTTCCATAGTAAAAACGTTGCGTAAAATATCTCCAAAGTCAGATAAGATGTTAAGAAGAAATGTCAGTTTAAACGTCACCATCAAATTGATAGAAGATAAGGAGGGAATTAAATATTTTATTAAATGAAAAAGATATTTATTATTTATCAAATCAAAAATACTTGAATTTGTATAATTTAAATGATTTGAATAAATCAAAATGACATTATTTTATCTCTGAATGTTATTTTGAAACATACAAATTACTCGAGTGATGAAAATTTCAGTTATAAAAAATCGTTCGGCTAAATGACTTCCCAAACAACCGGACTTTCGTTATCAAATTTGATGAAAATTTTAAATTTAATGTTAAAGTGATACTTCATCAAATAAATAATTACAGAAGCTCAAACCGCAGGGTGCTGAATCTCCATTGCAATTTATGCTCCATGATCGAGCCACGGGTTGATATTCGATCATCGATTCTAGGGTTTCTACTCTCATATTCAGCATTGATACTGATCACTACTAGTATGAAATCCTTGACGATTTTTCTCCCTAGGGTTTAGGTCGAATCACAGAGTCTCCGTGATCTCATATGAAGTGAAGAGTTCTAGGGCTTCTTAGTGCTTCACCATTCGTAAACGCCATGGCTCCTCAGTTTTCGGGTGAATCTCTTTCTAAATATATATGCGTGTTTATTTATTGCCTGATTCAGTTGATTATTTAGGGAAAATCCATGTTTTTCACTCTGTTGTTGATTATTGAAGTGTCAATAAGTCTGCGAAATTTGTCTTTCTTTTACTAGTAAATCGAAAATTGGAATTGGAAATTCTTTCACATCTACTGATTTTCAGCACTTCTTTTTCATCGAATTGAAACGAAAGAGCACCCCCCAAAAAAAAATTTAAATGGAGAAAATAAAATCGTCTAAATTACACCATTCATCCCTATAGTCTGTTAATGATGGTGTAAGCTTAGACAAGCTGCCAAAGGCCATTACATGCCATTTAGTTCAACTTATTTGAACTGCATATAGTTTTTTATTACTATTATTTAAGCGTGTGTACTAGACTGTGTGGTGCATCTTTAGTTTATATAGCTTATGAGGCAAAAATAGCTTAAATAAATTGAAAAAAAAAAAATTGTTATTTAGAAACTGGAGGAAGGTGCTTTTAGCTGCTGCATATGATTGTCAACTTTTAACTTACAGTAAGGTACATCAAACAAGCCCATGCTTTAAATTTGTAGGGGTAAAATAAAACATTATAATGGCTGAATTAGTCCAATGGATTAGCTTGTTGGGCAAAGCTCTTGGACCTTACTGAGGTTAAGAGTTCGACTTTCTTTACATGTGTGCGAGTCTTGTTCCCTTTGATGGTCATGAATCAATTATTTTAACAAAGTTAAATTATTCTTTTCTTTTGTTGAGCTTTGAAATACTTGAATCCAAGATCCAAAATGCTCTTTGCAACCCTAACAAAAAATAAAAAAAAATCAGAAGATGGTACTTCCTAAAAATCATAGCAAAACTAAAATTTAATATTTACAATCGTGATTCTAAATTTTGTCAAGTTACAACTCCCTGAAATCAAAGTTAGGAGGTCAAATATGATGTTATGATCTACTCAAAAAAAAAAAAAAAAAAAAAGAAGAAGAAGAAGAAGAAGAAGAAGAAGAAGAAGAAAAAGAAAAGAAAAATATGATTCATAATTTGAATACAACAAATCATTAATCAAGAATACATGAAAATAAAAATAAATGGATACATAAACACTCTAATTGTGGTAATGATCTAATCTGGTTGGAGCTCTCTCTCCCTCTCCCTCTCCCTCTCTTAGTATAGATAATATCCTCTCCAAAAGCCATGTGTTGATTCCCCAATCCAGACACTCAAATGTGTGCAATTTTCCAATAATCCTCACCTTGTAAGTTCCTATATAGATTTGAGATCAATCCATCAGACATATATACGAAGTTAAGGTATTTAAGGCTGGTTAGATGTTCAATGCCAAAGGGTAACTGGTCCACCAATTTGCAGTTTCCAATATATAGTTCTTCAAGATGAGGCATCGACCCTGCCTCTACACTCACCCATCTCAATCCTTTTAATCTATAAATTGATAATCTCTTAAGCCTTTGAAACCCACCAGATTGGAAACACAATCCCTCCCCTTCATATGCCTGATCAAGTTCAAGCTCAAGCAGATCAGGCAAACCTTGAAAGGATTGTAGTGGATCAATATCCCTCAACTTACTCCACCTTAAACATACTCTCACTAGGTTGTGAAGAGAAGGTATCCAATGTGGTAGCCTCTGTAAACATCCTTCAAGGTAGAGCGTTTGAAGAAGTCGAGGCGGCAAAGACAGAGAATCTAGATCAATGATCTTGTCTTCTTCTATTGCTTTAACCTTTAATTTTCTTTCTACCATTGACGAAAGGAATAATTTTGCAATTGGATACATCAAATGTGTTGAAGAACCACTGTAGTACTACTAGTGAGGAAGAAAGACAAAAATAGCTGAATTAGTAGTCTGGGCTAGTTAAAACTCAATACTTTTCTAGTGTTTTTTTATGATTTATTTGTGCACTTGAGTATTTCAACAGGTGATTTGATGCAATATATATGCACATTAATCTTTTATGTTGGATGTGGCATCTAAGTTAAAATATCTCTTGGTTTATTGTTTTTTCTGTTGGATAAAAAAGGATAGGACGGGACGATCATTGCGTAGCAACCCACTTTGCAGTGTGTTGCTTGGTGCAGCATATATGAGTAACTTATTAGTTTTTTTTTAAGTCTTTTTAGTGCAATTTTCGTTTATTGAAAAAAGTTAATTATCTTGAAACTGGAAGAGACGAGCTTTTTTTACTTCTATTTTAGCTTACAATAAGTTGAAAGTGCACTACTGAGTTGGAATGATATGGTTGGGAATCAAATTTTTTGACAGGGGTCATTTGTTCTTTTCAAAGTTTGAATCTAAGCTTCAAAATGCCATTTTGCAGCCTTAGAAAAATCAAAAGATGGTAATTCTTAGAAATCTTAGCAAAACCTAGGGAACTTATAGATTCATCTCCAGATTTGAAAAACTTATGCCAATCTAAATCAAGATCATTAGAGCCCCAATCTTTCAGATTTGCATTTCCAATTCTAAATTTGGTCAAGTTAGTACAACTCTCTAAACCAAACCAAACTAAATCAAATTAAGCCTTAAGTGTCATCGAATGGGGTTAGCTACATGAATTTTTCTTCTCCACTCAATTCTCTATAGAATCAAAATTAAAAGCTCAAAATGAGCTATGAAAGAAATTTAAAAAAAAAAAATTATCTGCAGTATGAATACAACAAATTAGTTATCAAGAACACGTGTAAAAAAATAAATAAATAAATAAGCAAACACCCTAATGATGATGATGATCTAATTTGATCAGAGCTCTCTCAATAATTTACTCCCCAAAAGCTATGGATTGTGTCCCCCAATCCAAACTTTCGGTGTGTAGTTTTCCAAAAACCACAGTTTAGATTTCTTTTTCGCATTCAAAGTCAATCTCATTTTAATTTAGTTATTCTATTCAAATTGACAGTTAAAATGAACAATTTTGTTATAGGTGTCAATCTCATGAGTTGCACATGCAAAAAAAAGTGAGATAAATTATACCATTCGTTTTCGTAATTTAAGTCCATAGTTTCAATTTAAATTGTATATTTTCAATTTTATTACAATGTTATCTTTTTGTTAAGTTTCGTTGACATTTTAAAAGGACAAAGACCACGTGTAAAATTAAAGGGATTAAGGGGAAATTTTAAAAAAAAATTATAGGGACTATCAATATAATTTACTCATTAGATTGGTGATTTTATTTATTTTATTTACATTAGTCTTCACTTTTTTAACTTTTACATTGATTTTGTTAATTTAAATTGGCTAAATTACACTTTGCCCCTTTTATATTTGGTCACTTTCTCACTTTGCCTCCTAAAATTTATTTTTGTCCCACTTTAGCCTTTTATGTTTTAAGTTTTTCCCAGCAATGATCACAATCTTTTTTTGTATTTATTTTTGATTTAACTAAAATAGAAACAAACAAATAGATTTTGAGGCCAATTCAAGCCCTTGCACAAGATAAACCAACCATGTCTGCAACAAGCAGACTTGCAATCTGATTTGGAGGGTCTTCAAGTACTACCAAATGGTCTTGATTGTTTACACCCAAATTTGCTAGGCTGTCCGCACATAGCAGAGATCACGGTCGCACATATAGCATGTTGGTTTTTCTTTTCTTTTCTTTTTTTTTTTTGGACAAAAAATATTTCAGTTCCTTTGAGCAACAATTTAACCTTTAAATATCATAATCTGACTGGAATCTATTCAACTTCCATTATGGATGCTGCCCCAGGATGAACATGTTGCTAAAATGTTGGTACAAACTACAAACTTCATCTGTTTATTGTAATATAATCAATTTCATCGGCTTTAGTTCAACACACAAGCAGAAATCTCACCAACCAATTAAATTTCAAGGTCCTACTTTCAACTACGTAGTTGGAAAAAGAAAATGAGAAAAAAGAGGGAAAAATTTTCATTAATCAGTTGCCTCAGGAAAGTTATTGGGGACTTTTGAGATACGGTCACGTGGTAATCTAGGGTATTATGATTGGTGGAGAAAGTGGCGTTCATGATTTTGTGTTGGGTGATTGAAGAACATGAAGAAGCATGGTGAATGATGATTAGTGAAGGGGTATAAAAATGGCCCCGCCCGTTGCTGGGTCTAGCGAATCCTCGCCAAAATCGGGTCAGGCCGTCCCACTTGTGCAAAATCACGGCTCAGGCCCAAGCCCAGGCCCAAACGCAGGAGTACTCGAGCCTTGGGGCAGACTAGCAAGCCAAGCCTGACCATTTTTTATTTTTTTCCATCAAAATTTTATTTTTTTCTCGCCAAAATAGGTTGGAAATGAGAGTGCGTCTCGGGTGGGCCGGGCCTTGGAATGGGCCTTGAGCTGGCTAGTGGGTTGGGCATCAAAACAGACTGCCCAGGTTTAGGCCTAATATACTTTGAAGAGCTAAACTTGTTCCCAAAATGCATAGCAATCATTTAAAAATGGAGATAGTTGGGGACTTGAACAAAAGAAAAATAAAGAAAGAACGAAGTAAAGATACTTAAAATTATGTAATTTTAACATAAAATTATGTAAGTTTTCACAAATTTATATAAGTGATCTCATAAAAATACTTAAATTGAATATAAATTCGCGTAAATCTATTCATACAAGTGAACTTACATAAATTTATGTTCAATATATATATTTTTGTGATAGCACTTATAAATCAAAAGAAAGAGCCATATGCAATCACTTGAGCTGCTACTGCTAATCACATAATTCCTAATGGTATATGCAAACACAGTCCCATTTGACAGCACTTATAAATCAAGTTATTTGACTTGCTTACAAAAATCAACTAATTTGGTCGCAATTTTGAATTATAATTTATTTGACGCTTATTTGGCCAAAACAAATGAAATTTTATTAAACTACAAATTATTTGTAACCCTCCGCATATATGCACAACAAAAATGTTATGTGACAGCTTATTTAACCAATCAGATTCAATTCTTTCACAAATTATCAAAAAATGTACCAAACAAATTTACAACTTATTTTAATTTTTTTAGGTTAATAATTTAAAAACCTATAAAACTAACTGATAAGTGATATCAAACAACAACATATAATGGCTAAAGAAAAGATTATAGTAGTCCCTTATTTAAAAATAATAAAATTGGCTTTGCTAACACAAAATGGCTAAAGAAATATGTGATTTTTTATTTTTATTTTTATTTTTTTGCAAAAGGTAGCTTAGAAAACAAACAAACCAGGAAAAAATAAAAAGGACAAATTACACCTAGACCTTATATTGTAACCTTTTATATTTTAGTCACTGTAATTCCAATTGATTTGATTTTGATTATGAATTTACAACTTTGTCTCAATTGAAAAAAGCCAGAACCCTCCGGATCCTCTCCTGCAATTCGTTCCTCCAGCCATCTACCTATACCACACTAATCCACAACCACAATATCATAAATACAAGGGAGAATAACATTGCAGTAATGTTAGTGTAATTTAATTATATATTAATGAAAAAATTTATAATTTTAATTATTAATATGGTTTAATTCCCCCTAAGTACAATACAAGGCCAAAATCTATAAGCTAGTCAACATCAAAAGTTATAAAATTGCAACACCTACTCTCTCAAAAATTAGTCATTTATTCTACTAAATCCCTTATAGGTTGGATATTACATGTAAAACCAAATAAATTAAATAATAGTACATCTTTATAAATAATATTAAAATAAGATAATACTTTAATTAGATTGTTAAAAAAATTAATGAAAACTTTAAAATAACAAATTATAAATTATAAACAAAATTAGACATTTAATACAAACAAACAAGTAGCTATTGTAAATATATATATATATATATATATATATATGTATGTATATAGAATTTACAATAAAAAGAGTAGATAGAATAACTCGAGAAATTTTGCGTTGTATCAACAACAACTAAACTTAATATATTGAGTATAAAAAATAAATAAATAAATAAATTTAATAATAATAATAAAGTTAAAAAAACTAAAAAAATATAAAAAGTACATACAAATAATTGTTTTCAAAAAAATATAAAATAATATAGAACTTTGTTAAGATATAGTAAGAAATATTGGGGTCAAACTATAGTCAAAGGCCATGGATGTTTTATCTCTCTCTAAACCCTAAACCCTTTGGAGCCTAAACCCCCAAACCACACAAACAAACCCTAAGATGAAGCAAGCAGATGAAAAAGACGAAGCTTGAGATTCCTGAAATCGTTTGAAACCCCTCACGCATCTTGAAGTCCATGTATTTATTTTTCTGAAATCGTCTTTTTGATGATGGAGAATTGCTTAAATTTGTTGAGATTGCTTGAAATTTGTTTGATATTGCTTGATTATTGTTTGTGATTATTGTTGTTGTTTTTAGCCTCTTTGTTTTTTTGGTGAATTGTTAAAAAATATTATTTTGTGTTCGGGGGAGTTTTTGGCACTGGCAGCTCCTTTGGTAGCCCACTGTGGATGCTCTAAGCTTTTTATATTGTTTTGATTCTGTTTTTCTCAATTGTTTTCAAGGTTTTGTATGTAACAAAGTTGTGCATCAGTACACAATTATTTTAAGCTTGTTAACAAACAAAACTAGAAGTGGTGGCAGATGTGATGTGTGTGCATAGGATTGGTGAAAAATGTTGTGAAGAGTCCAATTCAATTCAAAATATGAAAACTGAAGCAGTTTTTTGAGCGGTGTAAAATGTGTGGTTAATGCAAAATTTTAATTTTCATGTTTGCCACCAAAATTTGTGAAACCGAATCTGTTAAAAATAGCATGATGGAGTTCACAACAACTTGGGTGCTCATGTTATATAATAGAATAGAATCTTTTTTGTATACAAGTGTTTTTTGGGGGTATTTTTGAGTGGTGTTGGTGGTTAAGTTTGCTGGTTGAAGAACCAAAACCAAGATTGATGGGTTGTTTGAGTATTCTTTTGTGCATCCCATGATCGTAGTTGAGGCTGCTGTTTCAATGTGTGGATGTTTTTAGTTTCTTTGTTATTTGAAAACTTGAGAATCCTTTTCCTGTCGATATTGTTAGTGACTGCATTATTATCTACTGGTTGATTTATGCAGAAGTAGCCCTTTTACAAAAGATGAGTTTGATTTCTCAAAATGTGGACCAACTTGAGAAGGTTAAACGGAAGGCTTCTGACCAGCCTTCACTCTTGGAAGCTGACCAAGAGATTGAAGATAGAAAAGAGGACAAGAGTCAATTACATACAAAATAAAGAAGAGAAAGGAAGAGCGCAAGCAGGAGGACAAACAATTGGAAATTGAGGAAGGGAAAAAAATGATGAAGTTAGAGACCTTTTTGTTTGGTTGTTTGGACTCCCCAGTTGAGTTTGGAAAGGAAGATGATGAGGAACTGAGAGATGGGGTTGACAAAAGTTCTGCTTTGTTCTTTACAGATAAGTCTGCGAATAGCGTACTTTCTGTTTATGAAGATGATGCAGAATTCCGGGAGAGTAGTGATGATGCAGACGAAGCTGGGCAAAGGAAACCCGTATGGGTGGATGATGAAGAAGAAAAGGCCAGTATAAATATAGCTAAAGTCAACAGATTGAGGAAGCTGAGGAAGGAAGAGGACGAGAGTGTCATCTCTGGTTCTGCGCATGTGTCCAGATTAAGGGCTCATCATGTAAAATTGAACCCAGGAACAGAGTGGGCCCAACTTGATTCACAGCCAAGGAATTGCAGCTCTGATGATGAAGATTCTGATATAGAAAATGGGGTAGTTCTTGCACTCGGGTCGGTTGTAAAGATGTTGAAGGTGTAGATGACATTCTTCGAACAAATGAGGACCTTGTTGTGAAGAGCAGTGCGAAGCTATTGCGTGGACTCGTTGAGTACTTGAGATTAGTAGATGCAAATTCAGATGATCTTTCCAATGCTCCAATAAATTCAGTTTAGTTCCACAGAAACGCTCAATTGCTCCTTACTGCTGGATTAGATAAAAAAACTCAGATTTTTTCAGATAGATGGCAAAGGAACACCAAAATACAAAGCATTTTCCTAGATGATTGTCCCATTTGAAAGGCATGTTTCTTACCTGATGGATCTCAAGTAATAGCATCAGGACAAATAAAGTTTTTCTATAGTTTCGATCTAGTGAAAGCTACGGTAAAATAGGTCCACTGACTGGCCGGGAAGAGAAGAGCTTGGAAGTTTTTGAGGTTTTGCCCGATTCTAATACAATTGTGTTTGTGGGTAATGAAGGGTATATTTTGTTAGTTTCATCCAAAACAGAGGAACTTGTTGGAACACTCAAAATGAATGGCACAGCTTGATCATTAGCGTTTGTGGGTAATGAAGGGTATATATAAATAGCGTTTATATAAAAAAAAAAAAAAAAAAGAAAGAGAAAAGAAAAGAAATACAAATATAGGAGAGATGATTGTAATAGATAAACTAATTATTTATTATAATCAGTTAGAATCCTTATGCATAGATGGATTTCAAATGAAGGGGTTTGCGATTAAAATATAGGAGAGATGATTGTAATAGATAGATTAGGAGAAGATATTGTATAGTAAGAAGATGAATAATTTACTATGATCTTTGTATAATTCTAATCCTTAGTATAAAGGATGTCATTCATCATAATCTATCATGATGTATAGCTCTTAAATTTAATTTTGAAATCCGTATATCAACTATTATATCTAAATTTGAGCTATTCTCCTTGAATAATTAATCCACAAATCCTTTCATCCAAAATCTACAAATTCAAACACAACGTAATAGAACTTCCATTCCACATTAGAGCAAATTATAGGAGACGAAATCATTGATATTTCACCAAACAATTGTGGTAGTGGTGACACCATGGCTTGAACTCTATTTTAACAGAGAAGTTTTATTCCACCGATTGCAATCCCGGAAGGCATAATAATAAGCTTCTGGGATGTTCATGATTTTCAAATAGTCATCACCTTGTTTGCCCTGAAGTCTCATAATCAATTCATTTTTCATGTCAGAAAAAGCAAGTGACTTCAGATTGGTGAGGAATTCAATACCTGCCGGAACGTTTTCTAGTGATTCGCAGCAGATAATCTTGAGATCTTCCAGATGAGGCATTGCCCCATCTTCCACCGAGACCCTTCTCAGCGCTTTCAAGTCATGAAGATGCAATACCTTTAGACCTTGGAACCCTCCAGCCTTAAATTGTAATACATCACCATCATACGCCTGGCGAAGTTGAAGTTCCACTAGATTTGGCAAAGCCTGAAGAGACTCCAGTGGATCAACCCTTAGCCGACTCCACCTTAAGCGTAGTTTGACTAGGCTATGCATTGAAGTAATCCAAGGTGGTAGAGTCTCCAAACGTCCTTGCAACCATAGCCGTTGTAGATAGGGAGGAGGAGAAGACATGTGTTGGACATCAATGACCTCATCCTCCTCTATTGAATTTACATCTAATGAGCGAAGGTTGCGAAGGTTTTCAATGGAGGAGCACAATGCCACCCCATCTTCTCTCCTCAACTTGGTAATGCCTAACTTCCTCAGTTGGGTTAGCTTTCCTACCTCACGTAAGAAGTCACTACTTTGATTTGCTTCAACAAAACAGAGCTTTTGCAGGGATTGCAAATCTCCCATCCCCAATGGTGGCTTGAAACCGTAGGTGGAGTGAAAGGGTGAAGATCTTTTCACGTAACGATACACCAAAAGATGGCATAGTTTTTGGAGCTTTAGTATTTCAACAGGCAATTCAGTTACATTGGCATGTTTGAGATCCAGTGTCTCTAGGTTTACAAGCCTCCCAATAGAGCTTGGAATCTTTTTCACCCTTGTTCCTCTCAAGCTTAAATACCTTAAAAGGTACAATTCAAAGATTTCATTTGGAAGAGACTCCAGAGGTGCACCTTGCAAATCTAATACCTTGAGCAGCCTGGGGACACCAGTAAGCAATGTAGAGATGGGTAATTTAGATGGCATGTCTGCTACACCAAACGTGAACAGAGAACGAAGATGGGTGAACCTCTTGCTCTTTTCCACATTTCTACATGTTTTATGAATTGACAAGCGCCGGATTCTTTCAAGCCACTGCGTGTTGTTTATGTTGGCAATTGCTACAAAGTTTAGTTCTCTTGACTTGGAAAGAGAAATTTCACGCAAAAGGTCATGGATGCGGCATGTGCTAACCCTTCCATTTCTAGTTGTTGTTGCTATTTGGACTAAGCTTCTATTGACAAGCTCATTGAGGTAGCTCTCAGCAATTTCTTCTGGCATCTGCCCTTCTCTTACTTGTACAAATCCTTCTGCCACCCACAATCTAATCAGTCTCATACGCTTAATAAAATAATTGTTGGGGAAAATGCTGAAGTACAGGAAACAAGCTTTCAAATAGCCTGGCAATTCATCATAACTGAGTGACAGTATTCGCTTCATACTATCAAGTTTGTCATCACCTTCTATATGAGCACCAAGGCTGCGCTGAACTATCTCCCATTGATCAATCTTACCTTTGTCTTTTGTAGCCAGAAGGCCACTGATTGCCGCAATTGCAAGTGGCAATCCTTCGCATCTTCTTAAGATATGTCGAGAAATTTCATTCAAATGTGGAGGACAAGTGTCTGCTTTGAATGTCTTTCTGCAAAATAGGTTCCAAGACTCTTCCCGTGACAAGGGTTCTAAAGGATATGTGACACTACCATCGAATATGGTGCTGGTGGTGGAAGCTATATCAGCAATTCGTGTTGTGAGCATAACCCGACTCCCACATTGACAGTTAGGTAATGCATATTTTAGAGCTTTACATGCGTCTATCCTCCAGATATCATCTAAAACAATTACATACCTCTTGTGACTCAAAAATTCGTTTATTTGCATTTTCAGATCATGGCTGCCCATGTCATTAATTCCTTGAGGGACTGGTTGCTTGATCTCAGCAAAGAGTTGCACAATTATGTCCTTTACGAACTCCTCAACCACAAATGTCTGAGAAACTGTGATCCAAACATGGGTTTGGAAATGCCTTTTAACTTTTGAGTCTTCATAAATCTTCCTTACCAGTGTAGTTTTGCCCATCCCTCCCATTCCAACCACCGAGATGATTTTGAGTTCAGGCTCATCCTCCAAAAGGTGCTCAATCAGCTGCTTCTTGCGCTTGTCGATGCCTACTAGCTCAGCCTCTTCTACGAGAAGTGCATCCCCTCGGCAGTCATGCCATGTGCTGTTTGAAACGGTGGAGGAGGTTGAGCCCTCCTCCACAATGTTACATTTGTAGCGGTATCTCTGACGCCCCTCAGAGATATTTCTGACTCTTGTTTTGATGTGTTTCATTCTTGAAGCAATCCGATGGCGAGCTTTCAAGTCCAGGATAGAGTGAAAAAAATTCAGGGAAGAACGAAAAAACCCCTGCTCTCTATGATGATGATTTTCCACATGAAGCTTGAACTCATCTAGGACATCGTTGGTGTCATAAACAACATCTCTTACTTGCTTAACCCATACTTCGAGTTCTTCATCACTTTCGTGCGATGCCTGATCTGCAACGTTTAGGAAAGCCGTCATACGCTCCAATTCATCCTTTATGTATGTAACTTCTCCCCAAACACCTCTCAATAGTTTCACCTCCTCATGGTGCAAGGCTGCAATCAGATTTTTGAGTAGAAATGTGACTGCACTCTCTGCCATTCTCTACTTAATTTTGACACTCAAGAAACCTATAGAAACACAATTCTGTTCTCAGTGGTTTAGCTATTAGTTCTCTTGACCTTTTATGTTGTAGTGATTTTTCCAGGAAGATCATGAAAGGTTATCGGATAGGCACTGGTTAGGTAGTGGTGGCGGCTTTTTCGTGGAATCTTCAAAATCTCATTGTGTGTTGGAGATTAAACAGAGAAAATCCTGAAATTGATGGTCACTACAACTGATTGCCCACTGATTGAGTAGTAGCAAAAGTTTAGCACAAAGGAAAGAAACTGTTGCGTTCGTCGAACTAGTTTTCCTAGGTGAAAAGAAAAAGACAAAAAGGAAAAGCTGAGAAGGAAATGAAAGGAAAAGTGAAAGTAATCATCTTTGCCTCTCTATACCCTTTAATTTTCTGTCTACTATTGATGAAAGGAATAGGTATCATGAACAAATTTTCATGAAAATGATCATGAAAGATTTATAATCTTTAAATTACACTTAAAATAAAGTATCACATACTAATCAAGATAATTCAAAAGTCATAATTCTTTTATGATCTTTTTCATAAATTTTTTTTCCTAATCCCTAACTTTTCTCATTTTTTTAATATTGGACACATCAAATGTGATGAAGAACCACTGTAGTACTACTAGTGAGGAAGAAAGACAAAAATAGCTGAATTAGTAGTCTGGGCTAGTTAAAACTTACTTTTCTAGTGGTTTTTTATGATTTGTTTGTGTACTTGAGTATTTCAGCAGGTAATTTAATGCAATATATATATGTAGGGATATATTTTTTGAGTACCAATACGTGACAAAGTGACACCGACGTGTCAGCCGAGGTGCCACGTGTCCTGGTCGAGACGCCGAGGTGATATCAGCAAGGCCGAGGTTATCTCCAAAGATATCGGAATCCGAGATAAGTGGATAAGGGACAAGAGTCCTAGAATAAAAAGGGAACTCAACCTGGATGAGGGACAAGAGTCCTAGAATGAGAGAAGACTTCAGTTTGTATTAAGATAAGACTCTTAGAGAGTTTATCCTAATCTTACTGGGAGTCCAAGATTAGCAGTAATCCTGAGTCCATAGAAGTTAGGCTTCTATTAGGACTAGGTTTATGATTGCTATAAAAGAGAGGCACCCCCATGGGTCTAAGGTATGCTTTTTAGGCTCAAGCTTGTGAGTTGAATAATTGATTATCTTTGAGAGATATACTGACTTGATCGTCAGAGTGCCCCCGGGTGGACGAACCACTGCGGGATTTTTATATTTCTGTTGCAGGTCAGTCAAGTGCCATCTATTCTGCCAGTGCTCTCCAGCTGAATTACTGAGTTGGCAGTGTGGTCGAAAAATTTCCCACACAATTTGGCGCCGTCTGTGGGAAAGAAAAAAGAATAGATAGCCAATGAAAGAAAGAAGAATACATGGCCAATGACGGACAGAAGGATCAGACTGGAGACAATGCTCCTGCTGGGAATGGGAGACCTATCAACCTCGACGTTGAAGGGGACAACCACAACACAGAAACTCGTGACCAGAGTCACGGAGTGAAAGACGCCGGCCAGGAAGGTGATGCACCAAAGACAACAGATCAAAGCGGATACTACAACGAAGATGACCTCTAGGTATGGAAGGATAGATACCTGTGGAGGAACGAAGACCCTTCCAGAAGGGATGTAAAGACAGGGGGCATGAGCGCTCCCAAGGAGATAACATTCAAGTATAGAAGAACTCATCCTGAATGAGCAGATCCCGGATTCCAGATCCTGGATCCCGGATCCGAGAAGACATGTTCTCAGCCTAGACAAGTAGGCTTGAGAAGACGAGAGCTCAGCCTAAGTGAGCAGATCCCGGATTCCAGATCCCGGATCCTAGAAGACATGATCTCGGCCTAGATGAGTAGGTCCGAGAAGAGAAAAGCTCAACCTGAGTGAGCAAATCCAAGATTCTAGCAGACAAGATCTCGGCACTTGAGTCCGAAAAGAGAAGAGCTCAGTGAGCAAATCTCAGATCCCAGAAGATAAAAGAAAACACACAAGGTTGGACTGCAGTTAGCCAGGTTGAAGACCTTTTATAAGGTTCGCAAAGGAGTATGTAGAAGCCATGCAGGGGGCAGAGAGAAGAAGAATATGTTTACCACTTGTTGAAATTTGTAGCAATTTACAAGTTGGTTAAACCGATATGATGTTTACCACTTGTTGAAATTTGTAGCAATTTACAAGTTGGTTAAACCGAGATGATGTTTACCATTTGTTGAAATTTGTAGCAATTTACAAGTTGGTTAAACTGAGGTCATGTTTAACACTTGTTGAAATTCTGTGTGAGTTTACAAGTTGAAGTTAAACCGATGTGATATTTAACACTTGTTGAAATTCTGTGTGAATTTACAAGTTGAAGTTAAACCGAGGTCATGTTTAACACTTGTTGAAATTCTGTGTGAATTTACAAGTTGAAGTTAAACCGATGTGATATTTAACACTTGTTGAAATTCTATGTGAATTTACAAGTTGAAGTTAAACCGAGGTCATGTTTAAACACTTGTTGAAATTCTGTGTGAGTTTACAAGTTGAAGTTAAACCGATGTGATATTTAACACTTGTTGAAATTCTGTGTGAATTTACAAGTTAAAGTTAAACCGAGGTCGTATCGAAAGAAGATTAGTTTAAACACTTGTTGAAATTCTGTGTGAATTTACAAGTTATAGTTAAACCGAGGTTATGATAAACACTTGTTGAAATTTTAAGAAAAATTTACAAGCTAAAGTTAAGCCGAGGTTATGATAAAAGATGATGGATAAACATTTGTTGAAATTTTTGAGAAAAATTTACAAGTTAAAGTCAAGCTCAAGCAATATCTGCGTACTTGCCGAGACTACCAGGTTGTCAAAACTTGAAATATGGAAAACTGAAGTCTTGATAGAAGACATTAAGAAAGTAACAAGTCCTAAGCAACACTTGTGAAAATATTTGTTACAATATTTTCAAGTGTTAGGACAAGGCCGAGATGAGCAAGATTAGAAGTTGTACCAGAGGTATTTTACCCGAAGAGATTGCACAGTCAAGGTGTACTTTCAAGACATGCAAATTATTCTAAGTATAGAATCATACAAGAGTAGAAAAAAGAAGACATACATTTAAAGAAGAAATCAGAGAAATGCATTTAAAGAAGAAAGAAGGCACTTCGGCCTGAATATTGAAAAATAAATCATTCAGACTACAAAAATGGCATGTCGGCCGGATTAAAAGCATACAAAGACGGACAAAGTACAAGGTACAAGGTACAAGGTGTAAAAGAAGAAAACAAAACTACTCGGCATCAATGGCAGGATATAGAAGACAGTTGGGAAGACTTTTCAGCAGCCTTCTCGGCCTCGAGCTCAGCATCGATCTCCCGAAGAGTTTGATCAAGGCTCTTCTCGGCGATTGGCACCTCAGAGTTTGAAGGCAAGGATTGAAAGCAAGAATCTGGAAAAAGACACAGAAAACAGAAACAAGAATGTAAATGGTGATGAAGCTATCAGGAAATCAAGACAAAAAGATTGCACATGTGTGTCAAGCTAAGAACAGTGGCAGAAATCAACAAATGTGTGAACAGTGTGTATTCAAGAAAATGATTTGGAAACAACGGGTAAAACAGCAATGGTGATTAACAATGAAGCAGAGCTTCTTGGAAAGCAATAAGAAATAAAACCAGGAGGAACAGTGGCTTACCAGAAAGAGGGAAGCCGGAATGAGAATTGCCGAAGTTTGACGACAATGACAGAATGACGTAAGCTTCACCGGAGGAGAGAAACCAAGACAGTTGCAGAAGCTTGAAAGCTTGGAACAATGACGGGTTTAAGCAAAAGAGCTAGAAAGAGAAAAAGCCAGAAGATTGAATGAAAAAAGAGAAAAATAGTCAAGAAGACGACAAAGTTCAAGAATAAAGCCAAGTGCACAGGCACTAAGTACGTATGTGAAGAACAAGAAAGTAATGACCCAGACACGATACTAGCAACAGAAAGCGGATATGACAAGAACAGTGCCAGGCATTCAAACAATTCAAAACTTGAAGACAGACGAAAATAGAAGGCAACAGATGGCAAGTAAACAGATTAAGAAGAGTTATGAAAGATTGAGCTTAATAGCAAGTAAAGAGTTTATGAACCTACCAAGTGAAATGAACGCCGATATGAAAATCGTCGGAGTCAAATAGATGACTGGAAATCGGGAACTCACCAGAGAGTGTGAGTGGAGCAGTTGCAAAGCTCTTGGAGTTTACGAATTAATGGAACCAGAACCTCGGCTAGGAGGTGCGATTTCAAGTAGCTTGGAAAGCATGAAACTTGATTCTTGACACCAGTGGACAGTAAAGTCCAGAGAACTTTGAGGTCGACGAGTTTGATCTCGGACAGAGGGGCACAGATGAACGAACAGTGTAGGTTTCATCACCTCAGAATGTCGAGGTAATAGAACCTAGGGGGCAGTTGTGGGGATATATTTTCTGAGTACCAACACGTGGCAAGGTGACGCCGACGTGTCAGCCGAGGTGCCATGTGTCCTGGTCGTGACGCCGAGGTGATCTCGGCAAGGCCGAGGTTATCTCCGAAGATATCGGAATCCGAGATAAGTGGATAAGGGACAAGAGTCCTAGAATGAAAATGGAACTTAACCTGGATGAGGGACAAGAGTCCTAGAATGAGAGAAGACTTCAGTTTGTATTAAGATAAGACTCTTAGAGAGTTTATCCTAATCTTACTGGGAGTCCAAGATTAGCAGTAATTCTGAGTCCATAGAAGTTAGGCTTCTATTAGGACTAGGTTTATATTGGCTATAAAAGAGAGGCACCCCCATGGGTCTAAGGTATGCTTTTTAGGCTCAAGCTTGTGAGTTGAATAATTGATTATCTTTGAGAGATATACTGACTTGATCGTCGGAGTGCCCCCGGATGGACGAACCACCGCGGGATTTTTATATTTCTGTTGCAGGTCAGTCAAGTGCCATCTATTCTGCCAGTGCTCTCCAGCTGAATTACTGAATTGGCAGTGTGGTTAAAAAATTTCCCACACAATATATACACATTAATCTTTTATGTTGGATGTAGCATCTAAGTTAAAATATCTCTTGGTTTATTGTTTTTACGGTTGGATAAAAAAGCATAGGATGGGACGATCATCGCGTAGCGACCCATATATGGATAACTCATTAGTTTTTTTTTTTTTTAGTCTGTTTAGTGCAATTTTCCTTTTTTGAAAAAAGTTAATTATCTTGAAACTGAAAGTGACAAGCTTTTCTGACTTCTACTTTAGCTTACAATAAGTTGAAAGTGCCCTATTGAGTTGGAATGATATGGTTGGGAATCAAATTTTTTGACAGGGGTCATTTGTTCTTTTCAAAGTTAATTCTTAGAAATCTTAGCAAAACCTAGGGAACTTATAGATTCATCTCGAAATTTAAAAAACTTATGCCAATTTAATTCATGATCATTAAAATCCCAATCTTTCATATTTGCATTTCCAATTCTAAATTTGGTCAAGTTAGTACAACTTTCTAAACCAAACTAAACTAAATCAAATTAAGCTTTAAGTCTCATTAAATGAGGTCGATTATATGAATTATTTTTCTCCACTCGATTCTCTATAGAATCAAAATTAAAAGCTCAAAATGAGATATGAAAGAAATTAAAAAAAAAAAAAAAATTGTCTACAATATGAATACAACAAATTAGTTATCAAGAACACGTGTAAATAAATAAATAAATAAATACGCAAACACTCTAATGATGATGATGGTCTAAATTGATCAGTGCTACCTCAATAATTTACTACCCAAAAGCTATGGATTGCGTCCCCCAATCCAAACTTTCGGTGTGTAGTTTTCCAATAACCATAGTTTAGATCTCTTTTTCACATTCAAAATCAATATCATTTTAATTTAGTTATTTTATTCAAGTTGAAGGTTAAAATGAACGATTTTGTTATAGGTGTCAATCTCATGAGTTGCACTTGCAAAAAAGGTAAGATAAATTATACCATTAGTTTCCGTAATTTAAGTCCATAGTTTCAATTTAAATCGTATATTTTCAATTTTGTTACAATGTTATCTTTTTGTCATGTTTCGTTAACATTTTAAAAGGAAAAAGACCACGTGTAAAATTAAAGGGATTAAAGTAAAAAAAAATTAAAAAAATTATAGGGACTATTAATATAATTTACTTATTAGATTGGTGATTTTTTATTTATTTATTTACATTCTACTTCAGTTTTTTTACTTTTACATTGATTTATTTTATTCAAGATGGTTAAATTACACTTTGCCCCTTTATATTTGGTCACTTTCTCACTTTGTCTCCTAAATATTTTGTTTTTTCACTTTGGCCCTTTATATTTTAAGTTTTTTTTCCACCAAAGATCACAGTCTTTTTATTTATTTATCTTTGATTTAACTGAAATAGAAACAAACAAACAGAGTTCAAGGCCAATTCAAACCCTTACACGAGAAAAACCAACCATGTCTGCAACAAGCAGACTTACAATCTGATTTGGAGGGTCTTCAAGCACTACCAAATGGTCTTGATTGTTTACACCCAAATTTGCTAGGCTGTCCGCACATAGCAAAGATCATGGTCACACATATAGTATGTTGGTTTTTCTTTTCTTTTTTTTTTTGGACAAAAAATATATTGATTTTTCAGTTCCTTTGAGCAACAATTTCACGTTTAAATATCATAATCTGACTGGAATTCTATTCAACTTCCATTATGGATGCTGTCCCAGGATAAACATGTTGCTAAACTACAAACTTCATCTCTTAATTGCAATATAATCAATTTCATCGGCTTTAGTTCAACACACGAGCAGAAATCTCACCAACCAATTAAATTTCAAGGTCCTACTTTCAAACTACATAGTTGGAAAAAGAAAACGAGAAAAAAGAGGGAAAAAATTTCATTAATCAGTTCCTTCAGAAAAGTTATTGGGTACTCCTGAAGTATAGTCACATGGTGGTTCAGGGTATTATGATTGGTGGAGAAGGTAAGATTCATGATTTTATATTGAGTGATTGAAGAATATAAAGAGGCATGGTGAATGATCATTGGTGAAGGGGTGTAAAAATAGCCCGGCCTGTCGTCGGGCCTAGCGAGCTTTCATTAAAAATCGGGCTAGGCCATCTCACTAGCGTAAAATCGCGGTCCAGGCCCAAGCTAGACCCAAGAGTACTTGGAATTTGGGACAGGCTGGCAGGCCAGGCTTGACCATTTTTTATTTTTTTCCACCAAAATTTTATTTTTTTTCTAGCCAAAATAGCTTGGAAATGAGAGTGCGTCTTAGGTGGGGAGGGTAGGCCGGGCCTTGGAGTGGGGCTTGAACTGGCCAATAGGCTAGGCCTCAAAACAAATGGCCTAGGCCTAGGCCCAGGGTCTCGGGTTGGGTTCGGTCCCAGACTAATAGGGGCTGGCTACAGGCGGGTTTTGAGCGGACCGCGGGCTTATTTACACTCTTGAAAAAATATGAATACGTGATATTCTGAAAATACTCAATAGTTTTCTGTTAGGTCATGCTTAAATTGTTGGGAAAAACTACTCACATTACATAATTTCACATTGCATATCGCAAAATTATGAGATGAACAAAACAAACCTTCAATCCCAGAAAAAATAACATGCTAAATAAAATACAGATAAAATATAAAATGGTTAAAGGAAGCAAACCGAAGCCTGTGTGATACCACAGTCTCCTTAAAATAGATTCGCCGCCTCACCGTTGGGTGCTGGAGGTACGCCGGCGTCTACTTCCCAGGATACGACGGTTTTTACCAGCTACAACAGAAGCACCTTCTGATTAGCTTAGCGAACGGACAACGGCAGCACTCTCTCTCAGGAAGAAAATTATAGGAGAAGTAGACTGACAGTGTATGGATGTCAAGGAAAAATTCTATATCTCTTTCAAGGAATAGGGCCTCCTTTTATACACCATGGGGAGAGGGGAGGAGCCTCTAGCCATCAAGGCTGGCAACTAATGCTAGCAAAACTGCCCAATCAATTTTGTAAAACTGATGAGCCTTAAATGTGTGAGTTATATACACATTTATGAGGCAATTTCTCATTCAACCATTTTTCTCCAACAATCCCCCACATGAATAAAAATTGACCGAATACAGCAAACGCTCAACGTTTATCAACAAAGACTCGGAAAGAGAGAGAGCACACAGACTAACCCTGCATCAGAAAAGGTAGCTGTTGGCCTTGAACCTTTCGTAGTGAAAGCCTATCGGATTTACTGGCTGACCAGTGAACGTGATGTCTTGAACTGTTCTGCCGTTTATGTAAACCGAGACAATAGACCTCACACAGGAGTTAGTCCAACCATTGTTCTTGTTCTCACTGGTGTGTCCGGTATGGCCCTGGAACACTAGCCTGGTTCTGTGAGTGTTTTTAAAGAATTCGGCCTTGGCAATTCTTAAAGAAGCGGCCCCACTTCGCACTCACATAGGTGACCTAGATACGGTATTTCATTATACCACATCACTAAGGTCATTAAAAGCATTAGCTTAACCTTCCACCCTCACAGGGCATCACTGTATAAAGGAATGGGCAAGAGGATTTACCTCTTCAGTGACTCACCCGTTACACGAAGTTAGGTTGTCCCTTTGAACCTAGATCTTGGGATCTCCAGTCAACTAGGTTGGGTTTGCCGTTCCGGTAACCTTTACTAAAGGCCTTAACCCCATTCCTCTTGACGACTTTTCTACTAACTCTCGAGTTAACCCTTTGGTTAGCGGATCCGCAATGTTGTCCTTAGACTTGACATAGTCTAGAGAGACAACTCCATTTGAGAGTAGTTGTCGTATGGAATTATGTCTACGACGGATATGTCTAGACTTTCCATTATACATATTACTCTGTGCTCGACTAATCGCTGATTGGCTATCGCAATGAATACTGATAGCTGGCACAGGTTTCGGCCAACGTGAAATATCCTCAACAAACTGGCGAAGCCATTCAGCTTCTTCAGTTGCTTTATCTAAAGCAATAAACTTAGATTCCATCGTTGATCTCGAGATACACGTTTGCTTGGCAGATTTCCAAGACACGACTGCCCCTCCGAGGGTAAACACATAACCACTAGTGGATTTGAAATCTTTTATATCAGATATCCAATTTGCGTCACTATACCCTTCTAGTACCGCTGGGTATCTGGTATAATGCAGCCCATAATCCAGGGTGTAACGGATATACCCCAACACCCGCATAATGCCCTTCCAATGAGTAGCATTAGCGTGTATCTACTAGCCTACTAACAGCGTAGGCGATATCCGGCCTTGTACAACTCATCAGATACATCAAACTCCCAATGACCCGAGAATATTCTAGTTGAGAGACACTCTCACCATTATTCTTGGTCAAATATAGACTTAAGTCTACCGGTGTCCTAAACATACTTGTATCTGACTTTCCAAATTTCTCAAGTATCTTATTAACATAATGAGCTTGAGAAAGTACAATACCACCAGATGTTCTGGTGATCTTAACACCTAGAATGACATCTGCAAGGCCCATACCTTCATGTCAAACTTAGAGTTTAACAATCTTTTGGTAGCTTTAATCATTTCATCATTGCTACCAACAATGAGTATGTCATCAACGTATAGACACAAAATGACATAACCTTTGTCAGTGTCTTTAACATATACGCACTTATCACACTCATTGATTCGAAACTCATTTGACAACATAGCATTGTCAAACTTCTCATGCCATTGTTTGGGAGCTTGCTTCAAACCATACAATGACTTGACAAGCTTACAGACTTTCTTACTTTTCCCTGGAGCTGAAAACCCCTCGGGTTGCTCCATGTAGATTTCTTCATCTAAATCTCCATTTAAGAAAGCTGTCTTTACATCCATCTGATGTATTTCTAAACCACGTAAAGCTGCTATTGCAATCACCATGCGAATGGATGTAATCCTTGTCACAGGTGAATACGTATCAAAGTAATCCAGGCCTTCTGTATCCTTTGATAACTAGCCGAGCTTTATATTTGTCAATTGACCCCATCCGCTTTCATCTTTCTTCGAAAGATCCACTTACTCCCCAAGGCCTTACTGCCTGGGGGTAGATCAACCAACTTCCAAGTATGGTTCTGTAAGATGTAGTCAATCTCACTCTTAATTGCTTCTTTCCATAAAGGACTTTCAGGTGAAGTCACAGCTTCATGGAACGTTCGAGGTTCTCCCTCTAACATATAAGTCAAGAAGTCTGGACCAAAAGACTTTGTGGTTCTAGCCCTTTTACTCCTTCTTGGCTCATCTACTTCATCAGCTTGATCATCTACTTGATCAGTTATTTGATCAGCTGTTTGATCATCCATGTGATCATCTATGTGATCGTCTTCGTGATCATCTATTTCTTTCATGGAACTCGGAATCCTGTCTTGGGGACGACACGGAAATACATCTTCAAAGAAAGATGCACTTCTAGATTCCATGATAGTATTCTTATGTATATGTGAAATATCAGACTTGTGCACAAGAAATCTATATGCACTACTATTTTGTGCATAACCAATAAATATACAATCCACGATTTTCGGACCTATCCTAACCCGCTTGGGTGTAGGTACCGCCACTTTTGCAAGACACCCCCACATTCGTAAGTATTTATATGAAGGCTTGTGACCTTTCCACAACTCATATGGAGTCTTGTCCACTTTCTTCCGTGGTATTCTATTAAGAATATAATTCGCGGAGAGAATTGCTTCCCCCCATAAGTTCTGTGGCAACCCAGAACTTATCAACATTGCATTCATCATCTCTTTTAGCGTCCTGTTCTTTCGCTCAGTAACACCATTTGACTGAGGCGAATAAGGCGCTGTGGTTTGGTGAATAATCCCAAATTGAGCACAAGTCTCGGCAAACGGGGATTCATACTCACCACCACGATCACTTCTCAATGCCTTGATTTTCCGGCTTAATTGATTCTCAACTTCATTCTTAAAAAGAATAAATTTATCAATAGCCTCGTCTTTGCTTTTAAACAAATACACATAACAGTATTTAGTGCAATCATCAACAAAAGTGATGAAGTACTTGTTGCCACCACGTGATTGTACAACTTTCAAGTCACACACATCACTATGCACTAAATCCAAAGGCTGGGTACTTCTTTTAATAGAATGAAAAGAAGACCTTGTCAATTTTGCTTCTACACAAGTTTCACACTTGTGTTGTGGATTAATCTTGAAAGATGGTATGTGATCTAACTTGATTAATATACGTAAAGAGTCAAAATTTACATGACCCAATCTACCATGCCATAAATTAGGGGACTCAAGCATATAAGCAGAAGAAGAAGCTTTCTCATTAATCTTAAGGATAAGTGTCATTACATTCAATTTAAACATACCACCTGACATATATCCCTTCCCCACATAGACCTCGCCCTTGGTCAACACGACCTTGTCTGATTCAAACACCATGCGGAAGCCATGCTTGCTTAGGAGAGACCCCGAGACAAGGTTCTTACGAATGTCCGGCACAAAAAGGACATCGTTCAAAGTCAGTTCTTTTCCTGAAGTCATCTTCAGGATCACCTTGCCTTTACCCTCAACAGCTGAGGTTGCAGAGTTTCCCATAAACAACTTCTCCCCGTTTGAAACCGGTTCGAAAGTTGTGAACATTCTCTTCTCTGCACAAATATGGCGAGTGGCTCCAGTGTCCACCCACCACTCCCTCGGGTTTGACCCCACCATGTTCACTTCTGACACGACGGCTGACAGATGCATGTCGTCCACATCGTGTGACAATTCCTCCATTTCAGCCATATGTGCCCGGTTTTTGTGTTGCGGAGGGTTTTTCCTGTAGGGCTTCTTTTTCAGACAATCAACTGCCCGATGCCCGTCACTTCCACAGTTGAAGCATTTGCCATTGAACCTAAAAGTAGGCTCCTTTGGCTTGTAGGCTGGCCTTTTGGAGATTCCTCCTCTAGCCCCCAACTTTGAGCTTTTGCCTGTCGGTGGTTTTTTCCTCGCCCCCGAGGACTCGCCATCCTCAACCATGTTGGATTTGACAGTGGAGGTACTCCCTCCTTTCTTTCTGTTGTCCTCTTCAATCCGGAGCCTGACAACGAGCTCTTCGACTGTCATCTCCTTTCGTTTGTGCTTCAAGTAGTTCTTGAAGTCTTTCCAGCCGTTAGGCAGCTTCTCAATCAAAGCAGCTGCCTGGAATGACTCACTTAGGACCATCCCTTCTGCATGTATCTCGTGCAGAATCACTTGGAACTCTTGGACTTGACTCAGGACAGTTTTAGAGTCCACCATCTTGAAGTCCAGGAACCGGCCGACGATAAATTTCTTTATCCCAGCATCCTCGGTCTTGTACTTTTTGTCCAAGGCATCCCACAACTCCTTAGCCGATTTCTTGGCATAGAACACGTTGAAAAGCGGGTCCGCCAAGCCGTTCAGAATGTAATTCCGGCATAAGAAGTCTGCTTGTTTCCAAGCGTCCAGAGCCATGAGCTTTTGTTTATCTTGCTCATTCTCCTCTACGGCTGGTACATCTTCACTCAGAAACCTCGCAAGGCTTAGAGTAGTCAAATAAAACAGCATCTTCTGCTGCCATCTCTTGAAATTCACTCCCATGAACTTCTCCGGGTGCTCGTGATGATTGAGCGGTCCTCCCAGAATAGCCGGAGTAACAACAGGAGGATTGACCACAGAGGTCACAGCAGGGGTTGGCAAGCCAGTCGCCCCGGGGTTCGGATCCCCACCAACATTAGCAACAGCAGCAGCAGCATCAGAGACAGTTGCCATTTCTGAAAAATTACAGCAGAATTTTCACTATTCTGTATTTCCAGAAATCAAACTTAACACTAGAAAATCCCACAATTGGAAATTTAATTCAAAACTAGTCTCACCACGCAACCTAGAATCGAACATGGTCAGGAAAGTTTCCAGGAAGACTGGAGGGGTCACACCGGTCCCACTTAAAACCCAGTTAACCTTAGACAAAACTTTCAAGAGCATGTTGACTCCTAGTCCATGGGAAACAACTTTAAGAATTAAATTTCCCAAGGGATGAACTAGGTTAAACACACCAAGTTCCAAACTGTACAAGCAATTACAACAAAATTGCTACAATAATTACAAGCAAATAAAACGTGCTTCACATATTGGTGAATAACCACAAATGAACACTCAAGCAAACAATTGCTTCAAATATTTAGTCCAAATTAATCCTTTTTCCCATTCCCATAGGCATTCCTGCAATAAAGAGTTAGCAGCAAAATACAACAAAACCTCCCTCAGCTTTTCTTTGCTTTTAGCAAAGTAGTGATTGAAGGGGAGGGTACTAGCAAACAAAATAATAAATAACTGTAAGTAAAGATTAAAACCAACCCTTAAGTTACACATCTAGAATTTAAACTAAAAAAAACTGTAAAAAATTAATTACATAATAAACATGTAATTAACTATACAAGTTACAAACCCAAAATTAAATATAATTAAACCATATTTTGAATTGGTAAAGGTTACATATGAACTTATAGTACACTAAACATGTAATTAATTGAGGCAAGTTACAAACATTTTACAACTCCACACCTAAATTAAAAATTAATAGGTACAAATTACATGTAAATTTACTACCTAATAAACATGCTAGAAATGTAAATTACACTAAAAATTAAAACCGAATGAACATGTAATTTATATTGTAAACTAGAAACATGTAAACTAGAAGCATGTAAATCTAGAAATACAAGGCATGAACCAGTACACCATAAATTAATAAATTAAATAGAAAATACAATGAATTAACGTTGCACCAATGGAACTTTTCTTCCCTATTGATAACAGTGGCCTATTCCATGCTATGGGAAGACCAAACAGTAGCATACACAAAATGGCAAAATCAAAGCTTAACCCTGTGTACATGCATCTAATAAACCAATTAACTCGCTAGTACTACCAGTGGCCAATTACATGCAAAATTATTACACACACCTATGAATCTATTAATCTAATTCTATGATAAACGTCGAATCTATTTTAAGCTTGTTGGGAAAAACTACTCACATTACATAATTTCACATTGCATATCGCAAAATTATGAGATAAACAAAACAAACCTTCAATCCCAGAAAAAATAACATGCTGAATAAAATACAGATAAAATATAAAATGGTTAAATGAAGTAAACCGAAGCCTGTGTGATACCACAGTCTCCTTAAAATAGATTCGCCGCCTCACCATTGGGTGCTGGAGGTACGCCGGCGTCTACTTCCCAGGATACGACGGTTTTTACCAGCTACAACAGAAGCACCTTCTGATTAGCTTAGCGAACGGACAACGGCAGCACTCTCTCTCAGGAAGAAAATTATAGGAGAAGTAGACTGACAGTGTATAGATGTCAAGGAAAAATTCTATATCTCTATTCAAGGAATAGGGCCTCCTTTTATACACCATGGAGGAGAGGGGAGGAGCCTCTAGCCATCAAGGCTGGCAACTAATGCTAGCAAAACTGCCCAATCAATTTTGTAAAACTAATGAACCTTAAATGTGTGAGTTATATATATATTTATGAGACAATTTCTCATTCAACCATTTTCTCCAACATAAATGTCATATTGTCTTCACGTTCCGCTGCTTATGTACAGCTAAATTGAATCCATCTTTTTTTTTATTATTAAATTGCTAGTACCTTTTGTTTCACCGACAATTTAACAAAAGCAAACTGTTTTCTTTATTATGTTTTTTCTCTTTTGATAAAGAAGTAGTGCAGAATATACTTTGAATAGCTGAACTTGTTCCCAAAATGCATAGAAATCATTTAAAAATGGAGATAGTTGGGGACTTGAACAAAGAAAAATAATGAAAGAACAACGTAAGGAAAAGAAAATAAAATAGGGTATTAATCTGGGGTGCAATGCACATCATGTGTAATTTGAACATAAAATTATATAAGTTTTCATAAATTTATAGGTGATCTCATAAAAATGCATAAATTGATATAAATTCATGTAAATCTATTCATACAAGTAAACTTTCACGAATTTATATTCAATTTATATATTTTTGTGATAGCACTTATAAATCAAAAGAAAAAGCCATATGCAATCACAGGTGTTGCCGATCACATTATTCCTATTGGTATATGCAAACGCAGTCCCATTTGATAGCACTTATAAATCAAGTTATTTGACTTGCTTACTTACAAAAATTAACTAATTTGGTTGCAATTTTGAATCATAATTTATTGGGACATTTATACACAAATCTTAATTTATGAATTTATATTCTATTAAGTCCTAATCAAAATTTTTTAGACCTTCAAATCCTATTAAAATTTTAATAGTCGGAATTACCTTTCAAACAATGATTGTTCATCATTTATGATTATCTATAAAAGAACATGATGATTTGACATTTATTTTAATTTTCAAAACTTTAAAACATTAACTTTCAAATTGAAAAAACTAAAAAAAAATTACGTACAAAAAAAAAAATTTTTTTTTTTTGAAAAAATTGATTTTTTTTTTTTTTTTTTGTGCAAATTGAAAATTTTGTGTGAGCATGATGATGGAGTATTGTTGTGCAAAACTGGGAAAAAAAAAATTAAGAATGAAAAAATTGATAATGTTCTCAGTTTTAAAACTGGAAAAAACTGTTAATATTATTGATTTATTAGATAGTTGAATCAAACCAATAAGTAGAAGGGCAAAATGTTTAATCTTATATTCTGTTTTTTTTGTCAGTTAATAAAATAATTATCTGAAACATTACTATGTAAAATTGATAATATTCTTAGTTTTAGAAATTGGCAAAAACTGATAATATTATCAGTTTTACTAAATATGACTTATTGGTTCAAAAAATCTTAAATAAGAGTTGAGCTACTATAACATTTATAAATAAGACTTTTAGATAATTAACTCTAATTTATTTGACGTTTATTTGGCCAAAACAAAGGAAATTTTATTAAGCTACAAATTATTTATAATTCTTTTGTCTTAATTATAACTTTTGAGCCCTCCACATATTTGCACAACAAAAATGTTATATGACAACTTATTTGACCAATCAGATTCAATTCTTTAACAAATTATCAAAAAATGTACTAAACAAATTTACAACTTATTTTAATTTTTTTAAGTTTTAAGTTAATAATTTAAAAACCTATAAAGCTAACTTATAATTGATATCAAATGACAACACATAATGGCTAAAGAAAAGGTGCTTATTTAAAAATAATAAAATTGGCTTTGCTAATAACACAAGATGGCTAAAGGAATATGTAAATTTTTATTTTTTATTTTTATTTTTTGCAAAAGGTAGCTTAGAAAACAAACAAACCACGAAAAAATAAAAGGACAAATTACACCTAGACCTTATATTTTAACCCTTTACATTTTGTGACAAGCTGACGGAATGGTTTAAACTTGCTAATTTTGTGAACGTACACACACATGTTATTATTTGTATCACATATTTTAATATCCTCTCTGAATGGCACTGACATACATTAATAAGCACCGATGGTTTTATATCCAATCTAATGATTCAAGTGTCTTTTGCAAACAAATAATGAGGAAGTTGGTAAAAAGAATACTTTCTATTCACATTGGGCTTTGATATTGGTTTAGCCACATAATTTGGATACATGTTGCATACAAATAGAAGATTGTTACATTAGCTGTATGTTACTAATAAAAGATTTAGTAATGATTGTTCTGCATTTAACAATGTTCCTTATAACAAAAGACTTTAGAAAGACTTTACAATAACTGATAATTGATTCATCATGGAAGGTTGCTTTTCACTTATTTTTATTTGTCACTTGTTCCCAAATTCATTCATGAAGTTAGGCATTTTTGGGTCCAATTCTAATGTTTTTTTTTTTGTTTTTTGTAGATGACTTCGCTGCGTGGACTTGCAGAGATATTTTTGTGTATGGAGAAGAAATTGGACTTTCGTATAGAAGTAATATAATATTTTTGTCGTCTCTAGCTTTTGTGCAGTTAACTATTCCTGATACAGAAGACTATTGGCAGCGAACAAATAATTATTGGCATGGTAGATAGATCACCTTTTGCTGCTGTCCACTAAATTGATTTTTTGTTGTGGTACATAGATGTATTTTTGGCTTGGAACATACATCACCTTTTGTCGTGGTACAGATTACGATGGTAATTTGTACCATGCCAAATGGTCATTTCACATGGTATAGTAAATGTAATTTTTGTATATGGAGGGCTTTACTTTTTGTATGATTGTATATGTTGTATGGAATTATTATTTTAGTTTGGACAATAGTTCGTTTGTATGTACTTGGACAGTTAAAGTAATTTATTTTTTGTATACGGATGCAGATTGTGGAATGATTGATAATTTATGTATCATTTTATTTATATACGTATTACAGGTTGAATGAAATACAGACAGGTTATGGACACAGTATAATATTAACAATAAAACATAATATGTAGTTTTTGCCGACTAAACGTTTTGTAGCCAATAAAAAGGAAAAAAAAAAAAAAAAACATTTGGCTACTAAAAGTTTTGTAGCCAAAAGAAAATCAAACATTTGGCTACTAAATTTTTTTTAGGCAAAAGAAAAACAACCATTTGGCTACTAAATTTTTTGTAGCCAAAAGAAAATCAAACCTTTGGCTACTAAAAGTTTTGTAGCCAAAAGAAAATCAAACATTTGGCGACTAAAAAATTTTGTAGCCAAAAACAAAAGTTGAAGAATAAATATGACTTTTGGCGACTAAAAATTTAATAGCCAAAAATGTCGTAGTTTAGGCGACTAAATTTTTAGTAGCAAAAAATGTTGAAGTTTAGGCGACTAAATTTTTAGTAGCCAAAAGAAATAGTATTTGGCGACTAAAATTTTAGTAGCCAAAACACTAGTATTTGCTTTTGGCGACTAAAAAAATTAGTAGCTAAAAAGTTTTTGGCCACTAAATAATTAGCTTTTGGCGACAAAAAAATTAGTCGGCAAAAATGTATGTATTTAATTAATTTTCAAACCTATTGGCGACTAAATATTTAGTCGCCAAATGAGTACATTTGGCGACTAAATTAGGTTTAGTCGGCAATTATATTTCCCGACTACTCTTTGGCTACTAATTTCCCGACCAAAAAATTTAGTCGCTAAAGAGTATTGGCGACTAAAATATGACTTTTGGCGACTAAAAATTTAGTCGCCAAAAGTGAAAATTCTTGTAGTGAATTTTGATAATAAATTTATCACTTTATCTCAATTGAAAAAAGTTAGAACCAACAATGATACATCCCTGTAAAATTAGAACTCTAATTGAGTTCTAGTGAGGTGGAAAAAAAAAAAAAAAAAAAAAAAACACAAAATCAAAACGTCACATCAGATGAACCCCATATATACATTAGAGCTCATAAATAAGAGTTCCAAAACATTTTCCATATCATAAATGAGACCCCTTTTTTTGGGACCTCCACAACCCCTTTGGATTACAACCCGCACATACATCAATGGTTGTGATCCAAAGGGGTTGTGGAGGTCCCAAAAAAAGAGGTGCCAAGCATTTTTCATTATAAATACAAGGGAGAATAACACTGCAGTGATGTCAGTGTAATTTAATTATATATTAATAAAAAAATTTATAAATTTAATTATTAATAATATTAATAATTTTATTTATTTATTTATAAATATTTTTTGACTGAGCCACGTCAGTGTAATTCCCCTAAATACAAATGTGTTTGGTTTCAGTTTTCTGAATTCAGTTTTATGAAAATTGAGTTTTTTTGTTTTTCGTGTTTTTTTATAGTGAATATTTTCAAAATTATAATAATTATTTATACTTTTTTAGATGCACCTTACTTAAATGTATTTAAAAAGTAAAATATTTATGAAATTTTTTTTAAAAAAATTAATAAATACACAAAAATACAAAAAAATGTAACGAATTTTTTAATTTTTAATTTTTATATTTAGTGAATTTTTTTACAGATTTTTTTCATGAAAATTATACTTTCTAAGTGTATTTATGTTAGGTGTGTCTAAAAAATAAAAAAAATTGCTTAAAATATTAAAAAAATTCAATAAAAACAAAAAAATACGAAAAATAAGAAAGTAAAATTTTTTAAAAAATGTTTTCAAAAAACTGAAAACAAACAAGAAGTCCAAAATCTATCAGCTAGTCAACATCAAAAATTATAAACTTGCAACACCTACTCTCAAAATTTAGTCATTTATTCTACTAAATCCCTTATGGGTTAGATATTACATGTAAAACAAAATGAATTAAATAATAGTACATCTTTATAAATAATATAAAAATAAAATAATACTTTAATTAGGTTATTAAAAAGATTAATGAAACTTTAAAATAACAAATTATAAATTATAAACAAAATTAGACATTTGATACAAACAAACAAGTAGCTATTGTAAAATAAAAAAATAAAAAAATAGATATAGAATTTACAATAAAAAGAGTAGATAGAATAATGCAGAAATTTTGCTTTATCAACAACAACTAAACTTAATATATTGAGTATAATACTTTGCCAAAATAAAAAATAAAAAATATTGAGAATAATAAATAAATAAATAATTAAATATATTTAATAATAATAATAAAGTTAAATATATATATATATATATATATATAAAGTATATACAAATAATCAGTGTGTTTGGTTTTAATTTTCTGAATTCAATTTTCTAGAAATTGAGTTTTTGTTATTAGTATTTTTTTTTTGTTTTTATCGAATATTTTTTAAATTTCAAGTAATATTTTTTAAATTTTAAGTAATTTTTTTTAATTTTTTTAGATTCACCTTACTTACATGTATCTAAAAAGTTAAATATTTGTAAAAAAATATTTTAAAAATTTAATAAATATAAAAAAATACGAAAAATATACTGAATTTTTATATTTTTGGTATTTAGTGAATTTTTAAAGATTTTTTTTACAAAAATTATACTTTTTAAATGTATTTATATTAAGCATGTCTAAAAATTAAAAAAATTTATTAAAATATTAAAAAATTCAGTAAAAAAAAAAAAATATAAAAAAAAAAAATAATTTTTTTTAAAAAGTAAATTCTAAAAATCAAAACCAAGTAAAGTGAATTGTTTTAAAAAAAATATATATAAAAGAATTTAGAACTTTGTGGAGATATAGGGTTGGTTTGGGAAGTAGGTTGACTTTTTGACTATTTTAGTCCAAGACTAAAAAGTCTCGTTTGGGAAGAACTTTTTGACTTTTTAAACTTTTTATGAGAAAAAAATAGAATAATTATAAATTAAATGTAAAATTTTATCTTATTAAACTAAAAAACTTATTTTATTTATTTATTTTTGTGTAAAATAGCCCAAACCCAACCCACTCTTCTCCCCAAATGAACTAAGAAATATTGGGGTCAAACTGTAATCAAAGGCCATGGTTAAACCCTAAACCTTTGGAGCCTAAACCCCCAAACCACACAAACAAACCCTAAGATGAAGCAAGCAGATGAAACAGATGAAAAAGACGAAGCTTGAGATTATTGAATTCGTCTGAAACCCATCACGCATCTTGAAGTACATGTATTTATTTTTCTGAAGTCGTCTTTCTGATGATGGAGAATTGCTTAAATTTGTTGAGATTGCTTGAAATTTGCTTGATTATTGCTTGTGATTATTGTTTTTGTTTTTCGTCTCTTTGTTTTTTGGTGAATTGTTAAAAAATATTATTTTCTGTTTGGGGGAGTTTTTCGCAATGGCAGCTCCTTTGGTAGCCTACTGTGGATTATAGCGATCCCGAGTTTTTCCCTTTATGTACAGTATTCCGAACTTAGGTTCCGTGGTGTTGATTGTTGTTTATATCTTGTTTCCATCCTTTAATACTTTGTATTTGAGTTATAGGATGTGTTGGGCAGGTTTGTTACAAGTTAGGTGTGATTGGGAGCAAATGGTTGCTGCCCAAAATTTTGATCCTTCGCTCGAGCGAGCCTTTTGTCGCTCGAGCGAGCTCTTTGTTTTTGATCCTTCACTCGAGCCAGGGTTTATTCGCTCGAGCGAGAGTTGAGTTTTGTGTTTGGTGGCTCGAGCCAGGGTGTCTTCGCTCGAGCTTGCGTCTGCGTCTGGGTTTGGACCTGAGGGTTGCATTTCTTGGCTCGAGCGAGCTTTCCTTTGCTCGAGCGAGCGAGCTGTATGTTTTGGGTTTCTTCGCTCAAGCGAGCATTCTATCGCTCGAGCGTACTTCTGGGTTGCAGATCTGAAGCTTCGAATTGCTGGCTCGAGTGAGACTTTATTCGCTCGAGCGAGGGTTGTTTGTGTCTGGTCGCTCGAGCGACCAATCCTTCGCTCGAGCGAGCCTGTGTTATATTAGTAGACAGCAGCGGGTAAACACTTCACTTTTTCATCTCTTTTGATTTCAAAACCATAGATCCGAGCTCTCTCTCTCTCTCTCTACACACCTTCTCTCTAGGGATTGATCTACTTATAGTGTGTTTCTACCCTAATCCCTTTGTAAGAAAGATAGAGGGTTGTGTGGGCTATGTTTTAATCTGAAAATTTGTGGATTTGGAGCACTTTGGATATAGCGATCCCGGTTGTCCCTTTACTGTTCCGTTGTATTCCGGACTCGGTTCCGTGAAGTTGATAGTGGTAATTATCTTGTTTACGCCCTTTACTCTGTGTTTGGGTTTTGGGGATGTTTTGGGCAGGTGTGTTACAGGTTGATTGAGCCTTAGTCTCAATTCTAGTCGCCCAGGTTTTTGGTGTTGCGCTCGAGCGGATTATTCTACGCTCGAGCGGAGTTTGGTTTTTGGTTGTCTGCTTGAGCGGGCTTTCTTACGCTCGAGCGGGGTTTACACTCTTCCAATATTTTGTATCCCTGCAAAACTTCTGCAGGTGTGTTTTCTGCGCTCGAGCGGGTTTTCTGCGCTCGAGCTGGTTGCGCTCGAGCGGGATTGTTGGCGCTCGAGCGGGTAGTACATTTAGGATGTAAGTTCTGGGAGGGGGAGATCCACGCTCGAGCGGACTGGTTTTTATGCTCGAGCGGATGTGCTTTATTGTTGTGTCTTGGCGCTCGAGCGGTACTTCTTGCGCTCGAGCGGACCTAGTTATTTATTCTTTACGCTCGAGCGTTGTGTTCTCCGCTCGAGCGGGAATGTCGTATAACAGAAGGCAGTTGGGCATTTCTAAATCACTTTTTCATCCTCACTCTCTCTCTTACTTTTCAAAAACTCCATTTGAGAGCTTCTCTCTCTAAAGTTTTCACTTCTCTCTAAGTGTTGATCTAGCTAGAGTGTTTTCCAAACCTTTGGCCTTTACAAAAAAAGTTGTTGATCGTCGAGGGCTATCTTTGGATCTGGGAAACTTGTGATTTGGAGCATTTTCGTTTTCATCTCCTTCTTCGTTGGGTGTCAACTCTTGAGGTAGGGATTCCTACTCACTCTTATGGTCTTTGATATAGATTTTTGGTTGTTTTGATAAAGTGTCGAAGTGGGGTGATTTTGGGACTTAGGGTTTCAAAATGTAAAAACGGGATTTTGTTATTTTGACTCTAAAATGTGTAATTTGGGTTTCAAAATAATGAGATTGTTGTTGGTTGTTGATATATAGACCATTGGGTCAATATTGGGAAATGGGGTAGAAAACCCTAGTTTGTTGTATAAATTAATTGGTATAATTAATTTGGGAAAAGTGTTGTTATATGGAATTGAGTTAGAAATAATGGAATTGACTCATTATATGTTAGAATGGTAGAGTTGGATTTATGAATCGCTCACTTTGAAAACGTTGATATTTTATCTGTTGGAGCTCTTATTGTCTGTTTAGAAATAATTGCTTGGGCTACCGGTGGAGGGTAGTTTTGATTGTTGTAGACAATGCATGATGATTAGGCAAACTAAAACTAATCAATTGGATATGTCATAGAATATGACGGTTGACAAAATACATTAACGTTATGTGTTGATTGATTGTGTATATGACTTGTATGTATATACCTTGTGTGTGTGGGAGGAGATAGGGGATGTACTCCACGGTTTAGGGGAAGATAGGGGATGGACCTCTAAACCGGTTGTTGATTGGGAGGAGATAGGGGATGGACTCCATTGATACAGCTCATATGCTTGTCAGTTAATGTGTTGATATAGCTAATATGCTTATCTAAGGAAGTGTTGATACAACTCATATGTTTATCATTAGAAGTGTTGATATAGCTAATATGCCTATCTGTTGAAAAGTGGATACAGCTTGTATGCTTATCCGTTGAGATGTTGATACAACTATTATGTTTATCTATTGTAAAATGGGAAACGTTTAATATGAGTCACTGTCTCATATAAGTGGTTGGCCAGGTTCTGAGCCGTTGATGTAAATTGTGAAGTTGATAAGAAATGGAAAATGAAACGAAACATGAACATAGTGGTCATGAAGTGGAAAATGGGTTATAAATTGATTTATGGGAATTGAACATTTATCAATTGCTAATGTCTTAGTCATTGCTCATACTGTGTTTAGCATATCTCTACTGGGCGTTGGCTCACCCTATATGGGACACCATTTTCAGGTACAGGTAGCATGCCACCTCCAAGGACATAGCTTGGATGTTGAGAATGAGAGTTGAAGACTCTTTTGTTTATTTTGTTTGTATTACATGTATATCAAGCCAAGGGCTTCTTTTGTATAGAGTTAGCACTCTCCTTATGTGTAACCAAGTGTTAACTTGGAAAGTTGTAAGCCCGTAGGGCATTTGTTTTTGTTGTTAACATGTAATACTTTTGTAAGAACTACTTTGATAAATAGAAATAGTTGATTTCTCTTGTATCAATTCATGTCTTTCGTGATGGGTTTTATGTATTATTTTGAGAGCGTTACATTGGATTTTCACTATCTTGTCCATTTGAGCTCTTCATTTCGAGGTAGGGATACCCTACTCCATTTTATGAGCTTTGTCTTTAATTTTTGGCATTTTGATATGTTGGGGTTGTTGGGTAATTTTGGAAAAGTTAGGGATTAATTTGTAAATTATAGAAAGGGGGTTTTCAAAATATTAACTCCTATGGGTGTATGAGACCAACAAAAATGGAATTAATGTTGTTGCATTGGTGAAATCAAACCTTAGGGTTGATATGTGAAATATGGGAAAATGCCCTAATTATTATGATAAATTAATTTGTATAATTAATTTTAGGAAAAGAGAAATTGGGTTGAGAATATTGAAATTGGAAAATTATGGGATTGAATGGTGTTGTTGGATTAATTTATCACTCACCTATGAAAATGTTGATATTATATCCATTTGATGCATTTATTTTCTGTTTAGAAATAATTGCTTTGGGCTATCGGTGGAGGATAGTCTTGAATGTTGTAGACAATGCATGATGATTAGGCGAACTAAACTAATCAATTGAATATGTCATCGAATATGGCGGTTGGAATAATACATCAAATTTATGTATTGATTGACCTTGTATATGATATGTGTTTATATACATTTTGTTGTGTGGGAGGAGATAGGGGATGTACTCCACAGTTTAGGGGAAGATAGGGGATGGACTCCTAAACCGGACATTGTTTGGGAGGAGATAGGGGATGTACTCCATTGATACAGCAAATATGTGTATCTATTGAAGTATTGATATAGCAAATCTGTATATCATATATGAAGTATGGAAGTGTTTTGTTTGAGATTGATACAGCAATTATGTGTATCTATTGTGAGGTAAGAAGTGTTTATTATGAGTTGTTATCCCAATTGAAATGGATGTACTATTAATATGAGATGTAATCTCATTTAAATTATCTTGCCAGGTTCTGAGCCACGTTTATGAAATGAGTTGATAAGTAAAGTAAAGTGGAATGTAACATGGACATGATTGTCATGGAACTGTAATATGATATAGATTGGTTTATAAGTGTTGACCATCCATCAAATGCTATAATTTTAGTCATTGCGTATAGTTGGTTTAGTATATTTCTACTGGGCTATGACTCACCCTATATGGGACATCATTTTCAGGTACAGATGGTATGCCACCTCCAAGGACGTAGCTTGGGAGGCTAGAGGCTGATAGACTTTTTGTGTTATATTTTGTTGTATTACATATAAATCCAAGCCGAGGGTTTAAAGTGTAACTGAGTTAGTACTCTATTTTGTGACCACGTGTTGGCTTGGAAAGTTGTAAGCCCCTAGGGCATTTACTTTTATTGTCAACATGTAATACTTCTGTACTTGATTACTCTGATGAATGGAAAGATGTTTATTTCTCTTATATCAATGCATGTCAGGAATGGTGGATTTTATGTATTATTTTGAGGGCGTTACATGGATGCTCTAAGTTTTTTTATCTTTACTTTATATTGTTTTGATTATGTTATTCTCAATTGCTTTCAAGGTTTTGTATGTTAACAAAGTTGTGCATCAGTATACAATTATTTTAAGCTTGTTAACAAACAAAACTAGAAATGCTGGCACACGCGATGTGTGTGCATAGGATTGGTGAAAAATGTTGTGAAGAGTCCAATTCAATTAAGATCTGAAAACTAAAACATTTTTTGAGCTATGTAAAATGCGTGGTTAATGCAAAATTTTAATTTTCATGTTTGCCACCAAAATTTGTGAAACCGTATCTGTTAAAAATAGCATGATGGAGTTCACAACAACTTGGGTGCTCATGTTATATAATATACTAGAATCTTGTTTTTATACATTTTTTTGGGGGTTATTTTTGAGTGGTGTTGGTGGTTAAGTTTGCTGGTTGAAGAACCAAAACCAAGATTGATAGGTCGTTTGAGTATTCTTTTGTGCATCCCATGATCATAGTCTAGAAAGCATAGATACGGATATGAGATACGGATACGATACGATACGATATGGATACGACGATACAGCAAAACCTAAAAAAGTAGGATATGGGTACGGTTAGGATATGTTTGTAAAAAATAAAAAGTAAATAAATTATTAGTAGTGAGTTACACATAAGCTCAAGAATATTGAGAAACCACAGTAACTTTATAATGCAAAATACTAATATTTAAGAATTAGGTATTAATTTAAAAAAGTAGCTAGTTTAGTTTTTAAATTTTCAATAGGTCTTGCAAATATTTCATTTCAATATCAAGTCTAATATGTTGATATTATAATATCAAAACAATCCACAACTTGACCCTATGCTTTTTCCTTTTGCACTAGTCAAAAATATTCTATGCAAGTTTATTTGCTTATTTATTTATTGATATTTAGTTTTACTATTGTTATATTATCTTATTAATCTTTAATTCTATGTAGTTGTAGGGGACATGCATGATACAATGAAGATATGTTAATTTGATGAATTCTATTACTTTAGCTTACTATGTTATTTTTATAAAAAAAACTAAGCAAAGTATTGTAAAAATATTCTATTTATCCTCGCAATTATATTATATTATATTATGATGTTATGTAAGAAATGATACAATTCTAATTTCGTAAAAGGAGTAATATGTGACTTGGAGTATTTGATACTTCAAAATTAATTAAGAAGTATCCGATAATATATGACTTGGAGCATCCGATACTTTTAATAAGTATCTGATACCTATCTGCAAGTATCTGAGGAGTATCGGTATCCGATACAGATACCATACGGATACGTCTTCCTATTTGAAGTATCCGTGCTTCATAGATCATAGTTGAGGCTGCTGTTTCAATGTGTGGATGTATTAGTTTCTTTATTATTTGAAAACTTAAGAATCCTTGACGATATTGTTAGTGACTGCATTATTATCTACTGGTTGATTTATGCAGAAGTAGTCCTTTTACAAAAGATGAGTTTGATTTCTTAAAATGTGGACAAAATTGAGAAGGTTAAAAAGAATTCTTCTAACCAGCCTTCACTCTTGGAAGCTGACCAAGAGATTGAAGATAGAAATGAGGACAAGTCAATTACATACAAAAAAAAGAAGAGAAAGGAAGAACGCAAGCAAGAGGACATACAATTGGAAATTGAGGAGGGGAAAAGATGAAGAAGTTAAAGAACGTTTTGTTTGGTTCTTTGTACTCCCTAGTTGAGTTTGGAGAGGAAGATGACGAGGAATTGAGAGATGGGGTTGACAAAAGTTCTGCTTTGTTCTTTACAAATAAGTCTGCGAATAGCGTACTTTCTATTTATGAAGATGATGCAGAATTCCGGGAGAGTAGTGATGATGATGACGAAGCTGGGCAAAGGAAATCTGTATGGGTGGATGAAGAAGAAGAAAAGGCCAGTATAAATACAACTAAAGTCAACAGATTGAGGAAGTTGAGGAAGGAATAGGACGAGATTGTTATCTTTGGTTCTGCATATGTGTCCAGATTAAGGGCTCATCATATAAAATTGAACCCAGGAACAGAGTGGGCCCAACTTGATTCATAGCGCCAAGGAATTATAGCTCTGATGATAAAGATTCTGATATAGGAAATGCGGCAGTTCTTGCAAGCGGTTATAAAGATGTGGAAGTTGTCGATGACATTCTTCGAACAAATGAGGACCTTGTTGTGAAGAGCAGTGTGAAGCTATTGCCTGGACTCCTTGAGTACTCGAGATTAGTAGATGCAAATGTAGATGAACTTTCCAATGCTCCAATAAATTCAGTTCAGTTCCACAGAAACGCCCAATTGGTCCTTACTGTTGGATTAGATAAAAAACTCAGATTTTTTCAGATAGATGGCAAAAGAAACACCAAAATACAAAGCATATGATTGTCCCATTCAAAAGGCATGTTTCTTACCTGATGGATCTCAAGTGATAGCATCAAGAAGAAGAAAGTTTTTCTATAGTTTTGATCTAGTGAAAGCTGCGGTAGATAAAATAGGTTCACTGATTGGCTGGGAAGAGAAGAGCTTGGAAGTTTTTGAGGTTTCACCCGATTCTAATACAATTGCGTTTGTGGGTAAAGAAGGGTATATTTTGTTAGTGTCATTCAAATCAAAATTTGAAGTAGGAAAAAAAAATGATGACTGAGGAACCATGACCATGAGGCTTGTGCAGAGAGAAGACAACCACAAAATTAAAAAAACCAAACCTTTTGCAGTTTGCTTCTTCGCATAACCCTTCACCACTTCCAAATGTCTGTCACTTCGATGGCTTGCTTCTTCGCATCCAGTCTAGTTATATCCTTCCAAAATTCAATGATAACCTTAGGCACGTGTTTATCATGAACCGAATACATATTCCTTACCTTTCAGAAGCTAGTCTAAGGCATCCTGAATCAACAAAAGTTTGGATAGAGTTTCGATTCCTACAAATTACACAAAATAGTTAGAAATTTTCAAATCCAACAAATACAAAAAACTAAAGCTAAACGAGTATAAAATTCAAATCGTAGCCATTTCTGGTTGATTTAGAGTTTGTTGGTGTCCTGAAGCCATTTTCTCTTTCTTCATGTTTTCCTCGAAAACCTACAATTCCTTCCTTCGTTTTTGTTTCCCCGCTATGCCCTTTTCTCCATAAAATAGCATCGTCATCTTGTCCGACAACACTGGCACACTTAGAAGACATAAAAAAAAATCATAAAATTTCATTAAAAAATCATAGAAACAATCTAGTTTTCTTCTTGAAAAAATAAAGATCAGATAATCAGAAACATATTGAAAACACGCTTTTCAGTATTGAAAAGCATTTGAAAAGTATGTTTCTGATTATCTGATCTTTGTTTTTTCAAGAAGAAAACTATATTATTTCTATGAATTTTTAATGAAATTTTACGATTTTTTTATGTCTTGTAGGTGTGCCTGTGTTGTCAGACAAGATGATGATGCTATTTTATAGGAAAAAGGGCATGGCGGAGAAATAGAAGCGAATGAAGGAATGAGAGGTTTTTTAGGCAAATAGGAAGAAGGAGAAAGTGGCTTTGGAACATTAGGAAACTCTGAATCAACCAGAAATGGGTACGATTTGAATGTTATACTGGTTTAGCTTTAGTTTTTTTTTTTGTTTGATTTGAAAATTTATAACTATTTTGTATAATTTATAGGAATCAAAACTCTATCCAAAGTTTTGTTGATTCAGGACGTCCTAGACCAGCTTTTGAAAGGTGGGGAATATGTATTCGGTTCGTGATAAACATGTGCCTTAAGCTATCACTGAACTTTGGAAGGGTATGACTGGATTGGATGCGGAGAAGCAAGCTGCTGAAGTGACAGACATCTTGGAAGTGGTGAAGGGTTAGTCTTTAAAGACAGGGAACCATCTGCCCATTTAAGAACAGCCTGAGGTGAGTGAGTCTCTCTCTCTCTCTGAAATTCTATCCCTCCAAGAGACAGCTGTTCTACGACAAAATCTCTGTTTGCTCTTAGAGTTAGCTTTGATTCAATATTAAACAAAAAAAATATCATAATAACCGTTACATAATACAAAAATATATTATTATGTTTACTCTTAGAGTTAGCTTTGATTCAAAATTAGACAAAAATTATCATAATAACTTCACATAATACAAAAATATATTATTATATTAGGATTTAAGTTTATATAAGAGATGTGAGTTATATATACTAAAATATTTTTATATCATGTGATTATCATTGTCAATGTGTTATTTTTTGTTTAAGTTTGAACAAAAATTATGAATAAATTGTAAAAAACTGAAAACATGAAAGGTGAAAGTATAAAAATGGCCAAACTTAAAAACGCCAAAGTATAATTACTTATTCAAAATTTTAATAATAAGTAATGGAGTGATTATTTAAAATTGTTCAAATTAAAATTAAAAAAAATAAAATGAAATTTTTCTCAAATTAAATTAATCAAAAATAATTTACCTAACAAATTTGTAATTATTTGGGTTGAATAATCAAATTAAAATTGATTGGTGTTTAGGAACTTGGGTTTGGGATTTTTTTTTTTTGATTTTTTTCATTAAAAGACAAACTTTTTGCAAAACCAAAAAAAACACATCCAAACAAAATATCACATCCAACCCCATAATCATTTAACTTTTTCTCTTACAAACATCACATTAAATCACAAAAAAATCTAACTATCTTCCCGAACACAAAATTTTTTTTCTCCAATAATATCCTACAACTAAAAAATTCTACATAAAAATTCACTTCCCAAACACTCACAAAATGTAAAATACAAAACAATAAAGTTTGAGTGTAGTAAAAACGTTGTGTAAAACATCTCCAAAGTCATATAAGATGTTAAGAAGAAGGACTTTTCTTAAGTGTGCCTTGCATATGGTATGCAAGGCACTTACACCCTTCTATTTTGCATTTACACATTTGTATGTATTGGGTTATATCAAAATATTTGAAAACTTACACATTGGTGACCTGCTAAGCAGGTCACTTTCCAGGTAAATTAATAAAATAATATATTATATGACTAAAGGTGTAAATGGTCACAAAAAATGTATAAGTTTTCACAAAATGCGTATATTTTCACGAAAGGCGTAAGGAATTTCAGAAAAAGGCGTAACTGATTTCTGAAAACTTACGCGTTTTGTGAAAACTTACACCTTTTATAAAAACTTACACCTTTTCTGAAAACTTACACCTTTTTCTGAAAACTTACGCCTACTGTGAAATCATTTACACCTTTTATGAACACTTACTCCTTTTGTGAGTTGACTTACCAAAGGTGTAAACAAACGAAAACTTACACATTTTGCTTAAGCTTACACCTTTTCGTGAAAATACTTACACCATTTTTGAAAAGTTACTCCTTTTGTGTAAGAATTTTTGGCATAACATTTATACTTTTGCTTCAAACTTACACCTTTTGTGGAAGCCCAACTTAAAGCTTTTTCGGAAGTCACTTATACCTTTTGTGAAAAAATAAATTCATCAAATTTACACATTTTGCTTAAGCTTATACCTTTTTGTGGAAGTGCTTATATTTTTTTTGAAAAGTTACTCCTTTTGTGTAAGAATTTTTGGCATAACATTTATATTTTTTCTTCGAACTTACACCTTTTGTGGAAGCCCAACTTAAAACTTTTTCGGAAGTCACTTATACCTTTTGTGAAAAAATAAATTCATCAAATTTACACCTTTTGCTTAAGCTTATACCTTTTCGTGGAAGTGCTTATATTTTTTTTGAAAAGTTACTCCTTTTGTGTAAGAATTTTTGGCATAACATTTATACTTTTTCTTCGAACTTACACCTTTTGTGGAAGCCCAACTTAAAGCTTTTTCGGAAGTCACTTATACCTTTTGTGAAAAAATAAATTCATCAAATTTACACCTTTTGCTTAAGCTTATACCTTTTCGTGGAAGTGCTTATATTTTTTTTGAAAAGTTACTCCTTTTGTGTAAGAATTTTTGGCATAACATTTATACCTTTTCTTCGAACTTACACCTTTTGTGGAAGCCCAACTTAAAGCTTTTTCGGAAGTCACTTATACCTTTTGTGAAAAAATAAATTCATCAAATTTACACCTTTTGCTTAACCTTATACCTTTTCGTGGAAGTGCTTATATTTTTTTTGAAAAGTTACTCCTTTTGTGAAATAATTTTTGTCATAAGATTTATACTTTTTCTTCAAACTTACACCTTTTGTGAAAGAGTAGATAAGCACAAAAGTATAAATGTTATGCCAAAAATTCTTACACAAAAGGAGTAACTTTTCAAAAATGGTGTAAGTATTTTCACGAAAAGGTGTAAGCTTAAGCAAAAGGTGTAAATTTGATGAATTTTTTTTTTCACAAAAGGTATAAGTGACTTCCGAAATAACTTTAAGTTGGGCTTTCACAAAAGGTGTAAGTTCGAAGAAAAAGTATAAATCTTATGCCAAAAATTCTTACACAAAAGGAGTAACTTTTCAAAAATGGTGTAAATATTTTCACGAAAAGTATGAAGGAGTAACATTTCAAAGTGTTCATAACCACAAAAGGAGTAACAAAGGGTTCATTTCAAAATGTTCGTAAACACAGAAGGAGTAACATATGTTCATTTCAAAGTAGTAAACACAAAAGGAGTAACATTTCGAAGTGTTCATAAACAAATTGAGACAACCATTGAACAAATCAAAGGGTTCGTGACCCCCGCTGACCACCCAAGCGTCGGTGGGCTCCGGTGCTCACAGTCTTCTGAGATCGGCACCTCCACGGGCACCACCGCCGCAAATCAAAGGTTTTTTGAAAGATTGGCTATCGATCTTGGTCTCTCTGTGTCGATGTCGGCCTATTCTCCGTCGATGTCGGTCTCTCTTTGTCGATCCCTGTTTATCTCGGTCTGTCTCCAGCGATCTTGGTCTGTCTATGTCCATGTGGGTCTCTTCTCTGTCGATCTCTGTCGATTTCGGTCCGTCTGTCGATCACTGTCCATCTAGGTCTCTATGTCTGTTGATCTCAGTCTATCTCTCTCTCTCTCTCTGTTTGTCTGTTGCTCTATATTAAAAACGGTTCTCTTTTACATTGACATACTTGGTTGGATTTGGACTCGGAGTCTGTAGACACCCCATTTTTGACTGCCCTCAAGACTTGGGCGCTACTGATGGTTTGCTCGGTGTTGGAAACTGCGCAGGGCAAAGGTTCAGTTTCTTCGGCAAAGAGAGAGACAAATCTCAACTTCACACCCCATTTTGGACCAAAATTATTTTGGATGGTTTTTAGACCTTAAAACCCTCTCTTTCAAAACATTTTGAAATAAAGTTCCTACGATGTTCTGACGCTCGCATTTCGATAAATGTTGCGTTTTTCGGTAAACCGAGCAAGGACAAAGTGGAGATGAAAAAGTGGAGATGAATGAAATCTTTGAAAAATCTTTCAAAACACCTTACTTAGGGGTTTGAAGTTGAAGAAAAGAGGAGAAGAGGGGGGAAACCAAGTTGGAGAAGAAGTTCGGCATGAATCCGGGTAGAAGAGGGTCGAGCAGCCCTTGCTGAATCGGGCTGATTCATTTGCATACTTGGATTTTAGCTATGGGGCCACCACCGTTGGAAAGCTTACTTCTGGGGCTTCATTTTGCACTCAAGAATCTCTTAAAGCCAAGTCCGGGTGGGGGAGATATGATCAGTTGAAGGTGGGCATCATCCCGGTTGGATCGAATCTGCGCGGCTTCACCAAAATGGGCATAACTTTTTCCACAGGAGGAATTTTAATGCAAGGTTTGCGCCATTGGAAAGCTAACTTCCGGGGCTTCAATCTAGACATCCACCGGCACCTTTTGACCTCATCGGCCACCCATCGGCCATCCATTTAGCCGACCGGCCAAATAAATGGCCGACCGGCCAGTAAAAGTAGCCGACCGGCCAATTTTGCTAGCCGACGACCTTCCGGAGTATTCTACAGATTGAGTGGATTCCAGCTGTGCCAGCTGGAGGGCACAGACTGGATCCTCCATACACGTGTATGGAGGATCTTGGCTTTTGGTTTTGAAGCTTCTAAGAGAAGTCTTACTCCCTTGGCTCTATAAAGCAAGCCCTCCTCTTCCATAATTAGGGTTCTGAAATTCCGGAGGAGACATACACTCTCCCCCCTTGTATCTCTCCATTTTAGCCTCAAAGTATAAGGTTCTTGGCTCCATTCCTACACCAACACCTAGCACCACCCCACCACCTCCATTCCAGCAGCTTGGAGGCTCTTCTCAGAGGCTTGGAGGCACCATTTCTTAGTTCAAAAGGCAGCCAAGGAGTAGTCTTCAAGGGTAAGTTCATTTCCCCTCTCTTTTGGCCTTATTTTGTACCATTGCTTAGCCCTATTTTCTTGCTTTTTTGAGCCCCGACCAAAACTGAAAATGTCATTTTTTTGAGCTATATTCCATGTTTCATTAAGGGCTCATTGCAGTTTGAAGCTTATTTTTGGCACTTGCTTCATTATCCTCTTGAATGCCATTATTTTGCATGATATTTTTAGCCTATGTGTGATCTGTTTTGGAGCATGTCATAAACTGTAGATAGGCTTATTTTGAGCCCTTCTTCAACATTGAAGAAGGGCTCAACACTGTTGGGGACCTCCATGTATCATTTGCCATTGTACCCCTCTTTGGTCCCCATTTTTGCATGATTTATTAGCTTATTAAGCTTCTGTTTTTCGACCTTGATCAGAGCTGAAAGTGCCATATTTTGACCCCCTTGTCATGTTTCATTAAGGGTCTTTGGCTGTTTGATGAATATTTTGTATACTTTGTGTTATAGCCTCTTTTGAGCCTCATCTTGCATGACATTTTGAGTGTGTTTGTATACTGTTTTGGGGGCTGCCATAAACTGTACATAGTCATATTTTTGGTCCCTATTCAGTGTTGTAGAAGGGTCTTTTTCTGTTTGGGCTTTGAATCTACCACTTGCTTCATTGCCTCCCTTGCGGAGCCATTTTTGTATGCTAATTTAGTCCCACTTGTGCTTACTGTTTGGCCATGCTTTGGACTGTAAAAATGCTTATTTTGGGGCTGCCTTGCTTCTGTCTTCTCATTCCATGTACCAATTATGCATGCTTTGTATAGCTGTAAGCCATTTCATGTACCTAGTTTTGCATTTCGGGAGAGATTCCATGCATCGGGTGTCATTTCGCCTTGTTTCGGGGCTGTTTTCCCCCCCTCATTTTGCTACTGATTTTTGCATATTTGCATATGTCATATTCCATGTTTTGCCATGTCTTGTTAGAGTGGCATTCCGTGCCGTAGGTTCGGTCCTCGGTTTGCGTGCACGCGTGCACGCACTTCGAGTTGTCTCATTTTCATCTTATGGCCACTGATATGAGTGTGGCTGAGGTCAACTTGTATCGGTGTAAGCCCATTTTGCATTGTGTATGCCATGTTACAATGCGTTGTGCATGTTATGTTGTTGCATTGTGTCATGCCTTGCATGCTTGTTCGCATACTCATATTGCATACTTAGCTCGCATGCTTAGGTTGCATTTGGCATGCATCCCTTGCCTCTTGATCGAGCATGATGGAGGTTGGGGCCTTTGATGTGTTTTGTGCTTGCATTTCATTTGATATCAAAGTTGCTAATTTGGCTTTTGGGCCATCATGCATTGAAATGCGTGATTGATGGCCCGAGGGTCGAGGGCCATGCTCCCTTGAGTCCATTGCATGATAGGGAGTGTGTTCATGCACACATTTGCTTGAAATTCCATGCCATACACTGCTTGCCCTCTGCTGCTGTCAATTGCAGGTTCTACAGGAAGTTTTGGCTGGTCGGCTACATAGAGTGCCGACCGGCCAGGGATTTTTGGCCGATAACTTCATCAGAGGTCGGTGACCTTTTCCCATGGCCGGTGGCCATCCCTCCCAGCCGGTGGTGTTCCACAGTGTGCAAAGAACCTGTCCTAAGACTTGTGCAATTTTCAGAGAAGCTAAGCAGTGTAAACAGAGGCAACAGTGTTATGGCAGCGAATTTCCGGGCGAGACGAATCAAGCATGCATCGTTCGCGCATCCCGAGGCGGGGCTGCGGCCTTTTCCCTTTTGCATTTAATTTGTTAATTAAATTAGAAGTTTTGTAGTAATTAATTAGCTAGGATAGTTGATTTATTATTCGGACTGTATTATTCTTTTGGTCCCTCCGTGTGGGGGCGTATTTGTAATAAGTGTGTGTGAGTGGTGTGTATGTCTTCCAACCTCCACTTCTTTCTCCCTTTTATTTACCTGCTTATGATGGTAGATTAGGGCATATTTAAATTAGCATAACAGTATGATAGCATGCGTGCATCCATACATCCGTTTACATGCAGCGGGCTCAGCGCATCATACTAACTGCATTAGTATTTCAATTCCAAATTGAATACATGCTGCCTGTGTATTACACATGCCATGTTTAGGATAGCCGAGCCTGTCTAGATTGCATCTTTGCTTGTGTTGCATTAGCCACTTAACATGAACTAGGATCATGCATTTGATTACTAACTGGTTTCTGTTTTGGCTTGGAGTACTAGGTGAGCTGTTATGCTTTAGCATACCGCATGCGTGTGAGTGTTGTCATAATAGCATGATTACCATGAGGCTAGCTGCTTATGTGATATAACTGCTTGAATGCCTGTGGATGGAGGTCGAACTACCTAAATTGGAATGATGCATTAAAACTGCGAGTTTTAAGCCCACTTAAGGGTGGCAAAAATCTACATTTTTAGCCTACTTGCGAGTAGCAAACCATTTTCAAAACAAACATTAAATGTTTTGTTCCAATTTAGGCGATTTGGTCTATACTTGTTTGCTTAATAACCGGAATAAGAACACATAATGTTTTCAAAATCAGATATCATGGTTAGTAGAGGCCGATCTTCGGATCGGGCGAGAGGGGGTGCTCACAGCTGACCTTCCCCAATCGTACCCAAGTTCCCGAGCCGAGGCAACTTTGGTGATGACGGACACGTGGCCTTTGGCACCGAGTCAGGGTTTCCTAAATTCCCCCATAAAAAATATTTAGGTGGCGACTCTGTATCTGGCAAAGCAGTTCATGTTTGGCACTTCTTTTCAAAAATCTGTTTCTCAAAACGATTTGCCGGATTTGGACTCTTTGGTTCAGATTTAGAACCGCGACAAATCGAGTCCGAACTGTAGCGAGGTCCCCCGCGGGCTTGTTACAGAGTCGCTATTCCAAGCCCTCCCAGACTCGTCTTCTCTGAAACGGAGTTCTACTGGGAGAAAGGCCAAGCCCTCTGAAACGCCCTTCTCTCTCACATTGCCATTATCTGAACAAGGCAAATACAGTGTGATTGGATTTTAGGAACTTACAGGTTTTCGGGGGAAAAAATGGAACTTAGACGTTTTGCGAAGTTACTTACGTCTCTTTGTGGCATAAGATTTATACTTTTTCTTCGAACTTACACCGTTTGTGAAAGCCCAACTTTAAAGCTTTTTCGGAAGTCACTTATACCTTTTGTGAAAAAAAAAATTCATCAAATTTACACATTTTGCTTAAGGTTACACCTTTTCGTGGAAGTGCTTACACTATTTCTGAAAACTTACTCCTTTTGTGTAAGAATTTTTGTCATAAGATTTATAATTTTTCTCCGAACTTACATCTTTTGTGAAAGCCCAACTTAAAGCTATACAATTTATATTATTTTAATCCTCTCCTGCAATTCGTTCCTCCAGCCATCTACCTATACCACACTAATCCACAACCACAATATCATAAATACAAGGGAATAACATTGCAGTAATGTTAGTGTAATTTAATTATATATTAATGAAAAAATTTATAATTTTAATTATTAATATTGTTTAATTCCCCCTAAGTACAAAACAAGGCCAAAATCTATCAGCTAGTCAACATCAAAAGTTATAAAATTGCAACACCTACTCTCTCAAAAATTAGTCATTTATTCTACTATATCCCTTATAGGTTGGATATTACATGTAAAACCAAATAAATTAAATAATAGTACATCTTTATAAGTAATATTAAAATAAGATAATACTTTAATTAGATTGTTAAAAAAATTAATGAAAACTTTAAAATAACAAATTATAAATTATAAACAAAATTAGACATTTATGGGTTGTTTGGAATGACCTAAATAAGTACACTTTTTTGTTTTTTTACGAAAAGATGTGCAGAAAAGTAGAGAGATGATGTGATGGAAAAAAGATAAAAAGATAAAAAGATGAATTATTTTGTGTATGCCAAACTTGACCTAAACAAACAAGTAGCTATTGTAAAATATATATATATATATATATATATATGTATATAGAATTTACAATAAAAAGAGTAGATAGAATAACTCGAGAAATTTTGCGTTGTATCAACAACAACTAAACTTAATATATTGAGTATAAAAAAAAAAAAATAAATAAATTTAATAATAATAATAAAGTTAAAAAAACTAAAAAATATATAAAAAGTACATACAAATAATTGTTTTCAAAAAAAATGTAAAAGAATTTAGAACTTTGCAAAGATATAGTAAGAAATATTGGGGTCAAACTATAATCAAAGGCCATGGATGCTTTATCTCTCTCTAAACCCTAAACCCTTTGGAGCCTAAACCCCCAAACCACACAAACAAACCCTAAGACGAAGCAAGCAGATGAAGCAGATGAAAAAGACGAAGCTTAAGATTCCTGAAATCGTCTGAAACCCCTCATGCATCTTGAAGTCCATGTATTTATTTTTCTGAAATCGTCTTTTTGATGGTGGAGAATTGCTTAAATTTGTTGAGATTGCTTGAAATTTGTTTGATATTGCTTGATTATTGTTTGTGATTATTGTTGTTGTTTTTAGTCTCTTTGTTTTTTTGGTGAATTGTTAAAAAATATTATTTTCTGTTTGGGGGAGTTTTTGGCAATGACAGCTCCTTTGGTAGCCCACTGTGGATGCTCTAAGCTTTTTTATCTTTACCTTGTATTGTTTTGATTCTGTTATTCTCAATTGTTTTCAAGGTTTTGTATGTAACAAAGTTGTGCATCAGTACACAATTATTTTAAGCTTGTTAACAAACAAAACTAGAAGTGGTGGCAGATGCGATGTGTGTGCATAGGATTGGTGAAAAGTGTTGTGAAGAGTCCAATTCAATTCAAAATATGAAAACTGAAACAGTTTTTTGAGCTATGTAAAATGTGTGGTTAATTCAAAATTTTAATTTTCATGTTTGCCACCAAAATTTGTGAAACCGAATCTGTTAAAAATAGCATGATGGAGTTCTCAACAACTTGGGTGCTCATGTTATATTAGAGAATAGAATCTTGTTTGTATACAAGTGTTTTTTGGGGGTATTTTTGAGTGGTGTTGGTCGTTAAGTTTGCTGGTTGAAGAACCAAAACCAAGATTGATGGGTTGTTTGAGTATTCTTTTGTGCATCCCATATGATCGTAGTTGAGGCTGCTGTTTCAATGTGTGGATGTGTTAGTTTCTTTATTATTTGAAAACTTGAGAATCCTTGTCCTGTTGATATTGTTGGTGACTGCATTATTATCTACTGGTTGATTTATGCAGAAGTAGCCCTTTAACAAAATGTGGACCAACTTGAGAAGGTTAAAAGGAAGGCTTCTGACCAGCCTTCACTCTTGGAAGCTGACCAAGAGATTGAAGATAGAAAAGAGGACAAGAGTCAATTACATACAAAATAAAGAAGAGAAAGGAAGAGCGCAAGCAAGAGGACAACCAATTGGAAATTGAGGAGGGGAAAAAAAATGAAGAAGTTTGAGAACTTTCTGTTTGGTTCTTTGGACTCCCCAGTTGAGTTTGGAAAGGAAGATGATGAGGAACTGAGAGATGGGGTTGACAAAAGTTCTGCTTTGTTCTTTACAGATAAGGCTGCAAATAGCGTACTTTCTGTTTATGAAGATGATGCAGAATTCCGGGAGAGTAGTGATGATGAAGACGAAACTGGGCAAAGGAAACCTGTATGGGTGGATGATGAAGAAGAAAAGGCCAGTATAAATATAGCTAAAGTCCAACAGATTGAGGAAGCTGAGGAAGGAAGGGGACGAGAGTGTGATCTCTGGTTCTGCGTATGTGTCCAGATTAAGGGCTCATCATGTAAAATTGAACCCGGGAACAGAGTGGGCCCAACTTGATTCACAGCCAAGGAATTACAGCTCTGATGATGAAGATTTTGATATAGAAAATGGGGTAGTTCTTGCATGCGATTGTAAAGATGTTGAAGGTGTAGATGACATTCTTCGAACAAATGAGGACCTTGTTGTGAAGAGCAGTGTGAAGCTATTGCCTGGACTCCTTGAGTACTCGAGACTAGTAGATGCAAATTCAGATGATCTTTCCAATGCTCCAATAAATTCAGTTCAGTTCCATAGAAACTCTCAATTGCTCCTTACTGTTGGATTAGATAACAAACTCAGATTTTTTCAGATAGATGTCAAAAGGAACACCAAAATACAAAGCATTTTCCTAGATGATTGTCCCATTCAAAAGGCATGTTTCTTACCTGATGGATCTCAAGTAATAGCATCAGGAAGAAGAAAGTTCTTCTATAGTTTCGATCTAGTGAAAGCTACGGTAGATAAAATAGGTCCATTGACTGGCCGGGAAGAGAAGAGCTTGGAAGTTTTTGAGGTTTCGCCCAATTCTAATACAATTGCGTTTGTGGGTAATGAAGGGTATATTTTGTTAGTTTCATCCAAAACAACGGAACTTATTGGAACACTCAAAATGAATGGCACAGCTCGATCATTAGCGTTTGTGGGTAATGAAGGGTACATATAGATAGAGTTTATATAAAAAAAGGAAAGAAAGAAAAAAGAAAAGAAAAACAAATATCTTTTCAAGCACGGAATTCTTAATTCTTTGCAAAGACATTTTTATTTGTTTCTCAAGAAGAATCATTTGTCGCTTCTTTCTATTTGATTGATTGAAAATGGCAATCTTGTTATCTTTATCTTTATTGAAGAAATAGTATATTAGTGTACCCAAGTACTGTTGTGTAATTTGAATAGTTTGAATTATTTTGTACTAGTACTATATGGATGCACACCACCTTTAATCTAAATTTTAGACCGAAGGGTGCTGTTTCTATCAATATATATAATTGTAAAAATTGTAGCACAGAGCAAATAATTGTAGTTTTTTCTTTAACTATTTTGTCTCTTTGTATTTACTTTTTTGAAGACTTTTCAAAAAGCCTATGATTAGGCTTGCCTAAGGTGTTAGAAAATTTGGCCACTTTTGGCCGTAAAGTCTTGCAAAGTTAGATATGTTAGATATGCATTAAGTTATATTTTTGTTTGTATTCACCCTCTTGTAAGTCTATATATTGGCCTTTATGCCAACATAATGAAGTATGTAAATTCTTTCCATCTTTGAGCTTCCTTCTTTGTCTCTAATTTCTCTATCATAATTCCTTATTCCATAACTCCACCATAATTCCATAATAAAAATAGTAAAAAGCTCCTTTCTTTTTTTGTTTTGTAATTGGTATCAGAGCTTGGTGAAGAGTTTTTGAAAGCAAGATCAAGCTATGTAAGTATTTCTATCTATGTATAAATTTTTGATATATATATAAGTTTGTATGTTGTGTTTTATGTTATAAAAAAAAAATATATATATATTAAAAATTTTGTCTAAGTTTTTTGTGTATCCTTTGTATTTTATATCTTCATAATTATTTGTTTAATTTATAGTTGTTGTAAAACCTATATGCTTAGTGTATGTCAAAACTCATATACTCATTAAGATCTTTTGACTATTGGCCATAATTAAGTCTTTAAGATCATAAAGAGAGGTTTTGGGCACTAGATAATACACTAGGAGGGTCTTAGGTACCAACAACAATCTAAAATGGCAATTAATTCTGACGATATAATATGCTTTGGAAATACAAAAAATAATGTTAATAATAAATATGATCATAGTTTGCATATTACTAAAGAATCTGCAAATATAAATAGTGTGTGTTCTACTTTAAATAATATTACTGATATTATGTGTTCTTGGTTTTCTAAATTAGATAAAAATCAAAAAATAAATCAAAATTATCTAGAGACCAAAGTTGAGTCTATAGAATCTAAAATAGACAATTTGGGTTCTATAATAAATATTGACTTAAATAAAGAAGCAAAAAACCAAATAAACAATTTGGTGACAAAATTAGAAACTATATCCTTCATAAACAATGATGGAATGAATAGTCCAGGAGATAGTTACATCCCTAGGCTATTTTATGGTACAGAAGATATTATGGTACTTCAAACCAATACCTATAATAGAACTGAATATGAAAATATTGTTGAAATATTGGATTATTGGAGAAAATTATATAAAGACCCAGATTTAGGTATTGATGAAAGAAATAGGCTACTAGATCAGATAAGAGAAATTTATCTAGAAAATGAAGCCCTTTTACAACACTTTAATTATGATATTAATATGTCAACTAATGATGATGACAGCCAATCATCCTCATCTGAAGAAACAATAGATCAAGATTTTTCATTAGAAATAAATAAAGGGAAAAGAAAGGCAGAAGAGCCAATTGATCCTGAATTATTTGGCACATGGGAAGATGGAGAAAATTTTGACTTTATTCAAACAAATGAAGTTAAAAATGATACTAACATTGGAAGTACCTCCAATCCTACACCTGAGCCAGTAATATCTAGAAAAGATAATAATCATAAGTATCCAATAGCTCAAAATGGTACTTATTTAGATTTGTCTCATGTTCCATTTAAGGATCAGGAACAAGCAATTGATGATTGGGCACAATCCTTGTCCATCATTATTACCAACTATAAAAACAGTTGGTCAAAGGAAAAATTCCTTGATTATATTGCAACAACTCTCCAGGGAGATGTGTTGCAATGGTTAAGACAGTGGGAAAAATATGAAATTGAAAAAGTCAAAAAACGGCTTTGTTAACAAATTTTCTCACACTTGACACAATTTTAGTTGAATTTGCAAAAATCATAAAAGAAAATTTATGTGGTTTTGCAGGAGATACAAATTTGCAAGCAGATGCAAATTATATTTTGACTAAATTAGAATTATGCAATATTTGTCTTTTTGAAGACTATGTTCAAACTTTTAAAAAATATTATTATCTTATTGATCCACCAGCAAATCAACCCTGGTTAGATCAATTTTTTCATAAACTCCCTAATCCATGGGATGAGTTATGTATTAAAACATATCCTGATTTTCTAAAAAAAATGGGGAAGGAAGAATATGATAATCTTGGTTTTCGCATTAATTATGTTCTAAGACTGATAGCAGATCGGTGTCTAGAAGCAAAGGCGAAAAAACAAATAAAAAATCAAATTTCCAACTCACAATACGGTCAAAAATGTTGTGATAAAATTTTAAAAGAAAATTGAAAAATTGGTTGTAATACATTTCCTAAAAGAAAAGGATTTTCCAAAAAACGTAGAAAATATAAATGGAAACCTTGGAAAAAGAACAAAACTTTTTCAAAAAAGAAAAAGTATATTCGAAAAAAGAAACCCACAAGTGTTTCAAAAAAGAAAACTTGTAAATGTTACATTTGTAACGAAGAAGGTCACTATGCACCCGAATGCCCAAAGAGGGGAAAAAGTGCAAAGAAAATGATCAAAGTCCTTGAAGAATAAGATTTTGAAATAATATATGGAGAAGAAATTTTTGATGAAGAAGAAATCTTATATGAAATTTCTAGTGATGAAGAAAGTTCAGATGAAGAACTAATCTTTATGATGACTAATAATAGTCAAGAAATATCTCAAGAAATAGATAGTATATCTCAAGAAGAATTACAGGCAATTCGACTTGGAGATGTAATCGGAGAAGAAAAAACTTTTACCGACGAAGAATTAGCGAAATTCGAAAAAATGCAAGAAGTTGCTGTTCCAGAAATTTACGAACTTTTAAAATTCAACTTCTTTTCAGCAAGAGTGTTTGAACAATACAGTGGTAACACTCAAGCAAAATGGTCAGAAGAAGGAAATATTGATATTCCTTTTTTTGATAAGAAAAAGGTTGCAAGATGGAAAAAGAAATATCCTGAAATTCAATATATTCATATTGGATTAATTCAAGTAACCATAACAGCCTTATTTCGCCAAGGGATAGATACTCCTATTTTGGCAGTAATTTTTGATAAAAGATTTTCCGACCCAATGAAAGCAATCATTGGAGGAATTCAGTCTAATTTGGCTAATGGAGTAGTTTGGTTTAATGTCAGAACAAATTTCTTTATTTTCATAAATGATCCTAATCTTGAAGATACAGCCAGAATAAGAATTAAAACACAAGGATTAGGAATGAAATCAAATTCTCATGATTTGGCTATTCGTTGGAAAACAATTCACGAATTAACCAAATTTCCTAAAACAAAAACAAGATCAAACGATAATAAAATCGTTGAAATCTTTGAACCAAGACCATTTGACACGGTAATACAACATCGTCTAATGAATTGGAGTGATTTAGAAGTCCCTCGACAATGTTTAATCCAAGACCTAGTGGGACAAGGAGAATCTTCTAAAACAAAAAAACCTGCACAATTACAAATGCAGGCATCAGGAAAAAATTTATAAATTGAAAATATAATTCCAAAAATTAAAAGATCAACTTCTGTATTTGAAAAAGATTTTCCTAACAAATCATTTTCAAAGTTAAGCATTAGAGAATCAAGTACTAATTCTAATCAAGAATCTATTACTTCAAACAATGTTCAGATTCCTATTTTTCCAGGAACAAGAAAACTTGAACATATTAAGTCTGCATACATGTATCATTTTCAAACAAAAAATGATGACATTATTTTTTCTCCTAGCCAGGGAAAAAGAAGATATACATATGTATTGGGAACATTTAATTTTGCAGGTTATACACCCTATAGCCTCAGTGTTCTCATAGACACAGGAGCTACAGTTAGCTTATGTAAATGGAATGCTAAAGGAAAAATGGACATTAATGAAATATCCAATTTTGGTTACTGGAATTGATGGCAATCATACTTCCATACAATTCAAGGCTAAAAATATCGCTATTTGGTTAAATGATAGCAAATTCATTATACCAAAAATTTTATGTTTTCCGTATATGCATGGAGATTTCCTTCTTGGAAATAATTTTATATATAAATATCTTCCAATGCAAATACAGGAAAGAGCCATTTCATTAAGCATAAACAATGTCTTAATTCATATTCCCTTGTTAGAACAACATAAATATATTTGTGATAAAGAGTTTGTGCCCGTGCCGTATGGTGATTTAACTCCCATCATCAAAACTATTGATGAATCACACTGGATTTATAAAATTTTAGAAGAAAATTTTAGTAAACATCCATTAAAACTATGGCAACGTAGTCCACGTTATTGTAGTTTAAAATTGAAAGACCCTAATGTTATCATTAGAGTAAGACCAATGATCTATACTAGACAAGATATAGATGAATTTGATATTCAACTCCAGGAACTTTTAGACAAAAAGTTAATTGAAGAAACTAAAAGCCCTCACTCTAGTCCAGCTTTTATGGTAAGAAACCATGCTGAAATTAAAAGAGGAAAAGCCCGAATGGTAGTCAACTATAAACGGCTAAATGAAAATTTAGAATTTGATGGATATTTTATTCCACGAAAAGATGTTTTGATTAACTTAACCAAAGGATCAAAAATCTTTAGCAAATTTGATTGTAAAAGTGGATTTTGGCAAATTCAATTGACTGAAGAGTCAAAAAAATTGACAGCTTTCAGTACACCTAGAGGACATTACCACTGGAATGTTATGCCTTTTGGGTTAAATATTGCACCACAGGTATTTCAACGGTGGATGGATACAATTTTTAAAGACCTTAAAGATTGTTGTGTAGTTTATATTGATGATATACTTAAGCATAAGAAACATTTAAAATTACTTTGTGAAAAATTTCAAAAACATGGAATTATTTTGTCTCCAAAAAAGATTGAACTAGAAAAGAATCAATTGAATTTTTGGGAATAATTTTAGACCAAAAAGGTTTAAAATTACAGGAACATATTTTGTCCAAAGTACAAGATGTACCTGATACTCTTGAAAATATAACACAATTACAGAGTTTATTAGGCATTTTAAATTATGGACAATTTTATCAAAAATTTTCAAAAATAGAAATTCCTTGGTTAACCAAATTAAGGAAAAATGTTATTTTTGAATGGACAGCAGAAGATGTTGCTTTAATTAAACAAATTAAAGAAAATGTTAAAACTTTACCAGATGTTTATCTTCCTAAAACAAGTGATAACTTAATTTTAGAAACAGATGCCTCAGAAGCATGCTGGGGATGTGTTCTTAAAGCAATACTAAGTAATTTATGGCATGATAAAGAGATACCTTTATCATAAAATGGGATTAGACCAAGAAAAAATTCAATACCCATAAAATTACAAAAAGAAGAATTAATTTGTGGATATAATTCTGGAACATTTAAACCAAATGAACAAAAATATATTATTTTTGAAAAAGAATTACTTGCAATAAAATTGGCAATAAAAAGTTTTCATATTTATTTAGCCCCAGAAAATTTTATTGTACGCATTGATAATAAGGCAATAAGAGATTTCTTGATCAATAAAAAACCTATTGAGCAAGGAAGACGATTAGCCTGGTATAATAAAATTTCTGAATATACTTTTGAAGTAGAACATCTTAAAGGTACTAACAATTTTCTTGCAGATTTTCTTAGCAGAAATTGTTTCAGAAAATTAAATTGCTAAACAAGTAAATTTAATTTTTGCAGAAGACCTCTAGACCAAGAGGAAACAATGGATAAGGGTAAACAACCCGCTCAAGGAGATTGGGTGACAATTGCTAAAAAAGCAATCCCTAGAGAAGAAAAAGTTTATGTTGTGTTTTCAGGATGACAACCTGGAATTTACACAGACTGGAACGAAGCCAATCTGCAAGTTTGTGGATATTCAGGAGCAAGCTTTAAAGCATATGATAGCATGACCAAAGCTAAAAAAGCTTTTTACAGTGCACCAGCTATGCCTATTTATCAAAGGAATCAAATGAGAACTAACCCAGTTCCAACTAATATTCAGACATCTAAACCAGATGAATCTGAGATAAAAGATTTTTTCAACCCTGGTATATCCAGAGAAATTTATACAGAACTCAATGGAGTTTGGAAAACTCACATTGTAGACAACAAAGTGAAATTTCAAAAACACATGGGAGTTCTGGCCAACAAATTAGCTGAGCAAACAGCTAAATTAAAAGATTTGCAAAATCTTTGTTTTAATATTCTTAAACAAATGAACTGGAATGAAGATTTTAATTTTGAAAAAATAAACAATTTTCTTCAACTATCAGACCTCATATCAGATGAGTTTTCTGATCCAATTTTTGAACAAATAAAAAGAATTTGTCTTTTTGAAAAAGCAAGAACTTTGCTTTCAAAAGAAATTTTTATGATTCGAGTTGAAAATCATCATGATAAGATTAGACAAATCTTAGAACGATCTTATGATAAATTAAATTTGAAAGATGGAATTCCCAAAATAACCATCATGGCAAACCATGACATGTGGTTTTTTGAGGATATAGATTGGGGAATAACTAATCAAGTTATTTTCCAAATTTTAGATCCAATCCAATGGATAGATTATCCAATGATCATCAAAGCAATGCTCTCATGGATAGTAAAAGGCTTTCGATGGAGCAAATATTTTACTTTCTGGATCTCCAGCACTGTTGGTTGGCGAGAACGAGAACATTTTTTCCAACCATACCAGATTTGGTATCTTAAAGAAACTGAAGATTTTGAATTTGAAGATGATTATTTAGATGAAGATCACCGGAGAGAGCGATTGGAAAATATCCAAAAACTTTCTTTGACAGAATATTGGATAGACAGTCTAATATCTGTTTCACAAGCAGCGTCCAACATCCATGGCTCAGCAAAATTGCCATTCATGGTTACAGATGGAAGAATATTATTTGTAACCCATTTTCCCATAACCTATCAAAGGTCTCCTACACAAATTAATGAGGCTCTTGACATGTTAATAAATCTCAAAAAGAGAAATAATTTGGATCTTCCGTTGGAACTAGCCATGACCGCGGATGATGTTGAACATTTCCGGAATGAGCAATATAGCCAGGATCTGGATTCTCCTCCATCAGAGACTGATGAAGAATATCACAATCTCATTAACAGGATGGAAGCATAGTGGACCCCACTATCAAATGCAGCTGTCTCCTGATCGACTCCAACCTTATCCAGGACACGTGGAGCAACCTGCATTATTAGGCGGAAAGTGATCAGCCACATCCTTTCAGCCGACGCTACACGACAAAGCAGCTCAGCCAAAGCTTATCTATAACAGTCTATCTCTTTGAAAACCGAGGAGGGTAGACAGTGTATCAGTGTATATAATTGTAAAAACTTTAGCACAGAGCAAATAATTGTAGTTTTTCCTTTAACTATTTTGTCTCTTTGTATTTACTTTTTTGAAGACTTTTCAAAAAGCCTATGACTAGGCTTGCCTAAGGTGTTAGAAAATTTGGCCACTTTTGGCCGTAAAGTCTTGCAAAGTTAGATATGTTAGATATGCATTAAGTTATATTTTTGTTTGTATTCACCCTCTCGTAAGTCTATATATTGGCCTTTATGGCAACATAATGGAGTATGTAAATTCTCTCCATATTCTCTCCATCTTTGAGCTTCCTTCTTTGTCTCTAATTTCTCTATCATAATTCCTTATTCCATAACTCCACCATAATTCCATAATAAAAATAGTAAAAAACTCCTTTTTTTTTTTGTTTGGAGCTCCAGCAAAGCATTGTCCTTGTAAATGGCTTGCAAACACCAACTTGGTCATCATAGTTTAAATTGCTGCTTTTGTAGTGTTTGTTTGTGTAGTCATCTTTTAAATTCAAGAATTTAAAAAGAGTTATTGAAAAGCTAACAATGAGCAGATAATCAATAAAAAGGTTAACAAAAGAGAAAATAATTAAAGAAAACTGAAAGTTGAATAAGTTGAGTGTTTTACTCGAAATCAATTGTTTGGCAGGAAAGATAAACTAATTATTTATTATAATCAGTTAGAATCCTTATGCATAGATGGATTTCAAATGAAGGGGTTTGAGATTAAAATGTAGGAGAGATGATTGTAATAGATAGATTAGGAGAAGATATTGTATAGTAAGAAGAAGAGTAATTTACTATGAACTTTGTATAATTCTAATCCTTAGTATAAAGGATGTCATTCATCATAATCTATCATGATGTATAGCTCTTAAATTTAATTTTGAAATCCATATATCAACTATTATATCTAAATTTTGTTGGAGATTGGCTAAAGATTCAGCTTGCCAACTAGCCATGCAAGGCTGGCCATGTGATCTCTTCTCCATGCTTGCCAACCAATAAAGGTGAGTTGGCCATGTGAAGAAAGCCACCGAAAGGAGGAGAAGTGGGTTGGCAGCCAGCTCACTTGAAAGCCTCTCTACCTCCTCTGTAATGTGTATATATAGAGAGGGTGAGAGCAGAGTTTAAAACACAGTGAGGTGTGAGTGAGGTGTGAGTTCAAGAGAGAAAACAGAGAGAGAGAATTATTTCGAGAGTGTTGTAATTCTTCCATTTTCTCAATATAGTGAATCCACTGCCCGTGGACGTAGGCGACTTGCTGAACCATGTTAGATCTCTTGTGTTGTTGTTTGTGTGTGTTCCCTGGTGTACCCCTGATCCACAACAATTGGTATCAGAGCTCGGTGGTGAAAAATCGAATTTTTTTCCGAAAGTGCCCAGATTTCGAAGTGCTCGAAATCAACTTTTGAGCATACCAGGAGCAAGATCTCCCAGAGAGGAGTCAAGAACAGCAAAGACCATCCCCAGAAGAGCCTTCACGCGCTGTCACGTTACCCTAGAAGTTTGCACGTGAATCCCACGCGCATCACGCGCCTCACGCGCCATCGAGCTGAAAAAGACGAGTGGAGCGCGCGTGTGTATGACGTCAGCCTGACGTCACCCGGAGCCGAGCCGGAGCCGGAGCCGGCGCGCTGTTGACCAAGCCGTTGACCAGCGAGCCAAGCCGCGCCGCCCAGCTGCGCCGCGCCAGAAGCCGAGCCGTTGACCCAAGCCGTTGACCAGAGAGCTGCGCCGTGCCGCTCAGCCGTGCCGCGCCAGAGAGCCACGCCGTTGACCACGCCGCCTGCGCCGTTGATCGCGCCGTTGACCGAGATGTTGACCGGGGAAATTATCCGGTGCATATCAACGCACCAGATTCTGCAGATCTGAACCGTCCAACCTGTTTTGGCCAGATCGAAGTCATTCGGAGTCCGTTTTTGACGATCCAATAGTGTTTTCAAACTATTTGGAGTATTCCGGACATATCCGTACGGTCAGTTTTTTGAATTGAAGTTTCTAAAAAATGACAGAATCTACAGAAGCCAGATCAACCGAGTCCGTAAGTAATTCAGCGAGTACAAGCAACTCTAGGCATTGGACCCCGGTGTCCCATGCTAAGTTCGAGGTAGAGAAGTTTGATGGAAGCAGCAACTTCGACATGTGGAGATGCGAAGTTAAGGATATGCTTGTCCAGATGAACCTGCACTTCACTCTGGGAGACAAACCAGATGACCTGGATGAGATAGAATGGGAGAAGGTAAATCTCCTGGCCTGCAGTTCCATCCGACTTTGCCTTGCAAAAGAGGAGAAGTACACCTTCACAGAATATGATATTGCGAAGAAGCTTTGGAAGGCGCTGGAAGATAAGTTCATGACAAAGTGCATTGAAAACTGGCTCTACTTGAAGAAGAGGTTGTTTCGTTTCGACTACAAGAAAGGTATTTCGATGAACGAACACCTAAATAACTTCAACAAAATTCTTACGGATTTGAAGAATTTGGATGATCACATTGGTGATGAAGATAAAGCACTGTTATTGTTGAATTCCTTGCCTGACTCGTATGATCATCTCACTACTACTTTACTGTACGGTAAAGAGAAGATCAAGTATGTTGATGTTGCAAACGCCTTGGTGAACAATGAGTTCAGAAGGAAAGATAAGTTTGCAAACAGGGACTCAGCATCCGAGGCATTGACAGTCAGAGGCAGAACAAATAACAGAAGATATGTAGGGCGAGGAAAGTCTCGCTCAAAATCCAGAGGGAAAACTTTAGACAGAAGACGTCTTGCAAAAGACGAGTGTGCTGCTTGTCGCCAGAAGGGGCATTGGGCAAAAGATTGTCCCAATAAAGACAAGACAGAAGAAAAGGTGAACGTTGCACGAGATGGAGATAATGGTGAAGGAGCAGCCTTCACAGTTTCATCATATGGCCAGTCTGATGAATGGATAATAGATTCCGGATGTTCCTACCACATGTGTCCGAACAAGCAGTGGTTCTCGAGCTTACGAGAGTTCGATGGAGGAGTTGTGCTGATGGGCAACGACCAAGCTTGCCAGACAAAGGGGATTGGGACAATTCGACTGAAGATACATGATGGAACAATCAGAATTCTTGAAGATGTTCGGTATGTACCGGATCTGACAAAGAATCTCATCTCAGTGGGAGTTTTAGACTCCAAAGGTTACAGAGTAACCATGGAAGGTGGAGTCCTCAAAGTTGTTCGAGGAGCATTTGTTGCAATGAAGGGTATTCCACAGGGAAATTTATATTTCCTAGACGGCTCTACAGTCACTGGGAGAGTGGCTATCTCCACCAGCTCAGAAGATGATGCATCAGACACTTCCAGACTTTGGCACATGTACCTAGGGCATGTCGGTGAGAAGGCTTTACAAGGGTTGGTAAAGCAAGGCCTATTGAAAGGCTCCAAGACAGGGAAGCTTGAGTTCTGCGAGCATTGTGTACTGGGCAAGCAAACAAGAATCAAGTTTGGTACTGCTATTCATCGTACCAAAGGGATTCTAGACTATGTTCACAGCGACGTATGGGGTCCTTCCAAGAATGCTTCGTTGGGAGGTAAACACTACTTTGTGTCGTTCATTGATGATTTCTCCAGAAGAGTTTGGATTTACACAATGAAGCACAAAGATGAAGGCTTAGACATCTTTCTTATGTGGAAGAAGATGATTGAGACCCAGACAGGCAGACGGATCAAGAAGCTCAGATCTGACAATGGTGGAGAATACACATCAGATCCTTTCTTTGAGGTTTGCCAGAATGCAGGGATAGTGAGACATTTCACAGTTCCTGGAACACCGCAGCAGAATGGAGTTGCAGAATGCATGAACCGCACTTTGGTGGAGAAAGTCCGGTGTATGCTGTCACAGTCTGGATTGAGCAAGGCATTTTGGGGCGAGGCATTGAACTATGCTCGTCATCTTGTCAACAGACTACCTACTGCAGCACTAGATGGTAAGACTCCCATGGAGGTATGGTCAGGAGTGCCAGTTACTGATTATGATCAGCTACGTATCTTTGGATGTCCAGCCTATTTTCATGTTACAGAATCTAAGTTGGATCCAAGAGCCAAGAAAGCCATCTTCTTGGGCTTCAGTGACGGAGTCAAGGGATACAGACTTTGGTGCCCTGAATCAAAGAAAGTTCTCATCAGAAGAGACGTTACCTTTGATGAGTCTGCAAATGCTGAAGCAACCAGATCCTCAATAGAATGAGGAAGCATTGAAGAAGTCAGTGCAGGTGGAGTTTGAGACTCCAGCAAAGACTAGTCAGCCAATCAACCATTCTGAAGAAGTCTCAGAGGATAGCTCTGAAGAGAGTTCAGATGAAAATGAAGACCCAGAGGCTCCGCAACAATCAGAATCCATTGCAATCAGGAAAGGAAAAAGGGTTACTAAGCAACCCAGTTGGATGACCGATATGGTAGCCTATGCACTTCCAATCATTGAAGACAATGTTCCTTGCACTTTCAAAGAAGCCGTGCAGAATGCAGAAAGTGTCAAATGGAAGGAGGCTATGGATGAAGAGATCGGGTCACTTCACAAGAACCAGACTTGGGAGTTGGTGCAACTTCCAAAAGACAAGAAAGCAATTGGGTGTAAGTGGGTTTACACCAAGAAAGAAGGCATCCCAGGCAAAGACAACATCAGATTCAAAGCTAGATTGGTAGCTAAAGGCTATGCTCAGAAGGAAGGAATAGACTACAATGAGGTATTCTCACCTGTTGTGAAGCACACGTCTATTCGTATCTTGCTAGCTTTGGTTGCACAGTTTGATCTCGAGCTCGCCCAACTCGATGTCAAAACTGCATTTTTACATGGAGATCTTGAAGAGGAGATATACATGTCCCAGCCAGATGGTTTCAAAGATGCTGGCAAAGAGAATTGGGCTTGTAAGCTGAACAAATCGTTGTACGGATTGAAGCAATCCCCGAGACAGTGGTACAAGCAATTTGATCGGTTCATGATAGAGAAAGAATACACAAAAAGTCAATTTGATCATTGTGTATATTTCCGTAAGCTTCCCGACGGTTCCTTCATCTATTTGCTCTTATATGTAGATGATATGCTGATTGCATCTAAGAGCAAGGTGGAGATTGACAAACTCAAGGCACAGTTGGCAAGAAAGTTTGAAATGAAGGATTTGGGAGAAGCAAAGAAAATTCTTGGCATGGAGATCAAGAGAGACAGGAAGAAGGGCACGGTTTGTCTGGCACAGTTAGCAAGAGAGTTTGAAATGAAGGATTTGGGAGAAGCAAAGAAAATTCTTGGCATGGAGATCAAGAGAGACAGGAAGAAGGGCACGGTTTGTCTGACACAAACCCAGTATCTGAAAAAGGTGTTAGACAAATTTGGCATAAATGGGAAAACCAAAGCTGTAAGTACACCATTGGCCCCTCATTTCAAACTCAGTGCTTCGATGTCTCCACGCACAGAAGAAGAACGGAAGCATATGGCATAAGTTCCATATGCAAATGCAGTTGGTGCATTAATGTATGCTATGGTTTGTACAAGGCCTGACATCTCACATGCTGTGAGTATGGTAAGCAGGTATATGCATGATCTAGGAAAAGATCACTGGCAGGCAGTGAAATGGATCCTAAGGTACATACATGGCACGGTTAATCTGGGATTGAAGTTCGAGAGAGATAACCGACTCGGGCAGAATTTGGTTGGATATGTGGACTCAGATTATGCTGGTGACTTGGACAAACGCCGATCAACAACAGGGTATTTATTTACGCTTGCTAAAGGGCCGGTGAGTCGGAGGTCAACGCTTCAGTCAACGGTGGCTTTGTCTACTACAGAGGCAGAGTACATGGCAGTGACGAAAGCCTTTAAGGAAGCTATTTGGCTACACGGGTTGATTGAGGACTTGGGTATTGTTCAGAAGCACGTTGAGGTGTCCTGTGACAGTCAGAGTGCCATTTGTTTGGCAAAGAACCAGGTTCATCATTCCCGCACCAAGCATATTGATGTCCGTTTCCATTTCATCCGAGAAATTGTGAATGAAGGGGATATTCTGCTTCAAAAGATTAGTACTGCAAATAATCCGGCCGATATGCTCACAAAAGTGGTTTCTGGGATCAAGTTCCAACACTGTTTGGACTTGGTCAACATCTCTCAGAACTGAGCACCTTCGGGTGCAAGGTAGTGTTGATCGATCACTATGTTGGATAAGAGAATCCTCGCCAAGATGGAGATTTGTTGGAGATTGGCTAAAGATTCAGCTTGCCAACTAGCCATGCAAGGCTGGCCATGTGATCTCTTCTCCATGCTTGCCAACCAACAAAGGTGAGTTGGCCATGTGAAGAAAGCCACCGAAAGGAGGAGAAGTGGACTGGCAGCCAGCTCACTTGAAAGCCTCTCTACCTCCTCTGTAATGTGTATATATAGAGAGGGTGAGAGCAGAGTTTAAAACACAGTGAGGTGTGAGTGAGGTGTGAGTTCAAGAGAGAAAACAGAGAGAGAGAATTATTCCGAGAGTGTTGTAATTCTTCCATTTTCTCAATATAGTGAATCCGCTGCCCGTGGACGTAGGCGACTTGCCGAACCACGTTAAATCTTTGTGTTGTTGCTTGTGTGTGTTCCCTGGTGTGCCCCCGATCCACAACAAATTTGAGCTATTCTCCTTGAATAATTAATCCACAAATCCTTTCATCCAAAATCTACAAATTCAAACACAACGTAATAGAACTTCCATTCCACATTAGAGCATATTATAGGAAACGAAATCATTGATATTTGGCAAAACAATTGTGGTGGTGGTGACACCATGGCTAGAACTCTATTTCGACAGAGAAGCTTGATTCCAATGACCGCAATCCCAAAAGGTTTAATAAGCTTCTGGGATGTTCATGATTTTCAAATAGTCATCACCTTGTTTGCCCTGAAGTCTCATAATCAATTCATTTTTCATGTCAGCAAAAGCAAGTGACTTCAGATTGGTGAGGAATTCAATACCTGCTGGCACGTTTTCTAGTGATTTGCAGCAGATAATCCTGAGATCTTCCAGATGAGGCATTGCCCCATCTTCCACGGAGACCCTTCTCAGCGCTTCCAAGTCATGAAGATGTAATACCTTTAGACCTTGGAACCCTCCAGCCTTAAATTGTAATACATCACCATCATATGCCTGGCGAAGTTGAAGTTCCACTAGATTCGGCAAAGCCTGAAGAGACTCCAGTGGATCAACACTTAGCCGACTCCACCTTAAGCGTAGTTTGACTAGGCTATGCATTGAAGTTATCCAAGGTGGTAGAGTCTCCAAACGTCCTTGCAACCATAGCCGTTGTAGATAGGGAGGAGGAGAAGACATGTGGTGGACATCAATGACCTCATCCTCCTCTATTGAATTTCCATCTAATGAGCGAAGGTTGCGAAGGTTTTCAATGGAGGAGCACAATGCCACCCCATCTTCTCTCCTCAACTTGGTAATGCCTAACTTCCTCAGTTGGGTTAGCTTTCCTACCTCATTTAATATGTCACTACTTTGAGTTGCTTCAACAAAACAGAGCTTTTGCAGGGATGACAAATCTCCCAACCCCAATGGTGGCTTGAAACCATAGGTGGAGTGAAAGGGTGGAGATCTTTTCACGTAACGATACACCAAAAGATGGCGTAGTTTTTGGAGCTTTAGTATTTAAACAGGCAATTCAGTTACACTGGCATGTTTGAGATCCAGTGTCTCTAGGTTTACAAGCCTCCCAATAGAGCTTGGAATCTTTTTCACCCTTGTTCCTTTCAAGCTTAAATATCTTAAAAGGTACAATTCAAAGATTTCATTTGGAAGAGACTCCAAAGGTGCACCTTGCAAATCTAATACCTTGAGTAGTCTAGGGACACCAGAAAGCAATGTAGAGATGGGCAATTTAGATGGCATGTCTGCTACCCCAAACGTGAACAGAGAACGAAGATGGGAGAACCTCTTGTTTTTTTCCACATTTCTACATGTTTTATGAATTGACAAGTGCCGGATTCTTTCAAGCCACTGCATGTTGTTTATGTTGGCGATTGCTACAAAGTTTAGTTCTCTTGACTTGGAAAGAGAAATTTCACGCAAAAGGTCGTGGATGCGGCATGTGCTAACCCTTCCATTTCTAGTTGTTTTGCTATTTGGACTAAGCTTCTATTGACAAGCTCATTGAGGTAGCTCTCAGCAATTTCTTCTGGCATCTGCCCTTCTCTTTCTTCTAAAAATCCGTCTGCCACCCACAATCTAATCAGTCTCATATGCTTAATCAAATAATTGTTGGGGAAAATGCTGGAGTACAGGAAACAAGCTTTCAAATAGCCTGCCAATTCATCATAACTGAGTGACAGTATTCGCTTCATACTATCAAGTTTGTCATCACCTTCTATATGAGCACCAAGGCTGCGCTGAACTATCTCCCATTGATCAATCTTACCTTTGTCTTTTGTAGCCAGAAGGCCACTGATTGCCGCAATTGCAAGTGGCAATCCTTCGCATCTTCTTAAGATACGTCTAGAAATTTCATTCAAATGTGGAGGACAAGTGTCTGCTTTGAATGTCTTTCTGCAAAATAGGTTCCAAGACTCTTCCGGTGACAAGGGTTCTAAACGATATGTGACACTACCATCGAATATGGTGCTGGTGGTGGAAGCTATATCAGCAATTCGTGTTGTGAGCATAACCTGGCTCCCACATTGACAGTTAGGTAATGCATATTTTAGAGCTTATCTATCCTCCAGATATCATCTAAAATAATTACATACCTCTTTTGACTCAAAAATTCTTTCATTTGCATTTTCAGATCTTGGCTGCCCATGTTATTAATTCCTTGAGGGACTGGTTGCTTGATCTCAGCAAAGAGTTGCACAATTACGTCCTTTAGGAACTCCTCAACCACAAATGTCTGAGAAACTGTGATCCAAACATGGGTTTGGAAATGCCTTCTAACTTTTAAGTCTTCATAAATCTTCCTTACCAGCGTAGTTTTGCCCATCCCTCCCATTCCAACCACCGAGATGATTTTGAGTTCAGGCTCATCCTCCAAAAGGTGCTCAATCAGCTGCTTCTTGCGCTTGTTGATGCCTACTAGCTCAGCCTCTTCTACAAGAAGTGCATCCCCTCGGCAGTCATGCCATGTGCTGTTTGAAACGGTGGAGGAGGTTGAGCCCTACTCCACAATGTTACATTTGTAGCGGTATCTCTGACGCCCCTCAGAGATATGTCTGACTCTTGTTTTGATGTGTTTCATTCTTGAAGCAATCCGATGGCGAGCTTTCAAGTCCAGGATAGAGTGAAAAAAATTCAGGAAAAAACGAAAAACCCCCTGCTGCCTATGATGATGATTTTCCACATGAAGCTTGAACTCATCTAGGACATCGTTGGTGTCATAAACAACATCTCTTACTTGCTTAACCCATACTTTGAGTTCTTCATCACTTTCGTGTGATGCTTGATCTGCAACGTTTAGGAAGGCTGTCATACGCTCCAATTCATCCTTTATATACGTAACTTCTCCCCAAACACCTCTCAATAGTTTCACCTCCTCGTGGTGTAAGGCTGCGATCAGCTTTTTGAGTAGAAATGTGACTGCACTCTCTGCCATTCTCTACTTAATTTTCACACACACACTCTCAAGAAACCTATAGAAACACAATATTGTTCTCAGTGGTTTAGATATTAGTTCTCTTGACCTTTTATGTTGTAGTGAGTTTTCCAGGAAGATCGTGAAAGGTTAGGTAGTGGTTGTGGTCTTTTTCATGGAATCTTCAAACTCTCATTGTGTGTTGGAGATTAAATGGAGAAAAGCTGGTATGATGGTCACTGCAACGGATTGGACATAGACATTGCATATGCTACCAGTACTATGTACTTTCCTGGTAAGTCCCAATTAATACACTAGTAGAGAGATTCGAACTATTGACCTTCTAGTGATGTGTAGTAGTTCTAGCCAATCGGACTGACCCGTTTGGTTTAGTCAAGTAGAATCTTGAAGCCTAATTTAATTTAATTTTTTTAATTAAAGATGAAAATAATGTTAGCACCATCCACTACCCACATGGTAAGGAGCCCACCATCCACATGGTGTGGGTGGCATCATGTGGTAAAAGAAGCTGGTGGGGCAGTACCAACTCACCAAAGGTAGATGGTGAGGGTGGCACAACCAAGCCCACTCATTGTTGTCACCAAACCCACTCCTCCTTTCTTGTTATAAATTAAGATGAGTGAGGAGGGGTTGGATATGGGAGTGATACACAATGCAGTAAGCTGAAGAGAATACACAGAGGAGAGTATAATCTGTGAGGGAGAGAGTTCTATAGAGAGTTGTGAGGTGTGAGTTCTGTAATCTCCCTCCGGGATAATTCTATAGTGGGATATCTCTTTGTGAACATAAGCAATTGCTGAATCACGTAAATATTCTTGTGTTATTGTGTGGAATTGATTTCTGGTGTCCCATAGTCCTAACAAATAAATCAACGAAAAAAAACTAACCCAAACACCTAAATGTCACTATAATCAATAATTCATATTGATTTTTTTTTCTAAATTCAATGATTGCAAGTGAGACATTTGGAGTGTGGCCCTAGTAGCCACGCCTTGGAATGTGATGAGTGGGACTCTGATAGAGTAACAGTGAATGTTTTAAGTTAATGTTCTTTTTCTCTTTGTGACTATGGCAAAGGAAAGAAACTGTTGCGTTCGGCGAACTGGTTTTCCCAGGTGAAAAGAAAAAGACAAAAAGGAAAAGTTGGGAAGGAAATGAAAGGAAAAGTGAAAGCCACCATCATCTTTGCTTCTTTATACTCTTTTTTATGTCTACTATTGAAGAAAATGAATAATTTTGCAATTGGATACATCAAATGTGATGATGAACCACTGTAGTAGTGAGGAAGAAAGACAAAAATAACTGAATTAGTAGTCTGGGCTAGTTAAAACTTAGTAGTCTGTTTTGTTTGAAATTTTCAAAAATAATTTTTTGAATTTTCAATTTGTATTTTGTACTTTTAGTGATTTTTTAAAATATTTTAATTATTATTATTTTTAATATATTTTTAGATCCTCTTAATCTTGATATACTTAAAAAGTATAAAATTTGTATCAAACTCTTTACAAAAATCATTGAATGCAACAAAATATGAAAACTTATTGAATTTTTATATTTTTGTATATTTTTGGTATTTAGTGAATTTTTTAAAGTTTGTTTACAAATATTATACTTTTTAAGTGTAGGTATATCTAAAAAACCAAAAACAAAATTACTTAAAATATTAAAAAAAATTACCAAAAATAAAAAAATACAAAAAATTTAATTTTTTTAAAAAATAATGTAAATACTTGAATTTTTCAACAGGTGATTTAATGCAATATATATACACATTAATCTTTTATGTTGGATGTGGCATCTAAGTTAAAATATCTCTTGGTTTATTGTTTTTTCTGTTGGATAAAAAAGGACAGGAGGGGACAGGACGATTGCTGCAGCAAAAATGGTAAAGATCCCAAAAGTTCTATTAAATTTTTTACCAAATGTCTCACATGGGTGTGTGACTCACACTAGCATTATTCATTGGTGCAGCATATATGAATAACTTATTAGTTTATTTTTTAATCGTGTAATTTTTATTTATTGAAAAAGGTTAATTATCTTAAAATTGAAAAAGACGAGCATTTTTTTAGTACTATTTTAACTTACAAGAAGTTGAAAGTGTATTATTGAGTTGGAATGATATGGTTGGGAATCAAATTTTTTGACAGAGGTCATTTGTTCTTTTCAAAGTTTGAATCTAAGCTTCAAAATGCCATTTTGCAGCCTTAGAAAAATCAAAAGATGGTAATTCTTAGAAATCTTAGCAAAACCTGGAAAACTTATAGATTCATCTCAAGGTTTGAAAAACTTATGCTAATCTAAATCAAGATCATTAGAACCCCAATCTTTCAGATTTGCATTTCCAATTCTAAATTTGGTCAAGTTACTACGGTAACAATTCAGATTTTTAATTATTCTGTAGAATTTATACTAATATTATTTAATCTCAGTTCGGAAAATATATAATTTATTATATATTATTATGCGTAATTTTGTAAAATAATATAATTATTAAAAGTTTAGGGGCCAAAATATAAATAATAATAATAATATAGATAATATAAATAATAATAGTAATGGGTGTGGTACTAAAATAAATAATTAATTATCCATTGGTATATGATAAAGTGTAATTTAATTAGGAATTAATTTATTTATATAATTATATTAAAATATTGGGTCAAATGGTAATTATCTTAAATATCTATTAAAGATAAGAATGAATCTACGAAATTATAATCGAATCTGTGCAATGATTTTGACCTGGGCATGTGTTGGCCAAAGACTGGTTTCACCTCCCTATAAATAGGGAGGTGATTCGGCTAGGTGATGAAAAGAAAGGAAAGAAGAAAAGAAAGAGAGAAATGAAAGAAAGAAAGAAAGGAGAGGAAGAAAGAAAAAATAGTGGAAGCTGAGAGTGTCTTTAATAGTGGAAATCAAGAGTAAGGTATTAAAGCTAAGGTGAGTTATATTATATCTTGAGTCACCAAAATGTATTTTACGTATGTTTTGACTTACCAAAATCTGTTTTATACAAGTTATGTTTTATTAGTATATTAATAAAAGTTATGTTTTATAAAGGTTTTAGTTACGTGGATTATTTTCTGAATCCTATTTGTTAAAAGGAAACCCATGGATATATTTGTTTATATTTTAAAGAATATTTGACTATGACCTTATATACAATTATGTTTTGTAAGTACCACCACGGGAGTCCCACGCCTTGGGGGACTTAAATAACCATTGGCCTCTGTTTGGTTATTTTATGGCCCTCTGATCCATTGACCATTGTTCTGTGCGGAGCAAAGTGCTACATTATTGTGGGAGCCACCTCTAGAATCCGTACGAGCCACCTCTTGAATTCGTACCTCTGTTCTGTGCGGACCAAAGTGCTGTGCGGAGCTAAGTGCTACACTATTGTGGGAGCCACCTCTAGAATCCGTACGAGCCACCTCTTGAATCCGTACCTCTGTTCTGACTGTCACTTCTGTAACTTCTGTTCTGTACCGTGGTTATGGTAATTTACTTACATAATTTCTGTATTTCAGTTTCTGCCACTTAAATGATTTGTTTATCAAATTACCGTGGTTATGGTTATTTATTTACATAATCTCAGTTTTGCTATTTAAAGGATTATTTGTTCCGACTAAGTTATTTTAAATGTTTTGGCCTAACTAACTATCCATGGTTATTTCGTGTCCCTTATACTCTTGGTATAATATTTCTCACTCTGTCATGTGCTTATAGTTGTTTACCAATTATCAGGAAACAGTGCAATTCAGAAATAGTTTTTGGAAAGTCTTAGACGCGGGGCTGCGGAATAGACACACACAGCACTTTTATTGATATTTTTGTATGTAAATATCAGTCTTTTTGGTCAGTAAATTTTGTAATAAAAATAGAAGCTCCGATGATTATTTTGGTACCCTCATTGAAATATTACTTTCGCTCGCGTTTATTAATTTGTTAAGAATTGGCCGTAGGTAACTCCAGTTACTGGCCATCACGATGCTTAACCCTTGGGTACGGGGAGCGGGTCATGACAACTACAACTCTCTAAAGTAAATTAAATCAAATTAAGTCTTAAGTCTCATCAGATGAGATCGGTTACATAATCTTTTTTCTTCATTCGATCCTCTATAGAATCAAAATTAGAAGGTCAAAATGAGCTATGAAAGAAATTAAGAGGTTGTTTGAGATGATCTAAATAAGTGTACTTTTTAACTTTTTATGAAAAAATATGTTGGTGCAAATTTGGTAAATATGTTGGTGCAAATTTGGTAAATGTGATGGAAGGAGATAAAATAGAAAAAAATTAGTATTGCTTCAAGGCGCGTTACAACGTTACTTTCCTTAAAATGATATTCGCCCCCACCAATTCTGTCGAATATTGTGTGCACCTGGTTACCCGCGAATTCAGCTCCAGGATACAAAGAAACCCAGTCTAAAGACTGATGTCTAACTGCTTTATGCACGAACAAAATCAGATCCCGAACACTTTTGAATTTTTCTAGTTCACCAAGTAAGAGGAAATAACAATATGAATGTTAAAGAGAAATTCCATGGATTTCATATGGATGATTTCTATCCAATTTCCAACCCATTCTGCCTTTATATAGGCATGTGTTTGTGTCCCTTAGACCAAAGTCATGTCCTTTAAATTCAAAAGTGACACCCTTTAAATCCAAGAGTCATGTCTTTTGGTTTAAATCCAATAGTTACACCCTAAGGTTTAAACCCAAAAGTCACATCTCTTTAATAATTCATATAACTATATTATACATTTAAATATATATAAATATATTATGAAAATGTTCCAACAATCCCCTACCATTTTCAAAATATATGAAAATAACTTGGATAGATTATAAAAATTTATGCATAAATGAAGATATCTTTTGATTTGAATCATTCACTTAGTGACAACACATCAAACTTAATCAAGATGGCATAATAGATTTGTTTTTGAACTAGCGATCTTATACGATTAATCAGACACGTCTCACTCACAAATTTTCTTCTCCTTAGGTAATTCAAAAAGCCGATATGTGGATTGACCTTGTGTCTATATCCTGTTTCATGAGCACTTTATAGTCAAGCCCTTGGATTGATAGGAAGCGGCACCACCTCCTACACTCATATAGGTAAGTTTACTGAGAGTATCACTGTAACTAAAGTACTTTAACTCACCGTTGTAAACTTATTAAGAGCTAAGTAGCTCAACCTCCTCTTTTGCATTACAGGTCCCAAGCACTTTATACTTTGGGATGGTTATAAAAATAAAATTTAAGTGCTTGCAATCACGACATATGGTGTACTTGGGCTAATTGAACTTAAGGACTTGATATTTCTTCAAGCGTTGAGTCGAGTTTCCACCATGAGTGATATATTACTTGGGCTTAAGACCCATCCCCTTTGATGATCTCACATCAAATCCCTTGCAAGTATTTTTTAAGATAATTTACAGTCACATGGACAAAATTCTTACATAGCTATGTATTACCACAGTTTATGACGTGATCAACATGTCCGGACTAACAATCACTATCATAACTATCAACTCATATTAATGATGAGTTTGCATCTTGAAAAATTCAAGAAAAATCCGTGACAAAAATACCATGTCACTCCACCTATTTTGTTACAAGAGACTAAGAACCATCTCTTCAATTCTAACTATAAGCCATAGTTTTAAGGGTAAATTATGTAAATAGTCCCTGTAGTTTACACGATGTGTCAATTTGGTCCATGTAATTTCAATTTGCTCGATTTTACCCCTTAATTTAAGGGATTGTGTCATTTTAGTTCAATAAATAACGGTTGTCAAGTTAATTTAACGGAAGGTTAAACGATGTGTCAATTTGATCCCTATAGTTTCAATTTTCTCGATTTTGACAGGGACTAAATCGACACAGTGTGGAAAATACAGCGACCAAATTGACACATTGTTTGAGTTTCCGTTAAATTAACTTAACAACAGTTATTTATTAGACTAAAATGACATAATTCGTTAAATTAAGGGGCAAAAACGAGCAAATTGAAACTACAGGACCAAATTGACACATTGTGTAAACTACAGGGACTATTTGCATAATTTTCCCTAGTTTTAATGCTAAGTATTTAAACAGGCGCCTATGTATCCTTTCAAATAACCGGATACCCGCTTTAACATATAAACTAACCATTCTCAATAACTTTGAGAAATTAAATTTTGGGACTTAAGCAATCAATACTTTAGATATTTAGAATTAATACTTTCTTATATCATAAGTTTCATGATTTGTGCCTGTATTTGTTTTGAATCATAAATTGACCAATCAATATAAAATTTTCATTCAAATACAAGTTACATAAATTAAAAATTCTAATTTATTTATTCAGAAAATTTACCAAGTATATAACATACACTCTATATTTTCTCAAAGTTTCAAGAATTCACAAACCAAAAATCTTATTGATTTTTATAATTAAAATCATAATTTGATTTTAAAAATACATTCTTAAAACTTCCACAAAATAACTATTCCTTAAATCCAAAAATAGGATTTAAAGTTCAGTTTTTGAGTCTGATCCTCAATCCATTAAATGGATTTATTAGATTCAGAATACTATTTTGGGCCTTTTAGTAAATTCAGTATATGGATTTAAACACAAATGATCCAAAGAATTTGATTCTATTATTGATAAAAAATGACACTTATTAAACCCACAACTAGATCACTATACATAGGCCTTATTAAAACCCAAAAAGTCGTAGCCGGTGGCCCAAACCTCTGTCCATATGATGAACCATGTGATTATATGCAATAGTCTTCTTTGACATCAACATGGACACAAGGCGGGATTACTGCATTTTCTGTGCAAAAAACTTGCTTATACATAACGTCAAACCTATACTTCCCACTGCTTTTAGAATACAAAAGCAACTGTCAATAAATAAGCAAAAATATATTTCATTTTCTATCTCGCTGGGTTATTGTCAGGACCCAAACTCGCTCCTACAGGTTTAGCGTCATGACTGGCTAGTAATCATAGATTACCTACGACCTCTTGAACAAAAGAACTTCTTAATATAAAGTACGGGGCTTAGCAGAAATTGAAACAACGTAGAAATTATCCATTGAGCTGTGCAAGCATGAGGAGAACTAATATAACAAGCAAAGATTTAAATTTAAAAGCACATTTATCACAATCGTTCAAAATTCATATCTTGCAAATATACAACCCCAACTATAAACAGATACAAAACCATTGAAATACACAAAGGGGGTTCAACTAGCATGGCTCCTCCTGAGCCTGATAACTTCACTTAGAAGCTCCTCAAAAGGGCTGACCCGGGTAGACTCGAGGCTTTCTAACTTTGATGTTCGGCTTGCCCACCTACATATATATAAATAAATAGTGAGCTAGAGCCTAGCGAGTAATAACAGAATAAAGAGGTTACGTGAATGAAGTTCGATAACATGCTCGTCAAAATTCTTGTTTCAAATCTTTATATCCAATAAATTTCATAATCGACATCATTCAATATCAAATATGTGGTACATCCATGAACAATAACATTCCAATCATAGTGGAGCAAAACCAATGGATTACGAAGGGTCAAGCCAATGGACCACGAAGGGTCAAACCAATGGACCACGAAGGGCCGACACTAGAGATCTCTGTGTAATCCAATAGCCTTGGTATTGTTACCCCCAGGCAAGGGCCTACAACCATTAGCCGTGGTATTGTTACCCCCAAGCAAGGGCTTATGTCCTATGGATGCCACAAATATATTTTGAAAATGAACTTTATTCAGTATTACAAAATAACTTTTCGATAAACCATTCATTCAGTCACATATTCATTCCAAAGCAAACAATTTTGAAAATAATATTACTTGAACATATCTTTATAAAGTTACTACTCACAGTGGTTTGAGTTGTTACTAAGCCTCGGACATCCACCTAACAAAACACATAATAGAAGCACAGTTGAAACACTAATTCATTTTAATTCAATTCTACTCATGTGCTTCTAACTCATTCCATGATTATATGAGTCCAAATGGTGCCTAAGAATACTTGAAGTGGCATGAGGATACAAATATGCACTTAAAAGAGTTTCTCAAAATTTGCTGAAAACAGTCTTCGCTCGAGCACCACTTCCTACGCTCGAGCGGGGGCTCAAAAACAAAGGTGGTCGCTCGAGCGTAACTTTTGTCACTCGAGCGGTCTGCAAAAGTACCGGTCACATGAAATTTCCGCTCAATGGTCGCTCGAGCGGAAGACTGAGAAAAAGGGTCCTCACTCGAGCGCCACTTTGGTTGCTCGAGTGACCTGTAAAATTTCAGAAAACTTCTGGGAGCTCAATTTTCACGCTCGAGTGGGGCTTCCCTCGCTTGAGCGGACAACACGAATTCTGAAATTTCCAGAACTGTGTTTGAAGTTCAAACATGGTATTCAAAGCCTCAAATCTTGGGGTTTTGGTACAAAAACATGGAGAATCATTATTTAACATGAAAATACTTCCAATTAGAACCCATTTATTCAAAACCATGGTAATTTCCCAACCAAAGACTTCAACCTCAAATTATAAAATAAGTTTAACTCAAATTGAGTGTACATTTCTTCAAAACATGTTCAAAATATAATCAAGTGACATGAGAAGCATGAAAATATGAAGGATTCTCCAGATTAAGGTGAAAATGTGCCATGCATCTAGGAATTTCATGAATTCTAACTCAAATTATGCATGCATGTGTATAATTATGCTCAATTCTTTCATACCCAAGATGATCCTAGCATATACCTTCTAAATTCATGGAGTTGAACTCAAAACCGTGATGAATACAACTTCTACATGACTTGATTTCAAGAATTTGGGTTGAATTCATACCTAATGTGTGAATACAAGTGTTGTATAGCTTAATTCTTCAATTCTCCTTCACAATTCTTCTCCTCTATCTCTAAGTGTTGAGTTCTTGGCTTCCTTTCTTCAAAATCTCAGCTAGGAGTTATAAAAATGAGCCTATAAGCTTAATTAGAGCCTTATATAGGGTGTAATTAAGTTATCCTAATCAAACATGATTAAGGTTAATTAACTAAACTTAATTCTAATTAATTCAATCAGTTTATTCTAATTATGTTGATCCAAATCAATTTTCAATTAAAGTTACCATAAAATTCTAAATATTCTAATTAGCCTATTGGGCTAGTCAATTTTAGTTTCTGAAGTCATCTAAACTCTCAATTTCTGTATCTAAGTTATCAATTTGAACAGATATTCCATGTAATGACAGATAATCACAAAATTAAGCATGTATACGCATAAATAAACACACAATCATGCAATTAGACTTAGTAAAATATCATTATACACTAGTTCGGAGGTCAGGGTCATCACAGTTATCTACCTTGACAATGATAGCCATCAATGGAATTAACTTTGTCTTTGCAAAGAAACCTGCATAACTTCTGTACCACAATACTTTACAAAAACACAAAACATAAAAGTAATAGTATACAAAACATGATAATTATTACTAATAATGACAACCGAAACTAATAAATTCTGGTTTGCATTTTGTTCACATGAAACAACAATACTAAAAATTAAATACAATCACACATGTTAACTATCAAATCCAATACCATAGATATTCTAACATTGAACAAATAAAGTATTTACTTTGAATGACGGAAGTAAACATAGTTTTCATATCAATTATGAACTTATCTGATGTTCAAATTATAAGCATGGTCCTCAAATAAAAATCACAAGCAAAGAATTAAGACATATCTTTGCCAATAACAAATTGAAGCAAACTATTTTTATCGCCTTGATCGTAATTTGATGGTCAAACATCAAATTGGAATTAAAAGTCAATCTTTTAATTGTTTCTAATATTTTTAAATAAATATTAATCCTATCCATCTCTTCGGAATATCGTCTTAAGATTGTTGGTGCAAGTTTGGTAAATGTGATGGAAGGAGATAAAACAGAAAATAATTAGTATTGCTTCAAGACACGTTACAACATTACTTTCTTTAAGACGATATTCGCCTCCACCAATTCTGTCGAATATGGTGTGCACCGGGTTACTCGCAAATCTGCCTCCAGGATGCAATGAAGCCTAGTCTAAAAACTGATGTCTGACTGCGTTATGTACGAACGAAATCAGATCCCAAATACTTTTGGGTTTTTTTAATCCACCAAGTATAGAGGAAAATAACAATATGAATGTTAGAAAGAAATTCCATGGATTTCATATAGATGATTTCTATCCAATTTCCAACCTATTCTGCCTTTATATAGGCATGGGTTTGTGTCCCTTAGACCAAATGATGTGTCCTTTAAATTCAAAAGTGACACCCTTTAAATCCAAAAGACACACCTTTTTGTTTAAACTCAATGGTTACACCCTTTGATTTAAACCAAAAAGTCACATATCTTTAATAATTCATATAATTATATTATGCATTTAAATATATATAAATATATTATGAAAATGTTCCAACAAAATATGCAAAAAAAGTAAATAAATGATATGACCAAAAAAAAAAGTATACTTTTGTAGTGCACCCCAAACACTCTTTAATTTTATTATTTTTTTTATATCTGTAGTATGAATATAACGGGTAATTATTCAGTAATTCCTGAGTATAGATATGTGGTATTCCATAGCATTGTGATTGGTGGAGAAGGTGGGTTGGTGGTGTACTATGTTGGGTAATTGAGAAACATGAGGGGATATATTAAATGATAATTGGTTAAGGAATACAGATACGTTGTATTCCGGAAACATTGAATAATTTCCCGAATATAACAAATTAGTTATCAAGAACACATAAAAATAAAAAAAAAATAAAAAATAAAAAAAACGCAAACACTCTAATGATGATGATGATCTAAAGCTATGAATTGTGTCCCTGAACTTTCGGTGTGTAATTTTACCAATATCACTACACTACCATAGCCATTCTCACTTCCACAATCACCGTCGCTATCACTATTGCCGCTGGCCCACTACTTCCACCCTCATTTCACCACAACCACCAAACGTAGAAAAATGTTCAGAAATGATAGAGAGCCCTTTTTCCTTGACTCCCAGAACCCCCACAGACACATGTCAGTGAGTGATAGGAGGAAAAAAACAAAAAACGAAAAACAAAAAGCAAAACGTTGACCAATCCTAATACATTGGGGGTGGTGAGGGTCAAGGAAAAAAGGGGTCTCAACCTTAAACATTTTTGAAGAAAGTTTTTCGTAGAAAATGTTTTTTGTCCAAACAAATAGAGTGTTATGTGGATATTATTATAACAACCATTATGCATGTCAAACATTAGATATTATGAAAAAATATGATGAACGTAACCTTTTTTTGACATAATAACTATCACAATATCATTTTTGTAATAATAATATAAAAAAAATTCATACATAATTTTTGTATAAAATAATGTAATTTAATATGGACTTTTTATCTTAAAATAAAACACCTATGATTCCATGAAGATACTTTTATTTTATAACATCATTTTTCTAATTTTTTTTGGTATAAATTTTATATATAAATAGAGTTTATATAAAAAAAGAAAGAAAGAAAAAAGGAAAGAAAAACAAACATCTTTTCAAGCACGGAATTCTTAATTCTTCACAAAGACATTTTTATTTGTTTCTCAAGAAGAATCATTTGTTGCTTCTCTCTATTTGATTAATTGAAAATCACAATCTCATTATCTTTAATTTTATTGAAGAAATAGTATATTAGTGTACCCAAATATTATTGTGTAATTTGAATAGTTTGAATTACTTTGTAATATTATTATATGGAGGCAGATCCCTTTTAATCTAAATTTTAGATTAGAGGGTGCTGTTTCTGCCTATTTGGAGCTCCAGCAAAGCATTGTCCGTGTAAATGGCTTGCAAACACTGACTTGGTCATCATAGTTTAAATTGCTGCTTTTGTAGTGTTTGTTTGTGTAGTCATCTTTTACATTCAAGAATTTAAAAAGAGTTATTGAAAAGCTAACAATGAGCAGATAATCAATAAAAAGGTTAACAAAATAGAAAATAATTAAAGAAAACTGAAGGTTGAATAAGTTGAGTGTTTTACTCGAAATCAATTGTTTGGCAGTAAAGATAAACTAATTATTTATTATAATCAGTTAGAATCCTTATGCATAGATGGATTTCAAAATGAAGGGATTTGAGGTTAAAATATAGGAGAGATGATTGTAATAGATAGATTGAGGAGAAGATATTGTATATCATGATGTAAAGCTCTTAAATTAATCTTGAAATTCATAAATCAACTATTATATCTAAATTTGAGCTATTCTCCTTGAATAATTAATCCACAAATCCTTTCATCCAAAATCTACAAATCCAAACACAACGTAACAGAACTTCCATTCCACATTAGAGCAAATTATAGGAAACGAAATAATTGATATTTCACAAAACAATTGTGGTGGTGGTGACACCATGGCTAGAACTCTATTTTAACAGAGAAGTTTGATTCCAGCGATTGCAATCCCAAAAAGTATAATAAGCTTCTGGGATGTTCATGATTTTCAAATAGTCATCACCTTGTTTGCCCTGAAGTCTCATAATCAATTCATTTTTCATGTCAGAAAAAGAAAGTGACTTCAGATTGGTGAGGAATTCAATACCTGCTGGCAAGTTTTCTAGTGATTCGCAGCAGATAATCCTGAGTTCTTCTAGATGAGGCATTGCCCCATCTTCAACCGAGACCCTTCTCAGCGCTTCCAAGTCATGAAGATGCAATACCTTTAGACCTTGGAACCCTCCAGCCTTAAATTGTAATACATCACCATCATATGCCTGGCGAAGTTGAAGTTCCACTAGATTCGGCAAAGCCTGAAGAGACTCCAGTGGATCAACACTTAGCCAACTCCACCTTAAGCGTAGTTTGACTAGGCTATGCATTGAAGTTATCCAAGGTGGTAGAGTCTCCAAACGTCCTTGCAACCATAGCCGTTGTAGATAGGGAGGAGGAGAAGACATGTGGTGGACATCAATGACCTCATCCTCCTCTATTGAACTTACATCTAATGAGCGAAGGTTGCGAAGGTTTTCAATGGAGGAGCACAATGCCACCCCATCTTCTCTCCTCAACTTGGTAATGCCTAACTTCATCAGTTGGGTTAGCTTTCCTACCTCATTTAATATGTCACTACTTTGATTTGCTTCGACAAAACAGAGCTTTTGCAGGGATGGCAAATCTCCCATCCCCAATGGTGGCTTGAAACCGTAGGTGGAGTGAAAGGGTGAAGATCTTTTCACGTAACGATACACCAAAAGATGGCGTAATTCTTGGAGCTTTAGTATTTCGACAGGTAATTCAGTTACATTGGCATGTTTGAGATCCAGTGTCTCTAGGTTTACAAGCCTCCCAATAGAGCTTGGAATCTTTTTCACCATTGTTTCTCTCAAGCTTAAATACCTTAAAAGGTACAATTCAAAGATTTCATTTGGAAGAGACTCCAAAGGTGCACCTTGCAAATCTAATACCTTGAGCAGCCTGGGGACACCAGTAAGCAATGTAGAGATGGGCAATTTTGATGGCATGTCTGCTACCCCAAACGTGAACAGAGAACGAAGATGGGAGAACCTCTTGCTCTTTTCCACATTTCTACATGTTTTATGAATTGACAAGCGCCGGATTCTTTCAAGCCACTGCGTGTTGTTTCTGTTGGCGATTGCTACAAAGTTTAGTTCTCTTGACTTGGAAAGAGAAATTTCACGCAAAAGGTCGTGGATGCGGCATGTGCTAACCCTTCCATTTCTAGTTGTTGTTGCTATTTGGACTAAGCTTCTATTGACAAGCTCATTGAGGTAGCTCTCAGCAATTTCTTCTGGCATCTGCCCTTCTCTTACTTGTACAAATCCTTCTGCCACCCACAATCTAATCAGTCTCATACGCTTAATAAAATAATTGTTGGGGAAAATGCTGAAGTACAGGAAACAAGCTTTCAAATAGCCTGGCAATTCATCATAACTGAGTGATAGTATTCGCTTCATACTATCAAGTTTGTCATCACCTTCTATATGAGCACCAAGGCTGCGCTGAACTATCTCCCATTGATCAATCTTACCTTTGTCTTTTGTAGCCAGAAGGCCACTGATTGCCGCAATTGCAAGTGGCAATCCGTCGCATCTTCTTAAGATACGTACAGAAATTTCCTTCAAATGTGGAGGACAAGTGTCTGCTTTGAATGTCTTTCTGCAAAATAGGTTCCAAGACTCTTCCCGTGACAAGGGTTGTAAAGGATATATGACACTACTATCGAATATGGTGCTGGTGGTGGAAGCTATATCAGCAATTCGTGTTGTGAGCATAACCCGACTCCCACATTGACAGTTAGGTAATGCATATTTTAGAGCTTTACATGCATCTATCCTCCAGATATCATCTAAAACAATTACATACCTCTTTTGACACAAAAATTCTTTCATTTGCATTTTCAGATCATGGCTGCCCATGTCATTAATTCCTTGAGGGACTTGTTGCTTGATCTCAGCAAAAAGTTGCACAATTATGTCCTTTAGGAACTCCTCAACCACAAATGTCTGAGAAACTGTGATCCAAACATGGGTTTGGAAATGCCTTTCGACTTTTGAGTCTTCATAAATCTTCCTTACCAGGGTAGTTTTGCCCATCCCTCCCATTCCAACCACCGAGATGATTTTGAGTTCAGGCTCATCCTCCAAAAGGTGCTCAATCAGCTGCTTCTTGCGCTTGTCGATGCCTACTAGCTCAGCCTCTTCTACGAGAAGTGCATCCCCTCGGCAGTCATGCCATGTGCTGTTTGAAACGGTGGAGGAGGTTGAGCCCTCCTCCACAATGTTACATTTGTAGCGGTATCTCTGACGCCCCTCAGAGATATTTCTGACTCTTGTTTTGATGTGTTTCATTCTTGAAGCAATCCGATGGCGAGCTTTCAAGTCCAGGATAGAGTGAAAAAAATTCAGAAAAGAACGAAAAAACCCCTGCTGCCTATGATGATGATTTTCCACATGAAGCTTGAACTCATCTAGCACATCGTTGGTGTCATAAACAACATCTCTTACTTGCTTAACCCATACTTTGAGTTCTTCATCACTTTCGTGTGATGCATGATCTGCAACGTTTAGGAAGGCTGTCATACGCTCCAATTCATCCTTTATGTACGTAACTTCTCCCCAAACACCTCTCAATAGTTTCACCTCCTCGTGGTGTAAGGCTGCTATCAGCTTTTTCAGTAGAAATGTGACTGCACTCTCTGCCATTCTCTACTTAATTTTCACACACACTCACAAGAAACCTATAGAAACACAATTCTGTTCTCAGTGGTTTAGATATTAGTTCTCTTGACCTTTTATGTTGTAGTGAGTTTTCCAGGAAGATCATGAAAGGTTATTGATAGGCATTGGTTAGGTAGTGGTTGCGGTTTTTTCATGGAATCTTCAAACTCTCATTGTGTATTGGAGATTAAATGAAGAAAAGCTGGTATGATGGTCACTGCAACGGATTGGACATTGCATATGCTACCAGTACTATGTACTTTCCTGGTAAGTCCCAATTAATATAGGTGAGGGATTCGAACTATTGACCTCCGAGTGAGGTGCAGTAGTTCTGGCCAATCGGACTAACCCGTTTGGTTTAGTCAAGTAGAATCTTGAAGCCTAATTTAATTTAATTTTTTTTTAATTAAAGATGAAAATAAATCAACGAAAAAAAACTGACCCAAACACCTAAATGTCACTATAATCAATAATTCATATTGATTTATTTTTTTTCTAAATTCAATGATTGCAAGTAAGACATTTGGGGTGTGGCTCTAGTAGCCACGCCTTGGAATGTGATGAGTGGGACTCTGATAGAGTAACAGTGAATCTTTTAAGTTAATGTTCTTTTTCTCTTTGTGACTATGGCAAAGGAAAGAAACTGTTGCGTTCGGCGAACTGGTTTTCCCATGTGAAAAGAAAAAGACAAAAAGGAAAAGTTGAGAAGGAAATGGAAGGAAAAGTGAAAGCCACCATCATCTTTGCTTCTTTATACTCTTTTTTATGTCTACTATTGAAGAAAATGAATAATTTTGCAATTGGATACATCAAATGTGATGATGAACCACTGTAGTAGTGAGGAAGAAAGACAAATAACTGAAGGGAAATGCTAGGTTTCATGAAGAATTTTCATGAAAACCATCATGAAAACTGTCTGCACCGTTAGATCAGGTATGTGTCTCATGATCTAACGGTGCAGATGATTTTCATGATGGTTTTTATGAAAGTTTTCATGAAACCTAGCATGACCCATAACTGAATTAGTAGTCTGGGCTAGTTAAAACTTAATAGTCTGTTTAGTTTGAAATTTTCAAAAATAATTTTTTGAATTTTGAATTTGTATTTTGTACTTTTAGTGATTTTTTAGAATATTTTAATTATTATTATTATTATTTTTTTTTTAGATCCTCTTAATCTTGATATACTTAAAAAATATAAAATTTGTACCAAACTCTTTACAAAAATCATTGAATGCAACAAAATATGAAAACTTATTGAATTTTTATATTTTTGGTATTTAGTGAATTTTTTAATTTTTTTTTTACAAATATTATACTTTTTAAGTGTAGGTATATCTAAAAAACCAAAAACAAAATTACTTAAAATATTAAAAAATTCTTCAAAAATAAAAAAATACAAAAAATAAAAAATTCAATTTTTTAAAAAATAATGTAAATACTTGAATATTTCAACAGGTGATTTAATACAATATATATACACATTAATCTTTTATGTTGGATGTGGCATCTAAGTTAAAATATCTCTTGGTTTATTGTTTTTTCTGTTGGATAAAAAAGGACAGGAGGGGACGAGACGATTGCTGCAGCAAAAATGGTAGAGATCCCAAAAATTTTACTAAATTTTTTATCAAATGTCTCACATGGGTGTGGGACTCACACTAGCATTACTCATTGGTGCAGCATATATGAATAACTTATTAGTTTATTTTTTAATCGTGTAATTTTTATTTATTGAAAAAGGTTAATTATCTTAAAATTGAAAAAGATTCTATTTTAACTTACAATAAGTTGAAAGTGTATTATTGAGTTGGAATGATATGGTTGGGAATCAAATTTTTTGACAGAGGTCATTTGTTCTTTTCAAAGTTTGAATCTAAGCTTCAAAATGCCATTTTGCAGCCTTAGAAAAATCAAAAGATGGTAATTCTTAGAAATCTTAGCAAAACCTGGGAAACTTATAGATTCATCTCAAGGTTTGAAAAACTTATGCTAATCTAAATCAAGATCATTAGAACCCCAATCTTTCAGATTTGCATTTCCAATTCTAAATTTGGTCAAGTTACTACAACTCTCTAAGGTAAATTAAATCAAATTAAGTCTTAAGTCTCATAAGATGAGATCGGTTACATAATCTTTTTTCTTCACTCGATCCCCTATAGAATCAAAATTAGAAGGTCAAAATGAGCTATGAAAGAAATTAAGAGGTTGTTTGAGATGATCACTTTTTAATTTTTTATGAAAAAATATGTTGGTGCAAATTTTGTAAATATGTTGGTGCAAATTTGGTAAATGTGATGGAAGGAGATAAAATAGAAAAAAATTAGTATTGCTTCAAGGCGCGTTACAACGTTACTTTCCTTAAGATGATATTCGCCTCCACCAATTCTGTCGAATATTGTGTGCACCTGGTTACCCGCGAATTCAGCTCCAGGATACAAAGAAACCCAGTCTAAAGACTGATGTCTAACTGCTTTATGCACGAACAAAATCAGATTCCGAACACTTTTGGATTTTTCTAGTTCACCAAGTACAGAGGAAATAACAATATGAATGTTAAAGAGAAATTCCATGGATTTCATATAGATGATTTCTATCCAATTTCCAACCCATTCTTCCTTTATATAGGCATGGGTTTGTGTCCCTTAGACCAAAGTCGTGTCCTTTAAATTTAAAAGTGACACCCTTTAAATCCAAGAGTCATATCTTTTGGTTTAAATCCAATAGTTACACCCTATAGTTTAAATCCAAAAGACACACCTTTTTGTTTAGACTCAATGGTTACACCCTTTGGTTTAAACCCAAAAGTCACATCTGTTTAATAATTCATATAACTATATTATACATTTAAATATATATAAATATATTATGAAAATGTTCTAACAATCCCCGCCATTTTCAAAATACATGAAAATAACTTGGATAGATTATAAAAATTTATGCATAAATGAAGATATCTTTTGATTTGAATCATTCACTTAGTGACAACACATCAAACTTAATCAAGATGGCATAATAGATTTGTTTTTGAACTAGCGATCTTATACGATTAACCAGACACGTCTCACTCACAAATTTTCTTCTCCTTAGGTAATTCAAAAAGCCGACATGTGGATTGGCCTTGTGTCTATATCCTGTTTCATGAGCGCTCTATAGTCAAGTCCTTGGACTGATAGGAAGTGGCTCCACCTCCTATACTCATATAGGTAAGTTTACTGAGAGTATCCCTGTAACTAAAGTACTTTAACTCACCGTTGTAAACTTATTAAGAGCTAAGTAGCTCAACCTCCTCTTTTGCATTACAGGTCCCAAGCACTTTATACTTTGGGATGGTTATAAAAATAAAATTTAAGTACTTGCAATCACGGCATATGGTGTACTTGGGCTCATTGAACTCAAGGACTTGATATTTCTTCAAGTGTTGAGTCGAGTTTCCACCATGAGTGATATATTACTTGGGCTTAAGACCCATCCCCTTTGATGATCTCACATCAAATCCCTTGCAAGTATTTTTTAAGATAATTTACAGTCACGTGGACAAAATTCTTACATAGCTATGTATTACCACAGTTTATGACGTGATCAACATGTTCGGACTAACAATCACTATCATAACTATCAACTCATATTAATGATGAGTTTGCATCTTGAAAAATTCAAGAAAAATCCGTGACAAAAATACCATGTCACTCCACCTATTTTGTTACAAGAGATTAAGAACCATCTCTTCAATTCTAACTATAAGCCATAGTTTTAAGGGTAAATTATGCAAATAGTCCCTGTAGTTTACACGATGTGTCAATTTGGTCCCTGTAATTTCAATTTGCTCGATTTTGCCCCTTAATTTAAGAATTGTGGCCCTGTTTGGTAGAGCTGTGGGAAAGTGCTTATAGCTTATGCGTAAACAGCTTATAGCTTATAACTATGAACATAAGCTGATTTCTGACTTATAAATTAAGCATCTCCTGCCCCATTCAAAGAATAAGCTGATTTCTGACTTCCAAAAAGCTATAAGTTATAAGCTATAAGTTAAACCAAATACATCAAAATAGCTTAAATTAAGCTGAAAGCTGAAATAAGCAGCTTTTAAGCTGCACCAAACAGACACATTTTAGTTCAATAAATAACGGTTATCAAGTTAATTTAACGGAAGGTTAAACAATGTGTCAATTTGGTCCCTGTACTTTACACGATGTGTCAATTTGGTCCTTATAGTTTCAATTTTCTCGATTTTGACAGCGACTAAATCGACACATTGTGGAAAATATAGGAACCAAATTGACACATTGTTTGAGTTTCCGTTATATTAACTTAACAACCGTTATTTATTGGACTAAAATGACATAATCCGTTAAATTAAGGGGCAAAAACGAGCAAATTAAAACTACAGGGACCAAATTGACACATTGTGTAAACTACAGGGACTATTTGCATGATTTTCCCTAGTTTTAATGCTAAGTATTTAAACAGGCGCCTATGTATCCTTTCAAATAATCGGATACCCGCTTTAACATATAAACTAACCATTCTCAATAACTTTGAGAAATTAAATTATGGGACTTAAGCAATCAATACTTTAGATATTTAGAATTAATACTTTCTTATATCATAAGTTTCATGATTTGTGCCTGTATTTGTTTTGAATCATAAATTGACCAATCAATATAAAATTTTCATTCAAATACAAGTTACATAAATTAAAAATTCTAATTTATTTATTCAGAAAATTTACCAAGTATATAACATACCCTCTATATTTTCTTAAAGTTTCAAGAATTCACAAGCCAAAAATCTTATTGATTTTTATAATTAAAATCATAATTTGATTTTAAAAATACATTCTTAAAACTTCCACAAAATAACTATTCCTTAAATCCAAAAATAGGATTTAAAGTTCAATTTTTGAGTCTGATCCTCAATCCATTAAATGGATTTATTAGATTTAGAATACTATTTTGGGCCTTTTAGTAAATTCAGTATATGGATTTAAACACAAATGATCAAAAGAATTTGATTCTATTATTGATAAAAAATGATACTATTTAAACCCACAACTAGATCACTGTATATGGGCTTTCTTAAAACCCAAAAAGTCGTAGCCGGTGGCCCAAACCTCTGTCCATATGATGAACCATGTGATTATATGCAATGGTCTTTTTTGACATCAACATGGACACAAGGCGGGATTACAACATTTTCTGTACAAAAAATCTTCTTATACGTAACGTCAAACCTATACTTCCCACTGCTTTTCGAATACAAAAACAACTGTCAATAAATAAGCAAAAATGTATTTCATTTTTCATCTCGCTGGGTTATCTACCCCGACAATGATAGCCATCAATGGAATTAACTTTGTCTTTACAAAGAAACCTGCATAGCTTCTGTACCACAATACTTTGCAAAAACACAAAACATAAAAGTAATAGTATACAAAACATGATAATTATTATTAATAATGACAACCGAAACTAATAAATTCTGGTTTGCATTTTGTTCACATGAAACAACAATACTAAAAATTAAATATAATCACACATATTAACTATCAAATCCAATACCATAGATATTCTAACATTGAACAAATAAAGCATTTACTTTGAATGACAGAAGCAAACATAGTTTTCATACCAATTATGAACTTATCTAATGTTCAAATTATAAGCATGGTCCTCAAATAGAAATCATAAGCAAAGAATTAAGACATACCTTTGCCAATAATAAATTGAAGCAAACTATTTTATCACCTTGATCGTAATTTGACGGTTAAACACCAAATTGGAATTAAAAGTCAATCTTTTAATTGTTTCTAATATTTTCAAATAAATATTAATCCTATCCATCTCTTCGAAATATCGTCTTAAGATTGTTGGTGCAAATTTGGTAAAAATGAGATAAAACAGAAAATAATTAGTATTGCTTCAAGGCACGTTACAACGTTGCTTTCTTTAAGACGATATTCGCCCCCACCAATTCTGTCGAATATGGTGTGCACTTGGTTACCCGCGAATCTGCCTCTAGGATACAATGAAACCCAGTCTAAAGACTGATGTTTGACTGTGTTATGCACGAACGAAATCAGATCCCGAATACTTTTGGATTTTTCTAATCCACCAAGTATAGAGGAAAATAATAATATGAATGTTAGAGAGAAATTCCATGGATTTCATATGGATGATTTCTATCCAATTTCCAACCCATTTTGCCTTTATATAGGCATAGGTTTGTGTCCCTTAGACCAAAGGTCGTGTCCTTTAAATTCAAAAGTGACATCCTTTAAATCCAAGAGTCATGTCTTTTGGTTTAAATTCAATAGTTACATCCTATGGTTTAAATCCAAAAGACACATTTTTTTGTTTAAACTCAATGGTTACACTCTTTGGTTTAAACCCAAAGTCACATCTCTTTAATAATTCATATAACTATATTATACATTTAAATATATATAAATATATTATGAAAATGTTTCAACAAAATATGCAGAAAAGTAAAGAGATAACATGACAAAAAAGAAAAAAGAAAAAAAGTATACTTTTGTAGTGCACCCCAAACACTCTTTAATTTTATTTTTTTTAATAGCTGCAGTATGAATATAATGAGTAACTATTCAGTAATCTCAGAATATAGACACGTGGCATTTCATAGCATTGTGATTGGTGGAGAAGGTGGATATGTGAGGTATTATGTTGAGTGATTGAAAAATATGAGGAAACATATTAAATGATGATTGATTAAAAAGTACGAACACATAATTTTCTGAGAATATTGAATAATTTCCCGAATATAACAAATTAGTTATCAAGAACACGTAAAAAAAAAAAAAATCACGCAAACACTCTAATGATGATGATGATCTAAAGCTATGGATTGTGTCCCCAAATCCGAACTTTCGGTGTGTAGTTTTCCATAACCACGGTTTAGATATCTTTTTCACATTCAAAATCAATCTCATTTCAATTTAGTTACAACAATGTTAGGCATTTAAAAATTTTACCAAAATTTTTATCAAATATTTTATATGAGTGCGGGATCTACATGGGACCCTCATGGTATGAGTACCACAGCCATGTGAAATATTTGGTATAAATTTTGATAAAACTTTTGAGGTATCTAGCATTATTCATTTAGTTATTCTATTCAAATTGAAAATTAAAATAAACGATTTTGTTAGGTGTCAATCTCATGAGTTGCACATAAAAAAAGGTAAGATAAATTATATCATTAGTTTTCGTAATTTAAGTCTATAGTTTCAATTTAAATAATATATTTTCAATTTTGTTATAATACTATCTCTTTGTCATATTTCGTTAACATTTTAAAAGGAAAAAGACGACGTGTAAAATTAGAAAAATTAAAGTGAAATTTTTTAAAAAAATTATAAGAACTATCAATATAATTTACTCGTTAGATTGGTGATTTATTTATTTATTTATTTACATTCTACTTCAGCCTTTTTACTTTTAGATTGATTTTTTTTTATTTAAAATGGCTAAATTACACTTTGTCTCCTTTATGTTTGGTCATTTTATCACTTTGCCTCCTATTTTTTTTTTTTTTTTTTGTTTTCACTTGGGCTCTCTATGTGGGTGTTTGGGAAGTGAGTTTTTATGTAGATTTTAGTAGATGTAGGTTTTTATGAGATAAAAAATTTTTAGTGTTTGGGAAGATAGTTGAGTTTTTATGTGGTTGGATGTGATGTTTGTGAGAGAAAAAGTGAAATGATTATGGGGTTGGATGTGATATTTTGTTTGGATGTGTTTTTTTTGGTTTTGAAAAACTTTTGTCTTTTAGTGGTTTTTATGAGATAAAAAATTTGGGATGTTGCTTCCCAATGTTTCAAGTTTTTCCCAGCAAAGATCACAGTCTTTTTATTTGTTTATTTTTGATTTAACTAAAGAAAAATGATTTGGAGCCCTAAAAATACCCCCCTAATTTCCAATTTGGACAACTGTTTCCTTTTTTTTTTTTTTTCTTACTTGATATGAAAATTAGGGGGATTAGGGGGATATTTTTAGGGGATGTAGCAAGGTCCTTAACTAAAATAGAAACAAACAACAGAGTTCAAGGCTAATTCAAGCCCTTAAACAAGATAAACCAACCATGTCTACGAGAAGCAGACTTGCAAATTTACAATCTGAAAGCATGTCTCGAACTAGTTTTCCTAGGTGAAAAGAAAAAGACAAAAAGGAAAAGCTGAGTTAGGAAATGAAAGGAAAAGTGAAAGTAATCATCTTTGCCTCTTTATACCCTTTAATTTTCTGTCTACCATTGATGAAAGGAATAATTTTGCAATTGGATACATCAAATGTGTTGAAGAACCACTGTAGTACTACTAGCGAGGTAGAAAGACAAAAATAGCTGATTGTTTGAGATGTTCTAAATAAGTACATTTTTTGACTTTTTATGAAATATGGGTTGGGTTTGAAGTGATGTGGTAGAGAGGTGATGTGACTCAAATAAGATGATGTGACTTATATAGGATAGTGACTTTTTAACTTTTTATCTTTTTTTAGATATGCCAAACTTTAGTTAAAACTTTATACTTTTCTAGTGTTTTTTTATGATTTGTTTGTGTACTTGAGTATTTCAACAGGTGATTTAATGCAATATATATACACATTCAACAATGTTAGGTGGCCCGAAAAATCATGGCTCGAATAGTTCGAAACACACAAAATGACATCGTTTTGAGTGTAAAACGACGTCGTTTTGACACATTCGAGCCATTCGAGTCACAAAAATTCGGACTACCAAACATTTTCCATACACATTAATCTTTTATGTTGGATGTGGCATCTAAGTTAAAATATCTCTTGGTTTATTGATTTTTCTGTTGGATAAAAAAGGATAGGATGGGACGATCATCACGTAAAAACCCATATATAAATAACTCATTAGTTTTTTTTTTTTTTTTTTTTTTTTCAAGTCTGTTTAGTGCAATTTTCATTTATTGAAAAAAGTTAATTGAAGTGACGAGCTTTTTTGACTTCTATTTTAGCTTACAATAATTTGCAAGTGCACTATTGAGTTGGAATGATATGGTTGGGAATCAAATTTTTTGACAGTCATTTGTTCTTTACAGAGTTTGAATCTAAGCTTCAAAATGCCTTTTTGCAGCCTTAGAAAAATCAAAAGATGGTAATTCTTATAGATCTTAGCAAAACCTAGGGAACTTATAGATTCATCTCAAGATTTGAAAAACTTATGCCAATCTAAATCAAGATCATTAGAACCCAATCTTTCAGATTTGCATTTCCAGTTCTAAATTTGGTCAAGTTACTACAACTCTTTGCATCAAGCTAAACTAACCAAACTTTAAGTCTCATTAAATGGGGTTGGTTACATAATCTTTCTTCTCCACTCGATTCTCTATAAAATCAAAATTAGAAGGTCAAAATGAGCTGTGAAAGAAACTAAGGGGTTATTTGGAATGATCTAAATAAATATACTTTTTAATTTTTTACGAAAAAATGTGCAGAAAAGTAAAAAAATGATGTGACCTAAAAAAAAATAAAAAAATAAACTTTTATAATGCACCCCAAATGCCCTCTATTTTTTATTTTATTTTATTTTTATCTGCAGTATGAATACAACAAATTAGTTATCAAGAACACATGTAAAAAAAATAAATAAATAAACACGCAAACACTCTAATGATGATGATGATACAATCCAAACTTTCGGTGCGTAGTTTTCCAATAACCACGGTTCAAAATCAATCTCATTTTAATTTAGTTATTCTATTCAAATTGAAGATTAAAATAAATGATTTTGTTATAAGTGTCAATCTCATGAGTTGCGCATGGAAAAAAAACAAAGGGTACTTACCAATTAGTCCTATTCACTAGACTTATTTACCTACAGGTCCTAACTAATAAATTTAACACTATAAAAATAAGAGAGTGATAAATTTATCACTAAAAAATTATTCATAAAAAAAGAGACTGATAAATTTATCACTATAAAATTATTCATAAAAAAAAAAGACTGATAAAATTTGTCTTTATCACTTAATAAATTATATCAAATAGGACTTAATGGGTAATAAGTCTCAAAGTAGGACCTATTGGGTAATAAGTCTCCCAAGTAGGACCTATTGGTAGTTTACCCAAAAAAAAATTAAGATAAATTATAGGCAGTGGCTTGCCTCCAGTCCAGATCTGGGCTGGAGGGTCCAGTCCGGCCCATTGGGCCTATTTTTGGGCCCCTTTTTGATAATCCAAACCGTTCATATTTTAGGGTTCGTTGAGTACATTATCCCTGTAAAAAATCACGTCGATCGAATAACAGATACTATGTATTCGGATCACTTTTTGATGAACCGTTAATTTCTAACCGTCCATTTTTTTCCAAACAAAAGTAATTTGAATATATAGTATCTGTTACCTGATCGACGTGATTTTTTACAGGGATAATATACTCAACGAATCCTAAAATATGAACGGTTTGGATTATCGAAAAGGGGCCCAAAAATAGGCCCAATGGGCCGGACTAGACTAGACTGTCCCAGATTTGGACTCGAGACAGTCCAGACCCTAAATTATACCATTAGTTTCCATAATTTAAGTCTATAGTTTCAATTTAAATTATATATTTTCAATTTTGTTACAATGTTATTTCTTTGTCATGTTTCGTTAATATTGTAAAAGAAAAAAAAAAATCACGTGTAAAATTAAAGGGATTAAAGTGAAATTTTAAAAAAAAATTATAGGAACTATCAATATAATTTACTTATTAGATTGGTGATTTTTTTTTAATTTATTTATTTACATTCTACTTCAGTCTATTTACTTTTACATTGATTTTTTTTTTTTAATATTTAAAATGGCTAAATTATACTTTGCCCATTTATATTTGGTCACTTTCTCACTTTACCTTCTAAATTTTTTTTTATTTTTTTTCACTTTGACCCTTTATATTTCAAGTTTTTCCCAGCAAAGATCACAGTCTTTTTATTTATTTATTTTTAATTTAACTGAAATAAAAACAAACAAACAGAGTTCAATGCCAATTCAAGCCCTTACACAAGATAAACCAACCATGTCTACAAGAAGCAGACTTTGGCCCCGTTTGGTGTACCTGTTAAAACATATTATAAATTATACCTTAACAGATTATAAATTATGAATTTAATCAAAAGCTGTTAATCTGTTTGGTGTAGCTATTGGATTATAGATTTAAGTTACTGAGTAGTATTTGTTAAATAAGCTGTGAAGTAGTTTTTTCAATTAACTTTTATTTTTTGTTATTCACTACTTATCTACATTTTTCATAAAAAATAATAATAATATTCTATAATCCATTTGAGTCTTTTTCTATTTTAAAAAAAATAAAAAATAAAAAAATCTAAGAGTATAACCGTAAATTAACATGTCTACAGTAGAAGGTGATAATCAGAAGTAAGAGGTGAGCAGCTTCTCAGAGTCAACTTTTTTGACTTAAAATAAGTTGTTAGAATCAGAAGCTGTTTGAAATAAATTTAACTAAACAGTCCAAAATAGTTTTTCAAAAACTAGAAGCTATAAGTTGGTTCAGAAAAGCCCAAACAAACACCCTCTTTACAATCTGATTTGGAGGGTCTTCAAGCACTACCAAAAGGTCTAGATTGTTTACACCCAAATTTGGTAGGCTGTCGGCACATAGCAAAGATCACGGTCACACATATAGCATGTTGATTTTTCAGTTCCTTTGAGCAACAATTTAACCTTTAAATATCATAATCTGATTGGAATTCTATTCAACTTTCATTATGGATGCTGCTCCAGGATAAACATATTGTTAAAATGTTGATACAATCTACAAACTTCATCTCTTAATTGTAATATAATCAATTTCATCGGCTTTGGTTCAACACACAAGCAGAAATCTCACCAACCAATTAAATTTCAAGGTCCTACTTTCGACTACATAGTTGGAAAAAAAAATGAGAAAAAAGAGAGAAAAAATTTCATTAATGAGTTGCTTTAGGGAAGTTATTAGGTACTTCTGGAGTACGGTCAAGTAGTATTCTAGGATATTATGATTGGTGAAGAAGGTAGAATTCATAATTTTGTGTTGGATGATTAAGGAATATGAAAAGGTAGGGTGAATAATGATTAGTGAAGGGGCGTAAAAATGGCCTGGCTCGTTGGCTGGCCTAGCGGGCTCCCGCCAAAAATTAGGTCGGGCCAGGCCGTTCCACTCGCGCAAAATAACGGCCCAAGTCCAAGCCCACACCTAGGGGTACTTGGCCTTAGGCCGAGCTAGCGGCCAGGCCTAACCATTTTTTAATTTTTTTTTTCTACTAAACTCTTATTTTTTTCCCACCAAACTAGCTTGGAAATGAAAGTGTCTCGGATGGCTTGGCTGCACTGGGCCACAGACGGACTTCGGGTGAGCTGCAGATTTGTAGGCTGATTTTACACCCCTAAAAAAATATGAACACGTATTGCTCCCGAAACACTCAATAATTTTCTGTTGGGTCATGGTTAAATGTCATGTTGTCTTCATGTACCTATTCCACTGCTCATGAACCAATAAATTGAATCCAATTTTTTTTTTTTTTTTTTTAAATTTCTAGTACCTTTTGTTTCACTGACAATTTAGCAAAAGCAAACTATTTTTTTTATTATGTTTTTCTCTTTTGAAAAAGAAGTAGAGCATAATATACTTCGAAGAGCTGAACTTGTTCCCAAGATGCATAGCAATCATTTAAAAATGAGACAGATGGGGCTTGAACAAAAGAAAAATAAAGAAAGAACAAAGTACAGAAAACATAATAAAATAGGGTAATATTATGGGGCGTAATACACATTGTATGTAATTTTAATACAAAATTATATAAATTTTTACGAATTTACATAAGTAATCTCATAAAAATACATAAATTGAATACAAATTCGTATAAGTCTATTTATACAAGTGAACTTACACAAATTTATATTCAATTTATATATTTTTATGATAGCACTTATAGAGCCATAATCACATAATTCCTAATGGTATATGCAAACACAGTCCCATTTGAGCACTTATAAATCAAGTTATTTGACTTATTTGCTTACAAAATAATTAACTAATTTGGTTGCAATTTTGAATTATAATTTATTTGACGCTTATTTGGCCAAAACAAATGAAATTTTATTAAGCTACAAATTATTTGTAGTTCTTGGGTCTTAATTATAACTTTTGAGCCCTCCCGCATATTTGCACAACAAAAATGTTATCTGACAGCTTATTTAATCAATCAGATTCAATTCTTTCACAAATTATCACAAAATGCACCAAACAAATTTATAACTTATTTTAATTTTTTAAAGTTAATAATTTAAAAACATAAAAAACTAACTTATAAGTGATATCAAACGACAACACATAATGGCTAAAGAAAAGATTGTAGTAGTCGCTTATTTAAAAATAATTAAATTGGCTTTGCTAACACAAAATTGCTAAAGAAATATGTAAATTTTTATTTTTATTTTTATTTTTTGCAAAAGGTAGCTTAGAAAACAAACAAACCAGGAAAAAATAAAAGGACAAATTGTACCTAGACCTTATATTTTAATGTTTTACATTTTGGTCATTGTTGTTTCAATTGATTTGATTTTGATTATGAATTTATGACTTTGTCTCAATTGAGAAAAGCCAAAACCCTCCGGATCAGGATCCTCTCTTGCGATTTCTCCCTCAAGCCATCTTCCTACACCACACTCATCCACAACCACAATATCATAAATACAAGGGAGAATAATATTGTAGTGATATCAGTATAATTTAATTATATATTAATGAAAAAATTTATAATTTTAATTATTAATAATATTTATAATGTATATTTAATATTTATAAATATTTTTTTACTGAGCCATGTTAGTGTAATTCCCCCTAAATACAATAGAAGGCCAAAATCTACAAGCTAGTCAACACCAAAAGTTATTAAATTGCAACTCTCTAAAAAATTAGTTACTTATTCTACTAAACCCCTTAGACATCTCTAATAGTGAATCAAATTTTTCATTAAATTTAAGTAAAAATTTGAGTAAAAGATCCATTTAATATCAAGTGCTTCAACGGAAGTTTTTAAAACTTCACTAGAACATCAGTTGATCAGGCGGATGTCCGGCCAGTTGATCGGTCAGTGTAAATTTTGCACAAATTTTTGTCTTGAGGTGGTCATCTGGGAGGTCGACCGGGCGAATGTCTGGCCGGTAGACCGGCCAATGTAAATTTTTCACAAATTTTTTCCTTGAGGTGATCATTCAAAGGGACATCCGGGGGGACATCCGGTGGTAAAAATCCAATGGCTATGAACAGTGATTTGATGAAAGACACATCTATTCTCAATTTGATGAAAGATTTGAGAAATCCTGGATTTGATGAAAGATTTGGTGAACCATTGGGGTAGAAAAAAGTAAGTTTTTTCATCAAATTTAAATTTGATAAAATATTTGGTGGACCATTGGAGATTTAAATTTGATGAAACATTTGGTGAACTATTGGAGATGGTCTTATAGGTTAGATATTACATGTAAGACCAAGTAACTTAAATAATAGTACATTTTTATAAATAATATTAAAATAAAATAATACTTTAACTAGGTTATTAAAAAAATTAATGAAAACTTTAAAATAACAAATTATAAATTATAAACAAAAATATGCATTTAATACACAATAAAGACAAACAAGTAACTATTGTAAAGTAAATAAATAAATAAAAAATATAGAATTTACAATAAAAAGAGTAGATAGAATAACTCGAGAAATTTTGCATTATCAATAACAATTAAACTTAATATATTGAGTATAAAAAATAAATAAATAAATATGTTTAAATAATAATAATAAAGTTAAAAACAAAAACAAAAACAAAAACAAAAAAGGAAATTCTAATATTCACACCTTTGAAAGGGGTGTACCAGTTATGTCATTTACTTCTTTAGTTATGATCAATATTTTTTTTAGTTATTTTTGATATTGTGTTTAGTTATGACATTTTTTTTAAAATTATGATTTAAAAAGTATAAAATTATGTTATTTTTTTCTTTAATTATAAGGAATGTACCATTGTGTTTCCAAAAATACATATATAAAGTACATACAAATATTTGCTTTCAAAAAAATATACAAAAATTTAGAACTTTTTGAAGATAGTAAGAAATATTGGGATCAAACTGTAATTAAATTAAAGGCTATGGTTGTTTTATCTCTCTCTAAACCCTATACCCTTTGGAGCCTAAACCCACCAAACCACACAAACCCTCAAAGCAAGCAGATGAACAAGACGAAGTTTGAGATTACTGAAATCGTCTGAAACCTATCACGCATCTTGAAGTTCAGGTATTTATTTTTCTGAAATCGCATTTCTGATGATGGAGAATTGCTTAAAATAGTTGAGATTAGTTGAGATTGCTTGAAATTTGTTTAATATTGCTTGATTATTGTTTGTGATTATTTTTGTTGTTGTTGTTGTTTTTAGTCTCTTTGTTTTTTTTGGTGAATTGTTAAAAAATATTATTTTCTGTTTGGGGGAGTTTTCGGCAATGGCAGCTCCTTTGGTAGCTCACTGTGGATGCCCTAAGATTTTTATCTTAATTTTGTATTGTTTTGATTCTATTATTCTCAATTGTTTTCAAGGTTTTGTTGACATTGGTTATCAAAGTTGTGCATCAGTATACAATTATTTTAAGCTTGTTAACAAACAAAACTAGAAGTGGTGGCACACGCGATGTATGTGCATAGGATTGGTGAAAAATGTTGTGAAGAGTCCAATTCAATTAAGATCTGAAGACTGAAACAGTTTTTTGAGCTATGTAAAATGTGTGGTTAATGCAAAATTTTAATTTTCACGTTTGCCACCAAAATTTGTGAAACCAAATCTATTAAAAATAGCATGATGGAGTTCACAAGAACTTGGGTGCTCATGTTATATAATAGAATAGAATCTTGTTTGTATACAAGTGTTTTTTGTTAGGGAAAATTAATGATTCTCCACAAATAAATCAATCAATGGGAATAAAAACTAATACGGAAAAATTAAATCAAAAGCAACACAAGAATTTTTACGTGGTTTCCTCAATGTGAGGTACGTCCACAGGATCGAAATCCGATTCCACTATCAACCAAATAGTTTCCAAACGATTACAAACGAGACACGAATGGTCTCACAAACCACCCTTAGGTGAATTCCAAATAATCACAAATAAACAAGAGGAAAGACCTCACCAAATAGATGAACCAAAATCTTCAGAACTAGAGTAGAAGAAGATCCAAAATAACAACCCAAATCAACACCTTTTGCACGCCGAAGTTGTCAAAGCAGTGCTTGAAAACAACCCACTGACTTGAATTATATCAAACAAATTGTTGCTACACACATGCAAAGTGCACTGAATTGATTACCAAGTGTTATCTCACCGAATCAATTAGTTGCTGCTACTACACCCATGCATCGGAGGAACTAAACAATATATATTTATATATTGTTAAATTTTAGGTTTGTTTTATCAAAATCCTAATTGTTACCAAACTGAATTAGGTCTCTAAAAATTAGATATAATATATTAAAATATATTATAACTAATACCAAACCAAATTAAACTCTTCTTTTAACAAACCAAAACCAATTGGGTCTCAAACTCCAATAAGGAGATATACCCCAACAATTCTCCCCCTATCGACTTAGGTGGAGACATCAACCATACCCGCCAAAGTTCAACACTTCAAATGTTTGTCCCTCGACAAAGTCTTAGTCAACATATCCGAAATATTATCATCTGTGTGAACCTTTTCGAGTTGCAACAATTTCGAATCTAACACATCACGAATCCAATAGTATCTCACATCAATGTGTTTCGATCTTGAATGAAAAGTAGAATTTTTACTCAAATGAATAGCACTTTGACTATCACAATAAAATACATACTTTTCTTGCTTTAAACCCAACTCTTGCAAAAATTTCTTCAACCATAACTCTTCTTTGCAAGCTTCCGTAATGGCAATAAATTCAGCTTCGGTAGTTGAGAGAGCAACATATTTTTGTAATTTAGATTGCCATGCCACAGCTCCCCCTACAAAAGTCATCAAATACCCCGAAGTAGATTTCCTAGAATCAATATCGCCGGCCATGTCAGAATCTGTGAACCCATCAAGCATCGGCTTACCATCTCCAAAACACAAACACACCTTCGAAGTCCCTCGAAGATACCTTAGAATCCATTTTACCGTTGCCCAATGTTCTTTGCCCAGATTAGAGAGAAAACGACTCACCACACCAACGGCATGAGCAATATTCGGCCTTGTACAAACCATGGCGTACATCAAAGAACCAACTGCTGAAGAATAAGGAATTTTCAACATCTCTTCTTTGTCTTTCTCACTTGTAGGACATTGATTCGAACTAAGTTTGAAGTGACCTGTAAGTGGACAACCAACCGGCTTTGTTTTATTCATGTTGAACCTCTCAAGAACTTTCTCAATGTAGCTTTCTTGAGACAACCAAATCAGCCCCTCTTTGCGATCACGAACAATTTTCATACCAAGTATTTGCTTTGCCGGTCCCAAATCTTTCATAGCAAAAGATTTACTCAACTCCAATTTCAACCTGTTTATTATGGTAGAATCTTGACCCACAATTAACATGTCATCAACATAAAGTAAAAGAATAATAAATTTGCCATCCGGAAAATTTTTCACAAACACACAATGGTCCGAAGTGGTTTTAGAAAAACCATTATTCATCATGAAAGAGTCAAATTTTTTGTACCATTGCCGCGGGGCTTGCTTGAGGCCATACAAACTTTTCTTCAATTTGCAAACAAATTTCTCTTTCCCTTTCTCCACAAAACCTTCTGGTTGCTCCATGTAAATTTCTTCTTCAAGATCACCATGAAGAAATGCGGTCTTCACATCAAGTTGTTCAACTTCAAGGTTCATACTTGCAGCCATGCCAAGTATAACCTAAATAGAAGACATCTTCACAACCGGCGAGAAAATCTCATCAAAGTCAATACCTTTCTTTTGCCCAAAACCTTTCACAACAAGACGTGCTTTGTACCTTAGATTCTTACTATCATTCTTCAATTTGAAAACACACTTATTTTTCAGAATTTTCCTCCCTTTAGGCAACTTCACTAAATCATAAGTGTGATTTTCAAGTAAGGAATTCATCTCCTCTTCCATGGCCTTTTTCCAATCATCTTTCTTTGCATGCTCAATTACTTCTTGGTAGCTCTCAGGCTCCCCTTGATCAGAAATCAACACAAATTCATTGGGAGGATACTTTCTTGAAGGTTGTCGGTCTCTTGTAGATTTCCTCAACTCAAGTTGTGGTGGCAGTTCTTGAGTTGGATGCTCTTCCTCAATTTCTGGCTCAACTTCATTAGGATTAGCATCATCCTCTACATCTTCAATAGGTGGCTGCACATCTCCCCCATTTTCATCATCCACCGAAGATGAAGGAGATGGATTCATGTCAATGAGATCACTAGTTTTTGGCTCCGGTTGATCATCTTTGCCAAAGTCTTCAATTGTTTGGTCTTCAAGAAACACAACATCATGACTTCGAATGATTTTCTTGTCGACCGGATCCCACAATCTATACCCAAATTCATCATGTTCATAGCCAAGAAAAATGCATTGTCTTGACTTACTATCAAGCTTGGACCTCTCATCCTTTGGAATGTGAACAAAAGCTCAGCAACCAAACACTCTCAAGTGCTCATAAGATACATCTTTACTGGTCCAAACTCTTTCTGGAACATCACCATTCAAAGGATAGGAAGGAGACAAATTGATTACGTCAACCGCTGTCTTCATTGCCTCACCCCAAAAGGATCTTGGCAATTTAGCTTGTGAAAGCAAACACCTTGTTCTTTCCACAATGGTGCGGTTCATCCTCTCGGCAACTCCATTTTGTTGAGGAGTCTTCTTAACTGTCTTTTGATGCCGAATACCTTGGCTGCGACAATACTCATCAAATGGCCCAATGTATTCACCACCATTGTCTGATCGGATGCACTTCAATTTCTGCCCTGTTTCTCTTTCAACCATGGCCTGAAAATGCTTAAATACTTCTAGAACTTGATCTTTAGTTTTTAGTAGAAAAGCCCAAACTTTCCTTGAATAATCATCAATGAAAGTAACAAAATAAAATGCACCACTATGTGTTCTAACTTTTAAAGGACCACAAACATCCGAATGAATCAACTCCAAAACATTTTCTTTTCTAGAAGCAAAATTTTTATGAAAAGAAACTCTATGTTGTTTACCCGCCAAACAATGAACACAAGTTTTGAGATGTGTACCTTTCAAACCGGGTAGAAGCTCTTTCTTGAACAAAACTTATAGCCCCTTTTCACTCATATGGCCAAGCCGTTTGTGCCATAATTCAGTAGAAGTATCATCTTCAAGTGCATTGACAACACCTTTACAAATTTTTCCTTGTATCGAATAAAGTGTATGAGTCTTCTTGCACTTAGCCACCACCAAAGAACCCTTTGTGAGCTTCCATATTCCATCACTAAATTTGTTGTTGAAGCCTTCATCATCTAGCTTCCTAGTAGAGATCAAATTGAGGCGAATGTCGGGAACATGCCTCACATCTTTAAGCAACAACTTGCAGCCCAAATTTGTTTCCAAGCAAACATCACCCATGCCAATAATCTTGGACAAACCTTCATTACCCATTCGAACAGAACTATAATCTCCTTCGGTGTAGGTAGTGAAGAAATCAACTCGAGAAGTCACATGAAAAGAAGCACCGGAATCAATCACCCAATTGCTCTCTTGGCCTACAAAATTGATACAATCATCTTCACAAACGACCATGAGATCATCGGTAGTAACTGCCGTTGTGTCTTCTTGCGTTTTATCCACACTTTTGTCACGCCTTTTTTCCTTATTCTTGAGCTTTCGGCATTCTCACTTCGTGTGCCCTTTCTCATGGCAATAATAACACTCAATGTCTTTTTTTGAAAAAGAACCATATTTTAATTTGTCACGGCTTTGATCACGACCATGAGGAGTCTTACTCCTCCTCCTTGTTTTGCTTCGGCCTCTCACAACAAATGCTTTCGAATGAGAGGAACCCGCTGATTTTCTTCTAGTTTCTTCATTCAACAAGCTACTAGTGACTTGGCCATTGTCACAACTCCATCGGGCGCTGAATTACTAACGGTCACAACCAAAGTCTCCAACTTTCAGGCAAAGAACTAAGTAGCATCAAAGCCTGCAACTCATCATCAAAAATAATTTTCATAGAAGCAAGTTGGTTAACAATACTCTTTATTTCATTCAAATGTTCTAGAATTGGGCTTCCATCTTTATATTTTAAATTAACCAACTTACGAAACAGAAAGACTTTATTTGTGGCTAATTTTCTATCATAAAGACTCTCTAATTTTTTCCATAAATCATGTGCCGAAATTTTAATAGCAACATGATGAAACACACTATCATCAATTCATTGACGGATAACACCAACGGCTTTTCGATTAAGCCTATTCCAGTCATCATCTTTCATACCCTCGGGTTTGCCACTATCACCCTCAATGGGTCTATATAAATCTTTACAAAATAATAGGTCCTCCATTTTAGTTTTCCAAGTTACCCAATTACTTCCATTGAAGCTAGACATGCGACCCACATTCCCCTCTATTGATTTACACAAATAAATAGACCCAAATAAACCGTAAACTCTGATACTAGTTGTTAGGGAAAATTAATGATTCTCCACAAGTAAATCAATCAATGGGAATAAAAACTAATGCGGGAAAATTAAATCAAAAGCAACACAAGAATTTTTACGTGGTTCCCTCAATGTGAGGTACGTCCACGGGATCGAAATCCGATTCCACTATCAACCAAATAGTTTCCAAACGATTACAAACGAGACACGAATGGTCTCACAAACCACCCTTAGGTGAATTCCAAATAATCACAAATAAACAAGAGGAAAGACCTCACCAAATAGATGAACCAAAATCTTCAGAACCAGAGTAGAAGAAGATCCAAAATAACAACCCAAATCAACACCTTCTGCACGCCGAAGTTGTCAAAGCAGTGCTTGAAAACAACCCACTGACTTGAATTATATCAAACAAATTGTTGCTACACACATGCAAAGTGCACCGAATTGATTACCAATTGTTATCTCACCGAATCAATTAGTTGCTGCTACTACACCCATGCATCGGAGGAACTAAACAATATATATTTATATATTGTTAAATTTTAGGTTTGTTTTATCAAAATCCTAATTGTTATCAAACTGAATTAGGTCTCTAAAAATTAGATATAATATATTAAAATATATTATAACTAATACCAAACCAAATTAAACTCTTCTTTTAACAAACCAAAACCAATTAGGTCTCAAACTCCAATAAGGAGATATACCCCAACAATTTTTTGGGGTATTTTTGAGTGGTGTTGGTGGTTAAGTTTGCTGGTTGAAGAACCAAAACCAAGATTGTGTTGATGCAAATCTGGTAAATGAGATGGAATGAGATAAAACAGAAAATAATTAGTATTGCTTCAAGGCGCGTTACAACGTCACTTTCCTTAAGATGATATTCGCCCCCACCAATTCTATCAAATATGGTATGCACCGGGTTACCCGCGAATCTGCCTGTAGGATACAATGAAGCCCAATCTAAAGACTGATGTTTGACTACGTTATGCACGAACGAAATCAGATCCCGAATACTTTTGGATTTTTCTAATTCACCATGTAAAGAGAAAAATATCAATATGAACGTTAGAGAGAAATTCCATAGATTTCATATGGATGATTCCTTATCAACTTCCAACCCATTTTGCCTTTATATAGGCATGGGTTTGTGTCCCTTAGACCAAAGGTCGTGTCCTTTAAATTCAAAATGACACCTTTTAAATTCAAGAGTCATGTCTTTTGGTTTAAATCCAATAGTTACACCCCATGGTTTAAATCCAAAAGACACACCTTTTTGTTTAAATTCAATGGTTACACCCTTTGTTTAAACCCAAAAGTCACATCTCTTCAATCATTCATATAACTATATTATATATTTAAATATATTATGAAAATGTTCCAACAATCCCCCACCATTTTCAAAATATATAAAAATAACAACTTGGATAGATTAAAAAAATTTATGCATAAATGAAGATATCTTTCGATTTGAATCATTCACCTAGTGAAAACACATCAAAGTTAATCAAGATGGCATAGTAGACTTGTCTTTGAACTAGCGATCTTATACGATTAACCGGACACGCCTCACACACAAATTTTCTTCTCCTTAGGTAATTCAAAAGGCCGACATATGGATTGACCTTGTGTCTATATCCTATTTCATAAGCGTTCTAGAGTCAAGCCCTTGGACTCATAGGAAGCAGCACCACCTCCACACTCACATAGGTAAGCTTACTAAGAGTACCCCTGTAATTTATAGTAGTACCCTAACAACCCAGTTGTAAGCTTATTAAGAGTTTGCTAACTCATTCTCTTCTTTTCACATTACAGGTACCAAGCACTTCAACCTTGGGATGAAAATGAAATAAAACTAAGTGTTTGCAATCACGACATATGGTGTACTTGGGCTCATTGAACTCAAGGCTTGATATTTCTTCAAGCGTTGAGTCGAGTTTCCACCAAGAGTGATATATTACTTGGGCTTAAGACACATCCCTTTTGATGATCTCACATCAAATTCTCCTTGCAAGTATTTCTTAAGATAATTTACAGTCACGTGGACAAAATTCTTACATAGCTATGTATTACCACAGTTTATGACGTGATCAACATGTCCGGATTAACAATCACTATCATAACTATCAACTCATATTAATGATGAGTTTGCATCTTGAAAAATTCAAAAAAAATCCGTGACAAAAATATCATGTCACTCCATCTCTTTTGTTACAAGAGACTAAGAACCATCTCTTCAATTCTAAGAGATAAACCCCCACCAAGAGTAATCTTTATTTACTCTAAGCCATAGTTTAAATGCTAAGTATTTAAACAGGCGCCTATGTATCCTTTCAAATAATCGGATACTCACCTTAACATATAAACTAACCATTCTCAATAACTTTGAGAAATTAAATCGTGGGACAATCAATACTTTAGATATTTAGAATTAATACTTTCTTATATCATAAGTTTCATGATTTGTGCTTGTATTTGTTTTGAATCATAAATTGACCAATCAATATAAAATTTTCATTCAAATACAAGTTACATAAATTAGAAATTCTAATTTATTTATTTAGAAAACTTACCAAGTATATAACATATACTCTATATTTTTTCAAGTTTCAAGAAATCACTATGGAAAAATCATACCTTGATTTTAACAATTAAAATCATAAATTGATTTTAAAAACACATTCTTGAAAATTTCCACAAAATATTTTTCAAATATTTGTGCCTTTCCTTTTCTAACTTCAGAGTCATGTTATGAAAAGATCATACACATCAACTTTCAGATATATACACAAACATATAGATTAACTACATAAATAGTTTAATAAAACTTTCAAACAAATCATATTAACAATATCCTACAAAACTTAAAAGTTTCATGTAAATTGACAATATATAAATAAAATAACAAAATCATGTGTTTCACAAATAACATGTAAAATGTTGTAGAAATAAAAGTTGACCCAAGTTCTGTCATCGAACACTGAAAGCCACAAAGATTTTACTTTTTGAATTATTGATTGTAAACATATACCAACAAAAATTATATCTATTATATGCAATAGAGAAAGCAAAACTTAAAGGTTCATAACAGTTTCTTTTATGGCATAAATTCAAAATTGATCAATAACAAACTAATTTCAAAACAGAATATGAAATACTAATATCTTACAATTTGACTTTCATCAAATGCATACATATATATCTTGTTTCATGTTGAATAGAATTTAATGCTTTTATATTAAATCACCAAGTTAAACCCCCTCACCACTGATGGTTACAAAAACAAATCGCTACCTCCTCGTATACTAAGGACACGACGTGAAGATCGAGAGATACACATAAGTGCCTAATTGGAAACTCCAATTGGTTCAAATGTAAATTTGATTGTGTAGACAAGAAAGTCAAACAAAACAACACATTATTACATTAACATTTTAATGACAAACAGAAAATAAAAATAAAATATGGTATTGGCCACTAAAATTGCCAATCAATATTTCTGTCCATGTATATTAGTATCAATTAGATGAAAAGAAAAGGAACATAAATTTCCAGCAGCATGAAGATCACAAATTTATTGGCACAAACTTATATATATATATATATATATATATGATCATGCAAACAAACCATTGCATTCAAATAATATAACTAATATCATGCAAATGTAGATTTGCATAAATAAATGCGTACCTTTCTGGTATAAGAGAATTCAAGTACCTTAAACCATTTATTGAGTGACCTTTTTGAATGAGTGAGCAATTCAAACCTTTTGATCACAACATCAGAACCATCGTGAGGCGAACTGATTCTGTATCCGATTCCTTAGTGACTTAAAGAGCGTTTCAGCATCCGAACCGATTCCTTTAATTAACACCTCACCAATATTGAAATTAGATCAATACTTTGTTGTTAATCGTATTTTCACATAAACATTTATTTTCTTCTATCTCTTAGGGAATATCGTTTTAAGATTGTTGGTGTAAATCTGGTAAATGAGATGGAAAGAGATAAAACATAAAATAATTAGTATTGTTTCAAGGCACTTTACAACGTCACTTTTCTTAAGACGATATTCACCCCCATCAATTCTGTCAAATATGGTGTACACTGGGTTGCTCGCGAATCCGCCTCCAAGATACAATGAAGCCCAGCCTAAAGACTGATGTCTGACTGCGTTATGTACGAACAAAATCAGATCCCGAATACTTTTGGATTTTTCTAATCCACCATGTAAAGAGGAAAATAACACTATGAACGTTAGCGTGAAATTCCATAGATTTCATATGGATGATTTCTTATCCAATTTCCAACCCATTTTGCCTTTATATAGGCATGGGTTTGTGTCCCTTAGACCAAAGGTCGTGTCCTTTAAATTCAAAGTGACACTCTTTAAATCCAAGAGTCATGTCTTTTGATTTAAATCTAATAGTTACACCCCATGGTTTGAATCCAAAAGGCACACCTTTTTGTTTAAATTCAATGGTTACACCATTTGATTTAAACCCAAAAGTCACATCTCTTTAATCATTCATATAACTATACTATATATTTAAATATATTATGAAAATGTTCCAACAAATTGATGGGTTGTTTGAGTATTCTTTTATGCATCCCATGATCGTAGTTGAGGTTGCTGTTTCAATTTGTGGATGTGTTAGTTTCTTTATTATTTGAAAACTTGAGAATCCTTGTCCTGTCGATATTGTTAGTGACTGCGTTATTATCTACTGGTTGATTTATGCAGAAGTAGCCCTTTTACAAAAGATGAGTTTGATTTCTCAAAATGTGGACCAACTTGAGAAGGTTAAAAGGAAGGCTTCTGACTAGCATTCACTCTTGGAAGCTGACCAAGAGATTGTAGATAGAAAAGAGGACAAGTCAATTACATACAAAATAAATAAGAAAAAGGAAGAGCGCAAGCAAGAGGACAAACAATTGGAAATTGAGGAGGGAAAAAAAATGAAGAAGTTAGAGAACTTTTTGTTTGGTTCCTTGTACTCCCTAGTTGAGTTTGGAAAGGAAGATGACGAGGAACTGAGAGATGGGGTTGACGAAAGTTCTACTTTGTTGTTTACAAATAAGTCTGCGAATAGCGTACTTTCTGTTTATGAAGATGATGCAGAATTCCGAAAGAGTAGTGATGATGAAGACGAAGTTGGGTAAAGGAGACCCATATGGGTGGATGATGAAGAAGAAAATGCCAGTATGAATACAGCTAAAGTCAATAGATTGAGGAAGGAAGAAGACGAGAGTGTGATCTCTGGTTATGCATAGGTGTCCAGATTAAGGGCTCATCATGTAAAATTGAACCCGCGAACAGAGTGGGCCAAACTTGATTCACAGCCAAGGAATTACAGCTCTGATGATGAAGATTCTGATATAGAAAATGGGATAGTTCTTGCACACGGTTGTAAAGATGTTGAAGGTGTAGATGACATTCTTCGAACAAACGAGGACCTTGTTGTGAAGAGCAGTGCGAAGCTATTGCCTGGACTCTTTGAGTACTCGAATTAGTAGATGCAAATTCAGATGATCTTTCCAATGCTCCAATAAATTTAGTTTAGTTCCACAGAAACGCTCAATTGCTCCTTACTACTGGATTAGATAAAAAAACTCAGATTATTTCAGATAGATGGCAAAAAGAACACTAAAATACAAAGCATTTTCCTAGATGATTGTCTCATTTGAAAGACATGTTTCTTACCTGATGGATCTCAAGTAATAGCATCAAGAAGAAGAAAGTTTTTCTATAGTTTTGATCTAGTGAAAGCTATGGTAGATAAAATAGGTCCATTGACTAGCCAGGAAGAGAAGAGCTTGGAAGTTTTTGAGGTTTCACCCCAATTCTAATACTATTGCGTTTGTGGGTAATTAAGGGTATATTTTGTGAGTTTCATCCAAAACAAAGGAACTTATTGGAACACTCAAAATGAATGGGATAGCTCGATCATTAGCATTTGCTAATGATGGACAACATTTGTTGAGCTCTGGGGGCGATGGGCATGTTTATCACTGGGATTTGAGAACTAGGGCTTGCTTCCACAGGGTTGTTGATGAAGGTTGCATTAATGGTTCCGCTCTTTGTACTTCTCCAAATGGATCTTTGTTTGCTGCCTGTTCAGACACTGGGATTGTGAATGTTTACAACAGAGAAGAGTTTTTGAGGGGAAAGAGAAGACCAATCAAGACCATTGAAAATCTCACCACAAGGGTGGATTTTATGAAATTCAACAATGATGCTCAGATTTTGGCGATTAGTTCGAGCATGAATAAGAACAGTCTAAAGCTGATTCACGTTCCATCATTTACTATCTTTTCCAACTGGCCTCCACCAAATTGGACACTACATTATCCGTGTTGTTTGGATTTTAGTCCCGGTGGTGGTTTCATGGCTATGGGAAACACTGCTGGAAAAGTGTTATTATACAAGTTGCATCATTATCATCATGCATAGAAAGCAAATCTAGCTAATATCAGCAATATTCAAATACATGGAGCTTCAAGTCAATGCAGCGTTCATCTTCTCATTGTTGGTGTTTCGAGTGATGTGAGCTTCTAAGGCATCAAGTTGCAGATTGAACATTGCATGTTTATTTTGTTTTTAACTATCATGAATCACAGTTTTGTTTTTTGTAATATGTTTTGTAAAACATTTTACAGTTGAATCACAGTTTTGTTTTTATTTGTCATGAATCACAGTTTTGTTTATTTTGTCTTTAGTATTTTCCAATAATTTTGTTGGACGATGACCAATTTATGAACTCACTGTTTGTAGTGAAATTTTGATTTTGTCATAGTGGATTTTGTAGTAGTACTTTCTTCTTGTAACTTTCTTGGAAGGGCTTATTTTCTTGTGTGAAAATTGTGTTTTTCTTAAAAAATGGCTAGTTCTAATTCTAAAAACAAATAAACAAATAAACAAATAAAATAGGATGTCAAACAAATTGTATGACTTCTCCATGCTACATCACTTTCAAGTCTATTAAGTCACCAATTTTTGAGCACCAAATCAAAATTTGAAGTAGGAAAAAAAAAATGATGACAGAGGAACCATGACAATGAGGCCTGTGTAGAGAGAAGACAACCACAAAATTAAAAAGACCAAACCTTCGGCAGCTTGCTTCTTCGCATAACCCTTCACCACTTCCAAGATGTCTGTCACTTCGGCAGCTTGCTTCTTCACATCTAGTCCAGTCATACCATTCCAAAGTTTGGTGATAGCCTCAAGCACGTGTTTATTATAAACCAAATACATATTCCCCACCTTTCAGAAGGGAGTCTAGGGCGCCCTGAATCAACAAAAGTTTGGATAGAGTGTTGATTCCTACAAATTACACAAAATAGTTAGAAATTTTCAATTCAAAAAAAAAAAAAAAAAAACTAAAGCTAAACCAGTATAAAATTCAAATCGTACCCATTTCTGGTTGATTCAGAGTTTCCTGGTGTCCCGAAGCCACTTTCTCCTTCTTTCTGTTTGCCTCAAAAACCTCTCATTCCTTCATTCGCTTATGTTTCTCCGCCACGCCCTTTTCCCCATAAAATAACATCGTCATCTTGTCCGACAACATAGGCACACCTACAAGACATAAAAAAAAAAATCATAAAATTTCATTAAAAAATCATGGAGACAATCTAGTTTTCTTCTTGAAATAATAAAGACCAGACAATCAGAAACATACTGAAAACACATTTTTCAGTATTGAAAAGCATTCGAAGGAAGGAAAAGGGCAAGATGACGATGCTATTTTATAGGGAAAAGGGCATGGCGGAGAAACAGAAGCGAAGGAAGGAATGAGAGGTTTTCGAGGCTAGCAAGAAGAATAAGAAATGGCTTTGAGACACCAAGAAACTCTGAAACAGAAATGGGGTATGATTTGAATATTATACTAGTTTAGCTTTAGTTGTTGTTGTGTTTTTTTTTTTTTTTTTTTTTTTTTTTTTTTTTTTTTCTCATTTGATTTGAAAATTTCTAACTATTTTGTGTAATTTGTAGGAATCGAAACTTTGTCCAAACTTTTATTGATTTAAGGCGCCCTAGACTCGCTTCTGAAAGGTGGGGGAATATGTATTTGGTTCGTGATAAACACGTGATTGAGGCTATCACCGAACTTTTGAAGGGTATGACTGGACTGGATGCGAAGAAGCAAGCTGCTGAAGTGACAGACATCTTGGAAGTGGTGAAGGGTTAGTCTTCAAAGACAGGGAACCATCTTATCACAGCCTTTGTTATTTCCAAGCTATTTGTGTGACATTTAGTTAGTGATGCTAAGTCAACCTAACCCACAAACTTGCAAGAAAGACAAGTAGGAAAACAAAGAGAGTTTGAGAGAATGCCTTTGTATTCATTTTGAGAAAGCTTGTACAACTCTTGGATGATGGATGGAGCAAATGAGCCCCTCTCCTATTTATAGGCATCTTAGGCCTTTTCTAGAATATTCAAGAGCATACAAGAAAAGGACTATGGAGAAGCTTCTTACGGAAGCTTTCCTTATCCTACAAGAGGGTTCTAGAATCCTCTCTAAAAATATTTATACAAACATTTACCTCATTCTAGAAGAATGTACAAGGGTTCTTTACTACCTCTATTTCTCTAGGAGGTCCTAGAAGCTTCTATTGCTACCATTCCTCTAATCTTTGTTTGAATGCTCTAGAACGTTTTCTTAGATCCTTCTATATATATTATAGAATTATGTACCATATTCTCATATTTTCTCAAGTCTTCCAGGAGCTTCATGAATATTCCATTAGCCTTCCTTCCTCGAGACTTTCTTTTGGTAGGCAATTCTGTCTAGGTAATTTGGTGGGATGTGACAATCTGCCCATTTAAGAATAGCCTGAAGTGAGTGACTCTCTCTCTCTGAAATTCTATCCCTCCAAGAGACATCTGTTATGCGACAAAATCTCTATTTACTCTTAGAGTTAGCTTCGATCCAAAATTAGACAAAAAAATATCACAATAGCTGTTACATAATACAAAAATATATTATTATAGTAGGATTTAAGTTTATATCAGAGATGTGAATTATATATACTAAAATATTTTTATATCACGTGATTATCATTGTCAATGTGTTATTTTCTGTTTAAGTTCTAACAAAAATTATGAGTAAACTGTAAAAAACTTGAAACATGAAAGGTCAAAATATGAAAGTGGCCAAACATAAAAGGGCAAAGTATAATTGCTCATTCAAAATTTTAATAATAAGTAACGGAGTGATCATTTAAAATTGTTCAAATTAAAATTACAAAAAATAAAACGAAATTTTGCTCAAATTAAATAAATCAAAAATAATTTACCTATCAAATTTGTAATTATTTGGATTGAATAATCAAATTAAAATTTTATTTAAAATTTGAAATACAAAACAATAAAATTTGAGTGTAGTAAAGAAGTTGTGTAAAACATCTCCAAAGGGGTAAATTACAAATAGACCCCTTGAGGTATACTTAAATTACGAATTACCCCCTGTGGTTCTAGAAATTACATTGTGTCCCTTAAGGTTTCTAATTTCATAACAACTTGGTCCTTTTATTAATAAATCATCAAGTTAATTAACAGTTTTTAATAATGTTAAAATTTTATTTCAATTAATAATTCAGATAATTTTATTACTGTATATATGAACAGCTAGAAATTTCATTTTTTTAATTATTTCTGTTAAATAAAAAATCCTGACAGGGAGATATTTGTAATTTTTCAAACCACATGAGACAATTTGTATTTTAAACAAATCTCAAGGGATGTATTTGTAATTTACCCTTAAATATTTTATCAAATGAAAAGAACATTTACTATTCATCAAATTTATAGGATATCGTTGTACTAAATAACTTCCTGAATAATCGGACTTTTTTTGACCTCGTTTAGTAATTTTTTGTTTTAGTCAGAAAGTTATTATGAGTATCATATCATTCTATCTATTTTTTTTATATATTTTTTTTATAAAAAATTAAAAAATTAATAAAATAACCTATTCCAAAGGAGGCATTTTAACTCAATTTTTACCTATATCCAACCGGTTAATGAAAATTTTGAATTTATGCATTTAATCAAATAAATAATGAATAAATAATGAAAGATTTATGCAACATGCTCTATTTTACAGAAGCTCAAACTACAGGGTGCTGAATCTCCATTGCAATTTGTCCGCCATGGTCAGGGTCCGCCCTGGGCCCCCAAAATTAGGTAAAAAAAAAGATCCAAATTCATTATCTTGTACTGTATTATAAATTTAAAATAGCTCAATTCTGTTTAATTAATTTAGGCCATTTTAAAATGCCTCAAAAGTTTTATTGGGTCTAATTGATAAAAGGCCAGTTAAAAAATATTTATAAGTGTTAATTGTTAATCTAATTAAAAAAATAAAATATATGTATATATTAGTCGTTAGCCTAATTCTATGTGGTCTTTTTTTTTTTTCTCCCTCCCTTTTTATGGCCAAATTATGTGTTTTTTAGTATTTCTTTAAAAAAAATTTACGTAATTTTTATTTATTTATTTAGTTGATACATCTAATTTAGATATACTTAAAAATTATAATATTTGTATTTTTTTTAAACAAAAAAAATTTGCCAAATACAAAAAATATAAAAAAATACGAATTACAAATTCAAATAATTATTTTTAAGGAAAATGATTTGTCCCCCTAAAAAAGCCCCCCTAATCCCCTAATGCCCAAAACGACGTCGTTTTGGGTTTTTTTTTTTTTTTTTTTTTTGCCTTGGTTTGAAATTTAGGGAGATTAGGGGCCAAAAATTAGAGGATGTAGCACAACCCTATTTTTAAAAATTCTAAACTATGAGTGATTTTTATTTTTATTTTTATTTTTTATGAATATTTAAAAGGCCCGAAAAATTATTTCCCCTTGGGCCCAAAAAAAACTCAGGGCCGGCCCTGTCCATGATCGAGCCATGGGTTGATATTCGATTGTCGATTCTAGGGTTTCTACTCTCATTCATATTCAGCGCTGATACTGATCACTACTAGTATGACATCCTTGACGAATTTTCTCCCTAGGGTTTCGGTCGAATTACAGAATCAACGTCATCGTGGAAGGAGAGTTTCCGTGATCTCATATGAAGTGAAGAGTTCTAGGGCTTTTTAGTGCTTCACCATTCGTAAACGCCACGGCTCCTCAGTTTTCGGGGTAAATCTCTTTCTAAATATATATGTATGTTTATTTATTGCCTGATTCAGTTGATTATTTAGGGAAAATCCATGTTTTTCACTCTGTTGTTGATAATTGAAGTGTTAATAAGTCTGCGAAATTTGTCTTTTCTTTCACTTGTAAATCGAAAATTGGAATTGGAAATTCTTTCACATCTACTGATTTTCAGCACTTCTTTTTCATCGAATTGAAACGAAAGAGCACGCCAAAAAAAAAAAAAAAAAAAAAATTGAAATGGAGAAAATAAAATCGTCTAAATTACACCATTCGTCCCTATAGTTTGTTAATGATGGTGTTAGCTTAGACAAGTTGCCAAAGGCCATTACATGCCATTTTGTTCAACTTATTTGAACTGCATATAGTTTTTTATTACTATTATTTAAGCGTGTACTAGATTGTTTGGTGCATCTTTAGTTTGCATAGCTTATGAGGCAAAAATAGTTTAAATAAACTATAAAAAAAAAACTTATTATTTAGAAATTGGAGGAAGGTGCTTTTAGCTCCTCCATATGATTATCAACTTTTTACTTACAATAAGCTACATCAAACAAGCCAATGCTTTAAATTTGTATGGGTAAAATAAGACATTATAATGGCTGAATTAGTCCAATGGATTAGCTTGCTGGGGAAAGCTCTTGGACCTTACCGAGGAGGTCAAGAGTTCGACTTTCTTTACATGTGTGCGAGTCTTATTCTCTTTGATGGTCATGAATCAATTATTTTAACAAAGTTAATTTATTCCTTTCATTTGTTGAGCTTTGAAATACTTGAATCCAAGATCCAAAATGCTCTTTGCAACCCTAACAAAAAAAATAAAAATAAAATTAAGAAGATGGTACCTCCTAGAAATCATAGCAAAATTAAAATTTAATATTTATAATCGTGATTCTAAATTTTGTGAAGTTACAACTCCCTGAAATCAAAGTTACGAGGCCAAATATGATGTTATGATCTACTCAAAAATAAAAAATAAAAAGAAAAATATGATTCATAATTTGAATACAACAAATCATTAATCAAGAATACATGAGAATAAAAATAAATGGATACATGAACACTCTAATTGTGGTAATGATCTAATTTGGTTGGAGCTCGCTCTGCCTCTCCCTCTCTTAGTACATATAATATCCTCTCCAAAAGCCATGTGTTGATTCCCCAATCCAGACATTTAGGATGTGTGCAATTTTCCAATAATCCTCACCTTGTAAGTCCTTATATAGATTTGAAATCAATCCATCAGACATATCTACCAAGTTAGGGTATTGAAGGCTGGTTAGATGTTCAATGCCAAAGGGTAATTCGTCCACCAATTTGCAGTTTCCAATATATAGTTCTTCAAGATGAGGCATCGACCCTGCCTCTACACTCACCCATCTCAATCCTTTTAATCTATAAATTGATAATCTCTTAAGCCTTTGAAACCCACCAAACTGGAAACACAATCCCTCCCCTTCATATGCCTGATCAAGTTCAGGCTCAACTAGATTAGGCAAACCTTGAAAGGATTGTAGTGGATCAGTATCCCTTAACTTACTCCACCTTAAACATACTCTCACTAGGTTATGAAGAGAAGGTATCCAATGTGGTAGCCTCTGTAAACATTCTTCAAGGTAGAGCGTTCGAAGAAGTCGAGGTGGCATTGGTTATCAAAGTTAAAAAATATTATTTTCTGTTTGGAGGAGTTTTTGGCAATGGCAACTCCTTTGGCAGCTCACTGTGGATGACCTAAGATTTTTATCTTAACTTTGTATTGTTTTGATTCTGTTATTCTCAATTGTTTTCAAGGTTTTGTTGACATTGGTTATCAAAGTTGTGCATCGGTATACAATTATTTTAAGCTTGTTAACAAACAAAACTAGAAGTGGTGGCACACGCAATGTGTGTATGGGATTGGTGAAAAATGTTGTGAAGTCCAATTCAATTAAGATCTGAAAACTGAAACAGTTTTTTGAGCTATGTAAAATGTGTGGTTAATGCAAAATTTTAATTTTCATGTTTGCCACCAAAATTTGTGAAATCGTATCTGTTAAAAGTAGCATGATGGAGTTCACAACAACTTGGGTGCTCATGTTATATAATATAATAGAATCTTGTTTTTATACATTTGTTTGGGGGATATTTTTGAGTAGTGTTGGTGGTTAAGTTTGCTGGTTGAAGAACCAAAACCAAGATAGATGGATCGTTTGAGTATTCTTTTGTGCATCCCATGATCGTAGTTGAGGCTGCTGTTTCAATGTGTGGCACTACAGGAAATTACACATTCGGCGACTAAAAATGTTGACTAAAAAAAATTTAGTCGCCAAAGGTACACGCATTAGCTACTAAAAAAAATTTGGTCGGCAAAGATACAATCTTTAGCTACTAAAAATAATTAGTCGGCAAAAATACACTATTTAGCTACTAAAAACAAATTTAGTCGGTATTTAGTTTACTTTTGGCTACTAATTACGTGTTAGTCGTTAAAAATAGGATTTTGGGCGACTAAAAAATAATTTGGTCCTTAATTGTACAATCTGTAGCTATTAAAAATTTATTTTATCGGTATTTATTTCATTTTTGGCTACTAATTGTGTTTTAGTCGTGGAAAATAAGGTTTTGGGCTACTAAAAAATAATTGGATCCCTAAATGTGCAATCTTTAGCTACGAAAAAAAATTTAGTCAATATTTATTTCACTTTTACCGACTAAAATTTAGTAGCCAATTGTGACGAAAAGTTTTGGAGGGGTGATTAAAATTTTCGTGTTATTCCTAAATAAATTAGTGATGAAAATTTGTTTTTGGTCGGAAAAAAATTGGGTTTTGTTCTTATTGGCAACTAATAAGAAATTGTCAGGAACAAAAAAACTAGGGAAACAATAATACAAGTCGATTACCCTCTCTCTCTCACTCACGCCTTTGTGACTGTTTCTCACTCACACCTTTGCCCTCTTCTCTATAGCTTTGTCTCCATCGCCATCACTGCAAGGGTTGCTGGAGCATCATCGCTTTGTCTCCCAAGTATGTCCTTTATTTCGCTCTCTCTCTCTCTCTCTCTCTCTGTGTGTGTGTGTGTATCTCCCTCTCGATTTCTCTGTTTCCTTCTCACTGTCTCCCTCTCGATTTCCCTCTCTCTCTGTGTCTTTGTTTACACACACATACATATATATATATATACACACACAAATCATATATAAAGAACTTTGATTCTTTATATGATCGATTATACACTGGTAATATCATCCAAAGATGGATACAAGTCGTTTACATTGATTAGCTGACAGTTGCTTGGGGTGAGATGTTATTGAAATTAGGGCAATGTTATTGAATTTGTTGCTGAATTAGAGAAATGCTGAAATTAGGGCAATGCTGAATTTCTATATAACTTCTTCCATATTCTGGAATTAAAAATGGTTTGTTGTTGCAAATTATAAATAAATAAAAAAAAGAAGTTTAATTTGCCCAGAATTGTGGGCATATCATTTACCATATGCTGTAAAACAAAATCTAAAAATAATAACAATAATAATAATAACAAAATACAACTTCTATCAATCTGAGAACTGGTAAATAACAGGCCAAAAAAGTGTGTGTGACTGTATCTATGTGTGTGTGTGTGTGTGTGTAAATATAAATTGAGAATTGAGAGAGTATACAACCAGGAAGTGATTTTAGAAGAAGAAAAGATATGAAGTTTATTGGAAAACTTATTGAGGAGATGAGATGAAATGAGACCAATATATTACACCTGGTACAATTGGAGTGTTGTCTTGGTGGTTGGGAACAAAATTCAAACAAACAGTCAGGAAGATTTGGAGGCTTGTACCAGTAGCAATGTTGTGGTCAACTTGGAGATTAAGAAATGATGTTGTTTTTAATGGTTATCAGCCAAATATGGCAGAGCTTGGTGAAACATTGAAAGTGAGGGTTGGGCTGTGGGTTATGTCAAATTTGCCTAGTATCCCCTATTCGGTGCATGATATTGTAGAAAACCTGAATCATGTTATGATCTGTCTATGAGATGGTTAGTTGGAGGTGTTTAGCTGCTTAGTATTGTCTTGCTGCTGTTGTGTATTTGCTAGGTCTAGGGGTTGTTTTTCTTCTTGTTTTGGTTGGTTACTCACCAGCCTGGGTGTGGTGATGTGATGATGTTTTTGCACCATTCCCCCCCTCATTGATGTAATGTTCTTATACTTTGTATTGGTTATTCATCAATAAAGGTTTCTTTTTGTTGATCAAAAAAAAAAAAAAAAAAAAGGAATGTGAAACTGAATTTGCAGTTGAAATTACAATGAGAAGGCAGGAGACTTGCCAATCCTAAGTTCCCAGCAGCCATGGCTAAAAATTGCTTGAGACTTTTTTTTCTTTTAAGACTATGTTTATTGGTTTATAGTTTAAAAGTGGTTATACGTCAGTTAGAGGAAACCATTGTATGCTCTATGAATAAGAGGAAAAAAAAAGAAAAAAGAACACTATGCTCAGCCCTAAAAATTTTTTATTTCAGGAAACTAACAAAAAGTTTCTAAATTCAATTCCCAAACTTCCATCCAAATGTAGGCTTCAAGATCAACATCGACTAAGTTTAGATGCTAGGAATCTTTAGACTGAATGTCTCCTTTCCACTATCCTACAAAAATAAAATCTTTACTTCATTTTCATCTTCTCTTTTTCCTTTTCTTTGCATTTTGCTACACAAATCCTTCACTCCAAGCATAACCTATGTATGGTAAACCACTGACTTTTAGATTAGATACTGTTGTCATTAACAAAATCTTGGACTGAATTAATTAAAGGAGAAGACATGATTGTTCTCTTTCCCATTTATAAGCAAACATTATTCTTGTATGTCAATTCATAGATGTGGACTGAGATATAAATTATAGGATAGATATATTCCACTACCATTTTATTTATCTACATCTTAATTTATGGTTTATTGCTTTGGTCCACTTGTTAAGGATTAGTAGTTACTGTTAGTTTCTGATTTAATTCTTCAGAGTACCTAGCAGAAAGATTACCCTATATTCCTTGCTCTTCTGGTGTTTCATTGTGCGTTTGTTGCGGTTGGCTTAGCTGCAGTTGTGTAGGTACATGTAAGTCATATCCGTTGCTGCAACCATATGGTTTGAAGGAACTTCTGTTTATGTCCTTTATGTCCATTGCTCCATAAACCTGAAACAGAACATTAACCTCACACAATTTCATATTTTCTTGATGACTAATAACTCCCTGCAGTGGAATCAGTTGAAGTTAGCTACTCTGAAGTAAAATCGGCCCCTAAACAGAAACTGGTAGTACTTGTGGTCAAATTTTGATAAGACCTGGTGGTTTAAGTAGTATAATAAAAGGAAACATTATAATCAATGTTACTTGGAATGCCAATCATTTGGAAGAGTGACAACCTGGTACATACTATAGAACATGAGGGTAGGCTTATGTAGATCACATTAGTGGAATGGATTAAGCTACCTCCAAGTGTGAGACTTATTATCAACTAAAGCTAGAAATACAAAATAAAAATAAAATAAAAATAAAAATTTGAATCATGCAGAAATGGAATCACAGTTTTGTTTTTATCTGTCATGAATCACAGTTTTGTTTTTTGTAATATGTTCTTTAAAACATTTTACAATTGAATCACAGTTTTGTTTTTATTTGTAATGAATCACAGTTTTGTCTATTTTGTCTTTAGTATTTTCCGGTAATTTTGCTGGACGATGACCAATTTATGAACGCACTGTTTGTAGTGAAATTTTGATTTGGTCATAATGGATTTTGTAGTAGTACTTTCTTCTTGTAACTTTGTTTGAAGGGCTTATTTTCTTGTGCGAAAATTGTGTTTTTCCTAAAAAATGGCTAGTTCTAATTCTAAAAACAAATAAACAAATAAAATAGGATGTCAAACAAATTGTGTGACTTCTCCATGCTACATCACTTACAAGTTTATTAAGTTACTAATTTTTGAGCACCAAATCAAAATTTGTAGGGAAAAAAAAATGATGACAGAGGAACCATGACCATGAGGCCTGTGCAGAGAGAAGACAACCACAAAATTAAAAAAACCAAACCTTCGGCAGCTTGCTTCTTCGTATATCCCTTCACAACTTCCAAGATGTTTGTCACTTCGGTAGCTTGCTTCTTTGCATCTAGTCCAGTCATACCCTTTCAAAGTTCGGTGATAGCCTCAGGCATGTGTTTGTCACGAACCGAATACATATTTCCCAACCTTTCAGAAGCGAGTCTAGGGCGCCCTGAATTAACAAAAGTTTGGACAAAGTTTTGATTCCTACAAATTACACAAAATAGTTAGAAATTTTCAAAAAAAAAAAAAAAAAAAACTAAAGCTAAAGCAGTATAAAATTCAAATAGCACCCATTTTTGGTTGATTCAGAGTTTCCTGGTGTCCCGAAGCCACTTTCTCCTTTTTGTTTGCCTCGAAAACCTCCTATTTCTTCTTTCACTTCTGTTTCTCCGCCATGCCCTTTTCCCCATAAAATAGCATCGTCATCTTGTCCGACAACACGATAAAAAAATCATAAAATTTAATTAAAAAATCATAGAAACAATCTGGTTTTCTTCTTGAAATAATAAAGATCAGATAATCAGAAACATACTTTTCAATTTTTTCAGTATGTTTCTGATTATCTGATCTTTATTATTTCAAGAAGAAAACTAGATTGTTTTTATGATTTTTTAATGAAATTTTATGATTTTTTTAGTTTGGTAGGTGTGTCTATCTTGTCGGACAAGATGACGATACTATTTTATGGAGAAAAGGGCATGTCGGAGAAATATAAGCGAATGAAGGAATGTGAGGTTTTCGAGGCAAACAGGAAGGAGAAAGTGGTTTCGGAACACCAGGAAACTCTGAATCAACCAGAAATGGGTACGATTTGAATTTTATACTGGTTTACCTTTAATTTTTTTTTTTAATTTTTTTTTTTTTGTGGTTTGATTTGAAAATTTCTATCTATTTTGTGTAATTTGTAGGAATCGAAACTCTGTCCAAACGTTTGTTGATTCAGGGTGCCCTAGGCTCGCTTCTGAAAGGTGGGGGAATATGTATTTGGTTCGTGATAAACACGTGCCTGAGGCTATCACTGAACTTTAAAAGGGTATGACTGGACTGGATGCGAAGAAGCAAGCTGTCTAAGTGACAGACATCTTGAAAGTGGTGAAGGGTTAGTCTTCAAAGACAGGGAACCATCTGCCCATTTTTTTTTTTGGATACAGACGAAAGCAAAACACACAGGAAAAGAAAACAGGGCAACAAAGGGCTAAGCCCTCACAGTACCAACTCCAAGCATGTCCTCAACAACTAGAGCTCTAACAGCTTTGGGAGGTTCTTCAAGCATTACCACATGGTCAGTCTGCGCCACTCCAAGGTTAGCCAGCATATCAGCAACTCTATTGCCTTCCTTCAGTGTGTGTCCAAGGGTGCAATTGCATCGTTTCAGCAGGAACTTGGTATCCTCAATGAGAGCTCTGAAAGGGGAGTTGTGACTCGGACCATTTTGTATTAGGTCGATAACTTGGGCCGCATCAGTCTCTATTGCCACATTCATTGTGCCTTTCTGGAATAGGATTGTCAATCCGCGATAGATAGCCCATAATTCTGCTTCCACACCAGAACAGTGGCCCAGATAGCCATAGTAGCCTCATACGCATGTACCAGCTTCGTCCCGTAGGAGACCTCCATAACCAGCTTGCCCAGGGTCACCCTTAGAGCAGCCATCAGTGTTGAGCTTTTAGTGTACCTGCAATAGGAAAGCACCAGTTAATAGTTGTAGGAGTTGTTGAGTTGGGATGAAGAGGAGAAGAGAAAGCCTCTTCAATCTCATGAGCATGGGTCCAAATACTCTTGAGACTAGCTTGAATGGGATGGTTAACATTTTCAAAAACCATGAGATTGCGAGCTTTCCAAATCTGCCACAGAGTGGCAGTGAAGAAGCGATACCACTTAGTGTCAAGAAACACATTTTTATTTTTCAAATTGGACGCCACCCATTCTGCTAGAGGTTGTCTGCAACCCTCCTCCCACCATTTAAAGTCTTTAATTTCAGTCCATATAGCTTTGGCATAGGGGCACTCTCGAAGGAGATGGCTTGAATCTTCACTGTAAAGACCACATCTGGGACACACTGCAGTGGTTGTCATATTCCTCCTGAACCGCAATTAGTTGGTTAGCAGTCGGTCATGAAGGATGAGCCATAGGAAGCATTTGAGCTTTTGAGGTATTTTAACCTTCCATAACCATTTCCAGGCCCTTCCATCAGATTCCTGGTTAGAGATAATTCTATAAGCAGAAGCTGTGGAGAAAGTTCCCTCAGAGGTTCCAATCCAAGTGGGCGCATCAGTGTAAGTCACAAATATGGGTCTGTGAATCTTAGTGATCTCTTGAAGATCTTGTTGGGTAACAATATTGGCAATGAGATCAGTGTTCCAATTGCCTTCCTCATCAAGAAGTGAGCTCACCTTATCTTTGTCATTCACCTGTGTGGAAGAGTAGTGTTGAGCAAAAGGTTGCAAGCCACACCACCAGTCATGCCATAATGAAATGTTCTCCCCATTTGGATTGGAACCTCTGAGGGAACCATCTGCCCATTTAAGAATAGCTTGAGGTGAGTGACTCTCTCTCTCTCTGAAATTCTATCGCTCGAAGAGACATTTGTTCTGCAACAAAATCTCAGTTTATTCTTAAGAGTTAGTTTCGATTCAAAATTAGACAAAAAAAAAAAAAAATCATATTAACTGTCACGTAATATAAAAATATATTATTATATTAGGGTTTAAGTTTATATTAGAGATGTGAGTTATATATACTAAAATATTTTTATATCATGTGATTATCATTGTCAATGTGTTATTTTCTGTTTAAGTTTTAACAAAAATTATGAGTAAATTGTAAAAAATTTGAAACATGAAAGGCCAAAGTATGAAAGTGGCCAAACATAAAAGGGCCAAAGTATGATTACTTATTCAAAATTTTAATAATAAGTAACAGAGTGATTATTTAAAATTGTTCAAATTGAAATTATAAAAAATAAAATGAAATTTTTCTCAAATTAAATAAATCAAAAATAATTTACCTAACAAATTTGTAATTATTTGGATTGAATAATCAAATTAAAATTGGATTTAAAATGTGAAATACAAAACAATAAAAATTGAGTATAGTAAAAACGTTGTGTAAAACATCTCCAAAGTTATATAAGATGGAAAGAAGAAATGTCAGTTTAGACGTTATCATCAAACTGATATAAGATGAAGAGAGAATTAAATATTTTATTAAATGAAAAGAATATTTATTATTTATCAAATTTGTAGGTAATCGTTGGGCTAAATGACTTCCCGAACAACCGGACTTCCTTTATCAAATTTGATGAAAATTTTGAATTTAATGTTAAAGTGTACTTCATCAAATAAATAATTACAGAAGCACAAACTGCAGGTGCTGAATCTCCATTGCAATTTGTCCTCCATGATCGAGCCATGGGTTGATATTCGATCTTCAATTCTGGGGTTTCTACTTTGATATTTAGCACTGATACTGATCACTACTAGTATGAAATCCTTGACGATTTTTCTCCCTAGGGTTTAGGTCGAATCACAGAATCAAGGTCATCGTGGAAGGAGAGTCTCCGTGATCTCATATGAAGTGGAGAATTCTAGGGCTCCTTAGTGCTTCACCATTCGTAAACGCCATGGCTCCTCAATTTTCGGGGTAAATCTCTTTCTAAATATATATGTATGTTTATTTATTGCCTGATTTAGTTGATTATTTAGGGAAAATCCATTGTAGTGTTTGCTAGAGTTTTAGAATTATGATTTGATAATAGAGTTGTATTTTGAGTTTGTGAGTTTTGGAATTATGATTAGAGTGTGGAAAATTTATTTGGTTATAAGTTTTGAAAAGAGTTTTAAATTGAGTTTGAATTGAGTTATGTGACATATGATATTTAATACAAGAACTTACAACTCATAACCAAATACATAACCCAAAATTCTATTAAAAGCTCATAAAAATTTTTAAAAAATTTCACAAATATTTTTTTTTGTAATATAAACGTAACAGGTGCAAAAAAAAAAAAAAAAAAAAAAAACCGAACACCGTTTTGGTTAACCGGCCAGACTACCGGACGTCCGGTGGGACGACTGGTTAGCCCAAATTTTCCCGCCTTGGAAAGAGTTTTCAAAAGTGAATGTGGAATTAATTTTTGAAAATGCTAAACAAACACCACACTCAAAAGTGAGTGTGGAATTATATTTTGAAAGCTCCACCAAACAGAGCCCATGTTTTTCACTCTGTTGTTGATAATTGAAGTGTTAAATAAGTCTGCGAAATTTGTCTTTTCTTTTACTTGTAAATCGAAAACTGGAATTGGAAATTCTTTTGCATACACTGATTTTCAGCACTTCTTTTTCATCGAATTGAACCACACCCCCCCCCCCCCCCCCCCCCCAAAAAAAAAAAAAAAATTGAAATGGAGAAAGTCCCTATAGTTTGTTAATGATGGTGTAAGCTTAGACAAGTTGCCAAAGGCCATTAGCATATTGTTTTTTATTACTATTATTTAAGCGTGTGTACTAGACTGTTTGGTGCATCTTTAGTTTATATAGCTTATGAGACAAAAATAGTTTAAATGAACTGAAAAAAAAGCTTATTATTTAGAAACTGGAGGAAGGTGCTTTTAGCTTTTACATCTAATTATCAACTTTTAACTTATAATAAGTTACATCAAACAAGCCCATGCTGTAAATTTGTATGGGTAAATAAAACATTATAATGGCTGAATTAGTCCAATGGATTAGCTTGTTGGGCAATGCTCTTGGACCTTATTGAGGAGGTCAAGAGTTCGACTTTCTTTACGTGGGTGCGAGTCTTATTCCGTTTGGTGGTCATGAATCAATTATTTTAACAAAGTTAATTTATTCCTTTCTTTTGTTGAGCTTTGAAATACTTGAATCCAAGATCCAAAATGCTCTTTGCAACCCTAACAAAAAAAATAAAAATAAAATTAAGAAGATGGTACTTCTTAGAAATCATAGCAAAATTAAAATTTAATATTTATAATCGTGATTCTAAATTTTGTGAAGTTACAACTCCCTGAAATCAAAGTTACGAGGCCAAATATGATGTTATGATCTACTCAAAAATAAAAAATAAAAAGAAAAATATGATTCATAATTTGAATACAACAAATCATTAATCAAGAATACATGAGAATAAAAATAAATGGATACATAAACACTCTAATTGTGGTAATGATCTAATCTGCTTGGAGCTCGCTCTGCCTCTCCCTTGCTTAGTATAGATAATATCCTCTCCAAAAGCCATGTGTTGATTCCCCAATCCAGACATTCGGGATGTGTGCAATTTTCCAATAATCCTCACCTTGTAAGTCCCTATATAGATTTGAAATCAATCCATCAGACATATCTACCAAGTTAAGGTATTGAAGGCTGGTTAGATGTTCAATGCCAAAGGGTAACTCGTCCACCAATTTGCAGTTTCCAATATATAGTTCTTCAAGATGAGGCATCGACCCTGCCTCTACACTCACCCATCTCAATCCTTTTAATCTATAAATTGATAATCTCTTAAGCCTTTGAAACCCACCAGACTGGAAACACAATCCCTCCCCTTCATATGCCTGATCAAGTTCAAGCTCAACTAGATTAGGCAAACCTTGAAAGGATTGTAGTGGATCAATATCCCTTAACTTACTCCACCTTAAACATACTCTCACCAGGTTGTGAAGAGAAGGTATCCAATGTGGTAGCCTCTGTAAACATCCTTCAAGGTAGAGCGTTCGAAGAAGTCGAGGCGGCAAAGACAGAGAATCTAGATCAATGATCTCATCTTCTTCTGTTGCTTTAACGCCTAGCGAACGAAGGTTGTTCAACTTCTCAAGGGAGGAGCATAGCGCCCTCCCATCTTCACTTCTCAACTTTAGAATGTGTAATCTTCGTAGTTGAGTTAGCTTCCCAACCTCTTCTAGTATAGTACCACCACTATTGCCATGGTTTACTTCAATAGAACTGAGTTTCTGCAAGGATAACAAACTTCCTATTTTCATTGGGCCTTTGAATCCGAAGCTATAATGAAAAGAAAAATAGGTATCTTCTTTTTCGATGCGATACAACAAGAGATGGCGAAGTCGTTGGAGGTTGAGGATCTCATCAGGCAACTCAGTGACATATGTGTCATTGAGGTCCAATGTTTCCAGGTTTTGGAGCTTTCCAATTGACTTCGGAATGATTTTCACATTGGTTTTCCTCAAACTTAGATACCTGAGATGAAGGAGTTTCACAACTTCATTTGGGAATGTCTCCAATGGGGCACCTTTCAAGTCTAACACCGTTAAGAGCCTTAGACCATCATTTGACGATGCAAGCATAGACAACTTGGATAATGAATATGTTGCGTCGAATATAAGCAAAGAACGAAGTTGAGTGAAACACTTGCTTTGTTGTATATCTTGCAAATGTTTATGGATTGATAAGCGTCGCACCTTTTCAGGCCACGTTCTACCTCGTTCACTGGCTATTGTTACCATGTTCTGCTCTTTTGACTTTGAAACAATAATTTCACGCCAAAGGTCATGGATGCGATATGATTTGACCCTTCCATTTGTCCTTATCTCTGCCACTTGAATTAAACTTCTACTGATCAGCTCATTGAGGTAGCATTCAGCAATTTCTTCCGCTGTCATGTCTTCTTTCATTTCTATAAATCCTTCTGCCACCCATAACCGAATCAATCTCCCACGGTCAATAAAACAATCCTCTGGGAAAATGCTCAAGTACAAAAAACATAACTTCAGATAGTACGGCAAATCAACATAACTGAGTAACAATACTTTATTCATGCTTTGGAGTTTACCATTTCCTTCTAGTTCCACACCAAGGCTGCGGTAGATCCTCTCCCATTCATCAACACTGGTCTTGTCCTTTATTGATAAAAGACCACTGATTGCCACAATTGCAAGAGGCAATCCCTCACATCTTTTCAAGATGCCGCTAGAAAGTCCTTCCAAATGTGAAGGGCAAGGATTCCCTTGAAATGTCTTCCTGCAAAACAAGATCCAGGACTCTTCAGGAAGCAAGGGACGGAGATTATAGACATTGCCATGATATCCGTTGGCAGCGAAATAGGCTAAATCTTCATTTCTTGTTGTCATCATTACCCGGCTACCACAATTGCCATCGGGGAATGCATATCTGAAAGATTGCCATGCATGAATATCCCAGACATCATCGAAAACAAGGACATACCTATTTTGTTGTAGGAAAGCATTAATTATCCCTTTCAAGCTGATTGTATCCATGTTTTCCACACCTTGTGGGACTGGTTGCTTGACCTCTTCAAAGAGTTGTTTGATCATGCCTTTTAGGAGCTCCTCGATCTTGAACGATTCAGAAACAGTGATCCAAGCGTGGTTCTGGAAATGATGCTTCACTATTGCGTCATCAAAGACCTTTTTGATGAGTGTGGTTTTTCCCAATCCGCCCGTTCCTACTACAGAAAGCATCTTGAGTCTAGGATCTCCTTGCATCAACCACCAAATCAGTTGTGATTTGGGCTTGTTGATGCCCACAAGCTCAGCTTCTTCGAGTAGAAGGGCATCTCCACGACAATCATACCATGTGGACCTTGAGCTTTGCTCCAGTATACCATATCTATCCTTGTATCTTTGATGTCCATTGGAAATATTGATGACTTTGGACTTGATTCTTTGTACTTGAAAAGCAATTTGACGGCGAGCTTTTAATGTCTTGATAAAACAAGAAAACTTACGAAGAAACCCGCCAAATCCATTGCCATGATGACGTCTGAAGCAAAGAATGAAAATGTCTAGAACATCTTTAGTGTCATATGCAGCTTCTCTCACTTGCTTGACCCATACTTTGAGTTCCGCATCATTCTCTTCCATAGAATCAGCAACTCTGAGGAAAGCTGTCATACGAGCGAATTCATCTCTGATGTATTCGATCTCTTCCCGAACTCCTCCTGTCAACAAATTCAACTCTTCCTGGAGGAAGGGTGCCAAGGTGGCTAGTAGACGCAAGACCGCACTCTCTGCCATGTTTTTCTTTTTTGTGTTTCTTGCACTTGCAGAAGCCTTTGGGTTTGTAATACAAACTTTATAGGGATGATGAGGAAATGGTCTGAATGGTTTTGCAGGATAAGTTGTGAGTTAGGAAAATGGGACTTTATAATGCTCAGATTAAATATGATTAATCTGCCTGGTAAGACCTGGATCAATGCATGACACTTTCTAAGAAATAACCCTTCTTCTGCAGCATCAGCATCATCTGTCGTAGTCATCATCTTCTTCTTCTTCACCTAATGGGACGGCTCCTATTTTTCAAAAAAAATAAAAAAATGATGTATCCTAAGCTTCATTTCAACTTCTACGAGCTTTCGTGAAAAAAAATATTAAGCGTAATAGGGACATTATTGTGTGGTGTCCACCATCTAACGAAAAATCACAAATAGGTTGTGTGGACGACTTTTGTCTCTCACTAACCCAATCTTATTATGGTACGTATACCAAAATCAGATTACTCATGATGGTGATAAAGTTATGTGATATTACTGTTATAATCAATATATACTCGCCTTCGTGGGTTGAGAAGTCATTGCTGTCTTATAGGTCGTTTGGAGTGTGTTTATTTAGTGACTTTTTTATTTTTTATGAAAAGATGTGTAAAAAAATATAGAGATAATGTGACAATTTGTAGCAAATAAGCAAATAAATTGCTTATTTAGCAACTTCCTGAACTCAACTAATTTAAAGTATGAATGCTAATAACCCTTATCCTTCTTGTAATGGGACCTATGCTCTAGAAGATTTAAAAACATTAATAAATAAATAAAAAATACAATGGTCCAGGTGATATCGTTTTCCTTTTTGATTTCATGATTAAAAAATAGAGAACTTATAAATCAAATTGTTTTAGAGAATTTTATTTGATACCAATGCACTTTAAGAAAGATCAAAAAGTTATTTTCAATTTTCAAATTTTTTTTTTTTGTTTTGTAACTTTTTATTATTGAATTCATATATAGAAATTTACCTAAAAAAAATAATGTAATCTAGATTTAACTTTGATATGATGTAGAAATGTGGTGAATATAATGTCGTTGAAATGTTAAAGCCTCTGCCACCAAAAAAGAAAACGAAATGTTAAAGCCTCTTAAAAGTCAGACTCTCTGGAGAAATTATGGGGAAATATTGCCAAAATGGGTTGTTAAAGGTCACCCTCGTAAAAGTGATCCACCTTTATAACTTGGCTCACAACACAAGGAAGGAAGGAATTGGTTGAGCACGCATGGACTTTAATAAGTATCCCTCATTGCAGTTGCATGTTATATTTCTTTATATTTTTAATTCTAAACCCCTAATATTGTATTTGGATCTTAAATTTATTCTCAATTTTTTTGAGCTTTTCTTTTCATTATTTTTTCTCCCTTCATAAAACTCATTCATAAATCAAGATCCAAATACAACATAAATAAAATAAAATAAAATAAAAAACAACGAAGCAATTTGGTCTTGCAAAGTTCTTAATGATAATTGTAGTTGAAATAAAAATAGTAAATAACAATGACAATGATAGATTGGATGTATATTGTTTTAATTCTTCTATTTTATCATCATTAAATTTTGGGTATTATTTTTAAATATATATATATATATATATATTACAATCAGTAGGACGGAAATAAGAGAAAGGAAGTTGCATTTGCAATGGTGAGATTTAAACTCAGCCATTAAAAGAACGTTTCATTCACTAGATCAACTTTATATTTTATATTTTTGTTTTTATTTATTTATTTTTGATCCATCCAAAAAAAAACTTTATATTTTTTTCTTAAGCGATAAAAAAATTAAAAATTAAAACACTGTAGAAGGGGGCAAAAACAGAAGAAGGCAAAGAACAATGTTATAGATTATTATTAATTTGTCATCACTAATCCCACCACTAGTGAGGTGGCAATTGAAAAAAAAAAAAAAAAAACAAACAAACAAACAAACAAGGCACAAACACACTGGCAGTGGGTGAGACCTACTATCACATCATTAGAGTCACCACTAATTAGTGGTCTAAAGTATTTTTCTAAAGCAAAACGGTACAAAACACATCTATGCATAGCTGGCTAGTGGCTATATAAGCTGCTATTTCTTGCTTTCCCCCACGTAGAAAATGAATGGAAAAGAAATATTGGAAAAGAAAGAGAAAATGGAACAAGAGTTTCAAATTTAAAATAATAATAATAAAAATGAATTGGAAACCAACTGAGCGTGATTGGATTCGATGGATAAAAAGGAATGGGAAACCAAACGAGTTTTTGTGGAAGAAAAAAAAAAAAACCAAAGTTGTTATTTTCATTGCTTGCAAGTTCTTTGCAGCATCTAGCTTGGAATTTTATTAATATAGCGGGGAAGAACATATATACTAATAAAAATTCTAAAGAAATTATAATGTCGATTTCTATTAATATAATCTACTACTATTATAAAAGTGTGAAGAGTTTGTCATGTTTTTTACTCTTTTTTTTTTAAAATTTCAATTTTATCCTTTTAAATCTATTATATTTTTAAAAAAATTATGAAGAGTATTATATAAACTAACTATCTCTTTATTTTTAGATTATCATGTTTTTTACTTTTTTTTTTTTAATTTCTAGTTTATCCATTCAAATTTGTTATATTTTCTAAAAGTCATGAAGAGTCTTATCTAAACTAATTATTTCTTTATTTTTGGAGTTGAGTATTATATATCTACTTTTAAGAGTTCTATATAAATATAAAGTTATGGCTTTTTGGCACTTTTTTTCAAAACAAAAGTCGAAAAAAGTCAAAAATTTGACTTTTAATCTGCTTCTTAAAATAGACCAAACAAACCGTCTCCCTTCTTAAAAAATAAAAAAAAAAATAAAAAACTTGTCTCTCTATTTTTTACATTGATGATGATTGAAAAACATAAAATAATTACTCTTTCTTATTTTTTTTGTCTGTTTCTATACTGATATATATAATATTTACGATTGTCTATCATGGATCAAATCACTGTGAATAATTTTGGTTGAATCTTGAAATTGTATACATTCGTTTGAATCTAAATAGAGGAAAGCGCATGCATTTTTTAAATAATGATTTGTGCTACATCTTAAATTTCCCAGGTTATCTTCATACACTTTCTTTTTATTTAAATTATATTTTATAAACTGTAATATTTTACATAGTATTTTAATAACCAAGTTATGATATCAAAATTCTACACAAGAATCACTTTCGTTGGTTTTATTTTTTAAAGCTTAAAGTTGTATGTATTCGTTTGAATCTAAACGGAAAAAAGTGCATATGTTTTTAAAATAGAGATTTGTGCTACATATCAAAATTTTGCAAGTTATCTTCATACATTCTCCTTTTGTTTAAATTATATTTTATGAACTGTAATATTTTATACGGTACTTTAATAACCAAGGTATGATAACAAAATTCTAAACAAGAACTATTTTCGTTGGTTTTATATTTTAAATCTGTTTTGTAATTTTTTATTTTTCATATTTTTTCAATTTTGGTGATTAAAGATATTGGAATTTCTTTATATTTTATATTTAAATTGTAATTTTACATAAAAATCTAATATCTAATAATCTAAATAGAATTAAAAAGTAAAATATTAGTAAAAAACATGTACTGATTTATTATTATTATATATTTTTTTGTTATTATTATTATTATTATTATTAATTAATATTAATAATTTAAAAAAAAAAAGAATATACAACAAATTATTTTCTAAAGATATTTAGATTAAGTGAATCTAAATCTAAAAGTAAAATTAAAAAATAAAAAATATTAAATTAAGTGAATCGAAAAAGAAAATAAAAGGGTTATTCGAAAAAAAAAAAAAAAAAAAACAGTATCAAAGACAAAAAATATGAAAATCAAAAAATTCAAAACAAAAATCTAAAAAAACAAATCAAACAAAACACTATAAACTTCTTTTTTTAAAAATCTTTCTTCACTAATTTCTAATTTTATACAAATCATTCGCAAGTTCCTTTTAATTTTTATGTGAATTTAATAATCTAATTAAAAAATGGTGCATATACACAAAAATGTAACACTAAACATCTATATTATGACCAATTATTTAATTATGAAAAATTAACTTTTCATTGTTACCTGTATTGTATTGTTATAAAAAATTTCACATATAATTTTATAATATCTTATGTATGTCAATTTCTACATATATAAATATATATATATATATATATATATAATATAAATGTAAATTTATATGTTACTATATTCATACATTATCAATATGTAATGTTATATTACCATTGGATACTTTAATTTTTTAACATGTATCGCTTTAGTAATATAGTTATATTTGTTAAAAAAAATTACGGAATTGTATATTGCTCTTTTATCAATTTATGTTGAATATATATATATATATATATACATACATGTCAGACAAACAAGTGTCCCAAACAAATACTTTCAATAACAAGTTAAGACTTTGTAAAACACTTCCATTACGACAATAATTGTATTTTTTTCTCTTACAAAAAAAATCACATTATTGAGGGAAAATAGATTTTGAAATTCATAACAATATGAAATCACTACAAACTTTTATTCATCGAAATATTTTTATTACAATGAGTTATAATATTCAGCAAGAAGATGGTGAAACAAAAATTACAAAAGATTTATTGCAACATGCTCTTTAAGTAAAGGTAGACGAGCTGAAGCGAGAATTATTTAATTTGTTATGAAATTCAAGAAAAATAATGTACCTTATGTGCACATTTTAGTCAAATTATAAGAAAAAAAATTAAATAATGCCCAAACATTATCACAGTAACTCAATGATACAGAAAGTAAGTATATCAAATAAAAAGTTTCGATCAATTTTTGTTATATGCTGATTACTTACAGATGCCATAATAAATTATGTAACTTGACAGTTTCATAAAAGTGACCATGTAACACTTATAAGTATGGATCTATAAATGTCGTGAAAATAATTATAAAATTCATATATCGATCGAAATATTAAGGTATAATATTATTTCATTTTCTTAAAAAAAACTATTTCATATTTTCTACATAAATGAAAATATACTAATGACTAATGTTATAAAAATATATTACATGTTGATATTAATGCATTCTTATACCAATAGTATGCAAATAATATGTAATAGTGGATTCAATAAATTTATATTATGAGATTAAACTATTAAATAAAATTATGTAATTGTACAATTAATTTCATATCTTCAATTGTATTATAGATACGGATTATGAAACATTGTAATGGAAAGTTGATAAAAAAATATTTGTGTAATACTATATATTTAAAGGACCTGCTTATTGTTTATTGTTTAAGATAAAATTGTGATCTCAACAATTTAGCTATAAATTAATGTTTATATTTATAAAAAATTTCATTTATCATTTAAATTTTTTTAACCGAGTATGTATTAATTTCTTGTTTAGTTGTATTTTGGATACAAATCGATTTATCGATACAAGTATCCATACTTTGTGTGTATATATATATCACATATCAATTTAAGAGACATGCATCATTATAGTATTAACAGTTGATGAAAAATGACGTGTCACGTGTAATGCATGTGCCCAACTGCTAGTGTTAAAAAATCATGAATATATATATATATATATATGTATATAATTTTTTTTTTATATTCATGTTGAGTTATAAAAAATAAGAATTATAAGATAATTTATGAATCCTAGTTATGAGAAATTAAATTTTCTTTTATCCAAATTATTAAATTTTATAGTTGAAACTCTGTATTTTTATAGATATAGATGTGTGGGTTATGTAACTACTCATCATTTTAACAATCTAGAGGGGTGAATCTATATAACTTACTAATAATCAATAGTTAAAATTAGTATATAAAGGAAGTTTATGAAATTGTAAGGGGCGATCACCTTCTTTGGCCCCTCCTGGGTTCATCATTAAATTTTAGTAAGATTTTTTTTTAAAAAAAATCAATAAAATATAATTGAATATTTTTTTCTTTTTATTTTTTAAAAAATAATAAAATATAATTATATTTTATATATATATATATTTTTTTTCAATTCTTACTTAAATTCATGAATCAAACCTATGTTAAAGGCGCAGAGAGACATTTAAAAGAAATTGAGAAGGAAGTGTCAATGCCACCCCAAAATGTTAGGAACCCGCGTGACCAGCTAGCCCCTTATCGACGGCGGCTCCACCTTCTATAGGCAACATCTAATCAAAACATAGGGCTTATTTTAAGGAGATAGTTAGAAGTTATTTTTTATTTTTTATTTATTTTGAGTCGTATTATTTTTCATATTTTTTATATATGTTTTTAAAAAAAAATTTTAAAAAATAAATTAAAAAATTAATTTTTAACCATCTTCTTAAAACAAATCTAAGAACCATGCATCTAGATATTAAGGTACTATTTCGTATTCTTTATAAAAGTATATTTTTTAATCTTTTAATTTTTTTTGAGTCACATTATTTTTTTTATACATTTTTTCGTAAAAATTCAAAAAGTATACTTATTTAGATTATCCTAAACAATCTCTATGGCCAAGGGAACGGGGAAAAAAAAAAAAAAGTTTATTGACTTATTAGTTTATTTGAATCACATTACTTCTCTATTTTTTTACATGTTTTTTTAAAACAGCCAATAAACTAAAAAAAAGTCACTTCCCAACATAGGCTTAATATAGGCCATGTTTGTTTGGCTTTAAGTGAGAGAATTGGATTAATAATCCTGTGGATCCTATATAACCTGTATTTGGTTGATAAAAATACAATGAGATTAGTAGTGTTATGGGACTATGAATCCTTTCACATAGGGGTGACAAACAAACCGAATTATTTAAATTTGATTTGATAACTTTAACGAGTTTTAAAATTTATTTAAACTTGATTCGTTAAACTTTTGAATCGATCTCAAATTAACTTTTGTCAAGTCGAGCTCGAGTAATTTAGTATTTTTATATAGTTTTAGGTTTATTGAATTGAGTCGAACAAGCAATTGATTATTCAAACTTGGTTTGAAAACTTTAACAAGTTTCAAAATGTGTTCAAACTTAATTTGTTTACTTAACGAACTGAGCTCGAACGAGCTATTATCAAGCCGAACATGAATCGAGCTCGAACTGTTTGATTCATTTATCACTCATATCCTCACGTGATAGGATTAACTTTTCCATGGGAGGGTTGAGATTAATTGTGAAAAGACAATTTTGCCACCACATAACAAAACAACAAAGTTAATTTTTATATAGTCAAGACTTTTACATAATTTTATAAATTTATTCCTAACCAAATCAACTAATACCACCTAACTGGTAGACAAACAAATACATTTTATCTTATATATCTAATTTAATATTATCACATTAATAATTTTCTTATTTAATTATATCATATTCATAATTTCATTCAACCTAATCCACTAAATGATGTCTTAGGCCTTAGATATGGACACAACACGTTTTGTTTTTAGTCAAAAAAACAGTGGAAATATGGCAATTATATTTATTTATATAAATATTATATTCATAAATAATTAAAAAAAATAAAAAAAAAATAACATTAATTGAATATGAAACATCATATGATTCTCTGTTTATTTGGATGAAAAATATTTTTTAAAAAATGTTTTTCATATTTCTAATATTTGGTACAATAGAAAATGAAAATTAACGAAGAATATTTTTTGTAATCAATAGAAAATCAGTTTATTTTAACAGAAAATACTTTTTACTTTTAAAAGGCAAAAAAATAATTTTTAAATTAAATTTTTTACCAATGTCAACACACTACCACCATTGCTTTTACCTCCACCACCACATTACCATCACCACCACCACCATTCTTCTCGCCATCACCACAACTACCACTTCCACCTCCACTTTCGTTCTACCACTACTACTTCCACTTCGACTTTAATTCTACTATTGCTACCACCAAACATTTTTTAAAAAAAATTGAGAAAAAAAAAAATCATAAAATATTTCCTTTTTGGTCCAAACAAATGGAATGTGAAAATATATATTGGCGTATTTTAAAAAATAGTTTAAAAGTCATTTTTTTAATTTTTAATAAAAATGATGTACCAAAAAAATAAAAATAAATAGGTAATATAATCTTAAAAAAGTTTTACTCAATTGCCAAAATAGATCATTGTCTTGATTTATTCAGAGACAAGAAAAGGCAGACGTGAGTATCTGTTGTGAGGGCCTGGCTTGTCTTTGGATCGGAGCGTGTTGTTGGATTTGTGAGACTTATCAAGAGTCGTGTTTTAATAATTTGAACCGTACAATATGTAGAACTTGTCGACGATTTTATTCCTGTAAAAAATTACGATGATGCGATATTAATAGTTACTCGATCGAATCAAATTTCTGTTAACGGTAAATATAATTTTCAAAATATATTGTTGACAAAAATCTAATCCGATCAAGTAGTTATCGATATCCGATCAATGCAATTTTTTACAGAGTTAAAGTAATCAATGAACTCTACATATTGAACGATTCAGATTATCAAAACAAAATTCATGATGAGCTCTACGGGCTCAACATCCCCAACCCAAAATAAGGGCAAGAGAAAAAAAAATGACAGACATGCGTATCTGTGATGTGTCCCCAACCCAAAGTAAGGGGAGGGAAAATATTTGAGAAATTATTCATTGCTTTAGGAGTATTGCTCCATTTCATTTATATTTGAATAAGTGTTTAATTATTTTCTTAAAGGGGATAAATAAGTAGTGTGACTTACCATTTTAATCAATAATATGAGATTGAAGCACTATCTAAATTTGCCAATGATTAATTTCTCGAAAAAATTGGAACACGCTGTGTATCATGTCTGAATTGTATCCAAGAGTGTCTCTGATGTGTCCATGTCACGTTGGTGCAGGACACAAAGCATAGAGTGCCAAAAATGAGTGAGACCTCCACTGGGGTGACCCCCACCACTAAGGGTGAGCAGCGGATATACCGATCCGTCAAAATCGACCGAACCGAACCGATCCGCCGCATTTTGGACGGATGCGTGATGACGAACGGACGGTTACGGATTGATTTTCTCCAATCTGCCAATTTGGCGGACGGATGACGGATTTGAGGTTCCTTTGGCCGCAACCGAACCGCCAAACCGCGAACACCCTTAGTAATTTATAAGACTTTGTGTTTTCAATTTGTTTAAATATTTTGTTTGTGTTTTCAATTGAAAAAAAGTTTTTAACTTGAATATATTTTTTGAATTGAAAAAAATAAATGTATTATTTATCTATATTTTTTGGTTTTTAAATCTAACTCTAAAAGTAATAAATAGAAAATATGGTATATGGTGGTTAGTTTTTGTTTTCAAAAACATATATAAATGTAACAATACAGAGACATACAATCTCTACTATTGCTCTGTTCATGGTTTTGGTGGTTTGAATTGTTTTTATATTTTAAGAACAACATATGATAATACTTTATGTGGATGAGACATGCTGTGATTGTAATATGTGGATGAGGCATGCAGTGATTGTAATATATGGATGAGGCATGCAATGATTGTGATATTCTAAAGTTTCAAACTTTCTTTTTTTGGATGAGGCATGCAGTAATTGTAATACTTTTTTAAGTCATTGACTGTAATACTTTTTTTTTTTTTTTTGAGGAAGTGCACAAGTTGAACTATGTTGAAAATTTATAAAATTTCAAACCGCTAAACCGATTCGCATCCATCCGCCAAATTGCCAATCCGCTTAATCCGCATCCGCCGGATTGGCGGACGGATGCGGATTGATTTTCTCTAATCCGCCAATTTGGCGGACGGATGGCAGATTGGAAGTTCCGTGGCCGCAACTGACCCGCGCCCACCCCTACCCACCGCGCCCACAGTGAATGCTGATTGGTCCAAAATAAATTTTTTTTTTTTTCCTTTAGAAAAATGGAGTGTTTTTCAACCAAAAAAAAAAAAAAAAAATTGCAATGTTTTAGCTCTCTTGTGCAGAGAGAGAGAGAGAGAGAGTGTTTCGAGTGGTTTGGGAACCAGTTAAATAAGTAATTTATTTATTTATTTGTTATAAACTGTTATATTATTTTTTAATTTTTTTATATGTTTTTTTTATAAAAAATCACAAATTTACTTGAATAAGCAAATCTCAAACCATCTCTAAAAGAGTTTTTTTGTCCCCCAAAAAATCAGAAATGTCGAGTCTAGTACCTTTTCAATGAGTGTGGTTTTGCCCAATCCTACCATTCATGCAAACGAAACTGTTAATTTAGAAAACTAATAAATACTCCCTCCGTCCCAAAATATTAGTCCCTTATTTCATTTTTCATTGTCCCAAAATATTAGCCCATCTTCTAAAATCAAGTACAAAAATAATATAAATTTCCTATTTTGCCCTTCTTTTAAATTAATAAACAATATAAAAAGTACAATTATGCATTGATATTCTCAAAAAATGTACTATCAAAAGGGTCATTTTGGAAAATCAACTTTTTTCAAATGCAATGATTGTACTACCAAAAAAAGTTAGATTTCCTAAAAGGGACCATTATTTTGGGACGGAGGGAGTATGATATTAGGACATAGCCTGAGTTTGAGATATCAGTTAGATTTATTATTTTTTTTTTACTATTGTTTTGGGAAGTTGGTAAAAAGTTGACTTTTGACTTTTTACCAAGCTTTTTAGCTTTTTTGGAAGTGATTTGGGAAGTTGGTAAAAAGCTAGTTTTTTGCTTTTTAGTTTATTATTTATTTATGGTGTCAAATCAAATTAAAATAATCAAAATACCCTTACCCAACATGAGGGATTTATTTTTTTATTTTTTTTCATAGGCTCTAATTTGTAATTTTAGGGCTGCGTTTTTGGCACTTCCCAAAAGGATTTTCTTGCATTTTTGGTAGCCACGTTTTTGGACATTTTGTCAAAAAACGTGACTTTTTACTATGTTTCCAAAATGGCACTATTTTGACTTGGAACTAAATTTTTTGAATTTTTGAATTTTTGCAGGAGAAAAAATAAAATAATTATAATTTGGATGTGATATTTTATCGTATTAATTTTTAGTCTATTTTATTTTTTTATGATTATTTTAGTCCAAATTATTTATGCCAAACGAAGCAATAATATTATAATAACAATAACAAGTAAATGACAATATGCGCAAGAAGAAAATAAGAATTGAGATCCACCCTGTTTGGTTTGAAATTTTTAATAATAGTTTTATGAATTTTTAATAATAGTTTTATGAATTTTTAATTTGTATTTTTATATTTTTAATTTTTTTTTAATTTTTAGATTCACTTAATGTTGATATACTTTAAAAAGTAAAAAAATTATACAAAAATCTTTTAAAAAATTCTACAAAAATCTTTTAAAAAATTCATTGAATGCAACAAAATACGAAAATGTATTTTTTTTTTTTTTTTGCATTTTTGTATTTGGTTTAAAAAAAATTCACAAATATTATATTTTTTAAGTGTATCTAGATTAGGTGTATCTAAAAAATAAAAAATTACGTAAGATATTTAAAAAATTCATTAAAAATAAAAAAAAATACAAAAAATACAAAATTCAATTTTCTTAGAAGTGACTAAAACCGAACAACGTGATTGCTTCTAAGATTTGGAAGTTACATTGGGGTCTTTTGGGAAGTTGCCAAAAAAGTCAGTTTTTTGACTTTTTAATTTTTTTAGTCAAAAAAGTTAATTTTTTTACCCAAAACAACTAAACTTAAAAAAATTATTAAAAAAGTCAAAAAATTAACTTTTTACCAACTTCTTAAAACACCATATTATCACCGTGTTCAAATTATTTCTTTCAAGATAAAAATCTAGATGGCTCATAACTTTTCTTGTAAACTTAACAAAGCCATGAACCAAGTTACCCAAAGGGTTTGGATTATTTTAAGTTGGCCGTCTCAGCTTAGGAAATCATTTTGACTTAGTGGCCTATTTTGGGACTAACTTTGATGATTTGAAAATTTTAAATTTCAAGATTCTTTAAGTAGAATATTTATAAAAAAAATAAAAATAAAATTAAGATGATCAGAAATAAATGGATATTTTTAAAATTATATTTGTCACCCATTTTTTAAAAATATTACACTCTTTTATTTTTTATTTTTCATTTATTATTATTATTATTATTATTATTATTTATTTTGTGTTTCTTGCACTTGCAGTGGGCTTCGGGTTTTGTATGGAAGATGTAGAAATGGGTGGCCTGAATGGCTTGTTTGAAATGTGGGGCGTTATATAATTCTAAGAATTAACCTTGCTGCTGCTTTTTCTTGTGGTGGAAAAAATCCTGTGTTTGGTGGAGCTCTAAAAATGTGATACAAGTCGTTGGTTTGAATGTTATGTTTGGTTTGAGCTTTGGAAACGTAACTTCACACCTACTTTTGAATATACGTGTATATGGTCATCCTCTCGGACGTCCGGACAGGACAAGAAATATTTTTTTTTTCTTGTTGCAATTGGCATATGTTATTTTTTATATTGTAAATAAAAAATATTTTCAGAATTTTTAAAATTTTTTTATGAGTTTTGAATAGAATTTAAGTTGCGTGTTTAATTATAAGTTGTAAGTTTTTGAATCAAATATCATATGTCACATCAAAAATTCCAAACTCAATTCAAAACTTTTTTCAAAACTCATAATCAAACAAATTTTTTACACTCAAATCATAATTCCAAAACTTACAAACTCAAAATACAACTCTATTCTCAAATCATAATTCCAAAACTCTACCCAACGCTATTTTTCCAAAAGAAAACAAAACAGAAAATTGATTTTACCCACACAACTTATTCATCCAAATATGTTAGTAAGAAATTATAATTATTTTTTGAATAATAATACATAAATATAACATAATTTTTATATATAATGATACATCTTTTTGTGATTCTTGTATTTCCAATCAAAATATTTATTATTATACTCATAATTTCACAAACCTCTTTAACACATCATTTTAGATATAACACTAACTTGCTGTCAATAAATCATTTTTTTTAGTAGTTTTTTTTTTTTTTTTTTTTGTGTGCAAATTACACTAACCGTCCTTATAGTTTGGGACTCGTGTCACTTTTATCATTGACTTTTTAATTATAACACATTTAACCCTAAATTTTAAATCTTATTTCAAATAATGACAATTGAAGATACCATTGCTCAATTTCAAAAGAAAATTCGTTAATTTGATAAAATATAAACTAATTTGACAAAAATAAATGTCAAAAAAATATTTTTGAATTTTTAAAAATTATTTCTACCCACCAAAGATAAAATTATGTAAAATTGATAATTTTTTTACGCATTTATTTATTTATTTATTTTACCAAATTAATTTTTATTATGTGTTTGTATGATGATCATGTAATATGTGGTTGTTAGGTTTTTAATGTATAATCAATATATTTAATATATGAAATATTTTTAGTTTTGAATTTTTTGATTTAATGGATTGATTTAATTATGATATCAAAGTTGTCGCCATATTTGAGTTTTGGAAATATAGAAACTAATTTAATAAAAATAAAAACGATCATCCATTACATGATCATCATCCAAACACATATTAAAAGTGAATTTGGTAATAAATAAATAAATATGTAAAAGATTTATCAATTTCACATAATTCTATCTTTGGTGAGTAGAAATAATTTTTAAAAATTTAAAAATATTTTTTGACATTTATTTTTGTCAAATTAGTTTATATTTTATCAAATTGACGACTTTGTTCTTAAAATTAAGTAATAATATCTTGAATTGTCTTTATTTAGAATAAGATTCAAAATTAAGAGTCAAATGTGTCACAATTAAAAAGTCAAGGACCAAAGTGATACAAGTCCCAAACTATAGGGACCGTTAGTATAATTTACCTTAGTTTTTTTTTTTTTTTTGGCCATACAATCTGATTTTAAGAGGGTTGACCTTAACTTGAGTGAATTTAAGAGGTCCATGAAGCACACTATAAGTTCTATTTTGATCATTCGAATCGTTTATTTTGTATTGCTCTCCGTATATATGATTCATAAAAAAAATAATTAAAAAAGAAAGAAAGAAAGAAGTTGGTTGGATAATCGCTACCTTACATCTTATTATATTCGTTTTCAAAAAATAAATGATCAATTTTAAAAAATATACTTATCATTCATTTTTTTTTGAAGATAAATGAGATAAAATAAAAAAAAAAATATTACGATTATGAGATGAACTTAATTTTTTTCATAAATAATATATACTAAGAGTTCTACAAAAATAAATAATAATTTATGATTCAAAATTAAAATTACTCATTTTTGTTGTCTATCAAAAAATTATATAATATTTATTAAAAATATGTAATATATAACACAAAAATATATAATAGATATATATAGTACACACTCTCAGGAGAGAAAGTGTAATGGAACTCCACACTCTGCAAAATTCTATTTTCATACATTTAATTATCTCAGTGCACATTTTCTCTTAATACACATATTTATTAATTTGATTATTAATTAATTTTTACAATCCACACACTAAAAGTTACAATTATACCATTCACTAATAACCATTTGTCAGGACCCAAATCCGCCCCTATAGGTTTAGCGTCGTAACCAGCCAATAATCCTTGGATTACCTAAGAACTCTGAACAGAATAACATATAGTTAGGGGCTGCGGAAGCAAATATGTGAAATATACGTAGTCCATTGAACTGTGCTGACATACATGGGACATAAATTTAAAACTTGTATAAAATATATACATATATGATATCATATCCACATAAGTCTTGCAACACCATACAAGGTGTGCGGATGAACAAAAATAAAACAAAACGTTCTTCACAAGACAAACTCTAAGCATGGTCCACAAAACTTGACTTCTTTAACGGAAACTTCACCGGGAGGCACGGTAGCTGGCTGACCCAAAACTCCAGGCAACAGTTTAGGCCTGGTCACGCGCTTGCTCACCTACATCCATAATATAAATAGTGAACGAAAGCTTAGTGAATAATAACAGAGTAAAGAGGTTTAATGAATGATGTCCCGCCAGATGTAGAAAATAGAAACAGATTCATATTCATATTTTTGTTTGAATCATATACAGAAATCAGAATTCACGCTTGTTCATATGTGGTACATCCATTAGCAATAACAAATCAAATATAAAGTATTAAAGGTCATACTTGTCAGTTTTATAAAGGAACCTCTAGTACTGGGAACAAATAACATGCTTACCAGTTCCACAAAGGAATCTCCAATACTAGGAACAGATAACATACTTGCCAGTTCCATACAAGAACCTCCAGTACTGGGAACAGATCTCAAACTTGCCAGTTCCATATAGGAACCTCCAGTATCGGGTACAAATCATATACTTGAACCACGGAATTATTGCCACGAGTGCTTGTCAGAAACTGGTCAATCATTCATTGTACAAATCATAACATTTCATAAAACATATATTATTCCACATACAGGAAACAAATAAAAGTTGAACATAGCTTTACTAAGTTATTACTCACAGATGGCTCCAAAGCAAACAACAGAGTAGACAAAATGTGTTTGATATGATTTTGTGTGCCATGATGTGAAAATATGTGGTTTTAAATTTCTATCTATTCACCGTAGGAATATCTGTTTGATTACCTGCTTTGGAATTTAAATTGAAGGCCTTATTGGTCGTAAAAGCCGAAATTGATTGCGCCATTGTGATTGGCATAATTTTTAGAGCCTACGGTGAAATTTAATTGAAAATTGTTTCGGATCAAAATAATTAGATTCAGAACAATTAATTAAGTGCCCAATTATTTAATGTTAATAATTTTGACTAGTGGGACTTACATAAAAGGGCACAATGCACACAATTCCTCTCCTTTATCCATTTGGGCTGAGATTTCTCTAAAGAGGGAGAGAGAGGGCCGGTTCTAGAGAGAGAGGAGGAAGAGTTATGCATTTTGATTCAAGATTGTGAAATTGGAAGTTAAAACTCAAAGAACATTGAGTGTTTGAAGCTCCTAGGTGAGTAATCAATTCTTGATTTATGAATTGAATATGTAATTTTGGGAAATCAAATGGTATAGTAGCTCATGGCTAAGATTGAGCTGAATTTGAAGTTAAAATGAACATGCATATGCATAATTGTTACAATTTTGGGCGTTCTAGCATGTAGCATGTTAAATATGAAGAATGGAGCATCAAACCTTACATGCATGAGTAGTTTTGTGTAGCTTCATGATTTGGAGCATCATATGTACCATTTGTAACAGAAATGAAGTTAAAATTTGACATGCATGCATGATTGAAGAAGTTATGGAATTGGTATGAAGTTTGAATGTTTGGATTTTGATCATACGAGAGAAATATCGATCTATTTGGGAATTAAATGATGATTTTGAACAATTTGGGGTCATACTTTTATACTCTCATGTAATGTAATGTGTTTGCATGTTTTTGAACTGAAATCATGTGTTTTGGAACCTTTGAATGTCAAATTTCGGCTCAAGAACATTGCTGGAAAACCCAAAATTTTTGGTGTCCGCTCGAGCGTGGAAATTGCCGCTCGAGCGGGAAATACGTGCTCCCAGAACTTTTTGCAGACATGGTGTCCGCTCGAGCGGGGAAGTTCACGCTCGAGCGGGGAGCTATGTAGACAGACCTTCAGCTCGAGTGCCAGACTTCACGCTCGAGCGTAAATTCGATACATCCAGCACTTTTGCAGACCTCATGGGTCCGCTCGAGTGGGGAAGTCCACGCTCGAGCGGGGACCCTGTTTTCTGAAATTTTGAAAAGGCATTCTGAGTTCCGTTTTCCGTTCTCTTTCACTTCTAAGTACTCTTAGGCATGCATTGAGTATTGTAATCGAGTTAAAGAGATAAAAATGAGGCCTAAAGAGGAAAAATATGAATTTAGAACGGATTGAATTGTTAGTGACCCTTTTATGTTCATGGTATGTGTAGGGTCGAGCTCCAGGGCAAATCAATCAGCCGATCACTGTGAGTAATATCTTAACAATGATAACTGAGATATGTTGTTGTCCAATTGCTTACTTCTATGTAAGTTTTATAAGTTCGTTGATTCGATTGGTGGACAATGTTTGCTATATCAAATGAGTGGGCCAAAGGCCAGTTTGATCTGAATAATAGAGTGAATGGGCCAGAGGCCGTTTTGACATGAACGAATGGGCCGGAGGCCGTTTTGACATGAACGAATGGGCTAGAGGCCGTTTTGACATGAAAGGATGGGCCGGAGGCTGTTCTGACATGAATGGATGGGCCGAAGGCCGTTCTGACATGAATGAATGGGCCAGAGGCCGTTTCGACATGAACGAATGAATGGGCCAGAGGCCAGTTTGTCATCTGAATGGGCCAAAGGCCGTTTTGACACAAATGAAAGTTTAAATGGGTCGAAGGCCAGTTTGACACGAATAACAGTCTGACACGAATAACAGTTTGACACGAATGATAGTTTGACACGAATAACAGTTTGACACGAATAACAGTTTGACATGAAGGTATGAATGGGCCAAAGGCCAGTTTGACCTGAATGATACGAATGAATTGGGCTCGAGGCCGTATGATATGTTTGGAACCGCAGTTACTTAACTCATATACGTCTATGTATGTATGTATTAGTTAGAAATATAAATTGGGCCCAAGGCTGTTTGATGTATATCGTTCCAATGTATATTCTTTATTTAATATTATTCACTGGGCTATCGCTCACGCTCATTCATGTGTTTGTAGGTGAGCCAAGAGAAGTTCAAACCCAGCCCCAGTGAAGTCTGTGTGGAACAACAAAGGTTTTGGAGAGTCAGCCCTTACGTCTCACGTACGAGACTCGTCTTCGCCTTTGTCATTTTGTTTTATGTTGTCATGTTGGCGAAGTCTTTGAACATGTCTGTATATAGTTCTCCTGGGTTGACTTAGTTGTGAATGATCCTGTCTGTATAGAACTTTATGTTACTATACTTTCTGTTGTGAGTTATTAACGTATGTATGTATGGAATGTTATGATGTGCATATAAGCATGGCTCTATGGACAAAGTTTTAAATTGCTTCCGTTTGGCCCCTTTGCTCTGATGAGTTTTGTCTTATTTGGTTTGAGGCCATAGGTAATCTCGTGATTACTGGCCGGTTATGGCCTTAACCCATAGGGGCGGGTTCGGGTCGTGACAATAGGTAACTTGCGACGCGTGACCTATACAGATATAAAACGAATACGTATTGAATTACACATCTGTAAAAGTACTGATTGCTTGATTTTCTCACTCGACACACGCTCGACGGTCGCTCGACCGTGTGACTGAGGTCTTCGCTCGAGCGCAATTCTTATTGCTCGAGCGGTCTGCAAAAATGGTAAACTTCTGGGAGCATGCATTTTATGCTCGAGCCAATTTTTGGTCTCTCAAGCGGAAGTGCAAAATACAGATGGGTCGCTCGAGCGCAGGTTCTATCACTCAAGCGGAGAGGTAGAATTTAGAATTTCTAGATTGCTGTACATGATGCAAACTTCGAAATCAAAGGCTCAAAACTCATCATTTGGACCCAAAAACTAAGAAAACACTCGTAAACTTATAAACCATTGAGAATTTAAAGCCATTTCATGAAATCAAGGCCCAAAAGCTTTGCTAATTGCACAAAACAAAACTCAAAACTTTGAAACCCTAACATGCATACACCAACTTGACTTCAAAGCTTCCAAAACATGATCAAATGAGGTCAATTGATGGAAAACATTATAAACTCTCAAACCTAAAGTGGAATTGAGGCATGCATGTGAGAATTCCTAGCAATTCAACTCAAAGTGTAGAATAATGTGTGTGCATGCATGGTATAACTTTAATATCTTCCTTTCTAGATCAATTCTTCCATTATTCAACTTAATTCTCTTAAATTCTCTACATTACCAACTTAAATACTAAGTTTAGGAATCAATTACTCATCTAAGGTCCTCAATTGTGAGCTTCCAAGTCAATCTTTAAGTTTCTAAGCTAATTCCCTTACTTTTCTACCAAACTCTCTTGTTGATCTCAGTTCTCTCTCTCTCTCTCTCTCTCTCTCTCTCTCTCTCTCTCTCTCTCTCTCTCTCTCTCTCTCACGTTTTGTACACAAGAATGAGAGAATAATAGTGTAAAATGAATTCAAGGGCTCACTTAGGCCTTTTATAGATTTGATTAGAGAACTCATTAGTGGCAAATAATTTAACATTATTTATTCTAATCATTCGGTTCCGAATTGAATTTCAATTAAATCTACCATAAAATTCTAAAAATTCCAACTAACACATATACTAAGTTAATTTCGCGATCGGATACCGATAAGGCCTTCAATTCGCAGAACAAGACAGAAACACAAATAGATATTCCTACTACAGATAGATATAAACATAAATAATGCAATGCACATGTAATTTAACTCAGGATTTCATCTTAATTGCTTATTAGGCATACTTAATCATGGCTTAATAGTTAATCATGGGTCGGGGTTGTTACACTATTGTACACACCACTCAACTTTCCTTTCCACACACTTATTGAGTAACCATACTTCCAGATTTATAAACCTATTTTAGATTCACGTAAAGACCATTTAAGACCACAGTGTAAAGTAAAGACAAAATCCTTTAGTGAAGACCTTATTGAACCTCCATTGAAAACACCATTGAAAACTCTCCAAAATATTGTTGAAGAGATCTCTGTGCACTTCACTGCCATAAAACCTTAGTTTTTTTTTTTTTTGGTTTTTTTTTTCTCGAAACTTCATTTCCGAATAAAAGTGATTAGTTCAATAAATTTGTTCTGAAAAAAAATAAAAAAACTTTCGGTAGTTGATGTCCGAATATAATGAAATAATTCGATACTAGTTGTCCGATTGAAAACCGCAAAAGGAAAAAAACAATTCTACATGAAAAACTAATATTTTTATCACTAATAGAGTATAAATCCAGAGATTAAAGCACAAAAAAGATCACAGGCTGGGACACAACACTATCACAATCTATATAATAAGGCAAGAGGCTTTTTGAAAATGTCTTAAAATGAGTCTTTCTGCAACAAAGCATGGTGCATTTCCCTTTGCAATGCATATCCTTTTTGGTTTTTTTACTTTCTATCATGGACAATGGGATTTTTGAACCTTGATATCTGCTACAGTGGCCACAAGGCATTAGTTTGTGAAAGGTGTCTATAGTATCACTTTCTTACAGTTTATATATTTCCGGTAGAAGCTAATACAATAGGCATCATTCCCATAATTTCTTAAATCTTTCTAGCGGGAAAGACTATGGTACAGACCTCTCAAAAGGTATAACTTTATATTAAAGAAGAAAATGGTATAACTTTATATTTAAAAAAAAAAAAAAAATCATGACCGAACATCACATGAGGCTTAACCAAAGATCTTATGAGTCATAACTAAAATAATATCACAACTAAAGAAGAAAATTCTTTATAACTAAAGAAGAAAATGACATAACTAAGGTGTGCATGGTAGAATTCTCCAATGCAATTATTATCAGTATTATTGCCTTTGTTATCAAAATTTTACGATTCACAATTCAATTTACTATTTTTTTGTAAAATCGATACGAATCTATAAGTGAGTCTATTTTAGAAGTGAATCTACGATGAATCGCATGATTCACTAATTGATTCACATTTTACTATTTATGCAATTCTTAAAATTATTCTGTCCTACATATGTCAATTATTTTTTCTCCATCTTTTTAGTGAAAATGACATAATATAACTTCTAATAATACATATACATGATTTATTATCATTTTGGTAATGAGGGAGTTTTTAATAGAATCCAATCAAATTCAATTAGACCCAACATGTTTTTAACATTTGCTTCTCATTTTTATTTATAAAAAAAATAAATTAAAGAGAGTTAACATTCAATTAGACCTAACATTTTTATCTAATTTATCTTACAGATACATTTTGATCCAATGGTTTAAATTGCCTCATCTCAACTTCAATGGTATGTCTTTATTTCCCGCCCAAATGCTCTTTGACTGTAAATGAAAGAACAGAACAACAACTTAAAGATCGCATAAACACGTAATTAAACTAAAATAAAACTATTTGGGCGTTAATTGAATTTCATTTGAAAACTCGCCTATGTTCTTATAAAGTTTAATTTCAAATCCCTTCATTTGATTGGAAACTCCAACAGCTTCTGTGAACTTAGCTAGATATTTTTGAGTTTGTTTTATGGTGGGTCACCAAAGCTCAACAATGGTTGTTTACCTATGCCATTTTCTTGGTATAGAAACATGAATTTTCATGTTGAAGGCATAATTTCATCTCTATAATTGACCCAAAGCTCAACAATGGTTATTCGCCTATGCCATTTTCTTGGTATAGAAACAGGAATTTTCAGGTTGAAGGCATAATTTCATCTCTATAATTGATAATTTATTTTTAAGACGGGAAGGGTTGGGATTACAATTATATTAATAATTTATTACATATAATTGATAATTAATAATTTATTAAATAGTGTTGGGATTATAATTATATTCTAATCCTAACATTATTTAAAGCACGGGCATACGCTAGTATAATTATATTTTGTATATAATTTTTTTTTTAATTTTTCAATTCTTACTTAAATTCATGAATCAAGCCTATGTTAAAGGCGAAGAGAGACATTTAAAAGAAATTAAGAAGGAAGTGCCACCGCACCCCACAATCTTAGGAACCCGCGTGACCACCCTTATCGACGGCAGCTCCACCTTCCATACGCAACATCTAATCAAAACTTAGGACTTATTTTAGGAAGATGGTTAAAAATTATATTTTAATTTAAATTTATTTTGAGTCATATTATCTCTCATATTTTTTATATATTTTTTTTAAAAAAAAATTTTAAAAATTAAAAAGTCAATTTTTAACCATTTTCTTAAAACAAATCTAAGAACCAGGCATCTAGATATTAAGGTACTATTTGGCATTCTTTATAAAAGTATATTTTTTAATCTTTTAATTTTTTTTGAGTCACATTATTTTTTTTACACATTTTTTTTCGTAAAAATTCAAGAAGTATACTTATTTAAATTATCCTAAACAACCTCTATGGCCAAGGGAACAGAAAAAAAAAAAAAAAGTTTATTGACTTATTAATTTACTAGCGTATGCCCGTGCCTGAAGGCACGGTGTAAATAATGTTAGGATTAGAATATAATTGTAATCCCAATATTATTTAATAAATTATTAATTATCAATTATATGTAATAAATTATTAATATAATTGTAATCCCAACCCTTCCCGTCTTAAAAGAAGAAAGGGAGATGGAGAAAGACGATTGAGTGAACAATCAAAGTAATAATTACTTACCTCTACTCCTATGCTTCGAAAAGGAAGTGCATGAAATGCTTCGAAATGAAAGTGCTGAAAATAAATGCTTCGAAATATAAATCTATGTTAAACTACTCCTAAGATAAGGAAAATGACAAGAAATATTGAAATCAACTTTCTTTGATTTGAGTTATGGATCTTTTACAATGTAGCCATTAATGGCTATTTATAGAGGAAAAAATACAGCAATAACTACTTAGTAACTACCCATTTCTTCCATCTTCATTCTTGTCTTGCCATGTGTCCTTCCACTCATCCACTTTGTCCTTCATATTCTCCATCATCTCTATAACTTCTTTTAACTTCCAAATGAATAAGAGGATGCCACGTGTCCTGCAATTATATAAATAATAAAAATTGCAGATTTATGGTGCTAACAGAGCCACAACAGACAAAACATTACATTCAACCCATAATCATTGCACTCTTCTCTTATAAAAAAAGTCAAAAAAGCCAAAAAGTCAAAAAGTCCTTCCCAAACCAAGTTTTTGAGCCCAGGCTCAAATAGCCAAAAAAGCCAAAAAGCCAACCCACTTCCCAAACGGAGGCTATGATCCAACAATTTAGGTATAATCTTAACCGTAACATCCCAAAATGACATTATTTTGGGCTGAAAAAAAAAAAAAAAAAAATTGAAGAACGTGCGTCAATTTGTGATGGTGGTGGTAAACTTGACCCCACCTCCAAAGATGAAAAAGTCGAATACAAAAAAAAGATCACAGGCTGGGACACAACACTATCACTATAGCGACCCCGGTCTTTTCCCTTTTAATTATTGTATCCGGACTTATGTTCCGCTGTTATATTTGTTGTTGTTGTCCTTTAATTCCTTATTCTTGGGTTATAGGATGTGTTTAGCAGGTTGGTTGCAGATTAGTTGGGTTTAGAAACCAAGTCTGCATGTTCAGTTTTTGGCTTGGTCGCTCGAGCGAGCTTCTCTTCGCTCGAGCGAGGTCTTCGTTTTTGGTTCTTCGCTCGAGCGAGCTTTCCTTGGCTCGAGCGAGCCTTACGTCCAGTACATAGACCTGAGAGATGTGTTTCTTGGCTCGAGCGAGCTTCCTTCGCTCGAGCGAGCGAGGTGTATGTTTTCGAGTCCTTCGCTCGAGCGAGCTTTCCTTCGCTCGAGCGAGCTTCTGGGTTGCAGACCTGAAGCATCGAGTTTTTGGCTCGAGCGAGCTTTTCTTCGCTCGAGCGAGTATTTCTTGTGTCTGGTCGCTCGAGCGACCAGGTCTTCGCTCGAGCGAGCCTGTCAGACTTAAATACGCAGCAGCGTGTTTTAATTCAGTTTTTGAGTCCCTTTCATATTCTAAACCCTAGGTTACGAGTTCTCCCTCTCCCAACTCATCTTCTCTCCTTGATTTGATCTAGTTAGGGTGGGTTTTTGCCCTAGTTCTTTTACAAATAAGATAGAGGAGAGTGAGGGCTTCCATTTAATCTGAGCAGTTGTCAGTTTGGAGCACTTTGGAGTTTCGAGCATCTTCTTCATCATCATCTTTTCTGGTTCTTGCTTCGAGGTAGGGATTTCCTACTCCATTTATATGTTTTAATCCTAAGTGTTGGTATTTTGGTATGTGGGGGTAGTTTGGTAATTTTGGGAGAACCTTAGGGTCTTGGCTTAGATTAATTTGCATAATTAATTTAAGGGAAAAATGTGGAATTTAGTTTAATTCATGAGATTGGGGAAATTATGAGATTAATGATATAGTTGGGTAGTTTAAATACTTACCTATGAGAATGTTAATTCTATATTCAATGTTGTATTTATTTCTTGTTTAGAAATAACTGTTTTGGGCTATCGGTGGAGGATAGTCATTGATTGTTGTAGACCTTGCATGCGGCATAGGTATAACTGAAATTATGTCACTTAGGTTGACAGTTGAATTAATACAGAACATTACTTGTATTGATTACGTGTTGTATATGGCAATTGTGTGTTTCATTGCATATGCATTTCATTTGGAGGAGATAGGGGATGAACTCCACGGTTTAGGGGAAGATAGGGGATGGACCTCTAAACCGAATTTGTCGGGAGGAGATAGGGGATGGACTCCAGTAGCATCACTCATATGTGTGCTTATTGATAATAGCAATATTGCTACTTGTTGTTGACATGATGCATCATTATAATGTGTATCAATTGGAAGTATGGAAGTGTTGTGATTTGAGCTTTAGTCTCATTTATTTTGTGACATCTGGATCACTGTGATAGTTGGCCAGGTTCTGAGCCATAATGTTATAATTTGAAAAGTTGAATAGAGATTGGAAAGTGAAAAGTGCCATAGACAGTGTGTCATAGGCAATGTAGACATTTGTGTCATGAAAATTGTAACTTGATTGTAGAGTGTTAACCATGTATCAGATGCTAATGCTTTAGTTAATTCTTATGCTTGGTTTAGTATTTCTCTACTGGGCTGTGGCTCACCCTATATGGGAACTTTATTTTTCAGGTTCAGGTGGTTCACTCCCTCCAAGGACTTAGCTTGTGAGGAATTGAATTTGAAGACTTGTTTTATTTTTATTTGGTTTATTTGAACAATGTAATCCTTCAAGCCTAGGGCTTTATCTGTTTTTGAGTTAGAACTCAGTAAATTGTATCCAAGTGTTGGCTTGGCAAGATGTAAGCCCGTAGGGCATTTATTATGGTATTTTATTTCGTAAGACTCTGATGATTGATGTAATAAATAATGTTTTCTTTTAATAATGCATGTTTTGTTTTATATTTAATGGGTTGAATTTTGAGGGCGTTACAACTTGGTATCAGAGCGTACCGGGTTTGAATACTTTGGGTACGTGGGAAGTGATTAGTATCACAATGGGTTCGTCTCGTTTGATAGAGACTTAGTGTAATGATTGCATACTTATATGATAACATGTTTATGTGATTATGTGGGTATGGAATGTAGTTTCTAGATATTGATTGGATCCTTGAGTTTCTAGTAGTCTTGTTGGAAAGGCACTTGATCAATGCTGCTTCCAACCGGAACTATAGTAACCCTTTGGGACTATCATTATCCAGGAATGAAATTCGTAGGTGCTTATATGATTATGTGCTTACGTGGTGTGATTTATTGTTGTCCAATGCATTAGGACGTGAGTGTTTAGCTTTGGTACATTTATTAATGTGCTAACGTCTTTGTTTCCTTAATAGGATGTCAGGACGAGGACGAGGTCGCGGTAGGCGCGGTAGACAGGCTAGGCAGGAAGTGCCTATACCGGAGGAGATTCCGGCAGTTCAGGAGGGTGTTGGCCAGGCCAATGTGGCCGAGCCAGTAGGACAGTCGTTTTTGGGCGCTTTGGCCCAAGAGATAGCAGGGGCATTTCAGGCGTCAGTTGACATTCTGAGGGCTGCGAATCCAGCCCAGGTAGTTCCAGCCCCGGTAGTTGCTACAGATGCAGGGCCATCTTTTCTGAAGAGGGAGTTTTTCCGGTCTCAACCGGACGTGTTTGTAGGTGATCCTAGCGAGCCGCTTAAGGCAGACGAATGGCTCGAACAGACAACGAAAACGTTTGAGATGCTTGGCATCGAAGATGAGGGGTTGAAGGTGACCTTGGCATCTTTCCAGCTGAGGGGATGCGGGTCAGTGGTGGAAATTCATTAAGGCTCGTGTTGGAGGTACATGGGAGGCGTTTGTGAATGCTTTTCAGGAGAAGTACCTGTCTCCAGCTGTTCAGGAGACGTTGAGAGATCAGTTCTGCCAGCTGAAGCAGAATAGTTCATCAGTGGCTGAGTTTGAGGCCTTATTTACTAGTTTGTCCAGGTTCGCACCTGAGTTAGTGGCGTCCGAGGAACGTCGGTGTATAGAGTTCGAGAAGAAGTTGAGGCGCGGCCTCAAATTGAGAGTTGTGCCGACTATGATTAGGGATTTTGGGCGTTTGGTTGATGCAGCAGCCCATACTGAGATCGCGATGCGGGAGGAGGAAGAAGGGCAGAAAGGCTCCAAGAGGAGTCAGGATGGTCAGGGCGATGGCAGGAGGCAGAGAGGTTTCACTCCTCAGCAGCCTCAGAGTAGTTTTTCTAGATCCACTTTTCCAGTGTCGAGTGCTAGTTCTGGGAAAGGCAGTCAGGGAGATATCACCTGTTTCAAGTGTGGCCAGCTGGGCCACAAGTCTCCAGTTTGTCCTCAGAGGGGAGGGGTACAGAGAGCAGCATCTTCTTCGGCTCGATCTCAGAGCCAGAGTCAGGGTAGAGGCCAGCCACTCTCGTGCTATCAGTGTGGTCAGCCAGGGCACATGAAGAGGTATTGCCCGCAGTTGAGTGGCACACCTGGTGCATCTGGTTTGAGGCAGACTCAGGGTCAGCAGCCAGCTCAGTCGGGTCAGGCCTCGAGGGCCAATCAGGGGGCTTCTTCGTCCCAGTCTGTGCAGCAGTCTACTGCTCCGAGGGGTGAGCAGGTTGATCAGAGGTCGTCTGGGCGCGTGTATGCTGTTACCGTGCAGGATCTAGTACCGGCTCCGTCTGTTGTGAGAGGTACCTTCTTGTTTTGCAATTCAGTTGCTAGTGTTCTGATTGATACGGGTGCATCTCATTCCTTTGTGTCTGCTGCATTTGCATCTATTTTGGAGTTGGAGTTAGCTCAGTTAGCATCTCCTATTTGTGTAGTGTCGCCTCTTGGGGGTGAGTTGATTTTGAAACAAGGTGTTAGGGGTTGTGATATAGAGGTCGATGATCATAGAATCCTTTTCTCTTTTGTAGTTATGCCCATGAAGGGCTTTGATGTTATTTTGGGTATGGACTGGTTATCATCATACCGGGCAGTTATTGATTGCTACCGTCAGAGGGTCACTTGTTGTACTGTGAACGGGGAGTGTTTTCGTTTTCTGGGGGACCGGGTTGGTAGTGTTTTGCCACCGGGGTATGATCCGCGAGGGCGGAGTGAGCTTAGTGGTCTACTTGCTAGTCTTTCGATTAGTGAGGGTGATGAGACCCAGATTGTGTTGCCGAGGGTGGTTTGTGAGTATTCGGACGTTTTTCCCGAGGATCTTGTTAGTTTGCCACCTCAGCGAGAGATTGAGTTCTCTATTGATTTAGTGCCCGGCACGGCGCCGATTTCTATGGCACCTTACCGTTTTGCTCCAGCCGAGTTAGTTGAGTTGAAGATTCAGCTTCAGGAGTTGCTAGATAAGGGCTATATCCGTCCTAGTGTTTCGCCGTGGGGAGCACCGGCCCTCTTTGCTAAGAAGAAAGGTGGTGCTTTGAGGTTGTGTATAGATTACCGTAAGTTGAATCGGGCTACAGTTAAGAATAAGTATCCTATGCCTCGTATAGATGATCTGTTCGACCAGTTGAAGGGTTCCCGTTGTTTCTCTAAGATAGATTTGAGATCGGGTTACCATCAGTTGAGAGTTAGGGAGGAGGATATTCCTAAGACGGCATTCCGTACGCGGTATGGCCACTATGAGTTTCTGGTGATGCCGTTTGGGCTCACCAATGCACCGGCAGTGTTTATGGATTTGATGAATCGGATCTTCCGGGAATTCTTGGATCGTTTTGTGGTCGTCTTCGTGGACGACATTCTGATTTATTCACCTTCGAGGGAGGAGCACGAGGAACACTTGAGAGTGGTGCTTGAGTTACTTAGAGCCCATAAGCTGTATGCTAAGTTTGGGAAGTGTGAGTTTTGGCTAGAAGAGGTGAAGTTCTTAGGCCATGTAGTTTCTGGGGAAGGGGTGTCTGTTGATACATCCAAGACTGAGGCAGTGCAAGATTGGGCACAGCCTAAGAGTGTGTTTGAGATCCGCAGTTTTCTGGGATTAGCTGGGTATTACCGTCGGTTTGTGAAGGATTTCTCCAGGTTAGCTTCACCGTTGACTAGATTGACTCGGAAGGGAGTCAAATTTGTATGGAGTGAGACTTGTGAAAAGTCATTTCAGGAGTTGAAGGTTAGATTGACCACCGCTCCGGTTTTGATTATTCCGGAGAGAGGGTTGGGTTATGCAGTCTATTGTGATGCCTCACGAGAGGGTCTGGGTTGTGTGTTGATGCAAGAGGGGAAAGTGGTTGCCTATGGTTCACGTCAGTTGAAAATTCATGAGCAGAATTACCCTACGCACGATTTAGAGTTAGCAGCTGTGATATTTGCCTTGAAGATTTGGAGGCATTATCTTTATGGTGAGAGGTTCGAGGTATTCTCGGATCATAAGAGTCTGAAATATCTGTTTACACAGAAAGACTTGAATTTGAGGCAGAGGAGGTGGATGGAGTTCATTGAGGATTATGACTTCGAGTTGCACTATCATCCGGGGAAGGCCAATGTTGTGGCCGATGCCCTTAGTAGGAAATCTGTTGGTGACTTAGCTAGTATAGCCATCCGGGAGTGGGAGATGTTGGGTGCAGTTGGGGAGTTTGATTTGCATCTGGGCGAATCCGTCGAGGCTGCGGCCTTATTTTCTGTTGTTGCACAGCCTACACTTGTGACTCGAGTGTTAGAGGCTCAGAGGGGTGATCTTGAGGTAGAATCTCTCCGAGAGAAGATTTCCAATGGGAAGGTTGAAAAGGGTTTGACGGTGTATCCCGACCTGAGTGTGAGATACCGAGACCGTTTGTTTGTGCCGGAGTCTTGCCGAGAGGAGGTACTCCGAGAGTTTCATCATTCGCGCCTTGCGGTGCATCCGGGAGGTACTAAGATGTATCGGGATTTGGGTCGCCAGTTCTGGTGGCGGGGTATGAAGAGAGATGTGGCAGCTTTCGTATCTAGGTGCCTTACTTGTCAGCAAGTGAAGGCCGAGCATCAGAGGCCAGCGGGTTTGTTGCAACCCTTGCCTATTGCCGAGTGGAAGTGGGAGCATGTCACTATGGACTTCGTTGTGGGTCTTCCGAGGACTCAGCGGGGTAGTGATGCCATTTGGGTGGTGTAGACCGGTTGACGAAGTCAGCGCACTTCATTCCGATGCGTGTTAGAGATTCGGTAGATCATCTTGCCGACTTGTATATCCGGGACATAGTGAGGTTGCACGGGGTCCCAGTGACGATCGTCTCAGATAGAGATCCTCGTTTTACTGCCAGGTTGTGGCAGAGTTTGTAGAGTGCTTTAGGCACTAAGTTGACCCTTAGCACGGCTTATCATCCTCAGACTGACGGGCAGTCCGAGCGTACTATTCAGATCCTTGAGGATATGCTTCGGGGTTGTGTTCTCGACTTTAGTGGGTCGTGGGAGAGGCACTTACCATTAGTGGAGTTTGCCTACAACAACAGTTTCCAGTCTAGTATTGGTATGGCACCGTTTGAGGCTTTGTATGGCCGACCGTGTAGGTTTCCAGTTTGTTGGGCCGAGGTGGGTGATGCACCTCTATTGGGTCCGGAGTTGGTGAGGGAAACGACGGAGAAAGTTGAGCTTATCCGTAAGAGACTTGTTACAGCCCAGAGTCGTCAGAAATCTTATGCTGACCGTAGAAGGAGACCTTTGGTATTTGAGGTGGGTGATCATGTCTTTTTGAAGATATCACCTAAGCGGGGTTTGATGAGGTTTGGGAAGAGCGGGAAGTTGTCCCCTCGGTTTATTGGGCCTTTTGAGATCCTTGAGAGGATTGGCGAGGCTGCTTATCGTTTAGCTTTGCCACCGCAGTTATCCGGAGTTCATGATGTGTTTCATGTGAGTATGCTTCGGAAGTATGAGCCAGATCCGTCACATGTGTTGGATTGGACTGATTTAGTTGTTGATGAGGATGTCTCATATGAGGAGAGACCGATACGAGTCTTGGATAGGCGGGATCAAGTTTTGCGAGGCAAAACCATCCCTTTGGTGAAGGTTTTGTGGAAGTATCACGGAGTGGAGGAGGCCACTTGGGAACGTGAGTTGGAAGTCCGTGAGAAATATCCGGACTTGTTTGTTGATTTGTAATCTTGTATTTTGATTTTACAATATTGTTGAACTTAAGAACTTTATATATATATGTCTTAAGTTGGAAAACATTGAGAATGTTTTGGGTTTAATGTTAACAGCTGAACTTGCCTTTTTATGGAAATAGAGTATAACATTTATATATTAAATGTGTTGTTTATATCATGAGATTGAATATGATATGGAAATTGTTAACATTGAAAAGATTAGTGCATAATATTGATGCAAGTTGAAATATATGTTGATTTATACATATTGCGAGATGCCTCTTGATTAGAGATGAAATGACCGGTATTGGGTCAAGATGTTGTTTATTGCTTTATGATATCATTGGGAATTGAGAAAAAACTTGTTTTTACAAACTTATGCTTAATTTCGGGGACGAAATTCTTTTAAGGGGGGGAGGTTATAGCGACCCCGGTCTTTTCCCTTTTAATTATTGTATCCGGACTTATGTTCCGCTGTTATATTTGTTGTTGTTGTCCTTTAATTCCTTATTCTTGGGTTATAGGATGTGTTTAGCAGGTTGGTTGCAGATTGGTTGGGTTTAGAAACCAAGTCTGCATGTTCAGTTTTTGGCTTGGTCGCTCGAGCGAGCTTCTCTTCGCTCGAGCGAGGTCTTCGTTTTTGGTTCTTCGCTCGAGCGAGCTTTCCTTGGCTCGAGCGAGCCTTACGTCCAGTACATAGACCTGAGAGATGTGTTTCTTGGCTCGAGCGAGCTTCCTTCGCTCGAGCGAGCGAGGTGTATGTTTTCGAGTCCTTCGCTCGAGCGAGCTTTCCTTCGCTCGAGCGAGCTTCTGGGTTGCAGACCTGAAGCATCGAGTTTTTGGCTCGAGCGAGCTTTTCTTCGCTCGAGCGAGTATTTCTTGTGTCTGGTCGCTCGAGCGACCAGGTCTTCGCTCGAGCGAGCCTGTCAGACTTAAATACGCAGCAGCGTGTTTTAATTCAGTTTTTGAGTCCCTTTCATATTCTAAACCCTAGGTTACGAGTTCTCCCTCTCCCAACTCATCTTCTCTCCTTGATTTGATCTAGTTAGGGTGGGTTTTTGCCCTAGTTCTTTTACAAATAAGATAGAGGAGAGTGAGGGCTTCCATTTAATCTGAGCAGTTGTCAGTTTGGAGCACTTTGGAGTTTCGAGCATCTTCTTCATCATCATCTTTTCTGGTTCTTGCTTCGAGGTAGGGATTTCCTACTCCATTTATATGTTTTAATCCTAAGTGTTGGTATTTTGGTATGTGGGGGTAGTTTGGTAATTTTGGGAGAACCTTAGGGTCTTGGCTTAGATTAATTTGCATAATTAATTTAAGGGAAAAATGTGGAATTTAGTTTAATTCATGAGATTGGGGAAATTATGAGATTAATGATATAGTTGGGTAGTTTAAATACTTACCTATGAGAATGTTAATTCTATATTCAATGTTGTATTTATTTCTTGTTTAGAAATAACTGTTTTGGGCTATCGGTGGAGGATAGTCATTGATTGTTGTAGACCTTGCATGCGGCATAGGTATAACTGAAATTATGTCACTTAGGTTGACAGTTGAATTAATACAGAACATTACTTGTATTGATTACGTGTTGTATATGGCAATTGTGTGTTTCATTGCATATGCATTTCATTTGGAGGAGATAGGGGATGAACTCCACGGTTTAGGGGAAGATAGGGGATGGACCTCTAAACCGAATTTGTCGGGAGGAGATAGGGGATGGACTCCAGTAGCATCACTCATATGTGTGCTTATTGATAATAGCAATATTGCTACTTGTTGTTGACATGATGCATCATTATAATGTGTATCAATTGGAAGTATGGAAGTGTTGTGATTTGAGCTTTAGTCTCATTTATTTTGTGACATCTGGATCACTGTGATAGTTGGCCAGGTTCTGAGCCATAATGTTATAATTTGAAAAGTTGAATAGAGATTGGAAAGTGAAAAGTGCCATAGACAGTGTGTCATAGGCAATGTAGACATTTGTGTCATGAAAATTGTAACTTGATTGTAGAGTGTTAACCATGTATCAGATGCTAATGCTTTAGTTAATTCTTATGCTTGGTTTAGTATTTCTCTACTGGGCTGTGGCTCACCCTATATGGGAACTTTATTTTTCAGGTTCAGGTGGTTCACTCCCTCCAAGGACTTAGCTTGTGAGGAATTGAATTTGAAGACTTGTTTTATTTTTATTTGGTTTATTTGAACAATGTAATCCTTCAAGCCTAGGGCTTTATCTGTTTTTGAGTTAGAACTCAGTAAATTGTATCCAAGTGTTGGCTTGGCAAGATGTAAGCCCGTAGGGCATTTATTATGGTATTTTATTTCGTAAGACTCTGATGATTGATGTAATAAATAATGTTTTCTTTTAATAATGCATGTTTTGTTTTATATTTAATGGGTTGAATTTTGAGGGCGTTACAATCACAATCTATATAATAAGGCAAGAGGCTTTTTGAAAATGTCTTAAAATGAGTCTTTCTGCAACAAAGCATGGTGCAGTTCCCTTTGCAATGCATATCCTTTTTGGTTTTTTTACTTTCTATCATGGACAATGGGATTTTTGAACCTTGATATCTGCTACAGTGGCCACAAGGCATTAGTTTGTGAAAGGTGTCTATAGTATCACTCTCTTACAGTTTAATATATATTTCCGGTAGAAGCTAATACAATAGGCATCATTCCCATAATTTCTTAAATCTTTCTAGCGGGAAAAACTATGGTACACACCTCTCAAAAGGTATAACTTTATATTAAAGAAGAAAATGGTATAACTTTATATTTAAAAAAAAAAAAAATCATGACCGAACATCACATGAGGCTTAACCAAAAATCTTATGAGTCATAACTAAAATAATATCACAACTAAAGAAGAAAATTCTTTATAACTAAAGAAGAAAATGACATAACTAAGGTGTGTATGGTAGAATTCTCCAATGCAATTATTATCAGTATTATTGCCTTTGTTATCAAAATTTTATGATTCACAATTCAATTTATTATTTTTTTGTAAAATCGATACGAATCTATAAGTGAGTCTATTTTAGAAGTGAATCTACGATGAATCGCATGATTCACTAATTGATTCACATTTTACTATTTATGCAATTCTTAAAATTATTCTGTCCTACATATGTCAATTATTTTTTCTCCATCTTTTTAGTGAAAATGACATAATATAACTTCTAATAATACATATACATGATTTATTATCATTTTGGTAATGAGTGAGTTTTTAATAGAATCCAATCAAATTCAATTAGACACAACATGTTTTTAACATTTGCTTCTCATTTTTATTTATAAAAAAAATAAATTAAAGAGAGTTAACATTCAATTAGACCTAACATTTTTATCTAATTTATCTTACAGATACATTTTGATCCAATGGTTTAAATTGTCTCATCTCAACTTCAATGGTATGTCTTTATTTCCCGCCCAAATGCTCTTTGACTGTAAATGAAAGAACAGAACAACAACTTAAAGATCGCATAAACACGTAATTAAACTAAAATAAAACTATTTGGGCGTTAATTGAATTTCATTTGAAAACTCGCCTATGTTCTTATAAAGTTTAATTTCAAATCCCTTCATTTGATTGGAAACTCCCACAGCTTCTGTGAACTTAGCTAGATATTTTTGAGTTTGTTTTATGGTGGGTCACCAAAGCTCAACAATGGTTGTTTACCTATGCCATTTTCTTGGTATAGAAACATGAATTTTCATGTTGAAGGCATAATTTCATCTCTATAATTGACCCAAAGCTCAACAATAGTTGTTTGCCTATGCCATTTTCTTGGTATAGAAATAGGAATTTTCAGGTTGAAGGCATAATTTCATCTCTATATAATTGATAATTTATTTTTAAGACAGGAAGAGTTGGGATTACAATTATATTAATAATTTATTACATATAATTGATAATTAATAATTTATTAAATAGTATTGGGATTACAATTATATTCTAATCCTAACATCATTTACACCGTGCCTTCAGGCACGGGCATACGCTAGTAAATTAATAAGTCAATAATTTTTTTTTTTTTTTTTTTTTTTTTTTTTTTTTTTTTTCTGTTCCCTTGGCCATAGAGGTTGTTTAGGATAATTTAAATAAGTATACTTCTTGAATTTTTACGAAAAAAAATGTGTAAAAAAAATAATGTGACTCAAAAAAATTAAAAGATTAAAAAATATACTTTTATAAAGAATGCCAAATAGTACCTTAATATCTAGATGCCTGGTTCTTAGATTTGTTTTAAGAAAATGGTTAAAAATTGACTTTTTAATTTTTAAAATTTTTTAAAAATATATATATATAAAAAATATGAGAGATAATATGACTCAAAATAAATTTAAATTTAAATATAATTTTTAACCATCTTCCTAAAATAAGCCCTAAGTTTTGATTAGATGTTGCGTATGGAAGGTGGAGCCGCCGTCGATAAGGGTGGTCACGCGGGTTCCTAAGATTGTGGGGTGCGGTGGCACTTCCTTCTTAATTTCTTTTAAATGTCTCTCTTCGCCTTTAACATAGGCTTGATTCATGAATTTAAGTAAGAATTGAAAAATTAAAAAAAAATTATATACAAAATATAATTATACTAGCGTATGCCCGTGCTTTAAATAATGTTAGGATTAGAATATAATTATAATCCCCACACTATTTAATAAATTATTAATTATCAATTATATGTAATAAATTATTAATATAATTGTAATCCCAACCCTTCCCGTCTTAAAAATAAATTATCAATTATAGAGATGAAATTATGCCTTCAACCTGAAAATTCCTGTTTCTATACCAAGAAAATGGCATAGGCAAATAACCATTGTTGAGCTTTGGGTCAATTATAGAGATGAAATTATGCCTTCAACATGAAAATTCATGTTTCTATACCAAGAAAATGGCATAGGTAAACAACCATTGTTGAGCTTTGGTGACCCACCATAAAACAAACTCAAAAATATCTAGCTAAGTTCACAGAAGCTGTGGGAGTTTCCAATCAAATGAAGGGATTTGAAATTAAACTTTATAAGAACATAGGCGAGTTTTCAAATGAAATTCAATTAACGCCCAAATAGTTTTATTTTAGTTTAATTACGTGTTTATGCGATTTTTAAGTTGTTGTTCTGTTCTTTCATTTACAGTCAAAGAGCATTTGGGCGGGAAATAAAGACATACCATTGAAGTTGAGATGAGACAATTTAAACCATTGGATCAAAATGTATCTGTAAGATAAATTAGATAAAAATGTTAGGTCTAATTGAATGTTAACTCTCTTTAATTTATTTTTTTTTATAAATAAAAATGAGAAGCAAATGTTAAAAACATGTTGGGTCTAATTGAATTTGATTGGATTTTATTAAAAACTCCCTCATTACCAAAATGATAATAAATCATGTATATGTATTATTAGAAGTTATATTATGTCATTTTCACTAAAAAGATGGAGAAAAAATAATTGACATATGTAGGACAGAATAATTTTAAGAATTGCATAAATAGTAAAATGTGAATCAATTAGTGAATCATGCGATTCATCGTAGATTCACTTCTAAAATAGACTCACTTATAGATTCGTATCGATTTTACAAAAAAATAGTAAATTGAATTGTGAATCGTAAAATTTTGATAACAAAGGCAATAATACTGATAATAATTGCATTGGAGAATTCTACCATACACACCTTAGTTATGTCATTTTCTTCTTTAGTTATAAAGAATTTTCTTCTTTAGTTGTGATATTATTTTAGTTATGACTCATAAGATCTTTGGTTAAGCCTCATGTGATGTTCGGTCATGATTTTTTTTTTTTTAAATATAAAGTTATACCATTTTCTTCTTTAATATAAAGTTATACCTTTTGAGAGGTGTGTACCATAGTCTTTCCCGCTAGAAAGATTTAAGAAATTATGGGAATGATGCCTATTGTATTAGCTTCTACCGGAAATATATATTAAACTATAAGAAAGTGATACTATAGACACCTTTCACAAACTAATGCCTTGTGGCCACTGTAGCAAATATCAAGGTTCAAAAATCCCATTGTCCATGATAGAAAGTAAAAAAACCAAAAAGGATATGCATTGCAAAGGGAAATGCACCATGCTTTGTTGCAGAAAGACTCATTTTAAGACATTTTCAAAAAGCCTCTTGCCTTATTATATAGATTGTGATAGTGTTGTGTCCCAGCCTGTGATCTTTTTTTTGTATTCGACTTTTTCATCTTTGGAGGTGGGGTTAAGTTTACCACCACCATCACAAACTGACGCACATTATTCAATTTTTTTTTTTTTTTTTTTTTTTTTCAGCCCAAAATAATGTCATTTTGGGATGTTACGGTTAAGATTATACCTAAATTGTTGGATCATAGCCTTCGTTTGGGAAGTAAGTTGGCTTTTTGGCTTTTTTGGCTATTTGAGCCTGGGCTCAAAAGCTTGGTTTGAGAAGGACTTTTTGGCTTTTTGGTTTTTTTGACTTTTTTTATAAGAGAAGATTGTAATGATTATGGGTTGGATGTGATGTTTTGTCTGTTGTGGCTCTGTTAGCACCATAAATCTGCAATTTTTATTATTTATATAATTGCAGGACACGTGGCATCCTCTTATTCATTTGGAAGTTAAAAGAAGTTATAAAGATAATGGAGAATATGAAGGACAAAGTGGATAAGTGGAAGGACACATGGCAAGACAAGAATGAAGATGGAAGAAATGGGTAGTTACTAAGTAGTTATTGCTGTATTTTTTCCTCTATAAATAGCCATTAATGGCTACATTGTAAAAGATCCAGAACTCAAATCAAAGACAGTTGATTTCAATATTTCTTGTCATTTTCCTTATCTTAGGAGTAGTTTAACATAGATTTATATTTCGAAGCATTTATTTTCAGCACTTTCATTTCGAAGCATTTCATGCACTTCCTTTTCGAAGCATAGGAGTAGAGGTAAGTAATTATTACTTTGATTGTTCACTCAATCGTCTTTCTCCATCTCCCTTTCTTCTTTTAATTTTTCTTTTCTCTACACTTTGGCAATTTTGAAGTCCTCTTTGTTGAGGCGAAAGAACCGTCAACACAATCGCTTGATAATTGGCTTGAATTTAATCTGTAAGGATTTTTCAATCCTTGCTGACACGCTCGCATTTATAATATTTTCCTTCGTAGGAAAAATAAGCCAACATTTTTGGCACGCCCGGTGGGACTTGTTAAAATGGCTAGACGAAGACGACAAGGAGAAAATGAACGCTTGGAAGAAGGCGTAGAAGGAGAGGTAGAAATACCTAATCTAGAGGATAATGTGATAACACATCCTGTGGAAACTCCCATGTTATCAGAACCTATGGTCGAACAGACCAGTACTTCGGGACAAGAACCATATGTTCATAATATTGGACGAAACCAAGGAATTGGACTATCCACTGTTCCATCTACTCAGCCAACAAATCCATGGGATGGCCTAGTAGATGCTATGGGACAATAATTGATGAACACAATGGAAATGTGGGCAACATCCTTTTTGGATCGAATGAATAACCACCAACCAACAAACGCAAGACACACAGAGGAAGTTTTAAATGTCCTTCAGCAAAGATTGGCTAGAGATAAACAGCCTATGCAAGTTAATGGACATTCTAATGGTCAAGCTAGTAACCAGAACTATGAAAGACCATCACCTCAGTCTTGGTATGAACCCATTTTGAGGCCTATAGCAGGCCAAAATGCCTCAGTACTTAACAATGAAGCCACACAAGTTGGTGGATCTGGTCAAGTACAAGAAACTGGCGTAAGAATGGCTACAAATCCCATGTTCGAAGCCATACCTGGCACTAGGGGGTATAATAATCCCTTATTCGAATTTATACCCGGGGGGTTGGAAGGTTGGCCTGCAAATGGAAGGGACACAACACCTGTTCCAGCGCCTTTCGCAGGTCCTTTCGCAGGACAGGCTCGAAGGGGTTACCCACACCCCCAACAGCAACCTACACCACAGGGGCAACCAGTCCCAAATGTACCACCTTATGGACCAAGAGGACCGCAAGCACAAGTTTGTCCACCAAATCCTGTGTTTATCCCTCCAGTAGTGGTTCAGCAGGCACAAAATATGGTCCCTAGGGACCAAATTGCTGATATTGTTAGGGAGATGTGCGGACCGATGGCTCGGGGGGTCCAGACTCCTGTATACAGAAAACCATACCCAGAATGGGTGGATAGGGTATATGAATACCCAAGGGGGTTCAGGATACCAGATTTTACCCTTTTCTATGGGACTGGAAATCAGTCAACAATAGAGCATATTGCTAGGTTTGCTGCTCAATGCGGTGAATTTACTAATCATGACTTTATGAAACTAAGATTATTCCCAAATTCTCTAACTGGAGGAGCGTTTGTATGGTACATCAACCTTACACCTGGCTCCATTCAAAATTGGCAACAAATGGAAGAGGCATTTCATGCCCAATTCTTCCAATCGGAGCCAGAGGTTTCTATGGCAGACTTGGCTAGATTGAGTCAAAGGCCTGAAGAAAAGGCTACTCAGTTTGTTGCCAGATTTAAAAGGGCTCGAAATAAATGTAGAGTCATCCTGCCAGAATCAGAATTTGTAAGATTGGCTCAAAACGGCCTAGAGTTCAGGCTTCGAAAGAAGTTTGACTCAACTGAATTCAGAGATTTGGTGGAACTGACCTATAAGGTGTCTAGATACGAAGCATTACTAGAGGAGGAACAAGATCGAAATAATGCGTCGTACAAGACATATTATAGAGATCCTAATTATGAGATCGATGCAGCGGAGATTGTGGGCAAAGAACCTGTGATCTGTGAGGCATTAGTTCATAAGGATACAACAATTGACCAGCAGTTTAAAAAGAAAGACTTTCACAGAAAGTATTCTTTCGACTTAACAAAAGCAGATGACATTTTTGATCATTTGCTTGCGGCTAACTTCCTTAAGTTACCTAAAGGAGTAAAACTGCCATCTCTAGATGAACTTAAGGGAAAAGTATATTGTAAATGGCATAACTCTTGGTCTCACTCGACTAAAAACTGCATTGTTTTTCGAGACAGGATCCAAGAACAAATTCGGAAAGGGAGTTTGAAATTTCCAGCCAAAACAGAAAAGGTCATGGTGATTGACAACAATCCGTTTCCAAAAGTTGGAGAAAGCACAGCTAATGTGGTTGTACCAAACTTCCAGAATCTATCTCTGCAAGAGTTGGAAGAGGTCAATGTGCAAATGCATATTGCCAACCAGACAACTACCAAGAAGGACACTGGAAACCCACTAGCCATTGGACAAGGTTTCTCACACCAGAAGGAACACTCTGATGAAGAAGCACTGGATGATGATTCCTTGGAAGCAGCTGTAATACAGAGGATGTGTCCCAGGTGCAGACTGAGTTATAAATGGTTAAAGGGGCTTCCAATTGATGGGAAACAATACTACAGGGATGTTCAGAGACGTCCTAAATCAACCAAAGCTTACAACAAAAGGCCGTATCCGGCTAGTGATAGGCAGCGACCACCAGTGGTTGAGCCTGCAATGGACAGAATGCATGCTAAAGGCAAGAGGCCCTTACATGAATCCAGGCCACCTAACTATTACAGAATTGAGAGTAGCCATTCTGAAAGAAGACTGGAGAGGGGCTCATTTCATGGGATCAAAGCCAGGGATTGGCCCCTAGACCAACCTCACGTAGGACAGAAAGTGGCTATTTGCATCGAAGGTCTGAATCAGGCTCAAAACATGAGGTCAGAGCCAAACACTTACCTTCACAGCCAGCTTCGAAGATGGCTTCGAAGGTTGAAACAAGCAGTTCAACATCTGAGTCAGCAAGTTCGTGGGTACCTGGGGTCCCAGATTGGTTTGTAATGCAGAACAAGCCCAGGGAGGTGCCTGCCCAAAGGGATGTTGGAAACCAAGGCAGGATGGTCAAGCCTCCATTGGTGGCTCCGAACAATTGGGTATTGCTTAAACACCCAAAGACAAAGGAACCAGATATGGTTCCAGTCATTTCAAGATCACAAAGGAGGAAGATTCAACGCAGGTACACCCAGTACCAGCAAGATCTGAAAGAAAGTGGAGAGAGTTCTTCACTGGTCAAGACAGAAGGAAAGAAGAATCCAAAGTCAGACCATGCTCCAAAGCCAAATCCACAGAACAAAGTGGTTGGCAGCAGAGAACAGTTGGCCAAAGTTCATTCTGAACTAAAGGCCAGGGAGAAGGCTAGCTTAGCAGGGTTGGAGAAGGCTCTGATGGAAAGTGATAGCGAGACGGAAGAAGAGATTGGCATAAGCCAAAAGAAGGAAATGGCAGAGGAAGAAATGTTCGAAGCCTTCATGGCTGAGCAAACATTTTTGGTTGAAAAACCAGTTGAGAAAGATCCTTCGAAGGAATCAGTTAGCAACGAAGTGCCAGAATGCAGCATGGAGGATGTTGCTGAAGTAACTGAACAAGGTGGCCAAGGGAGGAAGCAGGTACAGCCAGCCATCCAATTTGGCTCATTTCCTCCAGTATCAGTCAATATGGTACACATATTGCCTCATGAGTTCCAGGCTGGAGATGAGGACCAAGACATGGATCCTATTCCTGTCTCTAGTGAAGACTCACAAGTAAGTATGGTACAAGATGATCCTGGAATGGCTACCCCAATGGAAACTGAGTATGAAAGTGAAGAAGAGGTGAGCATTAACCTCTTGTATCCTTTTGAGTATCCCTCAAATTCTATGACACAACATGTCAAGCCTTTGTACATCAAGGCTTTCTTTGATGGGATACAACTGAACCGAGTCCTGATAGACAATGGAGCAGCAGTGAACTTACTACCAAAATCTTCTTTGAAGAAACTAGGGAAAAAGAATCCCAGGTTGATCCCAACCAACACAACCATCGCTGGCTTTGCTGGAGACAAACAAATGGCTCAGGGGATTTTACCCATTAACTTGAGCGTGGGGACCAGGGACTGCATGACAGCATTCTTCGTAATCGACAGTAATGCTAAATACAATGCTCTACTTGGGAGAGATTGGATCCACACTAACAAATGTGTGCCTTCCTCTTTGCATCAGAAAATTATGATGGCCTTAGGCAATGGAGAGACGGAGGAAATTGATGCAGATCCTCAACCCTTCATAGCCTGTGCAGACTTTGCAGAGGCCAAGTTGTATATTGAGGGAGTGACACCACTCAGCATACTGAGGAAAGCTGATGGCTCAGCCGAAGTGACGGCTGATGAGGAAGTAACACACCTGAAGCACTTAGTCCAAGAGAGTGCTGATGAAGAGATTGTCGTTAAGGATGCCAATGATGCCTGGTTATAGGCAAAGAGATGAAGAACAAGAAGCCAAGTCCTTGGCTCTGATTAAATTCTCAACATTGGATGTAAAATCAATAGTCCAGCAAGTACAGGAGCAAGAGAGAAAAGCCATGATAATTGGCTGCAAGCAGGAACAACAACAGGTCAGAATTTTGACCCTTGGTAAATACTGTGCATTGGACATTGAAACAAAAGTCCAAGAGATACAGGAGGAGGATGCCTTATGGACAGATTTTGTCTACGAGGAGGAGGGCAAAGATGTTGAACTAAAGAACATGGGAGCAGAACAAAGCAAGAAGGTTGCTTCGAAGGTCGAAGAAACCAAGGAAGAAGCTTCAATAAGTTCTCAGACACAAGACCCCTTAGAAGAAATAAATTTAGGGGAAGGCTCTATACAACAGCCCACCTATATAAGTGCTTGCTTGAATGTTCTGGACAGAGACCAGTTGTTGGTTGTTCTAAAGAAATACAAAGATTGCTTTGCATGGTCCTATAATGAACTACCAGGATTGGATGGGTCATTAGTGGAACATAGGCTCCCTATGAAGCCTAATTTCAAACCATACAAGCAGAAACCAAGAAGAATGAGTCCAGAAGTAATTCAGAAGGTCAAGAAAGAGATTCTTAGACTACTCAAGGCAGGTTTTATTAGGACAGCCAGGTATGTTGAATGGCTATCTAATATTGTGCCTGTAGTTAAGAAGAATGGCAAAATGAGGGTATGCATCGATTTCAGAAACTTAAATCTAGCAACTCCCAAAGATGAGTACCCTATGCCTATAGTGGATCTGCTGGTAGACAGTTCAGCAGGGCATCAAGTTTTATCAATGATGGATGGGCACTCTGGTTATAACCAAATCTGCATTGCAGAGGAGGATATCCACAAGACAGCATTCAGGTGTCCTGGGAATATTGGCACCTTCGAATGGGTTAAAATGCCATTTGGCTTGAAGAATGCTGGGGCTACATATCAGAGGGCTATGAACACTATCTTTCATGACCTCATTGGAGGGTATCTAGAGTGTTATATTGATGACATTGTAGTGAAATCCCAGTCCATGGAGGAGCATCTGTTTCATTTAGAAGCAGCCTTTGAAAGAATGAGAAAGTTCAAATTGAAGCTCAATCCTCTTAAGTGTGCTTTTGGCGTATCATCTGGAAACTTCTTGGGTTATGTGGTACACAAGAAAGGAATACAGATTGACTAGAATAAAGCCAAAGCCATCATTGAAGCCAGGCCCTCCTTTTTATTCTCAGCTTTAACAAAATCACTGTAAGATGAGTTAAGAGAGGGGAGGGAGAAAGGGACTGCTAAATCAGGGAAATCTGGTGTAATGGGAGTGCCAATAGGGGATACTCCTAGTAAATGGCAAATATCAAGAACAGTAGGAGCCATCATCCCACATCTAAATTGAAAGAAATTGAAAATGGGGTTCCAAAAATATAAGGCAGCAGGAACTAGAAAGGGGTCTTCTGAGATAGTTACCCTAGATAGTCGAAGAGCATCGAGAAGACAGAGCTCTTGAAGGTCCAGTGTCCTAGCAGGGACAACCCGGTCGTACCATTCTTGCCACTCCGGTCTCATCGTGGGCCAGCATCGATGAGGGCGATTGATTCTCCAGCTCCTCCAGTCGAGACCACCCTCATAGAGGAGACATTGGTTCTCCAGACGTGGATACAGGGCGGGAAGCTCAGTAAGGATCTCCTTGAATATGGGCCCGAGCACGTAGTCTTGTTGCATATGGCGACGAGGGACAAAGATACGCCCATCGATAGCACTTTCCTCCCCAGCCTTGTACTTCTCACATTCTGCATCAATAAGCCTTTCTAAGGCCACAGATGAGCTCACACGCTCTATGATTGGCACTTTTGGTGAAGAAGAAGCCATTGATAGTACGCTTTTCGGAAAATGAAGAAGGGAATAGAGGGAAGTGAAAGACTGATAAGGGTTTGTATGCTAAGAGCATGAGTAATTCCAGAACGCGAAACAAAAGGGTTTAAAGCTTTTTGTGTCTGAAAGATATATTGCGTAAGCCGCTAAGTACTAAAAGTACGAATACGAGGAGTCTCGTCCAAATCTGATAGTTTTTGGAGGGAAGAGCACATTCCGGATGTTGATGCCAGCTTCGAAGTAAGATATTTGGCTTCGAAAGCCAAATTTTGGCGCCGAAAATCAAACAACAACGACTTCGAAATATAGAAGCCGGCTTCGAAGCATACTACATGCTTAAAGATACTAGAATGCTCGAGTCTTGGTCTACTTCAAAGGGTTTAAAGACCTGTTTGAGGGTTATTAATGAAAATAATGGCCTTCGAAGCAAAACTTAGGATTCGTTAAGGAGAATTGCTATTCGAAACATCAAAACCAATCGTTGGTTTTTATAAGAAGGAGATTGTCTTTTAAACTAAAACAGCATGGACTGCTTTTCGAAGTAAAAGTGGTCAATTTAAAATTGACTGGCTATATCAACCATGACCATGTATTGGTTATAGTTAGTTTTGAAGGATAAGTTTGTTAAATTCGAAGCACTAATTCCAGATGATATCAGCCAGAATTGTCAACTTTGCTCCATAGATTGGAAAAAGACATGTTGGTTCCTTTTAGTGTTTCATTAAAAAAAAAAAAAAAAATTGAGTCCAGATTCGAAGGATGAGATTATTCAGTTCGAAGCTCTGAATTGGCTTTTAAAGACAAAAGGAAACAGAGTCAGACAATGTCAAATACAGAAAAACTTTGTTTGTATTCAAGCCAAGGCAATTACATCAAGTAACCCTATCTGGGTACAAACTCAAGCTCATAAAAATAAGGAATAGAATAAATAACAAGATCATGAAATTTGGTCCAACAGTGATCAATGAAATTTTGTTCTTTCTTTATTATATCCTCTATTTCTTCTAATGTTGGCTGCATGAGTTGATGTGCTCTCACTTCGTAGTAGAGCTCTTCAGCCTTTATTTCGAAGGCTTCCTCTCTCAATTTTTGTTCCATTTCGTCTATGACCAAATCATCCCAATACGTAGAATCTTTATTCTTGAAATCATCGAATTCTTCGATAAAGTTCTCTGCTTCGTACTGGGCATGAATTCGAAGAGACGAAAGTTGGTCTAAGGATTGCGTAGTAGCCTTAGAATTTCGATGCCAGTAAAGGAGCAATGGAAGTTGGTCCAGGAACATATGAAGTTCTGCTTGGGCAAGGGGATTAAGGACATGGCTCCTAGTCAGAATATCACAAGCCCATTGAAAGTTCTTAAGAGGGACTGCGTCCTCAAGAACATTGAAAGACAAGTGAGAGAAAGCTGCAAGCAGAAGTTGAGCTTGTTTCCGCTCAACTGGAGTAGGGAATGATGGAGGTTTGTAAGGTGAAAAGACTTCATTCATGGGGAGTGCAAGCCTCAGTTTTTCTGTCCAGCAAAGAGTTGGTGGAGGAGAAGGTATAGATGCTTCTGCTTCAGAAGATGGAGAAGAAGGTGTGGATGCTTCTATTATGGGAGATGGCACGGGGGTGGAAGAAACAAAGGCATTAATATAATCAAGCCAGTCAGAAGAACAAATCTTCGCCTTTTTGGCTAAGAATGATGGATTGTACCCTTGTGCTTCTTCTAGGTGCCGGGTAGCATGCATTATCTTTGTAGGCATGGAGGATGTGTACCATGCTACAAGCAGATTCTCCTCCAAACTACGTCGATGGTCAATGGGCACGTAGGGGTAGACCACTGAACTTCGAGTGTAAGAAGGAAATTCTAAAGGGTCAGTGAACTCAACAAAATGATGGTTGATTCGTTCCCTCAAATCCCAGGACTCAGGTGTTGACCAGCTTGTCCAGTCAGAAACCCCAGAAGAGGAAGAAGTTGCAGCTTCATCCCATGCAGAGGTTTGCGAAGAAGAGTTTCCCAAGTCCATATTTGCAACTTGCCGAATCAAAGGCTTGAGAGCAGTTCGTTCGAGGTACAAGGAGAGGTTAGAGGAAGAACTTCTTGTATCTATATCTGCAACTTTTTGAATCGAAGGATTAAGGGCAATGTGCTCATAGTCCAAAGGTTGATAATTTGCAAAAGCTCCCATGACCTGAATATAGAAAGGCGGGTAAAGGTGGCTAATGAATGCGTGGAGATTCTTTCGAGGGAAAGCAGCATTACTCAATGGCTCTTCATATGCTTGATCAGTAGAAAGGGAAGTTGATTTAGCCATGGTCTGTTCGAATACTAAGGTATTGGGATGTTCGACAAATTGAAAGAGAGTTAATGCAAATGATCACCAAACAGGTGACGGTTGTGTTTCCAGAATATGGATTCCATGCACGTTCTAAAAGCGCGGAAAAAACTGTGATCCACTAATATCACCAAGTATTGGGTATATTAGTGCGGGGGGTAATGTTGGCTACATATTTTGTAAAAGCCAGTTACAATTCGACACGTGGCAGAGTAAGGGCATTGTGGGGAGATTATTCGAGTCTTCAATCCTGATCGTACACGTGGCAATTAATATTGGTTCTCACGAGATCTGAGTAGTACTAGATCAGTAAAGAGATGCAAGGTGACGTGGCTTCAACGGTTACTCATATTCAAATTCAAATACAGGAGGAAGCTCAACTGCAAGTGATGGCATAGTGGAACTACTTATAAGGCAACATGATCAACGATCATGGAAGAGCAGTTCGACGGTTTGAAGTGCAGTTCGAAGGTCATCCTTGACAAGTATAAATAGCAGGGAAGCCCCCAGAAAAAATCTCCAGACTCAGATCCAACAAACCAGTCATTTACTTCATTTTCTTTTCCAGTCTTTTCATTTCCTGCACTTTAAATACCCGTTCTTTACATTCCTGCACTTTAAATTCTCGCACTGTACTTCGTTCATAGGAGTAGTTTCAAGTAGATCGTCACTGTAAACCTCAACGAGGCTGAGTTTGGACCATTGTAAGTTTTCATTTTAATGAAATACTTCAGTTACTTGTCATTTCACTGTTATTTTGCTTAATTTCTTCTAAGTCAAGCTACCAGTAAAAGTCCTCTTCATTGAGGCTGAGAGAACTAAAACACAATCGTCTGATAATTGGTTGGCAATTATAATTTCTGTAAGGACTGATTGATCCTTGCTGGCACGCTCACATTTACAAAAATACCCTTCGAAAGCCAAAAAGCCAACAAAAACAAATCAGAAAATTGATTTTACCCACACAACTTATTCATCCAAATATGTTAGTAAGAAATTATAATTATTTTTTGAATAATAATACATAAATATAACATAATTTTTATATATAATGATATATCTTTTTGTGATTCTTGTATTTCCAATCAAAATATTTATTATTATACTCATAATTTCACAAACCTCTTTAACACATCATTTTAGATATAACACTAACTTGCTGTCAATAAATCATTTTTCTTAGTAGTTTTTTTTTTTTGTGTGCAAATTACACTAACCGTCCTTATAGTTTAGGACTCGTGTCACTTTGATCATTGACTTTTTAATTATAACACATTTAACCCTAAATTTTAAATCTTGTTTCAAATAATGACAATTGAAGATACCATTGCTCAATTTCAAAGGAAAATTCGTTAATTTGATAAAATATAAACTAATTTGACAAAAATAAATGTCAAAAAAATATTTTTGAATTTTTAAAAATTATTTCTACCCACCAAAGATAAAATTATGTAAAATTGATAAATTTTTTACGCATTTATTTATTTATTTATTTTACCAAATTAATTTTTATTATGTGTTTGTATGATGATCATGTAATATATGGTTGTTAGGTTTTTAATGTATAATCAATATATTTAATATATGAAATATTTTTAGTTTGAATTTTTTGATTTAATGGATTGGTTTAATAATGATATCAAAGTTGTCGCCATATTTGAGTTTTGGAAATATAGAAACTAATTTAATAAAAATAAAAACGACCATCCATTACATGATCATCATCCAAACACATATTAAAAATTAATTTGGTAATAAATAAATAAATAAATAAATGTGTAAAAGATTTATCAATTTCACATAATTCTATCTTTGGTGAGTAGAAATAATTTTTTAAAATTTAAAATATTTTTTTGATATTTATTTTTGTCAAATTAGTTTATATTTTATCAAATTGACGACTTTGTTCTTAAAATTAAGTAATAATATCTTGAATTGTCTTTATTTAGAATAAGATTCAAAATTAAGAGTCAAATGTGTCACAATTAAAAAGTCAATGACTAAAGTGATACAAGTCCCAAACTATAGGGACCGTTAGTATAATTTACCTTAGTTTTTTTTTTTTGGCCATACAATCTGAATAGAGTGAAAACAAAATATGTCCTTTAGGGTTGACCTTAACTCGAGTGAATTTAAGAGGTCCATGAAGCACACTATAAGTTCTATTTTGATCATTCGAATCGTTTATTTTGTATTGCTCTCCGTATATATCATTTATAAAAAAAATAATTAAAAAAGAAAGAAAGAAAGAAGTTGGTTGGATAATCACTACCTTACATCTTATTATATTCGTTTTCAAGAAATAAATGATCAATTTTAAAAAATATACTTATCATTCATTTTTTTAAGATAAATGAGATAAAAAAAAATATTACGATTATGAGATGAACTTAATTTTTTTCATAAATAATATATACTAAGAGTTCTATAAAAATAAATAATAATTTATGATTCAAAATTAAAATTACTCATTTTTGTTGTCTATCAAAAAATTATATAATATTTATTAAAAAATATGTAATATATAACACAAAAATATATAATAGATATATATAGTACACTCTCAGGAGAGAAAGTGTAATGGAACTCCACACTCTGCAAAATTCTATTTTCATACATTTAATTATCTCAGTACACATTTTCTCTCAATACACATATTTATTAATTTGATTATTAATTAATTTTTACAATCCACACACTAAAAGTTACAAATTATACCATTCACTAATAACCATTTGTCAGGATCCAAATCCGCCTCTATAGGTTTAGCGTCGTAATCAGCCAGTAATCATTGGATTACCTAAGACCTCTGAACAGAATAACATATAGTTATGGGCTGAGGAAGCAAATATATGAAATATACGTAGTCCATTAAACTGTGCTGACATACATGGAACATAAATTTAAAACTTGTATAAAATATATACATATATGATATCATATCCACATAAGTCTTGCAACACCATACAAGGTGTACGGATGAAGAAAAATAAAACAAAACGTTCTTCACAAGACAAACTCTAAGCATGGTCCACAAAACTTGACTTCTTTAACGGAAACCTCCCCGGGAGGCACGGTAGCTGGCTGACCCAAAACTCCAGGCAACAGTTTAGGCCTGGTCACGTGCTTGCTCACCTACATCCATAATATAAATAGTGAACGAAAGCTTAGTGAATAATAACAGAATAAAGAGGTTTAATGAATGATGTCCCGCCAGATGCAGAAAATAGAAACAGATTCATATTCATATTTTTGTTTGAATCATATACAGAAATCAGAATTCACGCTTGTTCATATGTGGTACATCTATTAGCAATAACAAATCAAATATAAAGCATTAAAGGTCATACTTGTCAGTTCTATAAAGGAACCTCTGGTACTGGGAACAAATAACATGCTTACCAGTTCCACAAAGGAATCTCCAGTACTAGGAACAGATAACATACTTGCCAGTTCCATATAGAAACCTCCAGTATCGGGTACAAATCATATACTTGAACCACGGAATTATTGCCACGAGTGCTTGTTAGAAACTGGACAATCATTCATTGTACAAAGCATAACATTTCATAAAACATATATTATTCCACATACAGGAAATAAATAAAGGTTGAACATAGTTTTACTAAGTTATTACTCACAGATGGCTCCAAAGCAAACAACAGAGTAGACAAAATAGGTGTGATAACCCTGTTCCGTAATTATGCTAAATGGTCCTTATTATAAATGTGATTATGTGTTTGATATGACTTTGTGTGCCATGATGTGAAAATATGTAGTTTTGAATTTCTATCTGTTCACCGTAGGAATATCTGTTTGATTGCCTGCTTTGGAATTTAAATTGAAGGCCTTATCGGCCGTAAAAGCCGAAATTGATTGCGCCATTGTGATTGGCATAATTTTTAGAGCCTACGGTGAAATTTAATTGAAAATTGTTTTGGATCAAAATAATTAGATTCAGAACGATTAATTAAGTGCCCAATTATTTAATGTTAATAATTTTGACTAGTGGGACTTACATAAAAGGGCACAATGCGCACAATTCCTCTCCTTTATCCATTTGGGCTGAGATTTCTCTAAAGAGGGAGAGAGAGGGCCGGTTCTAGAGAGAGAGGAGGAAGAGTTATGCATTTTGATTCAAGATTGTGAAATTAGAAGTTAAAACTCGAAGAACATTGAGTGTTTGAAGCTCCTAGGTGAGTAATCAATTCTTGATTTATGAATTAAGTTTGTAATTTTGGGAAATCAAATGGTATAGTAGCTCATGGCTAAGATTGAACTGAATTTGAAGTTAAAATGAACATGCATGTGCATAATTGTTACAATTTTGGGCGTTCTAGCATGTAGCATGTTAAATATGAAGAATGGAGCATCAAACCTTACATGCATGAGTAGTTTTGTATAGCTTCATGATTTGGAGCATCATATGTACCATTTGTAACAGAAATGAAGTTAAAATTTGACATGCATGCATGGTTGAAGAAGTTATGGAATTGGTATGAAGTTTGAATGTTTGGATTTTGATCATACGAGAGAAATGTCGATCTATTTGGGAATTAAATGATGATTTTGAACAATTTCGGAAGCTGTTTGCCTCCCAGCCGATAGTATAATCTGCCATCTGCTCGGCAGTGAAGCGCTCAGTGTCCCGCATGTGCTCGGGAGGGTGCACCGGGACTATCTGCTCAGGTAGGCCTAGGGTCTGACGCAAGAAACGCTCACCCAGGTACCAAGCCCGACAGACCGGGCCCTCCAGCAGAATCCGGTAACGCGAGGTCTCATCTGCGCCGGCAAACCGATCCCGCGCCACGGCTGGCAGTGGAGCCCAAGGCCGCCAGGTGATCTGAAAACTAAATACAAGTTGTTACCTACTGCTATTGCTAATATACAGTGGAAGGGCGAAGCTTAAATGAACTGCAAGTAAAACATACCTCGGCAGGGGTGATGGTGTCAAAGTAGCGGCGGAAGAAGCTAAAGGTCTCCCGGGGCCTCCGCATGCACCTCCCGTCAAAGCGGCGTGAGAAAGGGACGACCAGAGGGGTCTCTGCATCGGGTACAGGAGCGAGCCTAGGAAAGTAGGCGTAAACCCACAACTGCAAGATAAATACCAGTGCATTTATCAGATAAAGCAGAATACAGAAGAGAAAGAAGAAATAGCAGAGCCGTGTGTTGTGCAGTGTATTGTGCAGAGTGTACAGTGTGAGCAGTGTACAGTCAGTGTAAGGCAGAGTATGTGGGTGCTGTGTGTACAGCATACAGCAAGTGTGAAACAGACTACAGTGTGTGCAGTGTACAGAGTACAGAAAGTATAGAACTGAAATGAAAAGCGGAAAAGGAAATGTACCTCCCAAGCACGCCAATAGCCCCCGAGCAACTGTCCGCTGCCGCGAGAGACTGAGCTCATATAGCCGTAGAGGGTGGCCAGAGCCGCACCACCCTAATCGAAACGCAAGATGTCCCGGACATCTACCAGTGCGCTGAGAAGGCAGAGGGGCACTGTGTTCGCCCGGTCGGCGAAGAGAGTCGTCCCGAACAAAAACATCAGAAAGCCACGTGCATATCTCTCAGCGGCCTCCTGAGTCATCGGAGCTGCGTCAACAAGAAGAGGCTGCACCCGGAACTGCACCTCGAACCAGGAGTACCGGACGAAGCCAGGGCACGCGAGAGGCGGTGCCGCGCCGAGCAAGTAAACCTGAGCTGCGATCCACTCATCCATATCGATATCAAAGGGGATCGGATCACCCCCTACCCCGATGCCTGTGAGCACCGAGAAGTCATAAGGGGTCATCGTCATGTCCCCTACCGCGGAAAAGTGAAATGAATCGGTGGTGTCCCACCACCTCTCTGCCAGGGCAGCTAGAAGAGGCCTGCAAGTAGTAAGCCGGGTCAGACCCCTGCAGAATGCGCCAAAGCCGGCCTGCTCCACAATATGGCGAATTGCGTCGGGAAGCTCGCTGTACCACGCACGAGCAACGACGTTCCCATACCCGCGGATGGTATGGGAATCTCCCTGTTTTCAAACAAATAGTTGCAAAGCAGTATAAAATGTACGGTTTTGAAGAAACAGTCAAAAATCGGCACAAATATGGCATGCGTGCAAGTTAATCAGATTCAAACAAGTACCGGGTGCCGGTGTGCTTACAGTGAACTACAACGTGTGATGCGTCAACGTGTTTGTGTGGTTCAGTGTAAATTTGGCATGCGTGTGCAAACTTAATCAGATTCAAACAAGTACCGGGTGCCGGTGTGCTTTTAGTGAACTACAACGTGTGATGCGTCAGTGTGTTTGTATGGCTCAATGCGGACCCAGCATACGTGCAAGATTATCAGATTCGGATAGGTACCGGGTGTCTGTATTTGCAGTGGGATACAGTGTGTGCCGTGTGTTGAGTGATTCAAGGCTAGTGCAGTGTGTGTGCACGTGTGAGTCCTAAACAGATGATCAATTGCAAACGCGTTTGTAATCAATTACAACATACTGTGTTTCAGTGTATCAGAACTAAGCAGTTAAAGAATGCAACCAGTTGTGACAATTGGCAGTTAACAGTTCTACATTGCAGAAAGTAAAACAGAGAAAAGATGTTACCTCGGAAGCGCCGAAGGAAAGGTGAAAGGTAGGCTCGCATAGGAGGAGCTTCGGGTCCAGTGCTCGGTCAAAGCTGCGAAAATGGCGGAGTCCGTCAGGTGGTAGAACATGGATCGCCGGCCGGTAGGTCGTCGGATCGAACGGGCGCTCGCTCAGCGGGAGGAGCTCAACCCCGGGATCCATCTCGTGATCCGAGGGAGTCCCAACACGCAGAATGTCGTCGGCCATGTCGAGAATGACGGGAAAGTGGTCGAAGAATGAAAATCGGCTCGGAATGTGAAAAGTCAACCGAAAAAGTCAACCCCGAGCGGGCCGAAAATGGTCGGAAAGGTCAGAAGATGGAAAGGCACGGAAATGAAGAGGAAGTCGAGGGGAACAAGTCCCGAAAAAGTGGAAATAGCAAAGGATGCTCTGAAACGAAATTTCAATCGGTGGAAAATGTCCGAAACGCGAAGAAAATCGCGAATCCGACGACGAAACGGGCTTGGAACGCGAAGAAAACAAGGAAATGAGGAGAGAACGAGGCTCTAGAGAGAGAGAGGGATAGTTTTCGGCGCAAGGGAAATAAGGAAATAGGGTTTTGAAACCCTATTTTAAAGAACCCAAGGTGAAATGTCAAAACTGCCCCGATTCAGCAACTTTTGGCCGGTCGGCACTATTTTGTACCGGTCGGCAAAATATTGTGCCGGTGGAACTTTTCTGCAGCCGGTGGCCAACCGGTGGCTTCCTCTCCCAGCCGGTGATGTTCCCACAGCCTTGTTTAGGCTATGTGGGTAGTTTCTGGTCTTCATAGCTCAAGAAAGTGCAATAAAGTGAATCCCCGATGCTCAACCGGCCTCCGTTTTGACCTTGGACCGTATCTTCTGTGCGTGGCACTCAGATTCAAGCAAAGATTGTATCCTTTTGTATCCTTTTTTCTTTTACAAGATTCAAAAGTTGCCCCGTTTGCGTTGCACGCATCCATCACATTGTCCGGTGCGTCGCATCGCGCTGTCTTGCACGTCCCTTGCGACTGCACCGTTTTGCATTTTCGTGTGGCATGCGTGTCATACTTGCATTTCATTTTCCATTCAATGAGGTATGCGTGCCTCATTTTGCATTTTATTGCATCTCGAGGTACGCGTGCCTCGTTTTGCATTTCATTTTTCATTCAATGAGGTATGCGTGCCTCATTTTGCATTTTATTGCATCTCGAGGTACGCGTGCCTCGTTTTGCATTTCATTTTTCATTCAATGAGGTACGCGTGCCTCGTTTTGCATTTCATTTTCCATCCAATGAGGTATGCGTGCCTCATTTTGCATTTCATTTTGCATCTCGAGGTACGCGTGCCTCGTTTTGCATTTCATTTTCCATCCAATGAGGTACGTGTGCCTCATTTATCATTTTGCATTTCATTGCATCTCGAGGTACGCGTGCTTCGTTTTGCATTTCATTTTCCGTCTAATGAGGTATGCATGCCTCATGTCCATTTCAGTCTTGCATCTTGAGGTATGCGTGCCTCACTTTGCGTTTCATTTGCATTTCATTTCGCATTTTGCATCTTGAGGTATGCGTGCCTCACTTTGCATTTAATTTGCATTTCATTTTGCATTGCATCTTGGGGTATGCGTGCCTCACTTTGCATTTCATTTTGCATTTCGCATTTTGCATCTTGAGGTATGCGTGCCTTACTTTGCATTTCATTTGCATTACATTTCGCATTTTGCATCTTGAGGTATGCGTGCCTCACTTTGCATTTCATTTGCATTTCATTTCGCATTTTGCATCTTGAGGTATGCGTGCCTCACTTTGCGTTTCATTTGCATTTTGTTTTGCATTTTGCATCCTTGGGGTATGCGTGCCTCATCTTGCACCTCATTTTGCATTTCATCGCGCTATTTTGCGCACCTCATTGTTTTTCGCCTACGGTCTGACGAGAACTTAAACACGCCCGGTCTGGCGAGACCTTAAACACGCACGGTCTAGGAGACCTTAAATCCTTGGGAGGTGCAAAACCTTCACCCGCGTTGTCTAACGCACCGCGCTGTTTTGCGCATCTCATTGCATTTGGCATGCATTCCATCACGCGATCTCGCGTATCGCGCTGTCTGGTGCACCGCATCTCAATTCATGCATTGCCCCTCGGGTCTGGCGAGACCTTAAACATGCACGGTCTAGGAGACCTTAAATCCTCGGAAGGTGCAAGACCTTCGGTGCATTTTGAAAGATGTGCGTTGTTACGCACTTTAGTTCTTTCGCATTGTCATGCATCCTTTGATCTACATTTCAGTTCAAATCTTGGGGTACGCGTGCCTCAAATTCCTTGAGGCATGCGTGTCTCATTTACATATCGCTTTCCATTCCTTCATGGCATGCGTGTCTCACTTGCATCATACATCGCATTGTTTTGTTCGCCCCGGTCTGGCGGGACCTTAAACACGCACGGTCTAGGAGACCTTAAATCCTTGGGAGGTGCAAGACCTTCAGTGCATTAAGGCGCACACCTCATTGCATTTGGCATGCATCTCAAAAGCCGCGCGTTGGCACGCATTTCAAAAAAAAAAAACATCATGCATCATCTGCATCCAAACAAGAAAACATGCATTGTCATGCATACATTTCGCATTTCGGTCTAGGAGACCTTAAATCCTCTGAAGGTGCAATTCCTTTGGTGTTTGTCGTGCCCGAACGACTTTCGGTGGTCTGGTAAAGCCACCCGCCTGTTTTTGCGGTGAGTTCCTAGAAGACCAACTGGGACGGTGAAAACTAGAGTTTGAACGACTCATGCCTAGAACGCAAAGGTTCGGGATTTCCGAGACTAAAGTCTGGTTTAAATACCCAGGGGGTGTACCCTCGGCTTGAAATCTGTATGGAAGCCCCATAGGTTGAGGCGGCATGTTTACGCCTCAATTCTGGATACTGAACCAACCTAGTATATCGCCCTGTTGGTAAGATAGGGAAAGCTGCAATCATAGTCGTTGCATCATAGTGCATTGTCATGCATCATTTGTAAATACTGCATATGTCATGCATTTCAAAAAAAATCCAAAAACAAAAACACATGCATATGTCATGCATCATTCTAAATAGTGCATATGTCATGCATTTCAAAAAACAAAAAAAAACAAAAAAAACCCATGCATATGTCATGCATCATCATTGTAGTATAGTGCATATGTCGTGCATTTTCTGTAAATAGCCATATCCATTGCATTGTAGTTGCATGCATCCACTGCATCATCCTCCATCCATGGCTTGCGCCTTTCCTTGTTGAGCTTGGTTTGGTATGTGCTCATACTTTTCACGTCAAAACACAGTTCTGCATGTGTACGCACCTATTCCACGTTGGTATGTTGGTTTGAGGGTAGCGGCACCTTTTCTGTGCTAGACATGGCTTGTACATGTACACGCCCTTCCTAGGCAAAGCTGGGTTTGGCCTGCGTGCCATGTCCATTTGTATCCATTGTAGTTGCATGCATCCACTGCATCACCTTCCATTTATGGCTTGCACCTTTCCTTGTTGAGCTTGGTCTGGTATGTGTCCATACTTTTCGCGTCAAAGCACAGTTCTGCATGTGCATCGCGCCTACTCCACGCTGGTATGTTGGTTTGAGGTTGCGGCACCTTTTCTGTGTTAGACATGGTTTGTAGGTGTGCATGCCTTTCCTAAGCGAGATACGGTTTGGCCTGCGCGCCATAATCGCATATTATATTGTAGTGTAATTGTTGCATCTGGCATTAGGATCATTTGTTCTTTCCTCAGCGGGTCGTCACCCCACTTATGTTAATCCACCCAATACTTGTCCTTGTGTCCATCTACATCACTCATAGTTTTGCATGTGTATCGCGCCTATTCCACGCTGGTATGTTGGTTTGAGGTTGCGGCACCTTTTCTATGGTAGACGGACTTGTTACTTTCATCAATCTATTTGACATTTGTGTGGTTTTGAACCGCTCATGATTGAATCATGATTCAATTGCTTTGCATGTAGTTTGCATAGTTTCAATTGCATTGCATATCATTTGCATTATTTATACATAGTTTTGTATATATTGCATATCATTTTGTATTCATCATCGCATTGTCATGCATATTGCTAACAATATTGCACCTGTTAAGTTTGTTTTCTTTGCAGGCACGATATTGTATGTACAGCTCATTTGAGGCCGGTGCAACCGGACGAGTCACACAGGTATTGTATCCTCCGCGTGAGACATATTGAGAATTGCATAATTCTCTTACATCCTTTCTGCATTGTAGTGTAGATTGGCGTATGCTAGCTTATAACTGTCGCATGTGTGCTTCATTACAGCTTTCTTTGCATGATCATAAGTTATGCTCGGCCTTTTGCATCGTCAGTTGCATCTTGCCCCCGCCTACGGGCGCATACCTTATCTGCGGCTTGTATGCCTGTGCCTGAACTACGCTGGTTTGATTCCTGAAGGGATACGTAGGCAGCTTGCGAGTTCAACCATTTGCGCTTTGTATGTTTGTCCAAGTCTTCGGCCTTGTCAAAAATGGGTCGTCTCTGGGCTTTGACATTCACTCCCGTCATTGTTATGACTTCCGAGTTCTGTCAAAGAGGGGCAACTGTAGACACCCCATTTTTGACCGTCCTCAAGACCTGGACGTCACCGCTTGAACACTCGGTGATTATCTATGTTCGTGTTCGTTTGGAGTTCCCGGAGTCCTCGGCTACACGCCTTGCCTCAGGACCTCCGAACTTGACCGTTTTGTGTCTGGTTTTGCACCAAACACTTGTGCTTTGCCTTGGAGGGGCAGGGAATGCCTTGTGAGGCATCCCCACACACCACCGGCAGTGGCTAGAGGCCACCGGCTGGTTGATGATGCCATCGGCACTATATTGTGCCGGTCGGCACTCTTTTGTGCCGGTCGGCAGTCAATTTTGTCAAAATGACAATTTTGCCCTGCCGACTACTGTGCAGTTGCTTTTTGAGATATTTTTCAGCAGCTGTATGGCATTTGTTTCCCCTCCATACACGTGTATGGAGGGATGAGCCTTTGGTTGGCTTAGCTTGTAAGCTTTGTTGCCTATAAGAGAAGGCTCTCTTCTCTTGGCTCAAAGGTTAGAGGAGTTAGACATTTTAGAGAGAAAAGAACTCAGAGAAGCTCTGGTTTTAGGGTTTGAGTTTTATATCTATCCTATCTCTCTTTTGCTCTCTTGTTTTGTACACTAGGTGTTTTAGTCCATACTATTGCACATAAGCACCTAGTGCTTCACCTTCCTTGGGCTACTGAGGTTCTAAGGGCTTATTCTTGCTGTTTTGACTGGATTGAAGCTTAAGGAGGCAACAAAACCACCATTGTTGAAGAAAGGCTTCAAGGGTAAGAAACTAGTCTTTTATTCCCCATTCTTGCACTCTATTTTTACCTATCTTTGAACTGTTTTTGTGCTTGGTGTTTAATACAAAAAAGTTCTGTTTTTTAGTCCTCTTGATAGTTTATTGAGAGTGTTTTGTGGTTTGGAAGGGTTTGACCACCCTTAGGCCTTGTAAGGCCCTTGTTTTGTGCCTATTTTGGTGAGATCCGGGATTTTGGTGTTTGGGTCTCTTCACCACTGAAATCTTGAGGGATTTCAGTGGTGAATATGATGCCTTGAAGTCCCAAGAAGGAGAGGGTCACCCCCTCTCTTTGTTGTCCTTGAAAAGGACCTATTTTGCCTCTTGAGGGAGCCTCATGTTTGAATGCTTTTTGATCATGTCTAGGCTGTTTTCCATGCTTATTATGCCATGTTTTAACTTGGTTTTAAGTTGGTTTTGGTACTCCATGTATGCTTAGCATAGTTGCCATGTAATGCCTTGTAAATGCCTTAACATGCCTTAGGTTGTTAGCCCTAATTTGAGCATGCTTTAGGTTTAGATTCATGAAGATTTTGTGCTTATTTTGACATGTTTTAGGTCTGTCCATAAGTGTTTGGGTCGATCTTAGCATGCTTAGTATAGCTCCTTTGTATTGTGGCTTGTATGCTTCAAGTATGTGAATGTGTTGCATGTTTTGTTTGCATCATTTCAATGGTTTGGAACCATTTTCCATGCTATTTCAGTCCCTTCAACATGCTTGTATGCTTGCCTTGCATGTCTCTTTAATGCCTTATGAGCTTGTGTTGTATGCTCCTTGAAAGTGCATTTGCGCATGCCTTTGAATTTGAGTCACTTAGATGCCATCTAGGTGGTCTTTTGGACTTAGTTTTATGTGTTAAAACTCTGTTTTTGGTCGCCTAAGTATTGCCATGTGTGGTTGTACTAAGTGTAGTTCATTACCTCTTTGGTGAGCCTCAAGTACTTGGGCCATTTGCATGCTTTAATTGCTTGAATTAGTTGGTTTGGCACCTCTATTTTGTGCAATTTCAGAGCTCATATTACATGCTAAGTGTCCATGATATCCCCTTTCAAGTATGCTTGAGGGTTGCTTACTTAGTGCCTAAGTGTTTAGTCTTAACATATGCATGTGTGTGTGTGTGTTGGCCTTCATTTTTGGGCATTATTGGCCACTGATTTTAGGTCTATTTAGAGTTGCCTAGATCACGTCTAAAACCATCATTTGCTTGGTTTGCTTTGCCTCATGTTTGCTTGCATCCTTACATTACATTATCCATGTTGCATGCTAGCTAACATGTTTAGGATTGCATTACATCAATGCGCATGCTTGGCCTCTTGAGATGAGCATGATAGAGGTTTGGCACCCTTTTATGTTTGTTTGATTTGTATGCATTTGAGATAAAAGTTGCACACTTGGTTCCGTGGGCCATCATGCATGGAAATGCGTGATTGGTGGCCCGGGAATCGAGGCACATGCCCCTTTGAATCACAAATATGATAAGGGGCATGATTGGTGCATACATTGTTGGAATTACATTGCCATGCAAGTTTTTGCCCTCTGCTGCTGTGAGTTGCAGGTTCTGCAGACATTCAGTGCCGGCCGGCAGTATTTAGTGCCGACCGGCAGTCTATTTATGGCCGATGGATGTATTTTGTGCCGGTGGCAACATACTTTAGCCGGTGGTGTTTCCCCTCAGCCAGTGGTATCCCCCAGTGCCTCGAGAGGTAGTTCTGAGACTTTGGCAGTTTTTAGAAAGGCAGAGCAGGGAAAACAGAGGCAAGCTAGGCATGGCAGTGCAATTCCGAGCGGAATCCGAGTGCGTGTGCATTGAGCCCCTGCCCCGAGGCAGTTTACTGTTTTCCTTAGACAATTTAATTTGTTGATTTAATTAATTTGTAATATTTAATTAGCTTGCGTAGTTAATTATCTGTATTATTCTTTTGGTCCCTCCGTGTGAGGGCATAATTGTAATAAGTGTGGGTGAGTGGTTTGCATGTCTTCCAACCCCCACTTCTTTCTTCCCTTTTATTTACCTGCTTATGATGGTAGATTAGGGCACGTCTATTTTAGCATACCTTATGCAATGCATGCGTGCATCCATGCATTTGTCTAAACATGCACCGGGCTCGGTACATCATACAAACTGCATCGTACTTTCAATTCCAAATTGAATACGTGATAGTTGTAGCATTTCACGTGTCATTTTAGGGTTAGCCGAGCCTACTCTAAATTGCATCCTTGCCTGTGTTGCATTAGCCACTTAACATGACCTAGGGACATGCATGTCTGCTAACTAGTTTCTTGTTTTGGCATGGAGTACGATGTAAGTATTTTACGCTTTAGCATACCACAGGCGTGTGAATGTTGCCATGACAGTATGCTTACCATGCGGCTAAGTGCTTATGTGAGATAAACTGTTTGAATGCCTGTGGGTGGAGGTTGGATTGCTTGAGTTGGAAAACTCATTGAAATCCGTATTTTAGCCTACTTACGAGTAGCAAAACCCGAAACGCTTTCAAAACAAACGGATATGCAATGTTTATTTCCGAATTAGGCAATCTAGTCTATACTTGTTTGCTGCGCGCATAACATAGTAATTCTAGGCTAATAACCGGTATAAGAGCATGTAATGTTTTCAAAATCGGATATCACGGTTAGTAGAGGCCGGTCTTCGGACCGGGCGAAAGGGGGTGCTCATAGCTGACCTTCCCCGATCGTACCCAAGCTCCCGAGCCAAGACATTTGGTGATGACAGACACGTGGCCTTCGGCACCGAGTCAGGGTTTCCTAAATTTCCCATTTTAAAAATATTTAGGTGGCGACTCTGTATCTGGCAAAGCAGTCCATGTTTGGCACTACTTTCAAAAATTTATTTTTCTTCAAAACGATTTGCCAGAGTTGGACTCTTTGGTTCAGATTACGAACCGCAACAAAACAAAACAGGGGAGTCCGAACTGTAGAGTGAGGCCCCAAGGGCGCGTCTACAGTAATATCTTAACAAAGATAACTGAAATATGTTATTGTCCAATTGCTTACTTCTATGTAAGTTTTATAAGTTCGTTGATTCGATTGGTGGACAATGTTTGCTATATCAAATGAGTGGGCCAGAGGCCAGTTTGATCTGAATAATAGAGTGAATGGGCCAGAGGCCATTTTGACATGAACGAATGGGCCCGAGGCCGTTTTGACATGAACGAATGGGCCGGAGGGCGTTCTGACATGAACGAATGGGCCGGAGGGCGTTCTGACATGAACGAATGGACCGGAGGCCGTTCTGACATGAACGAATGGGCCCGAGACCGTTTTGACATGAACGAATGGGCCGAAGGCCGTTTTGATATGAACGAATGGGCCGAAGGCCATTTTGACATGAATGGATAGGCCGAAGGCCGTTCTGACATGAATGAATGGGCCGGAGGCCGTGCTGACATGAATGAATGGGCCAGAGGCCGTTTCAACATGAACGAATGAATGGGCCAAAGGCCAGTTTGTCATCTGAATGGGTCAAAGGCCGTTTTGACACAAATGAAAGTTTAAATGGGCCGAAGGCCAGTTTGACACGAATAACAGTCTGACATGAATAACAGTTTGACACGAATAACAGTTTGACACGAATAACAGTTTGACATGAAGGTATGAATGGGCCAAAGGCCAGTTTGACCTGAATGATACGAATGAATTGGGCCCGAGGCCGTATGATGTGTTTGGAACCGCAGTTACTTAACTCACATATGTCTATGTATGTATGTATTAGTTAGAAATATAAATTGGGCCCAAGGCCGTTTGATGTATATCGTTTCAATGTATATTCTTTATTTGATATTATTTACTGGGCTATCGCTCACGCTCATTCATGTGTTTATAGGTGAGCCAAGAGAAGTTCAAACCCAGCCCTAGTGAAGTCTGTGTGGAACAACAAAGGTTTTGGAGAGTCAGCCCTTGCGTCTCACGCACGAGACTCGTCTTCGCCTTTTGTCATTTTGTTTTATGTTGTCATGTTGGCGAAGTCTTTGAATATGTCTGTATATAGTTCTCCTGGGTTGACTTAGTTGTGAATGATCCTGTCTGTATAGAACTTTATGTTACTATACTTTATGTTATGAGTTATTAACATATGTATGTATGGAATGTTATGACGTGCATATAAGCACGGCTCTATGGACAAAGTTTTAAATTGCTTCCGTTTGGCCCGTTTGCTCTGATGAGTTTTGTCTTATTTGGTTTGAGGCCGTAGGTAATCTCGTGATTACTGGCCGGTTATGGCCTTAACCCATAGGGGTGAGTTCAGGTCGTGACAATAGGTAACTTGCGACGCGTGACCTATACAGATATAAAACGAATACGTATTGAATTACACATCTGTAAAAGTACTGATTGCTTGATTTTCTCGCTCGACACACGCTCGACGGTCGCTCGACCGTGTGACTGAGGTCTTCGCTCGAGCGCAATTCTTATTGCTCGAGCGGTCTGCAAAAAATGGTAAACTTCTGGGAGCATGCATTTTATGCTCGAGCCAATTTTTGGTCTCTCAAGCGGAAGTGCAAAATACAGATGGGTCGCTCGAGCGCAGGTTCTATCACTCAAGCGGAGAGGTAGAATCTAGAATTTCTAGATTGCTGTACATGATGCAAACTTCGAAATCAAAGGCTCAAAACTCATCATTTGGACCCAAAAACCAAGAAAACACTTGTAAACTTATAAACCATTGAGAATTTAAAGCCATTTCATGAAATCAAGGCCCAAAAGCTTTGCTAATTGCACAAAACAAAACTCAAAACTTTGAAACCCTAACATGCATACACCAACTTGACTTCAAAGCTTCCAAAACATGATCAAATGAGGTCAATTGATGGAAAACATTATAAACTCTCAAACCTAAAGTGGAATTGAGGCATGCATGTGAGAATTCCTAGCAATTCAACTCAAAGTGTAGAATAATGTGTGTACATGCATGGTATAACTTTAATATCTTCCTTTCTAGTTCAATTCTTCCATTATTCAACTTAATTCTCTTGAATTCTCTACATTACCAACTTAAATACTAAGTTTAGGAATCAATTACTCATCTAAGGTCTTCAATTGTGAGTTTCCAAGTCAATCTTTAAGTTTCTAAGCTAATTCCCTTACTCTTCTACCAAACTCTCTTGTTGATCTCAATTCTCTCTCTCTCTCTCTCTCTCTCTCTCTCTTTCTCTCACGTTTTGTACACAAGAATGAGAGAATAATAGTGTAAAATGAATTCAAGGGCTCACTTAGGCCTTTTATAGATTTGATTAGAGAACTCATTAGTGGCAAATAATTCAACATTATTTATTCTAATCATTCGGTTCCGAATTGAATTTTAATTAAATCTACCATAAAATTCTAAAAATTCCAACTAACACATATGCTAAGTTAATTTCGCGATCGGATGCCGATAAGACCTTCAATTCGCAGAACAAGACAGAAACACAAACAGATATTCCTACCACAGACAGATATAAACACAAATAATGCAATGTATATGCAATTTAACTCAGGATTTCATCTTAATTGCTTATTAGGCATACTTAATCATGGCTTAATAGTTAATCATGGGTCGGGGTTGTTACGCTATTGTACACACCACTCAACTTTCCTTTCCACACACTTATTGAGTAACCATACTTCCAGATTTATAAACCTATTTTAGATTCACGTAAAGACCATTTAAGACCACAGTGTAAAGTAAAGACAAAATCCTTTAGTGAAGACCTTATTGAACCTCCATTGAAAACACCATTGAAAACTCTCCAAAATATTGTTGAAGAGATCTCTATGCACTTCACTGCCATAAAACCTTAGTTTTTTTGTTTTGTTTTGGTTTTTTTTTTTTTTTTTCCGAAACTTCACTTCCGAATAAAAGTGATTAGTTCGATAAATTTGTTCTGAAAAAAAATAAAAAAACTTTTGGTAGTTGATGTCCAAATATAATGAAATAATTCGACATTGGTTGTCCGATTGAAAACCGCAAAAGGAAAAAAAACAATTCTACATGAAAAACTAATATTTTTATCACTAATAGAGTATAAACCCAGAAATTAAAGCAATATGGGAATTGTTATGAGAGTATTGATTTGTAAACAATAGAGGAATACAAAGTATATAGCAAGTAAAGTGACAACAATGAAAAAATTAGGATTTAGTTTTTTTCACTCAAAAGGTTTACATTGAGATTTTTTTATTTTTAAAAGATGCGTACATAAAATATTTTCATATAATATTATAGATGTTAATAGATGTCCATTATGATTATTTTAGTTTAAGATATAATTACTATTAAAATAATATTTCTTAAATATGTATATTGAAATAATTAGACGCTCTCCTTCTCCAATACTTATGTGAGACTCAACTCAACTCTAGTGTGCTCCTAAATGAATGGTTGGTTGGTTGGTTGGTTGGTTGACTGACTGGTTGGCTTAATGTCTTTCATTGAGTTGGAGAGGAGGAAATTAGTTGAGTATTATTTGGCATGTTTTTTTTTAAGGTCACATTATTTTTTATTTATTTAAGTCATTTCAAACACTTTCTTATGCAGTGTTTGGTTAGAAGATTTGGAATGAGATTTGAAAAGGAAAAAAGAAAATATGTGTAAAACTAAGTGAAATATAAGTATATTTTATTTATATTTCACTCACTTTTTTTTTTTTTTTTATTTCTCTTTCTAAATTCCTCATCAAATCCCCCAACTAAACATAGCATTAGGCTACTTTTGACAATTGACTTTTAATCTCTTTTGAGTCACATCATTTCTTTACTATTTTATATATTTTTTTCAAAAAAAAAATATAAAACCTAAAAAACCAATTTTTATCCTACTTCTCCAAACAACCCTTAATATGCACATAAGTTGACCGAACAAGCCTTATCATTAACCCAAAAAACAATTAAAAAAAAATGTGACCCTCACCTCAAATTACTTACCAAATAAATATTATATAGAATATTTAGTAATTTATTTAAAATATTAAGCGTAATAGAGATTATTTTACGTGGTGTCCACCAGTTGATGTAAAATCACAAATAGATTATATGGACAACTTTTGTCTCTTCGTGGGTTGGGAAGTCACCTCTGTTTTATAGGTTATTTGGGGTTTGTTTATTTAGTAATTTTTTAATTTTTTATAAAAAAATTTATAGAAAAATATATAGATAATGTGCCAATTTGTAGCAAATGAGCAAATAAACTACTTAGCCTTCGTTTGGAAGGTAGGTTTACTTTTTGGCTTTTTGGCGTTTTGATTATTTTAACTTTGAGCAAAAAAGTCTCGTTTGAGATATTTTTTTTGACTTTTTGACTTTTGTGAGAGAAAAAAAAAATGATTATGATTTAAATGTAATATTTTATCTTATTAGTTTTTTAACATATTTTGTTTTTTTGTGATTATTTTAACCCAGGCTTTTTATGCCAAATGAAGTCTTATTTAGCAACTTCCTTAACTCAACCTTAGTGTAAAGTACGAATGCTAATAACCCTTATCCTTCTTGTAACGGGACCTATGCTCTAGAAGATTTAAAAATATTAATAATAAAAAAAAAAAAATTACAATGGTCCAGGTGGATATCGTTTTCCTTTTTGATTTCATAAATATAATGTTGTTTAAATGTTAAAGTCTCTTAAAAGTCAGACTGTCTGAACAAATTATGGAGAAATATTGCCAAAATGGGTTGTTAAAGGTCACCCTCTTAACGGTGATCCACCTTTATAACTTGTCTCATAAGGGAAAACAAAATTTAAATGGAAGTTAAAGAGCATGAGATATTGCACTTTTTAAAAATACTTTTCATGGATTTGAAAAAAAAATCCCTCATTTTTTTTGTTAATCTAATCTTAGATTTTAAATAATGTTCGAGTGGTACTAATAAGCATTTTTCTTTTAACTTTTCTATAATTTTATTGGTTGAGCACGCATGGACTTTAATAAATATCCTCTCGTGCGGTTGCATGTTATATTTCTTTGTATTTTTAGTTCTAAACTGCTAATATTGTATTTGGATTTTAAATTTAGTCTCAATTTTTTTGAGCTTTTCTTTTCATATTTTTTTCTCCCTCTATAAAATTCATTTATAAATCAAAGATCCAAATACAACATAAATAAAATAAAATAAAATAAAAAACAACAACGAAGCAATTTGATCATGCAAAGTTCTTAATGATAATTGTAGTTGAAATAAAAATAGTAAATAAAAATGACAATGACAGATTGGATGTATATTGCTTGGATTTTTCTATTTATCATCATTAAATTTTGGGTATTATCACTTTGCTTGGTTCCTATTTTCAAAAAATACTTTTCAAAAAATTCTACTTTCTTGTTTTTCGTATTTTTTTATTTTTACTGAATTTTTTTAATATTTTAAGTAATTTTTTTTACTTTTTAGACATATCTAACATAACTATATCTAAAAAGTAAAAAATTTGTGAAAAAACCTTTTAAAAATTCACTAAATATCAAAAATACAAAAAAATATGAGAATTCAGTACATTTTTTTATATTTTTATGTATTTATTAATTTTTTAAAATATTTTTTCACAAATTTTTTACTTTTTGGATACATCTAAGTAAGGTGAATCTAAAAAAGTAAAAAAAATATTTAAAATTTTAAAAATATTCACTAAAAATAAAAAAACACGAAAATCAAAAAACTCAATTTTCAAAAAACTTAATTCAAAAAACTCAAACCAAACACACTGATTATTTTTTTACAATCAATAGAACGGAAATAGGAGAAAGGAAGTTGCATTTGCAATGATGAGAGACTTAAACTCATTCACTAGACCAACTTTATATTTTTTTTCTTATGCGATGAAAAAATTAAAAATTAAAACACCGTAGAAGGGAGTGAAAATAGGATAAAGCAAAACGGTGCAAAACCCATCTACGCATACCTGGCCATAAGCTGCTATTTCTTGCTTCCCCTCGTAGAAAATGAATGGAAAAGAAAGAGAGAATGGAACAAGTGTTTCAAATTTAAAATAATAAAAAAAATGAATTGGAAACCAACTGAGCGTGATTGGATTGGATGGATAAAAAAGAAGTGGGAAACCAAATGAGTTTTTGTGGAAGGGAAAAAAAAAAAAAAAATTGTTATTTTCATTGCTTGCAAGTTCTTTGCAGCATCTGACTTGGAATTTTAATATAGAGGGAATGAGCATATATACAAATAAAAAATTTAAAGAAATTATAACATTGATTTTTATCAATATAATGTAAAAAAATCATGAAAATATGTATAAATAAAATATTTTTTTATATTCATGTGAGTTATAAAAAATAGAAATTATAAGATAATCTATGAATCTTAGTTATGGGAAATCAAATTTTCTTTTATTCAAATTGTTAAATTTTATAAACACTGTATTTTTATAGATATAGATGTGTGGGCAATGCAATTACTTAATCATTTTTACAACTTAGAGGGGTGGATCTATATAACTTACAACTAATCAATAGTTAAAATAAGTATATGAAGGAAGTTTATGAAATTGTGCCCTATTTTGGGAAGTGGGTTATAAGTCACTTTTTAAATTATAACCTACTTCCTCTTTCACAAAAAAACTGCTTATAAGCTGTTTATAAGTAGTTTTTTACCAAAAAATTGATTATAAGCATCTTCTCAAAATAGTCCTGTAAGGGGGGTGATAACCTGTAAGAATTTTTATAGATGTAGATGTATCTGGTTTATAAATTTTAGTAAGAATTTGAAAGGAAAAAAAAAATGATGAAAATGTAAATAAAATAAAATTATATTTTTACATATATATATATTATTTAAAAAATTAATAAAATATAATTATATTTTATATATTTTTTCATTTTATTTATGAATTTAAATTTTAAATCTTTACTTAAATTCATAAATAAAACCTATGTTAAAGGTGAAGAGAGAGATTCACAAAGAAATTAGGAAGGAATACCACTCCAAAATGTTAGGAACCCGCGTGACCAGCTAACGCCTTATCTACGGCGGCCCCACTTTCCGTACGCAACATCTAACCAAAGCCAAAGAACCATGCACCAAGATAGTCGGTTAAAAGTTTCTTAACTTTTATTTTACTTTTTTTTTTTAAAAAAATTAAAAAATAATTTTTAATCATCTTCTCAAAACATTTTTAAGTGCTTGTTTGGGATATATTATAAAAGATAAAAAGTCAAAAAATTATTAAAAAAATAAAAAAAATTAATCAATGTGTTTGGTTTGAGTTTTTTGAATTAAGTTTTTTGAAAATTGAATTTTTTGATTTTCGTATTTTTTTATTTTTAGTGAATATTTTTAAAATTTTAAATATTTTTTTTTACTTTTTTAGATGCACCTTATTTAGATGTATCTAAAAAGTAAAAAAATTGTGAAAAAATATTTTAAAAAATTAATAAATGCATAAAAATACAAAATATATACGGAATTCTCGTATTTTTTTTATATTTTTGGTATTTAGTGAATTTTTAAAAGGTTTCTTTCACAAATTTTTTACTTTTTAGGAATATTTATGTTAGGTATGTTTAAAAAGTAAAAAAAATTACTTAAAATATTAAAAAAATTCAGTGAAAATAAAAAAATACGAAAAATAAGAAAATAAAATTTTCTAAAAAAGAGTTTTTAGAAAACTCTAACCAAGATTCACTATTCACAAAAAGTCAAGGTACAAAATAAAAATTAAAAAATATCAGCACAGTGCACATCACGGATACAAAACCCCAAAAAATAAAAAATAAAAAATAAATAAAAAACACTTTTTTATTTGAATGATGGAGACGTGCATTACTTGAAAACACTGCCAAAAAAAAAAAAATCAAATTTTCTCACACAATGTACCAGACCTAACGCTGAGTAAGAAATTCGTGAAATTCATAATTCGATCCAGTCCAGTCCAATTCAGTAGATTTGGATTGATTTTTTGAATCCGTGGTTCGGTTCCAGATTAAAAAATTAAAAATCCGTAGTTCATGGATTGGTTTCGGATTGAACCCCACGGTTCCGGATTGGAACCGATTCGGACCGTATACAAATAGTCTATATTTTTATTATACACTCTCCTACATAGTATCTTCTCTTATTTCATATAAAACTTAAATTCAAACCTAAATTCGCATAGTATCTTCTTTTATTACTTTTGTTTGCTAGTTTTTAGTGTTAATTTGTAATAGTCTAAATACTTAACTGGGTATATGAGACAGAATTATTTGCGACGGGACACTTGCCGTCTCAAAAAGTCACTTTTTGCGACGGCAGAAAATGCCGTCTAAAAAAAGCAGAGTATTTGCGACGGCACCATTTGCCGTCTCAAAAAAGCAGAGCATTTGCGACGGCACTATTTGCCGTCTCAAAAAATGAGAATATTTGCGAATTTTTTGAGACGGCAAATAGTGTCGTCGCAAATGCTCTGATTTTTTGAGACGGCAAATGGTGCCGTCGCAAATACTCTGCTTTTTTGAGACGGCATTGCCGTCACAAATACTCTCATTTTTTGAGACGGCAAATAGTGCCGTCGCAAATGCTCTGCTTTTTTGAGACGGCAAATGGTGCCGTCGCAAATACTCTGCTTTTTTGAGACGGCATTTTCTGTCGTCACAAAAAGTGGCTTTCGTGTTTTTTTTTTTAGTGAATATTTTTAAAATTTTAAATATTTTTTTTAGATGTACCTTACTTAGATGTATCTAAAAAATAAAAAACTTATGAAAAAATATTTTTAAAAATTAATAAATACATAAAAATACAAAAAAAAATGTATTGAATTATTATATTTTTTTTGTATTTTTGGTATTTAGTGAATTTTTAAAAGATTTTTTTTACAATTTTTTTAATTTTTAGGTTTATTTATGTTAGGTGTGTCTAAAAATTTAAAAAAAATACTTAAAATATTAAAAAAAATCAGTAAAAACAATATAATACGGAAAACAAGAAAGTATAATTTTCTCAAAAGAGTTTTTGGAAAACTCTAACCTAGCATAGTGATTGTGGTTTTGAGATAGCTTCATAAATATACAGTCACAAAATGCTTTAAATAAATTCAACGGTATTTTTCTGTCGCAAAAAAAATTAAAAAAAACAATGTCGTCTTACTCTTTTGATATAACATTTCTCTTTTCATTCATTTTTTCATCTTCCTGTCTCTCTGTCTTTATCTCTCTCTCTTCTCTTTATCTCTTTTCATTCATTTCTCTCTATCTCTATCTCTCTCTCTTTCTATGTCTGCCTGTTTCTCTCTCTCTCATTTTCTCTCTGTGTCTCTCGCCTATCTCTCTTCTCTCTATCTCTCTCGCTCATCTCTCTTATCTCTATCTATCTCATTTCTTTTTTTTTTTCTCTCTCTCTCTCTTATCTTTCTATCTCTCTCTATCTCTCTCGCTCATTTCTCTTCTCTTTCTGTCTCTCTCTTTTTCTGTGTCTCTCTCTCGCTCATCTCTTTTTGCTCTATTTCTCTCTTTTTTTTGTCTACCTCTCGCTCATCTCTTGTTTCTCTCTCTTTTTCTATCTTTCCATCTCTCTCTCTCTCTCTCTCTTTCTCTTTCTCTCTCTATCTCTATCTCTTTTTCTGTCTATCTCTCTCTCCATGTCTCTCTCTCACTTATCACTCTTCTCTCTCCCTCTGTGTTTACTTGTCTATTTGTCTATTTCTCCCTCACTATGTTCGCATTGCTCACTCTCTTACTCCCATCTTCTCTATTTATGGAGCTCCTTCTCGATTTATCGATCCACTATAAGAAAATACACTTTTAGCAACCACTTTGTCTATCTCTCTCTCTCGCTCATCACTCTATCTCTGTCTGTCTGTCTCTCTCTCTCTCTATCTCTCTTCTTTATCTGTCTCTCACAAAATTAAAATATTTTTAAAATATTTAAAAAATTGATTTGAATTAAGTTTTGAACAGAGTTTTGAATTATCTGTCTTCTTTATTTATTGAGCTCCCTATCGATTTATTGATACACTATAAGAAAATGCACTTTTAACGACCACTTTGTCTCTTTCTCGCTCATCACTCTGTCTCTCTATCTCTTTTCTCTATTCGTCTCTCACTATAAGGCACTTATCTCTGTCTGTTTGTCTATCTATCTGTTTGTCTGTCTGTCTGTGTGTCTTTCGTTCATCTTTCTTCTCTCTATCTCTCTCATTTGTCTTCTCTCTATGTCTCTCTGTCTCTCTCGCTCATCTCTCTTCTCTCTATCTCTCTCATCTCTTTTCTCTCTCTGTCTCTCTCGCTCATCTCTCTCTCTCTATCTCTCTATTTTTCTATTATCTCTATTTTCTCTTTTCGCTCTCTTTCTATATATCTCTCTCATCTCTTGTTTATCTCTATTTTTCTATATGTCTCTCTCTATTTATTTCTCTCTCTCTCTCTCTCTTTCTCTCTTTATCTCTCTCTCGCTCATCACTCTGTCTCTCTCTCTCTCTCGTCTATCTGTCTCTCACTCATTTCTCTCTCTCACCACCCATCTCCTCTACCACCTTTACCACTACTGCAAACACCATTCCACCACCACCATTACTTCTACTGTCGCCACTTTACCTCTACGACTACCATTACTACTACTATCGCCACCATTCCACTACCACCACTACCACTATTGCCACTACTACTACCATTGCCTCTCTTTCACCACTGCCACTCCATTTACACTACCACTACCACAACTTCACCAGTAATCTCTTTCGCCATCACCATCACCACCACCACTACCACCACCATCATCTCTTATCCACCACCTTCACTACTGCTGCCGCTCCTTTTCCTCTACCACAAAAAATTAGTTCATGATTTTTCATTAAAATATATATGAAACAAATAAATTTTCAACCTTAATAACGAAAAGAAAATAAAAATTATTATTTATTTATTTTTATTATTTAAATATTCATTTATGATGAATTTTTTTTTCCCCATCCTGCCCGTTCGGTTCCCCCCATTTTTTCCATTCCCGCGCCCCCCAAAATCCCCAATCTCTTTAGAACCAAAAAAAACCCTAATTCTAATCGTCTCCCTCACATCACTCTCTTAATCGCCTCTCTCTCTCTCTCTCACCCTCTCGTTCATCTCTGCACCGATCTCGTTCATCTCTGCACCGATCACTCTCTCACTCTCTCGTTGTTCATCTCATCGATTCGCACCGATCATCGCACCGCCGATCTACTCACAGGTAAACTCTCTCTCTCAATCTCTGTCTCTCTCTCTCTCGGCCCGATGGTTGTTTTATATATATATATATATATATACAATACCTTGTGGGTGCCTGGGATGGATCATGCTGGGATAGCGACACAGGTTGGGGACTACCCCTTTACCATCTTCCTTTCCCCAATTTGTATCTCTTATGTTTTGTGTGGCCATATATCCCTAAGGGGGTGGAGAGGCCTTGTATGCATGTTACCAATATACAGGGCCCCTATTATGCCAAGAGACAACCATTGGCATCACTAGAATGATAAGATGTGCATCATTCTATTATTGGGGCTCTACATATATTCCTGATGTTTTTGGCCCCTATTATATGGTGTAGTTAATCTTCAAACCTACAAATATCACACCTACAAATATATGTAGCAATGGTTGTTTGCCAGATATATAATATCAAATATATGTAGCAATGGTTGTTTGCCAGATATATAATATCACACCTACAAATATTGCTGATTCAGACCATTGTAGTTAATCTTCAAAATATGCTATTTTAATCTACCTCACAGGTGGTTGTGGAGAAGAAAATCATGCGGGAAAGGAAATTAACCAGACATGATGTTGGCCGTGAGAAATTTGTATCTGAAGTAAGTTTGAGTTGTAATAAGTTTGTTTCAACATCATTAGTAATCAACATTTTAAAGTTCCATAGCATTTGTACCAATATCCATTGTTGGGGTCTACTTTTGTGTGGTGAAAGGTGTGGAATTGGAAGAATGAGTACGGTGGCACCATATTGAAACAACTAAGATGCCTGGGTGCTTCTCTTGATTGGTCTCGTGAGGTAAGAATTTTAAATTACTATAACATGTTAGAATTTGTTCCAAATGCAGTCAATCTTATTGCATGTGCATCCACTGTAACTGTTTTATGGGATCCTTTTTGTTCTGCCAACAGTGCTTCACAATGGATGAGAAAAGATCCAAGGCTGTCATAGAGGCTTTTGTTAGACTTTACAAGGAAGATCTTATTTATAGGTAACATAGTTTGTGCTTTAGAATCCATGCATTTGTTAATTGCTTTTTCTTTATTTCTAGTGACAAGTTATCAAATCTCAATCCCAATTTGTTTTCCTTATCTGAAATTAGCCAGCATGGATGATGACATTGCCAGATAATCTATTTTTGATTTACTGAAAGAACGAGTCCAAAAGTTGTATCTTGTATGTTTTTTAACTAAGAAACACAGACACTTCTACGGAGGAAGCGTGTCATGTCATTGGACTAGATTTTCAGTTGGTGTTTTAGATTAATGTTGCTTGTGACTTTACTTTGAAAACTCCTATTCTCATTCCAGAATTGATATATATATATTGCCAGGAGATATATATATTTGTTCATCTTTTGTTTGACTATATAAACTTTAATTCGTTGTACAGACATATTAATGGCCTATTATTTATGGGAAATTTAGACACCATGGAGTCTTTAATTTTACAGGATGCGGGAAAGTGCTTCATTCTTTAACTTCTTATCATGTTTTTGAAGGTCTTTTATAAAATTCAGATTGGCCCAAATCTTGAATGGGTGTGTTTAAATTTTTTTTTTTTTTAAAAGATGCATTGGCATGGATTGAATTTTCTCTTTTGTTTTTCATATTATATTTCAAGAATTGCTACATTTTTTCAGGGCTGGACGCGCTAATGGAAGACGTATATACGAATGGTGAAGTCTCTAATATCACTACACTTGTGAGTACTAGATAATGTTTGATTTTGCATCAATCATTGTATAGATTGAGGTAGATTTTGATGTTTTGAACTGTGGTATCTGTTGACATCAAAAAAATAAAATCGGTGATATCTTAAATTTTGTGTCTTTAGCCATTTAACTCATAAAAGGTTAGGTATGGGGTAGTCCTTATTAATTAGCACATTTTGACTTGTAAAGGTATAAGGATTTTTCCCATGGCCCTGCATCTATTTCAAAAATACTAATTTATATACTATATTTGTTTGTAAATGTCCCCCCCAAGTCCTAACATTTTCCCACACTAAGTTTCAATTTATTTGAAGCCTTTAGCTAAAGTCATGTTATAATACACATTATATATACCATATTTAAATTTTAGTGTAAATTAATGTTAGTTATAAATAATAAATAGTTACATCCTATTATGATGTTTAATTATGTTTCAAAGTGATGTGGATTACGATTCATTATGGTGGTTTTGATTGCAATCAAAATGATCTTCGGTTATGGATATAATTGATGTTAATCACGACTCAATGTAACAGTGATCAATGTGGAAAAAGTGCTTATATCATATTTTTTATTATATTTTGATCTTTTTTTGTTTTTGTTTTTGTTTTTGTTTTTGTTTTTGTTTTTGTAAAATATTTTATAAAATCTTTTTTTGATACTTTTTGTCTTGTAAATGTCTATTGATTGAAAATTTTATTTACAAATTATTATTTTGTTTATTATGATCTTGAATTTTTTTTTAATGCCTGTATTTGTTTGGTAGTGTAGCAAGTGTCATAATTTTTTTACACAGTAATTTCAGTTAAATATTAACCCTGAGGTTCTTTAACACAAGCAACCATAATTTACATGCATAAACTCCAAATTTTTATATTCACATGACTCTAATTAAAGCAAAGGAAACTCCATAAAGCTCAACATTTTTATTTTTGTATTTGATTGAGATGTTTAATTATCCATGTGGGATTTGATGACTAACAAAAAAAATGTTGTATTTGATGCTATAGTAGTTAAATTTTTATGTTTTTTTTGTAATTAACATTAACACATAATTATATTGTCATTAATTATTTTTATTTTTATTTTTCAGATATTTCCCATGTAAGAGTGTGCTTCTTGTGGAATACATGCCTGTGGAGAATGTGGCTAACTTTTGTTTTGTTATCTACGAAGAATGATGAGAAAAATATTTAATTTTGGTTTATGTTATTTTGAATTATGAACAAAATCATGTATTTAAACATTAAATATGTATTATGGAACATTATGTAGTGGGATAATTTTGTTGTTGTGTAATTATATGAATGGAAAAATATTTTATTATGAAGAAATTGTTATTTTTATATAGGAATTTTTATATTATTATGCAATTATTATGGAGAAATTTTAACATTTTTAATACTTTTATCGCAGGATTTTTTTTCTTTTTTGCGATGGCACTACACCGTCACAAAAAACAGAAAATTTAAATATTTTTATTAATTTTGTTACAAGTTTTACTTTTTGCAACAGCACTAAACTGTCGCAAAAAATAGAAATTTTATTATTTTTTTAATACTTTTTGCGACGGAAGTACACTGTCGCAAAAAATAAAAATTTTCATATTTTTAATACTTTTTGCGACAGCACCATACCGTCGCAAAAACAGTGTTCTTGCCGTTGCAAAAAAAAAGACTATTAGTGACGGCATTTTTTGCCGTCTCAAATAACATTTTTAGCGACGGTAAAATAGTGTCGTCGCAAAAAGTCAAGAAATTTCAAACGTTATTAGCGACTGTAAAGTGCCGTCGCAAAACATTAGCGACGGCACTGTGCCGTCGCAAAAACTCTTTTGCAACGCCCCCAATTGCGACCCCCCTCTTGTCGTCGCAAAAAGTCATTTCCCGTCGCAAAAAGTTTTTTGCGACGGCATTAGGAGTATTAGCGACGGTATTTTACCGTCGCAAAAAGCTGAAATTTTAGTAGTGATAGTTGTTTAAATTTTAGAACAGTATGTCGCTATTATGAAAAGATATGTTGCTATTGTGAAACTAATATGGTGCTATATTTATATTTTTATGAAATTAAAGTGTTATATATATATTTTTTGTTATTTAATTATGTAAATCCGTGGTCCTAAACCTATCCAATCCGTATTTAAATGGATTAGTCCGGATTGGTTCCATAATTTAAACGGATTGGATTGGTTCCAATTTTTCAGGAACCGTAGATAACGGATTGGTCTTGGTTTTACCCCAATCCGGTCCAATCCGGACCATGCTCACCCCTAACTAGACCACCGTGGAAAAGAATCGAAAAATATATATATATATATATATATATTCTCACTTTTTCAGTACGCACAGATCTGCCACGCGGATTGTATGTTAGCATGTATATGGGTAAAATCGTAATTTTATTAATTTATACAATATTTTAATATATAAATTTTTTCATAAAAAGTTAAAAAGTTATCTCAAACAATCATATTTTTTTCTCCATTTTTTTACTTAAAAAGTCAAAAAGTGCACTTCTATAGTTTATTCCAAACAACCCCTTAGTACTCTTTGGCATCTTTTATGAAGTGTAATTTTTATTTTTATTAAGTTACATTATTTTTTATTTATATTTTTTAATAAAAAGTCAAAAATATACATATTTAAATTATTCCAAACACCTTCTAAGGCGACGGAAAGGCCAAAAAAAATAAAAAATAAAAAATAATTTATGATTTATTAATTTATTTGAATCACATTACTTCTTTACTTTGTTACATTTAAAAAATAAAAAAATAAAACAAACCTATAAACTAAAAAAATATCCACTATCCAGAATAGACCTAATATAGGCCATGATTGTTTAGCTTTTATCAGGTATAGAATTGGATTAGTAAACCTCTGGGTCCTATTTAACCCGTATTTGGTTGATAAAAATGCAATGAGACTAGTGGGGTATGTTTGGTAACGTTTACATTTTCAATTTATATTTATAAAAATTTTATAAATTGATTTTTGTTATTTTTAAAAAAACATAAACTACAAACGCGTTTGGTAATTGACAAAATATTTAAAAAAATCTAAAAATATAAAAAAGAGCGAGAAATGGAAAGTGGTGGCAAGTGGCGGCATAAGACGATGGTGGAAAGTGGTGACGGTGGGTGGTGGGTAGCTGGTGGTGGTGAGTGGTGGCAGGTGGTGGTGGTGGTGGTGGTGGTGGTAGCGAGTGGGTGGTGGCGGTGGTGGTGGTGACGAGTGGTGGCAGGTGGGTGGCGAATGGCGGGTGGTGGTGGGTGGTGGGTGGTGATGGTGGGTGGGTGGGTGACGGTAGGGGGTGGGTGGTAGCGAGTGGGTGGTGATGGTGGCGGTGGTGGTGGTGGGTGATGGTGGCGGTGGCAGGTGGGTGGCAGATGGGTGGTGGTGGTGGTGCTGAGTGGGGGTGGGTGACGGTGGCGGGTGGTAGGTGGTAGCGAGTGGGTGGTGGTGGTGGGTGGTGGGTGATGGTGATGGTGATGGTGGTGGTGGTGGTAATGGGTGGTGGGTGATGATGGTGGTGGGTGGTGGTGGTGGCGGGTTGGTGGCAGGTGGCTAGTGGTGGTGGGTGAGTGGGTGGGTGACAGTGGCGGTGGTGGGTAGTAGCGAGTGGGTGGTGGCAGGTGGTAGTGGCAGGTGGGTAGCGGATGCGGGGGTGGTGGTGGTGGTGGGTGGGTGGTTGAGTGACGGTGGCGGGTGGTAGGTGGTAGCGAGTGGGTGTGGTGGTAGGTGAGTGGCGGGTGGTGGTGGTGGTGGTGGTGGTGGTGGTGGTGTGGTGTTGGCGGGTGGTGGTGGCTGGTGGTGGTGGCAGGTGGTGGTGGCAAGTAGGTGGCGGTGGTGGTGGCGGGCGGTGGATGGTAGTAGTGGGTGGTGGGTGGTGGCGGGTGGATGACAGGTGGGTGGTGGGTGGTGGCTAGTGGTGGTGGTGGCGGCGAGGAGTGGGTGTGCAGCGAGGGGTGGGTGGTGGTGGCGAGTGGGTGGCAGGTGGGTGGTGGCTGGTGGATGGTGGTGGCTAGTGGGTGGTGGTGGCAGGTGGTGGTGGTGGTGGGTGGTGGAAAATGGTGACGGGTGGTGGCTAGTGTTGGGTGGTAAAAAAAAAAAAACTGAAAACTCAAAATGGAAACACATTTTTTGTGTTTTCATTTTTTAGCCAAATTTATAAACTGAGACCACTGATTTATAAATCAAAAATTTTACCAAACAAGTTTTTATTTGAGTTTTTTAAATTTTTGTAAATATAAACAGAAAACTGAAAACGTAAATGTTACCAAACGGCACCGTAGCGTTTTGGGACTATGAATCTCTCCACATAAGGGTGATAAACAAGTCGAATTATTTAAATTTGGTTTGATAACTTTAATGAATTTTAAAATTTATTTAAATTTGATTCGTTAAATTTTTGAATCGATCTCAAATGAATTTTTATCGAGTCGAGCTCGAGTAATATAGTATTTTTATATAGTTTTAGGCTTACTGAATTGAGTTGAACGAGCAATTGATTATTCAAACTTGGTTTGAAAATTTTAACGAACAATTGATTATTTAAACTTGGTTTCAAAATATGTTCAAGTATAACTTGTTTACTTAATGAATTGAGCTCGAATGAATTTTTATCGAGCCGAACACAAATCGAATTTGAACTATTTGGTTCATTTATCATCCTTGTCCTCACATGGTGAGATTAGCTTTTTCATGGGAAGGGTGAGATTGGGTGTGAAAAGACAATTTTGCCACCATATTACAAAACAACAAAGTTTATTTTTATAGATTTATTCCTAACCAAACCAACTAATACAATCTAACTAGTAGACAAACAAACACAATTGTATTTCTAATCTAATAATATCACACTAATAAATTTTTTACTTAATTTTATCGTACTCATAATTTCATCTAATTTGATATGCTAAACGATGTATTAGGCCTTAGATATGGACACAACACATGGTTTTTTTTTAAAAAATTACAAAAGTCAGTGGAAATATGACAATTACATATTTATTTATATGAATATTATATTCGTAAATAATTAAAAATAATGAAAAAACTAACATTAATTGAATATGAAACATCATTGTGACTCCATTTGTTTGGATGAAAAATATTTTTTGAAAAATGTTTTTCATATTTTTAATGTTTGATAAAATAGAAAATGAAAGTTAATGAAAAATATTTTTCATGATCAATGAAAAATAAGTTTATTTGGACAGAAAATATTTTTTACTTTTAAGAGGCGATTTTTTTTTTTGGAATTATCTATGTCACTACACCACCACCAACATCACTTTCATCTCTACCGCCACCGTCGCCACCGTTACAGTCGCCCCGCCACCATTAACTCGCATTCAATATATGGAAAGAGCGCATGATCCTTCATGAATAATGGAATTGCTTAACAAATTCTTTGCTCTTCTCAAATGAAGAGCGACCTAGCATAACGGCTAAGTGTCAGGTGACAGAGAGAAATTTGGTGAGCAAGTCAAGCAGTTCTTATAAAAGGTAACCCCACTTTCCTTTGGGGAGAGGGATCTCTTTACACTCTATACACACTCGTCTTCACTACTCTCTCTCTCTCTACCAAACTCCAGTATTGACTAGACTGTTGGAGGGGTTTTCGACCAAACCCCGGTTGGGCAGCCTAACCATCTCTTCCTTGTGTAGGCTCTCACCTAACGGTGCACTAGGGTTTGTCTACGAAGTTCCATCTTTCTTTATTGCAGAAACTAGTCCGCACAACCTCCACTTTCGTTCTATTACTATCACCACCAAGATGGTGTTTGGGATAATCTAAATAAATATATTTTTTGACTTTTTACGAAAAAAATATGTAAAAAATTAGAGAGATAATGTGACCTAAAAAGGATTTAAAAAAAAAAGAAAAAGAAAAAACAAAGGGTACACTTTTATAGATTATGTCAAATAGTGTCTAAATATAAAAAAATATTTATAAAAAAAAAATCATAAAAAACATTTTTTATTAAAAAATATTTTTGATCCAAAGAAGCGAAACTTCAGTCTATATCGTGTCTTGATTTCTTTAGATATAATAAAGATATGAGTATCTATGATGTGTACCCAAAGTCAGGAAAGGGGTTGATAAAAAAATAAATAAAAAATAAAAGGAAGGGAAGGGAGAAAAAGAGTTATGTTAAGGATACCAAAAATTTTATTAAAAATTTGATCAAATATCTCATAGGTTTTACAGGATCTCACATGAGTAAGAGATTCACACCAATGTGAGATATTTAATTAAATATTTGATAAAATTTTTGAGGCCTTTGGTATTTGGGTGGGTGGATGGGGAATTGGAACACGCCATGTATCGTGTCTGAAATAGACCATGTATTGTGTTTGAATTGTATAGGTGCCAGACACAAATCATAGAGTGCAATAAGGGAAAATGCTTCGTCCCTTCAATTGAGGACCCCCACTAGCACTACCACTGACGTGGAAAGTCCCACATGAAAAGAGACTCACGCTTCATTTTCTCTCTCAAAACCCTATAATCTCTCTCCCTCTCTCCTCTTGATCCAAATCAGATTCCTCTTTGGCATCCTCTTACTTTCTTTCTCTAGAAACTGTCAAACCCACCACCACCACTACCACCATCGCCAGCAGCAGCAACCCCTTTTTCCTTTTTACCCGTCGACAGAGGGCTCTACCCCACCAAGCTCCCTATTCCTTCCCCTCTTTCCCTACCCCTCTTCTCTTCTTCTCTTTCTTTGCTTTCTATTTCTTCTCTCTTTCTCTCTCTTCCCACCTCGACCAAAAAGCTCCAACTTTTTGTTTCTCCTCTGTTTCTTGTATTGAAGCTCTGTCTGACGATGGAGGAAGGAGAAACTTGCCATGATTAACATGTTTCTCTACATGATTATATATATGCTTTGTTTCCCCATCTCTCTATATATTAATAATTATATATATATGCTTTTTACAATCTAAAAAATTAAAGGAAGAAGAAGAAGAGGAAAAGGAAGTGGATTTGTAAATTGAAAATTTTCTTATTTGATTTTTTTGTTAAACTGTTGTTGAATATAGCTTTGAGAATTCTAATTGTATAAACATGTGTCTATGTAATCATGATGAATGAGTTTCTTTCTAAACTTTTGATGGGTAATAAAAATAAAAAAAGTTGGTTGGCGAATGGTTTTTTTCGGTAATGGCGTCAGAATGATAGGAAAAGGAGCAGTGGTGGTCTTTATGAGACTTATTGAGTGGACGAAGATGGAGGAGAGCGAGAGATGCCAGAGATGGAGGAGAGGAAGGGGAGAGAGAGAGAGAGAGAGAGAGAGAGAGAGAGAGAGAGAGAGAGAAGAGGGTCGTGATGGGTTTGCGACGGTGATGGCGGCGCCGGTGGGTGGAGGGAGTTGTCGAAAAGGGATGAAACGGAGGATGCAAGAGAGGGAGTATGCGGGAGGATGCTAGAGCGAGAAAGAGAGAAGTCTAAGGGAGTGAGAAAGAATGTTTTTTTTCTTCATAGGTGCGTGTATCACACCTTCTTCCACTACAATTATTCTTCACATGCCCAGATCAGTTGACACATTAGTGGGGGTCGTAGGGGTCATATTTGTGTGGGGGTCTGTAGCGGGATTGGTGCAATAGGGACTAGAAAAGTAGGTGTTGTTAGTTCTCTTGTGTAGAGAGAGAGAGAGAGAGTTAGGAGTGGTTTGGAGACAAATTAAATAAGTAATTTATTTATTTATTTATTGTAAGTTGTCATTTTATTTGATTTATATATATATATATATATTTTTAGGAAGTCAAAAATTTATTAAATAAACAAACTCCAAACTAAACCTAAAAGAGTTTTTTGTCTCCTAAAAAAATTTGAAATGTTGAGTCTAGTACCTTCTCAATGAGTGGTTTTGCCCAATCCTTCCATTATTGCAAACGAAACTGTTAATTTAGCAAAGTAATAAATATGATATTAGACATAATATTATAATAACAACAAGAAGTAAATCATAATATGAATAAAAAGAAAATAAAAATCAAGATCCTGGTTGGTTTAGAGTTTTAAAAAGTAGTTTTATGAGTTTTCAATTTGTATTTTTATATTTTTAATAATTTTTTTAATATTTTAATCAATTTTTTGTACTTTTTAAATCCACTTAATTTTTATATAAAAATATTTTAAAAAATTCATTGAATATAATAACATACGAAAATGTATTAAGTTTTTATTTTCATTTTTGTATTTGGTGAAACTTTTAAAGTTTTTTTTTTCTTTTTCACAAATATTATACCTTTAAGTGTATCTAAAAAATAAAATAAAAAAATTGTATAAGATATTAAAAAATTCACCAAAAATAAAAAAAATTTAATTTTCTTAAAATTGTGTGACACCCCGAACGTTTTCGTTTGGGAACAGGCTAATTTAGTAACTTTTTGGCTATTTGGCTAAAATATGAGCTAAAAAAACTAGTATGTTTGGGATGACTTTTTGACTTTTTACGAAAAAATATGCAAAAAGTAGAGAGAAAAGAGAATCTTTGACTTTTTGGTATGGGTTGTTGGCTTTTTGGCTAATTTAGTAACTTTTTGACTTTTTGGCTAAAAAGGAGGGTTCCCAAACGAAGCGTACCACATAAATATTTAGAGTTATATATAATTATGGTTGCATGTGATGATAGACTATTAAATAAATAAATATATAAATCTAATTTGGCATTGGGCTATTAAATATAGGATTAATTAGAAATTATTTGGGGGCAAATTAACACATTCACGGAATTATAATACAAAAGTTAAAAATAGTAAATAAATAATAATATGGAATAATAATAGTAATATGTAAAGTAAAATAAAATAATTAATTTTACAATGCTAAATGATAAAATGTAATTTAATTTACATTAAGAACATTGAAAAACTTAACCCCAAAACAAATAAATAAATGTACAAACATTCAGGTTAGGCACCAAATCCCTACCATAACGGTACAGTGCCAGTCTCATACAGTCTATACAAAACAGAAACAGAAAGGGGGAATCTAAAACACCCCAAAGCAGCCTTAGCTTGAGCACACTTGGAACCTCGAGGTGAGGCACAATGATTGGCTTGACAAAAAAGGAGTTAACCCGACGCCTCTAGCATCGATCCGGTGCCTGAACACCTACATATAAATATAAACAGTAAGCTAAAGCCCAATAAATAACAGTTGTGTAAAGGAGTTAAGAATAAATGTCCTTTCAGTCATTTAGAAACCATAGCAGTTATATGTGGTACATCCAATAGCAAACAGTACAGTAGGTCTTAACAGACCGAACAGTTAGTTGATGGCTATCATATCAGTAAACCGTAGTGGTTCCAAACATGGGAACCGACAGAGATCTCTGTGATAGTAACAGTAACAGTAAATTGCTATGGATGCCACGGATACAGTTTACAAATAGGACAAACATTCATTCAGTAAGAAATATCATTTCAGAAAGCAGTACAGTTGATCATTCAGAAAATATTCATGATTGAACATATCTTTATAACATTGTTACTCACAGAGTACTGGGCTACAGAGAGGCTAGTGAGCGTCCTCGGATGCCAACCCTACACAGTTACAGAATAAACACACACTAAGTTACATACTTGGGAATCAATGACTTAGTCCCTATCTTGACTCAGTGTGGTTCTACATCAATAATCTCATTAAGATGCCTTAAACTAGGCCTAGGAATGCCTAGGATGAAATGAGGATGCAAAGATGTACTTTAAAACATTTTTCAAAATTTTCAGAAAACAGGGGTCTCGCTCGAGCGTGGCTTTCTACGCTCGAGCGGACATGTAGACAAAGGATCTCCACTCGAGCGTGACTTCCTTCGCTCGAGCGGACTGTAAACTCAAGCAAAAGTACTGGACGCACAAAAATCACGCTCGATGGGCACTCGATCCACGCTCGAGCGTGAGACTCAGGTCCTCGCTCGAGCATGAACTCTCCCGCTCGAGCGGACTGTAAACATATGAAAAGTACTAGATACACACATTTCACGCTCGAGCGTTACTTTCTCCGCTCGAGCGGGCTGCATGTACTCAGATTGTACGCTCGAGCGTGAAGTCCTACGCTCGAGCGTGGGTCCAAAATCTGGAATCTCCAGATTGAACCTCCATCTCAAATTCAACATTTAAAGCATCAAATCCGATCCTTTTGGGCTAATTTTTTGGAAAACACTTTAAAACTCATAATATGACATGTTTCAAAGATCAATTTGCAAAATCAAAGCCCAAAGCTAGTTCAATTAAACACAAATCCAAACAAAACTTCAAGAACATAATGTATATGTAACATACAAGTGTTCAATTGAAATCAAAGCTTCAAATACTTGATCAAATGAGTCAATTCATTCAAAAACATGATGAATTCATGGACCATAGCTAGAATATAGACATGCATGTGAGGATTTCCATGAAATCAACCTCAAAACTCAACAATGTAAACATGCATGCATGATTTAGCTCTTAATTCAATATTTTAAACCAATTCTAGACTCAACTCACTACTTTCTCATGGACCATGCAAAAAAACAACTTAAATACAAGCTCAAGAAGATGGTTCTCCTACCTTAGGTCTTGTCACGACCCAAACCCGCCCCTGTCGGTTTAGCACCGTAACCGGCCAGTAATCCGTGGATTACCAAAGGCCTCTAAACAGATTAGCAAATAGTAAGGGGTTGCGGAAGCAATAATACAAATAGACAAGGTCCAATGAGCTGTGATAACGTACGTGGGACAAAACATTTCAAAACTTATTTATATAAACATAAACATGCCAGTCCAGATACACAATGTTTACAAGGTATGTACAGAATGTACTTCCCAAGACCTGACTTTACAGAGCATACACAAAGACTAGCATGAATACAAAAACAGCCATATAACGAGACTTCAATCGGAACCTCCTCGGGAGGCACAACGGTTGGCTGACAAAAACAGGACAGAAGGCCGTCAATTCTGGCCCTGGTCACACATCGGCTCACCTACATACATAATATAAACTGTGAGCGGAAGCCCAGTGAATAATAACAGAGTAAAGGGGTTTTATGAATGATGTCCAGCACAAGTTAGGATCCAGTATTTAAATCAAAACATATTTAGACTTCAAAACAGAAATAGATGTAGATACACACTCATGTTCATAGTCAGATTTTGCATAAGATCATATGTGGTACACCCATTAGCTATCAGATTAATTTGGTCCGGAGACCCACATGCATAGTTGGTACCAACGACCATAAGGGTCTATATCTTGTGCGCAAGTAGCCATGATATTGTTACCCCCAAGCAAGGGCCACGTGCAGATTGGCCGCGGTATTGTTACCCCCGGGCGAGGGCCATGTGCAAATTGGCTGCAGTATTGTTACCCCCAGGCGAGGGCCACGTGAACTAAGGGTGCCACAAATACTTTTCAGAAAATTGGACATTCATTCATAATTCGTAAGATAGCATTTCAGAAAACAGATTATACCATATCAGTCAGAAAATACTTAAGTTAAACATAACTTTACAGAGTTATTACTCACAGTGGGCCTTGAGACAGACAGACGGAGTAACCTTGGTCAAGCGGTATGTGGCACGCGACCTACACAGCACATAACAGATGCACACTTGAAACACACGTTCTAATTGTACAAAACTTATTTCGTTGGCTCTTAGTGTGTTTCTAATCTCTTATCCTCATTATGGGGTCTTAAACATGGCCTAGGAATGCCTATGATGGAATGAGGATGCAAAAATACATTGAAAACCGTTTCTCAAATTTTGCTGAAGATAAGGTCTACGCTCGAGCGTGGCTTTCTCCGCTTGAGCGGACATGCAGACAATGAAGCTCTGCTCGAGCATGGACTTCCCCGCTCGAGCGGACTGCAAACTTATGAAAAAGTGTTGGATGCATGAAATTTGCGCCCGACGGGCGCTCGACCCCCGCTCGAGCGTGTGACACAGACCCTCGCTCGGGCGTGGCTTCCCCTGCTCGAGCGGACTGCAAAACACACAAACTTCTGGGTATACGCATTTCACGCTCGAGCGTGACTCTCGCCGCTCGAGCGGAAGTGCATGTACTCAGGCTTCACGCTCGAGCGTGAAAGTCCTCGCTCGAGCGTGGGTCAAATTTCTGGAAAATCCAGATTGACCTCCAAGCATGAAACTCGACCTTCAACCATCCAAAACTCATTTTTCTGGGCCAAATCTTTGGAAAACACTTAATAACTCATAGAACAACATGTTTGAAGAATCATTTCAAGAAATCATGGCCCAAGAGCAACCCAATTTGTGCAAAATCAACATGAACTTTATGAATATGCCATCAATTTAACATGCAAGGACCTCTTTGAATTCAAACCTTCCAAAACATAACCAAACTTAATAATTTGATGGAAAACAAGTTGAATGGCTATAATGTGAGTGAAATTGACACATGCATGGAAGAAATCTTAGAACTCCAACTCAAAACATGGAAATTTATGCATGCATGCATGGATTCCTTAGAAGGACAACTCAAGTGCTATGAATTACACATGCATATATATATTGAGCTTCAATTCACCAATCTTAGCTTAAACCTAACATGAGTCCATTTAATTCACTAGAATTCTTACATTAATAAATCAATGTCATAATCAATAGGGTGAATGCCTACCTCAAGTCTTGAATTCCTCGATATGAAGGCTCTATTATGCAAATCCTTCTATTTCTCCTAAACCCCAAGCAAAACCCTTGTTGAATCCAACTTCCCTTCAACTCTCCCTCTCTCTCTTACGTTTGCATCAGAGGAATGGAGGAGTGCAATGAAACTGTGAACTAGTGGAGTCTAAATGGTCCATAAGTGGTAATTGATCAAAAAGTAAATAAATAACATTATTTTAATCTAGTTTAATCGTTCCGAACCAAATTTTAATTAACCCTACCTTAAAATTCTATAAATCCTAACTAGCACATAACACAAGCCGATTTCTGATTCAGACGCCGATAAGGCTCTCAATTCGTGAACCGAAATTAAAATATGAACATATCTTTCTACGCTTAACAGATAAAAATACAAAGGTGATGCAATACTCATGCAATTTAGTTCCAAATCCTTCCTAAATTATTGTTAGGCTTAACTAAGCACGAATTAACGTTAATCTGGGGTCGGGGTTATTACATTCTTCCCCCCTTAAAAGAGTTTGGTCCCCAAACTCGAATTACCTTCATTCTGGGAGAACATCAGGTTCAATGGAAACAGTTCCGGATATCTTTTCATCATATATTCTTCTGTTTCCCAGGTTGCATAGGTTCCTCTGTGATTTTGCCAATCAACTTTCACCAACGGTATTTCTTTATTTCTCAGTCTTTTGATCATCCGATTCACAATCTGAATAGGTCTTTCCTCGTAGGTGTAATCGTCTTTCAAAAGTACGTGTGTTGGCTCAATGACGTGGAGTGAATCCCTTAAGTACTCTCGAAGCATCGATACATGAAAGACGTTATGCATATGTTCCATTATTGGAGGCAAGGCTACCCGATACGATACCGGATTGATCTTTTCGAGGACTTCATAAGGTCCAACATATCTTGGCGCCAACTTGCCCTTAACACCAAACTGAGTTTGACCTTCATCGGGGTCACCTTTATGAACACATGGTCCCCAACTTCATATTCTCTATCTCTTCTTCGGACATCAACATAGCTTTTCTGCCGACTCTGTGCAGTTTTCAGGCGTTGCTGGATCAGTTTCACTTTCTCGGTTGTTTCTTGCACAAGTTCCGGTCCCAACAAAGGTCTATCACCTACTTCAGCCCAACGTATCGGAGAACGACATTTTCTTCCATACAAAGCTTCGTAAGGAGCCATTTCAATGCTTGAATGGTAACTGTTGTTGTACACAAATTCAGCAAATGGCAAGTAGGTCTCCCAATTCCCCTAGAAGTCTAACACACACATTCTGAGCATATCCTCAAGAGTTTGGTTCGTTCGTTCAGTTTGGCCATCTGTCTGTGGGTGATAGGCACTGCTCAGTCTCAATTCAGTCCCCAAAGCCTGTTGCAAACTCTGCCAAAATCTCGATACAAACTTTGAGTCCCTATCAGACACAATAGACACTGGCACTCCATGCAATCTCACAATTTCAGTCATATAGATATTGGCCAATTTATCAGCGTTATAAATAGTTTTGACAGGCAGAAAATGGGCAGACTTAGTTAAATGGTCAACTACAACCCAGATAGAGTCCATACATCGAGAAGAACGAGGCAATCCCACAATGAAGTCCATGGTAATGTGCTCCCATTTCTATTCCGGTATTGGGAGTGGTTGTAGTAAACCAGCGGGTCGTTGATGTTCAGCTTTAACCTGTTGGCAATGTAGACATCTAGCCACAAAGTCCGCAATACTCTTTTTCATTCTAGGCCACCAAAAATTCTGTTTCAAATTATGATACATTTTCGTGTTCCTCGGATGCGTAGCAAACTTACTACTGTGAGCTTCAGTCATAACACATTTTCTCAAATCATAACAATCGGGTACACAAAGTCGGTTTTGAAATTTCAGCACATCATTCTCAAACACAAATCCTGGCCTCGGCTTTGAATTAAATTCCTCCATGATCTTTTTCAAGCATTCATCTTCACATTGTTTCTGTTTGATCTCGTCAAGAATTGTAGGTTGAGCGGAAATAGCAGTTAACAACGCAACTTGTTCTAGGTCATTCAGCAATTCTTTCCGGTTGGATAACAGACATGACAAACTTCCCATTGATTTTCGGCTCAAGGCATCCGCTACGGTATTAGCTTTCCCTGGATGGTACAAGATCTGCAAATCGTAATCTTTGATTAACTCTAACCATCGCCTCTATCTCATGTTCAATTCCTTTTGGGTAAAGAAGTATTTCAAGCTCTTATGGTCGGTGTACACCTCACAAGTTACCCCATACAAGTAGTGACGCTAGATTTTCAAAGCAAACACCATAGCTGCTAACTCAAGATCATACGTTGGGTAATTCTTTTCATGAGGTCAGAGTTGTCTAGAAGCATAGGCAATCACTTTTCCGTTTTGCATTAATACACACCCCAAACCTTTGTAGGAAGCATCACTGTACACTTGAAACCCATCAATACCATTAGGCAAAGTTAAGAATGGTACAGTCACTAACCTGGTTTTCAATTCTTGAAAGGCTGTCTCTCTTTGTTCGTTCCAGTCAAATGGCACGTTTTTCTGAGTTAACTGGGTCAATGGCATGGCAAGCTTGGAAAAGTCTTTTACAAATCTCCTGTAGTAACCTACAAATCCTAGAAAACTTCTAACTTTCGTCACATTTGTCAGTCTAGGCCAATCTATAATAGTGTAGACACCCCATTTTTGACCGACCTTAAGACTCAGACGTCGCCGATTGACCGCTCGGTGATGATGCATATTGTGCTCGTTTTGAGGTCATAGAGTCTCGGCTGAGAGCCTTGCCTCCGGACTTCGAGACTCTTTTGTGCTTTGCCTCGGTTTGCGAACCAGGTCCTGTTTTCTTTGTTTTCTCTTCCCAAAGGGAGGGAGAGGTCTCGAAGACCATCTCTCAGTGGCCGTAGGGTACGTTTCGTGGTCGTAGGCCACTATTCCCGTTTGGAGACCAGTTTTCGGTTTTCGGAGCCGTCGGCCGTGCGCTTCGGTTCGGGACCGCTTAACTTTCTCCGTTTGCTTCGATTTTTGGCACACACCTTGTTCCCTCTCCCTAGAGGGACACTGTGGCCCGGGAGACCACCTTTGTGATCCCACGCCACCTCCGGTGCCTAACAGCCTGTTTTCGGGGCACCCGGCTGTGCGTTTTGGCCCCCGAACCTTCGTTTTGCATCGGTGTGGGTTCATTTTTGGCATGGACCCTAGTTTCTTTGTTAGGAAGGTGGTACTATGGTGGGAGACCACCTTTTCTTCTTGGAGACCACCTTTCTCTTCGCCGCCCGGTTTTCTTGTTAGAGAGCTGGTCTCCCTCACTTTTGGGCCACAATTTCTGGTCTCCCATACCACCACTGAGTTGCATTCACCTGGGAGACCACCAATCTTGGTAGGCCGACCACCTTTTTTGCTTGACCCTTTTGACCCCTTGGTCTCCCTCACTTTTGAGCCACAATTTCTGGTCTCCCATACCACCACTGAGCTGCATTCACCTGGGAGACCACCAATATGGGTAGGCCGACCACCTTTTCAGCTTGAACTTTTTGACCCCTGGTCGGTCGACCAGGGGGAGTGGTTGGCCGACCACCTAAACTGGTCGGCCAGCCTTCTGCTTTTTTATCTCAATGAGTTGAAGCCAGCTGTGTCAGCTGGAAGCCTCAGAATGCATCCTCCATACACGTGTATGGAGGATGTTTAAGCTAGCTTTTAAGCTTCTTTGAGAAGCTTTAGATCTTCTCCTCTATAAAGGGAAGGGCTCTCTTCCATTGCTAGGGTTCAGAAAATTGCTAAGGCTCATGCATACACTCTCTCTTTGTATCTCTCCCATTTAGCTTCAAAGGTTGAAGTTCTTGGCCCCATTGCACTACACCTCTTAGCCTAACCTCTCCATCATCCATCCAAGCACCTTGGAGCTCATTTTTAGAGGTTGAAGACTTGCTATCTTGGTCCAGAAGTTGCTGGTTCCTTTGGCTACAAGGGTAACACTCCATTTCCCTCTTTTTGACATTGTTTTGCTTCATAGTTTAGCTTTATTTGCAAGCATATTTAGGCTTTGTCATAAACTGAAAAAAGTCTTTTTTTGAGCTTCTAAACATGTTTTCTTAAGGCCATTTTTCTATTGGGGGTCATCTACCCCCTTGCATGCTTTATTTCCTCTTGTTTTGAGCTATGCATTAGAGCATTTGTGTTGGCCTTGGTTTAGCCTTTTAGCCACTGAAATCCAGCAGATTTTCAGTGGCTAACATGTGTTTTTGAGCCTCAAAATCAGAGAGGGGTGACCCTCTCACCTCTTGTTTTGTTTACTAGCTTTGTTGGCCTTACAAAGGAGCCCATATTTTCACACTTCTTGAGCATATTTCAGGCCATTATTTGTGAGTTTTATGACCTGCATGAACTCTGTCCAGAGTTTTTTTCGCCATGTTAGGTGTCTATTATGCATGTGTAGAGCAATCCTCTTCAAGGCCTTCCAAAGGGGCCTTTACTTGCATGCTTCCTAGACTCATTTCAGGCCCTTTTCAGTGAGTTTTAGGGCTCTCATAACCTCTGTCCAGAGGTAGTTTTTCCATTTTGTGTGTCTATCATACATGTGTAGAACAACCCTCTCATTGGCCTTTCAAAGGAACACTTCATTCTAACATGTGTTGACTAAGTTTCAGTGGGTTTTTGGTCATATTTTGGCATGACATACTTCTGTTTTTGGCTGGTTTGGTGAGCTCTCATGCGCTTCAGATAGTTGTAGTGCAAATCATGGTTCACTAGCTTATTTTGCATGCTTTGTTGACCCTTGATTTTAGCACTTTTTGGCCTTGCCTTAAACTGATTTTGTGCATGTTTTGGAATGCCTTAGCTCTGTTTTTGGGTCTCATGGCCGAATGATGCTTGTTTTGCATGCTTGTAGTTCAATACACTTGCCTAGCTTTGAGATTTGAGGTCTATTACATGCATATACTGAGGTGTCTTCATGCTTTGGGGTCATTTTGCATCATATTTCAAAGCCTATGTGAATGCCATATCCTCATTTTTTCTCCTCTTTAAGTGTGCTTGAGAGTTGTGCATGAATGTCTTGTTTTCGGACCATTGAATGAGCTTCATTTCCATGCACTTTGAACCATCATTTTGGGCCATTTTCCCACTGTTTCAGACCTGCCTAGGGTCTATTTGGGGTTGGTTTTGCCATTCGTGCATTGCTTTGTGTACCTCTAGTGTAATGCACTTCACTAGTTTCGGTATTCGGGCCATCTAGCATGCATTGGGTAACATATTTGCATGATTCGGGACCATTGTACATCATATTTCAGAGCTGGAAAATGTATGCTTGTATGCCATATTTCATCCTTTTCCATGCTTAGTTAGAGTTGCATGTTGTGCCTTAGGATCGGTCCATTGCATTCGTGCATGCTTGCATGTATTTCGGTTGTCTCATTTTCATCATATGGCCACTGATGTGAGTGTGGCTGAGGTCCACTCATATTGGTGTAAGTCCATCTTGCATTTGTATATGCCATTTAGTTCATGTGCGCATGATAGTCTTCGTAAGTGCATTGTGTATGTCATGTTATGTCACGTGCATTGTGTATGCCATTTTAGCCCATAGCATTGTGTATGCTAGGTTGCATGTTAGTCGCATTGTGTATGCCATCTCATCGCTTTGTGTTTGGAGTAGGGTTAGTCCAAACACGGGAAACGAGGGTCGTTTCGTACTCCAAGTGACAAAACGTGTCTCAATTCTCAGTCGCCGACACTCCAAATTACCCATGATGGAGTTTAGGCCTTGTTATGCTTATATGTGCATTCATTTCACATTGAGTCGTGCAACTCGACTCCTCGGCCATCATGCATCGAGATGCGTGATTGGTGGCATGAGGATCGATGACTACACTCCCTAGAGCTTATGCAATGATGAGGAGAGTAATCATGCATACATATGTTGAAAATACTTTGCCATGCCCCTTTCTTGCTCTCTGTTGCAGCAAACCAGAAACCAGCAGCCTTCTAGTGCTTTGTACAATATTCCGGGATCAATTGCGAACAGAGGCAAATTGGGGTATCGCAAGGAATTTCCTGACGAGGTGACTCGAGCATGCTGCATCTTTCATCATTCGGAACAGAGCTGAGGCAGTCCATTTTATAGCTTGCATGCTAGTTTATTCGCTTTCCTAGTTAATTTGTTAATTAATTAGGGTTTTGTAATATTTAATTAGCTAGAGTAGTTAATTATTTATTCGGACTGTATTATTTATTCGGACCCTCCGAGCGAGGGCAATTGTGTAATAAGTGTGCGTGTGTGTGATGTATGTCTTCCAATCCCACGTCTTTCTCCCTTTTATTTACCAGCTTATGATGGTTAGTTTAGGGCATGTTTCAATTAGCATACTTATGCTCGCATGTTTGCATCCATTCATCTGTCTTGCATGCATCGGGCTCAGCGCATCATACTAACTGCATTGTATTTCAATTTCAAGTTGAATACGTGTTAGCTATAGCATCATCATATGCCATCTTAGAATAGCCGAGCCTATCTTAGTTGCATTCTTGTATGTGTTGCATTAGGCATGTTAACATGAACTAGGATCATGCATTGATTACTAACTAGTTTCTGTTTTGGCTCGGAGTACTCGGTAAGTGTTTATGCTTTAGCATCCTTGCATGCGTGTGAGTGACTGCCATGATAGCATGTTTACCATGAGCCTAACTGCTTATGTGATATACCTGCCTGAATGCCTGTGGGTGAATGTTGGATTATCTGAATTGGAATAATGCATTGATTGTGAGTTTTAAGCCCACTTGAGAGTGGCAAATCATCTTGTTTTCTAAGCCCACCTGAGGGTGGCAAATTCGCATTTTAGCCTACTTGCGAGTAGCAAACCGTTTCAAAAGCAAACATGAGGTGTTTTGTTCCAATTCAGGCGATCCAATCTATACTTGTATGCTGTGTGCATTACGTAGTAAATCTAGGCTAATAACCGGAATAAGAGCACATAATGTTTTCAAAACTTAATATCATGGTTAGTAGAGGCCGATCTTTGATCGGGCGAGCGGGGGTGCTCACGAAGTGACCTTCCCCAATCGTACCCAAGTTCCCGAGCCGAGGCAACTTTGGTGATGACGGACACGTGGCCTTAGGCAACGAGTCAGGTTTCCTAAATTCCCCCAAAATAAATATTTAGGTGGCGATTCTGTATCTGGCAAAGTAGTCCATGTTTGGCACTTCTTTCAAAAAAATCTGTTTTCAAAAATGATTTGCCGGATTTGGACTCTTTGATGATTCATTGGCCTTGCATTGCACTCTGCAAGATTAGATACAGGACCGTGACATTGAGTCCTGAACTGTAGTGAGCCCAAATGAACAAAACGGGAGATTTCCTCCCGGGACGTTCGGGGACGTCTACAAATAGCTTTAATTTTCTGAGGGTCAACGGAAACTCCATCCTTGTTGATTACATGTCCCAAAAATGCCACACTGTCAAGCTAGAATTCACACTTGGAAAATTTAGCATACAATCTCTTCTCTCTCAAAATCTGCAAGGTAGTCCTCAGGTGGTTCTCATGTTCCTCTCTGTCTTTAGAATAAATCAGAATGTCATCGATAAACACAACAATAAATTCATCAAGCTATTGTTTGAAAACCCTATTCATTAGGTCCATAAAAGCTGCAGGTGCATTTGTTACTCCAAAAGGCATTACCAAGAATTCATAATGTCCATATCTAGTTCTGAATGCAGTTTTCTCTACGTCTTCTGCCTTAACTTTTAACTGGTGATAACCTGACCTGAGATCAATTTTAGAGAACACTTTGGCTCATTGAAGTTGATCAAACAAATCATCTATTCGGGGTAATGGATATTTGTTCTTAATGGTCACTTTGTTCAATTCTCGGTAATCGATACATAACCTCAAAGACCCATCTTTCTTTTTGACAAATAATACTAGAGCACCCCAAGGTGAGGTACTCGGACGAATGAATTTCTTGTCTAAGAGTTCCTGTAGTTGAGTTTTCAGTTCTTTCAGTTCAGAAGTTGACATCCTATATGGAGTCTTGGAGATGAGCTGTGTTCCAGGTGTTACATCAATGGTGAATTTTATTTCCCTATCAATTAAGTCCCCAGGTAGGTCATTTGGAAATACATCGGGAAATTCAAGAGCAACCGGGATAGTTTCTACCGTAGTTCCGTTAGATGGTGCAGTCAGTATACAACACAAGTAACCCCTACATTCCTTCATAAGCAGTTTTCTGGCTTTCAAAGTTGAAATCAGATATGGGGGAGGAACTACCCCATTCCCAGCAAAAGTAAATTCAGGCATACCCGGTGGTCTAAACACAACAGATTTACTTGTACAGTCAATGGTAGCATAGTATTTAGTCAACCAGTCCATTCCCAAAATACAATCAAAGTGATCAATGTTCAAGGGTAATAAATCAACATATAACATCACATCGCCAATCATAATATCACATGCTAGATAGACATGAGCACACATCATAGAATCCCCAGACGATGTAGATACAGATAACACATATGTCATACGTTCTAGTGGTCTAGTCAATTTTCGAGAGAAAGCATGCGATACAAAGGAATGTGTAGAACCAGAATCTATCAGTACATATGCATTTTGAGAACATACAGAGAGTGTACCTGACACCACAGTATAGGTGTTTGGTACGTCACCAGGCACTAAGGCGAACACTCTCCCTTGCCTCAATGTTTCATTATTTGCATTCCCTCTAACATCGGTCCTCGCATTTGGTCTTGCTACGGAAGCAGATCCGGTGGAACTTGTCATAGGGCGGTTAACCTTGTTGAATCTCATCGGGCAATCCCTCACCATGTGGCCAGTCTTGCCACAGCGAAAACACGCACCTGATGCTCGATAACGAGCACCTCTGCGTTTCTTTCCGCAGTCGGGGCAGTTTGGAGTAAATCCGCTACTTTGGCTAGAGCTGCTGGAGGATCCTGCATTTTGCCTCTTCGAAACTGACCGGCCTTTCTTGAAACTGAATCCGGTCCTCTTTCCTCTCCATTCTGTTGTTGGTGTTGTAGTTTGTCTCTTAGCTGCTATTGTGGCCTCTGCCATCAATGCCCTGTCGAGTACCTCCACCTAAGTAGGTAATTTTAGGACACCCACTCAGTCAAATATTTCCAGGTCCAGCCCTTCCTCAAACTTCCGTGCTTTCTTGTAATCAGTATCCACCATATGTGGAGCAAAACGTGCCAATTCAGTGAATTTGGCTTCATACTCTGCTACGACCATTCTTCCCTGTTTAAGTTCTTGAAACTCGGATACCTTCCGATCCCTGAAGCATTGGGAAAAATATTTATCATAAAAGATTGCATTAAACTGTGCCCATGTCATATTCTCATTGCCACTTCGAATCAGTAACCACCACCTTCGGGCTTCATCTTTTAGAGTATAGGTGGCTAGGAGGACTTTCTGAGTTTCAGAACAAGGAAATACTTCATACAATTTTTCCATTTCAAGCAACTACGTCTCAGCTTTCAAAGGTTCAATTCCACCATAGAACGTCAGCGGTTTCATTTTCATGAATTTCTGTGTCAGATTGATGATGTCATTATTATCTGCTTCAGCCTGTGTTGGTGGAGGCGGAGGGGGCAAAGGTTGTTGTCTCTATTGTTGTGTCAAAGTTTCAGTCAATGCTGCTAACATCTATTCCATTCGGCCCATGCGAGCCTTTGAAGATTCATTTTCACCACTTCCCCTTGCATTCTCCATCTTACTATACAGACATCAAATGATAATAAACACAGGCATAATCTTATTCATTTCCTTCAATTCATTTGCTCAAAATTACATTCAGTTTTCATATTCAGTTGCATTACCACACACTCATACATGCAGATGGAATGCCCCTAACTCTTACTAGGACATCCTAAGCTCATACGGACCTATGTGTGCGGTAGAACACGTGCTCTGATACCACTCTGTCACGACCCAAACCCGCCCCTATAGGTTTAGCACTGTAACCGGCCAGTAATCCGTGGATTACCAAAGGCCTCTGAACAGATTAGCAAATAGTAAGGGGCTGCGGAAGCAATAATACAAATAGACAAGGTCCAATGAGCTGTGATAACGTACGTGGGACAGAACATTTCAAAACTTATTTATATAAACATAAACATGCCAGTCCAGATACACAATATTTACAAGGTATTTACAGAATGTACTTCCTAAGACCTGACTTTACAGAGCATACACAAAGACTAGCATGAATACAAAAACAGCCATATAACGAGACTTCAATCGGAACCTCCTCGGGAGGCACAACGGTTGGCTGACAAAAACAGGACAGAAGGCCGTCAACTCTGGCCCTGGTCACACGCCGGCTCACCTACATACATAATATAACCTGTGAGCGGAAGTCCAGTGAATAATAACAGAGTAAAGGGGTTTTATGAATGATGTCCAACACAAGTTAGGATCCAGTATTTAAATCAAAACATATTCAGACTTCAAAACAGAAATAGATGTAGATACACACTCATGTTCATATTCAGATTTTGCATAAGATCATATGTGGTACACCCATTAGCTATCAGATCAATTTGGTCCGGAGACCCACATGCATAGTTGGTACCAATGACCATAAGGGTCCATATCTCGCGCACAAGTAGCCATGGTATTGTTACCCCCAGGCAAGGGCCACGTGCAGATTGGCCGCGGTATTGTTACCCCCGGGCGAGGGCCACGTGAACTAAGGGTGCCACAAATACTTTTCAGAAAATTGGACATTCATTCATAATTCGTAAGATAGCATTTCAGAAAACAGATTATACCATATCAGTCAGAAAATACTTAAGTTAAACATAACTTTACAGAGTTATTACTCACAGTGGGCCTTGAGACAGACAGACGGAGTAACCTTGGTCAAACGGTACGTGGCACGCGACCTACACAGCACATAACAGATGCACACTTGAAACACACGTTCTAATTGTACAAAACTTATTTCGTTGGCTCTTAGTGTGTTTCTAATCGCTAATCCTCATTATGGGGTCTTAAACATGGCCTAGGAATGCCTAGGATGGAATGAGGATGCAAAAACGCATTGAAAACCATTTCTCAAATTTTGTTGAAGATAAGGTCCACACTCGAGCGTGGCTTTCCCCGCTCGAGCGAACATGCAGACAATGAAGCTCCGCTCGAGCGGACTGCAAACTTATGAAAAAGTGCTGGATGCATGAAATTCACGCTCGACGGGCGCTCCACCCCCGCTTGAGCGTGTGACATAGACCCTCGCTCGAGCGTGGCTTCCCCCGCTCGAGCGGACTGCAAAACACACAAACTTCTGGGTATACGCATTTCACACTCCAGCGTGACTCTTGCTGCTCAAGCGGAAGTGCATGTACTCAGGCTTCACGCTCGAGCGTGAAAGTCCTCGCTCGAGCGTGGGTCAAATTTCTAGAAAATCCAGGTTGACCTCCAAGCATGAAACTCGACCTTCAACCATCCAAAACTCATTTTTCTGGGCCAAATCTTTGGAAAACACTTAATAACTCATAGAACAACATGTTTGAAGAATCATTTCAAGAAATCATGGCCTAAGAACAACCCAATTTGTGCAAAATCAACATGAACTTTATGAATATGCCATCAATTCAACATACAAGGACCTCTTTTAATTCAAACCTTCCAAAACATAACCAAACTTAATAATTTGATGGAAAACAAGTTGAATGGCTATAATGTGAGTGAAATTGACACATGAATGGAAGAAATCTTAGAACTTCAACTCAAAACATGGAAATTTATGCTTGCATGCATAGATTCCTTAGAAGGACAACTCAAGTGCTATGAATTACACATGCATATATGTATTGAGCTTCAATTCACCAATCTTAGCTTAAACCTAACATGAGTCCATTTAATTCCCTAGAATTCTTACATTAATAAATCAATTTCATAATCAATAGGGTGAATGCCTACCTGAAGTCTTGAATTCCTCAATATGAAGGCTCTATTATGCAAATCCTTCTATTTCTCCTAAACCCCAAGCAAAACCCTTGTTAAATCCAACTTCCCTTCAACTCTCCCTCTCTATCTCAAGTTTGCATCAAAAGAATGGAGGAGTGCAATGAAAATGTGAGCTAGTGGAGTCTAAATAGTCCATAAGTGGTAATTGATCAAAAAGTAAATAAATAGCATTATTTTAATCTAGTTTAATCGTTCCGAACCGAATTTTAATTAAACCTACCTTAAAATTCTATAAATCCTAACTAGCACATAACACAAGCCGATTTCTGATTCAGACGCCGATAAGGCTCTCAATTCGCGAACCGAAATTAAAATATGTACAGATCTTTCTACGCCCAACAGATAAAAATACAAAGGTGATGCAATACTCATGCAATTTAGTTCCAAATCCTTCCTAAATTATTGTTAGGCTTAACTAAGCACGAATTAACGTTAATCTGGGGTCGGGGTTATTACAGATCTTCAATTTCAAGTCTAGAAGCTCAAATGCAATCCTCTCTTCAGTTTTTCCAAGTTCAAGCAAGAATTCCTAGTTGAAACCAATTTCTCTCACTCTTCCTCTCATACGGTTTAGGCTCAAGAAAAGGGCTAAAGAAATGTTGTGTCTAAGTGTGTAGTTCAAGCCTCAAGATGTTAATAAAAGTGGCCCACTAGATGGCATTTTGGTAATTAATGCAACTAATGTAATTCAACATTATTTAATCTAATTTAATCGTTCCGAATCACATTTAAATTAAATCTACCATAAAATCACATGAATTCCTATTAGCATAAAACACTAATCAGTTTCGGATTCGGCCGCCGATAAGGCCTTCAATTTGCAGTTTAAAACATAAAACATGAACAGATCATTTAGCAGCCAAACAGATAGACTTGCATTTAAACTAATACATTCAATCAATCAGTTCCGAATTTCAGTCAGATCAGTTACTTAACATGCTTAATCACAGTTTAACACTAATCAGTGGTATATCAGTAAATAGTGGCGAGGGTTGTCACACCAACAATGACAAGACATCTTAGTCCTGAGCAATTCTTCAACTTTGTACTTGAAAAATAGTTAACAACATGGGATGAACAACAAAATCCAGTAGAGATCTCATTGATTCTAAACAATAACAGTACATAGATAGCTATGATCATGAATACTAAAAGTTATAATTATATGTGTAATGTGACTTTTGTATTCAAACTATACATACATAAATATATTATTTCTTAAGAGATTCCATCCTTCATCATTTCAGAAAAAAATAAAAATAAAAATCTAACTTCCTGATCCTCGTACTCACCAATTTCAATTTAAGGACATTTCTCAATCTAAATCCCATCTCAAATGCCATATGTACATTAACCAATTTCGCATTTCTATAATTTGTCTTTTATTTCCAGAATTGATTCACTGTTAATCCTTTGCACCCTTGTGCTACTCATTTATATCAAACAATAATCCAATTATCATCGAACTCAGCAATCATCTCACGACGGTACTCCAACTATTTTCATAACACATATGTTCATCAACAACTATCTCTTTAGATATATGCAAATTGACAATCAAATAAACTTGAGGACTCACTAAATCTCACATCACCACTGTAGTCCTACCGAGCCCCACGTCTGCTTGCTTTATCGATTACTAGCCTGAAGGAACGCATGACCTCTACATAGCACAACCTGTTTTACCGGACGCTAACCAGAAGGAACGCATTACTTCTATATAGTACATCCACCCACTTTACCAGTTGTTAGCCGAAAGGATCGCATTACCTCCATATAGCACAATCACATTTCACAACACAAGTATCTCAAATTCATTCTATTCACTCTTATCTATTATGCAATTGGACTATTCAATCAATAACACATAAGGTTTCATATCAACCTATTTCTCATCAATACTACAACAAACAATACCATCCTCCACCAATCGCCAATGACAAAACCTCTAGACAAAAGGACTCAAATCTCTTATAGGAACAATATAATTCTCATAACAATTCCATGTTTGATTTAACCATTTCCAGTCATCAATAGTTTCGGCATAAAGTAAATTTCAAGATCATTACGTATTTCCCTGCGTCTTCAAATTTCCTGTTACAAGTTCACAACAATTAATTGTAAAATCATTATCCTTTCTTCGTTTATTTATATTCTACTATTTCAAAATTTTGATTTCATTAACTGAAATTCCCAACATGTTCGGTATGGTTCCATTACATGACAACCCATCCATTTCCTTTCTATTTCAACTTCACAGTAACCAATACGGCTCGATAAGTATGATCAACTTACCTCATTCTCAAATTATTAAAACAACAATTAAAATTATGCTTTTTAATCAAATCACCACAATGATGTTCTAAATTCGTGTAAGTCTCAATAATTATATAATTATCAATTCTTCTCTAGCTTCTGGAATATTTAATTAAAAATTAGGGCTTTTACGTAAACTCATCATAAACATGTTTTATTATCTCAAAATTTCATAATCAATAGTGAATCATTAGATAAGCTCTCAAAATCCAAAAGTCCTAATTCAAAATCCACATGCCTTTCAAAAATCTCTTTACAAATCATGTTTCTTATGCAATAATAAAATATCACATATCTATTTATAACAAAGTATTGAAGAGAATCAAAGAAATCCATACCTCAAGATATGAGTAAGAAGATGAAAAGATGAAGAGTGTAAGTCCAAGCCAACAAACCCTCATAGCTTTAAGATCCTCCAAGAATCCTTCACGAATAGCAAGCTCTCTTCACAAAACTCTCTCAAATCTCTATCCCACTAACCACTCAAGAAAAACCCAAACAACCAAGGCTAAGGTTAAGACACCAAGGTCTCTACAATGGAAAAAGAAGAATTTTAAAGGGGGGAAAAACAGAGATAAGTCTCATGACTTGCACAAAAAAAAAAACAAAAAAGAAAAGAAAAAAGATGGACTATTTTTCTCTTCTTCTTTCTTTAGGGTTGTTTGGGATGTCCTAAATAAGTGCACTTTTTGACTTTTTAAACTAAAAAGTTGAGGAAAAAATATGGTTATTTGAGTTAACTTTTTGACTTTTTATGAAAAAATATATATTAAAAAATTATATAAATTAGTGTGTAAGAAAAAATTAGAATTAAAAATTATGCAGTTATAATTTTTAATTTTTGATAAATAGTAATAACTTTTTAACTTTTTGAATAATTTTTTAACTTTTTAATTTGTCAAACTTGACCTTTGTACAGAGGAAGGACACCAGACAAAATGAATGGGAAGGAGCTATATTTGCGGAGAAGTAGATCCAAGCCTAGGGAGGCAAAAATGGAGTCCGGATCTTCTGCCATACATTCCTGCAATACATTCCTGCCATGGTAAAAAATGACGTCGTTTTTGACCATTTTTTTTTTGTTTTTCAAAAAAAGATTTCCTTCTTTCCCTCATTTTCTCCTTCTCTGAGTCGTGTTTCCCCCCTTTTCTGAGTCATGTTTTCCCCCTTCTCTGAGTCGTCCTTCCCCCCTTTTCTCTTTCTCTGTATCGTCTTCTTCGCCTTTGCACCATCTATCTGAGTCAGTGAACCCTAGCAGAGAGATAGAGGCATCGTGAGAGGCGACTGAAAAGGCGGAGTGAGGCATTGACGCGAAAGAGATGGAGGAGCAGCGCGATGGTGAGTCCGGCGGCGATGCGATGGCGGGAAGGCCACATTGCGGCGATAGGGAGGTGTATTTCATCATCTTGCTGTTATATATATATATATATATATATAGATTTGTTTCAGATTTACCCATTTTAGTTTGATTCATAGAAAAATGTTATCTTGCTGTTATATATATATATATATATATATGTATATATGTATAGATTTTTTTTTAGATTTTAACCCATTTCAGATTGATCCATAGATGGTTGTTATTGATTCACAAATTAAAATCTGTATGTGTTGGGGATTCATAGATATATATGTATATATGTATATATGCATATATGGTTGTTATTGTTTGTTTCAGATTTGTTATGATATATATGTATATATGTATAGATGGTTTATTAACCCGTTTTAGATTTTAATCTGTTGCCTAGGTTTAATCTGTTAATTCAAATCCTGATTTTAATATTTTTTATTCAGATTAATTCAAATTTGATTCAGATTAATTCAAATTCGATTCAGATTTTAATTCAAATTGATTCAAATTTGATTCAGATTAACCCATTTCAAATTGATTCATATTTGATTCAGATTTTAATCTGTTAATTCAAATTCAGATTTTTGAAATCAATTAATTCAAAATTTTTCATATGAAATGGGTTTAGTAACTGAAACGGGTTCAGTCAGTGAAGTAAGTCAGATTTTTTCATATGCAATTTTATGTTCTACATATATAGTTAATCACATTGATCTATTTTCAGATTCATAAATTTAGTTGTGGATTCATATAAATATATGGTTTATATATATGAATTGTAGGTAAATGTGATTTATATATATGAATGTGGTTTATATATATGAACCTGCAATTAAGTATAAATGTGGTTTATATATATGAATTGTAGGTAATGGAAGAAAATAATATTGTTGATGATTGTGGTTGGAAGCCGAAAGTGGGAATGCCATTTGACTCTGAACAAGCCGCATATGACTTTTACAATACGTATGGGGGAAAGGTGGGCTTTAGTATTAGGAAGGCATATGCAAACAAGAACAGACAGACGAAGGAGATAACATCATGCATGTTTGTATGTTACAAAGAGGGAAGTCGGGGTATTGACAAACGAGATCCACTTGTCAAAAATCCAAGACAAGAGGTAAGATGTGGTTGTGGTGCCAGATTTAGTATCAAGTTAGATAGAATATCAGGAAAATATATTGCTTGTGATTTTGTTGAACATCATAATCATGATCTTGTGCCTCAAGATTGCATTCATATGTTGCTATCCCAAAGAAAAATTTCTACCACCCAAGCAATTGAAGTAGAATTAGCTTCACAATCTGGAATTCCTCTTAGGTCTGCTTATGAACTATTTGGTAGGGAATCTGGTGGAAGAGCATCACTTGATTTTACCAAATTGGACCAAAAAAATTACTTAAGATCGAAGAGACAAAAAGATTTGGAATATGGGGAAGCGGGTAGTGTGTTGCATTACTTTCGTAAGAAAACTATGGAAAATCCATCTTTTTTTTATGCAGTCCAGTTAGATTGTGATGAGCAGATAAGTAATATATTTTGGGCTGATGCTCAAATGATCATGGACTATGCTCAGTTCGGTGATGTAGTGACATTTGACACTACTTACAAACTAAATAATGAGCATAGACCTTTTGGATCATTTGTTGGATTTAATCATCATCGAGAAACAGTTATATTCGGTGCAGCGTTGATGTATGATGAGACTGCTGAATCTTTTACATGGTTGTTTCAACTTTTTTTGGAGGCAATGTCAAACAAAGCTCCGAAAACTATTTTCACAGATTAAGATGCTGCGATGGCTAAGGCCATTCCAATTGTCATGCCCGATACAAAACATCGTCTTTGTACGTGGCATTTGATGCAAAATGCTGTCAAGCATGTAAGTTCTGTTTTCGATGATGTAGGGGTGAAGGCTGTGTTCTCAAAATTTATGCATGACATTGATGATGAAGAAGAATTCCGAATACAGTGGGACCAAATGCTTGATAAGTATGATGCATTCGACAATCATTGGTTGGAGCAGACTTTTTGCGTGAAGGAGAAATGGGGATGGCCATATATTATGAATTCTTGGGCAGCTGGAATGAGTACTACTCAACTTAGTGAATTCTTTAATGCATTTCTAAAGGATTATTTGAATTGTGACCATAATTTGATGGAGTTCTTCAAGCATTTTGAGAGGGTGCTTTATGAGAAGAGGTATAAGGAATTGGAAGCGGAGTATAATTTGTCCCAAAAATTGCCGAGGGTTTCAATTCCAATTGTGATGTTAAAGTAAGTGGTAGAGATTTACACGAAAACAATTTTTGAGGAATTCCAAAATGAGTATGTGCAGTCCATTGAAGCATCCATTATAGGCACTACTAATGATGGTGAGAGCACCAAATTCACAATAAGAACAATGGTAGATGGGAAAAAAGATAAGATTGTGACAATGGATAGAGCGGGTTGTTTGAGTTGTAGTTGCAAGAAGTTTGAAGTGAAGGGCATATTATGTCGACATTGTCTCAAGGTGCTTAGATATATATTCAATGCAACGGAACTTCCTCCACAGTATATACTCAAACGATGGACTAAAAAAGCAAGGGCTGAACGAGTGAAAGATAGACGTGGGTATGAAGTGAAGGCTGATGTCAAATTACATCAAAGTGACCGATATCGGTCATTAATGACCATGTTTAGAGCAATAGCGAGTAGAGCCGCTGAAAGTGAAGAAACTTATCAGTTGTTAGTTTCAAAAGGTGAAGAATTGAGTGTAATGGTTGAAGACAAATTAAGTCTCCACATTTGTGGTCAAGTGGAGGTGACTGATTTGAGAAATTCGTCAAGCAACGCATGCCCACAGAGTGATGAAGTAGATTGTCCAATCCAAGCTAAGGGACTGAAGAAAAGAGACTCAACTAGTAAGGGAAGAAGCAGGATCAAAGGCGGGATGGAAAAAGCTATTGCAAAGAAGAAAATAATGCAATCTATTCAGGTTTGGACATGACAAATTGCATACGATTAAAATACAGTAGATTAATAAACTAAAACATTGATTTTATTTAGTAATGACCCACTTTCATTAAGGTTTTTCGTTGTGTGTAGGGTGGCGCTAATTATACTCCCCAATGTGAATCTCAGCCGCATTTCCGCATGGGTAATAATTCTATTTAGGTAATATTCAGTAGTAATGTGGTCTTTATATGGTTAGTTTGATGAGTTCATTTCATTAAGTTCGTTCATTATATGGTTAATTGTTGTTTTGTGTAATTGGTTTGCTTCGCAATGTAGTCGGGTGGTACTGTTTACACTTCCCAAGGTGAATCACAACCTCATTTCGTCATGAGTGGTAATTCTATTAAGGTATTATGTAATAGTAATGTCGTATTTATATGGTTAGTTTTATGAAGTCATTTCATTAAGTCCATTCATTATATGATTAATTGTTGTTATCTGTAATTGGTGTGCTTCGCAATGTAGTCGGGTGGTATTGTTTACACTTCCCAAGGTGAATCACAACCTCATTTCCTCATGGGTGGTAATTTTATTCAGGTATTTAATGGGTGAATCATGGGTGGTAATTTTATTCATGGGTGAATCACAACCTCATTACTGTTTACACTTCCCAAGTTGGGTTGCTTGGCATTTAATTATTTTTATCTTTAATTGGTTTGTCTGGCAATGCAGTCGGGTGATGCTATTTATGCTTGCCAAGGTCAATCACAATCGCGTTTCGTCATGGGTGGTAATTCTACTCAGGTAATAGTTTTTTGTGTGCAAGTTTTTAAGAAAATGTTAAATAATGACCATGTTTTTTATTCAAATATTTTGTTTACATAGTTTCTATTGGTTGTATTTAGGATCATGGTCTTGGTGTCAATTTTTCTCAATCACAACCTCGTTTTGTCATGGGTATTAATTATAATAAGGTAATATTAATGTTCAATGATGTTTCTTTTGTTTTTAAAAATTTTTGGTTATTAATCTTTTTTTTTTGTTTTTCGTCATGGGTATTAATTTAGGATCATCGTCATGATATGTACATTTCTCCATCTCAACCTCGACCTCAAGTTCTTATGGGTGGTACAAGTGGTCCTCCTCTTACGTATGGTACATATGATGTGAGTTATAATTAGTGACATAGTTTACATTTAAAATGTAGTATACATTGTAATCGAAGTTGAATACATGGTTTGGTGTATTGCAAGGGAATAACACGCCTCAGTCAATGCCTTCTGTGTATCCCACTCATAGATCTTTTCAGGGGCTGCTTCGAGGTTCAAGTGTTGAAAACTTTGCAGTCCATCTCTCGCAAGCGTCACATAGTCCTGCTGACAGTCATGTAGATGGACATCCCTGAGAAGTTTATTTTATCTTAATTTGTTTTGGACAGATGTATTTTGTGTTGGACAGATTTATAATGATCTGGATAGATTTAGACAGTTTTATTTTATTTTGGACAGATTTGGTCTCATCAATGTTGGACATATTTGGTTGTGCTATTTTGTGTTGCATAGGTTTATAATGTTGTGGACAAATTTGGAATGATATGGACAAATGTTGGACATCTTTTATTTTGGTTGTGTTATAATGTTTTAGACAAATGTTGGACAGATTTGGATGTTTTGGACAGTTTTTTTTTTGTTGTTTTGTTTTGGACAGATTTGGTTTTAGATAGTGTTATTTTGTGTTGTGGACAGATTTGGAATGATCTGGACAGTTTTGGATGTTTTGGAAAGGTTTTTTTTTTTTTTTTGGGACATATTTGGTTTTGGACAGTGTTATTTTGTGTTGTGGACAGATTTGGAATGATCTGGACAGTTTTGGATGTTTTGGACAGTTTTTTTTTTTTTGGACAGATTTGGTTTTGGACAGTGTTATTTTGTGTTGTGGACAGATTTGGAATGATCTGGACAGATTTGGACAGTTTTGGATGTTTTGGACAGGTTTTTTTTGTTTTTGTTTTGGACAGATTTGGTTTTGGACAGTGTTATTTTGTGTTGTCTGCACAGATGTGGATTCTGGACAGATTTGGATACATGTATAATGTTTTGGACAGATTCGGTTATGTTGTGGACAGATTTGGTTGTGTTATGTTGTGGACAGAGTTGGTGAAGAACAAGTATGACCTGACCAACAATAAGAATATAAAATAATGAAATCTGTCCATAACATTATAAAATAATGAGATCTGTCCAGAATATTATAAAATAATGCAGTCGTCAAGCATAGGTAATTTCAGGTAACGTCATTGACAGAAACAAAAAAAGAAGCGCATCACATTCGTCAAACGTAGGTAATTCCATTAAGCTTTACATATCAACATTCATAGTTTAAGGTGTACAACATTCATAGTTTAAGGTCTACAACATTCAAAACCCAAATACATCCACCAAAAAAAAAAAAAAAAACAAAAAACCAAAAAACTCGTTCTACAAGGTTACATTCACTTCAGTAGTGCTATTAGCATAGTAAAACCAATCAACACTATGGCTGTGAACATAAACAGTTTCATAGCTTCTTGGTTTGCTTCAACTCGTTCCAATTTATTTATAATTTGATTGAGTTTGTCAAAATCATAATCATAGCCTCTCTCATCTTCATTCTTCATATGACTAGCTTTACTTTTCCTTTGGATATCTGATGCATTCCCAGTCGAAGCCGGTCCCCACCCAAAGTACTCGCACATCCTATTTGCACACTTGAAATACAGCCTCCCTGGATTTTTCTCTGATTCTGATATGAACACTGCAGCTTTTTTTTCCACAATTGCATCTCTGATTTTGCAAATATCCAGCATCAATGTTTGAACCCATTGACATTGACATGATCCTAGTAAGAGCATTTTCCACAATTACAATCAGTCCATTAAGTCAACATTCAAACAAAGATGTAAAATAAAACACTAATCAATGTCATTTTCATGTTCATGTTAATTCTTAATGTTATTTTCATGTTCATGTTCATCCTAGTCATAAACATAGTTCATGTTCAGTCCTAGATCATATACATAGTTCATGTTAATTCTTAGATCATATACATAGTTCATGTTCAAACCAGTAAAATAGCAAACTGTTTTTTACATGCATTGCCATTATTCATGTTTTGTTTGACATAGGCAACTGCCCTGTTTATTCATGTTTTCAATAACCATTGTCATTATTCATATTTTCTTCTGTTTTTTTTGACAATGGGACCAATATAGATCAAACAGTCCTGCTGAATCATGTATTGGTCTATATTGGTCCAATATTGATCAAACAGTCCTGCCATATAATTGGATTCTAAAGGGAGAGGTTGTCAACAATCTTCATGTGTAGGGGATTAATGCCATATATTGCTACTTAGTAAGTACTACATGCAATTTTGGGGGGCTCAAGTCTAACTGAATTTCAAAGGATTTGAAGTGTTAGCTGGAGTCATGAGGCTAGGAATTAGTTGGAAAATACAAAAAGGGCAATCATTTGATTCTTTCATTTCACCAAAAGAAACTTAGAAAACATAAAGCATAGTTGTTTAAATGCAATTAAACATTCACATCCCCTTGAGGCTTTGGTCCTTCACTCACGTATATCAATTTTCAACTACAAGTTTCTTTTTTAAGATTTCAGGATTGTTTAGCTATACTAAAAAAGATTTCCTTCTCTAACACCCTTGTCACACATAACTTCACTCCACTAAAAAGGTCATCTTGCCACACACTGATGCAAATTCCCACTCTCAAAATGCACATTATTTCTCTAAATTCTATGTTTCTATAAATCCATCTAGGCTTTATCCCTTACTATTTCTCACATTGTTAATTTCTATTTGCAATCATATTCAAACCCAAAGTTATACTCATTAATTACATATAGTTCAATCAATACAAATCCAATAAACATGTCAAGTGCAATGAACAATGTCTATCAGTCACACAACATTATCAAAATTTAGACAATGTGATCATCCCCAAAATCAATACTTAAAAACAAAAGACAATGGCTTGCCTCCAAAGAGATCATCCCCAAGTCATTCCATATGGTCATATAAGGTCCATATACATGGTATGACTCACTGGTATCTCTAGCATCACAGTTTTTTCTTCCACACGCTTGTGTGAGGTTTGATTCAAGTTACCCTTCAATCCATGTTCCTTCTTCATTTGCTATCACTACACTACCCCACTAATAATACACTGTCAAGCTTTGTTTTTGAATCTTGGATGTTTGGTTCAGTTTTCAGATTTTTTAAAATTTTTTTTTTCAAAAATACCAAAACTAATTTGGTGAAAAAAATTGAAAAAGTAAAAAAATCATCATTTATATTTTAACAGAAATGAACAAATCTGTTGACCACGGCAGAAATCACACCAAATGAACAAAAATTTGCAAAAATTTAACAGAAATCACACCAAATCTGTTTCATCAACAAATCCATCAAACTCAACATAAATCAAAAGCATCTATTGGCAACAAAATCATATAAAAAAAAGTAATAAAAGACGAAGGGACGAAGGGAGAAAAATGATCCTGAAGACGAACGGACCTTGTCGCTATTGTTTCACCGTCGTCGCCGTCGTTTCCCCTCGCCTCACCCCTGCCTCTCCTCTCCTCTCCTCTCCTCGTCATTTCGCCTCTACTCTCAATTCATCTGAGTTCTGAAGCAACACTAGGGTTCTGTTTGAGTTCTGAAGCAATGTAAAAGAAACGAGGAAAAAAAAAAATGATAAAAAACGACGTCGTGTTTGACCACGGCAGAAATGTATCGCAGGAATGTAGGACAGAAAATCCGGACTCTCGGCCAGCAGAGGGAGAGAAATGATGTCTACATCTCATTTAATGCTTCTCTACATATGTAATGAAATATTACAAAAGAAATGGGCACACCCATCAATTAATACATATATTTTAATATGTTGAGTCTTGTCACAAACAAGTCAAGGAAATAAAGAAATTTTAAAAAAATGAGTGGGTGGTTGGCCATCAACTGTTGAGAAGGAGAGAGAGAGTTTTCTTTCATTTTAATATAAAATTAAGGTCAAGTTTGGAAAGACTAAATAAGTGCACTTTTTATCTTTTTGGACAAAAAAAGTGAGGTTGAAAATATGGATGTTTGGGTTAATTTTTTGACTTTTTATGAAAAAATGTGTAATAAAAAATTGTGAAAATTGGTTTTTAGAGGAAAATTTGAATTGGGAGTTGTGCAGTCGTAATTGTTGACTTTTGGTGAATAGTGTTAACTTTTTAACTTTTTGAGTAACTTTTTGGCTTTTTGAATTATTTGGGAGTACCCAAACTTGGCCTAAATTTTTGTCTCATCTTAGATTTCACCAACACCGATAAAAAAGAAAGAAATCAAAACTTTAGGGGTTGTTTGGGGTGTCCTAGATAAGTGCACTTTTTGTCTTTTTAGACTAAAAAGTTGAGGTTGAAAATATGAATGTTTGGGTTAACTTGTTGACTTTTTATGGAAAAATGTGTAATAAAAAATTGTAAAAATTGGTTTGTAGGGGAAAATTAGAATTGGGAGTTGTGCAGCCGTAATTGTTGACTTTTGGTGAATAGTAATAACTTTTTAACTTTTTAAGTAACTTTTTAGTTTTTTGACTTTTTAGGGTGTTCCCAAACTTGGCCTTAATATAATAAACTAACAAAGAAAGAAATCAAGATGAAGGTGACAACAAGATCCTCTCATTTGGTGAAAGGTACGAGTTAATAAATAAAGGAAAATGAGTGCAAGTTTTAATTAGAGTTATCATTAGTAATGTACCAGTAGATTTTATTTATTGAAAAATGCTTTGGACCCCCACTGGGGGTCGACCCCCAGTGAGGTGGCGTGTCCGGATTGGGCAAAAAAAAAAACTATTTTTTTTTTTTTTTTTTTTTTTTGAGTTTCAACCAGTGGGGGCTCGCCACCTCACTGGGGGTGCGACCCCCACTGGGGGTCTGTATCACAGTTGTTATTTATTGTTACAGTTTGTATAATGTTTGTTTTTTTTTTTTTTTTTTTACTTTGCCATTTTATTAGTGGTAAGTTTAAAATCATTAAATTAGTGATCTCTAGTAGAACCGATAAATAAAACCCTTTCATGATTAAAAAAAAATATAACTTTGATTTTATGGTGTGTATCCTAAATTCAACATTCATAAGTCTAATCATAATTTGGTGTCACACACACTACTAATATTCACTATCTTCTTATGATGATTTAAATATATATATATATATATATATATATAAAATTAAGACATGGACTAAGGGGTTGTTTGAGGTATCTTAAATAAGTGTATTTTTTGTCTTTTTAGACTAAAAAATTGAGAAAGAAAATATGGATGTTTGGGTTAACTTTTTAATTTTTTATGAAAAAATGTATAATAAAAAATTATAAAAATTGATTTGTAGGGAAAAATTAGGATTGTGAGTTGTGCAGCCGTAATTGTTGACTTTTGGTAAATAGTGTTAATTTTTTAACTTTTTGAATAATTTTTTGATTTTTTAACTTTTTTACTGCCAAACTTGGCCTAAATCAATTGAGTCCAATATGAGTAAAGTTCAATAATATGAAGTAGCTATCTAATTTGGGACTTAAGCAAAAATAAACCAAATAGACCCAAATTGGTCCCCACCATTCACAAAATTAGTTACACAAACTCATATTAAATTAATTCTAAATTTTGACTCTTGAATTAAATTTTCATCCATAAACCAAACATGACCCACATATATATCAAACTACACCCAACAAATTTTATCTCAAGTCATAGTCTAACACTCAAAATAAACACAAAATCAAAATTAGATCATAAAAATTGTGTTGCGTCAATTTATCAAACACCAATAAGTTTATGAGTTTTATAAATTAAATATTCATCCTTTCATTCTAAAATTTTTGCCCAATATACTAGCTTCAAATGGGAACATCATATAATAATAATAATAATAATAATTTATTCTTTTTTATTTTTATTTTTTATTTTTTCTTAAAATTTCTGAATTGTGAAACTATTTTTAAAAGTTTATAGAATTAGAATCCAAATAAAAAGTTTAATTAATTAATTTATTTTTTTCATGGTCATCACATTAGCCGAGCAACCTTGTTGAATTGCCGAAAAGATGCTCTCTTCAAGAAAAGTGACCCATTTATAGAGAGAAAATGGAGATGAAAAAGTAGATTCATGAATTCTATGTTGTTTTAAAACTTTTTAAAAATAATTTTCAGAGAGCAAATAAATCAAAAGTGTTGTTGAATTTTTACTTACAATAACATGTTTACTTACAATAACATGTTTGATATTCTCTTTGTTGAACTCTTGCAGACGATTCCCGTAGATGATTCCCACAGACGGCGTAAATTGTAAGATTCAGAAAATCCTCTCGCATGGATTGTAGAGATTTAACGAAGAGATAAGCTTTGCCCCTATAGATCTATAAAGATGACCATGGTTGGCGTCACCCAATCGGGATTGCCAACTGGAGATACTTCGATGATAAAGTTAGCAACTTGAATCAAATAGAGAAGATGAAAAACAGAAGAGTGTGAGTGTGCTGTGTGGTGCAGAGATATGAGGTATACCTATCTTCCATGGGGGGCTTTCTTTTATAGATAAGGGTATGATATTTGTTTGATGGGCCTCGTCATTTGGGTTGGACCCAAATGAGTTGATATTTTTTCTAGCTCCCACAAAAACATTTACTATTACACTTATAATTTCACAAACCTCTATAACACATCATTTTAGATATATTTCTTACACTAACTTGCTGTCAATAAATCATTTTTCTTAGTTTTTTTCTTTTCTTGCCATACAATCTGAATAGAGTGAAAACAAAATATATCTTTCAGGGTTGAGCTTAACTTGAAAGAATTTAAAGAGTCCATGAAACACACTATAAGTTTTATTTCAATTATCCGAATAATTCATTTTGTATTGTTCTCCGTGTATATTGTTCATTAAAAAAAAAAAAAATTAAGTTGATTGGATAATCACAACCTTACATTTTATTATATTTGTTTTGAAAAAAATAAATGATTTGTTTAAAATATATACTTGTCGTCTATTTTTTTAGAAATAAATGCGATAAAATAAAAAAAAACATTACTATTATTAGATAAACTTAATTCTCTTCATAAATAATATGCATTAAGAGTTCTATAAAATAAACGATAATTTATGATTTAAAAATAAAATTAATCATTTTTGTTGTCTATCAAAAAGTTCCGTAATATTTATTAAAACATACATAACATATAACACAAAAATATATAATAGATATATATAGTGCACACTCGAGAGAGAGAGAGAGAGAGAGAGAGCAATGGAACTCCACACTCTTCCTCTCCAATGCTTATGTGAGACTCAACTCAACTTTGAGTGTGCTCCTAAATGGATGGTTGGTTAGTTGGTAGGCTTCACACTTCCTCTCCAATACTTATGTGAGACTCAACTCAACCTTGAGTGTCCTCCTAAATGGATGGTTGGTTGGCTGGTTGGTTGGTGGGCTTCACTCTTCCTCTCCAATACTTACGTGATACTCAACCTTGACTGTGCTCCTAAATGGTTGGTCGGCAAACGGGCTTCTCTTTCATCGAATTGGAGAGGAAATTAGTTTAATATGCACATAAAAGTGACCCAAACAATCCTTATTATTAACCCAAAAAACAATTTTTTTTAAAAAAAATGTGACAGTCACCTCAAATTATTTATTAAATAAAATTATATAGGGGTGATTTAAAAAATAGGTTAAAAATTAATTTTTTGATTTTTTTTTTATATTTTTATGTATAAAAAATATAAAAACTAATGTGAATCAAAATATGTTAAAAGTTAATTTTTAACTAACTTTTCAAATTATTTCTAAAATATTTAATAATTTATTTAAATAAAAATGTTTAAGATCTCATTTTTTTTTTTCTACCCTTTTGACCTCCTCTCTCTCTCATTGATTAGATTTATTTATTTTTTACTTATCTTTCAATCATCACCCGTTACGTATGTGTAAAGAAGGGACGGTGGGATGGTGATCGGTTGGAGTTTTCATCACTCCTCTTATTTAAAATGGACATAATTGCGCCATGTGGGTATGGAGATAGTGGGGTGATGATTGGAGGGGTCTCAATCATGACTCTTGCTTAAATTTACATTTGAAATCTTAGATCAGACTTCCCGGAGAGAGACTGCAATGGAACTCCCCACTCTCCTCTGCATCATCGCACTCATCTGGTTCATCACCACCACCATCATCAAACCACTCCATCGTCGCCGCTCTCCACCCCCAAACCTCCCACCAGGTCCCACCGGCCTCCCCATAATCGGCTCCCTCCACCACCTCGGCCGCCACCCCCACGTCTCCCTCACCACCCTCTCCACCCTCCACGGCCCCCTCTTCACCCTCCATCTCGGCTCCACCACCACCGTCGTCGCCTCCTCCCCCTCCACCGCCAAACTCATCCTCCACCACCACGACCAAACCTTCTCCGACCGCACCGTCCCCGACGTCATCACCTCCCAACCCAACCCCAACTCCACCCTCGCTTGGGTCTCCGGCGACCACCGCTGGCGCCTCCGCCGCCGCATCTGCGTTACCCAGATGTTCAATTCCCAATCTCTCGATCTCCTCCAACACCTCCGCCATCAAAAGGCCAAAGAACTCGTTGCCCACATCTCAAAACACGCTGATTTGGCCTCTCCGGTGGATATTGGCCGGGTTTCCTTCGCTACGACTCTGAATTTGATCTCGAGCTCCATTTTTTCTTGCGATATGGTAGACTCGGAGTTTGAGAAGGCTCAGGAGTTTAAGGACTTGGTTTGGAGGATTATGGAGGATGCTGGGAAGGTGAACTTGTCGGACTATTTTCCGGTGATGAAGCGGTTCGATTTGCAGGGGGTGAAGAGGCATATTAGGCCTGCGTATGTGAGATTGCATGAGATTTTTGATGAAGTGATTGATAAGAGGGTGAGAGAGAGAGAGGGATTGGATTTGGGAGAGAAGAGTGGGGGGAGGAATAGGGATTTCTTGGATGTGTTGCTTGATCAGTGTGAAGAAGATGGGTCGGATTTCAATCGTGAGACTATCAAGCCATTGATTCTGGTATGATTTTAACTATATTTTACATTATTTTAGGTATCATGAAAAATCTTTTATGAAAATAATTATGAAAATTTTATAACCCTTGGATTACATTTAGAATAAAGCACCACACACTAATTAAGATAATCTAAGAATCATAAATCTTTCATGATCATTTTTATGAAAATTTTTTAATGATTCCTAACTTTTTAAAAAAAAAAAATGATTGTGTTTTTCACTTTAAATGCGAAGAGAAAAGAAATAATTATAATTTCTAATTATTATATTTGTACGAATGAAAAAGAAAAAAATTGTTATTTCTCATATTTTTTTTTTTGAATAGAGTATGTAAGAGAAAAGAAATTTTTTTTTGTACTATATTTTACCAAAATAACTTTTCATATTAATAAGTCATATTTTTTTCTATAGAGTTTGTTTTTTTAAATTATTTATTCATTTTTTTTTGTGATAAATTATAATAAGTCTTCTTGAATTATAATTATTTTTCACTTTACCTCCTAAAATTTAAAACTCAACACTTTTGTTATATTTGGTGACACTTAACCAATTCCGTTAATAAAATCGTTAGAAACTTGATGGAAACATGTCATGTTCGCACATGACAAACTGAATTAGATTTTGGAAGAAAAATGACCTTGTTTTATTTTCTCATAGCCAAACAGGACCTATATGTTATGCATATGGGTATAACTCTGCAAAAATATCATGGTTTGCTGTTCCTCTCACTCCCTTTGTTACCACATCAATGGCCTTTAACAGTCAACACATACTTATGGATCATCAAATTTAAATTTAATAAAAAATTAACATTTTTTTACTCAAGAGCATCTCCAATAATTCATCAAATTTTTTTATCAAATCTGAGTAAAAAAAAAAAACAATTTCCTCTATTTGATATCACTTGTTCAAACGGAGAAATTTATCTTTTCGTCAAACTATCGGTCGGCCTAGTGGACGACTGGCCAATGTGAAAAATAAAAATTGAGAAAACAAAGAGGTGGTCGACCCATCCTTGTGTAAAATTTTCACAAAATTTTGCTTAAAAGTAGTCATCCGGGAGGACGTCCAGTCGGACATCTGGTGGGACCCACCTCCAACGTAAACACAGTATATTGGTGAAATCTGCCCAACTCCTCAATTTGGTAAAATTTTTGGACAATTCTCATTTTGATATCAGTTTGATGAAATTGTTGAAGCCAAAAAAGTTATTTTTTTTTCACCAAATTCAAATTTGATGATGGTTTTGCTTAACCGTTAGAGATTGTCTAATAGTTTTATCAAATGAGTATCAAATTACGGATATAAAAAATATCATCAAATTGAGGACACTAGGACTTTTTATCGTTTCACTATTCATAGTCATTGTATTTTCGCTACTGGATGTTCTGATTTTGTAAAAGTTTGTGAAAAACTTACACTAGCCAGCGTACTGACCGGGCATCTGTTCGATCGTCTGCCTAGTCGATTAGTGGTTTGATAAAATTTTAAACACTTTCATTGAAACACTTGATATCAAATAAAATTTTTACTCAAATTTTTATTTAAATTCGATGGAAAAAAAAACAAGCACCGTTAGGGTTATCCTTATCTCAACCAAAACTAGTCCTATTATCTATAACTCACCAATTATTGAATGTTGATTGCCGTAGTCACAAACAATGAAACAATTAATGCAGGGCATTAATCTCACCAGCAGTCACATATTACAAGACAAATATAGATTGATTGAATCCGTTGACCATTGCTTCAAAATTGATTTTTCTGAACCAACTCCAGATACTTCATGTAACCAAACCAGTGTCGGTTGTGAATGTGGGAAAAGAAATGGTTGTGTATCTAACTTAAATGTGGGATGAAAATAATTGGTTATAATTTTTTATTTTTATGTTTTGATAAATAAAAGAGAAAAAAATATGATTTTTTTTTTTGAATAGAGTAAATAAGAAAAAAGATTAAAAAAATATTGTGTTTTATTTTATCAAAATAACTTTTCATATTAATAAATTTTATTTTTTTATAAGAATAATTTTGGTATTTTAAAAAAACTATCATTAAACTCAATTCATTTCTCACCACTTTTGGTGAGAAACAAAAATAGGTTTGGTGAAAATTTTTTTCTCACAATCTCCAATTATTTTTTACATACTTAACCATCTGAGCAAGAAAAGGTTCCTATCCTTATCATTTATTTTTTTTTTCTCACCAACCTCCTTCATCCAAACAGAGTGTATTATCCTGCATTTTCATAACAAATTAGCAACTAAAATACGTTTGAGTTGTGATCTTATATATATATATATATACACATATATATATAGTAAAATTTTCTAATATTTTAAAGAGAAATTTATTAGAAAATTCTCTTTATTTGTATTTTAATTAGTCCATATAATATTCGCGTATTTCAATAAATCTTATTATTTTGAATATTTGATCCGTCAAATCTTAATTTTCATATTTAATGTATTTTATGAATAATTTTACCCTTACAAATATTTTTGAATCCTTAGTAACTTGGTGTGCACTATTTTGGACTATTTTGAATGTTTTATGATGTGAATATTCACATTAAATAAATTTGACAGTATGGATGTTCACATCATGAAACATTTGCACTATCAATGTAAATATTAATGCATCTTTCATCCTATTATTTATTAGGAGTAGTTTAGTAACTATGGACTTTTTTGGCTATTTTAGCCACAAAGACAAAATAGGTTATTTTAGTCACAAAAAACAAAACATCACATCCAACCTATAATCATTACACTCTTTTCTCACAAAAAATAGTCAAAAAAATCAAAAAGTCCTTCCCAAATCAAGTTTTTTGGCCCAGGCTAAAATATCCAAAAAAACCAAAAAGTTAAAAAGTCAACCTACTTCCCAAACGACACCTATGTCACCCATTGAATTTACTGGAACATAAGAAAATAATTTGAACTGAATGAAATATAAGTAAGTGAAAATAAATTTATGAATAAATATTTATATTTTAAACCATTTTTTTTTTTAAATACATCAAAAAAGTAAATATCTGTTAAAAAATATAAAAATAGAGTGCAGGCTTCTGGACCAGACCTTGTTTGGGCCCATGGGGCCACCATGGGTCTCACATCAATCATATGAACCGCACATTTTATATATTATAATGTCTAGATTATTCATAAAAAAAAATTAAATCGATCATACATAATTTGACATTTATTTACAAAAAAAAAGAAGAAGATAAATATAGTTTAAAAGTTAGATTGTTTATTTTTTTAAGATAAATGTAATAAATTAACATTGCTGCATGTTATGATCTAATAAATGAATAGTTTAGATATGTGGTGGGTTCTACAAACTCAACATAGGTTTGAACCGTAAAAATAATTTGATAAATACAAAAAATATATATACTAATTTTTTATATTTATTTTATTTTTTTATATATTTTTGGATTAAGTGAATTTTAAAAAAATAATAAATTTGAGTAAAAATTTTCATTACTTCAAATCTTTCATCAAAATTTTCCTCAAATTTGCCTTTTCATTAAATTTAATGGAAAAAAAAATCATTTTTAATGTTTCATCTTATTAAATTACTATCAAATTCAAATTTCAAGAAGAATTTAATAAGTTCTCAATTTGATTAAAAAAAAAATTAACTATCCCTTGCTCTGATGAACATTTCACAAAAGAAATAGAGATAATTTTTGAACATTTTTTCATCAAATTTAATTTTGATGAAAGAAAATGTGAAGGATCGAAGATGTACGGTTTTAGGATTATCACAATGGGAGTGCGAAAGTATATTTGGGAGTACAAATTCTTTTAATTTTTAATTATTTTAATTATTTTAGTATAGTATATGATATTTTAAAAATTTTTAGGCGTGCGGTTGTTGTCCGTCACGCCCCCTAGATTCATCTTTGTTCTTACTCGTTCCAAAATTGCATGACAGGACTTGTTCATCGCCGGAAGCGATACATCTGCAATAACAATAGAATGGGCAATGGCAGAACTCCTCCGAAACCCATCCCTCCTTCAAAAATGCCGGCAAGAACTCCTTCAAACAATTGGAACCCAACAAACCAACCCCCTCAAAGAATCCGACGTCCTTTCTCTTCCATACCTCCAAGCAATCGTCAAAGAAACAATGCGACTCCACCCTCCAGTCCCCCTTCTCTTGCCTTACAAAGCATGCAACGACGTCGAACTCCTCGGCTTCACCATCCCCAAAGACACCCAAGTCCTTGTCAATGCGTGGGCTATTGGGAGAGACCCCGAGTACTGGGACAATCCAACATCGTTTCTGCCTGAGCGGTTTTTGGATTGTGGGGTGGATTATAAAGGAAGGGATTTTGAGTATATTCCGTTTGGTGCTGGTCGGAGGATTTGTCCCGGGATACCGTTGGCCATAAGGATGGTGCATTTGATGGTGGGTTCGATTGTTCAGGCGTTTGATTGGAAGTTGCCGGAGGAGATGAGGTCGGAGGAGTTGAATATGGAAGAACAATTTGGAGCTACTTTGAAGAAAGCTGTTCCTCTTCTTGCTATTCCAATATTGGAATGAAGGGTTGGATTGTAAATCTAATCCTTCTATTGGTTTTAAGTTTTTAAATATAGTTTCTGTATTTCTTATGTTTATACTGTGTTTGGTTGGGGAATTTGATATTAGATTTGGAAAAGAAAATAGAAAAGGTAGGTGAAATGTTAATAAAATATACTTATATTTTACTTAGTTTCACACACCTTTTCCTTTTCTCTTCCCTTTTTAAATCTCTCCCTAAATCTTCCATCCAAACACAGCGTTAGTGAATTTTATTTATATGCACTTAGGTCATTTGGCCTAGTAATTATGCAACACTCTTGTGAAGTCATGTATAGGTTAAAAGTCTATTTGATGATATAAATATTTATCTTATTGATTAACAATATATATAGAGCTTTTGTGTTTTGTTGTTTTTAGTGATTTTTATTTTTATATTTTAATCACATTTGTATTTATCATATTTTAATTCACAAATGTAATTAAGGGTATATTATAAATATACCTTCTAAGATTTTCTTAAAATATAGATTGTCTTCTATGGTTTTAAAAATTATACTCTATTCTTTTGAATTTTTAATTGCATAACAAATGACTTATTTTATTAATGAATTATCAAGTCAATTAATTGTTTTATTAAAAATATATTTAAATTAACAATTTATATAATTTTATTGTTATATATGAGAGTAGTTATAAATCTTATTTTTTCTGTTAATGAAAAAAAAAATTATAACAAAGATATTTGTAATTTTCAAAATTATAAGAACACTTTGTATTTTAAGTAAAATTTATGACGTGTATTTATAATTTATCTAAAAACTAAAAGAAAGATCAAGAAGTATATTGGATTAAATAAAATATATTGGGTTGAATAAAATGAAAAAGTTCCTCCCACACACGAAATTTTAACAAAGAAAGATGAAAAAAAACTCTTATCCTTTCTCTACAAAAATGCAAATAACAAATTTTGTTTGAAATTCATTGAATGGGCAAAATATAAACGGGTCGGATTCAACTCTTGGGTCGGTCCAAATCACTAAGCGCAGATCTAAGTAGGCCATTCAATATGGGCCAAATAATTGCGTGGGCCAATTTAGTGAGCCCATCTCCATGTAAATGATCCTCATAAGTCTTCAAGCACTCAAGAACAACATGCAAGGGAAAAGGCTAGCTGTTGGGTCGGGCCGAACTGTTGGACCTAATTCATAGGTCGAATTGATAGGTCAAACCCATCATCAGAACCAAAGTGGACCGAGCCCACATAAAGCTATCTAGATGAGCCAGCTCATCTCTACAAACAATCTTATGGAAGGCCGATCCGAGGCACAATTGGAACCGAGCGGAGGGAACTTCACAGAGAAACATGGAAGCTGTGAATGCATACATGTGCAGACTGCCACCTCAGCTGGTCCCTCCTTCCTAAAATTTCGGAAACAGTTAACAAAGGGAATGTAATTTGTTATATACATAGTTACAATGAGCATGTGTCTTTATGGTCAACTACCTTATGGTCCTCCACTTTGAACAATGCTAAGGAAAGCCTTGAGCATCCAAACTCCATGAAACCATCTTGGGAAACAAGTAAAGTATTCTATATAAGCAACACTCTTTTCACATTTTAGGTAATGGATCCTAACTTATTCTAACTCAACTAAACAAAAACATTATTTCTCTTCCTCTCTCTATACCTAGAGAGAGCCCTTTATCTTCTCCGATCACTCATTCCCACGTCAGAAACTCTAACGGTGCCTTGTTATGCAGATCCCCAGTTCTTGGATAGCCCATTTTAGCTGTGGAGCTCTGATCCACTTCATATAATGTTGGATTTGGTACGCACAATTATTGTATTTGATGAGTAACTAATGGTGTGCAAACTTGATAGGTGTACTCTTAAAATTGTAAAAAATTACAAATTTGTTGTGACTTTGATCTAAATAGTTAAATGAGATAAAAGTTTACAAAATTTAATTGGTGGAGGCAAGCCTATCTTGAAAGAGCATTTGTAGACATAGTACTCTACATTATGGAGATGGTCTATTACTTTTATGTTTGACTCTTGGTAAGTAGTAATGCATTATTGGCCTTCGTTACCTATTTTTTTAATCAATAAAAAATATAGCGATTCCGGTTTTGACCCGACTTATTTGATGTCTTGGACTCGGGTTCTATGATTTCTGAATGTTCATGTATTTTCCCCCATTATTCTTACTTGAGTTTGGCTATTGGGTTGTATCGATCATGTTTGGAACAGGTTAGTTGCTTAGTTTTCAAACTTTTTGTTGCCTAGGATTTTGCTTCTCCACTTGAGCGGCACTTCTTGCTCTTGAGCGGGCTTTGTGAACTCTCAATATTTTTGCAGGTCTGCAAAACTACTGAGAGAGTGTATTCTATGCTCGAGCGGCGTTTCCTACGTGCGAGCGGGTGGTGCTCGAGTGGCTTTTCTTGCGCTCGAGCGTTGGTCTGTTGTCTACAAAACTACTAGGAGTGTGCATTCTGTGCTTGAGCGTCACTTTTTGCGCTCGAGCGAACTTGCGTATATTAGTTCGTAACAACCACTTTTTACATCACTTTTTCATCTCTTCTCTCTAAAACATTTCAAAACCCTAGATCTTGAGCTTCTCTCTCTAGAACTCACATTCTCTCTACATTTTTATCTAGATCTAGTGGTTTCTCCACCTGTGTGCCTTTGTTAAAAAGGTTGAGCGCCTCAAGGGCTACATTTCTATCCGAATAGAGTTGCGTTTGAGCATCTTTGAAGTTCCCTCATTGCTTTGCTCAACTTCTCGCTTTGAGGTAGGGACTTTCTACACTCTACTATGACTTTTAGCTTAGTTATTTGTTGATTGTGTGAATAATGTTGGGATTTGGAGGATTTTAGACAAACCTAGGGTTTTGGTTTAAAATCAAAAGAGGGATTTTCAAATAAAGGTGGTGAAAATGATCATGGGTATAGATATGAGGATGTGTTGTGTTGAATTTGTTGATTTTGACACATGGGTTGGATTTGGGAGAGAATGGGGTTTTGCACTAAAATGTTTCAAATAATTATTTTGTTTAAATAATGAAATTTGTATTGGAAATATGAAATTAGATGAATGTTCATATAAATGGTGGAATTTGATATGTATTACCTCTCACCTATTGAAACTTGGATAATTTATCTATTTTAGAGATTGTATATCTGTTTAGAAATATCTGTTTTGGGCTATCGGTGGAGGATAGCCATGACTGTTGTAGAAATTGTATGAGGATTAGGTGAATTGAAACTAATCTTTTATTGGTTATCATTGAACGTGACTGTATTTTAATACATTGTATATGTATGATATTTGGGAGGAGAAAGGGGATGTACTCCATGGTTGGGAGGAGAAAGGAGATGGACTCCATTGAATTAAGTTGGCCTGTGTGTCCAAAGTGAATGTCCTGAAAACGTTATGTATACATGGGTGCCGATTCCCGCAGACGAAATTTCCATAAAATGGCAAATGGAAGTGCTTGTGTGGTGACCATATTGATTTGAGAACCTTTGAGTTGTATCCTCAGTTTGGTTGTTTGTAATAAATGGAAAACAACTCATGAATTGAGGTAAAATAAACTGAGATAAAAGGGACATTAAGATAGCATGAATTGTGATATAAACCTTGGCATGGCATGGTTTGCAAAAGAGTTGTAAATGATTTTTGTTACAGGCATTATATATGCACATCATATTTATATCTTTGTTAAGATTCATATATTGTGTTAGATTGTTTCTACTGGGCTTTGGCTCACTCTACTTGGGAAAAATATTTTCAGGTGCTGGTGATGTGCCTCCGCCAAGGATTTAGTTTGGGAGGATTGTGGAGTTGAAGGCTCACTTTTTTTAATTTTGTATTTACTTGCTTTTCAAGCCTAGAGCTTTATTTGTATTGAGCTGATGGCTCATTTTGTTGTAACCAAGCACAGTCTTGGAAAGATGTAAGCTATTAAGGCATATGAATACCTGTTTAACTTTCATTTTCTATTACCTCTTGTAACACATGCTGTAGATTCAAGATTCAATTTATGAATGTATATCGCATGTGTCTCCTTTTGTATATTGACTCTGATTAATGAAAGCTTTTTACTTTATTTATATCATATCGTATTAGTGTTTGGAGTTGGTTTATTGTGATTATTTTGGAGGCGTTACAACTTGGTATCAGAACGTACCGGATTTAAATACTTTAGGTATGTAAGAAGTGGTTAGTACCACAATGGATTTGTCTTATTTGATAGAGACTTTAGTATGAATGATGTGCACTTATATGATAACATGCTTACGTGATTATATATGTATGAGATTTAATTTCTAGGATGTTGATTGAGTTTACAAGTTTCTAGGAGTCCTATTAGAAATGCACTTGATCACTGTTATTTCTAATTGGAACTCTGACAACGCCACGGGACGATTATTATTTGAGAATGAAATTTGTATGTGTTTACGTGATTACGTGCTTATGTGGAGTGAATTACCATTGTCCACATTATTAGGACACAAGTGAGTTAACTTCGACACATTTGTAAATGTGCTAATCTCTTTTGTTACCTTCATTAGGATGTCAGGATGTGGATGTGGACGTGGACGTGGATGTGGATGTGGTAGTGGTAGGCGTGGTAGGCCTAAGAGGCATGAGATGCCTTCACCGGATGAAATTCCGGTGCAAGAAAAATGGGTTGGTCAGGCCAATGTGGCCGAACCAATGGTTAGCAGGCTATGGATGCCTTGGCCCAAGAAATGGCTGAAGCATTGCGGGAGTTTATGGATATTCTCAGAGCTGAGAATCAAGTCCAGGCCCAAGTAGGCTGAGGCATGATTGCCTTTCTTAAAGCGGGAGTTTTTCCGGTCGAATCCGGATGAGTTTGTAGGGAATCCCAAGGAGCCTCTGAAGGTAGATAAATGGTTGGAGCAGATAGTAAAAACGTTCGAGATGCTTGGCATCGAGGACGACCAGTTGCAAGTGACCTTCGTATCCTTTCAGCTGAAGGGAGATGCGGGTAAGTAGTAGAAGTATGCGCATGGGTGCATTGGGATGACTTGAAAGGCTTTTGTCATCATCTTCCAGGACAAGTTTCTACCTCCACTGCAACAAAATAGAAATTTTTATGACTTGCAATGCATGCCGTGCATGTCGTAAAAACTCTTTCACGGCATGCACACAAATGCCGTTATATGACATGCTGTGGAAAGTTGAGCATCATTTACGGCATGTAGGTAAAGTCATAAAAAGTAACAAATTAAACATTAATGACAAACTTTATATGTCGTATATAATTTTTTACGACATTTTTGTCATGCCATAAATCATCATAGTTTCTATGGCATAATTTTGCATGTCGTAGAAGGTTATTTTTAATATATTTATGACATACTTTGTGAGTGTTTAGGAAGTGGGTGTTTTTGTAGGTTTTTTTAGTTGTAGGATATTATTGAAAAGTTTTTTTTTTTTTTTTTTTTGTGTTTGGGAAGATAGTTGGGTTTTTTTGTGGTTGGATGTGATGTTTGTGAGAGAAAAAGTGAAATGATTATGGGGTTTGATGTGATGTTTTGTTTGGATTTGTTTTTTTTTGGTTTTGTAAAACATTTGTCTTGTAATGAAAAAAAACAAAAAAAACCTCAAAAACCAAGTTCCCAAACACCACCTTTGTATGCCGTATATAATATTTTACGACATTTTCTTGCATGTCATAAATCATCACTTTTCACGACATAATTATATATGCCGTAAAAGGTCATTTTTAATATATTTATGACATACTTTGTATACTGTATATAATCTTTTATGACGTTTTCTTGTATGTCATAAATCATTACACTTTTTGTGACGCCCTTAATAGAAGTCATAAATCATACATTCACAAGTTCCATGAACATAAAGAAAAGAATACATCTTCATTTCACTAGAGTCCTCTTTACAAAAGATATTACATGTTATCAACAAAGTAAATGCCTTACGGGGCTTATAGCTTTCCAAGTTATCACTTGGTTACAACAAAAGAAGAGTTCTAACTCTATACATAAAAAGCCCTTGGCTTGAATTTACATTTAACATCAAACAAAATATCAAAAAGGAGTCTTCAACTCCTAAACCTCCCAAGCTAAGACCTTGGAGGTGGCATGTCCCCTGTACCTGAAAAATGGTGTCCCAAGTAGGGTGAGTCACAGCCTAGTAGAGATATGCTAAACAGTATATGAGAATTAACTAAAACATTAGCATTCGATAAATGTTTAACACTCACAAACCATCTTAAACCTTTTCCATAATCAATCAATATTGGCGCCCATATTTCAATTCACTTCCAGTTATTTATCCAAGTCAATTCATTGACATAATACATTATCATATAAACAATTCAAAATGAGACTATAACACATTCATCAACACTTCAATCATAAACATCATTCATACACTTCCATATCTTGCCATTTTACGGAACTACGTCCGAGGGAACCGACACCCAAATATAAATAAGATTTTGGGACTTTCACTCTAGACACTTCGGCCAACTTAATTATCCATGGAGTCCATCTCCTATCTACTCCCAAACAATGGAGTCTATCCCCTATCTCCTCCCAAACAAAGATACATATACAATATATTTAAACACGTTGTCATATACAATAACCAATTCAATCACATATACAATGTTTTACATCCAACCGTCATATTCAATGACATATTCCAATTGATTAGTTTCAATTTACCTAATCAACATGCAGTTTCTACAACAATCATGGCTATCCTCCACTGATAGCCCAAAACAGATATATCTAAACAGATAAACAAATTTCTCAACAGATAATTTATTACATTTTCCATAGGTGAATGATTCATCAATCCAATTACACCATTTAATCGCAATTTCCTCCAATTTCATGATTTTCAAACCAATTTCATATTTCCACATCATTTTCATTATTTATGCAAATAACTTTTATAGTTCAAATTAGGGCTTCCCTCCCCCCCCCCCCCCTCATTTTTCTCAAATGTTGCTTCCAAGGTCAAATCTCACCCATTTCACACAACAATCCCATTTTCAAGATCTCACATACAAATGGAACCCAACAATAGGAAACCCCTCTTTTAAACATTTAAACTCACACCCTAAGTTCACCCAAACCAACCATTTATACAAAATGACCAATATTTATGTTAAAGCTCATAGAAATGAGTAGATTATCCCTACTTCAAGAAGAGAAGATGAGCCAAGCAAGAGATGAACTCCAAAGATGCCAAAACCCCACTCTATTCGGTTCAAAAGGTAGATCTTGAGATGCTCCAACTTTTTAATGAAGACACAAAGATATAGAGATCACTTGATCTAGGCTAAAAAGTAGAAAGATGGAGTATTTTAGAGAGAGGGTGTGAATTTAGGTTTTTGGAAAGTTTCAGAGAGAGAAAGGACAGAAAAAGTGATTTAAAAAGTCACTTTCGCGATCTGATATATGTACAGTCCGCTCGAGCGGAGACTTTGACGCTCGAGCGTCAGACATAAAAATTAGACCCGCTCGAGCGCAATAAAGGCTGCTCGAGCGCCAAGACTCAACAGCAAGGCACTACTAGCTCGAGCGCAATGAGACCCGTTCGAGCGTAGAATACACTCGTTCAGTATTTTACAGATTTTAGACAGTTGCTCGGGCGCCAAAGAGACCGCTCGAGCTCAGACCCGCTCGAGCGTAAGAAACGCCGCTTGATCGTGAAAAACACCTCTGCAATATTTTTGCAGACACACAAGGTACTAAAGGATTGCAAACCCTGCTCGAGCGCAAAAGGACCTGCCTGAGCGGAATATCAAAATTCTGGGCAACAAGGTTCTAGACCAATTAGAAACCAACCTGTTCTAAACACGCCCAAGACATTCCAAAACTCAAATTCAAGGAGTAAATGATGGAAATAAGGTATAGACAACTACATACAGCCACGGAACCCGAGTCTGGAATACGATAAATGACGGGAAAAAACCAGGATCGCTATACTTTTCATGACATAATTTTATATGCTGTAAAAAATTATTTTTAATATATATAGAGAGAGAGCAAATTCAAAGTTTATTATATGAGTAAACTCAATATATGAACACATGATATCATTAAAATGACCATTTTAGTACTTGAAAATCAAATTACATGATCAAATAGCAAATTATATGTACAAATGAAAGCAAAAAGATTATACACAACACAAGCCAGTCAAGTCTAATTCATTATTAGGAGTACTAGAGAAAACTAAAGAATCAATTAACTTGGCCACTACAGAAAGTCCCTGCCCCAATACCAGTGGTAGGGATTCGAAGAGCAGATGTTATAGTGGCAGCAACAACAAGTGCAAGTGCACATTTCAAAACAACAGAAAAGCACCCAGCTTCCTGCAAAGCCAAGGCAAACTCAACAACCTACAGAAACCAAGCCAATTTAGCATCACAACACTAAAATAAATTATGCAAATTTGTGTGTGAGCATATTTGATTATATATGAAATTATGAAGCATTGCTGTTTTTTTTTATCAGCAAAAATTATGAAGTATTTATGTCATGCAAAAATGCTTGGGAGCATTAAAAAGGGAGCACTAATGAGCTGGCTCCGCCATGATGTGATGGGTGTCTTTGTTGGATTTTTTTTTTTCCCAGCTCATTAGAGCTATTAGTGCTTATTTTTTTTAGAGCTCACAATCAGCTCCCTTATGTCATGTATGCATAGTAAGGAGAGATTTTGACTTTTGACAGCACTAACAATATTTTTTCCTTGAGGCCTAAATCCTTCAAGAACACTGATGGCTTGAGGAGTAAGCCCCACATGTCTTATCATTGCAATTCCAGCCTGTGTGCCTCTGCAACAATTATTATTTTTCTATTGTGCTCCCCTGATTCAACTTCAAAATTTCAAATTCAACATCAATTCACTCCACACTAAACCATTGAAAAATCATAGAAATCTCGAAATGCAAGCAAAAATCAGCAAGCAAGAATAAAAAAACAAGAGCTAAAGAGAGAGAAGATACCGTGAAAACGTTCTTCAAAGAAGACTTCGGCTGAAGCGATCACGATGAAGCAACCTGAATTACATAATTTAAAAATTTTGTCATGACCAGAAGTTACCAGTTCACAGAGCTTTGTAAGTAGCCCCCTTGAATCCCACTTCATGACCAGTTAACAGAGCTTTGTTTAGACCAACCACATCTTGTTCCAAGCAACAAAGCTATTGACCATAAGTTACTGTTTAATTACTAACACAACACAAAAAGTTGAAAATAATTCCCTTCCCAAAGTGAAGATAATTCCTTAGCCAATTGACATCTGTTCATTATTCACTTCACGCTCAAGTGAATAACAAAATGTTCAAAAGCATAAAGTTACAAATAAATTTTTTCAAATCATTAACAAAACGATGAGAAAAGTCAAAAACAAAGAACTCCTGTAACAAATCTCCCAAATAAGGTTGTAAAAAGTTGACAATTTAAACCTAATTAGCAAACAAATTCTAAAAATTGCGTAATAGTAGCTCAAAGACTACAAAAAATTTTCTTTATTATTTTAGATATGATCATATGAACAGATGTCAAATAAATAAAAATATACATAGCCAAATTATCAAACTGCCCTGTACAAATTCGTTAGATGAACAGTTGTTTTATCATCAAACCTAAGATAGTAGTATGAAATCAACCACATACCAAGGATGATAACTAATGATATTCCAACATTTGTGGAACCCGATCATGTCTACTGATATTAACTAGGGACTGCAAAGACGAACATAAGGGTACTTTGGCATGAAATATCCACATGCTAACAGCATAAATAGTACTTGAATCACATAGCACATTTCACACAGAACATGTAAAATGATTTCTTATTATATAATCTATTAAGCAAGCAACATTGATCAAATTACAGTACACAATCCCTCTCCAAACCCCTCATAAGGGGGTAGCACAGTGTATGACATTTAGCTCCTCCTTGGAGCAAATATCGCACCTGCGACAAAAAGTAAAGATGGAAAATAATGAACGTGAGTCCTGAAGCTTCACATCAGACCTCCAGCAATCACAGAAGTTTTCACAGAAAACACTAAGATTACATATCAAAGTAAACTTGCATAGACTTCTGGCCAATACAGAGTTGCAAATATAGAAAGAAATTCATACCTCTCGAAGAAGCTCTGAAGGAAAACCAGTAGCTTCAAATGATGTTAAAGGAGGGGGTACATTATCTCCCTGATGAAAATTGAAACAAAAACACCCTAATCCATTACAACAATATAAACTGCAGAACGGAAATATAAAGGAATACATAGTGGAAAATTGAAGGAGATCCCAAAACACCATGGACAATGAAATAATGCCACACTTTTGATTTTCCCAAATGCATGTCTAGTGTAAAAGGCATGAGCCAGAAGAATTCCAATAAAGAGCAAGAGAAGGCTGGGGGCCCGACTTAATTAATCATACTGTTGTAAACTAATAAACTAAATTTAATTGTAATATTCTAAAACGCCGCTAAATGTGTTACATAATGATAAAACTACCATTGAAAGTCAAATTCTCATTTCTAGCCATTTAAAATGTTGACTTTCAGATCAATTAAGAACAGAGATCATATAGCAGTATCTACAATAACATATTTCCACAAAGCCTACCATGTAAAATCAATCACAACATAGTATAATTTATCTAGTGTAATTGGTAATTTTAGCCCAGCCACCAATCCCACCCTTCCTTCCAAAAAAGAGAAGGAAAGAGAAAGAAAAACCAAAGGAAAAAAAGGTGAAAACCTTGTCATATTACATAAGATGACATTAGATAAAGCAAAGCTAAGTAGTAGTTTACTATTTCTAATTCCAGACAATGGAATCAACAAACATGATACATGATACATGATACATGATACATGATAACCTTTCCAAACTCAAGACAATGTAATCAACATACATGATACTCTATCAGATTCCAGACTTTTACAAACTAATAAGGTACCGACTTGGTGAAGTACTAGATTATTCTTCATTGTATCACAACACCACATGGTTTAACCTTCAATTAATATACACTTTGGTTAACAACAAACAAACAAAAAACTACAATACATTATGTCCACAATTCACATAGCATTTACCCTCAAGATGTGAAGAACCTGCATACTTCCTCCCCATTGCATAATTTATATATGTATATATAAGCAAATACTTTTGGCGCCAGATGATTTATTTAGTGACCGAAGGACAAAAATCCTTAATGTTGTGCTTGCATTGCCATAGGGAAGAATCATACCTGTTTGTGTCATCCTCAACAGTGAAATCCCCTGCAAAGTATACCAAATCAAACACATATTTCTGGGAATCATTTGTTCCACCAAATGACTGACCCTACGCACGTAATTAGGCATGTATGTACGTAAATAAAAAGCAAGAGAATAAAGAGTGAGCATCTTGTTTAACCAGTTTAGTAGTTGCAACCTCTATCTTGTTCAACAAATTCAATGTTCAATAGGTATACCTATATATAGAGAGTGACAGACAGGGGGACAGAGAGGAAAACATGTCAGAATATGAGTAGCCTACCAATCAGAGTATGCAAGACTTGTGTAGAACCCCAAATCATTAATATCTATCCTAAAAGTATCAAGGACCATGAGAAAAATTAATGCTAGATGCATCAACCTGGATTCTACAAAAAAAATTAATGCAAAAAATCCATAGTATGATAAGGGTAATCCAAATCTGAGAGCATAAACCAAAGGGAAAAAAATTATCCCTGAGAGCATAAACCAAAAAAGAGAGATTACACATATGTTGGGATAAGATCTGTTCCACATTTGCTGTACTAGATCCACAAAACCTAGACGTATATAGCATATTTTGATTGGCACATTATCTTATTATATATATATATATATATCAAAAGACTAACCGTCAAGTTCATGTCAAGTATAAAATCAAATAAAGGAAAGAGAGATTACACAATTCAGAATCGCAGAATAGCAAAAAAAGAACATTTCCATTTCCAAGATTGAGTTCAAATGGTCACCAAGTTCATTTTCCATTGAAATTCAGTGAAGCTAAATTACCTCAAACTGAAAATCTAGAGAAACCCAAAAACGATAAGCTAATAAAACTCCATTCTAATCAACCGATAAAGGGCAACTTCTGAAAAACAAATCCAAATCAATAAACAATAGAGAAAGTAGTTGCAGAAGAAAAGACTACCTGAAAAGAGAGAGACCAAACTCCCCCAAAATTCAGCCTAATATGATGCGGATTTCACGAGTCGGGTTATGACAACCTCAGATTTCATGAGTTAGGTGTGAAGCTAGCTACATCTAACAGCAGTGCAGTTGGAGTGGTCCTTGTGGACAAGAGATGCAGAGGAAGAAATCATTCCTACTTGCAGGTGAGGTGTAGAGGTACTATTGTTATGTTAACTAGTAAGTTTTGCAAGCAATAAACAAGAATCCAGTGTTTTCTAATCTGTACCATTGTTATTTTGATATAAGCAGAGAACTAGGAATTGGGATTGTTGCATACAATCCTCTGGTTTGTGCGTATCATACTTGCATTTTTCTATTTCCACAGTGAATTTACATTTGTAGCATTGTGCTTAAAAACTATGGCTTAACATCATGTTTCCTGTTTTGATCACATAGTTAACTCAAAACTAAATAAAAAATTTCAACATCTTTTTTTTTCTTTTTTTTTTCTTTTTTCGTGAAGTAAGGTAAATGTGTAGAAGCATAATCTGTAACAGTAAGATCACTACAACTCTTCTATAATTCTGTTGATTATTAAAAAAGGTAAAAAAAAATAAAAATAAATAAATAAAATTAAATAAGAAGGGTAGTGATGGGAGTTTTTAACAATAACATTCTTTTCTTGATATATATATATATATATATTGTTAATTTGTATAATATTTTCTTTATAATATTGTTCATGGCTATCCATTCCAAACCAAAAACAAACCATTTAGGTCATTGTACACTGTTTAAATGGCCTAAATTGCCTTATCATAAAATAAGAAATAATGTGGACAACAATTGGTTATAAATTCAATTTTATGTTAAATGAGAAATAAAGTACCTCTCCACTCATCTTGCTAGTTGACAATTTCAAGATTCAACTGTTAATAAGAAAATGGGCATTCACATCATTCATTATTATTCACTCAATAAAGTACATATCCAGGAGTTTTCACTCCATTTGTGTGTAGAAGGTAGAAGAGTTTGATCAGAAGATTACCTACAATATGGATCATCTTATATCTAGGGAAAAGAAAAGAAAAAAGTAGATCATAAAACTGGTAAATAAACTTCAATAATAGATTAGCATACCGGGCTCAGTGGCTGCAAGGGCATCTGAGCATATACCTCATCTGTCTCTACATCCGCCTAGTAAAAAAATTGAGTTTCTAGAAACCACCTTTCAAAATAACCAGAACCAGAAAATAGAACTAAAGATTCCTTGCATGCATGGTCACATTGTGAAGCTGATAGATGAGTTGTGGAGATAAGCTTGGGTGGTTAGGTATATGGGCATCCACTTCTTTGTTGGTTGATGTAGTAACCTACGTAGGTATATGAAGATTTGCAGAAGTCAATAATAGTAACTGTTTAATTTCATCAACCAGATCAAAAACAAGACAAAACCATAATCATCCAAATTTTAATATGAACACAACAGTTTAAACTGCAAACAAGCACTTAGAGATATGTGATAACAGTTCAAGAGATGACTAGAACGAGTGACCAAGGTTTTAAATAACAGTGGTGGCTGCCATAACAGTAACAGTGGCGTTGATGCGCGTTTGCCAAGTGTAGCAGTCGTAGCATAATAGCCCAATGCTTAACATATGTTGGAACATATTATACCAAATAACAGAAGGATGTTTATAAAAATAGACAAACAAACAAACAAATTTTATTTGCTAAGCATGCATGAATAAACACATTGCCTGCCATGGACCGATTTCAAAAATCTAAAAGCAAGGAATATGTCAAAACCAATCAAAGTAGACTGACTTGCTCACTATGGCCCTGAGAGAAATACACCACGCGGCTTCCAACAGCAGGTAGGGAAACAAGAGGACCAACACTTGCATGCCAAAGTTCAGAATTCAGACATCTCTTCTCCCCTGCAGATTATCAATGTAATTTTTTAACAAGAAATCAGTCTAACAACAATGTTTTGCAGCTTAACTAGACACTAACGCTATGTTTGGTTCATGGATTTGGAGAGGGATTTGGAAAAGATGTGTGAAATGTAGAGGGAAATGATAGAAATTCAACAAATAACCCCCCTCCCCTCAAAAAAAAAAAAAAAAAGGGGGGGGGGGGGGAACCAGAACCAGAAGATACAACAACAATATTTTGTAGCTAAACTAGACACTAAAAGATCTCCAAACTAGGAAAACAGGGAAAAAGACTGAAATTCAACAACAAAAAAAGAACCCAGAGAAATATACCTTTAGGAGACTGCTGAGTGAAACTAGCAGAAGAGAACCTCATTTCTGAAATGATAATATCACCTAAAATTTGTAACCACAAAAGCTATAACCACAATAGCTCAGCACTAAATGTCCCAAAGGCTTCTTGCACTTCCTTCCCAGCCAAAAACACCATAATACCTTCATTTTGCCACTACAAACTCCATCCAAATCTGAATGTACTCCTTAAAACCACCAAACCCAACAAATATATTACTAAGAAATGATGAGGATTGTTGTATGTAGAGACTTCATATGGATGTTATGGACAAAACCACCAAGAAACCCCCTCTAGAACCTTCAACCAAAACCAGTTCCACTACAAAACACAATTGATTTCGGCGTCATCAGCACTTGATCTTCTTCACCCAACCCCAAATAGACCCTTGAGTAGTTAAAAACTTGATGAATCAGACCTTCACGAAATTAACCAGTACATTTCAACTCAAACCCTAACACACCAGCCCTAATTGCTTGCCTCAAGTTCACCCAACCTCAAGATTGGTAGCTCCAGGTAGCTCAAGAGGTTCCAATACCCTACTTCTAACCCAAAATACAACAATCTAGAAAGCGCAAAGAAGTGAGGAACTCTTCAGATCTTAGCTTCATTGAGCCAAATTCATCATAAGTAAGAGCCAGAGAAATCCCCAATTTTGAGCTTCAACAGTACCAAAAAAGGACTTTGAGCAGAAAAGAAAACCCAAATCCCCAAAACATTATATTCATAGATTCTAATTGAGAACCAAAATCCTAGCTTCTCTTATATCCAGATATTGTTTTATCCCCTGCAGACTATCTATATCACTAAACAAAAGACAATGTTTTCAAGCTAACTCAATGATATGTACCAACATTTTGTGCTCCAACCTCGGGTGAACCTAGACTGAACTAGTTATCCGATGCAGAAAACAGTAAGCCACAATCTGCTTAGCCTTTTTTAAGTAATATGCTTGCCATTTGAAGCAGAAATAGAGCAACATTTACTTTCAAAATGAATGGAAGTTTTCCACAATGTCAACAAATGATTGTCAAATGGTAAGGAAAGAGTACCATATGAAATTACAAAGATGAATGCAAGTTTGATTTTCATGAGGAACTCAATAAGTCACAATTCATACTCTAAATTTCTCTGGAGAACCAAAATGAAGACAAAACTCAGATCAGAAATGGTTAACAAACATTGAATGAAGACACTTGCTTTCAAAATTAATCCGATCAAATCACAGAGAAACATTACAAAAAAATCACATAATTAATTCCAATCCATCATTGACAATCGTTTCACCGTCATTTAACCTAACACACCAATTGCATCAAATACAAATGCTTCAAGAATGAGAGGTAACTCAATAAGTTAGAAACTCACAAAGAAATCAAATCCGTAGAAGGGGCTTAGAATCAGAATCGAACTCCAACCTCAGAATTCGAATCAAACGCCAAGCTCGGAATCAATCGATTGGTGCTCGTGCAACTAACATCATTGGAGGGGCAGTGGCTGGTGGTGGTCGGTGGTGGTGCTCGTGTGTTTGTGTGAGATGTCAATGGAGAGAGAGAGAGAGAGAGAGAGAGAGAGAGAGACGTATGACAAGAATGAAAAAAAATGTGTGAGCTAATATAATGTGTGAACTGATAAATTATTAAAACTCTGATAAAAAAAAAAAGTTATTTTAAAACAAATTGCTAATAGATCTGTTCAAAATAAAATAAAATAAATGAGAATATTAATAAATAAAAAAATTGGGATGCAAAGAATGTATAATTCTAATAATATTAATAAATAAAAAAAATTTGGAGTAGAAAATTTTAGACAAAAAGATTTAGGTAAAGTTTATAAATTATTTTTGCATAAAAAAAATCTAGATTATAAATAGAATATCTAGTTTATTGGAAAAAAAATAAAAATTTCTCATATCTACTATAAATTTATAAATATTTAAGAACATGTAGAAACTTTTTTTTTATTATTTATAATTAAAATATAACTTTTCTAGAGAATGAGAGGATTTAGGACCAAAACATGTATGGATCTAGAATGAGAAGGAGTGTGGTGTAAGTTTTTAAATATATATTTTTTTACTTTTTAAATTCAAATAATTTACATATACTTAGAAGGAAAATATTTTTTAATTTTCTAAAAAAATACTAAATTAAAAATATATAAAATTTAATATTTTACGACATAAAACGTATGTTGTCTTAAGTACAAATATTTTATAACATATTTTTGTATGCTGTGAAAATATACATTTTTTACGGCATACCTTTGCATGTCGTAAAAAAATCAGATTGAATTTTTTTTTTTTTGTATAAATTTTCACGACATTCATTAGCATGTCGTGTAAAGTTATAATATTTTACAACATGAAATGTATGCCGTCTTAAGTGCAAATATTTTACGACATATTTTTGTAAGTCGTAAAAACATACATTTTTTATGGCATATTTTGCATGCCATAAATATATGAATTAACGACTTACATAGTATGTATACTGTTATTGACAAAACATTAACGACTTGCAAAAAAAAAAAAAAAAAAAAAAAAAATCGTAGAATGTACTAATTACGACGTGCATTTAACGCATGCGGTAAATAGTTTGTTTTGTTGTAGTGCTCCCACTGTTAGGGAGAAGTTGAGAGATCAGTTTTCCAAGCTTGTGCAGTTGAACACTCCGGTGGCCGAGTTTGAGGCCACATTTACTAGCCTCTCTAGGTTTGCACCAGAGTTAGTGGCGACAGAGGAGCACCGTTGGTTGGAGTTTGCGAAGAGATTGAGGACCAGGTTCACGTTTAAAGTAGCCGGGTCAATGATTAGAGATTATGGACGCCTTGTGGAGGCGGTAGCGGTGGCTCTTCTAGAGACCGTGATGCAGATGGAGGAGGAGGGGATGAGGGGCTCTAAAAGGAGTCAGGATGTTCAGGGGGACAATAAGAGGCAGAGGGGTTCTAATCCATAGCCGTCCTAGGGAGTACAGTCGAGGTCTACCTTTCTAGTGCTGAGTTTCGGTTCCGGGAGAGGTAGTTAGGGAGAGTTTACTTGTTACAAGTGTGGCCAGTTGGGCCACAAGTCTCTAGCTTGCCCGCAAAGAGGAGGAGGGCAACGACCTGCATCGTCTTCGGTTCATTCTCAGGGCCAGAGTCAGGGGAGAGGCCAGCCACTTACTTGTTATCAGTGTGGACAGGCGGGGCACATGAAGAGATTTTGCCCTTAGTTTAGTGGCACACCCAGTGCATTTGGTTCGAGGCATGCATAGAGCCACCAGCCTGCACAGTCAGCATAGGCCTCGATAACCAATCAAGGAGCCTCTTCGGCTCAGTCAGTGCATCAGGCTTATGCTCCGAGGGGTGAGCAGGTTGAGCAGAGACCTACTGGGCGTGTGTATGTTGTTATTGCGCTAGATCTAGTGCCAACACCGTCGATAGTGAGAGGTACCTTCTTGTTTTTCAATTCAGTTGCTAATGTGTCGATTGATATGGGTGCATCCCATTCATTTATTTTGTCTACATTTGCATTGGTTTTGGGGTTAGAGTTGGCTCAGTTAGCATCGCCTTGCCTTAGCCTTTGAGATAGACGAATAGAGAGGTGACGAACGGAGAGGTGACGGAGGCAAGGTAAGGCAAGGCAAGGAGAGAGGACAGAGGTGACGAACGGAGAGGTGACGGAGGCAAGACGACATGAGGAGAGGAAGCGGTGAGGCGACTGGAGGCGGCGAGAGATGAACAAAGAGAGTGACGAACGCGAGGCGGCGACGAGGTTCGTTTCTCTCCCTTTGGTCTTCATTATAATTTCTCTCCATTTGGTCTTCATTTTATTGTTTGTTTTAGAGTAAAAATGATAGGATGTGATCCCTACCCATTTCACTAGCTTTGCTTTGATTATTTAAAAAAAAAATTATGACATTCACACTCTTTTTCAAATTTCACACACTATTTTTTGTTTTTTTGTTTTGAAAATTAAAGATGTAGTGCTTGTTTGGGATAAAAACCAAAAATTTACTAAAAAAGCAAAAAAGTTAACATTATTCACAAAAGCCAAGGAGCGGGAAAACAACAACACTAGTCGGAGGCACAAAGACGGAAATGCCTTTCTTTTGCCTGGTCCTCGCAGAATACACAAATAACTTACATCTAGGGCATATAACTTCGCACCTCACATAACTTCTCACCTCAACATCTCCTGTTGTTCTCCATACACAGGCGTACACACTTGTCATTGAAGCCACAACAGTCTATGACGTTCACACCGCCGACTGTCGGAGCTCCACCACAACTTCCCCCTTACAGTATCACCAAAGCCATTCCAACACGCGACTGTCTGTTACGCTCACGCCGGAGCTCCACTACCACCTCCCCTTTACAGCATCACCAGTACTGGACGGGAAGGACCAACCGGCGTCCAAATCTGCACCACCGCTGAACAGATCTTCACCATTTCAACCTGGCCCCTCCCCAAAAGTGGAAGGTAACATCTCCATTTATCTATCTATTTTTTCCCATGTAAAAAATCCGTAACAAGTCCCCTTTTTGCACAAATTGTTTACCTTTTTTTTTTGCCTTACATACTTCGGATTGACATATGAATTTGTGTTTGCAATTATCTGGGTTTACTAACAATTTGGCAAAGTCGGTATTGTCTTTGTTTTCATTTCTGTCATCTTTCCCCCTGTTTGTTCATTTCTGTGATGAAATTTCTCTCATTTGTTTTTATTTCTCTCATCTTTCCCTCTATTTGTTCAGATTGGCGTATTGTTACTTCATAAATTGTTACTTTATTTGTCTCCTCTTTCCCACTCGTCTTGTCTCTGTTTGACAACAAAACAAAGTTAACACTTAAATATGAAATGAAACATAAGTTACATTGTGACTTTATTTTCGTGATTTTTTTTTCTTCTGAATTTTAACTTAAATTTATAATTAAAACACATAATTGTTCTATTTCTCAACTATTAAAATAATTCTTGTTATTCTGAAGTATGAAATTAGCTACACTTTCAAGTACAAACTGTAAAAGATCACAATTGCCTCACCTAAAGTGTAAACGACATGAGATATTTGTCTTGAAATCGACAATGAATTTTGTGAACAAGTGTATCCAGACACTTGTAAAAGAGAAAAAGAAAAAAATAAGACAAAAAAGAAAGTTCAAAATTTGACAGACTGTTTATTAAAAGGATTTTTTTTTTCCTTCATGTTTTCATGTTTTGCAAAACACTTTTCACCCTAAATAACACCCAAAAACACTTGTTGTCATTTATGTTTAAGAATTATTAGATTATATTTATACATTCTTATTTATGAAAATATGTACATGATTCATTAAGGGTGCTTTTATTTTTTTTATTTTTATTTATTTATTTATTTTTTTTTTGGTAATAATAGAAAACTATAGGAAATTAAGAAATCAAAATTGTTGGCCACTAAAAACAATAACATTTTATTACCTGTGAAATTAATCTCACACACACTCTTTACAAAGAAATCAAATTAATGGTGGCACTTGAAACTCTTTGTTTGAAAATTCCCATTATGGCAAGAGTAAGGTATTATAAAGAAATAAAGTAAAGTAACAAATTAATCTCATATGCATGAGGGAAACCATTGTCATTTTCTTCTGAAATGCATGCAAATTGGACATAAAAATGACAAAACATATGATAATGCATTTGTCAGGTTAAGAAATGTGATGCAACAACAAGGTAGGTATGAGGGGATACACAAATGCATGGTTTCCCAAATTATTGCACACATACACTATGTCCACACAAGGCGAAATTAATATATAAGAGAACTTGTAAACCATGTCCATGTTATCATTTCATTGCTTTCATCTATGGTTGTTCCCAAAACAGACGATGGCTTCGTTTGTGTCCTCTGCCACGTCTGCGCGTACAGCACCCTTTTGTGCCTGTGGCTTTGGCCTGTGTGTTGTGAAGATTTCAAGATCTTCCAAAAATCTGGGTCGTGCCTACTACCAATGCCCTAGTGCAGTGGTGAGTATTCACATGAAATTGCTTTTACATAGTTTCTACACTAATACGTGTGTCTATTCAGCCATGTCGTTCTTGGATTGGCTGGTGTGACGAATATGGCCAAACACTCGTGCCTGGCACTCAAAACTCACTTATGGACATGGTCTTCCAATTAAGGCTGACATCTGCAACCTGCAGCACTCTTTGCATGTCCTTCAAATTGTGACGTTCGTCTTGTGTCTAGTTGTTGTAATGTTGTTGTTTTGTAGTTGATTTGTTTTGGTTGGTAGGTTGTATGTATGTAGTAGTTGGCAAGTGGTATGTTTTTTTTTTTTTTTTTTCCGAATTGACTATAATGTCTACTATGCTATGTTGTACGGTTACGCAATATTCTATTGTTTGGTCTTCTGTTATATGCTTGTCCATCATGTTGCCATGTTATGAATGTGCATTTTACATTTGACATGATTTTTTGCACGAATACCACAATTATTGCTGCATGGTAGTAGCGACATGGATCAGTCCCGAATGCTGTCTACGCCTTCAAAAAATTTGCGTAAGCGGGATAGTAGTCACCATCAGCCTTAGCCTCAGACTCAACTAGAGCCACAGTCCGCATATGTGCACAAGGCAGTTTAGGACTTCGATGCAGTTTGTCTTTCTTGGAACTTGTTGTAAAGGAGTTGGAAGCCAGTTACAAAGGCAACTTCCATACGATGACAATGCACGGATACAGGGCTGTGTCCAAGGTATTCCAAGAGCGTACGAATAGGTTCCATGGGGTGAAACAATTGCAAAACAAGTACAGCTTGCTGAAAAAGGATTGGCAGTCGTGGTCATGTCTTATGGACACAAGGCACAACCCAACTGGCATCAGTTACAACCAACAAACCGGTTTGATACAAGCATCTGATGAATGGTGGGCCAAATATGAGAAGGTAACATTTCCATGTCTTGGTATTTTGGCTAGCAGTACAAATCCATGTTGACACCTATGCTGTTGAGGTTGAATCATTCAATATAATCATACCTTCTTCAAATTCTGCATACCATTGTTATTTGTATTATGAAATTATGTTGGTTTTATCATTCTGGGAGTTAAGGAAGTTTCAACACATAATTGCAAAGTTGTTTGTTGTTTTTTACCTGTCTAGTAAGAGAATAGTAAGTATTATCAATAGTATTATTGAGGAAGGTTTTATTAAATCACATTGTTTGTGTTCTTATCTTGTACAACTCTAGCAAATGGTATGTTTGTTTATATGTAGTTATAGAAAATCAAAATGTGTACACACCTTGTTTACAAAATTGAATATGACATGCTGTATACAACAATTTGTAGCTGTCAGTTGTTATAGTTTCAAATTTCCTCCTATGTAATGAAATTGGCAATTGGTTATTCTGAAATACATGGAGAAACGTATCTTCAACTATGCATGCAAACTTGTGTGAACTGTGCATGAAATATTGTGGCATTGTCGTATAACTTCTCTTCATCTGTGCAACCAAACTTGGAATGGAAATAAAATTTCCCTAAAATTTTGTCCTGTCAAGTTACTATGTCAAGATTCATTCACGTATGAGGACTTATCTTCATCTAAAATTTTGTGCTGTCAATGTCAATTTTGTGTTGTCATCTGGTTATTTTGTGCTATCATCATGTATGAAGACTGTTTGAAAGTAATTTCCTTACATGGCATTACAGTGCTTGTGAAGGTGCTCGTGAAGCCTGCATAGTTCACACAAGGCATTACAGTGCTTGTTAAGATGTATGAAGATTGTTTGAAAGTACTTTTGTGCTTGTTAAGCCTGTACTGCAATTTCATTACAAGGCATTTGCTTGCTGTCTTTATTTTGTGGCTGTTGGCTAATTTTTTTTTTTTTTTTTGATTGACAAGAATGCTTTGAAGTTCAAAATGAAACCGTTAGAGCATGTGGAACTTATGCGAAGGATGTATGAAGGTGTCGCGGCAACAGGAAAATATGCATGGACACCCGGTGCAGATTTTGATTTGGTCGGAACAGATGACATATCGGTGCCTATGGATGAGGAAGATTGTAAGGATAGTAGCGACATGCCCCTTTTCCAGCGTGCATAGCACAGTGAGCACACAGTGGAGGACTTTTACACACATATGGAATAGACTCCAGTGACAGTACACGTTGCATCGTCAGCAATTCAAATTGATGACACACCTATGAGTGGCGCGACGAAACTTAAATTCCTAGCCACCAAAAATAAGCAGCGAAAAAAAGGGCAGAGTGAGGGAGCTTCATTGTTGGCCAGTAGCATGGAGAACATTGTGTCCTCAGTGAAATCACAACAATGCCAGGTCCGAGTGCATCATGATTACGGCATTTCCATGCAGGAGGTAATTGGCAAGTGTCTCGTACGGTTGTACTCCCTACACGGTCTTGACCCGGAAGATTCGCTCATACCTTTTGCTGTGTCACTCATGGACAACCTGGCAAATCAAGCCATATTGTTGCAGCTTCTGACGGATGAGGCGATTATTAGTTGGCTGCGCATCAAGAAGTCCCAAAATTTTGGTGGCTCATCCGCGCCATCTCATGGATCCGGAATGGGGGGTGGTTTTGAGGACATGTTTTACCGCATACTACTGACATTTCAATTTAAACAAACACTTTCATATGCTACTGACTGTGATGGAATTGTTTTTAATTTTTTTTCGCCTCCGTAAATAATGCGACAATTATCTATTTACTTCAGTTTGGTTTATCTATCTACTCCTGCTAATTTTTTTTTGTTCGAACCATTGCTTATAGTTTTCATATTTGAACATTTCGGTTTGTTGCAGGGAATTGTTTTCAGTTCACCACTGACATTTTTGTTACAGGGACATTTCATGTTTCATACACTTTTCATATTTCACCAATGACTTGCAGGGAATTATTTATTTATTTATTATTATTTTTTGTTTATGAAGTTGTTCACACCTTTACATTTCATGGACTTTAAAAAAATTAAGGTTGAAAACAAGGTTAATGACACACAAATAAAAATTAAACCAAATACATATGGTGGTTATTTTGTGAAACTAATATTTTCACATGCATAATAATTTATTATGTTTCTCCATTTCCTTGTGCTTTGTATAGGTAACATGGCGGATGAAGCCGGTCCTAGTAACATCTACAGAAATGTAGGGTTACAGGAAGCAATCGAAGAAATCGCAAGAGAAATGGTGTTAGAAACTGATCACAACTTGCTAGAAGCGTGCAACAGTGCGGCAATGTATTATTACAACTATTACTACAAAATCCTGAGAAATACATCAATACTGTCGGGACAGTTATGTATGTACAAGTTGTTTAATGGCCACCCAGGCCGGTTTGAAGATGCCATCAGTATGACCTGACCAGTCTTCTTGTTGTTGTGCGACGTGCTTCACGATTTTGGGTTGACTGTGCCGTAGCAGGAGCATGGAGTGCCGTTTGAAGAGAAGATCGCAATTTTCATTTTTGTATTGCAGGGAATTTCGTGGAGAAATTTGCAAGAATAGTTCCAACACTCAAAGGAGACATTGGCACGACATTTCCATGAGGTTTTGCAAGCCTTGATACCATTTACGTCGATTCATAGTAGGAGTCTTGTGCCAGAGCAAGTCCAACAAGGAGGCCATTCACATTTACGGTCGAAGTGGGAGTACTGGCCATTCAAGGTGACGGTGTGTATCAATTTCGTTGCCTAATGTTTTAATTAGAAACATAATTTTTTTAATTTACATTTTTCTATAATGCTTGTGTCGTGTAGAACTGCATCAGTGCATTGGACGACATGCATGTGATGTCCCGTGTCTCCTAAGAATACACCAGCTAGTACTATGGCCGGAAAGGCGTGCCAACGCAAAATATTATTGCTGTTTGTGACTTTGATATGTGTTTCACATTTTTCTCCGCTGGTTGGGATGGGAGCATGCACAATAGGAGGGTGTTGCACTATGTCAGAACCGAGCCTAAACATCGATTCCCACACCCTGTGCTCGGTAACAACTTCTCTCCTTGCCAACTTGTTTACGTGGACCACTTTTAACATTTTGTGTAGATTATTTCACAATAATCTGCAAAAAAAAAAAAAAAAAAAAACGTTGCACCACCATGAAAATATACATATACATTTGTAATTTGCAAAGTATAATTCATGTTAACTTTATTAGGAAACTAATGTCATGTCACTTATAACCATACGTAACATGTAATATGAAATTTCATACAAAATGGTTCCCATCTTGGAAAAGCAATGTAGATGTCGACCTTTTTCTAAAGTCGTAATATTTGACAATGCTTTTTGGAAAATATATAAACAGTTAAGAGAGGATAATAAATTGAATTTTCTAACAATAAAAAACAGATTATGTTGATTTTTGTAGCTTGCTTTTCGTGCTCTTTTCGGATATGACTAGCTCTACAATTCGGACTCCCGTGGTTTTGAATCTGATTTCACAAGTGCAATGTGAAAATAGATAAATATAAATGAGTCCAAATCTGGCAAATCTTTTGGAAAATCAATTTTGAATCAAAATATGCCAAAACGGACTACTTTGCCAGATTACAGAGTTGCCACTTAAATGTTTTTGAAAAATTTAAGAAACCCGAGACTCGTGCCAAAGGACACTTATCCATCATCACCAAAGTGTCTTGGCTCGGGAGCTTAGGTACGAGAGGGGAAGGTCATGAATTGAGCACACCACTCACCCGATCAAAGATCGGCCTCTACTAATCATGATGTGATTTTTATTTACATTATATTCTTTTGTTCCGATTATTAGGCTAACTTTACTAGGTGATGCACGCAAGTATAGACTAATTTACAAAAGTTGGAACATTTGATTTCATGTTTTGTTTGAAAAAAAGTGTTTTGAATACTCGTCACCTGAAAAAGTGAGTTTGTATGTACATTAATCAGTTCATTCCAATTCAAGCAATTAACCTTCATCCACCGGTATTCAAACATATATATCACTTAAAGCACTTAGCCTCATAGAATCATGCTTTGATGACATAGAAACAATCACACGCATGCGATATGCTAAAACAATTAAATGCTCACCTAGTACTTCGAGCCAAAACAAAGCAAAATAATTAGAAAACATGCATGTCTCTAACTAATGTAACACATACAAGATGCAATTACTGGGCTCGGCTACTAACATGGTATTTGAATCAATTTGATAGCATGTGGTCTAAGCATGTATTCAAAGAATTTAAGCAATGATAGTGCTTTGTTAGAATGATGAACCGAGCTTTGATGCGTGCAAGACAAATGGATACTTTGGACATGGAAAATGCTAATTAAAACATGATGCTCTATTCTACCATCATAAGCAGAGAAATAAAAGGGAGAAAGAAATGGGGGTTGGAAGACATATACACTTATTACATTTTTTGCCCTCATGCAAGAGGGTCTAAATGAATATCCAAGTGTCTAAAATAAACTAACTATTACAAAACCAAATGAAGGAATTAAGCTAATGAATACTAAATAATTAACTAGCTATCTAATTTATTACAACAAGGATGAACAATAAAACTAACTAGCTAGGTTAACTAACTATGACAATTATGAATAAACGTTAATGATAATTACAACAATGCTAACTACAACGGTAATTAATTAATTGGAACAATAATGTGAACATTAATTTACACCATTGATAAACAAAGATGCACAAGGATTGCACGCATGTGATTGTTTTCAGAAGCAGCTCTGTTTGACTTCCTTGGAATCTGCCCTGTTTCACCTTCAGCTACTGCCCTATGTTTCTACAAAAACACACTATTTACCAAACATTAAAGCCCGCTCGGCCTCTAATGAAGCCTGGTCGGGCCCAAATAAGGCTGGCCGTGCCCTGATTTCATGCAAAACCCTATTTTTGTGCTTTGAGGTGAAAACAGTGCAGACAAAGTTTTTTCTGAGCTCTGTTTGGCCCTTTTGCTCTTCTCTGTCATGGAGAGGCTTAAGAGAAGAACAAAGTGGGTTCCAAAACCATCAATAAGCAAGTTGATTGCTTGATGATTTCGGAGACAATCGGACAAAAATCAATAAATGCAATGAACAACCACTCCTCCCCTCCTATCATGAAGTGAGCTCAAAGAGAGAGATAGAGACACTTCAAGTTTCATCAACACATCATGAATCGGTGCGTGACAACTCTTGACACTATGGATTCGGCATAACGCTCGGCTGAATCAAAGCAACCTTACTTATTTTCTTTACGTTGGTTTCATTGGTTTTAAGCCCATTTTTTTAGTCCTTTCCATTCTTTAATCAATTTGTCCAAAGTGATGGTTTAGTCCACTACATGAGAAGAAATGTCAAATGAGAAGTGATCCGAAGCATGAAAGAGGGACTACACGTTGACGATGAACCTCCGAAGAGGTTAAGCCATTGAGCATAGGTCTCTTTCCCATGCCTGGAATTACCATCAATTTTTTTGAGACAACTCTCAAACAAAAGAAAAGAAGAAAAGAGGGAGGTTGCAGGCATGATTACGAGATTGATTTGAAGAATGAGACTCTTAATATGGAAACCAAGCAAAGAAAAGCTATCAACTCAAATGGTTTGATGTCTAAGGCCTAAACAAGCAAAGCCATGAGGACTTACAATATGATAGGCAAAGTATTCAAAACATGAACCAATTAAATGAATTAAAACAAGTCTAAACAGCCCCTAATATGTAAAAACCAGTGACTAAAATGATGTTTAAAGAGTATGAAAAAGATAGGAAATAGCAAAGAATCACAAGGCTAGTGAATAAGAGCAAGGAGAGGTGGCTAGCCCCTCCATCTTTGAGACCTCAAACCATGTTTTTTAGCATTTTTTGAACTCTAAAAATCAGTTTGAAGACTCAAAAAATAAAAAAAAAGAAGAAAAAAAAAGAGGAGTGTAAAGACAAGGGTATGAGCTATGAATTAAGGTGCAAGAAAATGTATTAAACCCTTCTACCTTTGGTAGCAATTCAAACCCAAGTTCTAACACTTGAAATGGATTCAAATCAATACAAAGATGCAAGAAATTGATAGTAGGAGACAGAAATGAAAACAAGAGAAAATATGGTAAGCTTATACCTCTTAAAGAGGACAAGCTCTTGTTGTGGATCAAACTTGGTCCAAACACACTCTCAAGCTTGAATTGTGATTCTGAAGGCTTAACCAAGGCTCCAAGGTTAAGGTGTGAGGGTGTGTATGGTGTATAGCTATAGTTCAAAGATGGCAAGCTTGCTCAAAGATGGCTTGCCCAAGAAGAAGGAGTTTTTAAGTAAGTGTATAGGCTCTTTGGAAATTGTTCAACCCTCAAAACAGAGATATATGCTCGTATTTATAGAATTTGAGCAAAATAGGTCAAAAATATCCTAAAAAATAGAGAGCTGGTGGGCTCCTGCCTAGAACAGTATTTATCGCCACCAAGGCATGGCCAGCCCCAAATGGCCATGGCCGGCTCCCAATGAGGCACGGCTGGGCCCCAATGTGCTTCCCTGTTTCTCTGTTTCAAGCTCAGTGTAAGGTGGCACAATGTTCAAAAAGGGACCTCTGAAGTACAAACAAGGTAAATAGGAAGGTGTTGGGATTGTTTCAAAGCTTGACCTTGGAGTCCTTCATTGAGCGTTCAGATCACACACAATGTAAATTTCATTATCGAGTGCATAGGACAAAGCGCCCGAGTCTTACGGGCAGTAAAAAATGGGGTGTCTACAGTTGCCCCTTTTTGACAGAGCTCAGAGTCATAAAATGACGTGAGTGAATGTCAAAGCCCGAAAATGACCCATTTGACGAGGCCCTAAGACTTGGGCAAGAAATTGATCAAGATATAATTGGTTAAACCTGAGGGTTGCCTACATATCCTTTTGCAAGGAATCAAACCTGTGTAGTTCAGGGGTAGGATGCAAATGATATGCAGAACATAACTTATGATCATGCAATGAATGCAAATAACAAGTAATGAAACAATACAATCAAAACAAAAATGCGGCGTTGAATGAAAGCATAAATCAGAGCAAAACAAATCCAGCCATGTCTCATTTGGTAAGAAGTGAATAAATAAACACGCCTCATGTGAAAGGGACTACAAACGAAACTACATCTCACGTAGAAAGGATGTAAGAAAATGCAGGCCCAACTACGTCTTACATAGGAAGGGTCAAAAGCTCCATGCCAATCTACGTCTCACGTAGAGGGGGTGGAGGATGATGTGAACACTAGGCACACCTGATGTTCTGAACCAAAGAAACTAACTCCGAGCGCATCTTACATGAAAGGAGGAAAGACAATGTGAACACCAAGCGCACCCTATGTTTTTAACCAAAGAGAAAAGGTGGTGTGAACAACAAGAACACTTGCTATTTTTAACCGAGGAACAATAACCTAACGTGTCTCATACGAAAAGAGGAAAGGGCGGTGTGAACAATAGGAACACCTGTTGTTTTTAATTGGGGATCAGCAACCTAATGTGTCTCACACGAAAAGAGGAAAGGGTAGTGTGAACAATAGGAACACCTGTTGTTTTTAACCGATTTGAACAATCTTAATGCATCTCACGCGAGAGGAGGAAAGGTGGTGTGAGCAACAGGTGCACCTGCTATTTTTAACCGAACGAAACAATCTAACGCGTCTCATGCGAGAGGAGGAAATTGAGTCAACGAAAGAGCAAACAAATTCCAAACTTGACACAACAAGATTAGAAGGCCCCAGAGAATGAATTCAAGGAGATAACCCAATTCAAGGTACAAAGTTGAAATGTGAATTTACAAAGAGTTAAAAACAAAGACACGCAAACCTAAAACAATCAAAGCGAAGCTCGAATGAGGAATGTGAAAACAAGTTTGCCGATTTTTCCTTTTCTGAAAACGGGCTGAAGATAACGATAATAATAACAAACCGAATGTAATTTGAACAAAACAAATGAAGTAATCAAAACACACAAAAGGAACAAAATTGTTTTCTTTTCCTCTTTTATTCTGTTTTTCTTCTTCTTTTTCACTGTTTTTTTTTCATTGTTTTTGTTTTTGTTTTTTTTTCATGCTGTTGTGTTTTTTTTTTCCCTTTTTTTTTTTTGCAAATTCAAATTCAAAGCAAGGCCCGATACTAAAACAAACAGAGTAAAAATAAATAAATAAATAAATAAAAAGACACTGGATTGCATTAGGGGCTGACTGGGCCGAAATGAAGCACAACCGAGCTCTAATAGAGCCGGCCAGATCACGATACCGGCAACGAGGCAAAATGTTCAATCTGCGAGCCACAGTTGTTTAAAACAAGACCTAGCCCTCATTTCACACAAAACCCACCAATTTTTTTCGTAGAACTCTTTTCTTTATCTATATTTTGAATTGAACAAAACTTGATTTGGTTGAGTTTTGGGATTTTTCTTGTTTTTTCTTAGGTTTTCACACATCTACCAAACTTTTCCCTCTCCCCCTTTGAGTTTTCACTCTCTCTTTGTTTTCTCTCTCCTAGGGTTTAGACCTTTGGAGTTTTTTTGGAATTTTCACTCAAACTCACTCACTCGTTCACTTTTTCTTCATTTTCCCATTTTCTCTCTATGGCTAGTGATGAGTTTCCCATCCCCGACCCCGTTGTGGGTATTGGCGCCATCCTAGGTGCGGATATAGAGGTCGAGGATGTTCTTGAGCTCGCGTTACTTCCCTTTGCCAACAGACCATTTGATACGACCACCTACCAGCCATGTACACACGCTCTGACCCTCTAGGCGGTATTTTGAGATTCGAGGGCCTTATCCCCGGGATTGACGAGGACATTCTGCTGCGAGAGCCCACGGAGCACTTGTCCACTGATGCCTCAATGGTAAGCAATCTTCTCTTTATTTTGCACATATTTTGAATCTCGTAAGCAAACTATCCGTTAATGCTATGCATATATTGATAACATTCCCAACCTACAGGTGATAGCCAGGAGGATTGGCAGCTATCGATCCAAATCTGGCCCTAGGCACTGGTATGAGAGGCATCTTGTGGAGGTCCGCACATTGGTCGATGCTGTCGGCTTCGGGCCTTTCTGTTTAGGGCTCATACAAATGAGGGCTGAGCCACTACTTTACGGGGCCCTGGTGGAGAGATGGTGGGACACCACAGACTCATTCCACTTTTCATCAATCGGGGAGTTGACTCTGACCCTGTACTATTTCTCAATGCTCACCGGCCTGCGGATAGGGGTTGGTGGCCCAATCCTATTTGATCCTGATATGACGCAGTAGAGAGCTGCATAGTGTCAACTTCTTGGGATGATCCTAGACACCACCAGGCACGGGATGGTGCAATATAGTTGGCTACTAGATCACTTTACTGACCTTTAGCCAGTCACCCCAGAGGAGTTTCTTAGTATGCCTATGGGTTTCTTATGTATATCCTCAATACTACCCTATTTGCGAACAGGGAAAATATTGTAGGGCTATACCTCCTGGGCGCGCTCGTGCACCTACCACAGCTGGTGGAGTATGATTGGGGTGGTACCGGCCAGGCCACCCTGTATTGCTACATGAGCTCTATATCCCGCCGCAAGGCGGATTCACATGGTGGTTACTGGAGAGTTTGAGAGGTACACCTCACACTTACTTTTCTGTTTAGCTTTGCATTTTTTGCTCATTTGTGCTTTGCATTTTCTATTTATCTCTGCTCATTTACTTCATTCATCTTTTTCTGCTTGCAACTATGGGTTTACACATATTTCACCTCTCTGGCTCCGATCTTAGTAAAGTCGATTAAGTTGTCAGTACCCCGCTCCAGGTACCACAACTCCCGATTTGAGCGACGTTGCCACGTAGACCGAGATTTCCCTTACTTTCACTGTTTCTTTGACACCATCACCGCGAATCAGGTAACAAAATACTAGTCTTTACATTTTACTGTTTTCATACTATTGTTTCCATATTGTTATTCAAACCCCTGATATCTAATTCTTGCCTTGCACCTTCTGTTTACAGGTTGACTGGCACCCTTTAGCAGGTATCCCTCAGGTAGCGAGGGTGACTTATGTTGTTGTATGGGAGGCCTCCACTATGCAGATCTTATTTGAGGGCCCTTTTGGCAGGGTGTACTATTTGGAGGAGCGATTCATTTGCCAAACCAGGGGCCAGGCCGATCCTGACGTCCCACATCCTCTTCCTTCCGTTATGAGGATAGTTGATGATCTCCACGATGGGCCCCAGATCGATCACCTCATGCAGGGAGAGGACGGTGGCCGGTACCATGAGCGCGGTGACTTCACTGCCTTCTTACAGACTCGGGTGATTGCGTCTCTTACCCAGGGTGTGATCCGCGCCATTCCTGAGGTTGCTGCTGCTGCTGCTGCTGTCGCTACCGCTGCCGTTGAAGGGGGTCCTGCTGCAGCTTCCATCCCTAGGCTTTCCGTGATTCCTACTGAGGTTGTATACATGCGACCAGACAAGGTGATTGAGCAGATCCCCCTTGAGCACATTGAGGAGAGGGATCACAGATTGGTAATCGCTCCTAGCTTCGAGCAGGTACACACTGCTTTATATGTCTGCCCACTGTACTTTCTCATTTTCTACCCACTGTGCTTTATTACTTGTTGTCCACTGTGCTTACTTTCTACCCACTGTACACCATTATCTTGTTTCATATTCACAAATCTTTTGCAGGTACCTGCGAGATATGTGGATGACCTCCTCCGGACAATTGACAGATTGCTCCTGATGGTGCAGATGAGGCAGACTGCTCTAGCCACCCATGGGTTTGAGGTACACTTTGCCCCTAGTTTATGATCATTACAATCTTGCCCATAATTCTATTGGTTTCTTCTGATATCTGTACTTTTTTTTAGCTTGAGCTAGTACCAGTTGCACCTGCAGGACCTCATCCAGCTAGGAGATGGAGACGGGCCTAGTGAGAGGTAGAAGAGGGGTTGATCGAGGGAGAGGCCGAGTGAGACAGCGCTCACTCTTTGAGGAGTCCTTTGATGAGTACACGACCCCCAAGGAGAAAAGGGAGGAGGTGGATGTGCGGTCTAGCAGCCCTATTGATGACAGTGATGTGTCTCCTCCGCAGCCGAGGAGGAAGAGAGTGAGGATGGGTTGCTGATTTTCTTTGCTTTTCTTTTGCTTTGTAGTTAGGAACTATGTAGCTTCAGAGAGACATATGTATTTTGTTTTTTTGGAGGACTTTTCTTTTGTTTTTGGTCTTTGTAAACAATGATCGGGGTTGGACCCACTAATTTATAAAAAGGAAGATTTTGAAATGATCTCTTTGCATAATGTGTTGTGAATGGCGTAACCTTTGCATGGTAACTTTGTACAAGACTTTAAAACTACAAATACCTGCTTTTGCATTCATTCTTGGATCGGATAACAACCCACAACCGGAGAAAATGTAAACTATAACTCAATAGCAGAAAAGTACAATGAAAACAGCTTGAAAATACTAAAAAACACTCGATACAAACAAAAGAAAACTCAAAATATAACTGTAGTGCACCAGGGCAAAAGCCTGTCTTTTTCCTACAATCTGCTCTGTTTGGCCAACATTTAGACCTGGCTTAGTCCAAATAGGCACGGCTGGGCTTTAATGAGGCATGATCGGGTTTAAAAATGAGGTCGGTCAGTGGGATGCAGCTGTCATGCACTGCCTCTTCTTAAACTCTATAAATGCTGCTCCCATGCTATTTTTCTAGCAGAATAGCAAGTCTTCAATATTTTGCTCTCAAGATGGAGATACTGCTCACCAATAGGCTCCGAGACTAGATAGACACTCTGGACGGCTCGAAAAAGGTGAACTTTCGCAGTTTCGGCTTAAACGCTCTTTTTCCTTTAAGTCGTACTTCGCTTTATTTTTTGTTCCTCCAGGTCGCTGCTTGATGCTGGAACCCGATCACTGTAACATGCCCAGGGAGTACCCATGTGCGTTAAACAGTTCGAAACCTCGGTCTCTTTGATCTAGTCTCACTAGTGCAATGTGAAATATATATGAGAGTCCAGATTTGGTAACTTTTAGAAAATCCATTTTATTGCAAAACCTTTTGCCAGAAATGGACTGCGTTATCAGATCTCAGAGTCGCCACCTAATATTTTGAGAAATTAGGAAACCCATGACTCGTGCCAAGGCCACTGTTCGTCATAACCAAAGTTATCTCAGTTCGGAACCTTAGGTATAAGAGGGGAAGGTCATTAATTGAGCACCCCCGCTTACCCGATCAAAAGATCGGCCTTTACTAAACCATGATATGAATTTTATTTACTTTATATGTTCATATTCCGATTATTTAATAAATCCTAAAAATCACCATGTGAAGCATACAAGTATAGACTATGTCATTTATTTTGGAATAATTTGACTTCATGTGTTTTGAAAGAGTTTTGAAGATGTACAACCCAAATAAATTGAGTTTACAAACATGAAAAATCAACATTATTCCAAATTAAGCGACACAAACTCCATCCACTGGCATTCATACAATGATATTAAGTAAACAAGTAGCCGCATGGTAGGATGCTCAAACATAATAAGAAAAACACACACAAACGGGATGCTAAAACATAAAAACTTACATATTTATTGACGTCCCGCGAACAACTTCAAAACAAAGTTAGCAAAAATGCATGATCTTATATACAAAATCCTAATGCAATTCACACATGAGATGGAACTAAAGATTCGGCTTCTAAGATATGACATGTGAATCAACTCAAGAACATGAGGTAGAGCACATAATCACATAGGAATTGATTAAATCCACAAATGCAAAGCCGAATGAAGAGGCATGAAACATGGATGTAAAGCAAGGATATACTAAAAAAAAAAAAACAAAACATGATGCATATCCACAAATAAGGAAAGCAAGTAAAAGAACGGGATAGAAAGAAGAGAGATGGGGAATTATTACAACACTTGAAAGAATAATTACAAACCAAATTAGAGAGGGATGACGAGAATATTACATCAAAATAAAAACCTCACAAGACACTCAAAATAAAAAGAAAATAGAAAGATGCCTCGGAAATCGACCGCCAGAAATGGTTCTGTTTGCTGTTGGGAGATTGCTCTATTTTGCTAAAAAAAACACAATTTTGCAGGAGCACTATTCATCTTGGGGGCACTTTTCATTGCTGAAAGTACTATTCACCATGGTAGTTATTATTCATTCTCTTTGGTTATTATTCATCTTACTGGGCATTTTTCATCCGCAGCTACTATTCATAGCCGGGGGTACTATTCATCACTAGATGTACTATTCATCATCGGGGTTACTATTCACCTCTGGAGGTTACTATTCACCGCCGATCACTATTCATCCGATGGGGTCACATCTTTAACAAATTAGGTGGTTCGACCAACCATTTAAAGCGGTAGAATTACAACAATTTATATATAAGTAGTAAATTATAACATTTTATTTAAAGCAATAAATTACAACAGTTTGTAGACAACAATAAATTACAGCAGATATGTGGGTGGTATAGCCTTCCCGTTAAAGCAATAAAATAGTTATATAAAGAAAAATAGTAATTTACAACAGATATGTGGGTAGTGCATCATTCCCTTTATAATTGTAAAACAATTAAAAAAAAATAAAATAATTTACAACAGATATGTGGGTGGTGCAGTCTTCCCATTAAAGCGATAAAAAACAGTTATGAAAAATAGTAAATGAAGTATTTAAACAAGTTATATCACATTTTTAAATTAAATGAAAGTTTGCGAAAATTCACCATTCGGAGAAATGATGAATTTTTTGATTCACAAACTTTCTTTTGATTACCCTCAACGTTGTGAAATGTGTTCTCAATTCTCAGTCCAAAATTTGGAATTACAGCTTTAGTGGTTGGTTTTTGAATGGTGTATTGATGAAATGGAAATAAAAGTTTGGTTTAGAAAAATAAAATGTCTAAGAAAATATTTTTCTTTCTCTCTCTCTCAAAAACTAATTTTCCTTCTTTTCTTTTCTCTCTGATTCTTTTTTTTCTGTCAATCCTTTTTTTCTGATTCTTTCCCTCAATTCTCCTCCCCAATCCTTTTTTTTATTTTTTTTATTTTTTTTGTCCCATCCTTTTATAGGCAGCAAACATAGCAAACAAACAAAAGATGAAACGATGGAGGGGAGGTTTTTTTCAAAGTATGCACATTAATTTTATAATATAATAATATCTATGAAATGAGAGTGCATGGTGGTAACGCACCACCAAATGTAAATAATAAAATAATAACAATAATATATATATGTTTAGTAGTTGGGTGCTGGCAGACACCAATTTTTTTATTTCATTTATTTTATTTTATAAAATATTTAAAATATATAATTTATACCAACTTATGTACAATATTAATAAAATAATAAAATATATGGTCTAAAACAACTTGGCTAAAACAGGTGTAGGTTGGAATTAAAGCTCAAATTCCATTTTTCTTATTGAGAATTTTGTGAGATAAGATATTCTTATTTTTATCATCGGGTAATCAAAAGAAAGTGCTCAAGTCTTAAGGCAAGTCAAAATGGGGTGTCGACAATCACATATGTATTTTGCTTCGGATCACAAGAAATGTGTCCGACGCTTGAAGAATTTCAAGCATTGATGGAATACCGGTGTGACGAAGAAATCATGCCTCAGCCCCGTTTTGGCCATGCCCAGGCTTTGGGATGGATGTGTGGGCTCCCATTGTACGAGGCTCGATCCTTGGCTCGCGATGGAGAGTTAGACATCCCAGGTTTGATTCATCGGTTTTCTACCATCGGAGACAGAGGCGACCTCCTTTGGCGGGGTTATCGGTAGCATGCCCTCTTTTTATGCTTACTTGCACACTTCCTTCTTGCCCCTAATTGCGTCAGAGCCAGCGTTAGGTTGATTGAGGTGCCCAATGCTTGAAAAAGGGTAAGAGCTGCATTGGTTTAGCACTGGCCGAGACCCTGATGGGTTTGGATGCCTTTCATCGACGAGAGACTACCCGATTTGTAGGGAGTCCACTGTTTCTTCAGGTATTGTTTCCCACCCTTTGTTATTTGTGATTCCTCGCATCACTTAGCACTCACTCTCTATTTTCATCTCTAAATCCCTTTTCTTATTTTTCTTCGAACGTACATCTCTCTATTCTTTAATCTCTCTTATTTTTCATCCCTTCCAAGGTATGGCTCATGGATAAGCTAAAAGTAGTGCACTCTTGCCCCGAGTACTCGGCCAGAGCTTACTTTTTATACCAAAGGCTAGTGGACTTCCCTCCAGAGGGATGGTGGTGCGACTAGATGTGCAGTAGATTTGCAACTGACATAACTTGGCGTTGCCCTTGGCTTAATTTGACTGAGATGAGCTACAGTGTAGCTCGACTTTTAGCACTCCTTTCAGAAGGCAAATAGCCCTATAGTTCGGACTCTACCTGTGGTTCTAAATCTGATTTCACAAGTGCAATGTGAAATAATGAAAACACAAAAGAGTCCAAATCCGACAATTCTTTTTGGAAAATCAATGTTTAAATCAACTGCCAAAAATGGAATGCTTTGCCAGATTTCAGAGTTGCCACCTAAATATTTTTGAGAAATTTAGGAAACCCGAGACTCATGCCAAAGGCCATTAGTCCGTCATCACCAAAGTGTCTCAGCTCGGGAACTTAGGTATGAGAGGGGAAGGTCATGAATTGAGCACCCCACTCGCCCGATCAAAGATCGGCCTCTACTAATCATGATGTGATTTTTATTTACATTATATGCTCTTGCTCTGATTATTAGCTATTTTACTATGTGATGTGCACACAAGGTATAGACTAATATTTGCAAGAATTGGAACATTTGATTTCGTATTTTGTTTTTCAAAATTGGTTTGTGAATTTGCCCGTTGAAAAAGTGGGCTAAATGGACATTTGAACAAACCATCCCAATTCAAGCAACTAGCCTTTATTCGCAGGCATTCAAATAGTTATATCATTTAAGCAATTAGCCTCATGGAAGTATGCTTGGACATGGCAACACAAACATTCATGCAATATGTTAAAGCAGAAAATAGCTCACCTAGTACTCCGAGTCAAAACAAAGCAAAATAATTAGAAAAGCATGCATGTTCCTAATTAATGCAATATGACTAATGCAACGCACGCATTATGTAATTTTATAGGCTCGGCTATGAGCATGGCATATGATTCCATATAAGACATGCGATAAAGCACGAATTCAAGCAATGAATTTGAACATTGGGTTAGCATGATGAGCCGAACCTTGGATGCATGTAAGACAATGGATGCGAAACATGAAGTATGCTAATTTGAAAAATAATGTTCCTATACTAACCATTGTAAGCAAGTAAGTAAAAGGGAGAAAAAGGTGGGGTTGGAAGACATACAACTTATTACATAATTTGCCCTCATGCAAGAGGGTGCGAATCAAAGTCTAAAAGTCCGAATTAAACTAATTATTACAAAACCGAATAAATAAATTAAAGCATTAACTAGCTAACTAGGCTATTACAAGAAGGGCAACCATGATAAGTAAACTAGCTATTTAAGCTAATTAATTACAACAATTACAAATAAACAATAATAATTAAATAATTACAATATTAATAATTAGCGAGACTAATTATAATAAACAATATTAAATACATTAATTAGTTACAACAATGCATGGAGCATTAAAACGCAAGGATTGTATGCACATGGTCCAAGAACAGCACTGTCTGCGATAGGTTTGCTCTGTTTCACCTTCAGCCGCTGCCCTCTATTTTCTGCAAAAATACACTGCTGACCAAACATTGATGGCCGGTCGGCCCTCAATGAAGCCCAGCTGGGCCTAAAGAAGACTGGTTGTGCCTCAATTTTGTGCAAAACTCTGTTTTATGTATTGAAGTCAAAACAGTGCAGACGGAGTGTTCTAGACTCTGTTTGTCCCTCTCACACTTCTCTATCATGGGAAAGCCTCGAGAGAAGGTTGGAATTGTTTCCAAAACTATCAATGAGCAAATTGATTGCTTGATGATTTCAATGTACAATTCGGACAGAAATCAATAAATGAAATGAACTACAACCACCCTTCCCTTCTATCACGGATTGAACTCAAAGAAGGAGGTAGAGACACTTCAAAGTTCATCCAAAACACCATGAATTGATGTTACATGACCCTTGACACAATGGATTCGACATAACGTTCAGCCAAACCCTAAGCAATATAACTCATTTTCTTTATGTGAGTTGGTTCATTTTAAGCCAAATTTATTAGCCTTTACCATCCTCTAATCCATTAATTCCAAGGTGATTATTATGTCCAATAAGTGAGAAATATGTCAATCGAGAGGTGATTCTTAACATTAAAAAGAGACTACACCGTTGGTAATGAATCTCCGTAGAGATTAAGCCATTAAGCGTAAATCGCTAGTTCATGTTTTGAATAACCGTCAACCGATCGAAACAACTCTCAAATGAAAGAGATGAATGGTAAGTTGATTATTAAAATGAGGTTCTTAAACATGGAAATGAATTGAAGAAGAGCCAAGAACAATGGACAACAAGCTATGTATGCAAACTTATGAGACAACAACCAAGCTAATTAATGCATGAACTATTTAAACAACTTAAGACAGCTCTAAAATGGCCCTAAACAGATGAAAAATAGTGGCTAAAAATGCATGAAAAGAGCCTAAAAAAGCTAAATAACAAAGAGAGGAAACAAGGCTAGTAAGCAAGAAGAAGGAGGGGTGGCTAACCCCTTTACTTTTGAAACATTAAAGCATGATTTTTAGCCTTTTTTTAACTCTAAAAATTAGCGTAGAGAGCAAACAAAAAGAGCGTAAAAGTGAGAGTTTGAGCTATAGGTAAAAGTGTAGAAAGAGTAAACTCTCTCCACCCTTTTAGAAGCTCTACAAACCCAAACTTTAAACACTTAAAATAGAATCAAAGCAACATGAAACTACAAGAACTATATAGCAAATGAAAGAAATGAAAGCAAGAGGGAAGATAACAAGCTTATACCTCTCAAGGAAGTAAGCTTTTTGTTTGTGATCAAACTAAGCTCCAACACACTCTTAAGCTTGAATTATGGTGTTCAAAGCTCAACCAAGGTTCTTAGACTAAGTTATGAAGGTGTGTATGGTGTATGTATGTGAGTTCAAGGTGGTAGGTTAACTCAAAGTGTTGCTTGCATAAGAAGAAGGAAAAGAAGGAGCTCTCAAGGTGTGTAGACACCCCATTTTTGACCGCCCTTAAGACTTGGGCGCTACTGATTGTTTACTTAGTGATGAGGTGTACAGTGCAAAGGTTTAATTTCTGCGGCAAGGAGAGAGTCAAATCCCAACCTTACACCCGATTTTTGGACTAAAACTATTTTGACCAAAGATTTTAGACCTTAAAACCCTCTCGTTCAAAACATTTTTGAAATAAAGTTTCTGTGATGTTCCGACGCTCACATTTTGTTAAATGTTGTGTTTTTCGGCAAACCGAGCATGGAAAAAGTGAAAATGAATGAAAGAGAGGTGAAATCTCTGAAAAATCTTTCAAAACACCTTATCTAGGGGTTTGAAGTTGAATAAAAGAGGAGTGGAGGGAAGGAACCTAGTTGAGGAAGAAGTTGGGTATGAATTGTTAAGAGAGAGTCGAACGGCCCTTACTAAATCAGGCCTATCCTCTTGTATACTTGGATTTTAGATATGATGCCACCACCATTGGAAAAAATACTTCTGGGGCTTCATTTTACACTCAAGAATCTCCTAAAGCCGAGTCCGGATGGGGAAGATATGGTTGGTTAAAGTTAGGCATCAATCCGATTGAGCCGGAAAGGAGTAGTCTTCACTAAAAGAGGGATATCTCTTAGCACACTTGTAATTTTGTGGTGAGGCAGCCACCATTGGAAAGCTTACTTCCAGGGATTAATTTTAGACACAAGAATGACCTGCAAAGGAGTCTAGATGAAGGAGTTATGTCCATTTGAAGTCGGACCTGCAGAGTAGAATTTGCAGTCAGCCAACATTAGTAGCTGGTCGGCCATCACAAGTAGCAGGCCGGCCCGCCAAGAGTGACCCAAACTTAGAATTTGTGAAGATATTTTGTCCTCCAGCTATTTCCAGGTTGTGCCACCTGTCCTAGCTCAGATATTTTCGACAAAATGCTCTTTTTTTGCTATATATGAAACTATATCTCATATATTAAAAAAAAGAACATTGAAGCAATGGTGGGAGCCTCTCTCTCTAAAAAATCCTCTCTCTCTAGAATATTTTCAAGGCTAAATCTCTGCCTCTCTCTCTAGAGTTCACTCTTTTTTGCCCTTTTGTGCATGAAAGCTTAGATACACCATACATTTGCATACAAGCCCTTAACCAAATTGAACCACCTTGGAGCTGAGGCCTCATGGGACTTATTTTGGGCTGTTGAAGGGTCATTTGAGCTAAGAAACAGGCTGTTTTGCTGCTGTGCATCAAGAGGTAAAACTCTCCTCTTTTGTATTTGTTTTGCACACTTGCTTCACCATCCTTTTTCCATTGTCTTGGGCTGTTTTTTGGGGTGGTGTTGAACTACAAAAAGGTCCGATTTTTTGTCCTAAAAATATTGGTTTAAGCCTTGTTTGGCTAGGGGGTGTTTCCTCCCTTTTGCTCCTTGGCTTGTAAGGCCTTTTGAGCTATCTTTCAAGCTTTTCAAACAACTTCTTTTTGGCCTTAAAACCACTGAATTCCAGAGGAATTTCAGTGGTAGAAAACTTGTTTTGAGGCTCAAAATAGGAGGGGGTGGTCCCCCCTCCTCTTATCTTGTTAGCATGTGTTGTTGGCCTATCAAATGAGCATGTATTTCTCCCTTCTTGAGGCTTAGTTTGAGCATGTTTTTGTGACTTTTTGGGCATGCTTTAACTCTTTTGGCTGGTTTGGTCACTTCTTGCTTGCATTTTGTACTTGTAGTGCAAATCGTGCTTACTAGCTTAACATGCTTGATGTTGTAGCCTATTATTTTAGCATGTATTGGCTCCATTCCAGCACATTTTTGATAATGTTTTGACATTCTTTAAGACTGTTTTGAGTGGGCTTGGTCATATGAGCCATGCTTTGTATAGCTATAGTGCAAGTGCCTTCACTAGTCTTGAGTTTTGAGGCACTTAGCATGCTATATTTGTGATGTGTGCATGATATGGCATCATTTGGTATGTAATTTCAGAGCTAAGATCTTTGCCATACTTCCACTTAAATCATTCTTTCAATGCTTTTGAGAAGTTGTGCCTTACGCCTTGTTTATGAGCCAATACGTATGCATGCTTGTCTAGGCTTTTGGGCTACCATTTTAGCATGTTTTGGTCTTTGTTTTGGCCTAATTGAGCTCTGTCCAGAGCTGGTTTGGACATTTGTGCTATGTATTGCATGCCTCTTGTGTAGTGCCCTTTATTAGCCTTGTGCTTTAGGCCTCCTAGCATGCCATACTTGTGTTATTTGTGTGATATGGCATCATTTCTCATGTGATTTCAGAGTATAAACATCTGTCATACTCTCATGTTTATCACTCTTTAATCGTGTTTAAGAGTTGTGCCCTTATGCCTTGTTGATGAGCCAATGCATGAGCATCTTTATCTTGCCTTTCATGCTATCATTTCAGATCATTTTGGCCACTGTCTTGGCATGCATGAGGTCTATTTAGGGCTGGTTTAGTCCATTGAGCAATGTATTACATAGTCCTAATGTTGTGTACTTCATTAGCTTTGATGCCTAAGTCTTTTAGCATGTCTTGCATGCATTGTTTGCATGATTTAATGTTGTTTAGCATGTCATTTCAATGCTTGAATGTATGCCATTGCACTCCATTAATTCACTCTTTCATGTGCTTTGAAAGTGGACTTAAGCCCTTTGTTGGTTTGAGCACGAAATTGAGGCGTTCATGCCCAATGGCATGATGCTTCTTTCATGCTCAAGAAGCTTGTGGCTTGGTCCGTCTTTCAAATTAGAGGACTTCTCACTTTTGGACTTAATCAGTTAAATGGCTTATCGGTAATCTAAAATGAGTAAACAAAATGAATCAAAGTAAAACATGCCAAGATAACATGTTCGTGATGCATTGCATATGTTTGGATCGGACGTTAATCCAAACACAAGAAATGAGAGACGTTTCATACTTGAAGTGACGAAACGTGCCTCATTTCTTAGTCGCCGTCCCCCTTGATTGTGCATGATAGGGTGGAGGCCTTTTGAGTCTTATGTGCGCATTTATCAACATTGTGCAAGCTTGACTCTTTGGCCATCATGCATTGAGATACGTGATTGATGGCTTGAGAGCCGAGCATTACACTTCTTTGAGCTTGAGACATGATAAGGAGTGTAGTTGCACACACATTTCCTTGCAAATACACTTCCACGCCTCTGTTTGTGCTCTGTTGCAGCAAAAGGAGAAGTTGCAGGAAGCAGTGGCCGACCGGCCATCAAAGCCAGCTGACCGGCCACCAAGGCTGCTGACCGGCCACTAGTACTGGCCGATGGACATCCCTCTTGGCCGACCATCCCTCAGCATGTTCCTAAGGTGGGTCAGAAGCATTCTAGAAGTTGGCATAATTTTCAGAAGTACAGAAGTGTGCAAACAGAGGCATTTAGAGGCAAGGCGGTGGATTTCTGGGAGGACGCGACCGAGCATGCATGCATCCCTCGCCCTCGAGGCCTTTTAACTGCTTTGCTTAGCTAGTTAATTCATTGGTTTTGTACTTAATTAGTTAACATGCTTAGCTAATATATTTATGTAGTAATTTGTAATAATTAGCTTAATTAGCGTAGCTAGTTAGCGCTTATTTATTCGGACCCTCCGTCGAGAGGGCACAATGTTGTAATAAGGGTGCGTGCGTGTGTGTGTGTCTTCCAACCCCCATTTCTTTCTCCCTTTTACTTATTAACTTTTGATGGTTAGTTTAGGGCATATTTCAATTAGCATACCTTATGCTTTGCATGCATGCATCATTTATTTGTCTTGCATGCACCAGGCTTGGTGCATCATTCAAACTGCATCGTATTTCAATTCCTATTTGAATACATGTATTAATTGTAGCATTCATATGCCATCTTAGATAGCCGAGCCTATTTAGTTGCATTTTGCATGTGTTGCATTAGGCATTGTTGATATAGTTAGGATCATGCATATTTCTAACTAGTTTCCTGTTTTGGCTCGGAGTACACTGTAAGTGTTTACGCTTTAGCATATTGCATGAGATGTGTACGTTGCCATGTTAGCATGCTTGCCATGAGGCTATTTGCTAATTGCTATAATTGCATGAATGCCTGTGGATGAAGGCCTAATTGCTTGAATTGGAACAATTCATCAAAATGTGTGTTTTAAGCCCACTTGAAGGTGGCAAAATCATGTTGATTTAAGCTCACTTGAGGGTGGCAAACCCGCGTTTTAGCCTACTTGCGAGTAGCACTTTCAAACCATTTTTAAACAAACAAACATGAGATGTTTTGTTCTAACTTGAGCGATTGAGTCTATACTTGTATGCTGCGCGCATCACATAGTAAATTAGATTAATAATCGGAATAAGAACACATGTGTTTTAAAAAACAACATATCATGTTAGTAGAGGCTGATCTTTGATCGGGCGAGCGGGGGTGCTCATTTCAGGACCTTCCCCTCTGGTACCCAAGTTCCCGAGCCAAGGCAACTTTGGTGATGACGGACACGTGGCCTTAGGCACGAGTCAGGGTTTCCTAAATTTTCCAAAATAAAATATTTAGGTGGCGACTCTGAAATCTGGCAAAGCAGTCCATGTTTGGGGCTTTTTGATTAAAATCAATTTTCCAAAATGATTTGCCGGATTTAGACTCTTTAGTGATTTATCAGTCTTACATTGCACTTTGTGAGATTAGATTCAGAACCGTGATAGGAGTCCGAACTGTAGTAGCTAGAACCCAATTCGTGCCCTCTCCGAAAGGGGGGGCGCGCGGAGGAAGTTTGGGCGGTCTACAAGGTGGTATAAAGGCTTTCTTGAAATTCTTCAACCCTCAAAACAGAGATATATGGTCGTTTTTATAGAATTTGAGCAAGAAATATCATAAATATCTTCAAAAATGGACAGCTGGCGGCCTCCCGCTTAGAACATTGTTTCTCGCTACTAAAGCCTGGCCGACCCTTAGTAGCCACAGCCGGCCCTCAATGAGGCACGACCGGGCCTCAATGCATTCCCCTGTTTTTTTGTTTCAGTCTCAGCAAAGGGTCGCATAAGGTGTAAAAAAAGATTTCTTGGGTATAATCAGTGGAAATATGGATGGTTTGGGGTCATTTTGAAGCTTAAACAAGGCTCATTCGTTGAGACCTCGAACCACACACAGTACCACTTTCATCATCGAGTGTACTGGACAAAGCGCTCGAGCCTTGCGGGTAGTCCAAAATGGGGTGTCCACAATTGCCCCTCTTTTACAGAGATCGAAGTCATAAAGTGACATGAATGAATGTGAAAGCCCAGAAACAACTCATTTGACAAGGCTGCAAGGCTCAGGTAAGAAATCAAGACATAAATGCAAAAAACGAACTCGAGGGCAAAGTGCAAAAACGAAATGCAACAAATAACTTATGATCATGCAATGAAGCAATGCAATGAAACACAATGTAAATGAAGCAATGAAACAATGCTACAATCTAGACAAGAATGCATCGCTTGAAGGAAAATGGAAATCAAAGAAAAATAAATCTCGCCGTGTTTCACACGAAAAAAATGAATAAACAGGCATGCCTCGCGTGAAAAGCACAAACCAAGCTACGTCTCACATAGAAAGGATGTAAGAAAATATAACCTAACTACGCCTCGCGTAGGAAGGGGAAAGGGCGACGTAACCATCGAGCGCACCCGAGGTCTTAACTGAGATCCTAACGCGTTGCATGTGAGAGGAGGAAGGGTAGTGTAAACAAACAGGCACACCTGATGTTTTTAACCAGGGGTACAATCTTAACGCGTCACATGCGAGAGGAGAAAAGGTGGTGTGAACACCGAGTGCACTCGATGTTTTTAACCGAGGGTACAATCCTAACGCGTCACACGCGAAAGGAGGAAAGGTGGTGTGAACACCGGGTGCACCCAATGTTTTTAACCGAGGGTACAATCCTAACGTGCCACATGCGAGAGGAGGAAAGGTGGTGTGAACACCGGGCGTAGCCGATGTTTTTAACCAAGGATACAATCCTAACGTGTCACAAATGAGAGGTGGAAAGGTGGTGTGAACAGCCGGCGCACTCGATGTTTTTAACCGAGAGTACAATCCTAATGTGTCACACGTGAGAGGAGGAAAGGTAGTGTGAACACCCGGTGCACCCGATGTTTTTAACCGAGGGTACAATCCTAACGCGTCACACGCGAGAGGAGGAAAGATGATGTGAACACCAGGCGCAACCGATGTTTTTAACCGAGGGTACAATCCTAACGCGTCACACGCGAGATGAGGAATGGTGGTGTGAACACCGGGCACACCCGATGTTTTTAACCGAGGGTACAATCCTAATGTGTCACACGCGAGAGGAGGAAATGTCGTGTGAACACCGGGCCCACTCGATGTTTTTAATCGAGGGTACAATCCTAACGCGTCACACGTGAGAGGAGGAAAGATGGGATAAACAAATCGCATAAGTAAAATCAAAACAATCAAAGCGGTGTAGTAAAGCGAAAGCCAATTTGCCAATGTGTTGAAACTACGAACACAACACACCGCGTTTCAATGTGGTTGTGAAATGGGTGATGATTTTATTGTGGCACGAGTGATTTTATCTGGAACTCCTTTGAAACTTTTCTGAATAAACCGTACATACAATATCGTTTGTTTACGATATAACAGAACAAACAATTATGCAAATCAACTTATAAACCAATAGAACAATTTAAACAAACTTAAACTATGAGTTAAAGAAATGAGTTTAAACAAACAAATTATGAATCTAATCATGTATTCGTATAATTAATGCAAATCAACTTATAAACCAATAGAACAATTTAAACAAACTTAAATTATGAGTTAAACAAATGAGTTTAAACGAACAAATTATGAATCTAATCATGTATTCATATAATTAATCCAAATGAACAAAAATTCTTTCTTTTCTTTTTCACTCTTTTCATATTTTTCTTGCCTTCTTTTGCTTTCTTCTCTCTCTCTCTCTCTCTCTCTCTCTCTCTCTCTCTCTTTTTTGGTTTTTTCTCTTTTTTTTTTCTTTCTCTCTTTTTTTCCTTTTCTTCTTCTTTTTTTTTTTCCCCATCTTTTTCCTTTCTTAACTCTTTTTTTTTTTTTTTGGTCTCTTTCTTTTTTTCTTGTTCTTGTTCTTGTTCTTTTTTTTTTTAACCCCATAATACAAAAAACAAAATAAAGCAAAGAAAAACAAAAACTAAACTGGGTTTACACTGAGAGCCGGCCGGGCCTTAATGAAGCATAGCCGGGCATCGCGATAGTCGGCCAGGCTTCGATAATGACAGGGGCAGTTTCAGCCTTTCCTCGCGATTTATTTGTTTAAAACAAACTCAAACCTTATTTCCTTACACCTTCTCATCCGAAATTCCCTCTCCTCTCTCTCTAACCTCCCTCTCTCTCTAGATTTCTCTCTTTCTTGCCATTTTTTCTTCGAAACCCTTCCCCTCCTCTATATTTTGAACCGATTGGATTTTGATTCGGTCAAGTTTTTTGGGTTTCTCATTGTTTTTGACTTGTTTCTCACGGGTTTTCTTGGTTTTTGTGCACTTACTATCGTGTTTTCACTTTTCCCTATCATTTTCTCTTTCCTAAGGTTTAGCCCCCTACATGTTTCTTGTTTTCTCTTCATTTCCTTCACTTTTCTCTATGGCTAGCGATGAAGTTCCCATCCCGGATCCTGCCATTGGTATTAGGGTTGCCTTAGGTACAGATATGGAGGCCGAGGACACTCCTGCGTTGCCCCTCCTCATTGACAAGCCATTTGATGCAGCCATCTACCGACTACGTACACATGCTCCACCCCCAGGTGGCATTTTGAGATTTGAGGGCCTCATCCCTGGGATAGACGAGGACATCTTGTTGTGAGAGCCCACAGAGCACTTATCCGCCGATGCCTCCACGGTAAGTAACTTTCCTTTGTTTGGATGCATTGTTGAATCTTACAAGTAGATCACTAGTTAACGCCATATACATTCCCCATTTGCAAGTGAGAGCCAGGAGGATTGGCGGATATGAATCCATATTCGGTCCCTGGCGCTGGTATGAGAGATTGCCCGTAGAGGTCCGTGCTCTAGTTGATGCTGCAGACTTTGGGCCCTTCTGCTCAAGGCTTATACAGATGAGAGCTGAGTTGTTGTTGTACGGGGTCCTGGTTGAAAGATGGTGGGATACCACAGACTCATTCCACTTTTCATCGATTGGGGAGCTGACTTTGACCTCGTACAATTTTTCGATGCTCACTAGCCTGCGGGTTAGAGTTGGCAGCCTGATCCCATGCGATCCTGATATGACGCAATGGAGAGCCGCACAACATCAGCTTCTTGGGGCGATCCCGGACATCACCAGTCACGGGATGGTGAGGTACAGCTGGTTTTATGATCACTTCTTTGAGTCCCAGCATGCTACTTCGGATGAGGTCGCCCAGTACACCTGCGGCTTCCTCATGTATCTCTTCGGTACCACCCTATTTGCGAACAGGGAAAATACCATGGGGTTATATCTTCTAGGGGAGCTGGTGCACCTCTCCCAAGTGACAGAGTATGATTGGGATGGCGCCGGCCTGGCCACCTTATACTGCTACATGAGCTTTGTATCCCACCGCAAAGCGGATTCACTCGACGGCTACTGGAGGGTTTGGGAGGTATGCCTCACACTTATCTTTTCTGTGCATTCTGTTCATTCTACCTTTTCTACTTATTTGCTTTGCATTTCAATTTCTGCTCATTTACTTCATCCATCTTTTTTTTATGTGTAGCTCTAGGTTTACACCTATTTCACCTCTTTGGCTCTGGTCCCGGTGGGGCCAATCAAGTTGTTAGTACCTCACTCACGATACTACAACTCCCGATTTGAGCACCGCCATCGCGTAGACTGAGAGTTCCTCTATTTCCGTCACTTTTTTGACACGATCACTGTGGATCAGGTAACAAAATATCAATCCTCAACTGTTACATACTGTAAGCATACTGCACTGTTTTCCATGCTACACGATCCATACTACACTGTTGCTTCTATACTGCACTGCCATTTCTATACTGCATTGATTTCTCACACTACACTGATTTCTCACACTGTACTTTGGAAGATTTGGAACAATCTAAGGTTTTGGGCAAAAATCAAAAGACGGGTTTTTCAAATGGATCCTTAAAAAAAAAAAAAAAAAAAAATGGTTTGGATGTGGAAAATAATGTTGAGTTGGGAGTAAATAGTTGATTTTGATATTTCAGATTGATTTTGGAAAGAAAAAAAAAAAGGGATTTTCCCCTAAATGCCTTAAATGTAGATTTTATATAGATTATGAGATTGATATTGAAATTGTGAAATTGGATTGAGGTTGATGAGGATGGTGGAGTTAGATATGTATTATCACTTACCTCTTGAAAATTTAAAGAATTTATCTTTATTGATAATTGTTTATCTGTTTAGAAATATCTGTATTGGGCTATCTGTGGAGGATAGCTATGAGTATTGTAGAAATTGCATATGGATTAGGAGGGTTGAAACTATTTTCTCTTTCATTTGCATTGAGTATTATCTTACGCTTATACATTGGAAATATTTATCATTTTGAGAAAAATAGGTGAATCTAGGAAACATGAATTTTTTTGTGAAATGGAAATAAGTTGGTCTGAGTGTCTATGGTGAAAGTCTTAAAAGTCACGTGTATACATGGGTGCCGATCTCGCGGATGAATTTTTTTGTGAAATGGAAATAGTAATGTTTGTATAGCCTACATTTACATGGGTCTCGGTTTACGGTTTCCTCTAGACAAAATTTTCAGAAAAGGTTGTATTGTTTGGAAATTCCCAGAGCATGATTCACTGCCATATCTTTTTATTACAATGGAAATGATTTATGATATTATAATGGCATTACATGGTTTTGGAAAGAGATATAAAAATGTTTTGGCATGAGCATTGCATAGCATTCACCTTATAGCTTTGTCAAGATTAATATATTATGTTGGATTATTTCTACTGGGCTTTGGCTTACCTTATGTGGGAAAAACATTTCAGGTGCTGATGATATGCCTCTGACAAGGCAATATCTTGGGAGGACTTGGAGCGAGAGCTTCTTTTGTGTATTTGCTACATTCATTTTTGTACAAACTAAGGGCTTTAACTGTATTGGACTTAAGTCCACTTTTGTTGTAACCAAGTCTCGTCTTGGAAAGATGTAAGCCTTTAGGGCATTTCTTATTTGTCTAACTTTCATTTTGTCTCTCTATTATATCACTATTTTGTAAAGCTTTATTGCAAATCAATGAAAGATAATTACTTTGTCATTGTGATCACTTATTGATGTTGAGTATGGGTTATAGTAGTTATTCTAGGGTGTTACAACTTGGTATAGTGGTTCTTACTACAATGGGTTTATCTCGCTTGATAGAGATGTTTGTATGTTTGGTATGCTATGTGATAACATGCTTATGTGATTATATGGGTATGAGATTTAATTCCTAAGATATTGATTTGGGCCTACGAGTTTCTGAAAGTCCTACTAGAAGAGCATTTGATCACTATTTTCTAATTGGAACTCTAGCAATGTCGCGAGACGATCATTATCTTGGAAGGAAATTCGTATGTGTTTATATGACTACATGCTTATGTGGAGTGAATTACTATTGTCTATCGCATTAGGACGCAAGTGAGTTAGCTTCGGCACATTTGTAAATGTGCTAATCTCTTTTGTTACCTTCATTAGGATGTCAGGACGTGGACGCGGTGGTGGTAGGCATGGTAGGCCTAGAAAGCATGAGATGCCTTTACCAGATGAGATTCTGGCACAAGAAGAAGGGGTTGGTCAGGCCAATGTGGCTGAACCAGTTGGTCAGCAGGTCGTGGGCGCTATGGCCTATGAAATGGATAGAGCTTTGTGGGAATCCATGGATATTCTTAGGGTTGAGAATCAAGTCTAGGCCCAAGTTACTGAAGCAGGGCCGTCTTTCTTGAAGAGGGAGTTCTTTCAGTCTAATCTGGATAAGTTTTTTGGTGACCCTAAAGAGCCACTGAAGGCGGATGAGTGGCTAGAATAGGTGGTGAAGATGTTCAAGATGCTTGGCATCGAGGACGACGAGCTGAGAGTGACCTTGGCATCCTTCTAGTTGAAGGGGGATGCAGGTCAATGGTGGAAGTATGCGCGTGGGTGCATTGGGGTAACTTGAGAGGCTTTTGTCAACGCTTTCCAGGACAAGTTCTTGCCTCCTACTACTAGGGAGAAGTTGAGAGATCAATTTTTGAAGCTCAAGAAGCTTAGCCTGCTAGTAGCTGAGTTTGAGGCAGCTTTCACTAGACTCTCCAAATTTGCACCAAAACTTGTGGCGACTGAGGAACGCCGTTGTATTGAGTTCGAGAAGTGGTTGAGGACTGGGCTCTTTTTTAAGGTAGTTGGGTCGATGACTAGGGACTACAGACGCCTTGTGGAGGCGACGATCATCTTGAGACTATAGTTCAGGTAGAGAAAGAGCGGATGAGCGGCTCTAGGAGGAATCAAGAGGTTTAGGGGGAGAGTCAGGACAGTAAGAGGCAGAGAGCTCTCGCCCTACAGCAGTCCTAGGCTGCATAGTCTAGGTCCACATTTCTTGTGCCGAGTCCGGGTTTAGGGAGAGGTAACAAGATGGTTTCTCTTGCTACAAGTGTAGCCAGTTGGGTCACAAGTCTCCATCTTGCCTACAGAGAAAATGAGAGCAACAGTCTGCACCATCTGTAGCTCTTTCCCAGAGCTAGAGTCAGGGGAGAGGGCAGCCGCATACTCGTTATTAGTGTGGATAGTTAGGGCATATGAAGAGGTTTTGCCCTCAGTTGGGTGGCACACCTGGTGCATCTGGTTCGCGGCAGACACACAGCCACTAGCTTGGACAGCCAACACTGGCCTTGAGGGCCAATCAGGGGGCCTCTTCGGCCCAGTCAGTGTATCAAACTTACGGTTCAATGGGTGAGTAGGTGGAGTAGAGACTTTCAGGGCGTGTGTATGCTGTTACCATGCTAGTCTTAGTGCCAGTGCCTTCAGTAGTGCGAGGTAACTTTTTGTTGTGTAATTATATTGCCAATGTGTTAATTGATACGGGTGCATCCCATTCATTCATCTCGTCTGCATTTGCATCGACATTAAGGTTAGAATTGGCTTGACTAGCATCTCCACTCAGTGTAGAATCACCTGTTGGTGGTAAGATTGTATTAGAACAGGGGTGTTGGGGTTGTGAGATAGAGGTTGCCGGTCCCCGACTTCCTTTTGCATTTGTGTTGATTGACATGTTGAGTTTTGATGCTATATTGGGTATGGACTGGTTGTCATCGTATCGAGCGGTCACAGATTATTACCGTCAGAGGGTTACTATATGTACCTTTAGTGGTGATTGTTTTTATTTCATGGGGACAGAGCCGATAGAGCTTCATTACCAGTATGTGATCAACGAGGTCAGCGTGAGTTTAGTTGTCTCCTTGTAAACTTCTTAAGGAGAGAGTGTGATGAAGCCCGAGTCGAATTGCCAAGGGTAGTTTGTGAACACCAGGACATTTTTCCTGAGGATCTCACTAGTTTGCCATCTCACCGTGAGAGTGAATTTTTTATTGATTTAGTGCCTGGCACGACACCAATTTCTATGGCACCATATAAATTTGCACCTACCAAATTGAGTTAGTTATAGATTTAACTCCAGTAATTGTTAGACAAGGGTTTTACCCCCCTAGTACTTCGCCCTGGGGAGCATCGACTCTCTTTGCCAAGAAGAAAGATGGTGCCTTGCAACTTTGTATAGATTACCAAAAGTTGAACCAGGTAACTGTTAAGAACAAGTACCCAATGCATCATATAGATGATTTGTTTGATTAGTTGAAAGGGTCTTATTGCTTTTTTAAGATAGACTTAAGATTATATTATCACCAGTTGAGGGTAAGGGAGGAAGATATCCAGAAGATAGTATTCCGTACGCGGTATGGCCATTATGAGTTCGTAGTGATGCCTTTTGGGGTAACTAATGCAGCAACCGTGTTTATGGATTTGATGAATCGGATCTTTCATGAGTTCCTAGATCGTTTTGTAGTTGTCTTCATTGATGACATCTTGATTTACTCACCCTCTAAGTAGGAACACGAGGAACGCCTGCGAGTTGTACTTGAGTTGCTTAGAGCCCACAAACTATATGCTAAGTTCGGGAAGTGTGAATTCTCATTGAAAGAAGTAAAGTTCTTAGGCCATGTGGTATCCGGGAGAGGTGTCACTGTAGATTCATCCAAGATAGAAACAGTACAAGATTGGAAACAACCTAAGAATGCCTTTGAGATTCATAGTTTCTTGGGGTTGGCCGGGTATTACCGTAGGTTTGTGAAGGACTTCTCTAGGTTTGCCTCACCGTTGATTAGATTGACGAGGAAGGGAATAGAATTTGTGTGGAGTGAGACTTGTGAGAAGTCATTCCAAGAGCTGCAGGTTAGACTTACCACTACTCTGGTGTTAATTATTTCGGAGAGAGGTTTGAGCTATTCGGTGGATTACGATGCTTCACGGGAAGGTTTGTGTTGTGTCTTGATGTAAGAAGAGAATGTAGTAGCCTATGGCTCACGTCAGTTGAAAACACATGAGAGAAACTATCCTACCTATGATTTAGAATTAGCAGTTTTGATTTTTGCCCTGAAGATTTGGAGGCATTACCTTTATGGTGAGAAGTTTGAGGTGTTTTCTGATCACAAGAGTCTGAAGTACCTGTTTTTACAAAAAGATTTGAATTTGAGACAGAGGAGGTGGATGGAGTTTATGGAAGACTATGATTTTGAGTTACACTATCATCCCGGAAAGGCCAATGTAGTGGCCGATACCATGAGTAGGAAATCCATTAGCAGTGTAGCTTGTATTGCCAAAATAGGAAATGTTGGGTGTTATTGGTGAGTTTGACTTGCATCTTAGCGAGTCTGTTGAGTCGGCATCTTTGTTTTCGATAGTTGCACAACCTACCCTTGTGAGCTGAGTTATAAAAGCATAGAGGGGTGACCTTGAGGTAGAAACCCTCCGGGAGAAGATCTCTAGTGATAAGATAGAGAAGGGCTTGAACTTGTATTCCGACTCAAGTGTTAGATACTGTGACCGTCTTTCATGCCGGAGTCCTGCCAAGAGGAAGTAATCTGAGAGTTTCACCATTTATGCCTTGCGGTGCATCCAGGAGGCGCAAAGATGTATCATGATCTTAGTCGTTAGTTTTGGTGAAAGGGGATGAAGAAGGATGTAGCTGTGTTTGTGTCGAGGTACCTTACTTGTCAACAAGTGAAAGCCGAGCATCAGAGACCAGCAGGTTTATTGCAACCCTTACCTATAGCCGAGTGGAAGTATGAACATATCATGATGGATTTTGTTGTGGGTCTTCCAAGGACTCAATGGGGTAATGACGCCATTTGGGTGGTGGTTGACTGATTGACCAAGTCATCGCACTTTGTACCTATGAGCATGAGTGACTTGGTAGATTATCTAGCTGACCTCTATATTAGGGACATAGTTCGACTTCATGAGGACCTTGTAACTATTGTTTCAGGTAGAGATCTACGTTTAATGGCTTGGTTATGGCAGAGCCTACAGAATGCCTGGGGCACTAGATTGACTTTTAATATCGCCTATCATCCCCAAACTGACGGGCAGTCAGAGCGTACCATTCAGATCATTGAGGATATGCTTCGAGGTTGTGTCCTTGACTTTAAGAGGTTATGGGAGAGGTACTTGCCCTTGGTGGAGTTTGCCTATAACAATAGCTTTTAGTCGAGTATTGGCATAGCACCGTTTGAGGCCTTGTATAGTCGACCGTGTAGATCTCCTGTTTGTTGGGCCAATGTGGGTGATGCACAAATGTTGGGTCCAAAGTTAGTCCGGGAAACGATAGAGAAAATTACACTTATCCGTAAGAGGTTGGTTACAACTCAGAGTCATCAGAAGAGCTATGCTGACCGTATGAGGAGACCATTGTCCATTGAGGTGGGAGATCACGTCTTCTTGAAAATATCACCTAGACAGGGTTTGATGAGGTTTGGGAAGAGCGGGAAGTTATCTCATAGGTCTATTGGGCCTTTTGAGATCTTAGAGCGGATTGGAGATGTAACTTATTGTTTGGCCTTACCGCCATAATTTTCCAAGGTTCATGACGTGTTTCATAGCTGTATGCTTCGCAAGTACGAGCCTCCTTCACACATGTTGGATTGGACTGAGTTAGAGGTGGATGAGGATGCCTCATATGAGGAGAGACCCGTTAGAATCTTGGATACTCGAGACCAAGTCTTGTGCGACAAGACGATTCCTTTAGTGAAGGTGTTGTGGCGACCCCACGAGGTTAAGAAGGCTACTTGGGAGCGTAAGGCGGAAGTTTGTGAGAAGTATCTGGACCTATTTATTGATGTTTGAACATTTATTGAAAACTTTGTTATGTTAAAGAAATATAAACATTGCATATGCTTTGGAAATGTGAATTGTATATTCAGTATTGGAAATTCGTTTATTACGTTGACGGTAGTAGATGACCGGTGGATGGGTCATGGTGTTGGCTATAATTTACTATCATTGTTTCAATTGGTTTAAACTTGGTTTTAATGTTTGGTTCAAATTTCGGGGATGAAATTCTTTAAGAATGGGAGATTATAGTGATTTTGATTTAGATCTAACCCATTTGATGTTTTGGATCCAGGTTTCATTGTCTTATACAGTTGTTCATGTCTTGTTTCCCTTTATCTCTCTTTGAGTTTGACTATTAGGTTGTGTTGGTTGCGTTTGAAATATGTTGGTAGCTTGTTTTTCAAACTGTTATTGCCCAAAATTTTGTTTCTTTGCTCGAGCGTCACTTCTTGTGCTCGAGCGGTCTTTACTTGGAAGTGGTATTCTACGCTCGAGCCTAGCTTTTTGTGCTCAAGCGGTGTTGGCTCGAGTGGCTCTTATTGCCCTCAAGCGTTGATCTTCTATCTGTAAAACTATTGGGAGTTTGTATTTTACGCTTGAGCGACAACTTCTTGTGCTCGAGCGGTCACATCTTTTGTGTCTGGATGCTCGAGCGACACTTCTTGCGCTCGAGCGGCCTGCATGTCTATTAGTCCGTAAAAATCACTTTTTACATCACTATTTCATCTTTCTCTCTCTCTAAACATTTCAAAACCCTAAGTTGAGACCCCCTCTCTTTAAAACTCACATTCTTTTTACAAATACACCTAGATCCGTCGAGTTCTTCACCCGTGTCCCTTTGTTAAAAAGGTAGAGCATGTCGTGGGCTTCCTTTTGATCCGAACAAAGTTGGGTTTCGGCATCCTTGAAATATCTTCATCCTCTCTCTCGTCTTCTAAGCTTGAGGTAGGGATACCTCCGCAGTTTTTATGATTTTTAACTTAGTTATTTGTTATTTCTAAACAATATTAAGACTTTAAAAGATTTGGAACAATCTAGGGTTTTGGGTAAAAATCAAAAGAGGGGTTTTTGAAATGGATCCTTAAAAAAAAAAAATGGTTTGGATGTGGAAAATAATGTTGAGTTGGGAGTAAATGGCTAATTTTGATATTTGGGATTGATTTTGAAAAGAAAAGGGATTTTACCCTGAATGCCTTAAATGTTGATTTTGTATAAATTATGACATTGATATTGAAATTGTGAAATTGGATTGAGGTTGATGAGGATGGTGGAGTTAGATATGTATTATCACTTACCTCTTGAAAATTTGGAGAATTTTTCTTTATTGATAATTGTTTATCTGTTTAGAAATATCTGTATTGGGCTATCGGTGGAGGATAGCTATGAGTGTTGTAAAAATTGCATGTGGATTAGGAGAATTGAAATTATTTTCTCATTCATTTGCATTAAGTATTATCTCACGCTTATACATTGGAAATGTTTATCATTTTGAGAAAAAAAATGGGTAAATCTTGGAAACATGAATTATAATGTTGAAATAAGTTGGCCTAAGTGTCTATGGTGAAAGTCCTAAAAACAGCGCATATACATGGGTGCCAATCCTGCGGATGAAATTTTCGTGAAATGGCAATAGTAGTACTTGTATAGCTTACGTTTACATGGGTCACGATTTATGATTTCCTCCGGATGAAATTTTTGGGAAAGGTTATATTGTTTTAAAATTCCCAAAGTGTGATTCACTGCCCTATCTTTTTATTTCAAAGGAAGTGATTTATGATATTATTATGGCATTGCATGGTTTTGGAAAGAGATATAAAAATGTTTTGGCACGAGCATTGCGTATACATTCACCTTATAGCTTTGTTATGATTCATATACTATGTTGGATTATTTCTACTGGTCTTTGGCTTACCCTATAGGGGAAAAACATTTCAGGTGCTGATGATATGCCTCCGCCAAGGCAATATCTTAGGAGGATTTGGAGCGAGAGCTTCTTTTATGTATTTGCTATATTCATTTTTGTACAAGTCAAGGGCTTTAACTCTATTGGACTTAAGTCCCCTTTTGTTGTAACCAAGTATTGTCTTAGAAAGATGTAAGCCTTTAGGGCATTTCTTATTTGGCTAACTTTCATTTTGTCTCTCTATTATATCACTCTTTTGTAAAGTTTAATTGCAAATCAATGAAAGATAACTACTTTTTCATTGTGATCACTTATTGATATTGAGTATGGGTTATAGTAGTTATTGCGGGGTGTTACTGTAGCTTGCTTTTCGTGCTCCTTTCGGATACGACTAGCCCTATAGTTCGGGCTTCCGTAGTTCTAAATCTGATTTCACAAGTGTAATGTGAAATAGATAAACACAAAAGAGTCCAAATCCGACAAATCTTTTGGGAAATTGATTTTGAATCAAATGCCAAAAATGGATTACCTTGCCAGATTTCAAAGTTGCCACCTAAATATTTTTGAAAAATTTTGGAATCTCAAGACTCGTGCCAAAGGCCACTTATCCGTCATCACCAAAGTGTCTCGGCTCGGGAACTTAGGTACGAGAGGGGAATGTCATGAATTAGCACCTTGCTCGCCCTATTAAAGATCGGCCTCTACTAATCATGATGTGATTTTTATTTACATTAAATGCGGTTGTTCCGGTTTTATTTAGACTAATATTACTATGTGATGCGCACACAATATAGACTAATTTGCAAAAATTGGAACACTTGATTCATATTTGTTTTGAAAATTGTTTATGGATTTGCCACTTGAAAAAGTGGGCTTTAAAATGGACATTAATCAAACTATCCCACTTCAAGCAACTAGCCTTCATCCATGGGCATTCAAGCAATTTTTCATTTAAGCACTTAGCCTCATGGTAAGAATACTAGACATGGCAACAATCACATGTATACAATATGCTAAAGCAAGTAAAAGCTCACCTAGTACTCCAAGGCAAGCCAAAGGAACTAAAAGAGTTAGAAAAAATGCAGACCTAACTACGCCTCGCGTAGGAAGGGTGAAGGGTGACGTAACCATCGAGTGCACCCAAGGTCTCAATCGAGATCCTAATGCGTCTCACGCGATAAGAGGAAGGGTGGTGTAAACAAACAGGCGCACCTAATGTTTTTAACCGAGATAAACAATCCTAACGCGTCACACGTGAGAGGAAGAAAGGTGGTGTGAACGAACGAGCGCACCCGCCGTTTTTAACCGAGGTAAACAATCCTAACGCGTCGCACGCGAGAGAAGGAAAGGTGGTGTGAACATCGGGACACACCCAATGTTTTTAATCGAGGTACAATCCTAACGCATCACATGCAAGAGAAGGAAAGGTGGTGTGAACATCGGGACACGCCCAATGTTTTTAACCCAGGTACAATCCTAACGCGCCACACGCGAGATGAGGAAATGTGGTGTGAACCTTGGGACACACCCAATGTTTTTAAACGAGGTAAACAATCCTAACGTGTCGCACGTGAGAGGAGGAAAGGTTGTGTGAACGAACAAGCGCACCTGCTATTTTTAACCGAGGTAAACAATCCTAACGCGTCGCATGCGAGAGGAGGAAAGGTGGTGTGAACATCGGAACACACCCAATGTTTTTAACTGAGGTACAAGCCTAACGCGTCACACGCGAGAGGAGGAAATGTTGAATTGATAAAAAAAAAAAAAAAAACAAATCGCATAAGTGTGACTTAGAAACATGGATTATACACAGAGATACGTAAAATCAAAACAATCAAAGCGGTGTAGTAAAGTGAAAGCCAATTTGCCCACTTGTTGAAACAATGAACACAACGCACCACGTTTCAATTTGGTTGTAAAATGGATGATGATTTTAATATGGCACGGATGATTTTATCTGGAATTCCTCTGAATGAACCGTATATACAATATCGTTCGTTTACGACATAACAGAACAAACAATTTAGGCAAAACAATTTTATAAACTAGCAGAACAGTTTAAACAAATTTAAACAAATCAAATTACCACTTAAACTATGAGTTAAACAAATGATTTTAAACAAACAACAAATTATGAATCAAATCATGCATTCATACAATAAATCCGAATGAACAATACAAAAAGCTTTCTTTTCTTTTCCACTCTTTTTATATGTTCTTTTCTTTTTTTTTGTTTTGCTTTCTTTTTGCTCTGTTGTTTTTCTTTTCTTTTCCCTTTTTTTAACTCTCTTTTTTGTTTTCTTTTTTCTCTATTGTTTTTCTTTTCTTTTCCCTTTTTTTTAACATTTTTTTTTGTTTTCTTTTTTTCTTTTTCTTGATTAAAACTCCATAATACAAGAAATAAAATAAAAGAAAAAAAAAACTAAACTGAGTTTACACTGAGAGTCGGCCGGGCCTCAATGAAGCACGGCCAGGCATCGCGATAACTGGCCAGGTTTAGATAAGGGTAGGGGCAGTTTTGGGCATTCCGCGTGATATGTTTGTTTAAAACAAACTCAAACCTTATTTCCTCACACCTTCTCATCCGAAACTCCCTCCTCTCTCTCTCTAACTTCCCTCTCTCTCTAGATTTCTCCTTTTCTTGAGTTACCCCACAACTCTGGCCATTTTTTCTTCAAAACCCTTCCCCTTCTCTACACGTTGAACCGAACAAAATTGAATTTGGTGGAGTTTTGGGTTTTTCTCTCGATTTCTCTCACATTTCCCCATATTTTCCTTCTTTCCCCCCTTAAATCACCCCTCTTTACTTTCTCTCTCATAGGGTTTGGATTTTGGGATTTTCACCAATTTTCACTCATCCCCTCACTTTTTTTTTTTTTTTCACTTCTTCCACTTTTCTCCATGGCTAGTGACGAAGTTCCCATGCCGAACCTTGCCATTGGTATTGGGGCTGTCTTAGGCGCAGATATGGAGGCCGAGGACACCTCTACATTGCCTCCCATCATTAACAGGCCATTTGATGCAGCCACTTACTAGCCATGTACACATGTTCCGCCCCCAAGCGGTATCTTGAGATTTGAGGGCCTCATCCCAGGGATAGATGAGGAGATCCTGCTGCGAGAGCCCGCGAAACATTTGTCCGCCGATGCCTCCACGGTGAGCAACTTTCCTTTGTTTTGATATATTGTTGAATTTCACAAGTAGACCACTAGTTAATACTTTATACGCTTCTCATGTACAGGTGATAGCCAGGAGGATTGGCGGCTACGGATCCATATTCGGCCCCGGCATTGGTATGAGAGACTACTCGCAGGGGTCCGCGCACTGGTTGATGCTGCCGGCTTTGGGTCCTTTTGCTCACGGCTCATGCAGATGAGGACCGAGTCGCTACTGTACGAGGCCCTGGTAGAGAGATGGTGGGACATTATGGACTCATTCCACTTCTCATTGATCGGGGAGCTGACTCTGACCCCATACGATTTCTTGATGCTCATTGGTCTGCAGGTCGGGGTTGGTGGCCCGATCCCATGTGATCCTAACATGACGCAGTGGAGAGCTGTATAGCGTCAGCTTCTCAAGGCGATCCCAGACACCACCAGTCACGGGATGGTGAGGTATAGTTGGTTCTATGATCATTTCTCTGAGTCCTAGCCCGCTACTCCAGATGAGGTTGCCCAGTACAGCCGCGGCTTCCTCATGTATATCCTCAGTACTACCCTGTTTATGAACAGGGAAAATACCATAGCGTTATATCTTCTGGGGGCACTAGTGCACCTACCACAGGTGACAGAGTACGACTGGGATGGCACCAGCCTAGCCACCTTATACTGCTATATGAGCTTCGTATCCCGCCACAGGCGGATTCACTCAGCGGCTACTGGAGGGTTTGGGAGGTATGCCTCACACTTACTTTTTCTGTTCAGCTTTACATTCTGTTCAATTCTGCATTTCCTACTCACTTTTGCTTTGCATTTCCTGTTTATCTTCTCATTTACTTTATCCTTATTTTTTTGCTTGCAGCTCTGGGTTTACACATATTTCACCTCTCTGGCTCTAGTCTTGAGGTTGATTGAGTTGTCTATACCCCGTTTCCAGTACTACAACTCCCGATTTGAGCAACGTCGCCTCGTAGATCGAGACTTCCCTTCCTTTCACCATTTCTTTGACACCATCACGACAGATCAGGTAACAAATAACAACCTTTAACTTTTACAATACTGTAAGCATACTACACTGTTTCCCATACAACACGGCCATTCTCATACTATTGCTTCTATACTGTACTGTCATCCTTACACTGCACTGTCATTCTCATACTACTTAAATCTTTGACATCTGACGTCTGTTTCCACAAGTTGACTGGCATCCTTGGGCGGGCATTCCCCAAGAGTTGAGGACGACCTATGCCGCTGCATGGCATGCCTCCACTATGCGGATCCTGTATGAGGGTCCCTTTGGCCGGGCTTACTACCTGGGGAAGAGGTTAATCTGCCAGACACGAGGTGTTGCTGACCTCGACATTCCATATCCTTCTCTTTCAGTCATAAGGGTAGTTGATGAGCTTCAAGAAGGTCATCAGATCGACCTCCTGATGTTGGGAGAGGATGGTGACTAACATCATGTGCCCGACAACTTCACCATCTTCTTACATACTTGGGTGATGGCGCCTCTTGCCCCGAGCGTGGCTCGTGTTGTTCCAGAGGTTGTTGCTGCTGCTGCGGCTACTGGTGATGTCCCTGCTGGAGGTGCCTCTGTCGTTGCTTCCATTCCTGGGTTTTCTGTGATTCCCACTGAGATTATGTACATGCGCCTAGATGGAGTGATCGAGCAAATCCCCCTCGAGCATATTGAGGAGAGGGACCGTAGGCTAGTGTTTGCTCCTGGCATCAAGTAGGTACACATTTCTTTATGTTTTTACTCATTGCACTTTATCTTGTTTTGTTTTCTACTATTTCTGTTCATTGTTCTCTATTACTTCTGCCCACCTTTCTCAAATTCTATTCCTTTTGCAAATACCCCAGGCGTACGGTGATGACCTCCTCCAGATGGTCGACCGTCTGCTCCTTATGGTACAGAGGAGACAGACCGCTTTAGTCACTCATGGGATTGAGGTATACCTTGTTTATAGTTCACTGTTGTTCCTATACTGTTTATTCTCCTGTTAGCCCATACTAATTCCTATACTCTTTTCAGCTTAAGCCAACGCCAGCAGTGCCTGCAGGACCTCCTCCAGCTAGTAGACGAAGACGGGGCCCAGTGAGGGGCTGAGGGGGAGTCGATCAAGGAAGAGGCCGAGCAAGGCAGCGCTCACCTTCTGAGGAATCTTTTGACGGGTCTACAACCCCCAAGGACGAGGGAGAGGAGGTTGACTTGCAGTCCAGTAGCCCCAACGATGACAGTGATGCACCTCCTCTGCAGCTGAGGAGGAAGAGTGCGAGGATGGGTTACTGATGAGGATGACGATTTTGTTTTTGTTTTTGTTTTGTTTTTGCTTTGTAGTAAAGACTAGCTTCAAATAGACCCTTTTGTTTTTATTTTGAAGGATTTTCTTTTATTTTGTTGCTTTGTAAAATAATGACTGGGTTGGACCCGTTAGCTTATAAAAGACAAGTTTTCTGAACGATCTCCTTGCACATTTCCTTTTGCGTATTTGCATATGACGAATGAATAACACTTGCATGATAATCTTCAGAATTGTGAATGCTTGTTCTTGAATTGATTCATAAATTGGATAATGACTTACAACCGGTCAAAATGTAAAATATAACTCGATAGCAAGAAAACAAAATGAAAACAACTTGAAAATGCTAAAAAACACTTGGTACAAACAAAACAAGACTTAAAACACAACCACGGCACATCAAGACAATGGCCCGCTTTTCTTGTAAATGCACTAATCTGAGCCATCATTTAGACCCGGCTGGGCCTAAGTGTGAGGTCGATTAGTGCTGCCAAGCTGTCATGCACTGCTCCTTCACATCCTCTATAAATGGTGCTCCCATGCTGTTTTTTTGGTAGAATAGCAAGTCTTTGATATTTTGCTCTCAAGATGGAGACATTATGCAACAATAGGCTCTGAGACTGGATAACCAATTTGGACGGCTCGGTTTTATCCTAAATGCCCTTTTTCCTCTAAGCCGCACTTCTCTTTGCTTTCTGTTTCCTCATGCAGTAGTTCGATAATGGAATCCGATCACTCATGTATTTCAATTCGGATCACAAGAGGTGTGTCCAACACTCGAGGAATTTCAAGCTTTAATATAGTCCCGGCGCGATGAAGAAATCATACCGCAGCCCCGTTTCGGCCATGCCCAAGCTTTGGGACGGTTGTGTGGGTTAGCATTATACGAGGTTCGATCCTTGGCACATGATGGAGAGCTAGACATCTCCGGTTCAGCCCATCATTTTTCCACTATTGGAGATAGGAGTGAAATTCTTTGGCGAGGCTGCCGGCAACATGGTCTCTGTTTATGTCTTCTTGCACAATTCCTCATTGCCCCTAGTTTTGGCGGAGCTAGCATCTAGTTGATCGAAGTGGCACAATGCTTGAAAGAGAGTAAGAGTTGCATGGGTTTGGCATTAATCGAAACCTTGATGGGTTTAGATGCTTTCCGCTGAGGAGAGACCACCCGATTAGCAGGGAGCCCACTACTTCTCTAGGTATTACTTTTCACCCTTCTAATTTATGATTCTTACATCACTCAACACTCATTCTCTATTTTTCTCTCATCACCCTTTCCTTACTTTTCTCTCATTGTACACCTCTCTATTCTTTAATCTCTTTTATTTTTCATCCCGCCCCTGGTATGGTTGATGGATAAACTGCAAGTAGTGGACCCTTGCCCTGAGTACTCAGCTTGAGCTTACTTTTTTCGCCAATGACTAGGCAATTTCCCCTCAGATGGGTTATGGTGTGATTAGATGTGCAACAAATCTACAGCTGGTATAACTTGGCATTGCCCTTGGCTTAATTTAACTGAGATGAGCTATAGCATGTCCCGACAGTCGGGTGTAGAGTTGATTGGCCTCACACATTGTGTATTCTATTTACCTCTCTGGTTCAGACGCCAGTTTAGGCATGACCAGATACGTTCAGATGAGGGAGTGGAATACACAGCTTCATTTCCAGTTCATGCCTCGCACCTGCCCTGGTATCTTGCGGCCTGGAGGACGAGAGAGATTCTGGCCCTTGCCATTAGTTTCAGCTACACCTTGTCTGAGGAGTGTTTGGCTTGGCTTGAAGAGGAGGCAGAGGTTGGGTCGTCTTTGGCACAGAGCTACCTGACTTAGCTGTGCCCCTAGTTTTACTGCTTTGATCTTTTCTTTTCAAGTTTTTAAGATGTAAAAGCAACTTTGATCTAAATCAAAGAGGAAGAATGTACTTGTGTTTAAATCAATAAAATTAAAGTTGCGAGTATTGAAAATTTTCCTTTCGGTCCCAAAAAGGGTCCAAGTTGTAAAAGGGTAAAATTTTGAACAAAATCAACTTTTATTAAAACTTTTCAAAACAATTTTCGGAAATGATCACCACCTAACATGCACAGAGTTGATTCTTAAGATGTACAGTCCCGAATCAAAAGAAATCATAACTGCCTCTGATTGCATATCACTGTTGCTCTGTATTGTAATAAGCTTTTCTTCTCGAAATAAAAAGCATAACCGAACTAATGAATGATGAACAAAGATGACTTGACCAAGAAAATGGACAGGATGGTTGAATCGGAGATAGTTACAGCCGAACTTCAGGGTGAAGTTGCCTATATATCCCACAGATGGGAATCAGCCCTTACGTAGTTCGGTTCTAGTTCACTTGGGTATTAACTCTTTCCAGTTGTGCTCTAACTTTTGCCAAAGTCACTCTTTAGGGTTTTCAATATTACGAGCTCAGTTTTTCTTTATTTATACTTTTTCATGCTCTAACTTTTGCCTAGATCGCCCTTTCGGGTTTTCAGTCTAGAGAGCCTCTCAAGGGTAATATTTATTCAACTTGTCCATATTGATTAGCTGTGAAAACTCCAGGCCATCTAAGTCCATGAGAGTAACCGCCCCCCAAACCAGATTGATTTGATAATGTAAGGACCAGTCCAATTGGGCTTGAACTTGCCCCTAGGGTCATGAATGGGACCCCGGTTGTCTTTCAGCACCATGTCCCCTTCTTTGAGATTTATGGACTTAACTTTCTTGTTAAAGGCCCTAGCAATTCGATGTTGGTAGCCCTAGACATGATACAATGCTCTTAGTCTTCTCTCATCAAACAACATCAATTCATCAAATCTGCTCTGTTGCCAATTCGCTTTTGCTATCCAACACTCAGCCATAACTTGCAGTGTCGATACTTCAATTTCAATCGGCAAAACAGCCTCCATCCCATAGATGAGGGAATAGGGGGTTGCCCCTGTAAATGTTCGGATTGAGGCCCTATAGCCTGAGAGCGCAAATGACAATTTATCTGGCCAATCCCTGTAGGTTTCCACTATCTTCTACAGAATTCTCTTGATATTTTTATTGGCGGCCTCAACAGCTCCATTGGTTTATGGCCTGTAGGTTGATGATTTATGGAAAGCCACATTATATTTCTCAAACAAGTCTATCACCTCTTTCTTGAAGTGCAACCCATTATCAAAGATAATCTCATTCGGAACTTCATACCAGCATATGTTGTTTTTGATGAATTTAGCCACATGCAACGCTTGTAGCATAGGGTAGGACTAGGCCTCCACCCATTTCGTGAAGTAGTCGATTGCTACCAGAATGAATTCATGTCCATTTGACCCCTTTGGCATAACTGCGTCGATAACATCTATTCCCCAAACAGAGAATGGCCATGGTGAAGTCATGCTGTAGAGCTTCGATGGCGGAATGTTCATGCAATTGGCATGAATCTGACACTTGTGGCATTGCCGAACAAAACCAATATAACCTTCTTCCATGGTTGACCAGTAGTAGCCTTGTATAAGGATTTTTCAGGCAAGCATCACCGTTCAAGTGGGCTTCGCACTCTCCTCCGTGAATGACCTCCATGAGGCGCTTTGATTCCTCTTCCTCAACATATAGCTTGTGTATTCCCAAGTGACCTCTTTTGTACAGCTTGCCTCTTCAGATGATAAATTGGACGGCCAGACGCCGTATCCCCCTTTTGTCCTTGGCATTTGCTCTTGGTGGATACGCCTCATTTTCCAAGAAATTCCAAATATCGTAGTACCAGGGGTTCTTGTCTGAAGCCTCATCTATCGCGGCAATGGTTTCATAGGCCAACGTGTACTTCTGTTCAATAATGATCGGACACATCCTGACTCCCAACAGAATGTCTACCATAGAAGATAGAGTTGCTAGTGCATCAATGAATTGGTTGTTCTCCCTTAGCAGATGGGTAAACGTTAGCTTTTCAAACCTCAGAATTAACATATCCAAGACCTGATGGTAAACCTTCATTTTCTCCTCTTGAACCAGCCAATCTTCGTTGGCTTAAGACACAACCAAGTTTGAATCCTCGATGACGTCTAACCTTTTTGTCCCTAGTTCTAGGGTGGCTTCTAAACCAGCAATACACGCCTCATACTCTACTTCGTTGTTGGATACTTTGAACCAGAGTTTAAAGGCCAAGGGTATATGGGAGTCATTGGGTGCTATCAGCAATACACCGATCCCATAACCGTATTGATTGGCTGCTCCAACAAAGTACATCATCCACATTTTCTCCTCTATTTGCAGAATATCTTCTTCTGGAAAAAAGTACTCCGTTGTTTCATCCCCCTTTACTAGGTGATCTGCCCGGAATTCCGCTACAGCTCTCCCTTTAACTGACTTGCACGTAACATACGTAAGATCAAATTCGGAAAGAAAAAATAACCAACGAGCTAGCCTACTCGTAAGCACTGGTTTCTCAAAGAGCTATTTGATAGGATCTAATCCCGAAACCAAGATTACAGAGCGAGCTAACAAGTAATGCCTCAACTTCCGGCTAGCCCATTCCAAGGCTAGACAAGATTTCTCAAGTGGAGTGTAACGGGTCTTGTAATCCAGCACTTTCTTGCTCAAGTAGTAAATGGCTTTCTCCACCTTAACCTCAGACTCCTAAGCTAACATATATCCCATGGTTGAGTTCGTCATTGACAGGTACAAAATCAACGATTTTTCCAGTTCTGGTAGTGATAACACAGGCGAATTCTACAGGTACTACTTAGCCTATTCAAAAGCGAACTGACATCGATCGTCCCATTTTAATTTCTTCCATTTCTTCAAGAGACCAAATAGTGGTTCACAAGTCAAGGTTAATTTGGAAATAAACCGTCTTATGAATTGCACTTTACCCAGAAAGTCTCGTACCTCATTTTCAGTCCTTGGTAGTGGCTTTTCTAAGATGGCCTTGATTTTGGAAAGATCTACCTCAATTCCTCTCTGTGTAATCAGGAATCCCATCATTTTCCCCGTTGTTACACCGAAGGTACATTTTTGCGGGTTCAACCTCAATCTATACTCTCTGATCTACTGAAAAAATTTCCCTAAGGCGGTGTAGTGGCCCTCTCGATCTTTGGACTTGACAATCATATCATCCACATACACCTCAACCTCCTTGTGGATCATGTCGTGCAGAATGGTGGTTATGGCCCTTTGATAAGTAGCTCTAGCATTCTTCAACCCAAACGGCATGACTCGATAGCAGTATGTGTAGCACTTGTGTCCTTTAAAGCTTTTGGTAAGTGTATTTGAACCCTTTATTCTATTTTGGGAATCTTTGATGTTGTTATGGGTTGGTTTTGGAGGAGTACAATCCGATTTAAACTTGTTAGGTTTGGTTGTTCGCACTTATTCTGGTCAAAAGTTCCTTGGAGACTTAGAAATTCCATTCTAGGGTCGATACCAGCCTTTTTAAGGGTCGACCCTTACCTGTTGGTGAAGTTCTGGAAGTGTTGCTGGAAGATAGGGTAGACACCAGACTGGGAGAGGATCGACCCTTTTATGTCTGTGTGTTAGTTGCTGGAAGATAGGGTACAGACCAGATTGGGAGAGGGTCAACCCTCTTATGTCTGTGTGTTGGTTGCTGGAAGATAGGGTCGACCCCCTCCTGTCTAAGGGTCGACCCTTGTGTGTTTTTTTTTTAGATTTTTGAGGTCCGAATGGGCCCTATCTAAGGGGGTTTTTGGGCCTATTATTTTATTTGACCTTAGGGCTTTTCCTCACTACTATAAATAGGCCCAAACCATTTCTTCTCTCATGATTTTCTTTCCCTTTTTTCTCTCAAACCGTGATCTCTCTCTTCTCTCTCTAAAACTCAACTTTTTCACTTAAATCTCTAGATCTACTCACCTAGAGTGATCTTCTCACCTTGTTCCTTTGAGTTACATTGTAGAGCTTGTCGAGGGCTTCATTTTGATTGGAGCAAAACGTCGTTTCTCCTCCGTCGACTTTTGGATTTTTCTTCCTTCTTCTTCTTTTAAGCTTGAGGTAGTGATATTCTACTCTCCTATATGGGTTTTAACATAGATATTGTCATCTTGTATAAATGGTTTGATTTGGGAAGATTTTTGGTGAATTTTTGGTTGGTTTCTATATATATAAAAGAGGGGTTTTGTATTTGGGTTCCTTATAGGCATGAGAGGTCTTGAACATGTTATGACTTGAGAAGAATTGATGAAATTTGGTCTTAGGTATAATATTTGATAAAGTGGGAGATTTGCCCTAGTTTGAATTAAATGAGTTATTTTGTATAAATAATGAGATTGACTTGGAAATTATGGAATTGAAGGAACATGTGATTAAATGGTGTAGTTGGATTAATAAATCACTCACATATGGGAAAAGTTGATAAATTATCTATTGATAGATTTATTTATCTGTTTAGAAATATCTGCTTTGGGCTATCTGTGGAGGATAGCCATGATTGTTGTAAGAATTGCATGATGATTAGGTGAATTGAAACTAATCAATTGGGTTATGTTATTGAATATGACGGTTGGATTAAAACATTGAATATGTGATTTAATTGGTCATTGTATATGACAACGTGTTTAAATACATTGTATATGTATCTTTGTTTGGGAGGAGATAGGGGATGTACTCTATTGTTTGAGAGGAGATAGGGGATGGACTCCATTAATAATTAAGTTGGCTGGAGTGTCCAGGGTGAAAGTCTTGAAATCTTATATATATTTGGATGCCGGTTCCCTCGGATGTAGTTCTGTAAAATGGCAAGAAATGGAAGTGTACAAATAAATGTTTATGATTGAAGTATTTGATAAATGAGTTGTAGTCTCATTTTGAATTGTTTAGATGATGATGACCTATGTCCATGAATCGATTTGGATAAGTAAATGTTAGTGAATGGAAGTATGGATGTCAATGTTGATTGGTTACGAAAAAGGTGTAAGTTGGTTTTCAAGTGTTAAACATTTATCGGATGCTAATGTTTTAGTTAATTCTCATATACTATTTAGCATATCTCTACTGGGCTTTGGCTCACCCTACCTGGGACAACATTTTTTAGGTATAGAGGACATGCCACCTCCAAGGACATAGCTTCGGAGGTTTAGGGGTGGAAGACTCCATTTTACACATTTTGTTTGGTGTTAAATGTAAAATTTCAAGCCAAGGGCTTTATATGTAAAGAGTTAAAACTCTTCTTTTGTTGTAACCAAGTGTTAACTCGGAAAGCTGTAAGCCCTTTGGGCACTTATTTTTGTTGTTTAGAAGTTAGAGTTACATGCTATAGTTTCAAGATGAATGTTTATGAAAATGTAATGCATGTAATATCTTTTGTAAAGGAAACTCTGATGAATGAAGACATGATGTTTCCCCTATGTTTATGACAATTTGTGAATGGTTGTCTTGTACTTTTTTTGAGGGCGTTACAGTAGGTACCCCACGGAGTAGTGAAAGCGGTCTTCTCCCTATCCTCGGGTGCCATCAGAATTTGGTTATACCCGAAAAACCTGTCCATGAACGAGAGCAATGCATGGCTCGCGATGAAGTCTACCAACTCATCAATATGCGGTAGTGGAAAATCATCCTTCGGACTAGCCTTATTCAGATCCTTGAAGTTAACACAGACTCTGATTTTGCCATCCTTCTTTGGAATTGGAACAATATTGGTTAACCACATCGGATACTCAGATATAAGAAGAACCCTGCCTTAATCTGTTTGGTAACTTCTTCCTTGATCTTCAAAGCCCAATCTGCGTGGACTCTGCGCAACTTCTGCTTAACTGGCCGGGCCTCAGGGTCAAGAGGGATCTGGTGCTGTACAATCTTAGGATCGATTCTAGGCATGTCTTCGTAGGACCACCCGAAAACATTTTTGAAATTTTTTAATAAAGCGATTAAATGCTCGCGTTCCTGCGAAGATAGCGTGGACCCAATTTGGACCAAGCGAGGATCCTCCTCTGTGCCCATGTTAATTGGTACGATTTCATCTGTACAGTGCTTAACACGCCTCTTTTCCTCATGGTCAACCAAATTTTTCAAAACCCGAGGAATTTCTTCCTCTTCATTTAAGTCAAAATTTTGAAAATTAAGACCAATACAACAAACCAAAGGCACAGAGAAGTGGGCAACATTCATAGCATTCCCATTCAAAAAGTCTGGATCTTTGGTTATAGTAGACTCGAAAGACAAGCTAAAAGATGACCTGGCAGCACTTTGGTATCCGGGTTACCACTCCTAGAAGTACCAGACTCAGAGGAACTCGAATCTGACTCCGATTCCACAAACTTAGTGGAATCAGATCTAGACTCACTATCCGATCTAGAACTGTCGATGACGCCTTGCTCAAACTTTCAAATCAGGCGTGGAGCCTCAGATGCATCCATGATAAGATTGGAGAAATTCACTGAGGCCTATCCCTGATCGTTGAGATAGTAAAACTATCCCCTAAGTTGGTGGTCTTAGCTTCAGCAGTAGAACTTGTCAGTAAGTCAGCCAGTGCTTTTCCCAACAGCTCCTCCTCTTCAATGTCTAGGTTTGCAGTCCCACTTTGATTTATGTTAGGGCTCAGGTCTACTTGTTCATCCTCATTTTCTGGCAGCTGGTGTCCGAAAAAGATCTCGAATCCCGGATACATTGTTTTTGTTTCCCAATCATACCAGGGCTCTGGGAATCCACAAAAGGGGAAGTCTTCCCCTTAGTGGACAAAACGTGCGTTCAAGGTTCCCTGAATTGGTTTGTGGACTAACTCATACTGCTTTCCAGTCCTTTTTGCTCTCAGCCTTTCTCTCAGCTCCTCCCTTTTTCTTTGCCAATCTACAGCAGCAGGTTTGTATCCCAGCCTAAAAGCGTGGGGGTTATGACTCATCTTCTTTGCAACAGTACCTCCCTACCTACCACTTCGGCTTAATCCCGATCCGGGCATATGCCCCTGTGTGTTCATCATGTAAATGGATTGCACATTGACGTAGTCTCCATCGCCCTCAGCCATGATGGTTTGGACTAACCAAGCTTCTACCAGAGAGAAGCTAGAAAAGAACACGTCTTCCTCCCCATGTATGATTTCCAATGATGGCGTACTGGTTCCTTGGGGAGGATGGATCGCAGAATTACTGTACATAGTGGCAATCCTATCTTTGAACGGGTATTTTACTAGCTGATGGACTATTGATGACACAGCCCTCATCTGATGTAGCCAGTGTCTTCCCAGCAGTAGATTAAAAGTGGCTGGAATGTCCATGAGATGGAATTGCGCTTATGTTCGGACAAGCCGATTAGGATATGGCTCTTGAAAGTTCCCATGACATCCTGGCTTGTATTGTCATAAGCCCGGACAACTTGGGTCGTGAGTGTAAAGTCAACCGGTCTTAAACTGATGGCATCGGCAGTCCTCACTGGATATACATTGATCGCCGATCCTGTATCTACCAACACTACTGGAATCCATTTTTTCTGACTTTCCAAGGTTATATATAAAGGACGGTTATGGTTAGCACCCTCAGGTGGTAACTCCTTATCTGTAAAGGATATCACCGGCGTAATGTCCTGTGGGGAAGGTGGTTTGGAAATACTCTTTTAATCCACTAGGGCGCTCGAGATCCTCAGCTAACAACCTGAAAAGGAATAAACGCTCCGGTCGGGGGTGCCGGAATTAGCACTCCGACGGACAAGTTAGTCTCTACTCTCTAGATTACTTGTATTTTAAGTTAAGCGTACTGATTCTCACATACCTCTTTCTGGCTGGTGTTCTTCTATTTATATCTTCTCTTTCTTAGGCCTCGGGCTGGGCCCACTTTTGATTCGTTATATAACTATTTACTCGGCTTCTTTTGCTACAAACCGCTTTCCACTCGGCCTCTTGCTCAACCGACTATCAAGCCGAATAGGGCAGGATTTAAGTGTAAGATGGGGCCGAATGCGATGTATATACTTCGACTCTCCAGGTCCAATTATTTGGCATATTTACATCTCCTAATATTCGGCCCCCACAATTGCCCCCCAAGCACTCCACTAACGACAGTTAGCTGGAGTGTTTGGTTTCGAACTTGAAAAGTCAGAGCCGAAATTCGGCGGCTAACCTCATTCCAACACAGATGTAAGAGCACACGCCTCTCGGTCATCATTTCAACTTTCCACCCCTTTGTACACTTCTATTTATTGTGATTTAAAATTTCGACGTCTTTTCAAATACATACACATTTTTTGGTGCTTGAAGTCGTTGGACATCCTTCCGACTTACCTCTGCAACTTCCTTTTATCCTTCACTATCTTCTTCGTCTCTTGTAAGTTCTCTTCCTCTCTACTTTGAATCCTTTTTCCTGGTTTGTTTTTGGTTTAGCACACTCCTATAGACTAAAGAGAATGGCAAAACATTTGAAAGATCTCCTCTCCGCGGATCGAATTTCTGGCTTTTGATGCCATTTTTCCATCCTTGATGACATCTGTCTGTCACTCGTGATAGATGGCACCCTTGATATGGAGAGGGCTGATGAAAGCACAATCGTCTTCCCTCTCCTATCAATCGTAGAGGGTGGAGTCCGTTTCCCCCTTCACCCATTCTTTAGGGCTGTCCTTCGCCATTGGGGTCTAATCCCTTCCCAACCCAATGTCAATTTTTTTAGAATTGTAATGGGGATCATAGAGTTAAACCGTCGCCTTAGGATTAACCTCGGCATACCTGCTATTCGGCATTGTTATGCCTTGGTGAAGTCTTTTGGCCGGCATGGGCGCTATTTCCTCAGGGCCAAGGACACCGACCATCAATTAGTGACCATGCTTTCCAGCTCTGGCAAGCGAGCCGATGATGTCATGGTCGTTGTCCGAGGAAACTGGGAATTCGGCGAAGGCGAGGACCGCTTAGATCCTATCCCTAGACGGAGAGGCGAACCAGGTAGCCATATAGCCCTTTGCACTTATTTTTGTTGTATATACAAGAATTTATTTTTTTGCTCTCATGATTTGGTTTGTGTAGGAAACGATTTGAAGAAAGTCTCGACTTCGACTGACGACGCCGTTTTTATGGAGATCAAAGTCGCGCTAAAATACTTCGGCCGTCCAAGCCTTTAGAAACAAGGGAGGGCGGCCCACATACTTCTTCGATACGAGCCGACATACACAACGTTCTCGGCATCAGAAAACATCCCGATTCTGAAGGGTGAAGAGTTTCTTACGGCTCTTATTTTAACCGACTTTAGAAACTTGCGCCAAATTAGTTTTGATGGATCCGACTCGGAGCGTGCGAAAGTCACTGAGGTCGCTGAAGAATCAGGCTAGTCCTAGGCTAAAGTAGACGAGGCTTTAAGGGCAGCCTTTGAGGAAGCCGGCCTCAATTCAGCCAACCCTCCGTCCACCTCGGGCCGAGGGGACGCTTTCGATGACGTCTTTATTGGATTAGAAGACCTTCCTGGAGCGTACCTTGAAGACATGGCTGGGTTGTCACTCACATAACTCGCCAAAAAGAGAAACGCCGAATAAATGGCCTCGCGGCGGAGAGCAGAGGCCATTCAATCTGAAGTGCCACCCGTCACCGATGTTGAGCCCCCCCTGCCTATTATTGAGGAAGAGACGGCTCAAACCCGAAATGCCGAGTCGGAGCCGGTCGTGCCAGCGAACCAGGAGGCTGAACGAAGGGCGGAGAAACATTCAGCCGAGGTCGAGGCCGGTTCTGAAGAAAACCCTGCTGACAAACGGCTGCGTTTAGAGGAGTTGGATACGGTTGTGCCTTTTGTGGTTCAACCAAATATAAAAAACATACCGATCTCCTCTGATGCGTCGGCTATGAAAGATCCAGCCGTGGCGCTGAGTATGGCTTCGTCGGTTTCATTGCCGTCTGACAAGGCGGCTTTCCGCTCGGAGCCGGATCTTTTGGCAATAGCGTTAGCCACTCAATCGGCTCTTCTGGTAAATATCTATCCCTTTTATGCATATATTTTGGTTTTAATCTCTTGTTTTGCAGACGGTCGGAAGGATAGCCGAGATAGGCCATCGCTAGCACGACGCCATCGAACGAATTGGCCATTTACAATATGAAGTTGAGGGCCAAAGGAGTCGGCCCGAATTCGAAGCGACGAGGGTGAAGATGGAAGCTGCGAGGGCCGAGGCCGAGATGGAAAGGGCAAGAAATGCAGACCAGCTCAGATTGGCCGCCGAGGAGAGGGCGAACGCGAACGAAGCTGCACTCAAGTTAGCCCAAGAGGCGATGACCAAACTTGAGGTGGACTTGAAAGAATCGAAGGCGGCAAAGGAAGTAGCTGACTCTGAGGCTTCTAAGGCGTACAAGGCTGGTCAAAGCGCTGCCCTAGCTAATTATGTGGAAGAAGTCCCCAAATTCGAGAATTGGGGTTTAAAACACGGCTGGCTCAAAGCCCTTGCTGCTGCTGATGTGACATTGGCTATGCCGACTCCATACGAGCAAGTGGATGTTGAGCCGCTGGAGTCTGACTCCGAGGATTGATTAGGGCGACAGTAGTTATTTTTGTTTTAAGAATTTTGAATGTATTGTTATAGCTTTTCGTTTAGTAGTTTTTATGTATGGCTACAGTTTTTTAAGTTTTTTGCTAGGCATTTCCCTACAAACTTGTAGCTTTTTATCTAGTAGTTTTCATATGTAAAATGGCTACAGTCTGTGCCCAATTTACTAATGAAAATTTCGTTTGTACTTGTGCTTGATTTTGCTACTGATGAATGGTATTGCTTTTCGCTATCTTGGATAAAACATTCGTGTACACTTGCCGATTAGATAACTAGGCAACTTAGTAATTTATTCTCATCAAATAGCCGATCAGATTAGTAAATCTTCCCTTGCCCCAGCCAGTGCATGAGCTCCAAAAGCCGAATATTATCAGTTCATGAGTGGTTGTGGCATAAATCGATCGGCATCGGGCTTACATACTCAGCCGATCAGATTAATAAATCTGCCCTTGCCCCAGCCAGTGTATGAGCTCCAAAAGCTGAATATTATTAGTTCATGGAGTGGCTGTGGCATAAATCGATCGACATCGGGCTTACATATTCAGCCGATCAGATTAATAAATCTGCCCTTGCCCCAGCCAGTGCATGAGCTCCAAAAGCCGAATATTATTAGTTCATGTTATTAGTTCATGGAGTGGCTGTGTCATAAATCGATCGGCATCATGCTTACATACTCAGCCGATCAGATTAATAAATCTGCCCTTGCCCCAACTAGTGCATGAGCTCCAAAAGCCGAATATTATTAGTTCATGGAGTGACTGTGGCATAAATCGATTGGCATCGGGCTTACATATTCAGCCGATCAGATTAATAAATCTACCCTTGCCCCAGCCAGTGCATGAGCTCCAAAAGCTGAATATTATTAGTTCATGGAGTGTCTGTGGTGTACGTCGATCAGCATCGGGCTTTTGGAGTTTAGCATTAATGAAGTCGCCTCAGGGGCGCTGCGTGCATTAGGAATAAATGGGGTGGGCTCTTCGCGCCAGTGGTTCCACTTATTGTGTTCAGACTCGATTTAAACCAGCTTGTTGCGTAAGGTTAGATAAGTGCGAATGTCAAATAGACTATTCTTCAACAGCAGAAGAGGAGGACGAACATTGGCTAAGCTTGACACTGAAATGAATCGCAGCAGCGAGCCCACATGCATGGGAGGTAGGATGTCCAGGGAACGGGAAAAACGTCAGCCCCCAAGTCGTCGAAGCAGATCACCCTGAAAGGAAAAACAGCAACGGGGAAGCTCCTCGTAACCGCGACCGAGAAATGAGGTCGACGCGATGCCACGACCGTTGAGTTTTGCGGTTTTTGTGGGGAATAAACCGATGAACGAGGTGGATTCTATTGTCAACGACCCAGGTGTAGCAGTCGAGTTCGCTCGACAGATTTTTCTACCAGAAGTCCAGCAGTCGATGGTTGGTCGACAGGATTTTGAAGTATTTCTAGAGGGCATCCACGGAGCAATGAAATGGCTATACATCGTCTACGAAGTCGGCATGCGTCTACGCGCCACGCGGCGGGAGATAGAGAAGAAGGACGAACGAATTTGAAACTTGGAAGCTCGTGCGGAGAAGATCGAGCGCGAGCTAAGGAAGGCCCAAATGGCCGAAACGCGTGCGGCCGGACAATCCAACCCGGTCGTTGATGAAAGAGTGACCCAACGGCTAATAAGCCATGCGATTGCCGATCGAGATACGACAAGCATGTTCGCACTAGAGAATGCGAAGGCCGCGGCCTATGAACGGGGCTTCCGTGAGGGCCGGAAGGACGGGATAGAGAAGACCAATGAGAGACTCGCAGAGGAGGTATGCCGATGCGAGAATCGGGGCTTTAGGCATAGGTGGATTAAGGCTCTCCAAGCCGCAGAGGCACTCCAAGGAGCAGGAGTTGAATCGGCGTCGCCATTATATCAACCTCATCAATTTCCTTTCAGCGCTTTCGAAATTGAGAAGAGTGATGATGAGGGTGATGCCGAATAGAATTGATTATATTGTAAACACTTGTGTTTATTGTAAACGTTTGTAAACTTAATAAAATACTTTATTTTTAAATGTTTGTGTTTCATTTTGAATGTTTGCATGTGTAGTTAGACATCTCAATTTGAATGTTTGAATGTTTTTTGTTTATGCGGTTTGCGCCGGCCCAAATCAATTAAGCATTTCATTTTGGATGTCTATATGCTTTAATGTGTATACGGTTTTCGCCGGCTCAACTTCACGAAGCATTTCACTTTGAATATCTATATGCTTTAACTTTCGCGTAGGGCGCTCCAAATCCAGAGTCTTATTCGGCCCATAATTGTCTTGCGTGAATAAGGTTCCGAATACGGAGGCTTATGCGGCGCATAAGTGTCATGTACCAATGGGGCTCCGAATCCGAAGACTTGGTTTGGCCAATCGTGATATCCACGAAGGGCGCTTCGAATCCGGAGGCTTAATCGGCTCAAAGGTGTCATGCACCGATGGAGCTTCAAATCCGGAGACTCGGTTTGGCTAATCGTGATATCCACGAAGTGCGCTCCGAATCCGGAGGATTAATCGGCCTAAAGGTGTCATGCACTGATGGGGCTCCGAATTCGGAGACTTAATCGGCCCAAAGGTGTCATACACCGATGGGGCTCCGAATCCGGAGACTTTTATTGGTCAATCGTGATATCCACGAAGGGTGGTCCGAATCCAGAGGCTAAATCGGCCCAAAGGTATCGTGCACCGATGGGGCTCCGAATCCGGAGACTTGGTTTGGCCAATCGTGATATCCACGAAGGGCGCTCCAAATCCGGAGGATTAATCGGCCTAAAGGTGTCATGCACTGATGGGGCTCCGCGAATCCGGAGGCTTAATTAGCCCAAAGGTGTCATGCATCGATGGGGCTTTGAATCCGGAGACTTATTGGGCAATCGTGATATCCACGAAAGGCGCTCCGAATCTGAAGGCTTAATCTGCCCAAAGGTGTCATGCACCGATGGGGCTCCGAATCTAGAGACTTTTATTGGTCAATCGTGATATCCACGAAGGGCGCTCCGAATCCGGAGGCTTAATTGGCCCAAAGGTGTCATGCACCGATGGGGCTCCGAATCCGGAGACTTGAACTAAATTGCGCGATGAGGAACGGGAAACTTTGCATTGCAAAAGTGAAATATGTACAAGTATCAAGCCCTACAAGTCGGGTCAATGATAGAATTTACGTAAATGCATTGAATTCCAAGGCCGTGGCAAACTCCTCCCAGACATGTCTTTGAGCCGATATGCCCTTACTCCAGCGACTGAGTCAATCTGATAAGGACCATCCCAGTTAGGTCCCAATTTTCCGTCGGCCGGATTCTTGGCAGCTGGAAGCACTCTCTTCAAGACAAACTCTCCTGGTGTGTAGCGGTGCAGTTGAACACGCTGATTATATGACTTAGCCAGCTGTTGCTGGTACCGTGCCATGGATGCAAGAGTGCGGTCTCTCCATTCTTCAATCAGAATCAAGTCGAAAGACAACATCATGTCGTTTTGGCCCAAATCAAAAACTGTTGATTTCAAAGTTGGGAAACTGATCTCCAAGAGGATGATTGCCTGTGTTCCGAAGCATAAAGCGAACGGTGTTTCCTCGGTGGGCCGTCTCGGTGTTGTGCGATGAGCCCATAATACACTCGGCAGTTCTTCAACCCATCGGCCTTTCACCTTCTCCAGCCTCTTTTTGATGCCGTCTAAAATGGTTTTATTGCAGGCTTCAGCTTGGCCATTACTCTGTGGATAAGCCGAGGTGGAGAAGTAGGGCCGAATACCATACTTGCTGCAAAGCTCCCGGTAGACTCTGCAATCAAACTGGGTGCCGTTGTCTGATATAAGTGCTCTGGGAATGCCAAACCGCGTTATGATATTTCTCCATACAAAACGCTTTACGTCGGTATCTCGGATGTGCGTTAGTGCCTCCGCTTCTACCCATTTTGTGAAATAATCAATCGCGACAATCAGAAATCGCTTGTTACCCAGAGCACGAGGCAGCGGTCTGATGATGTCAAGTCCCCATTGAGCGAACGGCCAAGGGCTGGTTATGGAGCTTAACTCCTCGGCAGGCAAGTGAGTCAGAGGAGAGAACTTCTGGCACTATTCGCACTTTTTCACGTAACATTCGGCATCGGCTCTCATTGTCGGCCAACAATACCCTTATGTTACGGCTCGATGAGCCAAAGAGCGCCCGCCAAAATGTGCGCCACAACTGCCTTCATGTATTTCAGTCAGAAACTCTTCGACTTTGTTCGGATGCACGCATTCCAGATATAGACCAAAAAGGAATTTTTTATAAAGCTTTCCTTGCGGATCCAAGTAGTATTGCAGGGCTTTGTTTCGCAACTTGTGCGCTTCTTTCTTGTCCGCTGGGAGCTGTTCAGAAGACAGGAATGCAGCAATGGGGTCCATCCAACTCGGTCCTGACTCTATGACGTTGACCTGGACTTCCTTCGAAAGGCCAATGCTCGGCTCCGAGATGAAACCTACTTCGATGGTCCGTTTAATCTCTGAGTTACTGGCGAAGGCTAGGCAAGCCAAGGCATCTGCATATGTGTTCTGATCACGTGTTATTTGATTCAATTCATGATGGTCAAATTTTGCTAACAAGAAGTTAGCCATTTTCATGTAAGCTGCCATACGGTCATTTTTGGCCGCGTACTCCCCCTTTAGTTGATTGATCACCAGTTTTGAATCGCAAAATACAAGCAAACACCAAGCACCCAAATGATGTACATTCTGTAAACCGGTTAGAAGGGCTTCGTATTCGGCCTCGTTGTTTGATGCTTCGAAGCCAAGTTTGACGGCCTGCTCAATTATTGCGCCATCGGGGGCCATGATTACTACTCCGGCTCCACTGCCCCGTTGATTGGATGACCCATTGCAATACCGTTGCCAAATGTCCCCCACATAAATTCTCCAATTCGGCTTGGGTTGAGTTTGGTCAGTCTTGAAGTCGGCAACACCCCCTGTGAATTCGGCTACAAAATCAACAAGCACTTGCCCCTTGATTGAGGTTCTAGGCAAAAATTGAATATCGTACTGGCCGAGTTCGAGGGCCCATTTCGAAACGCGCCCTGATGCTTCTACACTACGTAGTACTGATAGGAGGGGGTAATTTGTTAGTACCCCGATGCTATGCCCCTGGAAGTAGTGCATCAGTTTTTTTGCCGCCATGACTAGGGCTAGGATGAGTTTTTCCAGTGGAAGGTAGCGAGTTTCGGCGTCAACCATTACCTTACTCACATAATACACTGGTCGCTGCTCTCCAAGCTCTTCCTTCAACAATACGACGCTGACAGCCCGGTCGGAGACGACTAGATATAAAATGAGTGGGTCGCCTGCCGATGGCGTCGTGAAAAGTGGTACAGATCGGAGATAAGCCTTCAGACCATTAAAAGCGGCTTCGTACTCGGAGGTCCATTTAAAAGCTTTGCCCTACCGTAGTGTTTGAAAGAATTGTGGGCAGAGGTCCGTGGAATGATTGATCAACCTGTTGAGTGCGGCGGCCATCCCCATCAACTTCTGAACCTCCTTGACTGATCGAGGGGAGCCGAGTTCCAGGATTGCGGTGATTTGCCTCGGATTGGCTTCGATTCCTCGGTGGTTGACAATGTAACCCAAGAATTTGTCAGAGCCGATCCCAAAGGCACATTTGGAAGCGTTCAGCTTCATTCTGTATTTGCGTAGAATGCCGAATGTCTCTTCTAAATCGGCTAGATGAGTTTGCTCTTCTTTGGACTTTACCACAATATCATCAATGTAAACTTCCATAGTGTGGCCGAGTTGTTCCTTGAACATGGTAGTGACTAACCTTTGGAAAGTTACCCCTGCATTCTTCAGCCCAAAAGGCATAACCTTATAGCAATAGGTTCCTCTTGAGGTGAGGAATGCAGTTTTGTCTTGGTCCTTCGGATGCATGACAATTTGATGGTAGCCTCTGTAGGCATCAAGGAAGCTCATACGCTGATGACGTGCCGTAGTATCCACAAGTTGGTCTATTCTGGGTAGAGGAAAACAATCCTTAGGGCAAGCTTTGTTTAGGTCGGTGAAATTAACGCAGACACACCAAGTCCCATTTTTTTTCTTCACAACAACAGTATTTAAGAGCCATGTGGGGTAGGTCACTTCCCTGATAGCTCCGGCGTCAAGAAACCGATCAACCTCTTCAACAACGGCGACGGTGTGCTCTGTAGCTGACCGTCGGCTTTTTTGAATAATCGGTCTGCATTTAGGGTCAACATTTAAACGGTGCTGCGAAACTGACGGATCTACACCCGGCATCTCATATGGAGTCCACGCAAATACATCAAGGTTGCCGACCAAAAAGGAAATTAACTGCTGCCTGTCGGCTTGATTCATGGAGGTGCCGACCATGAAGAACCTGTCTGGGTTGCCGTCAATCTCAACTTGATCTAGGGCTTTCGTGGCCTTTTCACTTGGGAGCCGCCCAACATCGTCGAGACTCTCTCGATCCGACACCTCAATAGAATTCACTTGTAACTCTTTTGGCGTCTTTCCAGCAAGGAGATAACATGCTTGTGCCGATTTCTAGGAGCCACAGATTTGCTCAATGCCGCATTCTGTCGGGAAGCGTAGCAGCTGATGATAGGTGCTTGGCATGGCCTGCATAGTATGCAACCAAGTTCGCTCCATGATGAGATTATACGGCGATGGCAGCTTAACGACCAAGAATTTCACATCCACTGTTCGGGAGCCCGCTCGAACGGGTAGTGTGATCTTCCCCAACGGGTATTCTGAATAATGGCCGGAGTGACACTTTCACACATCGATCCCTTGGTAATCGAGTTACGCGTAAACTGATTCACCGTTGAGCGCGTACTCGTTGGTGATAAATCTTGCCCTGAAGGATTTTTGTAATTAATGGAAACTCTTAATCGACGCCGACTCCAACTTATAATACCACCTGACTGCCAACGGTCCCAAACTGCTCGGAAATATTTTGTACATGAGGGCTTCGTCGTCTGTATGCAACGTCATGGCTTGCTTATAGTGACGTATATGATCCGTGGGATCCGATTTCCCATCGTATAAGGTGAAAGACGGGCTTTGAACTTCTTGGGTAGTACTGCCTTTGCGATCCGTCACGCAAAGGGATCATGCTGGTCCTCTTCGTCTGAACCATTTTGTCTTCGCTTACGCCTTATACGTGGACTCTCTTCAGAGGAACTGGTACTTTTGGGTCGTCTCTTCTTCTTGGGCTCCGGGGATAATGAGTCGGAGTCGCTATCAATGTCTTGTTGTCAGGCTCGAGGTCGTCGACCACTTGTCCTTAGAGGTTGTTCCGAATCTTGGCGTACAGCTTGTTTGGACTTCGTCACTTCCAAGGCCAAATCTTGACGGAGACGTTCATTCTCAACGATCATGTTCTCCAACCTCTGTTCGTTTTGCGTTGCTTGTTCCATGATCGCTTGCATTGTCTCATGCGCTGAAGTCGAGGGTGAGCCGAAGTTCAAGGCGCATCTTGCGGCGATAGTCTTCGGTCCAAGCATGTTTGTTGGAGTGAGCTCATCTCTCTGTGTGGTTTCGTCAATGACTATTAGAGGATTTTCCATTACGCCCGCCATGGATGTAGTTGAGTATTTCCACAGACAGCGCCAATTGTGGGGAAGGTGGTTTGGAAATACTCTTTTAATCTACTGGGGCGCTCGAGATCCTCAGCTAACAACCTGAAAAGAAATAAACGCTCCGGTTGGGGGTGCCGGAATTAGCACTTCAACGGACAAGTTAGTTTCTACTCTCTAGATTACTTGTATTTTAAGTTAAGCGTACTGATTCTCACATACCTCTTTCTGGCTGGTGTTCTTCTATTTATATCTTCTCTTTCTTGGGCCTCGGGGTTGGGCCCACTTTCGATTCGTCATATAACTATTTACTCGGCTTCTTTTGCTGCAAACCGCTTTCCACTCGGCCCCTTACTCAACCGGCTATCAAGCCGAATAGGGCAGGATTTAAGTGTAACACGGGGCCGAATACTATGTATATACTTCGACTCTCCAGGTCCAATTATTTGGCATATTTACGTCTCCTAATATTCAGCCCCCACACGTCCCCAGATGTTACCAACGATACCAGTTGGTCGGTAGTGGTATCAATAGGCAGTGTGGTCCGGTTCATTGCCTCCAACAATGCTTGCCTATGCTCCCGGGATGCCATTTTCAATCCCCAGATTGATATGTCAGCCTGTTCTTGAGCTGTTTCAAGACTAGGTTTTCTTTAACATCCTTCTATTTTGATCTCTCAGCTGCTTTTCGTAAGGTCTTTGGCTGGTCTAATACTGCAGGTTTGAAGTACTGACCACTCCGAGTCATATAATTGATCTCGTCAGTATACCAGGTGTCATCCGGGGCATCAACTTTCCAACCTTCGTCAGTGTATGCATGCCTTAGGTCGTTGTCTTCCTACCACTCTCCCGCAGCCATGGCCGGGCAAGCATCAGGTCCTATCTGGAGCATGTTAACATCACGTGCCCCATTATCATATCATTCTCCCTCCACCATAATCTTGGTTTCTGAATCCTGATATTTTCTAAGCTTCCTTAACATCCTTTTCCGGTCGCTGGGCTCCCATTCGACTTTTTTAGAGTTTGGGCATCATTCACTGTTGTCTCGGGTTCTTGTTTCCTTTTTCCTTTGCCCTGTTCTAGAGCTATCTTCGTCTGGATCTCCTCTATCCTTTCTCTTTGAAATTATTCCAGTGGTTGTTCCTTCTCAGTCAGGGGTTCAACCTCAGCTTTACCACTAGCAGTAATTTTCTATTCTTTCCCAGTCTCTCTTATCTGTTCCTCCACATTTGACTCTTCTTCACTCAACCATCCATTGCTTGTTTCTGGCTGGCTCGGGTCCCACCATCCCACTTGAACACTATTTGTATCCTCCTCTTTGAAGAAGTATAAATCCTTCATATCCTTCTCCAGATAAGCCAAATCCTCTTCTAGGTTAGCCAAGTCATTTAGGCCTTGTTCAGGCCGATCATTTTGATGTTGCCCTAACTGGCCTTCCCCGATAACATTGATGCTGAGGATGTCTGGCAATATGACTACTGGCTTCGGCTGATCGGTGGCCACAATGGATAAACTAGGATCATACTCCTCTGCGAGCGAGACCCCCTTCTCTATGACACGGGTATCAAGTGATCCTGTCCTCAGTGCATTCTTCTCTTTCTTCATTTCTATTGTCATGGGCTTGGGTTGGGTTTGTGATGTTAGTTTCATCATGCACATGTCTATACCTTCTGGAATAATCACCTCCAGTTTCGGTAAGTGTGATGAGGTAATGTATGTGGTAGGGTTGAAGGTGGGCGGTAGTTTGTGGATGTGGTTAATGTTTCTGGGTAGTGGAATTTGGTTATGTGCAGGAAGTGGGTTGGTTGTTACATTCGGTTTAGGGGGTGGGGCAATGACTTTGTTGTCAATGAGATCGTAGATCTCATGATGTAAACGGTAGCACATGTCCGTGGGATGGCCATGTTGTTGGTAGAAGATACAATACTGGGTAAGGTCATGTTTGGGTGGCAATGGGTTTAGAAGTGGACGAGGATCGAGAGGCTTGAGGCGTCCCTTTTGCATTAATAGTTTTAGGACATGGGTTGGGCTCATATGGAGGGGAGTAAAAACTCTTCAGCTTCGGGGTGGACCGGTATTTTGTGAAGGTTGTGAGGTTGTGGCAGTAGCAAAAGGATCAGCTATCTTAGCCGTTGAAACAACAGTACTGACATCTGCAGGCCGTGGAATAGTGTTACTGCTAGCATTGGTATTCTGAGAGAATGGCCTTCTTGCGGGTTTGCTCGTTCTGTGGGTGATACCCTTTTTGAATGCACTCTCAATCTAGACCCCCAGCCCATGTAAGGAAGCAAAGGTGGATAACGGTGCTACTATCATCCTCTGTAGCATATCTGGTTCAAGGTTTTGGACCACTAGCCTGACTTGCTCTCTTTCGGCAGGCCTATTTGTCATTCGGGCTGCCTTCGCTCTCCACCTGGCAACTAAGTCAATGAATGGCTCCTTGGGGTTCTGGGTAGTAGCCTCCAGCTCACTAATGGTTACCTCTATCTAGGTGTTATACAAATACTGATTGACAAACGCCTCAGATAGTCCTCCCAATTCCGCTTTGTTGAGTCCTCCAATTTAGCGTACCAGATGGCCGCCACATCAGACAGGGTTCTCCTGAACAAGGAAAGCTTTTGTGCCCTAGACAAACCCATGGGCCTGAATACTTGTGAAAACAGCCGGACATGCACAATCGGATCCCTACTTCCATCAAATTTGTCGAAGTGGGGCATCTTAAATTTCTCCAGTAACCTGACTGAAGCCTCAGTGTACTCGTCTTCGATATCTAGAATGGAGTTGAAGCCTTGGGATTTCTTCAATGCTTTCTCCAATCTAGCAATCTTGACCAAAGCTGGATCAATTTCATTGATATCAAAAGGAAAGATTCCTGCGGGAGGTTGAACCTGAGGCCGATAAGTTGGAGCCGGGGAAAACATGTCTTGAGGATCTGGACTGGCAGATTTTCAATCGGTGGGGGTAGATCTGGGTTTGGCTGAGCAGTCGGGATCGGATGCATGGTTGATGCTGATGCCCCAGATGTACGTTGTAGATCAACGATAATTTCATCCTGTGCAGCCATCCTCTGGTTCACAGTGTCCATGGTTCTCTGGATAGCTGCCAGTATGGTAGCAAATTCCTCCGCATTTTGTGTTGTATTCTGTGCCATTGCTGGTCTGGGTGAACTAGATGTTGGTGAATATATCGATCACACATTAAAAAAATCCAAAACTAAAAACATTTCATATATTAAATATATCGATTACACATTAAAATCCTAACAACCACCAATTACATGATCATCATCCAAACACATAATAAAAATTAATTTGATAAAAAAAACAAAATGTCTAAAGGATTATCAATTTTTCATAATTTTATCTTTAGTGGGTAAAACAAATATGGCAACAACTTTGATATCCTTACCAAACAAATCCATTAAATCAAAAAATCCAAAATTAAAAACATTTCATATATTAAATATATTAATTACACATTAAAATTCTAACAAGCACCCATTATATGATTATCATCCAAACACATAATAAAAATTAATTTGGTAAAAAAAAAAATGTTTAAAAGATTTATCAATTTTGCATAATTTTATCTTTTTGGTGGGTAGAAATAATTTTTAAAAATTTATAAATATTTTTTTGACATTGATTTTGTCAAATTAGGGTATTTTTATCAAATTGATGATTTTGCCCTTGAAATTAAGCAATAATATTTTAAATTGTCCTTATTTGGAACAAAATTTAAAATTTAAGGTCAAATGTGTCACAATTGAAAAGTCAGGAACCAAAGTGAAACGAGTATCAAACTATAGGGACTGTTAGTGTAATTTGTCCAATTATTTATTCTATATAAATTGAGATATGCATAAGCACAGATGGTATAGCACAATGAAATTAGTCCTTATTACAAATAAGTGAGCTATTAAATAATAGTAAACAGATTTGTTTCTTTTAGAAAGTCTCTGTTGAAGAAGAAGGATACTGAGGAGAGGTCTTCCTGAAGTCAACATATTGAATCACTGCATATCATGTAAGGTTTCATCACACTATCCTCTAATTCTTGTTGAATTTTTTATGCCAATTCCTCTAAATGTTTTTGTTGTTAAAAAGAGGGGTAATTTTATTATTTATATTTTATGCTCAACCCACCCTCATGTTTACTTATTTATTTATTTTTCCTTTGAGGGTCAAATTTTACTTGGAGGTTGCTTTGGTATGAGTTTAGTATGTTCATCGCAGGATGTTCTGGAATTGCAGTTGGTTTGAAATTCCATTTGATATGGGATTTCTGATAGTGGCTTTTTGCTTTGTAATTCCTTTTGGCGTGGCTTTCAGTTCATTGCTCGTTATTGGTTTTGTTTCTTTTAGGTGACTTTCATTTTGATTGTTTGTGGCTAGGTTGTCATATTTTATTGTTCTGTCAAGTGTTAGGCTTTAGTATAGTTCATGATAAGCTTGGTAGTACATGTGTCAACTTCTTGATATATGTTTCTAATGCTTTGATGCTATTTTCTTGTCCACTTTTTTATTGATGTAATTTATTTGTACTCCTTGTACTTTATTTTACGACAATCAATTTTCTTTTACCAATCAAAAAAATAGTTTAAATATAAACTTGAGAAAATTTGACGGGACCGTGGAGCCCATCATGAGTTCCGTTTCGAATGGTTTATTTTCTAGGATTCTCAATGCAGGGTGATTATTAGATATTCTCGGAGCACGATCACATAGTATTATGATTGGGCCAATCAAATACTTGTAATATTTTATTTTATAACATTCCTTTCCTAAAAATTAGACAACAAGATTGAATTTGAAAATAAATTATTCATTTTTTTTAGTGACAAACACGATAAAATAAAAAATATTATTTATAATTTTCTCAAACCTCAGAAGAAGTAAGTGTAATTTACTTTAAAATAAATAAATAAATAACATCCTCCTTTCAGCTATCTCCATCTACCACAATAAAAATGTGGTCATCCAAATTTATTTCAAAATATGGTTCACTAAAAAGTAGTGTGCTTTAGAAATTTAGAAAAACAACAATTGTTCATTTGCCACAAAAACAATGAATATGGTTACAAATTTGGCAATGATCTTGATCAATGTCCAGAGAGAAGAAGAAGAAAGAAAGAAAGAAAGAAATTACTTGGCAGTTTAGGGACTAAAATCTAGTTTTCAAAAAGGAAAATGATATATAAGCTTACTTTCTAAAAAATAATTAGAGAAATTATGAGAGTGAAAGTTGTCTTAAATATTCTAACTTTTAGACTCGAATAAAATGCACTTTTGAAAAATGTGGAAAGATCAAAGACATTTATCCACTTCAATTAGCTAAATATGGTCTAAGTTCTTCTTTTAGGAGTCGTTATAAACTAAATCATTTAGCATTTAATTTTATTGGGCTTCTTTATAGTATCTAAATTTCTTTCTCATTTTGTTTTTGTTTTTGAGTCTTTATATATGTTTTTTTTTTTTAAAGAAAAAAAATAAAAATGAAAGAGTCATTTGCTAGCTCGTGTAGTTAAATATGTTTGTAAATGTGATATGCTTTAATATAATGCAAGTTGGGGTCATGACTAGGAATAATTGTAGGTATATGTACGACATATGGTTGCACCTACGGACATATATCTAGGGTTTACCTTACAATAATTGAGTTTAAAGAAACTATACCTCAAAGTGATCCGACTTGATGGGAATTTTTTATCCAACCCCATAGCTCCATCTAATTTCATGTTGTTCTCGGACCACCAATCCCTTCTTTCCTGTTTGTGCAACACAATGTGGTCATATCAAATCAGATTTCTCAAACGAAGTGAAATGATGAGTTATCTTAAGTAGATCAAAAAAAGTCAAAAAATCAAAAAAACCACTTTTAGCCGAGTTGCCAAAACAAGCCAAAATTGTGCAAAGTAAATTGTTGTTTACTGGAGATGCAAGGCCTTTGGGATTAAGTTTTGACATGGATAGGCCCTGATAGGCCCACAAGGACCACAGCCCACAGTGAACAAACCCAAGCCCACCATTTAGACTCCATTTCGTAACCAGAGTAGCAAAACCCAGGACAGCTGGAGGCCAACTGAGCAGGGAAGGCCAACGATACTCGAACACATGGCAGGTGCAGAACAGGCCACGTCAGCAGACAAAGATCTGCAAAGTTATTGCCACAATACATCACCATTAATGCAGCCCATCACAGCATTTATTACGACAACACCTCCCCGTCGGAACAGCGCCACCTTATCCTGTACAAGACAAGCTACAACACAGACTTTCGGCGTGAGGGGCACGTCGGAAGGGACAGTGAAATGATTACTAAAGGATATAAGCAAGCATGGAAGACAAGAAGAAGGTTAAGTTTTCTCCTATCTCTCCCTCTCTCTCGCTACATTGTCTACTTCCCCTTCTAATTCACACACCGGAGGGTTCGCCGGGGGACTTCCCCGTTCCCCGTTGAACTTGTTTGCAGGTCTTCCAGTGAACCTCATCACTCGGACGTGGGCTTGAGGAGCTTGGATTAGTCCGGTCCATACACCGTGAACGAACCGTATCATCAGTTGGCACCGTCTGTGGGAACTGGTTTGTCCGTGCGCCAGTTGTGTTCATTGCCGCCGGAGACCCTGTTCCAGTAACCTTTTCACCTCACCCCTCGATTGTATGGTTACGACTAGATCCATGGCTTCCCACCATAATGCTACCGATCACCAAACCGACCCTCCCAATCCAAACAACTCACCACAGTACTTCATAGAGCTTACCAACAGTATCAACCGCATGGCCGAACAAAACCAGGCCCTAATCAATGCTCTGCTACAAAGAAACCTCCATATTCCTCCACCGCCACCTCCAGATATTCCACCCCATCCGGTGCAAACTCCGGGCCATACTGTCCCACAACCCAACCCTCTCAACTCGGGGGGTTTGCAGCCTCCTCACCCACATATAAATCCACCACCTCCACCCCCACACCCATCGGTCATAGCACCAGCCCCCGAGGGAGAGGCCAGCAGCATCCAACACCTGTCTCCCTCTGGTGGTGACAACATTCCCCTTTGGGACGCTGAACTCCGAGCCATGAAGCTCCAGCTACAAGGGGTTATGCAGAATATTCAGCATAAGCCCTCCACCACCGCAAATTCTCCATTTGTCGCCTCCATCCGAGACAAACCCCTGCCTGCCAAATTCAAAATGCCCACCATTGACTCCTTCGATGGCACAACCGACCCGGTCGACCATCTGGAGACCTACCGAACCCTCATGATCCTCCATGCCTTCCCCGACGAAATCATGTGCCGAGCCTTTCCCGTGACACTGAAGGGGTCGGCTCGGCTGTGGTTTAGCCAGTTACCACCGGACTCGGTCTCCACTTTCCAGCATCTCAGTGACTCTTTCTTGAGCCATTTTATCGGCGCCCAACGCCAACGAGGCCTGGCCACCCAGCTACTCAACATCCGTCAGACCGAGGGGGAATCACTGCGCAGCTTCGTCACTCGCTTCAACACCGAAGCCCTGCAAGTTGCCGAAAATGACGACAAGGTCATCCTCACAGCCTTCATGGCCGGTCTGCGGTCATCTGATTTCCTTTTCTCCCTCTCCAAGAACCCCCCGACCTCCATGGCAGTCCTACTCTCCAAAGCCCAAAAATACATGAATGCTGAGGATTCCCTAGCTGCTCGGCAGGATCCGCTCACTAAACAACCGACCCCCAGAGACAAACGAAAGGACTCGGAACCCCGAAACACCCAGTACACCAACCAAACACCCCACCATACCGACCGACCCCCCCGTGCCGACCGTTCGGCACAAACCCGACCGACCGGTCGGTTCGAGCGGTACACGCCCCTTAATTCCCCCATGGAACATGTCCTTCATCAGATCCAACGGGACTACCCTCTCAAGTGGCCACTACCTTCCAGGACCCCCTCCAATCGGAAAGACCAGTCCAAATACTGCCGCTTTCACCAGGATCACGGCCATAACACCGATGACTGTATCAACCTCAAGGACCAGGTGGAGGCCCTCATACGTCAGGGGCGCCTCAGCCGGTTCACAGATACCCGCCCCCAGCAGAGACAAAGGACCGAGCCCCGCAGAGATGACCGCCGGCGCACCCCGCCCCGGCCGCCAGTCCAATATAACCAAGGCCATGATCGACCTCCGCAACAACCCCGACCACCAGGTCACCCCCTCCCGCCAGTTGGTGAAATCCGAGTTATTGCAGGCGGACTTGCTTGCGGAGGCCCATCCCGCTCGGCTCAGAGGGCAGAGCTTAGAAAAATACGGCAAGGCTCAGACAAAACAGTCGCCACAGTGGACCGACCCCCAAACAGCCTAGACAGTGGACAGAGCCCATCACCTTTACGGACGCCGACTGTACAGGCATCCACTACTACCCTTGTCATCCGATCAGACGGGTTCTCATCGATAATGGCAGCTCCTCAGACATCATCTTCTTCACTGCTTCCGCCAACTCAAGATTGGGGAAGAAAGCTTGTCTCCACTCCAAACCCCCCTGGTCGGTTTCACTGGCGACCGTGTGACCTCCATTGGTTCCATAGACCTCCCCATCACAATCGGCGAATACCCACGGAAGGCCACGAAGTTGCTCACCTTCCTTGTAGTTGATTGACCATCTGCCTACAACATCATCCTTGGCCGAACCGCCCTCAACACCTTCCAAGCCATCACATCCACTTATCATCTCGCCCTCAAATTTCCCACTGATCTAGGGGTCGGAACAGTCAGAGGGGAGCAGACCATGGCCCGAGAGTGCTATGTTGCCTCGCTCAAAGAAGCCAAGCTGAAGGAGGCAATGATCATCGAAGGACTTGATGTCCGAGATGAAGACGAGCTGGTCAGAGGAGAACCCGTGGAGGAGCTCATCGAGGTCCCTATCGACCCCACCAATCCACTAACGACCGCTAAGATTGGCAGCCAACTATCCCCCCAGGCAAAAGCCGACCTCATTGCCCTTCTGACCGAGCACAATGACGTATTCGCCTGGACCCATGCAGACATGCCCGGCATTGATCCCTCCTTCATAACTCACCGCCTCAGCATCGAACCTCATTTCCGACCTTACAGACAAAAACAGCGTATTTTCCACCCAGAGCGCAACAATCTCATAGCCGCAGAAGTTGACAAACTCCTTGAGGCTCAGTTCATCCGAAATGTGGACTATCCTAAGTGGCTGTCCAATGTGGTTCTGGTCCGCAAGAACAATGGCAAGTGGCGACTCTGCGTCGATTACTCCGACCTAAACCGAGCTTGCCCCAAAGATAGCTATCCACTCCCCCGCGTTGATCTGCTGGTCGACGCCACGGCCGGTCACCAAATGCTCAGCTTCATGGATGCTTTTTCTGGGTACAACCAAATCATGATGCACCCGTCCGATCGAGAACACACATCCTTCATTACCGACCGAGGTACCTACCACTACTGTGTGATGCCGTTCGGACTAAAGAACGTTGGGGCCACCTATCAACGGTTAGTCAATGCTGTTTTCCACAATCCGATCGGTCGGAACATGGAAGTATATGTGGACGACATGCTAGTCAAGGGCAAACTTTCCACTGACCATCTGACCGACCTACGGGAGACCTTTGCCACCCTTCGCAAGTATTAGATGAAGCTCAACCCCGAGAAGTGCGCCTTCGGCGTAGGATCTGGAAAGTTCTTGGGTTTTATGGTTAGTCAGCGCGGCATTGAAGCCAACCCTGAGAAAATCAAGGCCTTGATTGAGATGCAGTCACCCAAAACTGTCAAAGAAGTTCAAAGACTCACTGGCAGAGTGGCCGCTCTCAACCGCTTCATTTCCCGCGCAACAGATAAGTGCCTACCGTTCTTCAAAGTCCTCCGGCAAACTTTTGAATGGACAACTGAATCCGAAGAGGCCTTTCAGCAGTTAAAGCAAAGTATGGCCAACCCCCCCTCCTTTCACAAGCAATCACAGGCGAGCCCCTCTTCCTCTACTTAGCAGTATCGAACACCGCCGTCAGTGCAGCTCTCATCAGGGAAGACGGCTCAGTCCAGCGGCCAGTCTACTACATCAGCCGAGCCCTCAGAGGGGCAGAGCAGAACTATCCACTGCTGGAAAAACTCTCCCTGGCCTTGGTCACCGCCTCCAGACGACTTTGTCCTTACTTCCAGGCCCATTCCATAGTGGTCCTCACCGACCAACCCCTGAAGAAGATCATCCAGCAGCCAGAACTTTCTGGCCGACTTATGCAATGGTCAGTGGAACTCAACCAGTTTGACATCTCCTACCGCCCTCGCACAGCAATCAAGGGGCAAGCTGTAGCCGACTTCATCCTGGAATTCACCAACACCACCCCAACCACTACCCCTCCACCTCCACCAACCCTTACTGAACCAGAAGACCCCCATTCTTGGACTCTCAACGTCGACGGCTCATCTCGGAGGGAAGGTAGTGGGGCGGGCCTCATCCTCACCTCCCCTGAGGGTGGTTACTTCAAATGCGCTCTCCGTCTCTTGTTTGAGGCCAGCAATAATGAGGCCGAATATGAATATAGGCCTCCGCCTGGCCAAAGACATTGGTGTTAGCCACATCCGCGTCTTCAGTGACTCCCAGCTCATCGTCGGTCAGATCACGGGGGAATTCGATGCCAAGGATGGCACAATGCGGGCTTACAGGGACATGGCACTCCCCCTTGTCCGCCTCTTCAATACTTTCCAGATCAAACACATACCTCGGGCAGAAAATTCTAAAGCAGATGAGATGGCTCAGTTGGCCTCTGCCGACCAGTCTGACCTCAGCCACGGAGTCCGCCTCGAATACCTAACTCATCCTGCCATCACACCCGACCTGCACGAAGTACATTTCCTCCAGATTGAACCCATCCCTTGGGCGTCCGACATCATCCTATTTCTGACGACAGGGGCCCTCCCAGAAGATAAACAGCAGGCCGCCAAAGTAAGGGCTCGGTCGTCCAATTATCTTCTCAATGATGGCATCCTGTACAAACGTGGTTTTTCACGACCATACCTGCGATGCCTCAACTCCACGCAAGCAACCTACGTCATGCAGGAAATTCATGAGGGAATTTATGGCAACCACTCGGGCGGCAGGTCCCTAGCACACAAAATACTCCGTACTGGTTACTTTTGGCCAACTCTTAATCAAGACGCGACTGATTTTGTCCTCAAGTGCGATAAGTGTCAGCGCTTTGCCAACATCCCCCATGCGCCGCCTACAGAGTTGATCACACTTTGCAGCCCCTATCCATTCGCCAAATGGGGGATCGACCTGATCGGTCCACTTCCCACTGGCCGAGGCCAGACCAAGTTCGCAGTCGTCGCCATTGACTACTTCACCAAGTGGGTAGAGGTTGAACCCTTAGCCACCATTACCGAGCGGAACACCACCAAGTTCATCTGGCAATCCATCGTTTGCAGGTTTGGCATCCCTCAGGCCATTGTGTCAGACAACGACAAGCAATTCGACAACGCCAAGTACAGAAAGTTCTGTGCAGATCTCCAAATTCAACCATGTTTCTCCTCCCCCGGTCATCCCCAAGCCAATGGCCAGGTTGAGGTCACCAATCGGTCTCTTTTGAAGATCATCAAGGCTAAGCTGGAGGCTGCTAAGGGACTCTAGGCTGAGGAACTACCAAATGTACTCTGGGCCTACCGAACCACAGCTCGGACTCCTATCGGGGAAACCCCTTTCCGCCTAACATACGGCGCTGAGGCGGTCATCCCAGTAGAAGTCGGTCTGCCAACCCCCAGGGTTCTACATCCCGACCCAACACTGACTGAAGAGCTCCGTCGCGCGGACCTAGACCTGATTGAAGAACTCAGGGAGACCACTGCGGTCAGATTAGCCTCATACCAACAAAAAATGAGAACACATTACAATCGCAAGGTCTGACCAAGGGAATTTGCTGTGGGGGACTTAGTGTTGAGAGAAGCCACCCTTGCCACCAAGAATCCGACTGAGGGTAAATTGGCCGCCAAATGGGAGGGACCCTATATTGTGAAAGCCAGACCACGTCCAGGCACTTACCGACTTCAAGATATGGAGGGTCGCGACCTTCCCCACCCATGGAACGCTGAACACTTGAAACGCTACTTTCAATAAGCTGTTACTTTTGTATTACTCAATTGTTGTACTTTCATTTTGATGCATGATGTAATTCTTGATCATTGTACTACATTTCTCATAACAACAGTTTTGTCTCCCAGCTATCTTCTTCGTCCCAATCATCAAAAGCCTCAGCCAGTCTGAGCACTCAAGGCCTCGTCCAGACTGAGCACTCAAAGCCTCAGCCAGACTGAGCACCCAAAGCCTCGTCCAGACCGAGCACTAAAAGCCTCGGCCAGACCGAGCACTCCAAAGCCTCGGCCAGACCGAGCACTCAAGGCCTCAGCCAGGCTGAGCACGTCAAAAGCCTCGGCCAGACCGAGCACTCAAGGCCTCAGCTAGGCTGAGCACACCAAAAGCCTCAGCCAGACTGAGCACTAAAAGCCTCGTCCAGACCGAGCACTAAAAGCCTCGGCCAGACCGAGCACTCCAAAGCCTCGGCCAGACCGAGCACTCAAGGCCTCCGCCAGCCTGAGCACATCAAAAGCCTCAGCCAGACTGAGCACTAAAAGCCTCATCCAGACCGAGCACTAAAAGCCTCGGCCAGACCGAGCACTCCAAAGCCTCGGCCAGATCGAGCACTCAAGGCCTCAGCCAGACTGAGCACATTAAAAGCCTCAGCCAGACTGAGCACTCAAAGCCTCGGCCAGGCCGAGCACTCCAAAGCCTCGGCCAGACTGAGCACTTCCAAAGCCTTAGCTAGACTGAGTATCGAAAGCCTCGGCCAGACCGAGCACTCAAGGCCTCAGCCAGACTGAGCACATTAAAAGCTTCAGCCAGACTGAGCACTCAAAGCCTTGTCCAGACCGAGCACTCTAAAGCCTCGGCCAGACTGAGCACTTCCAAAGCCTCAGCCAGACTGAGTACTCAAAGCCTCGTCCAGACTGAGCACTCAAAGCCTCAGCCAGACTGAGTACTCAAAGCCTCAGCCAGACTGAGCACTAACTGCCTCAGCCAGGCTAAGCCCTCAAAGCCTCAGCCAGACTGAGTGCCACCATTGCTAGAACAGAGCAAGTTACTTGCAACTTTCATTCCAGGTCCACACTGGAATCATCCTATGAATGAAATTTCATAAAGTAGGACACTCCAATCTGGCTCTGACGCTTAGTCACAATTCCAGAACCACCTTCTTACTTAGTCAAATTTCAAAGGTGTTCTCACGTATTTCATTCACTAACCAGATCACCTCCCCCACCATCTAGCTTATTTCTCCCATCGATTTGGAACCTACTTTTCTATCTTCATCCATGGATCCTTCATCCATACGTATTCAATTGCAAGTATCAAGGAGTCTTTTACGTTACTTTGCATTGCATTTTTATACAAGTCCTATTTCAACACCACTTTGAACTTCAGTAAATTTTCATACCACTCCAATCTGGCTCTGCATTGAGTTTTTAAGTTTTTAGACAGGTTCAGTTCTACTATGCGTCAGACAATTTTTAACCTTGTTCAATATTAAATTTTGACGCCATTCCCAAATTTCATTCACACTGCCTTATACATATGCAAACATAATCGAATCATAGACACTCAAAGGCAATTTTTATTCATTCAAAAATGTGTACATCAGTCCACTACAGTACTTACAAAAAAAAAAAAAAAAAAAAACAAAATCATTACAATGCGTACACAAAGACAAAACCAAAATACTACTGCAGTTCACTCCTCATCCTCGCTGGAGACCAGATCTTCTTCTTCAACGCCCTCATCCAGGGGGGTCTGGGCCACATCTTCTTCCCCAATCGTCGCACTACTAAGGTCGAGTTCTGGGAACAGCTCTTCAGTCCTCCGTTTGAACATTTTCCACCCACTATCCCAGTACTCTGCCATTTTGTGTTTGTAGAAATCTGACTGTTGGAAGCTTGCAATGACTTCAGATTTAGTTCTTTCCCCAGCGGTCGCCCTTGATGGGCCAGCCCCCCCAGATTCCTCCCTTGCTAAGCTGCTGGCGACCGCAGCATCGACCACCATCCGAAACTCAGGCGACCCTTTGAATTGGTCAACTGCTGCAATGTACAGATCGGGGTAGGCAGCCCTCTCAGAGGCTGCCTTCGCCCTTTCCTCATCCAGCTCTTTCTGCAGGGTCGCTGTAGACACCCCATTTTTGACCGTCCTCAAGACTTGGACGTCACCATTGGAACACTCGGTGATTATCCATGTGGTGTTTGTTTTGAGTTCCCGGAGGTCCCGGCTGCGCGTCGTGCCTCAGGACCTCTCAACCGGTTTATTCTGTGCTTGGTTTTGTACCAAGACTTGTGTGTTTTTGCCTCTGAGGGTAGGGGAAGGCTTGTTAGCCATCCCTAAAGCCCACCGGCTGCCCCACACCTCCACCGGCACTCCCTAGTGGCCATCGGCACTCTTTTATCCAAATCCTTGGCCGGTCGGCACTATATGTTGCCGACCGGCAGTGTTTTTTGCCGGTGACTATTTTGGCTGGTCGGTGTGACCCCTTTGCACCCCCAGGGATGGTGCATGCCAGCTGTGACAGCTGGAATGCACTATCACCACTCCCCATACCCGGGTTTGCATCCTTTGGTCCCTTTGAACCCCCTCAAGCTTCTAGAAGCTTGACCCCTTTTGGCCAAGCTTCTTGGAGAAGCTTGGCCAGCTGTTTTGGCTTCTCCAAGAAGCCTTGCACCCCCTTGGTCCCTTGACCCCTTTCCTCTTGCTTAGCCATTAAGCTTAGAGCCTTTTGTTGCCTATATAAGCAAGCCTTCTCTCCCTTTGATTAGGGTTAGACATTTAAGGGCAAAACCAGAGCTTATACATATATTTCTCTGATATACATCCATATATATCTATATCTCCCTCTCTCTCCTCTTGTGTGTGTGTTTTTGGACCAAAAAGTGTGATTTCACCTTACTTTTGCACCATTACACACACTACTACACCTTAATCCGAGATTAGGAGGCTTGGAGGTTGTTTTGTGTGATCTTGGACTGGTTTTGATCACTAAAAGAGGGCTGGACCTTTTGTTCTTCAAAGGATCTTCAAGGGTAAGAACATCACTTTAGATTCCCCATTTTTGCAACAACTTTCTACCCCTCTTGCTTTGTGTTTTTGGATTTGTGTTTAACATAAAAAAGACTTGTTTTTCCTTGCTTAAGAACTTTCATTAAGGTCACTTTTGTATTTGAGTGAAGCCTCACTCTTTTAGGCCTTGTTTTGGTCCTTTTGTGCCTTTTTTTGGAGCATTGTCTAACTTCAGTGTTTTGGTCTTCTCACCACTGAAAATCAGTGGGTTTTCAGTGGTGAGGGAGGTGTTTTGAAGTCTCATGTAGGGGAGGGACACCCCTCTCCCCTTTGTCCATCTTTGGCTTTCATTCTTGGCTCATGAGGTAGCATGTGTGCATGCTTGCATTTGGCTTCATTTCAGAACTTTTTGGGGTGTTTTAAGTCATGTTATACCTCTGTCTAAGGTTGGTTTCGTGGCCCTTAACATGCTTCCCATACTTGCTTTGTAATGTTCCATTTTGCTTAGAGACATGCCATGTGTTTAGCCTCATGTATCTCCATGTTTTTAGCTTAGCATCTTGAAGATTTTGGTCTTGATTTGCCATGTTTTAGGGCTGTGAGCCACTGATTTTGCCATGAATAGTGTGCTTGACATGGTTGTTTTGTATTCTAGGCTTGTAAGCCTCATGCATTTTGGTTCCTAGCATGTTCAACATTGATCATCCTCATGATTTGGCATCATTTGTGACCCTATTTTAGTCCATAAATCATGTTTGAATGTTTGTATATGTAGCCCATTTCATGCTCTAAGGGTGTGCTCTAGTACGTCTAGGAATTGGCATTGTGCATGCTTGCATACTTGAGGCATTTTGGGGTTGCCATGTGGGGGGTTTTAGGTGTAATTTTGCATGCTAATATTCTGTTGTTGGTGGCCTAATTCATATCATGAATGGTTTTGAAAATGGTAATAAGGTGCTCTCTTTGGTGCCTTTGGTTTTGGGCTCATTGCCTTGCATGCTTGCATGAGTGTTGGTCATCATTTTGGGCACATTTTGCTACTGTTTTTGGGGAGTTTTGAGGGCTGCCTCATTGTGGTTAGACCATCATTATATGCTCATCACATGCTAGTTGCATGCTTGGTCCACTAGTTGTTGTAGCATATTGATTCCATTGCATACTTGGCTCATGTTTGCATCACACTAGCATCTCATGGGCTTTGGCATTTTGCATACCTAATGTGTTGGTTACGTGGTACTTAGTGTGTTAGCATCCTAGTTTCCATAATACATTGTTGATACATGCTTGCTTAAATTGCATTTCATTACTTGGTTTGGGGTGTCAAACCAAGTGTGGAAGGTGAGGGGTGTTTGTACCTTAAGTGACAAAACACACCTCAATTCCCATGTCATTAGGGCCCTTGATATTAACATGATAGGGACTTAATTCTCATGTTTGTGTTGCATGCATTTTTACATTGAAATGCAACCTTGGTATCTTAGGCTATCATGCACCAAGGTGCACAATTGATAGCCCTAGAACCAAGAGCCATGTTTCCTTGAGTCCCATTCATGATAGGAAGCATTGGCCATGCATAAATATGCTCAAAAATCCAATACCATGCACTGCTGCCTGCTGTTGCTGTCAAACTGTCTTCTGCAGGAATTTTGTGCCGACCGGCAGGAAAGAGTGCCGACCGGCACTGTATTGCTGGCCGATAGACTATTTTGCAGCCGGTGGCCACCACAAGCAGCCGGTGGTAGTTTCCTCCAGCCGGTGGCACTCAGCAGAACACAAGGAAGGTTTCCTGGGACTTTGGTATTTTTTGGAGAACGGGGCAGTAAAAACAGAGGTGGCAGTGGCACGGTGTAGGCTTTTCCGGGCAAGTCGCAACGAGCATGCATCATTCGCGCATCCCGAGGCAGGGCTGAGGCCCCCTTTCTTTTATTTACTTGATTTAATTTTAGTAATTAGAATTTTGTAATAATTTATTCATTTATTCTTTGGACTGTATTATTCTTTTGGTCCCTCCGAGTGAGGGCGCATTTGTAATAAGTGTGTGTGAGTGGGTGTATGTCTTCCAACCCCCATTTCTTTCTACCCTTTTATTTACCTGCTTATGATGGTAGATTAGGGCACATCTAAATTAGCATACCTTATGCAATGCATGCGTGCATTCATGCATTTGTTTACATACATCGGGCTCGGTACATCATACAAACTGCATCGTACTTTCAATTCCAAATTGAATACGTGACATTTGTTGCATTTCATGTGCCATGCTTAGGATAGCCGAGCCTGTCTAGATTACATTCCGTATGCGATGCATTAGTCACTTAACATAAACTAGGTCATGCATGTTTGCTAACGGGTTATTGTTTTGGCACGGAGTACGATGTAAGTTTTTATGCTTTAGCATTCGCATGCGTGTGAATGTTGCCATGACAGTATGCTTACCATGCGGCTAAGTGCTTATATGAGAAACTGTTTGAATGCCTGTGGGTGGAGGTTGGATTGCCTGAGTTGGAACAACTCATTGAAATCCGTATTTTAGCCTACTTGCGAGTAGCAAAAACCAACACGTTTTTCAAGACAAACGGATATGCAATGCTTATTTCCAAATTAGGCAATCTAGTCTATACTTGTTTGCTGTGCGCATAACATAGTAATTCTAGGCTAATAACCGGAATAAGAGCATGTAATGTTTTCAAAATCGGATATCACGGTTAGTAGAGGCCGGTCTTCGGACCGGGCGAAAGGGGGTGCTCATAGCTGACCTTCCCCGATCGTACCCAAGCTCCCGAGCCAAGGCATTTGGTGATGACGGACACGTGGCCTTCGGCACCGAGTCATGGTTTCCTAAATTTCCCATTTTAAAAATATTTAGGTGGCGACTCTGTGATCTGGCAAAGCAGTCCATGTTTGGCACTTCTTTTCAAAAATCTGTTTTTCTCAAAAACGATTTGCCAGAGTTGGACTCTTTGGTTCAGATTAAGAACCTTGACAATTTGAGTCCGAACTGTAGTAAACCCAAATGAACGGAACGGGACCTTAACCCTCCCGGGATGCGTTCGGGGACGTCTACAGTTTCTGGCGACTCTGCTGGGGATTTTAGAGAGCTTGACTCAAACTCGTGATATCCTGTTTTGACTACGTTTATGTGTCTCTTTGCATTGCATGTGCATTGGTGCGCCTAGGACACCGTGTTGGCCATCTGCTATTCCTGAGCGGTTTGCCGGAGGCTTGTCTTGTCAAGGCATGTCCATAAGGCTGACCGGTTGCGGGCTCTGCCAGTATGGGAACACAAACCCCGGTTTTACCGGGGCACCCTTTTGACCATTCGACCTAGTGCATATCGAAATCCATAGTGACCATTCCAAACTAGGACAGGTTGCTTACCCGATATAGGTTGTTTGAAACCGCTGTGTGCGTAGTGAAACCCTAGCTCCTGACAAAATAGGACAGGGAAACCCTACCCCAACATAGGGGTGTATTGGCTCTCATTTACTTGCTATGTGCTTTTAGAGTGTATCTCTACAGGGAATGCGCATGTCAGTTTGCAAGTTTTATCCGGCCTGAGGGCACCAGTAACAGTATTTTGGGGGAATCAGGTTATCTGTGGGTACAGGATTCAGACTTGGGGGCAATGATTCAGAAATAGTGATCAGTATTGGAGGGACAGTGAATCGAGTTCAGCGTGTTATCCAACCGTGTGTTGTTTATTTTATGCCGTTATGCTGTCCGATTTTCTGTTATTTATACGCTTTATTTATTTTTTTTACTAGGTAGTTGAGCACGATTGCTTCTGACCCAGTAGATACTCCCCGAGCACTCTGGACTAGAGGTCGTCGACTCCATCGATCTGAGGATCTGGTAGACGGACAACCAGTGTACTGTTCACTACCCCCGGTTACTAAGCGGAGGTCAGTCAGACAGAGGACATTAGCACAGCAGTCAGTTCAGAGGGCCTTATCTACCCCACCTGTGTTCAGTAGGGATCAGGGTTCCGTGTCACCAACAGAGAGAGAATATATACCGGTATTTCAACCAGAGCAGAATAGCATGGCTAGTTTAGAAGAGATGGTGCGCCACCTCCAAGAAAGCATGAAAATGATGCAGCAAGATGCTGTCCGACAGGCAGAATTCGCCAGGCAACAGGCCACACTGGTAAAAGAACAGGCAGAGACAATAGCCAGGCTAGAGCAGCAGACCGGAGCATCTGCTTCGCATCAAGTTCCTCCCCCGCCAGGAGTTCCTAATGTCGGGGAGACAGCCAATGTTCAGACTGATACAGAACTGCCCACAGGACCACCCCCACCTCCAACCCTACCTCAAATCCAACCTCAGCTATCAAAAACGCCCACCAACCTACCGGACTCTCCCTTTGAGTTCGAGTCTGATCCCACAGCACTGAAGTTGAGCAAACTTGAAAAGTTGTTCAAAAGATCCCAAGGGGTCAAGACCATCCCCGACATTGAAGATGGGTACACGGATGCAGCTGTGACGTTGCCCGACAGATTCAAAATGCCTCATATTGATCGATTTGACGGGTCCGGGGACCCCATGGTGCATTTAAGACTGTTTTCGGATGTTCTAAGGCCGATGGGCCTCAGTAGGCTCCAGAAGTTGTCTTTGTTTGGCCGGACCCTGTCGGGTGTGGCGGCCATATGGTACGCCAAGCTAGAGGATGATATCAAGAGGAATTGGGACGAAATGGCTGAGGCCTTCATCGCACAGTATTCGTATAATACACAGATTGAGATTACGACCCGTGATCTCGAGACGACTAGGCAAGAGCCTAAGGAGAGTTTTTCAGAGTTTGTAACCAGATGGAGGGCCAAGGCTTCGATGATGACCCTGAGGCCTACGGACAAAGACCAGATTCGGATGATTGTGCGCAATCTTCAGCCGAAGTTGATGCAAAAGATGATAGTTCTCCCCTTTCCTACTTTTTCTGACCTACATGAAATGGGGGTGCAGATTGAAGATGCCTTGAAGCAAGGCTTGATTGATAATGACCGGGAGCAACCCCGACGAACTTTCAACCGTGGTAGCAATGCGGGCCCGAGTGGCGCTACTACTACGAGAGCCACCGAAGTAAGCATGGTCACCGCCAACCCCCCTCCAAGAAATACGGCAGCTGCACCATTCTCCGGCGCGTCCGGAAGCAACCCACAAACAACCAAATACCCACCCAGAAACACCAGAACCTTCGCCCCACTATATATGCCCCTATCCAAAGCTCTGGGGGTTTTGATCAAAAAAGGGCACCTGAAGCCCCTGGAGCCGCGGCCCTTACCAGAAAAACTCCCTCCTACCCATAACCCGGCCAAATATTGCGCCTTTCACCAACAGCACGGTCACGACACCGATCTGTGCTTCCGGTTGCGTCATGAGATCCAAGATCTCATCGACAATGGGGTGATTTTGCCTCCCGAAAAACCCAATGTTACTACAAATCCCCTCCCCGCACATAACCAAGCTCCACCACCCAAAAGACTCAATTTCATCTATGCTGGGACCGTGTCCTATGATCCTAGTATCTATATCACCCCTACCCACCTGCCTAAACCAGAGGTGTTCCTCCCTGATTGCACCGACTTGTGCATGATGGACATCTCCATGACCCAATCCAAGCCAGTGGCGGTGACCGTCAAGAACAAGGAAAGAGAGATCCCAAAGGAGAGACAGTTGTTTGAGTCAGAGTCTGCGGAATCTGGGAGTTACGTTGGGAAGACATATAGTCCAAGGGACTACATTTCATCAAAAGGCCAAGATGGGTCCGGAGTGGAATTGCCAACAGGGGGAGAGTTGTGTATAATCCAAGGAGATAGTCTGGGGGAGGGAACAGATGATGTAACAGCTGTGGGGGAGGATCTTGCCGATCTCCAGTTTTACAATGACCAATACCCAGAGGACGCGGCAGTCGTATGGTTCGATTATGAGGATTCAGCAGAAGCTACAGGGTGGTTGGACGATCAGCCCGATGTGGTAGGGGAACTTCAGGCAGAGCAGAGTTCAGCAAGAATGAGACTATCAGCGACGGCCGGAAGGGTCGAAGAGCAAAACACATCGCCGGAGGGCGCCGGCGTCAAGAATTTCGCCCGAGATTGGAATATTTTGAGTACGGAGATGATTGAACAGACAATCATGGCAGAACAAGCAAGTTTTGAAGATTCCGAGAGAATCAGGAAAGCAAAGGCCCATGTGGGAGCTGAAATTGCTGTGTGCACAGGAAACGAAAGTACTACAGGCAGGTGGATGGAAGATGCTGCAAGCACAAAAACAGTCATACCAGAGCCAGATAAGTGTCTGTCAGCCGCTGATGGAATGTGGTGGGAAGACGAAGACCTATGTCTTGCTCACACCGACGAAGATTGGGGGAATAACCAACCTGATAACACTTGGTACCTCGGGAGGTTGACCACATGACGCGGAGTGGACGGTATTTCAAGCCCCCACACTTAGATCAACCGGAAGCCTCGGGAAAGGATAGGGAAGCCGAGAAGCAAAAGGAGAAGCAACTTGAGGAAGAAGCTGTACTCAAACAGCTGAAAAAGATACAAGCAGACATCTCCATTTGGGGACTGCTCATGGCATCACGGGTGCATAGAGAGGCTGTTTTATCAGCCATGGACAAAGCAAAGCTTTCAATAGAAACCACGCCAGAGCAGCTGGTAGGATTGGTCTTCCCGGGAGGAGGTACCCCGATGCTGACCTTTTCCGACAAAGAACTTCCGCCCGAGGGCACGAATCACAATAAACCCCTCTACATCTCCGTGGAGTGTAGAAATAAGTGGATACCGGTGGTACTTGTTGATACCGGGTCCGCCATTAATGTCTGCCCAGCGAGGACGGCATATGCGATTGGCTTGAAAACCGTGGATTTTGTACCAACAGCCCAGGTCATCCGGGCATATGACAATACAAGTAGAGAAGTAATGGGAACAGTTAAAGTTCAGACAAAGGTTGGGCCGGGGCAGCACGAGATAGATTTCCATGTCCTAGAGGTCCCTGCAACCTTCAATTTGCTTTTAGGACGGCCGTGGCTGCATCAGGTGAAGGCAGTGTCATCTACTTTGCATCAAATGGTGAAATACCCCTACGGGAAGGGAGTAGCCATTGTCTTTGGGAATTCGTCAATCCACCCACCACCAGAGGTATCCACGCCTGTTCTGGAAATTGAGCATGGCATGGAAGATGTGTTCATATCAGGTTTTACCTTGGCCGAGGCTCAGGTCGTACGGAATATTATGGCTACGAATGAAGAGATATATGTCAGTACCCAAGCAGTGTATCTCATGAACAAGCTCCAATACATCCCCGGGATGGGATTAGGAAAGAGCGGCCGTAAAGGCATTGCAGCGTTGGCCGAGGTGCCACACAACCCCCATACCTTTGGCCTGGGATATACGCCCACCAAAAAAAATTGGGTAAGAAAAGGAAAAGAAACGGCTGCAAGAGCCAAAGCAAAACAGATGGGAAACCTTTGAATTGATGCATCGGCCCATCCGAGGTACCCTGAACGGACGCTTCGTCCGGGAGGGGGAGGATTTTCCATTCTGTGGTTTTCCGGAGCCGTGGTGGAACGCAGAGAAGAAGCGCGTCCCGGGGTTCGAAATTTTCTTTGACCTACAGTTATCTGGGGATGATGTTGTTGAAAAGCAGACAGACCCACGGTTGAGACTGAGCATAGCAAGGAAGCAGAGTCTGCGGACACAGAGTTTGAAATGGGGGTAGCACTGGCATGTCTACTTTCAGATCCTTCGATCGACCAGTTGTGCTTGGGGGATAACTCCTCGGTGTCTATGATGGAGATGAAACGGCTGCGGGCCTACCAGCAGCTATTTTGGATGCATCCATCGCACCCTCCCTCACCTGGCAGTACGAGGAGGGATTTTTATCTAGCAGCACCGGATCAGGTAGTGAGCCGGAATCTGATTCCACCGAGTCTTGTGAGTCGGAATCAGGTTCCAGCTCGTCTGAGTCTGAGTTCGGTATTCCTGGGGGTGATAACCCGGATGCCACAGTCCTGTCCAGGTCGTCTTTTTCTTTCTCTTTTGAGTCTGTTGTAACAGAAGAATTGGACGGTTCGGAAGTATCTAATGAGAATGAGGTGACTGTGGTTTCCGAGTACTTTTCTGTGCCTTTGGTTTATTGCTTAAATCAGGACTTTCAAAATTTTGATGAAAACGACGAGGACGAAATTCCTCCGGTTTTGCAACGACTAATTGAACAAGAGCAGGAGAGGTTTGTTAAACCCTTAATGGATGAAATCACTACCGTGAACATTGGTACTGAGAAGGACCCGCGGCTGGTCCAGATCGGGTCCACGTTGTCTTCAGAGGAACGCGAGCGCTTAGTCGCTTTATTAAAAATTTCAAAGATGTTTTCGCGTGGTCCTACGAAGACATGCCTGGAATCGATCCTGAGATTGTACAGCACCGGATCCCTCTTGACCCCGAGGCCCGACCTGTCAAACAGAAGCTCAGAAGGATCCGCCCTGATTGGGCCATTAAATCAAGAAGAGGTCACCAAGCAGATTGACGCAGGCTTCCTGCTGGTATCCGAATACCCGACTTGGTTGGCCAACATTGTTCCAGTGCCGAAGAAGGATGGCAGAATCCGGGTGTGTGTGGATTTCAGGGATTTGAACAGAGCCAGTCCGAAGGATGACTTTCCCTTACCGCATATCGACGAGTTGGTAGATTTCACAGCGGGGCATGCTTTGCTCTCGTTCATGGACGGCTTTTCAGGCTATAATCAGATAGTAATGGCACCCGAAGACCGGGAGAAGACTGCTTTTACCACCCCGTGGGGTACATATTGCTACAGAGTAATGCCATTTGGGTTGAAGAACGCTGGGGCTACATATCAACGGGCTGCAACAACAATATTACATGACATGATCCATAAAGAGGTCGAGGTGTATGTGGACGACATGATTGTCAAGTCCAAAGAAAGAGAGGGCCACTACACCGCTTTGCAAAAGTTTTTCCAAAGGATCAGGGAATTTCGGCTGCGGTTGAATCCTCAGAAGTGTACATTCGGTGTTACAGCGGGAAAAATGTTAGGATTTCTGATTACACAAAGGGGCATCGAAGTCGACCCTTCCAAAATCAAGGCCATCTTAGAAATGCCACCACCAATGACTGAAAAGGAGGTGCGAGGCTTTCTGGGTAAAGTGCAATTCATAAGGCGGTTTATCTCTAAACTAACCTTAACTTGTGAACCACTTTTTGGTCTCCTGAAGAAAGGAAAGAAGTTCCAATGGGACGGCCGATGTCAAGATGCATTTGAACAGATTAAAGAATATCTACAGAATCCACCCGTGTTGTCACCACCAAAGCCAGGGAAACCGTTGATACTGTACCTGTCAGTGACTGAAACTACAATGGGCTGCATGCTCGCACAAGAGTCGGAAGATAAAGTGGAAAGGGCTATCTACTATCTGAGCAAGAAGATGTTGGATTACGAGACCCGCTACACTCCGTTGGAGAAGGCTTGTTTGGCCTTGGTATGGGCTACCAGGAAGCTGCGGCACTACCTGTTAGCTCACTCTGTAATGTTGGTTTCACGACTTGATCCCATCAAATATCTTTTCGAGAAACCAGCGCTTACGGGTAGGCTAGCTCGTTGGTTGCTGTTGCTCTCCGAATTTGATCTCAAGTATGTGACGCGCAAGTCAGTAAAAGGAAGAGCGGTAGCAGAGTTCCTTGCCGACCACCCGGTTGAAGGGGATGAAGCGGTTGAGTATCTGTTCCCAGATGAAGCCATTCTGCACATCGAAGATGAAACTTGGACGATGTACTTTGACGGAGCGTCAAATCAACACGGGTATGGGATAGGGGTGTTGCTGATAGCGCCTGACGATTCCCGTATCCCTTTAGCATTCAAGCTTCGATTCAAAGTCTCGAACAATGAGGCAGAGTATGAGGCGTGTATTGCCGGTCTAGAGGCTGCCCTAGAACTAGGGGCAAGGCGATTGGACGTCATTGGGGATTCGAACTTAGTTGTGTCTCAAGCTAAAGGAGATTGGAAAGTCAAGAGGAAAAGATGATAATTTACCACCAGACCTTGGATTTGTTAATTCCGCGGTTTGAAAAGCTAAATTTCACTCACCTAGTAAGAGAGAACAACAGGTTCGCAGATTCTAGCAACTCTATCTTCCATGATAGACATCCGTCGGGGTCCGGATGCGTCCAGTTATTATTGACCAGAATTTGCACCTGCCTACGAGTGCCAAGATAATAACCCCTGGTATTACGACATATGGAACTTCTTGGAGAAGGAGCATATCCACCAGGGGCAAATGCCAAGGACAAAAGGGCAATCAGAAGAATGGCTGTTCAGTTCATCATCTGTGGGGGCAAATTGTACAAAAGAGGTCATCTGGGAATGCACAAGCTGTGTGTGGAAGCTGAAGAGTCGAAGCGCCTGATGGAGGCCATCCATGGAGGAGAATATGGTGCACACGTGAATGGGGTAATGCTGGCACGGAAAATCCTCAGACAGGTTACTACTGGTCCACCATGGAAGAAGATTGTATCGGCTTTGTTCGGCGATGCCACAAATGCCAGATTCCATGCAAATCGCATGAATATCCCGCCGTCAAAGTTGTACAACATGACGTCGCCGTGGCCATTTTCAGTATGGGGATCGATGTGATTGGGGCAGTTACTCCGAAGGGGTCGAATGGGCATGAGTTTATCTTGGTTGCAATAGATTACTTTACGAAGTGGGTCGAGGCCCAGTCCTATGCGGTGTTGAAGGCTTCGCATGTCGCGAAGTTTATCAGAAACAACATCATCTGCCGTTATGGAGTTCCGAACGAGATTATTTCAGACAATGGTTCCCACTTCAAGAAGGAAGTGATTGATTGTTGGAGAAATACAATGTGGCTTTCCATAAGTCGTCTACATACCGGCCGCAAACCAATGGAGCAGTTGAGGCCGCCAACAAGAACATCAAACACATTTTGCAGAAGATGGTGGAAACCTATCGGGACTGGCCAGACAAGTTGCCATTCGCTCTGTGGGGCTACCGGACTTCAATTAGAACTTCTACTGGGCAACTCCTTATTCACTGGTCTATGGGATGGAAGCTGTTCTACCAATTGAGATTGAGGTTCCATCATTGCGAGTATTGGCTGAGTGTCAGATAGCTGAGGCAGATTGGCAGCAGAGTAGATTCGAGGAACTCATGCTCTTTGATGAAAGAAGGCTGAAAGCACTGTACCATGTCCAAGGTTATCAGCGCAGAATCGCCCGGGCTTTCAACAAGAAGGTTAAGTCCAGGAATTTGAAAGAAGGAGATTTGGTGCTCAAAGACAACGAGCTCCCATCCACGACCCAAGGGGCAAGTTCAGACCCAATTGGACTGGTCCCTATATCATCAAGTCTATTTGGTCGGGTGGAGCTGTGGTTCTGATGGACCTAGATGGCCTAGAGTTCTCCCAACCGATCAACATGGACAAGTTGAAGAGATATCACCCCTGAGAGGCTCGCTAGGCCGAAAACCCGAAAGGGCGACCTAGGCAAAATTCAGAGCACAAAAAATTAGAAAATATAAAAACTGAGCTCGCAAGGTTGAAAACCCGCAAAGGGCGGCCTTGGCAAAAGTTAGAGCGCAAAAGGAGAGTGAAAATACTCGAGTGAACCCAAGCCTGAACTACGTAAGGCTTGATTCCCATCCTTGGGATACGTAGGCAGCTTCATCCTGAAGTTCAGCCATAAACATTTTCCCCGATCAGCTTTGTCTATTTGATCATCTTGGTCATCTTTGTCCATCAGCATTCATCGCAATCTCCGGTGCAGTGCTATTCAGACTAGGGGCAACTTTCCGTTGCCATGCAATGCCGCGGTACTATTCAAACTAGGGGCAATTTTCCAATTGCAGGAATCTGGGGTTGTGCATCTCAGTGACAAATTTCAGGCGTGTCCAGTTCTGATCCATATCGAAAATGGTTTTGAAAAGTTTTAATAAAAGTTGACTTTGTTCAAATTAATCTTTTTACAACCAAGACCATTTTTGGACCAAAGTGGGAAATTTTCAGTACCACAACTTTCAATTTCATTGATTTCAAATAGAGTTCTCCTGCTCTTGCATACAATTGAAGTTGCTTTTTATTACATTCGTAAAGAAAACTTGAAAGTACTAATAAAGCAATAAATCCGGGGCATGATCAAGTCAAATGTCCCTGCGCCCCCTCCTAGAGCTAGCTGAAGCCTCTGATACCAAGCTGGGCCCAATCTGCGCCTCTTCATTAAGCCAATCCAAACACTCATCAGACAAAGTGCAACTGAAAGCGGGAGCGGGGGCCAGGAGTTCTCTCGTCCTCTATGCTGTGGTATACCGGGCTAGCTGTGCGCCTCGAATCGGGAATGTAACCGGGTACTCTGTCTCTTCCGGCGGACAAGTCTGATTATGACCAAACTGGCGCAGGATACGGAATGGGTAATAGAAGACACAGTGAGTCATGCCAATCAATTGGATCCCGGGTTGACGGGTCATGCTGTAACTCATCACTGGAAAATTGAGCCAAGGGCACCGCCAAGCAATGCGGTCTGCGGACAAACTGCACATCCATTCAAACCACCAACCCTCATCAAGGGCGTCAACTAGGCGTGCCTGAAGAAGTAGCCGCGAGCTGAATATGCTGGGCAAGAGTCCACAACCTTCAGTTTGTCCATCAACCACACCTGGGGAGGGATGAAAAATGAGAGAATAAAGATAGAGAGATGTACGATGAGAGAAAAAGTGAGGAAAGGGTTTTTGTGAGAAAAACCGAGCCTGAGGGCCGAGTGATGTGAGCAAACATAAACGTGAGATGGGTGGGAAACATTACCTGCAGTAATAGTGGACTCCCTGCTAACCTGATCGTCTCTCGACGATAAAAGGCGTCTAAGCCCAGCAGTGTCTCAGCCAGATCATGGCAATGCAGCTTTTGCCCTCCTTCAAGCCTTGGGCAACCTCAATCAACCGGACACTGGGCCCCCGAACCAGAGATAAACAGAAAATGAGATAGCAGGCATAAACAAAGGCGTGTCGCCGAAAACCTTGCCAGTGATGGTCGCCGCGATCGCCAGTCTCGGAAAAACGACAAACCAAGCTCGGAACATCTAATGTCCCGTCACAAATAGAGACGAGCATCGGGCATTGAGAGCCCACACATTTGTCCAAGGCTTGAGCATGGCCAAAACGAAGTTGGGGCAGATCTCCTCATCGCGCTCAGATTCCATTAGAGCTTGGAAATCTTCAAAAGTGGGACACACCTCTTGCCCGCTAAAGCTAAAGACAGGGGTACGGCGCAAAGTGAATAGTGCGTTTATGCCGAAAGCCGGAAATTCAGCTTTTCCGAGCCATCCAAGTTGTTAATCCAAGTTGCGAGTTTTGGGAAAGAATTCTTCCATTTGGAGTAAATCAGTGGGAAATGAAGAGAACCCGAAGTTGAGACCCTTTTGAAGAAGATAAGGTTGAGAAGGACAGTGTCAACATTCTGCTGGTGCTGACAATTTAGTGCCGACCGGCCAACCATAGTGCCGACCGGCCATCTTTTTGGCCGTGGATCCCTTTCGGCGATGGCCTTTATACACAGCCGGTGGACTTTCTGTTGGCCGGTGGTGCTCACCCTTGCCCTCTGAGCTGTTTATGCTAGGAATTTGGGAAGTCCCACCACTTTCGATGCCCTCCAGTGATCAATTCTTACGAGGGGCGCCCATTTGCTATCGAGTTGTTGCATATTTGCTATCGAGTTGTATCTCACTCTCTTTGAGTCTTTGTAATGTTTGTCAAGGTGTACTCGCATTTGGCTAGTTTGCTGAGTCACCCTGTTTTGCTTATCGAGTTGTAATGGTTTACTACCTGATTATTACGATGCGATGCTTTGGTTTTCAAAACGCGGTTTCAATTTCAGTCACATTGTTGTGTGATGCCTGCGATGCGATGATAGAACGTGCAAATATAGCACTTTTTGAACAAACAGTTGTTTCATTTCCATCATATTTTTGCAAAACACGCGCTTTTGAGAAATAAAACCTGCCTAAGGCAGTGCAATGTGCTTAAACTCCTAGTAAAAAAAAGAAATAAAGTAGAAGAATAGCAGGGTAGCAGAGTGCTGGGTTTGACACGGTAACCTCCCCTCGGTCATCGTACCTTTTGCGCCCTTGTTCGGGTCAATCATAGGGTTTGGCACCTTCATTATTCAGACAATACAAGAAAATGCACTGTCAGAATGCAAGTGGAGCTTCGAGTTGACCTCGTACCACAACTCTCGTGAGCGATGCTCGGAACATGCGAAGGACGTCCCTTCCCGTATCCTTTTATATCTTGTGAATTCTCTAAATCATTTCAATTACACGGAGTGCAGTACGTTGCATTCCAGCATCATGTCTACCATGATCAGTTTCAACCCTTTTATACACATTGCATTGTATGCGTGCTTTGCTTTACTGATATGTGTTCAAGTTCTATATACACATTGCATTGTATGCGTGCTGCTTTACTGATATGTGTTCAAGTTTCTTCTTTTATACCATTGCATTGTATGCGTGCTGCTTTACTGATATGTGTTCAAGTTCTTTTATACACATTGCATTGTATGCGTGCACTGCTTTACTGATTGTGTTCAAGTTCCTTTTATACACATTGCATTGTATGCGTGCATTGCTTTACTGATATGTTTCAAGTTCTTTTATACACATTGCATTGTATGCGTGCATTGCTTTACTGATATGTGTTCAAGTTTTTATTACACATTGCATGTATGCGTGCTTGCTTTACTGATATGTGTTCAATTCCTTTTTATACACATTGCATGTATGCGTGCTGCTTTACTGATATGTGTTCAAGTCCTTTTTACACATTGCATTGTATGCGTGCATTGCTTTACTGATATGTGTTCAATTCCTTTTTATACACATTGCATTGTATGCGTGCCTTGCTTTACTGATATGTGTTCAAGTTCCTTTATACACATTGCATGGGTATGCGTTGCATTGCCTTTACTACTGATATGTGTTCAAGTAACCTTTTTATACACATTGCATTGTATGCGTGCATTGCTTTACTCACATGTGTTCAATTCTACTATCTTGTGTACACAGTGCATGCATTGTCACGCACTTTCGACTGCATTGTTATGCATATTGCTACCGATGTTGTATCTGTCAAGTTTGCTTTCTTTGCAGGTACGATATTGTATGTACGGCTCATTCGAGGCCGGTGCAACCGGACGAGCCACGCAGGTATTGTATCTCCCGAGTGAGACGTATTGAGAATTCCATAATTCTCTTACATCCTTTCTGCATTATGGTGTAGTTTGGTATGCTAGCTTATAACTGTCGCATGTGTGCTTCATTACAGCTTCCTTGGCATGATCATAAGTTATGTTCGGCTTCTTGCATTTTCAGTTGCATTTTGCCCCTGCCTTCGGGCGCATACCTTGTTTGTCTTGTTTGTTTGTCTAAGTCTTCGGCCTTGTCAAAAATGGGTCGTCTCTGGGCTTTGACATTCACTCCCGTCATTGTTATGACTTCCGAGTTCTGTCAAAGAGGGGCAACTGTAGACACCCATTTTTGACCGTCCTCAAGACTTGGACGTCACCATTGGAACACTCGGTGATTATCCATGTGGTGTTTGTTTTGAGTTCCCGGAGGTCCCGGCTGCGCGTCGTGCCTCAGGACCTCTCAACCGGTTTATTCTGTGCTTGGTTTTGTACCAAGACTTGTGTGTTTTTGCTCTGAGGGTAGGGGAAGGCTTGTTAGCCATCCCTAAAGCCCACCGGCTGCCCCACACCTCCACCGGCACTCCCTAGTGGCCATTGGCACTCTTTTATCCAAATCCTTGGCCGGTCGGCACTATATTGCCGACCGGCAGTGTTTTTTGCCGGTGACTGTTTTGGCTGGTCGGTGTGACCCCTTTGCACCCCAGGGATGGTGCATGCCAGCTGTGACAGCTGGAATGCACTATCACCACTCCCCATACCCGGGTTTGCATCCTTTGGTCCCTTTGAACCCCCTCAAGCTTCTAGAAGCTTGACCCCTTTTGGCCAAGCTTCTTGGAGAAGCTTGGCCAGCTGTTTTGGCTTCTCCAAGAAGCCTTGCACCCCCTTGGTCCCTTGACCCCTTTCCTCTTGCTTAGCCATTAAGCTTAGAGCCTTTTGTTGCCTATATAAGCAAGCCTTCTCTCCCTTTGATTAGGGTTAGACATTTAAGGGCAAAACCAGAGCTTATACATATATTTCTCTAATATACATCCATATATATCTATATCTCCCTCTCTCTCCTCTTGTGTGTGTATTTTTGGACCAAAAAGTGTGATTTCACCTTACTTTTGCACCATTACACACACTACTACACCTTAATCCGAGATTAGGAGGCTTGGGAGGTTGTTTTGTGTGATCTTGGACTGCTTTTGATCACTAAAAGAGGGCTGGACCTTTTGTTCTTCAAAGGATCTTCAAGGGTAGGAACATCACTTTAGATTCTCCATTTTTGCAACAACTTTCTACCCCTCTTGCTTTGTGTTTTTGGATTTGTGTTTAACATAAAAAAGACTTGTTTTTCCTTGCTTAAGAACTTTCATTAAGGTCACTTTTGTATTTGAGTGAAGCCTCACTCTTTTAGGCCTTGTTTTGGTCCTTTTGTGCCTTTTTTTTTGAAGCATTGTCTAACTTCAGTGTTTTGGTCTTCTCACCACTGAAAATCAGTGGGTTTTCAGTGGTGAGGGAGGTGTTTTGAAGTCTCATGTAGGGGAGGGACACCCCTCTCCCCTTTGTCCATCTTTGGCTTTCATTCTTGGCTCATGAGGTAGCATGTGTGCATGCTTGCATTTGGCTTCATTTCAGAACTTTTTTGTGTGTTTTAAGTCATGTTATACCTCTGTCTAAGGTTGGTTTCGTGGCCCTTAACATGCTTCCCATACTTGCTTTGTAATGTTCTATTTTGCTTAGAGACATGCCATGTGTTTAGCCTCATGTATCTCCATGTTTTTAGCTTAGCATCTTGAAGATTTTGGTCTTGATTTGCCATGTTTTAGGGCTGTGAGCCACTGATTTTGCCATGAATAGTGTGCTTGACATGGTTGTTTTGTATTCTAGGCTAGTAAGCCTCATGCATTTTGGTTCCTAGCATGTTCAACATTGATCATCCTCATGATTTGGCATCATTTGTGACCCTATTTTAGTCCATAAATCATGTTTGAATGTTTGTATATGTAGCCTATTTCATGCTCTAAGGGTGTGCTCTAGTACGTCTAGGAATTGGCATTGTGCATGCTTGCATACTTGAGGCATTTTGGGGTTGCCATGTGGGGGGTTTTAGGTGTAATTTTGCATGCTAATATTCTGTTGTTGGTGGCCTAATTCATATCATGAATGGTTTGAAAATGGTAATAAGGTGCTCTCTTTGGTGCCTTGGTTTTGGGCTCATTGCCTTGCATGCTTGCATGAGTGTTGGTCATCATTTTGGGCACATTTTGCTACTGTTTTTGGGGAGTTTTGAGGGCTGCCTCATTGTGGTTAGACCATCATTATATGCTCATCACATGCTAGTTGCATGCTTGGTCCACTAGGTGTTGTAGCATATTGATTCCATTGCATACTTGGCTCATGTTTGCATCACACTAGCATCTCATGGGCTTTGGCATTTTGCATACCTAATGTGTTGGTTACGTGGTACTTAGTGTGTTAGCATCCTAGTTTCCATAATACATTGTTGATACATGCTTGCTTAAATTGCATTTCATTACTTGGTTTGGGGTGTCAAACCAAGTGTGGAAGGTGAGGGGTGTTTGTACCTTAAGTGACAAAACACACCTCAATTCCCATGTCATTAGGGCCCTTGATATTAACATGATAGGGACTTAATTCTCATGTTTGTGTTGCATGCATTTTTACATTGAAATGCAACCTTGGTATCTTAGGCTATCATGCACCAAGGTGCACAATTGATAGCCCTAGAACCAAGAGCCATGTTTCCTTGAGTCCCATTCATGATAGGAAGCATTGGCCATACATAAATATGCTCAAAAATCCAATACCATGCACTGCTGCCTGCTGTTGCTGTCAAACTGTCTTCTGCAGGAATTTTGTGCCGACCGGCAGGAAAGAGTGCCGACCGGCACTGTATTGCTGGCCGATAGACTATTTTGCAGCCGGTGGCCACCACAAGCAGCCGGTGGTAGTTTCCTCCAGCCGGTGGCACTCAGCAGAACACAAGGAAGGTTTCCTGGGACTTTGGTATTTTTTGGAGAAACGGGGCAGTAAAAACAGAGGTGGCAGTGGCACGGTGTAGGCTTTTCCGGGCAAGTCGCAACGAGCATGCATCATTCGCGCATCCCGAGGCAGGGCTGAGGCCCCCTTTTCTTTTATTTACTTGATTTAATTTTAGTAATTAGAATTTTGTAATAATTTATTCATTTATTCTTTGGACTGTATTATTCTTTTGGTCCCTCCGAGTGAGGGCGCATTTGTAATAAGTGTGTGTGAGTGGGTGTATGTCTTCCAACCCCCATTTCTTTCTACCCTTTTATTTACCTGCTTATGATGGTAGATTAGGGCACATCTAAATTAGCATACCTTATGCAATGCATGCGTGCATTCATGCATTTGTTTACATACATCGGGCTCGGTACATCATACAAACTGCATCGTACTTTTAATTCCAAATTGAATACGTGACATTTGTTGCATTTCATGTGCCATGCTTAGGATAGCCGAGCCTGTCTAGATTACATTCCGTATGCGATGCATTAGTCACTTAACATAAACTAGGTCATGCATGTTTGCTAACCGGGTTATTGTTTTGGCACGGAGTACGATGTAAGTTTTTATGCTTTAGCACTTCGCATGCGTGTGAATGTTGCCATGACAGTATGCTTACCATGCGGCTAAGTGTTTATATGAGATACACTGTTTGAATGCCTGTGGGTGAAGGTTGGATTGCCTAAATTGGAACAACTCGTTGAAATCCGTATTTTAGCCTACTTTCGAGTAGCAAAAACCAACACGTTTTTCAAGACAAAACGGATATGCAATGCTTATTTTCAAATTAGGCAATCTAGTCTATACTTGTCTTGCTGTGCGCATAACATAGTAATTCTAGGCTAATAATCGGAATAAGAGCATGTAATGTTTTTAAAATCAGATATCACGGTTAGTAGAGGCCGGTCTTCGGACCGGGCGAAAGGGGGTGCTCATAGCTGACCTTCCCCGATCGTACCCAAGCTCCCGAGCCAAGGCATTTGGTGATGACGGACACGTGGCCTTCGGCACCGAGTCAGGGTTTCCTAAATTTCCCATTTTAAAAATATTTAGGTGTCGACTCTGTGATCTGGCAAAGCAGTCCATGTTTGGCACTTCTTTTCAAAAATTTGTTTTTCTCAAAAATGATTTGCCAGAGTTGGACTCTTTGGTTCAGATTAAGAACCGTGACAATTTGAGTCCGAACTGTAGTAAACCCAAATGAACGGAACGGGACCTTAACCCTCCCGGGATGCGTTCGGGGACGTCTACAGTCGCCTTCTCACCAGAAGCTTTGGCCCTCTCAGCTTCCAATTCCTTTTACAAGGCCTCCCTCTCAGCAATCGCCCTGCCCCTCTCCACCTCCAACTCCTTCAGGAGAACCTCCTTCTCAGCGGTCGCCTTGGCCCTCTCAGCCTCCAACTCCCTCTTCAAGGCCTCTCCCTCAGCAACCAACTTCGCCCTCTCTGCTTCGAACTCTTTCTGCAGAGTCGACCTTTCAGCAGACGCTCTCCCCCTCTTTGCATCCACCTCCTTCTGATACTTCTCCTTCTCCCCCTCTGCCTTCGATCGCTCGCTCTCCAACTCTTTCTGCAGAGCATCCACCCTACCATCCGCGTCATCTTTCTGCCTAACGAGCTCTTCATTATTGCTCATGGCCTCCTCATGCCGATCGACCGCAACGGCGCAAGCTCTTTGGGCCTCCTCTACCTTCTTCTGCTCTCCAGAAAGTTGGAACTCCAGCGACACCACCTGGCGACGTGTGTTCTCCAGATCCACCTTGACTGTTTGCAGTTCAGTGTGGGTAGTCTCCCACTCAGCACTCTCCTTCTTCAACTTGGCCAGCCCAGCCTTGGCCTCTTCAGCCTTGTGTTTTGCCCCCCCAGCTTTCCTCAGCAGGGCCCCTGCCAGGGTCGTTACCTCCATTTGGGCGGAGCATAACCCCCTGAACAGGTCGGCCTCGTTGAATCCAGCGGCCGAGCGCAGAGCCGTTTCTTCTACGATCTTCACTAGACGGTCTGTCCCCGCCCTGGCTGGGATCTCTTCCCCCTCCAGCCTTCCAGCCACAGCGCGCGCGTGATAAATGGCTGCACCCAGACCACCTCCTCTTTCCTGGGGCGCAAGCCCCCTTTGGGTCTGCTCTCTCCCTTTGGCTCAGCCCCAGTCGACCCAACTCCTACTTGCATCGTTGGGGCGACCTCCACAGCCTCCAGTGTGGGGGTGACCCCCACTACTTCTGGGGTGTCCCTGACCGCAGGGGTCTCCACCACAACTGGGGTCTCCTTCATCTTCTTGGGCCCAGACTCCTCTGCAGCCCCTTCTGAGGCACTTCTCTTCTTCTTCTTCCTCTTCAGAGCTTCTCCCTCTTTTCTGACCTTCTCCTTCACAGGATCCACAGGGGGCCTTCGCGGCTCAAAAGTGCTCAAGTCCTTCCCTCCCAGCGGCTTTGGGCGTGGTCGGATCCTCTCCTTCGCAATCGGTTACGCCGCTCGGTCATCCTTCACTTTCTTAAATTGTGTGGCTTTGGCAAGGATGGCTTGATCCTCTGCCTCTTGTGCTTTTCTCATCGCTTCCAGCGCAGCTCGGTCAAGATCCTCACCGATTGGCTGTGGGCCCAGCCCTGCCTGAAACAACGCAGACGACTGAGCAAGGTCGTCCCATTTGGCATTCTCTTTCTCTCTCCACTCCTTCACCCTCTTCACCCTCTCCCCAGCCTCCGCCCCCAATCTTGCCTCCATCGACCTGGTAGGCACCTTCCAGATGGTCCGCGCGCCAAGCCCCCCATTGGCAGAAACGTAAAACCACCGTGCTCGCCATCCCTTGATCGACGTTGGCAGCCCCCCCCACCAACCCCTTCCCCATTACTGCTTGCAAGGTGACCCACGTTTCTTGCTGCCCTACGGCCTTGTAACAGGCAAAGAACTCTTCCACCGACATGGCCTCCCCTCCATTTGCCTTCGGCGATACACTTGCACAAGCCAGCAAGATCTTCCACGCATTGGGCATTAGTTGCCCTGGCGCCACCTCTAGATAGTTGAGCACATCCACCACTATTTGCGGGAGTGGCAGCCTCAGACCACCCTTCAGCGCTTCCTCATAGAGGGAGAACTCCCCTGGCCTGATGTCGGATGGCCTTTCCGTCGATGTTGGCAGCAACAACTCCACCTCCACCGGAATCTGGTATTTCTCGCGAATAGCCTCCAACTCCGCCCTAGTTATTGTCAACTTGTCTGGTTTCGTGTGCCAATGCTCAGGCTCCGCCTGATTGATAGGTTTCGGAGCTGCAATCATGGTCCCTCCCACCCTCTCTGTTCTGTACTGCGCTGCTAACTCCACTGCATCATCATCTCCCAGTGGATCCCCCCTCACACCCTCGTTTCCTTCTCGCGCCATCTCTGAGGTATGTCTGCGAATCACTTCTGATGCAGGCGCTAGGAAGTTGAAGAAATGCTCCAATGGTGTATCGCGAGCAACAAACGGGGTAAGACTTGGAATGTTTTGGTTCTTTGAACACAGGTAGGTGAATCAAATAATGCCAAAAGCCCACGGTTTACCCGTATTCCAAGGATCCCAATTAATGTTCGCCAGTTTGAAAACTTTTCAAATCATCCGCCAAAACTGTCTTTTCAAACCTATAATGACCTATCGTTTCATTTTTGCTCCAATGCCTCACTTACCCTCCACGATAGCGCCACGTGTATGGCCGCGATGCACTGCCCCAACAACTTCCCCTATCTTTTCCACTTCAAATCCTCATTACACACGCCGCCTCTTGAGCCCCGCGCCCCTCCGCTCGTCCTTCACGCGGTCGGCATTCCTCGCGGTCGGCCCTCCCACTCGGCTCCCTTCGCGGTCGGCATTCCTCGCGGTCGGCCCTCCCACTCGGCTCCCTTCGCGATCGGCACTCCGCGCGGTCGACCCTCCCACTCGGCTCCTCTCACAGTCGGCACTCCGCGGTCGGCCCTCCCACTCGGTTCCTCGCGCGGTCGGCCCTCCCGCTCGGCCACCCTCACGGTCGGCCTCTCCCGCTCGGCCACCCTCACGATCGGACTCTTCCGCTCGGCCACCCTCACGATCGGACTCTCCCGCTCGGCACCCTCGCGGTCGGCCTCTCCCTACCGGTCGGACTCATCTTCCTCATAAGTATTCCGTTCGTTGGACTGAAGCTGCACTCGGGAATGGGGGACTACTGACATGGATAGGCCCTGATAGGCCCACAAGGACCACAGCCCACAGTGAACAAACCCAAGCCCACCATTTAGACTCCATTTCGTAACCCGAGTAGCAAAACCCAGGACAGTTGGAGGCCAACTGAGCAGGGAAGGCCAACGATACTCGAACACATGGCAGGTGCAGAACAGGCCACGTTAGCAGACAAAGATCTGCAAAGTTATTGCCACAATATATCACCATTAATGCAGCCCATCACAGCATTTATTACGATAACACCTCCCCGTCGGAACAGCGCCACCTTATCCTGTACAAGACAAGCTACAACACAGACTTTCGGCGTGAGGGGCACGTTGGAAGGGACAGTGAAATGATTACCAAAGGATATAAGCAAGCATGGAAGACAAGAAGAAGGTTAAGTTTTCTCCTATCTCTCCCTCTCTCTCTCTACATTGTCTACTTCCCCTTCTAATTCACACACCGGAGGGTTCGCCGGGGAACTACCCCGTTCCCCGTTCCCCGTTGAACTTGTTTGCAGGTCTTCCAGTGAACCTCATCACTCGGACGTGGGCTTGAGGAGCTTGGATCAGTCCGGTCCATACACCGTGAACGAACCGTATCATCAAGTTTGATTAATGGTTTAGATGGCCTCAGCTTTATTGTCTCAAGAGACACCAAAAATATAGTTGCACCTATGTACCAAATTTCTTTTCCATGCTTCAGTGATTAAAAGGTAGTTCTATGCACAAAACTCCCATTAAAGTAGGGTTTCAGAAGGAATCTTACCTTAATTCTAAGAGAAACTATTTTTGTGACTCATGCTCATGTCACCAAAGATAGTAATTGCAAGGCTTCCTTCAGTAACTATTTCGCAAGAAATAGAATCTTCTAAGCATCATGATTAATGACTTTTCTTACCTTTTCATTACATATGTGAATTATATCGTGTTAAATGTGTTTGTGTCATGTTATCTCAAATTTCTCTCAATATTAATTCAACACATGTCGTTTTATTTTGGATTCGTATTATGTTAATGCGTCATGTCAAAATTTAAGTCCTTAGTAAAAAAATATAAAGTGCATCAACTTTTGTTTTTCTCATAATTAAATTTCATGAAATTAATCTCAATCATTCATAAAAGTGTTTAATTTTGACTCAATTTTATTTATCCAATTTCCAAAAACTAAAACTCAATTATTTCTTTATTTTTTGTTTACTACATTGATTCCAAAATAACAAATTAAAATATCATATTATCTTAAATGAATTAGATTCTTATTTACGTTTATATATATATTTCAACTAGATATAGGGTTGCATATAGGATTTAAATACGTTAAATAATATTCAAATGTGTAATTAGTATTTTATTAAATATTTTATTCATATTAATTTCAAGTAATATGAATTTGACACTAGTTTGACTCGTTTAGTGTCATAATGTGGTTAGTACGAATAAATAGCCACCCCTATTTTTCATTATACACTTATCAATCTTTTTATTTTTCCTATTCCAATTAAATTTGATTAGGCATTAATCAAATTTTCATTATACACTTATTGTAAATTCTTACCTGTAAGAATTCCATTTGAAGAGATTCAGGGGACAAAATTATGTGAATGTAACGTTGATGTATACTCACGTCAACACCAATTTCCTTATTTTTATAATTATAAAAATTGCATCAACTCACGAAATCAAGTTCGTTCATTAACACTTCCAAGGCCTATGACTTATCAAAAATTATTTGGTGATCGTATTGGGACATTGTCCAATACCCTCAAAGTCATACCATTATGTAATTTCCTAGATTTAGGGACCAGTCCTGTGTAATCATGCGACATTCAGAAGTGTTAGACAATACTCTAGGGGTGGTAATTTGGCATATAACTTATTAATATGGCTCGAATCGTACACGTAATTAGAGAGTTACAGTTAATCATTTTTTTTGACTCAAACCTAAATATAACACGACTCGAAAATTTTAAAAAAAAAAATTTAAATGGGTCATGTTTGGGTTGAATACGTGAAATCAAAATGAACACGTTTGACCGGTTTAAAAATTCGTGTCGACACGTTAACACGAACTCACTATTGACTCGCATGTAACTTGAATATAACCTAAATTTAAGAATCATAAGATCTTGAGTAATTCATTCTCCTCGATTAGATTAAAACTTAAATTTCCATATAATATATATATATATACCTAATCAAATGCAACCCTAAATTAATGATAAATCGACTATCGGCTCTGAAAATCTTGAAAAACTTTTCAATCAAGTAAAGCCATAAAACTTTTTTTTATTTTTCTTGGCATACAAGTTACAACTCGCAATGGTGAGTCAACGTGATTGACAACTATAATATATATTGTTAGTTTATTAATACTTTTTCTGTTACAATTTTTGTTATCTTTGTTTGATTTAATTAGTTTATTAATATTTTTGTATTATAGTTATTATTTATAGTGATTTCGGTTTTGACCTGTCACTTGTTGTATTCCGGATTCAGGTTTGTATGGCTTTGAACCGTGATTCATATCTTATTTTCCTTGTTTCCCATCTATTTTGGTTATTGGATTGTAGTTGTGCGTTTGAAACAGGTTAGTTGCTTATTTTTCCAAACGTTTGTCGTCCAAATTTTTGCTCCTCCGATCGAGCGGCCATTCTTGCGCTCGAGCGGGCTTTGCAAACTTTGCTCCTCCGCTCGAGCGATACTTGTCGCGCTTGAGTGGACTTTACGAATTCTCAGTACTTTACAGGTTTGCAAAACTACTATGAGAGTGTTTCCTACGCTTGAGCGGCGTTTCCTATGCTCGAGCGGGTGGGCGCTCGAGCGGCCCTTCCTGTGCTTGAGCGTTGGTCTGTCATCTGCATAACTTTTGGATGTGTGTTTTTTATGCTTGAGCAGTGAGTGTTCGTCGAAACAACATTTTTGTGTCTGACGCTCGAGCATCAAGTTTTGCACTCGAGCGGACTGTGCGTATATCAGATCGTGAAAATGATTTTTTAAATCACTTTTTCAGATCTTTTCTTCCAAAAACCCTAAAGTGAGACCCTCTCTCTCTAAAATACTCTCTCTCTCTCTCTCTCTCTCTCTCTCTGCCTGTCTCTGTACATTTTCATCTAGTTTTAGTGATTTCTTCACCCTAATCCCTTTGTTAAAATGATAGACCATCTCAAGATCTACATTTTGAACTGAATAGAGTTGGATTTAGACATCTTTGAAGTTTCACTCTTGCTTGGCTCGTCTTTTCTCTTTGAGGTAGGGATTTTCTACACTTACATATGGTTTTTAGCTTAGTTATTTGTCATTGTGTAACAATGGTGGGGTTTGGGAGTAGTTTGAGCAAACCTGGGGTTTGGGTCTGAAATAAAAAGTGGGATTTCTAAGTGAATGTGAAATAAATGGTGATTGGATTGAATGTGAGATTGTATTGTGGCCAAATACTTGATTTGAGCCATTTAGGTTAATATTTGGGAAAATGGGAGTTTTGCCCTAGTTGGATCAAATGGTTATTTTGTATAAATAATTGAAATTGACATTGAAAATATGAAATTGGAGGATTATTGATATGAATGGTGGAATTGGATATGTATTATCTCACACCTTTGGAATTTTTGAATAAACTATCTGTCTTGAGATTGAATATCTATTTAGAAATAGTTGTTTTGGGCTATTGGTGGATGATAGTTATGATTGTTGTAGAAATTCCATGAGGATTAGGTGAATTAAAACAAATCCATTGTTGGTTATCATTGAATATGATCATGTTTTAAATACATTGTATATGTATGTTTGTTTAGGAGGAGAAAGAGGATGTACTCCATTGTTTGGGAGGAGAAACGGAATGGACTCCATTGAAATTAAGTTGGTTGGAGTGTCCTGGGTGAAAGTCCCGAAATTATACATGGGTGCCGATCCCGCGAATGAAATATCCGTAAAATGACAGATTGAAATTATACATGGGTGTCGATCTCGCGGACGAAATTTCTGTAAAATGGCAAATTGAAATGTTTGTGTGTTAATAGCGTGATTGTAGAACCATGGAGTTGTAGTCTCATTTGCGTTATTGAAAAATAATGAAATGGACTTATGTATTAAAATGAATTGAAGGAAAGTGAAATGAAATATGGATTTGGTATTCTATGATTACATAAAAATGTAAATGTTTTATCCCTGGCATTATATATGCACACTGTACTCATCTTCGTTAAATCTCATATATTATGTTAGATTATTCCAACTGGGCTGTGACTCACCCTACTTGGGAAAAAACATTTTCAAGTATTGATGACCTGCCTCCACCAAGGCAATAGCGTGAGGGACCTTCGAAAGCAAGAGCTTCTTTATTTTGTATCACTTTTGTGCAACCAAGGGCTTTATTTGTGTGAGCTAGTCTCACTTTTATTGTAACCAAGCCAAGACTTGGAAATATGTAAGCCTATAGGACATTTATTCATGTTATACTCTTATGTACCATTAACTCTAAGAAATGAAAGAACATTTTACTCTGATTCATGTTGTCATTTAAATATACTTTTGGGTTGTATTTATTGTATATTTTTTGGGGCGTTATATTATTCACTTTGTTAGATTTAGTTTTTCATAGATATTGACATATATATTATCACTGTGTGTCAATATTTAAATAAGTTATTCTTATGCACGTGATGTGAAAGAAGTTTATTTTTATTTTTTATTTTTAAATAAGTGGTACAATTTGCTTATAATCTGAAACATGAACTTTTTTTAATCATATTAAGCATGTCATGTTAAGGTTAACACGATTATAAATATGTCAAGTCTGTGTCAAGATAATTGACATGTTTAATTAAATGAGTCGTGTTAGTATTAGATTTTTTTGAATACAAACTTGATATGACATGACACGAAAATGACACAACATAATGGACCATTAGTCCAAAATAAATAGTCTCTGAACTATTTAATTAGAAATTATGTATATTTGACTATTAGTCTGACTGTCACTAAACTAACCAAACAATGGATTAGTAAATTATTGGATACGAAATCCAATCACACACCTCAATCCCATGAAACAAACGACGCCTAAGACCATTAAATAATTTCTCATGAATTACGGGGTACAATTGATCTTGATCATTGCTCCAATCCTAAAGTGACAGTGAGCTTAAAAAGACATTTTGCACTTCAGAGGATAATAAATTTGATATAATAATAGTTAAAATAGTTTTCTACATTTATAATTTGGTGCTAAGTCCAAAAGGATGTCTATCCTGTTGCCAGATAACCACACAAACCCATAAATTTAAATCACAAGAATGGAAGTTGTTGGCACATCAAGATAGGGAACTAGTAATGGAAATGGCGATGCTTTAATTGATATGGAGGGACTAGTGAAATCTATTAGGGGGAAGTTAGATAAGTTATCTTGTCCATCACCTGAATGTTGTATATATAAAGTTCCCAAGACGCTGAAAAAAATCAATGAAGAGGCCTATACTTCTCTCAGAGTCTCAATTGGGCCTCTTTACCATGGCAAAGAAGGCCTAGAAGACATGGAAGAGCACAAGTTGAGGTACTTCAATGATTTTATGCAGCAAAGTGGAAAGAGTTTGGAGGAATTGGTCATGATTATGGAGAAAAAGGAAAAAGAAATTTGCATATGTTAAGGTACTGGTTTCATCATCTAAGGATTCCAAATGATCATTTATTTAGGAAACCATGGACGATTCGTGATATAAGGCATGACTTGTTACTGCTAGAAAATCAACTTCCGTTGTTTGTTCTCCAAGATCTTTTCGAAATGACCAACATACAGATGGCCTTTCAATTTAGCCGAAATGAAACCTTACTCAACCCCTTCATTTATCTCACCCTTAATTGGTTTATGTCTTACCTGGAAATACAAGAACTTCCAGTTTTAGAGCATATTAACCCTTCAAAAATAAAACATATCCTTCATTTTCTAAGAATTTGTCTCATACCAAAGCAAAGTTCGCAGCCTCCAGAGGAGAAAAATCCTTCAAAAGTAAAACAATTCATTACTTTCCTAAGAAGTTTCATACCAAGGCAAAGTTTGCAATAGACTGAAAGGAAATTTGACATACCAATTGCAACAGAGCTTCACGAGGCTGGAGTGCAGTTTGAGGTAAGTTCAAGCAAAAACTTGTTTGACACAAAATTCAGAGGCAATGTTTTGGAAATCCCACACACAAAAATATATGATTGGACAAAACATTTTCTGCGAAACATTATTGCCTACGAGCAATGTCATTATGATGTTGAGTATTTTTCTTATTATGCCGTGATTATGGATTAAACTTCATGAAGAGTTAAACGACTACTGCGAAATGCGTAGCCACAAGTGGAAAGCAACCTTGAGGCAGGATGTAGACACCCCATTTTTGACCGACCTTAAGACTCAGACGTCACCGATTGAGCGCTTGGTGATGTTGCATATTGTGCTCGTTCTGAGGTTGCGGAGTCCCGGCTGCGAGCCTTGCCTCCGGACTTCCGGACTTTTTTGTGCTTTTTCTCGGTTTGCGAACCAGGCTCTGTTTTCTCTATTTTCTCTTCCCGAAGGAAGGGAGAGGTCTCATAGATCATCTCTCAATGGCCGTGGGCTACGTTTCGTGGTCATAGGCCATTTTTCCCATTTCGGAGCCCGGTTCCCGGTTTTCGGAGCCGTCAGGCCGTGTGCCTCGGTTCGGGACCGCTTAACCACCTCCGTTTGCCCCGGTTTTTGGAACTTATCTTATTTACTCCCTTTTGAGGGACACTGTGGTCCGAGAGACCAACTTTGTGGTTGAGCACCACTCCCGGTGCCTAACAGCCCACTTTCGGGGCCCCGAACTGCGTGTTTCGGCTCCCGAACCTTCATTCTACATTTTTGGGCTCCGACCCAAACTTGAGATAGTCATATTTTGATGTCCTTTTCATGTTTGATTAAGGACATTTTGTTGTTTGACATCTCCATATACCACTTGCTTCTTTACCCCTCGTTTTTCCCCTTTTTTTGCACGGTATTTTAGGCGTACTTGTGGGCTGTGTTGGACTTGGTCGTAAACTAAAAAGTGTCTTATTTTGAGCCCCTATTCAATTTTGTTGAAGGTCTCTCGGCCATTTAGGACCCGCAGCTATCACTTGCCCCTTTACCTCACCCTTTTGGCCTTTTTGGGGGGAATTTTGAATCCGAAATTCCCCCCCTTTTTTCCCCCCTCTTTTTCACCTCATTTGCCTATATATACAGCCCCTCCCCAGCTGGTTTAAGGGTTACAAAATATCTGATTTGGGAGCTCCTCCATACAATCTCTCTCTCTCTCTCTCTCTATTCTAACCTTAAAACTCCAAGTTCCTACACCCATTTCTTCACCACCACCAAGCACCACCACCACTACTCCATTCCGGCAGATAGGAGTGGCTTTCCAGCAGCTAAGAGGCAACATTTTTCAGTCCTAGAGGCAGCAAAGGTTGAGTCTTCAAGGGTGAGCACTCTTCTCCCTCTTTCTAGTTCATTTTTGCCTCATTTTTTTAGCCTCTTTACTTGCTGTTTTGAGCTCCGACCAAAACAGAAAATGTCATTTTTTTGAGCTATATTCCATGTTTCATTAAGGGCTTATTACATTTTGAAGCTTATTTTTGACACTTTCTTCATTACCCCTTTGTATGCCATTATTTTGCATGATTCTTTTAGCCTATGTGTGATCTGTTTTCGAGCATGATGTAAACTGTGGTTAGGCTTATTTTGAGCTCTTCTTCAACATTGAAGAAGGGCTCAACACTGTTGGGGACCTCCATGTATGACTTGCTTCATTACCCCTCTTTGGTCCCCATTTTTGCATTTTTTTTTAGCCTATCATGCTTCTGTTTTTCGGCCATGATCAGAACTGAAAGTGGCCATATTTTTACCTCCTTGACATGTTTCATTAAGGGTCTTTGGCTGTTTGATGCATGTTTTGTATACTTCATGTTATAGCCCTTGGTTGGCCTTAATCTTGCATTGCATCTTTAGCATGTTTGTATACTGTTTTGGGACTTGTCATCTACTGTGAGTAGTCATATTTTTGGTCCCTATTCAGTGTTGTAGAAGGGTCTTTTTCTGTTTGGGTCTTGCATCTACCACTTGCTTCATTGCCTCCCGCGGAGCCATTTTTGTATGCCATTTTAGCCCTACCTGCGCTTGCTGTTTGACCATGCTTTGTACTGTAAAAATGTTTTTCTCGGGGCTCTCTTGCTTCTGTATTCATACTTTGTATGCAAATAATGCATGTATTGCATAGTTGTAGGCCATTTCATATGCCTAATTTTGAGTTTCGGGATGCGTCTCATGTATCGGGTGCCATATTCCCATGATTTGGGGCTGTTAAGCATCATATTTCAGTGATTGAAATTCATATGTTTGTATGCCATGATCCATGCCTTGCCATACCTTGTTAGAGTGGCATTCGTGCCTTAGGTCCGGTCCTCGGTTTGCGTGCATACGTGCACGTATTTCGAGCGTCCCATTTTCATTTTATGGCCTCTTATGCGAGTGTGGCTGAGGTCCACTCACATTGGTGTAAGTCCATCTTGCATTGTGTATGCCATGTCTCAATGCGTTGTGCATGTTATGTTGTTAGCATTGTGTGTGCCATGTAGTTGCATTGCATGTTCATATGTTTGCATGCCCATGTTGCATACTAGATCACATGCCTAGGTTGCATTGCATTGGCATGCATGCCTTGCCTCTTGATCAAGTGATAGAGGTTGGGCTTTATGTGTTTGTTTGATTTGCATGACATTTGAAATCAAAGTGCATACTTGGTTTCTTGGGCCATCACGCATCGAAATGCGCAATTGGTGGTCCGAGTATCAAGGAACATACCCTTTGAGTCAAAATCATGATAAGGGATGTGTTGGTGCACACATTTGCTGGAAATTTCATGCCATACACTGTCTGTCTGCTGTTGCTGTCAAAACTGTCCTCTGCAGGAATTTTCTGCCGACCGGCAGTATAGAGTGCCGACCGGCACTTTATGGGTAGCCGATAACCTCTCAAGCAGCCGGTGGTCATTTTACATGGCCGGTGGCATTCCATCCAGCCGGTGGTGTACAGTAGCATGCAAGGAAGGTGTTCTGGAACTTTGGCAATTTTTGGAGAGACAGGGCAGTAAGAACAGAGACAGCAGTGGTATGGTGCGGATTTTCCGGGCAAGTCGGATTCGAGCATGCATCATTCGCGCATCCCGAGGCAGGGCTGAGGCCCTTTTCTTTTTTTATATATTGAATTTAATTTGATAATTAGAAATTTTGTAATAATTCATTTATTATGTATTTGGACTGTACTATTTGGGACTGTATATTCTTTTGGTCCCTCCGTGTGAGGGCATATTTGTAATAAGTGTGGGTGAGTGTGTGTATGTCTTCCAACCCCCATTTCTTTCTTCCCTTTTATTTACCTGCTTATGATGGTAGATTAGGGCATATTTAAAATTAGCATACCTTATGCAATGCATGCGTGCATCCATGCATTTGTTGACATACATCAGGCTTGGCACATCATACAAACTGCATCGTACTTTCAATTCCAAATTGAATACGTGATAGTTGTAGCATTTCACATGCCATGTCTAGGATAGCCGAGCCTGCCTAGATTACATCTTTGCATGTGTTGCATTAGACATTTCAGTATGCTTAGGTCCATGCATGGATTTCTAATAAGCTTCTGTTTTGGCTTGGAGTACTAGGTGAGTTTTTATGCTTTAGCATCCTTGCATGTGTGTGAGTATTGCCATAACAGCATGATTACCATGAGGCTAGCTGCTTATGTGATATAACTGCTTGAATGCCTGTGGGTGGAGGTCAAATTACTTAAATTGGGATAATGCATTAAAACTGTGAGTTTTAAGCCCACTAGATAGTGGCAAAACCATCTTTTTCTAAAGCCCACTTGAGGGTGGCAAAACCTGCATTTTAGCCTACTTGCGAGTAGCAAATCATTTTCAAAACAAACTTACAATGTTTTGTTCCAATTTAGGCGATTTGGTCTATACTTGTTTGCTGTGCGCATAACATAGTAATTCTAGGCTAATAACCGGAATAAGAACACATAACGTTTTCAAAATTGGGTATCACGGTTAGTAGAGGCCGGTCTTCGGACCGGGCGAGAGGGGGTGCTCATAGTTGACCTTCCCCGATCGTACCCAAGTTCCCGAGCCGAGGCAACTTTGGTGATGACGGACACGTGGCCTTTGGCACCGAGTCAGGGTTTCCTAAATTTCCCAAAAATAAAATATTTAGGTGGCGACTCTGTATCTGGCGAAGCAGTCCATGTTTGGCACTTCTTTTCAAAAAATCTGTTTTTCTCAAAAAACGATTTGCCGGTTTTGGACTCTTTGGTTCAAGATTAAGAACCGTGACATTTGAGTCCTTGAACTGTAGTGACCCCAATATCGAACCGGAACGGGGGGGACTCGCACTCCCTCCCCGGGATGCGTTCGGGGACGTCTACAGTTTCTGGCGACTCTGCTGGGGATTTTAGAGAACTTGACTCGAACTCGTGATATCCTGTTTTGACTACACTTATGTGTTTCTTTGCATTGCATGTGCATTGGTGCGCCTAGGACACCGTGTTGGCCATCTGCTATTCCTGAGCGGTTTGCTGGAGGCTTGTGTTGTCAAGGCATGACCATAAGGCTGACCGGTTGCGGGCTCTGCCAGTATGGGAACACAAACTCCGGTTTTACCGGGGCACCCTTTTCGACCATTCGACCTAGTGCATATCGAAATCCGTAGCGACCATTCCAAGCTAGGACAGGTTGCTCACCCGATCATAGGTTGTTTGAAACCGTTGCGTGCATAGTGAAACCCTAGTTCCTGACAAAATAGGACAGGGAAACCCTACCCCAACATAGGGGTGTTTTGGCTCTCACTTACTTGTTATGTGCTTTTAGAGTGCGTCTCTACATGAATGCATGTATCAGTTTACAAGTATGGGCATCAGGCCTGCGGGCACCAGTTCAGTACTTTGGGATTCAGTTCACCTGAGGGTAACAGTTTGAGGCAGAATTTTGAGGACAGAATTCAGTAGAGGGCACAGTCATCTTGCTATGCTAGTATCTGTTTTGGTGAAGTTGAGCTGAGATGCTGCATGTTTTCTCTTTTGCTAGGTAGTCCTGGAACCATAGCTTCAGAAGGCTCCAATATTCCCCCAGGTTCATCGAACTTGTGTTGATAGAGTTTGTTAGGTCAGAGATTCAGCTCAAGGGCAATCAGTTTTCCTTTGCTAGAGGCAGAATAAAAAGGGCCAGTCAAGCACGGATCACCGGTTCAGCAGTTACCAGATTAGTGGTCCTTATCCCCTTACCAGTGAATTGTCAGGCCGAGGTCTCAGTTTTCACCACAGGGATAGATATACCAGTCAGTCAGATGGATCAACAGAATACATCAGGGATGGAGGCAATGATGCGTCAAATGCAGGAAACTATGAAACTCATGCAACAAGACGCTGTCTGCCAAGCGGAATTTTCTAAGCAGCAAGCTGCGATCATGGCTCAGCAGGCTGAGCTCATCACCAGGCTGCAACAGCAAAGCGGCGCGTCTGCTTCACAACAAGTTCCTCCCCCACCAGGAGCTCCAGCACCTAGGGAGACGCCAAATGTCCAAAATGTCCAAGAGGATACAGACCTTCCAACGGGGCCAGCTCCGCCCCCAATTCTACCGCAACTATCCAAGGCGCCCACGCCTATTAATGTACCGGACTCTCCCTTTGAGTTCAAAGTGGACCCCACAGCGCTGAAGCTGAGTAAGTTGGAAAAAATGTTTAAGAAATCCCAAGGAGTCAGGTCTATTCCCGACATCGAGGATGGGTATACGGACGCAGTTGTGATGCTGCCATATCGGTTCAAGATGCCTCAAATTGACCGATTTGATGGGTCCGGGGACCCCATGGTGCACCTGAGATTGTTTTCAGATATCTTAAGGCCGATGGGCCTCACCAGACTACAGAAGCTGTCTCTGTTCGGCCGGACCCTGTCGGGTGTAGCGGCTATCTGGTATGCCAAGTTAGAGGATAATGTCAAAAGAAATTGGGATGAGATGGCTGAGGCCTTCGCTTTACAATATTCGTATAACACACAAATCGAGATTGCAACCCGTGATCTCGAGACGACGAGACAAGAGGTTAAGGAAAGCTTCTCTGAATTTGTGACCCGATGGAGAGCAAAGGCCTCAATGATGACCATTAGGCCAACGGATAAGGATCAAATACGGATGGTTGTGCGCAACCTCCAACCCAAGCTTATGCAAAAGATGATTGTACTCCCCTTCCCCACCTTTTCAGACTTACATGAGATGGGAGTACAGATCGAAGATGCTATGAAACAAGGTCTTATTGATCAGGAGAAGGAGCAGCCCAGGAGGGCGTTTACCCGCAGTTCGAATGCGACCACCAGCGGTGACGCAGCTGCAAGATCTTCCGACGTGGGCATGGTCGCCACCACCACACCAAAAGCAGCCACCCCCTTTGTTGGTACATCCACTTCAAACCCCCGAACTTCAGACTATCTACCCCGAGGCAAGAGGGTCTTCACCCCACTCTATATGTCTTTGTCTAAGGCCCTGGGGGTCCTACTCAGGAAAGGACATTTGAAACCGTTAGAGCAACGGCCTCTACCCGATCCTCTCCCTCCAAAGCATGACCCGGCTAAGTACTGTGCTTTCCATCAGCAAATCGGTCATGACACCGACAGTTGCGTTCGTCTCCGCCACAAGATACAAAATTTGATTGACAACAAGGTCATTGTTGCACCAACTCAGTAAAGTCTATCGTCACTGGATCAGTGAACTTGGGGGATAGTACGAGTATGTGATCGGGGGATGAACCACCTGCGGGCGGCACTCAGTTTACTTCAGATGTGGGAATGGCACACACTGTTTTGAGCATTTGCGAATGCTAGTTTTGTAGTTTCTGACTTGGGTGTTGAGTCAGTTCTGTAGTTTTGTTTTGAGTCTGTCTCTTTGTCTTGAGTCAGTCTTTTTGATTAAGGGTCTGTCTTGTTGTATCGAGTCAGTCCCATTGTACAAAGGTCGGGTGATTCCGGGGGGGGGGGGGGCACCTCGGGCGTCACCATTTTGTTTTTGTGTTTGTCTTTTCATTTTGTTTTGAGTCTGTTTCTGCCAGGGAGCCAGTTATGCCAACAGATTTTGAATGAAACAGCAGTGATTTTCACGCTCTCACATTTGCTTCTGCCGTGTGCTAGTTGTGCCGGGATTTGAATGAAATGGCAGTGCATTCCACCTGCTCTCTTGTGCCATGAAGTCATTGTAATGACCTGAGTTTTTCGAAACCTTTTGAACACTGCGGTAAAAACAAAGAGGGAGGAATTCCTCGGGATTTGCAAAACTTTGATCAAATTGAGAGAAAGAGAGGCGTGCTAAGCCTTTAATGAATGAAATCATGCTTGTTGGAGTGAGTACTGAGAAGGACCCTGGCTTGATCCAGACTGGTTTCACACTATCTTCAGCGCGAGCGATTTGTCGTTTTCTTAAAAATTTTCAAAAACAAAATGTTTTGCGCAGTCCTGCGAAGACCTGTGTGGAGTCGCTCTTGAGATTGTGCAACCTAGGATCGCTCTCAGCCTCGAGACTCAACCCCTTTTGCTTCCAAACCTTGAACTTGAATTCAGAAGGTTCAACGGTCAACTACGATGTGAGGCCTGTGTGGCCAGATTTGAAGCAGCCCTCGAACAAGAGGCACCAAAGTCAGATCAAGGAGATCAGACCTCATCAGAAGGAGGTTGCGAAGCCAAATCAGAAGCACCCCTAGAACTAGGTACAAAGATGTCCGATATGCTCGAAGAGCCGAAGATGGATCCTTCTGCGAATCAATACAGTAGTCATTTTCCGAGATTCAGATGACTTCAGGATCTCAAAACCATTTGGCATGGACCAGCTACACTTTTACCCTTTGAGAGGCTCGCTGGGCCAAAAACCCGAAAGGGCGACCCAGGCAAAAGTTAGAGCAAGACAAAAAAAATATATACAAAAAATGCAAAAAGAAAAAAAGAGAAGAATGAAAAAAAAGAAATAAAGAAAAAAAGAAAAATGCAAAAAAAAAAAAAAAGAAGAGAAAAGAGAAGAAAAGAAAGAAATGAAAAAGAAAAGAAAAACAAAGCTCGCAAGGTTGAAAACCTGTCACAGGCGCCTTGGCAAAAGTTAGAGCATAAAAAGGAGAGGTTAAATACCCGAGTGTACCTTAATCCCCGAACTATGTAAGGCTTGATTCCCATCTTTGGGATACGTAGGCAACTTCATCCTGAAGTCCAGCCGTAAAACACTTCAATTTGATTGTGTCCATGCGATGGTTCTGGTCATCTTTGTCTTCTCTGTATCTGAGGATTTGGTTGTGTTCATCACTCTGAGGACTGACTACAATGCGCCGCTGTGCTATCCAAACAAGGGGCAACTTTCTGTTGCCATTCAGTGTGCTGCGGCGCCATCCAAACAAGGGGAAACTCTTCGTTGCCATTCAGTGTGCCGTGGCGCCATTCAAACAAGGGGCAACTTTCCGTTGCCATTCAATGCGCCGCGGTGCCGTTCAAACAAGGGGCAACTTTCCGTTGCCATGCAGCTCCCCTCCAGCAAGGGGCAATTTTCCTTCGAATCTGGGGTTGTGCATCTCGAGAGTGGGTTCTATGCTCGTTGAGCAGTGGCCGTTTGCAAAAATAGTTTTTGAGAATTTTTACTGAGGTTGACTAATTTTCTCGAAAATTGTTTCATCTTTTCCAAAAACTGGACCATTTCTTAGACCCAAAAAAGGAAAATTTCCAGTGCTCATAGCCTGACTTACATGATTTCAAATCAAAAATCGAACAAGCGTGTTAATCTAACTCTCATGTTGGTCAAAACTGTTTTAGTAGAAAGTAAAAACAAAAAATGGTCAAAATGATGAACTAGGGGCACAGTTGAGTCAGGTTCTCTGTCTTTCCCCTTTTATCAACATACTTGCCAGAAAGGGCACCATACTTGCCAAGAAGGGCACTCTACCTGCCAGAAAAGGCACAACTGAGGTTAACAACAAAAGGGCTAAAAGCTCTCAACATCCTCCAAGCAGCGAGGTATCAAGCTAGGTGCGAAGCACGAACTGGACTGGGGCAAGGTATTCCACTCCATCATCTGGGCAAATCTAACCATGTCCAAACTCCCCGGCAGAGCATCGTCGACCAATGTCAGCCGCAGATTCGCTAAACACCCAATTGTAGCGCGGCCCCTCTGTGGAAGAAACTCACTGTTGTGAACAAGAAGAAGAATCTAGTAGAATGCTAGGGGCACGAGCCCACAACTCTCTGTTTATCCATCAACCATCTAGGGGAGGGATTGAAAAATGAGAGATTGAAGAATAGAGAGATGTGCGATGAGAGAAAAAGTGAGAAAAGGGCTTTTCCAGAAAACAAGAGATTGAATGCCGAGTGATGTGAGAATCACAAATGAGAAAGGGTGGGAAATAATACCCGGTGAAACAGGCTCTCTGTGCGCATTTGAGTCTTTCGTTGTGTTTTGTTTGTCTCGATTCTTGTTTTGAGTCGTTTCAAGTGTCAATATATGTGTTTAGGTTGTTTACCTTTATTTTCCGTTGTTGGGTCGTCTTTGCTGTGTTCAGTTGTAGGCTCAATACCCGGTCAAGAACTCATTTTCTCAATTTCAAAAATGATTTGTTGTGTGCTCAGAGTGCTGTGCCATTCTCCACATTTGTGCAAAAAAGGAATTTGTTCTTTCGAAAACTACAGGGTCCACCCCCGATAAGTGCGAACAGTAGAACCAGGACCTATCTGAAGCTATAATGGTTCCGGACTACAAAGCAAAAGCAAAAGAGGGAAATGTCGGGCATCTGAGTTTGTTCCAACTTCGGTAAGCTCCGAGATCGCATTCCGTATGTACCTCTTCAGACCTTGTCAATGTTCCGAAGAATGAGCGTGCCTCTATCCCAAGTGTAAGCCTGCTTCAAGTCAGAATGGCAATTAAAGCAGCAGCAGATGTTATCTCTCTCTAATATGAACAGGGTGTGCCCGTTCTTGAGCTGAATGTGTTGCAAACCCCTCCCAAAGGTAAATCGGAGTTCGCGTTTTTATCTGGTCTCGTTAAGGCTTGTATTCCCTTATTCGGCATTTTGTTTCAACTATGCGTTGTCACGCACATTCCACTTGCATTGTTATGCACCCTTCCACCCGCATTGTTATGCACTTCTCATGCTTGCATTGTGATGCCCATTCCAATTGCATTGTTATGCACCCACTTCACTAGCATTGTTATTCTCATTCATTGCATTGATTATGCACATCTATCTTGCATTGTTATGTACCTTTTCACTTGCAATTGTCTTTCCTTCTCCTCGCATGTGCGACGGGTCAGACTTCCTCTGGTTTAGAGCATTTGGAATACGTTCCAATGCTTATCCCTTTTCCGAAACACCGGGATACGTCCCTACGTTTCTCTCTTCTTTCTGAAACACCGGGATACGTCCCTAAGTTTCTCTCTCTTTTCGAAACACCGGGATACGTCCCTATGTTTCTCTTGCCTTTCCGAAACACCGGGATACGTCCCTATGTTTCTCATTCCTTACGAAACACCGGGATACGTCCCTATGTTTCACATTCCTTGCGGAACACCGGGATACGTCCCTAAGTTTCTCTCTCTTTTCGAAACACCGGGATACGTCCCTATGTTTCTCTTGCCTTTCCGAATCACCGGGATACGTCCCTATGTTTCACATTCCTTGCAGAACACCGGGATACGTCCCTACGTTTCTCCTCTCTTTGCGGAACACCGGGATACGTCCCTATGTTTCACATTCCTTGCAGAACACTGGGATACGTCCTTAATCTTTGGGATACGTCCCTAATCTCTGGGATACGTACCTAATCTCCGGGATACGTCCCTAACCTGTGGGATACGTCCCTAACCTTTGGGATACGTCCCTAATCTTTGGGATACGTCCCTAACCTTTGGGATACGTCCTTAATCTTTGGGATACGTCTCTAATCTTGGGATACGTCCCTAATCTCCGGGATACGTCCCTAACCTTTGGGATATGTCCCTAAACCTTGGGATATGTCCCTAAATCTTGGGATACGTCCCTAAATCTTGGGATACGTCCCTAAACACCGGGATACGTCCTTAAACCTTGGGATACATCCCTAAACCTTGGGATACGTCCCTAAACATTAGGATACGTCCCCATGTTTCTCCATCTTTGGTTAAGAGCATCTGGAATACGTTCCAATGCTTATACCTTTCCGAAACACCGGGATACGTCCCTATGTTTCTTTGCATGATCATAAGTTATGTTCGGCTTCTTGCATTCTCAGTTGCATTTTGCCCCTGCCTGCGGGCATGCCTGCGGGCACATCTTTGTCTATCTTGTCTGCTTTGTTTAAGTCTTCGGCCTTGTCAAAAATGGGTCGTCTCTGGGCTTTGACATTCACTCCCGTCATTCTTATGACTTTCGAGTTCTGTCAAAGAGGGACAACTGTAGACACCCCATTTTTGACCGACCTTAAGACTCAGACGTCACCGATTGAGCGCTTGGTGATGTTGCATATTGTGCTCGTTCTGAGGTTGCGGAGTCCCGGCTGCGAGCCTTGCCTCCGGACTTCCGGACTCTTTTGTGTTTTTCCTCGGTTTGCGAACCAGGCTCTGTTTTCTCTGTTTTCTCTTCCCGAAGGAAGGGAGAGGTCTCGTAGATCATCTCTCAATGGCCGTGGGCTATGTTTCGTGGTCATAGGCCATTTTTCCCATTTCGGAGCCCGGTTCCCGGTTTTCGGAGCCGTCAGGCCGTGTGCCTCGGTTCGGGACCGCTTAACCACCTCCGTTTGCCCCGGTTTTTGGCACTTATCTTATTTACTCCCTTTTGAGGGACACTGTGGTCCGAGAGACCAACTTTGTGGTTGAGCACCACTCCCGGTGCCTAACAGCCCACTTTCGGGGCCCCGAACTGCGTGTTTCGGCTCCCGAACCTTCATTCTACATTTTTGGGCTCCGACCCAAACTTGAGATAGTCATATTTTGAGGTCCTTTTCATGTTTGATTAAGGACCTTTTGTTTTTTGACATCTCCATATACCACTTGCTTCTTTACCCCTCGTTTTTCCCCTTTTCTTGGACGGTATTTTAGGCGTACTTGTGGGCTGTGTTGGACTTGGTCGTAAACTAAAAAGTGTCTTATTTTGAGCCCCTCTTCAACTTTGTTGAAGGGCTCTCGGCCATTTGGGACCCGAAGCTATCACTTGCTCCTTTACCTCACCCTTTTGGCCTTTTTGGGGGGAATTTTGAATCCGAAATTCCCCCCCTTTTTTCCCCCCTCTTTTTCACCTCATTTGCCTATATATAGAGCCCCTCCCCAGCTGGTTTAAGGGTTAAAAAATATCTGATTTGGGAGCTCCTCCATACAATCTCTCTCTCTCTCTATATTCTAACCTTAAAACTCCAAGTTCCTACACCCATTTCTTCACCACCACCAAGCACCACCACCACTACTCCATTCCGGCAGATAGGAGTGGCTTTCCAGCAGCTAAGAGGCAACATTTTTCAGTCCTAGAGGCAGCAAAGGTTGGGTCTTCAAGGGTGAGCACTCTTCTCCCTCTTTCTAGTTCATTTTTGCCTCATTTTTTTAGCCTCTTTACTTGCTGTTTTGAGCTCCGACCAAAACAGAAAATGTCATTTTTTTGAGCTATATTCCATGTTTCATTAAGGGCTTATTACAGTTTGAAGCTTATTTTTGACACTTTCTTCATTACCCCTTTGTATGCCATTATTTTGCATGATTCTTTTAGCCTATGTGTGATCTGTTTTCGAGCATGATGTAAACTGTGGTTAGGCTTATTTTGAGCCCTTCTTCAACATTGAAGAAGGGCTCAACACTGTTGGGGACCTCCATGTATGACTTGCTTCATTACCCCTCTTTGGTCCCCATTTTTGCATTTTTTTTTAGCCTATCATGCTTCTGTTTTTCGGCCATGATCAGAACTGAAAGTGGCCATATTTTGACCCCTTGACATGTTTCATTAAGGGTCTTTGGATTTTTGATGCATGTTTTGTATACTTCATGTTATAGCCCTTGGTTGGCCTTAATCTTGCATTGCATCTTTAGCATGTTTGTATACTGTTTTGGGACTTGTCATCTACTGTGAGTAGTCATATTTTTGGTCCCTATTCAGTGTTGTAGAAGGGTCTTTTTCTGTTTGGGTCTTGCATCTACCACTTGCTTCATTGCCTCCCTTGCGGAGCCATTTTTGTATGCCATTTTAGCCCTACCTGCGCTTTCTGTTTGACCATGCTTTGTACTGTAAAAATGTTTTTCTCGGGGCTTTCTTGCTTCTGTATTCACACTTTGTGTGCAAATAATGCATGTATTGCATAGTTGTAGGCCATTTCATATGCCTAATTTTGAGTTTCGGGATGCGTCTCATGTATCGGGTGCCATATTCCCATGATTCGGGGCTGTTAAGCATCATATTTCAGTGATTGAAATTCATATGTTTGTATGCCATGATCCATGCCTTGCCATACCTTGTTAGAGTGGCATTCGTGCCTTAGGTCCGGTCCTCGGTTTGCGTGCATACGTGCACGTATTTCGAGCGTCCCATTTTCATTTTATGGCCTCTTATGCGAGTGTGGCTGAGGTCCACTCACATTGGTGTAAGTCCATCTTGCATTGTGTATGCCATGTCTCAATGCGTTGTGCATGTTATGTTGTTAGCATTGTGTGTGCCATGTAGTTGCATTGCATGTTCATATGTTTGCATGCCCATGTTGCATACTAGATCACATGCCTAGGTTGCATTGCATTGGCATGCATGCCTTGCCTCTTGATCAAGTGATAGAGGTTGGGCTTTATGTGTTTGTTTGATTTGCATGACATTTGAAATCAAAGTGCATACTTGGTTTCTTGGGCCATCACGCATCGAAATGCGCAATTGGTGGTCCGAGTATCAAGGAACATACCCATTTGAGTCAAAATCATGATAAGGGATGTGTTGGTGCACACATTTGCTGGAAATTTCATGCCATACACTGTCTGTCTGCTGTTGCTGTCAAAACTGTCCTCTGCAGGAATTTTCTGCCGACCGGCAGTATAGAGTGCCGACCGGCACTTTATGGGTAGCCGATAACCTCTCAAGCAGCCGGTGGTCATTTTACATGGCCGGTGGGCATTCCATCCAGCCGGTGGTGTACAGTAGCATGCAAGGAAGGTGTTCTGGAACTTTGGCAATTTTTGGAGAGACAGGGCAGTAAGAACAGAGACAGCAGTGGTATGGTGCGGATTTTCCGGGCAAGTCGGATTCGAGCATGCATCATTCGCGCATCCCGAGGCAGGGCTGAGGCCCTTTTCTTTTTTTATATATTGAATTTAATTTGATAATTAGAAATTTTGTAATAATTCATTTATTATGTATTTGGACTGTACTATTTGGACTGTATATTCTTTTGGTCCCTCCGTGTGAGGGCATATTTGTAATAAGTGTGGGTGAGTGTGTGTATGTCTTCCAACCCCCATTTCTTTCTTCCCTTTTATTTACCTGCTTATGATGGTAGATTAGGGCATATTTAAAATTAGCATACCTTATGCAATGCATGCGTGCATCCATGCATTTGTTGACATACATCAGGCTTGGCACATCATACAAACTGCATCGTACTTTCAATTCCAAATTGAATACGTGATAGTTGTAGCATTTCACATGCCATGTCTAGGATAGCCGAGCTTGCCTAGATTACATCTTTGCATGTGTTGCATTAGACATTTCAGTATGCTTAGGTCCATGCATGGATTTCTAATAAGCTTCTGTTTTGGCTTGGAGTACTAGGTGAGTTTTTATGCTTTAGCATCCTTGCATGTGTGTGAGTATTGCCATAACAGCATGATTACCATGAGGCTAGCTGCTTATGTGATATAACTGCTTGAATGCCTGTGGGTGGAGGTCAAATTACTTAAATTGGGATAATGCATTAAAACTGTGAGTTTTAAGCCCACTAGATAGTGGCAAAACCATCTTTTTCTAAAGCCCACTTGAGGGTGGCAAAACCTGCATTTTAGCCTACTTGCGAGTAGCAAATCATTTTCAAAACAAACTTACAATGTTTTGTTCCAATTTAGGCGATTTGGTCTATACTTGTTTGCTGTGCGCATAACATAGTAATTCTAGGCTAATAACCGGAATAAGAACACATAACGTTTTCAAAATTGGGTATCACGGTTAGTAGAGGCCGGTCTTCGGACCGGGCGAGAGGGGGTGCTCATAGTTGACCTTCCCCGATCGTACCCAAGTTCCCGAGCCGAGGCAACTTTGGTGATGACGGACACGTGGCCTTTGGCACCGAGTCAGGGTTTCCTAAATTTCCCAAAAATAAAATATTTAGGTGGCGACTCTGTATCTGGCGAAGCAGTCCATGTTTGGCACTTCTTTTCAAAAAATCTGTTTTTCTCAAAAAACGATTTGCCGGTTTTGGACTCTTTGGTTCAAGATTAAGAACCGTGACATTTGAGTCCTTGAACTGTAGTGACCCCAATATCGAACCGGAACGGGGGGGACTCGCACTCCCTCCCCGGGATGCGTTCGGGGACGTCTACACAGGACTATTGCAATACTCTCTGGCAGGTCTTATCTATTATTGTGGCTGCTATTCTCCTTGGACTCACCTTCATACAATCACTATGTTCTCTAGTATCTTGCAATAAGTAACAGATGGGTAGTTATGATTGTAATGTACTTGCTGTGTGTTGGATCTCTTGTTCTTTTCTTTGCATTCACTACAACATATAAGAATTTTAAAGACTAAATTTTTTGGTCCCTAAAAGTGAAAATCTTGTTGCAAAAGACATTTAGAGGCCAATTTCCATCGTCGTGAGGATAGTCGTTGAAAGGTCATCCCAAAAGTAAAAAACAAGACTTTTAAGACTTTTAGTGACAATTTTGAAAATGTCACTAATAAACACACTTTTAAGGACAAAATAATTTCGTCTAAAAAAGGTTTATTTTTTTAGACAAGAAATTTGGTCCCAAAAAGATAATAATTCATCACTAATTTTCAATTTTTGTTGCTAAAAATATACTGATGACATTTTTCGTAACAAAAATATTTGATCCCTAAAAAATAATTTTATCCATAAATTTTGATCTTTAAAATCCTAATTTTTTGTAGTGATTTTTTTTTTTTTTTAAAAAGAAAAGAAAATTTGTCTTCGTCATCACATGTAACTGTTGTTTTTGTGGATGCTTGGAGTTGGTTTCAAATGTTTTTTGTAAATAAAATTCCTCCTTTATTAACTATCTATATCATTAATTTTAGCTTGCTTCCCAGCTCTTGCATGTCAGTAATGTTACAAATACAATGAGTAATTATTCAATAGTCTCGGAGGACCATGAGACTTTACTTACATAATACTCCAAAACCAGTGATATATAGTTAAAAAATTTATGGGTAGATAAAAAATTTTTGGGTAGAATATGTTCCCATATTTGTTAGCTACTTAGAGAGAAATGATGACCTACTTATGATTTGTTTGGATCATAGATTTGGAAAAGGAAAGGAAAAGGTGAGTAAAATGTGAATCAAATATAAATTGATATTTCCATCTCCTTTTGCTTTTCATTTTCAAATTCTTATCCAAAGACATGAGCCAAAGACAGTCTTAGTGTGCTTTGTGGTTTCTTATTGTCTAAGAGTACCACGTAAATAATGTCACATTGATACTCTGGGAATCTTTAATAATTTTTCCAAAAGAAATATGTATCCTTTTTTTGACATAGAATGATATGGTTAATCACGATTCCATAATTTCAAAACAAAATAATAATAATAATAATAATAATAATAATAATAATAATAATAAACCACTCACATGTTTTTCGGAATAAATTTTTTGTATGAAAATTTTGTTTGTATACTGTGAAGGTACGGGGAATATGAGACGAGATGATCCTTCCTGCACTCTGCAAAGAGAAACCAATTGGCCAGTGATCTCTCCTGACCAGATTTGGTTGGGAGGCCCTTTGACGGTCAAGTTAGATATAAGATCGGCCATATAATATTTCTTTTATGGTGACTGGTTTTATACATCTCTATTTTTGCTTACCATTTGGTTTTCCTTACTTCTGCTTTTATAGTGTTGTGGTCCTGGCCTTGATCGTTGGATTGGCATCCTCATCTAAGGGTTCTAGTTATCTCGAAACTTTGGTCGGGCAAGTGGCCAGGTTGCTTTGATCCTTTGCCATTGGATTGTCTTGTTGTGTGCGGCTCAGTTTATGTCAAGCCTCTTAGGGACAGCTTGCCAATTGCCTCATCCATTTGATCAGGCTTATCAGACGGCCATTGCGTTTGTACGGGCTAGGCCTATGCACCTATCTCTGGCGATTCTGATCTTCACTATTTGCTATGAATTAATCAAATGGCCATCTTGCATTTTGCAAATCTTCTTCTAGAAGGCAATATTATTCAGGCTTTAGACACATGATATTGTCCCCTCCTCCGTCGGACCTATCAATAGTTTGGGCCTTCTTTGATTTCAGGCTGTTGGACTGGACTAGACCTTTAGGTCTTGGCCTTAACATGTCTGGCCCTTGGGCCAATATTTTTTTTATCTCTCCACAATTGCCCTTTTTCAGCAATCCTTTTATGGCAGACTATCGAAGATTTCATAGTCGACCTAATTGGAATCCAGATCGTTGCCCCCGTATGTGACACGCGTCCCTTCTATCCTTTTAAATTTAATGATGATACCCGCCATTTGATCTTTCAATGCACTATTTTGCTCCTGACACATTAATTGAGGGGTTGTCTCTTGCCCTTTATCATTTCACTCATTGTCCTTTCAGTCTCAGAATCCTATACGCGCTCCCGTCAGTTTTTTGCTTGAGGTCTCACTCTGTAATCCTCGTAAGTTTTCTCCTTTTGTTTGATTCTTTTGATTTTGAATTTCCTTTCTCTTCTCCTTTTACTGTTCTTCATTTACTTTTACTATGAATTGTTTAAGAAGTTTCTTTGAGTCTGAGGAAAGCATTGCAAAGTTTAGAACTCTGTCTAGCAGTCTTGATGATGTTATCGTTCGTCTACCTTCTTCTAACGATAACATCTCAAAGGGGTTGTAGGAGCAAATTCCTCTCCATTTAATAACCATAGTTGGGGGAGGGGGGCAGGGGGGAGATCGTTTCCCCCTACATCCTCTTCTTAGGGAGGTATTTTACTTTTACGGGGTACTCCCTTTCTAACTCTCACCCAATTTCTTTAGGATTGTTATGGGTGTAATTTCCTTGAACGACCTGTTAGGGATTAACCTAGGACTCCTTGAGATAAGGTATTGCCATAATTTCATTCATACCACGAAGGAAAGGTCAAAATTTTACTTCAAGCCCAGATCAACGAAGCATCAACTCATTCAGATGCTTCTTGATTCTGGCAAAGGTGTCAATAATGTTTGTCATAATAGAGGAAAATTGGGAGTTTCCTTCTGGAGTTGATCGGATCCGACTTATTCCAAAGGTCACTGGTTGACTAGGTTATATTCTGTTCTTTTATTTGCCTGTGATGTCGTTTTTGTTTTCACTGTCTGTCTATTAATGTTTTTTTTGTTACTTTGTGCAGCGCTTGAAGTCTTTTCTCATCTCAGCAAGTGAGAGGATCAAGTGAACCTTCCTCTTCTGCAACGAGTCTGGTCATATAGAGGGCCACTAGAACAACAAGGCCAAGGTCGGGTAGCTCATGTGTTACTTTCATATGTCCTTTATTACGGCACCATGATCGCGACAGATGGCATTGATTTTGATGCCAACAGAGGTTTTGATTTCTATATTTTCTCATATCTTCAAGAGAATAATGAGAAAGTAACTCCCAGAGATGAGTAACCACAAGAAGAATCTTCTAGTTCAAAGGCTACAATTTCAGACATCATGCCCCCGAAGAACTTTCTAGAGATAGCAACTGCCAAAAAGTCCTAGAAGGATGGTGAGTCAGCCTTCGCTTCACAAGCTGCTTCTGATCGGCCCCAATGATCCCCGATCATGGTGGTGGATGACTCTTCTCCTCTTCATGTTGTGGATGCTACTGAAAGCATTCCCCGAACCACCAAGTCAGAGGTTGGGCAAACATCCCACCAACCACTCAACAGAGGTCTAGAAGAAGATACGGTCGGATAGCTCTGTTTTGGCTACTGCTGTTGCTTCTTCTCCGGTCTTTGCCTCCGAGGCAGGAGCCCTTGGCTTCAAGATCATTCTTATGCCTACCATGAAGGATCGGTAGGTAACAAACACTGACACCGCCACAGGTAATGTCGAGAAGCTCCGTTCTCCCTGTCGATGCTGCTCGTCTGGACGAACAGACAGACATGGCCATCTTTTCACAAGCCTTGCACTTTTCTTTGGTGAAAAGTGTTTTATTACCCTTTTTGTGAGGTGTTTATAGGAATGTCCACTTATATATTATTTTATTGCCCTTTTTTTTTTTCTTGGTTACAGGGTTTGTTCTCCACTAATGAGGCCATGGTTCACCATGATAGAATTATCAGGGTTGCGAACAAGTTGAAAATGATAAATGAAAGGCAAGGAAAACATGTGAAGGAGTTGGAGCTTCGGTTAGTGGCCTCGGAGGGAAAAGTGGCGGAGGCGAAGCAGAAGTTGTAGATATTGGACTCCGAGCTAAAGATTAACGATCTAAAAGAAGAGAAAGAAAATTACGTCTGCTCTTGCTGTCTCTGAGGCAAGTCTTTCAGATGTTGTTAACATAACCAAGGATGAGGGATGCAACGAGGCCACAGCTGTTTATGAAAAGCAGTTTGCCAAGTTGAAGAACATGCTATTCAAAGACAGGTAGACATCTGCACTTCAAGCTGCTAATGTGCCAGATGATTCCGAGCTTGGGAAGAACATTCCCCTCCCTCGCCCAGATACCTTGGATAAGCCAAGTAGAGGGACTGCTGAAGGAGCAGGAGTAGAGTGATGTAACCAAGCACATTTTTTTTTCCTTACGAACTACTTTTGATTTATATGAATGGGTGTTAATTCTGATGAGTTTTTGTTGCTTTGATTATTGCTCATGTTATTTGTGAATGTTTTTCGGGTTTATTTGTTCTTTTTATCATAATTTTCAAGGGCCTAGCCCTTTCTCCCAAACAAGATATTGATGCTGTTTTTAGCTGATCTATTATCCCTAGGATAGGTCTTCTTAGGAGAACCTTCATAGGTTTATTCCTTGCCCCCAAGCAAGAGATCGGCATCGTTTGAGCTGATGTACTATCCCATAGGATTGGTTTTGTTTAGGAGAACCATCGTGGGTCCATTCCTTGTCCCCAAGCAAGAGATCGGCATTGTTTGAGCCGATGTACTATCCTTGTGATAGGTCTTCTTAGGAGAACCTTCATAGGTCCATTCCTTCCCCTAAGAAAGAGATTGGCGTCGTTTGAGCTGATGTATTATCTCATAGGATATGTTTTACGAGAGGAACCTTTGTAGGTCCATTCCTTATCTCCAAGCAAGAAATTGGCGTCGTTTGAGCCAATGTACTATCATGTAGGATAGGTTTTCTTTAGGAGAACCATCGTGGGTCCATTCCTTGCCCCCAAGCAAGAGATCCACATCGTTTGAGCCGATGTACTATCCCTAGGATATGTTTTCTGAGAGGAACCCTCATAGGTCCATTTCCTGCCCCTAAGCAAGAGATCGACATCATTTGAGCCAATGTACTATCCCTAGAATCGGTTTTCTTAGGAGAACCTTCATAGGTCCATTCCTTGCTCCCAAGCAAGAGATCGACATCATTTGAGCCAATGTACTGTCCCTAGGATAGGTTTTCTTAGGAGAACCTTCATAGGTCCATCCTTGCCCTTAAGCAAGTGATTGGCATCGTTTGAGCCGATGTACTATCCTTAGGATAGGTTTTCTAAGAGGAAACCTTGTAGGTTCATTCCTTGTCTCCAATCAAGAGATTGGCATCGTTTGAGCCAATGTACTATCCCTAGGATAGATTTTCTTCGGGTTTCCTAGGATTTTGGAGGCTCTGGTTTCCTATATGATTACGTCACCTGGGCACGTGTTAGTGATTCGAAACGTCCATGAGTACTCGATATTAAATGTAAGGGCACGTTATTCAAATGAAGCGACATGCACGTCGGAAGGGTGTCCTATTTCTTCTTCCTTCATACATTTCCTTTACACAAATAGAGATGCAAATCATTAGCATTGATATTTGGGATATTTGTGTCGACAGTATTTTTGCCTCTTACATCGTCTAGTGTTGACACATGTTCTAGTCCCATCGTTCAACCAAAATACCTTCATTGGGTCATCGTCTATGTCATCGTAAGTGTTCTTCTTCTTTCCTCTAGCTTGTTTGGTTTTCGTAGAATCGAGTAGAGATGGGGAAATATGCGTATTTGCTTAGTAGTCCAGATGGTATGGCTCATTTTCAAACAACTTGTGATATTCCTAATAGTGTAAACAAAGAACCTTCTCGCCCAACTAATAATTTCTTATTTCCTAATGATGATAAGGTTCTATGGTTAGTTTTGGCCATAGTAGACGATGGGGTTAGGTGTCCTTTTCATCCCTGTCTTTGCAAAATCTTATCGCATTATGGAGTTCCCCCTTTTCAATTGAACACAAATTTTTTCAAAATTGTGAATGGAATGCTCACCTTAAACAACATGTTAAACCTACATTTAGGCCTGAAGGAGCTGCAGTATTGTTATAGTCTCTACCAAGCCCTTTCGGGGGCGTTCTTTTTTGCATCCAAGCATTGAGATCTAAATAGGTCACTTCTTCGGCTACTTCCTAAAACCTTCGATGTGGAAGCGAAAGATGTCTTCATGGTATCGGGGGGATAGGAATTTTTATCCCCTCGTTTTGTGAATGGGGCTGCTATTGTGCCTCGAGTGTTGGCGCAGGTGAGCATCATATCGAGAAATCTTACAATTTACTGAATTAAACTTAGGTATATTGTACTAACCAAAAACCAATGTGCCTGCGGATCATCGCTCTATAAATATAGATCGGCACAATGAGTCATGGGGGTGAATTTACTAAAGCTACAAACGGTTTGGAGGTGCACTGTCGTGGTTTCCCGATCGGCCAAAGTCTTGATAGATCAATTCTTGCCTTGAGTGTCTATTGTTCCGTTGCCCTCTTCTACCTCCAGCCTTGCGGTTGAGGTGTCCGAAGAGCCTCAAGAGGAAGGACCGTTGCTACCCCTCCTTTTGGAAGTCGTGAACGAAAATGATCGGCAACCAAAAGTGATCCTTGTGCCAATGGAGTCATCAGATTTGTCAACACTAGAAATGGCTGGAAGGCGTCATCTGACGAGGCAATCGGAAGCTCCACAAGTATCCCATCGGGAAGTGGGTACGCAAAGCCGATGTAGATCGACAGAGCGTCCACTTGAGGAAGTTTCATCGTCAAGTTGTTGACGTAGATGATCAAGCGAATAGCAAACGAAACATATTGGGGAGGGCCCGATCGAGTATATTTTCTAATCGATGATAGGGGACCGATCGTTGAACACCAGAGATTCTATTTTTGCAGATGCTGGGGTGGCCTTAGTCATGGCCCGAGGTATGCGGATTCCCAAAGACATCGATTAGCTGGAAGGGTAGTTTAACCAGCAAATCTTGGGTCATGGAAACTAAAACCTAGTAATGGTAAGCTGGTTTCCTATTGATTTTTAGCCATAGTTGTAATGGTAATTTGATAACTAATTTTTTGTAATGCAGGCGGTAAATTAGTTTATGAAAGCAGGAGTTAGGTTGATTACTGAAGAGAGAAAACAAATGGCGGCCGAAAGAGAGCGCTTTCAAGAAGATTTGGCAAGGGCCAATAGTAGGGTGGCTGCGGCTGAAACTGGTTAGTTGTTGGCCGAAGAGAATTTTGAGGCTACAACTCGTCAGCTAGAAAAACTAAGATTGGATCATGAGGCACTAAAAGTGGCCATGGAAGTGATGAAAAGTGAATGGGAGGTCAAGCTAAAGGCGAGCACCGAAGCAACATGGAATGAAGCAAACGTCGCATCACTACTACAAAAATAGTTAAAGATCACACTTTGAGAAAAAAAAATATCTCACTTTTATTGGAAGTGTGATAAAAAAAATTAGATTGATATTTTTATCACACTTAATTTGATTGAGTGTGATAATATTTATTTTTTATGTTACTTTTCAATTAAGTGTGATTATATATATATTTTTTAATCACACCTTCTAATTAAAGTGTGATTATATATATGCTACTACTTTTTAATCACACATTCTAATTAAAGTGTGATTATTTATATATTTTTTAATCACATTTTCTAATTATAGTGTGATTATATATACACTACTACTTTTCAATCACACTTTTTAAACAAGTGTGATTATAAATATATTTTTTAATCACACATTCTAATTAAAGTGTGATTATATATATATTTTTTAATCACACTTTAATTAGAAAGTGTGATTATATATACACTATTACTTTTTAATCACACTTTTTAAATAAGTGTAATTATAAATATATTTTTTAATCACACATTGTAATTAAAGTGTGATTATTTATATATTTTTTAATCACACCTTCTAATTAAAGTATGATTATATATACATTACTACTTTTTAATCACACTTTTTAAATGAGTGTGATTATATATATATATATATATTTTAATCAAACATTCTAATTAAAGTGTGATTATATATACATTACTACTTTTTAATCACACTCCCTAAATAGGTGTGATTGTATAAAATATTCCAATTTGATTTTCATTTAAAATATACAATTCCCAAATTTGCGCCCACCCATGAATGACAGAGGACGACTCTTTCCATCCCCAACAAGGTTGAATTTCACAAACACACAGGTCTCTTCTCCTCACTACAACAAAACTGGGTTTTCATAGATTCACATTAACGACATACAGTAAATGCAAGCCGTGGTAAATAAAAATATCTCACTTTTAATGGAAGTGTGATTGAAAAAAAAAGGGCAAATTACACTAACGGTCCCTATAGTTTGGGACTCATGTCACTTTGGTCATTGACTTTTCAATTTAGACACATTTGACCTTGAATTTTGAATCTTGTTCCAAATAAGGACAATTTAAGATACCATTGTTTAATTTCAAAAGCAAAATCATCAATTTAATAAAATATAAACTAATTTGACAAAAATAAATGTCAAAAAAATATATTTAATTTTTTTAATTTTTTTTATCCACCAATGATAAAATTATGTAAAATTGATAAAAATTAATAAAAATTACATGATTAATTTTTAAAAATTAATTTTACATGATCATTATCCAAAAAAATAACAAAAATTAATTTGGTAAAAAAAATAAATATATGTCTAAAAGATTTATCAATTTTACATAATTTTATTTTTAGTTGGTAGAAATAATTTTAAAAAATTCAAAAATATTTGTTTGACATTTATTTGTCTCAAATTAGTTTATATTTTATCAAATTGATGATTTTACCATTGAAAAATCTAATGATATTTTCAATTGTTCTTATTTGGAATAAAATTCAAAATTCATGGTCAAATGTGTCATAATTGAAAAGTTAGAAACCAAAGTGACACAAGCCCCAAACTATTGGGAATATTAGTGTAATTCATCCTAAAAAAATTAGATTGATATTTTAATCACACTTGATTTGATTGAGTGTGATAATATCTGTTTTTTATGTCATTTTTCAATTAAGTGTGATTATATATATATATTTTTAAATAACATTTAATTAACATGTGATTATATTTATTTTTATATCACTTTTTAATTAAATGTCATTATATATAATATTTATTTTTAATGATACTTTTAAAATAAGTGTGATTATATATATATATATATATATATTTTAATCACACTTTTTAAATCAGTGTGATTATATATGTATTTTAATCACACTCCCTAAATAGGTGTGATCGTATCGATTTCATTTTGAGCGCCAAAATAAAAATTTTGAGCGCCCAACACAAAAAAATAAAAATAAAAATAATAAATAAATAAAAAAGAAAGATAGACCCGATCAAAAGCCCCAATTTTTTCAGCCTCAACACCAATCTTTAAAAAAAAAAAAACTCAGTATTTTCTGTGCAGTGAGGGCGACGAAGAAGAAGAAGAGACACTGATAAATCCTTCATCTCCATCACCATACCTCACCTTTCTTCCTTCACCCCCTAACTCTAACCCTAACCCTAACCCACTTCTTCTATTCTCATCTCCACCACTTCCTCTCCCACTACCACCACCACCAACTCAATCACTGCACCACCACCACCTCTGCCTCTGCCGCAGCCTCTCGATCTCCCTACCGCTCTCTTAACACTCAAACACCTCATCCACCTCTCCAAAACCACCCTCCACTCCATCTCCACTCTCCTTCCTACCACCGCCACCACTACCGCCCTCTGCCCCTGCCCTTTTAATTTCCCCCACCGCCTTCCGCCGGATTCCCTCTTCCGCCACTCCCTCCAATGCCCTTTTTTCCCTTCCCCCCGTCTCAACCTCGACCCCCTCTTACTCCAATCACTGTGCTACCCCAACACTCTCAAACCCTCCCGACAACTCTTCAATGAGAACTGCTTCCTTCAAACCCTACACGATCCCAACTCTGACCTCTGCTTCTCTCTCGACAATTACTGCGACTTCGGTCCCAATTTCTTCTACCGTAATTGCCCCGGCGTAGTTACCTCTACCGATCGAGATAGTTTGAGCCGAACCTTCACTCTCCCAGGTATTCTATCGATTTAGTGTGCAAATTTTGTAGGCAGTGATAATGGTGATATTAAGGGTTTTTCTAGGGATTGTGTTAGGCTTCTTCTTTCGAAGTTGTGGCTTGTTAGGAGTGAAATTGAGTCATTAAGGGATTATCCTATTGCTTATTCGTATAGAGTTCTTCGGATCATTTTGTGTTCTGTTATGGCTGAAGATTGTGATTTCCTTAGATGGTTAATTGTGAATTCGCCTCGTTATGATGTTGTGATTGATGTGCCTATGAGGGATCATATAGTTTTTCTTTTTCAGCTTTGTTTGAAAGCAATTATGAGGGAAGCTACTGGTTTGGTGGATTCAGTATTGAACAGAGATGCGAGGGAGTTGAATTCGACTGCTATGAGTTTATATCATGGATGGCTATTATTTCATGATATAAACTTTGTTTCTAATGATTTGCACGTACAACATTATAATTTCAGTTTATTTTCAATTGCGGGAAGTGGCATGTGTTTTTGTTTTTAAATTATGGATGTGAGAACTTTCTGGTTTTCAAAATATTTCAAGTTCTCTTACTTACTAAGAATTTAGAATCAGAAACAGCATCATAAGCAATCACTTGACCTGTTACTTTGTTTCCTCAGTGCACATCAAAGAAAGGTGGAAGTGAGACAATGGACCTGATTGATTGCAGAATAAAAGTTTGGTAGCCAGTGGACAAGTGGTAAGTATTTTGTTGGTTTAGAGAACAAGATTAAGCCATTTTTCAACAAAATAAGAAAGAATAGGTGAGAATTATAAAGTTGGAGCATGAGATGTGTAGGTCTATGAAATCAGGAATCTCTATTGTATTTAAATTTCTAATTTATTATGTATCCATCTTTTGTTTAAAATTAGACTCTAGATAATGTCCTTTCCAGGTAAAATTAGTTAGATTGAGATGAGTCATATCCTTTTAGTCATAGGTTCAACTCTTGAAAAAATATTTTCAATAACACTAGTGTCCACAGGGCTGGCCATGGCTTAGTTTTGTTCTTCACTTGGATTGTGAAAATGAATTTTATTTTCTTGTACTCATGAACACAGTGACCCCTTACCAAATTCTTTTTTGGTTTAGTTTCATGAAAGTTTCCCATTCTACTCCTCTGTTTAGGGCCATGGGTGGTCTGCTAATACTGGGAGTCTGCGACTTTTGATCAGTTTGTCACTCTGTTTTCTATGCCATCCATATTGGATTCTTTGGCATACATTAAAACTTTTCTTAATCCTTTGATTGAGTCATCTCAAATAGTTGACCTTGTTTGTGACTGAATCAATAGCTGCTCATAAGTTCTGTTCCATTCCTAATTGTGTCTTTCCTGCAAGGAAGCAAGGACACTTCCCTATATGTGACATATACACCATTTTGGACACGGATAGGTGTCAAACACTAGAGACATGCCCCAACTTCTATTAATTTAGTTTTACCTGACATGTTGCTGACTTGGTGAGGACATGCCTGTATGAGAATCAGACTCACAGGCCAAAAATGGCAGGGACCAAACTCTAATTTTGGAAGCCATTTAATGAATGGTCAAAGTGGTAAAAATAAAAATAAAAAACTTGATACATTCAGAACGAATAGAAAATTTGACTCTACACTCGCACATCCCAATATCAGTGATGGGCCAAGATGACTTCTACCCAGTTGTTAGTCGCACTTGCACATCCCAACGTGGGTGATTGGTGAAGATGACTTCTGCCCAGTGGTGTGTACCCCAGGGCCAATGACCTCTAGCCAGTGGAGAAGGGCTTCTAGCATATTCTCCTTGGCCCTTGCTTGCATTGACCTCCCAGTCTTGTGGCCTTTGGCTGATGTTGCTTGGGTTGTCATGATGATTAAAAACTTATATATATTGGTATTGATCTCATGTTTGCTCTTTAGCTACCCTCTTTTGATTGCTTTGATGCTACCAATTTTCATCAACCAAATCAATTTGTGGGCTGTCTGGAGATGGATCACATGTGGATGCAAGCCTCAAACCCATTCATCATCTTTTTTTATTTTACTTATTTTTTATTTGTTGAACATGACATACAAAGAAAAAATGGGAGAATCATAATCAAAATTTATATTTATAATTTCCAAATGTAAATATATATATGTATATATTGTCGTGGCTCTACTGGTTTTATGCTTTTTGAAAATTGCCTTGTTAGCATGTATATATATCCATGTGCTAATAAATTATTCAAAAGCATACCATATGATCTTGACCTAGGGAATGACAATCCTTGATTACCTTAGTAGTTTGTACTTTTTGTACATGTGGTTTGTACTCCAAAATCCTTGTGTGTATACGCTGCTGCAAGAATTTTGTCTTGATGGTGTCTTGTTAAAATCAACAGGTTTTATGGAGTAGTGAGTCTTATGACTCTGAACATAAGAAATATGTGGTAAGTGCACCGTTCCATGTTCTATTTTTTTATTCTAATACTTGTGTTAGTCATGTTTTGGACATACTTTTTTTTATCAATAATTTAATAATTGTAATCTCGTATGGTTCTTTGACATAATTTTCTTTGATCAATTTTGTGTTAAAGGTATTGTACGATGATGGAGATGTGGACGTGCTCCGTTTAGATAAAGAGCATTGGGAGCTTGCTGACAATGGTCACAAGCCTACAAAGGTTAACTTTCTATTATAAATTCTATTGAAGCAATAAATTGGCCTTCAACTCTAACAATGTGTTTTTTTTACACCACCATTCACAGCGGTTAAAATCATCAAAAGGTCCATCTAAAAAAGGATTGTGAGTAATGCCTTCTAATTCATACCTGCAATCTACAAATTGTTTTGTGGGAATTAGATGTTTAAACGTGCAGAGGCTTGTGGCAGTATTGGTGCATAGATCTAATTTTATTTTATTTTGCAGATTGTCTGAGAAGAACGTCTACAAGGTTTCATTTTCATTATGATTTATTCTAAACATTTGCCTTATAATAGTGTTAGTACATTTTGATTATGTAATTCTGTCTAGATATATAACCTGTTTCATGTACTAACCATTAAAGCTTCATTAATTTGTTTAGGACCATGGAACTGTTACTTGAGTATTGAAAGGGTAAGGAGTCTATGAAAATCAACTAAAACATTTTCTTTATAATGTTATAGAGAATCAAAATCAACTAAAACATTTCTAACACCAAAATTATAAATTGTGTTTACGGAAGCTTAAGCAAAAATATCCATAAATTTTCAGGTTGAGGATCTTGCTCGGTTATCGTTAATACAACTCCTGTCTACATTGATGTGGATGATGGGCGAAAGAAGGTAAATTAATCATTGGAATTTATTCGTATAGAGTCCCTTTTTTTTATTTACTTTTCTTTAGGTATGAATAGATTTTCATATAATCTACAAATCAAAGTAGTCATTGCTCCACTAAAAAATCCAAAATACATAAGAAGCCAATGTTAATTCTCTTTCTTTCTTGTGCTTAACCCTAGCAAGGTGGAGGGTAGCTTAACAAGTGCAATTTCAACAAACTTGAACGAAGAAGGCCCTTTGCCCTCTACAAAATTGGTCAGAAAGCAGTTCGGTGGCAGATATGCCATATCATTTGAGGAGTTCACTAGTGAAGTGATTAGGATTGCATTGTCAAATTTCATTTATATTTGAGGAGTTTTCTCTTTTTTCTAAACAGTTTGTGTAAGCTACAGAATGTTGATTTTCATAGGTTGGAGCTAAATCACGTAATATTGGATATCTAAAAGGAAAAGTGCCTTCTTGGGTTGGGATTCATACCTCGGTTGCCCTACCATTTGGAGTTTTCGAGAAAGTTTTTTTCAGAAAGTTTAAATCAGGTTTTCCTCATCTCAAAATCTTTCACATATCTCTATTGTAGTTTGTTATTGCACTCTTCATTTAGTAATTTCTAATGTTTCCATTTGGCATAGGATTTTTTAACTTCTTAATGTTTCCATTTGGCATAGGAATTGAGCACAAATCAGTAAATGCACTACTCCTGGAATATATATATATATATATAGTAAACCAAAATTAGCACACACAATTTGTATCGGCTAAAAAGCACTGTCGGTAGTGCTTTTCAGGGTAGTGCTTTTCAGGGCAGATCAGCCCTTTATTTGTTACATCATTGAAACCACAAAGAAATAACTCCAAATAATTTAGGTACCAAACCACAACAAGAACTAAATATTGAAGAACAAATGGAATGTTAGTTACCAAACAGAAAAGCATATGAATAAATAAATGGGAATGCCAGTTGCATGATATGATGATTAGTAGTAACTGCACCTGGAAAAATAGTCTTTGTGCCACCAGTCAAAATCACTCAAATAACTTTTCAGCCACGCCCTAAAAAATTGCCAGGTATAGGAATGCCCCTGAAAAGAAGCCCCTAGTATTTATTAAACATTCCCACAAAAAACTTCAACCCACCATCCACACATAAAAGTATTAGTCATCTTATGATTTTTCATTATCAGTAGTCTAGTTTGCTATTTTTACAACATAGAATACTTCACTCCAAAGTACTTGCCTATGAGGGACCTCCTACAGCATCCTATATATAGAACTATTACATGTATATTAATAAATTGAATTTACATCTTTAGTCCTTAAGTAACCTCCTTAGTAAGTTGTTACTTTCAGTTAGGAGATTATTCAATCAGCTATGAAGTAACTCCTTCAGTATTCCATATACACGAGTATTACAGGTACGATATTAAATTTAGTTTACATATATAGTGCTTAAGTTATGTTCTAGTTCACTCTAAATTACTCAGAGCTATGAAGTAACTCCTTCAGTATCTAATTTAGATTACATAGATAGTGCTTAAGTGACCTTCTAGTAGGATGCTTTTTGTACCTAGTCTACAACTTCCCTCCTAAATACATAGCTATAAAGTACCTCCTTCAGTATCTTTATATATCATGTATATAAGATTGTAATTTCACACATTGATGAGATAGTCAAGATGTGTCTTGAAGCATATTACTTCTAAAGTGCTTAATCTTTTGCTTGGTGAAACTGCCGAAGAACCTAGAATTGATTGCCTGGGTTTTCTCCAATTTTTTTTTTTTTTTTTAGATCAAGGGGGTGCGACTCTTCTTGATTCTGGATGTAATCCTACAATTTGTCCCTCTTTTTTCTATTATTCCTCTCCATCACCTTTCACCTTCTATTAATCACTCTTCCAATGAAGATTGTGTTAGCTCAGCTAACAGGATAGGAAGAATTTATCCATTTTTTCAACATTCAAATTGCCAAGGGAGATCACTACTACACACATGAGAGAAGACAGAGAGGGAGAGAGTGCACAGAAGTAATGTTCTTCATAACAATAAACAAATTACAAAATACAAAAAATGTGAGATAAATTTTAAACTTTTATTACTATTATATTCATGATACTTGTACATCTTCTTCATTATCTAATTGTTTGTAAATAACCTCTTGCAGTTCAATGGCAAAAAAGACTTACATGGAAATCGAACTTGATGAAGTGCGAGTTGAATGGATTAATTTCGTACTAAAGAATATGAGTTGAAATCCAATGTAAGTATGATATAACTTCCGTTCTTTAAATTACTAATTAACAATTTCTTTAGTTAGTAAAGAATATATAATCACTTCAAGATTTCATTTTAGATTTGTTGATTCTATGTATATTTGGTTTTATGACTTTAAAATATCTGCTCATACATTGAAGATTTTCATTTTGGATTTATTGATTCTATGTATATGTCATATTTATATATGGTAATCCAAACATTTTATATTAGTAATAATCAAAGTTGTTATTCTTTTTCTATTGATGTAGGAGATGAAGAGTCAGTGCGATGAGAAAATGTTCGATTTTTGTCTTTTGTAAGTCTCTACAAAAATATTAAGTTTATTCATATACTTCTAGCGGTTTCTGAATTAATTTGTGTTTTTATTTTTCAGGTCAAAAATTTCTTGGAGAAATGCAAAATATGGTCAAAGAATTCAACAATTTAGTTTTTTCAAGTTTTTTTTTTTTTAATATATGTAAGCATAGTTAAAAACTTTTTACTAATTCCTTTGTATATACTTTTTGAACATTTAACTTTCATTTATGAAATATATGACGTTATTCTATTCAATATATGGTTGTGATTCAAAATATAGTATATAGTGTGTATTACATTCTTCAAATGCATATAACATGTGATTTTATCTGATTATTAATCACGTGTTTTATTAGATATTAATCACAGTTAAAATCTATGATCTAAATGTTTATTATCACATGTTTTATTAGTTATTAATCACACTTAAAAGGTGTAATCTAAATGTTATTAATCACACTTAAAAAGTGTGATCTAAATGTTTTTAATCACACTTAAAAGGTGTGATCTAAATATTTTTAATCACACTTAAAAGGTGTGATCTAAAAGTTATTAATCACACTTAAAAGGTGTGATTAAAAATGACCCCTTTTAATCACACTCCCAAAGATCACACTTTAATAAAACTTAAAAGGTGTGATTAAATAACAAACATCACACAAAAAAAGTGTGATCTTTATATGTTTTTGTAGTAGTGCATATATGGATCAAATGAAGAAACTGAAGAACTTTTTCTTCAGAGAAGGATAGAGGACGACAATAAAGAAAATAGGGGTAGCTGAATCATCTGCATCGTACTCCCAAATACCCCTCCTGAATCCCGACATCCCAATTCCTACCGAATTGGACAGTTTGTGAAGTTGTAGCTAAGCCTTCGTTGTTTGTTTGTTTTCTTTCATTATTTATTTATTTATTTATTTTTTGATCGGTGACTAGACTTATTGTAAAATGTTGTCTGTACTCAGTTGTAACGTTTTTGTTTTTTAATAAATGAAACAGTCACCATCTTTCTAAATACGTAAAGTACCTTGTATTTATTCATTATGCTTTATGTCCAAGCATTATTACATAACAGCTACAAGGTTAATGATAGTACTTCTTCAAATGCATCGCATTCCAAGGCCTACGAAGAATGTTTCCCCATTGATTGGCTATTTCATATGCCCTTCTCCTGCCAAATCCATGACTTGATTTGGTTTATCCCAATTCAGCCCTAATTTGCCTTTGGCTGCCTTGCGGTCGCTCAGGAGGACCTTCTTTAGGACTAGTTCGCCAATTGTATACCACCGATGTTTTACGCTCTTGTCGTATGCTCGAGCTATTTCTTGCTGGTATCTTGTAAGCCGAAGTGACGCCCTTTTGCATTTCTCCTCAGTCATATCAAGGTCCATTAAAATCAGATTTTCATTTGTGTAGTTTTCTACCAAGTTAGCTCTTTCTATTGAAAAATTAATTTCCAATGGACTGACAGCCTCCATTCCAAATGTGAGTGAGAGCGGTGTTTCTCCAGTTGCACATCGAGGAGTAGTTCGGTATGCCCAAATGACCATCGGGGGTTGTTCAGCCCACCTCCCCTTGGATGCTTCTAATCGTTTCTTGATCCTATTTAAGATCCTTTTGTTCAAAACCTCTGCTTGCCCATTACTCTAAGGATAAGCCGGTGTTGAGTAGTAAGCTTTAATCCCATATTGGTCACACAATTCCTTGTATAATCTACAGTCAAATTGCGTGCCATTGTCAGATATGAGAGCCCTTGGAATTCCAAACTTGGTGATTATGTTGTGCCAAAGGAATCGCCCAGTATCCACATCTCTGATATTGGCCAGCGGCTCAGAATCTATCCATTTCGTGAAGTAATCTGTGGCCACAACTAACTATTTCAGATTTCTTAGGGCTCATGGCATCGGTTCGACCAGATTTAGTCTCCATTAAGCAAATGGCTGAGGGCTGGCAACTGGATTGGGCTCCTCAGACGGTTGCCAAACAATCGGTGCATACCTCTGGGACGTTGAGCATCGCTACACAAATCGTTGGGCATCTTTCTGTATATAGGGCCACCAATACCCCTGGGTAAGGGCCCAATGTGCTAGAGATCTACCTTTGATGTGAGCTCTGCATGACCCTGTACGAACGTCCTTCAGAATGCTTGCTACCTCACTTGGGCTAATGCAACTTAGGTAAGGGACTGAATATGATTTTTTGAACAGCTGGCTCGAGCCATTCATCCAAAAGCACGTAGCCTGGAGTCTAATCCGATGTGCCTCCTTTTTATCGGTTGGTAATATTCTTTCAAACAAATAGCAGATGAGCGGAGTCATCCAACTTTCAACCTACTGGATGTGCCACATAGTTCCTACTTCTGCAATGCTGGAAGAAATAATGTTTCTAACCTTAATTGTTCGGGTATTCGTTTGGTCAATTGTCGTGGCTAGGCTAGTCAATACGTCCGTATGGCTATTTTGATCTCATCCTATTTACTGAATCTCAAAGGAAGAAAACTGCTCTACTGTACTCTTGGCCATAGCCAGATATTTAGTCATTCTTTTGTGGCATGCTGCATATTCCCCGTTCATCTGTTTTGTGACCAACTATGAATCGCATTGAATGCTAATAGAATCTGCTCCAAGCAATTTGGCGGTTGTGAGCCCATTAATGAGGGCCTGATATTCACATTCATTGTTTGTGGCCAAGAAGTCTAGCCAACCAGAGAATTCTATAGCCTCTTTGTCAAGCGTGGTTAGCACAAACCCTATTCCTGCCCTTTTGTTGTTGGAGGCCCCATTGCAGCGCATGGTCTATGTTTTACCTGGTGAGTCCCCGTTCTCCCTTCTGGCTCCTTATTTTAGGGAGAGTTCTGCCACGAGATCTACCAGAACTTGTCCCTTGATCGCAGTTCATGGTTTGAAGTGGATGTCGTATTGCCTGAGTTCGACAGCCCATTTGGAAATTCTTCCCGATGAATTTGGCTTGTGAAGGATTCGTTTAAGTGGATGTCCGAAATAAATGACGATGGGATTAAGTAATGTCTCAGTTTCTTGGATGTCACAACAAGCGCTAAAAGGAGTTTTTCTAAAGGCAAATACTTGGTTTCTGCATCGAGCAATGTTTTGCTTATGTAAAAGACTGGTAATTGCCTATTTGATGATTCCCTGATGAGTGCTGAGCTTTCAGCATGGTCGGATATAGCTAGGTATACATACATCATTTCTCCAACCTTGTGGCTTGTGAGCAGAGGTGATTTAGCCAGAAAAACTTTCAACTCTTGTAGTGCGAGATTGCATTCTGCAGTCCATTCAAACTGAGATTTTTTCCTTATTAATTAGAAGCATGGTTGGCACCTGTCTGATGATCAGCTGATGAATCTGTTAAGTGTTGTTACCATCCCGGTGAGTGTCTGGATCCCTTTTACGGATGTGGGGGGAGATAAATCGAATAGTGCTTGGATTTGGTCAGGGTTGGCTTCAACTCCTCAATGAGTAACAATATACCTGAGAAATTTCCCATATCTAACCCCAAAGGCACATTTTGTTGCATTGAGCTTCATTTTGTATTTTCAAAGCACCCCAAATGCTTCTTGGAGATCAATTGAGTGATCTTTGGCATCCTGCAACTTGATCACCATATGATCGATATAGACTTCGAGGTTGCATTTGATCTGCTTGTCGGACATCCTTGTAACCAACCGCTGATATGTAGCCCTTGCATTTTTCAATTTGAGCGACATTACCTTGTAGCATAACAATCCTAGGGAAGTGATGAAGGATGTTTTTTCCTGATTGTCCAGATGCATAACTATTTAATGGTACCCTCTATATGCATCTAGGAAAGTCATCTTTTCATGCTTGGATGTTGTATCTACCAGCTTGTCGATGTTGGGTAATAGAAAGTTGTCTTTGGGGGCAGGCCTTGTTCAAATTAGTGAAGTCCACACAGACTCTCCATTTTCCATTTTTCTTCTTGACAACAACAGTGTTAGACAACCACTCCGGGTATTGTACTTCGCGAAAGCTTCGAGTAACCTCACGGCCTCCTCCTTTACGGCCTTTGCATGTTGTGGTGTCGACCTTCTACTTCGCTGCACCACTGGCTTCGAGTCTTGACTTACATTGAGCATGTGGCATGCTACACATGGGTCCATTCCTTTCATTTCATATAGGGTCCATGCAAAAATGTCATTGTAACGAAGCAAGAAGTGAACTAGTTGCTCTTTTTCTTCTGAGGGGAGACCCTTTCCTATGAGGAAGAACCTCTCTTCATCAGTGGGATCGATTAGTATCTTCTCAAGTTCTTCGACACGTTTATCTCTGAGTTGGGCACTGTCCTTCTCTTTTTCGGCCTCGGATCCTCGTGTTCAAACTTCTTGGATTACTTGTTTCGCAATAGACACAACCATGCATTATTTTGCCATCGTCTGATCTCTCCTTATTTCCCTTATACCATTTCCCTTGGGGAAGTGTACAATCTGATGGAATGTGGATGGAATTGCCCCTATTTGGTGAAGCCATGTTCGTTCCATTATGGCATTATATGGGGAGGGCACGTTTACCACTTGAAATTCAACGTGTTCAACTGTTGCTCCGGCTTTCATCGGTAAAAGGATTTTTCCCAAGGGAAAAATCAGGCTTGAATTGAAACCATAGAGTGGTGAGTCTACCGGGAGTAAGGCTTCTAGGGACAACCTATTTGTTTGAACAAGTGCATGATACATGCACTACAAGAAATTGCACTTTTGGCGACTAAAGTTTTAGTCGCCAAAAGTAGGATTTTAGTCGCCAAAACATTTTCCCGACTAAATATTTTGGTTGCCGGATTTGTCATGGGAAGATTGTCGGGGAAGGTATTGGAGACTAAAAAATATGTAGTCCCCAAAAGTCCTATAAATGGTGACTAATTTTTTAGTTGCCAAAAGTAAAGGTATTGGCAACAAAAATAATCTTTAGTCACTGATGAGGCTAAATTGGCAACTAATCAATTAGTCGCCAAAATCTACTAATTTAATTTAAATCTCATTTTCAGCTACTAGAATTTTTGTCGCCAAAACTCGAAGTATCTAGGGCGACCAAAGTTTTAGTTGCGAATATATATATATATTTTTTGTTCATCTAACTTTTTTTAGCTTTTAAAATGTTTAGTCGCCTAAAGTTTGATTTGTTGTTTAGCTACTAAATAGTTTGGTCGCCTGAAGTCTAATTTTTTTAGCTACTAAAGTTCTAGTCGCCTATAATATAATTTTTATGTTTTGGCAACTAAATATTTAGTCGCCAAAAGTGTTTTTACTTTTTTTGGCTACTAAATAGTTGGTCGCCTTTTTTTGGCTACTAAATAATTAGTCACCTAAAGTGTTTTTAAATGGCTACTAAATATTTAGTCGCCAAAAGATTTAATTCTTTTTTAGCTACTAACTATTTAGTCGCTAAAAATATTTAACTCCATTTTTGGCTACCAATTGTTTAGTCACCAAAAACAACATTTTATGTTTTTTTTATTTTTATTTTAATTAATTTGTCCACAATCTCTATGTATCCACTACAACCTGTAACAGGTATAAAAACAAAACAATATGTATATATTATTACCCATTCCATAACGCATATTTCACTTACAACCATCAAACAAAAAAGAATAACTTATAATGTCAACTTCTATACAAACCAAGTATATATTCCAATTGGAAATAATATCTTCATACATAACAAATAAGCATACTAGAACAATGTCCTCCGTACACAAAAATATATTTACTACTATGCGAAATGACCATTTGGAAAGGTAATCTATATACCAAGACAATAAATACAAGTTCCATGTCAAAAGTATTATATACCCCGCCAAAAGTTATATGTACTATTTATCCAAATTCCACACAAAAAGTAGAGAACAACAAAAAAGCGGGACTGTTCAAAAGTGTAAATTATCCTCCGTACACAAAAATGAAAGATCCACATGTCTATGCCAAAAGTCATATACAAAACAAAAATTACACCTATTAGTTCTATATAGCATTTGAACATAAGACCACGCAAAAAAAAAAAAAAAAAAAGTTATTAGATCTGTAAAGGGATTTTTTTTTTGTTTTTTACTTTTATTTTTTGGCTGAGGTGTAGTTTCATCCCTCAATCATAATATTTTGAAAATGAAATTAACATTATTGAAATGTTAGGAACCTAAATAACACAAAGTGTACAAGAGTAAAAGTCCATTGGCATCTGAAAAATGACAATCAATGTAAGGTTATGCAGCATATATATTCAACAGTAATAAGGAAAAATGTAGCCCCTAAAAAATGACAATTAATGTAAGGTTGTTATGACCCAAACCCACCCGTATAGGCTTAGCATCGTAATCGGCCAGTAATCCGAGATTACCAAAGGTCTTCCTATACAAATCAAAATAATCGGGGCTAGTGGAAGTTTATAACATCAAGACAATAAATAGTCCATTGAATTGTGTATCTATATGCACAGATTCAGACGCATATAAACGTTAAGTTACCCACTGAGCAATACATACATAATATCATGTACAAAAACATCATTCATGTATATATACACGTATAGCAAAAGCCAACAATATGATCACAAACTATACAACGGTCTTCTCGACCTAGCCTCAACTAAGAGGCACCAAAACTCAGTAGGGCTTTCACAAGTGGCTCAGCTAACGGAACCTTTCTAGGCTTGATCTCTAGGACACTCACCTATACATATATAGATACAAATAGTGAGCCATAGCCTAGTGAATAACATTAAAGTAAAGGGATTAGTGAATGAATTCCAAACATTTCTTAAACATAACATAAATCATATTAGAATCATTCTCATATTATAACATAATAGTGGTACATCCAACAAACCAGGACATATTGTCTTTCGACTAGAGTAATCGATTCCAAATTCAAATTAAACACATTACCACGTTATCACGTGGCTAACGAGATCTCGTAATCACATATATGTCATGGACCCGCATTAATATGTTGTTCCCCATGACTTGGGACCATTCTTTGGATGCCATAATAAATTCAAAACCAGACATTCATTAACATGCACAAAATACCATTTCAGGAACATAACTTATCAAATAACATTTCAAATATAATTCATAAGAACATATCTTTACAGTAATGCTACTCATAGTGCTTGGTTGGATGGTTCACTTTAATTCATTCTCTCTCTCTCAGAAGATATTTTGTTGAGCCTATGGCTCAACTAAGGCTCATTTGTATGTATATATATATATAATAAATATAAATTAAATCCAATGAATTCATTCTGAATCGAATTTTTATAAAACTTCATATTAGGCTCTAATAAAAATCATGTTGATCACAATTATTTAATCGATTTTGGATCCTGGTGCCTCTAAGACCTTCAATTTCTTGTTTAAAGTTGTAATTTCAACAAGTGTACAATCAACAGATATAAAGTCAAATCCTTCTAATTCACATACAATTTCTCATCAAAAACAGCTCAATGGATTATTTGTTGTCTTTATGTTATAAGCTTTCGCTAGCCCCAATTATTTTGATTTGTACATGAAGGCCTTTGGTAATTTCGGATTACTGGCCGGTTACGATGCTAAACCTATAGGGGTAGGTTTGGGTTGTGACAAAATGGTATCAAAGAAAATATTAATTTACCCACACACGTGTCCAATTGAGCTATAGGAAGTCTAGCAAAAGAGTTAGGAATATTTGCATTGTGTTACAAGTGTGTGAGTGAAGATATGAATCCATGAACTCTATGTGAACATAAGAATAAACGTTATATACTGATGTGTGCTTTTCTCATTCTCTTATTGCATATGAAGTACATGAAAGTTGTATCATCTAGATGACTGGCGTATGTCGCCACCTATCTGGAGCCTGTTTTAGATATGCACAAAACGGACACTTGGCTAAGTCTTGCCCACAAGCTCATCCGAACAACAATAGGCCGAATGCTAGTATGGCTGATTCCACCCCGATACCAAGAACAACTGCAACATTTTCTCCTGAGAAGAGCAGTTTGAGGCAAGGAAGGGTTTACACCCTAGTATCAGAAAAGACTTTGAATACTGAGACAACTAATACAGGTATTATCTTAATTATATGCAAAATATTTATGTGGAAATTAGTGTGAGAATCGTACATTACTTATTCGGTATGACTGGTGAACATGTTGACTGAACTCATTGGCTCCTTGGAACCATGGGCTTATGCTTTATACTTTGATTGCTAGTGATATGTGAAATATGATTAGAATTGACATGTTACATTTGACTTGTTGATTTTGAACATAAAATCTTTAAAGGGTTATGAGTATGCAATGAAATGTGACAGGGTTGAATGATAGCTCATGAATATGGATTTGACCAATTATCCTTGCTATGGAAAATATTTGGACATGTGAAATTTTGGCGCATTTGCTGGGTTGATCCTTCGTATTGAATATGGTTAGTGTAATATGAACTGCTATGCATAATAATTAGAACTATGTTAAAAATGAATAGACACGGGAGCCACTACAACAAAAAAGGGTTTTTTTGGCGCATATTGCACGCTGTAAAAACCCTTCTACGACGTGCAACGTAATGTCATATTATGACCAGTCATAAAAAATCATTCACTTTCAACGGCATGCCATAGTACGCCGTTAAAAACTATTTAACAGCAAATCTTACGCGTCGTTTTTACTTTTTCTATGACTACTTTTGCACGCCGTTAATTGGTGGGACAAATAACAATGTTGATTGCGCGCCATAGAATATGTAATGCAACAACTTGCTCAGCCTGTCATAGATAAGTAGAACATACCACAGCATTCGTAGAATGCTGTGGAATATGTCATATAATGGCCTAATTTGCTTACCATAGAATGTGCATTATTATTATTATTATTATTTTAATTTAGCAGGTTCTATTTCGACCTGTTTTGTACAATCTAACAAACATTACAAACAAGCTTCACAAAATATCAATCAACCACCAAAATATTATTTCAAGCATAAAAAATAACCACATCCATAAATTATGAGCATTCAAAAATTGTTAATAAATTCCAAACATCCAAAAACTAATTGTAAGTTCAAAACCATCCAAAAGGACTATCCTTAAGTTCTAAATTATCCAAAAGTTATAAACCATTGAAAACTATATCATATATAAGTTTGTAAACAAAATCCAAAACTATTCAAAGATTATAGAAATCTATTCATCAAAGTCCTCAAAAACTAGCTATCACCATATCATCGTCACTGCTACTATTGGGCTCATACTCATCATCTGAACCATCTGTTAGGCAAATGCACCTCACATGTTACAATTCTGAGGATTTCAAGTTAAGAATAGTCAAGAATTCTAGCCAAAAAGATAAACAATATGAGATGTAAATTGATAGAAAGCACTTACCTTGACTGTGTGAACTCCTGTATAATAGCAACAGTTTCCCTTACAAGTTGAGTGACAGGAATTGGTTCCTACACATTACCATCATCAGATCACATTGCAAGTTGTAGTAGCTATAAAAGCTATAATATTTTACAACAAAAAAATACAGATAGCAGAATCTTGCGATTTCCCAAATGAATTGGCAGGGGTACTTCATGTATCCAAGGTCACATTGAGCAATATCTAAATAACATGAACCATTACTAAAAGTATACTTGTCCATTTGAGACCACAATGTTCAGCAATGGGTGGTGATACATATAAGTAATCTACAAGTCAACTAAAGAACAAACTACGGACAAAGAAATGAGCTATTCTTGATTCAATATTAGTTAACTTGAAGCTATTTAGAGCAGCTACAATTTCTACATTCTATAATGAAGTCCCAAACATTAACGAATCAGTATTGTGTTTTGACTAGGAGGGAAGATGAAAAAACAAAATCAGTATAGTAGAATAAATTACAAGACCCCAAATTTATCTTCTTTCCATTAACTTACTCAGGCATGCATGATTGGTATGCAAAAAGTCCTATCAACAGGGTCAACAACAATTCAACGTTTTGTATAATTCAAAAATTACCCAGGTCCAAAGAAACTTTGAAGTTAGTGATAGTATCAAACAGTTCTCAAATATAACTAAAAAATGGCATTCCTCAAAATCCCAATAAATAGGTTAAACATACCTGCACAATTCATCTTAAATTATAAATTCTTTAATAACCTATTTGCTGTCAATTATCATTATATATATATATATATATAACTATTGAGGTTTTAACAATGGTGGTCGTTTTTGTTATTTACATTTAATTAGTTCCCAACTATTCAACCATCACTTTAAACTCCTGTTTTTGTCATGATCAATTAGCTAAACAAAATGAAATCCCTTTGGAAAGTAGTATATGGTGAATGAAATTTTCTTATTTACTACCTCCTATATCTAGAATAGGCTAATACACAACTATAACACAACTACTTTTAATTCAATAAATCCCTTTAGAATTTAGATTGAGAGAGAGAGAGAGAGAGAGAGAGAGAGAGAGAGAATAGAATATCTTAATAATAATAATGATTTAGAGGCAAGCAATGAATTGGTATGAATAAATTTCTGCAAGAACTAAAAATTTTAGCAGCCAACCTAGCAGTCCATTTTGTCAGTACACCCACCATGTCCAGGAATATACTATGACCAAAATCCTGCAATAATTAAGGAAGAAAGCAATACTATGGATCCCATTTGGATATTGATATAAATTTGAGCAAAGAAATAGTGAACAAGATCCACCTTAATTTGAAAAGCTCTCTTGAAACCACTTGCCAAAAAGCCCCCAAAAAGTGCTATAATTGACGCAAATAAGCCCATGCACAAAGCATACCATTGAATAGGCAAAAGTACTAATGTCTCTTTCCAATGAAACTGCAAATTCAATGAAACAATAACATCAAAATAATCTCAAAAAATTTATGATAAATCAAAGATAAAATAATTTAAAACATTTATAAGAAACATTCAAAAGAAAATCACAATTCAAGGGAAATGTAGAATCCAAGGAATGATATACATCAAAAGCTAGTGGATCTGCACTCAGCTATGATCATATAATTTAAACAATGTCAAACTTCCATTATTAATTTACAACCAGTCGTGTAATGGAAATTTTAGATCATCCATGTAACATATTCTATTTCTCACAAAATAGCAAACATCCATGAACAAAATAAAATCAAGGTTTACTCAAGAAAAGTAAGAACTTTAATGAAAGAAAAGAAAAGATAGAGTATTTCATCTTACTTAGCATATACTCGAGCTTGAATTGCTTCCCATTTGTCCAGCTTCTAATACTAAAATCCCATCCTATAGAATCATCGACAATGAAAGTAACTGTGTGAATTGTTTCCAAGTAAAGTGAGAGGGAAACAAGGAGAGCAGTGGCAAGAACCATAGCTCTACTTGCATTGTATCTTCCCTGGTGATATGTTTAGCTACATCATCTTGGTTGGCCTCATCATCTTGTGCCATTTCTTCAGGATCAGAAAGTGACCTCCAAAAAACCATGGACCATCTTCAAGAACACTAGCACTATTAGAACTCGAGTCAAACAGTAAGAATATAAAACCATTATTAGTAGAAATTACCTCCCTCAGACCCTTTCCCATCCACAGATTAAATGCATAGGATTTCCCAAAAATAACATAAACTATCCTATAACCATATAATTTAACAATCAAGATAATGCATTGACAATATGGCAATTAAATTGTTAGACCTATCATAAAACATGCCTCTTCTTCCGTTCAACAATGAAAAAAAAAAAAAAAATAGCCTATACAAATATGCACGTCCATATTAAGTACAGAAACAAAAATCAAAATTTTAGAGTCTCAATCAACATATACCTGCAAAATCAATTAGAGAAGGGAATTGTAGACACCCCATTTTTGACCGACCTTTAGACTCAGATGTCATCGATTGAGCGCTCGGTGATTGCGCATGTTGTGCTCGTTCTGAGGTTTCGGAGTCTCGGCTGAGAGCCTTGCCTTCGGACTTCGGGACTCTTTTATGCTTTGCCTCGGTTTGCGAACCAGGTTCTTTTTTCTCTTCCTGAAGGGAGGGAGAGGTCTCGTAGACCATCTCTCAGTGGCCGTAGGCTACCTTTCGTGGTCGTAGACCACTGTTCCCATTTGGAGACCAGTTTTCGGTTTTCGGAGCCGCCGGCCTTGCGCCTTGGTTCGGGACCGCTTAACTTTCTCCTTTTGCTCCGGTTTTTGGCACACGCCTTGTTTCCTCTCTCTAGAGGGACACTGTGGCTTGGGAGACCACCTTTGTGGTCGCACGCCGCTTTCGATGCTTAACAGTCAGTTTTCGGGGCACCCAACTGCGCGTTTTGGCCCCTGAACCCTCGTTGTGCATCCATCTTGGTTCATTTTTGGCATGGACCCTATTTTCATTGTTTGGAAGGTGGTACAAGGGTGGGAGACCACCTTTTCTCCTTGGAGACCACTCTTCTCCCACCGGCCGATTTTCTTGTTAGGTAACTGTTCTCCCTCACTTTTGAGCCACAATTGCTGGTCTCCTACTACACCACTAGCTTGCATTCAGTTGGGAGGCCACCAATCAGGGATGTCGACCACCTTTTGGTAAGTTGAACCTTTTGAACTGGTTGGCCGACCAGGGGAAGTGGTCGGCCGACCACCTAAACTGGTCGGCCTACCTCCCTCAGTTCTGTCTCTGTGAGTTGTTCCCAGCTGTGCCAGTTGGAAGGCACAAAATGGATCCTCCATACACGTGTATGGAGGATCTTCAAACTTGTTTTTTAGCTTCTTGGAGAAGCTTTGGACCCTTCTGGCTATGAAGGAGGGCCTGCCCCTCCTTTGTTGAGGTTCAAAAAATTGCTCTAAGGCATACAATATATATCTCTCTCTATCTCTATACTTTGAGCCAAAAAGTGCCTAGTTCTTGCCCCTTTGCACACTACCTCTTAGCCTAACACCTCCAACACCAACCTAAGCTTCTTGGAGGGTCTTGAGAGGTCCTAAGGAGCTGCATTTTTGATCTATAAGCTGCTGGAGTTGCTGAGCTACAAGGGTAACACCCTATTCCCTCTTTTGAGCTTTGTTTTGTTCTATCTTTTAGCCATACTTGCAAGCATTTTTGAGCTTTGGTGTAAACTGAAAAAAGTCTTATTTTGAGGTCCTTAACATTTTTGTTTAAGATCATTTTTCTGTTGGGGGTCATCTACCCCCTTGCATGCTTCATTTCACCTTGTTTTGAGCCATGCATTAAGGCCTTTATTTTGAGCTTTGTTTGCCCTTTTGACCACTGAAATCTAGTGGGTTTTCAGTGGTTATTATGTGTTTTTAAGAGCCAAAGTCAGAGAGGGGTGACCCTCTCTCTCCCTGTTTTGATTTCTAGCATATTTGGCCTAACAAATGAGCCCTTATTTGCACGCTTCCAAGCCATGTTTCAGGCCATTTTTGGTGAGTTTTAGGACCTGCATAGGCTCTGTCCAGATCTTTTTTTTTTCCATATTGGATGTCCATCTTGTATGTGTAGAATAACCCTCTTCATAGCCTATCAAAGGAGCATGTCATTCTTGCATGCATTGACCATGTTTCAATGAGTTTTTGGGATTTATTTGGCATGTCATGCCTCTGACTTTTGCTGGTTTAGTGACCTCTTGAATGCTTCATATACTTGTAGTGTAAACCCTCTTCACTAGCTTGTATTGCATAATATTTTGGTCTTTGATTCTAGCACTTTTTGGCCATGCCTTAAACTGATTTTGTGCATGTTTTGGACTGCCTTAGCTCTATTTTTGGGCCTCATGGTCGAATGATGTTTGCTATGCATGGTTGTAGTTCAATACCCTTGCCTAGCTTTGAGTTTTGAAGCCTATGGCATGCTTATATTGAGGTGTTTCCATGTTTTGGCATCATTGTGAATCATATTTCAGAGCTTATATGTATGCCATATTCCCATGTTCTCCACTCTTTAAATGTGTTTGAGAGTTGTGCATGAATACCTCATTTTTGGACCATTGCATGAGCTTCATTTCTATGCATTTTGAGCCATCATTTTAGACCATTTTCCCACTGCCTTGGACCTGCATAGGGACTGTTTGGGGCTGGTTGGGTCATTTGAGCATTGCTTTGTGTACCTCTAGTGTAATGCGCTTAACTGGTTTCGATATCCGGGCCATCTAGCATGCATTGTGTGAGGTATTTACATGATTCGGGACCATCTTGCATGTCATTTCAGAGCTGGAAAATGTGTGATTGTATGCCATATTTCATCCCTTGCCATGCTTTGGTAGAATTGCATTTGGTGCCTTAGGTTTGGTCCCTTGCATTTGTGCATATTTGCATGTGTTTTTGTTGCCTAATTTCATCATGTTTGGCCACTGATTTGAGTGTGGCTGAGGCCCATTCATTTTAGTTTAAGTCCATCTTGCATTGTGTATGCCATGTCCATGTTGTCGCATGCTTGATCGTCGCATTGTGTATGCCTTGATTATGTCTTTGTGTATGTCCATCGTTATATGTGCGTTGTGTATGCCATATAGCGTCATGTGCATTGAGTATGCCATTCGTAGTTCATAGCATTGTGTATGCTAGTTGCACGTTTGTATGTCATTCCTTGCATGTTTGCATGTCTTAGTTGCATTTCGTTTAGGATTGCATGCTAATTGTTGCATTGTGTTTGCATTCCATGCCATTCTAGTTGCTGCATAGTGTTTGGAGTAGGGTTTAGTCCAAACATGGGAAACGAGGGACGTTTCATACTCAATGTAACGAAACGTACTTCGATTCCCGGTCGCCGACACTCTTGATTACCCATGATGGAGTTTAGGCCTTATTGTGTTCATTTGTGCATCCATTCCACATTAAGTCATGCAATTCGACTCCTCGGCCCTCATGCATCGAGATGTGTGATTGGTGGCACGAGGATCGAGGACTACACTCCCTAGAGCTTATGCAATGACGGGGAGAGTGGTCGTGCACACATATGTTGAAAATACTTTGCCATGCCCCTTCCTTGCTCTCTGTTGCAGCAAACCGGAAACCAATAGCAAAAACTGGTCGGTAGTATCCCTACAGCATGGTGGAATTTCAATCTTCTGGAGTTTTGTACAGTGTTCTGGGACCAGTTGCAAACAGAGGCAAATCGGGGCATCGCGATGGATTTTCCGGCAAGGCGACTCGAGCATGCATGCATTCCTTATCATTCAAGACCGAGCTGAGGCAGTCCATTTCGTATGTTTTGCATGCTAGCTTATTTATTTTAGTTAATTTGTTAATTAATTAGGGTTGTGTAATAATTAGCTGTAATTTGTTATTCATTCGGTTGTGTATTATTTATTCGGACCCTCCGAGGAGAGCAATGTTGTAATAAGTGTGTGTGTGTGTGATGTATGTCTTCCAACCCCACGTCTTTCTCCCTTTTATTTACCAGCTTATGATGGTTAGTTTTAGGGCACGTTTAAATTAGCATCCTTATGCTCGTATGTTTGCATCCATTCATCTGTTTTGCACGCACCGGGCTCGGCGCATCATGCTAACTGCATTGTATTTCAGTTCCAAGTTGAATACATGTATCGATTGTTGCATCTCATATGCCATCTTAGAATAGCCGAGCCTATCGTAGTTGCATTTTTGCATGTGTTGCATTAGGCATTCTTAGCATAATTAAGATTCATGCATGTTTTCTAATTAGCTTCTTTCTTTGGCTCGGAGTACTCGGTAAGTGTTTATGCTTTTGCATCCTTGCATGTGTGCGAGTGACGGCAATGAAAGCATGCTTACCATGAGGCTATGTGCTTACGTGATATAACTGCCCGAATGCCTGTGGATGAAGGTTGGGTTGCTTGAGTTGGAATAATTCGTCGAAACCCGTGTCTTAGCCTACTTGCGAGTAGCAAACTTCAATCCATTTTCAAAACAAACGGATATGCGATGCTTTGTTCCAACTTAGGCAATCCAGTCTATACTTGTATGCTGTGTGCATCACATAGTAATTCTAGGCTAATAACCGGAATAAGAGCACATAATGTTTTCAAAACTCGATATCATGGTTAATAGAGGCTGATCTTTGATCGGGCGAGCGGGGGTGCTCACGAAGTGACCTTCCCCAATCGTACCCAAGTTCCCGAGCCGAGGCAACTTTGGTGATGACGGACACATGGCCTTAAGCATGAGTCAGGGTTTCCTAAATTCCCCCAAAATAAAATATTTAGGTGGCGACTCTGTATCTGGCAAAGTAGTCCATGTTTGGCACTTCTTTCTAAAAATCATTTTTTCAAAACGAATTGCCGGATTTGGACTATTTGATGATTCATCGGTCTTGCATTGCACTCTGCGAGATTAGATACAGGACCGTGACATTGAGTCCTGAACTGTAGAAAGCCCAAATGAACAAAACGGGATTCTTCTCGGGATGTTCGGGGACGTCTATAGTTTCTGGCGACTCTGTTGGGGATTTAGAGAACTTGACTCGAACTCATGATATCTTGTTTTGACTACACTTATGTGTTTCTTTGCATTGCATTTTGCATTGGTGCGCCTTGGACACCGTGTTTGCCGTCTACTATTCCTGAACGGTTTGCCGGAGGCTGGCTTTGAGAAGCAGAGGCTGACCGGTTACGGGCTCTACCACGATGGGAACACAAACCCCGATTTTTATCGGGGCACCCTTTTTGACCATTCGACCTAGTGCATATTCGGAATCCATAGTGACCATTCCAAGCTAGGACAGGTTGCTTACCCGATTATAGGTTGTTTGGAACTGCTGCGTGCATAGTGAAACCCTAGCTCCTGACAAAATAGGATAGGGAAACCTTACCCCAACATAGGGGTGTTTTGGCTCTCACTTGTTTGCTATGTGCTTTTAGAGTGTGTCTCTACAGGAATGCATGTATCAGTTTACAAGTTTGGGTATCAGGCCTGCGGGCACCAGTTCAGTATTTTGGGAATCAGTTATCTGCGGGTATCAGACTCAGTTTTGGGGGCAGTGATTTGAGAACAATGATCAGTGTTTGAGAACAGTCTATTCAGCTTATCAACTGTGTGTTGTGATGCCCAACTATGTTATGTGTCTATTTACACTGTTATGTTGTCCGTTTGTCTGGCTGTTTATTTCCTTATTATTGCTTTATTTATCTTTTTGCCAGGTAGTTTAGCACAATTGCTTCAGACCAAGCAGATATTCCCCAAGCACTCTGGACCAGAGGTCGCCGACTCAATTGATCTGAGGATCTGGCCGATGGACAACCAGTGTTTTATTCCTTACCCCCGGTTATCAGACGGAGGTCGCGAAGACGCAATGTATCCGAGCAGAGGTTGCCAGAACAATGGTCTACCCCGTCAGTGGACAGTCAGGCTGAGACTTCAGTTTTTACCACAGAGATAGATATACCAGTCAGTCAGCTGGAACAGCAGAACATGGCAGGGATGGAGGAAATGATGCGTCAACTCCAAGAAAGTATGAAAGTCATGCAGGAGGACGCTGTTCGTCGAGATGAATTTGCCAAACAACAGGCCGAGGTCATGGCTCAGCAGGCAGAGTTGATCGCCAGGCTACAACAACAAACCGGAGCATCTACTTCACACTAGGCTCCTCTCCCACCAAGGGTCCCACTACTCGGGGAGACACCAAATGTCCAGAATATCCAGGAGGATATAGACATCCCAACAGGGCTGGCTCCACCCTCGATTCTACCCCAACTGTCCAAGGCACCTACGCCTATCAATCAACCGGACTCTCCCTTTGAGTTTGAGGTGCACCCTACAGCATTGAAGTTGAGCAAGCTTGAAAAGTTGTTCAAGAAATCCCAAGGGGTAAAGTCCATCCCAAACATTGAGGACGGGTATACCGACGCGGCGGTGACGCTGCCAGATCGGTTCAAGATGCCACAAATCGACCGCTTTGACGGGTCCGGGGATCCCATGGTGCATCTACGTTTGTTTTCGGACATACTAAGGCCGATGGGCCTCACCAGACTACAGAAGCTTTCATTGTTTGGCCGGACCCTGTCGGGTGTGGCGGCCATCTGGTACGCAAAATTGGAAGATGACGTCAAGCGGAACTGGGATGAGATGGCTGAGGCTTTCATTGCACAGTACTCCTATAATACGCAAATCGAGATTACAACCTTGATCTTGAGACAACAAGATAAGAGCCTAAGGAGAGTTTTTCTGAATTCGTAACCCGCTGAAGTGCCAAGGCCTCAATGATGACCATAAGGCCGACGGATAAGGATCAAATACGGATGGTTGTGCGCAACCTCCAACCCAAACTAATGCAGAAAATGATCGTGCTCCCCTTCCCTACCTTTTCAGATCTGCATGAGATGGGAGTACAGATCGAGGATGCCTTGAAGCAGGGCTTGATTGACAATGACAAAGAGCAACCCAGGAGAACCTTCAACCGAAACAACAATGTAAGCACAAGCAGTGCTGCAACTGCTAGAGCTTCGGAAGTAAGCATGGTCACCACCACCCCTCCAAGAACCCTGGTAGCTACACCATTCTCCGGTGCATCCGGAAGTAACACACAAACAACCAAATACCAACCTCGAGGCCAAAGAACCTTTACTCCATTATATATGCCCCTGTCCAAAGCTCTGGGGGTATTAATCAGGAAAGGGCACTTGAAGCCCCTAGAGCCGAGGCCATTGCCAAATCCACTTCCTCCCTCCCATAACCCAGCCAAATACTGCGTATATCACCAACAACATGGTCATGACACCGACCAGTGTTTTAGATTGCGTCATGAGATTCAAGATCTCATTGACAAACAGGTGATTATGCCTCCAGAGAAACCCAATGTCACAACCAACCCTCTCCCTCCACACAACCAAGCTCTACCTCCCAAACGCATCAACTTTATCTAGACTGGGGTCGTGTCTTACGATCCTAGCATCTATAGCACTTCTTCTCACCTACCTAAACCGGACGTGTTCATTCCCGATAGCACTGACTTATGCATGTTGGACATCTCCTGAACCCAACCTGAACCAATGGTGGTGACTGTTGAAGACAGAACAGGGATGACTTCGGAGGAGAATGGGATTATTGAGTCAGAGTCTGAGGAAGTTGTGTGCTTTGCTGAGGAGGTATACAATCCGAATGGCTATATTGCATCAGTGGGCCAGGCTAGGCCAAACTTTGAATTGCTAGCAGGGGCAGAGATTTGTGTAATACGGGGGGACGAATTTGATTAGAGGCATGATGACTTAGCAACTCTGGAAGGGGACTTCACTAACCTCCAATTTTTCAACAAACAAGATCCAGGAGACATGGTAGTCAACTAGTTTGATTTTGAGGAATCAGCAGAAGTTACCGGGTGGCTTGATGACCAACCAGACGTTGTTGAAGAATCTCAATCGGAACAGGGTCTTAACCAGAACAGGGCCCGTCAGGGGCAAGTACATCAGTTGTGGCCGGAAGGGCCGGAGATCAGAATACATCCCCAAAGAGCGCCGGTGCTAAGAATTTCGCTCGGGACTTGGGCATTGTGAATACAGGAAATGTTGAGCAGGCTGTGTTGAAGCAGTTAGAACAAGAAGGGATCGAAGATTCCGAAAGAGCCAGAAAGGCTAAAGCTCCTGTGGGGGTTGAAAGTGCTGTGTGCACAAGAACAGAATGTACTGCGAGTACAGGAACGCACGGTGCTGCGAGCACAGAGATTTTTGTAATGGAGCCGGACAGGTGTCTATTGGCTGCCGATGGAATGTGGTGGGAAGACGATGATCTATGTCTTGCCCACACGGATGAGGATTGGGGGAGCAATCAACCTGATGATACCCGGTACATCGGCGAAGTCTATCATATGACCAAGAGCGGGCGGTATTTCAAGCCCCCGCATCTAGATCAACCAGAAGCGTCCGGGAAGGACAAGGAGGCGGAGAAACAGAAAGAGAAGCAACTCGAAGAAGAGGCTGTGTTGAAACAGTTGAAAAAGATACAAGCAGACATCTCCATCTGGGGACTGCTTATGGCTTCTCGAGTACATAGACAGGCCGTCCTTTCAGCCATGGACAAGGCCAAACTCACGATAGACACCACGCCGGAGCAGCTAGTTGGATTGGTTTTTCCAGGAGGAGGTTCCCTGACGTTGACCTTTTCTGACAAAGAACTACCGCCTGAGGGCGTAAATCACAGCAAACCTCTCTACATCTCTGTGGAATGTAGAGGCAAGTGGGTACCGGTGGTTCTTGTCGACACGGGATACGCCATTAATGTGTGCCCGTCAAGGATGACATATGCAATCGGGTTGAAGCCAGCGGACTTCGTGCCAACTGCCCAGGTGATTCGGGCATATGATAACACAAGCAGGGAGGTGATGGGGATTGTCAAAATTCAGACCCAGGTTGGTCCAGGACAACACGAGATCGATTTCCATGTCTTGGACGTTCCCACAACCTTTAACCTACTTTTGGGGCGACCGTGGTTGCACCAGGTAAAAGCAGTTTCTTCCACCTTGCACCAGATGTTGAAATACCCTCACGGGAAGGGGGTAGCTATAGTTTTTGGAAATTCATCAATCCATCCGCCGCCGGAGGTGTCTACACCAGTCTTGGAAATCGAGCACGGCACGGAGGATGTGTTCTTATCGGGGTTTACTCTGGCTGAGGCTCGAGTCGTGCAAAACATCTTGGCTGTTGATGAGGGGGTGTATGTCAGCGCACAATCAATATACCTCATGAACAAGCTTCAACACATCCCCGGGATGGGATTGGGAAAGAGTGGCCGGAAAGGCATCACAGTATTGGCTGAAGTGCCGCACAACCCACATACCTTTGGCTTAGGTTATCAGCCCACCAAAGAGGACTGGGTGAGGAAAGGCAAGGAAATCGCTGGGGGAGCTAGAGCAAAGCAGGCAGGGAAGCCATATAAGTTAATGCACCGACCCATTCAGGGTACCCTAAACGGACGCTTCGTCCGGGAGGGGGAGGATTTTCCATTCTGCGGCTTCCCAGAGCCATGGTTGAATGCGGAGAGGAAGGGCATGCCAGGTTTTGAGATCTTCTTCGACCTGCAGTTATCCGGGGATGATGTTGCCGAGGAGCAGACAGACCCATCAGCTGAGGTTGAGTAGTGTAAAAATGTGGATTCCGAGAGCGCTGAAATTGAAATGGGGGTAACACTGGCTTGTCTACTTGCAGATCCTCCGATTGTACAGAAGTGCTTGGGGGATAACTTCTTGGTGTCCATGATTGGGAATGAAACGACTGCGAGCCTACCTGCAAGTATTTTGGATGCATCCATCTCATCCTCTCTCATCTGCCAGTACGATGAGGGATTTTTGTCAAGCAGCACCGGGTCAAGTAGTGAGCCAGAGTCTGATTCCACCGAGTCTAGTGAGCCGGAATCAGGTTCCAGCTCATATGAGTCTGAGTCCGGTATTCCTAGGGGTGATAACCCGGATGCCACAGTCTTGTCTATGTCGTCTTTTTCTTTCTCTTTTGAGTCTGTTGTAACAGAAGAATCAGACGATTTGGAAATGCTTAATGAGAATGGAATGGATGTGGTTTCTGAGTACTTTTCTGTGCCCTTGATTTATTGTATTAATCAGGACTTTCAAAATTTTGATGAAAACGACGGGAAAGAAATTCCTCCGATTTTGCAACGCTTAATTGATCAAGTGCAGGAAAGATTTGTTAAACCTTTAGTTGATGAAATCACTACTGTTAATGTTGGTACTGAGGAGGACCTGCGGTTGGCCCAGATCGGGTCCACGTTGTCTTCGGAGGAACGCGAGCGCTTAGTTGCTTTATTAAAAGATTTCAAAGATATTTTCGCGTGGTCTTACAAAGACATGCCTGGAATCGATCCTGAGATTGTACAGCACCGGATCCCTCTTGACCCAGAGGCCCGACCCGTTAAACAGAAACTTAGAAGGATCCGCCCGGACTGGGCCCTCAAGATTAAAGAAGAGGTCACCAAGCAAATTGACGCAGGGTTCCTGCTGGTATCTGAATACCCAACTTGGTTGGCCAACATTGTTCCGGTGCCGAAGAAGGATGGCAGGATTTGGGTATGCGTGGATTTCAGGGATTTGAATAGAGCCAGTTCGAAAGACGATTTTCCCTTGCCACATATTGATGAGTTGGTGGACTTCACAGCGGGGCATGCTTTGCTTTCGTTCATGGATGGATTCTCGGGCTATAATCAGATAGTGATGGCACTTGAAGACCGGGAGAAGATTGCTTTCACCACCCCGTGGGGGACTTAATGTTACAGGGTGATGCCATTCGGGTTGAAGAACGCTGGAGCTACATATCAACGGGCCGCGACCACAATATTGCACGACATGATCCACAAGAGGTTGAGGTGTATGTGGACCACATGATTGTCAAGTCCAAAGAAAGAGAGGGCCACTACACCGCCTTGCAAAAGTTCTTCCAAAGGATCAGAGAATTTCGGTTGCGGCTGAATCCTCAGAAGTGTACGTTCGGTGTTACAGCAGGGAAAATGTTGGGGTTTCTGATTACACAGAGAGGTATCGAAGTCGACCCTTCCAAAATTAAGGCCATCTTAGAAATGCCACCACCAAGGACTGAAAAGGAGGTGCCAAGCTTCTGGGTAAAGTGCAATTCATAAGGCGGTTTATCTCAAAATTAACCTTGACTTGTGAACCACTTTTTGGTCTCATGAAGAAAGGAAAGAAGTTCCAATAGGACGGCCGATGGCAAGCTGCTTTTGAACAGATCAAGGAATACTTACAGAACCCACCCGTGTTGTCACCGCCCGAGCTGGAGAAACCGTTGATTTTGTATCTTTCAGTAACTGAGACTTCAATGGGCTGCATGCCCGCACAAGTGTCTGAGGACAAGGTGGAGAGGGCTATCTACTATCTGAGCAAGAAGATGCTGGAGTATGAAACTCGCTACACACCGTTGGAAAAGGCTTGCTTAGCCTTGGTATGGGCTACTAGGAAGCTGCGGCACTACCTGTTAGCTCACTCTGTAATGTTGGTTTCAAGATTAGATCCCATCAAATATCTCTTCGAGAAACCGGCACTTACGGGTAGGCTAGCTCGTTGGTTGCTGTTGCTTTCTGAATTCGATTTGAAATATATGACGCGCAAGTCAGTCAAGGGAAGAGCGATAGCAGAGTTCTTAGCCGATCATCCAGTGGGAGGAGGTGAAGCAGTTGAGTACTTATTCCCAGATGAGGCCATTTTTCATATCGAAGACGAAACTTGGATGATGTACTTTGACGGAGCGTCAAATCAATACGGGTATGGGATAGGAGTGTTGCTAATAGCACCCGACAATTCCTGTATCCCTCTAGCCTTCAAACTCCGGTTCAAAGTCTCAAACAACGAAGCAGAATATGAAGCATGCATTGCTGGTTTAGAAGCAGCCCTGAAACTAGGGGCAAAACGGTTGGACGTCATTGGGGACTCAAACCTTGTTGTATCTCAAGCGAAAGGAGATTGGAAAGTCAAAGAAGAAAAGATGATAATATATCACCAGACCTTGGACTTGTTAATTCCTCGGTTTGAGAAACTAAACTTTGCTCATCTGTTAAGAGAGAACAACAGGTTCGCAGATTCACTAGCAACTCTATCTTCCATGATAGACATCCCTTTCAAAGTCCGGATGCGTCCGATCATCATTGACCAAAAATTTACGCTAGCCTACGAGTCGATTGCTGCTATAGATGAGGTTCAAGATGAGAACCCCTGGTACCACGATATCTAGAATTTCTTGGAAAAAGAGGTGTATCCATCAGGGGCAAATGCCAAGGATAAAAGGGCAATCAGAAGAATGGCCGTTCAGTTCATCATCTGCGGGGGTAAATTGTACAAGAGAGGTCATCTGGGAATGCATAAGTTGTGCGTTGATGCCAAAAAATCGAAGCGCTTAAAGGAGGCCATCCATGGAGGAGAGTGCGGAGCGCATATGAATGGGGTAATGTTAGCTCGGAAGATCCTCAGACAGGGTTACTACTGGTCCACCATGGATATGATACCCCTGTTCCGTAATATGTTAATTGGTCCTTAATATAAGTATGATTATGTGTTTATTATGATTTTGTGTGCCATTATGTGAAAATATGTGGTTTTGAATTTCTATCTGTACACCGTAGGAATATCTGTTTGATTACCTACTTTGAGAATTAAATTGAAGGCCCTATCGGCCACAGAAACCAAAATTGATTGCGCCATTGTGATTGGCATAATTTTTAGAGCCTACGGTGAAGTTTAATTGAAAATTTGATTTGGACCAGATTAAGTTGATTAAAATGGCAAATTAGTGCCCAACTATTTCTTATTATTAAATTGTGGCTAGTGGGAATTTATGTAAAAAGGCACTATACACTCAATTTCCTTTCTTTATCTTCACTTGGGCTGATCAACTCTCTAGAAAGAAAGAAGGCCGGCTATTAGAGAGAGCAAGGGAAAGACTTGTGCAATTTTTGGCTCTAGCTTGGGGATTTGAAGATTTAACTCAAGAATTGGCTAGAGTTTGGGGGTTTGAAGCTCCTAGGTAGGTGAATTCATGAATTTGAGTTATCATCTTGTGAATTCAAGTTTGATTAATGGCCAAGAACATGGATTAGTTTGATTATAAGGAAATTGAGTTATATATGTTGAATTTAAAGTCTTAGAACACATGCATGTAAGAAATTGCCATGAATCTCCATGTTTGAGCACAATGTGTATGATTTATGTTGAATCTTGTTTAGAAACCATGTATTTGAACCCCTCTTCCCCAATTAAGTTGATATGAATGAATATTTCTCACATGCATGAGTAGATCATGGAGGTATGAGCTTTGCATGTTTGAATTTAATGTATTGGTGATGAGGTTGGATTAATTTGAGGCATGCATGTGTTTGATTTATGAAATTGAGCTTCAAAATGTTGTAATTTGGTGTTGGTGTCATGTTAGAACATGTTTATGTGAAATTTGAGCCATGGCATGCAAGAAATGTTGGTTAGAATGTTGAATTCGAGCTCAAGAACCATTCTGGAAAACCCAGAATTTTTGATGTCCGCTCGAGCGGGGAAATTGCCGCTCGAGCGGGGATTTTGAGCTCCCAATATTTTCTTGCAGGCATGGAGACCGCTCGAGCTGGGAAGTTCACGCTCGAGCGGGGAGCTATGTAAGATGAACTTCCGCTCGAGCGTCCGAGGTCACGCTCGAGCGTAAAAATGAGGCATCCAGCACTTTTTGCAGACATGACGTCCGTTCGAGCGGGGTAATTTCACGCTCGAGCGGGGAGCCATGTAGAGAGGCCTTCCGCTCGAGCATTAGACTTCAAGCTCGAGCGTAATTTTGATGCTTCTAGTACTTTTACAGGCCTCAAGGGTCCGCTCTAGCGGGGAAGTCCACACTCGAGCGGGGACCCTGTTTTCTGAAATTTTGAAAATGCATTCTGAGTTCCGTTTTCCATTCTCTTTCACTTCTAAGTACTCTTAGGCATACATTGAGCATTGTAATTAAGTTAAAGAGATAAGAATGAAGCCTAAGGAGGAAAATGTGAATTTAGAATGGATCGAATTGTTAGTGACCCTTTTGTGTTCATGGAATGTGTAGGGTCGAGCTCAAGGGCAAACCAACCAACCGATCATTGTGAGTAATATCGATATTTGAAACTTGTCATCTGTCCAATTGCTTATTTCCTTATAAGCCTTTTGAGTTTGCTAGTTTGAATTATGGACAAATGTTTGATATGACATGAATGAATAGGTCAGAGGCCGTTTTGTTAAGAATGAATGGGCCACAGGCCATTTTGACAAGAATGAACGGTCCGAAGGCCGTTTTGATAAGAATGAATGGACCAGAGGCTGTTTTGACATGAATGAATGGGCCGAAGGCCGTTTTGACAGAAGTGAATGGGCCGAAGGCCGTTTCGACATGAATGGATGGGCCGAAGGCCGTTTTGACATAAATATGAATGGGCCAAAGGCCGCTTCGACATGAATCAAAGGGCCGAAGGCCGTTTTGATAAGAACGAATGGGCCAGAGGCCGTTTTGTTATGGAAAGATAAATGGGCCAAAGGCCAGTACGTTTGGAACCACAATCACTTAAATCAAATTGCGTATATATGTTAAAGAGAAATATGAATTGGGCCCGAGGCCGTTTGAAGCATGTTGTTCTACATATTGTTTGTATAACTTCTGTATTTGATATTATTCACTGGGCTATCGCTCACGTTCATTCATGTGTTTGTAGGTGAGCCAATAGAGGTCCAAACCCAGCCCCAGTGAAGTCCTTGTGGAACAACAAAGGTTTTTGGAGAGTCAGCCCTTGTGTCTCACGCACGAGACCCGTCTTCGCCCTTTTGTTATGTATTTATATTTTGTTATGTTGGCGAGGACTTTGCATATGTCTGTATATAGTTTTCATGGGTTAACTTACTTTTGGATGATCCTGTTTGTACAAGACTTATGCTGCTGTATTTCTGTTGTGAGTTATAAATGTATATATGTTTGGTTGCTTAGATGTGCCATGTAAGCACAGCTCTATGGACAAAGTTTGAACTGCTTCCGTTTGGCCCCCATTAACTCTGTTAAAATACATCTGTTTTGGTTCGAGGCCGTAGGTAATCTCATGATTACTGGCCGGCTATGTCCTTAACCCACGGGGGCGGGTTCGGGTTATGACAGAGTGGTATCAGAGCACGAGTTAATAACTCACACACTTGTCCAAATGAGCAATAAGCATCTAGAAAAGATCTAGGATGCATTCATGTGATAAGTTTGAATTTGCAAGCATCATCAAGAATATGCTTAAATGTTTTGATATGAGCAATTTGGTGGTTAATGTTAATACTTTGTTTTACTGTTTTTGTTTGGGTTTGAGGTTCCTCTAGTTGGTTTCTCACCAACTGTTGTGCCTCTGTTTTGCTGATTTTGGGCTAGCTTTTTGAAGCCAATTTTGTCTGGTTTCATTTAGCCATGCTGGGAGCTTCCTCTGTATTTCTGTTTTATATCTATGTACTTCCTTTTTTTGCTGATCAAAAAAAAAAAGTTGTGATTTACTTGCATTGCAAACTATTTGGCTACATATGCTTTCTAGTGTATGCATATTTGTGGGATTTTGTATAAAGTATAATGCAAGTTTGATCAGATGGTGAGAACAAGAGGTGATGAGTTAGAAGAGTCCTCTACTGCCAGAATAGACCAAATGGAAAGACTGATACAGGAAATGGCAGAAGCTTTGAGACAGCAGCAAGAGTGGCAACAACAGTGGCAGCAACCACATCTGCCACCCCCACCTCCGGCACCACTTGTGCCAGATAATCATAATGATGATCGGATAATAGCTCTCACCAAAGAGTTCAAGAAAATGAAACCACCACAGTTCCACGGGGGATTAGATCCATTGAAAGCCAAAGCATGGGTCCTCGGCATTGAGAAACTGTTTGCAGTGTTCCCCTGTTCAGAGACACAGAAAGTGCTTCTGGCCACCTTTATGCTAGAAGACGAGGCAAGAAGATGGTGGATGTTAATGCGAGAAAATCATAAGGATGTTGACTGGGTTTTATTTCTAGAAATCTTCTCTGACAAGTACTTCCCGCAGTGTGTTCGGGATAGGAAAGTAGCTGAGTTCATGGAACTAAAGCAAGAAAGTATGACTGTAGCTGAGTATAATGCCAAATTCACTGAATTGGCCAGGTTTGCACCACACGTGATTGACACAGACTATAAGAAGGCGAGGCATTTTGAAGGTGGGCTTCGAAGTGACATCCTAGAAAGAGTGAATGTCTTGAAGCTAGAAACATACATTGGGGTGCTAGATAGGGCCATCATCTCAGCGGCTAACATAGCTAAACAAGCTAAGCCAACAACATAGTGGAAAGACAACAAAAGGCAAGGTTTTTTTTCAAAGAGGAAATTTCTGAAAAAGCAAAACACGAGCTCCTCAAATACTTCAAATTCTTCCTGAGACACAGCTCCCATGTGCAATATTTGTAGTAAAAGGCACCGTGGAGTTTGTTACCATGGATCAGGAGCCTGTTTCAAATGTGGGAAACAAGGGCATATAGCCCGAGATTGTAATCAGAATGGTGGAAAGGTAGCTACTAGTTCCACTGCATCGATCCCAAAGCCGGGAAACACTTTGAGAACCGCTACTACCGGGGATACCGTGAGACAGGGAAGAGTTTTCGCGCTTGTTCCGGGTGATACACGGAATGCCAATGCAGTTGTCTCAGGTACTATTTCAATATGTAATCAGGATGCTTTTGTATTAATTGATTCCGGATCCATACACTCTTTTGTGACATATGCATTTTCATCTAGACTGAATAGACCATTAGAATTACTGCCATATCTGCTATGTGTGTCTGCTCCATCTAAGGAATCTGTGTTATGTGAATCTATATACCGGTTTTGTGAGATGCGTGTTGAGGATGCTACCCTATATGTAGATTTATTGCCCTTGAATTTTAGACATTTTGATGTAATTTTGGGCATGGATTGGTTGACCAAATATTGTGCCACCATTGATTGTGTGACAAAACGGGTCGTATTTAAACCACCAGAACAGAAAGAGATCGTGTTTGTGGGTAATGGGGTAGTGCCTCCACCCTATTTCATATCTACAATGAAAGCATGTAAACTGATCAGGAAAGGGTGCCAGGGTTATTTGTGCTATGTGTTGATTGAACAAACTGTGAATGTTGAATTGAATGATATCCCTATTGTTAGAGAATTTCTGGATGTGTTTCCAAATGAATTGCCAGGGGAATTGGTGGACAGGGAGATAGAGTTTACAATCGAGACTACGCCAGGCACCCAACCTATTTCTAAAGCTCCCTACAGAATGGCTACTGCCGAAATGAAAGAATTGAAAGAACAGTTGCAAGACCTGCTTAACAAGGGGTTTATTCGACCTAGCACTTCGCCATAGGGTGCACTAGTGTTGTTTGTGAAAAAGAAGGATGGAACCCTACGCTTGTGCATCGATTATCGGGAATTGAACAAGGTAACAATAAAGAGCAAATATCCCCTACCCTGTATTGATGACTTATTTGACCAGTTGCAGGGATCACAGGTGTTCTCTAAGATTGATTTGAGTTCCGAGTATCATCAGCTAAAAGTTAAGGCAGAGGATGTTGAGAAAACCGCATTCAGAATGAGGTACGGACATTTTGAGTTTCTTGTTATGCCACTTGGAGTGACTAATGCTCCGGCAACATTTATGGACTTAATGAACCGAATTTTTAAAACCTACCTTGATGAATTTGTTGTGGTTTTTATCGATGACATTTTGATATATTCTAAAGATAGACTTGAACATGAACATCATTTGAGAACTGTCCTACAGATACTTCGAGAAAGGAAATTATTTGCTAAGCTAAAGAAATGTGAGTTTTGGTTGGATGAAATTGTTTTCTTAGGGCATGTAATCAACAAGGAAGGAAATTCAGTGGACCCACAGAAAATAGAGGCGATTGTGAATTGGCCTACGCCGACAAATGTAACAGAAGTTCGCAGTTTCATGGGCTTAGCTGGGTACTACAGGAGGTTTGTGAAGGACTTTTCGAAATTAGCTGCGCCTCTTACCCAACTGACGCGCAAGGGGCAACCTTTTGAGTGGATCAACGAAAGAGAATTAGCCTTTCCTGAATTGAAAATGAGATTGACCACTGCTCCGATTTTGACACTACCTTCAGGTACGGAAAATTTTGTAATTTTCAGTGATGCGTCATATAAAGGTTTGGGTTGTGTGTTAATGCAGAATGGAAAGGTTATTGCTTACGTCTCCCGACAATTGAGGCCACACGAGAAGAACTATCCAACACATGACCTAGAATTGGCCGCAGTTGTTTTTGCTTTGAAGATCTGGCGGCATTATCTGTATGGAGCAAAGTGTGAAGTCTACACGGATCACAAAAGTCTGAAATACTTCTTCACCCAAAAAGAGCTGAATATGCGACAAAGGAGATGGCTTGAACTGATAAAAGACTATGATCTTGAGATTCAGTATCACCCCGGGAAAGCTAACACAGTTGCTGACGCCTTGAGCAGAAAATCAATGGGGAGTATGGCTTGGTTGCTTACTGAACAGACAAAGATCTTGCAAGATTTTGAGAAGTCTGAAATTGAAGTGGTGATGTGTGAACAGGGCGGATTGATTCAAACAGAAACAGAAAGATGATGAATTCCTCAAGAAAGTGATTGATGAATTTGAGACAAGTCCGAAAGCAGAGTTTGGCATTGAAAATGAAGTGTTGAAATTTCGGAACAGAATGTGTGTCCCAGACATTCCGGAACAAAAGAAGAGGGTTTTAGATGAAGCCTACAGATCCGTATTTGCTATGCATCCGGGTAACAATAAAATGTATCGGGATTTGAAACAGACCTATTGGTGGCCTAAAATGAAGAAAGAGATTGCAGAATATGTGTCCAAATGTCTTCAGTGTCAGCAAGTCAAAGCTGAACATCAGAAACCAGGCGGTCTACTTCAACCTCTCCCTATTCTTGAATGGAAGTGGGAGCATGTGACTATGGATTTCGTTGTTGGCCTACCTCGGACTTCTTGAGGTATGGATTCTATTTGGGTTGTGGTTGATAGACTGACTAAATCTGTACATTTTCTGCTTGTCAAAACCACATTTAATGCTTATAGATTGGCTACCATTTATGTTGATGAGATTGTCCGTTTACACGGAGTTCCGGTATCTATTGTGTCGGATAGAGATCCGAAATTTGTATCTAGATTGTAGAAGAGTTTGTAGGAAGCTATGGGGACAGAACTAAGATTCAGTACTGTATTCCACCCACAGATAGATGGGCAATCAGAACGAACAATACAGACTTTGGAGGATATGCTTCGGATGTGTGCTTTGGATTTTCAGGGGAGTTTGGAAGATTATTTGCCACTTGCAGAATTTGCATACAATAACAGCTTCCACTCCAGCATCGGAATGGCACCATATGAGGCTTTGTACGGTATGAGGTGTAGATCACCTATTTGTTGGACAGAAGTCGGGGATAGAGCTTTACTTGGGCCTGAAATTGTGCAAGACACTTATGAGAAAATCAAGATCATTCGGCAAAGGCTCAAAACAGCTCAGGACCGACAAAAGAACTATGCAGATGTTTGGAGAAGACCTCTTGAGTATGAGGTTGGTGACCATGTGTTCATTCGTGTGTCCCCAATGAAAGGCCAAGTCAGGTTTGGAAAAAAGAGCAAGTTGTCTCCCCGTTACATCGGGCCGTTTCAGATTTTGGAAAGGCTTGGTCCAGTTGCCTATAGAGTTGCCTTGCCACCAGAATTTGCGCAAATCCATAATGTGTTTCATGTGTCGATGTTGAGGGGTTACCTTCGAGACCCGTTCCATGTGATTGATTATCACCGGGTAGCTATTGATGAAAATATGGAATACGCCGAATGGCCGGAACGAATTGTTGACCGGCAAGTGAAACAACTGAGAAGCAAGTCCATCCCAATGGTGAAAGTGGAATGGAAAGAACACTATGGGACGAATGCTACATGGGAAAAAGAGGAGGAAATGCGACTACGCTATCCACATTTGTTTCCCGACGAAGGTAAATTAAGTTTGGAGGACCAAACTTCCTAAAGGGGGGAAGACTGTGATACCCATGTTCCGTAATATGTTAATTGGTCCTTAATATAAGTATGATTATGTGTTTAATATGATTTTGTGTGCCATTATGTGAAAATATGTGGTTTTGAATTTCTATCTGTACACCGTAGGAATATCTGTTTGATTACCTACTTTGAGAATTAAATTGAAGGCCATATCGGCCACAGAAACCAAAATTGATTGCGCCATTGTGATTGGCATAATTTTTAGAGCCTACGGTGAAGTTTAATTGCAAAATTGATTCGGACCAGATTAAGTTGATTAAAATGGCAAATTAGTGCCCAACTATTTCTTATTATTAAATTGTGGCTAGTGGGAATTTATGTAAAAAGGCACTATACACTCAATTTCCTTCTTTTATCTTCACTTGGGCTGATCAACTCTCTAGCAAGAGAGAAGGCCGGCTATTAGAGAGAGCAAGGGAGAGACTTGTGCAATTTTTGGCTCTAGCTTGGGGATTTGAAGATTTAACTCAAGAATTGGCTAGAGTTTGGGGGTTTGAAGCTCCTAGGTAGGTGAATTCATGAATTTGAGTTATCATCTTGTGAATTCAAGTTTGATTAATGGCCAAGAACATGGATTAGTTTGATTATAAGGAAATTGAGTTATATATGTTGAATTTAAAGTCTTAGAACACATGCATGTAAGAAATTGCCATGAATCTCCATGTTTGAGCACAATGTGTATGATTTATGTTGAATCTTGTTTAGAAACCATGTATTTGAACCCCTCTTCCCCAATTAAGTTGATATGAATGAATATTTCTCACATGCAAGAGTAGATCATGGAGGTATGAGCTTTGCATGTTTGAATTTAATGTATTGGTGATGAGGTTGGATTAATTTGAGGCATGCATGTGTTTGATTTATGAAATTGAGCTTCAAAATGTTGTAATTGGTGGTGTCATGTTAGAACATGTTTATGTGAAATTTGAGCCATGGCATGCAAGAAATGTTGGTTAGAATGTTGAATTCGAGCTCAAGAACCATTCTGGAAAACCCAGAATTTTTGATGTCCGCTCGAGTGGGGAAATTGCCGCTCGAGCGGGGATTTCGAGCTTCCAGTATTTTCTTGCAGGCATGGAGTTCGCTCGAGCTGGGAAGTTCACGCTCGAGCGGGGAGCTATGTAAGATGAACTTTCGCTCGAGCGTCCGAGTTCACGCTCGAGCGTAAAAATGAGGCATCCAACACTTTTTGCAGACATGACGTCCGCTCGAGCGGGGTAATTTCACGCTCGAGCGGGGAGCCATGTAGAGAGGCCTTCCGCTCGAGCATTAGACTTCAAGCTCGAGCGTAATTTTGATGCTCCTAGTACTTTTGCAGGCCTCAAGGGTCCGCTCGAGCAGGGAAGTCCACGCTCGCGGGGACCCTGTTTTCTGAAATTTTGAAAATGTATTCTGAGTTCCGTTTTCCGTTCTCTTTCACTTCTAAGTACTCTTAGGCATACATTGAGCATTGTAATTAAGTTAAAGAGGTAAGAATGAAGCCTAAGGAGGAAAATGTGAATTTAGAATGGATCGAATTGTTAGTGACCCTTTTGTGTTCATGGAATGTGTAGGGTCGAGCTCAAGGGCAAACCAACCAACCGATCACTGTGAGTAATATCGATATTTGAAACTTGTCATTCGTCCAATTGCTTATTTCCTTATAATCCTTTTGAGTTTGCCAGTTTGAATTATGGACAAATGTTTGATATGACATGAATGAATGGGCCAGAGGCCATTTTGTTAAGAATGAATGGGCCGAAGGCCGTTTTGACAATAATGAATGGGCCGAAAGCCATTTCGATAAGAATGAATGGGCCGAAGGCCGTTTTGACAGAAGTGAATAGGCCGAAAGCTGTTTCGACATGAATGAATGGGCCGAAGGCCGTTTTGACATAAATATGAATGGGCCAAAGGCAGTTTCGACATGAATGAATGGGCCGAAGGCCGTTTTGATAAGAACGAATGGGCCAGAGGCCGTTTTGTTATGGAAAGATAAATGGGCCAAAGGCCAGTACGTTTGGAACCACAATCACTTAAATCAAATTGTGTATATATGTTAAAGAGAAATATGAATTGGGCCCGAGGCCGTTTGAAGCATGTTGTTCTGCATATTGTTTGTATAACTTCTGTATTTGATATTATTCACTGGGCTATCGCTCACGCTCATTCATGTGTTTGTAGGTGAGCCAAGAGAGGTCCAAACCCAGCCCCAGTGAAGTCCTTGTGGAACAACAAAGGTTTTTGGAGAGTCAGCCCTTGTGTCTCACGCACGAGACCCGTCTTCGCCCTTTTGTTATGTATTTATATTTTGTTATGTTGGCGAGGACTTTGCATATGTCTGTATATAGTTTTCATGGGTTGACTTACTTTTGGATGATCCTGTTTGTACAAGACTTATGCTACTGTATTTCTGTTGTGAGTTATAAATGTATATATGTTTGGTTGCTTGGATGTGCCATGTAAGCACAACTCTATGGACAAAGTTTGAACTGCTTCCGTTTGGCCCCCATTAACTCTGTTAAAATACATCTGTTTTGGTTCGAGGCTGTAGGTAATCTCATGATTACTGGCCGGTTATGTCCTTAACCCACGGGGGCGGGTTCGGGTCATGACAATGGAGGAGGATTGTATTGGCTTTGTTCGGCGATGCCACAAATGTCAGATCCATGCAAACCGCATGAACATCCCGCCGTCGAAGCTGTACAATATGACTTCGCCATGGCCATTTTCAGTTTGGGGGCTCGATGTGATTGGGGTCGTCACTCCGAAGGGTTCTAATGGGCATGAGTTCATACTGGTCACGATAGATTATTTCACGAAGTGGGTCGAGGCCCAATCTTATGCGGTGTTGAAGGCTTCGCACGTTGCAAAGTTCATCCAGAACAACATCATCTGTCGCTACGGGGTCCCAAACGAGATTATTTCAGATAACGGTTCCCACTTCAAGAAGGAAGTGATTGATTTGTTGGAAAAATACAATGTGGCTTTTCATAAGTCATCCACCTATCGGCCGCAAACCAATGGAGCAGTTGAGGCCGCCAACAAGAACATTAAACACATTTTGCAGAAAATGGTGGAAACCTACCGGGATTGGCCAGATAAGCTGTCGTTTGCTCTGTGGGGCTACCGGACTTCAATCAGAACTTCTATTGGAGCGACTCCGTATTCATTAGTTTATGGGATGGAGGCCGTTCTACCTATCGAAATTGAGGTTCCGTCATTGCGAGTATTGGCCGAGTGTCAGATAGCCGAAGCAGATTGGCAGCAGAGCAGATTCGAAGAACTCATTCTCTTTGATGAAAAAAGACTGAAAGCACTGTACCATGTTCAAGGTTATCAGCGCAGAATTGCCAGGGCTTTCAACAAGAAAGTTAAGTCCAGGAATTTGAAAGAAGGAGATTTGGTGCTCAAAGATAACTGGGCTCACATCCACGACCCTAGGGGCAAGTTCAGACCCAATTGGACGGGTCCCTACATCATTAAGTCTATATGGTCAGGTGGAGCTGTTGTTCTGATGGACCTAGATGGCCTAGAGTTCTCACAGCCGATCAACATGGACAAGTTGAAGAAATATTACCCCTGAGTGGCTCGCTAGGCCGAAAACCCGGAAGGGCGACCTAGGCAAAAGTTAGAGCATGAAAAATTTGAAATTATAAAAACTGAGCTCGCAAGGTTGAAAACCCGGAAAGGGCAACCTTGGAAAAAAGTTAGAGCGTAAAAGGTGAGGGTTAATACACGAGCGAACCTGAACCGAACTACGTAAGGCTTGATTCCCATCTTTGGGATACGTAGGCAGCTTCGTCTTGAAGTTCAGCCATAAACTTTTCCCTGATCCACTTTGTCCATTTGATCATCTCTGTCATCTTTGTCTATTCAACATTCAAGATTTCGGTTGTGATCTCCGGTGCAGTGCTACTCAGACTAGGGGCAACTTTCCAGTTGCTGGAATCCGGGATTGTGCATCTCAGTGACAGATCTCAGGCGTGTCCAGTTCTGATCCATGTTGAAAATGGTTTTGAAAAGTTTTAATAAAAGTTGATTTTGTTCAAATTAATCTTTTTACAATTTAGACCATTTTTGGACCAAAGCAGAAAATTTTCAGTACCCACAACCTTCAATTTTATTAATTTCAATACAGAGTCCTCCTGCTCTTGCATACAAATTGAAGTTGCATTTGGTTACATTCATAAAGAAAACTTGAAAGTACTAATAAAGCAATAAATCCGGGGCATAGCTAAGTCAGGTGTTCCTGCGCCCCCTCCTAGCGCTGGTCGAAGCTTCTGACGCCAAAGTGGGCCCAATCTGTGCCTCTTCATTGAGCCAATCTATGCACTCATCAGACAAAGTGCAACTGAAAGTGGGAGCGGGGGCCAAGAGTTCTCTCGTCCTCCATGCTGTGGCATACCGAGCAAGCTGTGTGCCTTGGACCGGGAATGCAGCAGGGTACTCTATCCCCTCTGGCGGGCAAGTCTGATCATAGCCGAACTGACGCCGAAACCGGAATGGGAAGTAGAAGACACAATGTGTCAGACCAATCAACTGAATCCCGGGCTGTCGGGACATGCTGTAGCTCATTGCCGGTAAATTGAGCCAAGGACAACGCCAAGCAATGCGGTCTGCGGACAAGTTGCACATCCAGTCAAACCACCATCCCTCATTAAGGGCATCGACTAGACATCGTCGAAAGAAGTAGCCGCAAGCTGAGTATGCTGGGTAAGAGTCCACAACTTGCAATTTTTCCATCAACCACACTTGGGGAGGGATGAAAAATGAGAGATTAAAGAATAGAGAGATGTACGATGAGAGAAAAGTGAGAAAAGGGCTTTGTGAGAAAAAAACGAGCTTGAGGGCCGAGTGATGTGAGCAATATATATGTGAGATAGGGTGAGAAACATTACCTGCAGTAGTAATGGACTCCCCGCAAATCTGGTCGTCTCTCGGCGATGAAAAACATCCCAGCCCATTAATGTCTCGGCCAATGACATGGCAATGCAGCTTTTGCCCTCCCTTAAGCCTTGGGCAACTTCGATCAACCGGACACTAGATCCTCCGGAGCCTGAGGCAAGCAAGAAATGAGATAGCATGCACAAACAAAGGGCATGTCGCCAAAAACCTTGCCAATGATGGTCACCGCGGTCACCGGCATCGGAAAACTGACAAATCAAACTCGAAATATCCAGCATTCCATCACAAATCAAAGATCGAGTGCCGTGCATAGTAAGCCCACACATTCGTCCTAAGGCTTGAGCATGGCCGAAGCGGAGTTGGGGCAAGATTTCCTCATTGCGCTCGGACTCCATCAAAGCTTGGAAATCTTCGAAGGTAGGACACATCTCTTGCCCGCCGAAGCTAAAGACTGTAGACACCTCATTTTTGACCGTCCTCAAGACTCGGACATCACCGTTTGAACACTCGGTGATCACCTATGTTTGTGTTCGTCTTGAGTTCCCGGAGGTCTCGGCTATGCGCCTTGCCTCAGTATCTCTCGACTCGACTGTTTTGTGTTTGGTTTTGCACCAAACACTTGTGTTTTTGCTTTGGAGTGCAGGGAATGGCTTGTTGGCCATCCCCACACCTCACCGGCCATGTTTTGTTGCTACCGGCCATTGGTGATGGCCGGCCGGCAATCTTTATGGCCGGTTGACCATTGTTTTGGTCATTTGGCATTTTTGGCTGGTCGAATACTGTTCATCTGCTTTTGGTGGATATTTTGTGCCAGCTGTGCTAGCTGGCACCCACTTTCCCCCCCTTCCATACACGTGTATGGAGGGATTTCACTCTTGCTTAGCTTGTTTTGTAAGCTTTGCAAGAGTGATCCCATATAAAGAGGAGGCTTCTCCTCCCTCCTCTAGGGTTACAAAAAAATTCCAGAGGGGTCTGAGATTAGGGTTTGAGTCTTGTATCTATCTATCTTTATTTCTCCCTCTCTTTTTGCCTTTGTGTGTGTTTGTTCATAGTTTTGCATACAAACACCTAGTGTTACACTTTCCTTTGGCTACTGAGGTACTAAGGAGTGATTTTCAGAGTTCTTGAGCTGGTTTTGGCCTAAGGAAAGCAGTTGGAGTGCTGTTCTTGAAGGGGTCTACAAGGGTAAGAACTTTACCTTTAAATACCCCATTTTTGGATAGTCTTTTTGCCTACTTTGTATCTGTTTTTGAGCTTAGTGTATAACATATAAAAGTCTTGTTTTTACTTGCTTAAAATAGTTGTTTAAGGTTGTTTTGGTGTTTGGGGTTGTTTGACCCCTCTTAGGCCTTGTTTGGCCCCCATTTTGTGCTATTTTGGTGAGCTCCGGGACCACCTTGTTTGGGCCTCCTCACCACTGAAATCTTGAGGGATTTTAGTGGTGAGGATGGTGGTTTGAGGTCCTAAGAAGGAGAGTCCCCTCTCATTGTTGTCTTCAATGTTGGCCATTTTTGCCTTATGTGTGTGCACCATTTTTAAGATCATGTTGGCCATGTCTTAAGTGTTATTTGTGCTTATTTTGCCATGATATAGCACTGTTTTTACTTGGTTTAGACACACCATGCATGCTTAGCATACTTGTCTTGTAATGCCATGAATTGCCTTAACATGTGTTTAGCATTTAGACCACTATGCTTACTTGTTTTGGCTTAGCTTTGTGAAGCTTTTATGCATATTTTAGTGTGCTTAATGTCTTTTTTTGGTCGCTTGGGCCATCCATGCTTTGCTTTGTATAGCTACCATGGAATCCCCCTTTGTGAGCCTTGAGTGTTGACCCCTCTAGCATGCTTTACTTGCTTTGTTTTAGTGGTTTGGAACCACTTGCCATGTCATTTCAGTCCATATAGCGTGCTTGTATACTTGCATTTATGGCTCCTTTGATGTTTCAAAAGGTTTGTGTGTTATGCTCCATGTTTGGTTCATTTTGCATGCCTTTAGATTTAGGCCATTTAGATGCCATCTAGGTGTGCCCTTGACCCTGTTTTGGTCTTCCTTGGGGTGTTTTTGAGTCCCCTTGGCCCTTTGAGGCTTGGTTGGCATGGCCATGGTTTAAGCATCTTGGCTTGCCTTGAGTTTTGGACATTGTTGCATGCTATGCTTGTCTTGTTAAGTTGGTTTGGCACCCTTTTCTAACATGATTTTCAGAGTTTAGTATGCATGCCATATGCCCATGTTTGTCCCTTTTAAGTGTGCTTAAAAGTTGCTTCTTTATGCCTATGTGTCGGACCATGTTTGCATGCATGTTTGTATGTGTTTTGGCCCTCATTTCCTTGGCATTTGGCCACTGATTTTGGCATGCTTGAGAGCTACCCAAATTAGTCTAAGTCCATCTTTCGCATGTTGCTCGCATGTTGTTACATTGCTCCATGTTTGCATGCTTTGGTTGCATATGTATTTTGCATGCCCTTTGCTTGCATTGTTGACACATGCTTAGCCATATTGCATTGTGTTGCATTGCTTGAGATATAGGACATGTTGTTGCATGCTTAGGTTGTAATGTATTTGGCATGCATGCTCTCTTTTGGTTGCCTAACATGTTTTGTCATTAATATGTTGTCACATGCTTGCATGCTTATGTGCTTTCCCTCATGATCTTGTTGCATACCTAGCTTACATGCCTAGGTTGCATTGCATTCGGCATGCATGCCTTGCCTCTTGAATCACTATGATAGAGGTTGGGTCCATTGTTTGATTGGTTGGCATTACATTTGATATTGAAATGGCACACTTGGTTTCTTGGGCCATCACGCATTGAAATGCGCGGTTGGTGGTCCGAGAATCGAGGACCATCCTCCTTTGAGTCATGAACATGACAAGGAGGGTGTTGGTGCACACATTTGCTTGAAATGTATTGCCATGCCATGTTTGCCCTCTGTTGCTGTCAAAACAGGATTCTGCAGGCATACATGGCTGACCGACCATATCTGGTGCCGGCCGGCCATGAATTGGTGGCCGAGAGCTCAATAGATAGTCGATGACCACTTCCCTGTGGCCGGTGACCATTCCTCATGGCCGGTGGCATCCCACAGTGTCCAGAGAGGGTACCTTGGGACTTGTGAAGTCTTCAGAGATGCAAAACCGCGAAAACACTGGCAGCTTGTGCATGGCGACGGATTTCTGAGCAAACCCGAGCACGCATGCATTGGACCCTCTTCCCGAGGCTGTTTTACTGCTTTCTTAGTTTAGTGAGTTTGCTTAACTAGGTAAGTGGTCTGTAATATTTAATTTGCCTGATTAGTTAGTTAAATTTGTATTATTCATTCGGTCTCTCCGAGAGAGAGCATAACTGTGTAATAAGTGTGGGTGCGTGTGTGCATGTCTTCCAACCCCCATTTCTTTCTCCTTTTTACTTACCTGCTTTTGATGGTTAGTACTAGGGCATATTTAATTTGGCATACCTTATGCTACACATGCATTCATTCATTCATTTGTATTGCATGCACCGGGCTCGGCGCATCATGCTAACTGCATAGTACTTCAATTCCAACTTGAATACATGTTAGTTATAGCATTTCATATGCCATGTTTAGAATAGCTGAGCCTACCTAGGTTGCATTTTTGCGTGTGTTGCATTAGCCATTTTTAACATAAACTAGGAGCATGCATTTGATTACTAACTAGTTTCTGTTTTGGCTTGGAATACTAGGTAAGCATTTACGCTTTAGCATCTCGCACGCGTGTGAATGTTGCCATGACAGCATGCTTATGTGATATAACTGCTTTAATGCCTGTGGATGAAGGTTGGATTGTTTGAGTTGGAACAACTCGTCGAAATCCATGTTTTAGCCTACTTGCGAGTAGCAAATTTCAAACCAATTTCCAAACAAACGGATATGCGATGTTTCATTCCAAATTAGGCAATCTAGTCTATACTTTTGTGTTGTGCGCATCACATAGTAAGATTAGACTAATAACCGGGATAAGGATGCATAATGTTTTCAAAACTAGATATCATGGTTAGTAGAGGCCGATCTTCGGATCGGGCGAGAGGGGGTGCTCATAGCTGACCTTCCCCAATCGTACCCAAGTTCCCGAGCCGAGGCAACTTCGGTGATGACGGATACGTGGCCTTAGGCAAACGAGTCAGGGTTTCCTAAATTTCCCCAAAAACAAAATATTTAGGTGGCGACTCTGTATCTGGCAAAGCAGTCCATGTTTGGCACTTCTTTACAAAAAAATCTGTTTTCAAAAACGATTTGCCGGATTTGGAATCTTTGGTTCAGATTTAGAACTGTGACAATTTGAGTCCGAACTGTAGTGAGCCCGTAACGAACGGAACGGGAGTTTCCCTCCCGGGGTGTTCGGGGTGCGTCCACAGTTTCTGGCGACTCTGCTGGGGAGTAGAGAGCTTGACTCGAACTCATGATATCGTGTTTTGACTACACTTATGTGTTTCTTTGCATTGCATGTGCATTGGTGCGCCTAGGACACAGTGTTTACCGTCTGCTATTCCTGAACGGTTTGCCGGAGGCTTGCTTTGTAAAGCGTGCCATAAGGCTAACCAGTTACGGGCTCTGCCACGATGGGAACACAAACCCCGATTTTTACCGAGGCACCCTTGTTGACCATTCGACCTAGTGCATATTCGAATCCATAGTGACCATTCCAACCTAGGACAGGTTGTTTACCCGATTATAGGTTGTTTGAAACCGCTGCGTGCGTAGTGAAACCCTAGCTCCTGACAAAATAGGACAGGGAAACCCTACCCCAACATAGGGGTGTTTTGGCTCTCTTTTACTTGCTATGTGCTTTTAGAGTGTATCTCTACAGGGAATGCGCATATCAGTTTGCAAGTCTGAGTACCAGGCTTGCGGGCATCAGTATCAATGTTTTTGAGAATCAGTTATATCTGCGGGTATCCGATTCAATTTTGGGGCAGTGATTTTGGGGAACAGTGATCAGTAGTAGAGTACAGTTATTCAGCTATGCTTGTGTCTGTTCTGATTGGGCTGAAACGCTGCGTGTTTTCTCTTTCAGTTCAGAGAGTTAGTTCAGAATAGCCGGTGTTCTTCTTTGCTGAGACAAGACAGATATCTGATCCGTTAGTCACCGTTCAAGTTCAGCGGACTTATGACGACCCAAAGTTCAGAGGAAATTGTAGTTATGGTAGCCGCATTAGACCATGGAATCATCTTGCAAGATGAGACCAATGTTGATATACCCCATCCGCCCAGGTCGCCTATTGCACACCCGATCTGGGCACCCCAGTTGTATCAAGCTCGTGAGCCCACCACGTTCGAGCTAATGGGAATGATTGGCGACCTCCAGAGGTCTGTGGCTGATCTCGCCTATGTGATGTCGGCTTCGGCACCAACCACGTCGTATGCCGGGAATTTTATGCCGGAGGAGCCCCCGCTACTGGGACGGATTGTAATTGAGCTCAGCCAACCGGAAGCTGTTTCAAACTCCGGCAATGACATGTCAACAACAGTCAGGTTTTGTTCTAATATAGCAACCTAAACCTTCGATCAAGCTGGGGCTAGAGGTAAGAACAAAGTGGGAACAGATGCTGATCCCGTTGAACAACTGCTGTGGGCAGTCGAGGCTTTGAAAGCCGGGGGGATGAATAAGCAGCAAGTATTCGCTGTTGTGGCTAAGACTGTGGATAATGCTTTCCCCACTCCAACCGAAGGCAGTTCGAGCCAGGCGGAAGATCGGGATAGACCCCGTCATGCCAGAACAGTTCCTTCCATTCCCAACTCTGCACCTGGGAAGGATCAGAAAGCCAAGGCAGTGCCTGCCGACCCTTTCGCTAGTGCGCCTAGCAAGAATTCTCAAACTTCAAAGTACCTGCCTCGAGGCCGCATGGTCTTTCATGCTCTCTACATGCCTTTGTCTAAGGCGCTCCAGATCCTTGTTAAAAGGTGGCACCTTAAACCCCTTGAGCCTCGGCCTCTCCCGAAGAATCTCCCTCTCACACATGATGCTACCTTGTACTACGCGTACCACCAACAAACCGGTCACAGCACCGACAACTGCTTCCGTCTTCGCCACGAAGTGCAAGACTTGATCGACAATGAGGTCATCCTCCCACCCACCTCAGCGAAGTCTGTCGCCGCCGGGTTGTTGGATCTTGAGGATAGCGCAAGTATGTGATCAGGGGTTGGACCACCTGCGGGCGGCACTCGTTTCATTTCAGATGTGGCGTATGGCACGCACTGTTTTGAGCATTTGCGAATACAGTTCTGTAATTTCTGGCTTGGGTGTCGAGTCGGTTCTTTGTTTTTGTCTTGAGTCTGTCTCTTTGTTTCGAGTTAGTCTTTTTGCTTAAGGGTCTGTCTTGTCGTACCGAGTCAGTCCCATTGTATAGAATGTCAGGTGATTCTGGGGTTGTTACCTCGAACACCGTTTTTGTTTTGTAATTACCCCTTTTGTTTTCTTTTTAGTCTGTCTTTGTTGTGGAGCCAGTTGCAACCGGAGGTTTTGAATGAAATAGCTGCGGCTATCATGTTCCCGTGCTTACTGCTACTTTGAGCTAGTTGTGCCAGAGGATTTGAATGGAACGGCCGCACATTCCACTTGCTCTTCTGCACCCTCGAAATCATTGCATTGACCTAAGTTTTTCAAAACCTTTTTGAACGCTGCGGTGAAAACAAAGAGGATGGAATTCCTCGGGTTTCGTAAAAATTTGATCAATCTGAGAGAAAGAGAGGCATGCTAAACCCTTAATGAATGAAATCATGTTTGTTAACGTGAGTATTGAGAAGGACCCTGGCTTGATCCAGATTGGTTCCACACTATCTTCGGCGCGAGCGATTTGTTGCTTTCTTAAAAACTTTCAAAAACAAAATGTTTTGCGCAGTCCTGTGAAGACCTGTGTGGAATCGCTCTTGAGATTGTGCAGCTTAGGATCGCTCTCAGCCTCGAGATTCAATCCCTTTGCTCTCAAAACCTTGACCTTGAATTCAGAATGATCAACAGTCAACCGCAATGTGAGGCCTGTGTGGCTAGATTTGAAGCAGCCCTCAAACAAGAGGCATGGAAAATCAGATCAAGAAGATCAGATGTCGTCAGAAGAAGCTTGCGAAGCTAAAACAGAAACACCCCTCGAACTAGGGGTAAAAAAACTCCGATGTACTCGAAGAGCCGAAGATGAATCCTTCTGCAAATCAATACAACAGCTATTCCCCTGGATTCAGATGACTTCAGGATCTCAAAACCAATTGGCATGGACAAAGCTACACTTTTACCCTTTAGAGGCTCGCTGGGCCGAAAACCCGGAAGGGCGACCCAGGCAAAAGTTAGAGCAAGAAAAAATCCAAAAAAAATAAGAAAAAAAAAGGGGAGAAAGAAAGAAAAGAAAGAAAAAAAATGCAAAAGAAAAGAGAAGCATAAAAGATGAAAAAGAAAAAATGAAAAGATACAAAAAAGAATTGAAAAGAAAAGGAAAACATAGCTCGCAAAGTTGAAAACCCAAAAGGGCAACATTGGCAAAAGTTAGAGCGTGGTGAGGGTTAATACATGAGTGTACCTTAGCCTGAACTACGTAAGGCTTGATTCCCATGTTTGGGATACGTAGGTAACTTCATCCTGAAGTCCAGCCACAAACACTTCCAAATTGAGTGTGTCCATGTAATGGTTTTGATCATCCTTGCCTTCTCTGAATCCGATAGTTCGGTTGTGACAACCTGAACTACGTAAGGCTTGATTCCCATGTGTGGGATACGTAGGAAACTTCATCCTGAAATCCAGCCACATGCACTTTCAAGTGACTCTGTCCATATATTGGTTTTGACCATCTTCGTCTTCTCTGTATCCGAGAGTTCGGTCGTGATCATCGCTAATGAGGATTGACTACAAAATGCCGCGGCGCTATCCAGACAAGGGGCAACTTTCCGTTGCCATGAGTCGCCATTCAAACCAGGGGCAACTTTCCATTGCCGTGCAGTGCCATCCAGACAAGGGGCAATTTTCCATTGCCTCCGATCCGAGGTTGTGCATCTCGAGAGTAAGTTCTACCCTCGTTGAGCATTGACCGTTTGCAAAAATAGTTTTTGAAAACTTTTACTGAGGTTGACTAATTTCTCGAAAATTATTTCATTTTCCAAAACTAGTCCTTTTCTTGGACCGAAAAAAGGAAAATTTTTAGTGCTCATAGCTTGACTTGCACGATTTTCAAATCAAAAGTCGAACAAGTATGTTAATCTAACTATCATCTTGGTCACAATTGTTTTAGTAGAAAACGAAAACAAAAAATGGTCAAAATGGTGAACTAGGGGCGCAGTTGAGTCAGGTGTTCTGTCTTTCCCCCCGTCATCAACATGTTTGCCAGAAGGGCACTCTGCCTGCCAACAAAGGGCACAACTGAGGTTAACCACAAAGGGCTGAAAGATCTCAACATTCCCGAGCAACGAGGTATCAAACCAAGTGCGAAGTACGAATCGGAATAGATCAAGATATTCCATTCCCTTATCCGGGACACAGACTAGCCATCACCAGATGAAGTAGCCGCGAGCTAATCGTGTTGGGCATGAACCCACTACCTCTTGCTTATCCACCGACCATATCTGGGGAGGGATTAAAAATGAGAGATTAAAGAATAGAGAGGCGTAAGTTGAGAGAAAAGTGAGCAAAAGGGTTTTGAGAAAAAAAGAACGAGCCCGAGGCCGAGTGATGTGAGAGTCACAAATCAGAAATGATGGGGAAACAATACCCGGAGAAACTGGCTCCTCGTGATCTGAGGTCTCTCGTCTCGGTAACACGTCTGTGTCGTGTCTTTTTGCTTTGTTTGTCTCGATTCTTGTTTGGAGTCGTTTCCGAGCGTGTCTCATTGTGTTTAGGTTGTTTACCTTTTGTTTTTCCGTTGTTGAGTCGTTTTCGCTGTGTTCAGTCGTAGGCTCAATACCCGGTTGAAAACCCTTTTCTAAAATCATTTTGTGCGCTCAGAGTGCTGTGCCATTCTCCACATTTGTGCAAAACATGATTTGGTTATTTGTAAAACCACAGGGGTTTAACCCTGGGTCACTTGGAAACAGTGAACGTATGGGTTCCGGATTGCGTCCGAGTGTGTTTCAGCTTCAGCGGATTCCACCTTTGTATCCCGTCTTTTCAAGATTGAATTGTTTGTTCATAATGGGCCGTGTGCAAATGAACAGAATATTGTGTTATGGGCTGTGTGTTCAGAATGAGCAGTGCGTTGTATGAGCTGTGTGCAGATTGAACCAAGTGTTGTGTTATGGGCTGTGTGTTCAAAATGAGCCGTGGGTTGTTTGAGTTGTTTTGATGTTGGCCGGTTCATTATCTAGTTATTACAATACAAGTGTTTGATTTTCAGACAGGAGATCGATCTCATTTACATTGAGGTGTAATATGACGCGATGCGATGTGATGTATGAAATGGGATAATGTAACACTTTTTCAAGCAAAAACTTTGTTTCATTTCATCATCTTTTCAAGTACATAGTTTTGAAGAAAATAAAACCTGCCAGCGGCAGTACAAAGTACTCAAATTACTAGCTAAAAAGGAAAATGTCTTAATAGAGCAAAAGAAGAAAAAGCAGCAAAAGTCTGGATCAATGCTAAATGGTCTCAGGCCTGTGAGTCTGTCCTCGTCCTCTTCATGGACGAAGGTCCAGGAGTATCATCATCAGCTCTGCCATCTGGGCCCGACCCCGAGTCATCTTTGGTCTCCTCGGACGACTCTGCCTCTACCTCCGCATCGGACTCATCGTCGTCTGGAGCGGGCTCTCGAGAACTGCCCTCAGCCTGGGTGCGCCTGTGTCTACCCTGACGGTGGAATGTCATCCCGCGCCTAACTCCCCCTTCTCCCTGAGCAGGAACAGACGGCCCAGTTGGAGCCCCCCTGCAGCCGGAATCTGGAACGGAGGCTGAAAAGAACAAATGGCAAATGCATTAATTTGCAAATAAAACAGAATACAGTATATAAATACAGTGTATGAATGCCGTGAGCAGTGTACCAGAACAGAATACAGTGTGTGAGTACAGTGTATGAATGTTGTGAGCAGTCTATCAGTACATAATACAGTGTGTGAGTGCAGTGTATAAAGGCCGTGATGAACGTCATGAACAGTATGCGGGTTACAGTGTATCAACGCCGTAAAGGCCGTGTATCAAGTGTTGTGTTAAATGCGATGCATCAGATTATGTAGGGTTTGAGATTGTAATCGAAAAAACTTACCGGGATACTGTAAATGGCCAGAAGGTCGAGGCTCCGTTGCAGCATCCCCATCACAGAGGCGGTCAACTCCAGGGACTGGCGAGTGTACTCAGAAGAAGCCTGCAAAAGTGTACATCAGTATTCTGCGGAATGTCGAGAGAAAAGATGTGAAATGACGGTGCAAAATGCAAAATGCAATAATACATACTGGAGGCAAGCCATGGAATCCAACTAACTCATGATCAGCCGGAGGAGGATCGATGGGGATCTGATAGGTCTCCCTACCCTGTCCTCGGCATGTGGTCGAAGTAGGCAATGCTGGCCACTCGACTCTCTGCCCTCTCCGGGACCCACTCCTGCCACGGGCCCGAGCCACCCTCGATGCTCCCGCCCCTGCTCCTGCCCTCGCCGCTGGCGCAGCTGGCCTCTCTCTCCCAGATCGACCGCCACTACTCAGAGGCCGCGTGATGTAGGTCCGGACGTACTCAGCATAATCGCCCTCGCCTCTGAAGCGATCGCACTCCCAGCCGATAGTGTACTTTGTCATCTCCCGCGGAGTGTACCCCTCAGTGTGCCTCACATAAGTGGGAGGAGGCGCCGGAACTGGCTGCTCTGGTAAACCTAGGGTCTAGCGCAGGAAGCGCTCGCCCAGGTACCAAGCCCGACAGACTAGGCCCTCTAGCTAAATCCTAAAGCGGAAGGTCTCCTGAGCACCCTCGTACCGCTCTCGGACTACAGTAGGCAAGGAGCCCCACGGCTGCCAGGTGATCTGCAAACAAAGTACAGTTTATTATCTACTGCTATTGAAAATGCAATACAAAGCAAAGCTTAAATGAAGTGTAATGTTTGACATACCTCTGCGGCGGTGATGGTGTCGAAATAACGGCGGAAAAATATAAAAGACTCCTGAGGCCTCCGCTCGTACCTCACGTCGAAGCGGTGGGAGAATGGGATCATGAGAGGCATCTCCTTCTCTGGCACTGGAGCAAGCCTCAGGAAGTAGGCGTATACCCGCAACTGTACAGAGTGTAACAGAACAGATATCAGTATGCTTATCAGATAAGGCAGAATAAAGAAGAAAGCAGACAAATCAGAAAGCAGTGTGCGATGTGTTGTGTGCAGTGTGTGCGGTGTACATATAGTATGAAGCAGATTGCATGTTCGCAGTGTGTACAGTATACAGAGTACAGATAATGTAAAGCAGAAATGTAAAACAGAAGAAGAAGACGTACCTCCCAAGCCCGCCAGTAGCCTCCGAGCAGCTATCCGCTGAGGCGAGAAGATGAGCTCATGTAGCCATAAAGGGTGGCCAAACCTGCGCCACCCCAGTCGTAGCAGCGAATCCGAGAGACGTCCACCAAAGCGCTCAGCAGACAGAGGGGCACTGTGTTCGCCCGGTCAGCGAAGATAGTGGTCCCCAGCAGGAACATCAGGAGAACGCGTGCGTACTGCTCCTCCTCCTCCTGAGTGGTCAGCGCCTGAATCCTGAAGTGGTCCTCGAACCACGAGTATCTGACAAAGCCTGGATGAGCGAGAGGCGGCAGCTCGCCGAGCAAATATATTAGAGCGGCCTCCCACTCATCCATGTCGGTGTCGAAGGGGATCAGATCACCCCCTACCCCGATACCGGTGAGCATCGAGAAGTCAAAGGGAGTCATCGTCATATCTCCCGCGGCAGAGAAATGGAAGGAGTCGGTGGTGTCCCACCACCTCTCCACCAAAGCTGCAAGAAGAGGTCTGCTCACAGTGTGGCGCGAGAGCCCCATGCAGAAAGTGGCAAAGCTGGCCTGGTCAATGATACGGTGGATTGCCTTGGGGAGCTCCATGTACCACCCCCGGGCCATGACATTCCCATACCCCCGGAAGGCATGGGAATCCCCATGTGATCAAAACGAACAATTGCGAAGCAGTGTTACAAATACAGTGTCGAATACACTCAAGATTAGTGAAAATGCAGTACGTGTGTACACGTTTCTAGTTAAACAGATATCGGGTGATGGTGTGCTCACAGTGAACTACAACATGTGATATGTCTGAGTGGTTCAGTGAAAATACAGGGTGTGTGCGCGTGTTCAAATTCAAACAGATATCGGGTGTCGGTGTGCTCACGGTGAACTCCAGTATGTGATGCAACAGTTTGTTCGGATCATTTCAGTGAAAATATAGCGTGTGTGCGCGTGTTCAAATTCAAGTAGATATTGAGTGCCGGCATGCTCACGGCGAGCTCCAGCATGTGATACAACAAGTTTGTTCGAATCATTTCAGTAAAGATACAACATATGTACGCGTGTTCAAAATTCAAGTAGATGTCGAGTGCGGGTGTCCCTGCAGTAAGCTACGGCTTGTGATGTGTCAGTGTGTTTGAGTGGTTCAGTGAAATACAGCGTGTGTGCACATTTTCAGTTTCAAGCAGATATCAGGTGTAAGTGTGTTCACAGTGGACTACAGCATATGGTATATCGATGTATCCGGGCCAAACACTTAAAAGATAGGATCAAGTGTTGCAGTTATGTACTCTGCTTTGCAGGAAATGAAACAGGGAAGAATGTACCTTGGAAGTGCCGAAGGACAGGTGTGACTCCGGCTCGTGCAATAGATGCTCTAAGGGCACGCCCCAGGCAAAAGTCCTGAACTGGCGAAGACCATCAGGAGGTAGCATGTGAATCGCCGGCCTGTAGGTCGCCGGGTCGAACGCTCAGAGGCAGGAGCTCGACCTCGGGGTCAACATCTATCTCCGGGGAAGCCCCGCCCTGTGGAAGATCATCTGCCATCTCGAGTAGGGTGTGGAAATGGCCGGAAGAGTGAAAACCGGGCAAGAATGCGAAAGGTCAACTGAAAAGTCAACCCCGAGAGGGCAGAAAATGGCCGGAAAGGTCGGGGTGCAAAAAAGACACAGAGATCAAGGAAAGCTCGAGGGAAACAAGCCCCGAGTGGTGGAAATCGAGAAAGAGACACCGAAACAAAGATTTGTTCGATTCAAAATGTTCGAAACGCAAAGGAGTTTGCGAATCGAACGATGAAATGGGCCCTAAAACCGAGGAAAATGATGGATCGAAGGAAGAGGAATAATCTAAAGAGAAGGAGGAGGATTTTTCGAGCAAGAGGCAAGTGGAAAAATAGGGCTAGAAGCCCTATATTTAAAGACCCGTGCCGAAATGTCAAAACTGCACCAAACAGGCATTTTTGGCCGGTCGGCCATATTGTTGGCTGGTCGGCCAAATTGATGGCCGGTGGCCTTATTTGGTGGCCGGTGGATGGCCAGTGGACTCCTCTGATGGCCAGTGAGCCTCCTACACCCTTGTTTGGGTCATTGATGTGGTTTGGGACTTTCTTTGCTTAACATAGTGCAAGAAAAATGCATTTTTGAAGCTTAATCGACCCTCGTGTTGACCTCGAGTCGCGTCTTCGGCGTACGATGCTTAGTGCGTGCAAAGTGTATCCTTTCCCGTATCCTTTTATTTTGCGAGTTCCGCATGTCACTGTAATAAGCACGCTCATTACACATGTTGTTTTAAACCAGTGCCTCGTCTTGTTTTGGTTGTATCTCAACAATGCGAATAGCATGCCTTTGCCATACTTATGCTGAACATGTATTCAAATTCCAATCATACACATTGCTTGCGTTAGCACGCTTGCTTTACTTACATGTGTTCATACCTTTGCTTGCTTTACACATTGCATGCGTTTCCCCGTGTGCTTTACTTATATGTGTTTATGCATCCCCCCTAGGTGGTTACACATTGCTTGCGTTAGCACGCTTGCTTTACTTACATGTGTTCATACCTTTGCTTGCTTTACACATTGCATGCGTTTCCCCGTGTGCTTTACTTATATGTGTTTATGCATCCCCCCTAGGTGGTTACACATTGCTTGCGTTAGCACGCTTGCTTTACTTACATGTGTTCATACCTTTGCTTGCTTTACACATTGCCTGCGTTTCCCCGTGTGCTTTACTTATATGTGTTTATGCATCCCCCCCAGGTGGTTACACATTGCTTGCGTTAGCACGCTTGCTTTACTTACATGTGTTCATACCTTTGCTTGCTTTACACATTGCATGTGCTTCCCCGTGTGCTTTACTTATATGTGTTTATGCATCCCCACCAGGTGGTTACACAATGCTTGCGTTAGCGCGCTTGCTTTACTTACATGTGTTCATACCTTTGCTTGCTTTACACATTGCATGCATTTCCCCGTGTGCTTTACTTATATGTGTTTATGCATCCCCCCCAAGTGGTTACACATTGCTTGCGTTAGCGCGCTTCCTTTACTTACATGTGTTCATACCTTTGCTTGCTTTACACATCGCATGCGTTTCCCTGTGTGCTTTACTTATATGTGTTTATGCATCCCCCCCAGGTGGTTACACATTGCTTGCGTTAGCACGCTTGCTTTACTTACATGTGTTCATACCTTTGCTTGCTTTACACGTTGCATGCGTTTCCCCGTGTGCTTTACTTATATGTGTTTATGCATCCCCTCCAGGAGGTTACACATTGCTTGCGGTAGCGCGCTTGCTTTACTTACATGTGTTCATTCCTGCTGTACACATTATATGCGTTGTCGCGTGTACTTTACTTATATGTGTTCAAGTTCCTTTTTATACACATTGCATGCGTTGTCGCGTATTGCTTTACTTATATGTGTTCAAATTCCTTTTATTTCACAAATTGTACACGTTGTCGCGTGTACTTTACTCACATGTGTTCAGGTCCCCTTTTTGTATGCATTGTCGCGCATCCAAATTCATTGTGCATTGTTATGCATTTCAAAAGACGCGCGTTGTCACGCGTTCAAAATCATGCACATTGTCATGCGTCTTAAAGACGTGCGTCGTCACGCACTCGTTTCATTTGCATTATCATGCACATTGTCATGCATTTTTCGAAAAAAAAAAACACAACAAAAAAAACAAACATGCATTGTCATGCATTACACTGTATATAATGCATATGGCATGCATCTCACTGTAAATATTACATTTACATACATGCCATTGCATATTATATATTGCATTGTAACTTGCATGCATTCACCGCATCACCTCCATCTACCACTTTCACTTTTCCATGTTGAGCTTGGTCTGGTATATGCCCATACTTCTCGCGTTGAAGCACGGTTCTGAGAATTTTGTGTACGCACCCAGTGTTAAGGGTGACGGCACCGTTTCCGTGTTAAACATGGTTGGTATGTGTCCATGCCTTTCCTAAGCAAAATATGCTTTGGCCGCATGCCTTTCCCACTGCATCCATTGCGTTCTCCCCAGCAGACCGCATTGTACATATCTATTGCATATTGTATATATTGCATTATAGCTTGCATGCACTCACTGCATCACCTTCATCAATGGTTTGTGCCTTTCCATGTTAAGCTTGGTCTGGTATGTGCCCATACTTCTCGTGTTGAAGAACAGTTATGATATTATGTGTACGCACCTAGAGTTGTCGGTGACGGCACCGTTTCTGTGTTAAACATGGTTTGTATATGTCCATGCTTTTCCTAGGCAAGATATGTTTTGGTCGCGCGCCATATCCACTGCATATACTACATTGTAGTGTAGTTCGATTGCATCCAACATTTCGAATCATGAGCTTTTCTGAGCAAAGCATGCCTCACTTATGTCATTCCACTCAACTACTTGTTCTTGTGTTCCGTCTACATCACTCATAGTTCTGCATGTGTACGCGCCTATTCCACTGCTGGTATTGTGGTTTAAGGGTTGCGGCATCTTTTCCATGGTAGACGGACTTTGCATCTCCATCATCTTTATGACATTTGTGTGGTTTTTGAACCGCTCATGATTTGATCATGATTCAATTACATTACATATCATTTGCATTGTTTATACGTAGATTTGTAAATGTTGCATATCATTTTTTTTCGCATTGTTATGCGTTGTCATACGTAGGGTGCATTGTCATGCACTCCTACACTTGTGTTGTCACGTAGTTTCAACTTGCATTGTCATGCATGTTACTAACAATATTGTACTTGTTGAGTTTTCTTTCTCTTTCAGGCATGATATTGTATGTACGGTTCATTTGAAGCTGGTGCAACCAGACGAGCCGCACAGGTATTGTATTCTCCGAGTGAGACGTATCGAGAATTGAATAATTCTCTTGCACCCTCTCTGTATTGTAGTGTAGTTTGTTTTGTGTTTGCTTAAAACTGTCGCATGTTATGCTTCGTTACAACTTTCTTTGCATGATCATAAGTTATGCTTGGCTTATTGCATTGTCTTGCATGTTGCCCTCGCCTTAGGGCGCATATCTTTATTGTCTTGCATGCTTTGTCTAAGTCTTCCGCCTTGTCAAAAATGGGTCGTCGCTAGGCTTTGACGTTCACTCCCGTCATAGTTATGACTTAGACAAAGCAGGATTCTGCAGGCATACATGGCCGACCGACCATATTTGGTGCCGGCCGGCCATGAATTGGTGGCTGAGAGCTCAATAGATGGTCGATGACCACTTCCCTGTGGCTGGTGACCATTCCTCATGGCCGGTGGCATCCCACAGTGTCCAAAGAGGGTACCTTGGGACTTGTGAAGTCTTCAGAGATGCAGAGCAGTGAAAACAGAGGCAGCTTGTGCATAGCGACGGATTTCCGAGCAAACCCGAGCACGCATGCATTGGACCCTCTTCCCGAGGCTGTTTTACTGCTTTCTTAGTTTAGTTAGTTTGCTTAACTAGCTAAGTGGTCTGTAATATTTAATTAGCCTGATTAGTTAGCTAAATTTGTATTATTCATTCGGTCTCTCCGAGAGAGAGCATAACTGTGTAATAAGTGTGGGTGCGTGTGTGCATGTCTTCCAGCCCCCATTTCTTTCTCCCTTTTACTTACCTGCTTTTGATGGTTAGTACTAGGGCATATTTAATTTAGCATACCTTATGCTACACATGCGTGCATTCATTCATTTGTATTGCATGCACCGGGCTCGGCGCATCATGCTAACTGCATAGTACTTCAATTCCAACTTGAATACATGTTAGTTGTAGCATTTCATATGCCATGTTTAGAATAGCCGAGCCTACCTAGGTTGCATTTTTGCGTGTGTTGCATTAGCCATTTTTAACATGAACTAGGATCATGCATTTGATTACTAACTAGTTTCTGTTTTGGCTTGGAGTACTAGGTAAGCATTTACGCTTTAGCATCTCGCATGCGTGTGAATGTTGCCATGAGAGCATGCTTACCATGAGGCTATATGCTTATGTGATATAACTGCTTAAATGCCTGTGGGTGAAGGTTGGATTGTTTAAGTTGGAACAACTCATCGAAATCCATGTTTTAGCCTACTTGCGAGTAGCAAATTTCAAACCAATTTCCAAACAAACGGATATGCGATGTTTCGTTCCAAATTAGGCAATCTAGTCTATACTTTTGTGTTGTGCGCATCACATAGTAAGATTAGGCTAATAATCGGCATAAGGATGCATAATGTTTTCAAACTTGATATCATGGTTAGTAGAGGCCGATCTTCGGATCGGGCGAGAGGGGGTGCTCATAGCTGACCTTCCCCAATCGTACCCAAGTTCCCGAGCCGAGGCAACTTTGGTGATGACGGACACGTGGCCTTAGGCAAATGAGTCAGGGTTTCCTAAATTTCCCCAAAAATAAAATATTTAGGTGGCGACTCTGTATCTGGCAAAGCAGTCCATGTTTGGCACTTCTTTACAAAAAAATCTGTTTTCAAAAACGATTTGCTAGATTTGGACTCTTTGGTTCAGATTTAGAACCGTGACAATTTGAGTCCGAACTGTAGTGAGCCCGTAACGAACGGAACGGGAGTTTCCCTCCCGGGGCGTTCGGGGCGCGTCCACAGTTTCTGGCGACTCTGCTGGGGAGTAGAGAGCTTGACTCGAACTCATGATATCGTGTTTTGACTACACTTATGTGTTTCTTTGCATTGCATGTGCATTGGTGTGCCTAGGACACAGTGTTTGCCGTCTGCTATTCCTGAACGGTTTGCCGGAGGCTTGCTTTGTAAAGCGTGCCATAAGGCTAACCGGTTACGGGCTCTGCCACGATGGGAACACAAACCCCGATTTTTACCGGGGCACCCTTGTTGACCATTCGACCTAGTGCATATTAGGATCCATAGTGACCATTCCAACCTAGGACAGGTTGCTTACCCGATTATAGGTTGTTTGAAACCGCTGCGTGCATAGTGAAACCCTAGCTCCTGACAAAATAGGACAGGGAAACCCTACCCCAACATAGGGGTGTTGTGGCTCTCTTTTACTTGCTATGTGCTTTTAGAGTGTATCTCTACAGGGAATGCACATATCAGTTTGCAAGTCTGAGTACCAGGCCTGCAGGCATCAGTATCAATGTTTTTGAGAATCAGTTATATCTGTGGGTATCCGATTCAATTTTGGGGCAGTGATTTTGGGGAACAGTGATCAGTAGTAGAGTACAGTTATTTAGCTATGCTTGTGTCTGTTCTGATTGGGCTAAAACGCTGCGTGTTTTCTCTTTCAGTTCAGAGAGTTAGTTCAGAATAGCCGGTGTTCTTCTTTGCTGAGGCAAGATAGATATCTGATTCGTCAATCACCGTTCAAGTTTAGCGGACTTATGACGACCCAAAGTTCAGAGGAAATTGTAGTTGTGGCAGCCGCATTAGGCCATGGAATCATCTTGCAGGATGAGACCAATGTTGATGTACCACATCCGCCCAGGTCGCCTATTGCACACCCGATCTGGGCACCCCAGTTGTATCAAGCTCGTGAGCCCACCACGTTCGAGCTGATGGGAATGATTGGCGACCTCCAGAGGTCTGTGGCTGATCTCGCCTATGGGATGTCAGCTTCGCCACCAACCACGTCGTATGCCGGGAATTTTATGCCGGAGGAGCCCCCGTTACTGGGACGGATTGTAATTGAGCTCAACCAACCGGAAGTTGTTTCAAACTCCGGCAATGACATGTCAACAACGGTCGGGTTTCGTTCTGATATAGCAACCCAAACCCTCGATCAAGTTGGGGCTAGAGGTAAGAACAAAGTGGGAACAGATGCTGATCCCGTTGAACAACTGATGTGGGCAGTCGAGGCTTTGAAAGCCGAGGGGATGAATAAGCAGCAAGTATTCACAGTTGTGGCTAAGACTGTGGATAATGCTTTCCCCACTCCAACCGAAGGCAGTTCGAGCCAGGCGGAAGATCGGGATAGGCCCCGTCATGCCAGAACAGTTCCTTCCATTCCCAACTTTGCACCTGGGAAAGATCAGAAAGCCAAGGCAGTGCCTGCCGACCCTTTCGCTAGTGCGCCTAGCAAGAATTCTCAGATTTCAAAGTACCTACCTCGAGGCCGCAGGGTCTTTCATGCTCTCTACATGCCTTTGTCTAAGGCGCTCCAGATCCTTGTTGAAAGGGGGCACCTTAAACCCCTTGAGCCTCGGCCTCTCCCGAAGAATCTCCCTCTCACACATGATGCTACCTTGTACTGCGCGTACCACCAGCAAACCGGTCACAGCACCGACAACTGCTTCCGTCTTCGTCACGAAGTGCAAGACTTGATCGACAATGAGGTCATCCTGCCACCCACCTCAGCGAAGTCTGTCGCCGCCAGGTTGTTGGATCTTGATGATAGCGCAAGTATGTGATCAGGGGTTGGACCACCTGCGGGTGGCACTCGTTTCATTTCAGATGTGGCATCTGGCACGCACTGTTTTGAGCATTTGCGAATGCAGTTCTGTAATTTCTGGCTTGGGTGTCGAGTCGATTCTTTGTTTTTGTCTTAAGTCTGTCTCTTTGTTTTGAGTCAGGCTTTTTGCTTAAGGGTCTGTCTTGTCGTACCGAGTTAGTCCCATTGTATAGAATGTCAGGTGATTCTGGGGTTGTTACCTCGAACACCGTTTTTGTTTTGTAATTACCCCTTCTGTTTTCTTTTTAGTCTATCTCTGTTGTGGAGCCAGTTGCAACCGGAGGTTTTGAATGAAACAGTTGCGGCTATCATGTTCCCGTGCTTACTGCTACTTTGAGCTAGTTGTGCCAGAGGATTTGAATGGAACGGCCGCACATTCCACTTGCTCTTCTGCACCCTCGAAATCATTGCATTGACCTAAGTTTTTCAAAACCTTTTTGAACACTGCGGTGAAAACAAAGAGGATGGAATTCCTCGGGTTTCGTAAAAATTTGATCAATCTGAGATCAAGAAGATCAGATGTCGTCAGGAGAAGCTTGCGAAGCTAAAACATAAACACCCCCCGAACTAGGGGTAAAAAAACGTCCGATGTACTCGAAGAGCCAAAGATGAATCCTTCTGCAAATCAATACAACAGCTATTCTCTTGGATTCAGATGACTTCAGGATCTCAAAACCATTTGGCATGGACAAAGCTACACTTTTACCCTTGAGAGGCTCGCTGGGCCGAAAACCTGGAAGGGCGACCCAGGCAAAAGTTATAGCAAGAAAAAATAAAAAAATAAAAAAGAAAAAAAAAGGGGAGAAAAAAAGAAGAGAAAGAAAAAAAATGCAAAAGAAAAGAGAAGCAGAAAAGATGAAAAAGAAAAAATGAAAAGATACAAAAAAGAATTGAAAAGAAAAGGAAAACATTGCTCGCAAGGTTGAAAACCCAGAAGGGCGACCTTGGCAAAAGTTAGAGCGTGGTGAGAGTTAATACACGAGTGTACCTTAGCCTGAACTACGTAAGGCTTGATTCCCATGTTTGGGATACGTAGGTAACTTCATCCTGAAGTCCAACCACAAACACTTCCAAATCGAGTGTGTCCATGTAATGGTTTTGATCATCCTTTCCTTCTCTGAATCCGATAGTTCGGTTGTGGCAACCTGAACTACGTAAGGCTTGATTCCCATGTGTGGGATACGTAGGAAACTTCATCCTGAAGTCCAGCCACACGCACTTTCAAGTGACTGTGTCTATATATTGGTTTTGACCATCTTCGTCTTCTCTGTATCCGAGAGTTCGGTCGTGATCATCGCTAATGAGGATTGACTACAAAATTCCACGGCGCTATCCAGACAAGGGGCAACTTTCCGTTGCCATGAGTCGCCATTCAAACCAGGGGCAACTTTCCGTTGCCGTGCAGTGCCATCCAAACAAGGGGCAATTTTCCATTGCCTCTGATCCGAGGTTGTGCATCTCAAGAGTAACTTCTGCCCTCGTTGAGCATTGACCATTTGCAAAAATAGTTTTTGAAAATTTTTACTGAGGTTGACTAATTTCTCGAAAATTATTTCATTTTCCAAAACTGGACCTTTTCTTGGACCCAAAAAAGGAAAATTTTCAGTGCTCATAGCCTGACTTGCATGATTTTCAAATCAAAAGTCGAACAAGTATGTTAATCTAACTCTCATCTTGGTCACAATTGTTTTAGTAGAAAACGAAAACAAAAAATGGTCAAAATGGTGAACTAGGGGCGCAGTTGAGTCAGGTGTTCTGTCTTTCCCCCCGTCATCAACATGTTTGCCAGAAGGGCACGCTGCCTACCAACAAAGGGCACAACTGAGGTTAACAACAAAGGGCTGAAAGCTCTAAACATCTCCGAGCAACGAGGTATCAAACCAAGTGCGAAGTACGAATCGAAATGGATCAAGATATTCCATTCCCTTATCTGGGACACTGACTAGCCATCACCAGAAGAAGTAGCCGCGAGCTAACAGTGTTGGGCATGAACCCACTACCTCTTGCTTATCCACCGACCATATCTGGGGAGGGATGGAAAATGAGAGATTAAAGAATAGAGAGGCGTAAGTTGAGAGAAAAGTGAGCAAAAGGGTTTTGAGAAAAAAAGAATGAGCCTGAGGGTCGAGTGATGTGAGAGTCACAAATCAGAAAGGGTGGGAAACAATACCCGGAGAAACTGGCTCCTCGTGATCTAAGGTCTCTCGTCTCAGTAACACGTCTGTGTGTCGTGTCTTTTGCTTTGTTTGTCTCGATTCTTGTTTGGAGTCGTATCCGAGCGTGTCTCATTGTGTTTAGGTTGTTTACCTTTTGTTTTTCCGTTGTTGAGTCGTTTTCGCTGTGTTCAGTCGTAGGCTCAATACCCGGTTGAAAACCCTTTTCTAAAATCATTTTGTGCGCTCAGAGTGCTGTGCCATTCTCCACATTTGTGCAAAACATGATTTGGTTATTTGTAAAACCACAGGGGTTCAACCCTGGGTCACTTGGAAATAGTGAACGTATGGGTTCCGGATTGCGTCCGAGTGTGTTTCAGCTTCAGTAGATTCCACCTTTGTATCCCGTCTTTTCAAGATTGAATTGTTTGTTCATAATGGGCCGTGTGCAAATGAACAGAATACTGTGTTATGGGCTGTGTGTTCAGAATGAGCAGTGCGTTGTATGAGCTGTGTGCAGATTGAACCAAGTGTTGTGTTATGGGCTGTGTGTTCAAAATGAGCAGTGGGTTGTTTGAGTTGTTTTGATGTTAGCCGGTTCATTATCTAGTTATTACAATACAAGAGTTTGATTTTCAGACAAGAGATCGATCTTATTTACATTGAGGTGTAATATGACGCGATGCGATGTGATGTATGAAATGGGCAAATGTAACACTTTTTCAAACAAAAACTTTGTTTCATTTCATCATCTTTTCAAGTACATAGTTTTGAAGAAAATAAAACCTGCCAGCGGCAGTACAAAGTACTCAAACTACTAGCTAAAAAGGAAAATGTCTAAACAGAGCAAAAGAAGAAAAAGCAGCAAAAGTCTGGATCAATGCTAAATGGTCTCAGGCCCGTGAGTCTGTCCTCGTCCTCTTCCTGGACGAAGGTCCAGGAGTATCATCATCAGCTCCGCCATCTGGGCCCGACCCGAGTCATCTCTGGTCTCCTCCTCGGACGACTCTACCTCTACCTCCGCCTCGGACTCATCGTCGTCTGGAGTGGCTCTTGAGAACTGCCCTCAGCCTGGGTGCGCCTGTGTCTGCCCCGACGGTGGAGTGTCATCCCGCGCCTAACTCCCCCTTCTCCCTGAGCAGGAACAGACGGCCCAGCTGGAGCCCCCCCTGCAGCCGGAATCTGGAACGGAGGCTGAAAAGGACAAATGGTAAATGCATTAATTTGCAGATAAAACAGAATACAGTATGTGAATACAGTGTATGAATGCCGTGAACAGTGTACCAGAACAGAATACAGTGTGTGAGTACAGTGTATGAATGCTGTGAGTAGTATATCAGTACAGAATACAGTGTGTGAGTGCAGTGTATGAAGGCCGTGATGAACGTTGTGAACAGTATGCGGGTTACAGTGTATCAACGCCGTAAGGGCTGTGTATCAAGTGTTGTGTTAAATGCGATGCATCAGATTATGTAGGGTTTGAGATTGTAATCGAAAAAACTTACCGGGATACTGTAAATGGCCAAAAGGTCGAGGCTCCGCTGGAGCATCCCCATCACAGAGGCGGTCAACTCCAGGGACTGGCGAGTGTACTCAGAAGAAGCCTGCAAAAGTGTACATCAGTATTCTGCAGAATGTCGAGAGAAAAGAAGTGAAATGACGATGCAAAATGCAATAATACATACTGGAGGCAAGCCATGGAATCCAACTAACTCATGATCAGCCGGAGGAGGAGCGATGGGGATCTGATAGGTCTCCCCACCCTGTCCTTGGCATGTGGTCGAAGTAGGCAGTGCTGGCCACTCGGCTCTCTGCCCTCTCCGGGACCCACTCCTGCCACGGGCCCGAGCCACCCTCGATGCTCCCGCCCCTGCTCCTGCCCTCGCCACTGGCACCGCTGGCCTCTCCGTCCCGGATCGATCGCCACTACTCAGAGGCCGCACGATGTAGGTCCGGACGTACTCGGCATAATCGCCCTCGCCTCTGAAGCGATCGCACTCCCAGCCGATAGTGTACTCCGTCATCTCCCGCGGAGTGTACCCCTCAGTGTGCCTTACATAAGTGGGAGGAGGTGCCGGAACTGGTTGCTCTAGCAAACTTAGGGTCTGGCGCAGGAAGCGCTCGCCCAGGTACCAAGCCCGACAGACTGGGCCCTCTAGCAAAATCTTGAAGCGAGAGGTCTCCTGAGCACCCTCGTACCGCTCCCGGACTGCAATAGGTAAGAAGGCCCACAGCTGCCAGGTGATCTGCAAACAAAGTACAGTTTGTTATCTACTGCTATTGAAAATGCAATACAAAGCGAAGCTTAAATGAAGTGTAATGTTTGACATACCTCTGCGGCGGTGATGGTGTTGAAATAACGGCGGAAAAATATGAAAGACTCCCGAGGCCTCCGCTTGCACCTCACGTCGAAGCGGTGGGAGAATGGGATCATGAGAGGCATCTCCATCTCTGGCATTGGAGCAAGCCCCGGGAAGTAGGCGTATACCCACAACTGTACAAAGTGTAACAGAACAGATATCAGTATGCTTATCAGATAAGGCAGAATAAAGAAGAAAGCAGACAAATCAGAAAGCAGTGTGCGATGTGTTGTGTGCAGTGTGTGCGGTGTACAGACAGTATGAAACAGATTGTATGTTCGCAGTGTGTACAGTATACACAGTACAGATAATGTAAAGCAGAAATGTAAAACAGAAGAAGAAGACGTACCTCCCAAGCCCGCCAGTAGCCTCCGAGCAGCTATCCGCTGAGGCGAGAAGATGAGCTCATGTAGCCATAAAGGGTGGCCAAACCTGCGCCACCCCAGTCGTAGCAGCGAATCCGAGAGACGTCCACCAAAGCGCTCAGCAGACAGAGGGGCACTGTGTTCGCCCGGTCAGCGAAGATAGTGGTCCCCAGCAGGAACATCAGGAGAACGCGTGCGTACTGCTCCTCCTCCTCCTGAGTGGTCAGCGCCTGAATCCTGAAGTGGTCCTCGAACCACGAGTATCTGACAAAGCCTGGATGAGCGAGAGGCGGCAGCTCGCCGAGCAAATATATTAGAGCGGCCTCCCACTCATCCATGTCGGTGTCGAAGGGGATCGGATCACCCCCTACCCCGATGCCGGTGAGCATCGAGAAGTCAAAGGGAGTCATCGTCATATCTCCCGCGGCAGAGAAGTGGAAGGAGTCGGTGGTGTCCCACCACCTCTCCACCAAAGCTGCAAGAAGAGGTCTGCTCGCAGTGTGGCGCGAGAGCCCCATGCAGAAAGTGCCGAAGCCAGCCTGGTCGATGATACGGTGGACTGCCTCGGGGAGCTCCATGTACCACCCCCGGGCCATGACATTCCCATACCCCCAGAAGGAATGCGAATCCCCTTGTGATCAAAACGAACAATTGCGAAGCAGTGATACAAATACAGTGTCGAATACACTCAAGATCAGTGAAAATGCAGTACGTGTGTACACGTTTCTAGTTAAACAGATATCGGGTGCCGGTGTGCTTACAGTGAACTACAACATGTGATATGTCTGAGTGGTTTAGTGAAAATACAACGTGTGTGCGCGTGTTCAAATTCAAACAGATATCGGGTGCCGGTGTGCTCACGGTGAACTCCAGCATGTGATGCAACAGTTTATTCGGATCATTTCAGTGAAAATATAGCGTGTGTGCGCGTGTTCAAATTCAAGCAAATATTGAGCGCCAGCATGCTCACGGCGAGCTCCAACATGTGATGCAACAAGTTTGTTCGAATCACTTCAGTAAAGATACAACGTATGTACGCGTTTTCAAAATTCAGGTAGATGTCGAGTGCGGGTGTCCCTGCAGTAAGCTACGGCTTGTGATGTGTCAGTGTGTTTAAGTGGTTCGGTGAAATACAGCGTGTGTGCACGTTTTCAGTTTCAAGCAGATATCAGGTGCAAGTGTGTTCACAGTGGACTACAGCATATGGTATATCGGTGTATCTGAGCCAAACACTTAAAAGACAGGATCAAGTGTTGTAGTTATGTACTCTACTTTGCAGGAAATGAAACAGGAAAGAATGTACCTCGGAAGCGCCGAAGGACAGATGTGACTCCGGCTCGCGCAATAGAAGCTCTAAGGGCATGCCCCTGGCAAAAGTCCTAAACTGGCGAAGACCATCAGGAGGTAGCACGTGAATCGCCGGCCTGTAGGTCGCCGGGTCGTATGGTCGAATGCTCAGAGGCAGGAGCTCGACCTCGGGGTCAACATCCATCTCCGGGGAAGCCCCGCCCTGTGGAAGATCGTCCGCCATCTCGAGTAGGGTGTGGAAATGGCCGGAAGAGTGAAAACCGGGCAAGAATGCGAAAGGTCAACTGAAAAGTTAACCCCGAGAGGGCGAAAAATAGCTGGAAAGGTCGGGGTGCGGAAAAGGCACAGAGATCAAGGAAAGCTCGAGGGAAACAAGCCCCAAGTGGTGGAAATCGAGAAAGAGACACCGAAACAAAGATTTGTTCGGCTGAAAATGTTCGAAACGCGAAGGAGTTCGCGAATCGAACGATGAAATGGGCCCTAAAACCGAGGAAAATGATGGATCGAAGGAAGAGGAATAATCTAGAGAGAAGGAGGAGGATTTTTCGAGCAAGAGGCAAGTGGAAAAATAGGGCTAGAATCCCTATATTTAAAGACCCGTGCCGAAATGTCAAAACTGCCCCGAACAGGCATTTTTTGCCGGTCGGCCATATTGATGGCCGGTCGGCCAAATTGATGGCCGGTGGCCTTATTTGGTGGCCGGTGGATGGCCAATGAACTCCTCTGATGGCCGGTGAGCCTCCAACACCCTTGTTTAAGTCATTGATGTGGTTTGGGACTTTCTTTGCTCAACAGAGTGCAAGAAAAATGCATTTTTGAAGCTTAATCGACCCTCGTGTTGACCTTGAGTCGCGTCTTCGGCGTACGATGCTTAGTGTATCCTTTCCCGTATCCTTTTATTTTGCGAGTTCCGCATGTCACTGTAATAAGCATGCTCGTTACGCGTCTTGTTTTGGTTGTATCTCAACAATGCGAATAGCATGCCTTTGCCATACTTATGCTGAACATGTATTCAAATTCCAATCATACACATTGCTTGCGTTAGCACGCTTGCTTTACTTACATGTGTTCATACCTTTGCTTGCTTTACACATTGCATGCGTTTCCCCGTGTGCTTTACTTATATGTGTTTATTCATCCCCCCTAGGTGGTTACACATTGCTTGCGTTAGCACGCTTGCTTTACTTACATGTGTTCATACCTTTGCTTGCTTTACACATTGCATGCGTTTCCCCGTGTGCTTTACTTATATGTGTTTATGCATCCCCCCCAGGTGGTTACACATTGCTTGCGTTAGCACGCTTGCTTTACTTACATGTGTTCATACCTTTGCTTGCTTTACACATTGCATGCGTTTCCCCGTGTGCTTTACTTATATGTGTTTATGCATCCCCCCCAGGTGGTTACACAATGCTTGCGTTAGCGCGCTTGCTTTACTTACATGTGTTCATACCTTTGCTTGCTTTACACATTGCATGCGTTTCCCCGTGTGCTTTACTTATATGTGTTTATGCATCCCCCCCAGGTGGTTACACATTGCTTGCGTTAACGCGCTTGCTTTACTTACATGTGTTCATACCTTTGCTTGCTTTACACATTGCATGTGTTTCCCCGTGTGCTTTACTTATATGTGTTTATGCATCCCCCCCAGGTGGTTACACATTGCTTGCGTTAGCATGCTTGCTTTACTTACATGTGTTCATACCTTTTCTTGCTTTACACATTGCATGCGTTTCCCCGTGTGCTTTACTTATATGTGTTTATGCATCCCCTCCAGGAGGTTACACATTGCTTGCGCTAGCGCGCTTGCTTTACTTACATGTGTTCATTCCTGCTGTACACATTGTATGCGTTGTCGCGTGTACTTTACTTATATGTGTTCAAGTTCCTTTTTATACACATTGCATGCGTTGTCGCGTATTGCTTTACTTATATGTGTTCAAATTCCTTTTATTTCACAAATTGTACACGTTGTCGCGTGTACTTTACTCACATGTGTTCAGGTCCCCTTTTGGTATGCGTTGTCGTGCATCCAAATTCATTGTGCATTGTTATGCATTTCAAAAGACGCGCGTTGTCACGCGTTCAAAATCATGCACATTGTCATGCGTCTCAAAGACGTGCGTCGTCACGCACTCATTTCATTTGCATTATCATGCACATTGTCATGCATTTTTCGAAAAAAAAAAACACAACAAAAAAACAAACATGCATTGTCATGCATTACACTGTATATAATGCATATGTCATGCATCTCACTGTAAATATTGCATTTACATACATGCCATTACATATTATATATTGCATTGTAGCTTGCATGCATTCACCGCATCACCTCCATCTACCACTTTCGCCTTTCCATGTTGAGCTTGGTCTGGTATGTGCCCATACTTCTCGCGTTGAAGCACGGTTCTGAGAATTTTGTGTACGCACCCAGTGTTGATGGTGACGGCACCGTTTCCGTGTTAAACATGGTTGGTATGTGTCCATGCCTTTCCTAGGCAAAATGTGTTTTGGCCGCATGCCTTTCCCACTACATCCATTGCGTTCACTCCCGTCATTGTTATGACTTTCGAGTTCTGTCAAAGAGGGGCAACTGTAGACACCCCATTTTTGACCGTCCTCAAGACTTGGACATCACCGTTTGAACACTCGGTGATCACCCATGTTTGTGTTCGTCTTGAGTTCCCGGAGGTCTCGGCCACGCGCCCTGCCTCAGGATCTTTTGACTCGACCGTTTTGTGTTTGGTTTTGCACCAAACACTTGTGTTTTTACTTTGGAGGGCAGGGAATGGCTTGTTGGCCATCCCCACACCTCACCGGCCATGGCTTGAAGCCACCGGCCATGTTTTGTTGCTACCGGCCATTGGTGATGGCCGGCCGACCATTGTTTTGGTCATTTGGCATTTTTGGCTGGCCGACTACTGTTCATCTGGTTTTGGCAGATATTTTGTGCCAGCTGTGCTAGCTGGCACCCACTTTCCCCTCCCCCTCCATACACGTGTATGGAGGGATTTCTCTCTTGCTTAGCTTGTTTTGTAAGCTTTGCAAGAGTGATCCCCTATAAAGAGTAGGCTTCTCCCCCCTCCTCTAGGGTTACAAAAAAATTCCAGAGGGGTCTGAGATTAGGGTTTGAGTCTTGTATCTATCTATCTTTATTTCTCCCTCTCTTTTTGCCTTTGTGTGTGTTTGTTCATAGTTTTGCATACAAACACCTAGTGTTACACTTTCCTTTGGCTACTGAGGTACTAAGGAGTGATTTTCAGAGTTCTTGAGCTGGTTTTGGCCTAAGGAAAGCAGCTGGAGTGCTGTTCTTGAAGGGGTCTACAAGGGTAAGAACTTTACCTTTAAATACCCCATTTTTGCAGTCTTTTTGCCTACTTTGCATCTGTTTTTGAGCTTAGTGTATAACATAGAAAAGTCTTTTTTTTTACTTGCTTAAAATAGTTGTTTAAGGTTATTTTGGTGTTTGGGGTTGTTTGACCCCTCTTAGGCCTTGTTTGGCCCCCATTTTGTGCTATTTTGGTGAGCTCCGGGACCACCTTGTTTGGGCCTCCTCACCACTGAAATCTTGATGGATTTCAGTGGTGAGGATGGTGGTTTGAAGTCCTAAGAAGGAGAAGGCCATCCACTCTCATTGTTGTCTTCAATGTTGGCCATTTTTGCCTCATGTGTGTGCACCATTTTTAAGATCATGTTGGCCATATCTTAAGTGTTATTTGTGCTTATTTTTCCATGATATAGCACTGCTTTTACTTGGTTTAGACACACCATGCATGCTTAGCATACTTGTCTTGTAATGCCATGAATTGCCTTAACATGTGTTTAGCATTTAGACCACTATGCTTACTTGTTTTGGCTTAGCTTTGTGAAGCTTTTATGCATATTTTAGTGTGCTTGAGGTCTGTTTTTGGTCGCTTGGGCCATCCATGCTTTGCTTTGTATAGCTACCATGTAATCCCCCTTTGTGACCCTTGAGTGTTGACCCCTCTAGCATGCTTTACTTGCTTTGTTTCAGTGGTTTGGAACCACTTGCCATGTCATTTCAGTCCATATAGCGTGCTTGTATACTTGCATTTATGGCTCCTTTGATGTTTCAAAAGGTTTGTGTGTTATGCTCCATGTTTGGTTCATTTTGCATGCCTTTAGATTTAGGCCATTTAGATGCCATCTACGTGTGCCCTTGACCCTGTTTTGGTCTTCCTTGGGGAGTTTTTGAGTCCCCTTGGCCCTTTGAGGCTTGGTTGGCATGGCCATGGTTTAAGCCTCTTGGCTTGCCTTGAGTTTTGGACATTGTTGCATGCTATGCTTGTCTTGTTAAGTTGGTTTGGCACCCTTTTCTAACATGATTTTCAGAGTTTAGTATCATATGCCCATGTTTGTCCCTTTTAAGTGTGCTTAAAAGTTGCTTCTTTATGCCTAAGTGTCGGACCATGTTTGCATGCATGTTTGTATGTGTTTTGGCCCTCATTTCCTTGGCATTTGGCCACTGATTTTGGCATGCTTGAGAGCTACCCAAATTAGTCTAAGTCCATCTTTCGCATGTTGCTCGCATGTTGTTACACTGCTCCATGTTTTCATGCTTTGGTTGCATAAGTATTTTGCATGCCCTTTGCTTGCATTGTTGACACATGCTTAGCCATATTGCATTGTGTTGCATTGCTTGAGATATAGGACATGTTGTTGCATGCTTAGGTTGTAATGTATTTGGCATGCATGCTCTCTTTTGGTTGCCTAACATGTTTTTTCATTGATATGTTGTCACATGCTTGCGTGCTTATGTGCTTGCCCTCATGATCATGTTGCATACCTAGCTTACATGCCTAGGTTGCATTGCATTCGGCATGCATGCCTTGCCTCTTGAATCACTATGATAGAGGTTGGGTCCATTGTTTGATTGGTTGGCATTACATTTGATATTGAAATGGCGCACTTGGTTTCTTGGGCCATCACGCATTGAAATGCGCAGTTGGTGGTCCGAGAATCGAGGACCATCGTTCTTTGAGTCATGAACATGATAAGGAGGGTATTGGTGCACACATTTGCTTGAAATGTATTGCCACGCCATGTTTGCCCTCTTCTGCTGTCAAAACAGGATTCTGCAGGCATACATGGCCGACCGACCATATTTTGTGCCGGCCGGCCATGAATTGGTGGCCGAGAGCTCAATAGATGGTCGATGACCACTTCCTTGTGGCCGGTGACCATTCCTCATGGCTGGTGGCATCCCACAGTGTCCAGAGAGGGTACCTTGGGGCTTGTGAAGTCTTCAGAGATGCAAAGCAGTGAAAACAGAGGCAGCTTGTGCATGGCGACGGATTTCCGAGCAAACCCGAGCACGCATGCATTGGACCCTCTTCCCGAGGTTGTTTTACTGCTTTCTTAGTTTAGTTAGTTTGCTTAACTAGCTAAGTGGTCTGTAATATTTAATTAGCTTGATTAGTTAGTTAAATTTGTATTATTCATTCGGTCTCTCCGAGAGAGAGCATAACTGTGTAATAAGTGTGAGTGCGTGTGTGCATGTCTTTCAACCCCCATTTCTTTCTCCCTTTTACTTACCTGCTTTTGATGGTTAGTACTAGGGCATATTTAATTTAGCATACCTTATGCTACACATGCGTGCATTCATTCATTTGTATTGCATGCACCGGGCTCGGCGCATCATGCTAACTGCATAGTACTTCAATTCCAACTTGAATACATGTTAGTTGTAGCATTTCATATGCCACGTTTAGAATAGCAGAGCCTACCTAGGTTGCATTTTTGCGTGTGTTGCATTAGCCATTTTTAACATGAACTAGGATCATGCATTTGATTACTAACTAGTTTCTGTTTTGGCTTAGAGTACTAGGTAAGCATTTACGCTTTAGCATCTTACATGCGTGTGAATGTTGCCATGATAGCATGCTTACCATGAGGCTATATGCTTATGTGATATAACTGCTTGAATGCCTGTGGGTGAAGGTCGGATGGTTTGAGTTGGAACAACTCGTCGAAATCCATGTTTTAGCCTACTTGCGAGTAGCAAATTTCAAACCAATTTCCAAACAAACGGATATGCGATGTTTCGTTCCAAATTAGGCAATCTAGTCTATACTTTTGTGTTGTGCGCATCACATAGTAAGATTAGGCTAATAACTGGGATAAGGATGCATAATGTTTTCAAAACTAGATATCATGGCCGATCTTCGGATCGGGCGAGAGGGGGTGCTCATAGCTGACCTCCCCCAATCGTACCCAAGTTCCCGAGCCGAGGCAACTTTGGTGATGACGGACACGTGGCCTTAGGCAAACGAGTCAGGGTTTCCTAAATTTCCCCAAAAACAAAATCTGTATCTGGCAAAGCAGTCCATGTTTGGCACTTCTTTACAAAAAAATCTATTTTCAAAAACGATTTGCCGGATTTGGACTCTTTGGTTCAGATTTAGAACCGTGACAATTTGAGTCCGAACTGTAGTGAGCCCGTAACGAACGGAACAGGAGTTTCCCTCCCGGGGCATTCGGGGCGCGTCCACAGTTTCTGGCGACTCTGCTGGGGAGTAGAGAGCTTGACTCGAACTCATGATATCGTGTTTTGACTACACTTATGTGTTTCTTTGCATTGCATGTGCATTGGTGCGCCTAGGACACAGTGTTTGCCGTCTACTATTCCTGAACGGTTTGCCGGAGGCTTGCTTTGTAAAGCGTGCCATAAGGGTAACCGGTTATGGGCTCTGCCACGATGGGAACACAAACCCCGGTTTTTACCGGGGCACCCTTGTTGACCATTCGACCTAGTGCATATTCGGATCCATAGTGACCATTCCAACCAAGGACTGGTTGCTTACTCGATTATAGGTTGTTTGAAACCACTGCGTGCGTAGTGAAACCCTAGCTCCTGACAAGATAGGACAGGGAAACCCTACCCCAACATAGTGGTGTTTTGGCTCTCTTTTACTCGCTACGTGCTTTTAGAGTGTATCTCTACAGGGAATGCGCATGTCAGTTTGCAAGTCTGAGTACCAGGCCTGCGAGCATCAGTATCAATGTTTTTGAGAATCAGTTATATCTGCGGGTATCCGATTCAATTTTGGGGCAGTGATTTTGGGGAACAGTGATCAGTAGTAGAGTACAGTTATTCAGCTATGCTTGTGTCTGTTCTGATTGGGCTGAAACGCTGCGTGTTTTTTCTTTCAATTCAGAGAGTTAGTTCAGAATAGCCAGTGTTCTTCTTTGCTGAGGAAAGACAGATATCTGATCCGTCAGTCACCGTTCAAGTTCAGCGGGCTTATGACGACCCAAAGTTCGGAGGAAATTGTAGTTCAGGCAGCCGCATTAGACCAAGGAATCATCTTGCAGGATGAGACCAATGTTGATGTACCACATCCGCCCAGGTCGCCTATTGCACACCCGATCTGGGCACCCCAGTTGTATCAAGCTCGTGAGCCCACCACGTTCGAGCTGATGGGAATGATTGGCGACCTCCAGAGGTCTGTGGCTGATCTCACCTATGGGATGTCGGCTTCGCCACCAACCACGTCGTATGCCAGGAATTTTATGTTGGAGGAGCCCCCGCTACTGGGACGGATTGTAATTGAGCTCAGCCAACTGGAAGCTGTTTCAAACTCCGGCACTGACATGTCAACAACTGCCGGGTTTCGTTTTGATATAGCAACCCAAACCCTCGCTCAAGCTGGGGCTAGAGGTAAGAACAAAGTGGGAATAGATGCTGATCCCGTTGAACAACTGTTGTGGGCAGTCGAGGCTTTGAAAGCCGGGGGGATGAATAAGCAGCAAGTATTCGCAGTTGTGGCTAAGACTGTGGATAATGCTTTCCCCACTCCAACCGAAGGCAGTTCGAGCCAGGCGGAAGATCGGGATAGGCCCCGTCATGCCAGAACAGTTCCTTCCATTCCCAACTCTGCACCTGGGAAAGATCAGAAAGCCAAGGCAGTGCCTGCCGACCCTTGCGCTAGTGCGCCTAGCAAGAATTCTCAAACTTCAAAGTACCTGCCTCAAGGCCACAGGGTCTTTCATGCTCTCTACATGCCTTTGTCTAAGGCGCTCCAGATCCTTGTTGAAAGGGGGCACCTTAAACCCCTTGAGCCTCGGCCTCTCCCGAAGAATCTCCCTCTCACACATGATGCTACCTTGTACTGCGCGTACCACCAGCAAACCGGTCACAGCACCGACAACTGCTTCCGTCTTCGCGACGAAGTGCAAGACTTGATCGACAATGAGGTCATCCTCCCACCCACCTCAGCGAAGTCTGTCGCCGCCGGGTTGTTGGATCTTGAGGATAGCGCAAGTATGTGATCAGGGGTTCGACCACCTGCGGGCGGCACTCATTTCATTTCAGATGCGGCATCTGGCACGCACTGTTTTGAGCATTTGCGAATACAGTTCTGTAATTTCTGGCTTGGGTGTCGAGTCGGTTCTTTGTTTTTGTCTTGAGTCTGTCTCTTTGTTTTGAGTCAGTCTTTTTGCTTAAGGGTCTGTCTTGTCGTACCGAGTCAGTCCCATTGTATAGAATGTCAGGTGATTCTGGGGTTGTTACCTCGAACACCGTTTTTGTTTTGTAATTACCCCTTTTGTTTTCTTTTTAGTCTGTCTCTATTGTGGAGCCAGTTGCAACCGGAGGTTTTGATTGAAACAGCTGCGGCTATCATGTTCCCGTGCTTACTGCTACTTTGAGCTAGTTGTGCCAGAGGATTTGAATGGAACGGCCGCACATTCCACTTGCTCTTCTGCACCCTCGAAATCATTGCATTGACCTAAGTTTTTCAAAACCTTTTTGAACACTGCGGTGAAAACAAAGAGGAAGGAATTCCTCGGGTTTTGCAAAAATTTGATCAATCTGAGAGAAAGAGAGGCATGCTAAACCCTTAATGAATGAAATCATGTTTGTTAACATGAGTACTGAGAAGGACCCTGGCTTGCTCCAGATTGGTTCCACACTATCTTCGGCGCGAGCGATTTGTCATGTGGGGAAGTGGTTTGGAAATACTCTTCAAATCCTGGAAGACGCCAATGATCCTCAGCTAGTCACCTGCAAAGATACAAACACTCCGGTCGGGGGTGCCAGAATTAGCACTCCGACGGACAAGTCAGCTCTTCTCCTCAAGAAAGCTTGTTCACTAAGTTTTTAGAAGTGATTCTTACATACCTTTACTAGTCCATTGCCATTATATTTATACTCGTTTTTTCTGATCCTCGGGGCCAGGGCCTGTCTTTTCAATCATTACCTATTCCATTATTCGGCTCTAGGGATCCTTCCCCATTCGGCCTACTTATCCTGTTCGGCCCTTTATCCTTGCGGGATAGTTGCCGTCTAGCGTCAAGCTGCCGAAATATGCCTCCTTTACCTTTGCCAATTATTCGGCTACCACAATTGCCCTCCGAACTCCCTGTTGACGGCAGTCAATCGGCGTGTTTGGTTCAGAATTCGAGAAGTTTAGCGTCAGGCGGCTTCGCGTGCCCCAATATATGTCAGGGGGCGCGCGCCTTGTTGCTCATCATTACGCTTTCCCGCTCTATTCATATGTATCTCAGCATTTATTGCGATTTGAAACTTTGGTCCTTTCAAATTCATATTTCGTCGATTTTCTGAGACTTTTGGATCGCCAGTGCACATCCCTCCGTGACTCGCGTTTTCTGCAACTTCTTCCCGTCTTCCCTTGTCTCATCTGCTCTTCGTAAGTTTCCTTATCCCTTCTTTGTAATCCTATTTTCTGTTTGCTATTTTAGCTTCGGCGAATATTTAGTTCTCTGCTAAGATGGCCAAACATTTGAAAGACCTCCTTTCTGAGGATCGCATCTCCGGTTTCCGGCAACATTTTTCTATTCCTGACGACGTCCATTTATCCCTTGTAACGGACAATGCTCTCGACATGGAGAGGGAAGATCAAAACACGATCGTATTCCCTCTTTTATCCATTGCGGAGGGCGGGGTTCGTTTCCCCCTACACCCATTCCTTAGGGCCGTTCTCCGCTATTGGGGTTTGATTCCTTCTCAACCCAATGTAAATTTCTTTCGAATCATCATGGGGGTTTTAGAGTTGAATCGACGCCTTAGGATTAACCTTGGGATTCCGGCCATTCGGCATTGTTACGCCTTAGCCAAATCCTCCGGTCGGCTGGGGCGATATTTTCTCAGGGCCAAAGATACTGACCATCACTTGGTGACTATGCTTGCCAGTTCTGGTAAACGGGTTGACGACGTGATGGTCAACGTCCGAGGTAATTGGGAGTTCGCTGAAGGGGAGGATCGCCTGGACCCTGTTCCCAGACATAAGGGCGACCCAGGTTGCCACGCAATGTCTTGTTTGTTGGTCTATCTCTTACTCGGCTCTTTTCTCTAAACCGCTTTTCATCTTCTGCAGGTAATAAGTTGAAGAAAATTCTGATTTCGGTTGACGACGCGGTTCTTGGGGAAATCAAGATTGCACTCACATATTTCGGCCGTCCAAATGTACAACAACAAGGGAGAGCCGCCCATATTCTCCTTCGGTACGAACCCACTTACACTACTTTCTCGGCTGCAGATAACATTCCGATTCCAGTCGGCGACCAACAGCTCTCGGCCCTTATCTTCCCCAGCTTCAAAAACCTTAGACAGATCGGTCTCGTAGCTTCTGATTCGGGGGAAGACGCCGAGCCAACTGTAGAGGTGGTTGCCGATCCGGCCGGGGGGTCTATTGAGGGGGTAGTAAAGGGTGACGAGGCCGTACGCTCGGCATTTGAGGCCACCGAGCCATCCGCCTCAGGACGAACAGATTTCTCTTCCGGGGATATTTTTACAAATTTGGGGGATCTACCCGGCGATTTCTTTGAGGGTATGGCGAAGGAAAGCCTAACGCAGATGGCTCGTAAAAGAAATGCCGAGCGGATGGCCGCCCGAAAGAAGGCTGAATGCGCCGCATCAGATCTCAGCTTGATCAAGCCGTTCGTACCCGTTTCGGAGGGGACAGTGGTTGTTGCGTCCGATACGGGAAAAGAGGGTGGAGAACAGGCCGATGGGGAACGGCTGATTCCGGAGCAAGGCCAAAAGCGTGGTGCCGAGGGGGAAACGAGTTCAGAAGCTGGCCCTGGTAGCAAACGGCCTCGGCTTGAAGAACCTGACGTGGTCGCTCCGTTCGTTATCCAGCCAAAGATCAGGGATATGCCGATTTTATCCAATGCTTCGGCCATCGAGGATCCGGCCGTGGCTCTGAGCTTGGCGGCTTCGATTTCTCTGCCGGCTGACAACAAAGCCTTCGGTGCCGTGCCTGATATTATGGCCGTTGCCCTAACTGCTCAATCGGCACTCCTGGTAGGTCACCTTCATTTCGCTCTTGTTTGTTAAAGGCGTCTAATCATACCGAATTGTTTTGCAGACGGTCGGAAGGATCACCGACTTGGGTCGCCGCCTGCGTGATGCTCTCGGGAGAATTGACCATTTGCAAACAGAGGTGCAGGGTCAAAAAGTAGGGCCGAGTTCGAAATTATGAGAGCTGAAATGGAGAGCGCGAGAGCCGAAGCGGAGAAAGAGAGGGCTCGCGTCGCCGAACAGCTTCGTGTTGATGCTGAGGGTAGAGCAAACGCGAGCGAGGAATCGCTCAAACTTTCCAAGGAAGCACTTGCTGAAGCGGAAGCTCAGTTGGAGGAGCTTAAGGCGGCCCGCGAGAAAGCTGAATCGGAGGCCTTTGAAGCAGGGAGAGGCGCCGCTCTGACAGAATATGTTGAAGAAGTGTCCAAATTTGAGAATCGCGGGTTCAAACATGGGTGGCTCAAAGCCCTTGCCGCCGCTGAGGTTACATTGGACTTGCCGATTCCTTATGAGCAGGTGGATGTTGAGCCACTTGAATCCGATGCCGACGAATGATCTGGGAGCCGTTTACTGAGCAGGCGTCTTTTTGTTTTTGTTTTTCTTCTTTTGGATAGTGCTTTGTTGGTTCAGGGTAGTTTTCATGTATAAATTGGTTAACATCTGCGCGCAATTTATTAATGAAAATTTCCTTGTAATTTCCTTGTAATTTTTGCTCTACCACCACACACTTTGTATGAAAGAGTTCTGTGGTTTAATTTTAATGAAAGAGTTCTGTGTTTGTCAATGCATTTGGTAAAATGGGATTGCATGTACTGTGGGGACACCCTGATTTGTGAATCTGCCCTTGCCCCAGGGGTTCATAAAAAGAATTCTAGCTCTGAATCAACTTGTGAGCCGGCTGGGGTATTTGGTCCGAATAGATTGATAATAAACAAGCCGGATGATCTTACTGTGGCACGAATGATTTTATCTAGAACTCGTCTAAACAAGCCGTACATAGAATATCGTTTGTCCAAACTTTAGGTAACCACTGAAGGTAGAGAGGAGAAGATCGGTCAATATCTGGGTTCCTGCAGATTCAATACATATCCCATCAAAATCACCATTTGCAATTTCACTGCCTACTGATCTTCGGCCCTTAGATTGATGAATCTGCCCTTGCCCCAGGGGGTTCATGATAAGAACTCTGGCTCTGAGGAATCAATTCGTGAGCCCGCTGGGGTAGTTTAGCCGAACAGATTGATGAATCTGCCCTTGCCCCAGGGGGTTCATGATAAGAACTCTGGCTCTGAGGAATCAATTCGTGAGCCGGCTGGGGTACTTGGGCCGAATAGATTGTCCTGCCGTCAACTTAGTCGGCGTCAGGCGATTGGGTTTCGCGATTAATGAACTTGCCTCGATCGTGCTGCCTCTGCGAGTGTTAAATGATCAAAGGTACAACTTTTAAGAGTCTGGTAGGTAGCTGATTCAGACTCCTGAGAGAAAATCTATTGTGTGAATGTCGAACAAACTCTTCTTTAACAGCAAAGGGGAAGCCAAGACATTGGCTGAGCTTGGCGGTGATATGAATCGAAGTGAACACCGTGGTGCGCCCTTGCGTGCTGGGAGTAAGAGTTCTATGGGTCGACAGAGGCGTCAATCTCCTCGACGTCGTAGTAGGTCACCCAGACGGGATAGGCAGTCCCAGGGGAGATCGCCACACGCCCAAGTCGAAAGGGGATCAGACGCGAATCCGTGCCCATTAAGTTTTGCAGTATTTGTGAAGAATAAGCCCATGACGGAAGCGGACTTGATCGTTCGAGATCCAGACGTGGCGGTCGAGTTTGCTCGACAAATATTTCCTCCGGAAGTGCAGCAGTCAATGGTTGGTCGTCAAGACTACGAAGTATTTCGCGAGGGCATTCATGGGGCGGTGAAAGGGCTCTATACGGCTTACGAAGTCAGCATGCGATTGCGCGCCGCCCGTCGAGAAATGGAGAAAAAGGAAGAGCGTATCCGCAGTTTGGAGGCTCGCGTGGAGGAGGCTGAACGTGAGTTAAGAGAGATCAAAGCGGCTCGAGTACAACCAGCAGGGCAGGTGAATCCAATCGTGGAAGAGAGGGTTACCAGTCGGCTTATAAGAGCTGCCATTGCCGATCGCGAAACGGCGAGCATGTTCGCATTGGAGTCCGCCAAGAGGAGGTCTTATGAAAAAGGTTTTCACGAAGGGCGCTTGGTTGGAATCCAAAAGACAAAGGAGAAGCTTGCCGAAGAGGTTTGCCGATGTGAGAATCGTGGGTTCAGGCATGGTTGGATCAAGGCATCTCAAGTCGCCGAATCTCTTTGCTTGTCAGGCATCGATTTGGTGTCACCTCTCTACCACAATAAGGATTTTCTGTTTTCTGCTTTCGAGGTTGAGAAGAGTGAGGATGAGTGCAATGCCGTTTGACTTTAATTATTGTAAGGTTCGAACGCCGTTTGCAAGTATGTAATTTCTTGGTTTTTTGAATAAAAGACGCTTTATTGAAAATATCAAATTGTCTCCCGCATTCGGCGTGTGCGTGTTTAATTTGGTTGCATAAATGTTTGGATAGACGTAATGGCTGTTTACTTTTGAATAAAGCCATTGCGGCGTGTTGTTGAATTTTGAAGAAGCCGTGAGCCAGAGCTCGGAGGGGCTACGGCATTTTGACTTAGCTCGAATGCCAGATGTCTCGCCGATCGAGCTAGGTAATTTTTGCCCTTGCGCAGCCTATGCACGCGCATTTTAGCCAACCGTTGGGTTAACTAGGTCATGGAGAATGTTGACCGACGCCTGTCTCGTGGGGTTTAGTATTGATAAAATCGCTTCGGGATTTGGGCCTCGAGATCGCGGCCATTACTGAGAATAAAAACGGCAAGCGCCTCATGCAATCAAACAGCATCTATTACGTGGGATGATCAAGCGTTCTTACCATCAAATGGTGATGATGGTTGCACGAGCTCAAGTTTCGGCCGAACTTGGCGCTCAGATGGTTTGCGGTGGGGGATTCTCCGATGTGGGAGGTGGACCGCTGAAAGGAGAAACTGGAAACACGTCAGCCTCCAAGTCGTTGAAGCAGATCGCCCCGAAAGGAGACACAACGACCGCTGCCCCTAACCTCCCTTGTCTTGGATCTTGGCCTTGACATTGTCGATGGTGTCAGAGGCCCGGCGACATGCCGATTCGGGCGCGGTTAGATCGATGCGTGATTTGTCTTAGAAGTTAGAGATAGATATTGTAATGTTCGAACGCGGATTGCGTCTATGTAACAACTTTTTAATCAAATAAAAAGTGTTATTTCATATAGTTGAGTCTTACTCTGAAAATCTTTTGTTTAGCTATATCGGATGAATGTTCCTGATTCCAACTTTTAATGGTTAAGTCATTTCGTATGGTTTAATAGTTTTCTATCGGAACGTTTGTGTAGCTTAAATATTTTTGCTTAAATATTTTTCCTGTATTCAGGGATCGGCCCTTGCCTTAGGCGGGATGCGAATTAAATTGGAATGGGTCGTACTCGTGGGCCGGCTAAGGCACGCCTTGTCCGGCGAACCATATTAGTGATTCCGTCTTAATTAGTTGATTAAAACGGGCTCCGAGGCCGAAGACTTATTTTGGCGCTCCGAATCCGGAGACTTAAATTGGCCAATCGTGACATCCACGAAGGGCGCTCCGAATCCGGAGACTTATTCGGCCCTAAGGTGTGCACCAAAGGGGGCTCCGAATCCGGAGACTTATTCGGCCCTAAGGTGTCATGCACCAAAGGGGGCTCTGAATCCGGAGACTTAAATTGGCCAATCGTGACATCCACGAAGGGCGCTCCGAATCCGGAGACTTATTCGGCCCTAAGGTGTGCACCAAAGGTGGCTCCGAATCCGGAGACTTAAATTGGCCAATCGTGACATCCACGAAGGGCGCTCCGAATCCGGAGACTTATTCGGCCCTAAGGTGTGCACCGAAGGGGGCTCCGAATCCGGAGATTTAAATTGGCCAATCGTGACATCCACGAAGGGCGCTCCGAATCCGGAGGCTTATTCGGCCCTAAGGTGTCATGCACCAAAGGGGGCTCCGAATCCGGAGACTTAAATTGGCCAATCGTGACATCCACGAAGGGCGCTCCGAATCCGGAGGCTTATTCGGCCCTAAGGTGTCATGCACCAAAGGGGGCTCCGAATCCGGAGACTTAAATTGGCCAATCGTGACATCCACGAAGGGCGCTCCGAATCCGGAGGCTTATTCGGCCCTAAGGTGTCATGCACCAAAAGGGGCTCCGAATCCGGAGACTTAAATTGGCCAATCGTGACATCCACGAAGGGCGCTCCGAATTCGGAGGCTTATTCGGCCCTAAGGTGTCATGCACCAAAGGGGGCTCCGAATCCGGAGACTTAAATTGGCCAATCGTGACATCCACGAAGGGCGCTCCGAATCCGGAGGCTTATTCGGCCCTAAGGTGTCATGCACCAAAGGGGGCTCCGAATCCGGAGACTTATTCGGCCCTATGGTGTCATGCACCAAAGGGGGCTCCGAATCTAGAGACTTAAATTGGCCAATCGTGACATCCACGAAGGGCGCTCCGAATCCGGAGACTTATTCGGCCCTAAGGTATGCACCGAAGGGGGCTCCGAATCCGGAGATTTAAATTGGCCAATCGTGACATCCATGAAGGGCGCTCCGAATCCGGAGGCTTATTCGGCCCTAAGGTGTCATGCACCAAAGGGGGCTCCGAATCCGGAGACTTAAGTTGGCCAATCGTGACATCCACGAAGGGCGCTCCGAATCCGGAGTCTTATTCGGCCCTAAGGTGTGCACCAAAGGGGGCTCCGAATCCGGAGACTTAAATTGGCCAATCGTGACATCCACGAAGGGCGCTCCAAATCCGGAGACTTATTCGGCCCTAAGGTGTCATGCACCAAAGGGGGCTCCGAATCCGGAGACTTAAATTGGCCAATCGTGACATCCACGAAAAGCGCTCCGAATCCGCAGGCTTATTCGGCCCTAAGGTGTCATGCACCAAAGGGGGCTCCGAATCCGGAGACTTAAATTGGCCAATCATGACATCCACGAAGGGCGCTCCGAATCCGGAGGCTTATTCGGCCCTAAGGTGTCATGCACCAAAGGGGGCCCCGAATCCGGAGACTTAAATTGGCCAATCGTGACATCCACGAAGGGCGCTCCGAATCCGGAGGCTTATTCGGCCCTAAGGTGTCATGCACCAAAGGGGGCTCCGAATCCGGAGACTTAAATTGGCCAATCGTGACATCCACGAAGGGCGCTCCGAATCCGGAGGCTTATTCGGCCCTAAGGTGTCATGCACCAAAGGGGGCTCCGAATCCGGAGACTTATTCGGCCCTATGGTGTCATGCACCAAAGGGGGCTCCGAATCCGGAGACTTAAATTGGCCAATCGTGACATCCACGAAGGGCGCTCTGAATCCGGAGACTTATTCGGCCCTAAGGTGTCATGCACCAAAAGGGGCTCCGAATCCGGAGACTTAAATTGGCCAATCGTGACATCCACGAAGGGCGCTCCAAATCCGGAGGCTTATTCGGCCCTAAGGTGTCATGCACCAAAGGGGGCTCCGAATCCGGAGACTTATTCGGCCCTAAGGTGTCATGCACCAAAGGGGGCTCCGAATCCGGAGACTTATTCGGCCCTAAGGTGTCATGCACCAAAGGGGGCTCTGAATCCGGAGACTTATTCGGCCCTATGGTGTCATGCACCAAAGGGGGCTCTGAATCCTGAGACTTAAATTGGCCAATCGTGACATCCACGAAGGGCGCTCCGAATCCGGAGGCTTTATTGGGCTTAAGAGGCTTGAAGGAGAGTGACAGAGAAAGTCGATTTTCATTAAAATGTGGTGCCAGTACAAGCATCAGATCCCACAAGTCGGGTCCGTAAGTGGATCTTCATAAGGTCTACGTTGGCGCGGATTGCGGTGAGCCACGGATTTCCTCAATGCCACGGTCTGTTGGGAAGCGCATAAGCTGATGGTAGGTGCTTGGGACAGCCTTCATGATCTGCAACCAGGGGCGCCCCATGATGGCATTATACGGCGACGGAAGCTTAACAACCAAGAATTCCACGTCAACCATTTTTTAGCCCGCTCGAACAGGGAGCACGACCTTCCCCAACGGGTACTCTGGATTCGTGTTGAAGCCGAACAGTGGCTGAGACGACGGTGATATGTCCGACTCGCTGAGGCCGAGTTCAACAAAAGTTCTGTAGTACAAGATTTCCGAAGTGCTTCCTGGATCTATGAGAATGCGTTCAACGATGAACTGCCGTACGCGTAATTTGATGACCAAAGGATCGACGTGGCTGGCCACCGTTCCGACGAGGTCGGAGTCATCAAACTTAATTGTCGGAGTTTCTCTGGGCCTGCCGGTTGACATGTTATGTTTTTGGGGAATTGGGTGCGATTGGATTGTATGCACGGTCGGGGATGCCGGCAGACCATAGATTATGTGGATCACACCAAGCGGAGGTGAATCCTGTCTCAAGGCTAATGCTTTGGTTGGCTTCCCCTTGCTCACGTATTGCTGCAGTCGACCATCTTGCACTAGTTCCTCCAGATGATCCTTTAGCGCATAACAGCTCTCGGTTTCGTGGCCATGATCTTGGTGGTATTCGCATCGTCTGTCCCTCCTCCGTGTGTCGGGAGGCCCCACCATCTTCGACGGCCACTTGAAAAATGGAAGGTGCTGGACTTTGGTCATTATTGCCGCGATCGGCTCTGTCAACTCCGTATACTTCTTGTCGATTCGCCTTGAGCGTCTGCTGTCGACTTGTAGTTGTTCATTCGTTCGGTGGGAGCACTGATCGCTCGATCGGCGGGAGTCCCGCCTTTTGTCTCGCTTGGTTCGTTGCCGGGGCTCAGGGCTCGGTGGCGGCACGGAGCTTATTGGTCGAGCGATTTCGGGGAGGGCCGTTTTGCTAGAGATTTGTCTGGCTTTTATCCTCAGGGCATCATCTTCGACTTTACAATATTCTTCAACTTTCTTCATCAGCGCCCAAACTGTTTTGGGGGGCCTTCTGGTCAGGGAACTGCGCAGAGCACTGTCAAGATGTAAACCCATTTTGAAGGCGGTGATGGCCATGGAGTCGTTGCAAGCGTCGTCAACAAGATTGAAGCACTCCCAATATCGTGCCGAGTACGCTTTGAGCGTTTCTCTCGACTGGATCTGCATGGCCCAGAGGGAGTCGGCCTGTTTCGGTTGTACCTCGTTGGTGATAAACCTGGCCCTGAAGGATTTCTGCAGTTGTCGGAAGCTTTTAACCGAAGCTGGCTCCAACTTGTAATACCACCTGACGGCTAGTGGACCTAGGCTGCTAGGGAATATTCGGCACATGAGGGCTTCATTGTCTGCGTGTAGCGTCATGGCCTGTTTGTAATGACGGATATGATCAGTGGGGTCTGATTTTCCGTCGTAAAGAGTGAATGACGGAGCTTTGAATTTCTTGGGCAGGGATGCCCTTGCGATCCGTCGAACGAAAGGATCGTGCTGGTCTTCCTCATTTGAGCTGATTCTCCTGCGCTTGTTCCTTCTTCGCAGATCCTTTTCGGAGGAGCTGGAGGTTTCGGACCGTTCCCTTGCGTCGAGCTCCGTGGATGATGAGTTGGAGTTGCTATCGGTACCCTTTGGTCGGGCCCGAGGTCTTTGCCTGTCTACCCTCGGAGATCGCTCTGGTTCCTCGCGCATGGCTGTAGACACCCCATTTTTGACCGACCTTAGGACTCAGACGTCACCGATTGAGCGCTCGGTGATGTTGCATGTTGTGCTCGTTTAGAAGTCTCAGAGTCGTGGCCGTGCGCCCTGCCTCCGAACTTCCGAACTCTCTTCTGTGCCTTGCCTCGGTTTGCGAACCAGACTCGGTTTTTCTCTATTTTCTTCCTGAGGGGAGGGAGAGGTCTAGCAGATCATCTCTCAGTGGCCGTGCGCTACTTTTTGTGGCCGTAGGCCATTTTGCCCATTTCGGAGCCCGGTTCCCGGTTTTCGGAGCCGTCAGGCCGTGTGCCTCGGTTCGGGACCGCCCAACCATCTCCGATTTCTCCGGTTTTTGGCAAGTGCCTCTGTTTCATCATAACAAGGCACACTGGGGTCTCAGATACCCACTTCGTGGCTGAATGCCACTTTCGGTGCTTACAGCCGGTTTTCGGGCCCCGAACCTCGCGGTTTGGCCACCGAGCATTCATTTTGCACCGGTTTCTGTTCAATTTTGGCAAGTGCCTCTGTTTTATCATAACGAGGAACACTGGGGTCTTAGATACCCACTTCGTGGCCGAACACCACTTTCGGTGCCTACAGCCTATTTTCGGGACCCCGAACTGCGTGATTTGGGCCCCGAGCATTCATTTTGCATCAGTTTTTGTTCAATTTTCGCACGTACCTCTGTTTTAGCACCAGGAAGATCACTGGAGGGTGGGAGGCCAGCAATTATCTCAGAAAACCAGTTATGCTCTTCCGGCGCCCGTTTTGCTCACTTCCGGGCTAATGTTGAACACCCTAGGGCCATTTTCTTCCAACCACAACTACATATTTGTGATGAGGGCACATGGGAGGACCCTAAAAAATGGTGGTCGGCCAGTAATTATGATTTTCATTTTTGAGCCTCTCTTTCAAGTTGAATGTTGTGTCTCCTGTTTCAGAGTTGTCAAATTCCAACCATGGGACCTTGTTCTACACACCTGGGAGGACACCAAAATTTGGTGGCCGGCCATTAATTGTTCATTTCATTTTTGGCCATGGCCGGCTGGCCATGGGGAGTGGCTGGCCTACCAGTGGGGTGGCCGGCCGGCCATCTTCAAGAAAAACACCTGGCCGGCCTGCTTCCTGCTTTTGACCACTTTACAGCTGTCCAGCTGTTTTTCCAAATATCTTTTGCCTCCGAGAGATATTTTGGGAGGGAAAGCTTGGATGCATTTCCCTCCCTTTTACACCCCTTTCTTGCCCATTTAAGGGGCTGACCTCCTTCTTTGTTGGGGTTAGCAACTTTTCTCTCAAGAGCCTATCTCTCATTGCCTCCATTTTCATCCTCAAAAGCTCCAAAAACCTTCAAGTTCCTAGCCCACTTGTTCATTAACCCTAAGCTTCACCATCACCACCTCCATTCCAGCAGCAAAGGAGGATTTTTCAGAGGCTAAGAAGCAACAAATTGAAGCCAAGAAGCAACAAAAGCTTGATCTTCAAGGGTAAGTCACTATTCCCCCCCTTTGAGCACATTTTTGCATCAATTCTTTACCCTACTTGCTCTCTATTTTGGGATCTGAACCCTACTGGTTTGAGGCTTATTTTGACCCCCTCTACAACATTGTAGAAGGGCTCAACCTTGTTTGGCATCTCTATCATGCACCTCTTTCAATATCACTCTTTATGCCAATATTTTGCATGCTTTGTTTGGATTATGAGTGATCCATTTTCGAGCCTGATATAAACTGTGAGTGGGCTTATTTTTAGCCCCTCTTCAATATTGAAGAAGGGCTCAACCATGTTTGGTGGTTCTATCATGCACTTTCTTTGTAATTCTTCCAATTTACCGTAAAATTGCATGGTTTCTTTAGCCTATTTGAAGTCTGATTTTGAGCATGCCATTAACTGAGATTGAGCTTATTTTAGGTCCCTATACAACATTTTAGAAGGGGTAAATCTTGTTTGGGGTCTCCATGTTATACTTGCCTTTATATCTCTCTTTGACCCCATTTTGCATGCCTTTTTGAGCTTACCTAGCTTCTTTTTTCAGCCTTCATCAGGCTAGGAAAGAGCCTTATTTTGGCCTTCTTGTCATGTTTTGTTAAGGGTATTAGGCTATTTGGTGAATGCTTTTGGTACTTCATGTTATACTCCCTTTAGTCCCTTATTTTTGCATGTCTTGCTAGCTCACCATGCTTCTGTTTTTGAGCCTTCATCAGGCTAGGAAAGAGTCTTATTTTGGCCTTCTTGTCATGTTTTGTTAAGGGTCCAAGGCTATTTGATGCATCCTTTTGGTATCTCATGTTATAGCCTTTGTTGGCTTTATTTTGCATGCTATGTTGAGCATATCTACATACTGAATTGGAGGATGTCATCTACTGTAAATGTGCATATTTTTGGTCCCTCTTTAATGTTGTAGAACTGTATTTTTCAGTTTGAGCATTGCGCATATCACTTGTTTCATTATTCCCCTCTTTTCCCCCATTTTTGCATGCTATTTTTGCCATACTTGTGATTGTTGTTTGGCCATTCTTTGTGCTGGAAAAATGCTATTTTAGGGGCTGCCTAGCATCTGTCTTTACATGTCGTGTCCATATTGTGCATGTTTGGCATAGCTGTAGGCCATTTCGGGTGCATAACATTGCATTTTGGGCATCGGGTGTAATTTTGCTACAATTTGGGGGCTGTTTTTGCATCATTTTGGCTGCTGAAATTTGCATTTCTCATATGCCATATGCCACGTCTCATTTCGCATGTCATTCTGTGCCTTAATACCATTGCCTCGGTTTGCGTGCTCGTGTGCACGCGTTTCGAGGCACTTCGTTTTCATCCATCGGCGTCCTATGTGAGTGTGGCTGAGGCTCACTTATGTCGGTGTAAGCCCATATTGCATCACATATCTCATTTCAGTCCTTTTGCGCATTCCGTATGCCTTTATCTCGGTTTGCGTGCCCGTGGGCACGCATTTTGAGACATCTCATTTTAGTCTCATTGTATATCATATTTCATGTCATTTCATGCTTTAATGTATCGCCTCGGTTTGCACGCCCGTGTGCACGCATTTCAAGGCACTTCATTTTTATCCAACGGCCTCCCGTATGAGAGTGGCTGAGGCCCTCTCATGTTGGTATAAGTCCATTTTGCGTTCTGTATGCCATTATTCGCATCATTGCATTCCGTATGCCATTTTCTCGGTTTGCGTGCCCGTGGGCACGCACTTCGAGGCATTTCATTTTAGCCTCATTGCATATCATATTTCATGTCATTTCATGCTTTAATGTATCGCCTCAGTTTGCGTGCCCGCGGGCACGCATTTCGAGGCACTTCATTTTTCTCCGACGGCCTCTTACGTGAGTGTGGCTGAGGTCCACTCGTGTTAGTGTAAGTCCAATTGCATTGTGTATGCCATTTTATGCTTTAGAATCATTTTCTCGGTTTGCGCGCCCGTGTGCACGCATTTCGAGGCATTTCATTTTCATAGCATTGTGTATGTTAGGGTTGCGTATTAGTTGCATTTCATGCATATCGCATCGTGTTCGGGATAGGAGTTAGTCCGGGCACGGGAAACGAGGCACGTTTCGTACTCCGAGTGACGGAACGGGTCTCAATTCCCCAGTCACCGACACTCCGGATTACCCATGATGGAGTTAGGTTTTGTTGTAGCATTCATCTGCATTGCACCCTATATTGAGTTGTGCAATCCGATTCCTCGGCCATCATGCATCGATATGCGTGATTGGTGGCACGAGAATCGAGGCATGCATATATCTGTGAAATACATTGCTATGCCCTTTTCCTGCTCTCTGTTGCAGCAAAATGAGGAATCAGCAACTTTTCGGAGTCTGGCGCGCATTTCGAGAAACATTGCAAACAGAGGCTAAATTGGGCATCCCAGTGGATTTCTACGCAAAGGCAATCCGGCATACATCATTCATCAGAAGCGAGGCAGCCCCTGGCTTGCATGCCAGTTTAAAGCTTTCTTAGTTTAATTTGTTAATTAATTAGAAAATCTGTATTATTCGGACTGTAATTTCGGACTGTATTATTCTTTTATTCGGACTGTATATTTATTCGGACCCTCTGCGCGAGGGCATAACTGTAATAAGTGTGGGTGAGTGTGATGTATGTCTTCCAACCCCCATTTCTTTCTCCCTTTTATTTACCCGCTTATGATGGTTAGATTAGGGCATATTTCAATTAGCATACAGTATGACAGCATGTTTGCATCATTCATCTGTTTTGCACGCACCGGGCTCGGCGCATCATACAAACTGCATTTGTATTTCAATTCCAAATTGAATACATGTTAGCTGTAGCATTTCATATGCCATGTTTAGAATAGCCGAGCCTGCTATAGTTGCATTATTGCATGTGTTGCATTAGGCATTTCTGTATAATTAGGATCATGCATGATTTCTAATCGGTTTTCTGTTTTGGCTTGGAGTACTCGGTAAGTTTTATGCTTTAGCATCCTTGCATGCGTGTGAGTGACTGCCATGAATAGCATGCTTACCATGAGGCTATATGCTTATGTGATATAACTGCCTTGAATGCCTGTGGGTGGAGGCTGAGTTACTTGAATTGGGACAATACGTTGAATGTTTGTTTTAAGCCCACTAGATAGTGGCAAAATCATGTTTTCTAAGCCCACCTGAGGGTGGCAAATCCGCGTCTTAGCCTACCTGCGGGTAGCACCATCAAACCATTTTCAAACAAACGAACATGAAATGTTTTGTTCCAATTCAGACGACTCAGTCTATACTTGTTTGCTGCGAGCATCACATAGTAACCTAGGCTAATAATTGGAATAAGAACTCACAATGTTTTCAAAAACAGATATCATGGTTAGTAGAGGCCGGTCTTTGACCGGGCGAGCGGGGGTGCTCACGAAGTGACCTTCCCTAATCGTACCCAAGTTCCCGAGCCGAGGCAACTTTGGTGATGACGGACACGTGGCCTTTGGCACCGAGTCAGGGTTTCCTAAATTTCCCATTTTAAAAATATTTAGGTGGCGACTCTGTATCTGGCAAAGCAGTCCATGTTTGGCACTTCTTTCAAAAAATCTGTTTTCAAAACGATTTGCCGGATTTGGACTCTTTGGTTCAAGATTAAGAACCGTGACATTTGAGTCCTTGAACTGTAGTGACCCCAATATGAACAGAACGGGACTTAACCCTCCCGGGGCGTTCGGGGACGTCTACAGTTTCTGGCGACTCTGCTGGGGATTTAGAGAACTTGACTCGAACTCGTGATATCTGGTTTTGACTACATTTGTGTGTTTCTTTGCATTGCATTTGCATTGGTGCGCCTAGGACACCGTGTTTGCCATATGCCATTCCCGAACGATTTGCCGGAGGCTTGTCTTGTCAAGTCATGTCCGTAAGGCTGATCGGCTCTGGGCTCTGACAGCATGGGAACACAAACCCCGGTTTTACCGGGGCACCCTTTTTGACCATTCGACCTAGTGCATATTCGGATCCTTAGTGACCATTCCAAACTAGGACAGGTTGCTTACCCGTTTATAGGTTGTTTGAAGCCGCTGCGTGCGTAGTGAAACCCTAGCTCCTGACAAAATAGGACAGGGAAACCCTACCCCCAACATAGGGGTGTTTTGGCTCTCACTTATCTGTTATGTGCTTTAGAGTGCGTCTCTACAGGAATGCATGTATCAGTCTATAAGTTTGGGCATCAGGCCTGCGGGCATCATTCAGGCCTGCGGGCATCAGTCAGTATTTGAGAATCAGTTGTCTGCGGATATCCGATTCAGTTTTGGGGAACAGTGAAATGGGAACAGTAATCAGTGTTTGAGGACAGTGTATTTCCAGCTTATCAAACTGCGTGTTGTATGCCCGACTGTGTGTTGTGTGTATTTAATTTAAGCTGTTATGCTGCCCGTTTTTCTGGTTATTTATTTCCTTTTTGCTTTATTATCTTTTTGCTAGGGCAGTTTGTAGCACGATTGCTTCCGAACCAGTAGATACTCCCCAAGCACTCTGGACACGAGGTCGCCGACTCAGCCGATCCGAGGATCTCGTTGACGGACATCCAGTGTTCCACTCTCTACCCCCAATTGTTAGAAGAAAGAGGAGAAAGCCCAGGGAACGGAGTGTATCAGAACAGAGGTTGCCAGAACCGTGGGTTACTTCATTAGAGGACATACCAGTCAATCAGATGGAACAGCAGAATACATCAGTGGTAGAGGCGATGATGCGCCAGATGCAAGAAAGCATGAGGCAGATGCAAGAGGATTCCATCCGCCAAGCAGAATTTTCCAAACAACAAGCAGCAGTCATGGCCCAGCAGGCTGAGTTGATCACTAGGCTGCAACAGCAGAATGCAGCCTCTGCTTCACATCAGGTTCCTCCTCCACCAGCGGCTCCACTACCCGAGCAGGCACCTTTGGGTCAGAACACCTTGCCGAATCCTCTAAACCCTCAGAATACCCAGAACACCCAGAATACCCTCCCAAATCCACAGAATGCTCTGCCAAACTTCCAAAACACTCAAGAGGACACGAGTCTTCCAACGGGGCTGGCTCCGCCCCCGCTTCCGCCGCAACTGTCCAAGAATCTTACACCTAACCACCCGGACTCTCCATTTGAGTTCGAGGTAGATCATACAGCTCTGAAGCTGAGTAAGCTGGAAAAGCTTTTCAAGAAGTCGCAGGGGGTGAAGGCCATCCCAGACATCGAAGATGGGTACACCGATGTGGCAGTGACATTGCCAGACAGATTTAAGATGCCACAGATCGACCGTTTTGATGGGTCCGGGGATCCTATGGTCCATCTCCGTCTATTTTCAGACATCTTGAGGCCAATGGGCCTAACCCGGCCGCAAAAGCTTTCTTTGTTCGGCAGAACTCTGTCGGGGGTGGTGGCCATCTGGTACGCCAAGTTAGAAGATGATGTGAAGAGAAATTGGGATGAGATGGCTGAGGCCTTCGTTGCACAATACTCGAACAACACGCAAATCGAGATTACAACCCGTGATCTCGAAACGACGAGGCAAGAACCCAAGGAATCTTTCTCTGATTTTGTAACAAGATGGAGGGCAAAGGCGTCGATGATGACCTTGAGGCCTACAGATAAAGATCAAATTCGGATGATTGTGCGCAATCTCCAACCGAAGTTAATGCAGAAGATGATTGTACTCTCCTTTCCAACTTTCTCAGACTTACACGAAATGGGGGTACAGATCGAAGATGCAATGAAGCAAGGGTTGATTGACCAGGACCGGGAGCAGCCCCGAAGGACGTTCAACCGCAATAACAACGCAGGCCCGAGTGGCGCTGCAAACACAAGGACTTCTGAGGTCGGTATGGTCACCACCACTCCCCCTTCCCAAACAAGGCCTGCAGCGGCCGCACCCTTTTCCAGTACATCCGAGAGCAGTAACCAAGCCTCGAGATTTCAGCCCAGAGGCCAAAGAACCTTTACTCCACTATACATGCCTTTGTCCAAGGCTCTCGGGGTGTTAATCAAAAAGAAGCATCTGACACCTTTAGAGCCGAGGCCATTGCCAAATCCACTCCCTCCCTCTCATGACCCAGCAAAGTACTGTGCGTACCACCAACAGCACGGTCACGACACCGACCGTTGCTACAGACTGCGTCACGAGATTCAAGACCTCGTTGACAAAAATATCATTCTACCTCCCGAAAAACCCAACGTCACAACAAATCCCCTCCCACCACACAACCAAGCCCCTCCTCCCAAAAGAGTCAACCTCATCCAAACTGGGGTCGTATCCTACGATCCTAGTATCTATATTACTCCCTCTCACCTACCCAGGCCGGAGGTGATCCTTCCTGATTGCACTGACTTGTGCATGTTGGACACCTCCACAACCCAATCTGAGCCAGTGGTGGTGACCACCGAAGATGGAACGGGGCAGATTTCGGAGGAAAGCAGAATCATTGAGTCTGGGATGGAACAGTCTGGGGGTCTAGCTGGAAGAGCCTATGATCCAAGCGAGTACATCTTATCAGTAGGCCAGTTTAAGCTTAAGTGTGGGGCTACCGGAAAAAGTTGAGCTGTGTATGATTCGGGGGGACAGACTTGAACAAGGGGCAGATGATCTGACAACAGTGGAAGAGGATTTTGCCAACTTCCAGTTCTTCAACGACCAAGAAGCAGAGGATGCAACAATCAACTGGTTCGACTATGAGGAGTCGGCAGAAGTCACTGGGTGGTTAGATGATCAGCCAGATGCTGCAGAATTTCAATCAGAGCAAGGCCCGGCAGGGGCAGGAGTATCAATGATGGCCGGAAGGGCCGAGAGTCAGAATAAATTGCCGGAGAGCGCCGGTACAAAGAATTTCGCTCGGGACCAAGATATTGTGAAAACTGAGCAACAAACCGTACTAACACAGGAGGAGCAAAGGAAGAATTGGGATTCTGAGAGAATCCGCAAAGCCAAGAACCATGAAGAAATTGAAAGTGCTGCGAGCACGAAAGCAAGACATGCTGTGAGCATGTGGGATGAAAGTACTGAGAGTACGAACTTGTCGGAACCAGATAGGTGCCTGTTGAATGCCAATGGGATGTGGTGGGAAGACGACGACTTATGTCTTGCCCACACGGATGAAGATTGGGCAGGTGCTCAACCAGATGACACTTGGTACCTCGATGAGGTGGACCACATGACCAGGAGTGGGCGGTATTTCAAGCCCCCACACCTTGATCAACCTGAGGCATCTGGAAAAGATAAAGAGGCTGAGAAACAGAGAGAGAAACAGATAGAAGAAGAAGCTGTGCTCAAACAATTGAAGAAGATACAAGCAGACATCTCCATCTGGGGACTGCTTATGGCATCAAGGGTACACAGACAGGCCGTCCTATCTGCCATGGACAAGGCCAAACTCTCAATAGACACTACACCAGAACAGCTGGTTGGGCTGGTTTTTCCGGGAGGGGGTTCCCCGGCATTAACCTTTACAGACAAGGAATTGCCGCCTGAGGCGTGAACCATAACAAACCTCTCTACGTCTCCGTGGAGTAGAGGCAAATGGATACCGGTGGTACTTGTTGATACCGGGTCCGCCATCAATGTCTGCCCAGTCAGAACAGCATATGCAGTTGGGTTGAAGCCCGCGGACTTCACACCAACAACTCAGGTGATCAAAGCTACAAACCTACGACAATACAAGAGTAAGGGAAGTAATGGGGGATTGTCAAGATTCAAACCAAGGTTGGTCCAGGACAACACGACATCGAATTTCACGTCTTGGACGTTCCCGCAACCTTCAACTTACTCTTGGGGCGGCCGTGGCTGCACCAAGTAAAGGCAGTCTCCTCACTCTACATCAGATGGTGAAATACCCCTATGGAAAGGGAGTAGCCACTGTATTTGGGAACTCATCAATCCATCCCCCTCCGGAGGTATCTACGCCGGTCCTGGAAATTGAGCATGGCACAGAAGATGTCTTCTTATCAGGATTCACTTTGGCTGAGGCCCGGGTAGTACAGAATATTATGGCTGTGAATGAAGGTGTGTACGTCAGTGCCCAATCAGTCTACCTCATGAACAAGCTACAACATATTCCCGGAATGGGATTAGGAAGGAGCGGCAGGAAAGGAGTCGCAGCGTTGGCCGAAGTGCCACACAATCCGCATACCTTTGGACTGGGTTATCTGCCCACCAAAGAACTGGGTGAGGAAAGGAAAGGAAATGGCCGGCAGAGCCAGAGCGAAGCAGGCTGGGAAGCCGTTTGACCTAATACACAGGCCCATTCAGGGTACCCTGAACGGACGCTTTGTCCGGGAGGGGGAAGATTTTCCATTTTGCGGCTTCCCAGAGCCGTGGATAAACGCGGAGAAGAAGCGCGTCCAGGCTTCGAAATCTTCTCGATTTGCAACTATCCGGGGATGACGTTGCCACAGAGCAGACAGACCCAACAACTGAGGTTGAGCAGAATAAAGCAGGGGATCCTGAGGGCACAGAATTTGAAATGGGGGTAGCACTGGCATGTCTCCTCTCTGATCCTCCGATCGACCAAGAGTGCTTGGGGGATAACTTCGTGGTTTCCATGATTGGGATGAAACGGCTGCGAGCCGACCAGCAGCTATCTTGGATGCATCAATCTCACCCTCTCTCACTTGGCAATACGAGGAGGGATTTTTGTCCAGCAGTACCGGGTCAGGTAGTGAGCCGGAATCTAATTCCACCGAGTCTTGTGAGTCGGAATCAGGTTCCAGCTCAACTGAGTCTGAGTCTGGTACTCCTGGGGATGTTAACCCGGATGCCACAGTCCTGTCCAGGTCGTCTTTTTCCTTTTCTTTTGAGTCTGTTGTAACAGAAGAATTGGACGATTTGGATGACTTAATGAGAATGAGGTGAATGTGGTTTCCGAGTATTTCTGTGCCCTTTTTATTGCATTAATTCAGACTTTCAAAATTTTGATCAAAACGACGAGGACGAAGTTCCTCCGGTTTTACAACGTTTAATTGAGCAAGAGCAAGAGAGATTTGTTAAGCCATTAATGGATGAAATCATTACCGTGAACATTGGTACTGAGGAGGACCCGCGGCTGGTCCAGATCGGGTCCACGTTGTCTTCGAGGAACGCGAGCGCTTAGTCGCTTTATTAAAAGATTTCAAAGATGTTTTCGCGTGGTCCTACGAAGACATGCCTGGAATCGATCCTGAGATTGTACAGCATCGGATCCCCCTTGACCCCGAGGCCCGACCTGTCAAGCAGAAACTCAGAAGGATCCGCCCGGATTGGGCTCTCAAGATTAAAGAAGAGGTCACCAAGCAAATTGACGCAGGCTTCCTGCTGGTATCAGAGTATCCGACTTGGTTGGCCAACATTGTTCCGGTGCCGAAGAAAGATGGCAGGATCCGGGTGTGTGTAGACTTCAGGGATTTGAACAAAGCTAGTCCGAAGGACGACTTTCCCTTACCGCACATCGATGAGTTGGTAGACTTCACAGCAGGGCATGCATTGCTCTCATTCATGGATGGCTTCTCAGGATACAACCAGATAGTGATGGCACCAGAAGACAGGGAAAAGACTGCATTCACCACCCCGTGGGGGACATACTGCTACCGGGTAATGCCGTTTGGGTTGAAGAACGCTGGAGCTACTTATCAACGGGCCGCGACCACAATACTACATGATATGATCCACAAAGAGGTTGAGGTGTATGTGGACGACATGATTGTCAAGTCCAAGGAAAGAGAGGGCCACTACACCGCCTTGCATAAGTTTTTCCAAAGGATCAGGGAATTCCGGTTGCGGCTAAACCCTCAGAAATGTACATTTGGTGTTACAGCGGGAAAAATGCTGGGGTTTCTGATTACACAAAGAGGCATCGAGGTCGATCCTTCCAAAATCAAGGCCATCTTAGAAATGCCACCACCAAGGACTGAAAAGGAGGTGCGAGGCTTTCTGGGTAAAGTGCAATTCATAAGACGGTTTATCTCAAAATTAACCTTGACTTGTGAACCACTTTTTGGTCTCCTGAAGAAAGGAAAGAAGTTCCAATGGGACGGCCGATGTCAAGCTGCATTTGAACAGATTAAAGAATACCTACAAAACCCGCCCGTGCTGTCACCGCCAGAACCGGGGAAACCGTTGATTTTGTATCTGTCAGTAACTGAAACTACAATGGGCTGCATGCTTGCGCAAGAATCAGAAGATAAGGTGGAGAAGGCCATCTACTATCTCAGCAAGAAGATGCTGGAGTATGAGACCCGATATACACCGCTGGAAAAGGCTTGCTTAGCTTTGGTATGGGCTACCAGGAAGCTGCGGCACTACCTGTTAGCTCACTCTGTAATGTTGGTTTCACGACTTGATCCCATCAAATATCTCTTCGAGAAACCAGCGCTTACGGGTAGGCTAGCTCGTTGGTTGCTGTTGCTCTCCGAATTTGATCTCACATACGTGACGGCAAGTCAGTGAAAGGAAGAGCAGTGGCAGAGTTCCTTGCCGACCACCCGGTTGAGGGGGATGAAGCAGTTGAGTACCTGTTCCCGATGAATCAATTCTGCATATCGACGATGAAGCTTGGACGATGTACTTTGACGGAGCGTCAAATCAACATGGGTATGGGATAGGAGTGTTGCTGATAGCACCCGATGATTCCCGTATCCCTCTAGCCTTCAAACTCCGATTCAAAGTCTCGAACAATGAAGCAGAATATGAGGCGTGTATTGCTGGTCTAGAAGCAGCCCTGGAACTAGGGGCAAGACGGTTGGACGTCATTGGGGATTCGAACCTTGTTGTGTCTCAAGCTAAAGGAGACTGGAAAGTAAAAGAGGAAAAGATGATGATGTATCACCAAACCTTGGATTTGCTGATTCCTCGGTTTGAGAAGCTAAGTTTTACTCATCTACTAAGAGAGAACAACAGGTTTGCAGACGCTTTAGCAACTCTATCATCTATGATAGACATCCCGTGTGGAGTCCGGATGCGTCCAGTCATCATCGACCAGAAATTTGCACCTGCCTATGAGTCGATTGCAGCCATAGATGAAGTTCAGGACGAACATCCCTGGTATTACGACATCTGGAACTTCTTAGAAAAAGAAGCATACCCGTCAGGGGTGAATGCCAAAGACAAGAGGGCAATCAGAAGAATGGCAGTTCAGTTCATCATCTGCGGGGGTAAACTGTATAAACGGGGTCATCTGGGAATGCATAAACTGTGCGTTGATGCCGAAGAGTCAAAGCGTCTGATGGAAGCCATCCACGGGGGTGAATGTGGTGCGCACATGAATGGGATAATGTTGGCACGGAAGATCCTCAGACAGGGTTATTACTGGTCCACCATGGAGGAGGATTGTATTAGTTTCGTCCGGCGATGCCAAATGTCAATTCATGCAAATCGCATGAACATCCCGCCGTCAAAGCTGTACAACATGACTTCGCCATGGCCGTTTTCAGTCTGGGGAATTGATGTAATCGGAGCAGTTACGCCGAAGGGGTCGAATGGGCATGAGTTCATCTTGGTAGCGATAGATTATTTCACAAAGTGGGTTGAGGCCCAATCTTATGCGGTGTTGAAGGCTTCCATGTAGCAAAGTTATCAGAAACAACATCATCTGTCGCTATGGGGTCCCAAACGAAATAATTTCAGACAATGGTTCCCACTTCAAGAAGGAGGTGATTGATTTTGTTGGAGAAATACAACGTGGCTTTTCATAAGTCATCTACCTATCGGCCGCAAACCAATGGAGCAGTTGAGGCCGCCAACAAGAATATCAAGCGCATACTACAGAAGATGGTGGAAACCTACCGGGACTGGCCAGATAAGCTGCCGTTTGCTCTGTGGGGCTACAGGACTTCAATCAGAACTTCTACGGGGCGACTCCGTACTCTTGGTTTATGGGATGGAGGCCGTTCTACCTATTGAGATTGAGGTTCCGTCATTACGAGTATTGGCCGAGTGTCAAATAGCCGAGGCAGACTGGCAACAAAGCAGATTTGAGGAACTCATGCTTTTGATGAAAGAAGGTTGAAAGCACTGTACCACGTCCAAAGTTATCAACGTAGAATCGCCCGGGCTTTTAACAAGAAGGTTAAGTCCAGGAATTTGAAAGAAGGAGATTTGGTGCTCAAAGACAACCGAGCTCCCATCCACGACCCAAGGGGCAAGTTCAGACCTAATTGGACTGGTCCCTACATCATCAAGTCAATCTGGTCTGGTGGAGCTGTGGTTCTGATGGATCTAGATGGCTTAGAGTTTTCCCAACCGATCAACATGGACAAGTTGAAGAAATACTACCCCTGAGAGGCTCGCTAGGCCGAAAACCCGAAAGGGCGACCTAGGCAAAATTCAGAGCATAGAAAATTTGAAATTATAAAAACTGAGCTCGCAAGGTTGAAAACCCGCAAAGGGCGGCCTTGGCAAAAGTTAGAGCGCAAAAGGAGAGTAAAAATACCCGAGCGAACCTAAGCCTGAACTACGTAAGGCTTGATTCCCATCTTTGGGATACGTAGGCAACTTCGTCTTGAAGTTCAGCCACAATCTTTTCCCCGATCAACTTTGTCCATTTGATCATCTCAGTCATCTTATTCATCAGCATTTCGTGATCTCCGGTACAGTGCTATTCAGACTAGGGGCAACTTTCCGTTGCAATGAAGTGCTGCGGTACCATTCAAACTAGGGGCAACTTTCCAGTTGCTAGGATCGGGTTGTGCATCTCAGTGACAGATCTCAGGCGTGTCCAGTTCTGATCCATATCGAAAATAGTTTTGAAAAGTTTTAATAAAAGTTGACTTTGTTCAAATTAATCTTTTCACAACTAAGACCATTTTTGGACCAAAGCGGAGAATTTTCAGTACCACAACCTTCAATTTCATTGATTTCAAAACAGAGTTCTCTTGCTCTTGCATACAATTGAAGTTGCTTTTTATTGCATTCATAAAGAAAACTTGAAAGTACTAATAAAGCAATAAATCTGGGGCATAGTCAAGTCAGTGTCCCTGCGCCCCCTCCAGAGCTAGTTGAAGCCTCTGATGCCAACCTAGGCCCAACCTGTGCTTCTTCGTTGAGCCAATCCCAGCACTCAGACAAAGTGCAACTAAAAGTGGGAGCAGGGGCCAGAAGTTCTCTAATTCCTCCACGCTGCGGCCTGCCGAGCCAACTGTGCGCCTCGAACTGGAAATGTAGCCGGATACTCTATCCCCTCTGGTGGGCAAGTTGATCATGGCCGAACTGGCGCAGAATACGGAATGGGAAATAGAATACAGTGAGTCAAGCCAATCAATCGAATCCCACCTGTCGAGACATGCTGTAGCTCATCGCCGGGAGATTGAGCCAAGGGCAGCGCCAAGCAATGCGTTCGGCTGACAAATTGCACATCCATTCAAACCACCAGCTCTCATCAGGGGCATTGACTAGGCGTTGCCGAAAGAAGTAGCCGCGAGCTGAGTAGCAGGGCAAGAGTCACAACTTGCAATTTATCCATCAACCATATCTGGGGAGGGATGAAAAATGAGAGAATAAAGAATAGAGAGACGTGCGATGAGAGAAAAGTAAGATGAGGGTTTTGTGAGAAAAATCGAGCCCGAGGGCCGAGTGATGTGAGCAAATACATATGAGAGCTTGGGTGGGAAACATTACCTGCAGCAGTAGTGGACTCCCTGCAAACCTGGTTGTCTCCCCACGGTAGAAAGCATCCAGACCCATCAATGTCTCGGCCAGAGTCATGGCAATGCAACTCTTTCCCTCTTTCAAACCTTGGGCGACTTCAATCAAACGGATGCTAGCCCCTCCGGAGCCCGAGACAAACAGAAAATGAGATACATGTAAACAGAGGGCATGCTGTCGGAAGCCTTGCCAATGATGGTCGCTACGGTCACCGGCATCGGAGAATCGGTAAATCAAGCTTGGGATATCCAACATTCCGTTACCAATCAGGGATCGAGCATCATGCGCGTTGAGTCCGCACATCCGCCCTAAGGCCTGGGCATAGCCAAAATTGAGCTGGGGCAAGATTTCCTCGCCTCGCTCGGATTCCATCAAGGCTTGAAAATCTTCAAAAGTAGGACATACCTCTTGCCCTCCAAAGCTGAAGACGTGCGTCACCGGGTTCCAAAACCTTGCCGCGGCATGGAGGAAAGGAAGATGTAGCGGAGTCCGGCGCAGCGTGAATAGTGCATTCAAGCCGAAACCCCGGAAGTTCAACTTTTCCGAGCCATCTAAAGAGGAAATCCAAGATGTGAGATTTTCTGCAAGGAATGCCTCCATTTTTGTGAGAAACGATGATGAAATGAATAAGTTCCAAGGCTGGGGCTTTTATAGAGGGGTAAAACACTATTCAAGGGACACTTGTCAAAATTCTGGAGGTTGCGGGGGAGGTGGCCGGCCGGCCATCTATCCTAGTAGGCCGGCCACCCTCTAATCTCTAGCTACAAAATGCTTTCGGCCATGCATTGGTCCTGTTTTGCCCCCGGAACGAAGTTTGAAGCATTTCTAGGCATCGGGAATGTCGAAGGCCTCCATTTCTATCAGTTTTGGATGCGTTCCATCATCCAGATTGTTCGTCCGAAGTACACTTTGTTGTGTTTTTGCTTATCGAGTTGTTGTTTTGTTTATCGAGTTGTAAGTTTTGTCGAGCTGTCGCGTTTTGTGTTTTGAGTTGTTACTCTTTGGTTACACAATTTTGTCGAGTCTTGTTTATTGAGTCGTTAACATTGTTGTACTTTGCTTATCGAGTTGTAAACTTGCTAAGATTCTGTTATTTCTTAGTAAGTCGAGTTGTTTGATTTGTTGCGTCGGTTCATTACCTGACCCGGTGAATACACAAAGCACATTTTCATTCAATTCCATTTTGTGCAAAATGATGCGATGCGATGCTAAGAATTTCAAATACAAACATCTTTTCAAAAGCTGTTTCATTCCATCATGTTTTACAACAAATAAAGGTACAAGTTTTACAGAAAAGAAAACTGCCTAACAATGTGCAAAGTGCTACAAACTACTAGCTAAAAAGTAAAATAAAGCAGGAAATAACATCAGTATCCTCGGGAACGGGAAGGAGGAGGCCCTCTCATCCTCTTCTGTGGGATAACCTCTGCACCATCATCACCATCCGGATCAGAGCTGTCATCCTCCGGATCTCCCTCGGCCTCGCCTCCGCTCCCGGAACCAAGACCGGAGCCTCCCTCCCCAGGAGATGTCTCTGACTCACGGTCTGCAACCTCCTCCTCCTCATCCTCGACAATGGGTGCCCTGCGTCTGCGAGATGGCCCCGCTCCTCGAGCTCCTCGGTAAGGCCTGGATGGCCCAGCTCCTCGAGTCCCTGTACCTCGAACATGCCCAGCACCTCGACCTCTCTGAGAAGGCCCTGGTGGCCTGGCCCGCGGCGGAGCATATACGGGAGGCATCTGAAAATGGAAAGTGCAATACATCAGTTCAAAAATGAAAAGCAGGTGCAAGTACAGTATGTGAGTAGGGTGTGTGCCAGATGTGTCCCACACAGCCTATCATTGCAGTAGAATGTTCAAAACCAGCATGTCATCACAAATATGATAAATGCAAGGGAGATGAAGGGTACCTGGAAGCCCATGATGGACATCTGCGCCTCTCTACGCAGGACCATCCCCTCAAGTGAGGCCACCATCTCGAGCATCTGATCCATGTACTCCCGAGGTGGCTGCAGATACAAGCTCAAGTCATCAATAAATAAGCAACTGCCAAAATGTCTGTGTGATAAATGAAAAATGGTGGAACATACCGGTGGTGAGTCAGGATCACTGACATATCTGTGACCAGGCGTCGGAGGCTCTATAGGGATCGGGATCGGAGAAGCAGTCCCATACTGCCAACTCGTCAACTCGGTCGGCATGTCTGGCCATCCGGGATGATAAGAGGACGGAGGGATCGGAGGTATCGAACTACCTCTACCCCTAGACGCACCAGCCCTGCTGGAAGAAGGGATATCTGCAGCACGGGCGCGACTCGAAGATGGTGCGCCAGTGGGCCTCAGTGGCGGAGCCCGCACTCCCGTCAAGGGGGGCATCAGATATATACGGCGATAGGTGGCGTAGTTCCCCTCAATGAGATACAGCAAAGTCTAATGGGGTCATGGTCATATCCCCGGTGGCAGAAAAATGGAAAGAATTGGTGGTGTCCCACCATCTCTCCGCCAGAGCAGCAAACAATGTCCTACTGATATGACAGTGTGATAACCCCCTACAGAATGGTCCAAACCCTGCTAGATCAACCAGATCCTGGACAGCTTCCGGAAGCTCAGCATACCACTCCCTCGCGGCAGTGGAGCCATAACCTCGCACGGTGCGAGAGCCAGCCTGCATTTAGAATGAATGCATGTATCAGCAAATGAAGTGAACGAGCTGTGTGCAAATGAAGCGAATGAGCTGTGTGCAAATGAAATGAACGAGCTGTGTGCAAATGAAATGAACGAGCTGTGTGCAAATGAAATGAACAAGCTGTGTGCAAATGAAATGAACGAGCTGTGCACAAATCTGGGCTGCGTGTTCAGTAAATTTGTTATTTGGGCTGCGTGTTCAAATTTCAGAAAAAATCAGTGGGCTGCGTGTTCGCTAAATCTGGGCTGCGTGTTCAGTAAATTTGTTATTTGGGCTGCGTGTTCAAATTTCAGAAAAATCAGTGGGCTGCGTGTTCGCTTTAATTTATATCTGGGCTGCGTGTTCAGTAATTTTGGTATTTGGGCTGCGTGTTCAAATTTCAGAAAAATCAGTGCGCTGCGTGTTCGCTTTAATTTATATCTGGGCTGCGTGTTCAATAAATTTGTTATTTGGGCTGCGTGTTCAAATTTCAGAAAAATCAGTGGGCTGCGTGTTCACTAAATCTGGGCTGCGTGTTCACTAAATTTTGTTATTTGGGCTGCGTGTTCAAATTTCAGAAAAAATCTGTGGGCTGCGTGTTCAGTAAATCTGTTATTTGGGCTGCGTGTTCAAATTTCAGAAAAAATCAGTGGGCTGCGTATTCGCTAAATCTGGGCTGCGTGTTCAGTAAATTTGTTATTTGGGCTGCGTGTTCAAATTTCAGAAAAATTAGTGGGCTGTGTGTTCGCTTTAATTTATATCTGGGCTGCGTGTTCAGTAATTTTGGTATTTGGGCTGCGTGTTCAAATTTCAGAAAAATCAGTGGGCTGCGTGTTCGCTTTAATTTATATCTGGGCTGCGTGTTCAGTAATTTTGGTATCTGGGCTGCGTGTTCAAATTTCAGAAAAATCAGTGGGCTGCGTGTTCGCTTTAATTTATATCTGGGCTGCGTGTTCAGTAATTTTGATATTTGGGCTGCGTGTTCAAATTTCAGAAAAATCAGTGGGCTGCATGTTCGCTTTAATTTATATCTGGGCTGCGTGTTTAGTAATTTTGGTATTTGGGCTGCGTGTTCAAATTTTAGAAAAATCAGTGGGCTGCGTGTTCGCTTTAATTTATATCTGGGCTGTGTGTTCAGTAAATTTGTTATTTGGGCTGCGTGTTCAAATTTCAGAAAAATCAGTGGGCTGCGTGTTCACTAAATCTGGGCTGCGTGTTCAGTAAATTTGTTATTTGGGATGCGTGTTCAAATTTCAGAAAAATCAGTGGGCTGCGTGTTCGCTTTAATTTATATCTGGGCTGCGTGTTCAGTAATTTTGGTATTTGGGCTGCGTGTTCAAATTTCGAAAAAATCTGTGGGCTGCGTGTTCACTAAATCTGGGCTGCGTGTTCAGTAATTTTGGTATTTGGGCTGCGTGTTCAAATTTCGAAAAAATCTGTGGGCTGCGTGTTCACTAAATCTGGGCTGCGTGTTCACTTTATTTCAATCTGGGCTGCGTGTTCAGTAAATCAGTGTTTTGGGCTGCGTGTTCAAAATCCTAATCAGTGGGCTGCGTGTTCACTTTATTTATATCTGGGCTGCGTGTTCAGTAAATCAGTGTTTTGGGCTGCGTGTTCAAATCCTAATCAGTGGGCTGCGTGTTCACTTTATTTATATCTGGGCTGCGTGTTCAGTAAATCAGTGTTTTGGGCTGCGTGTTCAAAATCCTAATCAGTGGGCTGCGTGTTCACTTTATTTATATCTGGGCTGCGTGTTCAGTAAATCAGTGTTTTGGGCTGCGTGTTCAAATCATTAATCAGTGGGCTGCGTGTTCACTTTATTTCTATCTGGGCTGCGTGTTCAGAAAATCAGAGTTTGGGATTGTGTGTTCTACTCATAATGTGTGTGGGTTGTGTGCTCACCATCAACTTGGACTGTGTGTTCAGAAAACCGGAGTTAGGACTGTGTGTTCTACTCTTAGTCATGTGTGTGCTGTGTGCTCATTTTCAACTTTGGGCTGTGTGTTCGACAAATCAGTATTTGAGCCGTGTGTTCAATTTCTAACTAATGTGTACCGTGCGTTCACAATCAGTCAGTGAGCTGTGTGTTCAAGAAATTCAAATGTTTAAGTCACATGTTCAAGATGCAAGTAAAATACTATGTCATAAGCTAAACCGCATGTTCAAGCATGGCAAAGCTACAAAATGCAGAAAGATATACAGCAAATGAAGTAAAATACCTCTCGTGCCTCGTGAGAGAGGTGCTGCTCCGGCTCTCGCAAAAGAAGATCCCCGGGTACCCGATCGTTGAACTCGGTGAAATGACGGAAAACTGCCCGCGGAAGCCTATGTGCCGACGGAGCGTATCGATCGGGGATAAAAGGCCGGACCCTCGGGGGCAATGCCATAATGTCAAAATCATCTCCGGCACCTGGAAGACCTCCACCATAAGGAAAATGACCCGCCATTTTGAGGAATCTGCAAAAGGAGCAAAAATGAGCAAAAATGAGCCAAAATTGGAAAAAGTCAACAAAAGTCAACTCCCGGGAAAATTTTCCAAATATTGAGACAAACTTACCTCAAGTGGTGAAAACGAGAAAAGAAGCTCCGAAATCAAAATTTAGTCACCTCAAAGTGCTTAAATCTGAAGGATTTCGCGGAAACAACTTGCGTGGAAGGCCGAAAAGCGCGTATAAAATGCAGATCTGAAAGAGAAAATGGCTTGGGAAGCAAGAGGAGAGAATTTCACACTTGGGGGAGTGATTTCGGAGGCATTGGAGGTGTGTATATATAGAAATAACCAAAAAGACCAAAATGCCCCTGCTTTTGGGCAGTGGCCGGCCGGCCACCTTTCCTGGCTGGCCGGCCATTTACTTTATTCCCCCTGGCCGGTGACCTCTCCTAGGGCAATGGGCCCGCCGGCCATGTTCCCCACCCCCTCCCCTACCTCTCTGCAAATTTTGAGGAAGATCGGAGTTCCCGGGACCTGAAAAAGTTCAAGAAAAGTGCACTTTCTGGCGCGAAATTGCTCCGTTGGAACTTTAGCTGCAATTTCTGATATGTGTCTCATCATCACTCATCAAAATCGAGGTGTATCCTTTTTAACATGTTGTAACCTCTCCGGTAGGTGAATCAGAGGCCGCGATCAAGTTGTCTTCACCGAAATGCGCATTTTCCAGCTCGTTGTTTCGCAACAAACGGGCGCCCTGATTTATGCTCGTTTTGCATTGTTTTTCATGTAACTTGCATTCTCATAAGTATTTTGCATTGTCATGCATGTTTTCTTGATGTACCATGCCTCTATGCTTGAACATGCGTTGTCACGCATTATCTTTTCTCGCATTGCGAGGTGTTCACCCGCCGACACTGCGTGTGTCAGACTTTTGGAATTACAGGCATCACATTGAATATATGTTGTTAGCATATTGTTCTTGTTGAATTTCTCTCTTTTGCAGGCACGATATTGTATGTACGGTTCATTTGAGGCTGGTGCGACCAGACGAATCGCGCAGGTATCGTATCTTCTCCGTGTGAGACGCGACGAGAATTGAATGATTCTCCGCATTCCTAACTGCATGAAATGTAGTTGTTGCTTTGCATTCTTGCTTAAAATTGTTGCATATATTTGCGAATACTTGCCTCATTACAGCTTGCTGCATTTGCATGATCACCTGGCTCCGTGCCTATCACTTTGCATTTTGCCCCCTGCCTGCGGGCACGCCTGCGGGCACACATCTCTGTTCATCTTGTATGATTGTCTAAGTCTTCGGCCTTGTCAAAAATGGGTCGTCTCTGGGCTTTGACATTCACTCCCGTCACTTCTTGACTTCCGAGTTCTGTCAAAGAGGGGCAACTGTAGACACCCCATTTTGGACCGACCTTAGGACTCAGACGTCACCGATTGAGCGCTCGGTGATGTTGCATGTTGTGCTCATTTAGAAGTCTCAGAGTCGTGGCCGTGCGCCCTGCCTCCGAACTTCCGAACTCTCTTCTGTGCCTTGCCTCGGTTTGCGAACCAGACTCGGTTTTTCTCTGTTTTCTTCCTGAGGGGAGGGAGAGGTCTAGCAGATCATCTCTCAGTGGCCGTGCGCTACTTTTTGTGGCCGTAGGCCATTTTGCCCATTTCGGAGCCCGGTTCCCGGTTTTCGGAGCCGTCAGGCCGTGTGCCTCGGTTCGGGACCGCCCAACCATCTCCGATTTCTCCGGTTTTGGCAAGTCCTCTGTTTCATCATAACGAGGCACACTGGGGTCTCAGATACCCACTTCGTGGCTGAATGCCACTTTCGGTGCTTACAGCCGGTTTTCGGGCCCCGAACCTCGCGGTTTGGCCCCGAGCATTCATTTTGCACCGGTTTCTGTTCAATTTTGGCAAGTGCCTCTGTTTTATCATAACGAGGAACACTGAGGTCTCAGATACCCACTTCGTGGCCGAACACCACTTTCGGTGCCTACAGCCTATTTTCGGGACCCCGAACTGCGTGATTTGGGCCCCGAGCATTCATTTTGCATCAGTTTTTGTTCAATTTTGGCAGGTACCTCTGTTTTAGCACCAGGAAGATCACTGGAGGGTGGGAGGCCAGCAATTATCTCAGAAAACCAGTTATGCTCTTCCCGCGCCCGTTTTGCTTACTTTCGGGCTAATGTTGAACACCCTAGGGCCATTTTCTTCCAACCACAACTACATATTTGTGATGAGGGCACATGGGAGGACCCTAAAAAATGGTGGTCGGCCAGTAATTATGATTTTCATTTTTGAGCCTCTCTTTCAAGTTGAATGTTGTGTCTCCTGTTTCAGAGTTGTCAAATTCCAACCATGGGACCTTGTTCTACACACCTGGGAGGACACCAAAATTTGGTGGCCGGCCATTAATTGTTCATTTCATTTTTGGCCATGGCCGGCCGGCCATGGGGAGTGGCTGGCCGACCAGTGGGGTTGCCGGCCGGCCATCTTCAAGAAAAACACCTGGCCGGCCTGCTTCCTGCTTTTGACCACTTTACAGCTGTCCAGCTGTTTTTCCAAATATCTTTTGCCTCCGAGGGATATTTTGGGAGGGAAAGCTTGGATGCATTTCCCTCCCTTTTACACCCCTTTCTTGCCCATTTAAGGGGCTGACCTCCTTCTTTGTTGGGGTTAGCAACTTTTCTCTCAAGAGCCTATCTCTCATTGCCTCCATTTTCATCCTCAAAAGCTCCAAAAACCTTCAAGTTCCTAGCCCACTTGTTCATTAACCCTAAGCTTCACCATCACCACCTCCATTCCAGCAGCAAAGGAGGATTTTTCAGAGGCTAAGAAGCAACAAATTGAAGCCAAGAAGCAACAAAAGCTTGATCTTCAAGGGTAAGTCACTATTCCCCCCCTTTGAGCACATTTTTACATCAATTCTTTACCGTACTTGCTCTCTATTTTGGGATCTGAACCCTACTGGTTTGAGGCTTATTTTGACCCCCTCTACAACATTGTAGAAGGGCTCAACCTTGTTTGGCATCTCTATCATGCACCTCTTTCAATATCACTCTTTATGCCAATATTTTGCATGCTTTGTTTGGATTATGAGTGATGATATAAACTGTGAGTGGGCTTATTTTGAGCCCCTCTTCAATATTGAAGAAGGGATCAACCATGTTTGGTGGTTCTATCATGCACTTGCTTTGTAATTCTTCCAATTTACCGTAAAATTGCATGGTTTCTTTAGCCTATTTGAATTCTGATTTTGAGCATGCCATTAACTGAGATTGAGCTTATTTTAGGTCCCTCTACAACATTTTAGAAGGGATAAATCTTGTTTGGGGTCTCCATGTTATACTTGCCTTTATATCTCTCTTTGACCCCATTTTGCATGCCTTTTTGAACTTACCTAGCTTCTGTTTTCAGCCTTCATCAGGCTAGGAAAGAGCCTTATTTTGGCCTTCTTGTCATGTTTTGTTAAGGGTATTAGGCTATTTGGTGAATTCTTTTGGTACTTCATGTTATACTCCCTTTAGTCCCTTATTTTTGCATGTCTTGCTAGCTCACCATGCTTCTGTTTTTGAGCCTTCATCAGGCTAGGAAAGAGTCTTATTTTGGCCTTCTTGTCATGTTTTGTTAAGGATCCAAGGCTATTTGATGCATCCTTTTGGTATCTCATGTTATAGCCTTTGTTGGCTTTATTTTGCATGCTATGTTGAGCATATCTACATACTGAATTGGAGGATGTCATCTACTGTAAATGTGCATATTTTGGTCCCTCTTTAATGTTGTAGAACTGTATTTTTCAGTTTGAGCATTGCGCATATCACTTGTTTCATTATTCCCCTCTTTTCCCCCATTTTTGCATGCTGTTTTTGCCATACTTGTGATTGTTGTTTGGCCATTCTTTGTGCTGGAAAAATGCTATTTTAGGGGCTGCCTAGCATCTGTCTTTACATGTCGTGTCCATATTGTGCATGTTTGGCATAGCTGTAGGCCATTTCGGGTGCATAACATTGCATTTCGGGCATCGGGTGTAATTTTGCTACAATTTGGGGGCTGTTTTTGCATCATTTTGGCTGCTGAAATTTGCATTTCTCATATGCCATATGCCACGTCTCATTTCGCATGTCATTCTGTGCCTTAATACCATTGCCTCGGTTTGCGTGCCCGTGTGCACGCGTTTCGAGGCACTTCGTTTTCATCCATCGGCGTCCTATGTGAGTGTGGCTGAGGCTCACTTATGTCGGTGTAAGCCCATATTGCATCACATATCTCATTTCAGTCCTTTTGCGCATTTTGTATGCCTTTATCTCGGTTTGCGTGCCCGTGGGCACGCATTTCGAGACATCTCATTTTAGTCTCATTGTATATCATATTTCATGTCATTTCATGTTTTAATGTATCGCCTCGGTTTGCGCGCCCGTGTGCACGCATTTCGAGGCACTTCATTTTTATCCAACGGCCTCCCATATGAGAGTGGCTGAGGCCCTCTCATGTTGGTATAAGTCCATTTTGCGTTCTGTATGCCATTATTCGCATCATTGCATTTCGTATGCCATTTTCTCGGTTTGCGTGCTCGTGGGCACGCACTTCGAGGCATTTCATTTTAGCCTCATTGTATATCATATTTCATGTCATTTCATGCTTTAATGTATCGCCTCGGTTTGCGCGCCCGCGGGCACGCATTTCGAGGCACTTCATTTTTCTCTGACGGCCTCTTACGTGAGTGTGGCTGAGGTCCACTCGTGTTAGTGTAAGTCCAATTGCATTGTGTATGCCATTTTATGCTTTAGAATCATTTTCTCGGTTTGCGCGCCCGTGTGCACGCATTTCGAGGCATTTCATTTTCATAGCATTGTGTATGTTAGGGTTCGTATTAGTTGCATTTCATGCATATCATGCATATCGCATCGTGTTCGGGATAGGAGTTAGTCCGGGCACGGGAAACGAGGCACGTTTCGTACTCCGAGTGACGGAACGGGTCTCAATTCCCTAGTCACCGACACTCCGGATTACCCATGATGGAGTTAGGTTTTGTTGTAGCATTCATCTGCATTGCACCCTATATTGAGTTGTGCAGTCCGATTCCTCGGCCATCATGCATCGATATGCGTGATTGGTGGCACGAGAATCGAGGCATGCATATATCTGTGAAATACATTGCTATGCTCTTTTCCTGCTCTCTGTTGCAGCAAAATGAGGAATCAGCAACTTTTCGGAGTCTGGCGCGCATTTCGAGAAACATTGCAAACAGAGGCTAAATTGGGCATCCCAGTGGATTTCTACGCAAAGGCAATCCGGCATACATCATTCATCAGAAGCGAGGCAGCCCCTGGCTTGCATGCCAGTCTACCGCTTTCTTAGTTTAATTTGTTAATTAATTAGAAAATCTGTATTATTCGGACTGTAATTTCGGACTGTATTATTCTTTTATTCGGACTGTATATTTATTCGGACCCTCTGCGCGAGGGGATAACTGTAATAAGTGTGCGTGAGTGTGATGTATGTCTTCCAACCCCCATTTCTTTCTCCCTTTTATTTAACTGATTATGATAGTTAGATTAGGGCATATTTCAATAAGCATACAGTACGATAGCATGTTTGCATTCATTCATCTGTTTTGCACGCACCGGGCTCGGCGCATCATACAAACTGCATTTGTATTTCAATTCCAAATTGAGTACATGTTAACTGTAGCATTTCACATGCCATGTTTAGAATAGCCGAGCCTGCTATAGTTGCATTATTGCATGCGTTGCATTAGGCATTTCTGTATAATTAGGACCATGCATGATTTCTAATCGGTTTTCTGTTTTGGCTTGGAGTACTCGGTAAGTTTTATGCTTTAGCATCCTTGCATGCGTGTGAGTGACTGCCATGAATAGCATGCTTACCATGAGGCTATATGCTTATGTGATATAACTGCCTTGAATGCCTGTGGGTGGAGGCTGAGTTACTTGAATTGGGACAATACGTTGAATGTTTGTTTTAAGCCCACTAGATAGTGGCAAAATCATGTTTTCTAAGCCCACCTGAGGGTGGCAAATCCGCGTCTTAGCCTACTTGCGGGTAGCACCATCAAACCATTTTCAAACAAACGAACATGAAATGTTTTGTTCCAATTCAGACGACTCAGTCTATACTTATTTGCTGCGAGCATCACATAGTAACCTAGGCTAATAATTGGAATAAGAACTCACAATGTTTTCAAAAACAGATATCATGGTTAGTAGAGGCCGGTCTTTGACCGGGCGAGCGGGGGTGCTCACGAAGTGACCTTCCCTAATCGTACCCAAGTTCCCGAGCCGAGGCAACTTTGGTGATGACGGACACGTGGCCTTTGGCACCGAGTCAGGGTTTCCTAAATTTCCCATTTTAAAAATATTTAGGTGGCGACTCTGTATCTGGCAAAGCAGTCCATGTTTGGCATTTCTTTCAAAAATCTGTTTTCCAAAACGATTTGCCGGATTTGGACTCTTTGGTTCAAGATTAAGAACCGTGACATTTGAGTCCTTCGAACTGTAGTGACCCCAATATGAACAGAACGGGACTTAACCCTCCCGGGGCGTTCGGGGACGTCTACAATGGCCTCTCTAGATTTTGCTACCTCCAGGGCCAAATCCTGACGGGGTCATTCGTTCTCAGCGATCATGTTCTCGAGCCTTTGTTCGTTCTGCTTTGCTTGTTCTATAATAGCCTGCATTGTTTCTTGCGCTGAAGTTGTTGGCGAATCGAAGTTCAAGACGCGTCGTGCCACGATGGTTTCTTTTCCGAGCATATTGGCTGGGGTGAGGTCGTCTATCTGTGTGGTCTCGTCGGTGGCTATCGGAGGATCTTCGGTCACGCCTTCCATGGATGTATTCGAGTATTCCCACAGACGGCGCCAATTGTGGGGAAGTGGTTTGGAAATACTCTTCAAATCCTAGAAGACGCCAATGATCCTGAGCTAGTGACCTGCAAAGATACAAACACTCCGGTCGGGGGTGCCGAAATTTGCACTCCGACGGACAAGTCAGCTCTTCTCCTCAAGAAAGCTTGTTCACTAAGTTTTTAGAAGTGATTCTTACATACCTTTACTAGTCCATTGCCATTATATTTATACTCGTTTTTTCTGATCCTCGGGGCCAGGGCCTGTCTTTTCAATCATTACCTATTCCATTATTCGGCTCTAGGGATCCTTCCCCATTCGGCCTACTTATCCTGTTCGGCCCTTTATCCTTGCGGGATAGTTGCCGTCTAGCGTCAAGCTGCCGAAATATGCCTCATTTACCTTTGCCAATTATTCGGCTACCACATGTCACTTTCTTAAAAACTTTCAAAAACAAAATGTTTTGCGCAGTCCTACGGAGACCTGTGTGGAATCACTCTTGAGATATTGCACCTTAGGATCGCTCTCAGCCTCGAGATTCAATCCCTTTGCTCTCAAAACCTTGACCTTGAATTCAGAATGATCAACAGTCAACCGCAATGTGAGGCCTATGTGGCCAGATTTGAAGCAGCCCTCGAACAAGAGGCAAGGAAAATCAGATCAAGAAGATCAGATGTCGTCAGAAGAAGCTTGCGAAGCTAAAACAGAAGCACTCCTCGAACTAGGGGCAAAAAAACGTCCGATGTACTCGAAGAGCCGAAGATGAATCCTTCTGCAAATCAATACAACAGCTATTCTCCTGGATTCAGATGACTTCAAGATCTCAAAACCATTTGGCATGGACAAAGCTACACTTTTACCCTTGAGAGGCTCGCTGGGCCGAAAACCTGGAAGGGCGACCGAGGCAAAAGTTAGAGCAAGAAAAAATACAAAAAAAAAAGAAAAAAAAAAGGGAGAAAAAAAGAAAAGAAAGAAAAAAAATGCAAAAGAAAAGAGAAGCAGAAAAGATGAAAAAGACAAAATGAAAAGATACAAAAAAGAATTGAAAAGAAAAGGAAAACATAGCTCGCAAGGTTGAAAACCCAAAAGGGCGACCTTGGCAAAAGTTAGAGCGTGGTGAGGGTTAATACACGAGTGTACCTTAGCTTGAACTACGTAAGGCTTGATTCCCATGTTTGGGATACGTAGGCAACTTCATCCTGAAGTCCAGCCACAAACACTTCCAAATCGAGTGTGTCCATGTAATGGTTTTGATCATCCTTGCCTTCTCTGAATCCGATAGTTCGGTTGTGACAACCTGAACTACGTAAGGCTTGATTCCTATGTGTGGGATACGTAAGAAACTTCATCCTGAAGTCCAGCCACACGCACTTTCAAGTGACTGTGTCTATATATTGGTTTTGACCATCTTCGTCTTCTCTGTATCCGAGAGTTCGGTCGTGATCATCGCTAATGAGGATTGACTACAAAATGCCGCGGCGCTATCCAGACAAGGGGCAACTTTCCGTTGCCATGAGTCGCCATTCAAACCAGGGGCAACTTTCCGTTGCCGTGCAGTGCCATCCAGACAAGGGGCAATTTTCCATTGCCTCCGATCCGAGGTTGTGCATCGAGAGTAAGTTCTGCCCTCGTTGAGCATTGACCGTTTGCAAAAATAGTTTTTGAAAATTTTTACTGAGGTTGACTAATTTCTCGAAAATTATTTCATTTTCCAAAACTGGACCTTTTTTTGGACCCAAAAAAGGAAAATTTTCAGTGCTCATACCCTGACTTGCATGATTATCAAATCAAAAGTCGAACAAGTATGTTAATCTAACTCTCAGCTTGGTCACAATTGTTTTAATAGAAAACGAAAACAAAAAATGGTCAAAATGGTGAACTAGGGGCGCAGTTGAGTCAGGTGTTCTGTCTTTCCCCCCGTCATCAACATGTTTGCTAGAAGGGCACTCTGCCTGCCAACAAAGGGCACAACTGAGGTTAACAACAAAGGGCTGAAAGCTCTCAACATCCCCGAGCAACGAGGTATCAAACCAAGTGCGAAGTACGAATCGGAATGGATCAAGATATTCCATTCCCTTATCTGGGACACTGACTAGCCATCACCAGAAGAAGTAGCCGCGAGCTAACAGTGTTGGGCATGAACCCACTACCTCTTGCTTATCCACCGACCATATCTGGGAAGGGATGAAAAATGAGAGATTAAAGAATAAAGAGGCGTAAGTTAAGAGAAAAGTGAGCAAAAGGGTTTTGAGAAAAAAAGAACGAGCCTGAGGGCCGAGTGATGTGAGAGTCACAAATCAGAAAGGGTGGGAAACAATACCTGGAGAAACGGGCTCCTCGTGATCTGAGGTCTCTCGTCTCGGTAACACGTCTGTGTCGTGTCTTTTGCTTTGTTTGTCTCGATTCTTGTTTGGAGTCGTATCCGAGCGTGTCTCATTGTGTTTAGGTTGTTTACCTTTTGTTTTTCCATTGTTGAGTCGTTTTCGCTGTGTTTAGTCGTAGGCTCAATACCTGGTTGAAAACCCTTGTCTAAAATCATTTTGTGCGCTCAGAGTGCTGTGCCATTCTCTACATTTGTGCAAAACATGATTTGGTTTTTTGTAAAACCACAGGGGTTCAACCCCGGGTCACTTGGAAACAATGAACGTATGGGTTCCGGATTGCGTCCGAGTGTGTTTCAGCTTCAGCAAATTCCACCTTTGTATCCCGTCTTTTCAAGATTGAATTGTTTGTTCATAATGGGCCGTGTGCAAATGAACAGAATACTGTTTTATGGGCTGTGTGTTCAGAATGAGCAGTGTGTTGTATGAGCTATGTGCAGATTGAACCAAGTGTTGTGTTATGGGCTGTGTGTTCAAAATGAGTAGTGGGTTGTTTGAGTTGTTTTGATGTTGGCCGGTTCATTATCTAGTTATTACAATACAAGTGTTTGATTTTCAGACAGGAGATCGATCTCATTTACATTGAGGTGTAATATGACGCGATGCGATGTGATGTATGAAATGGGCAAATGTAACACTTTTTCAAACAAAAAGTTTGTTTCATTTCATCATCTTTTCAAGTACATAGTTTTGAAGAAAATAAAACCTGCCAGCGGCAGTACAAAGTACTCAAACTACTAGCTAAAAAAGAAAATGTCTGAACAGAGCAAAAGAAGAAAAAGCAGCAAAAGTCTGGATCAATGCTAAATGGTCTCAGGCCCGTGAGTCTGTCCTTGTCCTCTTCCTGGACGAAGGTCCAAGAGTATCATCATCAGCTCTGCCATCTGGGCCTGAGCCCGAGTCATCTCTGGTCTCCTCTTCGGACGACTTTGCCTCTACCTCCGCCTCGGACTCATCGTTGTCTGGAGTGGGCTCTCGAGAACTGCCCTCAGCCTGGGTGTGCCTGTGTCTGCCCTGACGGTGGAATGTCATCCCACGCCTGACTCCCCCTTCTCCCCGAGCAGGAACAGACGGCCCAGCTGGAGCCCCCTGCAGTCGGAATCTGGAACGGAGGCTGAAAAGGACAAATGGCAAATGCATTAATTTGCAGATAAAATAGAATACAGTATGTGAATACAGTGTATGAATGCTGTGAGCAGTGTACCAGAACAGAATACAGTGTGTGAGTACAGTGTATGAATACTATGAGCAGTATATCAGTACAGAATACAGTGTGTGAGTGCAGTGTATGATGGCCGTGATGAACGTTGTGAACAGTATGCGAGTTACATTGTATCAACGCCGTAAGGGCGTGTGTATATGTGTTTGTGTTAAATGCGATGCATCAGATTGTAGGGTTTGAGATTGTAATCGAAAAAACTTACCGGGATACTGTAAATGGCCAAAGGTCGAGGCTCCGCTGGAGCATCCCCATCACAGAGGCGGTCAACTCCAGGGACTGGCGAGTGTACTCAGAAGAAGCCTGCAAAAGTGTACATCAGTATTATGCGGAATGTCGAGAGAAAAGAAGTGAAATGACGGTGTAAAATGCAAAATGCAATAATACATACCGGAGGCAAGCCATGGAATCCAACCAACTCATGATCAGCCGGAGGAGGAGCGATGGGGATCTGATAGGTCTCCCCACCCTGTCCTCGGCATGTGGTCGAAGTAGGCAGTGCTGGCCACTCGGCTCTCTGCCCTCTCCGGGACCCACTCCTGCCACGGGCCCGAGCCACCCTCGATGCTCCCGCCCCTGCTCCTGCCCTTGCCGCCGGCGCCACTGGCCTCTCTTTCCCGGATCGACCGCCACTACTCAGAGGCCACATGATGTAGGTCCGGACGTACTCGGCATAATCGCCCTCACCTCTGAAGCGATCGCACTCCCAGCCGATAGTGTACTCCGTCATCTCCCGCGGAGTGTACCCCTCAGTGTGCCTCACATAAGTGGGAGGAAGTGCTGGAACTGGCTGCTCTGGTAAACCTAGGGTCTGGCGCAGGAAGCGCTCGCCCAGGTACCAAGCCCGACAAACAGGGCCCTCTAGCAAAATCCTGAAGCCGGAGGTCTCCTGAGCGCCCTCGTACCGCTCCCGGACTGCAATAGGCAAGGAGGCCCACGGCTGCCAGGTGATCTGCAAACAAAGCACAGTTTGTTATCTACTGCTATTGAAAATGCAATACAAAGCAAAGCTTAAATGAAGTGTAATGTTTGACATACCTCTGCAGCGGTGATGGTGTCGAAATAACGGCGGAAAAATATGAAAGACTCCCGAGGCCTCCGTTCGCACCTCACGTCGAAGCGGTGAGAGAATGGGATCATGACAGGCATCTCCTCCTCTGGCACTGGAGCAAGCCTCGAGAAGTAGGCATATACCCACAACTGTACAGAGTGTAACAGAACAGATATCAGTATGCTTATCAGATAAGGCAGAATAAAGAAGAAAGCAGACAAATCAGAAAGCAGTGTGCGATGTGTTGTGTGCAGTGTGTGCGGTGTACAGACAGTATGAAGCAGATTGTATGTTCGCAGTGTGTACAGTATACAAAGTACAGATAATGTAAAGTAGAAATGTAAAACAGAAGAAGAAGACGTACCTCCCAAGCCCGCCAGTAGCCTCCGAGCAGCTGTCCACTGAGGCGAGAAGATAAGCTCATGTAGCCATAAAGCTTGGCCAAACCTGCGCCACCCCAGTCGTAGCGGCGAATCCGAGAGACGTCCACCAAAGCGCTCAGCAGACAGAGGGGCACTGTGTTCTCCCGGTCGGCGAAGAGAGTGGTCCCCAGCAGGAACATCAGGAGACCGTGTGCGTACTGTTTCTCCTCCTCCTCCTGAGTGGTCGGCGCCTAAATCCTGAGGTGGTCCTCGAACCACGAGTATCTGACAAAGCCTGGACGAGCGAGAGGCAGCAGCTCGCTGAGCAAATATATATGAGCGGCCTCCCACTCATCCATGTCGGTGTCGAAGGGGATCAGATCACCCCCTACCCCGATGCCGGTGAGCATCGAGAAGTCAAAGGGAGTCATCGTCATATCTCCCGCGGCAGAGAAGTGGAAGGAGTCGGTGGTGTCCCACCACCTCTCCACCAAAGCTGCAATAAGAGGTCTGCTCGTAGTGTGGCGCGAGAGCCCCATGCAGAAAGTGCCAAAGCCGGCCTGGTCGATGATACGGCGGACTGCCTCGGGGAGCTCCATGTACCACCCCCGGGCCATGACATTCCCATACCCCCGGAAGGCATGGGAATCCCCCTGTGATCAAAACGAACAATTGCGAAGTAGTGTTACAAATACAGTGTCGAATACACTCAAGATCAGTGAAAATGCAGTACGTGTGTACACGTTTCTAGTTAAACAGATATCGAGTGCCAGTGTGCTCACAGTGAACTACAACATGTGATATATCTGAGTGGTTTAGTGAAAATACAGCGTGTGTGCGCGTGTTCAAATTCAAATAGATATCGGGTGCCGGTGTGCTCGCGGTGAACTCCAGCATGTGATGCAACAGTTTGTTCGGATCATTTCAGTAAAAATATAGCGTGTGTGCGCGTGTTCAAATTCAAGCAGATATTGAGTGTCGGCGTGCTCACGGCGAGCTCCAGCATGTGATGCAACAAGTTTGTTCGAATCACTTCAGTAAAGATACAAAGTATGTACGCGTGTTCAAAATTCAGGTAGATGTCGAGTGCGGGTGTCCCTGTAGTAAGCTACGGCTTGTGATGTGTCAGTGTGTTTGAGTGGTTCGGTGAAATACAGCGTGTGTGCACGTTTTCAGTTTCAAGCAGATATCAGGTGCAAGTGTGTTCACAGTGGACTACAGCATATGGTATATCGGTGTATCTAGGCCAAACACTTAAAAGACAGGATCAAGTGTTGCAGTTATGTACTCTACTTTGCAGGAAATGAAACAGGGAAGAATGTACCTCGGAAGCGCCGAAGGACAGGTGTGACTCCGGCTCGCGCAATAGAAGCTCTAAGGGCACGCCCCTGGCAAAAGTCCTGAACTGGCAAAGACCATCAGGAGGTAGCACGTGAATCACCGGCCTGTAGGTCGCCGAGTCGAACGGTCGAACGCTCAGAGGCAGGAGCTCGACCTCGGGGTCAACATCCATCTCCGGGGAAGCCCCGCCCTCTGGAAGATCGTCCGCCATCTCGAGTAGGGTGTGGAAATGGCCGGAAGAGTGAAAACCGGGCAAGAATGCGAAAGGTCAACTGAAAAGTCAACCCCGAGAGGGCGGAAAATGGCCGGAAAGGTCGGGGTGCGGAAAAGGCACAGAGATCAAGGAAAGCTCGAGGGAAACAAGCCTTGAGTGGTGGAAATCGAGAAAGAGACACCGAAACAAAGATTTGTTCGGTTCAAAATGTTCGAAACGCGAAGGAGTTCGCGAATCGAACGATGAAATGGGCCCTAAAACTGAGGAAAATGATGGATCGAAGGAAGAGGAATAATCTAGAGAGAAGGAGGAGGATTTTTCGAGCAAGAGGCAAGTGGAAAAATAGGGCTAGAAGCCCTATATTTAAAGACCCGTGCCGAAATGTCAAAACTGCCCTGAACAGGCATTTTTGGCCGGTCGGCCATATTGTTGGCCGGTCGGCCAAATTGATGGCCGGTGGCCTTATTTGGTGGCCGGTGGATGGCCGGTGGACTCCTCTGATGGCCGGTGAGCCTCCTACACCCTTGTTTGGGTCATTGATGTGGTTTGGGACTTTCTTTGCTCAACACAGTGTAAGAAAAATGTATTTTTGAAGCTTAATCGACCCTCGTGTTGACCTCGAGTCGCGTCTTCGGTGTACGATGCTCAGTGGGTGCAAAGTGTATCCTTTCCCGTATCCTTTTATTTTGCGAGTTCCGCATGTCACTGTAATAAGCACGCTCGTTACGCGTCTTGTTTTAAACCAATGCCTCGTCTTATTTTGGTTGTATCTCAACAATGCGAATAGCATGCCTTTGCCATACTTATGTTGAACATGTATTCAAATTCCAATCATACACAGTGCTTGCGTTAGCACGCTTGCTTTACTTACATGTGTTCATACCTTTGCTTGCTTTACACATTGCATGCGTTTCCCCGTGTGCTTTACTTATATGTGTTTGTGCATCCCCCCCAGGTGGTTACACATTGCTTGCGTTAGCACGCTTGCTTTACTTACATGTGTTCATACCTTTTCTTGCTTTACACATTGCATGCGTTTCCCCGTGTGCTTTACTTATATGTGTTTATGCATCCCCCCCCAGGTGGTTACACATTGCTTGCGTTAGCGCGCTTGCTTTACTTACATGTGTTCATACCTTTGCTTGCTTTACACATTGCATGTGTTTCCCCGTGTGCTTTACTTATATGTTTTTATGCATCCCCCCCAGGTGGTTACACATTGCTTGCGTTAGCGCGCTTGCTTTACTTACATGTGTTCATACCTTTGCTTGCTTTACACATTGCATGTGTTTCCCCATGTGCTTTACTTATATGTGTTTATGCATCCCCCCCAGGTGGTTACACATTGCTTGCGTTGGCGCTTGCTTTACTTACATGTGTTCATACCTTTGCTTGCTTTACACATTGCATGCGTTTCCCCGTGTGTTTTACTTATATGTGTTTATGCATTCCCCCCAGGTGGTTACACATTGCTTGCGTTAGCATGCTTGGTTTACTTACATGTGTTCATACCTTTGCTTGCTTTACACATTGCATGCGTTTCCCCGTGTGCTTTACTTATATGTGTTTATGCATCCCCTCCAGGAGGTTACACATTGCTTGCGCTAGCGTGCTTGCTTTACTTACATGTGTTCATTCCTGCTATACACATTGTATGCGTTGTCGCGTGTACTTTACTTATATTTGTTCAAGTTCCTTTTTATACACATTGCATGCGTTGTCGCGTATTGCTTTACTTATATGTGTTCAAATTCCTTTTATTTCACAAATTGTACACGTTGTCGCGTGTACTTTACTCACATGTGTTCAGGTCCCCTTTTTGTATGCGTTGTCGCGCATCCAAATTCATTGTGCATTGTTATGCATTTCAAAAGACGCGCGTTGTCACGCGTTCAAAATCATGCGCATTGTCATGCGTCTCAAAGACGTGCGTCATCACGCACTCGTTTCATTTGCATTATCACGCACATTGTCATGCATTTTTTGAAAAAAAAAACACAACAAAAAAACAAACATGCATTGTCATGCATTACACTGTATATAATGCATATGTCATGCATCTCACTGTAAATATTGCATTTAGATACATGCCATTGCATATTATATATTGCATTGTAGCTTGCATGCATTCACCGCATCACGTCCATCTACCACTTTCGCCTTTCCATGTTGAGCTTGGTCTGGTATGTGTCCATACTTCTCGCGTTGAAGCACGGTTCTGAGAATTTTGTGTACGCACCCAGTGTTGATGGTGACAGCACCGTTTCCGTGTTAAACATGGTTGGTATGTGTCCATGCCTTTCCTAGGAAAAATGTGTTTTGGCCGCATGCCTTTCCCACTGCATCCATTGCGTTCTCCCCAGCAGACCGCATTGTACATATCTATTGCATATTGTATATATTGCATTATAGCTTGTATGCACTCACTGCATCACCTCCATCAATGGCTTGCACCTTTTCATGTTGAGCTTGGTCTGGTATGTGCCCATACTTCTCGTGTTGAAGCACAGTTATGATATTATGTGTACGCACCTAGAGTTGTGGGTGACGGCACCGTTTCTGTGTTAAACATGGTTTGTATATGTCCATGCTTTTCCTAGGCAAGATATGTTTTGGTCGCGCGCCATATCCACTGCATATACTGCATTGTAGTGTAGTTCGATTGCATCCAACATTTAGGATCATGAGCTTTTCTGAGCAGAGCATGCCTCACTTATGTCATTCCACTCAACTACTTGTTCTTGTGTTCCGTCTACATCACTCATAGTTCTGCATGTGTACGCGCCTATTCCACTGCTGGTATTGTGGTTTGAGGGTTGCGGCACCTTTTCTATGGTAGACGGACTTTGCATCTCCATCATCTTTATGACATTTGTGTGGTTTTTGAACCGCTCATGATTTGATCATGATTCAATTACATTACATATCATTTGCATTGTTAATACGAAGATTTGTAAATGTTGCATATCATTTTTTTTCGCATTGTTATGCGTTGTCATACGTAGGGTGCATTGTCATGCACTCCTACACTTGCGTTGTAATAAGCCAAGCATAACTTATGATCATGCATGTTGCTAACAATATTGTACTTGTTGAGTTTTCTTTCTCTTTCAGGCACGATATTGTATGTATGGTTCATTTGAAGCTGGTGCAACCAGACGAGCCTCACAGGTATTGTATTCTCCGAGTGAGACGTATCGAGAATTGAATAATTCTCTTGCACCCTCTCTGCATTGTAGTGTAGTTTGGTTTGTGTTTGCTTAAAACTGTCGCATGTTATGCTTCGTTACAGCTTTCTTTGCATGATCATAAGTTATGCTTGGCTTATTGCATTGTCTTGCATCTTGCCCCTGCCTTAGCTCATATCTTTATTGTCTTGCATGCTTTGTCTAAGTCTTCAGCCTTGCCAAAAATAGGTCGTCTCTAGGCCTTGACATTCACTCCCGTCATTGTTATGACTTTCGAGTTCTGTCAAAGAAGGGCAACTGTAGACACCCCATTTTTGACTGTCCTCAAGACCTGGACGTCACCATTTGAACACTCGGTGATCACCAATGTTTGTGTTCGTCTTGAGTTCTCGGAGGTCTCGGCCACGCGCCTTGCCTTAGGATCTCTCGACTCGACTGTTTTGTGTTTGCTTTTGCACCAAACACTTGTGTTTTTGCTTTGGAGGGCAGGGAATGGCTTGTTGGCCATCCCCACACCTCACCGGCCATGTTTTGTTGCTACCGGCCATTGGTGATGGCCGACCGGCAATCTTTATGGCCGGCCGACCATTGTTTTGGTCATTTGGCATTTTTGGTTGGTCGACTACTGTTCATCTGCTTTTGGCAGATATTTTGTGCCAGCTGTGCTAGCTGGCACCCACTTTCCCCCCCCTCCAAACACGTGTATGGAGGGATTTCACTCTTGCTTAGCTTGTTTTGTAAGCTTTGCAAGAGTGATCCCCTATAAAGAGGAGGCTTCTCCCCCCTCCTCTAGGGTTACAAAAAAATTCCAGAGGGGTCTGAGATTAGGGTTTGAGTCTTGTATCTATCTATCTCTATTTCTCCCTCTCTTTTTGCCTTTATGTGTGTTTGTTCATAGTTTTGCATACAAACACCTAGTGTTACACTTTCCTTTGGCTACTCAGGTACTAAGGAGTGATTTTCAGAGTTCTTGAGCTGGTTTTGGCCTAAGGAATGCAGCTGGAGTGCTGTTCTTGAAGGGGTCTACAAGGGTAAAAACTTTACCTTTAAATATCCCATTTTTGCATAGTCTTTTTGCCTACTTTTCATCTGTTTTTGAGCTTAGTGTATAACATATAAAAGTCTTGTTTTTACTTGCTTAAAATAGTTGTTTAAGGTTGTTTTGGTGTTTGGGGTTGTTTGACCCCTCTTAGGCCTTGTTTGGCCCCCATTTTGTGCTATTTTGGTGAGCTCCGGGACCACCTTGTTTGGGCCTCCTCACCACTGAAATCTTGGGGGATTTCAGTGGTGAGGATGGTGGTTTGAGGTCCTAAGAAGGAGAGGGCCATCCCCTCTCCTTGTTGTCTTCAATGTTGGCCATTTTGGCCTCATGCGTGTGCACCATTTTTAAGATCATGTTGGCCATGTCTTAAGTGTTATTTGTGCTTATTTTGCCATGATATAGCATTGTTTTTACTTGGTTTAGACACACCATGCATGCTTAGCATACTTGTCTTGTAATGCCATGAATTGCCTTAACATGTGTTTAGCATTTAGACCACTATGCTTACTTGTTTTGGCTTAGCTTTGTGAAGCTTTTATGCATATTTTAGTGTGCTTGAGGTCTGTTTTTGGTCTCTTGGGCCATCCATGCTTTGCTTTGTCTAGCTACCATGTAATCCCCCTTTGTGAGCCTTGAGTGTTGACCCCTCTAGCATGCTTTACTTGCTTTGTTTCAGTGGTTTGGAACCACTTGCCATGTCATTTCAGTCCATATAGCGTGCTTGTATACTTGCATTTATGGCTCATTTGATGTTTCAAAAGGTTTGTGTGTTATGCTCCATGTTTGGTTCATTTTGCATGCCTTTAAATTTAGGCCATTTAGATGCTATCTAGGTGTGCCCTTGACCCTGTTTTGGTCTTCCTTGGGGTGTTTTTGAGTCCCCTTGGCCCTTTGAGGCTGGGTTGGCATGGTCATGGTTTAAGCCTCTTGGCTTGCCTTGAGTTTTGGACATTGTTGCATGCTATGCTTGTCTTGTTAAGTTGCTTTGGCACCCTTTTCTAACATGATTTTCAGAGTTTAGTATGCATGCCATATGCCCATGTTTGTCCCTTTTAAGTGTGCTTAAAAGTTGCTTCTTTATGCCTAAGTGTCGGACCATGTTTGCATGCATGTTTGTATGTGTTTGGGCCCTCATTTCCTTGGCATTTGGCCACTGATTTTGGCATGCTTGAGAGCTACCCAAATTAGTCTAAGTCCATCTTTCGCATGTTGCTCGCATGTTGTTACAGTGCTCTATGTTTGCATGCTTTGGTTGTGTAGACGTCCCCGAACGCCCCGGGAGGGTTAAGTCCCGTTCCGTTCATATTGGGGTCACTACAGTTCAAGGACTCAAATGTCACGGTTCTTAATCTTGAACCAAAGAGTCCAAGTCCGGCAAATCGATTTTGAAAACAGATTTTTTTTGGAAAGAAGTGCCAAACATGGACTGCTTTGCCAGATACAGAGTCGCCACCTAAATGTTTTTTTAATGGGAAATTTAGGAAACCCTGACTCGGTGCCAAAGGCCACGTGTCCGTCATCACCAAAGTTGCCTCGGCTCGGGAACTTGGGTACGATTGGGGAAGGTCACTTCGTGAGCACCCCCGCTCGCCCGGTCAAAGACCGGCCTCTACTAACCATGATATCTTATTTTGAAGACATTGTATGTTCTTATTCCGGTTATTAGCCTAGGTTACTATGTGATGCGCATAGCATACAAGTATAGACTGGATCACCTGAATTGGAACAAAACACTTCATGTTTGTTTGTTTGAAAAAATGGTTTGATGGTGCTACCCGCAGGTAGGCCAAGACGTGAATTTGCCACCCTCGGGTGGGCTTAAGAAAGCATGATTTTGCCACTATCTAGTGGGCTTTAAAACAAACATTTGATGAATTGTTCCAATCCAAATAACCCAACCTCCACCCACAGGCATTCAAGGCAGTTATATCACATAAGCAGTTAGCCTCATGGTAAGCATGCTATTCATGGCAACACTCACACGCATGCAAGGATGCTAAAGCATAAAACTCACCGAGTACTCCAAGCCAAAAAGAAGCTAATTAGAAATCCATGCATGATCCTAAGTATACAGAAATGCCTAATGCAAACATGCAAAAATGCAACTATAGCAGGCTCGGCTATTCTAAACATGGCATATGGAATGCTACAGCTAACATATTCAACTTAGAATTGAAATACAAATGCAGTTAGTATGATGCGCCGAGCCCGGTGCGTGCGAAACAGATGAATGATGCAAACATGTTGTCATACTGTATGCTAATTGAAATATGCCCTAGTCTAACCATCATAAGCAGGTAAATAAAAGGGAAGAAAGACGTGGGGTTGGAAGACATACATCACACTCACCCACACTTATTACAATTATGCCCTCGCAGAGGGTCCGAAAGAATATACAGTCCCGAATAAAAGAATAGTACAGTCCAAATAATACAGTCCAAATAATGTACAAATTCCTAATTAATTAACAAATTAACTAAGAAAGCTGTAAAACTGGCATGCAAGCCAGGGACTGCCTTGATTCCGCTCCGGGTGATGAATGATGCATGTTTGGGTCGTCTTGTGCGGAAATCCATGACGATGCCCCAATTAGCCTCTGTTTGCACCTATTCTTGAAATGCGTGCCAAGCTCGAAAAGTTGCTGATTCTTCATTTTGCTGCAACAGAGAGCAGGAAAGGGGCATGGCAATGTATTTTCACAAATGTATGCATGTCTCGATCCTCGTGCACCAATCACGCATCTCGATGCATGATGGCCGAGGAGTCGAATTGCACAACTCAATATGGAATGAATGCACATGAAAACTATAACAAAACCTAACTCCATCATGGATAATCCGGAGTGTCGGTGACTGGGGAATTGAGACACGTTCCCGTCACTCGGAGTACGAAACGCACCTCGTTTCCCGTGTCCGGGCTAACTCCTATCCATCCGAACACGATGCAATATGCATGACATGCATGAAATGCAACTAAGATACAATCCTAACATGCAAATGTATGGAATGGCATACACAATGCACGAGATGAGATGGCATACACAATGCGCTAATATACAACCTAGCATACACAATGCTATGGAATGAAATGGCATACACAATGCAATATGGACTTACACTAACATGAGTGGACCTCAGCCACACTCACATGAGAGGCCATAATGATGAAAATGAGACAACTCGGGATACGTGCACACGTGCACGCAAACCGAGACCGAACCTACGGCACGGAATGCCACTCTAACAAGACATGGCAAAACACAAAGAATGGCAACTACATGCAAAAATCAGAGGCAAAATAGATGCAAAACAGCCCCGAAACCCGGTAAAATGAAACCCGATGCATGGAACGAGTCCCGAAACATGGATTTTGGTGCATGAAATGACCTACAGCCATACAAAGCATGCATACTTGGTACATGGAGTGTAAAAGCAGAAGCAAGGCAGCCCCAAACTAGCATTTTTACAGTTTAAAGCATGGCCAAACAGTGAGCACAAGTGGGACTAAATTAGCATGCAAAAATGGCTCCGCAAGGGAGGTAATGAAGCAAGTCACAAATGCTGGCCCCAAAAAGGAAAGGGGCCTTCTACAACATCGAAGAGGGACCAAAAACATGACTTTTTTTAGTTTATATCAAGCCCCAAAAACAGATACAAGTATGCTAAAGATCTCATGCAAAATGAGGCCACCAAGAGGGCTATAACATGAAGTATACAAAATATGCATCAAACATCCAAAGACGCTCAATGAGACATGGAGAGGGGGTCAAAATAAGACCCTTTTCAGTTCTGCTCAGGGTCGAAAAACAGAGACACAATAGGCTAATAAATCATGCAAAAATGGGGACCAAAGAGGGGTTCAATGGAAAGTGACACATGGAGGTCCCAAACAAGGATGATCCCTTCTTCAATGTTGAATAAGGGCTCAAAATAAGCCTATTCACAGTTTACATCAGAGCTCAAAACAGACTACACATAGGCTAAAAATATCATGCAAAAATATGGCACAAAGAGGGCTAAAGAGGCAAGTACCAAAAGGGGGTCCCAAACAATGAGAGACCCCTAATTAAAGATGAAATAGAGCTCAAAAAAATGCTACTTTCAGTTTTGGTCGGAGCTCAAATGTATAAGCAAGAAGGGCTAAGATATAGGCCAAGAAAAGAGCAAAAAAGGGAAAAACGAGACTCACCCTTGAAGAACCAAACTTTAGCATCCTCTTGGTCCAAAATACAGCACTTCTAGCCTCTGAGAAGGTCCTCCAAGCCGCTGGAATGGAGTGGTGGTGGTGGTGCTAGGTGGTGGTGAAGAAATGGTAAAGAAATGGTGTAGGACTTTTAGGGTTTTGGTGCTTGAAATATAGAGAGAGAGAGATTGTATATATGAGACTCAAACCAAAGTCTTCTAACCCAGAAAAAATGCAGCTGGAGCTCTAGTTTTATAGACAAAAAGGGATGGAAAAGAGGGGGCAAAAAGGGGGGGAAATTCGGATTCAAAATTCCCCCCAAAATGGCCAAAAGGTGAGCTAAAGGGGCAAGTGATAGCTGCGGGTCCCAAATGGCCGAGAGCCCTTCAACAAAGTTTAAGAGGGGCTCAAAATAAGACACTTTCTAGTTTACATTAAGCCACGAAAATAAATACAAGTAGGCCTAAACTATCGTGCAAGAAAAGGGGAAAATGGAGGGGTAAAGAAGAAAGTGATAGATGGAGATGTCAAACATCAAGAGGTCCTTAATCAAACATGAAAAGGAGTTCAAAATATGACTATCTAAAGTTCGGGTTGGAGCCTAAAAATGTATAATGAAGGTTCGGGAGCCGAAACACGCAGTTCGGGGCCCCGAAAGTGGGCTGTTAGGCACCGGGAGTGGTGCTCAACCACGAAGTTGGTCTCTCGGACCACAGTGTCCCTCAAAAGGGAGTAAATAAGATAAGTGCCAAAAACTGGGGCAAACGGAGGTGGTTAAGCGGTCCCGAACCGAGGCACACGGTCTGACGGCTCCGAAAATCGGGAACCGGGCTCCGAAATGGGAAAAATGGCCTATGACCACGAAACGTAGCCCACGACCATTGAGAAATGATCTACGAGACCTCTCCCTCCCTTCGGGAAGAGAAAACAGAGAAAACAGAGCCTGGTTCACAAACCGAGGAAAAGCACAAAAGAGTCCGGAAGTCCGGAGGCAAGGCTCGCAGCCGGGACTCCGCAACCTCAGAACGAGCACAATATGCAACATCACCAAGCGCTCAATCGGTGACGTCTGAGTCTTAAGGTCGGTCAAAAATGGGGTGTCTACAGTTGCCCTCTTTGACAGAACTCGAAAGTCATAAGAATGACGGGAGTGAATGTCAAAGCCCAGAGACGACCCATTTTTGACAAGGCCGAAAACTTAGACAAAGCAGACAAGATAGACAAAGATGTGCCCGCAGGCATGCCCGCAGGCAGGGGCAAAATGCAACTGACAATGCAAGAAGCCGAACATAACTTATGATCATGCAAAGAAACATAGGGACGTATCCCAGTGTTTAGGGACGTATCCCAAGGTTTAGGGACGTATCCCGGTGTTTAGGGACGTAACCCAAGGTTTAGGGACGTATCCCAAGATTTAGGGACGTATCCCAAAGGTTGGGGACGTATCCCAAAGGTTGGGGACGTATCCCACAGGTTAGGGACGTATCCCAGAGATTAGGGACGTATCCCGGTGATTAAGGACGTATCCCAAAGGTTAGGGACGTATCCCAGAGGTTAGGGACGTATCCCAAAGATTAGGGACGTATCCCAAGGTTTAGGGACGTATCCCAAGGTTTAGGGACGTATCCCAGAGGTTAGGGACGTATCCCAAAGATTAGGGACGTATCCCAGTGGTTAGAAAAAAAGGAGAAACATAGGGACGTATCCTGGTGTTTCAGGAGGAAGGAGAAACATAAGGACGTATCCCGGTGTTTTGCAAGGAATGAGAAACATAGGGACATATCCCGGTGTTCCGCAAGGAATGTGAAACATAGGGACGTATCCCGGTGTTCCGCAAGGAATGTGAAACATAGGGACGTATCCCGGTGTTCCGCAAGGAATGAGAAACATAGGGACGTATCCCGGTGTTTCGTAAGGAATGTGAAACATAGGGACGTATCCCGGTGTTCCGCAAGGAACGTGAAACATAGGGACGTATCCCGGTGTTTCGGAAAGGCAAGAGAAACATAGGGACGTATCCCGGTGTTTCGAAAAGAGAGAGAAACTTAGGGACGTATCCTGGTGTTCCGCAAGGAATGTGAAACATAGGGACGTATCCCGGTGTTCCGCAAGGAATGAGAAACATAGGGACGTATCCCGGTGTTTCGGAAAGGCAAGAGAAACATAGGGACGTATCCCTGTTTCGAAAGAGAGAGAAACTTAGGGACGTATCCCGGTGTTTCAAAAAGAAAAGAGAAACGTAGGGACGTATCCCGGTGTTTCGGAAAAGGGATAAGCATTGGAACGTATTCCAAATGCTCTAAACCAGAGGAAGTCTGACCCGTCGCACGTGCGAGGAGAAGGAAAGACAATTGCAAGTGAAAAGGTACATAACAATGCAAGATAGATGTGCATAATCAATGCAATGAATGAGAATAACAATGCTAGTGAAGTGGGTGCATAATAATGCAATTGAAATGGGCATCACAATGCAAGCATGAGAAGTGCATAACAATGCGGGTGGAAGGATGCATAACAATGCAAGTGGAATGTGCGTGACAACGCATATTTGAAACAAAATGCCGAATAAGGGAATACAAGCCTTAACGAGACCAGATTAAAACGCGACCTCCGATTTACCTTTCGGAGGGGTTTGCAACACATTCAGCTCAAAAACGGGCACACCCTGTTCATATTAGAGATAGATAACATCTGTTGCTGCTTTAATCGCCATTCTGACTTGAAGTAGGCTTACACTTGGGATAGAGGCACGTTCATTCTTCGGAACACTAACAAGGTCTGAAGAGGTACATCCGGAATACAATCTCAGAATTCGCTGAAGGTGAAACACACTCAGCTGCTTCGATTTTCCCTCTTTTCTTTTGCTTTGCAGTTTGGAACCCACATAGCTTCAGATAGGTCCTTGTTTCACTGTTCTCACACGACCTGGGTTAAACCCTGCAGTTTTCGAAAGAACAAATTCCTTTTTTTGCACAAATGTGGAGAATGGCACAGCACTCTAAGCACACAACAAATCATTTTTGAGATTGAGAAAATGAGTTCTCGACCGGGTATTGAGCCTACAACTGAACACAGCAAAGACGAACCAACAACGAAAAATAAAGGTAAACAACCTAAACACACCGAGACACACTCGGAACGACTCAAAGCAGAATCGAGAAAAACAAAACAAAAGACACGACACACAGACATGTTACAAAGACAAGAGACCTCTCAGTGCACGAGGAGCCAGTTTCTCTGGGTATTATTTCCCACCCTTTCTCATTTGTGATTCTCACATCACTCGGCCCTCAAGCTCTGTTTTTCTGGAAAAAAAAAAGCCTTTTTTCCTCACTTTTCCTCTCAGCGCACATCTCTCTATTCTTCAATCTCTCATTTTAAATCCCTCCCCTGTGTGGTTGATGGATAAACAGCAAGTTGTGGCCTCGTGCCCCTAGCATTCTGCTAGATTCTTCTTCTTCTGCGCGCAGCTAGTGAGTTTCTCCCACAGAGGGGCTGTGCTACAACTGGGTGTGTAGCAAATTTGCAGCTGACCTCGGTTGACGATGCTCTGCCGGGGAGTTTGGACGTGATCAGATATGTCCAGATGAGGAAGTGGAATATCTTGCCCCATTCCAGTTCGTGCTTCGCACGTGGCTTGATACCTCGTTGCTTGGAGGGTGAGAGAGCTTTCAGCCCTTTGTTGTTAGCTTCAGTTGTGCCCTTTTCTGGCAAGTGCGTTGATAAAGGGAAAAAGACAGAGAACCTAACTCAACTGTGCCCCTAGTTCATCATGTTGACCATGTTTTGTTTTTGCTTTCTACTAAAACAATTTTGACCAAAATAAGAGTTAGATTAACATGCTTGTTCGATTTTTGATTTGAAATCATGCAAGTCAGGCTATGAGCACTGAAAATTTTCCTTTTTTGGGTCCAAGAAATGGTCCAGTTTTTGGAAAAGATGAAACAATTTTCGAGAAAATTAGTCAACCTAGTAAAAATTCTCAAAAACTATTTTTGCAAACGGCCACACTCAACGAGCATAGAACCCACTCTCGAGATGCACAACTCAGATTCGAAGGAAAATTGTGGCCCTTGCTGGAGGGGAGCTACATGGCAACGGAAAGTTGCCCCTTGTTTGAACGGCACCGCGACGCATTGAATGGCAACGGAAAGTTTGCCCCTTGTTTGAATGGCGCCGCGGCACACTGAATGGCAACGAAGAGTTGCCCCTTGTTTGGATGGCGCCGCAGCACACTGAATGGCAACGGAAAGTTGCCCCTTGTTTGAACGCACCGCAGTGCATTGAATGCAACGGAAAGTTGCCCCTTGTTTGGATAGCACCGCGCGCATTGTAGTCAGTCCTCAGAGTGACGAACACAACCAAATCCTCAGATACAGAGAAGACAAAGATGACCAGAACCATTGCATGGACACAATCAATTTGAATTGTTTTACGGGCTGGACTTCAGGAAGTTGCCTACGTATCCCAAAGATGGGAATCAAGCCTTACGTAGTTCGGGTAAGGTACACTCGGGTATTAACCTCTCCCTTTTAGGCTCTAACTTTTGCCAAGGCGCCCGTTGCGGGTTTTCGACCTTGCGAGCTTCTGTTTTTCTTTTCTTTTCAATTCTTTTCTTCTTTCTTTTCTTTTTTTTTTCTTTTCTTTTTTTTTTTCTTTTTGCTTTTCTTCTTTTTCTCTTTTCTTCTTTCTTTTTCTTTTTTTTTTGCTTTCGTATATATCTTTTCTTGCTCTAACTTTTGCCTGGGTCGCCCTTCCGGGTTTTCGGCCCAGCGAGCCTCTCAAAGGGTAAAAGTGTAACAGGTCCATGCCAAATGGTTTTGAGATCCTGAAGTCATCTGAATCCAGGAAAATGACTGCTGTATTGATTCGCAGAAGGATCCATCTTCGGCTCTTCGAGCACATCGGATATTTTTGCCCCTAGTTCGAGGGGTGCTTCTGATTTGGCTTCGCAACCTCTTCTGATGAGGTCTGATCTCCTTGATCTGACTTTGGTGCCTCTTGTTCGAGGGCTGCTTCAAATCTGGCCACACAGGCCTCACATTGTAGTTGACCGTTGAACATTCTGAATCCCAGTTCAAGGTTTGAAAGTGAGGGGTCAAGTCTCGAGGCTGAGAGCGATCCTAAGCTGTAAAATCTCAAGAGCGATTCTACACAGGTCTTCGCAGGACCGCGCAAAACATTTTTTGAAAGTTTTTAAGAAAGCGACAAATCGCTCGCGCTGAAGACAGTGTAGAACCAATCTGGATCAAGCCAGGATCCTTCCCAGTACTCACACTAACAAGCATGATTTCATTCATTAAGGGCTTAGCATGCCTCTCTTTCTCTCAATTGATCAAAATTTTGCAAAACCCGAGGAATTCCTTCCTCTTCGTTTTCACCGTAGTGTTCAAAAACTTTTGGAAAACTTAGGTCGATGCAATGAATTCAAGGCACAGAAAAGACACAGCTTCTAGTCAAATACTGTCATCTCATTTGGAATTTCTAGTACAACTGGCACACGGCAGAAGCAAACACAAAAGCATGAAAAAAAACACTGCTGTTCATTCAAATCTGTTGGCGTTACTGGCTCCAAGGCAGAAACAGACTCAAAACAAAACGAAAAGACAAACACAAAACAAAATGGTGATGCCCGAGGTAACACCCCCCCCCCCCCGGAATCACCCGACTCCTATACAATAGGACTGACTCAATACAACAAGACAGACCCAAAACAAAAGAGACTGACTCAAAACAAAAGGACAGACTCAAAAACAACAAGACTGACCCAAAACAAAAGAGACTGACTCAAAACAAAAGGACAGACTCAAAAACAACAAGACTGACCCAATACCCAAGTCAGAAAGCACAAAAGCTAGCATTCGCAAATGCTCAAAATAGTGCATGCCATCCACCATATCTGAAATAAACTGAACGTCGCCCGCAGGTGGTTCATCCCTCGATCACATCACATTATCTCCCACAAGTTCACTGATCAAGTGCCGATAGACTTTGCAGGACCTGGTGCGGGGATGACCCGTTGTCAATCAAATTTTGTATCTCGTGGCGGAGACGGACGCAACTGTCGGTGTCATGACCGGTTTGTTGATGGAAAGCACAGTACTTAGTCGGGTCATGCTTTGGAGGGAGAGGATCGGGTAGAGGCCGTTGCTCTAACGGTTTCAGATGTCCTTTCCTGAGTAGGACCCCCAGGGCTTTAGACAAAGACATATAGAGTGGGGTGAAAACCCTCTTGCCTCGGGGTAGATAGTCTGAAGTTCGGGGGTTTGAAGTGGATGCACCAACAAAGGGGGTGGCTGCTCTTGGTGTGGTGGTGGCGACCATGCCCACTTCGGAAGATCTTGCAGCTGCGTCACCGCTGGTGGTCGCATTCGAACTGCGGGTAAACGCCCTCCTGGGCTGCTCCTTCTCCTGGTCAATGAGGCCCTGCTTCATAGCATCCTCGATCTGTACTCCCATCTCATGCAAATCTGAAAAGGTAGGGAAGGGGAGCACGATCATTTTCTGCATTAGTTTGGGCTGGAGGTTGCGCACAACCATCCGTATTTGATCCTTATCCGTTGGCCTAATGGTCATCATTGAGGCTTTGGCCCTCCAGCGGGCCACGAATTCTGAGAAGCTCTCCTTAGGCTCCTGCCTCGTCGTCTCAAGATCACGGGTCGTAATCTCGATTTGGGTATTGTATGAATATTGTGCGACGAAGGCCTCGGCCATCTCCTCCCAGCTTCGTTTCACTGAATCCTCCAATTTGGCGTACCAGATGGCCGCAATACCCGACAGGGTCCTGCCAAAAAGGGAAAGCTTCTGTAATCTTGTCAAGCCCATCGGGGCAGAACATCTGAAAACAAACTCAGGTGGACCATGGGATCTCCTGACCCGTCAAAACGGTCGATGTGAGGCATCTTGAACCTGTCCGGCAGTGTCACAGCTGCGTCGGTGTACCCGTCCTCAATGTCCGGGATGGACTTTACCCCCTGGGATTTCTTGAACAACTTTTCAAGCTTGCTCAACTTCAACGCTGTGGGGTCGACCTCGAACTCGAAGGGAGAGTCCGGTAGATTGGTAGGTGTTTTGGATAGTTGGGGTAAAATTGGGGGCGGAGCCGGCCCTACCGGAATGTCCGTACCTTCCTGGACATTTGGCGTCTCCCCAGGTGCTGGAGCTCCTGCTGGGGAAGGAACTTGTTGTGAAGCGGACGCGCCGCTTTGCTGTTGCAGCCTGGTGATGAGCTCGGCCTGCTGAGCCATGATTGCAGCCTGCTGCTTGGAGAATTCCGCTTGGCGGACAGCGTCTTGCTGCATGAGTTTCATAGTTTCCTGTATCTGACGCATCATTGCCTCCACCCCTGACGTATTCTGTTGATCCATCTAACTGACTGGTATCTATCCCTGCAGTAGAAACTGAGACCTCAGCCTGACTGTTCACTGGTGGGGTGGATAAGGGCCCCTGATCTGGTAACTGCTGAACTGGTGATTTGTGCCTGACTGGCCCTTTTACCCTGCCACTGATTGCCCTTGAACTGAACCTCTGACCTGACAAAGTCTATTAGCACAAGTTCGATGAACCTCGGGGGATATCGGAGCCTTCTGAAGCTATGGTTCCAAGACTACCTAACAAAAGAGAAAACAGACAGCACCTCAGCTCAACTTCACCAAAACAGATACGAGTGTAGCAGGATGACTGTGCCCTCTACTGAATTCTGCCCCCCAAAATTCAGCCTCAAATCTGAGTCTGATACCCACAGGTAAAGCTGACTCCCAAATACTGATAGTAATGCCCGCAGGCCTGATGCCCAGACTTGTAAACCGATACATGCATTCCTGTAGAGACGCACTCTAAAAGCACATAGCAGACAAGTGAGAGCCAAAACACCCCTATGTTGGGGTAGGGTTTCCCTGTCCTATTTTGTCAGGAGCTAGGGTTTCACTACGCACGCAGCGGTTTCAAACAACCTATAAACGGGTAAGCAACCTGTCCTAGTTTGGAATGGTCACTATGGATCCGAATATGCACTAGGTCGAATGGTCAAAAAGGGTGCCCCGGTAAAACCGGGGTTTGTGTTCCCATACTGGCAGAGCCCACAACCGGTCAGCCTTATGGTCATGCCTTGACAAGACAAGCCTCCGGCAAACCGTTCAGGAATAGCAGATGGCAAACACGGCGTCCTAGGCGCACCAATGCAAATGCAATGCAAAGAAACACACAAGTGTAGTCAAAAGAAGATATCACGAGTTCGAGTCAAGTTCTCTAATTCCCCAGCAGAGTCGCCAGAAACTGTAGACGTCCCCGAACGCCCCGGGAGGGTTAAGTCCTGTTCCGTTCATATTGGGGTCACTACAGTTCAAGGACTCAAATGTCACGGTTCTTAATCTTGAACCAAAGAGTCCAAATCCGGCAAATCGATTTTGAAAACAGATTTTTTGAAAGAAGTGCCAAACATGGACTGCTTTGCCAGATACAGAGTCGCCACCTAAATGTTTTTTTTGGGAAATTTAGGAAACCCTGACTCGGTGCCAAAGGCCACGTGTCCGTCATCACCAAAGTTGCCTCGGCTCGGGAACTTGGGTACGATTGGGGAAGGTCACTTCGTGAGCACCCCCGCTCGCCCGGTCAAAGACCGGCCTCTACTAACCATGATATCTTTTTTGAAAACATTGTTCTTATTTCGGTTATTAGCCTAGGTTACTATGTGATGCGCACAGCATACAAGTATAGACTGGATCACCTGAATTGGAACAAAACACTTCATGTTTGTTTGTTTGAAAAAATGGTTTGATGGTGCTACCCGCAGGTAGGCCAAGACGTGAATTTGCCACCCTCGGGTGGGCTTAAGAAAGCATGATTTTGCCACTATCTAGTGGGCTTAAAACAAACATTTGATGAATTGTTCCAATCCAAATAACCCAACCTCCACCCCAGGCATTCAAGGCAGTTATATCACATAAGCAGTTAGCCTCATGGTAAGCATGCTATTCATGGCAACACTCACACGCATGCAAGGATGCTAAAGCATAAAACTCACCGAGTACTCCAAGCCAAAAAAGAAGCTAATTAGAAATCCATGCATGATCCTAAGTATACAGAAATGCCTAATGCAACACATGCAAAAATGCAACTATAGCAGGCTCGGCTATTCTAAACATGGCATATGGAATGCTACAGCTAACACGTATTCAACTTAGAATTGAAATACAAATGCAGTTAGTATGATGCGCCGAGCCCGGTGCGTGCGAAACAGATGAATGATGCAAACATGCTGTCATACTGTATGCTAATTGAAATATGCCCTAGTCTAACCATCATAAGCAGGTAAATAAAAGGGAAGAAAGATGTGGGGTTGGAAGACATACATCACACTCACCCACACTTATTACAATTATGCCCTCGCACAGAGGGTCCGAAAGAATATACAGTCCCGAATAAAAGAATAGTACAGTCCAAATAATACAGTCCAAATAATGTACAAATTCCTAATTAATTAACAAATTAACTAAGAAAGCTGTAAAACTGGCATGCAAGCCAGGGACTGCCTTGATTCCGCTCCGGGTGATGAATGATGCATGTTCGGGTCGTCTTTGTGCGGAAATCCATGACGATGCCCCAATTAGCCTCTATTTGCACCTGTTCTTGAAATGCGTGCCAAGCTCCAAAAAGTTGCTGATTCTTCATTTTGCTGCAACAGAGAGCAGGAAAGGGGCATGGCAATGTATTTCACAAATGTATGCATGTCTCGATCCTCGTGCCACCAATCACGCATCTCGATGCATGATGGCGAGGAGTCGAATTGCAAACTCAATATGGAATGAATGCACATGAAAACTATAACAAAACCTAACTCCATCATGGATAATCCGGAGTGTCGGTGACTGGGGAATTGAGACACGTCCCGTCATCGAGTACGAAACGCACCTCGTTTCCCGTGTCCGGGCTAACTCCTATTCCGAACACGATGCAATATGCATGACATGCATGAAATGCAACTAAGATACAATCCTAACATGCACAATGTTATGGAATGGCATACACAATGCACGAGATGAGATGGCATACACAATGCGCTAATATACAACCTAGCATACACAATGCTATGGAATGAAATGGCATACACAATGCAATATGGACTTACAGTAACATGACTGGACCTCAGCCACACTCACATGAGAGGCCATAATGATGAAAATGAGACAACTCGGGATACGTGCACACGTGCACGCAAACCGAGGACCGAACCTACGGCACGGAATGCCACTCTAACAAGACATGGCAAAACACAAAGAATGGCATACTATCATGCAAAAATCAGAGGCAAAATGAGATGCAAAACAGCCCCGAAACCCGGTTAAAATGAAAACCCGATGCATGGAACGAGTCCCGAAACATGGATTTTGGTGCATGAAATGACCTACAGCCATACAAAGCATGCATACTTGGTACATGGAGTGTAAAAGCAGAAGCAAGGCAGCCCCAAAACTAGCATTTTTACAGTTTAAAGCATGGCCAAACAGTGAGCACAAGTGGGACTAAATTAGCATGCAAAAATGGCTCCGCAAGGGAGGTAATGAAGCAAGTCACAAATGCTGGCCCCAAACAGGAAAGGGACCTTCTACAAAATTGAAGAGGGACCAAAAAAATGACTGTTTTCAGTTTATATCAAGCCCCAAAAACAGATACAAGTATGCTAAAGATCTCATGCAAAATGAGGCCACCAAGAGGGCTATAACATGAAGTATACAAAATATGCATCAAACAGCCAAAGACCCTCAATGAGACATGGAGAGGGGGTCAAAAATAAGACCCTTTTCAGTTCTGCTCAGGGTCGAAAAACAGAGACAACAAGGCTAATAAATCATGCAAAATGGGGACCAAAGAGGGGTCAATGGCAAGGTGACACATGGAAGTCCAACAAGGATGAGCCCTTCTTTAATGTTGAAGAAGGGTCAAAATAAGCCTATTCATAGTTTACATCAGAGCTCAAAACAGACTACACATAGGCTAAAAATATCATGCAAAAATATGGCACAAAGAGGGCTAAAGAGGCAAGTACCAAAAGGGGGTCTCAAACAGTGAGAGACCCCTAATTAAAGATGAAATAGAACTCAAAAAAATGCTACTTTCAGTTTTGGTCGGAGCTCAAATGTATAAGCAAGAAGGGCTAAGATATAGACCAAGAAAAGAGCAAAAAAGGGAAAAACGAGACTCACCCTTGAAGAACCAAACTTTAGCAGCCTCTTGGTCCAAAATACAGCACTTCTAGCCTCTGAGAAGGTCCTCCAAGCCGCTGGAATGGAGTGGTGGTGGTGGTGCTAGGTGGTGGTGAAGAAATGGTAAAGAAATGGTGTAGGACTTTTAGGGTTTTGGTGCTTGAAATATAGAGAGAGAGAGATTGTATATATGAGACTCAAACCAAAGTCTTCTAACCCAAAAAAAATGCAGCTGGAGCTCTGGTTTTATAGACAAAAAGGGATGGAAAAGAGGGGGAAAAAATGGGGGGAAATTCGGATTCAAAATTCCCCCCAAAATGGCCAAAAGGTGAGCTAAAGGGGCAAGTGATATCTTCGGGTCCCAAATGGCCGAGATCCCTTCAACAAAGTTGAAGAGGGACTCAAAATAAGACACTTTCTAGTTTACATCAAGCCACGAAAATAAATACAAGTAGGCCTAAACTATCGTGCAAGAAAAGGGGAAAATGGAGGGGTAAAGAAGAAAGTGATAGATGGAGACGTCAAAAATCAAGAGGTCCTTAATTAAACATGAAAAGGAGTTCAAAATATGACTATCTCAAGTTCGGGTCGGAGCCCAAAAATGTAGAATGAAGGTTCGGGAGCCGAAACACGCAGTTCGGGGCCCCGAAAGTGGGCTGTTAGGCACCGGGAGTGGTGCTCAACCACGAAGTTGGTCTCTCGGACCACAGTGTCCCTCAAAAGGGAGTAAATATGATAAGTGCCAAAAATCGGGGCAAACGGAGGTGGTTAAGCGGTCCCGAACCGAGGCACACGGCCTGACGGCTCCGAAAACCGGGAACTGGGCTCCGAAATGGGGAAAATGGCCTCTGACCACGAAACGTAGCCCACGGCCATTGAGAGATGATCTACGAGACCTCTCCCTCCCTTTGAGAAGAGAAAACAGAGAAAATAGAGCCTGGTTCGCAAACCGAGGAAAAGCACAAAAGAGTCCGGAAGTCCGGAGGCAAGGCTCGCAGCCGGGACTCCGCAACCTCAGAACGAGCACAATATGCAACATCACCAAGCGCTCAATCGGTGACGTCTGAGTCTTAAGATCGGTCAAAAATGGGGTGTCTACAGGTTGCATAAGTATTTTGCATGCCCTTTGCTTGCATTGTTGACACATGCTTCGCCATATTGCATTGTGTTGCATTGCTTGAGATATAGGACATGTTGTTGCATGCTTAGGTTGTAATGTATTTGGCATGCATGCTCTCTTTTGGTTGCCTAACATGTTTTGTCATTAATATGTTGTCACGTGCTTGCATGCTTATGTGCTTGCCCTCATGATCATGTTGCATACCTAGCTTACATGCCTAGGTTGCATTGCATTCGGCATGCATGCCTTGCCTCTTGAATCACTATGATAGAGGTTGGGTCCATTGTTTGATTGGTTGGCATTACATTTGATATTGAAATGGCACACTTGGTTTCTTGGGCCATCACGCATTGAAATGCGCGGTTGGTGGTCTGAGAATCGAGGACCATCCTCCTTTGAGTCATGAACATGATAAGGAGGGTGTTGGTGCACACATTTGCTTGAAATGTATTGCCACGCCATGTTTGCCCTCTTCTGCTGTCAAAACAGGATTCTGCAGGCATACATGGCCGACCGACCATATTTTGTGCCGGCCGGCCATGAATTGGTGGCCGAGAGCTCAATAGATGGTCGATGACCACTTCTCTGTGGCCGGTGACCATTCCTCATGGCCGGTGGCATCCCACAGTGTCCAGAGAGGGTACCTTGGGGCTTGTGAAGTCTTCAGAGATGCAGAGCAGTGAAAACAGAGGCAGCTTGTGCATGGCGACGGATTTCCGAGCAAACCCGAGCACGCATGCATTGGACCTCTTCCCGAGGTTGTTTTACTGCTTTCTTAGTTTAGTTAGTTTGCTTAACTAGCTAAGTGGTCTGTAATATTTAATTAGCTTGATTAGTTAGTTAAATTTGTATTATTCATTCGGTCTCTCCGAGAGAGAGCATAACTGTGTAATAAGTGTGGGTGCGTGTGTGCATGTCTTTCAACCCCCATTTCTTTCTCCCTTTTACTTACCTGCTTTTGATGGTTAGTACTAGGGCATATTTAATTTAGCATACCTTATGCTACACATGCGTGCATTCATTCATTTGTATTGCATGCACCGGGCTCGGCGCATCATGCTAACTGCATAGTACTTCAATTCCAACTTGAATACATGTTAGTTGTAGCATTTCATATGCCACGTTTAGAATAGCGGAGCCTACCTAGGTTGTATTTTTGCGTGTGTTGCATTAGCCATTTTTAACATGAACTAGGATCATGCATTTGATTACTAACTAGTTTCTGTTTTGGCTTGGAGTACTAGGTAAGCATTTACGCTTTAGCATCTCGCATGCGTGTGAATGTTGCCATGACAGCATGCTTACCATGAGGCTATATGCTTATGTGATATAACTGCTTGAATGCCTGTGGGTGAAGGTTGGATTGTTTGAGTTGGAACAACTCGTCGAAATCCATGTTTTAGCCTACTTGCGAGTAGCAAATTTCAAACCAATTTCCAAACAAACGGATATGTGATGTTTTGTTCCAAATTAGGCAATCTAGTCTATACTTTTGTGTTGTGCGCATCACATAGTAAGATTAGGCTAATAACCGGGATAAGGATGCATAATGTTTTCAAAACTAGATATCATGGTTAGTAGAGGCCGATCTTCGGATCGGGCAAGAGGGGGTGCTCATAGCTGACCTTCCCCAATCGTACCCAAGTTCCCGAACCGAGGCAACTTTGGTGATGACGGACACGTGGCCTTAGGCAAACGAGTCAGGGTTTCCTAAATTTTCCCAAAAACAAAATATTTAGGTGGCAACTCTGTATCTAGTAAAGCAGTCCATGTTTGGCACTTCTTTACAAAAAAATCTATTTTCAAAAACGATTTGCCAGATTTGGACTCTTTGGTTCAGATTTAGAACCGTGACAATTTGAGTCCGAACTGTAGTGAGCCCGTAACGAACGGAACGGGAGTTTCCTTCCCGGGGCGTTCGGGGCGCGTCCACAAAGACATGTGTTACCGGATTCCAAAACCTCGCCACGGCATGGAGAAAGGGAAGATGCAACGAAGTGTGGCTCAACGTGAATAGTGCATTCAAGCCGAAGCCCCGGAAGTTCAACTTTTCCAAGCCATCTAAAGTAGCAATCCAAGTTGCGAGATTTTCGAGGAGAAATGCCTCCATTTTGATGCAAAACCGAGATGAAATGAAAGAACCACGAAGCTGGAAATTTTATAGAGGATAAGGCACTGTTTGGGGACACGTGTCAAAAATCTGGTGGTCGCCAAACCAGGTGGTCGGCCGACCACTTTTTCTGGTAGGCCGACCACCCCTTTGGTCTCCAAGGAAAATAGCTGGTCGGCCGGCCCCTTCTGGTGGTTGGCCATGGTGAAAAGTTGGTCTTTGGTCTGTTCCTAGTTTCTAGAAGAGAGATCCTAGCTTTTCCATGCGTTGGGAGTGTTGAAGGTTCGAGTTTACCTCTGTTTCGGATGCGTTCCGTCACTCCAATTGTCCGAGATGCATTTGCTTATCGAGTTGTTGTTCTTTGTTTATCAAGTTGTTGTTTGGTTTTGCTTATCGAGTTGTTAAAGTTTTGTTTATCGAGTCGTTGCTTATCGAGTCGTTGAGTTTCGTATATCGAGTTGTTACTCTTTGTTTAATCAACATTGTCGGGATTTGCTTATCGAGTTGTAAACTTGCTGAGGTTTTGTTGTTTCTTAGTAAGTTAAGTTGTTTAGTTTGTTGCGTCGGTTCACTAACTGACTTGGCAATTTTCGATGCTCAATTTTCATTCAATCTCATTTTTGTGCAAAATGATGCGATGCGATGCTAAGAACATAAAATACAACACTTTTTCAAAAAGCTGTTTCATTCCATCATGCTTCCTTTGTTACAACATTTTACAACAAGGGTACAAGTTTTACAGAAAATAAAACTGCCTAATAATGTACAATGTGCTACAACTACAAGTAAAAAAGGAAAATAAAGCGGGAACATCTGCATCAGTGCTATCAAGCGCAGGAATAAGAGGCCCTCTTCGTCCTCTTCTGCGGAACAACCTCTGCACCATCATCTTCATCTGAATCGGAGCCGCCGTCCTCAGAATCCTCCTCGGCATCATCTCCACTATCGGAACCGGCACCAGAGTCACCCTCTTTGTCAGCGGATGTCTCTGACTGGGGATGTGCAGACTCCTCCTCCTCGCTGGGCTCCTCATCTATGACAGGCGCTCTACGTCTGCCTCGGCTGCGAGTCGAACCCCCTCTCCCAGCTCCTCAAGAGGGCCTGGATGGCCCAGCCTGTGGCTCAGCCTGTAGTGGTGGCATCTAAAAAGGACAATTTGAGTACATTAGCCAACATGTATATCAAATGCAGAGACAAGAATACTACATAGAGTGGGTGTATGCAGATACAATGTATGAATATGGTGTGTGTCAGATGTGCTCTACGCATACAGTCAAGCAATGCAGTGAAATGGTTGAATACAGCATGTCATCAGAAGTATGATAAATGCGAGAAAATTGAAAAATACCGTAACACCGGCGATGAACAGCTGTGTCTCCCTCCGCAAGACCATGCTCTCAAGTGAGGCCACCAATCCGAGCAGATCATCAGAATACTCCCTGGGAGGCTGCAGATACAAGCTCAAGTCATCAATGAATAAATGAATGCCTAAGTATCTGAGTGATAAATGAAAAGCAGTGGAACATACCGGTGGTGAGTCAGGATCACTGACATATCGGTGATCGGGCATAGGAGGCTCTATTAGAATCGGGTAAGATGACCCGTATCGCCATCCAGTCAACTCAGTCAGAAGATCTGGCCATCCAGCGTGCTGATAAGTAGGAGGAATCAGAGGAATCTATCTAGCCCCACTCCTCGATGTGCCAGCCCTACTACACGAAGGAACATCTGCAGCCCGGGCTCGAGCTGACAATGATGCACCAGCAGCCCTCCTAATAGGAGTACGAACACGCATCAGTGGGGGCATCAGGTACGTGTGGCGGTAGGTCGCATACTCCCCCTCCTCCGTGTGCAGAATGGCATCAGTACCCAACATAGCGACATCGACCTCCTCAGGAGTGAGTCCCTCGGCGGACCGCATGTCCTCCGGAGGTGCTGAGGGGATACTCTGATCCGGGACGCCCATCGTCTGGCGCATGAAGCAATCTCCCAAAAACCAGGCCCTGCCAACTGGCCTCTCAAATAAAGTCCTATACAGAGAAGAGGCCCATGCCCCAGGGAATCGGAAGCGGGTATCTCCTCTCAAGGGTGCCCAGGGCTGCCAGGTGATCTGCGGATGACAAGCGCATAAGCCTATTAGATGTCATAAATATGCAAGATGAATCAAAGCTGAAAATATGAAGAACTGAGAGTTCTGAATTACCTCGGTCGCCCGCACCGTGTCAAAAAAATGTCGTAGGCAGGGCAGAGTCTCTCGAGCCCTCGCCCGACATCGACCCTCAAATACGTGAGAGTAAGAGATCGTAAGAGGCACCTCCACCTCGAACTCTGGGGCTAGCGTCGGAAAGTACACGTAAACCCATAGCTGTGGAAAACAGGGCAGTGGCTATCAGAATACAGAATATACAGAAAATACAGAGTGCTGAGTGCAAAATGTAGAATACAAAATGTAAAGTGTGCCGTGTGCAGTGTACAGATAATGAAAAGTAGAAATGTAAATCAAGAGGGCAAAAAGTACCTCCCAGGCTCTCCAGTAGCCGCCAACTATGTTCCCCCGTCCGGGGGAGGTCGCGCTCATGTAGCAGTAAAGGGTAGCTACGCCGGTGCTACCCCAATCGTACTGGCTGACCTGTGATAGGTCCACCAAAGCGCTGAGCAGATACAGTCCAACTGTGTTCCCCCTGTCGGAGAACAAAGTGGTCCCAAGGAGGAACATCAAAAAACCTCGAGCGTACTGCTCTATCTCCTCAAGAGTCTCGGGCATACTCCCCCTATACTGCATGGGGAACCAAGTGTACCTGACTGTGCCCGAAGATCGGTCAATCGGTGGGCGAGCTCCCAACAGATAGATCTAGACAGCCTCCCACTCGCCCATATCCTCGTCGTAGGGGACCGGTCGGCCGGCCACATCAAGGCCAGTCAGAATCGCAAAGTCGAACGGGGTCATCGTCATATCCCCAGTAGCTGAGAAGTGGAAAGAGTTGGTGGTGTCCCACCATCTCTCCATGAGTGCCCCCATCAAGGTCCTACTCACAGGGTAGCGAGATAGCCCCGTGCAGAAAGAGCCAAATCATGCCCCGTCCACCATGTGACGAACGGTCTCTGGGAGCTCTGTATACCACTCCCTAGTGATAATCGAGCCATAGCCTCGCGTAGAACGAGAGGGTACCTGCATTCAAAATGAACAGATGTATTCAGTTTCAGAATGAAATGTATAAGCTGCGTGCAAATGAAATGAATGAGCTGTGAGTTCAAAAGTGAAATGTAAGAACCGTGTGTTCAATATGCGCTGCGTGCAAATGAAATAAGTGGGCTGCGTGTTCACCATCAAAAGTTTGAGCTGCGTGTTCAACTTTCAAAAACAGTGGGCTGCGTGTTTACGACAAGAGTTTGAGCTGCGTGTTCAGATTTCAAAAACAGTGGGCTGTGTGTTCACCATCAAACGTTTGGGCTGTGTGTTCACCTCAAGAGTTTGGGCTACGTGTTCAACTTTCAAAAACAGTGGGCTGCGTGTTCACGACAAGAGTTTGGGCTGCGTGTTCAACTTTCAAAAATTGTGGGCTGTGTGTTCACCTCAAGAGTTTGGGCTGCGTGTTCAGATTTCAAAAACTGTGGGCTGTGTGTTCACCTCAAGAGTTTGAGTTGCGTGTTTAGATTTCAAAAACTGTGGGCTGTGTGTTCACCTCAAGAGTTCGGGCTGCGTGTTCAACTTTCAAAAAAAAAAAAAAACTGTGGGTTGCGTGTTCATAATCAAAAATTTGGGCTGCGTGTTCAGGTTTCAAAAATATGGGCTGCGTGTTCACGATAAAAAGTATGAGCTGCGTGTTCAGAAATTCGAGTGTTTGAGCTATGTGTTCAAAATGCAAACAGAATGCTGTGTTATAGACTAAGTGTTCAGAACAAGCTATGTGCCAACTCAATAGAATTCTGTGCTGTGGGCTATGTGCTAAAATAAGCAGAAGTATAGTGTGCGAATGTGTTCAGAACGAGCAGATAAGAATACATAGCGAAAGCATGAAATGCACAGAACACGCAGAATACATTGCAGAAAATGTAAAAGTGAAGTACATACCTCTCGTACCTGGTAAGAGAGGTGGGACTCTGGCTCCCGTAACAGTAGATCCACAGGCGCCCGGCGATCAAAGTCGGTGAAATGGTAGAAAGTGGCCTGAGGAAGGATGTGCTCCCCAGGATGACACCTCTCGGGATCAAACGGCCGAACTCTCGGGGGCAATGACATGATGTCTGGCTCACCCTCGGCACCTGGAGGACCTCCACCATGAGGAAAATCACCCGCCATTTCAAGAAATTTCACGCCCTTAAACTCGCCCCTAAAAGTTTGGGCATGACCCATACGAAAACGGACATATACTCTAGTATTCCTAGCATACGGGGCTTAACGGAAGCACTAAAAATTAAAATAATATAACAAACTCCATTGAGCTACATCTAACATGCCAGGATCACATGCATCATGAATATTATAACATACAGTTACAAGCTAAAATTATACTTCATGCATCAGTTACGTACATACATATACAGTCCCAACCCTATAAACAAAAACATTAAAGTCATGTACATTCAACCCAAAGGAGTAATCAAATACAAGTCATCATCTTAGTAAGGCTTCACAAAAAGTGCTCTCGTCTAGTGCTCGAGCTCACATAGGTTGACAAAAAGAAATGGACGTCCTGGGTTAGGGCTAACCTCCTGGTTGGTTACCTACAGAAACAGACATGTCAAAGGGTGAGCCAAGCTCAGTGAATAGTAATACATAACAAGGTGATGCTTAACTTGAACCGTAGTAAAAGAATACATATAGTCTCATAGCTTCCCAACATTTATTGATCCATAAATTGTGTCTAACATGCTTTGGAAAGAAATGAGGATAGAATTATGAACTAAATGCACTTTTCAAATTTTCCTGAAAACGGGTCCCCGCTCGAGCGCCACTTTGGCCGCTCGAGCGGACTGTACAATTTAACAAAAATGCTGGGAGGTCGATTTTTACGCTTGAGCGGGAATTCCCCCACTCGAGTGGACAGCGAAATCTCTAAAAAACTGCTGGGAGGTTAATTTCCACGCTCGAGCGGGACTTCCGCCCCCCCCCCCGGCGGCTCGAGCGAACCATGCAATTTCTAAAATTTTAACATTTCGATTAAAGTTCCAACCTGGTATCCAAAGCTTCAAACATGTAAGCATTCACATAACGAGTCTGAATCTGTACTTATTCATAATGGGCTTAGGTCTTATCTTGGAACATATTGGCTTGGACATAATGTTTTGGCTTAAAGCCCTTGTATAGTGTGGCACAAACTCTTATTCATGGTGGCACGAAGCCCGTAAACATAGTGGTGGAAGGCCCTTGAATAAATTGGCATGGAGCCCTTGAATCATTTGGCATTGAGCCCTAATAAATTGGCATTGAGCCCTTGTAAATTAGCATTGAGCCCTTGTAAATTCTTGTATGAACTCAAGAGGTGACTCACACGGGTTCTAGCGGTGACTCACATTGTAGCACTTAGTCCCGTGTAGCACTTTGTTTCATATCGTAGTTACTTATACCGTATGGCCAAAGGCCCATAATCTTAAAGAATGGAAACACTTCATCTTCCCCATTTCTATATATATATACATTAAATCATAAACATAATTACGGATCGTATGTGAATAAAATGCTAATGACAATCATTAGCTATACATATGAAGCATATAATGGTACTACTACTCACTGTGGTGTTGAGATGACGTGCTACTTCCTCCCGGAGTGTGTCCTGTACACAAGCAAAACTTGCATATTAGTTCTTCTTTTCCTTGGTACATTAGTTCCCGATTCATTACGCTTCCAGTGAATTATAACTATCTTAAGCTCATCAAAACATCATCTAAACATAGCATAGGGTCGAGCACACAAAAGAGAACAAATAATTTTTCTTCTTCTTCGCTCGAGCGGCCAAGACTCCGCTCGAGCGGCCGTGCCCCTGTTTTGGCAGTTCGAAGTTCAACCAAGAAAAACCAGCAATCCCAACACATTCTACATGCAAAACAAGAAGAAATTAATGCAATACATTGACTTAACCTTACTATACCATGACTTATCATCTCAACCACACAAAGTAAACATGATTAGAAGCTTAATCACTCTTTCAAACTACTTTTGTTCATAAAACCTAACATCTTGCATATATATACTTTCATGGAGTTGGCATAAAACTAAAGATTGAAGTATAATTTCCACATAACACCTAAATTAGGTGACAAAACAACCTATTAATGAGCATAACTAGTTAATCACACCAAAAATACAACTCTCCCTTACAACCCTAGTAATTCCATATAAAATTGACAACCCTTCCTTACAATTGGAAGGAGAACTTCTTACATGATCAAGAGGAAGCTTGTACAAGGTGAATTTACCATACCTTAAGTTCAAGATTTACACCCTTCACAAGGTTTCTTGACCCTCTTCTTGAAGACCTTCCTTAAAAACCCTTTTTTTCCCTAATTTCCCTCTCTCACAAGATTTCTTCTTGAATTGAGTATAAGTTCATGTTCAAGCAATATATAATATGTGAATAAGGACAAAATCCAATCGTTTAATCATTCCGAAATTGAAATTTTGTAAACATGCTTAATATTACTTAAAAATTATGCTGATCATAGATATATAATCAATTTCAGATAATTAAACCTTTAAGGCTTCCAATTTCTGAGTCAAAGATTTTAAGTGTAACAGATACGTTTCTTGAGGGACAGATAGACTTCCTTAAACATGGATTTCACTTACATAACTTTAATTTTCCAGGGAATTTCACAGTAAACATTTAAATGCCCAAAAACAAGGACTGAAAATATATCAGAAAACATGTACGAGGGTCGGGTTATTACACTCTCCCCCCCTTAAATAAGTTTGGTCCTCCAAACTTGTTTTACCTTAGGATTGAAACAGGTGTGGATATTGGTGTTGCATTTCCTCTTCTTTTTCCCAAGTTACGTTAGTTCCGTAATGCTCTTGCCACTCAACTTTTATCATTGGAATTTCTCGGTTTCGTAATTGTTTTACTTGCCGATCCAAAATTCGGATTGGTTTCTCTTCATAAGTTAGCTTGTCATCCAACTCAATTTGGTGGTAGTCAATAACATGAGACGGATCCGGGAGATATCCGCGAAGCATAGAGACATGAAACACGTTATGTACTTGACTCATATTCGGCGGAAGGGCAACTCGGTAAGCTACCGGACCCACTTTCTCCAAAATTTGGAATGGACCTACATACCGGGGTGTTAACTTACCCCTTCTCCCGAATCTCGGATGTCCTTTTAGCGGAGTGACTTTCACAAAAACATGACTATCTACTTCAAATTCCAAATCCCTCCGTCGGTTATCCACATAACTTTTCTATCTACTTTGCGCAGTTTTCAATCTTTCCCGAATAGTTTTAACCTTTTCAGTGGTTAACTGAACAATTTCAGGGCCTAGCAAGGATTTATCTCCAACTTTGGCCCAACATACTGGAGACCGACACGGTCTTCCATACAGAGCTTCATAGGGTGCCATGTCAATGCTTGAGTGGTAACTATTATTGTACGCAAATTCTACCAATGGTAGGTGGGTTTCCCAACTTTCTTGAAAATCCAACACGCACATTCGGAGCATATCTTCTAGGGTCTGTATCGTTCTCTCGGATTGACCGTCGGTCTGAGGATGGAAAGCTGTGCTGAATTTCAATTCTGTACCCATTGCTTCTTGTAAACTTTGCCAAAATCTGGAAACAAACTTTGGATCTCTATCTGATACAATGGAGACCGGAATTCCATGAAGCCTGACAATTTCATTCACATAGATTACCGCCAGTTTATCTGCATTATACTGAGTCTTTACTGGTAAGAAGTGAGCGGACTTAGTTAATCGGTCCACAATGACCCATATTGAATTCATCCCCCGAGGTGTCCGTGGTAACCCCACAACAAAATCCATAGTCAAATGTTCCCATTTCCATTCTGGGATGGGAAGAGGTTGCAACAACCCTGCTGGTCTCTGATGCTCTGCTTTTATTTGTTGACATTGCAAACACTTAGAGACAAACTCTGCGATCTCCTTTTTCATACTTGGCCACCAAAAGTTTTGTTTTAAATCTCGGTACATTTTGGTACTTCCTGGATGCATTGAAAATCTTGAAGTATGTGCCTTTTCCATCAGTTTTTGGTTAAGGTTCAACACATTGGGGACACATACTCGATTTTGAAATTTAAGCACTACATCTACTACACTGAATCCCGATTTCAGTTTAGTTCCTAATTCATCACATATCTTCTTTAGAGTTTCATCTTCCATCTGGTGCAATCTAATTTCCTCAAGTAAGGTTGGTTGGGCCACCACTGCTGCTATTAAAGCTTCCTGCCCATGTAACATAAGGTCCACTTCCATTTTAGCCAATTCATCTGCCAATTCCTTTTGCCCTGTAACCAAATTTGCTAAAGTCCCCATACTTTTTCGACTAAGCGCATCCGCAACTATGTTGACTTTGCCAGGATGGTAATGGATCTGTAAATCGTAATCTTTAATAAGTTCCAACCACCGTCGCTGCTGCATATTCAGCTCTTTTTGCGTGAAAAGGTACTTGAGACTCTTGTGGTCAGTATATACTTCGCAGGTAGTGCCGTACAAATAGTGTCTCCATATTTTCAAAGCAAAGATTACCGCTGCTAGCTCCAGATCATGCGTGGGATAATTCTTCTCATGGGGTTTCAACTGGCGAGAGGCATAAGCGATAACTCTCCCTCGTTGCATAAGTACACAACCAAGGCCTTTATGAGAGGCATCACTATAAATTACAAACCCTTCGGTCCGAGAAGGTAAGGCCAATACTGGTGCTGTAATCAACTTTGTCTTCAATTCTCGAAAGGCAGCTTCCCATTCTTCTATCCATTCAAATGCAACTCCTTTTTGTGTCAGTTGTGTAAGCGGCACAGCAATTTTCGAAAAATCTTGAACAAACCGTCTGTAATAGCCGGCTAACCCCATAAAACTACGCACTTCAGTCATATTAGTAGGAGTTGGCCAATTCACGATTGCCTCAAATCTTGTGTGGGTCGACAGAAACTCCTTTCTTAGTGATAACATGCCCCAGAAATGCCACCTCTAGTAGCCAAAATTCACATTTCTTCAGCTTCGCATACAGTTTCTTTTCCCGGAGGGTTTGAAGGATCAACCGAAGATGATTCTCATGAGCTTCTACAGTCTTTGAATATATGAGAATATCGTCAATAAAAACCACCACAAATTCATCCAAGTAAGGCTTAAAGACGCGATTCATCAAATCCATAAAGGCTGCTGGGGCATTAGTAACTCCAAAGGGCATAACCAGAAATTCATAATGACCATAGGGAGTTCGAAAGGCTGTCTTCTCAATATCATCAGCCTTGACCTTTAATTAATGGTAGTTAGACCGTAGATCAATCTTAGAAAAGACTTGTGCTCCTTGAAGCTAGTCAAATAAATCATCAATTCTTGGCAAAGGATATTTATTCTTGATTGTTACCTTATTAAGTTCCCTGTAATCGATACAAAGCCGGAGTGTTCCATCCTTCTTTTTCACAAACAGAACTGGTGCACTCCACGGAGACACACTCGGGCGGATAAATCCCTTGTCCAGCAAATCTTGCAACTGAATTTTCAATTCCTTCATCTCAACTGGTGACATTCTATACGGAGTCTTAGAAATGGGTTGAGTCCCCGGTACTACTTCAATTGTAAACTCTATTTCCCGGTCTATTAACTGCCCTGGTAATTCTTCTGGAAAGACATCCGGAAATTCACAAATAACCGGAATTATATCAGTACCCCCATTCACCACTTGCTCTTCCACCACACTACACAAATACCCTTGGCACCCTTTCTGAATTAACTTACAAGCCTTTACTGCAGAAATCAAATACGGTGGAGAAGTCGCCTCCTGTCCCTGAAATATAAATTCTGCTTGACCCGGAGGGTGGAAACTCACTTGCTTAGTCAAACAGTTTATAGTTGCACTATGTTCACTCAACCAGTCCATCCCCAGTACAATATCAAAATACATCATATCAAGAGGTATTAAGTTAGCGTATACCCGAATATCCCCAAGGTGGAGTTCACAAGCAACATATATAGAAGTACAAATCATAGAATCCCCCAACGGTGAAGACACACATAGCATATATGATAATACTTCCTCAGATGTATTTAACTTAGGAGCAAATAGTTTTGACACAAAAGAATGGGTAGAACCGGAATCAAACAATACACAAGCAGAATGACCGTGAACCATAAATGTACCTGACACCACTGTCACCGCCTTTTGCACATCTCCCGGAACCAATGCAAATACCCTACCTTGTCTTGCGGTGTCTTTGTTGTTAGTAGCTTTGACCGGTGCCTTGGTATTGCTAGTTGGTGCAGACCCCACTAAACTGGTAGCAGCCCTATTGCTATGTTGTTGCTGCTTCCTCTGAGGGCAATCCCTTATCACATGACCCATCTTTCCACACTGAAAGCAGGCTCCAGACTTCCGATAACATATCCCACGATGTTTCTTCCCACACTCCACACATACAGGAATTGAATCTTGATTAGGGGTAGAAACATTTGAAGCCCCTGAATTTTGTTTCTTATTTGGTGGAGTAGTTGCCCCCTTCGACCATTGATTATTTTGCCTTTTCCCCTTCCATTCAGAAATTCGGTTTTGTGCGGCAATATTCCCTTCTGCTATAACGGCCCTCTCCAACACTTCTACATAGGTAGGCAGCTTCAACATATTAACTCGGTCCAGAATAGCACCCCGTAATCCCCCTTCGAATTTTCGTGCCTTCTTATAGTCCGTGTCCACCATGTGAGGTGCAAACCGGGCCAACTCGGCAAATTGGGCTTCATACTCAGCAACAGTCTTGTTCCCTTGCCTAAGGGTTTCGAATTCAGTCACCTTTTTATCTCGCATACTTTGTGGAAAATATTTATCGTAGAATATCTCCAAGAACCTGTCCCATGTCAATCCTTGATGTATAGTTCTCGTAAGCATCCACCACCTCTGCGCCTCATCCTCCAAAGTGAATGCAGCCAATTGCACCTTCTGAGCTTCGGTACACGGAAAGACTTCAAATAACTTCTCTATTCCCAACACCCATGCTTCAGCTTTCATTGGTTCTATTCCTCATTTAAAGGACGACGGTTTCATCTTTTTAAACTCTTTGATAAGGGTAATAGTTCGATCTTCAGCCTGGAAATCTTGCACTGCCAGTGGAGGCACCGGTGGTGGTGGCGGTTGCTCTTGTGGCTGTTGCTGCTGTTGTGGCTGCTACTGTTGTTGTCATAAGGTCTCCGCCATTTCCATAATCATTCTCTCCATCCTATCCAGCCGTGCAGCAGTAGCATCTTCGGTATCTTCTGTCCTTGTTCTCACCATTGCCTGCACAACAAGCATTTATATACAATAGACATATTCAAAATTGTTAGCCTTATCAGAGTACTCATAACGTTGCCATCGAACTTTCATATACTTTCAGGATGTTATGCAAGATGCCTAAAACTTTTCTAGACAACCTAGAGCTCAATGGATCCGTGTGTGAGATAGCAACTCGTGCTCTGATACCACTTTTCACGCCCTTAAACTCGCCCCTAAAAGTTTGGGCATGACCCATACGAAAACGGACATATACTCTAGTATTCCTAGCATACGGGGCTTAACGGAAGCACTAAAAATTAAAATAATATAACAAACTCCATTGAGCTGCATCTAACATGCCAGGATCACATGCATCATGAATATTATAACATACAGTTACAAGCTAAAATTATACTTCATGCATCAGTTACGTACGTACATATACAGTCCCAACCCTATAAACAAAAACATTAAAGTCATGTACATTCAACCCAAAGGAGTAATCAAATACAAGTCATCATCTTAGTAAGGCTTCACAAAAAGTGCTCTCGTCTAGTGTTCGAGCTCACATAGGTTGACAAAAAGAAACGGACGTCCTAGGTTAGGGCTGACCTCCTGGTTGGTTACCTACAGAAACAGACATGTCAAAGGGTGAGCCAAGCTCAGTGAATAGTAATACATAACAAGGTGATGCTTAACTTGAACCGTAGTAAAAGAATACATATAGTCTCATAGCTTCCCAACATTTATTGATCCATAAATTGTGTCTAACATGCTTTGGAAAGAAATGACGATAGAATTATGAACTAAATGCACTTTTCAAATTTTCCTGAAAATGGGTCCCCGCTCGAGCGCCACTTTGGCTGCTCGAGCGGACTGTACAATTTAACAAAAATGCTGGGAGGTCGATTTTTACGCTCGAGCGGGAATTCCCCCGCTCGAGCGAACAGTGAAATGTCTGAAAAACTGCTGGGAGGTTAATTTCCACGCTCGAGCGGGACCCCCCCCCTCCCCGGCGCTCGAGCGGACCATGCAATTTCTGAAATTTTAACATTTCGATTAAAGTTCCAACTTGGTATCCAAAGCTTCAAACATGTAAGCATTCACATAACGAGTTTGAATCTGTACTTATTCATAATGGGCTTAGGTCTTATCTTGGAACATATTGGCTTGGACATAATGTTTTGGCTTAAAGCCCTTGTATAGTGTGGCACAAACTCTTATTCATGGTGGCACGAAGCCCGTAAACATAGTGGCGCAAGGCCCTTGAATAAATTGGCATGGAGCCCTTGAATCATTTGGCATTGAGCCCTTATAAATTGGCATTAAGCCCTTGTAAATTGGCATTGAGCCCTTATAAATTGGCATTGAGCCCTTGTAAATTGGCATTGAGCTCTTGTAAATTCTTGTATGAACTAAAGAGGTGTCTCACACGGGTCCTAGCGGTGACTCACATTGTAGCACTTAGTCCCGTGTAGCACTTTGTTTCATATCGTAGTTACTTATACCATATGGCCAAAGGCCCATAATCTTAAAGAATGGAAACACTTCATCTGCCCCATTTCTATATATATACATTAAATCATAAACATAATTACGGATCGTATGTGAATAAAATGCTAATGACAATCATTAGCTATACATATGAAGCATATAATGGTACTACTACTCACTGTGGTGTTGAGATGACGTGCTACTTCCTCCCGGAGTGTGTCCTGTACACAAGCAAAACTTACATATTAGTTCTTCTTTTCCTTGGTACATTAGTTCCCGATTCATTACGCTTCCAGTGAATTATAATTATCTTAAGCTCATCAAAACATCATCTAAACATAAGCAGAGGGTCAAGCACACAAAAGAGAACAAATAATTTTTTTCTTCTCCCGCTCGAGCGGCCATGACTCCGCTCGAGCTCGCCCCCCTGTTTTGGCAGTTCGAAGTTCAACCAAGAAAAACAGCAATCCCAACACATTCTACATGCAAAACAAGGAGAAATTAATGCAATACATTGACTTAACTTACTATACCATGACTTATCATCTCAACACCAAAGTAAACATGATTAGAAGCTTAATCACTCTTTCAAACTACTTTTGTTCATAAAACCTAACATCTTGCATATATATACTTTCATGGAGTTGGCATAAAACTAAAGATTGAAGTATAATTTCCACATAACACCTAAATTAGGTGACAAAACAACCTATTAATGAGCATAACTTGTTAATCACACCAAAAATACAACTCTCCCTTACAACCCTAGTAATTCCATATAAAATTGACAACCCTTCCTCACATTGGAAGGAGAACTTCTTACATGATCAAGATAGACTTACAAGGTGAATTTCCATACCTTAAGTTCAAGATTTACAACCTTCATAAGGTTTCTTGACCCTCTTCTTGAAGACCTTCCTTAAAAGCCCTTTTTTTCCCTAATTTCCCTCTCTCACGAGATTTCTTCTTGAATTGAGTATAAGTTCATGTTCAAGCAATATATAATATGTGAATAAGGACAAAATCCAATCGTTTAATCATTCCGAAATTGAAATTTTGTAAACATGCTTAATATTACTTAAAAATTATGCTGATCATAGATATATAATCAATTTCAGATAATTAAACCTTTAAGGCTTCCAATTTCTGAGTCAAAGATTTTAAGTGTAACAGATACGTTTCTTGAGGGATAGATAGACTTCCTTAAACATGGATTTCACTTACATAACTTTAATTTTCCAGGGAATTTCACAGTAAACATTTAAATGCCCAAAAACAAGGACTGAAAATATATCAGAAAACATGTACGAGGGTCGGGTTATTACAAGAAATCTACAAGAAGGAGCAAAAATGAGCAAAATGAGCCTAAATTGGAAAAAGTCAACAAAAGTCAACTCTCGGGAAATGAAAAAGTCAACAAAAGTCAACTCCCGAGGAAATGTTCAAAATGTCGAGACAAACTTACCTCAAGTGGTGAAAATGGAGAAAGAAGCTCTAAAATCAAATTTTAATCGGTCAAAAGTGAAGAAAACTAAAAGATTTCGCGAAACAACTTTACGTGGGGCGTTGGAAAACACGTATAAAGCGCAGATCTGAGAGAGAAAGTGGTCTAGGAAGGAAGGAGAACTGATTTCGGCCTTGAGGGTGTAAGGAATAGTGATTGGGACATGTGGATTTAAAGAAACAAGTGTAAAAAGACAGAACCGTCCCGGATTTGGACATGTGGTCGGCCGACCACCTTTCCTGGTAGGCCGACCACCCCCTTGCACAAAACCTGGTCGATGGCCTCCCTAGGTGGTCGGTGGCCCTCCTGGGTAGTCTCCAATGACTTTTTGTTCTCCCTGCAAATTTTGGTGGTGATCGGAGTCCCCGGCTCTCGAGAAAGTGCAAGGAAAGTGCACTTTTCGGCGCGAAATCCCTCCGCGGGAACTTCAAATCCAATCCTTGACGCATGGCTCATCGTTACTCGCCAAGAGCCAGGTGTATCCTTTTTGAGTACGTTTCGACCACTCCGAGAGGTAAACCGGAGGTCGCGTTTGAGTTGCCCTCGTCGAGGCTTGCTTTTCTTTGCTCAATGTTTTGTTTCAAACATGCTTTTGAAGTTGCGCTTATCCTGCATTGTTATGCACGTCACTGGCATTATTATGCGCATCGCTTGCATTGTTGTGCACATTTCACTGGTATCGTCATACCTCCATGCTTAACTTGCATTGTCGCGCACGTTTCTTCTTGCATTGCGATGCACTTTTTCATCGGCACCATGTTTGTCTGCGTTCGATATAGCGTTGAACATATGTTGCTAACTATGTTGTGCCTGTTAAGTTTCTCTCTTTTGCAGGCACGATATTGTATGTACGGTTCATTTGAAGCTGGTGCGACCAGACGAACCGGACAGGTATTGTATCTTCTCCGTGTGAGACGTAGCAAGAATTGTAATTCTCTTACATCCTTACTACATGAAATGTAGTTTTGCTTTGCATTCTTGTTTAAAACTGTTGCATTTATTGTGAATATTTGCTTCATTACAGTTTGCTACTTTGCATGATCATGAGTTACGTTCGGCTTTGTGTATGTCGTTTTGCATTTTGCCCCTGCCTGCGGGCACGCCTGTGGGCCCATCTCTTGTTTATCTCGCCTGTTTGTCTAAGTCTTTGGCTTGTCAAAAATGGGTCATCTCTAGGCTTTGACATTCACTCCCATCACTTATTACTTTCGAGTTCTGTCAAAGAGGGGCAACTATAGACACCCCATTTTTGACCAACCTTAAGACTCAGACGTCATCGATTGAGCGCTCGGTGATTGCGCATGTTGTGCTCGTTCTGAGGTTTCGGAGTCTCGGCTGAGAGCCTTGCCTCTGGACTTCGGGACTCTTTCGTGCTTTGCCTCGGTTTGCGAACCAGGTTTTGTTTTCTCTTCCCGAAGGGAGGGAGAGGTCTCGTAGACCATCTCTCAGTGGCCGTAGGCTACTTTTCGTGGTCGTAGACCACTGTTCCTGTTTGGAGACCAGTTTCTGATTTTCGGAGCCGCCGGCCGTGCACCTCGGTTCGGGACTGCTTAACTTTCTCCATTTGCTCCGGTTTTTGGCACATACGTTGTTTCCTCTCTTTAGAGGGACACTGTGGCTTGGGAGACCACCTTTGTGGCCGCACACCACTTTCGATGCTTAACAATCAGTTTTCGGGGCACCCGGCTGCGCGTTTTGGCCCTTGAACCCACGTTTTGCATCCGTCTTGGTTCATTTTTGGCATGGACCCTATTTTCATTGTTTGGAAGGTGGTACAAGGGTGGGAGACCACCTTTTCTCCTTGGAGACCACTCTTCTCCCGCCGGCCGATTTTCTTGTCAGGTAACTAGTCTCCCTCACTTTTGGGCCACAATTGCTGGTCTCTCACTACACCACTAGCTTGCATTCAGTTGGGAGACCACCAATCAGGGCTGCCGACCACCTTTTGGTAAGTTGAACCTTTTGAACTGGTCGGCTGACCAAGGGAAGTGATCGGCCGACCACCTGAACTGGTCGGCCTACCTCCCTCAGTTCTGTCTCTATGAGTTGTTGCCAACTGTGCCAGCTGGAAGGCACAGAATGGATCCTCCATACACGTGTATAGAGGATCTTCAAACTTGTTTTTTAGCTTCTTGGAGAAGCTTTGGACCCTTTTGGCTATAAAGGAGGGCCTCCCCCTCCTTTGTTGAGGTTCAGAAAATTGCTCTAAGGCATACAATATATATCTCTCTCTGTCTCTATACTTTGAGCCAAAAAGTGCCTAGTTCTTGCCCCTTTGCACACTACCTCTTAGCCTAACACCTCCAACACCAACCTAAGCTTCTTGGAGGGTTTTGAGAGGTCCTAAGGAGCTGCATTTTTGGTCCATAAGCTACTGGAGTTGCTGAGCTACAAGGGTAACACCCTATTTCCTCTTTTGAGCTTTATTTTGCTCCATCTTTTAGCCATACTTGCAAGCATTTTTGAGCTTTGGTGTAAACTGGAAAAAGTCTTATTTTGAGGTTCTTAACATTTTTGTTTAAGATCATTTTTCTATTGGGGGTCATCTACCCCCTTGCATGCTTCATTTCACCTTGTTTTGAGCCATGCATTAAGGCCTTTATTTTGAGCTTTGTTTTCCCTTTTGGCCAATGAAATCCAGTAGATTTTCAGTGGTTATTATGTGTTTTTGAGAGCCAAAATCAGAGAGGGGTGACCCTCTCTCTCCTTGTTTTGATTTCTATCATATTTGGTCTAACAAAGGAGCCCTTATTTGCACGCTTCCAAGCCATATTTCAGGCCATTTTGGTGAGTTTTAGGATCTGCATAGGCTCTTTCTAGAGCTTGTTTTGCCATAGTGGATGTCCATCTTGCATGTGTAGAATAACCCTCTTCATAGCCTATCAAAGGAGCATGTCATTCTTGCATGCATTGACCATGTTTCAATGAGTTTTTGGGCTTTATTTGGCATGTCATACCTCTAAATTTTTCTGGTGTAGTGACCTCTTGAATGCTTCATATACTTGTAGTGTAAACCCTCTTCACTAGCTTGTATTGCATACTATTTTGGTCTTTGATTCTAGCAATTTTTGGCCATGCCTTAAACCGATTTTGTGCATGTTTTGGACTGCCTTAGCTCTATTTTTGGGCCTCATGGTTGAATGATGTTTGCTATGCATGGTTGTAGTTCAATACCCTTGCCTAGCTTTGAGTTTTAAAGCCTATGGCATGCTTATATTGAGGTGTTTCCATGTTTTGGCATCATTGTGAATCATATTTCAGAGCTTATATGTATGTCACATTCCCATGTTCTCCACTCTTTAAATGTGTTTGAGAGTTGTGCATGAATACCTCATTTTTGGACCATTGCATGAGCTTCATTTCTATGCATTTTGAGCCATCATTTTAGACCATTTTCCCACTGCCTTGGACCTGCATAGGGACTATTTGGGGCTGGTTGGGTCATTTGAGCATTGCTTTGTGTACCTCTAGTGTAAAGCGCTTCACTAGTTTCGGTATCCGGGCCATCTAGCATGCATTGTGTGAGGTGTTTACATGATTCGGGACCATCTTGCATGTCATTTCAGAGCTGAAAAATGTGTGATTGTATGCCATATTTCATCCCTTGCCATGCTTTGGTAGAATTGCATTTGGTGCCTTAGGTTTGGTCCCTTGCATTTGTGCATATTTGCATGTGTTTTTGTTGCCTAATTTCATCATGTTTGGCCACTGATTTGAGTGTGGCTGAGGCCCATTCATTTTAGTTTAAGTCCATCTTGCATTGTGTATGCCATGTCCATGTTGTCGCATGCTTGATCGTCGCATTGTGTATGCCTTGATTATGCCTTTGTGTATGTCCATCGTTATGTGTGCGTTGTGTATGCCATATAGCGTCATGTGCATTGAGTATGCCATTCGTAGTTCATAGCATTGTGTTTGCTAGTTGCACCTTTGCATGTCATTCCTTGCATGTTTGCATGTCTGAGTTGCATTTCGTTTAGGAATGCATGCTAGTTGTTGCATTATGTTTGCATGCCATGCCATTCTAGTTGTTGCATAGTGTTTGGAGTAGGGTTTAGTCCAAACATGGGAAACGAGGGATGTTTCGTACTCAAAGTGATGAAACGTGCTTCGATTCCCGGTCGCCGACACTCTTGATTACCCATGATGGAGTTTAGGCCTTATTGTGTTCATTTGTGCATCCATTCCACATTAAGTCATGCAATTTGACTCATCGGCCCTCATGCATCGAGATGCGTGATTGGTGGCAGGAGGATCAAGGACTACACTCCCTAGAGCTTATGCAATGACGGAGAGAGTGATTGTGCACACATATGTTGAAAATACTTTGCCATGCCCCTTCCTTGCTCTCTGTTGCAGCAAACCGGAAACCAGCAGCAAAAACTAGTCGGTAGTATCCCTACAGCATGGTGGAGTTTCAGCCTTCTGGAGTTTTGTACAGTGTTCTGGGACCAGTTGCAAACAGAGGCAAATCGGGGCATCACGATGGATTTTCCGGCAAGGCGACTCGAGCATACATGCATTCCTTATCATTCAAGACCGAGCTGAGGCAGTCCATTTCATATGTTTTGCATGCTAGCTTATTTATTTTAGTTAATTTGTTAATTAATTAGGGTTGTGTAATAATTAGCTGTAATTCGTTATTCATTCGGTTGTGTATTATTTATTCAGACCCTCCGAGGAGGGCAATGTTGTAATAGGTGTGCGTATGTGTGATGTATGTCTTCCAACCCCACGTCTTTCTCCCTTTTATTTACCAGCTTATGATGGTTAGTTTTAGGGCACGTTTAAATTAGCATCCTTATGCTCGTATGTTTGCATCCATTCATCTGTTTTGCACACACCGGGCTCAGCGCATCATGCTAACTGCATTGTATTTCAGTTCCAAGTTGAATACATGTATCGATCGTTGCATCTCATATGCCATCTTAGAATAGCCGAGCCTATCGTAGTTGCATTTTTGCATGTGTTGCATTAGGCATTCTTAGCATAATTAAGATTCATGCATGTTTTCTAATTAGCTTCTTTCTTTGGCTCGGAGTACTCGGTAAGTGTTTATGCTTTAGCATCCGTGCATGTGTGTGAGTGACTGCCATGATAGCATGCTTACCATGAGGCTATGTGCTTACGTGATATAACTGCCTGAATGCCTGTGGGTAAAGGTTGGGTTGCTTGAGTTGGAATAATTCGTCGAAACCCGTGTCTTAGCCTACTTGCGAGTAGCAAACTTCAATCCATTTTCAAAACAAATGGATATGCGATGCTTTGTTCCAACTTAGGCAATCCAATCTATACTTGTATGTTGTGTGCATCACATAGTAATTCTAGGCTAATAACCGGAATAAGAGCACATAATGTTTTCAAAACTTGATATCATGATTAATAGAGGCCGATCTTTGATCGGGCGAGCGGGGGTGCTCATGAAGTGACCTTCCCCAATCGTACCCATGTTCTCGAGCCGAGGCAACTTTGGTGATGACGGACACGTGGCCTTAAGCATGAGTCAGGGTTTCCTAAATTCCCCGAAAATAAAATATTTAGGTGGCGACTTTGTATCTGGCAAGGCAGTCCATGTTTGGCACTTCTTTCTAAAAATCAGTTTTTCAAAACGAATTGCCGAATTTGGACTCTTTGATGATTCATCGGTCTTGCATTGCACTCTACGAGATTAGATACATGACCGTGACATTGAGTCCTGAATTGTAGAAAGCCCAAATGAACAAAACGGGATTCTTCCCGGGACGTTCGGGGACGTCTACAGGAATTGAAAACACTTCTTTCATATTAATAACACTTGAATCCAAAATGACAATAATTTCCATCAAAAATCCCCCAAATCAATTCACAATAATTAAATCCAACAATTAGAATAGCTTCAATTTCATTCTAATCACACAAAAGAGAATTCAATTTTGACTTTAAATCAACATGTACCTGGTAATCAACAGTTGGATAAACGTAACCAAAAGCATTTCCTCAGGGTTTCTAACAACCCAATCAAACAACAATCACATAACCAATTACACACATTTACAGATTTCGAATTTCCATTTTCACCATTAGGGTTTGGAAATCGAACAATTAGATACCTAATTACACATACACACACATATAGACCTTTGGGAGTAAAAGAAATTGGGGACCAATCGGACAAGAGACCGCCGTCAAGAACACCCAAAACCTCATTAGACACCGTCATGAACTCTGATCCCTTTTTTCCTTCTAGTACATCTACTTCGCCTCTAGAAGAATCAACCCCACGAGTATTAAGAGAATCAACCATAATCAATAAGAGATTGATGAAACCCTAGAAATGAGATGTTTCTAGAGAGAAGGCATACATTCTCTCTCTAACCCATCTAACTTTTTTGTTTCATTACAACTTTCTAACTGAGTCAATAACTTCCCCCCATTGTGTTCAACTTGAGGACGCTTTTGCTTCTTGGAGGTCTTGATGTCGATTTGGGTTTGGGTTTGGGTTTGGGGTTTGATAGAGAGAGAGTGAAAGAGAGTGAGGGTTTGGAGAGCATTTTCTATGTTAATGTTCTTGCAAGAGATGATGAAAACACAGAGAGATGGAGAAATAGTGTGGCAAAGAGAAATCAAACAAAAGGCAAAAACATTATTGTTCTTCACCGTGTGTATTAGGGTGTTTGGGCGATGAAACCCAGAGAAAGGGATGAGTTGAAAGGGCATTTGAGATCGTTGAGGACGTGAAGCTAGGAATCGCAAGAGGAGAGGAAGAAGCCGATTTGGGAGAGATCGGGCTTGGGAACCAGTCTCGACAACAAGGATGATGATGAAAAAAGTGGAGATTCGTAGTGGGTTTTGAGGGTTGGGTTGAAGGTTAAAGCCAAGAGTTAGGGCTTTTGATTATTATCTTCTTTTTCTTTTTTTAATTTTTTGGTGAATTGACACTGGAAAATTTTATTTTGACGCTATTTTTTTTTTTTGGGTCATACCTTTCACGACATGCGTTGTGCATCATAAAAAGCCAATACTTTTAATGGTAGGCGATGTGTGCATCGTCAAAAGTGCAATACTTTTAACGGTGGGCATTGTGTGTGCTGTGAAAAAGTGCAATACTTTTCACAGCTGGCGTATGTTTGTCGTGTATAGTTGATGTATTAATAGCTAGCCATATGTATGTCATAGAAAGTTTTATTATTTACGGCAAACATTACAAGCGTAAAAAAATCATCGTTACTATCATTCATGGCCTACACAATAGACACGCCGTGGTTGGAAAATTATTTACAACGTGCAAAAAAAGTAAGTCATACGAGTGAGAAACTACGACATACATTTATAGTATGCCGTTGATTTGGTGCCGTAAAAAATCTGTTTTGTTGTAGTGTACATACTATGATTGACTGTGATATGGGGTATTGAGTACATTTTAAACCATGACTTCGTTTGGAATATCGTGATGGCATAATGACATTTACATTTTATGAGATTAGCAAGAAATTCTTACCTTTAAGTGTTGTGGTGATGACTGGGTGTGGCATTAGTATCATTTTCCCTTAGTCTGACCATGGGTGATCTTGTCGGGGTGTTGGTTGGCTTGGAACCTTGTTAATTGTTGAGGGGCTTGTTGCATTCGTGAGTCCTTTTTTACAAAGTTTTGCCTTTGTTTATTCCGGAAGGTGCGGAGTTGGATCTGAAGGACTTGAATTTTAAGCTGGGAAAAATTTTATGGGCTGGATGGTTGAGCCACACGTGCGGGGGCTCTGGGCCGCACGTGCAGGAGAGGGGCCGTACGTGCGAAATTCAAAGGAGATTTGGGGCAGCACACTGCAATACATGCAGGTGCGGAGCTAGGTGCAGGAGGGGATGGCTGCACGTGCGGGGATAAAGGCCGCACGTGCGGGAAGGAGGCTCCGCACGTGCAGGACGCTGGGCAGTCCGAATCTCTGTTTTATTTTCTCTCTAGGGCTATGATTATATCACTTTTGGCTCATCTCTCTCTCTCTAAAAATCATCTCCTCTCCCTTCTCTCTACATTTCATCCACCAAAGCGCTTAGGGTTCTTGATTTCTCAAGATCTATTACACTTCTAACCTTAGTTCCTTCATAAAAGTGGGAGAGCTCCCCAACAACTACATTGTGGATGGTGGAGATTAGGTTTGGGCATCTTTGATTTCTAAGGTTTCATCTCATTTTTTTCATCAAACCTTGAGGCAGGGACTTCTTGAGTTATATATACATGTGTTGCATTATTGATGATGATTTTGAAGGTTCTCTTGGAGCTATTATGTTAGTTTTGATTTTATGGCCCAAAATGTAGAGATTTTCAAAAAATGAGTTTCAAAAATCTGAAATCTACTTAAGATAGCATCTTGAAGGCTAAAATTGTTTTAGATAAGAGAAGGATGTATCCTTGAGGGTCCCTCTCATGTATTTGGTGTGTGTGTGTGTGTGTGTGTGTTGTTTGTAAAGAGGAAATAAACCAAGAATTTTGTGGGGGTTTCTCGAATAAAGGAAGATGAGAGCTTTGTAGGTGATATTATATGTATATATACATATATATATATATATTATATATTCATGTTGGTGTGCCATGGTAAGTAAAGAAAGTGGTGGTTTTTCCTTATTTAATTATAAATGCATTCATATAGTGATGATTGGATTTCTCTACTCATGAAAATTATTGAGATTGGAGGTTGTTGTTTAAACTGTGCAATCGTTTGAGACGATGAAATGGTGGAAGTGCACACATTGTGGACACGTTGTTGTATTAGTGATAATTAGTCACAAACTTTGGGCTATTTGTGGAATAGCATTGCAAGGAGAAAAAGGGAAATTGATCTTTTTCTTTTCTTTTTTTTTTAATATTGTTGATATTATGTTGAAAGTGGATAATTATGACATTGCATACTCATTCAATTGGTTATTACAATTTTTTTTTTATTTAGCTTTGGTATGTTGTATAGACATTTCTAGCATCTATTGTTGCAAGTGTTGAGTTGGGATTTGAAATCATTTATTTGAGAAAAGAATAATGTGAAACGAAATTATGGAAATGTGTTTGGGGTAAATACGTTGGTAATCCGGTTAGGAGGTGTAGATGAATTGATAAGTTGGCCTGAGTGTCCGGGGTGAAAGACTGAAAACACGCACGGAGGAGGTACCACTTTCCTTCCGATTAGCAACCGGTAAAGTGGGGTTATTGGTAGTGCTTGTTGAGCCTACTTGCAGACACCAACCTAGGGATTACCTGAGTCATATTTACTGCCCCTATTGATTAAAATTAGAGGTTTTGAAATTGATGAGATTGCAAATGGTTATTGAAAACATGGTGATTTTCAAGAAGAGCATGAAATGAAGTTATCTTTGAAATGGCATTGCATGGCATTTGCATTTGCATTAAATGTTGGAAAATTTGCATAACTGTATATACTTTGCAAGAATTCTCTACTGGGCTTTATGCTCACCCCTATGGGATTTTGGTGCAGGAAAAGACGTAGTGATCCCGCCAAGTTGAGGACATGGATATGTTGTGAAGAGTAATTGCTCTATTTTGTATGATTTAATTGCTAGCCAAGGGCTATTCATGTATAGGTCCGAGAGGCCATTTTTGTGTAACCGGGCTAAAGCCTTGGAAATTGTAAGCCCATGAGGGCATTTTATTATTTTTGGAACATGATGCTCTACATGCTATAGATTCATGTATTTCTATATCGTTAAATGTATAATTCACATGTGGAACTTTTTATAAATCTTGTTGATTGATGGTGTAATGATTAGAGTATTATTATTATTATATAGTGGATGTTTGTTGATGCATTTCATTTTTGTGGGATTATTTTCAAGGCGTTACAATTGATCTTGGAAGATTGTTTGATTTCTCCCTTTCTTTATTTCTTCTTCCTCTTGTTCTTCTAAGTCTCTAGAACTCTCTTGCTCATTCTCTCTCTCAGAAGATATTTTGTTGAGCCTATGGCTCAACTAAGGCTCATTTGTATATATATATATAAATAATAAATATTAATTAAATCTGATGATGCAGTTCGTCTAGGTGAATGGGCTAGACCGATCCAAGCTCCTCAGATCCAATGGGCTACCTGCAAATAAGTTCAACGGGGAACGGGGTAGTCCCCCAGCGAACCCTCCGGTGTATGAATTAGAACAGGTAATAGACCAGAAAAATATCGAGAGAGAAGGTGAGAGAGAAGGAGATAGATAAAACTTAACTTCCTCTTTTGCCTCAGGCTTTGTTTATATCTCTTGGTAATCATTTCGTTCCTTGCCGAAAGCTTGTGCCGTCATTCGTCTTGTTCAGGGTGAGGGGGTGCCATTCCGGCTGAGGGGTGTTGTCGCAATAAATGCTGTGATGGATTGCATTAATGGTGATGTGTTGTGGCAATAACTTTGCAGATCTTTGTCTGCGATGTGGCCTCTCCTGCATCCGCCATGTGTCTAGATTTATGGGTCCTCCCTGCCCAGTTGGCTTCCAGAGGTGCGGGTTTTTCTAACCGGGTTGTGTAATGGGGTCTAGATGGTGGGCTTGGGTTTACCCTTTGTGGGCCGTGATCCTAGTGGGCCTATCCCTGTAGTAGTCCCCCATTCCCAAGTGCAGCTTTAGTCCAACGAAGGGAATAATGATAAGGAAGACGAATTCAACCGGTAGGCTGAGTGGACCAGGCTGACCGTGAGGGTAGCCGAGTGGATGAAGCCGAGCACAAGGGTGACCGAGCGGGCGAGGCCGAGCGTAAGAGTGGCCGAGCGGATGAGGCCGACCGCAAGGGTGGCCGAGCGGATGAGGCCGAGCGTAAGGGTGGCCGAGCGGAAGTGGCCGAGCGGATGAGGCCGACCGCAAGGGTGACCGAGCGGGCGAGGCCGACCGCAAAGGTGGTCGAGCGGGCGAGGCCGACCGCAAGGGGGACCGAGCGGACGAGGCCGAGCGGATGAGGCCGACCGCAAGGGTGGCCGAGCGGATGAGGCCAAGCGTAAGGGTGGCCGAGCGGAAGTGGCCGAGCGGATGAGGCCGACCGCAAGGGTGACCGAGTGGGGCGAGGCCGACCGCAAGGGTGGCCGAGCGGGCGAGGCCGACCGAAGGGGACCGAGCGGACGGGCACGGGGCTCAAGAGGCGGTGTCACGTGGCGATTTGAAGTGGAAAGACAGGGTGAGGGCAGGAGTCAGTGCATCTGGACCATACACGTGGCCGGGTTTCAGGGGAAGGGGAAACGTCAAGCGTTGGATCAGGAGTGAAGCGTCAGGGGCATTATTATGGGCATTTGATGATATAGTTTTTGGCGGATGATTTGAAAAGTTTTCAAACTGGCGAACGTTAATTTGGATCCTTGGAATACGGGCAAACCGTGGGCTTTTGGTATCATACGATTCACCTACTTGTTTACAAAAACTCAAAATATTCGAAGTATCAATTCCTTCGTTGCTCACGATACCCCATTAAAACACTTCTGCAATTTTCTGGAACCTGCATCTGAAGCTATTCGCAAACACAACTTAGCAATGGCGCAGGAAGGGACTGGGATGTGAGGATGGATCCGTTGGGGGAAGATGATGCAGAGGAATTAGCGATTCAGTATAGGTCCAACAGGGGTGGGGAATTGGTAGAAACGGCACAGCCAATCAGCCAGGTGGAACCAGACCACTGGCATTCGAGGGCTGATAGATCCCTTATTACAGCGGCGGAGTTGGGGGCTATCCGCGAGAAGTATCAGATTCCTGTCGAGGTGGAATTATGGGTGCCGAAATCGACGGAGAACCTTCCGATGTCAGGGTGGGTGCGTTTTCCCTCTACGAGGAAGCTCTAAAAGGTGGGCTGAGGTTGCCTCTGCCGCAAATCGTGGTAGAGGTGCTCAACCACCTGGAGGTAGCACCAGGGCAACTGATGCCCAATGCATGGAAAATCCTGCTGGCTTGTGCATGTGCTTGGCCAAAGGCGAACGGAGGGGCGGCCATGACGGTGGAGGAGTTCTTCGGCTGTTACAAGGCTGCAGGACAGCAAGAGACCTGGATCACCCTTCAGGCGTTGGCAGGGAAGGGTTTAGTGGCTGGTTTACCAACGTCCATCAAAGGTTGGAGGCCGCGGTGGTTCTATGTGTCCATCCCTGGAGGGGTTGGTGTGCGCACCATATGGAAGGTGCCAGCCAAGTATGCAGAGGTAAAGTTGGGGACGGCGGCAGAGGAGAGGGTTAAGAAGGTGAAGGAGTGGAGGGAAAAGGAAAAGGTCAAGTGGGACGAGCTGGTTCAGCCGTCGGTCTGTTTGAAGCTGGGTTGGGCCCAAAACCGATCGGTGGGGACCTCGACCGATCAGAGTTGGAGGTAAGAAGAAAAGCGCAAGAGGCGGAAGATCAAGCCATGCTGGTGAAAGCCCAGAAGTTCAAGGAGGCCCAAGCCGACCGACCTCCTCAGCCAGTGCGAGGGAGAGGATTCGACCTCGTCCCAAACCCTTGGGAGAGAAGGGTTTGGGTGAGTCTGCTCTGCGGCTGCTTCCAAAAGATCCTCTGAAGGAGAGGTCGTTGAAGGAGATGGAGGCACTGGGGGTAGGGAAGAAGAAGAAGAGGTTGAGGCGGGGTGGGGAGGAGCCAGCCCAGAAAAGAAGAAAGGAAGTAAGGATGGAGGGGGCCAGCCTGGCCAAACAAGTGGAGGGTGAGGGCGGGGAGGTGGAGCAGACCCCAGAAGGGGTGGTCGTCTCAGCTGGGGAAGAGGTCCTTGCGACAAAGGATACCCCCGAAGTGGCGATAGCCAGTCCGACGGTGGACGTGGTGGAGAAGACCCCAGTAGAACAAGTGGGGGCTGGGCAGGTTGGGGGCGAGCCGAGTGGGATGTTGGAGAAAACCTCAGTGGTGCCAACAGAAGTTAGGTTGGCTGGGGTTGAGCCAAGTAGGGGGAGCAGACTCAAGGGGGCTCTGCGCCGCAGGAAAGAGGGGCTGGTCTGGGTGCCACGACTTACCATGCTCGTGCAGTAGCTGGGAGACTGGAGGGAGATGGAGGCCCAGCGAGGTCGGTGGCAGACCGCCTAGTGAAGATGGTGGATGAAGCAGCCCTGCGGTCGGCATGTGGATTTAATGAGGCTGACCTGCTGAGGGGGTTATACTCCGCTCAAATGGAGGTGACCACCTTGGCGGGGGCTCTTCTCAGGAAAGCAGGGGCCGCCAAGCTAAAGGCTGAGGAGACCAAAGCCCAATTGGCCAGTTTGCAGAAGGAGAGTGCTGACTGGAAGACCGCCCACACTGATCTGCAAGCAGTCAAGTTGGAGCTGGAGGGTGCACGCCGCCAAGTCGTGTCGCTCGAGTTTCAACTTGCTGCAGAGCGGCAGAGGTTGGAGGAGACCAAAAAGGCTTGCGATGTGGCGGTCGAGCGGCACGAGGAAGCCATGAATAATAACGAGGATCTTGTCAGGCAGAGAGACGAGGCAGATGCTAAGGTGGAGGCTCTGCGGAAGGCGGTGGAGGAGAAGCTGGCCAAGGCAGAGGAGGAGGAGAAGGTGAAACTGAGGAGAGGAGTTGGAAGTAGAGGGTGAGAAGGCGAGGGCGGAGAGGGAGAGGCTAAGGAATGAGGTGGAGGAGGAGAAGGTGAAACTGACTGCTGAGGGGGAGGCCTGGCAGAGGGAGCTGGAGGCTGAGAAGGCCAAGGCTGCAGCTGAGAAGGAGGCTCTACAAAAAGAGCTGAACGAAGAGAAGGCGAAGGCGGCGTCAGAAAGGGCAGCCTACCCTGATCTTTATGTTGCAGCTGTGACACAATTCAAAGGGTCTCCTGAGTTCCAGATGGCGATCGACGCCGCAGTTGCTGCCAGCTTGGCTGGGTTGGGGTCTGGGGGTGCTGGGTCATCAGGGACAGGTGCTGGGGTGAGGACAGAGTCTGAAATCATTAACAGTTTCCAGCAATCTGACTACTACAAGCACGAAATGGCTGAGTACTGGGACAGCGGTTGGAAGATGTTCAAGCGCAAGGCGGAGGAGTTGTTTCCAGACTTAGACCTGAGTAGTGTGGTGGTTGGAGAAGATGACGTAGCCCCAGACCCACTGGACGAAGGCGTGGAAGAAGAAGAAGACCTGGCCTCAAGTGAAGGAGATGAGTGAGCTGGATGATGAGTAGACTTAGGAGTTTCGATTTATCGTCTTGTTTGTTTTTTTTTTTTTTTTTTTTTTTTGAAGGGATGTAAGTAAGTTGTACACACATTTTGAATGAATAAAATGGCATTTATGGTTCTAGTTGAGGAGTCCAGTGTATTTCTCCTTGTGCTGGTTTGGCCTTGCTTGTGTTTTTCTTGGGATTATTTTGTGCACTGATGTTTTCAGCAAATGCTTGTGCTAGGCAGTAGAGCAAGGTGAAACTAAAGTCATGCCAAAATCCAAGCCAGAATAGGACAAGGAATTTTCTAATACAGAGTGAAATGGCAAATTTTTGAAGTGTGGGAGAACATCTTTAAAATATGACTAAGTGTCAAATTAGCTTGAAAAAGTGGACTGAAATGTAATGTTGAAGGTGTGATTTTCAAATGAAATATGGGGGAGCATCTTTAAAATATGACTAAGTGTCAAATTATTTTGAAATTATGGTTAAGAGTTAGACTATGACTGAGTGTTTCGCTTTATAAGCTTTCATTCATAGGTCTGACTGCGGCTTGTGAAAATGCTCAGGTCGGACTGAGGCTTTTGAGAGTGCTCAGGTCTGGTCGGACTGAGGCTTTTGGAAGTGCTCAGGTCTGACTGAGGCTTTTGAGCGTGCTCAGGTCGGGCTGAGTCTTTTGAAAGTGCTCAGGGCGGACTGAGGCTTTTGAAAGTGCTCAGGTCGGACTGAGGCTTTTGAAAGTGCTCAGATCGGACTGAGGCTTTTGTAAGTGCCCGGTCTGGTCGGACTGAGGCTTTTGAAAGTGCTCAGATCGGACTGAGGCTTTTGTAAGTGCTCGGTCTGGCCGAGGCTTTTGAAAGTGCTCAGATCGGACTGAGGCTTTTGTAAGTGCTCGGTCTGGCCGAGGCTTTTGAAAGTGCTCAGTCTGGTCGGACTGAGGCTTTTGAAAGTGCTCAGATCGGACTGAGGCTTTTGTAAGTGCTCGGTCTGGCCGAGGCTTTTGAAAGTGCTCAGATCGGACTGAGGCTTTTGTAAGTGCTCGGTCTGGCCGAGGCTTTTGAAAGTGCTCAGGTCTGACTGAGGCTTTTGAGAGTGCTCAGGTCGGGCTGAGTCTTTTGAAAGTGCTCAGGTCGGACTGAGGCTTTTGAAGTGCTCAGGTCGGACGAGGCTTTTGAAAGTGCTCAGATCGGACTGAGGCTTTTGAAGTGCTCGGTCTGGCCGAGGCTTTTGAAAGTGCTCAGGTCGGACTGAGGCTTTTGTAAGTGCTCGGTTGGCCGAGGCTTTTGAAAGTGCTCAGGTCTGACTAGGCTTTTGAGAGTGCTCAGGTCGGCTGAGGCTTTTGAAAGTGCTCAGGTCGGACTGAGGCTTTTGTAAGTGCTCGGTCTGGCCGAGGCTTTTGAAAGTGCTCAGGTCTGGACTGAGGCTTTTGAAGTGCTCAGGTCGGCTGAGGCTTTTGAAAGTGCTCAGGTCGGACTGAGGCTTTTGAAAGTGCTCAGGTCGGACTGAGGCTTTTGAAAGTGCTCAGATCGGACTGAGGCTTTTGTAAGTGCTCGGTCTGGCCGAGGCTTTTGAAAGTGCTCAGGTCGGACTGAGGCTTTTGAAGTGCTCGGTCTGGCCGAGGCTCATGTAAGTGCTCAGGTCGGACTGAGGCTTTTGAAGTGCTCGTCTGGCCGAGGCTCATGTAAGTGCTCAGATCGGACTGAGGCTTTTGTAAATGCTCAGTCTGAGGCCTTGAGTGTGTGCTGCAAGCTGAAATTTAATTGGGACGATGAGGATAGCTGGGAGACAAAACAGTTGTTATAAGAAATGTAGTACAATGACCAAGAATTGAGGAATACAAAAGTAATAGCTTATTGAAAGTAGCGTTTCAAGTGCTCAGCATTCCATGGGTGGGGAAGGTCGCGACCCTCCATATCTCGAAGTCGGTAGGTGCCTGGACGCGGTCTGGCTTTCACAATATAGGGTCCCTCCCATTTGGCGGCCAATTTACCCTCAGTCGGATTCTTGGTGGCAAGGGTTGCTTCTCTCAACTAAGTCCCCCACCGCAAATTCCCTTGGTCGGACCTTGCGATTGTAGTGTGTCCTCATTTTTTGCTGGTATGAGGCTAATCTTACCGCAGCGGTCTCCCTGAGTTCTTCAATCAGGTCTAGGTCCGCGCGACGGAGCTCTTCGGTTGAGGCGAGGTCTGGATGCAGAACCCTGGGGGTGGGCAGTCCGACTTCGACTGGGATGACCGCCTCAGCGCCATATGTTAGACAAAAAGGGGTTTCCCCAGTGGGAGTCCGAGCAGTGGTTCGGTAGGCCCAGAGTACGTTGGGTAGTTCCTCAGCCCAAAGGCCTTTAGCAGCTTCGAGTTTGGTTTTGATGATCTTCAGGAGAGAACGGTTTGTGACCTCAACTTGGCCGTTTGCTTGGGGGTGACCAGGGGAGGAGAAACATGGTTGAATCTGGAGGTCTGCACAAAACTGCCTGTACTTGGCGTTGTCGAATTGCTTTCCGTTGTCGGTGACGATGGCTTGAGGGATGCCAAACCTGCAAACGATCGACTGCCAAATGAACTTGGTCGTATTTCGCTCGGTGATGGTGGCCAGGGGTTCTGCCTCTACCCATTTGGTGAAGTAATCGATGGCGACAATTGCAAACTTGGTCTGGCCTCGGCCGGTGGGAGTGGACCAACCAAGTCGATCCCCCATTTGGCGAATGGATAAGGGCTGCAAAGGGTGATCAGCTCGGTAGGAGGGGCGTGTGGGATGTTGGCGAAGCGCTGACACTTGTCGCATTTAAGCACAAAATCGGTTGCATCTTGGTTGAGAGTCGGCCAGAAGTAGCCTGTGCGGAGTACTTTCTGAGCGAGGGACCTGCCCCCCGAGTGGTTGCCACAGATCCCCTCATGGATTTCTTGCATGACATAGGTTGCCTGGGTGGGGCTGAGGCATCGCAGGTATGGGCGCGAAAAACCTCGTTTATAAAGGATGCCATCGACCAGAATGTAGTTAGCCGATCGAGCTCTGACCTTGGCAGCTAGCTGTTGGTCGTTTGGGAGCTCCCCAGCGGTCAAGAAGAGGAGAATGTCGGATGCCCAAGGGATGGGTTCAGTCTGGAGGAATTGCACTTCTTGTGGGTCGGGCGAGATGGCCGGGTGAGCTAGATATTCAAGGTGAACTCCGTCGCTAAGGTCGGAATGGTCGGCGGAAGCCAGCCGGGCCATTTCGTCTGCTTTGGAGTTTTCCGTCCGGGGTATGTGCCTGATCTGGAAAGTATTGAAGAGGCGAACAAGGGGGAGTGCTATGTCTCTGTAAGCTCGCATTGTATCATCCTTGGCATCGAATTCCCCCGTGATCTGACCGACGATGAGTTGGGAATCACTGAACACGCGGATCTGGTCGACACCAATGTCTTTGGCGAGGCGGAGTCCTGCTATCAATGCTTCATACTCAGCCTCGTTATTACTAGCCTCAAACAGGAAGCGAAGAGCACATTTGAAATAGCCACCCTCAGGAGAGGCGAGGATGATGCCAGCCCCACTACCCGCCCTGCAAGATGACCCATCAACATTGAGAGTCCAGGAATGGGGGTCTTCAGGATCGGCAGGGCTGATGGGGCCGTTGAGGTAGTGGGTGGCATAGGATTGGTGAATTCCATGATGAAGTCGGCTATAGCTTGCCCCTTGATTGCTGTTCGAGGGCGGTAGGAGATGTCAAACTGGCTGAGTTCGACTGACCACTGCATTAGTCTGCCCGAAAGTTCTGGTTGTTGCATGACCTTCTTCAAGGGCTGGTCGGTGAGGACCACTATAGGGTGGGCTTGGAAGTAAGGGCGAAGTCGTCTGGATGCAGTGACCAAAGCCAAGGATAGTTTTTCTAGCAAAGGGTAGTTCTGCTCTGCTCCCCTCAGAGCTCGGCTGATGTAATAAACAGGCCGTTGGACTGAGCCATCTTCTCTGATGAGGGCCGCGCTGACAGCAGTGTTTGATACTGCTAGGTAGAGGAAGAGGGGTTCGCCTGTGATGGCTTGTGAAAGGAGGGGTGGGTTGGCCATACACCGTTTTAACTGCTGGAAAGCCTCTTCGGACTCAGTTGTCCATTCGAAGGTCTGCCTGAGGACTTTGAAGAAGGGTAGGCACTTATCTGTGGCGCGGGAGATGAAACGGTTGAGGGCGGCTACTCTGCCAGCGAGCCGTTGAACTTCTTTAACCGTTTTGGGCGACTGCATCTCGACCAGAGCTTTGATCTTTTCAGGGTTAGCCTCAATGCCGCGTTGACTAACCATGAAGCCCAAGAATTTCCCAGACCCTACGCCAAAGGCGCACTTCTCGGGGTTGAGCTTCATCTGATACTTTCGAAGGGTGGCAAATGTCTCTCGCAGGTCGGCGATGTGATCGGTGGAGAGTTTGCTCTTAACTAGCATGTCATCCACGTATACTTCCATGTTTCGACCGATCTGATGGTGGAAAACTGCATTGACTAACCGTTGGTAGGTGGCCCCAGCGTTTTTTAATCCGAACGGCATTACGCAGTAGTGGTAGGTACCTCGGTCGGTGATGAAGGATGTGTGTTCCCGATCGGATGAGTGCATCATGATTTGGTTGTACCCAGAGAAAGCATCCATGAAACTGAGCATTTGGTGACCGGCCGTGGCATCGACCAGCAGATCTATGCGGGGAAGTGGGTAGCTATCCTTGGGGCAAGCTCTGTTCAGGTCGGAGTAGTCGACGCAGAGACGCCATTTGCCGTTGTTTTTGCGAACCAGGACCACATTGGACAGCCACTTAGGATAGTCCACGTTTCGGATGAGATTATTACGCTCTGGGTGGAAGATTCGCTGCTTTTGGCGGTAAGGTTTGAAATGAGGTTCGATGCTGAGGCGGTGGGTTATGAGAGAAGGGTCAATGCCTGGCATGTCAGCATGAGTCCAAGCAAAGATGTCCCTATGCTCGGTCAGGAGGGCAGTAAGGTCGGCTTTGGCTTGGGAAGGTAGTTGGCTGCTGATTTTAGCTGTTTTGAGCGGGTTGGTGGGATCAATATTGACCTCGACGAGCTCCTCCACTGGTTCTCCTCTGACCAACTCGTCTTCATCCCGGGCGTCGAGCCCTTCAATGATCATTGCTTCCTTTAGCTTAACCTCTTTAAGGGAGGCGACGTAGCATCCCTGGCCACTGTCTGCTCTCCTCTGACTGTCCCGACACCGGAATCAGTAGGAAATTTGATGGCAAGATGGTAGGTGGATGTGATGGCTTGGAAGGCATTTAGGGCCGTGCGGCCAAGGATGATGTTGTAAGCAGAGGGGCAATCGACCACAAGGAAGGTGAGCAACTTAGTGGTCTGCCTGGGGTGTTCGCCGATGGTGATAGGTAGGTCGATGGAGCCGATCGAGGTCACACGGTCGCCGGTGAAACCGACTAGAGGGGTTTGGAGCGGGGTCAAGCTTTCTTCTCCGACCTTAAGCTGGCGGAAGCAATTTAGGAAGATGATGTCTGAAGAGCTGCCATTGTCTATGAGGACTCGTCTGACCTTGTAATTGGAGAGGATTGAAGAGATCACTAGGGGATCATCATGGGGATAGCGGATTCCTGCACAATCGGCGTCTGTGAAGGTGATGGGTTCAATCCACTGCTTTGGCTGCTTGGAAGGTCTGTCGACCATGGCCACCGTGTTGTCCGAGCCCTGCCGGATTTTTCTGAGCTCGGCCCTCTGAGCTGAGCGGGATGGTCCTCCGCAGGCGAGCCCGCCTGAAATGACCCTGATTTCTCCAACTGGTGGAGGAGGATTTCCTGGGGGTCGTGGTTGTGGTTGTTGACGATCACGACCCTGGTCAGGTGGGGCTTGGTGTCGGGGCGGGGTGCGCCGACGGTCGTGTCTGAGGGGCTCAGTCTTCTGTCTCTGCTGAGGGTGGATATTTGTGAACCGGCTGAGACGCCCTTGACGTATCAGGGCTTCGACCTGGTCCTTGAGATTGATACAGTCGTCTGTGTTATGGCCGTGGTCTTGGTGGAAACGGCAATATTTGGACTGGTCTTTCCGGCTGGAAGGGTTTCGTGAAGGTAGGGGCCATTTGAGGGGGTAGTCTTTCTGGATTTGATGGAGGACCTGTTCCATGGGGGAGTTAAGGGGGGTATACCTCTCGAACCGACCAGGTGGTCTAGCTGGTGCCGGTCGGTCGGTGCGCGGAGGCCGGTCGGTATAATGGGGTGTTTGGTTGTTGTACTGAGTGTTTCGGGGTTCGGGGTCTTTCCTCTTATCTCTGGGGGTCGGGTTTTTAGTGATCGGGTCTTGCCGAGCGGCTAATGAGTCTTCTGCGTTCATATATTTCTGGGCTTTGGAGAGTAGGGTTGCCATGGAGGTCGGGGGGTTTTTAGAAAGTGAGAAGAGGAAATCAGACGACCGTAGACCTGCCATGAATGCGGTGAGGATGACCTTGTCATCATTTTCAGCCACCTGCAAAGCTTCGGTATTGAAGCGAGTAACAAAGCTGCGTAGTGACTCCCCCTCGGTCTGGCGGATGTTGAGAAGTTGGGTTGCAGGACGGCGCTGACGTTGAGCTCCGATAAAGTGGCTGAGGAAAGAGTCGCTGAGGTGCTGGAAGGTGGAGACAGAGTCCGCCGGTAACTGACTGAACCAAAGCCGAGCTGACCCCTTCAATGTTACAGGGAAAGCTCGGCACATGATCTCGTCAGGAAAGGCGTGGAGAATCATGAGGGTGCGGTAGGTTTCCAGGTGATCGACTGGGTCCGTGGTCCCGTCGAAGGAGTCAATGGTGGGCATTTTGAACTTGGCGGGCAGAGGTTTGTCTCGAATGGAGGCAACGAATGGTGAGTTTGTAGTGGTAGAGGGTTTGTGTTGAATGTTCTGCATGACCCCTTGGAGCTGAAGCTTCATGGCTCGGAGTTCAGCGTCCCAGAGGGGAATGTTGTCACCTCCGGAGGGGAATGGAGGCTGGGGTGGATGCTGGATACTGCTGGCTTCCTGCTCGGGAGCTGGTGGTGCGATCGACGGGTGTGGAGGTGGAGGTGGTGGAATGACTTGTGGGTGAGGCGGTTGCAAGCCTCCCAAGTTAGGAAAGTTGGGTTGTGGGATGGTGTGGCTCAGGACTTGTTCTGGATGGGGCGATCATCTGGGGGTGGCGGAGGCGGCATGGGAAGATTTCTTTGGAGCAAGGCATTTATCAGGGCTGGTTTTGCTCGGCCATGCGGTTGATGCTATTGGTGAGCTCGATGAAATATTGTGGCGGTTGGTTTGGGTTGGGAGGGTCGGTCTGGTGGTCAGCAGCATTGTGGTGAGAAGCCATGGATCTAGTCGTGACCATACACCTTGATGGATAAAGGTAAAGGATCGTTGGAACGAGGGTCTCCGGCGACAATGAACACAACTGGCGCGCGGATAAGAACCAAGTTCCCACAGACGGCGCCAACTGATGATGCAGTTCGTCTAGGTGAATGGGCTAGACCGATCCAAGCTCCTCAGATCCAATGGGCTACCTGCAAATAAGTTCAACGGGGAACGGGGTAGTCCCCCAGCGAACCCTCCGGTGTATGAATTAGAACAGGTAATAGACCAGAAAAATATCGAGAGAGAAGGTGAGAGAGAAGGAGATAGATAAAACTTAACTTCCTCTTTTGCCTCAGGCTTTGTTTATATCTCTGGTAATCATTTCGTTCCTTGCCGAAAGCTTGTGCCGTCATTCGTCTTGTTCAGGGTGAGGGGGTGCCATTCCGGCTGAGGGGTGTTGTCGCAATAAATGCTGTGATGGATTGCATTAATGGTGATGTGCTGTGGCAATAACTTTGCAGATCTTTGTCTGCTGATGTGGCCTCTCCTGCATCCGCCATGTGTCTGGATATTATGGGTCCTCCCTGCCCAGTTGGCTTCCAGAGGTGCTGGGTTTTTCTAACCGGGTTGTGTAATGGGGTCTAGATGGTGGGCTTGGGTTTACCCTTTGTGGGCCGTGATCCTAGTGGGCCTATCCCTGTCAAAATCCAATTAATTCATTCTGAATCAAATTTTTACAAAACTTCATATTAGGCTTTAAAAATCATGCCGATCGCAAATATTTAATCGGTTTTGGTTTCTGGTGCCTCTAAGACCTTCAATTTCCTGTTTAAAGTTGTAATTTCAATAGGTTTCTCTACAATCAATAGATATAAAGTCAAATCCTTCTAGTTCACATACAATTTCTCATCAAACACATAGTCAATTTGCATATAACAATGCAATTAGATGACTAATTAATCAGATGCATGTCCGGGTTATTACAAAGATTGTGCAGCATATTCAACAGTATTGAGAAAACATTTAGCCCCTAAAAAATGACAATTAATGTAAGGTTGCGCAACATATTTAGCAGTAATGACAAAAAATTTAGCCCCTAAAAAATGATGATCAATGTAAGGTTGTGCAACATATTCAACAGTAATGACATAAAATTTCTTTGTAAAACAACTTGCCAAAGCTTATTTGTCAAACTAGAAGATGATTAAAGGTCAACATTAAGGTTAAATTGGGCCTAGTCTTCAGTCTGGTTCTTTACAACACTGTTTGGTTGTTACATTTAGCATAAATGTCAAGTTGTTGAGTAAATGTTTCACTGTACTGAGAGATGATTGAAATTAGGCCATTGATTAGTCAATCCAAACCACCTAGAATCTTATAAATGGACCCATCTATATGATCATTCTCATTGTTGAGCTTGTTCGGGGGTTGCTTCGCATTTTCGCCTCCCGAACGACCTTTTTCGACAAAGTTGAAGGTGTTTTTGCACTCCAACTCCCAACCTATGTGTGCTAATTATATCCCGTCTGCCCCCACAGGTCCTATTTGTCACGAGAAAGCTTCAGGGGTAGCTTTGCATTTTCGGCCCCGAACGGCCTTTTTTGACTAAGTTGACGGCATTTTTTACTCCAACTCCCAACCTACATGTGCTATTACATCCCGTTTGTCCCCACAAGTCTTATTTGTCACGAGGAAACTCTCATACAAGGTAGACCTGCAGGTAGGCATCTTTCATATCTAAAAACCTTTCAAATTAATATTTATTAAATTTCTTTCCTAAATTAACTACAATACATAACATCTTTAGCAATGTTGTGCAATGCCTATATAAGATAAAAGCTTCAATCTGCCCCTTGAAAGTTTTGCTAAAACTAACAGCTCCAAACCAAACTCGTTGCATCAAAACCAGCAGCGTTTTTGTTTGTCATGTTATTTTTTTGCACCAAACCAAACATCTACATTGGACAAGACTACTAAAGGGTACTAACCCACCATTGTTGTTTTCTTTCCCATGGACAATATCTCCTTTTAATTAGTCACCAATGAATAATAAACAAATATTTTAAACAAAAGAAAGCTCCAAAAGAAGTAAGATTGTTTGTGTCATTCCCCTTTCCCCCTCTCTCCCCTTCCCCCCTAATTCCATGCCCCCTCTCTACAACAGGATTAAAGTTAGATTGTTTAGGTGTTTATGGGGTGATGAAAAAACAAAAAAAAAAAAGAATACCTAACACAATAAACTTCCTCTATTGTATGGTTTTTCTTGTATGGTTTTTCTTCTACATCAATAAAGTTCCTCTATTTGCTAATGAAAAAAAAAAAAATACCCAACACAAAAGCACAACTTAAAATGGGTTTAGTGAGGATAATAAACTTGGCAAAAGAGGTTTTGCAAGTGTCTACTAGGGTAGAACTTTAGATGGCCTTCAGGTTAGTGCTCTTTTTACTTTGCTCATCTCATCTGCATATCATGTTTCCTGCTTTGCAATTTTTTTTATTTATTTATTTATTTTTTTTATCATCTGGCTATTGATTTTACCTAATAGAACTCACACCTAACCAGTAAAATTTTCTTTTATTGATCATTATTGGTTGGTTGGTTGTTTTTTGTTTTCATTATGAACATGATGCAGATGGCAGTAAAGAAGTTGAACTTACTAAATTCAAAAGTAGAGATGGAATTTGCAGTGGTGAGGGGTTATTGTGTAGGTGGTGCTGAACAATACCTCATTGAAGATAAATGCCCTCGAGCCAGAGGAGTCCGTGGGTGCTATAATTTTGCAACCAACACAAACCAATGAGTCTGGAGAGACAAAGCAAGAAGTCAAAGTCCAACAAGAACACTATTTTTTTATATTGCAATATATTTTTTTAATTTGGGTACCTAGCATTTGTAATCTGAGAAACAAGTTTTTCTCAATTGACTCTAAAAAGCCTAAAACTCAAAATTCAAATTTCCAAAATCCAAAATCAAATTCCAATTCTTCTTCTTCTCTCTCTCTCTCTCTCTCTCTCTCTCTCTCTTTTGTATATTAACTGAAAATTTTGATTGCCCATTTACTTTCTTCTTTTGCTCCTAACCTATACCTTCACAACTCTTCCTTGCCTCCTCTCTTCACCGTCCCACCCAGTATAAGATCGTAACGTTTTGGAATTTTTTATATTGAATTTGGGATTTATGTATAGAAATCAACCCACTTCAACCAAACCCTTGTATGAAATCAACACAAAATTAAACTAAAAAAATCATATAAAACCCTACAAAAAGTGTGAGAAATGGGGAAATAGGGGAAGGGAAAGACAATGAGAAAGAGAGAGACCGAGATCGACAAAGAGGGAAAGAGACTGAGAGCGACAGAGTGAGAGAAAAATACTTGCGATTCAATGGCGGTGCTAATTTGCAGTGGTCGTGGTGGCGAGCACCGGTGGCTAGCAATGGTGATGATCATCAGTGGTGAGTGACAATGAGGTTTGGTATTTACTGCTCTCTATGTCTAGTGTGTGAGACAGAACAGAACTCAAAAAGTGTTTTTGTGTCAATATTATTTTAGGCGACAATATAATGCCTTTCCCCCTAAAAAATATTTGGAATCTTTAGTGACCAAATTTTTATTTGTTGGCAAATGTTCATTAACAGTGACTAAAACATTGGTAGCCAAACCTAACATTTGGCTACTAATTGTTATTTTCGTCAGCAAAAATTTAATGTACAACAACTAAATTATTTTAGCCACCAAAAATTCATCTAAATGTCTCTATTATTTGGCGACTAAATTTATTTTGTCGTCAAACAACAGTACATAAATAAAGAATTAGTAGCCTAAAATTTCAACTAACACCGACTAAAAATTTTTTATTCGCCTATTACGCTATATTTAGTGACTAAAGTTTTTTTTAGTCGCCAATAAACATTATATCTTGACTAAAATAATATAGTAGCTAAAACCTTCAACCAACGCCGACTAAAAGAAATTTTAGTAGCCAAAAGTGCCATTTTTGGCGACTAAAATTTTTTTGGTCGCCAAATGTGCAGTTTGTTGTAGTGATGATTTCCGAGGAGGTCCCCTGATATATCAATATCCTTTTGACTACAAATTCTCCAATAGGGTTACCACCAGAGCATCATTGTGGGGCTGATGAACCCACGTCAGATCGTCATCGGAAAATGTGATTCGTGATTTCAAGCAACACACTTGTTTGGTAGGGACTTTGGATAAAGTCATTACTTTTTCAGGACGTGTTGTCCTCTTTGCTATCTGCCGTTTTTGAGAAATTGAATATATCATACTAATGACTGCCATTGGTTGCATCTCGCTGCCTTTGTCCTTTCCTTTCTTTTTTCTATCAGGGGAGTGGTTGATGTACGATCGTAAATGTCCGCTTTGAGCCAGCTTTTCTAGAAATTGTTCCAGTGCCTTGCAATCTTCGGTAAGGTGCTTGTAGTCCTTGTGGCAAGAACATCATAATCTACAATTTTGAAGAGATGGGTCTCCAATCATCTTCGGAGGCCAAAAGAAGTATGACTCATTTTGAATTTTCGCCATCAGACAATATATGGGTTTGGTGAAAATGGTGACGACCGCTTCAAATGTCTCATTTCTTGGCTTCGGTTGTGCGGCGATGGCGTTTGATTCTTTTCTTTTGGTGTCAGGAGACTTTATCTTGTCCTTTCTTAGAGCTCTTGGCAAGAGTCGAGCAGATTTTGGTTCTTCACTCCTCCGTAGGTCGTCTTCAATTTTGCAGTGTTGCTCTACTCGCCTCATTAGACTACCCACATCAATAGGTGGCTTCTTGGTTAAGGACTGAAGAAGCTTACTTGTGGGCTGCAGTCCCAATTTGAATGATGCCACTGCTAGCTGTTCATTGTAGTTATCACTCTCGTTGTAGGCCGCCCAATATCTACTGGCATACTCTCGTAGGGTCTCCGTATCATCTTTCTTCATTGTGAGGAGTACGTCTATTTCTTTTGGTGGTCAACTGTTGGTAACAAAGCATGAGACAAATGCTTGCTGCAACTGCTCTAATCATTAGTTGATAGGGCTTCCAGTTTATAATACCATTGAAGTGCCATTTCTCCTAGGCTTAAGGAGAACATTCGACACATGATTGGACCATTACCGCTCCGTAACGTCATGGCTTGGGTATAATGTTGAATGTGGCTAGTCGGATCCCCTTTTTCATTATATAGGTTGAATTTCGATGGGACAAACCTCTTTGGCGGGTTGACACATTCTATTGCCAGAGAGAATGGTGAAGCTAGTTCTTCTATGAAGAGCTTTCTTAAAACGGGTTTTAGATCTCCCTTATTCGTCCATCTAGCTAGCTTCGCAAGTTATCTTTCTAAGAGCCTTAGGAGTCCTCTCTTCTCGTGACCTGGTGTTTTCTCTGCGTCCAATCTGGGTGGCTGTTAGTCATTTGGCTGGCGGTTCCGTGAGGACCGGTCTTCTTCTGACCATCGGCAATCCTTATTCAGGCATCAGGTTTTCTTTGGGCCAAGCGTAGTTCTTCTTTGAGGACTTCAACTTGTGTCACCAACCGATCTATGAGTGGATTTGGTTGGTCATTATCCGGCAGGGGAATTAGCATTTCTTAGTCTTCGGGTGCCACCTCAGAATCATGGCCGAAGTTTAGGCTGGTCATGTGCCCAATTGGTATGTCTAGATAACCGCTTGGTATTTTTTCGAGAAAATGATGGTTACTCATCTTACTAGTTCCCACAGACGGCTCCAATTGTGGAAGGTAGAAGATTCTCCACAGGGAATATGAGACGAGATAATCCTTCTTATACTCTACAAAGAGAAACCAATTGGTCAGTGATCTCTCCCAACCAGATTTGGTTGGGAGGACCCTCCGATGATCAAGTTAGACAAAAGATTGGCCATATAATATTTCTTTTTTGGAGACTGGTTTTATACCTCTCTGTTTTTGCTTACCATTTGCTTTTCCTTACTTCTCCTTTTATAGTGTTGTGGTGCTAGCCTTGATCGTTAGAATGGCATCTTCATCTAAGTGTTCTGGTAATCTTTAGACTTTAGTCGGGCAACTAGCCAAGTTGCTTTGATCCTTTACCGTTAGATTTCCTTGCTGTGTGCGACTCAGATTATGTCAGGCCTCTTAGGAATAGCCTACCAATTGCCTCATCCGTCCAATCAGGTTCATTGGACAGCCATTTCATCTATAAGGACTAGGCCTATGCACCTATCTCTGGCGATTCTGATCTTCACCGTTCACTGTGAATTAATCGAATGGCCCTCTTGCATTCTGCAAATCTTCTTCTAGAAAGAGATATTGTTCAAGCTTTAGTCACATGATATTGTCCCCTCCTCCATCGGACCTATCAATGGTTTGGGCCTTCCTTGATTTCAGGTTGTTGGGCTGCACTTGACCTTTGGGTCTTGGGCATAACATGTCTGGCCCTTAGGCCAATATTTTTACCCCTCCACATATACTACAACATTTTCATAATAAGAAAATTATTTTAAAAAAAGAAATCAAAATTGAAAGAACAAAGCATTTGTGAGTGGTCATCCTGCTCTTGACAATTGCCCAAAACTAGTTTTGAGAACAATGGTAGTCCAACAGTTGGGCAATGTTTCTAATTTTATTTTCTTACTCAATTCAATTGCACAACTTGAAAAATATCATATAAAATCTGTTGAACAAAATTGTGATTCAAATAATAAATTGCTAATTTTTTTAAAATGTTGTTTATAGGAGCAGATGTTAAGCATACTCTAATGCATAAGATTGAATTCCATAAGAACTTGGGATGTAGGAGCATTAGGGATGCATAACAACCAAATTTTTTTGGGAAATATACGTGTAGGTTCTAATAGGTGGAGTTATTATTTAATAGGTCTGTAGCTTGCTTTTCGTGCTCCTTTCGGATAAAACTAGCCCTACAGTTCGGACTCCCGTGGTGCTAAGTTTGATTTCACAAGTGCAATGTGAAACAATGAAAACACAAAAAGAGTCCAAATCTGACAATTTTTTTAAAAAATCGATGTTTGAATCAAATGCCAAAAATGGACTGCTTTGCCAGATTTCAGAATTGCCACCTAAATATTTTTGAAAAATTTAGGAAACCCATGACTCATGCCAAAGGCCATTAGTCCGTCATCACCAAAGTGTCTTGGCTCGAGAATTTAGGTATGAGAAGGAAAGGTCATGAATTGAGCACCCTAGTCACCTGATCAAAGATCGGTCTCTACTAATCACGATGTAAATCTTATTTACATTCTATGCTCTTGTTCCGATTATTAGGCTAACTTTGCTATGTGTTGCACACAAGTATAGACTAATTTGCAAAAGTTGGAACACTTTGATTTCATGTTGGTTTTGAAGATTGTTTGAAAATGCGTTACTTGAAAAGTGAGGTTATATGTACATTAGTCAATTTATCCCAATTTTAGCAATTAATGTTTATCCACCAGCATTCAAACAAGTATATCAATTAAGCAAGTAGCCTCATAGAAAGCATGCTCGATATGGAAATTTTAAAGCATGCTCGATATGGCAACGTTAACACACGTGTGACATGGTAAAGCGATAAAGGCTTACCTGGTACTCCAAGGTAAGCCAAACAAAGCAAAATAATTAGAAAGCATGCATGCCCCTAACTAATGTAATATGACTAATGCAACAAACACATTATGTAATATTAATAGGCTCGGCTATGAGGATGGAATATGATCCAATTCAAGACATGTGATAAATCACGTATTCAAACAATGAATTTGAATTTTGACATTGGCTAGTATGATGAGCTGAACCCAAATGCATGCGAGACGAGTGTATGCAAACATGGGAATACTAAGTAAATATGATGCTCTACACTACCATTATAAGCGGGTAAATTAAAGGGAGAAAGAAATGGGGTTAGAAGACATACACCATTATTACATATTTTTGCCCTCATGCAAGAGGGTCCGAATGAATGTCCGAAAGTTCAAAATAAACTAATTATTACCAATTTGAATGAATGAGTTTAAATAACTAACTAGCTAAGTTTATTACAAAGAGAATGTTTAGGATGAACGATAAACTAGCAGTGTAATACACTTACAAATAGACAATAATGATAATTACAACAATAAGGAGGGCATGATTTACAATATTGATAAACAAAATATGCATAACGATCGCATGCACGTGACGGTTTTTCAGAAATAACTCTATCTGCCTCCCTGGGAATTTGTCCTGTTTCACCTTCAGCCACTGCCCTTTGTTTCTGCAAAAACACTCTACTTACCAAACATTGGAGCCCGGTTGGCCCTTAATGAGGCCCGACCGGGTCAAAACAAGGCCGGTCGTGCCCTAAGTTCAGGCAAAAATCTGTTTTGTGCTCTGAGGTGAAATCAATGATGACAAAGTCTTTCTGAGCTCTATCCCTTCCGCTCTCCTCTATTATGGAGCTCAAGAGAAGACTGAATTCGAGTCCAAAACCATCAATTGGCACAAGTTAATGGCTTGATGATTTCGAACATGATTGCACAAGAAATTGATAAATTTAATGAAAGAGGACCACCCCTCCCTCCTATCATGTAGTTAGCTCAAAGAGGGAAGTAGACACGCCTCAAGATTCATTAACACATCATGAATTAACATGTGATGACTCTTGACACGATGGACTCGACATAATGTCCAACCGAATTTGACTAATTTTAATTATCTTGTTTAAGTTGGTTTCATTGCTTTTAAGCCAATTTTAGCTTTTTTTTACTTATCTTTCCATTACTTAGTCAATTTGTCCAAAGTGATATTTAAATCCACTAAATGAAGAGATATGTCAAATGAGAAGTGATCCATAGCATGAAAGAGAGACTATACATTGACAATGAACCTCCGTAGAGATTATGCCATTGAGCATAGATTTCTTTCTCATGCCTTGAACAACAAGCACTTGTTTGAAATAGCTCTCGAACAAAAGAAAAGAAGAAAGGAGGGAGGGTGCAAAAATGATTATGAGAAGTTGATTATTTAAAATGAAATTCTTCGCATGAAAACTAAGTAAATAAAGCTATTAACTCCAATGACTCAGTGTCTAAGACCTAAACAACCGAAGCCATGAGGACTTATAACACAACAAGTATGATATTCAAAGTATAAACTATTTAAATGAATTAAACAGCCCATAACAGCCCCTAAATGTATAAAAAAAAACAGTAGTTAAAAGTAAGAGAAAATAAGTAAAAAGAGTAGAAAAAAAGCAATGGAACAAAGCCTAAAGAGGGGTGGCTAACCCCTCCACCTTTTGCAATTTTAAATCACATATTTCAGCCCTAAAACAGTCCAAGAATAGTCCCAAAATAGCCCAAAAATAGTGGCTAAAAGTGTGTTTAAAGAGCACAAAAAGATAGACAAAAGCAAGAGATATAAAGCTAGTAAACAAAATCAAGGAAAGGTGGCTAACCCCTCCGCTTTTGAAACTTTTAAACCATGTTTTTCAACCTTTTTAAATTCTAAAAATCAGTGTAAAAACCAAAGAAAAGAGTGAAAAATAAAGGGTATGAGCTATGGGATAAGATGCAAGAAAGGATGTTAAACCTCTCTACCTCTGGTAGCTCTTCAACCCCAAGTTTCAACACTTGGAATGGATCCAAAACAGTAGGAAAATGCAAGAAAAAGATAGAAAAAGATTGAAATGAAAGCACGGAAGAAGGTGACAAGCTTATATCTCTTGAAGAGAGCAAGCTTTGGTTGTTGATCAAACTGGATTCCAAACACCCTCAAGTTTATGAGATATGGTTTGAAACTTCAACAAAAAGCTTCAAGAACAAGCTCTAATGGTGTATGTATTGTGCATGTATTGTTCAAGAATGTTTGAAGATCAAAGGAAGCAATGAGGATGGTTTTAGCTCTTAGTCTCCCTCAAAACCCTTGGGAAAATCTTTTAACCTTAAAATCTGAATGCAGGGAGTCTATTTATTGAATTTGAGTCAATTTGGTCGAAATTATCTTCAAAAAATAACAGCTGGCAAATTCCCGCCAACTGTCCTATTTCTCACCATTAAGACCTAGCAGGGCCCCAAAACACACGGCCGGGCATAAAAAGGAGCTCTGCAAAAGTTTTCATTGAGACCCAGCTAGGCCTTAATGGGGCACGACTGGTTCTAAATGGGCCCGGCCGAGTCCAAAAGTCTGCGTTCAGGCTTGATTTCAAACGGGCATATCTCCCTCATCTGAACTCGATTTTAGGTGATTCTTAAGTCTAAATTGAAACCCCAAAAGTCTACTTTCCAATGGTGATAGCCTCACATCTAAATTGTAAGTATGCAAAGAGATATGCCTATTTTAGTGAAAGCGCTCATTTCTAACTTAACGGATTGATGCCCAACCCTTTCCCAAACTAGTTTTCTTCCATCCCTTCCTATTTTCTCCAACTCCAAACTTATACCTAAGATATTTTTAAAGATTTTTCAAAGATTTCACCTCCCTTCCATGTATCTCCACTTTGTCCTTACTCGGTTTAGCGAAAAGTATAATATTTTAATCAAAATACGAGCCTCGGAACATCGTAGAAATGTTTGGAAAAATATTTTGAAAAAGAGGGTTTTAAGGTTTAAAATAGTTTTGGTCTAAAATGGGGTGTAAGGTTTGGGATTAGAGCTTAAATCCAAATTTCGTCGCTGAGAATTCAAAAGATGGCACATAGTAACTTTCATCATCAAGTGTTTAGAATAAAGCGCCAAAGTGTTAAGAGCGGTCAAAAATAGGCTATCTACAGGGTCTTAGGATGACATCTTAGGATTATGTCCTGTCTAAAGGGCTTGTTGGTTTTTGGAAATGGGATTAGGAAATATGCCAATAAGTAAAACTATTAGGTTTCACATATTTTTGTTTTAATACTGTGAAATTGTTAGATAAGATTATACACAATAAAAATGGCATGAGTTATGAAAAAAAAAATATATATTTACCGTGGGGAAAAGATAATTGGGAGGTGGAATAATTGTCCCAGTGGTAGAATTGGATAGACTGTTATAATCAAAGATTAGCAGTTTGATCTAGACTAGTGATTTGGCCAAGTAAACGCTAGATTAGAGGGGCATGCTAGATAAAATCTAAACCACGTGCCTTACATGTCCCTTAGGATCCGTTTGTTTTCAAAATTAGGTTAGGTAAAATTGTTAATGTGAAACTGTTAGTAAGAGGGCTATTAATGTAAGGATTGTTATTGAGGGAATTGAAAAAAATTGTGTTTATTTGTGATATATTTTAATGAGATGATTAACTATATGAATTACCATAAATACCTTATAGTGTTTTTAATATATTTTAATATTAAAATTATATTTTATAAATATTTTTTTGTACTATATTATTTTAATGTATATATATATATATATATATAATGTCATAATACCAACATAAACACACACACACACACACACACACACACACACAAAATAATACACAACACACAACATGACAAAATAGTCTTTTTTCTAAACTAATTCCCTCACTAGTTTTGAAACCCAATCCTTAAAGGCCTTTACTAATCCCCTCCTCCAAGGCTTATCATAGTTCTAAAGGGAATATAAATCTCCTTCCCTATTTTGCAAACAAACACAATTAGGTCTCATTTGTTTGGTTCCATAAGATGGAGAGGATTAGGAGTACGGTAAGATTGAAGAAGGAGATTGTTAGTGCGGTAGTATTAAGTTGGAGATGTAAGTTAAAGAGTGTTTGTTTGTATACTACCGAATTAATAATACTATAGATAGTATTAATATATAAAATTAATATTTTTAAAATTTTTAATATTTTTTAATATTATAATAATTGTTAGTTTTATATTTTTTAAGTCCACTTAATCTAGAGACACTTAAAAAAAATATAAAATTTTGCATAAAAATTATTTAAAATTTCACTAAATAAAAAAAAATCATATATTTTTAGTATTATAAAAAATAAATAAATATTTCTTTCACAAATAAATTATTTGAAAAAAAAATATTAAAAATATTTTATTCCATTTTATTTAATATATGTGGGAAATGGTTTGGAAATACTCTTCAAATCCTGGAAGACGCCAATGATCCTCAGCTAGTCACCTGCAAAGATACAAACACTCCGGTCGGGAGTGCCGGAATTAGCACTCCGACGACAAGTCAGTTCTTCTCCTCAAGAAAGCTTGTTCACTAAGTTTTAGAAGTGATTCTTACATACCTTTACAAATCTGAAGCTCTTGTATTTATATCCATTCTCTGGGCCTCGAGGGCCAGAGTCTACTTTTTATTTTACTATTCTTTCATTTGTCCTGACATGCCTTCTCAAGTCTATTCGGCCTTAAGTACGTAGTCGGCGTCCCAGTTGAGCCGAATGGAGCCGTTCAGTTCCCGGCTCCTCGGGTATACCAGATTTCGTTCCTCTATTTATTCGGCTCCCACAATTGCCCCCCAAGCGTTCTGTCAATGACAGTTGGGTGAAATGCTTGGTTCCAATTTTCAAATACTCTGAACCGAAGTTCGGGGATTAGACTTATCACGCGGATGTTTAATTACTCCCCCTTAATCATCGCCTCAACTCCCCGACCCTTCGTACACGCCTATTTATTATGATTTAAAATCTGATGTCCTTTCGAATCCGTGTTCTATGACGCTGACTGCTGGGTTGCTCTTCGAATCGTTTTTGCAATTCTTCCGTATGTGATACTCTTCATTTTTGTAAGTTTTCTTCTCCCCTGCTCTGAAGCTTTTCCTAGTTTGTTTATTCCGTCGCGTGTTCTTATAGACAGTAGGTTATGGCGAAACATTTGAAAGACCTCCTTTCGTCAGATCGAATTGTTGGCTTTAGACGCCATTTTTCTGTTCCTGACGATGTCCACCTGTCGTTTGTGGCGGACGGCACTCTTGACATGGAGATGGAGGACGAAAACACGATTGTCTTTCCCCTCTTATCAATCGCAGAGGGTGGAGTTCGCTTTCCCCTTCACCCGTTTCTGAGGGCTGTTCTTCGCCATTGGGATTTGATCCCTTCCCAACCCAATGTGAATTTCTTTAGAATTATAATGGGGGTCGTAGCGCTGAACCGTTGCCTTGGAATTAACCTTGGCATTCCTGCCATTCGGCATTGTTATGCTTTGGCCAAATCCTCTGGTCGCCACGGGCGTTACTTCCTCAGACCTAAGGATACAGACCATCAGTTAATCACTATGCTTTCCAGTTCTGGGAAACGAGTTGATGATGTTATGGTCGTTGTCCGCGGCAACTGGGAGTTCGGCGAAGGGGAGGACCGTGTCGATCCTATTCCTAGACGTAGGGGCGAACCAGGTCGCCGAATGCTTTCTTGTTTGTATTGTATGCTCATATCTGCCATACCCTGTTTTCTTGAGTCTTATGGCTTGTCTTTTGCAGGGAACGATTTGAAAAAAGTCCGAGTTTCAACTGACGATGCCGTTCTTTCGGACATTAGGATTGCTCTTAGTTATTTCGGCCGTCGCAGTCTTCACAAGCAGGGAAGAGCGGCCCACGTTCTGCTTTGCTACGAGCCTACATATACGACCTTTTCGGCTGCGGAAAACATACCGATTCCGGAGGGGGAAGATTTTCTCGTTGCTCGTATTTTTTCCGACTTCAAAAACTTGAGACGGGTAGGTTTTGAAGGGTCCGATTCAGACAATACTGAAGTATCCGATACTGCCGAATCAGATCAGTCCAAGGCCGAATCTGAAGAGGTATTGGATTCTGCCGATCCTCCCTCTACATCGGGGCGGGGGAACCTTTCTGTTGACGACGTTCCTCAACGTACAGACAACCTCTACATCGGGGCGGGGGAACCTTTCTGTTGACGACGTTCCTCAACGTACAGACAACCTTCTCATCTCGGGATCCACTAACATGGCTGGGTTAAGCCTGACAAAGCTTGCTAAGAAGGCGAATGCAGAGAGGTTAGCTGCACGGCGAAGAGCGGAGGGCCTTTCGACCGAACTGCCCACCAGTGAATCTCAACATTCCCTCCCAGTTACCGAATCAAAGTCCTTGGGAGTTGTTGAGGAGGCGGCAACAGATAAGAATGCCGAATCCGCATTGGTTGGGAAAGCCGTTCAGGATGTTGAGGGAAGGGCGGAGAAACGCACTAGGGATCGTGAGGCCGGCTTAGAAGATCACGGCGGCAAACGTCCTCGAATGGGGGGATCGAGCGAGGTTGTGCCCTTTGTGATTCGACCGATGGTAAGAAACATGCCGGTTCCTTCGGATGCCTCGGCGCGTAAAGACCCGGAGGTCGCGTTCGGCGTGGCAACGTCTTTGTCGTTGCCGTCTGATATAGAGGCTTTCCAGTTGGAACCGGATTTGACTGCGACAATGTTAGCCGCACAGTCGGCCCTTTTGGTGCGTATTCTGACTTTTTCTTCACTTCATCCAAACATTGTGCGCGTTACGTTTTCTGAATTTTTCTTTTGCAGACCGTTGGTAAGATAGCCGATGTAGGCCGCCGTCATCTCGACGCCGTCAAGCAGATTGGTCAATTACGAAAGCAAGTTGAGGTTCAGAGGAAAAGGGCCGAGGACGAATTTCTCAGAGCGAACCAGGAAGCTTCTTGGGCAGAGGACGAGGTAGGGAGAGCTCGTCATGCGGATAAGTTGAGAGCGGAGGCCGAGAAGAAGGCCGACGACATGGAAGCTGCACTTGGCTTGTCCCAAAAGGCGGTTGCCGGCCTGGAGGCTGAGTTGGCTGAAATGAAGGCGGCGAAGGAGATTGCCGTCTCAAACGGTTTCGAAGCCGGGAAAGAGGCTGGACTCGCCGAATATGTGGACCAGGTCTCTCGGTTTGAGAATCGGGGCTTCAAACATGGTTGGCACAAGGCCCTTGCTGCAGCTGGAGTTTCGCTGAATATGCCAATACCATATGAGCAAGTGGACATCGATCCGTTGGAGACTGATTCGGAGGGTTGATCTTTACGATAACCAATTGTTATGATTTCGAGAGAGTATTTTTTCCGTTTGTTTTTGTTATTTTGTATTTGTTTATCGGACATTTTTCATGTTTTTCATGCTGGTTGATATTATAACAGTTATGATACAGAAATAGACGTCGATATTTTTTGTAGTTATAAAATGTTATGAATTCTGCTCAATGTGCTGATGTTTCCATAATTTTATGGTGATATTTGTTAAATCTGCCCTTGCCTTGGCCAGGGCGCGAGTGTGAAGAGCCTAACGGTTCATACTCGTGGGCTGGCCGAGGCATCTCTGAAAAGGTGGCAGGGTAAAACGGGGCCGACTAGATTAATGAATCTGCCCTTGCCTTGGCCAGGGCGCGAGCGTCAAGAGCCTAACGGTTCATACTCGTGGGCTGGCCAAGGCATCTTGGAAAAGGTGGCCGAGTGATCCGGGGCCGACTAGATTAATAAATCTGCCCTTGCCCTGGCCAGGGCCAATCGTGACATCTACGAAGGGCGCTCCGAATCCGGAGACTTATTCGGCCCTAAGGGTCATGCCCAAAGGGCGCTCCGAATCCGGAGACTTGTTTTGGCCAATCGTGACATCCACGAAGGGCGCTCCGAATCCGGAGACTTATTCGGCCCTAAGGGTCATGCCCAAAGGGCGCTCCGAATCCGGAGACTTGTTTTGGCCAATCGTGACATCCACGAAGGGCGCTCCGAATCCGGAGACTTATTCGGCCTAAGGGTCGTGCACCAAAGGGGCTCCGAATCCGGAGACTTATTCGGCCCTAAGGTGTCGTGCACCAAAGGGGCTCCGAATCCGGAGACTTTTCGGCCTAAGTGCATCCACGAAGGGGCTCCGAATCCGGAGACTTATTCGGCCTAAGTCGTGCACCAAAGGGCGCTCCGAATCCGGAGACTTATTCGGCCCTAAGGTCGTGCACCAAAGGGGGCTCCGAATCCGGAGACTTGTTTTGGCCAATCGTGACATCCACGAAGGGCGCTCCGAATCCGGAGACTTATTCGGCCCTAAGGTGTCGTGCACCAAAGGGCGCTCCGAATCCGGAGACTTTTCCCCTAAGGTGTCGTGCACCAAAGGGCGCTCCGAATCCGGAGACTTTTTTGGCCAATCGTGACATCCACGAAGGGCGCTCCGAATCCGGAGACTTATTCGGCCCTAAGGTGTCGTGCACCAAAGGGGCTCCGAATCCGGAGACTTGTTTTGGCCAATCGTGACATCCACGAAGGGCGCTCCGAATCCGGAGACTTATTCGGCCCTAAGTGTCGTGCACCAAAGGGCGCTCCGAATCCGGAGACTTTTTTGGCCAATCGTGACATCCACGAAGGGCGCTCCGAATCCGGAGACTTATTCGGCCCTAAGGTGTCGTGCACCAAAGGGCGCTCCGAATCCGGAGACTTTTCCCCTAAGGTCGTGCACCAAAGGGGCTCCGAATCCGGAGACTTTTGGCCAATCGTGACATCCACGAAGGGCGCTCCGAATCCGGAGACTTATTCGGCCTAAGTCGTGCACCAAAGGGGCTCCGAATCCGGAGACTTATTCCCTGGTGTCGTGCACCAAAGGGGCTCCGAATCCGGAGACTTTTTTGGCCAATCGTGACATCCACGAAGGGCGCTCCGAATCCGGAGACTTATTCGGCCCTAAGGTGTCGTGCACCAAAGAGGGCTCCGAATCCGGAGACTTGTTTTGGCCAATCGGGACATCCACGAAGGGCGCTCCGAATCCGGAGACTTATTCGGCCCTAAATGTTGAGCGCAAACATGCAAAAACACGAAACCTTGCATTACAATGATATGTGTACAAGTATCAAGCCCACAGGTCGGGTCATTGATAAAATTTACGTAGATCTGTTGAATTTCACGGCCGTGGCAGGCTTCTTCCTGACATGTCTGAGAGCCGATATGCCCCTACGCCTGCAACGAAATCTATCTGATAGGGGCCGTCCCAGTTCGGACCAAGCTTTCCATCGGCTGGCCTCCGGTCGGCTGGCAGTACCTCCTTTAGGACCAGTTCTCCTGGATTGTAGCGGCGCAACTGAACTCGCCGATTGTATGACTTGGCGAGCTGCTGCTGATAGCGTGCCATGGACGCTAAGGCGCGGTCTTCGTTCTTCAATCAGAACCAGGTCCAGGCGAGCATCATGTCATTTCGGCCTGTGTCGAAGGCTTGCGATCTCAAAGTTGGCAAGCCGATCCCTAGGGGTAAGATTGCCTGGGTTCCGAAGCATAAGGCAAACGGCGTTTCTCCGGTAGATCGTCTTGGCGTTGTCGATGGGCCCACAGTACACTCGGCAACTCTTCAACCCATCTGCCTTTGGCATTTTCCAGCCTCTTTTTGATGCCGTTCAAGATGGATTTGTTTGAAGCTTCCGCTTGACCGTTACTTTGGGGGTAGGCTGGCGTAGAGAAGTAAGGCTCAATACCATATTTGCTGCACAATTCTCGGTATACGCCACAATCGAACTGAGTACCATTATCCGAGATCAATGCTCTTGGAATGCCGAATCGTGTAATGATGTTCCTCCACACGAAGCGCTTAATGTCGGAATCCGTATATGGGTTAGAGCCTCCGCTTCGACCCACTTTGTGAAGTAATCGGTTGCTACGATTAGAAATCGCTTGTTCCCTGGGGCCCTTGGCAATGGTCCTACGATATCGAGTCCCCACTGAGCAAACGGCCAGGGGCTTGTGATAGAATTCAAAGCTTCTGCCGGCTGATGGGTTAGTGGGGAGAACTTTTGGCATTGTTCGCATTTCTTGACATAATTTTCTGCGTCGGCTCTCATCGTCGGCCAATAATATCCCTGTGTTATCGCCCGATGGGCCAGGGAGCGTCCCCCCGAATGGGCACCACAGCTGCCATCATGTATCTCAGTGAGCAGCTCCTCTACTCTGTCCGGGTGCACGCATTCCAAGTATGGTCCAGAGAGGGACTTTTTGTAAAGCCCTCCTTGTGGATCTAAGTAGTACCGCAGGGCCTTGTTTCGCAGTTTGTGTGCTTCTTTTTTGTCCTCTGGGAGTTGCTCAGAAGAAAGGAATGCAGCAATGGGGTCCTTCCAACTTGGAGCGGATTCTATAATGTTGATGTGGGTTTCCTCCGGAGGGCCGATACTTGGTTCCGGGACGAAACCTACTTCGATGGTACGCTTGAGCTCGGAGTTGATGGCGGAGGCTAAGCAGGCCAGGGCATCCGCGTGTGTATTTTGATCGCGTGTTATTTGGTTTAGTTCATGATGGTCGAATTTTGTCAGCAAGGAGTTAGCCGTTTTCATATAGGCCGCCATACGCTCGTCTCTTGCCGCGTACTCCCCCTTTAGCTGGTTGATTACCAATTTTGAGTCGCAAAACACCAACAGCCGCCGCGCGCCGAGCAGATGCGCGTTCCGCAGTCCGGCTAAAAGGGCTTCGTATTCGGCTTCGTTATTTGATGCTTCGAAGCCGAGCTTGACGGCCTGCTCAATTACTGCGCCGTCTGGAGACATAATTACTACGCCGGCGCCGCTGCCCCGTTGGTTAGATGATCCATCACAGTATAATTGCCAAATGTCCCCAACATAAATTCTCCAATCTGGCTTTGACCGACTTCGGCCTTTGGCTGGACGTCATCAGGCTTGAGGTCGGCAAGCCCTCCTGTGAATTCGGCAACAAAGTCGGCAAGCACCTGCCCCTTGATTGCAGTTTTGGGTAAAAACTGAATGTCGTATTGGCCGAGTTCGAGAGCCCACTTCGAAACACGCCCTGATGCTTCTGCATTCCGTAGTACTGATCGAAGGGGATAGTCTGTTAGCACCCTAATGCTGTGTGCTTGGAAGTAATGCATCAGTTTTCTTGCTGCCATGACCAAGGCTAGGACGAGTTTTTCCAGCGGTAGGTAGCGTGTTTCGGCGTCCACCATTGCCTTGCTCACATAATACACTGGCTGTTGCTGCCCTTCCTCCTCTTTTAATAATACGGCGCTGACAGCCCTGTCGGAGACTGCCAGATATAGAATGAGGGGGTCACCGGTGGCGGGTGTTGTTAGAAGAGGTACTGTCCGGAGGTAGGTCTTCAGCCCGTTAAAAGCTGCTTCGCATTCGGCGGACCATTCGAAAGCTCTGCCCAGACGTAGTGTTTGAAAGAATTGTCTGCAGCGGTCTGTAGATCGGCTGATGAACCTGTTGAGTGCAGCAGCCATTCCCATCAACTTTTGGACTTCTTTCACGAACGGGGGGAACTCAGTTCCAAAATTGCTGTGACTTGCCTCGGGTTGGCTTCGATTCCTCGGTGGTTGACGATATAACCCAGGAATTTGCCGGAGCCGATCCGAATGCGCATTTGGAAGCGTTTAGCTTCATTCTGTATTTGCATAGGGTGTTGAATGTCTTTTCCAGATCGGCTATATGGTTTGCTCTTCTTTTGGATTTGACCACCATGTCGTCGATGTATACTTCCATAGTGTGTCCGAGCTGTTCTTTGAACATCGTGGTGACCAGTCTTTGGTAAGTTGCCCCTGCATTCTTCAGTCCAAAAAGCATAACCCTGTAACAGTAGGTTCCTCTTGGAGTGAGGAATGCGGTTTGTCCTGATCATCCGGATTCATGGCGATCTGATGGTAGCCCCTGTAGGCATCGAGGAAACTCATGCGCCGGTGGCGTGCCGTCGCATCGACGAGTTGGTCAATTCTTGGTAAGGGGAAGCAGTCTTTGGGGCAAGCTTTGTTCAGATCCGTGAAATCGACGCACACTCGCCAAGTTCCATTTTTCTTTTTCACCACCACTGTGTTGGAGAGCTACGTGGGATAGGTGACTTCTCTGATTGCCCCGGCATCAAGTAGTTTGTCAACTTCGTCTACAACGGCGGCGGTGTGTTCTGCGGAGGATCGCCGGCCTTTCTGAATGATCGACTTGCACCGGGGGTCAACATTTAGATGGTGTTGTGAGACTGATGGGTCTATTCCCGGCATCTCGTATGGAGTCCACGCAAAGACGTCGAGGTTGCCGAGTAAGAAAGTGATCAGCTGCTGTCTGTCGACCTGGCTCAGAGAGGCGCCGATCATAAAAAACTTTTTCGGGCTTCCATCAATGTCAACCCGGTCTAAACCTTCCGTAGCCTTTTCGTTTGGTTGACGCCCGACGTCATCCAGAACCTCTCGACTGGGCACTTCAATGGAATTTACTTGCAGTTCCTTCGGTGTCTTGGCGGCGAGAAGATAACATGCTTTCACTGACTGTTGAGAGCCACAGATCTGCTCAACGCTGTATTCCGTTGGGAAACATAGCAGCTGGTGGTAGGTGCTTGGGACGGCCTGCAAGGTATGCAACCATGATCGCCCCATGATGAGATTGTACGGGGACGGTAGCCTGACGACCAAGAATTCCACGTCCACCGTTCTGGAGCCAGCTCGAACGGTAGACTGATCTTTCCCAATGGTACTCCGGGTTGGCGTTGAAGCCGAATAGTGGATAAGGAGCGGGAGTCAGATCCGAATCGTTAAACCCGAGTTTGACGAAGGTTTTATAGTACATAACCTCCGAAGTGCTTCCCTGGTCGATAAGGACGCGTTCGACGGTGAACCTGTTTACGCGTAGCGCGACAACCAGAGGATCTACGTGAGGGAGTGCTACGCCGCTCAAATCAGAGTCGTCGAAGGTGATGCTTGGCGCTTCTCGGAGCCAGGGTCGCTTTGTTGGTGTGAGATGATGCTGGGGCCCCGGAAGTGACTGGATTGCATGTACAGTCGGGGCTATCGGCAGGCTGTATATCATATGTACGGTGTCAAGCGGGACGCCTTTTGGGCGACGTGAGTCCTCTGTCACCTTATCAAGGTAATCGGTTAAGGCGCGGCGACCTCGAGGTCGTTGGGGACCTGCCCTTGGGAATCGCTCAGGAACCTTGAGCCCTGCCCGTTCAGACTTTGCTTTTTCTAAGGCCAAATCGCGGCGAAGGCGTTCATTCTCAGCGATGATGTTGTCCAAACTCTGTTGGATCTGTCTGGCTTGTTCTATGGTCGCTTGCATCGTCTCCTTCGTTGAAGTCGTTGGTGAGTTAGAGTTCGAGGCGCGTCGCTGCGCGACAGTTTCCTTTCCGAGCGTATTTGCCGGAGTGAAGTCGTCTCTCTGTGCGGTCTCGTCGGTGGCTATCGGAGGATCGTCAGTCACGTCTTTCATGGATATATTTGAGTATTCCCACAGACGGCGCCAGTTGTGGGGAAATGGTTTGGAAATACTCTTCAAATCCTGGAAGACGCCAATGATCCTCAGCTAGTCACCTGCAAAGATACAAACACTCCGGTCGGGGGTGCCGGAATTAGCACTCCGACGGACAAGTCAGTTCTTCTCCTCAAGAAAGCTTGTTCACTAAGTTTTTAGAAGTGATTCTTACATACCTTTACAAATCTGAAGCTCTTGTATTTATATCCATTCTCTGGGCCTCAGGGCCAGAGTCTACTTTTTATTTTACTATTCTTTCATTTGTCCTGACATGCCTTCTCAAGTCTATTCGGCCTTAAGTATGTAGTCGGCGTCCCAGTTGAGCCGAATGGAGCCGTTCAGTTCCCGGCTCCTCGGGTATACCAGATTTCGTTCCTCTATTTATTCGGCTCCCACAATATATTAATCTATTAAACCTATCACTAGATTTCTAATCCCATATGTTTTTCTTCCATACTAATCCAACCAAGAAGGGGGATTGGTAATCTCTTGGAGTATTAAACACATCACAACCTTCCACAATCAAACACTCTCCATATGACCGTCCCTCACTATTAGTCCAATCCCCTCACTCATTGAGCCAAACAAATATGACCTTATAGTGGATCTCACATTTATCATAATTCAACCCGTCATCTATCACCCAAAACAAATGGGCCCTTAGTCCAATCCCTCTCTAATTCTTTCCAACAAACATAACCAAAAACTTATAGTAATATATGTTGATAGTTATGTTTTGTATTTATAAATTTAGTCAAAATTAAATAAGTTTCATATCAATTAATTTTTTTTTCTTTTTATCTTACATTTTAAGAATCACTTAAATTTTAAGTGATATTAATTATGATAATTAAATTGATTTAATTAATTTTTATTTAATATATTTAATTTTAAATGTTAAATTAAGTTATCAAATACCAGTGAAAAGTCATTTGAAAAGCAAAGTCATTTGGAAAGGCATTTTACAAGCTGCCTCCTAACTATTACTAAAGGGCAGGACTTTGAAAACATCAAATGACCTGTTATGGGTAGTTTATTTAACAAAATGGAGAGAACATAGGAAATTAAAAATTATAAAAAAAAAAAAAATATCACATAAATAAAGAGTTAAAAAATAATAATAATTGTCCATCAAAGTTGGTGAGGAGTCAATTTATAAAGGCATTTCAAAAGCTAAACGTCAAGGCAATCGTAACATCTTTGAAAAACTCTGCTTGATTTGGTTTTAAAATTTTATTTTTAAATTAAATTGATAAAAAAATGAAAATAAAAAATACTTAATATTTTTATATAATTTTATGTTTTGAAAAGCCAAAAATGATTTTTAAAAGTTTTAAAATATTTTTGGAGAAATTAGCAAACATCACTCTCTAACTTTTGATAGGAAGAGAGATTCGATATATTCTTTTGTTATTAGTTAAGGTCTCTCAATAATATTATTAGAGAAATTTAGTTCGTCATGGGGAAATTTTTCTCTGTGAGAAGTTGAAATTTCTCTGTAAAATTTCTTTTTGAAGAGCTAAAATTTCTCTGTCCTGTGTTGAAATTTCTCTTTAAAAATGTTTAATAATCCCAGCTACTATGAAAATATTGCATATCATTTATCTTATAAAATCTTAATATTATGGACTATAAACTAAAAATCCCATATATTTTTTAATAGTTATTTTTAGGGCAAATTACACTATTAGTCTCTATAGTTTGGGGCTTGTGTTACTTTAATCCCCGACTTTTTAATTGTGACACATTTGACCATGAATTTTGAATCTTATTCCAAATAAGAACAATTGAACATACCATTGCTTAATTTTAATGGTAAAATCGTCAATTTGATAAAATATAAACTAATTTGATAAAAATAAATGTCAAAAAAATATTTTAAAATATTTTAAAAATTATTTCTATCCACCAAAAATAAAATTATGTATAATTGATAAAAATTAATAAAAATTACATGATTAATTTTTAAAAATTAATTTTACATGATCATCATCTAAATAGATAATAAAAATTAATTTGGTAAAAAAAAAATATATGTCTAAAAGATTTATCAATTTTATATAATTTTATCTTTAGTAGCTAGAAATAATTTTTAAAAATTTAAAAATAATTTTTTGATATTTATTTTTGTCAAATTATTTTATATTTTATCAAATTAGCGATTTTGCCCCTGAAAAATCCAATAGTATCTACAATTGTCCTTATTTGGAACAAGATTCAAAATTCAGGGTCAAATGTGTCACAATTGAAAAGTCATAGACCAAAATGATACAAGTTCCAAACTATAGAGACTGTTAGTATAATTCACCCTTATTTTTATTTAATTAATTTTTTACTTTTTAAAAAAATTCTAAAAATAATTTAAAAAATTCAAACCAAACATGACAAGATTTCGTCAAAGTTGGTGGGAATCAATTCCTTACATCCTTCTAATTTATCACCTTTAAATGACTCTTAATGATATGTCATTGAGATTAAAGATCACATGATAAAATATTTGATAAATCAAAATTTAATAATTACGAGACACAATATTAGAAGTAATTTTTAAAAATAATAAATTAGATATTTTTAATATTTTTCAGCACCCATAACTTTTTTGAAATGAAAAAGACTTGAAAAGTCCCGCTAAATGCTCCCAAAGCTTTTTCGTAGATTAGAGGTGCTTAATTTCCCTTCATCCGCGTTAGAGCAGAGATTATCTAGTTTAGTTTATATTCCATCCTTATTTATTTATTTATTAATTATTATTATTTTTTTGTATAATTATGTATTTATTTATTAATTATTATTATTTTTTTGTATAATTATGTAACTAATTTTTATTACTTTTTCTCTCATATTTTAAATAAAATAATTATGTGTCCTTTTGCTGTACAGTTGGCATGGCATACAACTTTCAAACTTGTCAAATAATCTCCCGGATTTCTCGGTGATGACTGAGGGAAATGATACTCCACGTTGTGTAGCTCATTGCGGTTTTACAAACCCAAAGAAAAAATAGAAAATTAGTGAATAGTCCATCTCAAAGGATATAAAACATTAGATTCAAAATAAAATTTTATTTGGTGATAAAGATATATCAAAAAAATTGTCGGCGCTAGAAATTGTTGGAAAAATAATTTAATATAGGCATATTTTTTAGCCTAATTTTAAGTGGGCCCCAAACGTTGTTTGGGGTGGATTCGACGAGGTAAAGTGTTCCTTGCCGCGTGGCAAGTCACACGGTGAATACGGAATGTCAAAACCATTTATGAGTGAATGGGAAGTTGACATCGTTTTCGGGTTTAACATTAATTTTTTAGATAAAATTCTTTTAAATTTTTTCAATAAGAAATTATTGTGGGAATTTAATTTAAATCTAATTTCAAATTTTTGGTTTCCTAAAGTTTGTCAAATAGATTAATATTTATATTCCTAACAGATTTTATTAAATCTATTATACTATTGTTTATTTGATTAAACTAGTCTAATAGTTTAATAATATTTATATTCAAATAGTTTGGAGTTAAGTACACCTACGGCTACTTCTTCCAAATTGTTTGAATTATAGCCGTTCCTGTACAACGGCAGAATCTGTTACAAATCTGTTTGATTTTTGAATCAAACCTGTTCACTTTTGTTCTGCACCTGTTCGGGGCAAAGGTCTTTGCCTATATATATTGCCTGATTCCAGCAATTTTGGATCCGTGATTTTTGAGTTTGAAATTTTTCTCTTTGCTGTCCAGATTTCTTTAGTGCATTAATCTTCATTTATAATTTAGGAATAAATTTCAGAGAGTTAGAACATAGGTTTGGTTCGCCGAACAAATTGTTTGGAGTACTACTACAATTTGTGAAGATTATTGTATCCTGGGAGATAGACGCCACTCAACCGTAAGTACCGTAGCGGGGCGAATCTGTCTTAAGGACAGAGTGTCACACACTCGACTTGGTCTTAATTTTATTCGGTTCGATAAATAAATCGGTATGTTATTTATTTATTTTGTTTGAATTTTTCAGTTTTTTTATTTACACAGAAGATTGTTCCAACAATCTTAAGACAGATCGAATTATTCTGTTTACAGAATTTTTCGTTTGTTTCCCTTTTTTCATTCTTCGTAAATAATTTCGAAGAAAATTATTTTCTGTGATTTACAAAATAATATTCTGGTTGGAAAAACAAATAGTGATTATATGCTATTTGACAGATAGTAGTAATATACTGTCTCTTTTCTTTGACAACAACTAGTAGTACGATACTGGTGTCATTAACAATTCAGAATATATTTTTGTGGAATTTTTTCAGAAATTAATTTTGGGTTTTAGAAATTATTTTCTGAGTTTTCATTAATTAAAATTCTGTTTTCAGTATTTTAATTATTGGAGTGTTACAAGAAATTTAATTTCTGTGTGAATTAATTTGGTTAAATAAAATTTTATTTTATTTCCAAATTAATTGAAAAATAAAAGTTATATTCTTATTTCTTTTATTTTACAGAATTTAATTTCTTGTGTGGAATTATTTGGTTAAATAAAATTTTATTTTATTTCCAAATTAATTGAAAAATAAAAGTTATAGTTTTTATTTCTTTTATTTTCTGTGTGGAATTAATTTGTTTAAATAAAATTTTATTTTATTTTCAAATTAATTGGAAAATAAAAGTTACATTCTTGTTTCTTTTATTTTTACAGAATTTAATTCTGTGCATTTGGTTTAATTTTCTGTGTAGTGTAAATTCTAATTATAATTTTGTTTTATAAATTAGAATTGATGGCTACTGAAACAAATGCCCAAACAAGTACTACTGTGGTGGCTGCAATTGCACCAACCCCCTCTCCTGTGATGACAGTACCAAATCATGGAGAAAAGCCAGAGAAGTTCTCAGGAACTGACTTTAAAAGATGGCAACAGAAAATGTTGTTCTATCTTACAACTCTGAACCTGGCTCGTTTCCTCCGTGAAGATGCTCCTATCCTGAAAGAGGATGAAACCGACCGGCAAGTGGTTGCTGCGGTTGATGCTTGGAAACATGCCGATTTCCTTTGCCGGAATTACGTCTTGAACGGACTTGACAACACATTATACAACGTCTACAGTCCAATCAAGACAGCAAAGGAACTTTGGGAATCGTTGGAGAAAAAGTACAAAACGGAAGATGCCGGCTCAAAGAAATTTGTGGTTGGCAGATTCTGGATTTTGTAATGGTTGATTCAAAAACTGTGATCAGCCAAGCTCAAGATTTCCAACTCATTCTGCATGACATTCACGCAGAAGGTATGTCTCTCAGTGAATCCTTCAAGTTGCAGCCTTAATTGAAAAATTACCAAAAGGCTGGAAGGAATTCAAGAACTACCTCAAACACAAGCGCAAAGAAATTTCTATGGACGTTAATTGTGCGTTTGAGGATTGAGGAGGACAACCGCAATTCTGAAAAGCGGGCTGGTAAGCTTCCTATGGAGTCTAAGGCAAATGTGGTGGAACATGCTTCAAAAACCAAGAAACGAAAGTCTTCTGGAGAAAGTTCATCACAAGGCTCTAAAGGGGGAAATAATAAAAAGTACAAGTTTAATGGCAAATGTTACATCTGTGACAAAGAAGGACATCGGGCCAAAGATTGCCGTAGCAAAGGCAAAAGCAAAAGAAGAACAAGCAAGAAGCCTGCACAAGCCCATATGACCGAAGTGGACAAGATTTCCAATGATGTAGATGACATCAATCTTTCTGCAGTTATTTCCGAGGCAAATCTTGTCGGAAATCCTAAAGAATGGTGGGTGGACACTGGTGCTACTCGCCATATTTGTGCCGACAAAAAGATATTCACATCTTACTCTACAGTGGACAATGGTGAACAACTTTTTATGGGCAACTCCTCAACTTCTAAAGTTGAAGGACAAGGAAAGATTGTTCTCAAGATGACATCAGGAAAGGAACTCACTCTCAACAATGTGCTGCATGTACCGGACATTCGCAAGAATCTTATTTCCGGATCTTTGTTGAGTAAGAATGGGTTCAGGCTAGTATTTGAGAGTGATAAATTTGTACTTACTAAGAATGGGATGTATGTAGGAAAAGGTTACATGTCTGATGGCCTTTTCAAGTTAAATGTAATGACCGTTGTACCCTCAGTTATTAATAATACTACATCTTCTTCTTACTTGCTTGAGTCTTCAAATTTATGGCATAGTAGACTAGGACATGTTAATTATGGATCTTTGCGTAGATTAATTAATATGGAATGTTTACCTAAATTTAACATTGATTCAAATCATAAATGTGAAATTTGCGTTGAGGCAAAATTATCTAGAACTCCTTTTCATTCAATTGAAAGAAGTACGGAACCACTTGAATTAATTCATAGTGACATTTGTGATTTTAAATCAATTCAAACAAGAGGTGGAAAAAAGTATGTAATCACTTTTATAGATGACTATACTAGATATAGTTATATTTATTTAATGCGAACCAAGGATGAAGCTTTGGAAACTTTCATTCAATATAAGAATGAAGTTGAAAATCAACTTAGTAAGAAAATCAAGAAACTTAGAAGTGATAGAGGTGGTGAATATGAATCACCTTTTGGTGAATTTTGTAAAGAACGTGGAATAATTCATCAAACCACTGCTCCTTACTCACCTCAGCAAAATGGAATTGCTGAAAGGAAAAATAAGACTTTAAAAGAAATGATGAATGCCATGTTAATCAGTTTTGGATTACCTCAGAACTTGTGGGGGGAAGCAATACTTTCTGCTAATTATATTTTAAATAAAATACCCCGAAAGAAAGTGAATCAAACACCTTATGAATTGTGGCATGGAAGAGTACCATCCTACAAATACTTAAAAGTGTGGGGGTGTTTGGCTAAAGTGGCTATTCCTAGTCCTAAAAAGACTAAGATAGGTCATAAAACCATTGATTGCATTTTCATTGGTTATGCCAAGAATAGTAGTGCATATCGGTTTTTGATTCATAAATCAGAACATTTCGAAATGCATGTAAATACTATTATTGAGTCTCGGAATGCATCATTCTTTGAACATGTATTTCCAAATAAGACTGGACAAGAGACTAGTAATAATAAGAGATCTTTTGATGCTATTACTAGTAATGATCAAGAACATGATCAAGAGCAAGAATTAGATCAAAATGAGGAAGAGGAACCTAGGCGTAGTAAACGTGCTAGAACGTCAAAATCTTTTGGTCCAGATTTTCTAACATATTTGTTAGAAAATGAGCCTTCAACTTTTAAAGAGGCTATGTCCAGTCCTGAAGCTCCTTTATGGAAAGAAGCTGTCAACAGTGAAGTTGAATCCCTTACAAAATCACATTGGGAATTAGTAGACTTGCCACCAGGTTGTAAACCTCTTGGGTACAAGTGGATTTTCAAAAGAAAATGAAAGCAGATGGATCAATAGACAAATACAAGGCAAGACTTGTAGTCAAAGGTTTTAGACAAAAAAGAAGGTCTAGATTACTTTGACACATACTCACCGGTTACTAGAATAACATCCATTAGAATGCTAATTGCCATTGCATCTCTATACAATCTAGAAATTCATCAAATGGATGTTAAAACCGCTTTCTTAAATGGTGAGTTAAATGAAGAAATTTACATGGAACAACCAGAAGGGTTTTCTATTCCAGGGAAAGAAAAGAAAGTGTGTAAATTGGTTAAATCATTATATGGTTTAAAATAAGCGCCAAAGCAATGGCATGAGAAATTTGACAAGGCAATAATGTCAAATGGATTTAAAATTAATGAGTGTGACAAATGTGTTTATATTAAAAACACAGACAAATGTTATGTCATTGTATGTCTTTATGTAGATAATATGCTCATCATAGGTAGTAATAATGATATGATTAAAACTACCAAGAAAATGTTGAATAAACATTTTGACATGAAAGACATGGGCATTGCTGATGTAATTCTTGGTATGAAAATTACCAAAACATCAGAAGGTTATACTTTGTCACAATCTCATTACATTGAGAAAATACTTGACAAATTCAGCAAAGATGATGATCATCTTGCTAAAACTCCTGTAGATGTTAATTTGTATCTTGCTAAGAATGTACAGGAAAGTATTTCTCAATTAGAGTATGCCCAAATTATTGGAAGCTTAATGTACTTGATGAACTGCACTCGCCCAAATATAGCTTATGCAATAAGCAAATTAAGTAGCTATACGAGTAACCCAGGAGTAGAACACTGGAAAGCAATTATCAAGGTTCTAAGATATCTTCGATTAACTCGTAACATTGGGCTGAATTATACTAGATATCCAGCAGTACTTGAAGGATACTGTGATGCAAATTGGTTATCGGATACTAGAGACTCTAAGTCCACCAGTGGGTATGTCTTTACTCTTGGGGGGGCGGCTGTATCTTGGAAATCTTCCAAACAGACTTGTATTGCTAGGTCTACTATGGAATCTGAATTCATAGCTTTAGACAAAGCAGGGAAAGAGGCAGAATGGCTTCGCCACTTCCTTGAAGATATTCCAATTTGGCCAAAACCGGTGCCTGCTATATGCATACATTGTGATAGTCAATCAGCTATAGATAGAGCACAGAGTCATATGTATAACGGTAAGTCACGACACATTCGTCGTCGACATAATACCGTAAGACAACTACTCTCTAATGGAATTATTTCCATAGAATATGTTAAGTCGAAAGACAACATAGCGGATCCACTAACCAAAGGGTTAGCAAGAGAGTTAGTTGAGAATTCATCGAGAGGAATGAGACTTCAGCCTATTAAATAAGAGTTACCACAACGGCAACCCAACCTAGTTGACTGGAGATCCCAAGATCTAGGTTCAAAGGGACAATCGAGTTGTGATTGACTCAGAAGGATCACTGTGGAGTCCAACTCCTACCCATTTCTATGATGAAATAAGTGATGTCTGCAGCGTTAAAGGTTAAGTAAAATTTTAATGATTCTTATATCTAGGTAAATCTAGTGGAGTATGGGATACTCTTCATAAGAATCACCTATATGAGTGTGAACTGGGCCGGTTCTATGAGATTTGTGAAGGGCTACAATTCTCTAAAGCACTCATGAAGACCAGGTTGTTCAGGGCCAAAATGAACACAATAGTGAGAACTAAACTGTGTCTGGGAATATACTGTGTGAGTTCTATTGTCTTGGTTTATACAAACGGCTGAACAGTTCAAGACATCATGTTAACTGTTTAGCTCGTAAATCCGATAGTGTCTCACAAGGGAAGGTTCAAAGCCAAAAGCTACCTATCCTTTGCAGAATATTACCAATTTCTGTACTCTCTGTATTTAGATCATGTTGTTGCATTTTCTCTCCGTCAAATTCCATTCATGTGGGGGATTGTTGGAAAAATGGTTTAATATAGGCATATTTTTTAGCCCAATTTTAAGTGGGTCCCAAACGTTGTTTGGGGTGGGTTCGACGAGGTGAAGTGTTCCTTGCCGCGTGGCAAGTCACACGGTGAATACGGAATGTCAAAACTATTTATGAGTGAATGGGAAGTTGATATTGTTTTCGGGTTTAACATTAATTTTTTAGATAAAATTCTTTTGAATTTTTTCAATAAGAAATTATTGTGGGAATTTAATTTAAATCTAAATTCAAATTTTTGGTTTCCTAAAGTTTGTCAAATAGATTAATATTTATATTCCTAACAGATTTTATTAAATCTATTATACTATTGTTTATTTGATTAAACTAGTCTAATAGTTTAATATAATATTCAAATAGTTTGGAGTTAAGTACACCTACGGCTACTTCTTCCAAATTGTTTGAATTATAGCCGTTCCTGTACAACGGCAGAATCTGTTACAAATCTGTTTGATTTTTGAATCAAACCTGTTCACTTTTGTTTTGCACCTGTTCGGGGCTAAGGTCTTTCCCTATATATATTGCCTGATTCCAGCAGTTTTGGATCCGTAATTTTTGAGTCTGAAATTTTTCTTTTTGTTGTCCAGATTTCTTTAGTGCATTAATCTTCATTTATAATTTAGGAATAAATTTCAGAGAGTTAGAACATAGGTTTGGTTCGCCGAACAAATTGTTTGGAGTACTACTACAATTTGTGAAGATCATTATATCCTGGGAGATAGACGCTACTCAACCGTAAGTACCGTAGCGGGGCGAATCTGTCTTAAGGACAGAGTGTCACACACTCAACTTGGTCTTTGAATTTTGAATTCGGTTCGATAAATAAATCCGGTATGTTATTTATTTATTTTGTTTGAATTTTTTAGTTTATTTTATTTACACAGAAGATTGTTCCAACAGAAAATTAGCCGGAAAAGTTGTTGGTGACCGGCAGCAACATGTGGTGTTAGTGAAATGTATAAATATGTGATATTTAACAGATAAGTCGTTGAATTAATAACACATGTCACATTTTAATAAATAATTAATTTGGTGAATTTTAACAGGAATACAAATAAATTGATTTCAAAAGATAGATTGATTTCAACATATAGTTATTTTTTTGAATAAATTATATTCTTTTAGCCGAAAGATATTAAAGTTTGGGGCCTAATCATCAAAAAGATTCGGAGATGGACTTATGGCCTAAGTGCCTAATAAATAAAGAATTTAATTAATTTATTAGCACTCTATTTTTTGTTTTTTAACTTTTTAAATTTGTAATAAAAAAATGAAATAATTTAGAATAAAAAAAAGATCATTAAAGTTTTGAAAAAGTTTGAAAAAAAAAAATATATAACTTTTGTAGCTGTAGGTCAAACACCAAAAAATAAAGTTAGAAAGAAGAACTCAAATACCAAAAAAGTAAATTAATTAATTAAAAAAAATAGTATGTAACCTACACTTATTCAAGTTTGGGAACTTACCATCTGCACAAAATATTATTATTTTTTTAATTATATTTTTCCATAAGAGTACTGATTTATACTATATAAATGAATGAAAGATAGTTGAGAAGAACCAAATCAAATTCCAACTAGAAGAATATCAACGGCGCCCAAAACGTTTGCAGGTTTGTCTCTCCATCTTTTTTTTTCTCTATATCTATCTCTCTCTATTTTCTTTTAGGACTGGGTACCACTATATTTGTAATTTTTTTATTTTTTTTTGGAACAAATGGCTTTATTTTTATAATTCAAACTATTTATTTTGTATAATTTTTTGTATATATCATTCATACACAAAATTAAATTGATCAGATATTTAAAACATATTTACTATGTGTAGTTTACCTCCCTATTATTTGAAAATAATAACATAACTTTCAAGTAATTTGTGAACTAAAACACACGCTAATTTCAGTTAACAAAACATATAAATTGACCTTTATACTATCATCTTCTTCCTCTTCTCTCTCTATGTATCACCTTTATATTCACTTGCACAATTATCTTGCTTACCAACACACTTGCACGACTTCAATTGGAAGTCAATTACTTATGGGTTACCCACTTTATTCAAGCAAAAAGACTTGAGTTGTCCATGAAGTTGTAGATTCACAATCTTTTCGGTTTTTTTTTTTTTGTTTTTTTTTTTTCAATTTTTGATATGGGTTTTTGTTCAGATTTGTGAATATTTATATTCCTGGATTTGGTTCTCAATGTGTTTCAACATATGATTTTGATTCAGTTTGTTTCTTGCCCCCCCCCCCGCCCTTTTTTTTTTTTTTTTTTCCTTTGGTGGGTTTTGATGTTTTAGAATTATTTTGTTGGCTTTTCATTTTCGGATAGTACTTGTTCTATGAACTGTTTTGGAAATTTTCTACAAAATACATGCTTTTCAAGAAAACATCAAAGTTGTTTCCAAAATTTTAAAATTTATTTTCGCAGCTCACCTGTTTAAGAAGACGAAGCTCACCTGTTTTCAAGAGAGTCATCGGAAAAATAGTCCGGTGAAAAATCCACTGTATTCAATCAAAATTCATAACATAATCAAGGTAATTAAACTCACCAACTAGAGATCTAATAAAAATTAAACAAAAAAATCAAACCTATCACCGCAGGTAATCAAATCAAGATTAGTCACCCATTGCAAAACAAGTCCAAGTAGCTCAATAAATTATAAATTATAGCTTTAATGTGGGATTATAGATTTAATCAGTAGGGTAGTGTTTGGTTGAATAAGTTGTAAAATAATTTTTTACTATGTAATGTCTTTTTTGCCCTTATAAGATTTGTGATTTCATTTAAAATACTTTTTTTTTTTCTTCATTTAAAATACCTTGGTTTTTTATTCTTTCTTTCTTTCTTTCTTATATATATATATATATATATTTCAAAATTTTGACTAAAAATTCTTATTTCAAGAGTCTTCTCTCATAAAGAAGAGTCTCATTGAAAGCTTGAGAATATTATGAAAGTTTATTCATATTTATAGGAAAAGATTTTTCAAAGAGAATCTACAAAATTATATATGGAATTCAATCAAATTATTTGAAACATATTGATTGGAGTAAGGGTTGAAAATTTCATTTCCTTCCAAAATTAAATCTAGCATTCAATCAATTTGTTTGGAGGGAATGTTTAAAAAATTTAATTTCTTTAAAATAAGTGACTTTTTTTTTTATTTATCAATTATGACTTTATTAAATATTATTAATAAATATTATACAACAATTTTTATTTTTATTTGATTATTTATATATATTTTCATTTATTTATAATTTATAGTTATATTTTTTAATTATATAATATTAATTATGACGTCATGGTTCGACCGCTTTGACCCGACAGTTGAACCGGTGACCCGTCCACCCGGTCCCTTTTCTGGTTCGCTCACCAGTCCGGTTTTGAAAACATTACTTCTCACCCACCGCCGACAGCCCCTCCTCCTCCTCCTTCTCTTTCTCTTCCTTATCTCACTGTCGGTGGCCCCTTGCAAAACCCTAGCTGATATTGCGAAGAGAGAGAGCTAGGGTTTTGTCACGACGTCGATTGCGAAGAGGGAGAGAAAGCTAGTGTTTGTCACGCTATCGATTGCGAAGAGAGGGATAGAGCTAGGGTTTTGCCATGCGATCGTCATCGTCAGGCTATCTCATGACGCCGGAGATCGCAAAGAGAGAGAGAGAAAGAGAGCTAGGGTTTTGTCACGCGATCATCACAGTCAAGCTATCTCGCGACGCTGAAGATCGCAAAGAGAGAGAGAGAGAGAGAGAGAGGAGAATAAAGAGAGCTTTGGTTCGCCGAAATCACATCCCTTCGCCAGAAATCGTCTCTCTGGTTCGTGTGAGAGACAGAAATGAGTATTTGATTTATATACATGGCACATTTGTAATAACCTGAAATTGTGAGAGGCATTTAAGGCATTTGGCTCCTCAAACTCCAGCTGTGCGCTTAAGCTGAATTCGAAAAGCACTTTCTCCCCCACTCAAAGAATAATCACCTTTTTTACTTAATTTAAACTAAAAGTTGATCAATTGAGCTACACCAAATACACAAAAACCACTTAATTTAACCTAAAAGCTGAAATAAGTTGGATTTAAGCTATACCAAACATCCACAATCAAGGTAATCAAATCCACCAACCATAATAAAAAATTGAATAAAGAAATCAAACCCATCACCATAAACAGTCAAGAATTTTTTTTTTCCCGAACTAGAAAGTTTTTATTGATTGCTTGCCACTATTTTGACCTAACAAACTTCATTGATACAGTGGGTAGCAATTAGAGAAAAAATGAGAAAAGAAAAAAAAAATTATCTGTGTAGGTGTGTATATATATATAGGTTTAGGAAAGAATGACATGTTTTTGTAAATTTAAAGATATATCAGAGGTATTTTAGTCTTAAAATAAAGCTTACTCTTTTCATGGGTGTGTGAACCTCACAGCCAGTTAACTTGGATGGAAAAGTAGACGTAGTCATTTCCCTATGTTAGGGGATAAACCGCATATGATTCAAACCGCAGGGAATGGCACCTGAAAATCAACCACACTCATTCTACTTGATTTTGTTTTTAAAATATATTTTTTGTTATTTTATTTTATTTTTTATAAAAAAAATATTAAAAAAAAAACTAAAAACTAGATTTGAAAAAAGTGAAAAAAAATCAACAGCACTAGTTCAATTAGTTAGAACTCTTGCACGTTAGTGATTCGAATCTCCTCACTTTCATTCCCATGTATTTCTTGGAATTTTCTCACCCACCTTGGGAGTTTCTTTGTGTTGATTATGTGTTGTATTTAATCTTATATGAATCAAATAAAAAAAATGTGAAAAATTTATTGGGATTTCCCTCGCACCTCAAGAGTTTCTTTGTATTGATTATGTGTTGTATTTGATCTTATCTGAATCAAATTAAAAAGAAAAACTTGAAAAAATCAAAGATATTTATTCATTTCATATGATTTTCGTTTTGTTCAGGCGAAAATATCTTTTTGTTATTTATTTTCATCAAATCAATTCCTATTTTTTCAAATAAAATAAAAATAGATTGTTAAAACCAGTCGATGAAATGTATCCACCACCTAGAGCCATGTTATTAAAGGGAAGGGAAGGGAAGGGAAAGGAAAGGTAAACTATTTTTTATTTTATGCAAATAGTGCCTATACTTTACATGATGTGTCAATTTGGTCCCTATAGTTTCAATTTGCTCGATTTTGCTCATTAATTTAACAGATTGTGTCATTTTAGTTCAATAAATAATGGCTGTTAAATTAATTTAACGGAATGTCAAATAATGTATAAATTTGGTCCCAGTAGTTTCAATTTTCTCGATTTTGACAGGGACTAAAGTGACACATTATAGAAAATACAAGGACCAAATTGACACATTGTTTGACTTTCCATTAAATTAACTTTACAATCATTATTCATTGGACTAAAATGACACAATCGGTTAAATTAAGGGGAAAAATCGAGCAAATTGAAACTACAGGGACCAAATTGACACATCGTGTAAAGTACAGGCACTATTGGCATAATTTTCCCTTTTTTATTTTTTATTTTTTATTCTTTTTCAACTTTAAAGATATCAAACCAGAGCCCTCTTTCCTTATGATTTTATAGAACTTGTTATTCAATTAGCTAGACATGGTCCAAGTTCTTTTAGGTGTTGTTAACCAAAATGATTTATCATTAGACTTCTTTATAATATCTCCCATTTCTTTCTTATTTTGTTTTTGTTTATTGAAAAAAGTGGACCAGTGAAAAAATATTTTTATTTTCATAATGTAAGTTTTTTGTTTGCATGGTACAAGTTCTTCCTGTGTGAAAGAGTTGCACAAAAAAAAAAAAAAAATTCTATCGATAATGTAATTATTGTTCCACTGTTTCATTGATTTGTAGCTTTTTTCTTGTTTATTTTTTTTTTATGATTATATATTAAATAAAAAAATAAAAATCAGAGATTTGTTTGCTAGCTCGTGTAATAAAATATGTTTGTAAATATGATGTGCTTTAATCTAAGTTGGGTGGTGGCGAGGGATAGCTATAGACATATAGGGTTTACCCTACAACAATTGGGTTTATAGTAACTTTACCTAAATATTCCAACTTGATGGGAATTCCATTATACACTTTTCTATTTTTTCCTATTTCATATAATTTGATTAGGTATTAGTATACTTACATCAACTCTGATCTTATTTTTATAATTATAAAAATTACACCAACTTACACCAACTCATGAAATCAAGTCAGTTCATTTTCACTTACAAAACTTATCGTATATCAAAAATTATTTGTTGACCTTGAAACATTATACAATACTCTTAGAAGCCATACAATTACATAATTTCTTACATTTAGGGACAAGTCCCACGCAATCATGTGACATTCAGAAGCATTAGACAATACTAAAAAACCATCAAATAACTTCCCATCAATTAAGGAATACAATTGACCTTTATCATTGCCCCAAATCATAACATGACTTGAGCATAAAAACACGTTTAGCACTTGAGAGGCTAATAGTGGCTAAATAGTTTTTTTAATTTATAATTTGGTGCTAAATCCAAATGGATGTCTATCTTGTTGCCAGATAACCACATAAACCCATTACATTAATAATGGAAAATTTTGGCACATCAAGACATGGAACTACTAGCAGAAATGGCGATGCTTCAATTGATGTGGAGGTACTAGTGAAATCTATCAAGGAGAAGCTAGCTAAGTTATCTTGCCCATCCCCTGATTGTTGTATATATAAAGTTCCCAACAAATTTCAGAACATCAATGAAGAGGCTTATACTCCTTTCAGAGTCTCAATTGGGCCGCTTCACCATGGCAAAGAAGGCCTAGAAGACATGGAAGACCACAAGTGGAGGTACTTCAACTATTTCATGCAGCGGAGTCAAAAGAGTTTGGAGGAATTGGTCAAGTTCATGGAGGAAAATGAAGAAAGAATCCGCGGATATTATGCAGAAACAATCAGCCTCGACAGTGACAAATTTTTGGAAATTATTCTTGTGGATGCTGCATTTATAATTGAAGTCCTATTGAGGTACTGGTTTGATGATTTAATAACTCCAAATGATCGGATATTTAGGAAACCATGGATGATTAATGATATAAGCCAAGACTTGTTATTGCTTGAAAATCAACTTCCGTTTTTTGTTCTCCAAGATCTTTTCGAAATGATCAATATAAACTTGGTCTTTAACGAAAATGAGACCTTGTCCTACCCCTTTATTTGTCTCACCCTTCATTGGTTTCTTAATTCAAACAAAATACAAGAACGTCCAGTTCTACAGGATATTAACCCCTTAGAAATAAAACATTTTCTTGATTTGCTAAGAAGTTGTCTCGTACCAAGAAAAAGTTTGCGACATACTAAAACGAAATTTGAATTTATACCAAGTGCAACAGAGCTTCACGAGGCTGGAGTGAAGTTTAAGGTAAGTTCAAGCAAAAGTTTATTTGACATAAAATTTAGCGGCAATGTTTTGGAAATCCCACAGAAAAAAATAAATGATTCGACAGAACGTTTGCTACGAAACATTATTGCCTATGAGCAATGTCATTGTGAAGTTAAGTTTGTGACTGATTACACCGTGATTTTGGTTTACCTTATCAACACTTCCAACTTCCAAGGATGTCGAGTTACTTGTTAAAGCCAAAGTTATTGAGAACTGGCTAAGTGACAACAATGATGTGTCAAATCTCTTTAACAGACTTGGCAAAGAAGTTATCTTGGACACTAATGCATATTATTTTACTAAACTTCATAAAGAGCTAAATGACTACTATAAAATTCGTAGCCACAAGTGGAAGGCAACCTTGAGGCATAACTACTGCAATACTCCCTGGCAGGTCTTATCTATTATTGTGGCTGCTATTCTCCTTGGACTCACCTTCATACAATCATTATGTTCTCTAGTATCTTGTAATAAGTGATAGATGGATAGTTATGATTGTAATGTACTTACAATGTTGTTTACCTTTCATTGTTGCATGTGGCTTTGGTTATCTAATTTTTCTATTTTAAGGATTTTGTTCTTTGAGACTCAGCTTTTTGCTGGTTTGAATTGGGTTCCAGGTGCTCTGTTTGGAGTGTTGCGTTGGTCTCTTTCCATTTTGGTTTCTTTTTACCAACTTTTGTTCTTTAGGTTCTTTAGGTGCTTATTGATGTTCTTGTGATGTACCACTGTTCTATTGATATGTTTTTCGTCAACAAAATTTATTTTTGTTGAACAAAAAAAACAAAACACAAAAATTTTGCAATTTGTTTTTCTTTTTTACTTATCTCCATCAACTAAAACCATTTTAACAAGTTTATCACTGCCAAGCTTAATGCTTTCTTCAAAAAAATTATGAACTCTTTCTTCCCAATCTTTTATCAATTTAACAGCATTCTGTAACTCTTTTTTTTTTGAACGGCAAAAAGAAGGCTTTATTGATGAAAACATACGGAGTATGAAAATTACATCAATAAAGAAGAGCTAGGAGCTAGATCAAAGCTCCGACCTCCTAGTTGGTGAGAAACCAACAGAGCAAAAGAAAAGAAAACCAGTCTAGAAGAAAGCAAAATAAAACCAGTCCAACAAAGCAGTCCTCAAGTGGCAACCATCGCAAGCACTCAATCCTACAAAACTCTGAAGCGGCAAGAAAATAGCAGGCGAGAAAGATTACCCAGAAAAATGCAGAACTCAGACCAACCCCAACCAGATTTTAAGTCATCAGAAAAGCAGCAATCAGACCAATCTAAGACTAACAGATCAAATCAAATGAAAACACCAAGCGCAAAGGAATGAACATCCTGAAAGAACAGAGCAACTAAAACTCTGCTGCCTATTACTGCAAACAAACCATCAACATGTCCAAAACAATAATTAGCAGTAGACCAGAGTGTAATCTGCTGCCTAGAGCTACAAACAAACCAGCAGCCAGATTAGAACATCAAATAGTAGTAGATCAGAGAGCATAAGATCTGTGCAAAAAACACTGCTGCCATGCCATGAACATTATCAACCAAAATACACCTCATGAATGAAGGCAATGCCTCACACCAGAAATATTGAAGAGAAGGTCATTAATGGAGAAGTGGAATTCTTTGGAAGAGGACTTTAACCAGATAGCAAGCTTTGTGATTATGAGTTCCTGCAACACCTGAATGTTTAGATGGGAAGCTTGAAAGAGGCACTCATTTCTGATCTTCTAGATGGATCAAAGAGTGACCAATGGTATGGCACGCCACATTCTCCTCTCTTTTTTCCTGCAAATGTAACCTGCCCACCACTGCAGCAGCTCCTTAACAGAACTAGAAACCACTCAAAGAGTTCTCCACCATTATAACAACCCAGACCAAATCCTCCAAACCATAGGGCAGTGAATCAAAACAAGATGAATTATTTCCTGTTGTGTTTTACAGAAGAGACAAGAGATAGAAGCCAACCTATCCAATACACCAATCCGTTGCAAGAATATAGATGTTTTAACCTTGTGTTTCCATGCGAGCCAACCAAAACATTGCACTTTGGGTGGCAGATAGTTGAGCCAAACCAAACTACTTGAACTAACAGTGTTACCAAAGGCAAGGTTAGAATGGTTATAAAGAGTGGATACAAGGGACTAACCAGGTTTCAAAGCTAACCAAGCTGCACTGTCTTTTACACCTAGGTTCAGAGAAGGAGATGCTGCTAAGATGACAAGAAGTCTGTGAAACTCTTCATTTTCCCATTCAAAAAGGGACCTCCTAAAGGTAAGCAACCAATTTTCAGCTGAGTTTGTCACAAAGTCCTTAAGCAGCCCCTCCTTATTATTGGACAATTGAAAAAGTCTGGGAAACCCATCTTTGAGGCAAAGAGCCCTACACCAGTGATCATACCAAAACTTGATTCTACAGACATTCCCAACTTTTAATTGTAAGCTACTAACATAAAACATTAAGAGAGACTCTTCCCAATCAGCTACTGCCACAATGCCATCCTAAATTTTTGGGAAATTGTTGCTTGAGCTGAGGTTTGGAAGCCATGCCGCTCCTTGAAATTTGTATTTACTACGCATGACCCTCTTCCATAAGGAATCATGATCAGAAGCAAACCTCCACCACCACTTGAGTAATAAGCACACATTTACATCCCTTATTCTTTTGATGCCCAATCCTCCTTGTTTTATGCTCTTTGTTACCTCTAACCATTTCACAAGATGTGTTATCCTGTCACGCCCCGAAATAATTCAACATGAAACCCCATACGAACAAACATCTTTATGCATTGACAATAGCTCTTCCATCTTCATTTATATAATGAATGAGTTTAATACAAAAGTTCCACATGCAGTATACATTCACTAAACAAAAGGATATATGAATCTATAGCATGTGAAGCACCTATCATCAGAGTATTAAAGTGCCCTTACGGGCTTACATCTTCCAAGACAGTAGCCCAGTTACACAAAAAGGGTCTTTTGAACCCATACATGTTAGCCCTTGGCTTCACAAAAAGAAATCACAACAAAGAAAAGCCATGTGCTCTTTACAATTATCCACGCCCTCAACTTGGCGGGATCATCACGTCTTTACCTGCACCAAAACCCATAGGGGTGAGCATAAAGCCCAGTAGAGAAATACCAAACAAAGTATATACGTTTATGTTAGATGGCCAAGATTGAATGCAAGTGCAAATGAGATGCAATACTTTTTCAAAATATTATTCACGTCTTTCTTTGAGAAACACCATACATTTCATCTACAGTTACAATCTCATAAATTTCCAAATTTAAGCTTTTTAATCACAAGGGGCGGTAAATACGACACTGGTAATCCCTAGGCTGGTGTCTGCAAGTAGACTCTTCAAGTACTACCAAACTGTCATTTTTACCAGTATTAACCGGAAGGCTCGACACCTATCCGCGTGGTTTTCTAGTCTTTCACCATGGACACTCAGGCTAACTTATCAAATTCATTTACACCCCCTAACCGGACTTACCACCGTATTTACGCCATACACAGTCCATAGTCCTCGTTACAACATAATATTTTCCAAAGAAAACGTTTTTCAACTCATATCAAGATGTGCATCGAAGATAATAAACTAAATGAGAACATGATGCAATGTACAATAGCTCATAACATTCCTCTATTTCAAATATCTCTACAACAACATCAATTTACTACATTAACCATTTCTTCTTCTCAATGGTATTCCATAATTTACTATGTCATCAAATCATAGCACTAACAACATCTTTCATGCTCAATTCACAACAATTGGCCCTCTTCAAGATTACAAGTGATGCCTTTCAATTATCAATTCCAATGTTTACAATTTTCTCTAGCCAAGATACACAACCATTTGTTATTTTACAACAATACACTTCAAATATTCCAACAATAATGTTAGGATAATAGCTCTTTTCTCATACATTAGGTAAATTACCACTATGCTACACAATGTGATGAAAGTTTCACTCTCTAATCTTTGAAACCACAAGATAACTCTAAACTTGATTTCACCTTTCAAAATTCCCAAAAATACTTTCTAGGGTTTTTAAGTCAAAAGCCAAACAACCATTTTCCTCTCTTTTGAGAGGGTTTTTCTCTCAAAATATCACACCTACTATTTTGTGAGTTAAAAGCTTCAAGATGATAGTTTTAAGAAGAGAGAGATCAAAAACCCATTTTGAAACCCTAGTATTTATGAGGCAAATCTAAGCATTTAATACCATTAATGGAACCTTTTAAAACCAACCAAATCTAGCATAAAAGTATATATAACTCATGGAGATTTCCCTACCTCAAGTCCTTGATGGAGAAGATGATGAAACCCTAGCTTTAATAGAGGATCCTTCACTCTTCTACCACACCACAATGAACTCCAACTTAGATCTTCAAAATGTTGGGAGAGAGGTGAAGATCTAACCTAAGGATTTGCAAGGATTCAAAGGGTTTTGGGTTTTTGAGGAGGTTTTCTAGAGAGGAGGAGGAGAAAATAGGGTTTAGAGTGAGAAGAGAGTGTCTAAAATGTGTTGCAAGTTCACTACAAGAAATCTAGGCTATTGTGACAAAATTTGGTGACGAAATTTTTTTTTGTCTTAAAATTTAACCCAAAGATGACGAAATATTAATTTTGTCGTTTGTTTTAATTTTTCTCAAAAGTATAGGAGACGAAAAAAAAATTTCGTCTGCAAAAATGAGGCGCCAGTTTCATTTGCATTTGGCGCGAATTATATTAGCTCATTGGAGACGAACATTTTTGTCACAAAATATTTTTTTTTTTGTGACGAACGTAATTCGTCGCCAATAAATTCCATACCTATTAAACGATATCGTTGCATATTTCCATTTATTAGGTGACAAATATATTTTTGTCTGGAAAGGATAAGTAATGGAAGACGAAAATATTTCGTCACCTATAAACACTCCATCATGCAGATAATGTCATTTCATCTTCCTATTAAATAGGCGACAAATATATTTTTGTCTCAGAAGAATAAGTTGTGGAAGACGAAAATATTTCGTCAGTAATAAATTCTAATTGATTGCGTGACGAATATATTTTTTTGTCTCATAAGGTTAAGTTGTGGAAGACAAAAATATTTCATCACCAATAATAAATTCTTTGTTCTGGTATTTAAGGATACAAAAATATTTTATCACTAATCATTTGTGAGAAAAAATACAGAGAAACAAATAATAAAAAAATTCAAAATTTCAAAATTAATAGAAAACATTACCTTATTTAGTATAGAGTTTTCAATAATTAATTTTTAAAAATTGGAAATAAAATTTATTTTCGTTTTAGAACGTATCCCAAACATGACCAAATATTACTTTTGTCGTTTCTTTTAATTCTTCTCAAAACTATAGGAGACGAAAAAATAAATTCGTCCGGAAAAAAGAGGCGCCAATTATTTTAGCTCAATGGAGACGAACATTTTTGTCACAAAAATTTAAAGATTTTTGCGACAAAAGGAATTCGCACCAATAAATTCCAAACTTATAAGACGATGTCGTTCATTTTTATTCATTTTGGTGAACAAATATATTTTTTGTCTGGGAATGATAAGTTATGGGAGACGAAAATTTCGTCACCAATAAACTCTTCATGCTCATTTTATCTTTCTGTTCATTAGGCGACAAATATATTTTTGTCTTGGAAGGATATGTTTTGGGAGATGAAAACATTTCGTCACTAATAAATTCTCCATGTGTCGTGTTGCATTTTGATTGATTGCGCGACGAATATATTTTCGTCTCATAAGGTTAAGTTGAAGGAGACGAAAATATTTCATCACCAATAAATTCTCCATCCCCACACAACGTTGTTTTTGTATTTTTGTTGATTAGGCAACGAACATATGAGTTTGAGACGAAAATATTTTATCACTAATTATTTCTCTTTATTAAAATGTCGTCAGAAACTAAGAGGCACTCTCACCTTATCACTTACTTTCACACACACACAAATACTAAAATCGTGACCCGAAAAGACACCCTCTACAAACCCTCATTTTTCTCTCGCACTTGAGTCTCCCCTCTCACAAGTATTGAAGCTGTGACTTGAGAAAACAATCTGTATAAACCATCTCTTCTATTTTGCACTGAAGCTCCTCTATTCTCTCTCACATTTAAGCCGTTTGTGCATGCAAACATTATTATCCAAGAAGACATTTTGTGCAAAGCTACTATTCTTTCTCACAGTAAACCCCTCTCCACAAAAAGAAAAAATAATAATAATAATTAAACAAGGAAACAAAATATAAGAAATCTAGGCTATTATGACAAAATTTGGTGACGAAATTTTTTTTTTTGTATTAAAATTTAACCCAAAGATGACAAAATATTAATTTTGTCGTTTGTTTTAATTTTTCTCAACGTATAGGAGACGAAAAAAAATTTCGTCTCAAAAATTCAAGCGCCAATTTCATTTGCATTGGCGCGAATTATTTTAGCTCATTGAAGACGAACATTTTTTGTCACAAAATATATATATTTTTGCGGCAAACGTAATTCGTCACCAATAAATTCCCTACCTATTAAACGATGTCGTTGCATATTTCCATTTATTAGGCGACAAATATGTTTTTGTCTAGGAATGATAAGTTATGGAAGACGAAAATATTTCGTCACCAATAAACACTCCATCATGCAAACGATGCCGTTTCATCTTTATATTAAATGGGCGACAAATATATTTTTGTCTCGGAAGAATAAGTTGTGGGAGACGAAAATATTTCGTCACTAATAAATTTTTATTGATTGCGCGACGAATATATTTTTATCTCATAAGGTTATGTTGTGAAAGACAAAAATATTTCATCACTAATAATAAATTCTCTGTTCTTGTATTTAAGGAGAAAAAATATTTTGTCACTAATTATTTCTCTTTATTAATATGCTATGGTTTTGTGTTTCGGAGCACTGAAACCGTGACCCCAAGAGACACACTCTGACCCTTATCACTCATTTCATGTGCACGGACACTCAAGTCGTGACCCAAGAAGACACTTCCTGCAAACCCTCATTTCTCTCTCGTACTTGAGCCTACTCCTCTCTCACAAGTATTGAAGTCGTGAAGCAAGAAGACCCAAGAAGACACTTCCTGCAATCTATATTTTTTTAGTGAACATTTTTTAATATTATATTATATATATAATATATATTTACTTTTTAAATCCCTTTAATTTAGATGAGAGCAAATTGCAGCAGTTGTCCCGGTACTTTGGTCCTTGTGTCATGTAAATGGTATGTGCCATATCTATATCTATCTATCTATCTATATCTATATCTATATCTATCTATACTATATATTAAGCAATAGGGGATTTTTAACTCATAGGCCTTGTGAGAGCTCCAATATCCTAATCCTCATTTTCTAATTTTTTGATTTTTTTCCTTTAAAAAAAAACTCAGCATTTATTAAATTCTCTAAAATCTTTTTGACTTCATTTTCAATGCTTGATTGGAAGAAAACCTATAGGCTAATGTGAACTCTACTATTGAATGTTTTAATTAAAGCCTATGCACACCAAATTTATTAATTGAGTCCCCCATCGTCAAATGAAAAATTCTGACATATTATAAGAGTATTATGATGTCTACGTATACTCTAAGACTATTTAACTATATTTGTAAGAATATATTTTATTTTTTTTATTGATTGGCAAGACTGAAAGAGAATTGTGGGCCTCTTTTCATCTATTCCTATCACTACCCCCTTTTTTTTATAACCCCAAGCAAAAAAAGACATGATATCATCAGCCCTGTTTCAAAAAATTATATATATATTATAATAATATAGTGAACACATCAATTGGTGTTGACACAAAATTAAAGTTGAGATCTTACACAAAAATTGTTCAAATAAAAATATATTTTATAATTATTTATACTATTTTAACAATTAGTGGATGAGTACTTCCTTGACAGCTATTATGCCTAGATTCAAATTTTATTGTTGTGAATGCAATTGTTCTTTCTCTATTTTTTTCGTTGATTTTTATTTTTATTTTCAAAAGTAACTATTTCTATTAGTAGTTACCAAAAATAGGGAGGACATCCCCGATTACAGAGACTCTAAAAAAAAAACAAAAATAAAAATAAACAAAAAAAGGATAAACAAAAAAAAAAAAAGCAAGCCCAGAAAAATTCTTATCCCTCCTCTCTCCCTCTTTCTCAGTCCTATCTCTCATCATCCCCCTAATTAACTTCTCCCATACACTAATTAATTTATAAAATTTGAATTAACTAATTAACTAATTACACTAATCAATTAATTTATAAGTACACTAATTAATTACTTTATACAATTCTAATTAACTAATTATTTAATTACCACTAATTAAATTAACTAATTAACTAAACTAATTAATTAATTATAAAATTCTAATTAACTAAATGAATTAACTAAACTAATTAATAACCAACAATTAGCCCAGAAATAGCAGAATGATCAATTGGAGCACCATTCTCACGTGATTCAACTGGATGTTTTTGACAGAGCAATCCACTTGGTTCTCATTCCAAAAGCTACTATACACCACTCAACAAAATAATGATCCAGTCAAATATTAGCACAAAAATGATCTTATCAAAACCCAACAACCCTAATACAAGAATTAGAGTAACAAACAAACAGAGGATTCTAACTGGTCTCTCAAAGTATTATGCTAGTTATGCCATAGTTGTGTAAAACAAAAAGGGCAAAGCAAAACTAATTTTATTGAAGTCAGGGGATGACATCCCTGATTACAGAGGCAACAACAGCAGCAACAACAACAAAAACAACAACAACAACAAAAAAAAGAAGAAGGATCTTGTTTTGGATAACAGCCACATGCTGACTTCACTTACTCGACTCTCCCGCCGAGCCCTTCCTTTTTTTGTCGCTTCGGGAGACCTTTGAAGGCTCTGCCTCAGTACGTGCAGGACCGCCGGGGGATTTGACTCCCTGCTGGTTGACCTTTGAAGGCTCTGCCTCAGTATGTGCAGGACCGCCGAGGGATATGACTCCCTGCTGGTTGTCAAAGGTGAAGTACGAAGGTGCTCCGAGTCGGGTCATGACGGTGATCTTTCGCTTCAACTCTTTGTTCTCTGCCTTTAGGGCGCAAATCTCTGCTCGCGCATCTTTGTACATGCTCTGGAGCAGAGAAAGTTGGGAGTTTAGCTTTTGTACTTCAATGGTTCTATTCTGTAACCGGTGAGATAATTTGGTAACCGCAGTCACGGTTTCCATGCAAGAGCTTAGTGTGAAGTGGTTGGCCTCAATATCAGATTGAGCAGCCATGATTTGCTCCACTGATATCATAGGAAAGCTAGGAAGAATGGGAACAGGGGCACTCGGTCCAGGAAGGTTAGGAAGAATGGGAACAGGGGCACTCGGTCCAGGAAGGTTAGGAAGGGTAGGAGTAGGGACACTTGGTCCAGAGAAACTCGGATCATTGAGGTCCGGAAAGAGAGTGAGGGGGCGAGATGAGGCCATGTGTGGTGAGAGATGTAAAGAGCAAGAAAGGAGAGTCAGAAAAATAATAGAGGACAGACTGAGTTTTGAGACAAATTTTTTTTTTTTTTTCTTTCCTCCGTTCAGTCTCTCATTTCTCTCGATGAGGAAGAGGAAACAGAAGAGAGTGATGAAGAGGGAGATGGAAGAGAGTGATGAGGAAGAAAGGGAAATGAGGGGATAAGTAGAAAAGGAAAAAAATTCCGATTCAGAATAACACAGAAGAGAAGAAGACAAGATGGAGAGAGAGTCGAGGCGAGCGGTAATCGATGAAGTTTGCTTTTGTCGGCCAATCGACGCAAAAGCAAACCGCGTGTCAGACGAGAGAGAAAGACAAAGATGGAGAGAACCGAGGCGAGCGTCGTTCGAGGCGAGAGTACCGAGGCGAGAGTAGTTTTATCTTTTAAAGATAAAAAAAAAAGGCTCTGGCTTTGGTCTAGTCCTTAATTGGACTGGACGGTGCTGTTGGGCCCGTGGGGGCCCACCACGGGTCCCGTTTTGAAAATCTGAACCGTTCAATGTGTAGAACTCGTCGAGTACTATATGCCTATGAAAAATCACGTTGAACGGTTCAAATTTTCAACAGCACCGTCCAGTCCGATTAAGGACTAGACCAAAGCTAGAGCCTTTTTTTTTTTATCTTTAAAAGATAAAACTACTCTCGCCGGATGATAGTGCAACTCAAAATCATAGTCTTCTAGAAATTCCATCCATCTCTGTTGGTGTAGATTCAAATCTTTTTGGAAAAACAAATACTTCAAACTCTTATGGTTGGAGAAAACCTCAAACTTCTCACCATACAAATAATGCCTCCAAATCTTCAAGGCAAACACTACCGCGGCTAACTCTAAGTCGTGGGTAAGGTAATTCTTCTCATGGGTTTTTAGTTGCCGTGAGCCATAGGCGACAACTTTCCCCTCCTGCATCAAAACACAACCAAGTCCATCCCGAGATGCATCACAATAGACAGTATACCCCAAACCTCTCTCTGGAATGATTAACACTGATGCCGTGGTCAATCTAGTTTTAAGCTCCTGGAACGACTTCTCACAAGCCTCATTCCACACAAACTTAACCCCCTTTCTAGTTAACCTAGTCAAAGGTGCAGCTAGTCCAGAGAAATCTCTTACAAATCGACGATAGTACGCCGTCAATCCCAAGAAACTCTGAATTTCAAAGACATTCTTAGGTTGCTCCCAATCTTGTACCGAATCTATCTTCGAAGAAACTACTGTTACTCCCTCTCTTGACACAACATGGCCCAAGAACTTCACTTCGGTGAGCCAAAACTCGCACTTCTCAAATGTTGCATAAACTGATGTCTTCTAAGCAAATCAAGTACTACCCTCAAGTGAGCCTCGTGTTCTTCCTCGGAAGTTGAATAAATTAGAATGTCGTCCACGAAGACGACTACAAAGTGATCCAAGTACTTCCCAAAAATTTGGTTCATCAAGTCCATGAAAGAAGCCGGTGTATTGGTCAATCCAAAGGGCATTACTAGGAACTCATAATGGCCATAACGCATACGAAAGGCCGTTTTCTGGATATCCTCCTCCCGGACTCTCAACTGATGGTACCTCGACCTCAAATCTATCTTCGAGAAGCAACAAGACCCTCTAAGTTGATCAAACAAGTCATCTATCCTAGGTAGAGGGTATTTGTTCTTGACAGTAACTCGATTCAATTTACGGTAGTCGATACACAACCGCAATGACCCATCATTCTTCTTCGCAAAGAGGGCCGGCGCTCCCCAAGGTGACGTACTAGGGCGAATGAAGCCCTTGTCTAAAAGCTCTTGGAGTTGAATCTTCAACTCATGCAACTCCACAGGTGCAAATCTATACGGCGCCATGGAAATTGGTGCCATTCCAGGCACTAAGTCGATGGTGAACTCAATCTCCCGGTAGGGTGGCAAACTAGTAAGGTCCAACACTTCCGAGTATTCACACACTACCCTCGGCAGCTCAACTCGAGTCCCACCACTCTCATTATTCAGAAGAGTAGCAAGAGGACCACAAAGCTCATTGCTACTACGAGGATCACATACCGGTGATAGGACTCGATCAACCCTGTCCCCCAAAAAGTAAAAACACTCCCCACTCGAGGTGGACACTGTGACCCTCCGACGGAAACAATCAATCATAGCCCGATACGAAACCAACCAATCCATGCCTAGAATAACATCAAAGCTGGACATGTCTAATAACCCAAAAGTAAACGGGAGCCTACGTCCGGCAACCTCTATCTCACAATCATGACAGCCCTGATCTAAGTCAACTGTACCCCCGACTAGAGACTCAACTCTGAGTGGAGAAGCTAACAGTACCATCTCTAACCCTAATGCAGATGCGAATGTAGCAGATATGAATGAGTGAGATGCACCCGTATCTATTAACACACTGGCCAAAGAATTACACACAATGAAAGTACCTCTCACTACTGAAGATCCTGGCAACTGCTCTGGCGTGGTAACTGCATACACGCGCCCCTGAGGCCTCTGCTCAACCTGCTTATCCCTCGGAGCATAGGCCTGCTGTACTGACTGAGCCTAGGTGGCTCCCTGGTGAACTTGTGAAGCCTGAGCTGAGTGAGCTTGCTGGTGGCTCTGTATCTGCCTAGACCCTGAAGTGCCAGACGCGCCTCCCAACTGAGGGCAAGCTCTCTTCATATGCCCTGACTGTCCACACTGAAAGCAAGTAGGCCCCTGACCCCTACTCTGAGACCAACTCTGAGATCGGTTAGGCGGTGGTGATGGCAACATCTGTTGTCCTCCTCCCTTCTGTGGACGAGCAAAGGCCTTGTGACCCGGCTGGCCACACTTGAAGCAAGAAAACCCACTTGGTGCACTTTTTCCTTAGCCTGTACTAGGCAAGGGGTAGGTAGATCTCGACTGTTGGGGCTGAGACTGGAACGAAAAGGTGCTCTTACTCTTCTTGTTGTCCCCCTATGACCCTTGGCCCCTAGACCTCTGTCACGACCCAAACCCGCCGCTATGGGTTTAGTACCGTAACCGGCCAGTAATCCGTGATTACCGAAGGCCTGCTTAATAGTAAAGACAATAATACAGAGTACAGGGGCTAGCAGAAGCCGAAACAGTAATAAAAGATGTCCAATGAGCTGTGACAGTCTGTATGCAAAAAGACTTTTCTATAACATATTCACATTCATAAGCGAAACATATATATACACCGTATACAACATTCAGGTTAGGGACCAAATCCCTAATTAGCACAGTACAGTACAAGTCTTTAAACAGTATTACAGAACAGAAGCAAAAGGGCGAATTGAGACACCCCAAAAGCCCTGGCTTGGACTGACATGGAACCTCGAAGTGAGGGGCGATGGTTGGCTTGAGAAAAAGGGAGCTAACCCAACGCTCTTAACTCCGATTTGGTGCCTGGACACCTACATATAAATATAAACAGTGAGCTAAAGCCCAGTGAATAACAATTGTGTAAAGAGGTTAAGAATGAATGTCCTTTCAGTCATTAAACAGTCATATTAGTCGTTTAGAAACCATAGCAGTCATACGTGGTATATCCAATAGCAAAACAATACAGTAGGTCTTAACAGACCGAACAGTCAGTTGATGGCCATCATAACGATAAACAGTAGTGGTTTCAACATGGGAACCGACAGAGATCTTTGTGACAGTAGCAGTAACAGTACAGTAACAGTAAATTGCTATGGATACCACGAATACAGTTTACAAATAGGACAAACATTCATTCATTAAACAATAACGTTTTAGTAAACAGAACAGTTGATCATTCAGAAAATATTCATAATTGAACATATCTTTACAATATTGTTACTCACAGAGCACTACGCTATAAGCAGCTAATGAGCATCCTCGGATGCCAACCCTACACAGTTACAGAACGAACACACACTAAGTTACACACTTGGGAATCAATGACTTAGTCCCTATCTTGACTCGGTGTGGTTCTACATCAATATCCTCATTAAGATGCCTTAAACTAGGCCTAGGAATGCCTAGGATGAAATGAGGATGCAAAGATGTACTTTAAAACACTTTTCAAAATTTTCAGAAAACAGGGGTCTCGCTCGAGCGTGGCTTTCTACGCTCGAGCGGACATGCAGACAAAGGATCTCCGCTCGAGCGTGACTTACTTCGCTCGAGCGGATTGAAAACTCAAGCAAAAGTACTGGATGCATGCAATTCACGCTCGATGGGCGCTCGACCTCCACTCGAGCGTGAGACACAAGTCCTCGCTCGAGCGTGCATTCCCTCGCTCGAGCGGACTGTAAACACATGAAAAGTATTGGATACACGCATTTCACGCTCGGGCGTTACTTTCCCCGCTCGAGTGGGATGCATGTATTCAGAGTGTACGCTCGAGCGTGAAGTCTTACGCTCGAGCGTGGGTCCAAATTCTAGAATTTCCAGATTGAACCTCCAAGCTCAAATTCAACATTTAAAGCATCAAATTCCATTCTTTTGGGTCAATTTTCTGGAAAACACTTTAAAACTCATAATATGACATGTTTCAAAGCTCAATTTGCAAAATCAAAGCCCAAAGGTAGTTCAATTAAACACAAACTTCAACTCAAAATTCAAGAACATGAAGAACAATACAAAACTCATACATGCATGACTTCTCATGAACTCCTGTGCTCTAAGACATGATAAAATGCAAGTTTGAGCTCAAGAATATGACTAATTCATGGATCAAAACCAAAATAGAAACATGCATGTGGGAATTTCATGAAAATGACTTCAAAATGCTATGGCATAGACATGCATGCATGAATTCACTCTCAAATTCAACTCTTTAAACCAATTCTTGAATCTAAACACTAATTTACCATGGACCATGCAAGATACAACTAGAATTCACAATCAAGAAGATGATTTCCTACCTTAGGTCTTGAATATCAAGGTATGGAAGCTCAATTGCATTTATCCTCCAAATCTTCTAGGTCTCCAATCCAAATTCTTGATAAACTAAATTTCCTCTTACTCTCCCTCTCTTGCTCACGGTTTTGGCCTCAAGAAGATGAACAAATTGACACATAATCAAGTCTCAAGATGGTTTATGAAAGTGGCCCACTAATGGCATTTTGGTAATTTACTTGAACTAATGTGATTTACATTATTTAATCCAATTTAATTATCCCAAATCAAATTTAAATTAAATCTACCATAAAATCACATAAATTCTAATTAACACATAACACTAATCAATTTCAGATTCGGCCACCGATAAGGCCTTCAATTTGCAGTTCAAAACTTAAAACATGAACAGATCAATCAATTGATAAATAGATAGAAATGCAATCAAACAACATACTCATGCAATCAGTTTAGGATTTCATCCTAATCAGTTACTTATTATGTTCAGTCACAGGTTAGCAGTAATCAGTGGCGAGGGTTGTCACAACCTCGAATTCCGAAGTCTCTCTGCATCGGCCTCCATAGTAATCTCCACATATGCAGCCGCTTCCACAAGGCGGTCATACTCTCGGATCATATTCCCGGCAACCTTGAATAGAATCTTCATCCTCAACCTCTGCTTGAACTCAAAGCAACGACGCTCCTCTGTTGTTACCAATTCTGCCGCAAACCGGGATAAATTAGAAAAGGCCGCTTCAAATTCGGCCACAGACATGTTTAGTTGTTTAAGGTCCTTGAACTCCTGCCTCAACCTCTCCCTAGCCGTGGGAGGAAGGTACTTGTCTTGGAAAGCCACTACAAAAGCCTCCCATATCGGTGTTATCCGGCCTTTGGCATACTTCCACCATTGGCCTGCGTCACCCTTCAGGTAATAACTGGCAACGGTCACCCTCAACTCACTATCCTTTATATGGAGCATCTCAAAAGTCTTTATTGTTTTCTCTAACCATTCGTCTGCTTTCTTTGGATCGGGGCCGCCATGGAATTCATCCGGCTTGGCTCTTAAAAACTCCCTCATGAGGAAGCTAGCTCTAGTCTCTGCAACATTCTTCCTTGCTTGAGTCTCCGCCCTCAAAATGTTCATAGACTCCCTCAATGCCCCAGCCATCTCCCGGGCTAGAGCCCCCATTGTGGCTTGGCCGGCTTGCCCCGGCACCTCTGCTTGCCCCACTTGTTCGGCCATGTTAGCTTGGCCTACACCTTCTTCGTGCACCGGTGCCTCATGGACCGGTACTCTATGTACACCCTGGCGTCCCCTACCATGCCTTCCATCCCTACCACCATGTGTTCGGATCTTTTTAGACATCCTAATTGAGAAACAAAATAAACAAACTTAGCACATAATTTCAAATGTGCTCGCAACTTCCCTCACACGTTAAACTAAAGCAATTACACATATCCTACCACATAAACAATTTAATTCACTCCACATAGGCACATAGTCACATAAACACATACGAATTATCCTTTAGTGATGAGATCCGTCCCATGAGAAACCAAGAGTTCTTACTAGAATGAGTATTGATCAAGTACCCTTCTATTAAGACCTCAATTAATCTAACAGGCGCAAATAACATCCCAAAAGTCTAATCCCATACCCACATAGTCACATAAACATGCTGTCACATAATCACAAAAACAAACCATTTCCTATTCATGCGAAATGAACCCATTGTGGTATAACAACCACTCCCTGCGAGCCCCAAGTATTCAAACCCGGTAGCTCTGATACCAAGTTGTCACGCCCCGAAATAATTCAACATGAAACCCCATGCGAACAAACATCTCTATGCATTGACAATAACTCTTCCATCTTCATTTATATAATGAATGAGTTTAATACAAAAGTTCCACATGTAGTATACATTCACTAAACAAAAGGATATATGAATCTATAGTATGTGAAGCACCTATCATTAGAATATTAAAGTGCCTTTACGGGCTTACATCTTCCAAGACAGTAGCCCGGTTACACAAAAGGGGTCTTTCGAACCCATACATGTTAGCCCTTGGCTTCACAAAAAGAAATCACAACAAAGAAGAGCCATGTGCTCTCTACAATTATCCACGCCCTCAACTTGGCGGGATCACGACGTCTTTACCTGCACCAAAACCCATAGGAGTGAGCATAAAGCCCAGTAGAGAAATACCAAACAAAGTATATACGTTTATGTTAGATGGCCAAGATTGAATGCAAGTGCAAATGAGATGCAATACTTTTTCAAAATATTATTCACGTCTTTCTTTGAGAAACACCATGCATTTCATCTACAGTTACAATCTCATAAATTTCCAAATTTAAGTTTTTTAATCACAAGGGGCGGTAAATACGACACTGGTAATCCCTAGGCTGGTGTTTGCAAGTAGACTCTACGAGTACTACCAAACTGTCATTTTTATCGGTATTAACCGGAAGGCTCGACACCTATCCGCGTGGTTTTCTAGTCTTTCACCATGGACACTCAGGCTAACTTATCAAATTCATCTACACCCCTAACCAGACTTACCACCATATTTACCCCATGCACAGTCCATAGTTCTCGTTACAACATAATATTTTCCAAAGAAAACGTTTTTCAACTCATATCAAGATGTGCATTGAAGATAATAAACTAAATGAGAACATGATGCAATGTACAATAGCTCATAACATTCCTCTATTTCAAATATCTCTACAACAACATCAATTTACTACATTAACCATTTCTTCTTCTCAATGGTATTCCACAATTTACTATGTCATCAAATCATAGCACTAACAACATCTTTCATGCTCAATTCACAACAATTGGTCCTCTTCAAGATTACAAGTGATGCCTTTCAATTATCAATTCCAATGTTTACAATTTTCTCTAGCCAAGATGCACAACCATTTGTTATTTTACAACAATACACTTCAAATATTCCAACAATAATGTTAGGATAATAGCTCTTTTCTCATACATTAGGTAAATTACCACTATGCTACACAATGTGATGAAAGTTTCACTCTCTAATCTTTGAAACCACAAGATAACTCTAAACATGATTTCACCTTCAAAATTCCCAAAAATACTTTCTAGGGTTTTTAAGTCAAAAGCCAAACAACCATTTTCCCCTCTTTTGAGAGGGTTTTTCTCTCAAAATATCACACCTACTATTTTGTGAGTTAAAAGCTTCAAGATGATAGTTTTAAGAAGAGAGAGATCAAAAACCCATTTTGAAACCCTAGTATTTATGAGGCAAATCTAAGCATTTAATACCATTAATGGAACCTTTTAAAACCAACCAAATCTAGCATAAAAGTATATATAACTCATGGAGATTTCCCTACCTCAAGTCCTTGATGGAGAAGATGATGAAACCCTAGCTTTAATAGAGGATCCTTCACTCTTCTACCACACCACAATGAACTCTAACTTAGATCTTCAAAATGTTGGGAGAGAGGTAAAGATTTAACCCAAGGATTTGCAAGGATTCAAAGGGTTTTGGGTGTTTGAGGAGGTTTTCTAGGGAGAATAAGGAGAAAATAGGGTTTAGAGTGAGAAGAGAGTATCTAAAATATGTTGCAAGTTCAGCCAAAAGAGCAAAAAAACACAGAGTTTCGGATGCCCGTCTGCCGCACGTGCGGCACCTAGCCCCGCACGTGCGGAGCGCCCTTCCCGCACGTGCGGGGGTCCTCCTGCACCACATCCCGTTCATGCGTTTTAAGTAGAATGCACTCCACAAAGCTTCCCCTCTTCTTGCACGTGCGACTTGGCCTTCCGCACGTGTGGCCCTGGCCCAGTAGCCTAGAAAATTCTGCTTCGCTCCCCAGACACTCCGGACCTGACCTTACGCTCCCCGAAAATGAAGAAACTTCAACACCGAATAGAACAAGAATAAGGACTTAGTTCGGGAACAACCTCCGAACGTCTCGAACTCAACGAAGGCGAGAAGGGAGCAAAATGAAGAAGAAAGTAGAAGAAAGGGAAGCAAGACCTAGTCATCACATATCGTTTTTAGATTTGGGCCTCCCCATAAAAATGAAGCTTGAATTTTGTCTATCTCCTTAGCTATTCCTTCAGGTAACTTGAATAGAGACAAGTAAAATATTGGCAGACATAACAGCACTGCTTTCACCAAGCTCAATCTCTCTGCAAAAGAGAGAAACTTCCGTTTCCATCCAGCAAGCCTCAGTTTGAATTTTTCAAAAACTGGTTTCCACATCCTCTTTCTTTTGAGATTAGCACCCAGAGGCAATCCAAGGTACTTGAGCGCTAAACATTGAGTCTTATAGTTCAACAAGTATGCAAACTCTTCAAGAGCAATGACAGAAATACCAACCCCACAAACCACACTCTTATGATAGTTGATTTTGAGGCCTGATGCTACTTCAAAACACCTGAGGATTCTTTTCAAACTAAGGACTTCTGATAGCTTAGCTTCACAGAACAAAAGAAAGTCATCTGCAAATTGGAGATAGGAGAGCTGAACTTGATTTTTCCCAATGATAACCCCTTTGAGAAGATTCAACTCCCTAGCTCTCTGAAGAAGAATGTTTAGTGCTTCTAACAACCAAGTTAAAGAGGAATGGGGATAGGGGATCACCTTGCTTGAGGCCTTTATGAGGATTAAACTCCTTTGGTGAAACATTAACAAGGATTGAAATTCTTGCAGTAGTGACACATTCTTTGATCCATGAAATCCATTTGGATCCAAACCCAAAGTTTGCTAACATTGAGAAAAGGAAGTCCCAATTTATAGAGTCAAAAGCCTTTTCAAAATCTACCTTAAACTGTAGCCCTGATTTCTCGGATATATGCCAGCGATCTACAACTTCATTTGCAACCAACACTCTATCCAAAATGTTCCTACCTCCCAGGAAAGCTGATTGTGAGTCACCAATAACCATGGGCATAACTTTTTTGAGTCTGGATGCAAGGACTTTAGAGAGTATTTTGTACACAGAACCAACAAGGCTTATAGGTCTAAACTCATTTAAAGTGACATCTTTCTCCTTCTTTGGAATCAGAGTGATAAAGGTACTGTTAAAACCTGTTGCTAATCTGCCACTAGTTTGGAAATCCTTCATAACGTTAAGCACCTCCTCCTTAAGCATCTTCCAATACTTTTGAATAAAAATCAGATTAAATCCATCCGGCCTAAGAGCTTTGTTCCCATTACAATCTATTACAGCTGCCCAGATTTCTTCTTCAGTGAACTCTAACTCAAGCATATGAAAGTATTCACTAAGCCTTACACTCTTGAAATCCCTGACAAGTATTGGTCAATTCTTCCAAGCTTCAGAGAAGTGATTTGAAAAGTGTGACCACACTGCATTTTTGACTTGATTTGGCTCCTCAAAAACAACATCCCCCACTGTGATGGAATTGAGAGAATTTCTATTTTGCCTACTAGTAGCATGACATGGAAAAATCTTGTATTCCTATCACCTTTCAATTTTCAATCTTGCCTAGACTTTTGAAGCCATTCCCATTCCAACTTCTTGTTCAACATCCACATTTCATTTCTTTTATCTCTTTGCTGCTTCAGTTCTTCCTCCACCAGAGGTCTATTTTCAGCTTTCAAATCATACTGATGAAGCTCATATTCAGTAGCTTGCAGTTTAGTTGAAACATCAGCATATACCTCTTTACTCCATTTTTTTTAAGCCAACTTGAGGGTATGTAACTTTCTCTGTAGGATGAAACCAGCAGACCTTGAGAAATGTGAATCCCTCCAAATTTGCTCCACAAAAGTTGCAAAATTCAAATGCAACATCTAAGCATTCAAGAACTTAAAGGGTTTAGGCCTCCAATCTCTAGCATCCTCCACGAGCACAATAGGGTAGTGATCAGATGTAATTCTAGGGAGACCCCACTGATTGAATTTAATTGAGGTATGATCAAGAAATGCCTTTAAATATTTCGTCTTTCGCTCTTCCATATCTTTGAAGTCTGTATTGCCATGGTGAAGGGGGCCTATAGAAATCGTCTGGGGTGTATAAGCCTTTTCATTTAATTCTCAAAGTTTTCTGGGAACACGACATATGCAGCACTCTTGAGATGCTCTTGGCGGCAAGAATAACATTTGTCGAATGGAATTTGCCAAAAGAATGTTGGGATCTTTGATATCAATTCGAGTACACTTTTCGCTTTCAACTCGACATGTATTTATGTCAATTGTTTCCATCTTTTGATTTTTTTTTCCTAGTTACAATTGGAAAAATAATGGATAATAATAAAGAAGAAAAAGAGTGTGCAAATCTGAAACCTTAATTTTTCTACTACAATAAAATGCTCACAATCAACCCAATTAAGGCTATTGCCTAACCTAAGATCCTAAATTGTAAGTGGCCTTAATCTCATCTACACTACTATATAAAGCAAAACGTTGTTAGTTCTTTAGAAAGTATCAATCTATTTCTCTTAAAATTTTGAATTTGTAAAATCAACAAATACGTGTGTCACTATATTCTTGGTTATTGGTTAGTTAATTTAAGGGGATCTTATGACTAAAAATAAAAATAAAAATTGATTAATCAAAAAAATCAGTTTATGTACGAAAGAATTCACTATAACAAATAAGACTTTTAGGGATCATATCTTTTTTGGAGAAAGTATCATTTTGCCCCCCCAAACCATCACTCAAAAATCAATTTAACCTACATTCTTTTAATTATATCAATTTTATATCTAAACTCTTTGATTTTGTATCAATTTTACCTTCACCGTCAATTGTCGTTTATAATAAAATAGAAGTTGTTGATGTGGCACCCAATCTTCATTTGAAAATTTATTTTACCCCTAAACCATCCCCAAAATATCAATTAGACTCCTAAACAAAATAAAGTTTGAGCGTCTAATGGATAGTTTAGAGATAGTTTGAGGGGTAAAACAAAATTTCAAATGAAATTTTGGTGGGACGTCATCAACTTCCATTTGATTATAACGACAACTAATGCTAGCGGTAAAATTGATCCAAAATCAAATAATTTAGGTATAAAATTGATATTATTAAAAGAATATATAGATTAAATTGATTTTTGAGTAATAGTTTTGGTGGTAAAATGATATATATATATATATATATATATATTGGGTCCCCAAAAGTGAAAATTTTGTAGCAAAAAATATTTGGGAATCAATTTTTGTTGTGGTGACAATAGCCACTAAAAGGTCATCCCCAAAGGTCAAAAAAATGACTTTTAGCAATGAAATATTGAAAATGTTGCTAATAAATGTACTTTTAGAGACAAAATAATTTGGTGCAAAAAAAATAGCATTTCATCACTAAATATTTAATTTTGTCGTTGAAAATACAACAATAACAATTTTTACAACTAAAATATTTTGTCTTTAAAAAGGGATTTTATCCTTAAATTTTTATATTTTAATTGCAGTGAAAGTTTACCAGATTTGAAGCCAGCTAATTTTTTTTGACTTCATGGATATCTCTCTTCAAGATTCCTTCCGCAAGCAACTTTCTATTCCAAGAAAACCAAAAATCTGATTATTACTATATTACCTGTAACGCCCTCAAAATAATACATAAAACCCCACATTCTCGACAAGCATTGATATAAGAGAAATAAACATCTTTCTATTCATCAGAGTATTCATTATAAAAGTATTACATGTTGACAACAAAAGTAAATGCCCTATGGGCTTACAACTTTCCAAGCTAGCACTTGGTTACAAAAAAGAGAGTACTAACTCAAATACATATTAAGTCCTTGGCTTGAGTTTATATGTAATACATCAAAAGATAACAAAATAATAAAAAAGAGTCTTCAACTCCCAGAACCTTCCAAGCTATGATCTTGGAGGTGGCATATCACCTGGACCTGAAAATGATGTCCCATATGGGGTGAGCCACAGCCCAGTAGAGATATACTAAACCAACTATAAGCAATGACTAAAATAATAGCATGTGATAGATGGTCAACACTTATAACAAATTTATATCACATTACAGTTCCATGACAATCATGTCCATGTTACATTTCACTTTCCTTTACTTATCAATTCATTTCATAAACGTGGCTCAGAACCTGGCTAGATAATTTAAAAGAGACTACATCTCAAATTTTATCAGTTTCATACTTTGCAATTCCTATGAGATCACAACTCATATTAAAACACTTCCAATACTTCACGTAATACACATATTTGCTGTATTAACACTTCCATTCAGTACACATATTTGTTGTACTAACATTTCATAAAGATACACATATTTGCTGCATCTATGGAGTCCATCCCCTATCTTCTCCCAAACTGGTTTGAGAGTCCATCCCCTATCTTCCCTCAAACCGTGGAGTACATCTCCTATCTCCTCCCATACAATACACATATTCCAAGTATATAAGCAATTATCATACACAAGGATCAATCAATACACATATTTGATGTATTATTCCAACTGTCATATTCGGTTTTCCTTAGTCAACATGCAGTGTCTACAACAATCAAGACTATCCTCCACCGATAGCCCAAAGCAGATATTTCTAAACAGAACATAAATGCATAAACAGATATTATATCAACATTTTCCATAGGTGAGTGATTAATTTATTCGACTACACCATTCAATCCCATACTTTCCCAATTTCATTATTCTCAACTCAATTTCACATTTCCGAAATTAATTATACAAATTAATTATTCAATACAATTAGGGCATTTTCCCCCTTTTTCCAACAATAGCCCTAAGGCTCACTTTTCACCCATAATCCATAAACAACCTCCATTTCAAGTCTATAACACAAATATGACTCAAACATGGAAAACCCCTATCTTAGAAATTATACAACAAACCCTAACTTTTCCAAAATTACCCAATAACCCCAACATATCAAAATGCCAAAATTTAAAGACAAAGCTCATAAGATGGAGTAGGGTATCCCTACCTCGAAATGGAGAGCTCAAAGGAGAAGATGACCAAAGGCCAAAGTGCTCCAAATCCCCAAATTTTCAGATTAAAAGGAAGCCCAACTCACCCTCTACCTTTCTTACAAAGAACTTAGGGTAGAAACACACAAGAAGGAGATGAATACCTAGAGAGAAGGTGTGTAGAGAGAGAGGGAGCTCGGATCTAGGGCTTACAAAACAAAATAGATGAAAAAGTGAAGTGTAATCCCGCTGCTGTCTGCTGATATAACACAAGCTCGCTCGAGCGAAGGATTGGTCGCTCGAGCGACCAGACACAAAGAACCCTCGCTCGAGCGAAGAAAGTCTCGCTCGAGCCAACAATTCGAAGCTTTAGGTCTGCAACCCAGAAGCACGCTCGAGCGACAGAATGCTCGCTTGAGCGAAGAAACTCAAAAACATACACTCTCGCGAGAAAAAGAAGGCTCGCTCGAGCCAAGAAATGCAACTCTCAGGTCCAGAACCAGACGCAGATGCAAGCTCGAGCGAAGGACTGCTCGCTCGAGCCACCAGAAACAAAACTCAACTCTCGCTCGAGCGAACAAACCCTGGCTCGAGCGAAGGATCCAAAACAAAGAGCTCGCTCGAGCGACAAAAGGCTCACTTAAGCGAAGGACCAAAATTCTGGGCAGCAACCATTTGCTCCCAATCACTCCCAACCTGTAACAAACCTGCCCAAGACTTCCTATAACTCAAATACAAAGTATTGAATGACGGAAACAAGATATATACAACAACTCACATCCACAGAACCAAGTCTGGATTACACTAATCAATGGAGGGAAAACCAGGATCGCTATATTACCCACATTCAATAACTAACTCCTTGACATGAATAGTCTCATTGTACCATGTCGTCTGTGCTTCTTCTAGTCCCAATTAAATAGAGCATGTCGTATGTATTCTTAAACCTTGTTTGAAGAAAACTGTGTTCTCTTTTTTCAGACCAACTAAACAAATTAAAGTTGGCTCTTTGGTTCTTGTTTAAACAATTCACTAAATGGGATGGGATTAAGGTTTTAAAAAGTGGTCGTAACCGTTACGTAATGGTTGTGGTGATTTTCGTCACCCGTTATGGCCACTATAGCAGTGTGACAAAAATCCACATATGTAACGGCCGTTTCGGTGTTACGTAACGGTCATAGTGGTACCGTAACGGCTGTAACGGTCCGCTAGACACCGTTACACCATTTTATAATATTTTGAATAGCTTCATTTTCAAAAAAAAAAAAACAAAAAAAAAAAAAAACAAAAGCTTTCAAAAAAAGAACAAATACTCAAGTGATCCAAGCCCAAAGAAAAAATTTTATATGAATTTTTTTTCTTTATAAATTTTTTTTTTCAAAATTTATGGCACAATTTTTATTTTATAATCCTTTCATTTAATAATTGTAAATATTTTTTATTCAGTTAGTTCAGGCATTGGTAAAAAATAATTTGTAGACATTTAAAATCAATTATTCTTAAAATCATTAACTATTGAAATAAAATGTAAAAAGCTCCTTTTATATCATACTTAAAAATTAACAAAAATTGATCAAAATTTATTTTAAATCCCAATAAATGTGATTCTGAATATATATATATTGTGGGGGCCGAATATTGGAAGACGTAAAGAGGCTGAATAATTGGACTTGGAGAGTCAAAATATATACATCGCATTCGGCCCCGTCTTATATATACAAATCCAGAAGTACCCTATTTGGCCAAATAACCAGTTGAGGAAGGGGCCGAATGAAGAGCAGTTTGCAATGAAAGGAGCCGAGTAAATAGTTATACGGCGAATTGAATGTGGGCCCAGTCCTGAGCCCCAAGAAAGAAAAGATATAAATAGAAGAACATCAGCCAGAGAGAGGTATATGAGAATTAGTATGCTTAACTTAAGATATAAGCAATCGAGAGAGTATATACTGACTTATCCATCGGAGTGCTAATTCCGGCACCCCCGACCGGAGTGTTCATTCCTTTTCAGGTTATTAGCTGAGGATCTCGAGCATCCCATTGGATCCAAAGAGTATTTCCAAACCACTTCCTCATATATATATATATATATATATATATGTGTGTGTGTGTGTATTGGTAAGTTTCTTCAAATTGTGCGGGAAAAAAAAATCACGATTTTGGTTACTGCAACTGTTATGCTACGACCTTTACACCCCGCAACTGTTACTACGTTACCGCAACCGTTACAATGACCGCAACTACTTTTCAAAACCTCGGATGAGATGCTTAATGCAATCCTTTATTGTCAAATCTCTACTATAACATTGCTACCAATATCCTTACTTTAATACATAACTATAACTTTTTTATTTTTTATTCGCACCAAAAGAAAGAAAAAGAAAACTCAAACATATTCAAATCTCTTCCAGACTCTAGCATTGTTAGATTTCCTATTTTTGATCACTCTCAACAGAGGGATTTACTAGCCTTTATAAACAAGAAATGGATGGGGGAAGCAGAAGGATAACAGAAAAAAGGAAAAGATAGGTGAAATATAAATAATATATACTTGTGGGTGTTGATTTTTGACCACACAATCAAATAGGGAACTCAGCTGGAAAGTACCGGTAGAATAGATTAAGCCCGAACAACCTGTCACAGAAAGATAAGAATCCGGTAGTGGTTCGTCCACCCAGGGGCACTTCGACGATCAAGTCAGTAATCAAGATCTCTCCAAGATAACAAATTGTGCTTAAACTCACAAGAAAGAACTTACCTTACTTACCTTAGACCCACGAGGGTGTCCTGCATTTATAGTCAGCACTAACCTGATCTCTTTAGAAGCCTCACTTCAGTGGACTTAGGCTCAATGCTCATCCTGGAACCTCATCTAGATAGAGATAAACATTTCTTGAGCCTTATCTTTATCCAGAATGAGATCCTTCCTTATTCTAGCACTCTTGTCCCTTATTCGCTTATCTCAGATTCTGGTATCTATGCCGATAACCTCGGCCTAGCTGAGATCATCTTGGCGACGTGGCCAGGACACGTGGCACCTCGGCTAACGTGTTGGCATCACCTTAGCTACGTGCTATTATTTACAAAATACGTCCCTACAATACTTATATTTTACTTAGTTTCACACACCTTTTCCCTTTCCTTTTCCAAATCCCCAACTAAACACAACATTAAGATTTGTCTAAAATACAGATTCCTCCCTCTAATTTGAGAAATTACAAATACCCTCTTTTCAAAGTTTGAATTTTAACAGTGTTAGCATCAAAATTTGAAAAATACTCCCTTGGGGGCTATGTAGTGCTCTGTTTTGACCTGAGGGATTGGAAAAAGGAATAAGACGAAAATGGGAGAAAAAATAGACAAAGTGGGGTAATAGAGAGCGAGAGAAAGATAAAATGAATTGGGAAAGGAAATGAGAGGAAATAGAGATGAGAGATAGCTAAAGAGTGTAGGGGGATATGAGGAAACAGTATGTGGGCTATGGGGTGATTGAGATTTTTTTCCCTATTGCAAAAAAAGAAAAAAGTATGAAGGATAAAAAATTCAAGAAACGAAATTGATGATAATAACAAAATCAGTTAGTTGACCTAACAATTGACTAACAGATGGGGGCATTCGTTATGTAATTTGAAATCTCAAGTAGTGAAAATTTTCAAAACATGAGAGACAAATTTATATTTTAGATTAACCCGAGGCGGTGTATTTGTAATTTAACAAAAAAAATACTATTAGGTGTGTCGAAACATGAAGTTGTAGTAGGGCTATAGAAATAAAAGCCATACAGAGAGCTCACACAATATGAATTTAGATCTCAATCAAAATATTTCAATGTTATTAATCTCCTCCCTTAACTTCATTGGCAATAATCATTGGGTTGGGTTTCTCTTCTGTTAAAATCTCAATATGACAGAACTTGAAAGGCCTATAGGGCCCACCACAGGTCCCGTTTTGATGATTCAAACCATTCATTTTGTAGGACCTGCAATGTATATTATCAATGAAAAAAATTAATTCGATCCGATGATTATAACTTTTTTTTTTCTTCATTTTATTACAGTTGTCCCCCAAAAAATGGATGACAAATATACTTTTAAAATAAATCATCCAATTTTAAAGATAAATGGGATAAAATTAAAATATTATGATTATCGGATCATCATAATTTTTTTTATTGATAATATACATTGCGAAGCCCTACAAAATGAACAGTTCGGATCATTCAAATGAGACTCGTGTTGAACCCTATAGACCCCTCAAATTTTGTCACGTTGAGATCCCAACATAAAAAAAACTCGATCCATAATAATTATATAACGTTCCTTATATAGGGCAACATAAAAATCTAGTTAAATAAATCACACACCTCTAAAAATCATTTCATATTCCCATACAAGCTATTAAATATATTCAAGTATTTTCTTAGAATAATGCTATATGCATTAATTAATGTACTAATTAGTGTACCAATTGATGATGTGGCATAATTTAAGATATTTTTTATACTTGTAATTTGTATAATGAGTGGGGGCTAATAATAATGTCATACTAGTGTTGGTATACTAATTAGTATACTAATTGACGCATATAGCACTACTGTTTTTCTTAAGATTAATGTACACCCAACATAAATATAACCTAAAATATTGTGAAAGGCATCTAATGGTTCATTTGCTTCTATTTATTATCATTATTATTATTATTATTATTATAGGATCACTTCAGGAAATGTGTGATTTAACGACGCTTTTTTAACGACATTTTTTTAAACGCCACATTTTCTAATATTTAACGACGTTTTTATAAACGTCACATTTTAATTTAATAAAACGGTACCGTTTAACGTTTAAAAACGCCTTCAAATGTTATCCCACTCTCGCGCGCTCTCTGTCCCTTTTCAAACCCTCATTTTAAATCTGAGAAACCCTTCTTCTTACTCTCATCCACTCAAATCTAAGAAACACAAGTGTATGAATCTCGCTCACTCGCTCTCTCTAAACCCTTCAGAGATTACGATTCAACCTTAAAATGAATCTCGCTTGCTTGCTCTCTCTGAACCCTTAAAGTGATTTCGATTTCAAAGTTCGGTGATCCAATCTCAGGGTGATTTCGATTTCGTAGAGCAAAATCGATTTCGTAGAGTAGAGTCGATTTCAAATTCAATTTGGAAGATACGATTCAAACTTCTTCAGCTCGGTGATTTCAATTTCGAAGTTCTCTCTCTCTCTCTCTCTCTCTCTCTCTCTCGATTTCGAAGCTCCACCACCACCACCACCACCACCACCATTTGCATTGTCTACTAAGGTGAGCACTATTGTCTACAATCTTGATTTCGATGTCGAAGTTCTCTCTCTTTCTCTCAGGATCTTCATTCCGTTGATTCTTCTCCTATGGTTTACAATCTTGAATCTTCTCCTAGGGTTTGGATTATGGTCGTGATGGAGAAATATTTTCAATTATTATCTGCTGCAATAGATTCATTTCCAAATAACACTTGTGATAATGATGGAAATCTTTCGCTTGAAGCTAGAAGCATGCTGGATGATCTAAATCAGCTTTTTATTGCATTGGATGTGAGGTCAGATTGTGTGTCATATCATCATTTTTATCACAACTTTACTTTTTGTTGTGCTTAAATATCTCCATTGTTTAAATGTTGTTTTGATTACATTTTAGTCCCTTTGTTTGCGATTTGATATGTTAGCAGTGGCTTAATGCATTTCGGAGGCACAAGCTAATAAAGTTTAAGGCTAATTTGCATTTGTTATTTGTCGAACAAATGGAACCTCCTCTTATCTGGAGACATGGAATTTTCAAACTTTACTGTGCTGATAATCTTCAAACTTTTTAAACAATAAATAATTTTTGAATCTCTTGTCTTTTGTATTGATAATTTTCAAACTTCAAGATATTACAATTGCCTGTCCCTGCTTTTCTTTCCTTTTCTTTCCAGATTCTCTTTTCCCGTTGTTTCTTATTCTTATTCTTTACTGCTATCTTGTTATAGCACTGTGTGTCAAAATTGCTTCTTCATTGTTCCAAATATGCTGAAAATTTTCTATTCTATTCTCTTCCTTATTTTTAAGCCTCAGTGGGCGAGAACTTGAGGAGGACAATGATGATATCTCAACAATTAGTGAACTATTGAAGAGGTTGCAGTTAAGAAGAGCAAGGGTGAAACTTTGATTTTGTATTGCATGATGACTGTTTGTTCTTTCCTTTTCCAAAAATAGTAAATTATTTTTTATTTTGATGCATTTGTGATTTGTGAGTTCCTTGTCCAATATTTTTTATATCATGGAGATGAGCAATTTTTGTGTGCAAAGAAGGTAGGTGCCATGTGGTACCTTCCTCTTCTCTCATTGGTTGAGAGAGTGGGGGCTACATTTATGTGTTGGGTGATGGGGAGACAACATGGGGGACCATGGTGTTTGTGATTAGTTGAAGGCACCATGTGGCATGCCACATGGTACCCTCCTAGCACCCAAGAATTTTTCCATGGGAGATATATTGTTTTGTCAAATCTAGGTACTGGACAGAAGGAAGCATGGGTTGAACTATCTAGATAAAGCTCCTCTATTGGCCATGTATTTTGTGACAAAATAGGTAAATATTTTTTTGTTTTCTTTTCAATTTTTGTTGGCTGCAATTTTTTTATTTTTTTATATACTAATTATAAAATAAAATAAAATACCATATGATAGAGAGAACTAAGATCCCTCTGCACCATCTAAACTTTAAATCATTATAATAGCTCAATTTCTAACCATAAATTTTAAGTCTTGTGCTCAATTTCTATTGGTGATGCCATAAGCCCCTCTTAGATTGTTCATAAGATAATTTAATTTGGATTAGACTATTATTAGATTATTGGTTAAAGATCTTGATGACGTAAGCTGTGGTAGTAACCAAGTCATTCCCAGGACTGTTGGCGGCAGTACTAGTTGTGGACTTGGGAGGGTGATTTTGCAACTCAGGCTAGCTGAGAAAATGAGCTGGACAACGACCATGAATCCAGGCTTTTGAGGCCTATTCAATGCAAGGTGATTGCATTTTTTCCTTCTGCTTAAGTACTGCCTAGTCCTCACACTTGTTTTATATTTCTCTTTGTGTTATTTTTACTTGTATCATTCACCCAATAATTCACAAACCACAATGCATGTTTACTCCCTATGCGTTTCCATCTTGGTTCAGATCTGACACCAGTGACCTAAACAACACTGCCGAATCCACCATGATCAGACATACTCTGTCCTTTGTAGTTGCTGAAATCTTATCCATGATTTAGATTTACGTGAGATTGATTCGAATGAGATGATGGACTTGATCTCCAATCAAAAGATTTGGATCTACAAGACTTGAAGCTGATTTTCTAAGGCATCTCTGAAATCTGAAGCGGTTGACTTTGTTGATTACTCACATTCACTAACGAGAAACTGAGGTGATGATTTATATATATATACACATGTATCAGTGTTCATATTTGTTTGTGTGTGAATATATATCAATTTATGTTACTGAAAATTGTGGATTTTATTATTTTCAAATGATTTGACTTAGGTACTGTGAATTCATTTCCTCCTTGTGCATTGTTATTAATTTTTTAAAGTCCTTAATGATTTGGAACCAATGATTACTATAGTGTGCTGGCATTGGAACAAATTGAGTAGCATTTTCACTTCATACTTGTTTGTTCCAATGAGCATGTGTTCTGCTATTATTCTAGTTGCTTGCATTGCAATAATTAAGATTTTTATGATTGTTAATTTACATCTCTATTGTGGTTTCCTACTTTTAGTTTTTTACTACAGTTGGTGGTTTTGTCACTTTTAATGATTTGGTTTTTTCATTTTTTATACAACACAGATGAGTAAGGGCAAAAATAAGTGACTGAAATGGGTTCACCTAGCTGCCAATATGTATACTTCTTAGTAAGTTAATTTGTATATGCTGCCAAAATGAGTTCTGTGTGTGTATACCTATGTTTTTTCGAGCTTATAATTTGTTAAGAATCTTTACTTTTTATATGTTCTATAGTTCTCTCTGTTTTGCAACACCTCAAGAATTCATGTTTGACATTTGTTTTATCGAAATTCTGATGCATCACATACTGCATGTGAACTAAACCAGGTTTTGGAAGAGGTGAAATGAGGATATTGGTAAAGTTTTGGTGTTCCAACTTCCTTTTCTAAGAATCAGCATTCTAATTCATAGTGGATACCAAGGTGAGATACATTAACAAAGAAGCAGGAGCGTATTAGGTAATTAAAAATCTATTGTACCTTTTACATGGTTAACAAAAATGATCTACTTTTACGAACAATAAATATATAGATATCATGATAAATTATTCTTTTTTGGAGTGATTCTTTTGTGTTATGTTGCAGTCTCGTGGAATCCTAAATCCATTTCTATAAGTTTCTTGTATTCTTATTTTATAATTTTAGTAACTAATAGTTATAGTTAGACTTTGTCCATAATTAGACTGTTTAATAAGAAAAGGGAATTATTCTTGTATGTGTTTACAAAGGATATGGCCTTCGTTTCTTTTTTGGAGTGATTCTTCTGTGTATTTTTTTGTGTAATCCTACAAGTCTCATGGCATCATTGTATCTTTTCTTTGTGTAGAAGTTCGTTGTATTCTTATTTATATTTTTTTATAGCGGTTCCGGCCCGTCACTTGTTGTATTCAGGACTCGGGTTTGTAAGGTTTTGAATGGTGATTCATATCTTGTCTCTCTTGTCTCCCCTCTATTCCAGTTATTGAGTTGTAGTTGTGTGTTTGGAACAGGTTGGTTGCTTATTTTTCCAAACCTTGCTGCCTAGATTTTTGTTCCTCCACTCGAGCTGCATTTCTCGCACTCGAGCGAGCTATGTAAATTTTGGTCCTCCGCTCGAGTGGCCTTTCTTTCGCTCGAACGGGATTTGCAAACTCTCAGTACATTGCACGTCTGTAAAAGTACTGGAGGGGTGTTTTTCATGCTTGAGAGGCGTTTCCTCTGCTCGAGCGGGTGGGCGCTCGAGCGCCCTTTTTGAAGCTCGAGCGGTTGGTCTGTCATCTGCAAAAAATATTGGAGGTGTGTATTCTGTGCTCGAGCGGGTCACTTCTTGCGCTCGAGCAGAACAACTTATTGCGTCTGACACTCAAGCGTCAACTCTTCTGCTCGAGCGGACTGTGCGTATATCTGATCGCGAAAGTGACATTTTATATAACTTTTTCATTCTTCTCTCTCTCTAAAACTTTCTAAAAACCCTAGATCTTGGACTCTCTCTCTCTCTCTCTCTACATTTTGACCTAGATCATTTGATCTCTTCACTCTAGTGTCTTTGGAAAAAGGGTAGAACATCTTGAAAGCTCCATTTTGATCCGATTGGAGTTTGGTTTCGGCGTCATTGAAGTTTCATCCTTACTCCATTGATCTTCTAGACTTAAGGTAGGGATTTTAGACACTTTAATATGGTTTTTAACTTAGTTATTTGTCATTGTGTAACAACGGTGGGATTTGGAAGTAATGTGAGCAAACTTAGGGTTTGGTTGTAAAATGGAAAGAGGGGTTTTTGCATGAATGAAGGGAAAATGATTGTGGGTTTTGAAAATGATATTGTTTGGTGTCAAAATCATTGATTTTGGGCACTTGGTTGATATTTGGGAAAAGAGGGAGTTTGCCCCAAAAATGATTATGATACTTATTTTGTATAAATAAATGAAATTGGTATTGTAGATATGAAATTGGTCAAATATTGAAATAGATGATAGAATTGAGTAGGTGATATGTCTCATCTTTAGAAGTTTTGAATCAAATATCTATCTTAAGATTTTATATCTGTTTAGAAATACTTATATTGGGCTATCGGTGGAGGATAGTTACAATTGTTATAGGAATTGCATGAGGATTAGGAAAATTGAAACCAATCCATGGTTGGTTATCATTGAATATGATCATGTTATAAATACATTGTATATGTATGATTATTTGGGAGGAGAAAGGGGATGTACTCCATGTTTGATTATGTGTTTAAATACATTGCATATGTATGATTGTTTGGGAGGAAAAAGGGGATGGACTCCACTATTTGGGAGGAGAAAGGGGATGGACTCCATTATAATTAAGTTGGCCGGAACGTCCTGGGTGAAAGTCCCAAAATTTATACGTGGGTGCTGATCCCGCGGACGAAATGTTCGTAAAATGGCAATTGGAAGTGTTTATGTGTTGATTGTGAAATTGTTGAACCATTGAGTTGTAGTCTCATTTGGGTTATTGAAAAATAAAGAAATTGGCTCATGTATTGAAATGAATTGAAGGAAAATGAAATAGAATATGAATTTGGTATTTTTATGACTATATAAAAATGTGAACATTTTATCCTTAGCATTGTATATGCACTCTGCACTTATATCTTCGTTAAATCTCATATATTGTGTTAGATAATTTCTAGTGGGCTATGGCTCACCCTATTTGGGAAAAATCATTTTCAGGTGCTGGTGAAATGCCTGCACCAAGGCAATAGCTTAGAGGGATTTTGGGAAGCAAGAGCTTTTTGTTTTGTTTCACTTTTTGTGCAGCCAAGGGCTTTAATTGTACGAGTTAATCTCATTTTTTTTTTAACCAAGTCAAGACTTGGAAAGGTGTAAGCCTATAGGGCATTTGTTTATGTTAAACTCTTGTGTACTATTAATGTCATGAATGAAAGGACTATTTACTCTGATGTATGCAGTTATTAATAAATGTTATGGGTTGTATTTGTGGTATTATTTTGGGGGCGTTACATTTTTGGTAAGTGATAGTTATGGTTAGACTTTGTCCATAATTAGATTGTTATTTTGTTAGTACAGATATATTCTTCATGCACTGATCGGATGCCAACAAAATGATTAGCTAATTAACTATTTGACTGCATTTACTTGTACCCTAATATGCTTTTAGGTCCGGATGTTGAACTTATTCTCCCGTGTTTTTGGGATGTTAAATTGTGCATTTTGTCTATATATGTCTTAAGTTTTCCTTATCTGGCATATGCTTGCAGGCATTTAGGTTTATTCATATTCAAAACCTTTAGGATCAGCATCAATTACTCAGTTGCTGTGGTAATTAATTCTTGAAGCGTTAAAAAGAATGCTGGAATCCTGAGAGTTTATTTTTCTTCCCTGATGTATGCGTTAGAAAGGACTATTTACTCTGATGTATGCAGTTATTAATAAATGTTCTGGGTTGTATTTATGGTATTATTTTGGGGGCATTATAACTTGGTATCAGAGCGTACCGAGTTTGAATATTTAGGGAGTACCACAATGGGTTTGTCTTGCTTGGTTGAGATGTTTGTATGCATTGTGTGCTTATGTGATAACATGCTTATATGATTATATGGGTATGGAATTTAGTTCCTAAGATGTTGATTGGGTCTACGGGTTTCTGGAAGTACTATTAAAAGAGCACTTGATCATTGCTATTTCTAATTGGAACTCTAGCAACACCGCGAGACGGTCATTATCTAAGAAGGAAATTCGTATGTGTTTACGTGATTATGTGCTTATATGGAGTGAATTACTGTTGTCCAACGCTTTCGGATTTGAGCGAGTTAGTTTCGGCACATTTGAAAATGTGCTAATCTTTTCCATTACCTTTATTAGGATGTCAGGATGCGGACGTGGTGGTGGTAGGCGTAGTAGGCCTAGAAGGCATGAGGTGCCCATACCGGATGAAATTCCAGCACAGGAGGAGTGAGTTGGTCAGGCCAATGTGGCCGAACCAGTTAGTCAACAGACCATGGGCGCCTTTGCCCGCGAAATGGCCGAGGCATTGAGGGAATCCATGGATATTCTTAGGGCTGAGAATCAAGTCTAGGCCCAGGTTGCTGAGGTAGGGCCATCTTTTCTGAAGAGGGAGTTTTTCCGATCGAACCTGGATGAGTTTTTGAGCGATCCTAAGGAACCACTGAAAGTGGATGAGTGAAGCAGATGGTAAAGACTTTTGAGATGCTCAGCATCGAAGATGGAGGTTTGAAAGTGACCTTGGCATCTTTCCAGTTGAAGGGAGATGTGGGTCAGTGGTGGAAATATACGCGGGGGCGCATTGGAGGGGCTTGAGAGGCCTTCGTTGATGCCTTCCAGGAGAAGTTTTTGCCTCCCACGGTTAGGGAGAAGTTGAGAGGCCAGTTCTCCAAGTTGGTGCAGTTGAACACACGAGTGGCTGAGTTAGAAGCCACATTCACTAGCCTCTCTAGGTTTGCACCTGAGTTAATGGCGATCAAGGAGCATCGTTGTTTGGAGTTCAAAAGGAGGTTGAGGACGGAGCTCATGTTTATAGTTGTCGGGTCCATGATTAGGGACTACGGGCACCTTGTGGAGGTGGCGGCCCATCTTGAGACCAGCATGCAGGCAGAGGAGGAGAGGATGAGGGTTCCAGGAGAAGTCATGATAGTCAGGGGAACGGTAAGAGGTAGAGGGGTTCTAACCCTCAGTCGTTCCAAGAAGCCTAGTCGAGGTCCACTTTTCCAGTGCCAAGTTTGGGTTCTGGGAGAGGTGGTCAGGGGGATGTGACCTGTTTCAAATGTGGTCAGTTGGGCCATAAGTCTCTAGCTTGCCAGCAGAGAGGAGGAGGGCAGCGAGCAGTATCCTCTTCGGCTCATTCTCAGGGCTAGAGCCAAGGGAGAGGACAGCCACCCACTTATTGTCAGTGTGGGTAGGCGGGGCACCTGAAGGGGTTTTTCCCACAGTTGGGTGACACATCTAGTGCATCTAGTTCGAGGCAGACTCAGAGTCACCAGCCTGCACAGTTAGCATAGGCCTCGAGGGCCAATCAGGGAGCCTTTTTGGCTCAATCGGTGCATCAGATTTATGCTTTGAGGGGTGAACAGCTTGAGCAGAGGCCTACGGGGCATGTGTATGCTGTCACAGTGCTAGATCTTGTACCTACTCCTTCTGTAGTGAGAGGTACCTTCTTGTTTTGCAATTCGATTGCTAATGTGTTGATTAATACGGGTGCATCCCATTCTTTTATTTCGTCTGCATTTGTATCAGTTTTGGGGTTGGAGTTGGCACAGTTAGCATCTCCTATTTGTGTAGAGCCACCAATTGGTGGTGAGGTTATCTTGAAACAGGGATGTCGGGGTTGTGATATCGAGGTTGCCGGTCGTCGATTACCTTTTGCATTTGTCTTGCTTGACATGTCTAGTTTTGATGTTATTTTGGGTATGGACTAGTTATCGTCATACCGGGCTGTTATAGATTGCTACCACTAGAGGGTTACTGTATGTACCCTAAGCGGTGACTGCTTTTATTTCTTGGGGGACTAGGTGGATAGAGTCTTATCACCGGTGTACGATCCGCGTGGGTGAAGTGAACTTAGTTGTCTTCTTGCTAGCTTCTTAAGTAGTGAGTATGTGGAAATCCGGGTTGAGTTGCCAAGGGTGGTTTGTGTATACCTAGATGTCTTTCCCGAGGATCTTACTAGCTTACCACCTTATCGGCAGATTGAGTTCTCTATTGATTTAGTACCTGGCACGGCACCGATTTCTATGGCATCGTATCGATTTGCACCTGCTGAGTTGAGTGAGTTGAAGGTTCAACTCCAGGAATTGTTAGATAAGGGTTTTATCCGCCCTAGTACATCACCTTGGGGAGCGCCGACTCTCTTTGCTAAAAAGAAAGATAGAGCCTTGCGACTTTGCATCGATTACCGAAAGTTGAACCGGGTTACTGTTAAGAACAAGTATCCAATGCCTCGTATAAATGATCTGTTTGACCAGTTAAAGGGATCTTGTTGTTTCTCTAAGATGGACTTGAAGTCGGGTTATCATCAGTTGAGGTTAAGGGAGGAGAATATTCCAAAGACGGCATTCCGTACACGGTATGGCCATTACGAGTTCCTAGTGATACCTTTTAGGCTAACTAATGCTCCAGCAGTGTTTATGGATTTGATGAATCGGATCTTCCGTGAGTTTCTAGACCGCTTTGTGGTTGTCTTTGTGGACGACATCTTGATTTATTCGTCCTCTGAGGAGGAACATGAGGAAACACTTACGAGTAGTGCTTGAGTTGCTTAGAGCCCATAAGTTGTATGCTAAATTTGGGAAGTGTGAGTTTTGGCTGAAAGATGTTAAATTCCTAGGTCATGTAATGTCCGGGAAAGGGGTGACTGCAGATTCATCCAAGATAGAGACAGTTCAAGATTGGGAACAACCTAAGAATGCTTTTGAGATCCGTAGTTTCTTGGGGTTGGCCAAGTATTACCGCCGATTTATGAAGGATTTTTCTAGATTAGCCTCACATTTGACTAGATTAATGAGGAAATGAGTTAAGTTTGTGTGGAGTGAGACCTGCGAGAAATCATTCCAAGAACTAAAAGTTAGATTGACTACTGCTCCAGTCTTGATTATTCTGGAGAGGGGTTTGGGTTACTCAGCTTATTGTGACGCCTCATGGGAAGGTTTGGGTTGTGTTTTGATGCAAGAGGGAAAAATAGTGGCCTATGGCTCGTGGCAGTTGAAAACACACGAAAGAAACTACCCTACGCATGATCTAGAATTAGCAGCGGTGATATTTGCCTTGAAAATTTTGGACGCATTATCTGTATGTGAGAAATTCGAGGTGTTTTTCAATCATAAGAGTCTGAAGTATCTGTTTACAAAGAAAGACTTGAATTTGAGACAGAGGAGGTGGGTGTAATTCATAGAGGATTACGATTTCGAGTTGCATTATCATTCGGGAAAGGCCAATGTTGTGGCTAAAGCCTTAAGTAGGAAATCAATTAGCAGTGTGGCTTGTATCACCATTCGAGAATGGGAGATGTTGGGTGCTCTTGGGGAGTCCATTGAATCTCCGACCTTGTTTATAGTAGTTGCCCTACCTACACTTGTGATCCAAGTGTTAGAAGCACAGAAGAGTGACCTTGAAGTAGAAACCCTCAAGGAGAAGATTTCCAGTGGGAAAGTGGAGAGGGGCTTGAATGTGTATCCTGACCAGAGTGTGAGATACCATGACCGTTTGTTCGTGCCGGAGTCTTGCCGAAAGGGGGTACTCCGAGAGTTTCACCATTCACGCCTTGTAGTGCATCCGGGAGGTAGAAAGATGTATCACGACCTTAGTCGCTAATTTTAGTGGAGAGGTATGAAGAGGGATGTAGCTGTGTTTGTATCGAAATGCCTTACTTGTTAGCAAGTAAAGGCCGAGCATCAGAGGCCAACGGGTTCGTTACAACCCTTGCCTATAGCCGAGTGGAAATGGGAGCATGTCACGATGGGTTTTGTTGTGGGCCTTCCGAGGACTCAACGGGGCAGTGATGCCATTTGGGTGGTAGTTGACTGGTTAACCAAGTCAGTGCACTTCATACCTATGCATGTGAGTGATTCGGTAGACTATCTTGCCGACTTGTATATCAGGGACATAGTGAGGTTGCACAGGGTTCCTGTGATGATTGTTTCAGATAGAGATCCATGTTTCACAGCTCAGTTGTGGCAGAGTTTACAGAGTGCCTTGGGCACTAGATTGACCTTTAGTACAGCGTATCATCCTCAGATTGACGGGTAGTCCGAGTGTACCATTCAGATCCTTGAGGATATGCTTTGAGACTGTGTCCTTGATTTTAAGGGGTCGTGAGAGAGGCATTTTCCCTTAGTGGAGTTTGCCTATAATAATAGCTTCCAATCAAGTATTGGCATGGCATTGTTTGAGGCCTTGTATGGTCGACCGTGTAGATCTCCAGTGTGTTAGGCTGAGGTGGGTGATGCACCTTTGTTAGGTCCGGAGTTGGTTCGGGAGACAACAGAGAATGTAGCACTTATTCGTAAGAGATTGGTTACGGCTTAGAGTCGCCATAAAAGTTATGCCGACTATAGAAGGAGACCCTTGTCTTTTGAGGTGGGAGACCATGTGTTCTTGAAACTATCACCTAGGCGGGGTTTGATGAGACTTGGGAAGAGTGGGAAGTTATCCCCTCGGTTTATTGGCCCTTTTGAGATCCTTGAGCGAATTGGGGAGGTTGTGTATCGTTTGGCATTACCGCCACAACTTTCTGGAGTGCACAACGTGTTTCATATTAGTATACTTTGGAAGTATGAGCAGGATCTATCGTACGTGTTGGATTAGACCGACTTGGAGGTAGATGAGGATGCCTCGTATGAGGAGAGACTGGTGAGGATCTTGGATATGTGGGACCAAGTTTTGCGAGGCAAGACAATTCTCTTAGTTAAGGTATTGTGGAAAAATCACGGAGGTGAGGAAGCAACTTGGGAACGTGAGTTGGAAGTCCGAGAGAAATATCCGAACGTATTTGTTGATGTTTAAATTTTATATTGAGATTTTCATTATGTGCTTGAAATGTAAAGAACATTGTATATATTGAAGATGTTTTGAAAACACAGGCTAAGTATGACATTGTTTATGTTATGGGCATTTTGGAAACATGGGTTTTATATAAACATTGTACATGTTTTGAGAATATGGAATATTGAGAATGTTGGATTATTTTGGAAGCATTATACATGTTGTGTAAATTTTGAAAACTTGGATTTTGATTGAACATTGTGAATATTTTGGGAAATTGTAAATTTCATTTTAAAATGGGACTTGTGTATCGAGTTGATGAGAAAGGATGACTGGAAAGTGGGTCATGGCGTTGAAATTGTTAGAGTAAAGTTGTGGTGAATGGTTTATTAATGATGTTGAACTTGACTTGAAATAGATTTAAAATTTTGGGGACGAAATTCCTTAAAGGATGGAGGTTATAGCGGTTTCGGTTTTGACCCGTCATTTGTTGTATTCAGGACTCAGGTTTGTAAGGTTTTGAATGGTGATTCATATCTTGTCTCTCTTGTCTCCCCTCTATTTTGGTTATTGAGTTGTAGTTGTGTGTTTGGAACAGGTTGGTTGCTTGTTTTTCCAAACCTTGTTGCCCAGATTTTTGTTCCTCCGCTTGAGCGGGAATTCTTGCGCTCGAGCGGGCTATGTAAATTTTGGTCCTCTGCTCGAGTGGGCTTTCTTGCGCTTGAGCGGGATTTGCAAACTATCAGTCCTTTGCACGTCTACAAAAGTACTGAAGGGGTGTTTTTCACGCTCGAGCTGCGTTTCCTACGCTCGAACATGTGGGTGCTCGAGCGCCCTTTCTTGAGCTCGAGCAGTTGGTCTGTCGTCTGCAAAAAATACTGGAGGTGTGTATTCTGCACTCGAGTAGGTCAACTTATTGTATCTGACGCTCGAGTGTCAACTCTTCTGCTCGAGCGGACTGTGCGTATATCAGATCGCGAAAGTGGCATTTTATATCAATTTTTCATTCTTCTCTCTCTCTTAAACTTTCTAAAAACTTAGATCTTGACTCTCTCACTCTAAAATACTCTCTCTCTCTCTCTCTCTCTCTCTACATTTTGACCTAGATCCTTTGATCTCTTCACCCTAGTGTCTTTGGAAAAAGGGTAGAGCATCTTGAAAGCTCCATTTTGATCTGATTGGATTTTGGTTTCGGCATCATTGAAGTTTCATTCTTACTCCATTGATCTTCTAGACTTGAGGTAGGGATTTTCTACACTTTAATATAGTTTTTAACTTAGTTATTTGTCATTGTGTAACAATGGTGGGATTTGGGGGTAATGTAAGCAAACCTAGGGTTTGGCTGTAAAATGGAAAGAGGGGTTTTTGGTTGAATGAATGGAAAATGATTGTGGGGTTTGAAAATGATATTGTGGGCACTTGGTTGATATTTAGGAAAAGTGGAGTTTCCCCAAAAATGATTATGATATTTATTTTGTATAAATAAATGAAATTGGTATTGTAGATATTAAATTGGTCAAATTTTGAAATAGATGATGGAATTGAGTGGGTGATACGTCTTATCTTTAGATGTTTTGAATAAATTATCTGTCTTGAGATTTTATATCTGTTTAGAAATACCTGTATTGGGCTATCGGTGGAGAATAGCTACGATTGTTGTAGAAATTGCATGAGGATTAAGAAAATTGAAACTAATCCATAGTTGGTTATCATTGAATATAATCATGTTATAAATACATTGTATATGTATGATTATTTGGGAGGAGAAAGGGGATGGATTCCACTGTTTTGGAGAAGATAAGGGATGGACTCCATTATAATTAAGTTGGCCGGAATGTCCTGGATGAAAGTCTTGAAATTTATACATGGGTGTCGATCCCGCAGACGAAATATTCGTAAAATGGCAATTGGAAGTGTTTATGTGTTGATTGTGAAATTGTTAAACCATTGAGTTGTAGTCTCATTTGGGTTATTGAAAACTAATAAAATTGACTCATGTATTGAAATGAATTGCAGGAAAATGAAATACAATATGAATTTGGTATTTTTATGACTAAATAAAAATGTGTACGTTTTATCTTTAGCATTGTATATGCACTCTGCACTTATATATTCGTTAAATCTCATATATTTTGTTAGATTATTTTTACTAGGCTGTGGCTCGCCCTATTTGGGAAAAATCATTTTCAGGTGTTGGTGAAATGCCTCCACCAAGGCAATAGCTTGGAGGGATTTTGTGAAGCAAGTTTGTTTCACTTTTTGTGCAGCCAAGGGCTTTAATTGTACGAGTTAATCTCGTTTTTGTTGTAACCAAGTCAAGACTTGGAAAGGTGTTAAGCCTATAGGGCATTTGTTTATGTTAAACTCTTGTGTACTATTAATGTCATGAATGAAAGGACTATTTACTCTCATGTCTGTAGTTATTAATAAATGTTCTGGGTTGTATAAATGGTATTATTTTAGGGGCGTCATTTGTTAAGTGATAGTTATGGTTAGACTTTGTCCATAATTAGACTGTTATTTTGTTCGTACAGATATATTCTTCATGCACTGATCGGATGCCGACAAAATGATTAGCTAATTAACTATTTGACTGCATTTACTTGTACCCTAATCTGCTTTTAGGTCCGGATGTTGAACTTATTCTCCCGTGTTTTTGGGATGTTAAATTGTGCATTTTGTCTATATATGTCTTAAGTTTTCCTTATCTGGCATATGCTTGCAGGCATTTAGGTTTATCCATATTCAAAACCTTTAGGATCAGCATCAATTACTCAATTGCTGTGGTAATTAATTCTTGAAGCGTTAGAAAGAATGCTGGAATCCTGAGAGTTTATTTTCCTTCCCTGTATTTCACTATTTCTTTGCCATAGTATTCCTACAATTAGCACATAGATTCCTCCTAGAAAAAAGTATGATTTCTGGGTTATTTTTGAACCTACTACAGCTATGGAGAAGCCTATGATATTTCAATATCAACCTAGTGAGCAATTACATCTATGGAGAAGCTGAGGCATTGACTGATGATATTGAAGAAAAGGGTCAGATTTTTGGGGAGGTCTTGAAGATCAAAAAGATTATTGATAATTGTCAAGATGAGGTTTATCTTCATAACTTCTACTAAATCTTTCTCTTTTATGTGAATTTAATTTTCATTTTTGTATTTTGTTGTTTTTGAATTTTTTATTTTTATTTTTTGTAAGAACTTTGACTGATAAGTGGGAGATTAAGCAGAAATTAAACAAAAATTCCCTGTTACATTTTGATCCCAGAGTGTGCAACTCATCAATGAACAGAATAATGGCCCCTTTGCTTTGCTTAACTTCATCGACCAGTAAAATGCTGAATACTACTTTCTGAATGAAACTCAAAGCCAATAATTGAAAGTTGTACATAACAGTGTCATCCAATAGTCATTGTTTTGTATATCATAGTCCACATTTATTATTTCAGAATATTATCAAATGCACATAAATGTAATGATGCACTTTCTAACAATAATGTTTGGCATTCCCTCTCTCTCATGAGAACATTACTGAGGAGGGTACAGCTTCCTAAGAGTTTTTGAACATATATGAGTGTGGTCATTCATGTGTAGATTAGCTTTTAAGCTAGTAATATTTAGCAATTTTTATTATCAACTCAAATGCAAAGGATGTGATGTGAGTCTGGGATCAGAATGCAAAGGAATATGCTCTCTGTTGTATCTAAGAAATTAAGCAGAAATTAATGGCATACTCTATGTTGTTGGTGGATATCATGGAAGAAATTACTTGAAGCAAGATTTCTTTCTTTTTATTTCTCATCTATTATTTTATTGGGTAGCATTGTCATTTATGGCTAGATTTACCATAATTACTTAAGTAATTTTGTTTTGAGTCTGCTTAAGATTGTATTTTTTTCTATGTTATGTTACTAATGCATGTCCTGGTTCAGAAAGATTGGCTTATGCTGTTACATAAGATTGTTAAGTTGTGTTATTGCAAGGTTCCATTGTCATTATGGACAATCAATAGGTTGGAGTGAAATTAACAACTGTATTGGCTGTTGCAGTATGTTAGCTTACAGCAATGATTGATTTATTATTCCTTGCAGGTGCGTATCGGTGTTATTTGTATGGATGTTTTGTAGAGCTCTAAAGTCCGGTCTTTATGGACAAATTAGGTTTTTTTTGTTATGGTTGTTGGCTGAAATTAACAACTATGTGATATAATATTTTTTATTTTTTTTCCTATTATTTTTTGGTTGTGTTTATTGCTTGATTTTGATTTAGAATAATCATGCAATGTTTGCCTAAATTTAGTCAATATATTGAAATAGCATCAAAGCTTTATCCATATTATTGCTATTTCTTAGCTTCATTACAAGTATGTTTTTTAGTTAAATTTAACAGAATTAGCACAATCTAAAAAAAAAAAAAAAAAAAAAAAGAGCTATAATGGCTTTTTCCCAAACGCCACTACTGTGCCAACGGACATATTTTTAAAATAGGAAAAAATCTATCTCGGCTTTTTTAAAATATCGCTAAATATTAGATGACGTCATTTTACCGTTATTTACCACATTTAGCGGCCTATATTAATCTAACGACATTTTTAAAGCGTCGTAATGGGCTATAGCGACAGCCGCGTCTTCAAAGTTTGGAGCTAAACATCACGAAAAGAATTAGCTGCATTTTTTACACCTATAGTGGCGTTTTTAAACGCCACTAAATGTCAAATTTCCAGCAATGGATACCAAATTTTTGCCAAATAAATGAAGAAAAATCTGACTTGCGTGTGGGGCCCACACTTTTATGGACTTTATATCCATGTGAGACATTTGGTCATTCATTTGGTAGAAAATTTGGACCTATAACATTTTTCTTATTATTATTATTATGATTATGTGCATCTAATGCAATTGAAATCCGTGTTTCAAAAGAAAATTTTAGTACACTGACTGTCCTCCTTTAGATAAGGGAAGTTGTGCTTGAATAAAATGTTCTAACTCTAGTCTAAGAATTTTTTTATAATTATCTGATATATCCACTAATTGAAACTATATAAACTTAATTGGTACTTTATATAATTCAATCGCCACCTATATACATACTCCTAATTGTAAAGCTACTAGGCCACACAGCCTAGCCCTACAAACTACAAGCGGACCAAGCCAGCAGCAAAGCCGAGCAAAAGGGATGGTCCAAGACTAGTCACACTTTGAAGTGGGCGAGCGGAGGTCTGGTCAAGACAGATTGCCCATTCCAAAGTGGGCTAAACATGAGTTTGGTCCAAGACCAGTTGGCACCGTGAGGCCGACCAAGCTACAGAATGATGCAGCGGACCATTTCTGTGGTGGAACCATGTACTCGATCTGGGCCCGCAAGAGACACATTACCATATCCCTTTGACTAACATTATGTTGAGTATTGATTGGTAAAGGCACCAAATAAGCATGTCAGTTGGTATCCTATATGCATACAAAAATTTCTCATAGTTTTGGCCTTGCGGAGGGTTTGTAAAAGAAACGAACGCAGCCGTTTTGAATGGCAATAGCAGCTCCCCTTTCCAAAGCAAAGGCATGAATCGTTATTTTGGCTTACAACAGTGTCTGCTGTGCGTTTTCAAGGATAATGGTAGTCCAACTGTTGGGCAATTTTCGTGATCTCATTTTCTATCAATACAATTGGGCAACCTAATAAATATATTATATCAAGTCTGGTGAACAAAACTGTGATTTAAACAATGTTAGGAAACCAATTATGTTAGGAAGTCTAATTATATTAGCAAGTCTGCTTCTTTTCAATTACTATTTAGGAAGTCTAATTATATTAGGAAGTCTGTTATTTTTCTTTTATAAAGAAGCTTTATTGTGATGGTTTGGAGGAGATTAAATAACATTAAGAATTTAGGTGGCTAATCTCCAATTCAAAGGATTGTTGGTGGTTGATCCCCAATCAAAGGATCAAATTCAGGGTTTAAGACCCTATCGAATAATAAATTGTTACTTCTTTTAAATGTTGTTTGTAGAAGCAGATGTTAAGCATACTATGATCCATAAGATTGATTTCTATAAGATCTTGGGATGCAGAAGCATTAGGGATGCATAAGAACCAAAAAAACTCTCCTAACTAAAGTTTAATGCTATTATTTAGTTTTTGATATAATCTGTGGTCGTGGGCATTTCGAGTTGGTTTTTTTGGTATTTTTTAATATATATATTTTTTATTTTAATGATTTTTTTTTTTTATAAAAAAAATTATAATTTTAGATTTTACTCAATTAAAAAAATAAAACAAATTATATAAATAAATCCATTAGAAATAAATAAATAAAAAGAGTAAAAACCAGTGGTTTTTTTAAAACTTTTTTTTAGAACCTTCTAATGGTGGACTTCGGAAATAATAATGAAAAAAATTTAAAAAAGTGGCTGGGGAATATGTCATCCTATTATTAAAATGTGGGAGGCCCATTCTGATCTAGACTGGAGAGGCGTTATCTAGTCTGTAAAATTTATCACATGATCCGTTTTGATAATCTCAATAATTTATTATTTAGGATTTTTTTTGTATATATTATTCATAAAAAAAGAAGATTAAATCGATTTAATAATTATAAAATTTTTTGGCTAGAAAATGATTGGATAAAAAAATGTATAACATTATCACAAAAATGTGTAATTTCATTTCTGAAACATAAATTATCATAATTCTACCAAAAATTATATAATATTTCTTACAAAAATACATAACATAAACCACATAAATACAAAACAAATGCAGAGTTTCCCCCTTGACATTTACACTTAAGGCACCGGTTAAGAATAACTTTATAGAATTACAAATAATAGTTTCAGTAGGGATGTTCACAGATTCAATTGGTCTAGTGTTAAAGTAAACTGTAACCAAGCTGTTAATTCTATGGAACTGAATCAGAATCGAACCATAAAAATTGGTTTGGTTTAATTAGGTTCTACGATTTTAGCAATTTTGTATTACAACAAATATGATAGAATCAAACCAATCCCGATGTACCTCTTCCACCACCGGCTTCACCTCGGAATTGTCTTGCTCAATGTTGAATCCACAATGTCGATATCAAATCCACGACAATGAGGCACTTCGAAATCCACCAAAGCTTCAGGCCCAAGTTTTCGAGAATCCACCGAAGAACATCTGTCTCTTTTGTGAACGAAACAATAAGAACAACTCTTGATATTTAACAATGTGTAGTTCGTTGATCAATCGATCACCTTCTATACACCAAGGAAACTCATATAAAATACCCTCTAATATAAAACACTTTGTTTTCTCTTTCTCTCAAAAAATCTGGATGCACTACAACAAATGGCACTTTTGGCGACTAAATTTTTAGTCACCAAAAGTCACTTTTTAGTTGCCGAAACCTTTTACCGATCAAATTTTTTGGTCGCCAGATTAATCGTGAAATAATTGTCGGGAAAGGTAATCGGCGACTAAAAAAGGTTTGGTTGCCGAAAGTCCACAATTGGCGACTAATTTTTTAGTAGCCAAAACGTTTCAAATAAAATTAATATCGCATTTTTAGCAACTAAACCTTTTTGTCGCCAAAAACTTTAATTATTTGGGACGACTAAAGTTTTAGTTGGCAAAAAATTTTTTTTGTTCATCTTATTTTTTTTAGCTACTAAATGTTTTAGTCATCTAAAGTCTAATTTGTTTTTAGCTACAACAATTTTAGTCGCCCAAAGTTTGATTTTTTTTTTCGGCTACTAAATATTTAGTCACCAAAAGTATATTCTTTGTTTTATTATAATTCTTATTATTATTATTTTTGGCTACTAAAGTTTTAGTTGCCAATTTATATATATATATATATATATATATATTTTTAGCTACTAAAGTCTTAGTTGCCTAAAGCCCACTTTTTTGATGGCTACTAAATATTTATTCGCCAAAAGATTTGTTTTCATTTTTTTTTTAGCTACTAACTATTTAGTCCGCTAAAAATTTTTACTCGCCTTTTTTACTACCAATTATTTAGTTGCCAAAAATATCATTTTATTTTTTTTTAAAAATAATTTGTTCACAGCCGGTATGTATTCTATACAACCTGTACCATGTATAAACACAAAACAATACATATATTATCAACCATTCCTCAATCTGCATCCATTTCACTTACAACCATCCAAAAAGAAATAAGTTTTAATGTCAAATTCTATACAAACCAAGTATTTCCAACCTAAAATAATAATTCCATACAAAATAGAGAATCATATGAAAATATTGTCCTCCGTACACAAAAAATATATTCACTACCATGTCAAATGGCCATTTGGCATGGTACAAACTACGATGGTAAACGGTCCACAGAGGAATCCTTCGAAAAAATTCAATTAAACAAACAGTTGTAGGAATGAGTTATTTAAGCTTAAGGAGGCTAGTAAATTTCATTTTCTGTAGAAATATTTAGAACTCGAAAGATGTAATTCTGTTGGAGACCTATCATCTTACCATTGCACCACAAAAGGCCAAAGCTATTGAGGCCACTCGACTTTCCTGAGAAGATTGAGAAAACATATCAACACAAGATATGCAATGCCTCACATATCAATGAGAAATGGAAAGACGTTTTTTTTAAAAAACAAATGTACCAACAGGAGCTACAGAAGCAAGATATATTGTTGTGCGGATATTCGATATGAAAACAATAGCATAGCTGTAGAAGTCAAATGACATGTTGTAGCTCGACTTTTTGTGCTCCTTTCGGATACGACTAGCCCTACAGTTCGGACTCCCGTGGTTCTGAATCTGATCTCACAAGTGCAACGTGAAATAGATAAACACAAAAGAGTTCAAATCCGACAAATCTTTTGGAAAATCGATTTTGAATCAAAATGCTAAAAATGGACTACTTTGCCAGATACAGAGTCGCCACCTAAATATTTTGGAAAAATTTAAGAAACCCATGACTCATGTCAAAGGCCACATGTCCGTCATCACCAAGATTGTCTCGGCTCGGGAACTTAGGTACGAGAGGGAAAGGTCATGAATTGAGCACCCCCGCTTGCCCAATTAAAGATCGGTCTCTACTAATCATGATGTGATTCTTATTTACATTATATGCTCTTGTTCTGATTATTAGGCTAACTTACTGTGTGATGCACACACAAGTATAGACTAATTTGCGAAAATTGGAACATCTTGATTTCATGTTTGTTTAAAAATTGTTTTGAATATGTGCCACTTGAAAAAGTGAACTCATATGTACATTCATCAAATTATTCCAATTTGAGCAACTAGCCTTCATCCACAGGCATTCAAGCAAGTATATCAATTAAGCAATTAACTTCATGGCAAGCATGCTAGACATGGCAACAATCACACTTATGCAAGATGCTAAAGCAAAATTGCTCACCTAGTACTCCGAGGCGAGCCAAAAGAAACAAAAGAGTTAGAAAACATGCATGCTCCTAACTAATGCAACATGACTAATGTAACACATGCAATGATGCAACTAATAGGCTCGGCTACTAGTTATTACACGTGAATCAATTTGATAGCATGCAGTTTAAACATGTATTCAACGAAGTATAAACGACAATGCTTTGTTTAGAATGATGAACCGAGCCTCAATGCATGCAAGACAAGTGAACGCAAACATGGGAAATGCTAAAAGAAACATGAAGTTCTAACTACCCATTTTAAGCAAGAAAATAAAAGGGAGAAAGGCGTGAGGTTGGAAGACATGCACATTATTACATGTTTGCCCTCGCGCAGGAGGGTCCGAATGAATGGACTAGCTAATTAATTACCTAATTAACTAACTATTACAATACCCAAAGGAAATAAATTAACTACACTAGCTAATTAACTAATTATCACAACAACAAATTTAACTAACTATTCTAACTAATTAAATAAGTACAACACAAAACTAACTAGCTATTCTAACTAATTAGTTACAAATCCGCTACTCTGAGCACAACATATTAAGATTATAACATCATTTTGATAGATCCCGAGAATCGAGGGATGGCCCATGCATGAACGTGGATTTCCACCCAATAATGCTCTCCGTTTTGCTATCGGAATGCCTCTGTTGCACAGTTAGAAAATTGCACTATTTTTCTACCTCAGCCTCTGCTATGCTCTGTTGGAAAAAGGACACTGCTTGTTTGGAAAAAGTGGCCGGCAACCCAGAAGTATTGGCCTGCTGTCTAGGAAAAATGGCTTGCCAGGCTTTGATGTTGGTTCATTCCTACAGCAACAGAGAACAAATAGAGCATAAACCAGGGTATTTTCAAGGGATGTTTGTTCACCCTACCTCTCCTTATCAGCAAACAGGTCAAAGGAGGGGTAAGCTTGATTTGCAAATCATCAATTGACGAAATTGCGTGATGACTTATGAATCAAGGGACACAATTCAATAAATGCATAGCGAAAGACCAACAAAACCTCCTCCCTATCATGGATTGATCAAGGGAAGTGGTTGACTTTGGAAACTTGAACCATCTCATCACTAGCAACTATGAAATGACCCAAGTTTCCATGTGTTCAAGTAACTTTCGATTGAACACTAAATTGCTTTATTATCTTGTATCACTTTTAGTCCCAGTTTTATTACTTCATTTTAATTACCTTCCATTCCTTAATCAATTAAGTCCAAAAAAAAAAAGATTAAGTCCTCTAATGAAAAGGAGTACCAAACCAAGTGTTGTTTTAGGCATGAGAGAAGTGTCATGCCGTTAGTAATGAATTGCCAAAGGGATTAAACCATTACGCACAACAACCTCAATCTTAAGCTTAAACAAATAATTAGTTTGAAACCACTTTCAAAACAAAGAAAAAGCCAAGAAAGGAGGAAGGTTGCAGAGGTGATTAGACATGAATACAAGTATGAAAAGCAAGAAATAAACACTATAAACTCAAATAGGTTGGTGGCTAAGGCCTAAACCACCAAACCTATGAGGACCATTACACTACAAGCATGCTATACAAAGCTCAAATGCAATGAACAACTAAAAATAGTCTTAAAATAGTCACAAAAAAAAAAGTGCTGAAATGAAGACAAAAATAACTAAAACATTGAGGAATTAAAACTAGCACACAAACACAAGGAAGGGAGGCTAATGCCTCTGCTTTTGGGACTTCAAAAGATGATTTTTTCCTCTGAAAAGCCTCTGAAAGCCACATTATATTTCTCAAGCAAGTCTATCACCTCTTTCTTGAAGCACGACCCATTATCAGAGATAATCTCATTTGAAACTCCATACTAGCATATAATGTTGTTTTTGATGAACTTAGCCACATGCGTCACTTTCAATACAGAGTAAGACTGTGCCTCCACCCATTTTGTGAAGTAGTCGATTGCTACTAAGATGAATTCATGTCCATTTGAGCCCTTTGGCGTAACTGCGCCGATAACATCTATCCCCTAAACAGAGAATGGCCATGATGGAGTCATGTGTTAGAGCTTTGACGGCGGAATGTTCATGCGATTGGCATGAATCTGGCATTTGTGACAGCGCCGAACAAAACCAATACAATCTTCTTCCATGGTTGACCAGTAGTAGCCTCGTCTAAGGATTTTTCGAGCGAGCATCACACCATTCATGTGGGCTCTGTACTCTTCTCTGTGGATGGCCTCCATAAGGTGCTTTGACACCTCTTCCTCCACACATAGCTTGTGCATTCCCAGATGACCCCTTTTATATAACTTGCCTCCGCAGATGATAAATTGAATGGCCAGATGCTGTATTCCTCTTTTGTCCTTGGTATTTGCTCCTGGCGGATACACGTCTTTTTTCAAGAAATTCCAAATATTGTAGTACCAATGGTTCTTGTCTAAAGCCTCATCTATTATGGCAATGGTTTCATAGGCTGGTTTGTACTTCTGTTCAATAATAATCGGACGCATCCTGACTCTCAATGAAATGTCTACCATAGAAGATAGAGTTGCTAGTGCATCAGCGAATCGGTTGTTCTCTCTTAGCAGATGGGTAAATGTTAACTTCTCAAACCTCGGAATTAGCATATCTTGGACCTGATGGTAAACCTTCATTTTCTCTTCTTTTACCTGCCAATCTCCATTGGCTTGAGACACAACCAAGTTCAAATCCCCAATAACGTCTAACCTTTTTGCCCCTAGTTCCAGGGCGGCTTCTAAACCAGCAATACGCGCCTCATATTCTGCTTTGTTGTTGGATACTTTAAACCAGAGTTTGAAGGTTATGGGTATATGGGAGTCATGAGGTGCTATCAGCAACACACCGATCCCATAATTGTACTGATTGGCTACTCCGTTAAAGTACATCGTCTACGTTTTCTCCTCTATTTGTAGAATATCTTCATTTGGGAACAAGTACTCCACCGCTTAATTCCCCTCTACTGGGTGATCTGCCAGGAATTTTACTACAGCTCTCCCTTTAACTGACTTGCGTGTAACATATGTAAGATCAAATTCGGAGAGAAGAAGCAACCAACAGGCTAGCCTACCTATAAGCACTAGTTTCTCAAAGAGATATTTGATGGGATCTAATCTCGAAACCAGGATTACGAAGTGAGCTAATAGGTAGTGCTGTAAAAATCCAGGTAGCCTATACCAAATTCTAGACAAGATTTCTCAAGGGGAGTGTAACAGGTCTCGTAATCCAACATTTTCTTGCCCAAGTAGTAAACGGCTTTCTCTATCTTAGCCTCCGACTCCTGAGCTAGCATACACCCCATGTTTGAGTTTGTCACCAACAAGTACAAGATCAGCGATTTTCCTGGTTCTGGTGGCGATAACATAGGCAGATTTTGTAGGTACTGCTTGACCTATTCAAAAGCAAACTGACAGCGATCGTCCCATTAGAACTTCTTTTCTTTCTTCAGAAGACCAAATAGTGGTTCACAACTCAAGGTTAATTTGGAAATAAACCGTCTTATGAATTACACTTTACCCAGAAAGCCGCGCACCTCCTTTTCAATCCTTGGTGGTGGCATTTATAAGATGGCCTTGATTTTGAAAGGATCTACCTCAATTCCTCTTTGTGTGATTAAGAATCCCAGCATTTTTCCTATTGATACACCGAAAGTGCATTTTTGTGGGTTCAACCTCAATCTATATTCTCTGATTCGTTAAAAAAATTTCTCCAAGGCAGTGTAGTGGCCCTCTCGATCTTTGGACTTGGCAATCATATCGTCCTCATACACCTCAACCTCTTTATGGATCATGTCGTGTACAATGGTAGTTGCAGCCCTTTGATACATGGCCCCAGCATTCTTCAACCCAAACGGAATGACTCGGTAGCAATAGGTGCCCCACGAAGTAGTGAAAGTGGTCTTCTCCCTATCCTCGAGTGCCATCAGAATCTGGTTATACCCGGAAAACCCATCCATGAACGAGAGCAATGCATGGCCCGTGATGAAGTCTACCAACTCATCAATATGCGGTAATGGAAAATCATCCTTCGGACTAGCCTTATTCAGATCCCTGAAGTCGACACAGACCCTGATTCTGCCGTCCTTCTTTAGGATTGGAACAATATTGGCCAACCACGTTGGATACTCAGATACAAGCAAAAACCTTACCTCAATTTGTTTGGTAACTTCTTTCTTGATCTTCAAAGCCCAATCTGGGCAAACTCTGCGCAGCTTTTGCTTAACTGGCCGGGCCTTAGGGTCAAAAGGGATCTGGTGCTGTACAATCTCAAGATCGATTCTAGGTACATCTTCGGAGAACCACACGAAAACATCTTTGAAATTTTTTAATAAAGCGATTAAACGCTCGCGTTCCTTCGAAGATAGTGTGGACCCGATCTGAACCAAGCGACACGTTAATTGATACGATTTCATCTATACAGGGCTTAACACGCCTCTCCTCCTCATGATCAACCAAAATTTTCAAAACCCGAGGAATTTCTTCCTCTTCGTTTATGTCAAAATTTTGAAAATTAAGATCAGTACAACAAACCAAAGGCACAGAGAAGTAGGTAAAGTCCACATCATTCCCATTCAAAAGGTCTGGATCTTCAGTTACAGTGGACTTAAAAGAAAAGCTAAAAGACGACCTGGACAGGAGTTTGGTATCCGGGTTACCACTCCCAGAAGTACCAGACTTAGAGGAACTCGAATCTGACTCCGACTTCACAGATTCAGTGGAATCATATTCGGACTCACTATCCGATTCAGAACTGTTGATGATGCCTTGCTTAAACTTCCAGATCAGGTGTAGAGCCATCTGCTGCTGGGTTATCCCCGATCATTGAGATAGTAAAACTATCCCCCAAGTTGGTGGTCTCAGCTCCAGTAGTAGAACTTGTCAATAAGTCAACCAGTGCTTTTCTCAACAGCTCCTCCTATTCGATGTCCAGGTTTGCAATCTTTCCTTGATCCGCCCCAGTGCTTAGGTCTGCTTGTTCTTCCTCTTCTTCTGGTAGCTGGTGTCCGAAAAAGATCTCGAACCCCAGATACCTTGTTTTTGTTTCCCAATCATACCAGGGCTCTGGGAATCCACAAAAGGGGAAGTCTTCCCCTTGGTGAACAAAACGTCCGTTCAAGGTTCCCTGTATCGGTTTGTGGACTAACTCATACTACTTCCCAGTCCTCTTTGTCTTCATCCTTTCTCTCAGCTCTTATCCTTTCCTTTGCCAATCTACAGAGGTAGGTTTGTATCCCAGCACGAAAGCATGGGGTTTGTGACTAATCTCCTTAGCAACAACACCTCCCTGTCTGCCGCTTCGGCCTAGTCTCAATCCGGGCATATACTCCTATTTGTTCATCATGTAAATAGATTGTGCATTGAGGTAGTCTCCATCACCCTCTGCCATAATGGTTTGGACCAACCGGGCTTCTGCCAGAGAGAAGCCAGAAAGGAACACGTTTTCTTCCCTATGTATAATTTCCAATAAGGGCGCAATGGTTCCCTAGGGAGGATGGATCACAGAGTTACCGTACACAATGGCAATCCCACCTTTGAAAGGGTACTTTACTAACTTATGGACTATTGATGATACAACCTTCATCTGATGTAGTCAGGGCCTTCCCAGTAGTAGGTTGAACGTGGTTGGAATGTCCATGACATGGAATTCCATCTCATGTTCGGACGGGCCGATTAAGATATGGCTCTTGAACGTTCCCATGACATCCCGGCTTATACAGTCATAAGCCCGGACAACTTGGGTCATGGGTGTAAAGTCAATTGGCCTCAAACCGATGTCATAGGCAGTTCTCACTGGGCATACATTGATCACCGATCCGGTATCTATTAACAGCATCGGAATCTACTTTTTTTGACTTTCAAAGGTTACATATAATGGACAGTTGTGGTTGGTGCCCTTGGGTGGTAACTCCTTATCTGTAAAAGATATCACCGGCGTAACGTCCCCAGATGTTACCAACAATACCAATTGGTCCGCCGTAGTAGCAATAGGCTGTTTAGTCTGGTTTATTGCCTCCAACAGTGCTTGCCTATGCTCCCAAGATGCCATTATCAGCCCCCAAGTTAATATGTCGACCTGAATCTTCTTGAGCTATTTTAAGACCATGTTTTCCTCAACATCCTTTTCCTTTGTTTTCTCAGCCTCTTTTCCAGAGGTTTCTGGCTGGTCCAATGCTACGGGTTTGACGTACTGACCGCTTCGGGTCATATGATTGATTTCATTAGTATCCTAGGTGTCATCCGGGGTATCAACTTTCCAACCTTTGTCCGTGTATGCATGACGTAGGTCACTGTCTTTCCACCACTCTCCTGCAGTTATGATTGGACTAGCATCGGATTCTAGCTGGAGCATGTTAACATCACGTGCCCCATCATCATACCATTCTACCTCCACTACAGCTCGGGCTTTAGTATCCTGGTACTTTTGAGTTTCCTTAACATTCTCTTCCGATCACTGGGTTCCCACTCGGTTTTCTTGGCGTTTTGAACATTGCCGATTGTGGATTCAACTTCTTCTTTCTCTTTCCCCCTTTTCTATTCCAGAGCTATCTTCACCTGGATCTCCTTTATCTTTTCCCTTTGAAATTGTACTAGTGCCTATTCTTTCTCAATAAGAGGTGCAGCCTCAGCCTTACCACTAGCGGCGGTTTCCTTTTCCTTCTTAGTCTCTCTTGTTTGTTCCTCCACATCGGACTCTTCCTCACTCAACCATCCATTGCTTGTTTCTAGCTGGCTCTGGTCTTACCATCCCATATGTTCACAGCTTGTATCTTCTTCCTCGAAGAAGTAAAGATCCTCCAGATCCTCTTCCAATTCTGCCAGATCCTCCTCTAGGTTTGCTAAGTCATTCAGGCCTTGTTCGGGCCACTCATTTTGATTCTACGCCATTTGGTCTTCCCCAACAGCATTAATGCTGAGAAAGTCTGGCAGTATGACCACTAGCTTCGGTTGATCGATGGCCACAATGTATAAACTGGGATCATACTCCTCTACGAGCGAGAACCCCTTCTCTATGACACGGGTATCAGGCGACCCTATTTTTAGTGCATTCTCTTCTTTCTCCGTTTCTACTGCCATGGGCCTGGGTTGGGTTTATGGTGTTAGATCCATCATGCACATGTCTGTGCCTTCTAGAATGACCACCTCCGGTTTTGATAGGTGAGATGAAGTAATGTATGTGCTAGGGTTAAAGGTGGGCGGTAGTGTATGGATGTGGTTAATGTTTCTAGGCGGGGGAACTTAGTTGTGTGCAGGAAATGGATTGGTTAGTACATTTGGTTTGGCGGGTGGGGCGATAACTTTGTTGTCAATGAGATCCTAGATCTCACGACGTAGATGGTAGCGCATGTCTGTGGGATGGCCATGTTGTTGGTGGAAGATACAATACTGGGTAGGGTCATGTTTGGGTGGCAATGGGTCTAGAAGCGGACGAGGATCGAAAGGCTTGAGCTGCCCATATTGCATTAAAAGCTTAAGGGTGTAAGTAGGGCTCATATGGAGGGGAGTAAAAACTCTTCGATTCCGGGGTGGACCAGTACTTTGTGAAGGTTGTGAGGTCGTGGCAGAAGTAAAAGGATCAGCCATCTTGGCCGTTGTGATGACATTGTTGACATCTACAGTCTGTGGAATAGTGCTACTGCTAGTATTGGTATTCTAAGAGAATGGCCTTCTTGCGGGTTCACTTGTTCTGTGGATGATACCCTTTTTGAATGCACTCTCAATCTGGACTCCCAGCTCATGTAAGGAAGCAAATGTGGACAACGGTACAACTATCATTCTTTGTAACATGTCTGGCTCAAGGTTTTGGACCACTAGCCTGACTTGCTCTCTTTCGGCAGGCCTATTTGTCATTCGGGCTGCCTTAGCTCTCCACCGAGTAACAAAATTGATGAATAATTCTTTGGGGTTCTGGGTAGCGGCCTCCAGCTCACTAATGGTTACTTCTATCTAGGTGTTTTATGAATACTAATTGACAAATGCCTCAGATAGCTCCTCCCAATTCTGCTTTGTAGAGTCCTCCAACTTCGCGTACCAGATAGCAGCCACATCAGGCAGGGTTCTCCCAAACAACAAAAGCTTCTGTGCCCGAGACAAACCCATGGGCCTCAATACATCCAAAAACAATCGGACATGCACAATCGGATCCCCATTCCCATCGAATTTGTCGATGTGGGGCATCTTAAATTTCTCTAGTAATCTGACTGAAGCCTTAGTGTACCCATCTTTGATATCTGGAATGGAATTGAAACCCTAGGATTTCTTCAATGCTTTCTCCTATCTGGCAATCTTGACTACGGCCGAGTCAATTTCATTGATATCAAAAGGAAAGATTCCTGCAGGAGGTTGAACCAGAGGCCAATGAGCTGGAGCTGGGGGGAAATATGTCTTGAGCATCTGGGATTGGCAGATTTTCTACTAGTGGGGGTAGATTTGGGTTTGGCTGAGCAGTTGGGATCGGGTGCATGGTTGATGTGGATGCCCCGGATGTGCGTCGTAGATCGGCAATAATTTCATCTTGTGCAGCCATCCTCTGGTTTATAGTGTCCATAGTTCTTTGGAAAGCCGTCATCATGGCAGCAAATTCCTCTGCATTTTGTGCTGTGTTTTGTGCCATTGCTAGTTTGGGTGAACTAGGTGTTGGTGAACTGATTGAGTGAAAGTGGGTAGGTGTTTGTGGAGTGCTTTGTACTAGTGCTACTGACTGTCTGTTCCTTCTTCGTCGAGTGACTGGCGGAAGCAAGACAAACATGGGCTAACCACCAACAAGGTCTTGAGCTTTGCAAAGCCTGCCAAAGCGAGTCCACACAACTTGGGGAATATTAGGTCTTTTTGAAGCTACGTTGGTAAACTAACTAGTAAAAAGAAAGAAAGAAAAACAAAATCAAAATTAGACAGCACTTTGGCCCCAATTCAAAATAATCATAACACATAGCTGAACTACAATCCTCACTAAACTCTGTTCTCAAATTGATACTGATACAAACCATCCTGTACAGTTTCACTGTAAAAGCACATATCAAGTAAAAGAACCAAAACACCCCTATAAAGGGGTAGGGTTATCCTGTCCTAGATTTTTGGCATGATCTAGGCTGCACTATTTCAAACAACGAGTTTCACAACATCCTACAAATGGGTGGCATCCTGTTCTAAGTTGGAATGGTCACCATAGCTTTACTATATGCAACTAGGTCAAATGGTCAAAAGGGCACCTCGGCAAGATTACCTAATATACCTCTCACACCAAACACCGAGAAGTGAAAGGTGGATCAAGCCGTATAGCAGTAGTCTTAATCCAAGGGTTGTGTTCCCAACATGGCAGAGCCCATGACCGGTTAGCCTTTTAGCAAGCTTTTAGGCAAGCCTTAGGCAAACCATCCAGGAATAACAGTCGGTAAACACAGTGACTTAAGTGCACCAAAGCAAAGAACATATATATGGAGATAAAAGTTCACATCATGAAGTTTCAAGTCAAGTTTTCTAATTCCCCAGTGGAGTCACTAGAAACTATAACTCGACTTTCTGCGCTCCTTTTGGAAGGTGAATAGCCCAACAGTTTGGAATCCACCTGTGGTTCTGAATCTGATTTCACAAGTGCAATGTGAAATAGTGAAAACACAAAAAGAGTCCAAATCCAACAATTCTTTTTGGAAAATCGATGTTTGAATCAACTGCCAAAAATGAACTACTTTGCCAGATTTTAAAGTTGCCACTTAAATATTTTTTTGAAATTTAAGAAACCTGAGAAATCTCGGTGCGATGAAGAAATCATGCCTCAGCTCCGTTTTGGCCATGCCCAGACTTTGGGACGAATGTGTGGGCTCTCCTTGCATGAAGTTCGATCCTTGGCTCACGATGGGCAGTTGGACATCCCAAGTTTGATTCATCAATTTTCCACCATCGGAGATAAAGGCAACCTCCTTTGGCGGGGTTATTAGCAGCATGCCCTCGGCTTATGCTTACTCGCACACTTCCTTCTTACCTCTAATTGTGGCGAAGCCAACATTAGGTTGATTGAGGGTGCCCAATGCTTGAAAGAGGGTAAGAGCTGCATTGGTTTAGCACTGGCCAAGACCCTGATGGGTTTGGATGCCTTTCATCAGTGAGAGACTACCCGATTTGCAGAGAGTCCACTGCTTTATTAGGTATTGTTTCCCACCCTTTCTTATTTGTGATTTCTCGCATCACTTGGCACTCACTCTCTATTTTCATCTCTAAACCGCTTTTCTTATTTTTCTCTCAACGTAAATCTCTCTATTCTTTAATCTCTCTTATTTTTCTTCCCTTCCCAGGTATGGCTCATGGATAAGTTGAAAGTAGTGCACCCTTGCCCCGAGTACTCAGCCAGAACTTACTTTTTCTGCCAAAGGCTAGTGGACTTTCCTCCAAAGGGATCATGGTACGACTGGATGTGCAGTAGATCTGCAGCTGACATAACTTAGCGTTGCCCTTGGCTTAATTTGACTAAGATAAGCTACAGTATAGCTCGACTTTCCGCACTTCTTTCGGAAGGAGAATAGCCCTACAAATTAGACTCCACTTGTGGTTCTGAATCTGATTTCACAAGTGCAACGTGAAATGGTGTAAACACAAAAAGAGTCCAAATCCGGCAATTCTTTTTAGAAAATCGATGTTTGAATCAACTGCCAAAAATGGAATGCTTTGCTAGATTTCAGAGTCGCCACTTAAATATTTTTGAGAAATTTAGGAAACCCGAGACTCGTGCCAAAGGCCATTAGTCCGTCATCACCAAAGTGTCTCAACTCGGGAACTTAGGTACGAGAGGAGAAGGTCATGAATTGAGCACCCCACTCACCCGATCAAAGATCGGCCTCTACTAATCATGATGTGATTTTTATTTACATTATATGCCCTTGTTCCGATTATTAGCTATTTTACTATGTGATGCGCACACAAGGTATAGACTAATATTTGCAAGAATTGGAACCTTTGATTCCGTGTTTTGTTTTTCAAAATTGGTTTGTGAATTTGCCACTTGAAAAAGTGGGCTAAATGGACATTTGATCAAACCATCCCAATTCAAGCAACTAGCCTTCATCCGCAAGCATTCAAACAATTATATCATTTAAGCAATTAGCCTCATGGAAGTATGCTTGGATATGGCAACACAAACATTCATGCAATATGCTAAAGCTCAAAATAGCTCACCTAGTACTCCAAGCCAAAACAAAGAAAAATAATTAGAAAAACATGCATGTTCCTAATTAATGCAATATGACTAATGCAACGCACGCATTATGTAACTTTATAGGCTCAGCTATGAGCATGGCATATGATTCCATTCGAGGCATGCGATAAAGCACGTATTCAAGCAATGAATTTGAACATTGGGTTAGCATGATGAGCCAAACCTTGGATGCATGTAAGACACAAGGATGTGAATCAAAGTCCAAAAGTCTGAATTAAACTAATTATTACAAAACTGAATGAATAAATTAAAGCATTAACTAGCTAACTAGGCTATTACAATAAGGGTAACCATGATAAGTAAACTAGCTATTTAAGCTAATTAATTACAACAATTACAAATAAACAATAATAATGAAATAATTACAACATTAATAATTAGCGAGACTAATTATAACAAACAATATTAAATACATTAATTAATTACAACAATGCATGGAGCATTAAAACGCAAGGATTGTATGCACAAGGTCCAAGAAGAACACTGTCTGCCTTAGGTTTACTCTGTTTCACCTTCAGCCACTGGCATCTGTTTTATGCAAAAATACACTACTGACCAAACATTGATGACCAGCCAGCCCTCAATGAAGCTCGGCCGGACCTAAAGAAGACCGGCCGTGCCTCAATTTTGTGCAAAACTCTGTTTTGTGTGAAAACAGTGCAGACAGAGTGTTCTGGACTCTGTTTGTCCCTCTCACACTTCTCTGTCATAGGAAAGCCTCGAGGATGTTGGAATTGTTTCCAAAACCATCAATGAGTAAATTGATTGCTTGATGATTTCGATGTACAATTCGAACAAAAATCAATAAACGAAATGAACTACAACCACCCCTCCCTCCTATCATGGATTGAACTCAAAGAAGGAGGTAGAGATGCTTCAAAGTTCATCCAAAACACCATGAATTGATGTTAGACACAATGGATTCGACATAACGTCCAGCTGAACCCCAAGCAGTATAACTCATTTTCTTTATGTGAGTTGGTTTATTTTAAGCCAACTTCATTAGCCTTTACCATCCTTTAATCCATTAAGTCCAAGGTGATTATTATGTCCACTAAGTGAGAAATATGTCAATCGAGAGGTGATTCTCAACATGAAAAAGAGACTACACCGTTGGCAATGAATTTCTGTAGAGATTAAGCCATTAAGCGTAAATCGCTGGTTCACGTTTTGAATAACCGTCAACCGATTGAAACAAATCTCAAATAAAAGAGATGAATGATAAGTTGATTATTAAAATGAGATTCCTAAACATGGAAATAAATTGAAGAATAGCCAAAAACAATGGACAACAAGCTATGTATGCAAACTTATGAGACAACAACCATGCTAATCAATGCATGAACTATTTAAACAACTTAAGAAAGTTCTAAAACAGCCCTAAACAGATGAAAAATAGTGGCTAAAAATGCATGAAAAGATCCTAAAAAAACTAAACAACAAATAGAGGAAACAAGGCTTGTAAGCAAGAACAAGGAGGGATGGCTAACCCCTCCACTATTGAAACCTCAAAGCATGGTTTTTACCCTTTTTTTAACTCTAAAAATCGGTGTAGAGAGCAAAGAAAAAGAGTGTAAAAGTGAGGGTTTGAGCTATAGGTAAAGGTGTAGAAAGAATAAACTCTCTCTACCCTTTTAGTAGCTCTTCAAACCCAAACTTTAAACACTTAAAATAGAATCAAAGCAACATGAAACTACAAGAACTATAGAGCAAATGAAAGAAATGAAAGCAAGAGGGAAGATAACAAGCTTATACCTCTCAAGGAAGTAAGCTTTTTGTTTGTGATCAAACTAAGCTCCAACACACTCTCAAGCTTGAATTATGGTGTTCAAAGATCAACCAAGGTTCCTACACTAAGGTATGAAGGTGTGTATGGTGTATGGATATGAGTTCAAGGTGGTAGGTTAACTCAAAGTGTTTCTTGCACAAGAAGAAGGAGAAGAAGGAGCTCTCAAGGTGGTATAAAGGCTTTCTTGAAATTCTTTAACCCTCAAAATAGAAATATATGGTCGTTTTTACATAATTTGAGCAAGAAATATCATAAATATCTTCAAAAATGGACAGCTGGCGGCCTCCCGCTCAGAACAGTGTTTCTTGCTGCTAAAGCCCGGCCAGCCCTTAGTTGCCACGGCCAGCCCTCAATGAGGCACAGCCGGCCGTCAATGCATTCCTCTGTTTTTCTGTTTTAGTCTCAACAAAGGGTGGCACAAGGTGTAAAGAAAGATTTTTTGGGTATAATTAGTGGAATATGGAAGGTTTGGGGTTGTATCGAAGCTTAAACAAGGCTCTTTCGCTGAGACCTCGAACCACACACAGTACCACTTTTATCATCGAGTGTACCGGACAAAGCGCTCAAGCCTTGCGGGCGGTTAAAAATGGGGTGTCCACATACAGCATGTCCCATCAGCTGGGTATACAGTTGATTAGCCTCACACACTACGGGTATGTTTGGTTTGAGTTTGGGAGATGTGTTTTAGAAAAAAATTTCTAAAAAATGGTTTGGTTTGAGTTTTTCTCAAAAAAATTTCAAAATCACTTTCTCTCTCTTACACATCAATCAATTACTTTTTCTCTCTCCTCTCTCCTTCTCAATCATTTTTTCTCTCACACACATTTACTCAAATCATCCCAAACTCCCAAAAAATATCAAATCATTCCAAACTTCCAAAAAAACAACTCTCTCAAAATATATAACCAAACAAACCAAAAAAATTTCTAAACTCTCTCCCCAAAATGTTTTTCAAAAACAACTCTCCCAAAAACAAACCAAACAAGCCCTACGTGTTTTATTTCCCTTTCCGATTTAGATGCCAGTTTGGACATGATCAGGGTCGTCCTAAAAAAGAGGTGGAATACCCGGCTTCATTTCCCATTCGTGGTTCACACTTGCCTCGGTACCTCACTACTTGGAGGACGAAAGAGCTTCTGGCCCCTGCCTTTAGCTTCAGTTACGCCCTTTCTGGCGAGTGCCTAGTTTGGCTAGGCTTGAGGACGAAGCACGGGTTGGGTCAACTTTGGCTACAGAGACTTCTGCAAGCACGAGCAGAGGACGTAGAACCATCTGACTTATCTATGCCCCTAGTTTATTGCTTTGACCTTTCTTTTCAAGTTTTATGATGTAAAAGCAACTTTGATTTAAATCAGAGAATTAGAGAATGTACTTGTGTTGAAATTAATGGAATTAAAGTTGCGAGCACTAAAAATTTTCCTTTTGGTCCCAAAATGGTCTAAGTTATAAAAAGGAAAAATTTTGAACAAAATAAACTTTTATTAAAACTTTTCAAAACCGTTTTCGGGAATGATCACCACCTAACACATATAGAATCAACCCTCAAGATGTATAGCCCCGAATCAACAGATCATAACTACCCATAACTACATCCGCCATATTGGCCCTTCTGCCAACATAAATATCACATAACCGAGCTAACTTATAATGGAGAAATATGGCCTGATCGAATATGAACGAATAGGACAGCTGAGTTGGAGATGGTTACAACTGAACTTCAGGATGAAGTTTCCTACGTATCCCAAAGATGGAAATCAGGCCTTACGTAGTTCAGTTCAGGTTCACTCGAGTATTACCTCTCTCCTTTTGCACTCTAACTTTTGCCAATGTCGCCCTTTAGGGTTTTCAACCTTACGAGCTCAGTTTTTCTTTATTTCTAATTTTTCATGCTCTAACTTTTGCCTAGGTCGCCCTTCCCGATTTTCGGCCTAGCGAGCCTCTCAGGGATAGTATTTATTCAACTTGTCCATATTGATCGGCTGTGAAAATTCCAGGCCATCCAAGTCCATGAGAATAATCGCCCCTCCTGACCAGATTGACTTGATGATATAAGGACTAGTCCAATTAGGTCTGAACTTGCCCTTAAGGTCATGAATGGGAGCTCGGTTTTCTTTCAGTACCATGTCCCTTCTTTGAGATTCCTAGACTTAACTTTCTTGTTAAAAGCCCTAGCAATTCGACGTTGGTAGTCCTAGACATGATACAATGCCCTTAGTATTCTCTCATCAAACAACATTAACTCCTCAAATCTACTATGTTGCCAGTCCGCCTCCGCTATCTGACACTCGGCCATAACTTGCAGTAACGACACTTTAATTTCAATTGGCTGAACAACCTGCATCCCATAGATGAGAGAATAAGGGGTTGCCCCTGTAGATGTTCGGATTAAGGTTCTATAGCCCCAAAGCACGAATGATAGTTTATTCGGCCAGTCCCTGTATATTTCCACCATATTCTGTAAGATGTTCTTGTTAGCGGCCTCAACAGCTCCATTAGTCTGTGGTCTGTATGTCAATGACTTATGAAAAGCCACATTGTATTTCTCAAGCAGATCCACCACCTCTTTCTTGAAGTGCAGGCCGTTATCTAATAAGATCTCGTTCGGAACTCCATACCGATAGATGATGTTATTTTTGATGAATTTGGCTACATGCAATGCTTTCAACACCGCATGGGATGAGCTTCCATCCACTTTATGAAGTAGTCAATTGCGACCAGAATGAACTTGTGCCCATTTGATCCCTTTGGTGAGACGACATCGATAACGTCGATTCCCCAAAGTGAGAAAGGCCACGGTGAAGTCATGTTGTAAAGCCTAGACGGCGGTATGTTCATGCGGTTGCCATGAATTTGACATGTGTGGCATCACCGTACAAAACCAATGCAATCCTCCTCCATGGTTGACCAGTAATAACCTTGTTTGAGGATCTTCTGGGCTAGCATCACACCATTCATGTGTGCCCCATTCAATTCCTCTACCTCTACACACAGCTTGTGCATTCCCAGATAACCTTTTTTATACAGTTTACCCCCATAGATGATAAATTAGACGGCCAGACGCCGTATTCCCTGTTTGTCCATGGGATTTGCCCCTGGTGGATACGTCTCATTTTCCAGAAAGTTCCAATTATCATAATACCAGGGGTTTTTGTCTTGCACTTCATCTATTGCGGCAATAGTCTCATAAGTCAGCGTGTATGTCTGTTTGATAATAATTGGACACATCTTCACTCCCAACGAGACGTCTACCATAGAAGATAGAGTTGCCAGTGCATCAGCGAACTAGTTATTCTCTCTTAGTAGGTGCGTGAATGTTAGTTTTTCAAACTTTGGAATCAGCATATCCAGGGCATGATGGTAAACATTCATCTTCTCTTCTTTGACTCTCCAGTCTCTGTTTTCTTGAGAGACAACCAAGTTTGAGTCCCCAATGACATCCAACCTTATTGTCCCTAGTTCTAGGGCAGCTTCCAAACCAGCAAATACACGCTTCATATTCTGCTTCGTTGTTAGACACTTTGAACCAAAGTTTGAAAGCTAAGGGTATATGGGAATCATCGGGTGCTATTAACAACACATCTATCCCATAACTGTACTGATTGTAGGCTCTGTCAAAATACATTGTCCAAGTTTACTCTTTTATTTGCAGAATATCTTCATCTGGGAACAAGTATTCCACTGCCTCATCTCCTTCTACCAGGTGGCTTGCCAGGAATTTCGCTACAGTTCTTCCTTTAATGGACTTGTGCGTAACATATTTGAGATCAAATTTGGAGAGAAGAAGTAGCCAACGAGCTAGCCTACCCGTAAGTGCTGGTTTCTCAAAGATATATTTGATGGGATCTAATCTCAAAACTAAGATTACGGAGTGAGCTAACAAGTAGTGCCTCAACTTCTTGGTAGCCCATACCAAGGCTAAAGTATAGCGGGTTTCGTAGTCTACATCTTCTTGATCAAGTAATAGATAGCCTTCTCCACCTTATCTTTTGATTCTTGAGCGAGCATGCACCCCATGGTCGAGTCTGTCACTGACAAATACAGAATCAAAGGCTTCCTAGGCTCTGGTGGCGACAACACAAGCGGATTCTGGAGGTATTGCTTAACCTACTTAAAGGCAAACTGACATCGATCGTCCCATCGAAATTTCTTTCCTTTCTTCAGGAGACCAAATAGTGGTTCACGAGTCAAGGTTAATTTGGAAACAAACAGTCTTATGAATTGCACTTTGCCCAGAAAGCCATGCATCTCCTTTTCAGTCCTTGGTGGGGGCATTTCTATGATGGCCTTGATTTTGGAAGGATCTACTTTAATTCCCCTCTGCGTGATTAGAAACCCCAGCATTTTCCCTACCGTTATGCCAAAGGTGCATTTTTGCGGGTTTAACCTCAACCTGTATTCCCTGATCCGTTGAAAGGATTTTTCTAGTGCGGTGTAGTCGTCTTCTCGCTCTTTGGATTTGACAATCATGTCATCTACGTACACCTCAACCTCTTTGTGGATTATATCATGCAGAATGGTGGTCGCAGCCCTCTAATAGGTAGCCCTAGCATTTTTCAACCCAAACGGCATGACTCGATAGTAGTATGTACCCCATGCTGTGATGAAAGCCATCTTTTCTCGGTCCTCCAATGCCATTAGAATCTGGTTGTACCTAGAAAACCCATCCATAAAGGAAAGCAATGCATGGCCCACGGTGAAATCTACCAGCTCATCAATATGCGGCAGTGGAAAGTCATCCTTCGGGCTAGCTCTGTTCAAGTCCCGAAAGTCGACACAAACCTAGATTCTGCCATCCTTCTTTGGCACTGGGACGATATTGGCCAACGAAGTTGGATACTTGGATACTAACAAGAATCCTGCATCAATCTGCTTAGTGACTTCTTCCTTGATTTTTAGCGCCCAATCCGGATGAATTTTGTATAGCTTCTGCATGATTGGTTAGGCCTCGGGGTTGAGAGGGATCCGATGCTGTATAATCTTAGGATCGATTCTAGGCATGTCTTTGTAGGACCACACGAAAGCATCTTTGAAATCTTTTAATAAAGCGATTAAATGCTCACATTCCTCCAAAGACAACATAGACCTGATCTGGACCAAGCGTGGATCCTTCTCAGTACCCACATTAATGGTAATGATTTCATCAAAACAAGGCTTAACAAACCTCTCTTCTTCTCGATTAATCAAGTTTTTCAAAGCCAGAGAAATTTCTTCCTCTTCGTTTTCGTTAAAATTCTGAAAATCTTGGTCAATGTAATAAATAAGCGGCAAGGAGAAGTACACAGAATCTGCAGAGTTCTCATTCAAAAGGTCCAGATATTCAGTTACAGACTCAAAAGAAAAACTTAATGAAGACCTAGGCATGACTTTGGTATCCAGGTTACCACCCCCAGAAATACCAGACTCAGACCCCGAAGAACTCGAATCTGATCCTAACTCCACAGACTCAGTGGAATCAGATTCTGGCTCATCACCCGATTCATAACTGGAAAGAAAGCCTTTCTCCAGCTGCCAAGTAAGATGCGGTGCCCTCGATACATCCAAAATTCCAAAGATTAGGTCCACGCCCAGTTCTTCCCCGATCAAGGAGACAGTAAAGTTATCCTCCAAGTTCTCTAGGTTGGCCGTAGGATCTGTTAGGAGATTGGCCAGTGCTGCCCCCACTTCAACCTCGCTGTTGTCTGAGTCATCTTTCATGCTTTAGCTAGCTTTGATGCTTGGTTCAACCATTTCCTCATCACTGTCTTGCAATTGTAGATCAAAAAACATCTCGAATCCAGGGACGCGCTTCTTTGAGGAATTTACCTAAGGCTCAAGAAAGCCATAAAAAGGGAAATCCTCTCCCTCTCGAACAAAACAGCCATTGAGCATCCCTCGAATTGGCCTATGGATAAGCTCATAATGCTTCCCAACTCTCTCAGCCTTGGCTCTACCCTTCATCTCTTCTCCCTTCCTTATCCAGTCCTCTTTGGTGGGCACATAGCCCAGTCTAAAGGTATGCGGGTTGTGTGGCACTTCTGTCGATGCTGCAACACCTTTTCGTCTGCTCTTTCCAAGTCCATTCCCGGAACATGCCGTAGCTTATTCATAAAGTATATGGACTGGGCACTGACGAACATGCCTTCGTCCATGGCCAGAATGGTCTGCACTACCCGTGCTTCAGCCAGAGTGAATCCCAAGAGGAATAGATCTTCATCGCCATGGTTGATTTCTAGGACTGGCGTAGTTACCTCCGAAGGTAGATGGATGGATGAGTTCCTAAAAAAAATTGCTATTTCTCCCCCATGAGGGTACCTCAACATTTGATGGAGAGTAGAGGACACAACATTCACGTGATGTAACCAAGGCCTCCCTAATAGCAGGTTAAAGATAGCCAGTACATCCAGGATGTGAAACTCAATCTCTTGCTCAGCTAGGCCCATTTGGACTCGTACTTTAACTATACCCATGGCTTTTCTGCTTGTATTGTCATACGCCTGTATCACTTGGACTGTGGGGATAAAGTCTGCCGATTTAAGGCCAATTGCATAGACAGTATGGAACGGACAAACATTAATGGCAGAATCGATATCTACCAACACCACCGGCACCAACTTCTCCCTACATTCCACAGATATGTATAACGACTTGTTGTGAGCCGGGCCTTCTAGTGGTAGCTCTTTATCCGAGAAAGTGAGCGTTGGCTTGGCACTACCTGGAAAGACCAGGCCCACAAGTTGCTCGGGCGTAGTATCAATGGACAATTTAGCCTTGTCCATTGCCGATAATACTACCTGTTGGTGCACCCGTGAGGCCATGAGGAGTCCCCAGATAGAGATATCAGCTTGGATTTTCTTGAACTATTTTAGTACTAACTCCTCTTCTAGTTGCATCTCTTTCTGTCTCTTGGCCTCCTTGTCATTTCCAGATGCCTCTGCTTGATCCAGGTGCAGCGGTTTAAAATACCGTCCACTGTGGATAAGATGGTCTATTTCCTCAACATACCATGTATTATCCGGGAGACAGCCTTCTCAATCTTCGTCGGTATGGGCCAAATGCAAATCATTGTTGCCCCACCACTCGTCATCAGCTACCGACAAATAGTTGTCCGGCTCCACTTGAATCATCTTCACAGTACAAGTGCCCTGCTCAGGGCGACATGTGGTTGCAATTTTCTAGTTGTCCTCAACTCTTTCTCTCTCAAGCTGCCTTAATGCAGCTTCATGTTTAGTATCTACAGTGTTCACAACTCCCACTTCTTGACTTGGGTTTCCAACACATGTGCCCTTATGCAGTTTTCCTTTCTCATCAACCTTCCTGGCCACTGCAGCTACCTCTGTTTCCTTTCCCTTTGATTTCATCCCAGTTTCTTCTTCCTTGTTTGGCTCATCACTCAGTCATCCAGTGTTATCAGTCGATCCATTCAGGTCGAACCACTCGATCTGTACATCTCCCTGATCATGCTCATCAAAGAACTGCAGATTGTCCAAATCTTCTTCGAGATCTGACCCTTGGCTCGGGCCATCCTCACTAACCACATTGATGTCTGCTGATATTGGTAGCACCAATTCAGGCTTGGTTTGGCTGGTTGGCGCAATATAGCAACTTGGATCATATGCTTTTTCAAACAAGTCCTCGAAACACTCCGACGACAGGCCAATACCTCTCTCCGAGGCCAAACCCTCTTTTACCACAAGTATTGCCACCACATTGTGAGGCTCAGGATATGGCTTAAATGCGCCCATCATGCACAAATTTGTGCCCTCAAGAATGAACAGTATTGGTTTCAGGAGGTGGAAAGGGGTAATATATATGCTAGGGTCATAAGAGATGGCCAGTGTATGGATAAGGTTAAGGTTTCGGGGTGGAGGGACTTGATTATAGGTTGGGAGTGGATTTGTGGTTACATATGGTTTCTGAGGTGGAGCGATAACCTTGTTGTTAATGAGATCCTGAATCTCATGATGTAAACGGTAGCACTGGTCAGTGTCATGACCATGCTGCTGGTGAAAAACACAGTACTTTGCAGGATTATGCTTGGGTAGAAGAGGGTCGGGAAGTGGACGAGGTTCTAAGGGTTTGAGGTGCCTTTTTTTTTATCAACACTTGCATGGCTTTGGACAAGGTCATGTATAGCTGGTTAAAAGTCCTCTAGGGTCGGGTAGGGTTGGATGATGTTTGTGATCTTGTATTGGCAAAGGGGTCAGCAGTTTCTGTTCTAGTGACAACACTTACATCTGATGACCTCGTAGCTATGCTACCACTAGCAGCATTGGAACTGCGAACAAATGACCTTTTTGCTGGCTCCTTCTCATCTATAATAAGCCTCTGCTTCATGGCATCTTCGATTTGCACTGCCATTTCATGAAGTTCTGTAAACGTAAACAATAGTAGCACAATCATTTTCCAAAATAACTTGCCATGCAGATTCTAGACGACCATTCTGATCTGGTCCTTCTCAGAAGGCGTCGTTGTCATGACCCAAACCCGCCCCTGTGGGTTAAGGACATAACCGGCCAGTAATCCCGTGATTACCTACGGCCTCAGACGAAAACAGACATAACTCGTCAGAGTAAAGCGGCCAAACGGAAGCAAAAATTCAAAACTTTGTCCATAGAGCCACGCTTATATGCACATCAAACAAACCATACTCATATACGTTAATAACCCACATCAAAAGTACAGTAGCATAAACTTCTTTACAGACGGGATCATCTAAACTGAGCCAACCTATAACAGACTATATACAAATATACACAAAGTCCTTGCCAACAAGACAAAACGTAAGTGCATAACAAAATGGCAAGGATGGGTCTCGTGCGTGAGACACAAGGCTGGCTCTCCAAAACTCGTGTTGTTCATAGCAGACTTCACTGGGGCTGGGTTTGGACTTCTCTTGGCTCACCTACAAACACATGAATGAGCGTGAGTGATAGCCCAGTGAATAATATCAAATGCAAAAGTTACATAACAATGTAGAACAACAGGTTCCAAACGGCCTTGGGCCCAATTCATATTTCTATTTAACAGATATATAACTATATGAATTTCAAATCAAGTGACTTGTAGTTTCAACATTCTGGCCTTTGGCCCATTCAGATTTCCATTCATGTCAAAACGGCCTTCGGCCCACTCATTTATGTCAAAACGACCTTCGGCCCGATCATTTATGTCAAAACGACCTTCGGCCCGATCATTTATGTCAAAACGGCCTTCGGCCTGTTCATTCTTGTCAAACGGCCTTCGGCCCATTCATTCATGTCAAAACGACCTTCGGTCCATTCATATAAGTCAAAACGACCTTTGGTCCATTCATATATGTCAAAACGACCTTCGGTCCGTTCATTTCCACCAAAACGACCTTCGGTCCATTCGATTCTATCAAAACGACCTTTGGTCCATTTATGTTTATCACAACGACCTTTGGTCCATTTATGTTTACCAAAACGACCTTCAGTCCATTCATTTATTCGAGTCAGACTTTTGTCCACAATCCAATTAGCAACTCATAAAGCTTATAAGGGAATAAACAATTGGACATTCACAAGCATTCGAATATCGATATTACTCACAGTGATCGGCTTGTGGATTTGCCCTGGAGCTTGACCCTACACATTTCATGAACACAAAAGGGGTCACTAACAGTTCAATCCGTTCTTTGATTCACATATTCCTCTTTAGGCTTTATTCTTATCTCATTAACTCATTTACAATGCTTAACATATGCCTCAGAGTGCTTACAAGAGAAAGAGAATGGAAAACGAAACACAAAACGAGCATACAAAATTTTAGAGAACAGGGTCCCCGCTTGAGCGTCAACTTCCCCGCTCGAGCGGACCCTTAAGGCTTGCAAAAGTACTGGTTGCACGAAAAATACGCTCGAGCGTGGAATAGAGCGCTCGAGCGGAAGGCCTGTCTACAAAAACTCCCCGCTCGAGCGTGAGATATCCCGCTTGAGCGGACATCCAACTCTGCAAAAAGTGCTGGGAGCACGATTTCCCCGCTCGAGCGTCATGTTCCCCGCTCGAGCGGACCTCAAAATTCTGGAAAACCCAGAATTGTGTTCTTGAGCTTCATTTCGACTTTCCAGCCACTATACTTGCATGCAATGGCTCAAATCCCAAATATAATCATACTAACATGGCACCAATGCAAGATATAACATTATGGAGCTCAATTTCTTGATTTATCTACATGCATGTCCCAAAATATGTCAAACTCAACACCAACATAACAAACTCATGCATTCAAGCTCATATCTTCTCAAATTGTACATGCATGTGATGAATTAGCCACATTCTCAACTTAGATAACACAAATGGTGATCAAGACATGAGTTTCCTTTAACATTTCACATGGATTATACACATTTGTGCTCAAACATGCAAATCAAGGTGATTTCCTACATGCATCACATATTAAGCTTCAATTCAACAAATACAACCCAATTTCATTTCAATCTTACTCTTGATCACCAAATTAGCTTGTGCTCACAAAATTACAAACTATAATCCAATAATTACTCACCTAGAAGCTTTGATCTTCTAAGCTCTAGTCAATTCTTGAGCTAAATCTCCAAGATTCCAAGCTTTAGGCCAAATTAGCACAATTTTCCCCCCATTTTCTCTCACTATGGCTGGCCCTCTCTCTCTTACAATTGTCGAACTCAGATTTTTGAGTTCCCAAGAGTTAAAGGAGAGTGTAATGCTAACATGCAACAAGCCCCACTAGCATATTATTTCAGTATAAAATATTTGGGCACTTAATTCATCAATTTAATCAGTTTAATCTGACCAGAATCAATTTCTAATTAAATTTCACCGTAGGCTCTAAAAATTATGCCAATCACGATGGCGCAATCAGTTTCGGGTTCTGTGGCCGATAAGACCCTCAATTTAATTTCCAAAGCAGATTATTCAAACAGATATTCCTACGGTGAACAGATAGAATTTCAAAATCACATATATTCACATAGTGGCACACAAAATCATGCTAAACACATAATCATACTCAAATTAAGGACCAATTAGCATATTACGGAATAGGGGTATCACAGTCTTCCCCCCTTTAGGAAGTTTGGTCCTCCAAACTTAATTTATCTTCGTCGGGAAACAAATGTGGATAGCGTAGACGCATTTCCTCCTCTTTTTCCCACGTGGCATCCGTCCCATAGTGTTCCTTCCATTCCACTTTCACCATTGGGATGGATTTGTTTCTCAATTTTCACTTGTCGGTCAACAATTCTTTCCGGCCATTCGCGTATTCCATATTTCATCAATAGCAACCCGGTGATAATCAATCACATGAAACGGGTCTCGGAGGTAACCCCTCAACATCGACACATGAAACACATTATGGATTTGCTCGAATCCCGGTGGCAAAGCTACTCTGTAGGCAACTGGACCAAGCCTCTCCAAAATCTGAAACGGCCCAATGTAACGGGGCGACAACTTGCCCTTTTTCCAAATCTGACTTGGCCTTTCATCGGGAAACACGGATGAACACATGGTCACCAACCTCATACTCAAGAGGTCTTCTCCGAACGTCTGCATAATTCTTTTGTCGGTCCTGAGCTGTTTTGAGCCTTTGCGAATAACCTTGATTTTCTCAGAAGTGTCTTGCACAATTTCTGGCCCAAGCAAAGCTCTATCCCCGACCTCTGTCCAACAAATAGGTGATCTACACCTCCTACCATACAAAGCCTCGTATGGTGCCATACCGATGCTGGAGTGGAAGCTGTTATTATAAGCAAACTCTGCAAGTGGCAAATAGTCTTCCCAACTCCCCTGAAAATCCAAAGCACACATGCGAAGCATATCTTCCAAAGTTTGTATCGTTCGTTCTGACTGCCCATCTGTCTGTGGGTGGAATGCAGTACTGAATCTTAGTTCTGTTCCCATAGCTTCCTGCAAACTCTTCCACAATCTAGACAAATTTCGGATCTCTATCCGACACAATGGATACCGGAACTCCGTGTAAACGGACAATCTCATCAACATAAATGGTAGCCAATCTATAAGCAGTAAATGTAGTTTTGACAGGCAGAAAATGTGCAGATTTAGTCAGTCTATCAACTACAACCCAAACAGAATCCATACCTCGAGAAGTCCGAGGTAGGCCAACAACGAAATCCATAGTCACATGTTCCCACTTCCATTCAGGAATAGGGAGAGGTTGAAGTAGACCGCCTGGTTTCTGATGTTCAGCCTTAACTTGCTGACACTGAAGGCACTTGGACACATATTCTGCAATCTCTTTCTTCATTTTAGGCCACCAATAGGTTTGTTTCAAGTCCCGATACATTTTATTGTTACCCGGATGCATAGCAAATACGGATCTGTGGGCTTCATCTAGGACCCTCTTCTTTAGTTCCGGGATATCAGGGACACATAGTCGGTTTCGGAATTTCAACACTTCATTCTCAATGCCAAACTCTGCTTTCGGACTTGTCTCAAATTCATCAATCACCTTTCTGAGGAACTCATCCTCTTTCTGTTTCTGTTTGATTTCATCAACAATGGCGCGGCGGTAATAGCGGCTATCAATCCGCCCTGCCCACATACTATTACTTCAATTTCAGACCTCTCAAAGTCTTGCAAAATTTCCCTTTGTTCTGTAAGCAAACAAGCCATACTCCCTGTTGATTTTCTGCTCAAGGCATCAGCAACTGTATTGGCTTTCCCGGGTGGTACTGAATCTCAAGATCATAGTCTTTGATCAGTTCAAGCCATCTCTCTGTCGCATATTCAGTTCTTTCTGTGTAAAGAAGTATTTTAGGCTCTTGTGATCTGTGTAGACTTCACACTTTGCCCCATACAAATAATGCCGCCAGATTTTCAAAGCAAAAACAACTGCGGCCAATTCCAGGTCAATGCGTTGGATAATTCTTCTCATGTGGCCTCAACTGTCGGGAGGCGTAGGCAATAACTTTTTCCGCTCTGCATTAACACAACCCAAACCTTTATAAGACGCATCACTGAAGATTACAAAATTTTCCGTACCTGAAGGTAGTGTCAAAATTGGTGCAGGGTCAATCTTGTTTTCAGTTCTTGAAAAGTAGATTCTCTTTCATCATTCCATTCAAACAGGTTGCCCTTTACGTGTCATTGGGTAAGCACGGCTAGTTCGAAAAGTCCTTCACAAACCTCCGTAGTACCAGCTAAGCCCATAAAACTGCGAACCTCTGTCACATTAGTCGGTGTAGGCCAATTCACAATTGCCTCTATTTTCTGCGGGTCCACAGAAATTCCTTCCTTGTTGATCACATGCCCTAAGAAAACAACTTCATCCAACCAAAACTCACATTTCTTTAGTTTAGCAAATAATTTCCTTTCTCGAAGTATTTGTAAAACAGTTCTCAAATGATGTTCATGTTCAAGTCTATCTTTAGAGTATATCAAAATATCATCGATGAAGACTACAACAAACTCATCAAGGTAGGTTTTAAAAATTCTATTCATTAGGTCCATAAATGCTACCGGAGCATTAGTCACCCCAAATGGCATAACAAGAAACTCAAAATGACCATACCTCGTTCTGAATGTTGTTTTCTCGCATCCTCTGCCTTAATTTCAGCTGATGATACCCGGATCTCAAATCAATCTTAGAAAACACCTGTGATCCCTGCAACTGGTCAAATAATTCATCAATAGGGTAAGGGATACTTGTTCTTTATCGTTACCTTGTTCAATTCCGATAATCGATGCACAGGCGCAAGGTACCATCCTTCTTTTTCACAAATAACACCGGTGCGCCCCAAGGCGAAGTGCTAGGCCGGATAAACCCCTTGTTAAGCAGGTCTTGCAACTGTTCTTTCAATTCTTTCATCTCGGCAGTAGCCATTCTGTAGGGAGTCTTAGAAATAGGCTGGGGCCTGGCACAGTCTCAATAGTAAACTCTATCTCCCTGTCTACCAATTCCCCTGGTAATTCATTGGGAACACATCTGGGAATTCTCTAACAATAGGAATATCATTCAATTCAACATTCACAGATTGTTCAGTCAACACATAGCACAGATAACCCTGGCACCCCTTCCTGATCAGTTTACATGCTTTCATTGCAGATATCAAATAAGGTGGAGGCACTACCCCATTACCCACAAACACAATTTCTTTTTGTTCTGGTGGTTTAAATACAACCCTTTTTGTCAACAATCTATGGTGGCACAATACTTAGTCAACCAATCCATGCCCAAAATTACATCAAAATGTCTAAAGTTCAAGGGCAATAAATCTACATATAAGGTAGCATCCTCAATATGCATGTCACAAAACCGATATATACAGTCACATAACACAGATTCCCCCAATGGAGCAGACACACACAACAAATATGGCAACAACTCTAGGGGTCTTTTCAGTCTAGATGCAAATGTATGTGTCACAAATGAGTGTGTTGATCCAGAATCAATTAATACAAAGGCATCCTGATTACATATTGAAATGGTACCTGAGACAACGGCATTGGCATTCCGTGTATCGCCCGGAACAAGTGCAAAAACCTCCCTGTCTCACGGTATCCCCGGTAATAGCGGATCTCAAGTATTTCCCGGCTTTGGAACTGATGGTGGAACTAGCTGCTATCTTTCCACCATTTTGATTACACTCTCAGCCATATGCCCTTGTTTCCCACACTTGAAACAGGCTCCTGATGCACGGTAACAGACTCCACGGTGCCTTTTGCTACAGATATTGCACATGGGAGCGTGTCTCGGGAAGAATTTGAAGTAGTGGAGGAGCCCGTTTTGCTTTTTCAGAAATTTCTTCTTCGAAAAGAAGCCTTGCCTTTTGTTACCCTTCCATTCGTTACTAGCTTAGCTTGTCTAGCTATATTAGCCTCTGATATGATGGCCCTGTCAAGCACCCCAATGTAGGTTTCCAACTTTAGAACATTCACCCTCTCTAGGATGTCACTGTGGAGTCCACCTTCAAAGTGTCTTGCCTTCTTATAATCGGTGTCAATCACGTGTGGTGCAAACCTGGCCAATTCAGTGAACTTGGCCTTATACTCAGCCACTGTCATGCTATCTTGCTTGAGTTCCATGAACTCGGCTACTTTCCTATCCTGAACGCATTGCGGGAAGTACTTGTCATAAAAGATCTCCAGAAATTTTACCCAATCCGCATCTTTATGATTTTCTCGCATCAACATCCACCATCTTCTTGTTTCGTCTTCTAGCATAAAAGTGGCTAGGAGCACTTTTTGAGTCTCTGAATAGGGGAACACTTCAAATAATTTCTCAATGCCGAGGACCCATGCTTCGGCTTTCAACGGATCTAATCCCCCGTGGAACTGTGGTGGTTTCATTTTCTTGAATTCCTTGGTGAGAGCTATTATCCGATCATCATTTTGATTATCTGGCACGGGTGGTGCCGGAGGTGGAGGTGGCGGGTGTGGTTGTTGCCATTGTTGTTGCCACTCCTGTTGCTGTCTCAAAGCTTCTGTCATTTCTTAGATTAATCTTTCCATTCTGTCTATTCTGGCAATAGAGGACTCCTCTATCTCATCACCTCTGGTTCTCACCATCTGATTAAACTTGCCTTATATTCCATGCAAAAGGTACACAAGTATGCGTATACTAAGAAGCACATATACTCAGATGATTTGCAATGCAAGTAGTTCACAACTTACACATATAATCGTTCATATCAAAACATTTAAGCATATAATCAATGCTTCCAAATTCATATTTATCACATGAATGCATCCTAGATCTTATCTAGACGGTTATTGCCCTTTTTAGACAAGTGTGTGAGTCATTAACTCGTGCTCTTATACCACTCTGTCATGACCCGAACCCGCCCCTATGGGTTAAGGACATAACCGGCCAGTAATCCCGTGATTACCTACGGCCTCAGACGAAAACAGACATAACTCGTTAGAGTAAAGCGGCCAAACGGAAGCAAAAATTCAAAACTTTGTCCATAGAGCCGTGCTTATATGCACATCAAACAAACCATACTCATATACGTTAATAACTCACATCAAAATTACAGTAGCATAAACTTCTTTACAGACACGATCATCTAAACTGAGCCAACCCATAACAGACTATATAAAAATATACACAAAGTCCTTGCCAACAAGACAAAACGTAAGTGCATAACAAAATGGCAAGGATGGGTCTCGTGCGTGAGACACAAGGCTGGCTCTCCAAAACTCGTGTTGTTCATAGCAGACTTCACTGGGGCTGGGTTTGGACTTCTCTTGGCTCACCTGAAAACACATGAATGAGCGTGAGCGATAGCCCAGTGAATAATATCAAATACAGAAGTTACATAACAATGTAGAACAACAGGTTCCAAATGGCCTTGGGCCCAATTCATATTTCTATTTAACAGATATATAACTATACGAATTTCAAATCAAGTGACTTGTAGTTTCAACATTCTGGCCTTTGGCCCATTCAGATTTCCATTCATGTCAAAACGGCCTTCGGCCCACTCATTTATGTCAAAACGGCCTTCGGCCCGATCATTTATGTCAAAACGGCCTTCGGCCCACTCATTTATGTCAAAACGGCCTTCGGCCCGATCATTTATGTCAAAACGGCCTTCGGCCTGTTCATTCTTGTCAAACGGCCTTCGGCCCACTCATTCATGTCAAAACGACCTTCAGTCCATTCATATAAGTCAAAACGACCGTTGGTCCATTCACATATGTCAAAACGACCTTCGGTCTGTTCATTTCCACCAAAACGACCTTCGGTCCATTCGATTCTATCAAAACGACCTTTGGTCCATTTATATTTATCACAACGACCTTTGGTCCATTTATGTTTACCAAAACGACCTTCGGTCCATTCATTTATTCGAGTCAAACTTTTGTCCACAATCCCAATTAGCAACTCATAAAGCTTATAAGGGAATAAACAATTGGACATTCACAAGCATTTGAATATCGATATTACTCACAGTGATCGGCTTGTGGATTTGCCCTGGAGCTTGACCCTACACATTTCATGAACACAAAAGGGGTCACTAACAGTTTAATCCGTTCTTTGATTCACATATTCCTCTTTAGGCTTTATTCTTATCTCATTAACTCATTTACAATGCTTAACATATGCCTAAGAGTGCTTACAAGTGAAAGAGAACGGAAAACGAAACACAGAACGAGCATACAAAATTTCAGAGAACAAGGTCCCCGCTCGAGCGTCAACTTCCCCGCTCGAGCGGACCCTTAAGGCCTACAAAAGTACTGGTTGCACGAAAAATACGCTCGAGTGTGGAATAGAGCGCTCGAGGGGAAGGCCTGTCTACAAAAACTCCCCGCTCGAGCGCGAGATATCCCGCTCGTGCGGACATCCAACTCTGCAAAAAGTGCTGGGAGCACGATTTCCCCGCTCGAGCGTCATGTTCCCTGCTCGAGCGGACCTCAAAATTCTGGAAAACCCAGAATTGTGTTCTTGAGCTTCATTTCGACTTTCCAGCCACAATACTTGCATGCAATGGCTCAAATCCCAAACATAATCATACTAACATGGCACCAATGCAAGATTATAACATTATGGAGCTCAATTTCTTGATTTATCTACATGCATGTCCCAAAATATGTCAAACTCAACACCAACATAACAAACTCATGCATTCAAGCTCATATCTTCCCAAATTGTACATGCATGTGATGAATTAGCCACATTCTCAACTTAGATAACACAAATGGTGATCAAGACATGAGTTTCCTTTACCATTTCACATGGATTATACACATTTGTGCTCAAACATGCAATATCAAGGTGATTTCCTACATGCATGCACATATTAAGCTTCAATTCAACAGATACAACCCAATTTCATTTCAATCTTACTCTTGATCACCAAATTAGCTTGAGCACACAAAATTACAAACTATAATCCAATAATTACTCACCTAGAAGCTTTGATCTTCTAAGCTCTAGTCAATTCTTGAGCTAAATCTCCAAGATTCCAAGCTTTAGGCCAAATTAGCACAATTTCCCCCCCCCCCTTTCTCTCACTATGGCCGACCCTCTCTCTCTCACAATTGTCTAACTCAGATTTTTGAGTTCCCAAGAGTTAAAGGAGAGTGTAATGCTAACATGCAACAAGCCCCACTAGCATATTATTTCAGTATAAAATATTTGGGCACTTAATTCATCAATTTAATTAGTTTAATCTGACCAGAATCAATTTCTAATTAAATTTCACCGTAGGCTCTAAAAATTATGCCAATCACGATGGCGCAATCAATTTCGGGTTCTGTGGCCAATAAGGCCCTCAATTTAATTTCCAAAGCAGATTATTCAAACAAATATTCCTACAGTGAACAGATAGAATTTCAAAATCACATATATTCACATAATGGCACACAAAATCATGCTAAACACATAATCATACTCAAATTAAGGACCAATTAGCATATTACGGAACAGGGGTATCACAGTCGTGGTCATCATCAAGGCTTTAGCTTTCCATCTTGTCACAAACTCAGAGAAACCCTCATTTGGCTCTTGGTGTGTTGCCTCGAGATCATGAGTTGTGACCTCAATCTGCGTATTGTAAGAGTACTGAGCAATGAAGGCTTTGGCCATCTCCTCATAATTCTGTTTGACGGAATCTTCCAACTTAGCATACCAAATGGCTGTATACCCAACATGGTGCGACCAAAGAGAGATAGCTTATGTAGTCTAGTTAAGCCCATCGGTCGCAAGATATCTGAAAACAGTCACAAGTGAACCATCGGATCTCCGGAACCATCAAAACGATCAATGTGCGGCATCTTAAACCGATCCGACAATGTAACCGCGGAATCAGTGTATCCGTCCTCTATGTCTGGAATGGAATTAACCCCTTGCGCTCTTTTGAATAATTTCTCCAGTTTGTTGACCTTGAGTGCAGTTGGGTCAACCTCGAACTCAAACGGAGCCTCGGTCTAATAAACCAGGGCTTTGGAAGCTTGTGTTGGGATTGGCTCTGTTTGGACTAAAAAAACTGGATTACCCTGGTTTTGTGGATCTTGAGCATTGTCAATATTAGTAGTGGCACTGAGCACAGGAATAGCCATGGTGGGTGCATGGGATGCAAAGGTGTAGACATCCTATTTTTGACCGCCCGCAAGACTTGGGCACTTTGTCCTGGTGTAGACGCACTCCCGGGAACTCTCCGATATCCGCGCCTGTGAGGGCGCGAAATCTCGTTTTGTTCTGAGCTACTACAGTTCGGACTCAAATGTCACGGTTCTGAATCTAATCTCATAATGTGCGATGTGAGACCGATAAATCACCAAAGAGTCCAAATCCGGCAAATCGTTTTGGAAAACTAATTTTTAATAAAGAAGTGTCAAACATGGACTGCTTTGCCAGATACAGAGTCGCCACCTAAATATTTTATTTTGGGGGGAATTTAGGAAACCCTGACTCGTGCCTAAGGCCACGTGTCCGTCATCACCAAAGTTGCCTCGGCTCGAGAACTTGGGTACGATTAGGGAAGGTCATTTAATGAGCACCCTCGCTCACCCGATCAAAGATCGGCCTGTACTAAGCATGATATCTTGTTTTTGAAAACACATGTGCTCTTATTCCGATTAATTAGCTAGTCTTACTATGTGATGCGCACAGCAAACAAGTATAGACTAGATCGCCTAATTTGGAACAAAGCATCGCATATCCGTTTGTTTGGAAAATGGTTTGAAGTTTGCTACTCGCAAGTAGGCTAAAATGCGGATTTCAATGAATTGTTCCAATTCAGGTAATCCAACCTTCACCCATAGGCATTCAGGTAGTTAATCAACTAAGCAGTTAGCCTCATGGTAAGCATGCTTTCATGGCAACATTAACACACATGCAATATGCTAAAGCGTAAACACTCACAGTGTACTCCGAGTCAAAACAAAGAACTAGTTAGAAATCAATGCATAATCCTAGTTCATGTTAAGATGGCTAATGCAACACATGCGAAAATGCAACTAAAATAGGCTCGGCTATTCTAGAATGTCATGTGAAATGCAACTTGGTACATGTATTCAAATTGGAATTGAAATACAATGCAGTTAGTATGATGCACCGAGCCCGGTGCATGCAAGACAGATGAATGATGCAAACATGCGAGCATAAGGTATGCTAAACAAAATATGCCCTAAAACTAACCATCGTAAGCGGTTAAGTAAAAGGGAGAAAGAAATGGGGATTGGAAGACATGCATCACACACACGCACGCTTATTACAACAATACGCCCTCTCGAAGGAGGGACCGAATAAGAAACGAACTAGCTAATCTAAGCTAATTAAACTAATTATTACACAACAAATTAATTAACTAATCCTAGTTAACTAATTATTACAAAACGAATTGAATAGCTAATGCATTAACTAATTAAAGTACAAACCAAAGCATAAGCAAGCTATCTAAGCATGGCAGCTAAGGAAAGCAATAAAGCAAGAGGTTCTCAGAGGGAGAAGACTGGATGCATGCTCTGTCGCCTCGTTCGGAAATCCAATGCGATGCCCCGATTTGCCTCTATTTTCATCTGTTCTCAGAAACTTGCACCAAGCTCCAGAAAGCTGAAACTTCACCTTGGGAGTCCTGTGGGAGGGTGGCCGACCACTTTTGGTCTCTCCAGACACCTGCTGACCACTTTTGGTTAGTGAAAAACCAGAAAAGTGGTCGGCCAGCTAGTTTTTCTGGCTGGCCAGCCAGTTGTTGCTGCTGAACTGCAATTTGCTGCAACAGAGAGCAAGAAAAGGCATGGCAATGTATTTGCAAGATATGTGTGCACAACCACCCTCCCTATCATGTCATGAACTCAAGGGAGTGTGGTTCTCGACCCTCGGGCCACCAATCATGCATTTCAATGCATGATGGCCAAGAGGCGAAGTTGCACAATTCAATATGGAAATGAATGCACAAGTAAACACATAAAGCCTAAAACTCTATCATGTATGATCAAGAGCATCGGCGACTGAGAATTGAGGCACGTTTCATCACTTGAAGTATGAAACGTCCCTCGTTTCCCGTGTTTGGACTAACACCTATTCCAAACACAATGCAACACATAACATGGCATGCACAATGCAATGTAATGCAACCTTAGCATGCAAACATGCAACTACATGGCATACGCAATGCAACTAACAACATAGCATGCACAATGCAAGGGATAACATGGCATACACAATGCTAGATGCTAAGAATTGGATGGCATACTCAATGCAAGGCAATCATAAGGTTCTAAACACCATGTAATGCATGCATACACAATCACTACAACAAAATTGACTTTCTACGACACCACATCAACGACATACAATAAATGCACGCCGTAGTTTCTCACTTTTACGACTTGCTTTTTTTGCACGTCGTAAATACTTTTCCAACCACAGCATGTCTATTGCGTAGGCCGTGAATGGTAATAATGATGATTTTTTTACGGCTTGCAATGCATGCCGTAAATAATAAAACTTTCTACGACGTGCATATGGCGTGCCGTCAATACATTAATTATACACGATGCACATACGCTACACAACGCCCACCGTTAAAAGTATTATACTTTTTACGACGCACACATTGCCTGCCGTTAAAAATATTACCTTTTTACGGCGCACAATGCATCTCGTGAATTGTATGATAAAAAAAAAAAAGTGCCAAAATGAAATTTGGGGCGCCAATATTTTTTCCCCAAAAATATATTAGAATTTTTTTTAATAAAAATATATACAAACTGTTTGGCTTCTATTTGGTTCTAAAAAAGAAGAAAGAAGATGGAAAGCTGTAAATCGATAACCTAGAAGAGAGGGGAGAAGAGAGAGGGGAGAAAAGGAGACTGGTGTTCAGTGGTATGAGATTTCGAAGAGGAACGATTGATGGTGGCAGCAATCGACGGTTCGGCAAGACTGGTTCGACGACAGCAACACTCGACGGTTTGAGACTGGTTCGACGGCTCAATGGTTTGGTGGTGAGACTGCTTTTTCTCTTCTCTTCGGTCTGGAAAAAATCTCAGGTATGTTCAGATTCCCCCCCTCCCCCCTTCTCTCTTCTCACGCACATTCGCTCCATTTAGGATTAGGACTTTTTTCATTCGTGTTCTTGCTTTCTGGTACTTCAAGTATTGAGCTCTCATCATTTTGTAATTCCTAGATGGAACTCTTTCTCTCTGTTTCCACCCTTGTTCCTTCACAACTCCTCCAAGCTCGAATCGGTACTTTTCTAGGGTTTTCAAAACCCTTTTACCTTCAAAGATTCACATCTGTTTCAGCTTGGGGGGATTAGGGCCTCAATTTGTGTTTCTTTGTTGATTATTGTACAATTCTGGTGAACAAATGTTTGTGAATTGGAAATTTTGGGTCTAAGATCTGTTGGAATAAAAATTTCTGGGTTTGTGTTTGGATTGAGGATTTAACACGAGAGAATGAAAGTTTAAATTGATTGTTAATTTGGATAATACCTGTTTTTGGTGATTGCATGAAACCAATGGAGCATGTTAATTAGTAGAATTTGGTCCTGCAATTAGTGTAATCCACATTTGTCTTGTACAATTTAAACTTAAAAGAAGTTTTAATTATGGTGCTAAAATTGGGAATTTTTGACTACTTGTTTTTATAAGATCTGAGCTTCATTTCTGTATTGCCAAAAAGTTTTACGATGGTGGAACAAGACTTATTACTGTCTAATGAATTGTAATTTGTAATACATATTAGGAGGGTATGGTATGAAGTGAAATATTACAGATTTATGCATCATTTAGTAATTTTTTTAATTCTAAATGTGACTTTTCGGTAGGTTTTCTTAGTTGCAAAGAGAATGTTACCTCAATCATTGTACTGTAATTTTTTGAGTTTCAATTGTTTATTATGTAATGAATAGGAGTGCAATAACAATATGGAGGATTCATCACCAATCACAATAAAAGAAAAAGGAGGATTTACAATCTCTAATAGAAATCACAAATTTCCTTTTGGGTTGGAGATGCCCTAAGTGCATTTTGGGAAAAGTGAAGAAGGGTTGTGTAATGATAACATTGATTATTGAATAATTTGTGTTGTGATTGGTTTAAATTTGTTGAGAGACATGATAGCAAAAATGTATGGCAAAAATATATGTAAAGGATTGCTTGTTGGGTTATTTATTTATTTATTTTCAATTTTAGATTGAGTTAATTTGTTTGTATCAATGTCTGATGGGTAGGTGAACTTGAATATTGCAATAATTCCAATGTCACACCAGTTTGGATGGAGTTCATCTGTTGCTGGATTGGTGCAGTCGTCTTTCTTTTGGGGTTGCGCATTAAGTCAGTTTCCTGGGGGATGGCTTGCAAAGACATTTGGTGGGAGGTTAGTTATTTTTGGATTACATGTATTGGATGTCTAGTTTGACTACTCTGAATTTTGCTTGCCAGCTGTTGTTGAGGACCTTTCTTGGATTATCAGATATTATCTATTGAAAATACTGAGAGACACACGTTATGAGTTCTTTCCATTATAGAAATTTAATGAACTCAATGAAGCTGAGTTATTGCCACTATACAAGTGTAGTGAACTCAAAGAAGCTCATGCATTCTATGCAATGTATTACCTAACATAGGTACACATATTATCAAAGCAAAGTGATACAAAACAATAGTTTGTGTAGGAGTCAAATGGCAAAATTATGTCACTACATCCTGTTAAAAATTGTGTGCGTGCGTGCGTGCGTGCGTGCGTGCGTGAGAGAGAGAGAGAGAGAGAGAGAGAGATTTCATGATGGGTGAAACTTTCCTTTTCTGTTTTTTTTTTTTTTGGTTCTCATACTGGTTCAGATTGCACAAGTGGTTGGTCCACAGGAATCAGATCCTCTTATAATCAATTCCCACAACTCGATTCTGATAAATCACAAGGATTTCCCACATATATTTATATGGGATTAAGCAGACAATCACACAACTGAAGTAACTCAAGTTTGTTGGGGAGTTATGTCCTGAACTTAATTTTGTAAAGAGTCAGAAATGACTGCAACAACAGTACATGCACAGACATACTTGAAGCATTCTGTCTTTGTTTTTTGGGGTTAATTTTGGTAGTGTGATCTAGATATTAGATTAACTAGTTGTCTTCTTGTTGCAGAAAAGTTCTTGAGATTGAAGTCTTGATCTGGTCACTAGCTACAGCACTTGTTCCTGTTCTTGCTGGATTTATGCCTAGACTAGTTTTGTCAAGGATATTAGTAAGTTGGAATTGAAGTCCTTTTCATCAACTTACGCTATTCTGGTCCGACATCCCTTGTACCCTAGGCATTTTTCATAGATTGATATCTTTTTAATGTGCCACTGATATTATCCATGCACAGACGTGTAACTGATTTCATTGACTGGTTCAGTTTTGTTCTATTTTGTTTCATCCATCCTCACATTACCTTATGTATGACTACTTGGTAAATCTTAATTTTTTCAGATATGAATGATGCCGCATTCAAATTTTTTATGTTCAATAGTTCAGCCTAACATTTGGACCCCAACCATCTTATTCATTATTTCTCTTTTGTACAAACATAGGTTGGAATAGGAGAAGGTGTTTCCCTATCAGCTGCAACCAATCTGATTGCTAGGCACGTTTGACATTGAAAAGTAATTTAGAGGCATGTTTTTCAATGAACTGTGTCAACTGATATTTGACTAAGATCTTGGATATACTATTCTCTAATGTGGGTCATGTATTAGATCATTGGTTGGCATTTGTGTTTTTCAGGTGTTCTAATCTTGTCATTTGTGAAATTTTCCTTGTAATTATTTTGGAGTTGAGATTACTTTTTTTTTATTGGCTACTGTAACATTTGTGTGTGCCAAACAGGTATGCATGTTTCCTATTATAAAAAAAAAGATAATAATAATAATAAATAAATAAAAACGGAAAACGTTACCAAAAGCAAGTATTCTTCATTATTTCTTGGAAGCATTCTAGGAATTGTAATCCATGACCATTTCCATGAATTTTGCAGAGGTTCATGCTTTGATTCCAGTGTTTTTATTGGAACTTGGAAGGATCTTTTACTATTACTGCTACTATATGCTCTCTTGATCATACTCGTGATAGACATTTTTGTTTTTGGTCTTCTGAAATGCTAACCCCCTTTTTTTTAATCTCTGTTTTACTTCATTCATCTGTTTTGCATTCTGTTGAAATTTTTGGTATTATCTACCCTGTATGCAGAACAATACCATTAGAAGAGCGCTCACGAGCAGTATCATTTGTCTTTGGTGGTTTAAGTGTTGGAAGTGTCGCAGGGTATGTTTCCATCAGCATGTGGCGAGCATTCTGCCTAATAACTTCTCTTTTGGCATTGTAGTTATTACTGTATAGTGCATACTTTAGCAGATTTATGTTCAATAAAAAATTTCAGGCATGGAAATCTAATTACAAGGAGTCTCCCCATTCTTATTGTTAGATGTATAATATTTGATTAGCAATAAAGATACTTTTTTCTTCTTTACACCTACAGTGTTATACCAAGCAGCAATTGTTAGAAGGCTCAAGTATGGGAAGGATGTAATGAGATGAAAAAATAGTAGAGGGAGATTCTCTGTTAGTTCCAAAAGTTGGGTATGGGTACGCGGACACGTCTATTGTATAGGGTTTAATAGTATCGCATAATGTGATGCTATTACTTAGGAATGTACTTGAAATTAAATGGGATTTAAGAAAAAAATGAGATTTCTATCTCCCATTCACATGAGAGGTTAGAAACTTTTATTCTTTATTAAATGTGAGCTGCTTCTTCTTTAAGAATCGTAAGAACGATCCAAGCATCTGATTTGGGTAAGGGGTTGGACAGATATCTCACACCCTTACATTTATCATAGCTGGTAGATACGGGTGCACTAGGGTAAATAGAAGTGTCCATGTAACGCTGATACTAATTTTTACTCTCGTTACATGAGGTAAGATTGCTTTGAATGTAAGGCCTAGTTGTTCTGTTATGCCTCTCTTTAGTATAAAATGATCTTCCACTGCTGTTTTGTACGACCAGTTGAATTTTCATCGTTTCAAATTCATTTGACTCGTATACAAAACAACATTGAATTCTGGAAAATTATTTGTGGAATTAGCGCTTCCTTTTGGTCCTTTTAGGAGTCATGGATGGGCTGTTTTGATTCTGAAAAACTCATGCAAGCAATTTGTTATGTTATCTTTAATGTTTTCATTCATCAATATTTGTTGTGAGATGAATATTTTTGCAGTTAGATAAAAAGACATCAACCAATTTTTTTTCTTCAATATCTGTTCCATTTTAGAGTAGGCTATGTATAATGTTTTGATATGGTGTACCTAGTAAAAGCCATCTCGTATTTCGACTTTCCTTGATGTAATCTACGGTATTTATGTCCTAATGTTTTCACTTCAAGCTTGAACTATGTGTAGTGGAGATGAGAATTGGTGCAAAATGTCGTAAAAGGTTATAGCTTCAAGTGAATTGTCATTGTTGGTTGCTCTCTTTTGTTCTTGGAGTTTTTCTCAGAAGATGATTACTGCAATGCTAATTTCTCATCATTAGTGATGTAATCCCCATGAATCAATATCTTATGTATTATCGATTCGTCCGAAAATATCTCCTGTTATATAAATGTTTTGGGTCTCAGTATAAGTACTGTCTGCCAAGTTTAGTGCATAAATTTATTTGTAGTGCTCGCTGTTTAATTGTAGCCATTTCTGACTTGGAGAAATTTGCAGGCTTCTTTTGGTTCCTCCTCTGATCCAAAATTTTGGTTGGGAATCTGTATTCTACCTATTTGGCCTTTTGGGGATAGCCTGGTGAGTAGTTGTTGTTAGAACTGTTTATTATATCACATCCTTCCTTCTCTTCAAACTAAGATAATTATTTTCCATGAGTAGCGCCCTTTGTACTGGTAGATAATTGCCCCTTCTTCCTTTTGTTTGGACGACTTGTTCTAAAAGATGCTAAGAATTTGTAGTTAGATTTTTCACTTAAGCAATCAGTTTAGAAGTGAAGGAACTTTTTAAATTTGTGTGATACATCTAGCAAATTTTTTTTTTTTTTTTTTTTGAGGCAAATGGAAGAAAATATTTTCTTCGTTTCACAGCTACAATCTTTTTCAATTCTCTCTTTTAAAGAAATTCTTCAGTCAATTTGAAACCAAGAAGGATTTGATGCTTTATGCAGGAACTTTTGAGGCTTGGACATGCAAAAAACAGCGGCAGAGTAAATCTCCTGTATATTGTGCTTGTTGGCTTGATTGGCATTCTGATAGGGTATTTTATGAGGAAATCATGATTGATCCTTCGTTCATATCTCATTCTGTCATTATATTGTCTCACCATAAACCACAGAAGTGAAAAGAAGTTGATAAATCATAAAAGAAAGATCCATAGTTTTTAGGTAATGTTTTTTTTCTTAGCTTTATTAATAACAGGTGGCTTTTGGAAGCATGTTGAAGGCAGGTCGATATGCATAGTTTTGGATGGTTTACACTTTTTGTACAGTTTAGAACTTAAGAATATGTTTTTGAATGTTTAAAATGTATAGACAATTGTTAAATGTTTATAATTTATAGATATAGTTTCGTTTTTATGTTTCAAATAATATTTTGGTTGTTGATTGATGTTTTGTGATGCTTGTTTGTAATATTTGTTACTTGTACAAAATTGGTCAAATAGAACTTACTAAATTTTTTTAAAAAAAAAAAAATCATATTCTACGGCAGGCATAATAAGTTGTCGTATTATATATTTTACAGCGCGCAATCAGCGTCGTTATTTGTCTCACCAATTAACGGCGTGCAAAAGCAGTCGTAAAAAAAGTAACGACGACGCACAAAATTTATCGTTAAATAGTTTTTAATGGCGTATTATAGCATGTCGTAGAAAAAGTAACGACGACGCACAAAATCTGTCGTTAAATAGTTTTTAACGGCGTATGAAGCATGTCGTTGAAAGTGAATTGACTTTCCATGACTGGTTATAATATGACGTGCGCCTGCACGTCGTAAAAGGGTTTTTACAGCGTGCATTGCGCGTCGTAAAAACCTTTTTTTGTTGTAGTGAATGCAATGCAACAGGGGCAACAATATGCAATACACCAAGCATGCAACAACATGTAAACCACAAACTCAATGGACTTAAACCGAAATGGACAAACCTCGGTCATGCCAAAACAGTGGCCATAATGCTAAAATGAAGGCGCCGAAAACACATACAAGCATGCATGCCAATTGGCTCACCAATTAAGGCACTAAGGTGCAACTCTCAAGAACACTTAAAGAGTGAAAAACATGGAAGTGTAGCAACACTAAGTGCATGGAAATGAGGTAAGAAATGATGCCAAATCATCTAAACAACACAAGTATGGCATGCTAGGGTCCTTAAAGCATGAAGCTAGTAAAGAGGACTAAATGAGGCATGCAATACATAGCACAAATGTATGAACTAAGCATGGACAGAGCTCAAGTAGGTCAAAATAAGGACCTAAACATGCTGAGATGAGGGCTCAAATACCTAGGCATGCAAGCATACAAGCTAAGCCATAAACTAGGCAACAAATGCACAATCCTTAGAAAGAGTGAACGAAGTGGGAACATGGCAAGTCTATATGCTCTGAAATGTCATGTTAGATGATGCCAAATCATGTACACAACACAAATGAAGCATGCTATAGTGCTCAAAGCTTGAAGCAAGCAAGAGCACTTGCACTACAAGTATACAAAACATGAAGCATGTGACCAAGGCAACCCAAAATAGTCCTAGAACATGTTAAAATGAGTCTAAAACATGTATGGAAGGAAGCCAAAATAAGCTAACATGGAGGGCATAAGGCATGATGCATACAAGGCAAATAAGGTGGATAACACTACACCTATTAGGACCAAGCATGGAATGACTTAACCAATAAAAATTAGAGTTATATCATGGCATAATAACCCCAAATAAGCATTGAAATGATGGCTCGCAAGCTAAGTCATGAAGGCATACGCAATGGTTCATGTTAAGGCATAAAGGGGCCAACCCTCCAACGCATTGAATGAGTGACAAATGTGAATGCATGGCCATGAAACATGGACTGAAATCACATAATAAATGATGCCAAATCATTAAAATAGTCCAAGTAATGCATGCTAGTGGACTCAATACACAAAGCTAACAAGCTAGGTTGAACCATAGCTATACAAAGCAAGTCATGCACGGCCAAAACAACTAAAATCAGACCTTAAACATGGTAAAACATGGACAAAAGCTTCATGAAGTTAAGCCAAAAGCATGCTAAAAGACATGTTAAAACATGATGCATGTTAGGCTATTTCATGGAATTGCATATCAAGTGCATGGATCATGCAAGGGCCAACCAAACCAAACCAAAACAGAGTCATGACATGGAAAAACATCACCAAAAACATGCTGAAATGGAAAGAAAACAAGCTAAAATGACATGCTACTTCATGAGGCATACAAGACTAGTTTGTGTGATTTACACTACAAGTGTATTAACCATGCATAGAGTGACCAAACCAAGAAAAAACAGTGGTATCCCTCAGTAAAATAACCACAAATACAAGCTAAGATATGGCCAACAAAATCTTAACAAAGATGCTCAAACATGAGGCATATGAAGCAAGTAAATAAAATACAAGGAGAGGGGATGACCCTCTCCTATTTAAGACACCAAAACCACCTTTCTACCACTAAAAATCCTCTAGATTTCAGTGGTAGAAAGGTCATGCAAAGGCTTCAACAAAAGCCTAAAGGGATGGCTCAAAATAAGGCCTAACAAGGCCTGAGAGGGGGTAAATCACCCCAAACAAAAAAGTGACCTTAAACAAAGATCTTAAGCATGAAAAAATAGAACTTTTTCTAGTTAAGAGTTAAGCTTAAAAATATATGCAAGAAGGGATAAAATCTTAAGTAAGAATGGGGGATTTAAGGGCTAAAGACTCACCCTTGAAGACCACATTCAAAAACACAACTCCAGCACACTTTTTGGATCAAAACCAATCCAAAAGCTTCAAAACCAGATTCTAAGCACCTCAGCAACAAAGGTATGGTGTTTGAGTGTGTGTTTGTGTGTTAAAGTATGACAAAAGGGCACTTTTGAAGCACAAAAATGAAGTAAAGGGCAAGATAGATACAAGGGTGTATCTATAACTCTTAAGGCAATTTTTCTGAACCTAGAGGAGGGAGGGGGAGCTTCCCTCTTATAGAAGAGGAAAGGCAAAGCTTCTAGGAGAAGCTAAGCACCAAGGCAATCCTCCATACACGTGTATGGAGGATGGCCCTAATGTCCTCCAGCACAGCTGGAGGAAAATATATCCAAAAAGGTGTCAAAAAGCAACCGACCACCTGAAGTGGTTGGCCTGCTACTTAAAGTGGTCGGCCGACCACTTCAAGTGGCCTCTGAGAGCAAAAATTGGTCAGCCATGGTGGGAGAGAGTCCAAGGCATGAAAACAATGCAGTGGTGTGGTGGCCGACCAGAAAAGATGACCCAAAGACCAAGAAAGCCAGTTGTCTGACCAGAAAACTGGCTGGCAGAGGAAGAAGTGGTTGGCTAGGAGAAATACTGGTCTCCCACCCTTGGACCACCTTCCAAACAAGGAAAACAAGGTTTGTACCAAAAAAAAACCAAAGCGGATGCAAGACGAGAGATCGGGAGGCAAAGCACACGGCCGAAAGCCTCGAAAACTAGTCTACGAGCACCAAAAGTGGTATGCAACCACAAAAGTGGTCTCCCGGACCACAGTGTTCCTCTAGGCAGAGGCAACAAGGTATGGTTCAAAAACCACGCCAAACGGAGAACGTTAAGCGGTCCCGAGACAAGGCGCGCGACCAAAGGCTCCAAAAACTGGAAACTAGTCTCCAAACGGGAAAAGTGGTCTACGACCACGAAAAGTGGTCCACGACCACAAAGAGATGGTCTATAAGACCTCTCCCTTCCTCCGGGAAGAGAAACAAGATTCGGTCCACAAACTGAGCCGAAGCACAAAAGAGTTCAGAGGCCCGAAGGCAAGGCTCTCAGCCAAAACTCCAGAGACTCGAAACGAGCACAACATGCACCATCACCGAGCGCTGAATCGATGACATCTGAGTCTTAAGGTCGGTCAAAAATGGGGTATCTACACCTGGGCACTTGATGATGAAGTTGTGCTGTGTGTGATTCGAATCCTCAACGAAGGAACGTAAGCTCACGTTCTAAACCAATCCAAAACCTTTCATATTCATGTTGTTCTTACCCTAGAAATTCATTTTTGCACATTGTGCCACCCTACACTGAGTTTAAAATAATGGAACAGGGGAGCACATTGGGAGCCGACCGGCTCTCTTTAGCGAGAAACACTATTCTGGGTGGGAATCAACCAGTTATCTATTTTTGAAGATATTTTCAACCTATTTTTGCTCAAATTCTATAAATACGAGCATGTATGTTAGAGGTTGGAAAATTTTCAAAGAAACTAAATAACCCTTGAGAGCTCCTTCTTCTAGTGCAAGCTAACTTTGAGATATTTGATCATCCTTATACTATATCTATATACCATACACAACCTTGGAGCCATAACTTAAAACCTTGGTTGAGCTTTGTGAATCACAATTCAAGCTTAAGAGTGTACTTGGACCAAGTTTGGTTCACAAACAAGAGCTCACCTTCTTCAAGAGGTATAAGCTTACCACCTTTGCATTGCTTTCATTTTTTTCTTTCTTTGGCTATTTCTTGTGTTTTTGTATTGTCTTGATCCTATTTCAAGTGTTGGAACTTGAGTTTGAATAGCTACCAAAGGGTAGAGAGGGTTAACCCCCTTTCTTGCACTCTACTTCATAGCTCACACCCTGGTTTTACACTTTTTTCTTTGCCTTTTAAACTGATTTTCAGAGTTTAGAAAAGGCTAAAAAACACGGTTTGAGGTCTCAAAAATAGAGAGGTTAGCCACCTCTCCTTACTCTTGTTCACTGGCCTTGCATTTCCTAGTTCTTTCCTATTTTTTTTATGCTCTTTAACATGATTTTTGGCCACTATTTTTAGCATATTAGGGGCTATTTTAGAGCTGTCCTAATTTATTTAATTAGTGTATGCTTTGAATATCTAGCTTATTGTGTTGTAAGTCTTCATATCTAACTTGTTGTGTTGTGTCATACATGCTTTAATAGCTTTTCTTTGGTTAATTTTCATTTTGAAGAGTCTCATTCTAATAATTGATCCCGCAATCATTTCTGCAACCTCCCTCTTTTCTTCTGTCCTTTTGTTTGAGAGACACTTCAATCAATCAATAGTTATTCAAAGCATGAGAAAGAAGCCTATGCTCAATGGCTTAATCTTTACGTAGGTTGATCGTCAAGGCATAAGCTCTCTTTCATGCTTAGAATAATTTCTCATTTGATGTTTCTTCTCATTTAGTGGACTTAATTGTCACTTTGGACAAATTGATTAAGGAATAGAAAGGACTAATAAAATCGGCTTAAAATCAACTAAATTGACATAAAGAAAATGTTTAGAGTCGAATGGATTCAGCCAGACATTATGCCGAGTCCATCGTTTCGAGAATTATCACGTATCAATCCATGATACGTTGATAAGACTTAGAGCGTGTCTATTTCCCTCTTTGAGTCTTCATGATAGGAGGGAGGAGTGGTCATTATCTATTACATTTATTCAATTTTTGTCCAAACGTGTTCAAAATCATCAAGCCATCAAAATTGAGCTTGTTAGTGGTTTCGGACTCGAAATTGTTCTTCTCTTGAGTTTTCCATGATAGAGAGGGATAGAAAGGACAAACAGGGCCTAGAAAGGCTCTGTCTGCACTGTTCTCACCTCAGAGCACAAAACATCTTTTGGCTTAAAATTTAGAGCCGGCCGACACTTTTTTGGCCTGGCCGGATCTCATTTGGTGCAAGCTGGCTCCCAATGTTTAGTAAGTAGAAACCTTTTGGCAGAAATAGAGGGCAGTGGCTGAGGGTGAGGCAGAGCAATCTAGGTAGACAGAATAGCTTCTAGGCACTATGCATGCGATCATTGTGTCTCATGGCTGCTTGGATTAAATTTCTTATTAGCATTGTTGTAATTATAATTGTTGTAATAATTCTTATTGTTGCAATTATTATAATATCCTTGTGCAATTATGGTTGTTTATTAGAAATACCCTTGTTGTAATAACTTAGATAATTAGTTGATAATTTAGATATCTAGTTAGTAGTTAGCTAGTTTTAATTCATTTATTCGAATTTGTAATAAGTAGTTAAATCTGGACATTTGGACACTCATTCGAACCTTCTTGCATGAGGGTAAATATGTAATAATGGTGTATGTTTTCCAACTCCCATTTCTTTCTCCCTTTTATTTACCCGCTTATAATGGTAGTATCATGTTTCCTTAACATTTCCCATGTTTGCATACACTCGTCTAGCATGCGTTAGGGTTCAGCTCATCATACTGACCGATATTAACTTCAAATTCTTACTCGAATACGTGATTTGTCATCTCTTGAATCGAATCATATACCATGCTCATAGCCGAGCCTATAAAAATTGCATAAATGTGTGTGTTGCATTAGTTACATTGTATCGTTTAGGAACATGCATATTTTCTAATCATTTTTCTTTATTTGGCTTGCCTTGGAGTACTAGGTGAGCACTTATTGTTTTAGCATACCACTTAAGTGTGATTGTTGCCATATCAAGCATGCTTTCCATGAGGCTAATTGCTTAAATGATATACCTATTTAAATGCCCGTGGATGAAGGCTAATTGCGAAAATTGGGATAAATTGATTAACATACATACAAACTCACCTTTTTAAGTGACGTGTATTAAAACACTTTTTTTCGAAACAAACATGAAATCAAATGTTCCAACTTTTGCAAATTAGTCTATACTTGTATGCATCACCTAGTAATGTTAGCCTAAATAATTGGAACAAGAGCATATAATGTACATAAAAATCACATCATGATTAGTAGAAGTCGATCTTTGATCGGGTGAGTAGGGTGCTCAATTCATGACCTTCTCCTCTCATACCTAAGTTCCCGAGCCGAGACACTTTGGTGATGATGGATAAGTGGACTTTGGCATGAGTCTCGGGTTTCCTAAATTTCTCAAAAATATTTAGGTGTTAGTAATCTGGCAAAGCAGTCCATTTTTGGCATTTGATTCAAACATCGATTTTCCAAAAGAATTGCCAGATTTGGACTCATTTATGTTTATCTATTTCACATTGCACTTATGAAATCAGATTCAAAACCACGGGAGTCCGAACTGTAGGGCTAGTTGTGTCCGAAAAGAGCACAAAAAGCAAGCTACAAGAGGCCGTAGCCGGCTGTGGTTGTTGTTGTTGTAACCTTGTTATGACCTCGGCCTGATGGGCCGCATCATGTTGTCGGGTCTCAACTATTTTTTGCAGATGGAGTAGCAGTTCCTCCATATTGGCTGGGGGATACTGTGCCATTGGAATAGGTGACTGGTTTTGAATCGGGTTGGAAGTGGATGACTGCTCTTGAATCGGACTGAACATAGGTGAACTGAGAGGTGATTGCTATAAGAATTGGACGGGCGAACTCTGCCTGGTTCTCCTCCGTCTTGTAACTGGTGCGAGTGAGGTAAACACGGGTTGTCCCCGAATAAGATTCCCGACCTTGCAAAGTCTTCCAACTCAGGTCCAGAGTACTTGGGGGATATTTGAACGTTCTAAAGCTATGGTTTTTATTACCTAGCAAAAGAAAATAAAGAAAAGAACAGTAATCAGAAACCGCACAACACCTCAGCAAAGATGTTATCAACACAGACATGCTCAAAGCTGTAGAACTGTACTCCACACGGAATCCTGCCCCAAAACAGATACAACCTGGCAACTGATTTGCATATTCATGTACAGTTTCACTGTAAAGCACATACCAGTTAAGAGAGAGCCAAAACACCCCTATGAGGGGGTAGGGTTACCTTGTCCTAGTATTTGGCATAAACTAGGGTTTCACTATTTTAATCAAGCGGTTCACGCAATCCTGCACGCGGGTGAGCCTCTTGTCCTAGTTTGGAACAGTCACTATAGCTTATTACATGCATCTAGGCCAAATGGTCAAAAGGGTACCTCAAATATACCTCTCACACCTAACACCGAGAAGTGAAAGGAGGATCAAGCAGTACAGCGGTAGCCCAGATCCAAGGGTTGTGTTTCCAACATAGCAGAGCCCACGACCGATTAGCCTTTTGGGCGAGCCTCCGGCAAATTGTCCAAGAATAGTAGATGGCAAACACAGTGACTTAAGTGCACCAATACAAATGCCATGCAAAGAGAATATAAGTGCAGATAAAATTTCACATCATGAAGTTCGAGTCAAGTTCTCTAAATTTCACAGTAGAGTTGCCAAAAACTGTAGTTGCTTTTTGTGCTCTTTTCGGATACGACTAGCCCTACAGTTCAGATTCCCATGGTTCTGAATCTGATTTCACAAGTGCAATGTGAAATAGATAAACACAAATGAGTCCAAATCCGATAAATCTTTTGGAAAATCGATTTTGAATCAAAATGCCAAAATGGACTGCTTTGCCAGATTACAGAGTCACCACCTAAATATTTTTAGAAAATTTAGAAAACACGAGACTCGTGCCAAAGGCCACTTATCCATCATTACCAAAGTGTCTCAGCTCGGGAACTTAGGTACGAGATGGGAAGGTCATGAATTGAGCACCCCACTCACCCGATCAAAGATCGGCCTCTACTAATCATGATATTATTTTTATTTACATTATATTCTTTTATTCCGATTATTAGGCTAACTTTACTAGGTGATGCACGCAAGTATAGACTAATTTGAAAAAGTTGAAATATTTGATTTCATGTTTGTTTGAAAAAGTGTTTTGAATACGCGTCACCTGAAAAGTGAGTTTGTATGTACATTAATCAATTTATTCCAATTCAAGCAATTAGCCTTCATCCACCGGCATTCAAACAGCTATATCACTTAAGCACTTAGCCTCATGGAATCATGCTTTGATGACATGACAACAATCACATGCATGCAATATGCTAAAGCAATTAAATGCTCACCTAGTACTCCGAGCCAAAAACAAAGTAAAATAATTAGAAAACATGCATGTCTCTAACTAATGCAAAATGACAAATGCAACACATACAATATGCAATTAATGGGCTCGGCTACTAACATGGTATTTGAATCAGTTTGATAGCATTCGGACTAAGCACGTATTCAAAGAACTTAAACAATGATAATGCTTTGTTAGAATGATGAAAAGTGCTTTGATGCGTGCAAGACAAATGGATACTTTGGACATGGAAAATGTTAATTAAAATATGATGCTTTATTCTACCATCATAAGCAAAGAAATAGAAGGGAGAAAGAAATGGGGGTTAGAAGACATACACACTTATTACACTTTTTTTCCTCATGCAAGAGGGTCCAAATGATTGTCCAAATGTCCGAAATAAACTAACTATTACAAAACCAAATGAAGGAATTAAGCTAATGAATACTAAATAACTAAATAACTATCTAATTTATTACAACAAGGATGAACAATAAAACTAACTAGCTAGGTTAACTAACAATGACAATTACGAATAAGCATTAATGATAATTACAACAATGTTAACTACAACAGTAATTAATTAATTGCAATAATAATGGGACCATTAATTTACACCATTGTTAAACAAAGATGCATAAGGATTGTATACACGTGACTGTTTTCAGAAGCAACTATGTTTGCCTTCCTTGGAATCTGTCATGTTTCTCCTTCAGCCACTGCCCTCTATTTTTGTAAAAACATACTGTTTACCAAACATTGGAGCGTGGTTGGCCCCAAGGTTACCCGACCGGGCCCAAATAAGGCCGGTCATGCCCTGATTTCTTACAAAACCCTATTTTTGTGCTCTGAGGTGAAAATAATGCAGACAGAGTTTTTCTGAGCTGTATTTATCCTTTCTGCTCTTCTCTGTCATGGAGAGGCTTAAGAGAAGAATGAAGTGGGTTCCAAAACCATCAATAAGCAAGTTGATCGCTTGATGATTTCGGAGACAATAGGACAAAAATCAATAAATGCAATGAACAACCATTCATCCCTCCTATTATGAAGTGAGCTCAAAGAGGGAGATAGAGACGCTTCAAGTTTCATCAACACATCATGAATTAGTGCATGATGACACTATGGATTTGGCATAATGTTCGACTGAATCCAAGCAACCTTACTCATGTTTTTTACGTCGGCTTCATTGGTTTTATGCCCATTTTATTAGTCTTTTTCATTCTTTAATCAATTTGCCTAAAGTGATGGTTGAGTCCACTACATGAGAAGAAACGTCAAATGAGAAGTGATTTGAAGCATGAAAAAGGGACTAAGCCTTGACAATGAACCTCCGAAGAGGTTAAGCCATTGAGCATAGGTCTCTTTCCCATGCCTTGAATAATTATCAATCTTTTGAGACAACTCTCAAACAAAAGAAAAAAAGAAAAGATGGGGGTTACAGACATGATTGCGAGATTGATTTGAAGAATGAGACTCTTAATATGAAAACCAAGCAAAGAAAAGCTATCAACTCAAATGGCTTGATGTCTAAGGCCTAAACAAGCAATGCCATGAGGACTTACAATATGATAGGCAAAGTATTCAGAGCATGAACCAATTAAATGAATTAAAACAAGTCTAAACAGCCCTAATATGTAAAAACCAGTTACTAAAATGATGTTTAAAAAGTACGAAAAAGATAGAAAATAGCAAAGAATCACAAGGCTAGTGACTAAGAGCAAGGAGATGTGGCTAGCCCCTCCATCTTTGAGACCTCAAACCATGTTTTTTAGCCTTTTTTGAAATCTGAAAATCAATTTGAAGACTAAAAAAAAAAAAAAAGGAGTGTAAAGACAAGGGTGTAAGCTATGAAGTAACGTGCAAGAAAAGGTATTAAACCTTTCTACCATTGGTAGCTATTCAAATCCAAATTCTAACACTTGAAATGGATTCAAATCAATACAAAGATACAAGAAATTGATAGTAGGAGATAGAAATTAAAGCAAGAGAAAAGATGGTAAGCTTATACCTCTTAAAGAGGACAACCTCTTGTTATGGATCAAACTTGGTCCAAACACACTCTCAAGCTTGAATTGCAATTCTCAAGGCTCAACCAAGGCTCCAAGGGTTAAGGTGTGAGGGTGTGTATGGTGTATAGCTATAGTTTAAAGATGGCAAGCTTGCTCAAAGATGGCTTGCCCAAGAAAAAGGAGCTCTCAAGTAAGTGCATAGGCTCTTTGGAAATTGTTCAACCCTCAAAACAGAGATATATGCTCGTATTTATAGAATTTAAGCAAAATAGGTCAAAAATATCTTCAAAAATAGACAGCTGGCAGGCTCTTGCTCAGAACAGTGTTTATCGCCACCAAGGCACATGTAGACACCCTATTTTTGACCGTCCTCAAGAGTTAGACGTCATCATTTGTGTACTCGATGATTGTGCTTGTTTTGTGTTCGTTTTGAGTGCTCGAAGTCCTCGGCGGAACGCCCTATCTTGGAGCCTTTGAACCTTGTTCTTTCTCTGCCTTGTTTTGGACCAAAACTTGGTGTCTGGACCTCTTGGTGACCTGTCGGCCATGCATGTGGCCGGTCGGCTTCTAGTGGTGGCCGACAGCCACCAATCTCTTTTTTCAAATATTTCTGGATATTTGTTTGCCAATTGTGCCAACTGTTGCTCACTGAGCTACATCTTCATACACGTGTATGGTAGGATGTATTCAAGCTCAAACCTTGATTTTCTATATATAGGGGGTGTCCTCCCGCATTTTGGAGGGTTAGACATTTTAGACCAAAATCTCTCTCTCTCTCTCTCTCTCTCTCTCTCTCTCTTGTTGTTTTGTGCTTTGCAGTTAGTTTTCTCTACACTTTTGCACACCAACCCTTAACCAAACTTGACCACCTTGGAGCTGAGGTCCCTTGGAGCCTAGTTTGAGCTTTGGAAGAAGGTTTGAGTTTGAAATTGTGGCTGTTTTGTGCTGTGCTTCAAAGGTACAGAACTTACCTCATTTAAGCTTATCGTGCATACTTGTTTTGCCATCCTTTCAAATTGTTTTTAAGGTTTTTTTTTTTAAGTGTAAAAAACTCTATTTTTGAGTCATAAAAATGGTAGTTTGAGCCTTTGTGAGTTAGGGGGTTGTCCCCTCTTTTTGCTCCTTAGCTTGTAAAGCTTTTTGTGCTATTATTCATCACCTTTAAATCAAACTTTTTGGGCCTTTTTACCACTGAAACACAAAGGTTTTTCAGTGACAAAAACCTCCTTTTGAAGTCCAAAATCGGAGGAGTTAGCCTCCCCTCCTTATTGTTTTGCTTGCATGCCTAGTTACCTTACATGTTAGCATGTTTTTATAGCCTAACCTAGCTTTGGTCCAACATGTTTTTGCTACTGTTTTAACTTATTTTAGCTCTGTTTTGGGCTGGTTAAGTCATATAAGTCTTGTTTTGCATGGTTGTAGTGTAAAGGGCTTCACTAGTTTGGTATTTTAGGCCTTTAAACATCATTTCCTTGAGTTGATTGCATGTTTTAGTATTATTTTGCATGTAATTCCAGCACCTTAATCTCTGCAACCTCCCTCTATTCTTCACTTTTTTTTGTTTGCTTAGAAAGTGGTTTTAAACCCATTGTTTGCTTAAGTGTGAAATTGAGACATTCATGCTTAATGGTTTAATCCCTTATGGGGTTCATTATCAACGGCATGAGGTCTCCTTCATTCCCAAGGCACTTGTGGTTTAAGCCCTCTTTCCATTAGAGGACACTCACTTTCGGACTTAACCGGTTAAAGAATTAATCGGTAATGTAAAATGAGTAAACAAAACATGAACAAGTAAAAGCCGCAAGATAAGCATCTTTCATGTTGCATTGCATGTGGTCGGATTGGACGTTAATTCGAACACGGGGAAAATGGAACATTTCATACTCGAAAGTGATAAAATGAGCCACTTTCCTTGGTCACCATCACCCTTGATCATGCATGATAGGATGGTGGTCTTTTGAGTCTTGTTTGTGCACTCATTAACTTGTACAAGCTTGGTTCCTTAGCCATCATGCATGGAAAATGCTTGGTTGATGGTTTGAGGGCCAAGAGTTACACTCCTTTGAGCTTGTTTGATGATAATGGGTGTAACAGTACACACAAACCTGTGAAAATACACCGTCTTGCTCTGTCTGCTCTCTGTTGTAGCAAAAGGAGGAGTTCTTGTCACCAACGGCCGACCGGCCACCACCAGTAGCCGACCGGCCACCATTGGTAGCCAATATGTCCCCTATCGGCCACCAATGAAAGTTGCACCATGTGTTGGTAAGTTGAAGCAGAGGCATTCTGGAAGTTGGCACAATTTTCAGTGTTAATATGTGCAAACAGAGGCATTCAGTGGCATGGCGGTGGCATTTTTGGGTGGAGAAGCCGAGTATGCATGCATCCCTCGTCCCTCGAGGCCATTTTAGTTGCTTTACTTAGTTAGTTAGTTGTAGCTAATTCTTTCAAGTGATGTAATTATTCAAGTAGATTAGCTAGTTAATTCATGTTGTAATTAATTAGATTAATTGCTTTGTAATTAGTTAGTTAAGTGTTTAGCTAATTAATTCGATTTGTAATATTTAATTAGCTTAGAATAGTTAGTTAAATTGTGTTGTAATAATTAGCTTAGCTCAATTAACGTAGCTAGTTGGTTAGCTTATCCATTTGGACCCTCCGTCACGAGGACATAATATTGTAATAAGTGTGCATACGTGTGTGTATGTTTTCCAACCCCAAGTCTTTCTCCCTTTTATTTAATCGCTTTTGATGGTTAGATTAGGGAGCATATTTCGATTAGCATACCTTATGCTTGCATCCATTCATTTTGTATTGCATGCACCGAGGCTCGGCGCATCATTCAAACTGCATTGCCATTTCAATATCTTCTTTGAATACGTGTTTAAATCACATGTTGTTCAAATTGAATCATATGCCATATTAGTAGCCGAGCCTATTAATTGCATTCTTTGCATGTGTTGCATTAGACATCTTTTATAGTTAGGATCATGCATCTTTCTAACTAGTTTTTGTTTTGGCTTAGAGTACTGGGTGAGTTTTTATGCTTTAGCATACTTGCATGAGTGCGATTGCCATATTACCTTGTTTCACATGCTTGCCATAAGGCTATGTGCTTACTTGCTAAACTGCATGAATGCCTGTGGATGAAGGCTTGTTGTTTGAATTGGAACAATTCAACGAATGCGCGTTTCAAGTCCACTTTGTTGAGTGGCAAATCATGTTTTAAGCACACTATGCTTGGTGGCAAATCCGCATCTTTAAGCCACTTGAGGGTGGCAAATTCAAACCATTTTTGAAAACAAACATGAGTTGAATTGTTCCAAGTCTTGCGACTAGTCTATACTTGCTTGTGTGCGTCACATAGTAAAGCTAGTTTAAAAACCGAAATAAGAACACATAATGTTTATAAAAGAACATATCGTGATTAGTAAAGGCTGATCTTTGATCGGGTGAACGAGGGTGCTCATTTCAAGACCTTCCCCTCTCGTACCTAAGTTCCTGAGCCGAGGCAACTTTGGTGATGACAGACATGTGGCCTTTAGCACGAGTCAGGATTTCCTAAATTTTCCCAAAAACAAAATATTTAGGTGGCGACTCTATATCTGGCAAAGCAGTCCAATTTTGGCATTATTTGATTTAAAATCCATTTTCCAAAAAGATTTTCCAGATTTAGACTATTTGGTATTTATCAGTTTCACATTGCACTTGTGAAACTAGATTCAGAACTGCAGAAGTCCGAACTATGAGGCCTTTTTTTCAAACCCTTTTCGAAAGGTGGGACGTAGAAAAAGGTGAGTCCACAGCACGACCGGCCCCAAATGGATACGGCCGACTCCCAATGAGGCATAGCCGAGCCCCAATGTGCTCCCTTGTTTCTTGGTTTCTAGCTCAATGTAGGGTGGCACAATGTTCAAAAAGCGACCTCTGAAGTATAAACAAGGTAAATAGGAAGGTGTTAGGACTGTTTCAAAGCTTAACCTTGGAGTCCTTCGTTGAGCATTCGGATCACACACAATGTAACTTTCATTATCGATTGCACAAGACAAAGCGCCCCAGTCTTACGGGTGTACAAAAATAGGGTGTCTACAATTCTGAACATTATTCGAACAACCTTGCAATACTGTACAAAATTTCATATGTTGCTGTCACTATTTTTTTTATATTTTATGTAAGAGTAAAATTTTCAAATATAAAGGCCAAAAGTAGATAACAACTCTGTCGTTATATGATTTCATGAAAATATCAACCTCATATTAATAAGTTATATTTTTTACCATGTGCAGGAAAATACTATTTGGTCGATAACGGCTGTAGCTTGACAACAGGATATCTAGCCCCGTACAAGGGGTATAGATATCACCAAAACGCCCATCGCAATCAAATACCACAAAACGACTTCGAACGATTCAACAAGGCACATTCGTCCTTGCGTATTTGTATCGAGCAGACATTCAGTGCTTGGAAATCGAGGTGGGGGGCTTTGCGGAATATGTTGAAGTTAAAATTTTCCAATCAGGTGCCCTTTGTATATGCGTCGATGGCATTACATAACTTCATACGCCGTAAGAGTGAACATGACATGGTCATGCTTTATATCCCAGACGACGAGTACGTCATGCCGCAAATGCCAGACTACCCCGAATACACCCAGGTTACCGATATCATGGAGCCAGGGGACTCAGATCCCAAAATGGCCACTGTCAGAGCAAATATTACGTACGCACTGCGACAACAAGCGCACGTGTAAGGCCAAACCATTTGTTGGTGTGGCATGTGTTATCTTCACTGTATCTTGTATAAACTTTATGTATGTTGTACCCAAAAATTTGTGTTATGTCATCATTGCTTCCACAGATATAATTTTTTGTACAAAATTATCAACAACCACAAATAATATTGTTCAAATCAACAACTTTCAAAAATGCACTCATGTATGAGATGTTGAAAACATTATGGTCAATAATTGTTTGGATTATTTTTATTTATCTATTTATTTTCCAAAGACTATTGGTTTCCATATTGTAGACCAATAATTGTACAACTTGGCTACCACCATTATGGTCTTCTTGAAATGAATAGAAGAATGTATGTATGGACCCTCTCATAGTTGACGGGTGCAACAAAAAAAAGAAAAAAAGATTAATTATCTGACTGAGGGAGAGGTGTGCACATCACGGGTACAAAAGAAAAAAAAAATATTTAAAAACCAATTTTTTATATGACTGACGGAGACGTGCACCACTTCCATACACTGCCAAACAAAAAATAAAAAATAAAAAACGAAATTTTCAAAACATTGTACCAGACCATAGGTGGAAAAGAACACACAATATATATATATATATATATATTCCAATAAATATGAAGGCCACACAGCTCCGCCAGAACCGTACTCACATGCGGAAGATTGCATGTTAGTATGCATATGTGTAAAACAGTAATTTTGCTATTTTATACAATATTTTAATACACATTTTTTCATAAAAATTTAAAAAGTTATTCCAAGCAACCATCTTTTTTTCATCTACTTTTTTAGCCAAAAAGTCAAAAAGTGCACTTATATAATTCATCCCAAACAACTTCATAAAATGTGAATATTATTACTCTAAAAAAAATTCTCTTTACTGTTATTTTTCGATAGGAAGCTACTACCTTGTTTATTGATACTATTTGATTGTTAATTATTGAAATAGTGAGATCAGTAATGTCAACATTTCTATCGTAATGTAATGCCAATTCTATGATCATAGGAACAAAGGTTGAAATGTGGAAAAATCAGATACCTAAAAGAAAAAATGCATTAAAAGAGCCCCTAAAATAATGAGAACTGAGAAGAGAATACAAGAGAAAAGAGGGTTTTGAAGATGAAAGATATAAAATGTGAATTTTATTACTCTAGATGAAAGAGGATACAAAAATGAGTAAAATATTGAAGACATCTGATCTTTCCACACTTCAATGATCAGAAAATTAAAGATAAAATATTTTACTCATTTCTGTAAAGAGAATTATCTTTAAATATCGTCAATGATGCCCTGTTTAGTTATTGAAGATTAAACAAAATTATTTCTCATTTCTGTAATCTTTATTCTGTTTATCATTTCTGTAATACTTATCTTTAATCTTCAATGATCTTCAATGATCAGATATCTTTTAATCTTCTCTTTACTCATTTCTATATTCTCTTTAATCTTTAATATTTTACTCATTTTTGTATTCTCTTTAATCTTCTCTTTAGTCTGGAAATAATATATTTAATCTTTAATAATGAGAACTGAGAAGAGAATACAAGAGAAGAGAGGGTTTTGGGAATGGCATGTGTTTTTTTGGTGTGAAGGAGAAAGTCTGGATTGGCCCATGTGCTTGAATTTATTCACTTTGATATTTTACTCTTTACTATTAGTTTTCCTTGTTTTGTTTGCTAACTAAATAGGGCATCTGGATAAATCCATAACCCATATATTTGTGTTTGTTGTCTGGGGCTGAAATATAACATTAAATTTGCTTGTTTTTGGCTAATTATTTCTTTGCAAGTTGTTGGCAAATAAATGACACTAGATTATATATGACTATTGGTTAAATTGTGGCAGTATATATATATATATACAATGGTTACATCTGATTTGGTTTATACCAAGCTCTTTCAAATGTGGCAAATGATGTAACTCACAAGACTTATATTTTGTTGCAAATTCATAGAAGTAAGAAAATTGGTTAAGTAATTGATAGAGGAGACTCATAGATTGTGTACCTCATTACAATTTGGCTCTATATTTTTGCAGATGTCAACTTCAAGTATTAACGGTAGTACCTCGGATCAATATACATATTGCAACAAAAATTGTCCTAAATGTTGTAAAAAAGCAACTATTCGAATTTTCGAGATGGAGCGAAACAGAAACAAATTATTTTATTGTTGTCATGATTGTGGTGGTTTTATTAGATGGTACTTGCCTACAAATTCACAATGTAGAGGTGAAAGAGAAGTGCAAATGGAAAATATGTCGCCTATCACCGAACAACTACGATTTATGAGCGAACAACTTCGATTTCAAAGCGAACAACTTCAATTTCAGAGCGAGAAGATGCTTAAATTGGAAACAAACACAAATCGAAGTTGGTGTCATATTTATGGGTTCTTTGTCTTGCTTGTAATTGGTATCGTATCAGTTGTGAAGATGTAGTAATATATATGCAAGTTAGAAGTAGAAGTAATGTATTTCTCTTTGTTTGTGCATGTAATGTATATATTGTCAGAATGTTGCTATTTAGAGCAAGTAATGTTGTGAGAATGTTGCTATTTAATTTCGCCACATTTGAAGTGTCATAATATTAACACCGAGAAGCTATTATGTAGCATGTTGAATTGATGGGAAACAAAAAGAGTGAGATACATTAGAAATTTGAAAATAATTATGTAATGGGCTGTCTAATAACTCCACCAGCTGCCACAAAAACAGTGAGATACATTAGACAATTTGAACACTGGTAAAATATAGCCACACAAAACAATATTTTAGTTAAAATATAGGTAAGAGACAAAAATGAAAGTTAGTTGCAAACTTCTCTTCACATTTCAGAAACCAAAAAAAGAACGGGCTGTCTAATTTCTCTTCACATATCAAAAAAAAAAAAAATTAATTGAAAACTATTAAACTAGCTTCAAAGTTACCAATACAAATTGTCACATATTTACCAATCACTGCTTGTTTATCAATAATAAAAGTTATAGATAAAGCAAAGAACAAAAATGTGTGGGGTTATCAGTGTTGAAAATGATGCCAACTAGCACAGCCCATCAAGTTTGGGAAATTCCTCAAGTCTTGAAGTATTGTTCTTTTCAGCCAATTCATAAACTCCAATGAGATCCAAACATTGTCAACCATAACAAACATAACATAGTATAAACCCATGTTCCTTTCCAAAAATTGTTCCCATTGCACAAAAAAAAAAAAAAACAAAAACAAAAAACAAAAAAATTGAACAAAAAAAAAAAAAAAAGAAGACCCAAATTTGAAAAGATAACAACATCATCGTTCGGTGCAAGCCTTTCAGGGATGTCCATCTACATGACTATCAACAGGACTATGTAAGGCTTACGATAGTTGGACTGCAAAGTGTTGAACACTAGTACCTCGATGCAACTCCTGAAACGATGCCTGAGTGGGATAGACTAAAGCCATTGACTGAGGCGTGTTATTTCCTTGCAATAGTGCTAAATTTATTAAAATATTGATACAATGTATACTACCCTTTCAAAGTAAAGTATGTAAGTAATTATAACTCACATCATATGTAGGATACATGACATGATGAACACTTGTATGACCCATGGCAAAAGGAGATTGAGATTGAGATTGAGATTCATGTCGACATTGAGAAATATAGACACCATAGCATGACCTATAGTAAATATTACCAATTCAACAAGATTAATACAAGGTTGCACACAATAGTAAATATTACTTGAATAAAATTTTTACCCATGGCGACAAGAGGCTCAGATTGACCTTCGGGAGTACAAAAAGCATCACCTTATTAATTCATTATTTTTCCAACATACATAACACAAAATTGGTAACATATATCACATAACACATAACAATCACACATAACACATAAAAAATATCATTTAATCATATGCAACTTTTTCGTGTAATTACCTGCTTAGATTGCATTCTTTTCTTCTTTGTAATAGATTTTTTTACCTCGCCCTTGATCCTCCTTCTTCCTTACTAGTTGCTTGTCTTTTCTTGAGTCCCTTAGCTTGGATTAGACAATCTACTTCATCATTCTATGCGCATGTGTTAGTTGAGGAATTTCTCAATTCAATGACATCCACTTGACCACAAATGTGCATACTTAATTTGTCTTCAACCATTATACCCAATTCGTCACCTTTTGAAAGTGACAAATGATAAATTTCTTCACTTTCAGCAGCTTTACTTGCTATTGCTCTAAACATATTCATCAATGATCTATATCGGTCGCTTTGATGTAGTTTCACATCAGCCTTGACGTCGTATCCATGGCTATCTTTCATACTTTCAGCCCTTGCTTTTTTAGTCCATCGTTTCAATATGTATTGTGCAGGAAGGTTTGTTGCATTGAATATCTCTAGGCACCTTCAGACAATGTCGACACAATATGCCCTTCACTTCAAACTTCTTGCAACTACAACTCAAAAAACCATCTCTATCCATTGTCACATTCTTATCTTTTTTTTCCATCTACCACCATTCTAATCGTGAATATGGTACTTTCACCACCATTAATAGTGCCTACAATGGATGCTTCAATGGACTGCACGTACTCATTTTGGAATTCCTCAAAAATTGTTTTGGTGTAAATCTCTGCCACTTGCTTTAATATCAAAGTTGGAATTGAAACCCTTGGCAATTTTTGGGACAAATTATACTCAGCTTCTAATTCTTTATACCTTTTCTCATAGAGCACCCTCTCAAAATGAATGAAAAATCCCATCAAGTTATAATCACAATTGAGATAATACTTCAAAAATGCATTGAAGGATTCAATTAGTTGAGTAGTACTCATTCCAGCTGCCCAAGAATTCATAATATATGGCCATCCCCATTTCTCCTTCACACCGAAAGTCTGCTCCAACCAGTGATTGTTGCATGCATCATACCTATCAAGCATTTGGTCGAATTGTATTCTGAATTCTTCTTCATCATCAATGTCATGCATAAATTTTGAAAACACACCCTTCACCCCCTATATCTTCGAAAAGAGAACTTACATGCTTGACGGCATTTTGCATGAAATGCCATGTGCAAAGTCAGTGGTTTGTGTTAGGCATAACAATTGGAATGGCCTTAGCCATCATAGCATTTTGATATGTGAAAATAGTTTTCGGAGCTTTGTTTGACATTGCCTCCAAAAAAAAATTGAAACAACTATGTGAATGACTTGACAGTCTTATCATACATCAACACTGCACCGAATATAACTGTTTCTCGATGATGATTGAATCCAACAAAGGTTCCAAAAGGTCTATGCTCGTTATTTAATTTGTAAGTAGTGTCAAAGGTCACTACATCACCAAATTGAGCATAGTCCATTATCATTTGAGCATCGGCCCAAAATATATTACTTATCTGCTCTTCACAATCTAATTAGATTGCATAATAAAAGGATGGATTTTCCACAGTTTTCTTACCAAAGTACTGCAACACACTACTTGCTTCTCCATATTCCAAATCTTTTTGTCTCTTTGATCTCAAGTAAATTTTTTGATACAATTTCGTGAAGCCAAGTGATGCTCTTCCACCAAATTCCCTACCAAATAGCTCATAAGTAAACCTACGAGGAATTCCAGATTTTGAAGCAAATTCTACTTCAATTGCTTGGGTGGTAGATATTTTTCTTTGGGATGGCAACATGTGATTGCACTCTTGAGGCACAAGGTCATGATTATGATATTCAACAAAATCAATTGCAACATATTTTCCTAAATTTCTATGTAACTTGATACTAAATCGGGCACCACAACCACATCTCACCTCTTGTCTCAAAGATCTTACTAGTGTATCTCGCTTGTCAATACCTCGAGTTCCCTCTTTGTTACATGCAAAAGTCTGTGAAGTTATTTCCTTAGTTTATTTGTCCTTGTGTGCATACGCCTTCCGAATACTAAAGCCCACCTTTCCGCCATAGGTATTGTAAAACTCAAACGTAGCTTGTTCAGATTCAAATGACATGCCCAAATTCGGCTTCCAACCACAATTAGCCAACTGTAACAAGTCCGCGAGGGGGGGAACTCACGGGTTACAGTTCGGACTCGATTTGTGCCTCGGTTCTAAATCTGAACCAAAGAGTCCAAATCCGGCAAATCGTTTTGAGAAAAATAGATTTTTGAAAAAGAAGTGCCAAACATGGACTGCTTTCCCAGATACAGAGTCGCCACCTAAATATTTTTTAATGGGGAAATTTAGGAAACCCTGACTCGGTGCCAAAGGCCACGTATCCGTCATCACCAAAGTTGCCTCGGCTCGGGAGCTTGGGTACGATTGGGGAAGGTCAGCTATGAGCACCCCCTCTCGCCCGGTCCGAAGACCGGCCTCTACTAACCGTGATATCCGATTTTGAAAACGTTATGTGTTCTTATTCCGATTATTAGCCTAGATTTACTATGTTATGCGCACAGCAAACAAGTATAGACCGAATCATCCAAATTGGAACAAAACATTTCAGGTTTGCTTTGAAAGTGATTTGCTACTCGCAAGTAGGCTAAAATGCAGGTTTTGCCACCCTCAAGTGGGCTTTAGAAAAGACGGTTTTGCCACTATCTAGTGGGCTTAAAACTCACAGTTTTAATGCATTATTCCAATTTAGGTAATTCAACCTTCATCCACAGGCATTCAAGCAGTTATATCACATAAGCAGCTAGCCTCATGGTAATCATACTGTCATGGCAACACTCACACGCATGCAAGGATGCTAAAGCAAAAGAACTTACAGGGTACTCCAAGCCAAAACAGAGACTAGTTAGTAATCATATGCATGACCCTAGTTCATGTTAAGATGGCTAATGCAGCACATGCAAAATGCAACTATAATAGGCTCGCCTATCCTACAATGGCATGTGAGATGCTACAAATAACACGTATTCAATTTGGGAATTGAAGTACAATGCGGTTTGCATGATGTACCGAGCCCCGGTGCATGTAAAACAAATGAATGGATGCACGCATGCATTGCATAAGGTATGCTAATCTTAAATATGCCCTAGTCTACCATCATAAGCAGGTAAATAAAAGGGAAGAAAGACGTGAGGTTGGAAGACATACATACACGCACGCACACTTATTACAGATTCACCCTCGCCCGGAGGGACCAAATAAATACTACAGATAATTAACCTACGAGCTAATTAAATATTACAAATCACCTAATTAGCTAAGCAAATTAACTAATCTAGGGAAAACAGTAAACCGCCTCGGGAAGAGAGCCCAATGCAATGCATGCTCGGGTCCTGCTCGGAAGCGCACTGCCATGCATAGACTGCCTCTGTTTTCCCTGCTCTGGCCCTCTGAAGACTGCCAAAGTGTCTGAATTGCTTCCCTGGACATTGGAAGATACCACCGGCTGAGTAGAATTGCCACCGGCAGTGGGATGTGGTCATCGGCTATTGATGAAGCCATCGGCCACCAATTGATTGCCGATCGGCACTCTGTGCAGTCGATCGGCAAGAAGTTCCTGCAGAACCTATTTGACAGCAGCAGAGGACAGAGCCTTGCATGGCAATGCAATTCAAGCAATGTATGCCCTAACCATATCCCTTATCATGTGTATGACTCAAAGGGACATAATCCTTGGTTCTCGGACCATCAATCGCGCATTTCAATGTGTGATGGCCCAAAGAATCAAGTGTGCACTTTGATGTCAAATGCAATGCAAACTAACAAACAAAGGCCCAATTCCTATCACTAGATCAAGGAACAAGGCATGCATGCAAGATGCAATGCAACCTAGGCATATGAACTAGCATGCAACATAGGCATACAAGGTATACATGCAAGCATGCAAACAAACATGCAAGGTAAGCATACAAGCAAGCATAGGATGGACTTAAACATGGTTTAGGCAGCTCTAATTAGGCCCAAAACAGTGGCCAAATTGCTAAGTTCGTGAAGGTAAATGTACATACAAGCATGCATGGATACATGGTTCGAGACTTAAGCATAATGAAACAACTTTCAAGCACACTCAAAAGGGGGAAACATGGACTTATGGCATGCATACTAGGCTCTGAAAATCATGCTAAAATGGTGTCAAACCAATTAAACAAAGCAAGCATACCATGCAATTAAGGTCCAAAACCTAGGGCTCACCAAAGAGGCATTGGACTACACTTATCAAGACCAAACATGGCATGAATTTAAATGACCAAGACAGAGTTTTAGCACATAAAACAAAACCCAAAAGACCACTTAGATGGCATCTAAATGACTTGAATTCAAAAGCATGCACAATGACCAAACATGGAGCATAAGGCACAACCTTTCAAAGCAACAAAGAGACATCCAAGGCAAGCATACAAGCATGTCTTAGGGACTGAGATTATGCTATAAATGATGCCAAGCTACTAAGATAACTCAAGCAACACGTGCTCAACACTTCTCATTTTCAAAGCCTACAAGCTAACAATGCAAAGGGGCTATGCAATACATGGCAAGTATGACTAAAGCAACTTAAAACAGAGCTAAAGCATACAAAAACATGCATTAAATCTTCACAAAGCTAAGCCTAAAACATGCTAAAACAAGGGCTTACAATCTAAGGCATGTTAAAGCAACAACAAGGCATTACATGGCATGTATGCTAAGCAAGCATGGTGTACCAAAACCAACATACAACAATGCTATTTTATGGCAAAATAAGGATAAATAACAGCCAAGGCATGGTCAACATGAGGCTTAGCTAGGTGCTCATTAAAGAGGCAAAAATGGCCCTTTTCAAGGACAATAAGGAGAGGGGGTGACCCTCTCCTTCTTGGGACTTCAAGGCACCATCTTTACCACTGAAATCCCTCAAGATTTCAGTGGTGAGGAGGACCAAACACCAAAGTCCCGGAGCTCACTCAAAATAGCACAAAATGGAGCCTCTCAAGGCTTAAGAGGGGTCAAACACCTCCAAACCACAAAACACTCTAAACCAACTATTTAGAGGGCCTAACAAAAGAACTTTTTTATGTTATACACTAAGCACAAAAACAGTTCTAAGATAGGCAAAAATAGTATGCAAGAATGGGGTAAAAAGGGGTAGGATTGTTACCCTTGAAGAACCTCTTCACAAATAGTGGACCAGCCCCTTCCTTGAGCTCAAAACAGCTCCAAAGCTTCAAGAACAAACCTCTGGCCCTTCACAAACTAAGAGTAGGTGTAACACTATGTGTTTGTGTGCAATAGTAAGCCTAAAGAACACACAAAGACACACAAGAGGTAGATATAGAGATAGGAAATATGTATAACCCTAACCCTAATCCAGAGCTTCTCTCACAACTTCTCTAACCAAAATTTCTAACCCTAAAGCCAAGAGGGGAGGGCTCCTCTTATAGAGAAGCCAATCTTGTAAAGCTTACCAAGGAAGCTAACAAGAAGGCTATCCCTCCATACACGTGTATGGAGGGGAACAAAATGCAAGCCAGCTGTTTAAAAATATCTGCAAAAGCAGATGAACAGTAGTCGGCAGCTCAAAATTGCCATTTTGACAAAATGGACTGCCGACTGGCAATAAAGAATGCCGACCAGCAATATACATTGCCGATGGCAACACAACACCAGCCGGTGGCCTCTAGCCATGGCCGGTGATGTGTGGGGATGCCTCACAAGGCATTCCCTGCCCCTCCAAGGCAAAACATAAGTGTTTGGTGCAAAACCAGACACTAAACAGTCGAGTTCGGAGATCCTGAGGCAAGGCGCGTAGCCGAGACCTCCGGGAACTCCAAACGAACACAAACATGGATGATCACCGGGTGTTCAAACGGTGACGTCCAAGTCTTGAGGACGGTCAAAAATGGGGTGTCTACACCAACTCATCAACAACATTATTTTCTTCCATTACCTGCAATTCAATTTATAGGTGCAATGAAACAATTTATATACCTGAAAACAATTCACTATGACAACTTCATATATACCAAATAAATATAGCAATATAGAAAACAATCTATATTACTTGGATTTTTTTGGACAGGTATGACAGTGTTTAATTTTCTACCTCTGTGTTTCTAGTTTAATTACATCAGCAATCTATCAAAATATACCAACTTTCTAATGATGCATGGACATGGGCTTGGAAAAAACCTAATATTTTGTGACTAAATGTTGGCTTGATTTGATTTTGATGGCCATGGTCATGCCTTGGCAGCAAGCTTAGGAATAGGCAGCAACATTGACTTAGTCTATGGATCAAATTTAACATGCTGAAAGATGTAGCATTGACCCATATAAGGTGGAGTTTCAAAATTTTAGTTTTATAGACCGTTTAAAGAAATGAATTAATCTAATTGACTTGAACATACTGGATGTTTTCTGCCAGTTTATCAAAGGCTTTGAGCTAAACAAAATGAGGTGTGATGTCATAACGACAGATTTAAATGATAAGAACAACCCATTGCCATATTAGTTTGCAAAGTAATTTTGTTGGTATAGCATTACTAAATGTTTTGTACAGGGAAAAAAACAGAACTTTAGCTTCTAAAGCAGATAAGCATTGAGTAGGGGGTTTAAATTAACATGCTTTCTAAATATAATTAACACCCTCAAATAAGTTTTCAACATATCATCAAAGCCATTTCATCAAGCACAGTGCATATCAGCAACAAATCATATATATCATCAAACCCATTTCAAAAATACCCATTTCATCAAAAAGAAACAGAACAATTGTATAAAACAATTTTATATATACGTATATATGTATATAGCGACGGAGAAATGAAACAGGGACTAAAATGGACCTCGTCATGGCTGCAATGTTGTCTTGCTGTCGGATTCGCGTCCCTCGGCCATCCTCTGTCCTTCACCATCGCATCTTTCCACTATCTCTCTCAATTCGTTTCTCTCCCCGTCTTCGTAGATCGTCTCTTCGTCTTCGCCGATCATCTCTCTGTTCACAGACCGTCTCTCTGCCTCTCTTTCTATTTGCCCGGTTGCGTCTCTCTTCTCTTTTAGACGAAGATGAAAGTGAGAAGAAAAAGCGGGAAACCCAATTTTTTTTTTGGGGAGGGGACAAAAAAAACATTAAACAAAACAACGTCGATTTGCCAAAACGATGTCATTTTTTGCAAGCGCGGCAAGGTGGGCCATAGGGAAGTGCAGCCGAGGATCAAGACTCACGCCTAAATGGTTGGTTGGTTGGTAGGCTAGCTTGTCTTTCAAGCCCCGTTTATTTGGGGTTATAGAGAGGGGATTGGTATTGATAATGAGGTGGGACCCACTATTTTTGTGTTTGTTTTGGGAGATGGAGAGGGGATTTGGATGGGCCTGCAACACTTGGTATTAGAAAATAGTCCGCCGAACTATTTTTTTTTTAAAAATATTTTTAGTTTTTTTTTTCTTTTACATGTTGAGCATTTTTTTTTGAACATTAATGTTTAATATTTTTTATTTTTTGTTAAGTAAAAATCATTGTTTTATTTGTTTTATTTTTTTTCTATTTTTAAAATTTTTTTATTTATCTTTTATTTTTTACGTATTGGGCTTTTTTTTTTAACATTAATATTTAATGTTTTCGTATTTTTTATTTGTTTTATTATTTTATATAAAAATAATTTAACAATTTCTACACCAACAACTATCATCAAAACAGAAACAATTTACTTAATCTCCTCACTATCAATCCCCCTCACTAACAGTCCCCTTACTATTAATCCCCTCATTATGAATCTCTTTCACTCTACTTCTGAAAACAAACGGGGCCACCAAATTGGAGCGGAGATTAGGTAATAAGCACATGACCCTGTTTGGAAAGTTGGGTTTCAGATTTTTTTTTTTTTTTTGGTGCTAAAATTCATAAAAATAAAATAAAATAGATTAAAATAGTCAATAAGATAAAATGTCATATCAAATCCATAATCATTTCATTTTTTCTCTCACAAACATCTCATCTAATTATAAAGAAAATCTAACTATCTTCCTATAAAAAAAATAAAAAATAAAAAATAAAAAACCTATTAAAATAACCAACTTCCCAAACAAGGCCATAAGTTCATCCAAACAATCCTTTATCATTAACCCAAAAAACAATAAATAAATAAATAAATAAATGTGAGATTCACCTCAAATTACTTAGCACTCGTTTGGCAAAAAAGAGTTGAAAGGTTTTTTTTTTTTTTTTTTGTTATTTTAGTTATAAAAAGATAAAATAAATTAAAATGTCAATAAGATAAAATGTCATGTTTAAATTACAATCATTTCATTTTTTCTCTCACAAAAGTCAAAAACCTCATTCCAAAAAAGATTTTTTAACTCAAATTAAAATAATCAAAAAACTAACTTACATCTCAAACGAACATTTATCAAATAAATATTATATAAAATATTTAGTAATTTATTTAAATGCACATAATTGCTCAAAAATCAAATTTACACCACAAATGTAGATTGGCTTTTTGGTTATTTGACTATTTTAATTTGAGGCTAAAAAGTTTCGTTTGGGATAGACTTTTTAACTTTTTTTTGTGGGAGCTTTTTTGATAAATCCACTTTCTAAGAGCTTTATTCCATCCAACCCATATTCTTTTTGACTATTCCATTAGGTCCTATTTGAGATAAGAAGACCAAAATACCATTTTCATCTACTTATGTTCCATTTAGTGCACATTATTTTCTTATGTTTCAATAAGTCCTATGGGTGACATAATTACCAAAATATCCCTAATGTGAATGTTCACACGTCAATGTGAATGTTCATATCGTCAATGTGTAGGGGCCCAGCCCATGTCGATCCTCGTGGGTGCCCGGAAAAATTCGAGTCGGGCCGGGGTGGGCCCGACCCATTGACAATGTGAATATTCACATTGACATGTTAACATTCACATTAATAGGAGTGTAAAATTGGCTCGCGTCCCGTGGTGGCGCGAAACCCACCCGCGGTCCATGGGCGGCCCGGGGCGGGCTCGGTCCGGCCCGCTGACAATGTGAATATTCACATTGACATGTTAACATTCACATTGATAAGAGTACAAAATTGGCCCGCGGCCCATGGGCGGCCAAAAGCCCGCCCGCGGCCCGGGGCGGGCCCGGCCCGACCCGTTGACAATGTGAATATTCACATTGACATGTTAACATTCACATTGATAGGAGTGTAAAATTAGCCCGCGCCTCGTGGTTGCCCAAAACTCGCCCACAGCCCGTGGGCAGCCCAGGGCGGGCCCGGCCCGGCCTGTTGACAATGTGAATATTCACATTGACATGTTAACATTCACATTGATAACAGGTATAAAATTTCCCAGCGGCCCAGGGCGGGCCCGACCCGGCCCGTTGGCAATGTGAATATTCACATTGACATGTTAACATTTACATTGATAAGAGTGTAAAATTGGCCCACAGCCCGTGGGCGGCCCGAAGCCCGAGGCGAGCTTGGCTCGACCTGTGACAATGTGAATATTCACATTGACATGTTAACATTAACATTGATAGCAGTGTAAAATTTGCCCGCTACCCGAAGCTTGCCCGCGACCCGGGGTAGGCCCGGCCCGGCCCGTTGACAATGTGAATATTCACATTGACATGTTAACATGCACATTGATAGGAATGTAGAATTGGCCCGCGGCCCGTGGGCTGCCCGAAGCCCGCCCACGGCCCCAGGCAGGCTCGTTTGGGTCCGGACCCGAGCATGTCCGAGACCCTAGGCTAGGGCCTAGGCCATCACTTTAAAGCCTGGCCCGGCCCATCATCCCGCTTAAGGCCCATTTAAGGCTCGGTCCGAGGCCCAGCTCGCCCGAGGCATAATGTCTTTTTTTGTGGAAAATAATAAAATTTTGATAGAAAAAATTAAAAAGAATTAAAAAAAAATGGCCAGGCCTGTCCAAGCCCGACTTAAGCTCGATGCTAGGCCCAGGCCCACCGGCCCGACCCGAGGCTTGATCCATCGGCCCGTCCAAAGCCTGAATACCCTTGTGCTAGGGCTAGGGCCTAATTTTTTGGCCCGTGGGCCGGGCCGGATTTTTTCGGACACCCACGAGGCTCGATATGGGCCGGCCCGGGCCTCTACACATTGATGATATGAACATTCACATTGACGATGTGAACATTCACATTATGGGTATTTTGGTAATTATGTCTCCCATAGGACTTATTGAAACATAAGAAAATAATGTGGACTAAATAGAATATAAGTAGATGAAAATGGTATTTTGGTCTTCTTACCTCAAATAGGACTTAATGGAATAGTCAAAAAGAACGTAGGCTGCCCGAAGCCCGCCCGCGACTCAGGAAAGGCTCGTTTGGGCCTGGGCTCGAGCCTAGTCCGAGACCCTAGGCTAGGGCCTGGGCCATCCCTTTGAAGCCCGGCCCGGCCCGGCCCATCGGCGCGGTTAAGGCCCATTCAAGGCTCGGTCCGAGGCCCGGCCCGCGCCAAGGCCTAGTGTCTTTTTTTGTGGAAAATAATAAAATTTTGGTAGAAAAAATTAAAAAGAATTAAAAAAAATAGCCAGATCCGCCCAAGCCCGACCCAAGCCTGAGGCTAGGCCCAGGCCCATCAGCCCGACCCGAGGCTCGACCCACCGGCTCAGGCCCGGACCCAAACGTGCCTGCCTCGAGCCGTTGGCAGGCTTTGGGCAGCCCACGGGCCGCGGGCCAATTCTACATTCCTATCAATGTGCATGTTAACATGTCAATGTAAAATATTCACATTGTCAACGGGCCGGGCCGGGCCTACCTCGGGCCGCGGGCAAGCTTCGGGCAGCGGGCAAATTTTACACTCCTATCAATGTTAATGTTAACATGTCAATGTGAATATTCACAATATCACGGGTCGGGCTGCGGTCGGGTTTCGGGCCGCCTACGGGCTGCGGACTAATTTTACACTCTTATCAATGTGAATGTTAACATGTCAATGTAAATATTCACATTGTTAACAGGTTGGGCCAGGCCTGCCCCGAGCAGCCCACGGGCCGTGGGCGGGTTTCGGGCAGCCACAAAGCGTGAGCTAATTTTACACTCCTATCAATGTGAATGTTAACATGTCAATGTGAATATTCACATTGTCAACGGGCCGGGCCGGGCCCGCCCCGGGCCGCAAGCGGGCTTTTGGCAGCCCATGGGCCACGGGCCAATTTTATACTCTTATCAATGTGAATGTTAACATGTCAATGTGAATATTCACATTGTCAACGGGCCGGGCCCGCCCCGGCTCGCGGGCGGGTTTCGGGCCGCCCACGGGCCAATTTTACATTCCTACCAATGTGAATTTTAAAATATGAATGTTCACATCATAAAATTGCTAACCGTTCAAAAAATATTTATAAGGGTATCAAAATTAAATATAAGGGCATAAGTGTCCAAGAAAATAGTGTAAATCAAGAAAAATGACTTTATGGAATAAAACTATACATACATGGGACTAAATGGGTTAAAAAATTCCTTCATAGACTTCTTAGGTTAAAACACTTCTAAATGTGATTTATCAATAAAAATCCCTTTTTTTATTTTGTAAAAGAGAAAAATAAAATAATTATGAATTAGATGTGATATTTTTTCCTATTTAACTAAAATGACTTATTTTTATCTAATATGACTATTTTAGCCCAATCTGCATGCCAAACCAAGCTCTTATTTGAAATCAGATTTCCAAGAGAGAGAGAGAGAGAGAGAGAGAGAGAGCAATGGAACTCGCCATTCTCCTCTTTTGTACCATCACACTCACCTGGTTCATCACCACTACCATCATCAAACCACTCCATCAGCGCCACACCCCTTCTCCAAACCTCCCATTGGTCTCCCCATAATAGGCTCCTTTCACCACCTCAGCAGCCACCCCCACCTCTCCCTCACCACCCTCTCCACCCTCCACGGCCCCCTCTTCACCCTCCGTCTCGGCTCCACCTCCCCCTCCATCGCCTGCTCCCCCTCCATTGCCAAACTCATCCTCCACCACCACGACCAAACCTTCTCCGACCACAACATCCTCGACGTCATCACCTCCCAACCCAACCCCAACTCCACCCTCGCTTGGGTCTCCGGCGACCACCGCTAGCGCCTCCGCCGCCGCATCTACGTTACCTGGATGTTCAATTCCCAATCTCTTGATCTCCTCCAACACCTCTACCATCGAAAGGCCAAAGAACTCGTTACCCACATTTCAAAACACGCTGGTTCGGGCTCTTTGATGGATATTGGACGGGTTTCCTTCGCTACGACCCTGAATTTGATCTCGAGCTCCATTTTTTCTTGCGATATGGTGGACTCAGAGTTGGAGAAGGCTCGGGAGTTTAAGTACTTGGTTTGGAGGATTACGGAGGATGCTGGGAAGGTGAACTTGTTGCACTATTTTTCGGTGATGAAGCGGTTCGACTTGCGAGGAGTGAAGAGGCATGTTAGGCCTGCGTATGTGAGATTGCATGAGATTTTTGATGAAGTGATTGATAAGAGAGAGAGAGAGAGAGAGAGAGAGAGAGAGAGAGAGAGAGAGAGAGAGAGAGGGATTGGATTTGGAAGAGAAGAGTGGAGAGAGGAATTGGGATTTCTTGGATGTGTTGCTTGATCGGTGTGAAGAAGATGGGTCGGATTTCAATCGTGAAACTATCAAGCCATTGATTCTGGTATAATGTACCATACATCTAGTTATGAATTTATATGATTTTATATCATAACCAATACCATATTAGTCATAACCAGTATCCTATTAACTCATACCCTATATTCAGTTATGCATTTATACCATATTATCTCATAACCAGGTGATAACTAAATTATTTAAATAATTTAATTCTTAATTGGCAACTGGTGTAGCCGGTTACCAAGGAGGGGACAAAATTGAATCAGTCGTGGTGGTAGAGAAGTTTGGCCCTCTTTGCTCTTCTCCTCCCTCTTCTCCTCTCTCTTCTCTTTTGCCATAACTGAAGCTTCCAAGGACCACCATTCTTATCGGCGATCCGGGCTTTAGCCATGTCGACATCTTCTTCACAAGCTCTCACTCGCTGGACGTCTCGACCACAGGTTTGTGAGCAAAGACCTAGTCGTCATCTTTTCCTTTCTTTTCCAGACGAATCGAATCTTTCCGAGAACTCTTTTCCGTAGTTCAGATTTGTTACTAACTCTAAGCTTCATCTAAATATGTCATTGGTGCTTTGATTTCAAAACCCTAATCCTTATTGAATATCTGTTATTAATTTTTTTTCTCAGTCAAAATGAATATTTATGGCCACCCAAGGTAGTTGTGCCATTGGGGCTTTGATTTCAAAACCCTAACCCTAAAGAATGAATATCTGATATTTGTTCTTATTCAAAATTAACATATGTTCTCAGTCATATTCATATTTCTTTAATTGCTTTCACTTTGCTCTGTCATTGTATATCCAATAATTTATTATTATTATTATTATTATTATTATTATTATTATTATTATTATTTGCTTATTTTTGTACCCAAAGCAAAAAATCTAAACGAGGTTTTTATTTTTATTTTACATTGCAAATTTTTATATGAAAAAATTTTCTTTGCTTGCAAGGTACAAAATTATTTTGTTAAGTTTTTATTGATATATATTTTTTAAAGTTTGGCATATTCAATTTTTTATTAGATACATGTAACATAAAAAATCTAGACAAATAAAACAAAAACTTATTTTAACTAAGTAATGTGTAAAAGAAAATTTATAGTAAAATAATATGAGCTAATTGTTGTATTTACTTACCTTCAAATGGCCAAATCATGAAAGTTAGAGATTAAACGGTTGCTGCATTCAAAATGGAGAGAGAGTGGGTATGCCCTGTATTTATCACTGTATATTGACATCTTTAGACTGTTCCTTGTTGCTTGTTTCTTTACCTGAATTATTTTTGCATATACAAAAGACAGAAAAAGTGAATTTCGGATTTTCTAATGGTGTATTACTGTTGCAGTAAGAAGATAGAGAGAAATTAGACAAGTATGCTTTTATAAGTTGAACTTTCTACAATTGAACAGGATAATAGCTAAAGTTAGAGAGAGAAAAGCAAAACTCAATTTTCTAATCATTTTGTAGTTTAAAAAAAAAAATACATAAACATGAGGACTCTTTGCATTTTTATCCTTTCCTAGAAAAAGGTAAAAGCTAATAGTAAATTAGAAAAGTAATTATATAGCGTATTAAAATAGATAAATATTTGGGATCTCTTCAATGCTTGAGGCTTTTGACAAATGTCTTAATGGCCTATCAGTGAAGCCGTTACTAATTAAACACATTGCATTTGCAGGGCTGACTTTGTTTTTTTATCTATTCTCAATTGATTCTTTTTGTCATTCAATTTGTACATACACTTGAAGGCTTTTTTGGACTAAAATTAGTCTATGTTCTTCTTACTTTGAATGTACTATTTTTTTTTTCTTGAAAATTATATTAAATAATTGTTGTTGTTTATTGGTTTTTCTACAAGAGGATGAAGATACTTTAAACAAAGTACTACCTTTAAAAAATTCTTGTTCTTCTGTTTTTGGGTCTTTGATTTCTTGATTCATTCCAAACTATGAGTTTATATGGGTTTATGTGTGGTATGTATGGGTCATGCTACTACACCCCTTTTGGGGTGTGTACCATATGTATGTTATAATATTTGTGTTGTGGATTACCACAAATGTCATAACTAAATATGAGTCATAACTAAAGAAAAAAAAATATGAGCCAAAACCAAACACTACATACGGTAGAATGTGGATGAAAAGAAGAGACCAAGTTCTTGTATAGACTATTCTTAGTGTTTGATGGTTTCCTAGTAAAAAATTATACAATCATCGGTTTAATTTCTCCAGAAGTGTAATTGACTTACATAGGCTACAACAAGTTTTTGATTACATTCGGTGGGGGAATTTGAAACATGGGTTTAAAATTGCTTGACGATGTAGCTTTGATTGGTACTTTTGTTTAACGCAATATGTTTATTTTAGGTTATTGACTATGTTAATTTAACAACACATGACATAATTTCATATTACTTACAAAAATTGTTTGGGTGTTGTAGATACACAATTTTTGACATCTTTGTTACTACATGTCATAAGTTGTTGGGTTTTTCATATAATCAAAGGTATAAATTGTTTTTCTCACGGAACATTTTTCTTTATTTCATTTGTTTGATTACTCATAAATATTTGAACAAATTTATTTTTTTTAGGTCTGTTAGTTATTGGGTGTTTGGTGATTGTTGGATCTTTTGCTAGTTCTTTTACTTTTGTTTGATTTGATTGCTCTATTTTGGAAGAATCTTTAGTGAGTATGATACGTTTGATATATTTTCTTTTTGATAAATAATGTTTCGTGGTGACAAGTAGTGAACTAAAATTTAGGAAATTCAAAGGGCCAGTGTTTCACTAAGAAGTTCTTGGTTCACGGGGTCAAGGTGTCAATTTAGAACTTCGGTGATTTTTAGGTCTTATGATAATAATAAATGTTATACAGTTTCACAAGTTTGTCTTCTTAACCCTGTTTGGCTGAAGATAAAATAAAATTTTAAATTTTATGTTCTATTTTAGTCTTATAGCAAAAAAAGTTCTATCTTGAGTTGCATAGGATTTCTGAGGTAAAAGATCGAGGTTCAAAATTGTCGGTTAAAATATTAAAATCTATTTTGCAACAATGGCTAAAGAAGTTTGGACAATTTTTGAACAATCCATTCCCCTTGAAAAAAGCAAATCCCTTTCCATTTGAACAAAGATTTGATTATGTTTTTTTATTTTCTTTCAAGGGGCAATTTGTATGCTTCTTTGATTTAGAAGACCATTACAAATCAATGAAACTATTTTGTGGTGATTCTCTCTCTCTCTCTCTCTCTCTCTCTCTCTCTCTCTGTGTGTGTGCACACACACATACTATCATGACCCGAACCCGCCCCTATAGGTTTGGATCATAACCGACCAGTAATCATGAGATTACTTACGGCCTCAGACAGAAATCAATTAAAAGTTAATAATATAGGGCCAGATGCGAAAGCAAAACAATAAATTTTGTCGAATGAGCTGTGCATGTATGGCAAAATAAAAACTTTCCACTTATATAATAACTCACACCCAACAGAAGATGATACATGTCCAGGACCATTCAGAAACTGGCAAACTAAGAACCAAGGTTTATATACAAGCCTGGTGTAACAACCCAATTCTAGATTATGCTAATTAATCTTAATTATGCTTATAATTATGAGTTTGATATGATTTTGAATACTAATTATATGATTATGGGTATTTGTGAATTTATATCTGTTCACCGTAGGAAAATATGTTTGACATTCTGTTATAAAATTTAAATTGAAGGCCGTAAAGGCGACAAAAACTGAAATTGACTGTATTTTTGCATTCAGCATGATTTTAAAGCCTACGGTGAAATTTAATTAAAAATTGATTCGGATCAAAATAATTAGATTAATCTGATTTAATTATGTTCATTTGATTAGGTGTCATGACCCTAACCCGCCCCTATAGATTAAGGTCATAACCAGCCAGTAGTCATGAGATTACCTACGGGCTCAAACCAAATAAAAACATGTTTCATCAGAGTTAAGGGGCCAAAACGGAAGCAAACTTAAAAATTTTGTCTAATGAGCTATGCTTACATGACATATCAAAACATTTCACATATACTTAATAATAACTTGCACCACATATCAGTAGTTAACATCTTGTATACCCCGGATCATTCAAACACATAGTCAGCTAAACCAAAAGCTTATACACATAAACGGTCTATCATGACCAATAGAAATAGCAAAAGAAATACAAAAGATCATAAACAAAGCCTCTTGCGTGAGGCACCTGAGCTGACTTCACAAAACTCGGGTTCCTTTCTTAAATTCCACTAAGGCTGGGGTTGAACGTCCCTTTGATCACCTACATACATATAAATAAGAGTGAGCTAACACTCGGTGAATAATATCAAAATAAAGAGGTTAATGAATGAGATCCGTTCATAAATGAGTCATACTTATAATGTACACATTTGAACCACTATTCTCATTCACATCAGATTTACAAATCTCAACAAAGCAAAACGACCTCATGTCCAACACATCATATCCATATGCAAAACGACCTCAGGTCCAATTCTTATATAAAACAAAACGACCTTGGGTCCATCTATACAAAACGACATTTGGTCCAACCAACTCTTTATTCAAAACGATCTTTGGTCCAATTCAAACATATCAAACGTATCAAACGGCCTCGGGCCCAATTCATTCATATCATACGGCATTTGGCCCAATCATTCATATCCCGATGGCCTTTGGGCCAATCATTCATGTCAAACGGCCTTTGGCCCATTCATTCATGTCAAACGACCTTTGGCCCAATCATTCATATCCGACGACCTTTGACCCAATCATTCAGGTCAAACGGCCTTTGGCCCAATCATTCATGTCAAACGGCCTTTGGCCCAATCATTCATATTTCAAATCAACAAATCCATGAAACTTATACAAAAGTAGCATTTGGAAAGTAACACATTTGAAAATATCTTTACTAAGTATTACTCACTGTGTTTCGCCGATGGATTTGCCCTTGCGCTTGACCCTACACATTTCATATTACAATGGGTCATAAATGATTCAATCCGTTCTTAACTTATTATTTCTCTTAGGCTTCTTTCTTATCCCTTTAGGTCATATACAAAGCTCAATGCATGCCTAAGAGTGCTTAGAAATGAAAGAGAACGGAAAATTAAACACAAAACATCTTTTCAAAATTTCAGAAACAGGGCTCCCCGCTCGAGCGCAGATTTTGCCGCTCGAGCGGACCCCTTTGGTCTGCAAAAGTACTTGTTACTTCATTTTTACACTCGAGCGTGACTTTGGACACTCGGGCTGATATTCAAACTATGTGGCTTGGCGCTCGAGCGTGACACTCCCCGTTCGAGCGGACATCAATGTCTGCAAAAGTTCTGGGAACTAACAATTCACGCTCAAGTGGCCCTTACCCCGCTCGAGCGGACATGCTAAATTCTGGAATTTCTAGAATTGTTCTTGAAGCTCAAACTTGACAGTCAAAGGCCCAAAACTCATGTTTTTGGTTCAAAAACGTGGAAACACATTATATATCATAAGGATATAAACAACATGAGGCAAATTGTTCAAAATCATGATCTAATTCTCAAATCAATCAACATTCCTCTTGTATGATCAAAACCCATGCATTCAAACTTTATTCAAGCTTCATATCTTCACAAATCTTTCATGCATGTCAATTATTGACTCCAATCCCACTTTAATTGGCACAAATGATGTTCAAAATCATGGAATCTATTAGAATTACGCATGCATGTATGATTTGGTGTGATATTCTTCATGTTCTCATAATCAACTTCTAATTGTAACATGAATCTTTTGAATTGAGTTCCATACCATGGAAATTCTTACATGCATGTAGTGTATGATTCCCAAATCAACATGAGCTACATGTTTCATGCTCAAATATGCAAATTCATGGCAATTTCTTACATGCATGTGTATATTGACTTCAATTTCATCAATTACAACTTAATTCTTGCTCTTGGTTACATATTCTCTTTGAATTCATATAATTACAAACTCAACTCATGAATTAAGGGTTGCTTACTCACCTAGGAGCTTCAATCTTCACAATTTTAGCTAGTTCTAGAGCCTAGCCTCCCAAAACTTGAGTTCTCTTGCAAAATCTTCAAGGATGGCTCCTCTCTCTCTCTCTCTCTAGATTCGGTTCACCTTCTCTCTCTAGAGTGAAGAATCTGATTTTTGAGTTCTAAAAATGAGCTTAAGCATATATGGCTCATTTACATAGGCTTTCACTAATCACACTTAATTAGAACTAATCAATGGTGCTTAATTAATTCGATTTAAACTAATTAATTCGTTTCGAATCAGTTTTCAATTAAATTTCACCATAGGCTCTAAAAATTACGCTAATCACAACGACGTAGTCAATTTCGGTTTCTGTGGCCGATAAGGCCTTCAATTTTCAGTTCAAAGCATAGATTCTAACAAATCTTCCTAGGTGAACAGATACAAAGCCAAAATTACATATGATTATGTAATTAACACCCAAATTCAAGTTAAGCACATAATTACAAACATAATCATGATTAATTAACATAGTACAGGACAAGGTTATTACATTAGGCCTAAGCCTTAATTAGCCAATATGATTAGTGAAACCTATATATATACTAATTAAGGGCCTAATTCACATTTTATGAGCTCCAAATCTGAAAATATACTCTAGAGGGAGAGAGTGAGCCGAATTAGAGAGACAAGGAGCTCAACCTTGGAGATTTGCAAGTGAATTCAAGAGACTAGGATAATTAGCTCAAGAATTGGCTATAATTGGAAGAGTTGAAGCTCCTAGGTGAGTAATTGAGCTCAAATTCATGAGTTAAACTTGTAATTATGTGAATTCCAAGAGAATTGATGATCAAGAACAAATTTGAGTAGTGTTTGATGAAATTGAAGTTAATATCTCCTTGCATGTAAAGAATTGCCATGAATGTGCATAATCATGAAGAATTGAGCACCAAAATTCACATGCATGCATAATTTTGTTAAACCTCATGATTTTGATCATCATTTGTATCATTTGACATGGAATTGGAGTCTATATTTCACATGCATGCATCATCCTTAAAGATATGAAGCTTAGTTGCTTGTGTTATGAAGTTGTCAGGAAGAATATGAAATGATTTGGGATTTGGATAATGGTTTTGGACATATTAGACTCAATTTGCCTATGTTCTCATGTTGCATAATGTTTTCCATGTTTTTGTACCAAAAATGTGAGTTTTGAACCTTTGGAATCAAGTTATGAACTTCAAACACAGTTCTGGAAATTCCAGAATTCGTCATGTCCGCTAGAGCGGGGAAAGTGCCACTCGAGCATAAAATACTAGCTCCCAGAAGTTTTGCAGACATTGATGTCCACTCGAGCAAGAATAATCATGCTCGAGTGCCCACTCACATGTTTTGATTCTTTGCTCAAGCGACCAAAGTCACGCTCGAGCACAAAAATGAGGCAAGCAATACTTTTGCAGACCAAAGGAATCCGCTCGAGCAGGAAAAACTGCACTCAAGCGGAGAGCCCTATTTCAGAAATTTTGAAAAGATGTTTTATGTTTCGTTTTCTGTTCTCTTTCATTTCTAAGCACTCTGAGGCATGCATTGGACATTCTAAATGAATTAAAGGACATGAAAGAAGCCTAAGAACATTAAGCAAACTAAAGAATGGATTGAATAGTATTATGACCCAATGTGTTGTGAATCATGTAGGGTCAAGTACAAGGACAAATCAAGCGCCGGAACACGGTGAGTAATATCTTAGCAAATATATTTTTTTATATGCATTAATTTCTAAACGATGCCTATGTGATAAGGTTCTAAACCTTTAAAGGGACAATATGAACGAGTGTTCTAATCACTCAATTTGAAATGAGATATACAAAGCTATCAATGTATGAGTATGAAATGGGCCTAAGGCCATTTAGTGTATTCAATGAGGATGCGGATTGGGCCTAAGGTCATTCTATATGATTATTAAATGGGTTGAAGGCCGTTTGAGACAAGGAAAAGTTATGGGCCTAAGGTCATTCTGGATACAAAAATGGATATGCTCATAGACCTGATTGTGTGCACACAATAAATGTGTATATGAATTGGAACTAAGGTCATTCTGTAAGTACTATAAGTATTGGACCTAAGGTCATTCTGTGAGTATTGGACCTAAGGTCGTTCAGTGTATAATGGACCCAAGGTCATTTAATATGTAAGTTGGACCCGAGGTCGTTTTGCCTATGATGGATCCAAGGTCGTTCTGTATGTGACATGGACCCAATGTCGTTTGTACTTGGGATATGATGTAAAGGACCTGAGGTCATTTTTCTTTAACATCGAGTACTAAGCGTAATGATGAACTGTGATTATAAGAATCTTGTTCATGAACTCCTTTGTTTTGGTATTATTCACTGGGTGTTAGCTCACTGTTTATATTTATGTATGTAGGTGAGCAACGGATGTCTAGCCCCAGCCCCAATAAGAATTCAGAAACCAAGTTTTGAGAGATCAACCAAGGTCGCCTCACGCAAGAGGCCGTACTTTTGATTTACTTGTCCTTTGATCTTTTGCTTTTCATCTTTTGTGGTCATGTATGACCAACACTGTGTATAACCTTGGTTTTTGGTAATACTGGCTTTGAATAATCCTGGACGTAGGTATCACATACTTAATATGAATGTTCATACGGTGTGAGTTATTATATGAATATGTGAATGTTTTAGGTTAAGCCATGTATGCACAACTCATTGGACAATCTTTGTAAATTTTGCTTCCGCTATTCGGCCCCATATTATTAAATATGACTCAATTTCTGACTAAGGACGTAGGTAATCTCGTGGTTACTGGCCGGTTATGACTCTAATCCATAGGGGCGGGTTTGGGTCATGACGCCTGGTCTTACATGACCATCGAAAGTAAGCAAAAGAAAATCAAACAAAAGCCTCGTGCGTGAGGCAACCTTGGCTGACTCCAAAATCTCGAGAATCTTTCACAATCTCACTAAGGCTGGGGCTAGACATCCCACTGCTCACCTACATACATATAAATACGGAGTGAGCTAATGCCCAGTGAATAATAACAGAGTAAAGAGGTTAATGAATGAGATTCGTACATAAATAAATCATACTTATAATTTAAACATTTGAACTACTATCCTCATTCATATCAGATTTATAGATCATAACAAAGCAAAACAACCTCGGGTCCAATACATCACATCCATATACAAAACGACCTCAGGTCCATTGTATGCAAAACGACCTTGGGTCCATCTATACAAAATGACCTCGGGTTCAATACTCACTCATAGACTGACCTCAAGTCTAATGGATCCATATACAAATGACCACCGGTCCTTCATATCATAATACCAACTGATCTTGGGTCCAACATTCTTATATTCATAACTATGTGCATAGTCACATTCATGATCGTGATCACATCCATATTCATATTCAAAACGACCTTTGGTCCAATCAATTCCTTATTCAAAATGACCTTTGGTCCATTTAACAATCATACAAAACAACCTTCTGTCCAATTCATATATAAGATGACCTTTAGTCTATCTTGTTAAACATTCCGAATGGCCTTAGGCCCAATCCGTGTCCTCGTCAAATCTACCAAACGACCTTAGGCCCAATCTGTGTCCTTGTCAAATATACCGAACGGCCTTAGGCCCATTTCATATTTGTACATCAATCACTTTACAGATTCTATTACAAATCGAACGGGTAGAATACTCATTTATAGTACAAATTCATAAGTTCAGAAACTTACCACGTTGGTAATATTTACAAAATAATGCACACACAAAGATATCTTTACTAAGATATTATTCACTGTGTTCGAAGTGTTGATTCATCCTCGTGGATGCTCCTACACAATTCATAAACATACATAAATCGGATCACAATACTATTTAATCCACTCCTTAACTTGTTTAATTCTCTTAGGCTCCTTGCCAACCTTTTAATTCATTGAGAATGCACAATGTATGCCTAAGAGTATTCAAATCATGAACTTGCGTGGCTTATCGACAACTTCAAATAATATTTAGAAAGTCTTTCAAAAACATAGATTACAAGGTTCATGCTTAGAGGATGAAATTCAACGTTCAAACCAAATGAATCTTTTCTCTCTTTCCTAATCATTTACTCATGTTGTTTCTTAGCTTATTAATCCTTAATAAGTCATAAATCATGCTTAAGAATGCCCGGAAAGAGATGGAAGCGAAGATATGTACTTAAAACATCTTTTGAAAACATGCTGAAAATAAGCTGTTGGCTAGAGCCAGCTTTTCGTGGCTAGAGCTAGCTGAAGGCAAAAACTGAGCTCACTCGAGCCACCACTTCTTTACTCGAGCTAGCTTTCGCAGAGTTCAAAATATTGGGAGCTCGCAATGTTGGCTCAAGCCACCACATGGTCGCTCGAGCTAGCTGCGAATTTTCTAGGTTTTAGAACAGAAAATCTGAGTTCCAAAAATGCATTTTAACATGTATAAGCTTGCATGGTCATTTCAAACTCATGAAAACACTTTTGATAATCATAAAAACATTTTAGAAAACTCAAATACAAGATCATCCATAAATCATTTGCTCAAAACCTCATGAATTTACCAAAACTGAACTCAAATCTTCATGCATGTGAGGATTAATTTCAAAACTCTTTTCATGACTTTCCAAACATAAAATTAAGCTTCCAAGACTTATGAAACAATCATGCATGTGCAATATAACTTCCAATTTCATCATGAATCATAGAATTCAAGCCCAAAATGATAAAATTCTACATTTCATCTTGTAAATTCAACATGGATGACAAGGATCATGCTCAAGAGTATAAAACTCTTCCAATTCATGAATTCATGTATTTCAAACCTTCAAGACTTAGAAACCATGAATGCATATAAGTGACAACTCCCAATTCAACATGATTATCAAAGTTCATGCTCAAAACTTGAAGAATCAAAGCAAATATTTGCACGCATGTACAATTTCATCTCAATTCCTACAATCTTTGTTCAATTCACATATTTAATCTCATTATCTTCTTAAATCCACAATTTAATTGACTTAACTCCCAAATTGAGGGTCAAACTCTTACCTACTATCTTCAAGGAGGCTAGGTTTACCAATTTCTTGAGCCTAGCTTCCAAATTCTTCAATCCTCCAAGCCAATTCCTCAAGATTGAGCTTCTCTCTCTCTCTAAGATGAAGATTTCTCTCTCTATATAGCTTAATCTCAGCAAAATGGTGAAGATGAGCTCAAAATTATGAGCCTCGGCAGTAACTCAACATATATATAGTGGGTGATTAGCTTAAGCTAATTAAGCATGATTAAGACTAATCAACCTTACTTAATTTAATTCAATTTAATCTAATTAATTTGATCCGAATCAATTTTTAATTAAATTTCACCGTAGGCTCTAAAAACTACGCTGATCACAATAAATTAATCAATTTTGGTTTCTGACTCCTCTACAGCCCTCAATTTCGGATTATAATAGAAATTGTAACAGATATGTCTACAATCAACCGATAGGCATTCAAAAATCACATAAAACACATAATTAACATCCAATTTCATATCAAGCACATTAACACTCATATAATTAATGAATTAACAGTATAATACGAAACAAGGTTATCACGCATACACAACCACATTTTTTTTATAAAACACACACTAGTTGTGTTGTGACAACCTTTTTAAACACATTTGATGTGAGCTTCAACTCTTTTTTTTTTCTTTTTTGTCATAAAGAACACATTCTTTTTTATTAGCCTTTTGTCTATGTAGTGCGAAAAAGTATATAATTTTCTCGCACTTCTAGCACTTAATATATTTTCATTACTATCACTTCATATTGATCAGAGTTGAAATGATTTATGTTGCGTTTGGTTTAGTTTTGGAATCAGTTTAGGGTTTTGAGTTTTCAAAACTAGTTTTTGAGTTTTTTGGGTCTTGTGTTTTTTTGTCTTGTAGTCAAAACTTTTTTGAAATACTGTAGTCAATTTTTTTTTTTTTAATTTCTTTCAATTTCTTTCATGTGTCTAGTCTAAATTTACTTTTTAGATGCATGTAATCTAATTTATAGGGCAAAGTTTCACTCCATATTTTTTATTTTTTATGAACGTATTAAAAATCTTAACACTTTTTCTAGTTTTATATCCACTCAATCTACATACATTTAAAAGTTTCATATTTAAATGTAACTTTTTATAAAATTACTGAATAATGAAAATTTTACAATAAATTGATAAATAAAAATTGACCTAGTTTAAAAATTGATATAATTTTAATGTCTTGTGCATTTACTAAATATAAACAAATATTTGGTCAATTTGTGAAAACCAAACAAAATCGAGTTTGTGAACACCCTAAACCAAATAGGTTTTGGGTTCTGCAAAGAGTTTTCAAAAACCCTAAACCAAACAATTTTTGGGTTTTGAGTTTTGGATTTTGGATTTTAAAAAATTGCTTGAAAATTTTATTTTTTTGATCATCTTCCGTGAGGATAGTAATGTGAAATGTGAATTAATCAGTAGAGTAATCCAAGGTAATGCTCAGAAGTCAATGATAATTATGGTGGGTGACACATTGAAAAAGCCATGTGAAAATCATTGAATGGAAAGTTTATTGAGATCAAGGACTTCGTGTTACTTGTTTTTTTTTTTCTTGTTAAATGCAGGTTCAAATATCAAAGGAGAAGAACAAGAAAAAGTACATGGGACAAACTTAGTGAAAGAGGGCTTCATTTTTCTTGTAAGTTAGCTTATCAATTTGATTCTAGCATTGATTGTGCCCTATGATGAGGTTGAGCTTATCAATTTGATAGTTTCTAGCATTGATTTTGCCCTATAATTGTAATAACCCCGATCCGTAATTAGCCGCTAATCGGTAATTAAGGATGCTAATGGGAGGATTAAAACGAATTACGTGTTTATTATGTAATTTGCATCATAATTGGTCGTCTAACTGTTGACCGTTAAATCATCTGTCCATGTTTAATGGTTTATGCTGAAAATTTGAAGCCTTATCGGCATCCGAAAACGAAATTGATTACACCAATATGTTAATTGGAATTTTTAGAACCTTATGGTATATTTAATTAAAATGTGTTTTGGTATGATTAAATTAGATTAAATAAGCTAATTAAAGAGTTGGACTTATTTACCATTTTGCCACCTAGTGGCCAAATCCATACAAACACATTTGAGCCCCTTTAGCTCATTTTGAGCTCATTTTGTTTCACCTCCTTAGTGGAAAAATCTGAGGTTCCATCTTAGAGAGAGAGTGTGTGCGATTTGAGAGAGAGGAAGGAGAATTCAAGAGAGATTGAAGGCTAGAGTTTGAATTAAACAAATATTGTGCTAGAACAAGAGAAATTGAGGGCTCTAGGTAAGAACCTAAGCTATAATTCTTGTAAATGTTATGTTTAATTGTTGAATTCATGAAGATTATGAGTTTAATCATGTAATGGAGCTTAGAAGGAGGAATTGTAGCTCAAATCATGCATGCATGCATAACTTTCCAAGTTTTGGGTTTGATTTCAAAGGTTTCTTCCATGCATGTGTTAACATCTTCTACATTTTGGCCATTCAACTTGTTTTTCCAACAAATCATCAAGTTTCCAGTTATTTCATGGTGTTTGATCATGCTTTAAGAGATTTGAAACAAGAAAAGTCCATGCATGTGGTGTTCTTGAGCATTCATCATGTTTTAAGTTGAAAATGTGAGTTTTGACAAACCTTGGGCCATGATTTTTATAAATTGATCTTTGAACTTTCATATTCTACAAGTTTTCTGGGTTATTTCAAGTTTTAGGGCCCAAGAGATGAGTTTTGAAAGGTTGAATGTCGAATTTGAAATTGGGGATGCAATATGGAAATTCCAGATTTTTGCAGTCTCGCTCGAGCGAAGGGGTTCTCGCTCGAGTGACCACTCTGAAATCGTGCACCTCGCTCGAGCGACCAAAAGTTCGCTCGAGCGTAAATTTCGAGCTCCCAGAAGTTTGCATCATTTACAGATCGCTCGAGCGAAGGAATGTGCGCTCGAGCGACCAGTCACATTTTTGCATGCTCGCTCGAGCGAGGAAAACTTCGCTCGAGCGAGGACCTAAAATTCTGAAATTTTGCCTAAGTGTTCCAAGGCATGTTTTGACAACCTCATTGCATCTTAGGCATTCCTAAGCCTTAATTAATCTATAGTAATGAGGTTATGGGCTAGAAACACACACTAAGAAAAGAATGTAACGAGTTATTGAATGACAAGTGTATGAGTTGAGCATTGAAGTAAGTATGAATCACACTAAGAGATTGCAAGGGTGTGTGTGTTCTAAGCCATGTGATAAGAATAAACATGAACCAACGTGATGTAAGCTAAGCCTTAATGGCCACATGAATAAGTAATGATAAGATTCGTTGGTGCTATGTATTTTGTGATTGTAGGTCAACGTCCGAGAAGTGATTGACCATCTACAGAACCACTGTGAGTAACGTTATCGTAAAGATACATTTATATGAAATTATGTTCCAAATGTGATATATCAAGCTATGATTTCTGAAATGATATATGTTTCTGTGAACGAAGATACATGTTTGAAATCTATTATGGCATCCATAGATAGTCCCAAGTCATGGGGGACGGCATGAAAATGCGGGTCCATGACATACAAGTTTACGAGATCTCGTTAGCCACTTCGTTGTGGTGATATTTGTTTAATCGGTGTCCGGGACCGGTTACTCTAGTCGGAAGACGTTATGTGATATGTTCGATATGTTCTATGGGATATGCCATTATTATGTTCTGATATGAGATGACTATGATTATGCTATGATTTGTTTTATACATATGAAATGTTCGGAATTCGTTCACTAACCCCTTTACCTTAATGTTATTCACTGGGCTTTAGCTCACTGTTTGTATATATATAATATAGGTGAGCATTCTGGAGTGCAAGGCCGAAGGTTTTGTGGGGGACTGTGTTTCTGTTGTCAGCCAGCCTTTGTGCCTCACGTGGAGGTTCCCGAAGTGTCTTGGGTTCAAGGGTTGATTAATTCTGTTTATGCATGGGACTTTATTTTAATCATGTTGTCTGTACGGAAAATACTGTAACGTGTGTGGTATAATATAATGTATGGTTGACTTATGGCTATGTAAATAAAGTTTTAAATTATTCTGTTTCATGTAAGTCAACACAGCTCATTGGACAATTAATTTTTGTAATTGCTTCCGCTAGCCCCTTATTATATGTTAATCTGTTCAGAGGCCTTCAGTAACCCAAGGATTACTGGCCGGTTACGATGCTAAACCTATAGGGGCGGGTTTGGGTCGTGACAATGATGAGGTTGAGGTTGTTCACTTAGTAAGATGACACTGCCTCAATGAAATTCAATTTTATTTAATTTTTTGATAAGTACATCTATTAGGATAGATAAACAAGTGCTATAGTGGTTGTGTGTTTCCTTGGTGGAGGCCCGACCTGCATACTCTTTGTTTTCCAAACTAAACCTTGGGGAAATTGATCTGGATAGCACCATGAGCTTAGTGTTGCATGATATACTGTCCTTTGTCTCTATTAACTTATTGCTTTATGATTTTTTTATTTTATTTTTTTATATAATGTTTTGATAGTATTTTCTTTTCCTTTGTCATGTTTTTGTTAGGTAAGGTAGGGAGACTCAAACTTTAGTCTGTTTATTAGGGTAATGCGACCTAAGTTTTTTTGCTTATTATTAGATTTTTTTTTTTTTTTTAGGGTAATGTGACCTAAGCAGTCCAAGTGTTTGTTAACTAGATTATTATTAAACAAATCCATTCATGTGTGCAAGTGGTGCAATTGATGAATGTACTGTACAACCTAGATGTCTTAGGATGTTGTCATATGTCAATTGATGAATGTATCACTACAAGAAAAAACACTTTTGGCGACCACCTTTTTTGAGTTGGTCGTAGATAGTTGACTTTCTGCGACTAACATTTTTTTTTTGGTCGCTGATGAGTTGGATTTTTGCGACCAATGACTTTTTGGTAGCTAATAGGTAATTTTTTGTGACCAAAAAAAAATTATGGTTGCGGAAAAAAAAAAAAAAAAAGAGCGAGATCTCAAAACCTTTGGTGACCAATAAATTGTGGTCACATAAGGGAAAAGGCCATATTTTGTATCAAAACTACGTAGTTTTGAATGTTTCCTAAATCAAAAATGAATTCCTAAATCAATTGAGCTTCATTTTCATCGTTTGCTCTCTTTTTTTGCTTGGTTGTATCTCTTCACTCTCTACACTCCCAATCAGTAACGAAACCCTAGCCACCATCTCCATCTTCGGCTCTACCACATCTGCTTACCAGGTTAGTGTCTCTCTCTCTCTCTCTCTCTCTCTCTCTCTCTCTGTGTTCGTGTATATATATATAAATTTGTAGTTTGATCTTGTGACTGCATGTGAGTGCCATTGTCGATCTTTCTATATTTTTCAGCTGGGTTCCCCCCCCCCCCACACACACACACATATACGATGTAGACTTACAATTTAAAAACACAAATACGATATATACATATATACATATATGTAATTGAATCGTGTAGCAAACCCTATGTAATTGGGGTTTAAAGCATGTGTTAGTTTCTGAAACAATTAATGGGTTAAGTGATTTTTAAATCCTGCTCCTCTGTGTGCCTCTAGTCTTCAAATAAAAACTATTGTAAAAATCATTGTTTTGTAAGCAAGCAATACAATCCCTTTGTTTGTTTGCTGAGAAAATTAAGTTAAAATGTAGGAAAAATATTGAGCTTTACAATTTATTTTCAGTTAGGCTACATAATTATGTGTAGTTAAGTTTTCCATTGTTTATGGGAAGTATATGTGCTCCTCTTTCGCATTGCCTCTGCCTTGAGGTGATTTTAATTTTCTTTTCTCTTATTTTCCCCCACATGTGCACAACTTTTTTGTAATTCTACAACATAATTACATGTTTGCATTAGATTTGGTTGTTGAGCGACTACGGTAATTAACTCTGTTCTATGGGTCAGGAAAAGAAGTCACTTCTTGCACATTATTAATAAAAGACATTGTTCGAAACAATCTTTCATTATAACACATTAATTCACTCTCCTATTCTGAACAGTTCAGACAAAGCTTTGTGAGTTGAATGTGTTTTTCCAAAGAGAATAAACATGTAAACCATTAGACTCTAAAGTTCTCTCTTTTGTGTTTCTTTAGCTGCTATCATGTGTGAGCTATTTAAGACATTTTCCATAAATTGGCCAAATCTTTGTTTGTTTTTTTCCACATGTCATATCATGTGTGAGCTATTTAAGACATTTTCCATAAATTGGCCAAATCTTTGTTTGTTTTTTTCCACATGTCATTTCCTCTTTCAGTAATATTTGCTAATGAATTTGTTTGAACCAACCCCATGTTAACATTCACCCATTCACCTCTTCTAGATGCTACTATTGCACAAATTTGAATAGAATTGAATTCTTGCTTCTTCTTTTTTTTTTTTTAAATTATTATAAATTTCTGAAAGTTAGGGAATTCAAAAAGGTTGCATAAAACTAAATTGTTTGGATCAAATCTCACTTTATTATCTTTGCATCTATGCATGACTCCACCCTTTGTGTGATGGTCTTATTTTTGGAGGGCCATTGACAAGATAAGAACCCCTACTCCGTTATTTGAATTTAAATGACACCATGTTAAAAGTGTTTAAATTTAAATCATACCCTTCATTTTCAATTCAAATTTGATCGATCCACATAATTTTCTCAAAATTTTCCAATGTGCCATTTTTATTGTATTCTTTGCATGTGTGATCCTTTGATTGCCTCTATTGTTTCTTAAACCTTTCAAACTCCAGGCAACATTTATTTAGTTGGCTCTAACTTTGACTCCATTAATTATTATTTAGTTAAAATTTATGTGCCATTGTATCTAATACTTTGTTTGCAGTTAGGAGCTATTAAGATTCTCCATGATGCTGGTCAATTCTAATTTTTCTTTACCCTTCCATAAAGGTGGATGTGATTAATAAAAGAGGTATTGATTTCCATCTTTTTTGTTGGGTGGATAGTGAGTTAGTAGTGAACATCTACTCAAATCCAGATTTTGGTCTTTTTATTGACCAACTTCATTAGCTAAGAAAGCATGGGTTTTTTTTTTTTTTTTTTTTTTTTTTTTTTTTTTTTTTTTTATTTGACATCGGACATAACTATTTATGATTTGTACTTTTGTAGAAAATATTCTGTGCAGTTCTATACGTATTTGAGTACATGCATATCTAGTTAATAAAAAAATTTCATGCCTTCAAGTTGCTTTCCTTTTCAATACCTTAATCATTTATAACATTTCAAAATGCTTATTCCTACCAGTAGCACAAAGCAGCAGATTAATATGTTGCCAATACTGCTGTAACTATTGTATTTTCCTTTTCTTGGATGATTACATTACATTTTGTCATATACACTGCATTAACCTTTTTCTTTGCACATAGTTTTAATACGTCGTGTGGTACTAGGTTGCAGCTCTAGCAATGGATGATATGATAGCTTGGATGCAAGAAGGTGGGCAGGTAAGTTGTTCTACATTATATTTAGTGCACCTCAGTTGTATCTATTTTTTTTTTAATTCATTATTCTAATTAAGTGTAGGTGGGAATATTTGATGCCACAAACAGTATGAGGAAATGAAGGAATATGCTTATGAAAATGGTTGAAGGAAAATGCAAGGTACATGCTCATTACATGTTTGCAGTAGGATAACTAAGAATCCTCCAAGGACGAAACTGATACAAAAGTGAATAGTATCATGTTGCTGCATAGCAGGCCAAGAAGACCAATTATTTCTTGAGCTTTTTGTAGCTTGCTTTTCATGCTCCTTTCGGATACGACTAGCCCTACAGTTCAAACTCCCGTGGTTCTAAATCTGATTTCACAAAGTGCAATGTGAAACAGTGAAAACACGAAAAGAGTCCAAATCCGGAAATTCTTTTAGAAAATCGATGTTTGAATCAAATGTCAAAAATGGACTGCTTTGCCAAATTTCAGAGTCGCCACCTAAATATTTTTGAGAAATTTAAGAAACCCATAACTAGTGCCGAAGGCCACTTATTCGTCATCACCAAAGTGTCTCGACTCGGGAACTTAGGTACGACTAGGGAAGGTCGTGAATTGAGCACCCCACTCGCTTGTTCAGGTTATTAGGCTAACATTAATATGTGTTGCATACAAATATAGACTAATTTGCAAAAGTTGGAATGCTTTGATTTCATATTTTTTTTTTTAAGATTGTTTTGAATGCGTGTCACTTAAAAAAGTGAGTATGTATGTACATTTAATCAATTCATCCCAATTTTCACAATTAGCCTTCATCCACCGGCATTCAAATAGTTTATCATTTAAGCAATTAGCCTCATGGAAAACATGCTTGACATGGCAACACAAACATTCGATGCAAGATGCTAAAACAATAAATTCTCACCTAGTACTCCAAGGCAAGCCAAACAAAGAAAAATGATTAGAAAACATGCATGCTCCTAACTAATGCAATATGGCTAAATGCAACGCACACATTATGTAATTTTAATAGGCTGGGCTATGAACATGGCATATGATTCCATTCAAGACGTGTGATGAATCAAATATTCAAGCAATAAATTTAAACATTTGGTTAGTATGATGAGCCGAACCTTGGATGCATGCAAGGCAATGGATGAAAAGCATGAAAATGCTAATTTGAAAAATGGTGCTCTACACTACTATCGTAAGCGAATAAGTAAAAGGGAGAAAGACGTGGGGTTGGGAGACATACATGTTATTACATATTCACCCTCGTGCAAGAGGGTGCAAATCAATGTCCGAGAGTCCAAATTAAACTAACTATTACAAAACCAAATGAATGAATAAGTAACTAACTAGCTAAGCTATAATTAACTAACTAGCCAATCTATTACAACAAGATAAACTAACCATCTAACAAATCATTACTACAACAATATTAATTACAATGATAATAACTATAACCATTTTGAGATCATTAATTTACAATTTACAATGGAAGCATAAGGATGGCATGCACGTAGCGGTTTCAGAAGTAACTATTTCTGCCTTCCTTGGAATCTGTCATGTTTCACCTTCAGTCACTGCCCTCTGCTTCTGCAAAACACACTGCCTTACCAAAACATTGATGGTCGACGGGCCCCTAATGAAGCCCGACCGAGCCCAAATAAGGCCGGCTATGCCTTAATTTTATGCAAAATCCTATTTTCGTGCTCTGAGGTGAAAACAGTGTAGACAGAATTTTCTGAGCTTTGTTTGTCCCTTTTACCCTTCTTTGTCATGGAAAGCCTCAAGAGAAGGAAAAAGTCATTTCCAAAACCATCAATGAGCAATTTGCTTGCTTGATGATTTTGGCTATGATTTGGACAAAAATCAATGAATGCAATGAATAACAACCACCCCTTCCCTTTATCATGGAGTGAGCTCAAAAGGGGGAGTAAAGACACTTCAAGGTTCGTTAAAACACCATGGATTAACGTGTGACGACCCTTGACACAATAGACTCAGCATAACGTCCGGCCGAGCCCAAGTAATATAACTCATGTTCTTTATGTTGGTTGGTTCATTTTAAGCCAAATTTATTAGTCCTTGCCATTCTTTAATCCATTTGTCCAAGGTAATGATTACGTCCACTAAATGAGAAGCATGTCAAACGGGAAGTGATTCTTAACATGAAAAAAAAGATCATGCCGTTGACGATAAACCGCCGTAGAGATTAAGCCATTAAGCATAGATCTCTAGTTCATCTTTTGAATAACCATCAACCGGTTGAAACAACTCTTAAATGAAAGAAATGGATGGTAGGTTGCTTGTTAAAATGAAGCATCTTGACATGAAAATCAATTAAAGAAAAGCTAGAACAACATGCAACAAGCTATGTATAAGGACTTATGATACAACAAATGAACTAATCAAAGTTTGAACCAATTAAACAACCTAGGACAGACCTAAAATAGCCCCTAATAGGTGAAAAACAGTGGCTCAAAGTGCATGAAAGGAGCCCAAAAAGTTAAACAACAAACAAAGAAAATAAGACTAGTAAGCAAGAACAAAGAGGGGTGGCTAACCCCTCCACCTTTGAAACCTGAAAGCATGACTTTTAGCGTCTTTTAAACTCTGAAAATCAATTTGGAGAACAAAGAAAAGGGTGTAAAACAAGGATTTGAGCTATAGGTGAAGGTGTAAGAAAGAGTGTTAACTCTCTCTACCCTTTGGTAGCTATCCAAACCCAAGCTTAGACACTTGAAAGAGGATCAAAACAATACAAAAATACAAGAACTTGATAATAAATGACAGAAATGAAAGCAAGAGAGAAAATGGTAAGCTTATACCTCTTGAAGAAGGTAAGCTCTTTGTTTGTGAATCAAACTTGGTCCAAACACACTCTCAAGCTTGAATTGTGATGCTCAAGGCTCAACCAAGGTTCCAAGGTTAAGGTGTGAAGGTGTATATGGTGTATGGATATAGGTTAAAGGTGGTAAGCTTGCTCAAAGGTTACTTACACAAGAAGAAGGAGCTCTCAAGAAGGTGTATAAGCTTTTTAGAATTTTTTCAACCCTCAAAATAGAGATACAACTTTGTTTTTATAGAATTTGAGCAAAAGAGGTCATAAATATCTTTAAAAATAGACAGTTGGTGAGCTCCCGCCCAAAATAGTGTTCCTCGCTACCAAGGCACGGCCGGGCCTCAATGTGATACCCTGTCTCTCTACTTCAGACTCAGCATAGGGTGACACAATGTGTAAAAATGGATTTTTAGGGTACAAATAGTGGGAATATGGAATATTTGGGATTGTTTCGAAGCTTAAACATAGCCCTTTCATTGAGACCTCAAACCACACACAACACCACTTTCCTCATCAAGCGTACCGGACTAAGCACCCAAGCCTTGCGGCAGTCAAAAATGGGGTGTCTACAGTTGCCCCTCTTTGACAGAGCTCGAAGTCATAAAGTGACGTGAGTGAATGTCAAAGCCCAGACACGACCCATTTGACGAGGCCGCAAGGCTTGGGCATGAAATCAAGACATAAATGCAGAGAGTGAACTTGAGGGCAAAGTGCAAAATGATGTGCAGAAAATAACTCATGATCATGCAATGAATCAATGCAATGAAACATTTGAATGCAAATAACAAGCGACAAAACAACGCGCAAAACAAGAATGCGACAATGAACGAAAGCATAAATCAAAGCAAAACAAATGCAGCCGCGTTTAACACGGAGAGAAGTGAGTAAATAGACACGTCTCACGTGGAAAGGACAAAGACAGTATGAATCAAACTACGTCTCACGTAGAAAGGATGTAAGAAAATACAGACCTAACTACGCCTCACGTAGGAAAGGTGAAAAGCGACATAACCACTAGGCATACCCGAGGCTTTCAACCGAGATCCTAATGCGTCTCACGCGATAGGAGGAAGTGTGGTGTGAACAAATAGGCGCACCTGATGTTTTTAACCGAGGAAAACAATCCTAAAGTGTTTCACGCGATAAAAGGAAAGGCGGTGTAAACACTGAGCGCACCCGATGTTTTCTTAACTAAGGAAAACAATCCTAATACGTCTCATGCAATAGGAGGAAAGGTGGTGTAAACATCAAGCACACCTGATGTTTTTAACTGAGGAAAACAATCCTAACATGTCTCACGCGATAGAAGGAAAGGTGGTGTGAACACCGAGCGCACCCGATGTTTTTAACTGAGGAAAACAATCCTAATGCGTCTCACACGATAGAAGGAAAGGTGGTGTGAACACTGAGCGCACCCGATGTTTTTAACTGAGGAAAACAATCCTAACGTGTCTCACGCGATAGGAGGAAAGGTGGATCAATGAAAGAGCAAACAAATTTTCAGAATTTGGTAAAGTGAAACTATCTCCCCTCAGGAAGGTCTCGGAAAATGCAGTCCATAGAGATAACTCAAATCAAGACACAACGCATAAACATGAATTAGAAGTAAACACGGATTCTACACAGAGACACGTAAAATCAAAACAATCAAAGCGATGTAATAAAGTTAAAGCCAATTTGCCCATGTGTTGAAAATGGGCTTTTGAATACGACACCATGTTTCAATTTGATTGTAAAATGGATGATGATTTTACTGTGGCACAAATGATTTTATTTGGAACTCCTCTGAATGAACCGTATATACAATAATCGTTTGTTTACTGAATAACAGAATATATTACAATTCAGGCAAAATAGTTTATAAACTAACGGAATAGTTTAAACAAATTAAAAGTTTGAAACAAAACGAATCAAATTATGAGTATAAACTATGAGTTAAACAAAACGAATTAAGAATCAAATAAATCACATTATGCACTCACACAATAGAACAAAATAGAAAGAACAAAATTCCTCTCTTTTCCTTTCCTTCTCCTTTTTATATTTCTTCGCTCACTTTTTTTTCTTTTTTCATTTTTCTTTCTTCTTTTTTATTTCATTGTTTTTTTTTTCACTGCTTTTTTTTTTCCTCTCTCTTTTCTTTTTCTGTTTGCTTTTGTTTATTTTTTCAGATTAAAACTCCATAATGCAAGAACTAAACTAAAATAAAAAAACAAAACTGACTAAATTCACACTGAGAGCTGGCCAGGCCTTGATGAAGCACGACCGAGCTTCAATAAAGCCGGCTGGGCCTCGATAGCGGCAAGGGCAGTTTCGGACATTCCACGAGCCACGTTTGTTTTAAACAAACTCAACCCTTATTTTCTCACACACTCCCATCCGAAACTCCCTTTCCTCTCTCTCTCTAACCTCACTCTCTCTCTAGATTTCCTTTTCCTTGAGTTACCCAACTACCTTTGCAATTTTTTCTTTGAAACCCCTTTCCCTCCTCTATATTTTGAACCAAATAAATCTTGATTTAGTGGAGTTTGAGTTTTTCCCTTGATTTCTCTCACATTTTCCCACACCTTTCTTATTTCCCCCTTTGATTTTCCACCTCCTCTTTACTTTCTCTCTCATAGGGTTTGGATTTTGGGGGTTTCACCCATTTTCACTCATTCCATCACTTTTTCTTCACGTTTTTCACTTTCTCTCTATGGCTAGTGACGAGGTTCCCACCCTGCCATTGGTAATGGGGCCGTCTTAGGTGCAGATATAGAGGTCGAGGACGTTCCTGCATTGCCTCTCCTCATCGATAGGCCATTTGATGCGGCCACCAGCTGGCCATGTACCCATGCTCCGCCCCCAGGTGGTATTTTGAGATTTGAGGGCCTCATCCCAAGGATAGATGAGGACATCCTACTGCGAGAGCCCGCAGAGCACTTGTCCACCGATGCCTCCATGATAAGCAACTTTTTCTTCGTTTTGTCCATATGTTGAATCTCATAAGTAGACCACTCATTAGTGCTACATACACTCCCCATGTACAAGTGATAGCTAGGAGGATTGGCGGCTATGGATCCATATTCGACCCCCGACGCTGGTATGAGAGGCTTCCCATAGAGGTCCGTACACTGGTTGATGCTGCCAGCTTTGGGCCCTTCTGTTCAGGGCTCATACAGATGAGGGCTAAGTCACTGTTCTACGGGGCCCTAGTAGAGAGATAGTGGGACACCACTGACTCATTCTACCTCTCGTGTATTGGGGAGCTGACCCTAACTCCATATGACTTCTTGATGCTCACTGGCATGCAGGTCGAGGTTGATGGCCCGAGTCCATGTGATCCTAATATGACACAGTGGAGAGTCGCACAGCGTCAGCTCCTCACGGCGATCCCAGACACTACCAGCCACGAGATGGTGAAGTACAATTGGTTCTTGGAGCACTTCACCAACCTTCAGCCAGCTACTCCAGATGGGGTTGCCTAGTACACCTGCGGCTTCCTTATGTATCTCCTTGGTACTACCCTGTTTGCCAACAGGGAAAACACCGTGGGGTTATATCTCCGGATAGCACTGGTGCACCTACCACATGTGGCTGAGTATGAATGGGGTGGCGCCGGCCTGGCCACCTTGTACTGCTACATGAGCTCCGTATCCCATCGAAAGGCGGATTCACTCTGCAGCTACTGGAGAGTTTGGGAGATACAACTCACACTTACTTTTTCTATTCAGCTTTACATTCTGTTAAATTTTGTATTTCCTGCTCATCTTTGCTTTACATTCCTTGTTTGTATCTACTTATCTGCTCTGTTCATAACTGCTCATCTACTTTATCCATGTCTTTCTGCTTGCAGCTATGGGTTTACACATATTTCACCTCTCTAGCTCCGATCCTAGTGAGGCCGATTGAGTTGTCAGTACCCCGCTCTCGGTACTACAACTCCCGATTTGAGCGACACCGCCGCGTGGACCAAGACTTCCCTTACTTTCGGCTTTTCTTTGACACCATCACCGTGGATTAGGTAACAGAAATACTAGTCTTTATGGTTTCATCCTGCTGTCTCCATACTGCCATTTTCATACTATTTATTCCATATTGCACTACTCTTCTTACATTGTCATTTCCATACTGCACCGCTATTATCATACTGTTAACCTTTGATGTTGATTTTCTTTGTTTTGCACATTTTGTCCACAGGTTGACTAGCATCCCTAGGCAGGTATCCCTCAGGCAGCGAGGGTGACCTATGTTACTGCATGGCACACCTCCACCATGCGGATTCTGTTTGAGGGCCCCTTCAGCAAGGCATATTATTTGGGAGAGCGGTTCATTCGTCAGACATGAGACATAGCTGAACTTGACATTCCCCATCCTGCTCCTCCTCCTGGTATGAGAGTAGCCAATGATCTTTGCAATGGACCCCAAGTTGACTTCCTTATGTTAGGAGAGGATGGTGACTGGTACCATGAGCCTGGAGACTTTACTACCTTCTTACATACTCAGGTGATGGCGCCTCTTACCCTGGGCATGGTTCATGCTGTTCTGGAGGTTGTTGCTGCTGCTGCCACCGAAGGAGTTCTTGCTACAACTCCCATTCCTGGGCTTCCAGTGATTCCTACGAAGGACGTATACATGCGGCCAGACGGGGTGATTAAACAGATCCCCTTTGAGCACATTGAGGAGAGGGATCGCAGATTGGTGATTGCTCCTGGCATTAAGCATGTACACATTTCTTTCTATTTCTTCCCATTACACTGCTTTACGTCTTCACTGTACTCTGTTACTTTGTTCCATTGTGCTTAACTTTCCACTATTTTACAGGTACCCACGGCATATGTTGATGACCTTCTCTGGATGAATGACTGACTACTTCTCATGGTGTGAAGGAGACAGATTGCTCTGGCCACTCACGAGATTGAGGTATGCTTTGCCCCTAGTTTACAGTCATTACAGTCTTGCTCATAACTTTATTGGCCTCTTCAGATATCTGTACTTTCTTTCTCTTTTTCTTCTTCAGCTCGAGCCACCAGTTGTGCCTACAGGACCTCCTCTGGCTAGGAGACAGAGACAGGGCCCAACGAGGGGCAAAGGAGGAGCTGACAGGGGGAGAGGCAAAGTGAGACAGCACTCACCCCCCGAGGAGTCCTTTGAGGAGTACACAACCTCCGAGGGAGAGGGAGAAGTAGTTTACATACAGTCTAGCAGTCCTAGTGATGACAACGATGCACCTCCTCCATAGCCGATGAGGAAGAGAGTGAGGATGGGTTATTGATTGATGATGATGATTTCCTTTTTTTTTTTTTTTTGAAGACTTTTCTTTTTTTCTTTTTTTTGAAGACTTTTCTTTTGTTTGACTGCTTTGTAAAACAATGATCGGCGTTGGTTCTACTAGTTTATAAAAGAACAAGTTTTTTGGAAGTAATCTCCTTGCATAATATGTGATGAATGGTGTAACTGTTGCATGGTAACATTGTTCAAGACTTCAAAAAAAAAAAAAAAAAAAAAAAAAAAAAAAAAAAAAAAAAACGACAAATACCTGCTCTTGCATTCATTCTTGAATCGAATAACAACCCATAACCGGACAAAATGTAAAATACAACTCAAATAATAGGAAAACGAAACGAAAACAACTCAAAAATACTAAAAAACATTTGGTACAAACAAAACAAGACTCAAAACATAGCCGTGGTACGCAAGGACAAAGGCCAGCTTTTTCTGCAACTACACTAATCTGAGCCACCATTTAGACCCGGTCGGGCTTCACTAAGGCATGACCAGGCTTAAAAAAGAGGTCGGTCAGTGCTATCCAGCTGTCATGCACTGCTTCTTCCCAAACTCTATAAATGGTGCTCCTATGCTGTTTTTCTGGCAGAATACCAAGTCTTTGGTATTTTGCTTTCAAGATGGAAACATTGACCAACAATAGGCTCCGAGACTGGATAGCCACTTTGGACGGCTCGGAAAAGGTGAACTTTCGCGATTTTAGCCTAAACGCTCTTTTTCCTTTAAGTCGCACTTCTCTTTGCTTTCCATTCCTTCATGCCGCAGTTCGATGTTGGAACCCAATCACACATGTATTTCACTTCGGATCACAAGAGATGTGTCCAACGCTCGAAGAATTTCAACCATTGATGGAATCCCGGCGCGACGAAGAAATCATGCCACAACCCCATTTTGGCCATGCCTGAGCTTTAGGACGGATGTGTGGGCTTACTTTGCACGAGGCTCAATCTTTGGCTCACAATGGGGAGTTGGGCATCCCTAGTTTAGTTCATCAGTTTTTCACTATTGGAGATAGGAGCGACCTTCTCTGGCGCAACCACCAGCAACATGCTCTCTATTTATGCCTACTTGTGCAATTCCTCCTTGCCCCTAGTTATGGCGAAGCCAACATCCGGTTTATCGAAGTGGCCTAATGTCTGAAAAAGGGCAAGAGTTGCATGGGTTTGGTACTGGCCGAAACCTTGATGGGCTTAGATGCTTTCTGTCAGGGAAAGACTATTCGGTTGGCAGGAAGTCCGCTGCTTCTCCAGGCACTATTTCCCACCCTCCTTATTTGTGATTCTCACATCACTCAACACCCACTCTCTATTTTTCTCTCAAAACCTCTTCCTTCCTTTTCCCTCATCGTACACCACTCTATTCTTTAATCTCTCTTATTTATTATCTCTTCCCAGGTATGGCTTACGAATAAGCTGAAAGTAGTAGGCCCTTGCGCTGAGTACTTCACCCGAGCTTACTTCTTTAGCCAATGGTTAACCGATTTCCCTTCAGAAGGGTTGTGGTGTGACTGGATGTGCAGCAGATCTGCAGCTGACATAACTTAGCGTTGCCCCTGGCTTGATGTAACTGAGATGAGCTACCGCATATCCTTCTAGTCAGGTGTAGAGTTAATTGGCCTCACTCACTGCATATTCTATTTTCCTTTTTGATTCAAACGTCAGTTTGGACATGAGCAAACACGTCTAGATGAGGATGTGGAATACCCGACTTCATTTCCTATTTGCGGTTCACACTTGCCTCGATACCTTACTACCTAGAGGACAAGGGAGCTTCTGGCCCCTACCCCTAGCTTCAGTTACGTCCTTTTTGACGAGTGTTTAGCTTGGCTTGAAGATGAAGAACAAGTTAGGCCATCTTTAGCTGCGAAACCTTTCGCAAGTGCAAGCAGAAGACATAGAGCTACTTGACTTAGCTATGCCCCTAGTTTTACTGCTTTGATCTTTCTTTTTAAGTTTTTATGATGTAACAATAATTTTTGCTTTAAATCAAAGAGTTGACAGAATGTACTTGTGTTGAGATCAATAGAATTAAAGTTGCAAGTACTAAAAAAATTTCTTTTAGTCCCAAAAATGGTCCAAATTGTAAAAGGGTAAAATTTTGAGAAAAATCAACTTTTATTAAAACTTTTCAAAACTATTTTTGAAAATGGTCACTACCTGACACACTCAAAACCCATCCTCAAGATATACAGCCCCAAATTGATTTGATGATCTCGTTGGGCAACCCATACCTACAAATGATGTTGTTCTTGATAAACTTAGCCACATGCGACGCCTTTAGCACAGAATAGGACTGAGCCTCAACCCACTTGGTGAAGTAGTCGATCACTACCAAGATAAATTCATATCTGTTTGACCCATTTGGCATAACTGCGCCGATAACATCTATCCCCTAAACAGAGAACGACTATGGTGAAGTCATGTGGTAGAGCTTTGATGACGGAATATTCATGCGATTGGCATGAATTTGACATTTGTGGCATTGCCGCACAAAACCAATACAATCCTCCTCCATGGTAGACCAATAATAGCCTTGTCTAAGAATTTTCCCAGATAGCATCACACCATTCATATGCGCCCCGCATTCTCCACCATGGATAGCTTCCATAAGGCACTTCAATTCCTCTTCCTCCGCACATAGCTTATGTACTCCTAGATAGCCTCTCTTGTACAACTTTCTTCCGCATATGACAAATTGGACGGCCAGACACCGTATTCCCCTTTTATCCTTGGTGTTTGCCACTGGCAGATACGTCTTTTTTTCCAGGAAATCCCAAATATCGTAGTACCAGGGGGTTTTTGTCTGAAGCCTCATCTATCACGGCAACGGTTTCATAGGCCGATGTGTACTTCTGTTCAATAATGATTGAACACATCCTGACTCCCAATGGAATGTCTACCATAGAAGATAGAGTTGCTAGTGCATCAGCAAACTAGTTGTTCTCCCTTATCAGGTGGGTAAACGTTAGCTTTTCAAACCTCAGAATTAGCGTATCCAAGGCCTGATGCTAAACCTTCATTTTCTCCTCTTTAACTCGCCAATCTCTGTCGACTTGAGACACAACCAAATTCGAATCACCGATAATGTCCAACCTTATTGCCCCTAGTTCTAGGGCAGCTTCCAAACCAGTAGTACATGCCTCATACTCTGCTTCATTGTTGGACACTTTGAACCAAAGTTTGAAGGCTAAGGGTATATGAGAGTCATCGGGTGCTAATAGCAACACACCAATCCCATAACCGTACTGATTAGACGCCCCATCAAAGTACATCATCCACGTTTCCTCATCTATTTGTAGAATATCTTCATCTGGGAACAAATACTCCACCGCCTTATCCCCCTCTACTGGGTGTTCTCCTAGGAATTCCGCTACAGCTCTTCTTTTAACCGACTTGCGTGTGACACACTTGAGATCAAATTCAGGGAGAAGAAGCAACTAACAAGCCAGTCTACCCGTAAGCGATGGTTTCTCGAAGAGATATTTGATGCGATCCAATCTCAAAACCAGAATTACCGAGTGGGCTAACAAGTAGTACCTCAACTTCCGGGTAGCCCATACCAAGGCTAGGCATGCTTTCTCGAGGGGAGTGTAACGAGTCTCATAGCCCAACATTTTCTTACTCAGGTAGTAAACCGCTTTCTCCACCATGGCCTCTGACTCCTGAGCCAACATACACCCCATGGTTGAATTCGTGACTGATAAGTACAAAATCAGCAGTTTTCTTGGTTCTGGCTGTCATGACCCGAACCCACCCCCGTGGGTTAAGGATATAACCGGCCAGTAATTATGAGATTACCTACGGCCTCAAACCAAACCAAACGTACTTTAACAGAGTTAATGGGGGCCAAACGGAAGCAATTTAAACCTTTGTCCATAGAGCTATGCTTACATGGCACATCATAACAAACCATACATATGCACATTAATAACTCACATCAAAATATGTACTACACAAAGCTCTGTACATACATGATCATATAAGTCTAAGTCAGCCAAACGAAACTATATACAACATATTCAAACACTTCGCCCACATGACAAAATAAAACAGAATGACAAAAAGGCGAAGACGGGTCTCGTGAGTGAGACGCAAGGGCTGACTCTTCAAAACCTTTGTCGTTCCTCACAGACTTCACTAGGGCTGGGTTTGGACTTCTCTTGGCTCACCTACAAACACATGAATGAGCGTGAGCGAAAGCCCAGTGAATAATATCAAATAAAGGAGTTATACAAACGGTATGTAGAACAACAGGCTTCAAACGGTCTTGGGCCCAATTCATATTTTCGTTTATGTCAAACTAGCCTTTGGCCCATTCATTTATTCGTATCAAACTGGCCTTTGGCCCATTCATTTACTCGTATCAAACTGGCCTTTGGCCCATTCATTTACTCATGTCGAAACGGCCTCTGGCTCATTCATTCATTCATGTCAAAACGGCGTTTGGCCTATTCATTCATGTCGAAATGGCCTCTGGCCCATTCATTCATGTCGAAACGGCCTCTGGCCCATTCATTCATGTTCAAACGGCCTCTGGCCCATTCATTCATTCTTGTCAAAACGGCCTCTGGCCCATTCCTTCATGTCGAAACGGCCTCTGGCCCATTTATTCATGTCAAAACGGCCTCTGGCCCATTCATTCATGTCCAAACGGCCTCCGGCCCATTCATTCATGTCAAAACGACCTCTGGCCCATTCATTCATGTCAAAACGGCCTCTGGCCCATTCATTCATTCTTGTCAAAACGGCCTCTGGCCCATTCATTCGGCATAGCAACATTGTCCACCAATCGAATCAACGAACTTATAAAACTTACATAGAAGTAAGTAATTTGGACAACAACATATTTCAGATATCTCTGTTAAGATATTACTCACAGTGATCGGTTGGTTGGTTTGCCCTGGAGCTCGACCCTACACATTCCATGAACACAAAAGGGTCACAAACAATTCAATCCGTTCTAAATTCACATTTTCCTCTTTAGGCTTCATTCTTATCTCTTTAACTCAATTACAATGCTCAATGCATGCCTAAGAGTACTTAGAAGTGAAAGAGGACGGAAAACGAAACTCAGATTGCCTTTTCAAAATTTCAGAAAATAGGGTCCCCGCTCGAGCATGGCCTTCCCCGCTCGAGCGGACCCATGAGGTCTGCGAAAGTACTAGATGCATCAAAATTACGCTCGAGCGTGAAGTCTGACGCTCAAGCTGAAGGTCTGTCTACATAGCTCCCCGCTCGAGCGTGAACTTCCCCGCTCAAACGGACATCCAAGTCTGCAAAAATACTAGGAGCACGAATTTCACGCTCGAGCGGCGGTTTCCCCACTCGAGCGGACATCAAAATTCTGGAAAATCCAGAACATGTTCTTGAGCTTCAATTTGATGTTCAAAGGTTCCAAATGCATGATTTTGGCTCAAACTTCACATATACATATTCTAACATGGTATAAACACCAAATTACAACACAATGAAGCTCAATTTCACAATTTAATCACATGCATGTCTCAAATTAACTCAAACTCATCACCAACTCACTAGATTCAAACATGCAAGACTCAAACTCCCTTGATTTGCACTTGCATGTGAAATATACCCCATATCCTCAACTTAATTGGTGAAGAGATGATCAAATACATGGTCATTAATCAAAACTCAACATGGATTACATACTTTATGCTCAAACATGGAAATTTATGGCAATTTCTTACATGCATGTGTTCTAAGACTTCAAATTCAACAAAACCAACTCAAATCATGTTAACTCTTACTCTTGATCACCCAACTAGCTTGAATACACAAAATCACAAGTTCAAACTTATGAACCAAGGGGTGATTACTCACGTAGGAGCTTAATCTTTACAATTTATGGTAAATTCTTGAGTGTGCCTTCAAGATCACCAAGCTTTGAGGCCAAAACTCCAATTTCCTTCACTCTCTCTTTCTCTCTAGCCGACCCTCTCTTTTTCCTTAGAGTTTATAATCAGCCAAGTCAAGCTAAAGAAGAGAAATTGAGTGTGTAGTGCTCATATAAAAGCCCCTCTTGTTATATTATTTTAATATATAATAATAGAGCACTAATTCACTAATTAAATCAATTTAATCTGATCCGAATCAATTTCCAATTAAATTTCACCGTAGACTCTAAAAATTACGCCAATCATAAAGGCGCAGTCAATTCCGGGTTCTGTGGCCGATAAGGCCTTCAATTTAATTTCCAAAGCAGAAAATCAAACAGATATTCCTACGGTGAACAGATAGAAATTCAAAACCACATATTTTCACATAATGGCACACAAAATCATATTAAACACATAGTCATACTCATATTAAGAACCAATTAACATATTATGGAACAGGGATATCACACTGGCAGTGATAACACAGACGGATTCTGCAGGTACTGCTTGACCTGTTCAAAAGTAAACTGATAGGGATCGTCCCACTAGAACTTTTTCCCTTTCTTTAGAAGACCAAATAGTGGTTCACAAGTCAAGGTTAATTTGGAAATAAACTGTCTTATAAATTGCACTTTGCCCAGAAAGCCGTACACCTCCTTTTCAGTCATTGATGGTGGCATTTCTAAGATGGCCTTGATTTTGAAGGGATCCACTTTAGTTCCCCCTCTATGTAATCAGAAATCCCAGCATTTTCCCTGTCGTTACCCTAAAGGTGCATTTCTACCAGTTCAACCTCAATCTATACTCTCTGATCCGTTGAAAAAATTTCTCCAGTGCGGTGTAATAGCCCTCTCGATCTTTGGACTTGACAATCATATCATCCACGTACACCTCAACCTCTTTGTGGATCATGTCGTGAGAATAGTGGTCGCAACCCTTTGATAAATGGCCCCAGTATTCTTCAACCCAAACGGCATAACACAGTAGCAGTAGGTACCCCACAGTGTTATGAAAGCGGTCTTCTCTCTATCCTCGGGTGCCATCAGAATCTGGTTATACCCAGAAAACCCATCCATGAAGGAAAGCAATGCATGGCTCGCGGTGAAGTCTACCAACTCGTCAATGTGTGACAAGGGAAAATCATCCTTCGGACTGGCTTTATTTAGATCCATGAAGTCAACACAGACTCTGATTCTGTCGACTTTCTTTGGAACCGGAACAATATTGGCCAACCATGTCGGATACTCTGATACAAGCAAGAACCCTGCCTTAATCTATTTGGTGACCTCTTCTTTGATCTTCAAAGCCCAATCTAGGTGAACTTTGCACAATTTTTGTTTCACTGGTTGGGCCTTAGGGTCAAAAGGGATTCGATGTTGTACAATCTCAAGGTCGATTCCAGGCATGTCTTCGTAGTATCACACAAAAACATCTTTGAAATCTTTTAATAAAGCGATTAAACGCTCACGTTCCTCGAAGACAACGTGGACCCAATCTGGACCAAGTGCAGATCCTTCTCAGTACCCACATTAATTGCTAGGATTTCATCCGTATAAGGCTGAACACACCTTTCCTCCTCTTGGTCAACCAAGTTTTTCAAAGCCCAAGGAATTTTATCCTCTTCGTTTATGTCAAAATTTTGAAAATTAAGATCAGTACAACAAACCAAAGGCACAAAGAAGTAGGCAAAGTCCACAGCATTCCCATTCAAAAGGTCTGGATCCTCAGTTACAATTGACTCGAAAGAAAATTTGAAAGATGACCTGGACAAGACCTTGGTATCCAGGTTACCAATCCCAGAAGTACCAGACTCAGACAAACTTGATTCTTACTCCAACTCCACAAACTTAGTGGAATCATATTCAGACTCACAATCCAATCCAGAACTGCTGATGACACCCTTCTCAAACATCCAGACCAAGCATGGAGCCTCAGACACATCCATGATAAGACTGGAGAAATCCACTGCTGGTTTATCCCCGATCATTGAAAAAGTAAAACTATCCCCCAAGTTGGTGGTCTCAGCTCCAGCAGTAGAATTTTTCAGTAGGTTAGCCAATGCTTTTCCTAACAACTCTTCTTCTTCAAAATCCAGGCTTGCCTTCTAGCCTTGATCTATATGGGTGATCAATTCTGTCTGCTCAACCTCCTCTTCTAGTAATTAGTGTCTGAAGAAGATCTCGAACCTTAGATACATTGTTTTTGTCTCCCAATCATACCAAGACTCTAGAAATCCACAGAAGGGGAAATCTTCTCTTTGGCAGACAAAGTGTCCATTCAAGGTTTCCCGTATTAGTTTGTGGACTGACTCATACTGCTTCCAAGTTGTAGACACCTCATTTTTTACTGCCCTTACGACTTGGACGGCATCGCTTGCACACCCAATGATGAGTGCATATGCTTGTCAAGTGCTCGAAGTCCTTGGTAGAATGCCACAGCTTTGAACCCTCCAAACCTTGCACCCCTGTTGCCTTGTTTTTGGACCAAAACCTTGGATTTTCAAGCCTGTAACCTTTGGTGGCCTGCCGACCACTGCTATGGGCTGCCAGCCATTTTTCCTGGTTGCTAGCCACCAGTGTGTTTTGCAGATATTTTGTGACAACTATGCCAGCTGTTTGCATAGATGCTTGCATCTGTTCCCACATGTATGGTTATATGTTTTAGTGGGAGGTCAAAATTTTTCCTTTCTCTCTACAATTCTCTCTCTCTCTCTCTCTCTCTCTCTCTCTCTCTCTCTCTCTCTCTTGCAAATTTCTTCACCTTTGCCCATACACTCTTCACCTTTGCCAATACACTCGTAACCAAATCTCTCCATCTTTGAGCTGAGGTATCTTTAAGCCTTGTTTGAGCTCTTGAGGGTGTGTTTGCCTTGTTTTATTGCTTGAAAGTGATCTCCTCTGCAAGAGGTAGAAAGCTTTGTCTCTTTACTTATTGTATTTACTGTTTTTCTTACTATTTCCAACTATTTTTGGGATGTAAAAACTCTCTATTTTTTGGCTGAAACTTGGGTTTTAAGGCCAATAAAGGTTGAGGGGTGGTTCACCCGTCTTTACACCTTGCTCTCAAGGCCTTTACCCTTGTGTTTCCCACCCTTACACTATCTTTTTTTGAGCTTTTAAACATTTATTTTTAGAGTTATTTCAGTGGGTAAAATCATGGTTTGAAGTCCAAAACTAGAGGGGTTAGCCTCCCCTCTTTATGTTTTGCTTACTAGCCTAGCATGATCCATGTTTTAGCTTATTATTCTAGCTATTTTTGTCTTAATTCCAGTATATTTTAGGACTTATTTAGCACTGTTTTAGGACTATTTTTAAGTGTTTGTTGCATTTGAGCTTTGTTTTGCATGCTTGAAGTGTAATTGTCCTCATAAGTTTGGTGTTTTAGGCATTAGACACCAACTTATTTGTGTTAATAGTGTTTATTTATGGCTTTCCATACTTGTGATCACTCTTAATCATCTCTGCAATCTCCCTCCTTTCTTGGCTTTTGTTTTGCTTTGAAAGTTGTTTCAAATTACTTGTTTGTTTAAGCATGAGATTGAGATGTCATGCTTAATGGTTTAATCCCTTTGAGGGTTCATTACCAACGGTATGATGTCTCTTTCATACCCAAAGCAACTCTTGGTTTGAGCACTCCTTCCATTAGAGGACTTAAATTCACCTTGTGGACTCTATTTATTAAGAAATGGTTGGTAAATTAAAATGAAGTAATAAAATTGGTGAATAAAAAAGGTGTAAGATAATAATTGGTTAGGGTTCAATTGAATGTTAATTGAACCCTTAAGTCTGGAGTCGTTTCATACTCCATAGTGATGAAAACGGTTCAAGATTCATTATCAACTACTTCCCTTGATCTTTCATGTTAGGGAGGTGGTTTTAAGAGTATTGTTTTGTTGCATTTATTGAACTTGCACACTTTGGTTCATAGGTCATCATGCAATGAAATTGCATCCATTGGTGGTTTGTGAATCAAACTTACTACTCCTTTGAGCTGGTCAAAAGATAGAGAGGGGTAAATTGTGCAAACAAACCCTTGAGAATACCCTATCTCTGCTCTGTTTGCTCTCTGTTATAGCAGGAAAGTCCAGTCATTAGTGGCTGACAGGCCATCATCAGTGGACAGCAGGCCTTTTGCCGGCCACCAGTGCAAAATCCAACAGTGTCCTTTTGAAGCAGAATAGAGTTGGTCTAGGGGTGAAAATCAGTACAAATGTTCTACTGTGCAACAGAGGCATTCAGTAGCAGAAACAAAGGCTTTTTCGGGTGGAAACCACATTCATGCATGAGCCCTCCATCGATCCTCGGGATCCGTGTTATAAATATATTAGTGTTGTGCTTAAAATAGTGGCTTTGTAATTAATTAGTTAGAATAGCTAATTTGCCTCGTGTTGTAATTATTTTAATTAGCTAGATTAGTTAATTAATTATGTTTGTAATAATTAGTTAAGTAGTTTAGCTAAATTATTCATTTGTTGTTGTAATAGCAAGGTAATTAGTTAGCTAGTTAGTTCATTCGGACCCTCATGTGTGAGGGTGTAATGTTGTAATAATGTGTATGTCTTCCAACCCCACGTCTTTCTCCCTTTAATTTACTTGCTTATGATGGTTAGATTAGGGTCTAATGTTTTCTTTAGCATTCTTCGTGTTTGCATCCACTTGTTTTGCATAAATCGAGGCTCGATTCATCATTCTAACTTGCATTGTTGTTTAAACATTCTTTGAATATGTGCTTAGACCGCATGCTATCAAATTGCTTCATTTGCCATATTAGTAGCCGAGCCTAGTAAATTGCATATCACATATATCGCATTAGTCATATCGCATAGTTAGGAATTATGCATTTTTCTAACTTTATCGGAACAAGAGCATATAATGTAAATAAGATTCATATCATGATTAGTAGAGACCGATCTTTGATCGAGCCAGCAGAGGTGCGCAATTCATGACCTTCCCCTTTCGTACCTAAGTTCCCGAGCCGAGACAATCTTGGTGATAATGGACACGTGGCCTTTGGCACGAGTCACGGGTTTCCTAAATTTTCCAAAAATATTTATGTGGCAACTCTGTATCTGGCAAAGCAGTCAATTTTTGGCAATTTGATTCAAAGTCGATTTTCTAAAAGATTTGCCGGATTTAGACTCTTTGGTGTTTATTTATTTCACATTGCACTTGTGGAATCGGATTCAAAACCTCGGGAGTCCGATACTGTAGGGCTTATTCGTCTTCCGAGAGAGGGCATGAAAAGTCGAGCTACAGTTTCTGGCGACTCTACTAGGAAATTTAGAGAACTTTACTTGAACTTCATAATATGAAATTTTATCTACACTAATATGTTTCTTTTCATTACATTTGCATTTGTGTGTTTATATCACCGTGTTTGCCATCAGCTATTCCTGAACGGTTTGCCGAAGGCTTGCCTGAAAAGCTTGCCAAAAGGCTGACTGGACACGAGCTCTGCCTTGATGGGAACACAACCCTTGGATCTGGACTACCGTTGTACTGTTTGATCCACCTTTCACTTTTCAATGTTAGGTGTGAGAGGTATATTAGGTAATCTTGCTGAGGTACCCTTCTGACCATTTGGCCTAGTTACATATTGAAAAGCCATAGAGACTGTTCCAAACTAGGAAGAATGCTCACCCGAATACAGGATTGCATGAAACCACTTTGTTTGAATAATGAACCCTAGTTCTTGACGAAACTAGGTTACGGTAACCTTACTCCCTCATAAGGGTGTTTTGGCTCTCACTTAACTGGTATGTGCTTTACAGTGAAACTATATAGGAATGTGCATATCAGTTGCAAGTTTGGTATCCATTTTGGGGACAGAATTCAGTGTTAAGTGCAGTCCTACAGCTTTGATTACATCTGTGTTGGTAACATCATTAGCTGAGGTGCTATGCGGTTTCTGATTACTGCTTTCTTTTTGCTTTATTTCTTTTTGGTAGGTAGTTTAACACCATAGCTTCAGAATCAAATATCCCCCAAGTGCTCTGGACCCGAGTCAGAAGGCTTTGCAAAGACGGAGATCTTGTTAAGGGACAACCCGTGTTTACTTCACTCCTACTGATTACGAGACGGAGGAGAGTCAAGCAGAGTTCACCGGTCCAGTTTTTACAACAGTCACCCCTCAATTCACCTGTATCCAGTCAGGCTCACGGACAGTCTTCTACTTCTAGTCCAGCACAAGATTTCTTGCCTATTCCGATGACACATTATCCCCCAGTCAGTATGGAAGAATTAATACATCATCTTCAGCAAATAGTTGAAACCTTATAGCAAGATGCTGCTCGACAGGCCGAGGTCACAGCCCCGTCAGGCTGAGGTAATAAACAGGCTACAATAACAACAATCACAGCCGATAATGGCTTCTGTATCCCATGCACCTCCTACGGGTATCGTAGCACCCGAAGCCATTGCCCATACTGCTAATGTCTAAGAAAATCAAGGTAATCTGGTAGAGCCGATCCCAACACAAGCCTCCAAAACACCTGTGTATCAAACTGAGGCTCCATTTGAGTTTGAAGTTGACCCAACTGTGCTTAAGGTCAACAAGCTGGAGAAGCTATTCAAGAGAGCACAAGGTGTTAACTCCATCCCCGACATAGAAGATGGGTATACTAATTCTGTAGTGACATTGCCAGATCAGTTCAAAATGTCGCACATTGATCGATTTGACAGCTCCGGAGATCCCATGGTTCATCTACGGCTGTTTTCAGACATCTTGCGACCAATGGGCCTGACTAGATTGTAGAAGCTCTCTCTCTTTGGTCGTACCATGTCTGGTATAGCAGCCATATGGTATGCGAAGTTAGAGGATTCTGTTAAGTAGAATTGGGAAAAAATGGCCGAGGCCTTTATTGCTCAATACTCGTATAACACGCAAATTGAGGTCACAACTCGTGATCTTGAGGCAACACGCCAAGAGCCAAAGGAGGGCTTTTCAGAATTTATGACGAGGTGGAGGGCTAAAGCTTCAATGATGACCACAAGGCCTTCTAAGAAAGTTCAGATAAGGATGGTAGTCCGCAATCTGCACAGAAGTTGTTGTAGAAAATGATCGTCCTACTTCTATTCACATTCACCAAGCTCCATGAGATGGGGGTGCAAATCGAAGACACTATGAAACATGGGTTGATTATAAATGAGAAAAAGCAGGCAAAGAGGCCTTTTGTGCACAGTTCCAATGTAACCACCAGTGGTAGCACAGCTACGAGGCCATCAGATGTGAGCGTTGTCACTACCACGACCAAGACTACCAATCCCTTTGCCAACACAGCTCCACAAACTTCAGCCAACCCTACCCGATCCCAAAGGACCTTTACCCAACTCTACATGACCTTGTCTCAAGACATGAAGGTGTTGCTCAAAAAAGGCCACCTCAAACCATTAGAGCCTCGCCCACTACTTGATCCTCTTCCACCCAAACACAACCCAGCAAAATACTGTGTGTTTCACCAACAGCATGGTCATGATATCGACCAATGCTTCCGACTGTGTCATGAGATTCAAGACCTCATTGACAACAAGGTGATCGCACCACCCCATAAATCAAATGTAACTACAAACCCTCTCCTGGCCCACAATCAAGTTCCCCCACCTCAAAATCTAAACCTAATCCATACACTGGCCATCCCCTACGACCCCAGCGTATATATTACCCCTTCCCACCTACCAAGACTGACGTTGTTCATTCCTAAAAGCACAGATTTGTACATGATGGACATGTCCGCACTTTAACCTAAGCCTGTAGTGGTGACAATTGCAGTAGAAGGGAGGTTGGCCTTAGAGAAAAGTACGAGTTTGTTGTCAGAGAGCTCTGAAGACTTGCCTAAGGGGTTGTACGATCCAAGCTGCTACATTGTGCTGATTGGTCAAATTAAGCCTGAATTGGTGTTGCCAACTTTGGTAGAGGTTAATGTGGTTAGGGAGGATGGCCCAAGCCAGGAGTTGGATGATTTGGCGGAACTCAAGGAGGATTTAGACAACCTACAGTTCTTTAATGAACAGGATCAAGGGGATGTGCAGATTGGTTGGTTCAATTTGAATGGATCAATCAACAACTCTGGGTGGCTGAGTGATGAGCCAGATAAAGAGGAAGGAACTGAAATGAAATCGAAAGAAAAGGAAGCAGGAATTGTTGTAGTGGCCGGAAAGGCCGATGAAAAGGGAAAACTGCCAGAGAACACCGGCGTGGAAAATTTAGCTCAGAAACTGGGCACTGTGAGCACTATGGACACAGAACAGGAAGCTGCACTAAGCTATTTGAACAAGAGAGGGTTGAAGATAACCAGAAAGTAGTACTGGCCCAACACCCTGTGGGGGATACCTGTGATGTGGAAGTGATCCGAACAAAGCCAGACAACTGTTTGTCGGCTACTGAAGGTGTATGACGGTATGATGACGATCTACATCTGCCTCACACTGACGAAGATTGGGGTAAGTGCTTTCCAAACAACACGTGGTACGCAGAAGAGATAGATCACATGACAAGAAATGGGTGGTATTTTAAGCCACCGCACTTAGATCAAGCTGAGGCATCTGAAAAAGACAGAGAGGTTGCGAAATAGAAAGAAAAGCAGTTGGAAGAAGAGGTAGTGTTGAAATAGCTTAAGAAAATCCAAATTGACATATCAATCTGGGGTCTTCTCATGGCCTCCCGGGTACATCGACAGGCAGTACTATCAGCAATGGACAAAGCTAAATTGTCCATTGACACTATTGGTCTTCCCAAGTGGCGCCAGGCTAACCCAAACCTTTTCTGACAAAAAACTGCCGTTGGAAGGCTCATCTCACAACAAACCCTTGTACATTTCTGTTGAGTGCAGGAAAAAATGGGTACCGGTGGTGTTGATAAACACCAGTTCGGCTATTAATGTCTGTCTTTCCTGCACAGTTTATGCCATCGGCCTTAGACCAGCAGACTTTGTGCCTACAACCCAAGTAAATCGGGCATATGATAATACAAGCAGGGAGGTCATGGCACGTTGCAAGTCAGAGTCCAGGTGAGCCCAGCTCAGCAAGATGTCAAGTTCCATGTCCTGGATGTGCCGGCCACCTTCAACTTACTACTAGGGAGGCCCTGGTTGCGTCATGTGAAAGTTGTCTCTTCCACCCTCCACCAAATGTTGAAGTACCCTTACAGGAAAGAAGTGGCGATTGTTTTCGGGAATTCATCCATCCATCCCCCGCCAAAGGTAACTACACTAGTGTTGGAGATCACTCATGGCGAGGAGGATGTATTCCTCTCAGGGTTCACTCTAGCTGAGACCCGGGTAGTGTAGACCATTCTAGCCGTAGATGAGGACATGAATGTCAACGCCCAATCTATCTATTTCATGAATAAACTATAGCATGTGCTAGGAATAGGACTTGAAAGAAGTGACCGGAAAGGCGTCGCTGCACGAACAAACATGTCGTACAACCCACATGCCTTTAGTCTGGCTATATACCCACCAAAGAGGACTGGATCAAGAAAGGAAAAGAAATTAGAGGCAGAGCTAAAGCCAAGCAGGCCGGGAAACACTATGAGCTTATCCATAGGCCAATCCAGGGAACGCTGAATAGCCACTTTGTTTGGGAGGGAGAAGATTTCCCCTTTTGTAGCTTTCCCGAGCCCTGGATGAATTCCATGAAGCAGCATGTCCATGAGTTTGAAATCTTCTTTGACCTACCAAGTACTGAAGCTGAACAGAGCATGGAAAGTGACTCAGACAATAACGAACCTGGAGTAGGGGTAGCACTAGCATGTCTCCTTACAGATCCTATGGCTGACTCAGAGAACTTTGGGGATAACCTTACCATCTCCATGATCAGGGAAGAACTAGATATGAACCCAACCAGTAGCATTTTGGATGCATTAGAGGCACATCTCTTATTTGGCAGCTGGAGGAGGGCTATCTGTCTAGTTCTGAGTCGGGTGATGAGCTAGTATTTGATTCCACTGAGTTTGTGGAGTCGGGATCAAATTTCAATTCTTCTAAGTCTGAGTCTGGTATTCCCGGGGGTGGTAACCCGGATACCAAAGTCTTGTCCAGGTCCTCTTTTTCTTTTGCTTTTGAGTCGGTTGTAACAGAAGATCTGGATCTTATGAATGAGAACATTGCTGATTCTGAGTATTTCTTTGTGCCGCTTATTTATTGTATTGACCAAGATTTTCAAAATTTTAATGAAAATAAAGAGGAAGGAATTTCTCTAGTTTTGAAAAACTTGATTAATCAAGAGGATGAGAGGTTTGCTAAACCTTGTGCTGATGAAATCATTGTGATTAATATGGGTACTGAGAAAGATCCGCGTCTGGTCCAGATCGGGTCCACGTTGTCTTTGGAGGAGCGCGAGTGCTTAGTCGCTTTGTTAAAAGATTTCAAAGATGTTTTTGCGTGGTCCTATGAAGACATGCCTGGAATCGATCCTGAGATTGTACAGCATCGAATCCCTCTTGACCCCAAGGCCCGACCCGTCAAGCAGAAGTTGCATAGAATCCGTCCGAATTGGGCGTTAAAAATCAAGGAAAAGGTCACCAAACAGATCGAGGCAGGTTTCTTGTTAGTATATGAGTATCTGACTTGGTTGGCCAATATTGTCCCAGTGCCCAAAAAGGATGGTAGAATCCGGGTATCTGTAGACTTCCAGGACTTGAATAGAGCCAGTCTGAAGGATGACTTTCCTCTGCCGCACATTGATGAGTTAGTGGATTTCACTGCTGGCCATGCATTGCTATCCTTTATGGATGGGTTTTCTAGGTACAACCAGATTCTGATGGCGCCCGAGGACAAAGAGAAAACCTCATTCACTATGTCGTGGGGTACCTACCAGGTTATGCCATTTGGGCTGAAGAATGTCGGGCTATCTATCAGAGGGCTGCGACCACCATTCTACATGATATGATCCACAAAGAGGTCGAGGCGTATGTGGACGACATGACTGTCAAGTCCAAAGAAGGAGAGGGCCGCTACACCTTAACTTGTGAACCACTTTTCGATCTCCTAAAGAAAGGGAAGAAATTCCGATGGGATGATCGATGTCAATTCACCTTGGAGCCGGTTAAGTAGTACCTCCAAAATCCGCCTATGTTGTCGCTGCCAGAGCCGGGAAAGCCTTTGATTCTATACCTATCAGTGACAAACACGACCATGGGATGCATGCTCGCTCAGGAATCTGAAGATAGGGTGGAAAAAGCCATCTACTACTTGAGCAAGAAAATGTTGGATTATAAGACCCGCTATACTCTGTTGGATAAAGCTTGCTTAGCCTTGGTATGGGCTACCAAGAAGTTAAGGCACTACTTGTTAGCTCACTCTGTAACCCTGGTTGCGAGATTAGATCCCATCAAATATCTCTTTGAGAAACCAGCGCTTACAGGTAGGCTAGCCCGTTGGTTGCTTCTCCTCTCTGAATTTGATCTCAAATATGTCACTCGCAAGTCAGTCAATGGAAGAGCTGTAGCGGAGTTCCTGGCAGATCACCCGGTAGAAGGGGATGAGGAGGTGGAACACTTGTTCCCAGATGAAGCCATTCTATAAGTTGAGGAGGAGAATTGGATGATGTACTTTGACAGAGCAGCCAATCAGTACAGTTATGGAATAGGTGTATCGTTGATAGTACCCAATGACTCTCATATACCTTTAGCTTTCAAACTCCAGTTCAAGGTGTCCAATAATGAAGCAGAATATGAAGCGTGTATCACTGGTTTAGAAGTCGCCCTGAAGCTCTCTCATCCTCCAAGCAATGAGGTATGTAGCCAAGTGTGAACCACGGATGGGAAATGAAACCAAGTACTTTGCCCCCTCCTCTGGGCGAATCTGATCATGCCTGAACTAATGCCTGAACCGAAAAGGGAAATAGAGCACACAATGCGTGAGGCCAATCAATTGTATTCCAGGTTGCCGAGCCATGTTATAACTCATATCGGTCAGATTAAGCCAGGGGCAACACTAAGCTATGTTAGCAGCAGACCTGCTGCACATCCAGTCGCACCACAATCCCTCATTGGGGAAATCCACTAGTCAGTGGCAGAAAAAATAACCTCGAGCTGAGTACTCAGGACAAGAGTCCACTACCTTCAGCTTACCCATAAGCCACACCTGGGAAGGGATGAAAGAAAAGGGAGATTAAAGAATTAAGATATATATGTTGAGAGAAGAGTAAGGAAAGGGCTTTGAGAGAAAAATAGAGCATGAGTGCCAAGTGATGTGAGAAACACATATGAGAAAGGGTGAGAAACAATACCTGAAGAAGTAGTGGACTCCCCACAAATCTGGTAGTCTCTCGCTGATGAAAGGCATTTAAGCCCATCAAGGTCTCGGCCAGTGCCAAACCAATGCAACTCTTGCCTTCTTTCAGGCCTTGGGCCACTGCGATCAACCAAATGCTGGATCTGCCAAAACTAGGGGCAAGAAGAAAATATGCAAGCATACATAAGCAGAGGGCATGTTGCCAAAAACCTCGCCAGAGAAGGTCGCCTTTGTCACCAATATTGGAAAATCGATGAATCAAGTTGGGTATGTCCAGTTCTCCGTTGTGGGCTAGAGATCGAGCCTCGTGTAAAGTGAGCCCGCACATTCATCCCAAAGCTTGGGCGTAGCCAAAACGGGGTTGAGGCATATTTTCTCATCACGCCGAGATTCCATTAATGTTTAAAATTTTTCAATTGTCGGGCATATTTCTTATCCTCCGAAGCAAAAGACATGTGTAATTGGGTCCCAACATCGAACCGCGACATAAAGGAACAGAAAAAAAAAAAAGAAAATAAAAAAGTGGAGCACGGCTCAACAAAAAAAGTGCATTTATGTCGAAACCCCAAAAATTTACCTTTTCTGTGCCGTCTAAAACAGCTATCCAATCCACGAGCTTTTCGACAAAAAATGGCTCCATTTGTGGAAGAAATTGCAACTGAAATGAGGTTTTGGAGAAGAAATCATGAAGCAGAACCTTTTATAGATGATAAGGCTATGAGTGGAAGCTAGTTGTCAACAATCTGGAGGTTACTCACACTGGTGGCCGGCAGGCTACTTTGGTGGCCGGCAGGGCCACCTCCTTTGGCCGGCAACCTCTATCTCTAGTCGACAGCTCTCCCTTCTAGCCTGTCGTCCACCTGTGTGCTGAGCAGTGTTGGCAGCATGTGTTTTGTCTCGATCTTTGAGTGTTTAAGGTCTTGTTTTGAGTCTTTTTTGTTTTAACAAGTTTGTTTATTTGAATTTGAGTTGTTTTTGCATTGTTTATTGAGTTGTATTTTGTATTTTGTATTTCGGTTGTTGGTCGGCTCATTACCTAATTAAGAACATTGTTTCGATCAAACGCTCTCTGGGCCAATGCAATTCCATGTCCATTTCAATGCAAATATGGTGCTCATGATGCAAAAATGATAATACTTTTTATAAAGCGAGTTTTTATTCTGATCATGTTTTTTTTACAAAAGAGGCATACAAGTTTCAAAGCAAAAATAAAACCTATCTAAAGCTATACATGTGCTAATGCTACCAAAAAAAAGAAACTGAGTAAAAAAGTACAAAAAAATCAGCGCCAGTCGCCTTAGGTCTGAGAGGCCCTCTCCGTCCACTTCCTCGGAGGGGACTCGAGAGCACTATCTCTATTGGCACCGTAGTCGAAATTAGACTCTGAACTAGAGTCGGTATCGTCTCCGCTCTCTACCTCAGAATCCGCCTCGGCGTCACCTCCGCTCTCAGACCCTGAGCCAGCATTATCACCTCCACTCTCGGATGACTCAGAATGCCGACTCACTGCCTCCTCGGAGTCACTAGTCTCAGCATCATCATCGCTCAAAATGGGCTCTGAAGGGCTACTCTGGCCTTGGGTGCCCCCGTCCCTGTCTTGGCCACGTGCTGAGGCTATCTCTCTCTCCTCCGTTCTATTGGAGGAGGTGCTACCTGTGCTGGTGCTGGTGTTGCCGCTGGTGCCATCGATGCAAATGAAATCTGGAAAAAAATAGTTGTCAACATATTAACTACAGTGTGTGTATCATATACAAGCATGGTATGCAGAATAAGTGGTATGCAGAAATCAGATATACAGTATGTGAGTGTAGTGTGCCAATGCAGTGTATCAGTGTAGTTTGAGAAAGACTATGGTTGAAATGCTGATGTATCAGCGAAAATATGATAGCGTGATGTGTAAACAGAGTTAGTAATGAAATGCATGCTGAACTGAAGAAAATTACCTGGATACTGTGGAGACCAAGCAGCGTCTCCCTCCTCTGCACCATGCTCATCAAGGAAGCCACCAGCTTGAGGAGGCTCCTTGTATACTCTATAGACGCCTGCAAGTGCATTTGGATGATCAATATATGGAATAAACATATCTGAAATGGAAATGTAGTGGTGCAAATGGTAAAGTGTGGTCCATACCTAGGACGAGCCTCGAACACCGACAAGCTCGTGCCCAGCCTTTACCAGCTCAATCGGGATCCGGCAAGCAGTCTCAGTAGGCCACCAACATGTGAGTGCAATGGACAGCTCCGGCCAACGGATAGTCTGTTCAACAAGAGCCCCTAGTTGTTCGAGTCACCTTGCCCGCCATAGGAGCCCCTACCCTCTCGCCTGCTTGTGCGCCCATCAGAGGAGGCATAAGGCAGGTCTAAATAAATGTCATGTAATAGCCCTCTCCTCTAAAGAAGTCAACGTCTGTAGACACCCCATTTTTGACCGTCCTCAAGACTTGGACGTCACCGCTTGAACACTCGGTGATCATCCATGTTCGTGTTCGTTTTGAGTTCCCGGAGGTCTCGGCTACGCGCCTTGCCTCAGGATCTCTCAACTCGCATGTTTTGTGTTTGGTTTTGCACCAAACATTTGTGTTTTTGCTTCTGAGGGTAGAGAGTAGCTTGTTAGCTACCCCTGACACCCACCGGCCCTGGCTTGAGGCCACCGGCCGTGTCTTCTTGCTACCGGCCATTGATGAAATATACCATTGGCCGATCGGCATCTTGTGTGGCCGGCCGGCCATCTGTTTGGCCGATGGCCTCCTTTGCTGGCCGATACCACCTTTTTGCCTTTTTTAGGCATAATGCATGCCAGCTGTGCCAGCTGGAATGCACAGACCCAGCCCCCCATACACGGGTGTGGCTGTTTTGAGCCTTTGACCCTTTTTGATCCAACTTCTTGCACCCTTTGCTCAAGCTTCTTGAGGAAGCTTGACCCTTTGTCTTAGCTTCCTCAAGAAGCTTGCACCCTTTGGGTTAGCTTCCCTTGGAAGTTTGACCCCCTTGACCCTTTTATATTAGCTTCTCTTGGAAGCTTAGCCTTTTCCTTTGCCTATATAAGAGTCCCCTCCTCCTCCTTTGTCTTGGTTCAGCAAAAACCATAGCAAAATACATATATATATATATCTGATATACACTTTCTCTCTCTATATCTCCCTCTCTCTCTTCATTGTGTGTGTGTTTAAGGGCCAAAAGGGTGATTTCTTCTTAGTTTTGCACTAAGAGACACACTACTACACCACACTTCGACTTTAGGAGGCATTGAGGGTTTGTTCTTGAGGTTTTGGACTGGTTTTGATCAGAAGAAGGGGGCTGCACTTGCTATTCTTCAAGGGTTCTTCAAGGGTAACACTTTTACTTTATATTCCCCAATTTTGCACTAGTTTTTAACCTATCTTGCATGCTGTTTTAGACTTTGTGTATAACTGGAAAAAGTCTTGTATTTGCATGCTTAAGATACTTCATTAAGGTTGTTTTGGTGTTGGGGGTCGACCTCCCTCTCTTAGGTCTTGTTTGGCCCTTTTGGTGCTCTCTTTGTTAAGCTTTGGTTGCTATTGTGTGTTGACCTTCTCACCACTGAAATCTAGTGGATTTTCAGTGGTGAAGAAGGAGTTTTGAAGTCTTACATAGGGGAGGGACACCCCTCTCCCTTGGTCTCTCTTTTGTTTGCATTTTTGGCCCATAAGGGTAGCATGTATGATTAGTTGTTCTTGGCTTCATTTCAGAGGTTTTGGGGGGTTATTGGGTCATGTTATGCCTCTGTTTTTGGTCGGATTAATGGCCCCTTGCATGCCTAATATACTTGCTTTGTATTCCTCTCTTTGGCCTAGAAATGCATCATGCATGTAGCCTACCATGCCCTCATGTTTTAGCCTAACTTTGTGAAGTTCTTAGCCATGTCTTACCATGCTTGAGGTCTGTTAGGTGCTGTTTTGACCATATTCGCCATGTTTGGTATAGCCTCTTTGTATTTGGGCTTGTGAGCCTTGAGGGTGTGAGTCATGAGCATGCTTGAGTTGGGTGGTTTCAGTGATTTGGAGTCATTTCCCATGCTATTTTAGTCCATAATCCATGCTCGTATGATTGCATTTATCATCCATTTCATGTCTTGAAGAATTGTTTTGTTGTGTCTTAAAATGAGCATTGTGCATGCTTAAGTGTTTAAGTCTTTGGGGCTGCCATATCAGTGGGTTTTGGGGGCTCATTTTGCATGTTGAAACTCTGTTTTTGGTTGCTTAGTCCATGCCATGAGTGGTTGGGGTAGGTGTAGAGTAATGCTTCACTTGGTGGCTTTGCATGCGTTTTGTTTTGGACCCATTTCCCGGCATGATTTGACCATGTTTCATGCATGTCCTAGTCGTATTTTGGTCCGCCCCTAGACTGTTTTCAGTCATCTTGGCCTTGCGGGGCTTGTTTGACATGGCCTTAGCTCAAGCATCTTGACTAGCTTTGAACCTTGGACCAATTGGCATGCTTGTTTGTTTGACATTTTGGCCCCCTTTTGCACCACCTTTGGCCACTGTTTTGGGGCATGGCTGAGGCTTCCCATTTCAATCTAAGTCCATTCTTGTATATAGTTGTATGCTTGACTTGTTGCCTCTCATTGCATGCTTGCATTGTACCATGTTTGCATCGCATGTTAAATGCATTATATTGCCTCTTGCATGATTAGCATTGCATGCTTGCATAATAGATTGCATTGCATTTGGCATGTTTGCATCTTAGCCTCATATTGCATTCTTGAGCCATGTTTGTATACATGCATTGCATTGCTTGGTTTGGGGTGTCAAACCAAGCATGAGGGGTGAGGGTGTGTTCGTACTCCAAAGTGACGTAACACGTCTCAACCCTTGGTCGCCGACGCTCTTGACCTCAAATGATAGGGTGTTGGCATTCATCTCTTTTGTTGCATGCATTTACATTAAGTTGCAAACTTGGTGCTTAGGCCATCATGCATAAAATGCGTGATTGGTGGCCCGAGTCGAGGGTCATGCTCCCTTGAGTCCATTGCATGATAGGGAGTGTGCCATGCTCACATTCACTTGAAAATTCCATGCCATACACTGCTTGCCCTCTGCTGCTGTCAACTGCAGGATTCTGCAGGAAGAATGGCCGGCCGGCCACTTACAGTGCCGACGACCATCAGTGTCTGGCCGGTGGTCCAAATTTAGCCGATAAGCCCATTCCCATGGCCGGTGGAGTTTAATTGTGGCCGGTGGCACAAAGCACTCAGAGGAAGTTCAAACAGTTCTGGAAATTTTCAGAATTTTCAGAGGACAAGGCAGTGTAAACAGAGGCAACAGTGCTATGGCAGCGAGTTTCCGAGCGGAATGAGTCGAGCATGCATCATCCTAGCATTCCGAGGCGGGGCTGCGGCCATCCTTTTTCTGCATTTAATTTGTTAATTAAATAGAAGATATGTAATATTTAATTAGTTAGAAGAGTCAATTATTTATTTGTTTTGTAATATTTATTCGGACCCTCCGAGCGAGGGCGTATTTGTAATAAGTGTGCGTGAGTGTGTGTATGTCTTCCAACCCCACGTCTTTCTTCCCTTTTATTTACTAGCTTTCGATGGTTAGTTAGGGCATGTTTAATTAGCATGATAGCATGTTTGCATACATTCATTCGTTTGCATGCACCGGGCTCGGCGCATCATGTAACTGCATTGTATTTCAATTCCAAATTGAATACATGTTATTGTTGCATGTCATATGCCATGTTTAGAATAGTCGAGCCTGTCTAGATTGCATCTTTGCATGTGTTGCATTAGCCATTTAAACATGAACCAGGATCATGCATATGATTACTAACTAGTTTCTATTTTGGCTTGGAGTACTAGGTAAGCTTTTGTGCTTTAGCATGCCACATGCGTGTGAATGTTGCCATGATAGCATGATTACCATGAGGCTAGCTGCTTATGTGATATAACTGCTCGAATGCCTGTGGGTGGAGGTTAGGTTACTTAAATTGGAACAATGCATTGAATGCGAGTTTTAAGCCCACTTGAGGGTGGCAAAATTCATGTCTTAGCCTACTTGCGGGTAGCACCACCAAACCATTTTCAAATAAACAAACATGAAATATTTTGTTCCAATTTAAGCGGCTTAGTCTATACTTGTTTGCTGTGCGCATCACGTAGTAAATCTAGGCTAATAACCGGAATAAGAACGCTAATGTTTTCAAAACAAGATATCATGTTAGTAGAGGCCGATCTTGATCGGGCGAGGGGGGTGCTCATAGCTGACCTTCCCCAATCGTACCCAAGTTCCCGAGCCGAGGCAACTTTGGTGATGACGGACACGTGGCCTTAGGCAAACGAGTCAGGGTTTCCTAAATTCCCCAAAATAAAATATTTAGGTGGCGACTCTGTATCTGGCAAAGCAGTCCATGTTTGGCACTTCTTTACAAAAATCTGTTTTCTCAAAACGATTTGCCGGATTTGGACTCTTTGGTTCAGATTAAGAACCGTGACAATTTGAGTCCGAACTGTGTAGCAATGAACAGGAGCCCTCACGCGGGGCGTCTACAGTTTCTGGCGACTCTGCTGGGGATTTAGAGAGCTTGACTCGAACTCGTGATATCTTGTTTTGACTACACTTATGTGTTTCTTTGCATTGCATGTGCATTGGTGCGCCTAGGACACCGTGTTGGCCATCTGCTATTCCTGAGCGGTTTGCCGGAGGCTTGACTTTGTCAAAGCATGCCATAAGGCTGACCGGTTGCGGGCTCTGCCAGTATGGGAACACAAACCCCGGTTTTACCGGGGCACCCTTTTCGACCATTCGACCTAGTGCATATTCGGAATCCATAGTGACCATTCCAAACTAGGACAGGTTGCTTACCCGATATAGGTTGTTTGAAACCGCTGCGTGCGTAGTGAAACCCTAGCTCCTGACAAAATAGGACAGGGAAACCCTACCCCAACATAGGGGTGTTTTGGCTCTCTTTACTTGCTATGTGCTTTAGAGTGTATCTCTACAGGAATGCATATCAGTTTGCAAGTTTGGGCATCAGGCCTAGGCATCAGTGTTTTGAGGAATCAGTTATCTGCGGGTATCAGATCCAGACTTGGGGGCAATGATTTGGGAAACAGTGATCAGTGATTGAGGAACAGTGTATTCAGCTTATCAACAGTGTGTTGTGATGCCCAACTGTGTGTTGCGTGTTTATTTTACGCTGTTATGCTGTCCATTTATCTGGTTGTTTCATTTCCTTATTATCGCTTTATTTATCTTTTTGCTAGGTAGTTTAGCGCGATTGCTTCTAACCCAGTAGATATTCCCCAAGCACTCTGGACAAGAGGTCGTCGACTCCATCGATCTGAGGATCTGGTAGACGGACAACCAGTGTATCATTCTCTACCCCCGGTTACTAGACGAGGGCAGTTAGGCAAGATATCAGTTCAACAGTCAGAGGGCTTGTCACCCCCCTGAGTACAGTAGGAATCAGAGTCCTGTTTCTCCCACAGAGAGGGAACATATACCGGCAATACAGCTAGATCAGAACAATATGGCAAGTTTAGAGGAGATGGTGCGCCAGCTCCAAGAGAGCATGAAAACTATGCAGCAAGACGCTGTCCGACAGGCAGAATTCGCCAAGCAACAGGCTACGGTTATGACAGAACAAGCAGAGTTAATCACAAGGCTACAGCAAGCCGGCGCATCTGCTTCACATCAAGCTCCTCCCCCACCAAGGGTTCCGATACCCGAGGAGACACCAAACGTCCAGAATATCCAAGGGGATACAGACGTTCTAATAGGGTCGGCTCCGCCCCAGATCCTACCCCAGTTATCCAAAACGCCCACCAACCTACCAGACTCCCCCTTTGAGTTCGAGACAGATTTCACAACATTGAAGTTGAGCAAGCTTGAAAAGCTGTTCAAGAGATCCCAGGGAGTCAAGACCATCCCTGACATTGAAGATGGATATACCGATGCAGCTGTGACGCTACCGGACAGATTCAAAATGCCGCATATTGACCGATTTGATGGATCCGGGGACCCCATGGTACATCTGAGGTTGTTTTCAGATATCTTAAGGCCAATGGGCCTCACCAGACTGCAGAAGCTGTCTCTATTCGGCCGGACCCTGTCGGGTGTGGCGGCCATCTGGTACGCCAAATTAGAAGACGATGTCAAGAGAAACTGGGACGAGATGGCTGAGGCCTTCATTGCACAGTATTCGTATAACACACAAATCGAGATTACGACTCGTGATCTTGAGACGACGAGACAAGAGGCTAAGGAGAGCTTCTCAGAATTTGTGACTCGCTGGAGGGCCAAGGCCTCGATGATGACCCTAAGGCCCACAGATAAAGATCAGATTAGGATGATTGTGCGCAATCTCCAGCCTAAGCTGATGCAGAAAATGATCGTGCTCCCCTTCCCTACCTTTTCAGATTTGCATGAGATGGGGGTACAGATTGAGGATGCCTTGAAGCAAGGCTTGATCGATAATGACAGAGAGCAACCCGAAGAACTTTCAACCGCAACACCAATGCAGGCCCGAGCGGCGCTACAACTACAAGAGCCTCCGAAGTGAGCATGGTCACCACCAACCCCCCTCCAAGAACCATGGCAGCTACGCCATTCTCCGGTGCGTCCGGAAGCATACACAAACAGCCAAATACCCGCCCAAAAACCAAAGAGCCTTCGCTCCACTATATATGCCCCTGTCCAAAGCTCTGGGGGTTTTAATCAGAAAAGGGCACTTGAAGCCCCTAGAGCCGCGGCCATTACCGGAAAGACTTCCTCCTACCCACAACCCAGCCAAATATTGCGCATTTCACCAACAGCACGGTCATGACACCGACCTATGCTACCGATTACGTCATGAGATTCAAGATCTCATTGATAACGGGGTGATTATGCCTCCCGAAAAACCCAATGTCACAACAAACCCTCTCCCACCGCACAACCAAGCTCCACCTCCCAAAAGAATCAACTTTATCCAGACTGGGGTCGTGGCTTACGATCCAGCATATAATCACTCCTTCCCACCTACCTAAGCCGGAGGTGTTCCTTCCGACTGCACTGACTTGTGCATGTTGGACATCTCAGAACCCAACCTAAGCCAATGGTGGTGACTGTCGAAGACAGAAGGGGAGATTTCAGAGGAGAATAAGATTGTTGAGCCAGAGTCCGAGGAATCTGGGAGTTTTATTGAAAGGTATACAGTCCGAGTGACTACATTTCGTCAATAGGCCAGGATGGGCCAAATATAGAATTGCCGACAGGGGCAGAGCTGTGTGTGATCCAAGGGGATGGATTTAGATAGAGGGCAGACGATTTGATGGCTGTGGAAGAGAATCTTGCCAACCTCCAGTTTTTCAGGGACCAAGATCCAGGGGACGCAGCAGTCAACTGGTTTGATTATAAGGAATCAGCAGAGGCCACCAGGTGGTTGGATGATCAACCGGATGTTGTGGAAGAGTTCCGACCAGAACAGGGCCCGGCAGGGGCAAGAATAACAGTGGTGGCCGGAAGGGCCGGAAATCAGGATACATCGCCGGAGAGCGCCGGTGTCAAGAATCTCGCTCAGGATTGGAGCATTTTGAATACAGGAATTGTTGAACAAACAGCTGTACTGACGCAGTTGGAACATGAAAGATTTGGGGATTCTGAGAGAATCAGAAAAGCTAAAGCCCATGTGGGGACTGAAACTGCTGTGTGCACAGGGACAGAGAATGCTGCGAGCATATGGATGGAAGGTACTGTGAGTACGAGAACAGTCATACCGGAGTCGGACAGGTGTCTGTCGGCTGCCGATGGAATGTGGTGGGAGGACGATGATTTATGTCTTGCCCACACGGATGAGGATTGGGGGAGTAACCAACCAGATGATACCTGGTACATTGGTGAAGTCGACCATATGACTAGGAGTGGACGGTATTTCAAGCCTCCGCATCTAGATCAGCCAGAGGCGTCTGGGAAAGATAAGGAGGCGGAGAAACAGAAAGAGAAGCAACTCGAAGAAGAAGCTGTACTGAAGCAGCTAAAAAAGATACAAGCAGACATCTCCATCTGGGGACTGCTTATGGCATCGCGGGTGCATAGGCAAGCTGTCTTATCGGCCATGGACAAGGCCAAGCTCTCGATAGAAACCACGCTGGAGCAGCTAGTGGGATTAGTTTTTCCGGGAGGAGCTACCCCGATGTTAACTTTCTCTGACAAGGAATTGCCACCTGAGGGGGCGAACCACAATAAGCCCCTCTACATCTCTGTGGAATGTAGAGACAAATGGATACCAGTGGTACTTGTCGACACAGGGTCCGCCATCAATGTGTGCCCGGCAAGAACTGCATATGCGATCGGTTTAAAGACCGCGGACTTTGTACCAATAGCCCAGGTGATTTGGGCATATGACAACACGAGCAGAGAAGTGATGGGAACAGTAAAAGTTCAGACCAAGGTTAGGCCGGGACAGCATGAGATAGAGTTCCATGTCTTAGAGGTTCCTGCAACTTTCAACCTGCTTTTGGGGCGGTCGTGGCTGCATCAGGTGAAGGCAGTGTCATCCACCTTGCATCAGATGGTGAAATACCCCTACGGGAAGGAAGTAGCCATTGTTTTTGGGAATTCGTCGATCCATCCACCACCAGAAGTATCAACGCTAGTTTTGGAAATTGAGCACGGTATGGAGGATGTGTTCATGTCAGGTTTTACCTTGGCCGAGGCTCGGGTAGTTCAGAACATCATGGCTGTTAATGAGGGGTTGTATGTCAGTGCTCAATCAGTATACCTCATGAATAAGCTCCAACACATCCCCAAGATGGGATTGGGAAAGAGTGGCCGGAAAGGCGTCGCAGCATTGGCCGAAGTGCCACACAACCCACATACCTTTGGCTTGGGTTACCTGCCCACCAGAGAGGATTGGATAAGGAAAGGCAAGGAGATAGCTGGAAGAGCCAGAGCGAAGCAGGCAGGGAAGCCTTTTGAACTAATGCATCAGCCCATCCAGGGTACCCTAAACGGACGCTTCATCCGAGAGGGGGAGGACTTTCCATTTTGTGGCTTCCCAGAGCCGTGGCTGAATGCGGAGAGGAAGCGCATGCCAGGTTTTGAGATCTTCTTCGACCTGCAGTTATCTGGGGATGATGCTGCTGAAGAACAGACAGACCCAACAGTTGAGGGTGAACAGAGCCAGAAAGTGGAGTCTGAGGACGCCGAAGTTGAAATGGGGGTAGCACTGGCTTGTCTACTTTCAGATCCTCCGATCGAACAGAGGTGCTTAGGGAATAACTTCTCAGTGTCCATGATCGGGAATGAAACGGCTGCGGGCCTACCAACAAATATTTTGGATGCATCCATCGCACCCTCTCTCATTTGGCAGTACGAGGAGGGATTTCTATCGAGCAGCACCGGGTCAGGTAGTGAGCCGGAATCTGATTCTACCGAGTCTTGTGAGTCGGAATCAGGTTCCAGCTCAACTGAGTCTGAGTCCGGTATTCCTGGGGGTGATAACCCGGATGCCACAATCCTGTCCAAGTCGTCTTTTTCTTTCTCTTTTGAGTCTGTTGTAGCAGAAGAATCGGACGGTTTGGAAGTACTTAATGAGAATGATGTGGATGTGGTTTCTGAGTACTTTTATGTGCCTTTGATTTATTGCTTGAATCAGGACTTTCAAAATTTTGACAAAAACGACGAGGAAGAAATTCCTCCGATTTTGCAACGATTAATTGATCAAGAGCATGAGAGATTTGTCAAACCCTTAATGGATGAAATCACTACTGTGAATATTGGTACTGAGGAGGACCCGCGGCTGGTCCAGATCGGGTCCACGTTGTCTTCGGAGGAACGCGAGCGCTTAGTCGCTTTATTAAAAGATTTCAAAGATGTTTTCCCGTGGTCCTACAAAGACATGTCTGGGATCGATCCTGAGATTGTACAGCACCGGATCCCTCTTGACCCCGAGGCCCGACCTGTCAAACAGAAACTCAGAAGGATCCACCCTGACTGGGCCATCAAGATTAAGGAAGAGGTCACCAAGCAAATCGATGCAAGCTTCTTGCTGGTATCCGAATACCCGACTTGGTTGGCCAACATTGTTCCGGTACCAAAGAAAGATGGCAGGATCCGGGTGTGCGTGGATTTCAGGGATTTGAACAAAGCTAGTCCGGAGGACGACTTTCCCTTGCCACATATTGATGAGTTGGTGGATTTCACAGCGGGGCATGCTTTGCTTTCGTTTATGGATGGCTTCTCAGGCTACAATCAGATAGTGATGGCGCCTGAAGACCGGGAAAAGACTGCCTTCACCACCCCGTGGGGGACCTACTGCTACAGAGTGATGCCATTTGGGCTGAAGAACGCTGGAGCTACATATCAACGAGCCGCGACCACAATATTGCATGACATGATCCACAAAGAGGTTGAGGTGTACGTGGACGACATGATTGTCAAGTCCAAAGAAAGAGAGGGCCACTACACCGCCTTGCAAAAGTTCTTCCAAAGGATCAGAGAATTCCGGTTGCGGCTGAATCCTCAGAAGTGTACGTTCAGTGTTACAGTAGGGAAAATGCTGGGGTTTCTGATTACACAGAGAGGTGTCGAAGTCGGCCCTTCCAAAATCAAGGCCATCTTAGAAATGCCACCACCAAGGATTGAAAAGGAGGTGCGAGGCTTTCTGGGTAAAGTGCAATTCATAAGACGGTTTATCTCAAAATTAACCGTGACTTGTGAACCACTTTTTGGTCTCCTGAAGAAAGGAAAGAAATTCCAATGGGACGGCCGATGCCAAGCTGCTTTTGAACAGATCAAGGAATATTTACAGAACCCGTCCGTGTTGTTGCCGCCAGAGCCGGGGAGACCGTTGATTTTGTATCTTTCAGTAACTGAGACTACAATGGGCTATATGCTCACGCAAGAATCAGAGGACAAGGTGGAGAAAGCCATCTACTATCTGAGCAAGAAGATGCTAGAGTATGAGACTCGCTACACGCCATTGGAAAAGGCTTGCTTAGCCTTGGTATGGGCTACCAGGAAGCTGCGGCACTACCTGTTAGCTCACTCTGTAATGTTGGTTTCACGACTGGATCCCATCAAATATCTTTTCGAGAAACCGGCACTTAGGGGTAGGCTAGCTCGTTGGTTGCTGTTGCTTTCCGAATTCGATCTAAAATATGTGACAGGCAAGTCAGTCAAGGGAAGAGCAGTAGCAGAATTCTTAGCCGATCATCCAGTGGAAGGGGGTGAAGCAGTTGAGTACTTATTCCCCGGGCATACTGCTCCATCTCCTCCAACATCTTGGGCTCGCTCCCGCAGAATTGCTCAGCAAACCAACTATATCTTACCATGGCTGGCTGGTACAAAGTTTGGCGCGCTCTTAACAGATCGATACAAGCAACCTCTCACTCACCCATGTCTATGTCAAAGGGGATCGGATCGCCCCCTACTCTTAAGCTTGTGATCATGGCGAAGTCGTAGGGAGTCATCGTCATCTCCCCTGCAGTAGAGAGGTGGAAAGAGTTGGTAGTGTCCCACCACCTCTCCACTAGCGCTCCTAGAAGGGAGCGGCTCGCTATAATGCATGTCAGGCCAAAGCAGAAAAGGCCGAACCCAGTCTCATCGATGATGTCACGAATCCCAGCAGGGAGCTCGTTAGACCAGTCCCTCTCCGTCGTCGCTCCATACCCCCTGTAGGCACAGGAGTCTCCCTGTAGCAAAGAACATATAAATCAGATGAAAGGTAGTGATGAAAGTGCGGTCAGATGAAAGGCAGTGCAAGAAATGCAGTTAAAAGAAAGGCAGGAATGCATGAAAATAGAGTTTATACCTCAGTAGTGCTGGAAGAAAGGTAGAAGGCCGGCTTCCTCAGCAGGAGGTCCTCTGGTACACCGTGAGCAAAACCGCTGAAACGCCTAATGCCTCTAGGCGGTAATAGGTGCATGCGAGGATGATATGTTGCCAGATCGAAGGGTCGCACTCTCAATGGTAACGGCTCTGGCTCAAACTCAGGCGCAAACTCTGTCTCAAGGTCAGCCTCAATGCCCTCAGCCGCCTTGCCAGCCTCAGCAACTGCTAGCTTCTCTACCTTAGCAACGGGTAGAAACACAGGTGGAACCTCTAAAGGAGCACTGTCGCGAGGAATCTCATCCGCCATTTGGATAATGGGTGAAAAGTGGTGAAAAGTGAAGAAAAATGGAGAAAATATGGTAAACTTGGAAAAAGTCAACCCTAGGAGAGAGAAAATGTGAGAAAAAGTCAAAGCCGGGAAAGTTCACGAAACCCAAGAAAAACAAGAGGGGAACGAGCCTAAAGTGGTGAAAATCCAAGAAAAAACAACGAAATCAAAATCTAATCGGTTCAAAATGTAGAGAACTAAGAGGGTCTTACGAAAAAAATTTGTGTGGGGCATTGGAAAATGCATATAAAGCATGGATCAAGAGAGAGAAAGTACCTAGAGAGAGAGAAAGAGGGTTTTCGAGCTTGGAGAAGTGAGAAAATGAAGTTTGAGATGGTATACTTAAAGACCCGAAGCAAAAAGTCAATTTTGCCCCAAATCTACCATCGATGGCCGGCAGGCCACATTGGTGGTCGGCAAGGTTTTCTGATGGCCAGCAGGTGGCCAGCAGCTTCTCCTGGTGGTCGGTGGCTCTTAGGTCGGTCCTGGTGCTTTTCTGTGCTTCTACTTTCTGAATAGTGTTTGGAAGGTTCTGTTTCAAAAGCTTACAGCTACATTCCAATGTGAACGTGCCCCACTTGCTACTATGAACGAGGTGTATCCTTTTGAACATGTTGTAATTCCTCAGAGAGGTAAATTGGAAGGAGCCATTGGGTATTGTTTTATTTGTTATGTCAAATTACGTCTTTGTTCACTTCCGTTACATAGAATGTGCATGTCACATATATGTATGTTGTATGCTTGTCTTGCATCATTTATGATTTGTGCGTGGAATGCACTATCAATTTTGCATAGAATATGCTCTTATTTCATGTATAGAATATGCTTTTGTCTTTTGCATAGAACATGTCTTCAATTAACATCATACGTCGGTTATCCATTTTGCATGGAATATGCGTTGTCACTGTATCGACTCGCGCACTTTGTGCATCTATGGCATACCTCTCTATTTTATCTCGGGCAATGAAGCGCTAGCCTGAGCAGTTTTCTCTTATCTCAGGACGCGTGACGCACAGCCCTAGGCGTGTTTTATCTCGGGACGTGTGAAGTGTAAGCCCAAGTGATTTTCTCTTATCTCAAGACGCGTAAAGCACATCCCTGGGGTGTGTTTTATCTCGAGACGTGTGAGATAAGAGAAAATCGCTTGTTTTATCTCAAGCGATTTTCTCTTATCTCAGGACGCGTGACGCGCAGCCCTGGGCATGTTTTATCTTGAGATGCGTGAAGCGCGAGCCTGAGTGATTTTCTCTTATCTCAGGATGCGTGACACGTGGCCCTGGGCGTGTTTTATCTCGGGACACGTGAAACATGAGCCCGAACAGTTCCTCTTGTATCTCAAGACGCGTGATGCGTGGCCTTGGGTGTGTTTTATCTTAAGTCGCGTGAAGTGCGAGCTCGAGCGATTTCTCTTATATCTTAGGATGCGTGGCGCGCAGCCCTAGGAAGTTTTGCTTTTATCTCGGGACGCGTAAAGCGTAGCTCTGAGCAGTTTTCATCTCAGGACGCGTGAAACGCGACCCCGAGTGATTTTCGTTTATCAGTTTCTCGAGACTCATGAAGCACGAGCTCGAGCGGTGTTTTCTTTCCTCGTCTCATGTTTTGGCATGGTCAGAATGTGTTTCTGATCTTTCTGCATAGAACCTGTGTTGGTTTTAAGCTTGAAGCTGCTCATTCATATGTTGTTATCTTGCTTATTGCATTATTGCTTATAGCATCATCTCGCATGATCATGAGTTTTCAAAATAGCCTGCTTCGCGAAACGTGTGAGTCCAGCTTCAAAGTTTTTTGTGCATATCATTTGCATCTTGGCCCAGAACTACGTTAGTTTGATTCCTTGCAAAGGGATACGTAGGCAACCTACAGGCACAACCATCTATTTCTGTCTTGATTGTTTGTCCAAGTCTTACGGCCTTGTCAAAATGGGTCGTCTTCGGGCTTTGACATTCACTCACATCATTTCATGACTCTAAGTTCTGTCAAAGAGGGGCAATTGTAGACACATCATTTTTTACCGCCCTTACAACATGGACGTCATCGCTTGCACACCCAATGATGAGTTTATATGCTTGTCAAGTGCTTGAAGTCCTTAGCGGAATGCCACAGTTTTGAACTCTCTAAACCTTGCACCCCTTTTGCCTTGTTTTTCGACCAAAACCATAGATTTTCAAGCTTACTGCCTTTGGTGGCCTGAGAGCCACTGCAATGCGCTACCGGCCATTTCTCCTAATTGTCGGCCACTAATGTGGCCTACCGGCCACCAGTGTGTTTTGCAGATATTTTGTGACAACAATGCCGGTTGTTTGCACAGATACTTGCATCTGCTCCCACGTGTATGGATGGATGGATGTTTTTAAGGGAGGTTCATGTTTTTCTATATATAGAGGACCTCCCCTCTTGCTTTGAGGTTAGAAAAATTTTGGAGCAAAATTTTTCCTCTCTCTCTCTCTCTCTCTCTTGCAAATTTCTTCACCTTTGCCTATATACTCTTAATCAAACCTTTCCATATTTGAGCTGAGGTATCTTTGAGCCTTGTTTGAGCTCTTGAGGGTGTGTTGGTCTTGTTTTATTGCTTAAAAGTGATCTCCTCTTCAAGAGGTACAAAGCTTTGTCTCTTTACTTGTTGTATTTTCTCTTTTTCTTACTATTTTCCAGCTGTTTTTGAGCTGTAAAAACTCTGTATTTTTGGGCTGAAACTTGGGTTTTAAGGCCAATAAAGGTTAAGGGGTGGTTCACCCTTCTTTACACCTTGCTCTCAAGGCCTTTACCCTTGTGTTTCCCACCCTTACACTATCTTTTTTTGAGCTTTTAAACACTGATTTTCATATTTATTTCAGTGGCTGAAATCATGGTTTGAAGTCCAAAATTAGAGGGGTTAGCCGTCCCTCCTTGTGTTTTGCTTACTAGCCTAGCATGATCCATGTTTTAGCTTATTATTTTAGCTATTTTTGTCTTAATTCTAGCATGTTTTAGGACTTATTTAGCACTTTTTTAGGACTATTTTTAAATGTTTGTTGCATTTGAGCTTTGTTTTGCATGCTTGTAGTGTAATTATCCTCATAAGCTTGGTGTTTTAGGCATTAGACACCATCTTATTTGAGTTGATAGTGTTTATTTATGGTTTTCCATACTTGTAATCACTCTTAATCACTTTTGTAACCTCCCTCCTTTCTTGGCTTTTGTTTTGCTTTGAAAGTGGTTTCAAATTTCTTGTTTGTTTAAGCATGAGATTGAGATGTCATGCTTAATGGTTTAATCCCTTTGGGGGTTCATTTCCAATGGTATGATGTCTCTTTCATGCCCAAAGCAACTCTTGGTTTGGGCCCTCTTTCCATTAGAGGACTTAAATTCACCTTGTGGACTCTATTTATTAAGGAATGGTTGGTAAATTAAAATGAAGTAATAAAATTGGTGAATAAAAAAGGTGTAAGATAATAATTGGTTAGGGTTCAATCAGACATTAATTGAACCCTTGAGTCTTGAGTCGTTTCATACTCCATAGTGATGAAAACAGTTCAAGATTCATTGTCAACTACTTCCCTTGATCTTTCATGATAGGGAGGTGGTTTTAAGAGTCTTGTTTTGTTGCATTTATTGAACTTGCACACTTTGGTTCATAGGCCATCATGCAATGAAATTGCATTCATTAATGGTTTGTGAATCAAACTTACTACTCGTTTGAGATGTTCAAAAGATAAGGAGCGGTAAATTGTGCAAACAAACCCATGAGAATACTCTGACTCTGCTCTGTTTGCTCTCTGTTGTAGCAGGAAAGTCCAGTCATCAGTGGCTGGCAGGCCAATATTGGTGGCCGACAGTCTACCTTTTGTGGACGACAGGCCACCTTCTGTAGCCGGTAGGCTATCATCAGTGGATGGCAGGCCCTCTGCCGGCCACCAGTGCAAAATCCAGCAGTGTCCTTTTGAAGCAGAATAGAGTTGGTCTGGAGGTGGAAATCAGTGCAAATGTTCTATTGTGGAACAGAGGCATTCAGCAGCAAAAACATAGGCTTTTTCGAGTGGAAATCGCATTCATGCATGAGCCCTCCATCGATCCTCGGGATCCATGTTGTAAATATATTAGTGTTGTGCTTAAAATAGTGGCTTTGTAATTAATTAGTTAGAATAGCTAATTCGCCTCATGTTGTAATTATTTTAATTAGCTAGATTAGTTAATTAATTCGGTTTGTAATAATTAGTTAAGTAATTTAGCTAAATTATTCATTTGTTGTTGTAATAGCTAGATAATTAGTTACCTAGTTAGTTCATTCGGACTCTCCTGTGTGAGGGCATAATGTTGTAATAATGTGTATATCTTCCAACCTCACGTCTTTCTCCCTTTTATTTACTTGCTTATGATGTTAGATTAGGGCATCATGTTTTGTTTAGCATTCTTCATGTTTGCATCCACTTGTTTTGCATGCACCGAGGCTCAGTTCATTATTCTAACTTGCATTGTTGTTTAAACATTCTTTGAATACGTGCTTAGACCGCATGCTATCAAATTGCTTCATTTGCCATATTTGTAGCCAAGCCTAGTAAATTGCATATCACATATATCGCATTAGTCATATCGCATAGTTAGGAATCATGCATTTTTCTAACTTTATCATATTTTTTGGCTTGGAGTACTAGGAGAGCCTTTACTTGATTTAGTATATCGCATGTTGATGTATCCATGTTTAGCATGCTTGCTTTGGCTTGGAGTACTAGGAGAGCCTTTACTTGATTTAGTATATCGCATGTTGATGTATCCATGTTTAGCATGCTTGCTATGAGGCTAATTGCTTAAGTGCTATAACTGCTTGAACGCCTGTGGATGAAGGCTAATTGCTTGAATTGGAATAATTTGAGTAATGTTCATATGCGATCACTTTTTCAAGTGGTACATATTCGAAATAATTTTCAAAACAAACATGAGATCAAATGTTCCAATTTTTGCAAGTTAGTCTATACTTGTGTGTGTGTGCATCACATAGTAATGCTAGCCTAATAATCGGAACAAGAGCATATAATGTAAATAAGATCCATATCATGATTAGTAGAGGTCGATCTTTGATCGGGCGAACGGGGGTGCTCAATTCATAACCTTCCCCTCTCATACCTAAGTTCCCAAGCCGAGAGAATCTTGGTGATGACAGATACGCGGCCTTTGGCATGAGTCATGGGTTTCCTAAATTTCTTTAAAATATTTAGGTGGCGACTCTGTATCTGGCAAAGCAGCCCATTTTTAGCAATTTGATTCGAAATCGATTTTCCAGAAGATTTTCCAGATTCGGACTCTTTGGTGTTTATCTATTTCACATTACACTTGTGGAATCGAATTTAGAACCGCAAGAGTCTGATACTGTATGGCTTATTCGTCTTCCAAGAGGGGGCACGAAAAGTCGAGCTAGACCAGTCCTCCTTGCTTTCAGCCTTCCTCACAACTCCTCCCCCTTCCTTTGCCAATCTACAGCGGTAGGTTTGTATCCCAGCCCGAAAGCGTGAGAGTTATGACTCATCTCCATGGCAACTGCACCTTCCTGTCTGCCACTTCTGCCCAATCCTGATCCAGGAATATGCCCATGTTTGTTCATCATGTAAATGGACTGAGCGCTCACGTAATTGCCGTCATCCTCCTCCATGATGGATTGGACCACCCGGGCCTCTGTCAGCCAGAAGCCGGAGATGAATACATCATCTTCTCCATATATGATTTCCAACACTGGTGTGGTAGTTCCCTGGGGAGGATATATCGCAGAATTACCATACATAGTGGCAATTTTGCCTTTAAAGGGGTACTTCACAAACTGATGGACTGTCGATGATACAGCCCTCATTTGATGTAGCCAGGGCCTTCCCAATAGTAGATTAAAAGTGGCTGGAACGTCCATGACATGGAATTCCACCTCATGCTCAGACGGGCCAATTAGTACTTGGCTCTTGAACATCACCATAGCATCCCGACTAGTACTGTCATAAGCCCGGATGACCTGGGTCGTGGGTGTAAAGTCAGCCAGCCTCAAACTGATGACATGGGCAATCCTCACTGGACACATATTAATCATCGATCCAGTATCTACTAGCACCACCAGAATCCACTTTTTTAGCTTTCCAAGGTCACATACAAAGGTCTGTTGTGGTTGGCACCCTTAGGTGGCAACTTTTTATCTATAAAGGATATCACCGACATAATGTCCCCAGACATAACCAACAACACCAATTGATCAGCGGTGGTGTCAATAGGCAGTTTTGTCTGGTTCATTGCCTCTAGCAGTGCTTGCCTATGTTCCCGAGATGCCATTATTAGCCTCTAGATGGATATGTCCTCCTGAATCTTCTTGAGTTGTTTTAGGACCAAGTTTTCTTCAACATCCTTCTCTTTTGCTCTCTTAGCCTCCTTCCCAGAGGTCTCCGGCTGATCTAGTGACGCGGGTCTGTAGTACCGACCACTCTGGGTCATGTGGTTAATCTCGTCAGTATACCATGTATCGTCAAGGGTGCCAGCTTTCCATCATTCATCCGTGTATGCATGACTCAGATCATTATCTTTCCACCACTTCCACCCAATCAAAGCCAGGCTATTATTTGGTTCCACCTGAAGCATGTTTACATCTCGTTCCCCATCATCATACCATTCCTCTTCCACCACAACCTTGGTTTCCATGTTCTAGTACTTTCTAAGCTTTTTCAGCATTTTTTCCTGTGATTGGGCTCCCATTTTGGCCTTTCCGCACAGTCACTAAGCCCCCACTCAGGTTTGTCCGTACTCTAAACATCATCTACTGTTGATTCGGCCTTCACTTTATTCGTCCCTTTTCCTTGCTCCAAGCCTATCTTTCTTTGAAGTTCTTCCACTCTTTCTTGCTGGAATTGCTCCAACATTTGTTCATTGTCAGTTCGGAGTCCAGCCTCAGACTTTTCTTTCCCGGTCTCTCTTGTCTGTTCCCCCTATCTAACTCCTCATCACTCGACCACCCATTATTTGTTTCTGGCTGGCTTGGATCCCACCATCCCATTTGGACACTGCTTGTTCTTCTTCTCCAAACAAGTATAAGTTCTCTAGATCCTCCTCCAGATCTGCCAAATCCTCTTCTAAGTCAGCCAAGTCATTTTGGCCTTGTTCAGGCTAATCATTCCGATGTTGTGCTAACTAGTCTTCCCCAATAGCATTAATGCTGGGAAAGTCCGGCAAGATAACTACTGGTTTTGGCTGATCGACGGCCACAATGTATAAACTGGGATCGTACTCCTCTGCGAGCGAGACCCCCTTCTCTATGACACGAGTATCAGACGACCCTGTCTTCAGTACATTCTTCTCTTTTTCTGTTTCTACTGCTACGAGCCTAGATTGGGTTTGTGGGGTTAGATCCATCATGTACATGTCTGTGCCTTCTAAAATAACCACTTTCGATTTTGGTAGGTGGGATGAGGTAATGTATGCGCTAAGGTTGAAGGTGGGTGGTAGTGTATGGATGTGGTTAATGTTTCTGGGCGGGGAAACTTGGTTGTGTGCAGGAAATGGATTGGTTGTTACATTTGGTTTAGCGGATGGGGCGATGACTTTGTTGTCAATGAGATCCTAGATCTCATGACATAAACGGTAACACAGGTTGGTAAGATAGTCGTGTTGTTGGTGAAAGAGACAGTATTGGGTTGGATCATGCCTAGGTGGTCATGGGTCTGGGTGCAGTCGAGGATTGAGAGGCTTGAGATGCCCCCTTTCTATCAACATTTTGAGGGCGCAGGCGGGACTCATATGAAGGAACGTAAAGATTCTTTGGTTCCGGGGTGGACCCGTGGTTTGTGAGGGTTGTGAGGTTGTGACAACAAAGGGATCGCCCATCGTAGCCGTCGTAGCAACGGTACGGACATCTGCAGGCCGTGGAATAGTGCTATTACTAGCATTGGTATTCCGAGAGAATGGCCTTCTTGCAGGTTCGCTTGTTCTGTGGATAATGCCCTTTTTGAATGCACTCTCAATCTGGACCCCTAGCTCGTGTAGGGAAGCAAATGTGGACAACAGCGCCACTATCATTCTCTATAGCATGTCTAGCTCAAGGTTCTAGACCACTAGCCTGACTTGCTCTTTTTCGGAAGGTCGGTTTGTTATCCGAGCTACCTTGTCTCTCTACCTGACAACAAAATTGATGAATGATTCTTTAGGGTTCTAGGTAGTGGCCTCCAGCTCACTGATGGTTACCTCTATTTGGGTGTTATATGAGTACTAGTTAACAAATGCCTCAGATAACTCCTCCCAATTTCGTTTTGTAGAGTCTTCCAACTTAGCATACCAAATTGCCACTACATCAGACAAGGTTCTCCCAAACAATGAAAGTTTCTACACCCTAGACAAACCCATGGGCCTCAATACGTCTGAAAACAGTCAGACATACACAATCGAATCCCCACTCACATCGAATTTGTCGATATAGGGCATCTTGAATTTCTCCAGTAATCTGACTGAAGCCTCAGTGTAACCATCTTCGATGTCTGGGATGGAGTTGAAACCTTGGGATTTCTTCAACGCTTTCTCTTTCTTGGCAATCTTGATCAGAGCCAGGTCAATTTCATTAAAGTCAAAGGGAAGGATTCCCGCCGGTGGTTGTCTATAAGCCGGAGCCGATGGAAACATGTCTTGATGATCTACGACTTGCAGATTTTCAACCGATGGGGGTGGTTCAGGATTTGGCTGGGCAGCCGGGACTGGATGCACGGTTGATATTGATGCCCCAGATGTACGCTGTAGATCGGCAATAATTTCATCCTACGCAGCCATCCTTTGGTTTACAGTATCCATGGTTCTCTGGAAAGTTGCCATCATGGCAGAAAAGTCTTCTACGTTCTATGCTATATTTTGTGCCATTGCTGGTCTGGGTGAGCTAGATACTGCAAACTAATTGAATAAGAATGGATAGGTGTTTACGGAGTGCTTTGTACTTGTGCTGCTGACTATCTGTTCCTTCTTCGTCGAGTAACTGACAAAAGTGAGACAAACACAGGCTAACCACTAACAAGGTCTTGAGCTTTGCAAAGCCTGTTGAAGCGAGTCCACACAACTTGGGGAATATTGGGTCTTTCTGAAGCTATGATGGTAAACTACCTAGCAAAAAGAAAGAAAGAAAAACATAATCAAAATCAGATAGCACTTCGGCCCCAATTCACAACAGTCATAACACACGACTGAACTGTAATCCCCACTGAATTTTGTTCTCAAACAGCTACTCATTTGTACCACTGATATGAACCATCCTGTATAGTTTCATTGAAAAAGCACATACCAGGTAAAAGAACCAAAACACCCCTATGTGAGGTAGGGTTACCCTGTCCTAGATTTTTGACATGATCTAGGCTGTACTACTTCAAGCAAGTGGTTTCATAACATCCTGTATACAGGTTGCATCATATCCTATTTTTGGAACAGTCACTAGAGTATACTATATGCACTACGCCAGTTGGTCCAAAAGGGTACCTCGGCAAGATTACCTAATATACCTCTCACACCTAACACCGAGAAGTGAAAGGATGATCAAGCTGTACAACGGTAAACTAGATCCAAGGGTCGTGTTTCCAACATGGCAGAGCCCATGACCGGTCAACCTTTTGGCAAGCTTTTGGGCAAGCCTCTAGCAAACCGTCCAGGAATAGCAGATGGAAAACACAGTGACTTAAAGCACCAATGCAAATGCAATGCAAAAAACATATACATGTAGATAAAATTTCACATCATGAAGTTTGAGTCAAGTTCTCTAATTCCCCAGTAGAGTCGCCAGAAACTGTAGCTTGCTTAGCCCTATAGTTCGAACCCCCGTGGTTCTGAATCTGATTTCACAAAGTGCAATGTGAAACAGTGAAAACACAAAAAGAGTCCAAATCCAACAATTCTTTTGGAAAATCGATGTTTGAATCAAATGCCAAAAATGGACTGCTTTGCCAGATTTCAAAGTCGCCACCTAAATTTTTTTGGAAAATTTAGGAAACCCTTGACTCGTGCCAAAGGCCACTTATCCGTCATCGCCAAAGTGTCTCAGCTCAGGAACTTAGCTATGAGAGGGGAAGGTCATGAATTGAGCACCCCACTCGCCCGATCAAAGATCGGCCTCTACTAATCATGGTGTGATTTTTATTTACATTATATGCTCTAGTTCCGGTTATTAGGCTAACATTACTATGTGTTGCATACAATTATAGACTAATTTGCAAAAGTTGGAATGCTTTGATTTTATGTTTGTTTTGAAGATTGTTTTGATTACGCGTCACTTAACAAAGTGAGTGTATGTACATTTAATCAATTCATCCCAATTTTCACAATTAGCCTTCATCCACCGGCATTCAAATAGTTTATCATTTAAGCAATTAGCCTCATGGAAAACATGATTGACATGGCAACACAAACATTTGATGCAAGATGCTAAAACAATAAATTCTCACCTAGTACTCCAAGGCAAGCCAAACAAAGAAAAATGATTAAAAAACATGCATGCTCCTAACTAATGCAATATGACTAAATGCAACGCACACGTATGTAATTTTAATAGGCTCGGCTATGAACATGGAATATGATTCCATTCAAGACATGTGATGAATCACATATTCAAGCAATAAATTTAAATATTTGGTTAGTATGATGAGCCGAACCTTGGATGCATGCAAGACAATGGATGGAAGGCATAAAAATGCTAATTTGAAAATTACATTTTCAAGGGAGAAAGACGTGGGGTTAGGAGACATACACGTTATTAAATATTTGCCCTCGTGCAAGAGGGTGCGAATCAATGTCCGAGAGTCCGAATTAAACTAACTATTACAAAACCGAATGAATGAATAAGTAACTAACTAGCTAAGCTATAATTAACTAACTAGCCAATCTATTTCAACAAGATAAATTAACTATCTAACGAATCATTGCTACAACAATATTAATTACAATGATAATAACTATAACCATTTTGAGATCATTAATTTACAATTTACAATGGAAGCATAAGGATGGCATGCATGTAGCGGTTTCAAAAGTAACTTTGTCTGCCTTCCTTGGAATCTGTCTTGTTTCAACTTCAGTCAATGCCCTCTACTTCTGCAAAACACACTGCCTTACCAAACATTGATGGCCGGCCGGCCCCCGATGAAGCCCGGCCGAGCCCAAATAAGGCCGACCGTGCCATAATTTTATGCAAAATCCTATTTTTGTGCTCTGAGTTGAAAACAGTGCAAACAGAATTTTTTGAGCTCTATTTGTCCCTCTTACCCTTCTCTATCATGGAAAGCCTCAAGAGAAGGACAAAGTCATTTCTGAAACCATCAATGAGCAATTTGCTTGCTTGATGATTTCGGCTATGATTTAGACAAAAATCAATGAATGCAGTGAATAACAACCACCCCTCCCCTTTATTATGGAGTGAGCTCAAAAGGGGGAGTAAAGACGCTTCAAGGGCCGTCAAAACACCATGGATTAACGTGTGACGACTCTTGACACAATAGACTCGGCATAACGTCCGGCCGAGCCCAAGCAATACAACTCATGTTCTTTATGTTGGTTGGTTCATTTTACGCCAAATTCATTAGTCCTTGCCATTTTTTAATCCATTTGTCCAAGGTAATGATTACGTCCACTAAATGAGAAGCATGTCAAATGGGACGTGATTCTCAACATGAAAAAAAAAAGGCCATGCCGTTGACGATGAACCTCCGTAGAGATTAAGCCATTAAGCATAGATCTCTAGTTCATGTTTTGAATAACCATCAATCGGTTGAAACAACTCTTAAATGAAAGAAATGAATGGTAAGTTGCTTCTTAAAATGAGGCATCTTGACATGAAAATCAATTAAAGAAAAGCTAGAACAACATGCAACAAGCTATGTATAAGGACTTATGATACAACAAATGAACTAATCAAAGCTTGAACCAATTAAACAACCTAGGATAGCCCTAAAACAGGCCCTAATAGGTGAAAAATAGTGGTTCAAAGTGCACGAAAGGAGCCCAAAAAGTTAAACAACAAACAAAGAAAATAAGACTAGTAAGCAAGAACAAGAAGGGGTGGCTAACCCCTCCACCTTTGAAACCTGAAAGCATGACTTTTAGTGTCTTTTAAACTCTGAAAATCAATTTGGAGAACAAAGAAAAGGGTGTAAACAAGGATTTGAGCTATAGGTGAAGGTGTAAGAAAGAGTGTTAACTCTCTCTACCCTTTGGTAGCTATCCAAACCCAAGCTTAGACACTTGAAAGAGGATCAAAACAATACAAAAATACAAGAACTTGATAGTAAATGACAGAAATGAAAGCAAGAGAGAAAATGGTAAGCTTATACCTCTTGAAGAAGGTAAGCTCTTTGTTTGTGAATCAAACTTGGTCCAAACACACTCTCAAGTTTGAATTGTGATACTCAAGGCTCAACCAAGGTTCCAAGGTTAAGGTGTGAAGGTGTATATGGTGTATGGATATAGGTTAAAGGTGGTAAGCTTGCTCAAAGTTTGCTTGCGCAAGAAGAAGGAGCTCTCAAGAAGGTGTATAAGCTTTTTAGAATTTTTTCAACCCTCAAAACAGAAATACAACTTCGTTTTTATAGAATTTGAGCAAAAGAGGTCCTAAATATCTTCAAAAATAGACAGTTGGCAAGCTCCCACCCAGAACAGTGTTCCTCACTATCAAGGCACGGCCGGCCATAAATAGCCATGGCCGGACGTCAATGGGGCACGGCCGGGCCTTAATGTGATATTTTATCTCTCTGCTTCAGATTCAGCATTGGGTGACACAATGTGTAAAAATGTGTTTCTGGGGTACAAATAGTGGGAATATGGAATATTTGGGATTGTTTCAAAGCTTAAACATAGCCCCTTCTTTGAGACCTTGAACCACGCACAACACCACTTTCATCATGGAGCGTACCAGACTTAGCACTCAAGCCTTGCAAGCTGTCAAAAATAGGGTGTCTACACTTTCCTATGTGAAATGTTTCATCTTTGAAACTTAAGATCATATCTCATCTACATTTCATAGTAAATTTGTGAACAAGCTACACAAATATGGTTGTTTGTGGCTAAATTAGCATAGTTGGAAATTTTATTGAGATGTTATCGATCTCGTCTTAAACTCATTAATGTCTTATGCATGCTATATGCTTTGCCATACAAATTATTTTTTTGGAGACAATATGCAATGATGAGTGCATTATTGAAAGAAACATACGTCTTAAAATTCAACAAAGCCCTGACCATACAGAGGAGTGTGGCTGCTTACCAAAATGAGCAAATTATTATCTTAGTCTACACTTATATACTCAGTAAATGTTGTTTCCCTTCAGGACAGATTTTGAAGCTGGATACCAGGTGTGAGTGGTGTGAGTACTTTTGATTCCCTTGCTGGATAGTGCGATACACGTGTCACGTTTGTTGTGGTTTGCGTTGTTGTAAAGCTAAGATGCTGTCAGAACGATTGACATCAAGCAAAGACGGGAAAATAATTATGCTTTTGAATTATTTTAAATGGGGAATCTTCGTCCTTATACGCGGGCCAATTTTGCTATATATTTAATAATAGAAAACATTTTATGGTAGAGAAGAATATACTTTTGCAGTGGGATAGCTATTGTGGTGACGTTGTTTTCTGGTACCTTGTTTCGTCCCTCCTTTTCTTTTTGTCTTTTTTGTTGATTTATTAGGTATACAATGTTGTACTCCTTAGAAGAGTATCACGAGAATTACAGGCAGTGCACTCAAATATGTGTAGATTGCTTTTTGACATGGCAAATAGGACTGTGGGAAGAGAGCCGACGTTCAGCTCCAGCGAAGTTTGTTCCGGTGTACGAAGAGCAGAGCAAAAAAATATCAAAGCTAAGGTGTCTGAACAAAAGGGTTAGCAGAGGTAAGAGAATCTGCAGAATTTGTAAAGATTTGGAGTGTTTCATAAAAATTGGAATGAGTAATGAGCAGCCAGTATCGGACTACACTTGCATACCGGAGGTCAAGGACACCGGTGGCTAGTGGATATAAGCGTAGTTACCGTGGTCATGCACCTTTTAAGGCAATGTATGTTCGCTGACGGTACATTCAGAATATTCCCCAATATATTAAGAAGACTAAGAGGAGAGTAAGGAAGTTGCAGCTGTACGATGAACAATTAAGGGACGTTAAATTTGAAAATAAAGGTGTGGCGAGATTGCTTAATGGTATTGAATTGGGTAATAAAAGATGTGACCGCCAATCAGACAAGATCGTGGTTAAGGGTATAAAATTAATTGGAAATGGTTAAGGGTATAAAATTAATTGGAAATGTTCAATTGGGACAAGACGCTAAAGATGAAGTTGTGGTCCACCACGTTTTGTTTTTCGTCATAAGTGATAATAGTCCGTCAGATTCCGTCCCCATACCTGACAAGATATTTATTAGATTTGGTGAGGGTAATCCTGAGACTTGGATTGTTGATCCTGACCAGTCCGACCGGTTTTGAATGCTAAACAAAATGAGATTCAAGCTCGTTGGGGGCAAGGACAAAGATTACGTTATTCACAGAATAGAAGTTGTGGACCGGTTCTTCCCAATTGATATTTGGACGGACTACAAAGATACGCTGTTAGGAAATGTAAAAGGGTGCCATATATTTAGTGGTTGCTACTGTTAGTGAAAGAGAATGCAAAATTACATTAAGGAGTCAAATGTACTTTAAGACTGTTTAGAATTTATGTATTTTTATTTGTAATGTTCAGGTTTTGAATAGAGGTGGACGATATAAAAACTGGTGTTGTTGAAGGTGTTTCAACAAGTGATTTCAGTTGTATTGAACTTACATTGCCTAATTTATTTTCTCAGTTGAGGTTAAGATACAAACAAAAGTGTATTAAGGTTGATAAAATATTCCCCCTCTTTGCGCACCCAATGCCAGTGGGTTGGTCAGAGTAAATGTTTATGATCGGAGGTTAGATGGTAATGACAGTCTGCAGGCGTTGTTTCTTTTCCCTGTGGATTGTCAATGCGAGTTAGTCTATTATGGGAATGGTTATTGTTCAATTAACGACTAACAAGTGCCATGGATGGTGAAGTGTCGACTTAAAAATTCGAATATTAAAAGGGGGATTACATATTGTAAAATGAAGGGGTATTTGAAGTATTCTACGAGTGACATGCCAAAAGATTCACAAATGAGGCCCCATCTATTGTTGTGTTATCTAAAAAATATACTAATGATAATGTTGATGTTTGGCATTGTGCCCCAACGAAGACCATTCTAATTCTGACACGGACAAAGTCTGTGGGTTTACTAGAGAGACGAAGAGATTTGTGGTTAGGAGGTTTTGGGGAAAATGGTTCAGTTATTCATAAACGCAGAGGTCGTCTGAGTTTGTCTGAGATTGATGTACGCAGAGGTGGTGATGACACTAGTGATATTGATCCTGGTCCATCGATTTCGGAGGTTGGTGTTAGAAAATAAGAAGTTGATTGGAGAGGATCAGTTGTTATGGACATCGCAGAATTTTCTAATGTTTTACGAAATGTAATAATCAGTGTAAAAAATAGTGATGTGACTTAAGATGTAATAGTTGATGATAAGGGAAATGTAGTAAGTAAATAAAAGTTAGATTGGTTTCATTAATAAAATTAATAATTTTTTTCATTAATCATGACAGTGGTTACATTTATATCAAACCATTCTCTCATTTTTGGGGACATTGCAGCTAACCAACTACTGTCCCCATTAATTAATATAATACAAGGAATTCCTCCTCTAATAGTGAGATATGGTTGGAATTTAACAAATACATAGAAGTCTCTCTGGCAACCAACTAAATTCTTCATTAATTCGGTAGGGACTGACGAGTATTTGATATCGTCTATGACATTGTAGAGCGCATCTTAATCGTAGTCCTTGAAGCTTATTCTGCCGAAGAAGTAATTGTGTCGTTCGAAACTTCTGGCCCAAGCGATTTTTCCTGTTCTTGAGGGTCCGTTGAGGTAAAGGGAGATTGGACGAATGGGCCGCTATTCTGGATCCTATTATCAGAGGAGGAGGAGAGTTCTTCGTCAGTATATAAATTATTGATATTATTTTTGTGTATCCCTAATCTAATCCAGTTGTCATCTCTCCAAACGGAGAGACAACAATTTTGACATAACTCGTATTGTACAAAATTTTGACTTACAAACAAAAGATTATTTTCTACCCATTTTTTTAATTCTTCATTTAAAAAAGGAAATGAATTAAATGGGCTGGTATATGGAGGCCTCTCTCGTTTGTAGTGATCCCTCGAAAATGTTTTTAATTGTGCCGTCCGAGACTTCTGGCCCAGGCGGTTTTTCCTGTTCTTAAGGGTCCTTTGAGGTAGAGGGAAATTGGGCGGATGAGCTGCTGCTTGGATTCTGTTATCAAAAGAGGAGGAGAGTTATTCATCAGTATATAAAATATATAGAAAAATTGGCCCGCGTATAAGGACGAAGATTCCCCATTCAAAATAATTCTAAAGCATAATTACTTTCCCGCCTTTGCTTTATGTCAGTTGTTCTGATAGCATCTTAGCTTTACAACCATGCAAACCACCACAAACGTAACACGTGTATTGCACTATCCGGCAAGGGAAACGTAGAGGTTGTTTGAGTTTGTCTGAGATTGATGTACGCAGAGGTGGTGATGACACTAGTGATGTTGATCCTGGTCCGTCGATTTCGGAGATTGGTGTTATCAAAGAGGAAGTTGATCGTAGAGGATTAGTTGTTATGGACCCTGTAGAATTTTCTAATGTTTTACGAAATGTAATCATTAGTGTAAAAAATAGTGACGTGACTCAAGATGTAATAGTTGATGATAAGGGAAATGTAGGAAGTAAATAAAAGTTTAAGTGGTTTCATAAATAAAATTAATAAAATTTTTCATTAATCATGACAGTGGTTACATTAACATTAAACCATTCTCTCATTTTTGGAGACATTGCATCTAACCAACTACTATCCCTATTAGTTAATAGAATACATGGAATTCCTCCTCTAATAATGAGATCTGGTTGAAATTTAACAAATACATGGAAGTCTCTCTAGCAACCTACTAAATTCTTCATTAATTCGGTAGGGACTGTCAAGTATTTGATGTCGTCTATGACGTTGTAGACGGCATCTTGATCGTAGTCCTTGAAGCTTATTCTGCCGGAGAAGTAATTGTGTCGTCCGAGACTTCTGGCCCAGGCGGTTTTGCCTGTTCTTGAGGGTCCTTCAAGGTAGAGGAAGATTGGGTGGATGGGCCGCAGTTCTGGATCCTATTATCAGAGGAGGAGGAGAGTTCTTCGTCAGTATTCAAAAAGTGAGTATAAAATTATGAAAAGGTAGTTTTTTGATACTTATTCTTTTGAAATATAGCATTGAGAAATGGAGTATATGATTATAAGATAACAAATTCTATGCATGTTATAGGTTTATGAGCCAGTAGAAAAAGGATCATATATCAAAATGATTGATATGGTCAGTGGTCAAGGTGGACAAATACAAGTAAGTTGAGCTCATTTTTTTTATTATTTATTGTTCTCCTTTTGATTTTGAATCTTTATTACTTGAAAGATGTCAAATGCTATCTTCTGTTTCTATACACGATATCAAGGGAGTTGCAAAAAAAAAAAAAAATTATGATGGAAACCCTGAACATGTCAATAGTGAGAAATGGAACACCTTTTGATTTGAAAATACCCTGATCACTTTTTATTTTTTCTGTTATAAGTAGGAGTATCCTCTCTCTATTTTGTGGACATTTAGTTTGTAATTGTAGATTGTAAGGTTGTTGTCAAGAACATATGCATAAAATTGATATTCCAAATAGATTATTTTTCCTTAACTTACATTCTTGAAGCAATTTGTTTTTTTTTTTTAATTTGTGGACCACTTGATTGGAAATATCATTAAGGAAATACTAATTACTAGTGCAAGCTAGTGTGATGGATGAGTGACTTCTTGTAGTTTGAGTTAGTTTTTTATTGATGTTTTTAGTAATGTAAAAAACTTTTAGCTAAGATCATTCTTTAAGGATAGTGTAGAAACCATATCAATTTTTTCTTGTTGCTTATAGTTGTGAAAAGGTTGATTTGTGTTTAGCTCCACAATGCCACAATTTCATCACATTAATCAAAAACTGAGAAGCAAGAGGTAATTTTTGTTCCTCCCGGCAAAGGTTTCTTTAAAACAATGTTGAAAGTGAAAATATTTTATATGCCACAATTAATTACCAGGAATGAATTACTTGAACATTCTCTATATCTTCTCCTAGTCATCTAAAATTCAATTTGATTGGCTTAAGATAATAGACAGGAATGAGGAAACTTTTTTGGTTTCTTTGCATATATTCACCATGCAATTTGATTATCTTGGTAGCCGATGTTTCCAGTTTCCATCGAGATTTAATGCTTCCAAGCTAGGAAATATGACCTCATCTAAAAATTATAATATGGACGTTTCTCTGACATCTTCCATTTTGTATGGTTATATATATATATATATATTGATTCAAATGAAAGTTAAGATAGAAGATAAAATTCAGTGGTACAAAACAAAGAGGGAAATACTTAGTCCCTTGTCATACTTGCAGAGATCATGTCTGATACTAGTAAAGAAGTTACATTGCAAGGTGGGTCATCAAGAAAGATTAAGTGCTCTTTTGGTTTACACCAATGTTGGCCAATGCATCAGCACTTTGATTAGCTTCTCTTGGCACATGGACGGTGCACTTGGGTATATTTGGGTAGAGAAAAGTGGCCTTTTTTTCATGGATTTTTATGTAAATTGAATGAAATACTTCAGTTTCACACAATTTTGTTCTTTACTAAAACATTTTCCTAGATGTTTCTATATCTCGTTATAGCTCCAAATTTAGACACCATCCATAGGTTTATAAAGTGAGGTTTGATCTTTCTTTATTCTTTATGGTCCCTTTTTCTTCAGGTAAACAATATCAGTGGCTATCTTCCTGGAAGAATTGTCTTCTTCTTGGTATGTTATCCTCTGTTTTATTATATATTATTTACTTTGGTTGGGACAAGGCATTTGGGTTTAGTATAACTTGCTTTCTCTTGTTAATTCTTTGGCATTGCCTTTCTTTATTTTATTTTATTTTTTTCCCAATAGGCAAGTGTGATAAGAAAATATTAGAAGTCTTGCTACCATAATGGCTGGACAAAGTTTCCTGTTTATTTCTTGTGTTGTACCAAGCTCGTTGGCCTTAGGTTATTTGGGTAAATATCAAGAAACAAAATTTCGTTTCTGACGGCCAAAACATTTATCGTTTTCTAGAAAATTAACACAAAACATTAGTGGAATACTGATTAAGGCCAAATTGTGCAACACTGAGGCTGTTAATTAGGATCTCTTAACTTTACTTGCTTGTCAAACTATATATTTTATGTTTGTTTAATGTCAATAAGATTGTACATAGTGGGAGTATAAAATGAGCAAAAATGTAGGACTTGTGGAGAAAAGTGCTTCCTGCACCTGCGTTGACTTTCCCACACGTGTGGCAGACCTCAAAAATTGTGCCACTATTTTAAACCTGTTTAAAAGACAGCAGAGGTATAAAAAGGCAAAAAAGAGGCTGGAAAAGGGTTCTGAAATTTTAGAGAAAGAGGAGGCTAGGGTTTGGAAAAAGGTGATTCTCAATCTTCAAAGCAAATTCCCATGGAGGGTTCCATCTCTTCCACCTCTTCTCACTCCTCCATGATTGGCTAGGCTCTTCTTTTCTAGGGTTTTGATGAAACCCTAGCTATGTAATTAGGTTTTTCTTTTGGTTTTTGATTATGTAAAGGTTTGAACAATTGTATGGTGTTTTAAAAGTTTCATATATATTTTCCATTATTTCTTCAAGTATTCGGCTTTCTATGATTGTTGAATGCTTTCCATACAATACTTTTTTATTCTTTCATATTCAAGGTATGAGATGAACCATACTACGAGGGACGAGTCGTGTCGCTACCCTAGTTTAGAGCGAATGATTTGTACTATTTGAGATGGTTCGTGCTCGTACATTGAACGTGATGATTTTCTTGATAAATGCTTCGAACTTGTAGTTAGGAAGTATTATTTCGTTCGAACCGTAGCATAATTGATTTCAAAATGAAAAATTATTTACGTAACTAGTAGTGAACTCATTGCCCTAGGTTTTTCCCCAAATCAGTAAATTCATCTTTATTTATAATTGCTAGTTTATTCACTTATTTATTTTAATCATTATTAGGTTATGAACAATCAATCTTTTTATCAAAATTAATTTAGGAATTTAACAATTAAATTAGTTTAATTTCCCAATTATCGCTATGGATCGATACCTGGACTTACCATTATTCTAAGGAATTTGGTATACTTTAGTGTTTAATTTTGGTGTGTGAAACGACCCATCAAATTTTGGCGCCATTGCCGGGGACTTCTAGCAAAATTGAGTAATTTAAAGTTACATTCCTATTTTAATTTTTAGTTTAGGATTTTATATTTTTGTGTTGCTAAGTGTGCAGAGTGTTTGCAAGTGCAGCTATCAGCGAAGTGCAAGCGGAGCGCAACCGAGCTTTGAAAACAAACCGCAGCACCAAAGTGCTTTAAAAAAAAAAAAGCAAATACTCGCAAGCAAAGCACCAAACTGCTACAACTAGAGAGCTCAAGTGGAAATTGGGGATAACGTTTATACGTCAAGCATCGGCAAGACGAGAAAAACGTTTTCGTTAAATCGCTGTGAGTATTCTCTTCTTTGGTATTTTGCTTTCATAACTTAGTGCACAGAGTCAGAACTTAGTGTGTGTGCGTGAGTAGTGTATGCATGGGCGCCGTTCTTGTTGCCCTGAATTGTGGAATTTGGACCTTGAACTAGAAAAGGACTCTTAGGAAACTTAAAGCCTCTTCTCGTGTTCATAAGCTTGAATACCCTTATCTATGCTTCGAACCAATAGAGATAGAAAACCTGAATGACCTAAATGGGCCCAACCGGACCCTTAAGGATTATTTCACACCCACTACATACCCATCACCATCATGCATCCAGTTACCCGACACCACTACTGCTCATTATGAGATTAAGTCCAGCACCATCCAGATGCTTCCATCATTCCATGGACTAGCTCATGATGACCCTTACAAACATCTGAATGAATTTCTGGAAATTTGCTATACAATGAGAATCCAGAATTTCACCAATGATGCCTAATGTTGCGTTTGTTTCCATTTTCATTAAAGGACAGAGCCAAACACTGGTTGAACTCCTTACCTGCTAATTCAATCACAACTTGGGACCAATTATAGCAGAAGTTTTTGGAAAAGTACTTTTCCATTGGTAAGACCAACCAACTCAGGTGAGCCATCACTAATTTTGCTCAAATTGATGGCGAGCAATTTCACGAGACATGGGACATGACTTTCTCCAACAGTGTCCCCACCACCAAGTGCCTGATTAGCAACTTGTGCAGAGTTTTTACTATGGCTTAACTGAGCCTCACCGCCAAATGGTAGATTCTTCTTGTGGTAGGACATTCATGTCCAAAAATTTGAGAACTTAAGTGATAATTCCCTTCACCATGCCTCTGTAACCCGGCAAGTCCGGCTACCCATAGTTGGAGCCCCGAAAAAAGAGGGCGTTAATGAGGTAGGGCAAAACCTAGAGTTAGCCCAACAGGTAAAGGCTATGTCCCACAAGATGGACCAATTATTGGCTTCGGGACATGGCCCTACACAGCAAGATCAGCCTCAATTTCATAAGGCATGTGCTATTTGTGCGAGCCCTACTCATGACTTGAGTGAGAGCCCTTCGGCATCACAATTTTTAAAATTAGTTTAAAAGCATGTGAATGCGGCTCAAGGATTCTCCAACCCAGGTAATGACCCATATTCCAATACATATAATCCGGGATGGAGAAATCACCCTAATTTTTCATGGAGACCTCCTTCACAAGGCACTTCTTACAATCCTCCACCACCAAAGCAGAATTTTAATAATTTTGCCAACCAATCTTCTTACCGATCACCACAATCTTACTGACCACCATAATCTTACTGGTAACCACAACCCCCGCCTATTCCTCGAGGCAACTCGGCCTTTGAGACTCAGGTGTTAGAAGTTCTCTCAGAACTTAAGGGGTTAGCACCAGTAGTTCACTCCCATGATCACTTCATTGCCAAGCTAGAGGCCCAATTGGGTCAAATGGCTAATAACATAAATAGAAGAGAGGAGGAAAAATTGCCAAGTCAGACTGTGGCCAACCCTAAGGGTCAATATGGGGCAGAGGGGTCGGGTAGGAATGGAAAGCACCATGAGCAGGTGCAAGCGGTGATTACTTTGAGAAGTGGGAAAGAGTTAGAGCCTTGGCTGGTTGCGTCTGATGCAACTAAAGCTAAGAAAGGTGATCACGACAGTCAACCGAAAGAGAGCAAGGGTGAGGGAGAAACACCTAAGGGGAATGACTTAGCCCCTAGCACTTCACAGGAGCCTAAGGCACCCTTTCCCCAATGCCTTGATACACTGTCCCCTTTTAATAAAAATGCGGCATCTATGGAAGCAATGATGGAGGTTTTTAAACAAGTGAAAATCAGCCTCTTCCTGTTAGAGGTGATTAAGCAAGTACCCTCTTATGCTAAATTTCTAAAGGGCCTTTGTACGCAAAAGCGTAAATCTAGGACACACGTGTCCCAAAAGGCCATACTTACGAAGCAAGTAAGCTCCATCTTGTTGAATGACACACCCCCTAAGCTTAAAGACCGGGGTACCCCAACTATTGCATGCATTATAAGGGACCATTTCATTGATAGGGCCTTGTTAGATTTAGGGGCTAGCGTCAATTTGTTGCCGTACTTTGTGTACGAAGAATTCGGGCTTGGTGAGTTGAAGCCCACTACTGTTACTCTCCAGTTGGCTGATCGGTCCCTCAAAGTGCCACGTGGCATGATTGAAGATGTGCTAGTAAAGGTCGATAGGTTTTATTTTCTTGTTGACTTTTTGGTTTTAGATATGGAACCAGTACCAACTCTAGGAAACAAATCCCGGTGATCTTAGGCCAACCTTTCTTGGCTACGGCCAATGCATGCATAAATTGTCGTACCGAGGTAATGGAAGTTTCATTTGGGAATATGCAAGTGAAACTCAATGTTTTCCAAGCATCCCAACAACCCCATAAAAGAGAGGAGTGCTCATTTGTGGATGTTGTGGATGGGATTATGGAGGAGGCTTTACCCTCTATTCTTGTAGAGGACCCTCTAAAGGCTTGTCTAGCTCATTTTGGGTCTGAAAATTTTGATATTAACGGGTCGGTTAAGGAGGTGAATGCCTTACTTAATTCTCCTTCTACACCAGATTTTCCTCTGTGGAAAGCCAGGTTTGATTCCCTTCCTTCTCTATCTAGAGAGCCTGCCATACCATCCTTAGTCACACCACCTACACTTGAGTTGAAACCACTCCCGGCCACACTTAAGTATGTATTTTTAGGGCCTCAGGATACTTTACCTTTCATCATTGCATCTGACTTAACTGTAGAGTAGGAAAGTCAATTAATGAGTGTTCTTGTGGCACATCGGAGTGCTAGAGGGTGGTTGGTGGACGATTTGAAAGGGATGGATCCCTCCATGTGCATGCATCGTATACATTCAGAAGAGGATGCCAAACCTTCTCGTGAAATGCAACGGAGACTTAATCCCAACATGAAGGAGGTTGTGAAAAATGAGGTGTTAAAATTTGTTGGATGCAGATATTATATACCCTATCTTGGATAGCAAGTGGATGAGTCCTAGGCAAGTGGTGCCCAAGAAATCGGGCATCACTATTGTAAAGAATGAGCAAAGAGAGTTGGTCTCCACACGAACCACTACTGGGTAGCAAGTGTGTATTGATTATAGGACATTGAATTCCATGACTAGGAAGGATCATTTTCCTTTGCCATTTATTGATCAAATTCTTGAGAGGTTAGCGGGGCAGGGTTTTTATTGTTTTCTTGATGGCTACTCAGGGTATAATCAAGTCCTGGTGTACCCTGCTAACCAAGAAAAGACCACGTTCACTTGCCTCTTTGGCACTTTTGCTTACAGGCGCATGCCCTTTGGGCTATGTAATGCATGGGCGACTTTTCAACGGTGTATGATGGCCATTTTCTCTAATATGGTGGAGAAATTTTTAGAGGTTTTCATGGATGACTTCTCTGTGTTTGGGCCATCTTTTGAGGTGTCTCCAGAACATAACCAAAGTCCTTATTCGTTGTGTGGAGACAAACCTTATTTTGAGTTGGGAAAAGAGCCATTTTATAGTTCATGAGGGTATAGTGTTAGGACACATTGTATCCCCTCGAGGCATAGAGGTTGACAAAGTTAAGGTTGACCTCATTACAGGCCTTCCTCCACCCAATTCTGTGTGTCAAATTAGGTCTTTCCTAGGGCATGCAGGTTTTTACCGTAGGTTCATCAAAGACTTTAGTAAAATATCATGGCCTTTGTGTAGTTTACTTGCTAAGGACGTACCTTTTATCTTTGATGAGACATGTTTGAAAGCCTTTGAAACACTAAGAGTGGCCCTCACAACCGCCCCAATCATGAAATCACCGGATTGGTCGCTTCCCTTTGAAATCATGTGTGATGTCTCAGATTATGCTGTCGGGGCTATGTTAGGCCAAAGGGTCAATTCAGCACCATATGCTATATACTATGCTAGTCGCACTCTCTCGGATGCACAATTGAATTACACTACTACCGAGAAAGAGTTGCTAGTTGTAGTCTTTTCCTTAGATAAATTCTGGTCTTTCTCCTAGGCTCTAAGATCATAGTCTTCACTGATCATACCACTTTGCGGTATTTACTATCAAAGAAAGAGACCAAACCTAGGTTAATTATATAGATATTTTTGCTTCAGGAACTTGACTTAGAGATCTGAGATAAGAAAGGATTTGAGAATGTAGTGGCAAATCACCTCTCCCGAATCCTTGTTGAGTATAATAGTGATCCTTTAACTTTGCATGATTCGTTTCCGAATGAACAACTTCTTGTGGTGTCATGAGCGAGCCCTCCGTGGTTTGCACATATTGTGAAATACTTGGCCATTGGGCAAATTCCTCAAAATTGGTCTAAGCAAGACAAAGACCGATTCTTTTCGCAGGTCAGGTATTATTTTTGGGCGCATCCGGAGTTGTTTAAATATTGCTCTAACCAAGTGATCTGACGGTGTGTGCCGGAGAGTGAGGCGAATAGCATTCTTACATTTTGTCATTTTTCTGCATGTGGTGGTCATTTTAGTAGGCATAAAATGGCCGCCAAGGTTTTACAAAGCAGGTTTTATTGGCCTACCATCTTTAAAGATGTCCATCAATTTTGTAGAACTTGTTTGCGCTGTCAACAAATGGGTTCGATATCTCGTCGTGATATGATGCCAATGTCCCCTTCTTGTGATAGAAATCTTTGATGTTTGGGTGATTGATTTTACGGGCCCTTTCCTGTCGTCGTTCGAGTTTGAGTATATTCTCTTGGCAGTGGATTATGTGTCTAAATGAGTGGAAGTGATAGCTACCCGAACAAACAATCATAAGGTAGTAATCAAATTCTTGCATGAAAATATCTTTAGTCGTTTTGGATTTCCTAGAGCCATAATAAGTGATCAGGGTACACATTTTTGTAACTGGTTCTTTGAGTCGGTAGTTAAGAAATACTCTATCACTCATAAAGTTGGCACTCCATACCACCCTCAAACTAGTGGCCAAGTGGAAGTCTCTAATAGGGAGGCGAAGCACATAATAGAGAAAATAGTGAGGCCAGATAGGAAAGATTGGTCAAAACATTTGATTGATGCATTATGGGCCTACTGCACTGCTTATAAGACATTGATTGGGATGTCACCATATAGGGCAGTGTTTGGCAAAGCTTGCCACCTCCTAGTTGAACTTGAGCACCGAGCGTTATGGGCCATAAAAAAGTTTAACTTCAATATGGCGGCGGCTTGGCTTAACCAGAAATTGCAACTCAATGAGTTGGAGGAAATTTGAAATGATGCATACGAGAGTTCAAAAAATTTTAAAGCTCGAACTTAGGAATTCCATGATAAGCACAATAATAAAAAATCCTTTGAACCCAGCCAAAAAGTATGGTTTTTTAACTCAAAATTGAGACTCTTTCTAGGTAAGCTTAGATCAAGATGGGATGGTCCCTTTGTGGTTGTAGAGGCATTTATTCATGGCGCCGTTGAGGTGCAAGATCCAAGGAATGGCCACACTTTCAAAGGAATGGCCAAACACTAAAGCCATATATAGAGGGGAATGGAAATGGGGATATGATTGAGTCCATTGCTTTGATGGACCCTTTTTACTATGATTGAGAGATTGATGTCTTGTTCTCTTTTCCTTCTTTTCCATTTTTTTCTATTTTTATTTACTCTTGTTGTGCTTTATGTGACGTCTAGGAGACTTTAAATCCTCTAAAGGTGTAATTCCTTTGGTGTTAGTCGTGCCCAAACAGCATCTAACGGTCTAGTATAGCCACCCAACTGTGTTTATAGTGAGTTCCTAGGAGACCAATTTAGACGGTGGAAACTAGAGTTTGAATGGCAAAGCCTCAAACACAAAGGTTTGGAATTTCTGAGACTAGAGTCTAGTTTAAATACCCAAGGGTGTGAAGATTGCTTCAAAACCACCCTAGCTTGAACTCTGTATGGCAGCCCCATAGGTCGAGTTAGCTTTATGCGCCCTGATTTTGGATACCGAATCAATCTAGTCTGTCACCCTGTTGGAGAATAGGGAAAGTTACAAACACTATTAGGGAGAAAAGTAGTACCCATGGTTTTCACGTGAAGATTATACCTTAGTTGAGCATTTAGTTATTTTTGAAATGCTGTATTTATTCCGGATGTAAAAAATAAAGGTAGAAATGGTTTGAAATGTTTTGGGTGGTACTTGGGTAAGTAATGATTCAATCTCTTCAGATTGAAAAAAAAAAATAAAAATAAAAAATTTCCTCACGTGCGGCGAAAATCCCATTCCCCAAATTCGTTCCTGCTTTAAATGCAAGTGCGCAGAGAGGTGCGGTCTAGGTTCGGCACATGCGGCAAATTTTTTGAAATTTTTTTTCTTCGCCTGCTTTATATGCAGATGTGGTGCGTGCACGTAGCCGCACGTGTGGCGTGGACTTCAGCACGTGCGGCATGACATCCAAAAAAAAAAAAAATCCAGATTTCTTAGTTCAAATTTTATTTTTATTTTATTTGTTTATTGTTTTTCTTATTATTTTATTTTATTTTTGTTTTTGAAAAAAAAAATATTTCTTTGTTCAAATTTATTTCTTTATTTATCTATTTTATTTTAATTTCGTTTTTGAAAAAAAAAAAAACACAGTTTTATTTATCACATTCCATTTATTATTTTTTTATTGTATCTATTTTATTCAAAAAAAAAAAAAAAAAATATTTGCAGATTTCTTTATTACATTTTATTTTTTTTATGATATCTATTTTTTTCATTAAAAGAAAAACAATTGAATATCTAACCCTAAAGACCCACTTTTCCTATCACTCTTAGAGATACACTCTCTCTCTACCTTATCATCTTCTCTCTTTCTTTCTCTTTCACTCAAACCTCACCACCACCACCAACTTCCTTGATTCTTTTTCCCACCATCACCAACCTTCACCAAACCTCTTCTCACCATCGCTCTACCACCGGAGCTTCACCGTTGGTGCCCTGTGTTCTCTCCGTCCGGCGATCTCCGGCAACAACAATTTTTTCCGACGAATCTCTATTCTTTCTCTCTCTTTCTTCACTATTTTAAGGTAAATCCTTCTTTTTTTGTTTATATTTGTATAGTTATTCTTTCAATCTTCACTTATAGTTGGGTGTATGGGTAGATTAACTTGTACAGATTCAAAAAAAAAAAAAAGTTGAATTCATTTCTGGGTGGTGCACTGCCGCATGTGCGGCCCCCATCAACGCACGTGCGGATATTTATTTTTTTTTTAAAATTGTTTAGCCTATTTAATTCTTTATTTTATTAGTTAATCTATTGTGTCTTTTAATTTTAATTTTAATTTTTTTTATTATTTATTATTTTGCTTGCTTACCATAGTTTAGTTCATTCAAATAGTTTAGTTCTGTTAGTTTTAATTATTTTGTTAGTAGTTACTTAAATAAAATAGTACTATTGTTCAGTAGTTAGTTTAATATCGATGCCTATAACTAGTTGTAGTATAATAATTTAGTTGTTGTTTCTTTTATTTTTATTTTTATTTGTGTTTTATTTCAATTTATTTATTTATCTATTCAGAAAAAAGAACATCTAATGCTTAGCCTTTTTAATTCATTTTTTTCTAGGTTGTCTATTTATTTATTTAGTTGTTTAGTTGTTTATTTATTTTTTTTATTATTTTTTTTATTTTTATATTTTTTATTTTTTTTATTATCTCATTATTCTTTGTTAGTTTAATTCATTACTTGTTAGTGTAGTTCATTTTTATTTGTTTAATCATTCAATATTTACATAACATGTTAATGTGTCTAGTTTATTTAATTTTATTTTAGGTTTCATTTATTAAAAAAATTAAAAAATAAAGAAAAAGAAAAAGAAAAATGATGAGAATTGCATGTGGTAGCAAACTTGTGCTTTAATATCTTACTTTATTCTCATGTTGGTTCCACGGGAATGTATGTATTTGCTTTGGGTATGTGCAGGATATGAGTAGACAGCTATCCACCCAGGCCTCCAAAAAGGCCAAAGGTTCATCCTCCTCGGCACCACTACCGCCACCGTCACCACCATCTTTGCCACCACCACCAGTTGAGTTGCCACGACCGGAGTGGGCTTCACGCTCGCTTCACAAGCTCACACAGTTCAACATCACATATTTTAAGCGTGACCCAGTCACTTCTTGGGCATTGAGCAACTCCGCCTCTGGCAACAATTGGGCCTTTACACGGTTACAGTTACTACTTATCCTCATCTGGTATGGCTCTTCTACCATAACATGTATGAGTCACTCACTGAGGTAGGTCTACTGTCCACTATTGATGGCCATCTCGTCAGCATCACAGAATCCATGATTGCCCAAGTGTTAGGGTTCTTTTCCAAGACGGACCAACAGCTCTTCCCGGAAGTTGAGGGCCGACAACCCATACACAGCCTCATCCAATAATACTTCCCGGGGGCCCACGATGACGCAAGTTACACGTGCTTGCGCCAGAGCAAGTTGCCTAGCCGCTTGTTATTCATTGACTCAATGATATATAAGAATGCTGTTCCACTTGGGCATAAAGCTGAGCGCTGCCTGGAGTTTGTCCGGGTCCTACATGCTTACCAACATGGTTATCAGGTCCTACTTATGTACGTGATCTGGATGGATATGCATAAATTTCTGTAGGAGGCCGTTCAGCCTAAACCTATGCAGAACCTGACTTGGCCCCTATCATTTGCCAACTTGCTAACACTTGTCTTCAAGCTGAACGGCCTCCCAATTGATCCAACTAAGGAGATTGACATAGCTTATCCGACTTTTGGGCAGCAAGAATGGCAGCATAGCTTATCCCACATCCCACAACAAGTTGGTGCCCCGGTTGATGAGGCCCATGATCCTGTCCGCGACCAACCACCTCATCCTACCTCCCCAAGGGAACCCATTCTATATGACTCGCGAGGAGTACTTACAACTTCACCACTCTGTGGATCAGGTCCACAATACTCTTTACGATCACCAATAGATCCTCATAGGGTTACGCACGGATTTTCACGCACACTGGGACTATGCTCAGGTAGCTTTTGACCAGCTCAACGCCCACTAGCTCGACCTTCAGCAGTCAGTTGCCTCACTACACACTGACTTTTATACATATCGAGAGTCGAGCCAGCAGCGTTTTGACCAGCTCGGCACTCGGGTTTAGGACAAAGCATTCGAGACGCGGTTATTGATAAACATCTTGTTTGCCTAACATTTCCCTCCACCGCCACCACCGGATTCTCAGTAGTACTAGACTCTTTTTTTTTTTGTCTCTTTTATTTCTGTATTTACTTTTAGTTTTTTCTCTTTCTAAAAAAATTTAAAAAAAAAAAAGTGTGTGTGTGTGTGTGTGTGTGTGTGTGTGTTTTACTATTTGCCTACCTGGATGTGCACCTACAATCTCTGGTAATATTCTCTCTTGCCTATTTACTTAGCATTTGCTTCCATTGAGGACAATGTCATATTCAAGTTGGGGGATGAGGGTATTTTCTTCTATGCATTTCTATTTGGCTCATAATTCATGCTTATATCTGTTTCACTTGATTGCATTACTTCACTTGATGTTGATTTGTTGCTAATAGGGTGATGATATTTGCATATGTTAATAGGGGAGCATAGTAGACTAGTATGAAAAGGATTTATTAGGTAAACACTCGCATGTGATGTTTACACTAAGATAGTTGTTTGTGGATGTGATATTAGTACACTTATCATGAGTATGCCTTGACTCACATGAACACACTATCATAACGGTGACCTCTCTATTATAATCCCTGGTGTACATCATTAATAATTGCTAGTGTTGCAAGAAAGAATAAATGACTAGCCTTGATTCTCAAAATAACTAAATAAAATTAAAAATAAAAATAAAAATAAAAAAAACTTGGCTCGTTTGGGTTCGTAGCCTCTTTAACTCGAGTTATTAAGCCCCGTAGGGGTGTCTTCACACCTAGTGCCCTAAAACCGTCTGGTTTGGAAGTCATTAGCCCAATACTTGCTACATGGGTTAATTAGAAAGCTTAAGGGACCTAGACATTGCACAGTTAAGAAAAATAAGGAAAAAGACTTGTTCGGATTCGTAGCCTTTTCAACTCGCGTTATTAAGCCCGTAGGGGTGTCTTCACACCTAGTGCCCTAAAATCGTCTGGTTTGGGAGTCATTGGCCCAATGCTTGCTACAAGGGTTGATTAGAAAGCTTAATGGATCAAGACATTGCACAGTCTTTAAAAAATAATAATAATAAATTAAAAAAATAAATAAATAAATAAATAACATTTTGAGAATCCTGGTTACAAAAGTTTAATCTTGTCTGTATATGTTGGGGGTTATTATGAGTTACACTGGGCTATTATAGTGGTCAGTTAACTAGTTATGGAGATTGCACGTTACACCGAGGTTACTGATGATTTGTTCTACTAACATTCACAAGTACATAGAATTTGATTTGTATAATACTGAATTGCAGTCTTTACTCAATAGATTCCTTCATACTTGTCTACTGTGTCTTCAATGACTCATCATGTCTTAATATTGCACTGTAGTGGCACATGAGTTAATTCTTGAGTGGTGTAGTGTGATTGATTGTTGCTGGATAGATGTGAATATGATAATGTTTGTGGGTATCATTTCTGAAAACCCTCACGAGACTTTAGTCGTCCACTTGGGGTAACTTTGTGCTTTAAAGGCTTGTTGCATATGCTAAATGCAACCGTTCTTTCTGCGAAAAAGGAGATAGCTCGATTTTGTGTGTGTTTTTTTTTTTTTTTCTTTCCTTCTTTATTCCTTGCTTGAGGACTAGCAAGTTGTAAGTTGGGGGATGTGATTAAGGCTGAATTATACAACACTGAGGCCGTTAATTAGGATCTCTTAACTTTACTTGCTTGTCAAACTATATATTTTATGTCTATTTAATGTCAATCAGGTTGTATATAGTGGGAGCATAAAATGGGCAAAAATGCAAGACTTGTGGAGAAAAGTGTTTCCCGCATGTGCGGCAAAACCTCAAAAATCATGTTGCTATTTTAAACCTATTTGATAGACAACAGAGGTATAAAAAGGCAGAAAATAGACTGGAATAGGGTTCTGAAATTTTGAAGGAAAAAGAGGAGGCTAGGGTTTGGAAAAAGGTGATTCTCAATCTTCAAAGAAAATTCCTATGGAGGATTCCATCTCTTCCACCTCTTCTTACTCCTCCATGAGTGGCTAAGCTCTTCTTTTCTAGGGTTTTGATGAAACCCTAGCTATGTAATTAGGTTTTCTTTTTGGTTTTTGATTATATAAAGGTTTGAACAATTGTATGGTGTTTTAGAAGTTTCATATATATATATATTTTCCACTATTTCTTCACGTATTCGGCTTTCTGTGATTGTTAAATACTTTCCATACAGTAGTTTTCTATTCTTTCATATTCAAGGTATGAGACAAACCATACTACAAGGGACGAGTCATGTCGCTACCCTAGTTTAGAGCGAACGATTCGTACTACTTGAGATGGTTTGTGCCCGTACATTGAACGTGGTGATTTTCTTGATAAATGCTTCGAACTTGTAGTTACGAAGTATTATTCCATTCGAACCGTAGCCTAATTGATTTCAAACTGAAACCTTATTTACGTAACTAGTGGTGAACTCATTGCCCTAGGTTTTTTCCCAAATCAGTAAATTCATCTTTATTTATAATCACTAGTTTATTCGCTTATTTAATTTAATTATTATTAGGTTATGAACAATCAATCTTTTTATCAAAAAGATTAGTTACGTAAATATTTAATTAGGTTTTCTTTTTGGTTTTTGATTATGTAAAGGTTTGAACAATTGTATGGTGTTTTAGAAGTTTCATATATATATATATAGTTTTTCCACTATTTCTTCACGTATTCGGCTTTCTGTGATTGTTAAATACTTTCCATACAGTAGTTTTCTATTCTTTCATATTCAAGGTATGAGACAAACCATACTACAAGGGATGAGTCATGTCGCTACCCTAGTTTAGAGCGAACGATTCGTACTACTTGAGATGGTTCGTGCTCGTACATTGAACGTGGTGATTTTCTTGATATATGCTTCGAACTTGTAGTTACGAAGTATTATTCCATTCGAACCGTAGACTAATTGATTTCAAACTGAAACCTTATTTACGTAACTAGTGGTGAACTCATTGCCCTAGGTTTTTTCCCAAATCAGTAAATTCATCTTTATTTATAATCACTAGTTTATTCGCTTATTTAATTTAATTATTATTAGGTTATGAACAATCAATCTTTTTATCAAAATTAATTTAGGAATTTAACAATTAAATTAGTTTAATTTCACAATTGTCCATGCGGGTCGATACCTAGACTTACCATTATTCTAAGGAATTTGGTATAGTTTAGTGTTTAATTTTGGTGTGTGAAACGACCCATCACCATAATTCCAATCTTTCCACTTAAATGCACCGAAACTCACTATTTTGGCACCTAGTGCTCATTTCTATTTCCCTTTTTAAAGTAAAAGAAAAGATTAATATGACAAAGTAAAGACAAGAAAGGAGAGAGAGAGAGAGAGTGTGAGTGAAACATGCTTGCTTTTCTCTGTGTTACTGTAAGTACTCTTTTTTTTTCTTTTTTCTTTTTCTCATCTCTATTATTGCTAGAATCTTGTGAATCTTTTGTTTTCTCTTACGATGACAAAGCCCCATCCCTTATTAGCCCTTTTGAACTTTTTTATGACTCTAATATTCATGGATCTTTATTGAATTTGAACCTCAGTCTTGCTAAAAAAAAGAAAAAAGAAAATGGTTTACCTTGTTTTCCCAAAGACCTCCTACACCTTTAAAACCTTTTAACATTTGCTTATTATTAATATTAATTTTTATAATTTTGTAAAACCTTACTTGGTTGGAATCTTATGCACGTTTAAATCCTCACTTTGACATTAATTTAACTTTTTTTTTTGTTCAGATTGTGTTTACTTCTAGATGCCCTTTATGTAAAGAGATGTTTAGACCTCAATATGTTTTAGTGTTTGTTTCCATTCATATCCACACTTCTCCAAATGCTAATGCCTAAGGCTGTGGTTAGCCATTCATTTCACCACCCCACAATTGCCTAAGGCTGTGGTTGTTAGCCATTCATTTCACCATCTTGGGGCCTTCTTGTGGACTGCATCACAAAGTTGACATGCTGTGATGGCAATTTAGTTCAGTTCCACCACATTTTGGTGGCTAGGAAGCCTTTCCTTCAGATGACTTTGTCTTGCCTTTTATACACTAGGGATGAATCTATGACTCTGAACTACATAGAAAAATTATATTCTACAACTTCACCAATAAAGGAGGAGAACAACATTACCATATTGCAGCCATTAAACTAAAAAGTTTATGCATTGTAGGCCTAGCAGATCCCCCCAGGAATTAGTGCTTTGCTTTTAGCAGCCTGTACAGTAGGCCGGCTTAGTTTTGTTTTTTACTGTTCTTTTCCTCTATACCAAATAAAAAAGAAAAATCAAACATGAAAATGTCACAGCTAGCAGTTGGATTGGAGTTGGATCCATTTAGAATTTTTTTGCATTGGAATAGCATTTAGACATGCTTTCTGGAAGCAAATGCTTCATTTTGTTCTTAGGGGAGGAGCGTATATCTCAGTTACCATACTAGAGTACACAAATGCTATGTTAATGATGAATATAAATGCCTTAAATTTTTGTACAAGTTTGCTTCTTGAAATTCTTACAAGCATTTTGTGTGTAGGCCTATGGCCTAGATATAAACTAGCACATTGCAGAGAACAATTTGGACAGCTACTTCAATTGTTGGATTTCCAAAGGTTGGTGCCAGAAAAATGTCCAATTTTCTAGTTTGACTACTATTTATGCATATCTATTAACTCCCTATTTTCTTTTGGGTTTTTTTTTTTTTTTCTTGAACTTTCTAGTAAGGCTCTGTGTGATTACTAGTTTGGGAGTGGAATTAAACCCATAGAATTTTACAAAATTAAATAGAAATGTAAGCAAAAACATTATTATTAACAACGCTTTCTTCATTATTTTTTTTATTATTGCAAGTAGCTAGAGGTGCAGTCATGCGTGTTTATGGACATGAGTTTGTCGGCGCATGTTAATTTTAAGTTGTGCTTATATGAGTTTTTGATATATTTTGTATCAGACAAATATGACATGCCCTTCGATATGAATGGTTTTTGAAATCTTTGATGGTTTTGTTAAATATGTTTTTGATGTGGTGAATTCATTGTAAACTAAATGGATGGATAGATGGATGGATGGATGGTTATTTTGTAAACTAAATGGATAAATGGATGGTTATTTTGTAAACTAAATGGATGGATAGATGGTTATTTTGTCAAATATTAATGTGTTCATGTTGATAGGAGGTAGTAATTAGATAGATTAATTACTATTTTGACTTCCTTTCGATGGTTTTTTGTTTGTAAATTGGATTGTTAATGGATTGGTATGTTGAAATTAATTGGATGGATATGAATTATGCATTAATTGCAAATGTATTACTAGTATTACAAAAAAAAAATAACATTACACAGACAAAAATGATTTTTAAAATTGAAAGCTTTTTTGCGACCAATAAAATTTTAGTCGCAATAGGTCTTTGAGAAGCTTCCAGGAATAGCTGTTGTGATAGACTTTTTTATGACCAAAATATGTCGTCGCTAAATGATAACTTTTCGTGATTAAGGTAACTTGTAGTCGCCAAAAACCAGGACTAAAGGGCAACCAGATTTTTTGGTCGCGAAATACTATTAACGACCACATTTCAGTGACTAAAATCGGTGGTCGCAATTGTTACCTTTCATCGACTAGATTTTTGGTGGGAAAATGAACAACTTTTGAGAAATTGGAATCCTTTTCACGACCAAAGTATATGGTCGCAAATGCTTACTTTCAACGACCAACTCAAGTTTTGGTTGCCAAAAACCTTCTGTGGCGGGCTTTTAGCGACCAAATTGCAACATTTTTTGGCTTTGGCAAGGTATTTTGTGAACTTAAGGCAATTTTTTGGCTTTGGCAAGACATTTGACAGAACTATTAGAGTTACTCTGATTCAGGTTATGCAAGTTTGGCTAGGTGGCCAATCCAAAAGTAATACCGCTATTAGGTATCAAAAGCAAAAATGCATTAAGTTCTGAACAAAACAAAACAAAATCAAAAAATAAAAAAAAAAAGAAGTTGAAAAGGAAAAAAGATATAGGGCTAATTTATAGAAAACTAGCTAATAATAGCACTTCTCAATATAAGGACTGTTTGGTGCAATTTATTATTCGTTATTTTCTAATCTATGTTTCAATTGTTTAGTGCAGTTTTACTTCCAAGTTGTTACAGAATAATAAATCCATTAAGCTCAAAATAAATAAATTATCTTCAAAGTGGACAAAAGCATTTTTAGCTTTTATTTATTACCATTTATTCAACTGACAAAAAGATGCAAAAATTTAACCCAAACCAAACTAATCACAATTTATTATTAACTCTATTGAATTCAAATACTCCCTCAAACTGTTCCCAAGCCACAAACCCACTCAATTTAACATCTAAAATTCAATATTGTTTGTTCACTACTAAGAATACAAGTTTTGAGCTCAACATTTGTGGACAATCTACTATGCCACTAATGTTCGTTGTCCACATGATGCAGTTCATATCAAGACACCCCTTGCCATCCAGTCATATCAAGACACAACTTGCAACAAAGACCTATGAACTGCAGCAAGAATAAATGAAATATTAGAAATTGATTTATAGAAATCTACCAATCAAAACAAAGGGGAAAAAATAATCAAAGTGGTTCATTCATACTAGTAGAGATCAGAGAAACAAATGAGGAACAAAATGGTTTCTCTCTGACTTGAATGTGTGTTCTCATGCTTGTAGTCTATTTTTTTCAGTGAAATTAGTCAAGTATAGAAATGTTAAGCCAAGTGTAAAACTTGTTAAAGTCTTAAAAAAAATTCATTACCTGAACTAACTGATGTCAAAAATCCATATTGAACAAGACTTCCTTTTTTCTTAACTCATTCCATTTCTAATTTTGTATTTCTACCTTCCTGAACAAAAAAAATAAAAAAAAATTCAACAATAATCTCACCTAGTTAACTATATGAACAATTTAATAAAATTGAATAGATAGGGAAAAGAAGAAGAAATTCTCTCACCCACTCCTCATTATTCTAACAAAGTATTAATAACTGTAAGGACTGTAAGGAAGTAGTTCATATGTGATATTCAGATGGGCAATATGACCTGCAACATTAGGAACCAACCAACCAATACAAGTATTTTTTTTTTCTTTCCAAATAGAAGGCATTAATATATTAACCCCCAAAAAAAAAAATTAGAAAAACAAATATACCTTAGAAGCTCCAATCTATAAATTTTTGCCATCTGTCTTTTAAACACCATCTAACAAACCTTAAAATTCAAACCAAATTTCTATTTCTACAGTTAAAAAGAAACAAATGCAACACCATGTTCTAAAGCTCCAATCTATAATCATTATATTGCTTTAGCAGAAACTCATTAGCACCAAGTTTCAACACCAACTTAGCCTTCAAACCAGCCATTATATTTCACAAAGTTCTTTGATGATAAATAATTTATTCTCTAGACTAAACAACATGACTCAACTGAACTGGAGAGGAGACATATCCGCATCTGTATGTCATTCACATCCTTGCCCAAGGAGCTATGATTTATTGCATGCAGCTGGCCTCTTTTCTATTGAACGACTTTGTCCATGGTTTTTCATGCAAATTTCAAGTAAACCAACATTGTCAGAAATGTCATAAAGAAATCAAGTAGCTAGCAATGAGAAAAATTTTAAACCATGATGAACATGAGAAAGTTGCCCATAATTCGTATAAATTAGAGAAAAAAATTATATGGAGGATAGCTCTAATGCACACTACTTTTAAGAATACATAATTTCAAAGCAGATTAAAATGGCAAAACTCAAAGACAAAACTTGTAATCTAAAAATCGTAAATTATTTAAATCACATTTGGTATTTTCTACCGAGAGTGATAGGTGCTAAAGAGGAACAATTAGATAAATGCTTTATTGGACACTGTCAATAAGTCCACACTCAAATTTGTCATATGAAACTCTTGAAAGGGCCACAAACTACTGTGACCAAAACAAAATTGGTAAATAACAAGTCAAAATAGAAAAGTCATAGTCAACAATGCTTTGAAATCTATGACCAACAATTTAATTCAAAAAAATAGGCATTTGTCTAACCTGCAGTCACTGCAGTCATTCAAGCTTAACCTAATAGAGGCAACAACAATGATCAAACTGAGAAAGAATACACACATACATATAGAGAGAGAGGGGCCAAACTTGCTAAAGAGTGATGTCCATCATAAATAAAAGTTTTCCAAACACACACACATATACACAAGTAAATCACCAACAATTGTAGAAGAGGTAATAATTTGAAAACAAAAAAACAGAAACAATAGCAAACCATTCCAAATTTCAGTCAGCAATCAAATAATGTAACCTATTCAAATCCACAACCCAACCAAAAAAAAAAAAAATCATAAACATTAACATTAAAATACACTACTAATCAAAACCTTTAAAAAAATTAAAAAAAAAAAAACCCTAAACAATTACAATAAATATGACAATGTTTATCTATTGTGACCATTCAATTACCTTGAAGTCCTGAGCAATTTCATGTTCAAACCTCTTGAATGGAAGCTTCAAGATCAGGAGCTCAATACTCTTTTGGTACCTGCAAATTTCACTTCGCATCAATTAATTAAGATAACAAAGAATCTAAAAAACACAAGAATTGTTATAAATATAGTAACCATAATTCAAGCTTTAATTCATTGAGTAGAGAAGAATTTACTTGCCTAAAGATGTGACTTCCTAGTTGTAAGAAGGGCTACCAAAAGAATTTGTTTATTTAGAAGAACAGCAAAAACCAGTAAACTCAACACTATCATGAAGAGCCAAAGACAAAGGCATTAAATCTGCTTCAAAAACTCTGAAATATAGCGGCTAAGGATTTGCAGACCATCATTTAAAAACCAATGCTGTGAAGCCACAATCTAACAAAAGCAAAGTTACTAGCAACACCATATATAACATTTTTTTAATTTGATATTTTGAGAGAAAAATCTAAAAAATAGCAAAGTAACTACTGAAGCAACATTGCTAAACTCTAGTATTTTGTCATTATTCATTACTAAAATATAGCAATAACCGTCTGTTTGCAATTGAATCGTTAGAGATGTTGTTAGGTAATAGCAGGAACATTGCTTCAAGACAACAATTTAGAAGCCTTCAAGCTTCATAAACGTTGGAGTTTAAAAAAATCTGCCTATTTGTCCACCATGAAAGTAATCAGTACATTTATATTTTTTTCACAAATGCTCATCAAATATAACCAAACACCCTACATTCATATTTTAAGCTAAATCAATTCTTCTTTCTTTCTTTTTTTCTTTTTTTTTTTTTTTTTTGTATTTCATATTTTTACAAATATATATATTATATATATATTATCTTTAACAAACACCCTACATTAAAATTTTAACCAAACAACCTACATTTATGTAGCATTTGTACCCTTATAAAACTTTTGAGAAATGTATTTGAATCCTTTATTTTATTTTTGGAATCTTTGGTATTGTTGTATTGTGGTTTTGGATGAGTGAAAATCGATTTAAACTTGTTGGGTTTGGTTGTTCGCACTTGTTCTTGTCAAAAGTTCCTTGGAGACTTAGAAATTCTATTCTAGGGTTGACACCAGCCTTCCTAAGGGTCGACCCTTACCTGTTGGTGAAGTTTTTGGGAGTGTTGCTGGAATATAGGGTCGACACCAGTCTGGGGAGGGTCGACCCTCTTATATTACAGAATCTGTGTGTTAGTTGCTGGAAATTAGGGTCGACCCCCTCCTGTCAAAGGGTCGACCCCCCATTGCTTATGCCAGATTGTCTTTTCTACCTAAAGAGTCGACCCCCCTGCCCAAAAGGTCGACCCCTGCGTATAATTTTCAGCATTTTGGGGTTCGAATGGGCCCTACTTTTGGGGTTTGGACTTGTCCTTTTATTTGAATTTAGGGCAATATTCTAAACTATAAATAGACCCAAACACTTTTCTCTCATTACGTTTCTCCTCCTTTCATCTTAAACCGTGATTCTCTTTCTCTCTTAAAACTTGACTTTTCGCACCTAGATCTCTAAATCTACTCACCTAGAGTGATCTTTTCACCATGGTCCTTTGAGAAAGATTGTAGATCTTGTCAAGGGCTTTCTATTGATCCATGTAATTCGTGGTTTCATCACCGGTGATTTTTTGGTTGTTTTCTCTTCACTTCAAGAGGTAGGGATTTCTTTGCTCCTTTCCAATACTTCATCTATAGATAGACACGTGATAGATTTTATTGCATAAAAATCATATTCATTATTGATTTTCTTGAAAACCATGAAAGGGGATTCTAGAGTTTGATATTTGTGATTGGAGTTGTTAAGTTGTTTGTTATTGGGTTATTTGGGAAATGATTTATTATGTTTGTGAAGAGAGGGAAGAAAGCCCTAATTTAATATTATTGATACAATGGATTTAAAAGGGAGGAAGTTGAATAATCTTTATATTTTGCTAATATGGGTTTGTATAATTGTGTTTATATCAAAAGAAAATAAAAGGAGAAGTAACTACGGTGTTGGTATTGTTTTAGACTAATCACGTGAAGTTGAGTTAAGTTATGATTTTGGTACCAATGGAATTGGTTTTGTAAAATAAAGAGGATGGATTTGGTTTTGGTTTTGTAAAATGACGAGAATGAATTCTTAGAAAATGGTTGGAGTTGTGTGGATTGGAAAATAAACAAAAATGGTCTTTTTGAAAGAAAATGAAATCATCACCCTTTGTAAACTAATAGTGAACTTGAGGTCGGGTCTTGGAACCTTTACATATTATCATTATTATTGGATTGAAAGTCTTACGAGAATTGGATTTTTGTTTTCCTTTCGTATTAGATGTAGAAATGGATAGATATGAATGTAAATGATGGAGTCGGATATTTGTAATCTCTCACCTATGAAAATATGGATAGTTTATCTATTTTGGAGACTGTATATATGTTTAGAAATATATGTTTTGGGCTATCAGTGGAGGATGGCTATGACTGTTGTAGAAATTGCATGTGGACTAGGTGAATTGAAACTAATCCTTCGTTGGTTGTCATTGAATATGACTATGTTTATATACATTGTATATGTATGATTAGTTGGGAGGAGAAAGGGGATGTACTCCATGTGTGATTATGTGTTTATATACATTGTGTATGTATTACACTTGTGTTATTATGCATTCATGTATGTTGAGATGGTTGGGAATGTGCTTGCGCTTCGAATGAGAGGTACCATTACCTTCCAACTTGAAAATCCTACGTGATTCGTGATTAGATCAAGATTAATGTATTCCAAATCCCAACAATTCAAAACACTCAACCTAAAATCATCAAGCACTTACGAGAGTGATTTTAGTTTGTTTGTTTTTAAGAATAAACAATAAATCGACACAAACGATTTTTTACGTGGAAAAAACCACAATTGAAGAACCTTCAATTGTAATCAAAAACCACGGGCGAACCGCCACTGATCAATCCACTACTGAAGAACTAAAAGATTACACAAAGATACCATAAAAATTACCCAACCCAGTCAATTTGTCTCTGAATCTTCTGTAACTCTTTCACCACGCCTTCGTCACGGAACTGATCCTGAAGTTGTCCACACCACAACTTCACTTGTCGAATTAACGACTGCGTAGAATCAAACGCCTTTTGAATTCTACGTTTTAATCTTCGGAATCCACCGAAGAGAACTCACTTGAATTTTAAGAATCAACCTCCTTGATGTATGAATCTCAATGCATAAGTTTAGAACTCTCTCAAGAACATCAAGGAAAACTATGAAAAATCTCAGAAGAAAACTTCAAACAAAACTCTAGAACTCTTGAATTAGATCTAGAAAACCAGTCACCTAGTTTTAGGAGAAAACCATCTTCTTATAGAAAGCCAAAAAGAATCCCAGTTCTGAAAGAAACCAAACACTTGAAAAATTTCGGATTCTGAAGCTCGCTCGAGCGAGGCTTCTCTCGCTCGAGCGAGAAGCTTATCTTGCGTGATTTCTACTAGAGCCTTCGCTCGAGCCACGAACTCTTCACTCTAGCGAGGAAACAACACTTTCAGGTTTTTGTGTGGAAGCAGTTGTTCGCTCGAGCCACCTTCATCTTCGCTCGAGCGAGCATTGACCTTCGCTCGATCCATCAATTCTATGCTCGAGCGTACATTCACCCCCTTCAGGTTTTAAACCAGACGCAGTCCTTCGCTCGAGCGAGGTCATCTTCGCTCGAGCGAGGAAGACAAAAATGCACAAAAAATTACAACTCAATCACTGAGTTTTGTTCACGGGATTTTGACAAGATAGGACCTAACAATCTCCCCCTTTGTCAATACCCCGGACAAAACTTTCTAAACAATTTCCTGACCACATTACAACTCAAAGAATGTACAAAATAATTACAACTCAAGAAATACAACTCAAGAAATGATCTAATGAATTACACCTCGATGAAAGACAAACAATGAAACCAATCTTGTGAACCACCCAATCTGCACACCATAAACTTAAAAAAAGTTTGTTATGCACAAAAAAATATCAAGACAGTTTCATTGTATGTATATAGATCATAAATGAAAAACTCCTAATCCATTGAGCTGTAAATAAACCATCATCATAAGCATGCATATATCCCCAAAACAATATCAACAAGATCAATCAATCCTGTCTGCATATATCCCCAAAACAATATCAACAAGATCAATAATTCTGTCTCAAACATATAATATAAACCATCTCCCCCTTTTTGTCCGGGAGAGAGACAAAAGCACGATATACAGTATAAGTAAGAACCAGCCAAAGAGTAAACAACTGTCCAGGAAATAACCAAAAAACCAACACTAGCAAGAAGGTGGATGATGCTGCATCTGTAGGAGAGATAGTATATGTGCCAGCTGAGCACTCTGCTCGTCAAGTCGAGCATCTATAAGATCAAGGCGATGAGTAAGAACCTGCTCCAAGCTATGAGTACCCGCTGTGGGAGCTGTATGGGCAGCCTCGACCTCCTCCTCCTCGGCAAAAGGATCATCATCACCTGCAGTACCTGTACCACCTGCACCGGAATGCCCGACCCCAGACACACTCCCCCTCACGTGAGCCTGACTCTGGGAGATGGTGAGTTTTGTGATGGGTTTAGTGGGATGTGCAAACTCATCGTCCTCAAAAACAGGAACACCTAGTGAAGTGAGAAAACGAGTAATCAAACAACCATAAGGAAGCCCCAAAGATTTCCTACCCTCAGAAACCCCAATCATTTTGGAAACAATCATTTCGGGAAGATCTATAGGAAGGCGGTGATGAATACAATACAAAACATAGCCTTGGTCCTGGGTAATATGGGAGGAATGGGTGGTGACATAAATGTTAGCACAAACAATGAGATTGAGAAGACGGAACCGTGGGAGCAACTCATTCTGCTGGAGGAGGGCCCCAGCAGGCCCCAAACCCGGCAACACCACATAACTCGGAGGCAACCCTATCAAAGTCAACACCTGACCGGGTAAGAAAAGGAAAATGACAATCAGTAACTTCAGGAAGATTAAGAAATAACCGAAACACATCCCCAGTGATATCAAGAGACTTCTTCCTAACCCAAGTCTGGAAGGTACAGGCTTCTTTGTGAATAGAGTGGATGTTGCAATAGAACTCCCGGATGAGACTAAGATTATGTGGACCGGAAAAGTGTAACACTTGATCCCCACCCAAGGAATCGAACAATGAACGTATAGGAATGACCTCAAAAGCATTTGGTAAAACATTGCGCTCTAAATGGACTTTGCGAATGGCAAATGACTCTCTATACAATTTGGCCTGTGCTTTCGACTCAAATTTGGCAGTGTTGAAAGGGGAACGAGAGACAGCCATTTTGCGACGCTTGGAAGGCTCGGCCATTACTAAACAAACCACAGAAGCAGGACAAAGACAGAGGAAAAACAGAGCAAGGCAGAACCCAGAAAAACAGACCACCCAATAACCATCCAGAACCGACAAACCCCCACATCCCCAAGTCCAAACCAAGGAGCACAGAAAAACATTAGTCCAGGAGCAGTATAAAAAATGAAAGAAGTAAACAATGTACAAGCCATTTGAAAACATCAATCAACCATTTGAAAACATCTGCCAATGTATAACATCAATCAAGCAATCATCAATCTAACAGCATGAAATGAACAATGTACACAGCATAATCAGATAATGGCATGATAGAGATATGGAAATGAAAAGCCCAATATGAAATTCCAACAAAAACAACCCAATCTCAGAGCATAAAACAGTCTAGAGCAGATTATGAAATCAGCAGAATATAAACAAATTCCCAAATGTTAAATCCTAAATGGGAAAAACCTAAGAAAAAATTCAGAGTATACAATGCAAAACCATGTACCCTAGATGCAAGAGAGACTCAAAAGAGAAGAAAAAACCCAAAAAAAAAACCAAAGGTTACCCCTAGAACAAAAACAGAGCATCGGTATAGTAAGGAGAATAATCGAAGAAGAAAACAAACTTACCAAGTCGGGGAAGCACAATAATGGAAGGAAATCCTCAGAAATCAGAGATAAAATCACAGGAGAGACCGCAGACGAGATCAGTAATGGTGAGAGACAAAACCCTAGGGAGAGAGAGAGAGAGAGAGAGAAAACACAAGAAGTGGGAAACAAATGAACTCAAAAGACACCCTGCTGGAATTTAAAACACGACCGGTCGCTCGATCGAAGACTCTCTCGCTCGAGCGAGGTCAAAAAAATGCCAGGGTGCGCTCGAGCCAAGAAAAGGTCGCTCGAGCCAGAAACACACTCTCTCAGGTCTAATGCAGAAGCAGAAGCAAGCTCGAGCGAGGAACACGTCGCTCGAGCCAAGAAGGAAAAACAAAAACAAAAACCAATTTTTTTTTTTTTTTTTTAAATAAAACAAGATACTCAATATCTAGAAGAGAGACCTGTAACAAGAGTGGATGATCACATTTGGCCACAATGAGTACTAAGATGAAATAATCCGCAATTCATGAATTCTGTAAACTTGCAATGTTTAAAAATAATGACACTGAAAATCATGAGCAAAGCAGATAAAATATCATCAGTGATCACAAACTACATGAGAATGTACAACTCAAAATCCAACATGAGAGCTCACAAAATAAAGTGTGTGTGTGCAATCCATGAGAGTCCACTGAGCTAGAGTTAATCCTAGTAGTGATCGATGGCTGGACCTCCGCAAGAGTAACTGAACATCACAGAGAAAAGTCAAACCACTAGGAATCACGGGGTATTTGTTGAGTAAAAGCGGAGGCTCCCCCTCAATCAATGAGTCCTTTTTTTTTTTTTTATTTTTTTTCTTTCTTTTGCACTTTTTCTTTCTTTGCACTCATGGCGGCTGACACGCTCAAGAGTATGGAAACCAAACCAGAGAAGAATGAAATAAATGATGGCCTGGTTGGTGCCTCTGAGGTAGCCTTTTCCTAATGCGGACTTCAAGGAACTGAGGGAGAAACCGTGGAAGTGAAAACAGATGGTAGATGGTTAAGAGACTCAACATCACCCATGATATACTAGTATCGGTCAATTCCACTGTAAAAGTACAAGAAACACTGTTAGTGGTCCATAGAGAACTTTGATCACTTATGCGGAAACCCCTGCAGCAATTTATCTCAAGGATGTGTACAGAATGAGATCATGAGGTTAATGAGCATGGGCATTCAAAATGAGTTATGAACACTGAATTATGAGATCTTGTAAGCAGCATGAGTAGTGTACATAAAAGTTGGATGCAAGAAAACAGATATCAATGATAATGAGATTATGGCATCCAAGCACAAATAAGGCAAAACACTTACACCTACTCAAGAACAAGTAACATTCTAGTGATCGAGCATGACACCCAAGGTCTTTCTAAGGAACTCAAACCGGAGAAGATCAAGGGGTTTTGTAAAAATATCAGCTTTTTGATGCTCAGTGGTAACATGCTCAAGAACAACAAGGCCTTCTTCCACTAACTCTCGAATAAAATGATGACGAATGTCAATATGTTTGGTGCGAGAGTGTTGGACAGGATTTTTTGAAATGTTTATGGCACTTGTATTATCACAAAAAAGTGTAAGAGTGTTCTGTTCTATCCCATAATCATGAAGCATTTGCTTCATCCACAACATTTGTGCACAACAACTCCCTGCAGCAATGTACTCAGCCTCAGCAGTGGAAAGAGAAATGGCATTTTGCTTTTTACTATGCCAAGAAACCAGATTATTCCCAAGGTAAAAACACCCCCCGGATGTACTTTTCCTATCATCAGCACACCCTGCCCAGTCGGCATCAGAAAAACCAGTAATTTCAGAGTAGTATCAGTGGAAAACCAAACCCCATACCCCAAGGTCCCATTAACATACTTGATGATGCGTTTTACCGCAAGAAGGTGAGACTCTTTAGGACTGGCTTGGTAACGAGCACAAACACCGACACTGAAGGAAATATCAGGACGACTGGCTGTGAGATACAAAAGACTCCCTATCATACTCCTATAAAGGGTAGGATCAACATCAATACCAGAGGAATCTTTGGAAAGGTGAAGACTGGTGCTCATGGGAGTGCGTGCATGCTTGGAAGACTCAAGACCAAACTTTGACACAAGATTTTTAGCATACTTAGACTGAGAAACAAATATGCCCGAAGGAGACTGTTTAATTTGGAGACCCAAAAAATAAGACAACTCTCCCATCATGCTCATCTCAAACTCATGTGTCATGCAATCCGAAAATATTTCACAAGATGATCAGCAGTGGAACCAAACACAATATCATCAACATATATCTGAGCAACAAGAATATGAGACTTAGTATGTTTCACAAATAAGGTCTTATCCACACTACCCCTTTGAAAATCATTATCAAGAAGAAAGGTAGTAAGCCTATCATACCAAGCCCGGGGCTTGTTTCAATCCATACAAAGCCTTGTCTAACTTGTAGACATGATTAGGACATTTAGGGTCCTCAAACCCTTTTGGTTGCTCAACATATGCCTCTTCTTTTAAGTACCCATTCAAAAAGCACTTTTCACATCCATTTGAAACAATTTAAAGCCAAGAAAACATGCAACACCAAGCAAAATACGAATGGATTCGAGACGTGCAACTGGGGCAAACGTCTCATCATAGTCAATACCCTCTACTTGTGTGTAGCCTTGAGCAACCAACCTAGCTTTATTCCTCACAACAGTACCATTCTCATCAGATTTATTTTTAAAGATCCACTTGGTACCTATTACATTCATGTCTCTAGGTCTGGGAACAAGAGTCCAAACTTTGTTACGCTCAAATTGACCTAATTCTTCATGCATAGCATTGACCCAACTATCATCTAGCAAGGACTCTTTAAAATTCTTAGGTTCAATTAAAGAAACGTAACACATGTGTGATACCTCATCCCGAATCTGTCTTCGGGTTTTCATTCGATCTGAAACACTTCCAATCACCTGTTGAACTGGATGATTCAGTTTCACCCTTGCTGATGGTTTAAGTTCAGGAGTTGAGGTGACAGGAGGAACAGGAGTGATGTCCCTTTGAGCACTCTTGGGACTTGAACTTACCTGTGAGGATGGTGCTGTAACATTTTCTTGTGATTGAACCTCAGCTTCTCCTTGATTTTGTGGTTCAGTATCCAAGATTGGGGACTCACCATTGTCATCCTCATTTGTTGCCGGAGTAGGAGAACCTGTGTCATCTATAACCACATTGATAGATTCCATTAATGATGAAGTTCGCAGGTTATAGACTCGAAAAGCCCTACTGTTGGTTGAATACCCTAGAAAAATACCTTCATCACTTCGGGAGTCAAATTTGCCCAAGGGCTCTCTATCTTTGAAGATGTAACACTTACTCCCAAAAGTTTTGAAGTATTTTACATTAGGTTTCAAACCCTTCCACAATTCATAAGGAGTTTGTAAAGTGCCGGGCCTTAAATACACACGATTTATGACATAAACAGCAGTATTTAGGGCTTCGGCCCAAAACTTTGGAGGAAGACTCTTACTAAGGAGCATGACCCTAGCCATTTCTTGAACAACTCTGTTCTTCCTCTCAACCACTCCATTTTGTTGTGGAGTAATAGGTGCAGAAAACTCATGCTTAATTCCATGCATATCACAAAAATCCGAAAACGAACTATTTTCAAATTCACGACCATGATCAGTTCGGATTCTTATGATACGCCCAATGGAAACACCCTGTTCATTTTGGATTTTAAGGACTAAAGCCTGGAAAGCATTAAACGTATCAGATTTTTCCCTTAAAAAATTTACCCATGAGAATCGAGTAAAATCATCAACAGTTAAAAAAATGTATCTTTTACCTCCAATGCTTTCAGTGCGAGTAGGACCCATTAAATCCATGTGAACCAATTCAAGAGGACGTTTGGTTGTAAAGCTGTTCACCTTTTTATGAGGAGCACGGGTTTGCTTGCCAAGCTGACATGGTCCACACACATGGCTCAAATTCTTACCCAGTTTAGGTACTCCTCTCACAAGCTCTTTGTTGGCTATCTTAGTTAGGTCTTTGAAATTCATGTGACCTAATCTTTGATGCCACAGATCAATGTTACTTATGATGGCAGAATGACAAGTGAGATCATTAGTAGTAAGAATCCCATAGCAGTTATCAGATGTGCGAACCCCATGTAAAACAGTATTTCCCTTTTTATCCAAAATTTCACATTTATCTTTTGAAAACAATACTTCATGATGGGAATCACACATTTGACTAATGCTCAAAAGATTTGCTTTAAGGCCATCAACAAGTAAGGCATTATCTAGCTTGGGAAGACCAGCAACACTTATAGAGCCCTTACCAATGACTCTAGAAGTGCCGCCATCTCCAAAGGTAACAATTCCTCCTTCATATTTTTCAAGAGAGGTGAAGTAGGATTTGTTACCGGACATATGACGAGAGCACCCACTATCAAGATACCACATGTGTGAGTCACGTGCTTTTAGAGCAGTGTGAGCAACAAAACAAGTCAAATCATCTTTTCTAACCCAAATCTTTTTAGTCTTGGTGTTCTGCCTAGACATGTAAGGTTGTCTCCTAACCCAAAAAGTATTAGAATTTCTACCCTTTTGAGACACCTTACCAAACAGTTCAAAACAGTAAGGACGAATGTGGCCATACCTACCACAGTGATGACAAATAAAAACAGGTTTTACCTCCTTTTGTTGATCTTACCTGCTTTTGCTTGATGAGAGAGAAGGATCAACCTGGTCTATCTTCAATTTGCCCTTTGCTTGAGTCTTCAAGTTATGTGAGGTAGAGGCCTGTCCCTTGTGAGCTGTCGCACCATAGCCTAGCCCTCTTTTGTCAGAACCCATTTGTTGAGACCCGAGTATGTCTTCTAGAGATCTGGAACCTTTGTTCCACATGGCAATTGTTGCTCTAGCAATACGGAGTTCTTCATCTTTCTGTCTAACTTTCTCTTTCAATGCAGCTTGTGACAGCTCAAGACTTTCAAGTTTTTCTTCATATGTGGAATACATCTTCAGAAGTTCATTCCTTTCAGTTTCACAGGATAGAAGTTTTCCACATAAGTCTTGCCTGTCACTTGAGATCTTGATGACATTCTGTTTTGTTGTCAAGAGTTCTCCTTTAAGCCGGACATTCTCACTCTCATATGTTTTGAGCTTGAGAGAGAGTTTGTCGTTGGTTTTAGACAAATTCAGAGATTCCTCGTACAGCTTCTCGTAAGCTTGTTGTAGTTAATCGCCATTGATCTCATCAATGTCTTCAGATATTTCATCATCCTCTCTTTGCTCCTCATTCTTCTTGACCTCGTCCACTCTAGCAACCAAGACAGATAAGTTGCTGGGTGGTGGTGGAGGTGGATCTCTTCCTTCATGGAATTGGCTCAGAATTTCCCATGCATCTTTAGCCTTTGTGCAGTGAACAACCCGTTGCTGTTCTTCATTGGAGATTGCACCACGAATAGTGATCAGGGCTCTCTGATTGCCCGAATTATCTGCACTTTCTGTATCTTCTTCAATGGCTTGCCAACCTTCTGGTTCAAAGGCTCTCAGAAAAGCCCTCATTCTGATTTTCCAATACAGATAGTTAGTCCCATCAAAGATGGGAGCATGATGCAAGTTTTGACCACGAGCTGATTCCAAATGCTTTGGAAGAGGTTGAGAAACCGTGGCCCAAAATGCCATGAAAGCACTATCCCCATCTTCACCAGATTCAGGTTCTTCGGGTTCTTGCTCCGACCCGCTTTCATCATCCCAAGTTACGGTGTAGACTTTCTTCCGATTCTTTTTCGAAGGGCATTCAAGGGACATATGCCCAAAACCTTGACATTCATAGCACTTGACCCCTGGCCCCCTTACAATCTTCTTTTCAGTAGTTTGAGCAAATTTTGGTGGAACAGTTTTGGGTTTGTCATTACTCTTATCTTTTGAAATAGGGGCTCTGAAATTAGGCTTCTTTTTCAAAAAAAATTTAAACTGTTTTGTAAGCATAGCCGTCATCTCAGACTCTAAATCAAATTCAGTCTCCGGAGTTTTTGCAGTTTCATGAGCACTCGTGAAAGCCATAGTTTCTTTTTGCTTTTTCTTTGAAATTTGGTGGGCTTCATAAGTCTGCAAATTTCCAACCAATTGATCGAGCTTGAGGGTATCAACATTCTGAGCCTCCTCAATGGCTGTCACCTTTGATTGGAACCTCTCGGGAAGGGACCTCAAAATTTTTCCAACAACTTTCGCTTCCGGGATTTTTTCACCGAGAGTGAAACACAAATTCACGATATCACTGAGTTTAGCATAGAAATCATCAAACGTCTCATCGTCGCGCATAAAAAGGGTTTCAAAGGCGAAGGTGAGACGTTGAAGTTTTGACCTTTTAACAGAGGTAGTACCTTCGTGAATTGTTTCAAGAATATCCCACGCCTCTTTTGCTATTTCACACGTGCAAATTCGACGGAATTCTTCAGGTGTGACAGAGCAGAAGAGGGAGTTGAGAGCCTTGCTGTTCCAACTCGAGTTCTGGTAATCAGTTGTGTCCCATTTATCAAGGGGTTTAGGAATATCAATGCCATTAACGGTGATTATAGGTTCACTCCACCCAAAGATTACGCAGTGCCAAACTTTCTCATCGATGGATTTTAAAAATGCTCTCATACGAGCTTTCCAATAAGAATAGTTTGTACCGTCTAGTAAAGGGGGTCTATGAGTCGAGTTACCTTCACGAATAGAATCCATGATACTAGTCACACAAAATCACACTCCTATAGTTTTGAAAAAACAAAGTTTTTGATAAACAAAGAGTGACCCGCTCTGATACCAATTGAAAATCCTACGTGATTCGTGATTAGATCAAGATTAACGTATTCCAAATCCCAACAATTCAAAACACTCAACCTAAAATCATCAAGCACTTACGAGAGTGATTTTAGTTTGTTTGTTTTTAAGAATAAACAATAAATTGACACAAACGATTTTTTACGTGGAAAAAACCACAATTGAAGAACCTTCAATTGTAATCAAAAACCACGGGCGAACCGCCACTGATCAATCCACTACTGAAGAACTAAAAGATTACAAAGATACCATACAAATTACCCAACCCAGTCAATTTGTCTCTGAATCTTCTGTAACTCTTTCACCACGCCTTCGTCACGGAACTGATCCTGAAGTTGATTCCACACCACAACTTCACTTGTCAAATTAACGATTGCGTAGAATCAAACGCCTTTTGAATTCTACGTTTTAATCTTCGGAATCCACCAAAGAGAACTCACTTGAATTTTAAGAATCAACCTCCTTGATGTATGAATCTCAATGCATAAGTTTAGAACTCTTTCAAGAACATCAAGGAAAACTATGAAAAATCTCAGAAGAAAACTTCAAACAAAACTCTAGAACTCTTGAATTAGATCTAGAAAAACCAGTCACCTAGTTTTAGGAGAAAACCATCTTCTTCTAGAAAGCCAAAAAGAACCCCAGTTCTGAAAGAAACCAAACACTTGAAAAATTCCGGATTCTGAAGCTCGCTCGAGCGAGGCTTCTCTCGCTCGAGCGAGAAGCTTATCTTGCGTGATTTCTACTAGAGCCTTCGCTCGAGCCACGAACTCTTCGCTCGAGCGAGGAAACAACACTTTCAGGTTTTTGTGTGGAAGCAGTTGTTCGCTCGAGCCACCTTCATCTTCGCTCGAGCGAGCATTGACCTTCGCTCGATCCATCAATTCTATGCTCGAGCGTACATTCACCCCCTTCAGGTTTTAAACCAGACGCAGTCCTTCGCTCGAGTGAGGTCATCTTCGCTCGAGCGAGGAAGACAAAAATGCACAAAAAATTACAACTCAATCACTGAGTTTTGTTCGCGGGATTTTGACAAGATAGGACCTAACACAACTAGCGCCTGGAGAATTGGCCACGCTTCGAATGAGAGGTACCAGTACCTTCCAGCTAGCGCTTGGAGAACTTGGCAGAGGTACCATTACCTTCCGGCCGGTTTCTGGTAAATTGGCATTTCATTATGGAAAGGTGTATCCTTGGCTTGGCATTTTGTTATGGAAATGTATATCCTTGACTTGGCATTTTGTTATGGAAAGATGTATCATTGGCTTACTGTGCTTAAGGCAGGTAGAGCTGAACTTGTTTATCATTATTGTCTCAGTATATCTGTGTATATTATGGGTTATGATGGTTATGGTTCTGGAAGGCCGAGTTGCCTCATTTGTTGAGTAGATAGTTGTTGGTTGCTTATTGTTTTCCCTTTGTACTGAATGTATTTATGTAAAGACATGAATGTGTTAGAAACAGACATAAGTACTGTATTGAGATTGTGAATAATGTGAAGGACATCGGATACGTGTGAACATGTTTAAAAAAGGCAAATCAGGTGTACGTCCAGAAAGTGGGAGAAAACGTAATGAGCTTGGTGAAATTGTTTTCAGGAATCTGTTATTGTCATATGAATTTTGAAAAAGGTAACATCATGAAAGAAAAGTAAAATGCTTATGTTGTTGAACGAAATGAATGATTTTGAGAAAAGTTCCTATATAAGTATATTTCTGTATACATCGTCACTATATATATATGATATGATCTAAAGCATTCACGATCATAGCTATCTGTATGTTGTTATTGTTTAGGATCATATTGGGATTCCTACTGGACTTTATGTTCATCCCACGTTGCTAATCCTTTTTCAAGTAAACGTCGAGATTTCAAGATCGAGGATCTTCTTTATGTGTTGGGCACGGGGCCTTTTATTTGTAGGCAGAATGCCATTGATGTAAAAGGGTTAAACCTTTTCTTTTAATTTAAAGGATGTAAGCCTACGGGCAATTTATTTATTTTTATCTCGTGTTGCATTCATTTCATATTCGAGTGAGAGAACCTTTAATAATAGTACTCATGAATGTATTAAATTTCTGCACATGATCTCTAAAGTTGTGTTATAATGAAGGATTTGGTAATGGTATCCGTTGATATAAAAAGTGGGGTGCGGCAATTTATATTTTAAAAAAAGCTTACAAATATTTTAAGTTAAATCAATACATTTATATTTTTTTTTCACAAATGCTCATCAAATATAAGAAATTTTCAACCTCTCACAACTTTACAATAATAGAATCAAGTCAGTAAAAAAAAAATTACCAAAAATAGGATGAGACAGAGAGCCAAAACCAAAGGGAGAGAGCCAAAACCAAAGATAGCATAGCAGAAAGCAAAGAGAAAGAAAAGGAAACGTACCAAATTGGTGAGCGATGAGGTGATCTAAGAGGAGGGTAGGGCTAGCGATGGCGGTGGCAATTGGCAATGCTAACAGCAGAGGTGATCAACAAGGTGAGGAGCAACGAGTGGGAGACAGAGAGTTGAATGCCATGTTTTGGGTGTGTGAATTAGGTTTAGTTGGGCTAAAGAGAGGGTCTAGGGATTTGTCAAAAAACAATAAATGATGGAATTTTGATTTTGATAAAATTTTGATGTTTGTTCCAAATTTTTGGAGAAAATTATTTGGGGGGAATTATGTAATAACCATTATAAAAATAAATAAATAAATCATGAATAGAGTCTTATAATAAAATAAATTATTAATTTATAATTTTGTCAATTTATACTCAAATTTTTTTATTTATTTTTAATATAAATCTTTCATCTATTTTTATTAAGTAAAATTAATAAATAAATAAATAAAAGAGTATTTTACTCATCAACTATAAAATGTATAACCACACCATTAATTGGATTAAAAATATATATATAAAATTTTAGAAATCACAAATATCGTAATCAAGTCACAAAGTTTTGTAACATAAAATATAAAATACAGAACACCATCTCTAATTGGCATAACAAAATTGTTTCAAATTATAGAAAATCACAAATGTCGTAACTAAGTCACAAAATTTCGTAACATTAACCAAAAATTGTGTAAGTATCCACTAATTGGTGTAACAAAAACATCTAAATTTTTTAAAAACCACAAATGTCATAACCAACTCACAAAATTTAATAATATCAACTACAAAATGCATAACTGCAACACTAATTGGCATAATAAAAATAATCAAAATTTTTACAAATCACAAATGTCATAACCAACCCATAAAATTTCATAACATCAATCACAAAATGCATAACAACACAACTAATTGATATAGCAAAAATATTCAAATTTTTTTTTATAAACCACAAATATCATAATCAAGCAACAAAGTTTCATAACAATTATCATAAAATGACTAACAAATCACTAAAAAGCCTAGAATCACCAATCAGGATCTCTCATGATATAGAGAAAAAAAATGTAATGACAATCATTAAACAATTTAATCAACATCTTAAAGCTACGAAACAGAAAATGAGAGTTAGAGAAGATTAACCAATAGAGCGAGAGGAAATAGAATATGAGAAAGAGAGACTGAACGGGCTTATCGCCTGTGAAAATGACGTCAAATGTGGTGTCATTTCCGATAAGGAAGATCGAAGATATCTACAGTGACAATAAGGAATGAAACAGATGCTTGAGGGATGAAGAAGACTGAGATAGCAGAACAGTACAACAAAATACGTAATATTCATTTTTCAACAGTTCTATAACACATGTACAAATTGATAATAGCAAAACCTTTCAAATCATACCTACTGCCAAAGGTTTGCATATGTATGACATATTAATGTGAAAGAGCTAAAGTTTTGAGATAGATGCATTTACTAGATATAGAAATATCACCAGAATGAATACTGTTGAAATAGACAGAGAGAGTAGTGACGAGTTCAAGGATCTATTGCAGAGACACAGGAGTACATAGAGGAAGAATCCAGTGAGGAAGAACTATCAACAATGGTCGTTCGATAATTTTAGCAAAATAGAGAAGTCTAGTTAAGAAATAAAGAGAGCTTAGGCACACAACTAGGACAAATCAAGGGGAAAAAAATAGAGTAGAGAAAAAAAAAGAAGAAAAGTTGGGGAAAAAATTTAAGAGAAAAATTATTTAGTAGAACAAAATAAAATCACGTCATAGATAATTTTTTTCAACATATTTTTTTATTAAAATTTAGTTAAATTATGTGTGTGTGTGTGTGTGTGTGTGTGTGTGTGTCTATAAGTGTATATTGATATTTTAAAAAGTATATCGTTTGTATATTAATATTTCTATTATATTTAATGAAGATACTACGACTTGAAATAAATATAAAATAGAGATAGATGATCAATTGCAATTATCATTTAGGGATGACACTTCAAAATCAATTGAGAGAACTGTCACTTAGGGATGACATTTCAAAATTAATTGAGAGAGTTGAGAGTTCAGAGTTCAGATAGAATGAGAGTTTGAGACCCAAATTTTTTTGTGAGAAATAAAATGAGAAATGGTGGTATTTATAGGACTTGGGAGGAAATGGTTAATTTATATATATATATATAATATATATAATTGGCTATTGGTGGAATTAACGGCTATATGACTGTTTCAAATTTTTTATTTTTTATTTTTGACCGTTGCACTGACAGGGACAGGAAGCCATTAGGGTCGAGTCGGGCCAAATGGGGAAAAAAAATTTGGGCCAAGCTCACAGAATGGGTCACATTCCATAACATACCAGGGCCAGGCCAGGCTCTAGAACACATAGCCCAAGGTCTTAGGTTGGGCTTAGGCTCGGGTGTGGTTAGGCCCATCTAGGGCACAAGCGAAATTGGGGTGTGCCGCAAGTTTGTAGGCCAAATTTACACCCTTATATGTGGGTAGTGGTTATGAGATATGTGATTAGTGATTATGATATATGTGATATTGGTTATGAGGCAAAGGGTGTTGGTTATGAGATGTGGTTATGACATATGTGGGTAAAGGTTATGGGATATATGATTAGTGATTATGATATATGTGATTTTGGTTATGAGCTGAGTGGTGTAGTTATAAGTCAAAGGGTGTTTGGTTATGAGATATGTGATTAGTGGTTATGAGATATGTAGTGTTGATTATGATCAAAGTGGTGTGGTTATGAGATATGTGATTAGTAGTTATGATATATGTGATGTTGGTTATGAGATTTGTGGGTAATGGTTATGAGATATTTGATTAGTGCTTATACAATATGTGATTTTGGTTATGAGTAAAGTGGTGTCAAAGGGTGTTTAGTTATGCTATATGTATTAGTGGTTATGAGATATGAGGTATTGGTTATGATCAAAGTGGTATGGTTATACGCAAAAAGGTATTAGTTATGAAATATGTGACTAGTGGTTATGAGATATGTGATGTTGGTTATGACAAAAAGGTGTTGGTTATGAGATATGTGACTAGTGGTTATGAGATATGTGATATTAGTTATGATTCAAAGGGGTTGGTTATGAGATGTGGTTATGATTCATGTGGGTAGTAGTTATGAAATACGTGATCAATGGTTATAAGATATGTGATATTGGTTATGATCAAAGTGGTGTGGTTATGAACAAAAGGGTGTTAGTTATGAGAAATGCGACTAGTGGTTATGAGATATGTCATGTGACTAGTAGTTATGAGATATGCAATGTTGGTTATAACTCAAAGGGTTGATTATGAGATGTGGTTATGATTCATGTGAGTAGTAGTTATGAGATATGTGATCAATGCTTATGAGATATGTGATATTGGTTATGATCAAAGTAATGTGGTTATGAGCCAAAAGGTATTGGTTATGAGATATGTGATTATGGTTATGAAATATGTGATATTAGTTATGAACAAAATGGTGTTGGTTATGAGATGTGGTTATGAAATATGTGATGTTAGTTATGAACAAAATGATGTTAGTTATGAGATGTGGTTATGACTATGTTATAATCAATTTGATTATAGTTATGAAAAAATATGATTTTGGCTCATAACTATAAAAAGTGACATGTTTAGCAGGTCACTTTTGATGATGTCAGTGGTTTGGCATTCCCTAAATAATCTATCTTTTTATCTTTTTATCTTTTTTCCATCACATCACCTCTCTACTTTTCTGCACATCTTTTCGTAAAAAGACAAAAAGTGTACTTATTTAGATCATCCCAAACAACCCCGCGTACATTTTTTGAACAAAATGTACTATAGATTTTTCCAATTTTAACTACTATATTTTACATTTTTCTCTAACACTCTGTTTGGATATGAGAAAAAGAAATAATAGTGTTTCTTACTTAGACATGGAAAGAAAAGAAATGATCATAATTTCTTATTATTAGGTTTGAATGATTAAAAAAAAAGAAAAATATTATTTCTCACATATATTTTTTTTTAGATAGAGTACATAAGAGAAGAAAAAAAAAATGTTGTGTTTTATTTTATCAAAATAACTTTCATATTAACATGTTATGTTTTTTTATAAAGATAATTTTGATATTTTTAAAAAAAAAAATTCATTAAACTCAATTTCTTTCTTACTATTTTTTGTGAGAAACAAAAAAAAATATCTCTTATCATTTTTCACCTACTTATCACTATTTTTTTTTTCTTTTCTCATCAAACTCCTCCATCCAAATAGAGTGTAACGTCCTGCATTTTCATAACAAATTAGCAACAAAAATACATTTGAGTTTGTTTTTAAAAATTATTTATGCATTTTTTTTTTTTTTTGGGGACAAATTATAATAAATCTTCTTGAACTATGACCGTTTTTCACCTTACTTCCTAAAGTTTAAAACTCAACACTTCACCTTTTTGGTGTTATATCTTGTGACACTTATCCAATTCCGTCAGTACATTATTAGAAACTTGGAAGGAAACCTGTCATGTGATTTTATTTTCTCATAGCCAAACAGGACCTATATGTTATGCATATGGATATATACTCTGCAAAAATATCATGGTTTGCTGTTTCTCTCTCTGCCTTTGTTACCACACCAATGGACTTCAACAGTCAACACATACTTAGACCATTTTCCATGATTCATCTCATCAAATTTAAATTTGATAAAAAAATTAACATTTTTTTGCTCTAATAGTTTCATCAAACGAGTATCAAATTACGGATATCAAAAATCTCACCAAATTGAGGACGCTTGGACCTTTCATCATTTCACTGTTTACAGTTATTGTATTTTCACTACCGGATGTCCCCGATGACTACTTCTTTATAAAAATTTGTGAAAAATTTATACTGGCCAGTGTACCGACCGGACATTCGTTCGATCATCCGTTTGGTTGATCGGTGGTTTGATGAATTTTTAAACACTTCCATTGAAATATTTGATATCAAATAAAATTTTTACTCAATTTTTTATTTAAATTTGATGGGGAAAAAAAATGCACCGTGAGGGATAACCCTATCTCAACCAAAACAAGTCCCATTATCTATAACCCACCAATTATTGAATGTTGATTGCCATAATCACAAACACCACTGGACCGAAGGTGCCTTTTGTTTGAGGTAGGAACAATCAAACATGCAAGGATGACTTTCATTCACTCATAGAAACAGTAAGATTTGAACCTCTAGTGCATTAATCTCACCAACAGTCACATATTACAAGACAAATATAGATTGATTGAATCTGTTGACCATTGCCTCAAAATTGATTTTTCTAAACCAACTCCAGATACTTCATGTAACTAAACCAGTGTCGCCCAGTGTCGGTTGTGAATGTGGGAAAAGAAATGATTGTATTTCTCACTTAAATGTGAGAAGAAAATAAATGGTTATAACTTTTTACTTTTATGTTTGGATGAATAAAAAAAAAATGTGATTTTTTTTTTAATAGAATAAATAAGAGAAAAGATTAAAATGTATTGTGTTTTATTTTATCAAAATAACTTTTCATATTAATATGTTATATTTTTTTTATAAGAATAATTTTGGTATTTTAAAAAAGGGTAAATTATAATTTAACCCCTTGTGGTTTGCCTAAAAAACACGGAGCCCCCCTATAGTTTTATTTGTAACACTTAAACCCTCTATACTTCATACCAAAGTGCAATTTTCGACGGAACTGTTTGTTTAAACAGAACGTGTGCTGCACGATCATGAATGGTGAGTGGAACAGTTTTTCCCGCCCAGAAACATATGGCAAATGACCAAAACACCCTTATGAAACATTAACATCTTTATCCCCAAATGAAATTCAGTGTTTGAGTATGGGTTTCATTTACCTCAAGCATTAACATTCTTTGAGCATTGGCTTGAGCATGAGTTTCATTTACCTCAAGCATTAATATCCTTTTGTTTGTTTCATTTACCTCAAGTTCTCTGTCTCTCATTATATAAATATACAATCCCATCACCTTCTATGCAAAACCACCACCATCACCTTTTATTTCCCCTCTCATCTCACCACCATCACCTTCCATGCAAAATCACAACCAACCAATATCACCACCATCATATTCCATGCAACACCACAACCAACTTCTTATTCCATGCAAAACAATCACTCAAAATCACCACCACAACTTCTCTCTCTAAAAATTATCCACAACCAACTTCTTATTCCATGCAAAACCACCACTCAAAATCACCACCACAACTTCTCTCTCTAAAAATTATCCACAACCAACTTCTTATTCCATGCAAAACCACCACTCAAAATTACCACCACAACTTCTCTCTCTAAAAATTATCTCTAAAAATTATCCAAACCCACTTTTCTTCTTATAATTCAAATTAGTAACAAACCCAACCCATGAAATCAAATAATTAATATGTGTAAACATTTAGATTTTTGAAATAGTATTGATGGGATTCATACCAACCAAACCCACTTTTTCTTCCCGTTTCCAACATTTCTTCGGCCCATCTTTCGAACTCCATAACTTTCGCGATTCTTAACGGTTTTATCCCGTTCTTTCACCAATCTCCTCACCTTGCTTTATACTTCATCCTACGTTACCTCGTTTTCTCACTTCTTCCTGAAATTGGTAGTTTCGGTATACCGAAAGTTTTCCGAAAACTAACGTCACAAATTTCAAAGAAACATCTTCAAATCTATTTCTTTCTTTTTCATCATCCACTCTCTTCTGTTGCTTCATCTATAGCATTTTGTAAATGGCGGTTCCTGGTTTTGACGGAGCTAGGCAATGGTGGTGATGATGGTGGTCACGATGAAAGAGAAGATATATATATATATATATATATAGAGAGAGAGAGAGAGAGAAGTCAAAGCTTGGGTTCACCATTTATCCTTCTCCTTAGGTGTCTACATGTTAACTTATCAATGATAGATTCAGTTTGTTGACTGGTGGTTTATAATGGTGGTTTATAATGGCATTAAGAAGAAAATTAGAGAAATAAATAAGGGTAATTTAGACTTTTTACAATTTCTGTTACCTCCGTCCAAAATTACACTTTGGTATGAAGTATAGGGGGTTTAAGTGTTACAAATGAAACTATAGGATGGCTTCATGTTTTTTGGATAAACCACAGGAGATTAAGTTATAATTTACCCTTTAAAAAACTATCATTAAACTCAATTCATTTCTCACCAAACACTTTTGGTGAGAAATAGGTTTTGTGAAAATTCTTTTCACACAATCTCTCATTATTTCTCACATGCTTAACCATCTAAGCAAGTGAAAAGGTTCATATCCTTATCATTTTTTTTTTCCTCACCAAACTCCTCCATCCAAACAGAGTGTAATATCCTGCATTTTCATAACAAATTAGCAACAACAACAATGCTACGTCGCTCGAATCCCTTCCCCCCCTAATCCCCCGAATCGAAAACGACGTCGTTTGACGTCGTTTGAATTTTTTTTTTTTGCAGATCGAAGAACGGAGAAGAAGGAGGAGGCGGGAGGAGGAAGAGGAGGAGGGGGAAGGGGAGGAGGGGGAGGAGGAAGGAGGGACTGGAGGGGGCCATACCAGTGGGAGGTGGCGGAGGCGGGGCCGGAGGTAAGGGCGGTGGTGCTGCGACGACAGGGCTGGGCAGCGACGCGGGGCTGGGCTGCGTCGACCGGGGCTGGGCTGCGACGACCGGGACTGGGCCGACGGCGGGCGGCGAGGTCGCGGCCCTCTTCTTCCTTCTCTCTTTCTCTCCCTCTCCCTCTCCCTCCGAGCTTGCAGAGTCAACAATGGAGGAAGAAAAAAGAAAAAAAAAAAAAAAAAAAACGAAAAGCCCAAAACGACGTCGTTTTGGGCTTTTCGGGGGATTCGGGGGGGAGAAATTCGAGCTACCAAGCTTTATTCTTAGCAACAAAAATACGTTTGAGTTTGTTTTTTCAAATTGTTTTGAGTTTTTTTTTTTTTTTTTTTTGTGCTCTTTTATATATATATATATATATATATATTTATAGTAAAATTTTCTAATATTTTAAAGGGAAATTTATTAGGAAATTCTCTTTTAAGCATTTATAGTTCCATTAGTCCATATAATAGTCGTGTATTTCAATAAATCTTATTATTTTGAATATTTAATTTACCAAATCCTAATTTTCATATTTAAGGTATTTTATGAACAATTTTACCCTTACAAATATTTTTAAATCCTTAGTAACTTGGTGTGCACTATTTTGGACTATTTTTAATATTCTATGATGTGAACATTCACATTAAATAAATTTGACAATATGAATGTTCACATCATGAAATATTCACATTGTCAATATAAATATTAATGTGCGTTTCATCCTATTGGTAACTATGTCACCCATTGAACTTATTGGAATATAAGAAAATAATTTGCACTGAATAAAACATACATAAGTAAAGAAAGATTTATGAATAAATATTTATATTTTCAACCATTTTTTTTTTAAATATATCAAAAGAGTAAAAGTTTATGAAGAAATATAAACATAGAGTGCAGGCTTGTGGACTAGACCTTGTTTGGACTCATGGGGCCACCATGGGCCTCACATCAATCATATGAACCGCACATTTTATATACCATAATGTCTAGATTATTTATAAAAAATAAAAATAAAAAATTAGATCGATCGTATATAATTTGACATTTATTTACAAAAAAAAAAAAAAAAGATAAATATAATTTAAAAGTTAGATTGTTAATTTTTTTAGAAACAAATATAATAAACTAACATTGCTGCAGCTATGATCTAAAAAATGAATAATTTAGATATGCGGTGGGTTCCACAAACTCAACATAGGTTTGAACTGTAAAAATAATTTGATAAATACAAAAAATATATATACTAATTTTTAATATTTATTTTATTTTTTTAAATATTTTTGGATTAAGTGAATTTTAAAAAAAATAATAAATTTGTGTAAAAATTTTCATTACTCCAAATCTTCCATCAATTTTTTTTTTTAATTTTCCTAAAATTTACCTTTTCATTAAATTTAATGGAAAAAATCATTTTTAATGTTTCATCTTATTAAATTACTATCAAATTCAAATTTCATAAGTTCTCAATTTAATAATAAAAAAAAATTTGACTATCTCTTGCTTTGATGGACATTTCACAAAAGAAATAGAGATTATTTTTTGACACTTTTTCATCAAATTTAAATTTGATGAAAGAAAATGTGAAGGATCAAAGATGTCTGGTTCTAGAATTATCATTATGGGAGTGCTAAAATATATTTGAGAGTGTAAATTCTTTTAATTTTTAATTATTTTAAATTTTTTAATATAATATATGATATTTTTTAAATTTTTGGCCGTGCGGTTGTCTCCCTTCACACCACCTAGATTCCAATCCGGATCCTCGGCCGCCCTTCTCGGCGGCCGTTCCCAGCAGCCCCCCAAAACGACGTTATTTTGGGGGTTTTTTCGTTTTTTTTTTCTTCTTTCTTTTCTTCTTCTTCGCAGAACCAAAGGGGAGGGGAGGGGAAGAAGAGAGAGAGGAAGGGGAGGGGAGGGGGTCCAGATTCGCCGAAGACTCGCCGTCGCAGGTCGTCGAGCTCGCCAGCCGTCCGATCGTCGCCCGATCCAGCTCGTCGCAGCAGCTGCACCGCCAACGCCTCCGCCTCCGGCCCGCCTCCACCTCCTCCTCCTCCTCTTCCCCCGGTGATTATGGCCCCCTCCAGTCCGGCCCACCGGCGACTCCCTCTTCTTCTCCCTTCCTCTATCTCTTCTTCCCCTCCCCTCCCCCTCTCTCTCTTCTTCCCCTCCCCTCCCCTCCTCTCTGGTTCTGTTCAAACAAGGAAGAAGAAAAGAAAAAAAAAACCAAAAAAACCAAAAAAAACCCCCAAAACGACGTCGTTTTGGGGGCTGCCGGGTAGGGCGGCCGAGGATCCGGACTCCCCTAGATTCATCCTTGTTCTTACTCGTTCCAAAATTGCATGACAGGACTTGTTCATTGCTGGAAGCGATACATCTGCAATAACAGAATGGGCAATAGCAGAACTCCTCTGAAACCCATCCCTCCTTCAAAAATGCCGGCAAGAACTCCTTCAAACAACCGGAACCCAACAAACCAACCCCCTCAAAGAATCCGACGTCCATTCTCTTCCATACCTCCAAGCAATCGTCAAAGAAACAATGCGACTCCACCCTCCGGTCCCCCTCCTCTTGCCTTACAAAGCACGCAACGACGTCGAACTCCTCGACTTCACCATCCCCAAAGACACCCGAGTCCTCGTGTAACAAGCCCGCGGGGGACCTCGCTACAGCTCGGACTCGATTTGTGTCGCAGTTCTTAATCTTGAACCAAAGTGTCCAAATCCGGCAAATCGTTTTGAGAAAACAGATTTTTGAAAGAAGTGCCAAACATGGACTACTTTGCCAGATACAGAGTCGCCACCTAAATATTTTTTAATGGAAAATTTAGGAAACCCTGACTCGGTGCCGAAGGCCACGTGTCCGTCATCACCAAAGTTGCCTCGACTCGGGAACTTGGGTACGATTGGGGAAGGTCACTTCCGTGAGCACCCCCGCTCGCCCGATCAAAGACCGGCCTCTACTAACCATGATATCTAGTTTTGAAAACGTTATGCGTTCTTATTCCGGTTATTAGCCTAGTTTTACTATGTGATACGCACAGCATATAAGTATAGACTGGATCACCTGAATTGGAACAAAACACTTCATGTTTGTTTGTTTGAAAATGGTTTGATGGTGCTACCCGCAGGTAGGCTTAAAATGCAGATTTTGCCACTCTCAGGTGGGCTTAAAACAAACATTTGATGAATTGTTCAAATCCAAATAACCTAACCTCCACCCACAGGCATTCAAGCAGTTATATCACATAAGCACATAGCCTCATGGTAAGCATGCTATTCATGGCAACACTCACACGCATACAAGGATGCTAAAGCATAAAAACTCACCGAGTACTCCAAGCCAAAACAGAAGCTAATTAGAAATCCATGCATGATCCTAACTATACAGAAATGCCTAATGCAACACATGCAAAAATGCAACTATAGCAGGCTCGGCTATTCTAAACATGGCATGTGGAATGCTACAACTAACACGTATTCAATTTGGAATTGAAATACAAATGCAGTTTGTATGATGCGCCGAGCCCGGTGCGTGCAAAACAGATGAATGATGCAAACATGCTGTCATACTGTATGCTAATCGAAATATGCCCTAATCTAACCATCATAAGCAGGTAAATAAAAGGGAAGAAAGACGTGGGGTTGGAAGACATACATCACACTCACGCACACTTATTACAATTATGCCCTCGTGCAGAGGGTCCAAATAAATATACAGTCCCAAATAAAAGAATAGTACAGTCCAAATAATACAATCCAAATAATGTACAAATTCCTAATTAATTAACAAATTAACTAAGAAAGCTGTAAAACTGGCATGCAAGCCAGGGACTGCCTCGATTCTGATGAATGATGTATGTTTAGGTTGCCTTGCGCGGAAATCCACTGGGATGCCCCAATTAGCCTCTGTTTCGCAATTGTTCTTTGGAAAGCGTGCCAAGCCTCGGAAGACTGCTGATTCTTGATTTTGCTGCAACAGAGAGCAGGAAAGGGGCATAGCAATGTATTTTCACAAATGTATGCATGCCTCGATCCTCGTGCCACCAATCACGCCTATCGATGCATAATGGCCGAAGAGTCGATTTGCACGACTCAATATGACATGAATGCATATGAAAGTACAACAAAACCTAACTCCATCATGGATAATCCGGAGTGTCGGTGACTGGGGAATTGAGACGCGTTCCGTCACTAGGAGTACGGAACGTACCTCGTTTCCCGTGCCCGGGCTAACTCCTATCCCGAACATGATGCAATATGCATGATATGCATGAAATGCAACTAAGATACAACCTAACATGCACAATGCTAGGAAATGGCATGCACAATGCTCGATGCGACATGGCATACACAATGCTCTAATATACAACCTAGCATACACAATGCTATGGAATGAAATGGCATACGCAATGCAATATGGACTTACACTAACACAAGTGGACCTCAGTCACACTCACATAAGAGGCCATCAGATGAAAACAAGACGACTCGAAATGCGTGCACGCGTGCACGCAAACCGAGGACCGACCCTCAGGCACCGAAATGCCACTCTAACAAGACATGGCAAACATGGAATATGGTATGCAAACATGCAAAAATCAGTGGCAAAATGAGATGCAAAAAAGCCCCGAAACAAGGCGAAATGACACCCGATGCATGGAATCATTCCCGAAACATGAAACTAGGCATACGGAATGGCCTACAGCTATACAAAGCATGCATAATTGGTACATGAAGTGTAAAGGAAGAAGCAAGGCAGCCCCAAAACAAGCATTTTTACAGTTTAAAGCATGGCCAAACAGTGAGTACAAGTGGGACTAAATTAGCATGCAAAAAAAGGCTTCGCAAGGGAGGTAATGAAGCAAGTGGTAGATGTAAAGCCCAAAAAGAAAAAGACCCTTCTACAATGTTGAAGAGGGGCCTAAAATATGACCACTTACAGTTTATGGAAACCCCCAAAACAATATACAAATATGCTCAAAATGTCATGCAAGATAGGGACCAAAAGAGGTTATAACACAAAGTATACAAAAAATGCCTCAAACAGGAAAAGACTCTTAATGAAACATGACAAGGGGGTCAAAATATGACTACTTTCAGTTCGGACCAAGGTCTAAAAACAGAAGCTCAATAAGCTAATAAATCATGCAAAAATGGGGACCAAAGAGGGGTACAATGGCAAGTGATACATGGAGGTCCCAAACAGTGGTGAGCCCTTCTTCAATGTTGAAGAAGGGCTCAAAATAAGCTCAATTACAGTTTATATCATGCTCCAAAACAGATCACTCACAGGCCAAAAATACTATGCAAAATTATGGCATAAAGAAGGGTAATGAAGCAAGTGCAAGATGGGGGTCCCAAACAGGGTAAGACCCTTAATGAAACAGAAAAATGAGCTCAAAAAAATGATATTTTCAGTTTTGGTCGGAGCTCAAAACAGCAAGCAAAATGGCTAAAAAGAATGATACAAAATGAGCCAAAAAAAGGGGAAAGGATGCTTACCCTTGAAGACTAAGCCTTTGCTACCTCTTGGACCAAAAAAAGCTGCCTCCTAGCCTCTGAGAAGACCTCCAAGCTACTGGAAATGGAAGTGGTAGTGTAGTGCTAGGTGGTGGTGTGAAAAAGGGGTAGAACTTGGATGTTTTTGAGGCTTGAAGGGAGAGAGAGAGGAGATGTATATATGGGAGCTCAAAGGGGTTTTTTCCAACCCTTGGACCAATGTTGGAGGCTGGTTATATGGACCAAGGAGGGGGAGAAAAGGAGGGAAAAAAGGGGGGGAAATCAAGCCAAGTTTCCCCCCAAAAGTTGTCCCCCCCGGATACAGGTTTTGGGGGGAAAAAAAGTATATAGCTAAAATGTACTCACCCTGAGGAACAAGGCCGGCCAGGTTTTGGAGCTGCAGGTGGCCGGCCGGCCACCCCCCATGGCCGGCCGGCCAAGGCTCAAATTGGCAAGTCAAAAATAATGGCCGGCCACCACAGATTGGTGGCCTCCCATGTGTGCTCAACACAGCTATGTGGTCAAAAATTGGTAACTGTAAACTAGGAGAGAGAACAAGCCATTTTTCAAAGGGGTTCAAAAGGGGCCAATGGAATTAATGGCCGGCCATGTGATATTTGTGTCCTCCCAGGTGTGTGCAACACAAATATGTGGTTTGGAGCTGAAGAAAGTGGCCCAAGGGTGGTCAACATTGGCTTTGAAATGAGAAAAACGGGCGTCGGAGGGCGAAAATGGAATATAACTGATTGCTGGAACAATTACTGGCCTCCCACCCTTCTACGACCTTCCTGGTGATGAAACAGAGGTCCCTGCCAAAAATGAACAAAAACCGATGCAAAATGAAGGTTCGGGGGCCGAAACGCGCAGTCCGAGGCCCCGAAAACTGACTGTTAAGCGCCGGGAGTGGTATTCGACCACGAAGCTGGTCTCTCGGACCTCAATGTCCCTTAAAAGGGAGTAAATAAGATGTATGCCAAAAACCGGAGCAAACGGAGGTAGTTAGGCGGTCCCGAACCGAGGCACACGGCCTGACGGCTCCGAAAACCGGGAACCGGGCTCCGAAATGGGCAAAATGGCCTACAGCCACGAAATGTAGCCCGCGGCCACTGAGAGATGGTCTATGAAACCTCTCCCTCCCTTTGGGAAGAGAAACAGAGAAAACCGAGTCTGGTTCGCAAACCGAGGCAAGGCAGAGAAAAGCCCGGAAGTCCGGAGGCAGGGCTCACGGCCGAGACTCTGAGACTTCTGAACGAGCGCGATATGCAACATCACCGAGCGCTCAATCGGTGACGTCTAAGTCTTAAGGTCGGTCAAAAATGGGGTGTCTACAGTTGCCCCTCTTTGACAGAACTCGGAAGTCAAGAAATGACGGGAGTGAATGTCAAAGCCCAGAGACGACCCATTTTTGACAAGGCCGAAGACTTAGACAATCATACAAGATGAACAGAGATATGCCCGCAGGCGTGCCCGCAGGCAAGGGGGCAAAATGCAAAGCGATATGCACAGAGCCAGATGTAACTTAATGATCATGCAAATGCAGCAAGCTGTAATGAAGCAAGTATTCGCAAATAGATGCAACAGTTTTAAGCAAGAATGCAAAGCAACAACTACATTTCATGCAGTTAAGAATGCGGAGAATTATTCAACTCTCGTCACGTCTCACACGGAGAAGATACGATACCTGCGCGATTCGTCTGGTCACACCAGCTTCAAATGAACCGTACATACAATATCGTACCTGCGGAAGAGAGAAACTCAACAAACACAACATGTTTAGCAAGATATATCCAATGTGATATCGAAAGTTTGACAAAAACGGTGCCGGTGGGTGAATGCATCGCAGTGCGAGAAAGGAGCGTACGTGATAACGCAAGCTTAAACACAGAGGCATGGTAATATCAAGAAAACATGCATGACAATGCAAGTATGTTCATGAGAATGCAAGTTATGTGCACAACAATGCAGAATAAGCACGAACTAGAATGCATGTTTGTCACAAAACCACGAGTAGAGAAATGCGCGTTTCGGCGAGGGCGACTCGATCGTGGCCTCCGGTTCACCCCCTGGAGGGGTTACAACACATTCAAAAAGGATACACCTTGATTTTGATGAGTAATGATAAGTCACATGTCAGAAGTTGAAGCTGAAGTTCCGGCGAAGCGGTTTCGCGACAGGACGTGCACTTCTCTTATACTTTTTCAGGTCCCGGGAACTCCAATCTTCCTCAAAATTTGCAGAGAGCTAGGTGAGCATGTGGGGAACACCACCGGCCGGTTTCTTTCCCCTGGGGAGGCCACCGGCCAGGTTTCAAAAAGAGAATGGCGGGCCAGCCAGAAAAGGTGGCCGGCCGGCCACCTGCCCAAATCCGCGGGTAATTTTGTCTTTTCACCCTCTTTTCTTTAAATACATTCACCCAAACACTTTGAGCTCATAACGTCAGGCCCGAAATCATCTTCTCCTCCCTCCCAAACCATTTTCCTTTCCAGATCTGAGCTCTATACGCGTTTTTCAACCCCCCACGCAAGTTGTTTTCGCGAAAACTTTCAGTTTTAAACACTTTGAGCCGATTAAATTTTGATTTCGGGGCTTCTTTTCTCATTTTCGCCACTTGAGGTAAGTTTGTCTCAATATTTGGAAGATTTTCTCGGGGGTTGACTTTTGTTGACTTTTTCATTTCCCGAGAGTTGACTTTTGTTGACTTTTTTCAATTTTGGCTCATTTTTGCTCCTTTTTGCAGATTGTCTGAAATGGCCGGTCATTTTCCTCACAGCGGAGGTCCTCCGGGTGCCGGGGATGATTTTGATGTCATGACTCTGCCTCCGAGGGTTCGACCCTTCATTCCCGAGAGGTACGCCCCGCCGGCACACGTTCTTCCGCGGGCCGTTTTTCGTCACTTCACTGACTTTAATGAGCGAGCACCCGGAGATCTGCTTCTGCGGGAGCCAGAGTATCACCTCTCCCACGAGGCACGAGAGGTATTTACTTCATTTTTTACCTTTTCTGCAACATATTTCGTGTTTTTCATGCACTTCGTGTCTTTGCCATGTTTGCCTACTCAGTAAGCAGCTTATTTAGAATGTTTAGTTCATGACACAGCATCCTGTTTCCATTCTGAACACACAGTTCAATCACCTGAATTTCTGAACACTGGGCCCATAAATTGATTGTGGACGCACGGCACACACTGGTAGGGAATTGAACACACGACCCAATATTTGAATTCTGAGATGAACACACACAGCCCATTCTTTGATGTCGAACACACAGTTCATTGTTGAGGTGAACACACAGCACCCACTGATTGAGAGTTGAATACGCAGCCCAAACATTTGAGATGAACACGCAGCCCACATTTTGATGTCGAACACACAGCTCAAATTGAAGGTGACCACGCAGCACACACTGATATAGAGTAGAACACACCGCCCTAACTCGAATCTTCTGAACACACAGCCCAAATTGAGGGTGAACACGCAGCACACACTGATGTAGAGTAGAACACACAGCCCTAACATTTGAGATGAACACGCAGCCCATATTTTGATGTCGAACACACAGCTCAAATTGAAGGTGAACACGCAGCACACACTGATGTAGAGTAGAACACACAGCCCTAACTCGAATCTTCTGAACACACAGCCCAAATTGAAGGTGAACACGTAGCACACACTGATGTAGAGTAGAACACACAGCCCTAACTCGGATCTTCTGAACACACAGCCCAAATTGAAGGTGAACACACAGCACACACTGATGTAGAGTAGAACACACAGCCCAAATTGAAGGTGAACACACAGCACACACTGATGTAGAGTAGAACACGCAGCCCTAACTCGGATTTTCTGAACACACAGCCCAAATTGAAGGTGAACACGCAGCACACACTGATGTAGAGTAGAACACACAGCCCTAACTCGGATCTTCTGAACACACAGCCCAAATTGAAGGTGAACACGCAGCACACACTGATGTAGAGTAGAACACGCAGCCCTAACTCGGATTTTCTGAACACACAGCCCAAATTGAAGGTGAACACACAGCACACACTGATGTAGAGTAGAACACACAGTTCGCTTACTTTACTTCGCACGCAGCCTATTTACTTGCACACAGCTTATTCATTTCATTTGCACACAGCTCATTCATTTTATACTGACACATGTATTCATTCTGAATACAGGTTGGTTCTCGCACTGTGCGGGGATACGGCTCCACCGCTGCTAGAGATTGGTATGCTGAGCTCCCGGAGGCTGTCCGGGATTTAGTAGATTTGGCAGGGTTCGGGTCTTTCTGTATGGGGCTTTCTCGCTGTCCCGCCAGGAGGACGCTGATGACAGCTTTAGTGGAGAGGTGGTGGGACACCACCAACTCCTTTCATTTTTCCGCCACTGGGGATTTGACTATGACCCCGCTGGATTTTGCTGTATTGACTGGCCTGGACATAGGAGGTTGGCCCATTCCTTACGACGAGGACATGGGCGAATGGGAGGCCGCTTGGATACATTTGCTGGGGGCCCGCCCGCCTGTTGATAGAGCTTCAGGGAGAGTCCGATACACCTGGTTCTCTTCCCATTTTCGGAGGGAGGGGATGGAGCCCGGGACTCCTGAGGAGGCATAGCAGTATGCCCGTGGTTTTCTTATGTTCCTCTTCGGGACTACTCTGTTCGCTAATAGAGGGAACACGGTTGGGCTGTATCTGTTGAGCGCTCTGGTGGACCTATCACAGGTCAGCCGGTACGACTGGGGTGGCGCCGGCCTGGCTACCCTTTACTGCTACATGAGCGCGACCTCCCGTAGGCAGGGAGACTTACTTGGCGGTTATTGGAGAGCCTGGGAGGTACTTTCTGTCCTCTTGATTTACATTTCTGCTCCTCATTACTTGTACATTGCATACACACTTTACACTCTGTATTTTGCCCTCAGCACTTTGTATTTACATTTTGCACTGCTTTCCTCAGTTGTGGGTCTACGTATATTTCCCGACGTTAGCTCCAGAGTTGGTGGTGGCAGGGCCCCTTATGACCCCGTACTCACTGGTATTCGAGGGCCAGCACCGGCCGAGACCCCGAGAGACTCTCGTTTATCTATGGCAGTATTTTGACACTGTGCGGACGACGGAGGTATTTCAGAACTCTCAGTCCCTTCCGTTTTCATCTTTGATCTGCCCTGTATATTCCCGATTTCTGATTGGTTTATGCACTGGTTATCCGCAGATTACATGGCAGCCCTGGGCGCCCTTGGGTGATGGTCTCCGATTTCAGTATGCCGGAGGATCGGGCACCTCCCAGTACAGGATCCTGCTCGAAGGACCGGTTGGTAGAGCATGGTTTCTGGGGGAACGCTTTTTGCGTCAGGTATGGGGGTATGTTTCTCAGGACCCTCCCGCAGCACCCCCAGTCAGTATGCGGACTGCTGATAGGCTCTCTTCCCAGGATGTTGTTAGTGCTATGCTGGGCACTGATGCTTTGCTACATCTTGAGGAGGGGGACTATGCCACTTATCGCCACGTATATCTGATGCCTCCCTTGACGGGAGTGCGTACTCCGTCACTGAGGCCTGCTGGTGTGCCATCTTCGAGTCAGGCTCGTGCTACAGATATCCCTTCCTCCAGCAGGGCTGGTACGTCTAGAGGTGGGGGTGGGTCGATTCCCCCGATCCCTCCGACTCTTCATCATCCTGGGTGGCCAGACATGCCGACCGAGTTGACGAGTTGGCGATTTGGGGCTCCTTACCAGGTCTCGCTGGAGCCTCCCCTTCCTGACCATAGATATGTCAGAGATCCTGATTCACCACCGGTATGCTTTACAGCTTTGATTTATCAGTCGGATACTTGGACATTCATTCCTTTACTGATAGTTTTGCATTTGTATCTGCAGCCTCCTGTTGAGTACGTGGATGAGATGCTTGGAGTGATGGCCGCATTTGAGGGCATGATCCTGCGGAGGGAGGCACAGCTGGCCATTATGGGTGTGCAGGTACTGTTCATCTTTCTTGCATTTATCATATTTCTGATGACACGCTGGTTTTGAACATTCTACTGCATTGATAGGCTGTTTGTGTAGAACACATCTGACACACACCCCACTCACATACTGTACTTGCATCTGATTTTCATATTTGAACTGATGTATTGAACTCTTCACTTTCAGATGCCTCCTGTATATGCTCCGCCGCGGGCCGGGCCACCCGGGCCTTCTCAGGGAGGTCGATCGTCTGGATCTTTTCGAGGCGCTGGGCCATCTGGGCCCTTTCGAGGAGCTGGGCCATCCAGGCCTTTCCGAGGAGCTCGAGGAGGGTCCTCTCGCAGACGCAGGGCACATATTATAGAGGCGGAGCCCGATGAGGATGAGGAGGAGGAGGTCGCAGACCGTCAGTCGGAGACATCCGCTGAGGAGGGGGATTCCGGTCTTGGTTCCGGGAGTGGAGGCGAGGCTGAGGGGGATCCTGAGGATGACAGCTCCGACCCGGATGGTGATGGTGGCAGAGGTTGCCTCGCAGAAGAGGATGAGGAGGGCCCCTCATTCCCGCTCCCGAGGGTATTGATGCTGCTGTTTCCTGCTTTATTTTCCTTTTTGCTAGTAGTTTGTAGCACTTTGCATATTGTTAGGCAGTTTTATTTTCTGTAAAACTTGTACCTTTATTTGTAAAAGGAAATATGATGGGGTGAAACAGCTTTTGAAAAAGTGTTGTATTTTTATACTCTCAGCATCGCATCGCATCAATTTTGCACAAAAATGGGATTGAATGGAAATGTGCACTGTGTATTTACCGGGTCAGGTAATGAACCGACGCAACAAATCAAACAACTCGACTCACTAAGAAATAACAGAATCTTAGCAAGTTTATAACTCGATAAGCAAAATACAACAATGTTAACGACTCGATAAACAAGACTTAACAAAATTGCGTAAACAAAGAGTAACAACTCAAAACACAAAATACGACAGCTCGACAAAACTTACAACTCGATAAACAAAACGACAACTCGATAAGCAAAAATTACAACTCAATAAGCAAAACAATAACTCGACAAAGTGTACTTTAGACGATCTGAGCAATGGAACGCATCTGGAACAGAGGAAAATGAAGGCCTTCGGTACACCCGATGCTTGGAAATGCCTGGAACTTTCCTCTGGAGGGCAAAACAGGACCAAAGGCATACATTGGAGCATGGCCGACCACTTTTTGGAGCCGGCCGGCCAGTTTTTTGTATTTGAAGGGAGAAATGTGGCTGGCCAGCCAGAAAAGGTGGCCGGCCGGCCACTTATTTCAGCAGCCGTCAGATTTTCGACATGTGTCCCCTGAATAGTGTCCCATCCTCTATAAAAGCTCCAACCTCGGGACTCATTCATTTCATCACTGTTTTGCACAAAAAATGGAGGCATTTCTCACAGAAAATCTCACATCTTGGATCTCTTCTCTAGATGGCTCGGAAAAGTTGAATTTCCGAGGTTTCGGCTTGAATGCCCTATTCCCACTGAGCTGCACTCCGCTGCACTTTCCCTTCCTTCATGCCGCGGCGAGGTTTTGGAATCCAGTGACGCATGTTTTCAGCTTCGGCGGGCAAGAGGTATGTCCAACTTTCGAAGATTTTCAGGTTTTGATGGAATCTGAACGCTGTGAAGAAATTCTGCCTCAATTTCGCTTTGGCCACGCCCAAGCTTTAGGGGAAATGTGTGGGCTCACCATGCATGATGCTCGGTCTCTGCTCTGCAACGGGGAACTGGACGTTCTCGGCTTGATCCATCGCTTTTCTGATGCTGGCGACCGCGGCAACCATTATTGGCAAGGCTTTCGGCAACACGCCCTTTGCTTGTGTATGCTATCCCACTTTCTGCTCACTTCAGGACTTGGTGGATCTAGCATCCGTCTGGTTGAAGTTGCTCACGGCTTGAGAGAAGGAAAGAGCTGTATCGCTATGACACTGGCCGAGACGCTGATGGGCTTGGATGCTTTCTATCGCCGGGAGACGACCAGATTTGCAGGGAGTCCACTATTGCTACAGGTAATGTTTCCCACCCAATCTCGCATATATATTTGCTCACATCACTCGGCCCTCAGGCTCGGTTTTTTCTCACAAACCCTTTTCTTACTTTTCTCTCATCGCACGTCTCTCTTGGACTCTTGTCCAGCCTACTCAGCCCGCGGCTGGCTACTTCTTTCGCCAACGCTTAGTTGATGCCTTGATGAAAGGTGGTGGTTCGACTGGATGTGCAACTTGTCTGCAGATCGCATTGCTTGGCGCTGCCCTTGGCTCAATCTCCCAGCAATGGGTTATAGCATGTCCCGGCTGATCGGGATTCAGTTGATTGGTCTGACCCACTGTGTATTCTACTTTCCGTTCCGGTTCCTGCGTCAGTTGGTCATGATCAGACTTGCCCACCAGAGGGGATGAGTATCCGGCTGCTTTCCGGTCCGAGGCGCACAACTTGCCGGTATGCCACGGCATGGAGGACTAGAGAACTCCTGGCCCCCGCCCCTACTTTCAACTGCACTTTGTCTGACGAGTGCTGGGATTGGCTCAATGAGGAGGCACAGACGGGCCCAGCTTGGCATCAGAGGCTTCAACTAGCTCTGGAGGGGGCGCAGGGACACCTGACTTGACTATGCCCCAGATTTATTGCTTTATTAGTACTTTCAAGTTTTCATTATGAGTGTAATAAAAAGCAACTTCAATTGTATGCAAGAGCAGGAGAACTCTGTTTTGAAATCAATGAAATTGAAGGTTGTGGTACTGAAAATTTTCCGCTTTGGTCCAAAAATGGTCTTAGTTGTGAAAAGATTAATTTGAACAAAGTCAACTTTTATTAAAACTTTTCAAAACTATTTTCGATATGGATCAGAACTGGACACGCCTGAGATCTGTCACTGAGATGCACAACCCCGGATCCTAGCAACTGGAAAGTTGCCCCTAGTTTGAATGGTACGGCAGCACTGTTATGGCAACGGAAAGTTGCCCCTAGTCTGAATAGCACTGTACCGGAGATCACGATGAATGCTGATGGACAAAGATGACTGAGATGATCAATATGGACAAAGTTGATCGGGGAAAAGTTGTGGCTGAACTTCAGAATGAAGTTGCCTACGTATCCCAAAGATGGGAATCAAGCCTTACGTAGTTCAGGCTTAGGTTCGCTCGGGTATTTTCACTCTCCTTTTGCGCTCTAACTTTTGCCAAGGCCGCCCTTTGCGGGTTTTCAACCTTGCGAGCTCAGTTTTTATAATTTCAAATTTTTTGTGCTCTGAGTTTTGCCTAGGTCGCCCTTTCGGGTTTTCGGCCTAGCGAGCCTCTCAGGGTAATATTTCTTCAACTTGTCCATGTTGATCGGTTGTGAAAACTCTAAGCCATCTAGATCCATCAGAACCACAGCTCCACCTGACCAGATTGACTTGATGATGTAGGGACCAGTCCAATTAGGTCTGAACTTGCCCCTTGGGTCGTGGATGGGAGCTCGGTTGTCTTGAGCACCAAATCTCCTTCTTTCAAATTCCTGGACTTAACCTTCTTGTTGAAAGCCCGGGCAATTCTGCGTTGATAACCTTGGACATGGTACAGCGCTTTCAGTCTTCTTTCATCGAAAAGCATGAGTTCCTCAAATCTGCTCTGTTGCCAGTCTGCTTCGGCTATTTGACACTCGGCCAATACTCGTAATGACGGAACCTCAATCTCAATAGGTAGAACGGCCTCCATCCCATAAACCAATGAGTACGGAGTCCCCAGTAGAAGTTCTGATTGAAGTCCGGTAGCCCCACAGAGCGAACGGCAGCTTATCTGGCCAGTCCCGGTAGGTTTCCACCATCTTCTGCAGTATGTGCTTGATATTCTTGTTGGCGGCCTCAACCGCTCCATTGGTTTGCGGCCGATAGGTAGACGACTTATGAAAAGCCACATTGTATTTCTCCAACAAATCAATCACCTCCTTCTTGAAGTGGGAACCATTGTCTGAAATTATTTCGTTTGGGACCCCGTAGCGACAGATGATGTTGTTTCTGATAAATTTTGCGACGTGCGAAGCCTTCAACACCGCATAAGATTGGGCCTCAACCCACTTTGTGAAATAATCTATCGCTACCAAGATGAACTCATGCCCATTCGACCCCTTCGGCGTAACAGCTCCGATTACATCAATTCCCCAGACTGAAAATGGCCATGGCGAAGTCATGTTGTACAGCTTTGACGGCGGAATGTTCATGCGATTTGCATGAATCTGACATTTGTGGCATCGCCGGACGAAACCAATACAATCCTCCTCCATGGTGGACCAGTAATAACCCTGTCTGAGGATCTTCCGTGCCAACATTACCCCATTCATGTGCGCACCACATTCTCCCCCGTGGATGGCTTCCATCAGACGCTTTGACTCTTCGGCATCAACGCACAGTTTATGCATTCCCAGATGACCCCTTTTATACAGTTTACCCCCGCAGATGATGAACTGAACTGCCATTCTCCTGATTGCCCTTTTGTCTTTGGCATTTACCCCTGGCGGGTATGCTTCTTTCTCCAAGAAGTTCCAGATGTCGTAATACCAGGGGTTTTCGTCCTGAACTTCATCTATAGCGGCAATCGACTCATAGGCAGGTGCAAATTTCTGGTCGATGATGACTGGACGCATCCGGACTCCACACGGGATGTCTATCATAGAAGATAGAGTTGCTAAAGAATCTGCGAACCTGTTGTTCTCTCTTAATAGATGAGTAAAACTTAGCTTCTCAAACCGAGGAATCAGCAAATCCAAGGTCTGGTGATACATCATCATCTTTTCCTCTTTTACTTTCCAGTCTCCTTTGGCTTGAGACACAACAAGGTTCGAGTCCCCAATGACGTCTAACCGTCTTGCCCTTAGTTCCAGGGCTGCTTCTAGACCAGCAATGCACGCCTCGTATTCTGCTTCGTTGTTCGAGACTTTGAATCGGAGCTTGAAGGCTAGAGGGATACGGGAATTGTCGGGTGCTATCAGCAACACCCTATCCCATACCCGTATTGATTTGATGCTCCGTCAAAGTACATCGTCCAAGTTTCGTCGTCGATGTGCAAAATGGCTTCATCTGGGAATAGGTACTCGACTGCTTCACCCCCTTCCACTGGATGGTCGGCTAAGAAACTCTGCCACTGCCTTCCTTTGACGACTTGCGCGTTACATACTTTAGATCAAATTCGGAGAGCAACAGCAACCAACGAGCTAGCCTACCTGTAAGTGCTGGTTTCTCGAAAAGATATTTGATGGGATCAAGTCGTGAAACCAACATTACAGAGTGAGCTAACAGGTAGTGCCGCAGCTTCCTGGTAGCCCATACCAAGGCTAAGCAAGCCTTTTCCAGTGGAGTGTAGCGGGTTTCGTACTCCAGCATCTTCTTGCTGAGATAGTAGATGGCTCTCTCCACCTTGTCTTCTGATTCTTGTGCAAGCATGCAGCCCATTGTAGTTTCAGTTACTGACAGATACAAAATCAACGGTTTCCCTGGTTCTGGCGGTGACAACACGGGCGGGTTCTGTAAATATTCTTTAATCTGTTCAAATGCAGCTTGACATCGGCCGTCCCATTGGAACTCTTTCCTTTCTTCAGGAGACCAAAAAGTGGGTTCACAAGTCAAGGTTAATTTTGAGATAAACCGTCTTATGAATTGCACTTTACCCAGAAAGCCTCGCACCTCCTTTTCAGTCCTTGGTGGGGGCATTTCTAGGATGGCCTTGATTTTGGAAGGGTCGACCTCGATGCCCCTTTGTGTGATCAGAAACCCCAGCATTTTTCCCGCTGTAACACCGAATGTACATTTCTGAGGTTTAGCCGCAACCGGAATTCCCTGATCCTTGGAAGAACTTTTGCAAGGCGGTGTAGTGGCCCTCTCTTTCTTTGGACTTGACAATCATGTCGTCCACATACACCTCAACCTCTTTGTGGATCATGTCGTGTAATATTGTGGTCGCGGCCCGTTGATAAGTAGCTCCAGCGTTCTTCAACCCAAACGGCATTACTCTATAGCAGTACGTCCCCACGGGGTGGTGAATGCAGTCTTTTCCCGGTCTTCTGGCGCCATCACTATCTGGTTGTAGCCTGAGAAGCCATCCATGAATGAGAGCAAAGCATGCCCTGCTGTGAAATCCACCAACTCATCGATATGCGGTAAGGGAAAGTCGTCCTTCGGACTAGCTCTGTTCAAATCCCTGAAATCCACACATACCCGGATCCTGCCATCTTTCTTCGGCACCGGAACAATGTTGGCCAACCAAGTCGGGTATTCTGATACCAGCAGGAAGCCTGCGTCGATTTGCTTGGTGACCTCTTCCTTAATCTTGAGAGCCCAATCCGGGCGGATCCTTCTGAGTTTCTGTTTGACAGGTCGGGCCTCGGGGTCAAGGGGGATCCGATGCTGTACAATCTCAGGATCGATTCCAGGCATGTCTTCGTAGGACCACGCGAAAACATCTTTGAAATCTTTTAATAAAGCGACTAAGCGCTCGCGTTCCTCCGAAGACAACGTGGACCCGATCTGGACCAGCCGCGGGTCCTCCTCAGTACCAATGTTCACGGTAGTGATTTCATCCATTAAAGGTTTGACAAATCTCTCTTGCTCTTGCTCAATTAAACGTTGCAAAACCGGAGGAACTTCGTCGTCGTTTTCATCAAAGTTTTGAAAGTCTGAATTAATGCAATAAATCAAGGGCACAGAAAAATACTCAGAAACCACAGTCACCTGATTCTCATTAAGTTCATCCAAATCGTCCGATTCATTTACAACAGACTCAAATGAAAAGGAAAAAGACGACCTAGACAGGACTGTGGCATCCGGGTTATCATCCCAGGAGTACCAGACTCAGACTCAGTCGAGCTGGAACCTGATTCCGACTCACAAGACTCTGGTGGAATCAGATTCCGGCTCACTACCTGACCCGGTGCTGCTGGACAAAGGAAGACTCAGACTCAGTCGAGCTCCCTCAAGAACTCTCGTACTACCTGACCCGGTGCTGCTGGACAAAATCCCTCCTGTATTGCCAGTGAGAGAGGGTGCGATAGATGCATCCAAGATAGCTGCTGGTTGGCTCGCAGCCGTTTCATCCCCAATCATGGAAACCGCGAAGTTATCCCCTAAGCACTTATGGTCGATCAGAGGATCAGAGAGTAGACATGCCAGCGCTACCCCTGTTTCAAATTCTGTGCCCTCAGGATCCACTGCCTTACGCTGCTCAGCCTCAGCTGGTGGGTCTGTCTGCTCTGTGGCAACGTCATCCCCGGGTAGTTGTAGGTCAAAGAAAATCTCGAAGCCTGGGACGCGCTTCTTCTCCGCGTTCAGCCACGGCTCGGGGAAGCCGCAAAATGGAAAGTCCTCCCCCTCCCGGACAAAGCGTCCGTTCAGGGTACCCTGAATGGGCCTGTGTATTAAGTCAAAAGGCTTCCCCGCCTTCTTCACTTTGGCTCTTCCGGCCATTTCTTTTCCCTTCCTCACCCAGTCCTCTTTGGTGGGCAGATAACCCAAGCCAAAGGTATGAGGGTTATGTGGCACTTCGGCCAATGCTGCGACGCCTTTTCGGCCGCTCCTTCCCAATCCCATCCCGGGGATGTGTTGTAGCTTGTTCATGAGGTAGACGGATTGAGCACTGACGTACAACCCCTCATTCACAGCCATAATATTCTGTACTACCCGGGCCTCGGCCAAAGTGAATCCTGATAAGAATACGTCCTCTGTGCCATGCTCAATTTCCAGGACTGGCGTAGATACCTCCGGAGGCGGATGGATTGATGAGTTCCCGAACACAATGGCTACTCCCTTCCCATAGGGGTATTTCACCATCTGATGTAGAGTGGAAGAGACTGTCTTTACTTGGTGCAGCCACGGCCGCCCCAAGAGTAGATTGAAGGTTGCGGGAACGTCCAAGACATGAAATTCGATGTTGTGTTGTCCCGGACCAACCTTGGTTTGAATCTTGACAGTCCCCATCACTTCCCTGCTAGTATTATCATATGCTCTGATCACCTGAGTAGTTGGTGTGAAGTTCGCGGGCTTCAACCCAATTGCATACGCTGTTCTGGCTGGGCAGACATTGATGGCGGACCCGGTATCAACAAGTACCACCGGTATCCACTTGTCTCTACATTTCACGGAAACGTAGAGGGGTTTGTTATGATTTGTGCCCTCAGGCGGTAGTTCCTTGTCCGAAAAGGTTAATGCCGGGGAACCTCCTCCCGGAAAAACTAGCCCAACCAGCTGCTCTGGTGTAGTGTCTATAGAGAGTTTGGCCTTGTCCATGGCAGATAGGACAGCCTGTCTGTGCACCCTCGATGCCATAAGCAGTCCCCAGATGGAGATATCTGCTTGTATCTTCTTCAATTGCTTGAGCACTGCTTCTTCTTCAATCTGTTTCTCTATCTGTTTCTCAGCTTCTTTGTCTTTCCCAGACGTCTCAGGTTGGTCCAAGTGCTGGGGCTTGAAATACCGCCCACTTCTTGTCATATGAGCGACCTCGTCAATATACTAGGTATCATCTGGCTGGTTACCTCCCCAGTCTTCATCTGTGTGGGCAAGACACAAGTCATCGTCTTCCCACCACATCCCGTCGGCAGCCGTCAGACAGCTGTCCGGCTCCGGTATGCTCGTACCCGCAGCACCTTCAGTCTCATGCCCGCAGCATTTCCTGTTCCCGTGCACACAGCACTCTCGGACCCCCACATGGGCCTTAGCTTTTCTGATTCTCTCGGAATCCTTGTTCTGGTCGATATTCTACGACGTCTGGTTGATCATCTAACCATCTGGTAACTTCTGCCGACTCCTCATATTCGAACCAGTTCATCGTTGTATCTCCTGATTCTTGGTCACTGAAGAACTGGAGGTTGGCAAAGTCCTCTCCCACAGCTGTTAGATCATCTGTTCCCCATTCAAATCTATCCCCCTGAATCACACATAACTCTGCTTTTTCTGGCAGCCCTACACTCAGCTCAGACTGGCCCACTGACTGGATGTATTCACTCGGATCATAAGCTCCTTCAGCAAGATTCCCAGACTGTTCAATCTCAGACTCAGCAACTCCCCTTTCCTCTGAAACCTGCCCTGTCTCATCTTCGGTGGTCACCACCACTGGCTTAGATTGGGTTGTGGAGATGTCCATCATGCACAAGTCAGTGCAGACAGGAAGGATCACCTCCGGCTTAGGTAGGTGGGATGGGGTGATATAGATACTAGGATCGTAAGACACGACCCCAGTTTGGATGAAGTTGATTTTGTTGGGAGGAGGGGCTTGGTTATGTGGTGGGAGAGGATTTGTCGTGACGTTGGGTTTTTCGGGGGGCGCGATCACCTGCTTGTCAATAAGATCCTGGATCTCATGACGCAATCTGAAACAACGGTCGGTGTCATGACCGTGCTGTTGGTGATACGCGCAATATTTTGCTGGGTCATAAGAGGGAGGGAGTGGATTTGGTAGTGGCCTCGGCTCTAGGGGCGTCAAATGCTTCTTCCTGATTAGTACCCCCAGAGCTTTGGACAGGGGCATATAGAGGGGGTGAAGGTTCTTTGGCCTCTGGGTTGATATTTGGTGTTTTGGGTATTACTTCCAGATGCGCTAGAGAAAGGCGTGGCTGTCGTGGGTCTTGGGAGAGGGGGAGTGGTGGTGACCATGCTCACCTCTGAAGCTCGTGCAGTTGCAGCACCACTTGGGCCTGCGTTATTGTTACGGTTGAAAGTCCTTCTGGGTTGCTCCTTATCCTGGTCGATCAGACCTTGTTTCATGGCATCCTCGATCTGTACCCCCATCTCGTGTAAATCTGAGAAGGTGGGAAAGGGAAGTACGATCATCTTCTGCATCAATTTCGGTTGGAGATTGCGCACAATCATCCTGATTTGATCTTTGTCTGTAGGCCTCAAGGTCATCATCGATGCCTTTGCCCTCCAACGAGTTACGAAGTCTGAGAAAGTCTCCTTGGGTTCCTGCCTCGTTGTTTCGAGATCACGGGTTGTAATCTCGATCTGTGTATTGTACGAGTACTGTGCAACAAAGGCCTCAGTCATTTCATCCCAGCTTCTTTTTACCTCATCTTCTAACTTTGCGTACCAGATGGCTGCCACCCCCGACAAAGTTCGGCCAAACAGGGAAAGCTTTTGTGGTCGAGTTAGGCCCATGGGCCACAGGATGTCTGAGAATAGCCGAAGATGGACCATGGGATCTCCGGACCCGTCGAAGCGGTCAATTTGTGGCATCTTGAATCTGTCTGGCAATGTTACGGCCACATCGGTGTACCCATATTCGATGTCCGGAATTGCCTTCACCCCTTGTGACTTCTTGAAAAGCTTCTCAAGCTTGCTCAGTTTCAGAGCTGTATGGTCTATTTCGAACTCGAAGGGAGAGTCCGGGTGGTTGGGTGTATGAGTCTTGGACAGTTGAGGTGGAAGCGGGGGCGGAGCTAGCCCCGTTGGAAGGTTTGTGTCCTCTTGGATGTTCTGAACATTGGGCCCGGTGTTTTGGGTGTTTGGCAGAGCGTTCTGAACAGTAGGAGCCTGCTTGGGTAATGGGGGCCCAGGTGGAGGAGGAACCTGATGTGAAGCTGATGCTGCATTCTGCTGTTGCAGCCTAGTAATGAGCTCGGCCTGCTGGGCCATGACTGTGGCCTGTTGCTTAGAAAATTCCGTTTGGCGGATGGCATCCTCCTGCATCTGTCTCATGCTCTCTTGCATTTGACGCATCATTTCCTCTATCCCGGCTATATTCCGTTGGTCCAGCTGACTGACCGGTAAGTGTATCTCTATGGCGGAAACAGAAATCCCAACCTGACTGTTTGGTGCTAAAGTAGCCCGCTGTCCCGGTAATCCCTGCTTTCACACACTGCGCCTCATTGGCCTTCTTCTAACAACTGGGGGTAGGGAGTGGAACACTGGATGTCCGTCAACCAGTTCCTCAGATCGATTGAGTCGGCGACCTCGTGTCCAAAGTGCTTGGGGAATATCTACTGGTTCGGAAGCAATTGTGCTAAAAACCCTGCCCCCTAGCAAAAAGATAAATAAAGCGAAAGGGAAATAAATAACCAAATAAACGGACAGCATAACAGTTTAAATTAAATACACAACACACGGCTGGGCATAACAACACACGGCTGGTAAGCTGAATACATACTGTCCTCAAACACTGATCGATATCCCTGAATCACTGTCCCCAAAACTGAATCTGATACCCGCAGATAACCGATTCTCAAATACTGACTGATGCCCGCAGGCCTGATGCCCAAACTCATACACTGATACATGCATTCCTGTAGAGACGCACTCTAAAAGTACATAACAGATAAGTGAGAGCCAAAACACCCCTATGTTGGGGTAGGGTTTCTCTGTCCTATTTTGTCAGGAACTAGGGTTTCACTACGCACGCAGCGGTTTCAAACAACCTATAAACGGGTAAGCAACCTGTCCTAGTTTGGAATGGTCACTATGGATCCGAATATGCACTAGGTCGAATGGTCAAAAAGGGTGCCCCGGTAAAACCGGGGTTTGTGTTCCCATACTGGCAGAGCCCACAACCAGTCAGCCTTATGGTCATGCCTTGACAAGACAAGCCTCCGGCAAACCGTTCAGGAATAGCAGATGGCAAACACGGTGTCCTAGGCGCACCAATGCAAATGCAATGCAAAGAAACACACAAGTGTAGTCAAAACCAGATATCATGAGTTCGAGTCAAGTTCTCTAACTCCCCAGCAGAGTCGCCAGAAACTGTAACAAGCCCGCGGGGGACCTCGCTACAGCTCGGACTCGATTTGTGTCGCAGTTCTTAATCTTGAACCAAAGAGTCCAAATCCGGCAAATCGTTTTGAGAAAACAGATTTTTGAAAGAAGTGCCAAACATGGACTGCTTTGCCAGGTACAGAGTCGCCACCTAAATATTTTTTAATGGGAAATTTAGGAAACCCTGACTCGGTGCCGAAGGCCACGTGTCCGTCATCACCAAAGTTGCCTCGGCTCGGGAACTTGGGTACGATTGGGGAAGGTCACTTCCGTGAGCACCCCCGCTCGCCCGGTCAAAGACCGGCCTCTACTAACCATGATATCTAGTTTTGAAAACGTTATGCGTTCTTATTCCGGTTATTAGCCTAGTTTTACTATGTGATGCGCACAGCATACAAGTATAGACTGGATCACCTGAATTGGAACAAAACACTTCATGTTTGTTTGTTTGAAAATGGTTTGATGGTGCTACCCTCAGGTAGGTTTAAAATGCAGATTTTGCCACTCTCAGGTGGGCTTAAAACAAACATTTGATGAATTGTTCAAATCCAAATAACCCAACCTCCACCCACAGGCATTCAAGCAGTTATATCACATAAGCACATAGCCTCATGGTAAGCATGCTATTCATGGCAACACTCACACGCATGCAAGGATGCTAAAGCATAAAAACTCACCGAATACTCCAAGCCAAAACATAAGCTAATTAGAAATCCATGCATGATCCTAACTATACAGAAATGCCTAATGCAACACATGCAAAAATGCAACTATAGCAGGCTCGGCTATTCTAAACATGGCATGTGGAATGCTACAACTAACACGTATTCAATTTGGAATTGAAATACAAATGCAGTTTGTATGATGCGCCGAGCCCGGTGCGTACAAAACAGATGAATGATGCAAACATGCTGTCATACTGTATGCTAATCGAAATATGCCCTAATCTAACCATCATAAGCAGGTAAATAAAAGGGAAGAAAGACGTGGGGTTGGAAGACATACATCACACTCACGCACACTTATTACAATTATGCCCTCACGCAGGGGGTCCAAATAAATATACAGTCCCGAATAAAAGAATAGTACAGTCCAAATAATACAATCCAAATAATGTACAAATTCCTAATTAATTAACAAATTAACTAAGAAAGCTGTAAAACTGGCATGCAAGCCAGGGACTGCCTCGATTCTGATGAATGATGTATGTTTAGGTTGCCTTGCGCGGAAATCCACTGGGATGCCCCAATTAGCCTCTGTTTCGCAATTGTTCTTTGGAAAGAACGCCAAGCCTCGGAAGACTGCTGATTCTTGATTTTGCTGCAACAGAGAGCAGGAAAGGGACATAGCAATGTATTTTCACAAATGTATGCATGCCTCGATCCTCGTGCCACCAATCATGCATATCGATGCATAATGACCGAAGAGTCGATTTGCACGACTCAATATGACATGAATGCATATGAAAGTACAACAAAACCTAACTCCATCATGGATAATCCGGAGTGTCGGTGACTGGGGAATTGAGACGCGTTCCATCACTAGGAGTACGGAACGTACCTCGTTTCCCGTGCCCGGGCTAACTCCTATCCCGAACATGATGCAATATGCATGATATGCATGAAATGCAACTAAGATACAACCTAACATGCACAATGCTAGGAAATGGCATGCACAATGCTCGATGCGACATGGCATACACAATGCTCTAATATACAACCTAGCATACACAATGCTATGGAATGAAATGGCATACGCAATGCAATATGGACTTACACTAACACAAGTGGACCTCAGTCACACTCACATAAGAGGCCATCAGATGAAAACAAGACAACTCGAAATGCGTGCACGCGTGCACGCAAACCGAGGACCGACCCTCAGGCACCGAAATGCCACTCTAACAAGACATGGCAAACATGGAATATGGTATGCAAAAATGCAAAAATCAGTGGCAAAATGAGATGCAAAACAGCCCCGAAACAAGGCGAAATGACACCCGATGCATGGAATCATTCCCGAAACATGAAACTAGGCATACGAAATGGCCTACAGCTATACAAAGCATGCATAATTGGTACATGAAGTGTAAAGGCAGAAGCAAGGCAGCCCCAAAACAAGCATTTTTACAGTTTAAAGCATGGCCAAACAGTGAGCACAAGTGGGACTAAATTAGCATGCAAAAAAGGCTTCGCAAGGGAGGTAATGAAGCAAGTGGTAGATGTAAAGCCCAAACAGAAAAAGACCCTTCCACAATGTTGAAGAGGGGCCTAAAATATGACCACTTAAAGTTTATGGAAACCCCCAAAACAATATAAAAATATGCTCAAAATGTCATGCAAGATAGGGCCCAAAAGAGGTTATAACACAAAGTATACAAAAAATGCCTCAAACAGGAAAATACTCTTAATGAAACATGACAAGGGGGTCAAAATATGACCACTTTCAGTTCGGACCAAGGTCTAAAAACAGAAGCTAAATAAGCTAATAAATCATGCAAAAATGGGGACCAAAGAGGGGTACAATGGCAAGTGATACATGGAGGTCCCAAACAGTGGTGAGCCCTTCTCCAATGTTGAAGAAGGGCTCAAAATAAGCTCAATTACATTTTATATCATGCTCCAAAACAGATCACTCACAGGCCAAAAATACTATGCAAAATTATGGCATAAAGAAGGGTAATGAAGCAAGTGCAAGATGGGGGTCCCAAACAGGGTAAGACCCTTAATGAAACAGAAAAATGAGCTCAAAAAAAATGATATTTTCAGTTTTGGTCAGAGCTCAAAACAGCAAGCAAAATGGCTAAAAAGAATGATACAAAATGAGCAAAAAAAAAAGGGAAATGATGCTTACCCTTGAAGACTAAGCATTTGCTACCTCTTGGACCAAAAAAAGCTGCCTCCTAGCCTCTGAGAAGACCTCCAAGCTGCTGGAAATGGAAGTGGTAGTGTAGTGCTAGGTGGTGGTGTGAAAAAGGGGTAGAACTTGGATGTTTTTTAGGCTTGAAGGGAGAGAGAGAGGAGATGTGTATATGGGAGCTCAAAGGGGTTTTTTCCAACCCTTGGACCAATGTTGGAGGCTGGTTATATGGACCAAGGAGGGGGAGAAAAGGATGGAAAAAATGGAGGGAAATTAAGCCAAGTTTCCCCCGAAAAGTTGTCCCCCCTGGATACAGGTTTTGGGGGGAAAAAAAGTATACAGCTAAAATGTACTCACCCTGAGGAACAAGGCCGGCCAGGTTTTGGAGCTGCAGGTGGCCGGCCGGCCACCCCCCATGGCCGGCCGGCCAAGGGTCAAAGTGGCAAGTCAAAAATAATGGCCGGCCACCACAGATTGGTGGCCTCCCATGTGTGCTCAACACAGCTATGTGGTCAAAAATTGGCAACTGTAAACCAGGAGAGAGAACAAGCCATTTTTCAAAGGGGTTCAAAAGGGGCCAATGGAATTAATGGCCGGCCATGTGATATTTGTGTCCTCCCAGGTGTGTGCAACACAAATATGTGGTTTGGAGCTGAAGAAAGTGGCCCAAGGGTGGTCAACATTGGCTTTGAAATGAGAAAAACGGGCGTCGGAGGGCGAAAATGGAATATAACTGATTGTTGGAACAATTACTGGCCTCCCACCCTTCTATGACCTTCCTGGTGATGAAACAGAGGTCCCTGCCAAAAATGAACAAAAATCGATGCAAAATGAAGGTTCGGGGGCCGAAACGCGCAATCTGAGGCCCCGAAAACTGACTGTTGAGCGCCGGGAGTGGTATTCGACCACAAAGCTGGTCTCTCGGACCTCAGTGTCCCTTAAAAGGGAGTAAATAAGATGTATGCCAAAAACCGGAGCAAACGGAGGTAGTTAGGCGGTCCCGAACCGAGGCACACGGCCTGACGGCTCCGAAAACCGGGAACCGGGCTCCGAAATGGGCAAAATGGCCTACGGCCATGAAATGTAGCCCGCGGCCACTGAGAGATGGTCTACGAAACCTCTCCCTCCCTTTGGGAAGAGCAACAGAGAAAACCGAGTCTGGTTCGCAAACCGAGGCAAGGCAGAGAAAAGCCCGGAAGTCCGGAGGCAGGGCTCACGGCCGAGACTCTGAGACTTCTAAACGAGCATGATATGAAACATCACCGAGCGCTCAATCGGTGACGTCTAAGTCTTAAGGTCGGTCAAAAATGGGGTGTCTACACCTCGTCAATGCGTGGGGTATTGAGAGAGACCCCGAGTACCGGGACAATCCAACATCGTTTGTGCCTAAGCGGTTTTTGGATTGTGGGGTGGATTACAAAGGAAGGGATTTTGAGTATATTCCGTTTGGTGCTAGTCGGAGGATTTGTCCCGGGATACCGTTGGCGACGAGGATGGTGCATTTGATGGTGGGTTCAATAGTTCAGGCGTTTGATTGGAAGTTGCCGGAGGAGATAAGGTCGGGAGAGTTGGATATGGAAGAACAGTTTGGAGTTACTTTGAAGAAAGCTGTTCCTCTTCTTGCTATTCCTATATTGGGATGAACGGTTGGATTGTAAATCTAATCCTTCTATTGGTTTTAAGTTTTTAAATATAGTTTTTGTGTTTCTTATGTTTATATTGTGTTTGGTTAGGGGTTTTGATAATAGATTTGGAAAAGAAAATAAAAAAGATAGATGAAATGGGAATAAAATATACCTATATTTCACTTAATTTCACACACATTTTTCCTTTTTCCTTTCCAAATCTCTTCTCAAATCCCCCAACCAAATACAACGTTAGTGAATATTTTTATAAGCACTTAGGTCATTTGGTCTAGTAATTGTATAACACTCGTGTGAAGTCATGTATAGGCTAGAAGTCTGTTTGATGATATGAATATTTATCCTATCGATTAACAATATATATAGATTTTTTGTGTTTTGTGTTTCGTTGTTTTTAGTTATTTTTATTTTTATATTTTAATCACATTTGTATTTATCATATTTTAATTCACAAATGTAATTAAGGGTATATTTTATATTATAAATATACTCTCTAAGATTTGCTTAAAATATAAATTGTCCTCTGTAGTTCTAAAAATTATATTCTATTCTTTTGAATTTTTAATTGCATAACAACTGACTTATTTTATTAATAAATTATCAAGTCAACTAATAGTTTTATTATAAATATATTTCAATTAACAATTTATATAATTTTATTGTTATATAGGAGAGTAGTTATAAATCTTATTTTTTTTGTTAATTAAAAAAATTATAACAAAGATATTTGTAATTTTCAAAATTATAAGAACACTTTGTATTTTAAGTAAAATTTATGAAGTGTATTTATAATTTATCTAAAAATTAAAAGAAAGATCAAGAAGCATATTGGATTGAATAAAATGAAAAAGTTCCTCCCACACACGGAATTTTAACAAAGAAAAACGAAAAAAACTCTCTCATCCTTTCTCTACAAAAATGCAAATAACAAATTTTGTTTGAAATTCATTGCAAATAAAGCTAAATGTAAATAAATTATTGAATGGGCAAAATATAAACGGGTCGGATCCAAGTCTTGAGTCGGTCCAAATCACTAAACCCAAATTTGAGTAGGCCATCCAATATGAGCCAGATAACACCGTATGCCAATCTAGTGAGCCCATCTCCCTGTAAATCATCCTCATAAGTCTTCAAGCACTTGAGCCTAACATGCTGAGGAAAAGGCCAGCTACTAGGCCGGGCCGAACTGTTGGACCTAATTCATAGACCGAACTAATAGGCCAAACCCATCATTAGAACCAAAGTGGGCCAAGCCCACATAAAGTATTTAGATAAACCAGCCCATCTCTACAAACAATCTTACGAAAGGCCGATCCGAGGCACAATTGGAACCGAGCTGAGGGAACTTCACAAAGAAACGTGGAAGCTGTGAATGCATACATGTGCAGATTGCCACCTCAGCTGATTTCCCCTTCCTAGAATTACGAAAACAGTTAACAAAGGGAATGTAATCTGTTCTATACATGTCACAATGAGCACATGTCTCTATGGTCAACTACCTTATGGTCCTCCACCTTGAACAATGATAAGGGAAGCCTTGAGCATCCAAACTCCATGAAATCATCTTGGAAAACAAGTAAAGTATTCTCTATAAACAACACTCTTTTCACATTGAAGGTAATGGATCCTAACTTATTCTAACTCAACTAAACAAAAACATTATTTCTCTTCCTCTCTCTACACACAGAGAGAGCTCTTTATCTTCTCCGATCACTCATTCTCACGCTGGAGGGGTTTTCTGGCCAACTCTAACCGGGCAACCCTGACGGTGCCTTGTTATGCAGATCTCCTGATCTTGGATAACCCATTCGAGCTGCGGAGCTCCAATCCACTTCATATAGTGCAGGCCTTGGTATGCACAATTACTATATTTGTTGAGTAACTAATGGTGTGCAAACTTGATAGGTGTACTGTTAAAATATTAAAAAAATACAAATGTGTTTTTGACTTTGATCTAAATAGTTACATGAGATAAAAGTTTACAAAATTTAATTGGTGGACGCAAGCCTATCTTGAAAGAGTATTTGTAGATATAGTACTCTACATTATCGGGATGGTCTAAAACTTTTATGTTTGACTTGGTAAGTAGTCATGCATTATTGGCCTTCTTTACCTATTTTTTTAATCAATCAAAAAAATTAAAAGATCAATTTAATTTTGATTCCAAAAATTCCAATGCTGACCAATTAATTGGTAATATATTATTAATTTTAATTGGCAATTGAACATGTTATGAGAGTTGGCTAAGAAAACTGATGTGGTCTAAAGTATATCAAAATAATTTTAAAAAATCAATAAATTTTACTTTAATACTAAAATTTACAATAATTTTAACACAAAAATCAATCCTCTCAATATAATGCTACTAAATAAAAATTCAATTAACAAAATAGAACTTAATAAATAATTTTGTAAAAAAATTATTTCAAATGCATTTTCAATAACACCCTCCCAATGAACGGGTGGCCAACGGCCTAATGGGCCGCCCAATCCACCCAACTCAGTGTAATATTTTTAAGGTTTGGAAAATTACTTTGTTCATAGGGTTAGGATTGGTTGAAATTTTGTACCTATTTAATATTCAGACTACAGTTGCGATAAAGAGTTGTAGCCTAGGTTGGCTCGGGCCAACCATTTATAAAATATTAATTATAAAATAAAGTAAAAAAAAAAACAAAAAATATATATACTTACTTTTTAGGGCTTAAATTAAAGATTTGTTAAAAATCATTTTTGTTTTATTATTGTATTTTGTTAATATTCCAAATTGAAATAATCAATAAAAGAATCTATATAATTTATTATTCATTTAAGAAAATTAAATTTAATTACTTATATATATATATATATTTAGATTTGATTTTAATAAGTGGACTTATATCTTTTTAATAACTTATATCTATTAGGTTAAATAAAAGGACTTGATATTTTTTTAAAAAAAAACTAAGATTGAATTTGTGATACAACAATGATTGAGATCCCTTTTTTTGGGACTCCCACAACCCCTTTTGGATCTCAACCATTGATGGTGTGGACCCCACATATACATAAGTAAGTCTCACACATACATCAATGGTTGAGATCCAAAAAGGATTATGGAGTTTTCCAAAAAAAGGGGGTTCCAAGCATTTTTATTTGTGATAATTAGATTAGGTTACTTAAAATTTACGGACCTATTTGGCAAGTTATTTTTTTAACTTTTTTTTTTTTTTTTATTAAAATAGTCAATAAAATAAAATGTCAACCAGATGGAATTTCTAGAGTAAGAAAAATGGAAGACCAAAAAGATGGGAAATGCCCCAACTAACAATCGCCGGAATCAACGGAGAGAGAAAGATAGCAATAAAATCAACAACAGAGATTGAGAGGTTACTTACAAGGTTGTGACCTAGAACCAACGTCCATAGCAACGGTGTCGGAGCAATCCAGTTGTGAGCAAACAAATACACATTGTCAGCGAGGAAAGCCGCTGGAAACATCAAATTATGTCAAAGAGGCACACTCCAGAAGTGAACGAGATAGGCAACGATGAAGAAATTTGTGCTATACAAAGAGAAGTTGAAACCCTTACTTCTTTTTGAATCCTCCAATCAAAGCTTGACGCATGTTTCATAGTAGCTACAGAAAGGGAATCAAGATCCCCTCCTTAATTTCTTTCCTTGACTTCTTATTTGTTGGGTTATTGGGCTCACTTTTGAACCCAATTTCGATCATCCGAACCATTCATGTTTTAAAATTTGTTGAGTATATCATACTTGTAAAAAATCAAGTTGATCGGATATCAGAAAGCATGTGTTCAGAAAACTGTTAATTAAATTTTTTTCAAAAATGATTTTTAGTTCGATGATCCAAACACATAGTTTCTGATATTCAATCAATTTGATTTTTTACAAATATGATATACTTAACAAATCATAAAATACGAACGATTTACTTTATCGAAATTGAATTCAAAAATAGGTCTAATAACTTAACAAGTAAAAAGTCAAAAAGAGAGTAATAAGAGGATCTTAATTCACAGAAAGGACAGTGCATGTGAGAACCAACCAAACAAGAATTTTAAAAAAGAAAAAACAAAAAAAGAAAATTAGGGAAACCCACCTACGGACATCCCACTAACGAGCAGTCGGCACTAAAGATGGGTCACGTTTTATTTGATTCTGAGCAAAAACTTATAAGAGTTAGGCAAAACAACCAAACAAAGCTTAAGTACGTGATCAACATGTTGGGAAAACAACAGGGCAGCTGGCAACGAGAGAATCAAACCACCGAGCTGAAATTCGGCCCAATCCCCGAGCTGCGTGGAACTTCGAGCAACAAGCAATTTATCAAAAGGGTAGTTTAAGAAGATGATTAAAAGTTAATTTTTTAATTTTTTTTTAACTTATTAATTTTTTTTATGTAAAAAGAAAAGTGAGTTAAAAATTGAGAATAATTCACTTCTCAAAATAAGTCAAAATGTTGTAAATCCATTCCAATAAAGTATAACAAACCAAGAAAATAAAAAATAATGGACCCAAAGCAAGCACTAGCACTCAAGATATTTGTTCATAAAAGTTTAAAAAAAAAAAAAAAAGGGGAGGAGGAGTAGTAGTAAAGGCCTTGATGGATATTAGAGCACTTAACAAGTCCATGCAAGGCCAAGCATTTGAATTTGTGAACATTACCATTACAAATCTGGCTGTTAAGAATTGGAAAGTTTGTGGGCCCATGACAATCAATGTTGAACAATGTCAAAATCAAATTCATGAAACCAAGCACATGCAACGAGCATACTATTTCAAGGCTAAATAAAAAGACTCAAAAATAAATAAATAAATAAACAAACAAACGAACTAAGTTCAAACCCAACCAAGGCAACAGGCCAACACTCGAAGACTTCAAAGCACAAGCTAGGGGCAAACAAAAAGGTCATTTACAACTCTGCATAAAAAGACTCAAAAATAAAAAATAAATAAATAAACAAACAAACGAACTAAGTTCAAACCCAACCAAGGCAACAGGCCAACACTCGAAGACTTCAAGCACAAGCTAGGGGCAAACAAAAAGGTCATTTACAACTCTGCATCAAGCATAAGTGAAACAATGAGAAGACCACAAGCCTAAGGGCGACACTTGGGTCGAGTAACGTTACAAGGTCAAAGCGTCAAACCCAAGCGCGAGTTTGGGTCGAGCTAATGTCCAATGGCCCAAACCATGTGAACCAAGCATTTACTTGAACCAAAGAACCACCAAGGGACCAAACATGAAGACCAAGTGTGATCCTCAGCCTAATGGACCAAGTGGTCCGAGCCACGCAACCCAAGTACGAACTTGGGTCGAACGCAACTAAAGTGGACGACCAACTTGAATCAATGCGCTGAACTACCCATAAGAGCATCTAGTACGATCCAATTGCACAAATTAACTAGCATCCAATACATGGAAAGAGCGTATGATCCTCCTCAAATAACGAAATTGCTTAACAGATCCTTTGCTCTTCTCCAATGAAGAGCGACCTAGCATAACGGCTGAGTGCCAGGTGGCAGAGAGAAATTTGGTGGGCAAGTCAAGCAGTCCTTATAAAAGGTAGCCTCACTCTCCTTTGGGAAGAGGATCTCCTTACACTTTATACACACTCATCTTCACTACTCTCTCTCTCTACCAAACTCTGGTACTGACTCAACCGTCAGAGGGATTTCCGACCAAACCCTTATCAGGCAGCCTACCTATCTGTTCCTTGTGCAGGCCCTCACCCAACGATGCACCAGGATTTGTCCACGAAGTTCCATCTTCCTTTATTGCGGAAACCAATCCGCACAGCTTCCACTTTCGTTCTATTACTATCACCACTAAGAGGGTGTTTGGAATGATTTAAATAAATATATTTTTTGACTTTTTATGGAAAAAAAAAATATGCAAAAAAATAGAGAGATAATGTAACCTAAAAAAGATATTAAAAAAAAACATTTTTATAGATTATGTCAAATAGTGTCTAAATATAAAAAATATTTTGTTTTAAAAAATCATTAAAAAAAAATTTATAAAAAAATATTTTTGATCCAAAGAAACGAAACATCAGTCTATATCGTGTCTTGATTTCTTTAGAGATGAGAAAGACCCGAGTATCTGTGATGTGTACCCAAAGTCAGGGATGGGTTGATTAAAAAAAAAAAACCGGACGGGGAGGAAGTAAGGGGAGGAAGAAAAAGAGTTATGTTAGAGATACTAAAAATTTTATCAAATATCTGATTAAATGTTTCACAAATCTTATAGGATCTAACATAATAGAATTTTTGAGGCATCTGGTATTTTGGGGTTTGGAGAGTGGGGGTTGTGTGTGGGTGTGTGGGTGTGTGGAACACGCCATGTATCGTGTCTGAATTTTATAGGTGCCAAACACAAATCATAGAGTGCAATAGGGACTAGAAAAGTGGGTGTTGTTAGTTCTCGTGTAGAGAGAGAGAGAGAGAGAGAGAGAGTTATGAGTGGTTTGGGGACAAATTAAATAAGTTATTTATGAGATATTTATCAATAAATCCCATCTCACGAACAAATACTCTAATTAGTCCCAAGTTTTTTCTATTGGTTTGTTAAGTCCTATTAGTGGAAAGTTTTTTTCCGTATGATCCTATTTTTTATTTTGATGGTATTTTGGTAGACAGTTATACCCTTTTATTAATGTGACAAGTATGTTGTGATACTCTAATGTGGCAGGTATTAATATCACACTCCAACGATGTGACATTCCAAAAAAATTTAAAACTCCTTACGCTGTGTTTGGTTAGGGGATTTAGAGAAGGATTTGAAAAGGTAAAGAGAAAGAGAAAAGGTGTGTGAAATTAGGTGAAAAGTAGGTATATTTTATTCAAATTTCACCTATATTTTCCATTTCCCTTTCCAAATCTCTCCTCAAATCCCCCAATCAAACACAGCATTAATGTATTTTTCCTAAACGTGACAACATAACGGGTATGATGTGGCACTCCAAAACTTTTACTCTAAAAAAAATAATTTATCCTTAGTGTATATTTTCAAATGTGACAATAGCATGTATGATGTGACACTTCAAAAAAATAAAAATTCATTAGTGTACTTTTCTCAAATGTAACAACGTAACAGGTATAATGTGACACTTCAAAAAAAATAAAAACTCTTTAGTATACTTTTCTCAAACGTGACGACAAGTATGATGTGACACTTCAAAAAAAATAAAAACTCTTTAGTGTACTTTTTTCAAATGTGAACTCCTTAGTGTACTTTTTTCAAACGTGACAATGTGGCGAGTATGATGTGTCACTCTAAAAAAAATTAAAAATTTCTTAGTATACTTTTTCCAAACTTGACAATGTGACAGGTATGATGTGACACTTCAAAAAAAATAAAAACTCTTTAGTGTACTTTTCCTAACCGTGACATGTGACACTCCAACGTGACAGATATAATGTGACACTCTAAAAAAATTAAAAATTCTTTAGTGTACTTTTTTCAAATGTGACAATATAACGTAGCGGGCATGATGTGATACTAAAAAACTCTTTAATGTACTTTTTCTAAATGTGACACTCCAATGTGGCGGGCAAATGAGTCATTACACATCTAAAAGGACTAAATGGATCACAAAAAAAAAATATGAGACTATATAGATTACAAATCCAAAATATGGGACTTATTGGTCAATCTCCCGTTATTGTAAGTTGTCATTCTATTTATATATATATATATATATATATATATATATATATTTTAAGAAGTCAAAATTTATTAAATAAACAAACTCCAAACTATACCTTAAAAAGAGTTTTTTTGTCCGCTAAAAAAATCAGAAATGTTGTCTAGGTCCTTCTAAATGAAGGGTGATTATTTAATATTCCCGGGATATGGACACGTGGTACTCTATAAGGTTTTGATTGGTAAAGAGGGATAAGGGCCTATGATTTATGTTGGGGATGAGGAATAACATGAAGCTAAATAATTAGTGATTGACTTAGAATATGATCACGTAGTGTTCCAGGATTATTGACTAATTTCCCATGAATGATTAGTTTTGCCGAATCCTTCCATTCTTGCAAACGAAACTGATAATTTAGCAAAGTAATAAATATGATATTAGACATAATATTATAATAACAATAACAAGTAAATCATAATACGAATATAAAGAAAATAAAAATCGAGATCATGGTTGGTTTGGAGTTTTTAAAAATAGTTTTATGAGTTTTTAATTTGTATTTTTATATTTTTAATAATTTTTTTAAATATTTGAATTCATTTTTTGTAATTTTTGAATCTACTTAATTTTGATATACTTAAAAAAAATTATACAAAAATGTTTTAAAAATTCATTGAATATAATAAAATACGAAAACGTATTAAATTTTTATTTTTATTTTTGTATTTGGTGAAACTTTAAAAAAAAAAAAAATACCAAATATTATACTTTTAAGTGTATCTAGATTAGGTATATCTAAAAAATAAAATAAAATAATTATATAAGATATTTAAAAAATTCACTAAAAATAAAATACGAAAAATAAAAAAAAATCAATTTTCTTAAAACCGACTCAAACTAACAAGGTGACTGCTTGTGAGATTCTGGGAGTTACATTGTCACTGTCTTAAAATTATTTCCACGTATGAAAATGCTAACATAGTGAAATAATTTCAATATAAAAATCTAGATTGCCTACAGCATTTCTCGTAAACTTAACTAAGTCATGTTTGGTTTGGATTATCTTAAGTTGGCCATAAATTTAAAAAAACGTTTAGATTTAGTAGGCCCATTTTGGGGCCGACCTCGGTAATTTGAACAGTTCAAATTTTAAGATTCGTTAAATAGAATATTTATTAAAAAAATAAATTGATCGGAAATAGATGGATATTCTTAAAATTATGTTTGTCACCATTTTTTTAAAATTTTACACTCTTTTATTTTTTATTTTACAAATTTTTTTATTTGTTTTGTGTTTCTTGCACTTGCCGTGGGTTTCGGGTTTTTGTATGGATGATGTAGAAATTGGTGTTCTGAATGAATGTGTAATGTTTGGCATATTAAAATTTCTACTTAATGTATTACTAAATATCTTACATGGGGTGAGTCCTACATAATTGTGGAGTCCACATCTATATGAGACATTTGGTAAAATATTTGATAGAAATTTTGGGACCTCTAATATTTTCCCTGAGTGAATTGTTTGAAATGTGGAGCTTTATATAATTCTAAGAATTAACCTTGCTGGTGCTTTTTCTTGTGGTGGGAAAAATCCTATTTTTCCAAAAGAAAATGAAGCAGAAAATTTGATTTTATTCACACACATCTTATTCATCCAAATATCTTAGTAAGAAAATAATTATTTTTTGAATAATAATATATAAATATAATATAATTTTCATATATAATGATGTGTTTTTTTTGTGACATTTGTATTTCTAATTAAAAGTTGCTTTTTTGGCTTTTTTGATTTTTTTATCTTTTTATGTGTAAAAAAATATGAGAGATGATATGACCCAAAATGAGTTATGAGTTAAAAGTTAAAAGCTAATGTAACACCCTGTCCCACATCGAAAGTTTGCATGAGTAATCTTGGACATATAAAGCACCACTACCTTACTACTAAATAACTTTGACTTAAGCTTTTGGGTATTGTTAGTCGAACCACAAGTTCCTTGGGGTAATAAGTAGTGGGGCGCTACAACTAACTTTTAGCTAGTTTTCCAAATCATCCCATACTTTCACAAACGTCTCTAACACATCATTTTAGATATATTTCTTACACTATAACTTGTTGTCAATAAATCGTTTTTCTTGGTTTTTTTTCTTTTCTTGCCGTACAATCCGAATAGAGTGAAAACAAAATGTATCTTTTACGGTTTAGCTTAACTTGAGAGAAATTAAGGGGTCCATGAAGCACACTTCTATTTTGATTATTTGAATCGTTCATTTTATATAATTTTTCGTGTATATCATTCATAAAAAATAAATAAATAAATTGATTGGATAATCACATCACAACCTTACATTTTATTATATTTGTTTTCAAAAAAATAAATGATCTATTTAAAAATATATATTTGTCGTCCATTTTTTTAGAAATAAAAATGATAAAATAAAAAAATTATTACGATTATCGGATGGAGTTAATTTTTTTCATAAATAATATATGCTGATTGTTTTACAAAATAAATAGTAATTTGTGATTTAAGAATAAAATTACTCATTTTTGTTGTCTATTAAAAAAATTAAGTAACATTTATTAAAAGATACGCAATATACAACACGAAAATATATAAAAGATACATGTGGTACACACTCTTAAGAGAGAAAGAGGGTGCAATGGAGCTCCACACTCTCCCTCTCCAATACTTATGTAAGACTCAACTCAACAGTGTGTGCCTAAAGAGTCTGGATCCTCAGTCGCACTTCCTTGCGGCCCTCCCTGCCACCCTCCAAAACAACATCGTTTTGGATAAAAAAAAAAAAAAAAATTCTTTCTTATTTTGCTTTCCCTTTTTCGTTTTTGAACCTTAGCCTCTGAGACAGACGAACAGAGAGGCGAAGATCTAGATGAGAGAGAGAGAGAGGCGACTGTTAATCATATTATTTAATTTTGATGATGTCTAAAATATTATTTGTAACAATTTGGATTTTTTTTTAATATACATATTTATTTGACACAAAATATTATCTTTTTAAAATATATATATTTGTTAAATATTAGTTAAATAAAAATATTTTTGAAAACTTTACTATTCACTTTTTGAAAATTTAGGCTGATCACTATTCACTCTTTGACAAAATTAAAATTGATTAATTATATTATTTTGACAAATATGATTGATTGGTTGTATTATCTTGACAAATGTGATATTAATGAGTTGTCTTATTTTGATAAAAGAGATATATTCAAATGTAGTGGTAGGATATATTTAGTTTAAAATCTCTACAACATATACAATATTTTAAAGAGAACATATATTTTCAGATCCATCATAAATATTATTAAAGAGATTTTTCTGTATGCAAATATTTGATTAGAACGTTATATATATATATATATATATATATAATGCATATAATATAAATAGAATACATCACGTGCGCTATTAAACTTTCTACACTAAATTGATTTTATCATATTATAATCAAACAAGAAGAAAAAGATGGAGTTATATATATATGTGTGTATATATATATAGATGGAGCACATCATTTGTTTGTTTAAAAGTTGTGAACTTTGTATTAAATTGTCTACAAAAACGGTGGCTCTATGTTTGAAAAAATAAACAAAAGGAAAAGAAAAAATTAATCTTACTTTTATCTTTTTAATTATTAACATTTGCTGACTATTTAAAATCAAGAAGTGTGCTTATGTAAGCCATGACGTCAGGAGCGTGCTTATGTAAGCCATGACGTCAGCAAGGAGCATCCAACAGGTATATTTTTGTGTATAAATAGAAGTGTTGTGTGTGGAGAAAAAAATCAAGAACTTGAAGAGAAAATTTTCTTAAGCTCCAAAATTCTGAGTACATTGTATTCTTCTCTTTCACTTTCAGATCTAAGTCTAGCCTTTGTTCTTACACTTTCATATCTATTCTTTGTGAGAGAATTATTGTAAAAGTGGGTTCAAGTACCACTTATTCTTATTCCTTATTTTTGTGAGAGATTTTGTAAGGGTAAGGCATTTATTGTTGAGTGAGGCTCAATAGATAAAAGTAAGTCCTGTGCCAAATCCACAAGCTTGGTGGTGTATTTATTCAATTGATAGTAAAGAAATTCTCAAGGAGGTTCCTTGGGGAGTGGACGTAGGCCTGGCGTGCCGAACCACTATAAATCGCAGTGTTTGATTTTCTCTCCCTATCTCTCCTACTTTTATATTGATAATTATTATTCTATTTTTTTTTATTTATTAAAATTCTGAATATTGTGTTAATTTTAATATTGTGAAATTTTTAATAACCCAATTCACCCTCCATCTTAGGTTGCCTATCTGGGATAACAATTGGTATCAGAGCCTAATCTCTAGTTTGTGTGACTTAACTGTCTTAGAGTAGATCATGGCAATCCCTAGTTATTCTTTACCCGAGGGACAAGCATCCAATAAGCCACCACTATTTAGCGGCACAAATTTTAGTTATTGGAAAACTAGGATAACCATACATGTTCAATCTAATGATTATGAATGCTGGAAAATTATTTGCAATGGTCCAAAAATTCCTACCAAAATTGTAGATGGACTTAGGGTACCAAAACTTGAAGATGAGTGGGATGAATCAGATACTAGAATGGCCCAAATTAATGTCAAAGCCACAAACATGTTGTACTGTGCCTTAGAGGCTAACGAGTTTAACAGAATTTCCACATGTAAAACCGCAAAAGAAATTTGGGGCAAGCTTATAGTGACTCATGAGGGAACCGAACAAGTTAAAGAATCTAGAATTAGTTTGCTAGTCCATAATTATGAACTCTTTAAAATGAAGCCTGATGAGACTATTCCTCAAATGTTTACTCGCTTTACTGATATTATTAATGGTTTAACTTCTCTTGGAAAAATATATACTAATGCTGAAATTGTAAGAAAAGTGCTTAGGTCATTGCCAAAAAGTTGGGAGACAAAAGTCATTGCCATTACCGAAGCCAAGGATTTATCAAAGCTAAGTCTAGATGAGTTAATGGGATCTCTCTTAACTCATGAGCTCATAATGCAAGAAGGAAAGGAAGAGGAGGATAACAACAAGAAGAAAGGAATAGCCTTCAAATCCACCTCAAAACATCAAGAGGATAAGGAAGATGATTCAGATGAGGATGAGGAAATGGCATTCATCACTAGAAAGTTCCAAAGGTTTGTGAGAAAAAAACAAGGTGTACGAAATTTTTTCAGAAAAGACTTCAACAATAGGGATTTTCAAAAAGGAGAAAATCACAAAAAATCTAAAGTAACCTGCTACGAATGCAACAAACCTAGACACTACAAATCAGAATGTCCAGAACTTAAGAAAAAATTCAAGAAGAACAAGACGAAAGCTATGATTGCAGCATGGGGAGAAGATAGTGATGAAAACGACACAGAAACCGAAGTTTGCAAAAATGAGGTTGCTAACCTATGCTTAATGGCACTTGGAAACGAAAATGAGGTAAATGACGAATCCTTTACATTTGATAAATTACAATTAGCTTTTGATGAATTACATGCTGAATTTAAGAAACTTAGTTTAAAAAGAAATTGTCAAAAGAAAGTAATTTCAAGTTTATCAAAAGAAAATGAATCATTGACTTCCAAGATAAATGTTTTAGAAAATGAAGCCATGAAAATGAAAAAGGAAAATGAGATTTTAACTCGAAAAGAGTCTTCAATTTCTGAAAAACATTTAGTTGTATTGCAAAAAGAAAACGAGTCTTTAAAAAATGGGCAAATTATTTTGAAAGAAAATATTGAAGACTTGAAAAATACTCTTTCAAAATTTACTCAAGGTAGAGAAACTTTAGATAAAATTCTTAAAAATCAAAATCGTACTTTTGGTAGAGCCGGAATTGGATATAAACCTTTTTCAAAAGTAAAAACTGTCAAAAATGGCTTTGTGTATGCATCTTCTAATCACTCTCATCTCACATGTCATTTTTGTGGTACAAAAGGTCATATTTCACCTTCATGTCCTGTTAAAAGAAATCATTTTGCTAAAATAAAAAAGATGTGGGTCCCTAAGGACATTTCAAAAGTATCAAATTCTAACTTTTATGGACCAAAGAAAAAATGGGTACCAATAGAAAAATCAAATTTTTGTAGGTATGTTTCAAGACAAAATCCAGTAACGATAGATGGTATCTCGATAGTGCATGTTCGAGGCACATGACTGGAAATAAAGCTATGTTCGCCACACTTCAACCAAAGGATGGCGGATATGTGACTTTTGGCGACAATAGCAAGGGTAAAATCATTGGTGTAGGAAGTATTGGTAAAAATCCCTCTCCTATTATTGAAAATGTTTTATTTGTTGAAGGTTTAAAACATAACTTGCTTAGCATTAGTCAATTATGTGATAAAAGTTATAGAGTTATTTTTGAGAAAACTCATTGCACTATTGAAAACACCCTTGAAAACAAAACTTTATTTGTAGGTTATAGACATGAGAATGTATATGTCCTTGATTTGCATGATTTGTCTTTTCATTCTAATATTAAATGTTTATCTGCTATAAATGATAATGGTTGGCTTTGGCATAGAAGATTAGGACATGCACATTTTGATTTAATTTCCAAGCTTTCAAAAAATGAGTTAGTCATTGGTTTACCAAAAATTGTTTTTGAAAAAGATAAACTTTGTGATGCATGTCAATTTGAAAAACAAACTAGAATTTCTTTTAAATCCAAAAATATCGTTTCAACTACTAGACCGCTTCAACTCTTGCATATTGATCTATTCGGACCATCAAGAACATTAAGTTTAGGAGGAAAATCTTATGCCCTTGTTTGTGTTGATGATTATACTAGATATGCATGGGTATTATTTTTAGCACACAAAAATGAAGCTTTTTATAATTTCTCAAAACTTTGTAAAAGAATTCAAAATGAGAAAAATCTTAATATTTGTAATATTAGAAGTGACCATGGTAGAGAATTTGAAAATTATGATTTTATTATGTTTAGTGATGACTTAGGAATAGATCATAATTTCTCAGCCCCCAGGACTCCTCAACAAAACAGTGTTATTGAAAGAAAAAATAGAACTCTTGAAGAAATGGCTCGTACTATGCTTTGTGAAAATAATTTGCCTAAATATTTTTGGGCGGAAGCTGTTAATACTGCATGCTATGTTATAAACCGTGCCATGATTAGACATATTCTTAAGAAAACCCCTTATGAACTTTGGAAAGGTAGAAAACCTAATATTAGTCACTTGCGTGCTTTTGGTTGTAAATGCTTTGTATTAAATAACAATAAAGATAACTTAGGAAAATTTGATGCTAAATCGGATGAAGCTATATTTCTTGGTTATTCTATGTCCAGTAAAGCTTATAGAGTATTCAATAAAAGAACTCTACTTGTTGAAGAATCTGTGCATGTTGTTTTTGATGAATCTAACAACATTATTTCCAAGAATCTTGTAAGTAATGATATTGTAGAAAATCAACCAAGCATGGAGAGCATTTACAAAAAGGAAAATGAAGAAAATCCATTACGCGAACATGAAGAAGAAATGACAATGGAGAAACTTCAAGAAATATATGCTCTTCCAGAAAGTGACTCAAATCTACCAAAAGAATAGAAGTATGCTCATGGCCACCCCAAAGACCTCATCATAGGTGATGCGGCGGAAGGTATAAAAACTCGTTCCTCTGTTAAAAATATTTGTGGTAACTTAGCATTTGTTTCACAAATTGAACCAAAATCATTTTTAGAAGCTGAAAATGATGAAAACTGTATTTTAGCAATGCAAGAAGAATTAAATCAATTTGAAAGAAATGAAGTTTGGTTTTTGACCCCTCGACCTAAGATCATCCCGTTATTGGTACAAAATGGGTTTTTCGAAATAAAATGGACGAATCTGGAGTTGTTACTAGAAATAAAGCTAGATTAGTAGCTCAAGGCTATAATCAAGAAGAGGGAATTGATTTTGATGAAACTTTTGCACCAGTTGCTAGACTTGAAGCTATTAGAATGTTACTTGCTTTTGCGTGTTTTAAAGATTTTAAATTATATCAAATGGATGTTAAAAGTGCTTTTTTAAATGGGTATATTTCGGAGGAAGTCTATGTTGAACAACCTCCCGGTTTTGAAAATCATAAATACCCGGATCATGTTTTCAAACTTTCAAAAGCTTTATATGGCTTGAAACAAGCTCCTAGAGCATGGTATGAAAGATTGAGTAATTTTCTACTTGACAAAGATTTTTGTAGAGGAAAAATTGATACAACACTTTTTATAAAAATCAAAAAAGAAGATATGCTAATTGTTCAAATTTATGTTGATGATATCATTTTTGGTGCTACTAATGAAAATTTGTGCAAAGAGTTTGCTAAAGACATGCAGGGTGAGTTTGAAATGAGTATGATGGGGGAATTAAATTACTTCCTTGGTCTACAAATTAAACAAACTAATGATGGAATCCATTTAAATCAAACGAAATATATCAAAGATCTACTCAAAAGGTTTGAAATGGAATCATCAAAGCCTGCAGCAACTCCAATGAGCACATCGATAAAAATCGACAAAGATGAGCAAGGTAAACTTGTAGATGAAAAGAAATATCGAGGTATGATTGGTTCTTTACTCTATCTTACTGCAAGTAGGCCCGACATAATGTTTAGTGTTTGTATGTGTGCACGTTTTCAATCCGCACCGAAAGAGTCACACATCACCGCAGTCAAACGCATTTTCAGATATCTTGTCGGCACTCCAAATTTGGGATTATGGTATCCTAAGGGAACCACCTTTGAACTTTTTGGTTACTCAGATGCCGACTTTGCGGGATGTAGACTTGACCGAAAAAGCACTAGTGGCACTTGTCATTTTCTTGGACACTCACTCACTTCTTGGTTTTGCAAAAAACAAAACTCAGTGGCTCTGTCAACTGCTGAAGCAGAATACATTGCCGCCGCTGGGTGTTGTGCACAATTGCTTTGGATGAAACAACAATTTCAAGATTTTGGACTTCACTATGATCATATTCCTATAAAATGTGACAACACAAGTGCCATTAACCTTTCAAAAAATCCTATTCAGCACTCACGCACTAAACACATTGAAATAAGGCATCATTTTCTAAGAGATCATGTACTCAAATGTGACATTGAACTCGAATTTATGCCTACAAATCATCAATTAGCTGACATTTTTACCAAGCCTCTAAATGAAGAACAATTTTGTTATATTAGAACTGAACTTAGTATGATGAATACTCCAATATAGTGTTTCTATTAAAAAAAATATAAATAAAAAAATAATAATTTAATAATAATTAATAATTAAATAAAATATTTATAATAATAATAAATAAAAATAATAATAATAAAATTATATACATATATTTTCTCTCTCTCACCGCTCCGTCTCTATCTCTCTCCCGCTCTCTCCTTTACTCTCTCTTTTGCTCTTTCTTTTGTTATCTCGCTCTCCCCTTCTTCCTCATACCGACTCCATCTCCACCCTTACCATAGCCTACAAACAACTCCACCATCCACCATCCACAAAATCATCCATCACTTTCATCACTATCACCATCCACCCAAATCCCTCACCAATCTTCCGAAACCCTATCACTTTTCTACCCAAAATCTGCATCACCATCTTTACCGATTCATCAAGTTCCATCACCGATCCATCAAGATCCGTGACTGATCCATCAAGATCCATTGCCGATCTACACAAATTCGTCACCGATCTACCCAATCTTCTCCATTTCTTCCAATCATCAAGGTCATCACCGATCAACATGTTAAAATTCTTGTTGCACTGTGTTATATTTTTTTACTTGTTGTATGTGTTCCAAATTCTCTTGGATTTAATAATGGTTGCTTCTACCTTGTTTGAAAAAATTGTTTTTATTTTTATTTTCTCCTTTTATGCTAGTGCACTTGGTGTAGTTGTTTATGGTCGGATCTTAATGGCCCTTGGTATTATAGACTGGTAATTTGTTTCTTCAAATTTATGTAATTTTTAGTGCATTAATTCAGGGGGAGACTTATATATTTTGAGATTAACAATCATTAAAAAAAATAAAAAAATAAAAAATAAAAAATAAAGGCGTGTGTATATTTTGTGCATAATTTTAGGGGGAGTATATATACATATTTTTTTTCTCCTTATCTGCACCAACAAACAAATTGTTTTTTGAGCAAAGACAAAATAAAAAATAATAATAATAATAATAACATAAATAAATAAATAAAAGGAAGAAATGCTCGCAATTTTATTTTAGAAAAAGAAAATATTACTCGATTACATGTAAATTTTCAAAAGGCTTCACAGATTTTTTTCTTTTTCACTTCTCTCAACAATTTTTCATGAGCCTCTTTTACATGCTTCTCTCTATTTTCGATTTCTGTGAGTCTTGGCATTATCACCGTTGCATAATAATGCACTGCATTCTCCAACTGTGCATTTTTCCTTTTTAGCTCTTTCTTCTCCTTACACATATTAACTACTTGTTGTTTTAACAAGCACACCTCATCTCTCCATTGCTGATTTTCTTGTACTCTTACTTGTAATCGTCGCGCCATATTGGAAACCGCAGTCATGGCCTGTGTACTAAGAGCCATAGTGTTATTAATAGCATCGAAATCATTTCGACTACCAATAACACTAGAACCCTCATTTACAGGCATAGCATGTGCCTGCACCACTGGTACTCTCTCATTTGCCTGCATTACAGGCACCTCATGCAGGTCTGATTCATTGATAGATAAGGTAAGGAATGACATGATTACAAAAGAAGCTAAAACAAATTTTTCTCTCCAACACTTGATGATTTCGTATCTTTGCCTATGATCTGTGTCACTTTTTATACACTCCATCGATCCATTACTCGATGCATATCTGCTCAAATCTTTTATTTGTCAATATTTTCTACGCTCGAGATGCTCCAAAATCCCCACAATGATTCCGACAAGACAAACAGCCCATTATTTTATTTTTGGCCACTCAGATTATTTTATCAAATGTGTTTGTTTCTTATCTTCATCTTTATTTTGATGATGTCAAAGGGGGAAAAAAAATATGATTTTTGCTTTTGAAAATTATATGTTGCAGGGTTATCAAATATTTTGTCAATTTTGCTTTTGAAAATTATATGTTGCAGGGTTATCAAATATTTTGTCAATTTTAATTTTGTGTCAAATCTATACAAATATTGCCATCATCAAAAAGGGGGAGATTGTTAATCATATTATTTAATTTTGATGATGTCTAAAATATTATTTGTAACAATTTGGATTTTTTTTAATATACATATTTATTTGACACAAAATATTATCTTTTTAAAATATATATATTTGTTAAATATTAGTTAAATAAAAATATTTTTGAAAACTTTACTATTCACTTTTTGAAAATTTAGGCTGATCACTATTCACTCTTTGACAAAATTAAAATTGATTAATTATATTATTTTGACAAAAATGATTGATTGGTTGTATTATCTTGACAAATGTGATATTAATGAGTTGTCTTCTTTTGACAAAAGAGATATATTCAAATGTAGTGGTAGGATATATGTAACGCCCTCAAAATAAACCCATAATATATACAATATTAACATGCATTGTTAAAAGAAAACAAAATATTATTCCATTCATCAGAGTATTCTTAAAAGAAAAACATTACATGTAACATCAAACGTAAATGCCCTATGGGCTTACATCTTTCCAAGCCAACACTTGGACACAAAGTGTGAGTACTAACTCAACTACAAATTAAGCCCTTGGCTTGAGTGTTTACATGTAATATCAAATAAAATAACTAACAACTAAACTAAACAGAGTCTTCAACTCCTACTCCTTCCAAGCTAAGTCCTTGGAGGTAGCATATCACCTGAACCTGAAAATGATGTTCTCGTATAGGGTGAGCCACAGCCCAGTAGAAATATACTAAACCAAATATAAGCATTGAATAAAGCAATAGCATTCAATAGATGGTTAACACAACTATTCTTTTCACCAACATACAGTTTCATGACCTTAATGTCTATGACACGTTTCACTTTCCATTATTTATTCAACTTTCCATTTATATCAGTATGGCTCAGAACCTGGCCAAACTATAACAGTGAACTAAATATCACACTAACATTTCTTCCAATATCAACAGAACAAATGAGACTAAGGCTCATACCAAAACACTTCCATACTTCCCGATTGATACACATTTTAGTGCTGTATCACAACATGTAAAACACTTCAAATCAATAAGCACACATATAGTGATGCTAATGGAGTCCATCCCCTATCTCCTCCCAAACAATAATCCGGTTTAGAGGTTCATCCCCTATCTTCCCCTAAACCGTGGAGTACATCCCCTATCTCCTCCCAAACAAAATGCATATGCAACACACAATCAATACACGTAATTTCTGTATTAATTCAACAGTCAAAATCAATGACTTAACCAATGTGATTAGTTTCAGTTTTCCCTAATCCACATGCAATGTCTACAACAATCACGACTATCCTCCACCGATAGCCCAAAACAGTTATTTCTAAACAGGAAATAAATGCATCAACAAATGTAAATTTAACATTTTCATAGGTGAGTAATTAAACTAACCAACTACAGCATTAAATCACTATTTTTCCCAATTCCATGAATTCAACTAAATTCCCCAATTTTCCTTAAATTAATTACACAAATTAATTTATTAATCAACTAGGGTTTTTCCCAAAATTACCAAATAACCCCCAACATATCAAACTACCAAAGCTTAGAACAAAACTTATAATATGGAGTAGGAAATCCCTACCTCGATGCGAAGAACTCAAATGGAGAAGATGACGAAAATCCAAAGTGCTCCAAACCCAAGATTGTTCAGATTAAAAGGAAGCCCTCGACTCACTCTATCTTTTTAATAAAGAGCCTAGGATAGAAACACCCTAAAAATAGATGAAACCTAAGAGAGAAGGTGAGTGGAGGGAGAGAAAACTCGAAACTAGGGTTTTAGGATCAAAAAGAACGTGAAAAAACATTTTAAAAACTGCTGATGCGTATTTATACCCGACAGGCTCGCTCGAGCGAAGGATTGGTCGCTCGAGCGACCAGACACAAAAATGACTCGCTCGAGCTAAGAAAGTCTCGCTCGAGCCAAGAATGCAATGCTTCAAGTCTGCAACTCAGAAGCACGCTCGAGCGAGCGGTTGCGTCTAGTATAGACCTGAGAGCTATATTTGTTGGCTCGAGCGAGCTTTCCTTCGCTCGAGCGAGTTAGTTTAAAATCTCTACAACATATACAATATTTTAAAGAGGGCATATATTTTCAGATCCATCATAAATATTATTAAAGAGATTTTTCTGTACGCAAATATTTGATTAGAACGTTATATATATAATGCATATAATATAAATAGAATACATCACGTGCGCTATTAAACTTTCTACACTAAATTGATTTTATCATATTATAATCAAACAAGGAGAAAAAGATGGAGTTATATATATATATATGTGTGTGTGTGTGTGTGTGTATATATATATATAGATGGAGCAAATCATTTGTTTGTTTAAAAGTTGTGAACTTTGTATTAAATTGTCTACAAAAACGGTGGCTCCATGTTTGAAAAAATAAACAAAAGGAAAAGAAAAAATTAGTCTTACTTTTATCTTTTTAATTATTAACATTTGCTGACTATTTAAAATCAAGGAGTGTGCTTATGTAAGCCATGACATCACGAGCGTGCTTATGTAAGCCATGACGTCAGCAAGGAGTGTCCAACGGGTATATTTTTGTGTATAAATAGAAGTGTTGTGTGTGGAGAAAAAATCAAGAACTTGAAGAGAAAATTTTCTTAAGCTCCAAAATTCTGAGTACATTGTATTCTTCTCTTTCACTTTCAGATCTAACTCTAGCCTTTGTTCTTACACTTTCATATCTACTCTTTGTGAGAGAATTATTGTAAAAGTGGGTTCAAGTACCACTTATTCTTATTCCTTATTTTTGTGAGAGATTTTGTAAGGGTAAGGCATTTATTGTTGAGTGAGGCTCAATAGATAAAAGTAAGTCCTGTGCCAAATCTACAAGCTTGGTGGTGTATTTATTCAATTGATAGTAAAGAAATTCTCAAGGAGGTTCCTTGGGGAGTGGACGTAGGCCTGGCGTGCCGAACCACTATAAATCGCAGTGTTTGATTTTCTCTCCCTCTCTCTCCTACTTTTATATTGATAATTATTATTCTGTTTTTTTTATTTATTAAAATTCTGAATATTGTGTTAATTTTAATATTGTGAAATTTTTAATAACCCAATTCACCCCCCCTCTTGGATTGCCTATCTGGGATAACAACGACGAACGGAGAGGTGACGAAGGCAAGACAAGGCGAGGTGAGGATACGAAGGCGACGAACGAAGAGGCAACAAAGGCGGCGGTGAGGCGACTGGAGGCGGTGAGAGACTAACAGAGAGAGGCGGCGAGAGACGAGCATAGAGGGCGACGAATGCAAGACGGCGATGAGGTCCGTTTCTCTCCCTTTGGTCTTCATTATAGTTTCTCTCCCTTTGGTCTTCATTTTATTGTTTGTTCTAGAGAGTAAAAATGATAGAATGTGGTCCCTATCCCATTTCTCTAGCTCTGCTCTGATTATTTTTAATAATAAAAAAAAATTATGACATTCACACTCTACTTCGAATTTCACACACTATTTTTTTTTTTTCAAGATTAAAAATATAAAAAGTGAATATTATTACTCTTAAAAAATCTCTTTACTGCTATTTTTTGATAGGAAGCTACTACCTTATTTATTAATACTATTTGATTGTTAATCATTGAAATAGTGAGATCAGTAATGTCAATATTTCTATGGTAATGTAATGCCAATTCTATGCTCATAGGAACAAAGGTTGAAGTGTGGAAAGATCAGATACCTAAAAGAAAAAAAAATGCATTAAAAGAGTCCCTGAAATAATGAGAACTAAGAAGATAATACAGAGAAGAGAGGGTTTTGAAGATTAAAGATATAAAATGTGAATATTATTACTCTAGATGAAAGAGAATACAGAAATGAGTAAAATATTAAAGATATCTGATCTTTCCACACTTCAATGGTCAGAAGATTAAAGATAAAATATTTTACTCATTTATGTAAAGAGAATTATCTTTAAATATCTTCAATGATGCCCTATTTAGTTATTGAAGATTAAACATAATTATTTCCCATTTCTGTAATCTTTATTCTCTTTAAATATCATTTTTGTAATATTTATCTTTAATCTTCAATGATCAGATATCTTTAATCTTCTCCTTACTCATTTTTGTATTCTCTTTAATCTTTAATATTTTACTCATTTCTGTATTCTCTTTAATGTTCTCTTTAGTCTGGAAATAATATGTTTAATGTTTAATCTTTAATAATGAGAACTGAAAAGAGAATACAAGAGAAGAGAGGGTTTTGGGGATGGCATGTGTTTTTTTGGTGTGAAGGAGAAAGTCTGGATTGACCCATGTGCTTGAATTTATCCACTTTGATATTTTACTCTTTACTATTATTTTTCCCTATTTTTTCACTAACTAAACAGGGCATCAGGATATATCCATAACCCATATCTTTGTGTTTGTTGTCTGGGGCTCAAATATAACATCAAATGTGCTTGTTTTTGGCTAATTATTTCTTTGCAAGTTGTTGGCAAATAAATGACACTAGATTATATATGACTATTGGTTAAACTGTGGCAATATATATATATACAATAGTTACATCTGAATTGGTTTATACCAAGCTTTTTCAAATGTGGCAAATGAACTCATAAGACTTATATTTTGTTGCAAATTCATAGAAGTAAGAAAATTGGTTAAGTAATTGATAGAGGAGACTTGTAAATTGTGTACCTCATTACAATTTGGCTCTATATTTTTGTAGATGTCAACTTCAAGTGTTAATGGCAGTACCTCAGATTAATTGACATATTGCAACAAAAATTGTCCTAAATGTCATAAAAAAGCAACTATTCGAATTTCTGAGACGGAGTGAAACAAAAACAAATTATTTTATTGTTGTCATGATTGCGGTGGTTTTATTGGATGGTGCTTGCCTACAAATTCACAATGTAGAAGTGAAAGAAAAGTGCAAATGGAAAATATGCCGATTGTCACCGAACAGTTACGATTTATGAGCGAACAACTTCGATTTCAAAGCGAACAACTTCAATTTCAGAGTGCGAAGATACTTAAATTAGAAATAGATATAAATCGAAGTTGGTGTCATATTTATGGGTTCTTTATCTTGCTTGTAATTGGTATCGTATCAGTTATGAAGATGTAATAATATTTATGCAAGTTAGAAGTAAAAGTAATGTGTTTCTCTTTGTTTATGCATGTAATGTATATATTGTGAGAATGTTGTTATTTAGAGCAAGTAATGTTGTGAGAATGTTGTAAGGACGTTGTTATTTAATTTCGCCACATTTGAAGTGTCATAATATTAACACCAAGAACCTATTATGCAGCGTGTTAAATTGATGGGAAAGAAAAAGAGTGAAATACATTAGAAATTTGAAAATAATTATGTAATGGGCTGTCTAACAACTCCACCAGCTGCCACAAAAACAGTGAGATACATTAGACAATTTGAACACCGGTAAAATATAGCCACACAAAACAATATTTTAGTTAAAATATAGGTAAGAGACAAAAATGAAAGTTAGTTGCAAACTTCTCACCACATTTCAAAAACAAAAAAAAAGAACGGACTGTCTAACTTCTCTTCACATATCAGAAACAAGAAACAAAAACAAAGAAAGAAATTAAGTGCAAACTATTAAACTAGCTTCAAAGTTGCCATTACAAATTGTCACATATCTACTAGTCACTACTTGTTTACCAATAATGAAAGTCACAGATAAAGCAAAAAACAAAAATGTGTAGGACTGTAAGTGTTGAAAATGATGCCAACTAGCACAGCCCATCAAGTCTGGGAAATTCCTTTGGTCTTAAAGTATTGTTCTTTTCAACCAATTCATAAACTCAAATGAGATCCAAACATTGTCAACCATAACAAACATAACATAGTATAAACCCATTTTCTTTTCCAAAAATTGTTCCCATTGCAAAAAATAACATCAAAAAAACCGAACAAAAAAAAAATCCCAAATCTAAAAAGATAACAACATCATCGTTCAGTGCAAACCTTTCAGGGATGTCCATCTCCATGACTGTCAGCAGGACTATGTGAGGCTTGCGACGGTTGGATTGCAAAGTGTTGAACCCTAGTACCTCAAAGCAACTCCCGAAACGATACCTGAATGCGATAAACTAAAGGCATTGACTAAGGCGTGTTATTTTCCTACAATAGTGCTAAATTTATTAAAATATTGATACAATGTATACTGCCCTTTCAATGTAAAGTATGTAAGTAATTATAAATCACATCATATGTAGGATACATGACATGATGAATACTTGCACGACCTATGGCAAAGGAAGGTTGAGATTGAGATTCAGGTCGAGATTGAGAAATATAGACACCATGAGCATGACCTGTAGTAAATATTACCAATCCAACAAGATTAATACAAGGTTACACACAATAGTACATATTACCTGAATAGAATTATTACCCATGACCTTTAGGAGTACAAAAGGCATTACCCTACAGGCGACCAATTTATTTAATTCATTATTTTTCCAACACACATAACCCAAAATTGGTAACACATATCACATAACACATAACAATCACACATAACACATAAAAAATATCATTTAATCATATGCAACTTTTTTTGTGTAATTACCTGCTTAGATTGCATTCTTTTCTTCTTTGCAATAGATTTTTCCATCCCGCCATTGATCCTCCTTCTTCCCTTACTAGTTTGCTTGTCTTTTCATGAGTCCCTTAGCTTGGATTGGACAATCTACTTCATCACTCTGTGGGCATGTGTTAGTTGAGGAATTTCTCAATTCAGTGACATCCACTTGACCACAAATGTGCACACTTACTTTGTCTTCAACCATTATACTCAATTTTTTACCCTTTGAAAGTGACAAATGATAAATTTCTTCACTTTCAGCGGCTCTACTTGCTATTGCTCTAAACATATTCATCAATGACCTATATCGGTCGCTTTGATGCAGTTTCATATCAGCCTTGACGTCATATCCACAGCTATCTTTCACACTTTCAGCCCTTGCTTTTTTAGTCCACCGTTTCAGTATGTATTGTGCAGCAAGGTCCGTTGCATTGAATATCTCTAAGCACCTTCAGACAATGTCAACACAATATGCCCTTCACTTTAAACTTCTTGCAACTACAACTCAAAGAACCATCTCTATCAATTGTCATATTCTTATCTTTTTTTTTCCATCTACCACCGTTCTAATTGTGGATATGGTACTCTCACCATCATTAATAGTGCCTACAATGGACGCTTCAATAGACTACACGTACTCATTTTGGAATTCCTTAAAAAAAAATTTGGTGTAAATCTTTGCCACTCGCTTTAACATCAAAGTTGGAATTGAAACCCTTGGCAATTTTTGGGACAAATTATACTTGGCTTCTAATTCTTTATACCTCTTCTCATAGAGCACCCTCTCAAAATGCATGAAAAATTCCATCAAGTTATGATTACAATTGAGATAATCCTTCAAAAATGCATTGAAAGATTCACTTAGTTAAGTAGTACTCATTCCAGCTGCCCAAGAATTCATAATATATGGCCATCTCCATTTCTCCTTCACAACAAAAGTCTGCTCCAACCAATGATTGTTGCGTGCATCATACCTATCAAGCATTTGGTCCCATTGTATTCTGAATTCTTCTTCGTCATCAATGTCATGCATAAATTTTCAAAATACACCATTCACTCCTACATCTTCAAAAAAGAACTTACATGCTTGACAGCATTTTGCATCAAATGCCATGTGCAAAGTCGGTGGTTTGTATTAGGCATGACAATTGGAATGGCCTTAGCCATCACAGCATCTTGATCTGTGAAAATAGTTTTCGGAGCTTTGTTTGACATTGCCTCCAAAAAAATCTAAAACAACCATGTGAATGATTCGGCAGTCTCATCATACATCAATGTTGCACCGAATATAATTGTTTCTCGATGATGATTAAATCCAATAAAGGTTCCAAAAAGTCTATGCTCGTTATTTAATTTGTAAGTAGTGTCAAAGGTCAATACATCACCAAATTGAGCATAGTCCATTATTATTTGAGCATTGGCCCAAAATATATTACTTATCTGTTCTTCACAATCTAATTGGACTGCATAATAAAAGGATGGATTTTCCACAGTTTTCTTATGAAAATACTGCAACACACTACCAGCTTCTCCATATTCCAAATCTTTTTGTCTCTTCGATCTCAAGTAATTTTTTTGGTCCAATTTCGTGAAGCCAAGTGATGTTCTTCCACCAGATTCCCTACCAAATAGCTTATAAGCAGATCTACGAGGAATTCCAGATTCTGAAACCAATTCTACTTCAAATGCTTAGGTGGTAGATATTTTTCTTTGGGATGGCAACATATGAATGCACTCTTAAGGCACAAGGTCATGATTATGATGTTCAACAAAATCAATTGCAACATATTTTCCTAAATTTCTATCTAACTTGATACTAAATTGGGTACCACAACCACATCTCACCTCTTGTCTCAGAAATTTTACTAGTGGATCTCACTTGTCAATACTCCGAGTTCCCTCTTTGTAACATACAAAAGTCCATGAAGTTTAGGGGTGGGCACGGGTCGGTTGCGGCCACGGAACTTCCAATCCGCCATCCGTCCGCCAGATTGGCGGATTGAAGAAAATCAATTCGCATCCGTCCGCCAATCCGGCGGATGTGGATTGAGCGGATTGGCGGTTTGGCGGATGGATGCGAATCGGTTTGGCGGTTTAAAATTTTATAAATTTTCAACATAATTCAACTTGTGCACTTCCTCAAAAAAAAAAAAAAAAAAAAAAAAAAAATTACAGTCAATGACTTAAAAAAGTATTACAATCACTGTATGCCTTATCTAAAGAAAGAAAGTTTGAAACTTTAGAATATCACGATCACTGCATGCTTCATCCACATATTACAATCATAGCATGATTCATCCACATAAATTATTACAATCTGTGATTCTTAAAATATAATAATAATTCCAACTACCAAAACCATGAACAGAGCAGTAGTAGAGATTGTATGTCTCTATATTGTTACATCTACATATGTTTTTGAAAACAAAAACCAACCAGCATATATCATATTTTCTATTTATTATTTTTAGAGCTAGATTTAAAAATAAAAAAATATAGATAAATAATATGTTTATTTTTTTCAATTCAAAAAATATATTCAAGTTGAAAACTTTTTTTCAACAGAATATTTAAACTCTTTTTCAATTGAAAACACAAACATAATATTTAAACAAATTGAAAATACAAAGTCTTATAAATTGCTAGGGGTGCTCGCAATTTGGCGGTTTGGCGGTTCGGTTGCGGCCAAAGAAATCTCAAATCCGCCATCCGTCCGCCAAATTGGCGGATTGGAGAAAATTAATCCGCAACCGTCCGCTCGTCATCACGCATCCATCCAAAATGCGGCGGATCGGTTCGGTTCGGTCGGTTTTGGCGGATCGGTATATCCGCTGCTCACCCCATTGAAGTTATTTCCTTAGTCTATTTGTTCTTGTGTGCATATGCCTTCTTAATACTAAAGCCCACCCTTCCGCCATAGGTATTGTAAAACTCATACGCAACTTGTTCAAAGTCAAATGACATGCCCAATTTCAGCTTCCAACCATAATTGGCCAACTCATCAACAACATTATTTTCTTCCATTACCTGCAATTCAATTTATAGGTGCAATGAAACAATTTATATACCTGAAAACAATTCACTATGACAACTTCGTATATACCAAATAAATATAACAATATAGAAAACAATCTATATTACTTGGATTTTTTACTTGGATTTATTACTTGTATTTTTTTGGACAGGTATGACAGTGTTTAATTTTCTACCTTTGTGTTTCTAATTTAATAAAGTACCTCTGTGTTTCTAGTTTAATTACATCAGCAATCTATCAAAATATACCAACTTTCTAATGATGCATGGACATGGGTTTGGAAAAAAAACCTAATATTTTGTGACCAAATGTTGGCTTGATTTCATTTTGATGGCCATGGTCATGCCTTGGCAACAAGCTTGGGAATAGGCAACAACATTGACTTAGTCTATGGGTCAAATTTAACATGCTGAAAGATGTAGCATTGACCCATATAAGGTGAAGTTTCAAAATTTTAGTTTTATAGACCGTTTAAAGAAATGAATTAGTCTAATTGACTTGAACATACTGGAAGTTTTCTGCCAATTTATCAAAGGCTTTAAACTAAACAAAATGAGGTGTGATGTCATAACAACAGATTTAAATGATAGGAACAACCCATTGCCATATCAATTTGCAAAATAATTTTGTTGGTATAGCATTACTAAATGTTTTATATGGGGAAAAAAATAGAACTTTAGCCTCAGAAACAAATAAGCATTGAGTGGGGGGTTTAAATTAACACCCTTTCTAAATATAATTAACACCCTTAAATGAGTTTTTAACATATCATCAAACCCATTTCAAAAATACCTATTTCATAAAAAAGAAATAGAACAACTATATAAAACAATTATATATACATATATATGCATATAGCAGCGGAGAAATGAAACAGAGACTGAAATGGACCTCGTCATGCCTGCAATGTTGCCTTGCCGCCATTGCGTTGCCGCCGAACTCACGTCCCTCCACCATCCTTTGTCCTTCACTGTCGCATCCCTCCACTATCTCTCTCAGTTCCTTTCTCTCTCCGTCTTCGCAGATCATCTCTCCATCTTCGCCGATTGTCTCTCTACCCCTCTCTCTCTCTCTCTCTCTCTCTCTCTCTCTCTCTCTCTCCAATTTCGCCTCTCTTCTCTGTTAGGGTTAAACAGAGACGAAGATGAAAGTGAAAAGAAAAAAACAAAAAACTCAAATTTTGGGGGAAAAAAACAAAAAACAAAACCCTAAACAAAGCGACGTCGATTTGCCAAAACAACGTCGTTTTGGCGAGTGCGGCAGGAAAGTGCAGCCGAGGATCTGGACTCATGCCTAAGGCCTATTTTGAAAAGGTGGTAAAAAGCTGCTCTTTGGCTTTTAACCAAGCTTTTTAGCTTTTTCATAAAGTCACTTGGGAAGTTGGTAAAAAGCTACTTTTTGGCTTTTTTGGATAATATTTTTTTAAGTTGTCATATCATGATGTATAATTGTAAAATTACCAAAATGCCCTCACCCAATGTATACATTTCGCTGCATGATCCTGCACCAATTCTATTTGACTATTAACGTTAACACCTCTTTCTGATGCGTTAGCTTACTGAAACCGAATTATCAGTTTGTAGAAACGAAACCATTTCTAAATTTTTCACATTTGTTAATTTAAAACTGCAAAGTTACTTGGAATTTCAATTTTTTTTTTCCTATTTTAATTTGGCATTTGAATGTTCTCAATAAAAAATATAACGATAAAAAAAATTTTTGTTTAAACTGTACAGTTTTATTGTTAAATTTTTTTTAAAAAAAATTTAATCTTTTTTGGTTTCCATATTTTTTTTTTTCGTGCATGGGACGTCATTTGTATTCACCAGTACATAATGTTATTGTACTACACTATTGCTACACAATAATATCATTTCCCTACATTGCATACTACAAGTGCAATTACAGCCCGAGCTCACGTCAATTACGCACCAACACATTCCTAATGGATTTTCTAAATTCGTTCATTTCTATGTCATCATCGCCCTCCGGGTCACCTTCATCGTCGTCACCCACACCCGCTGCATTGGGCATGTCGTTGAAAATACAATTTTCTGCGTTGGCCACCTTGTTGAACCCTTCATCATCGTTTGAATTGCAGCGTATAAAATTATGTAGTGCCATTGAAGCCCCCACCAATGGCACCTGCACTTTCCCAAAATCATACCGAGGCATGTTATGTAAAAAACCCCATCGCGCTTTCCATACTCTGAATGTACGTTCTATTGCACTTCGTAACGATGAGTAGACCGTGTTAAAAACTTCGTTTGCATTTTTTGCTCGTCCACCCACACGAAACTGTTCCTGGTGGTACCGACAGCCCTGGAGCGGGGCAAGAAAGCCTTTTTGGTTTTTGTACCCAGCATCAACGAGATAATACTTCCCTGCGTATCATACACTTTGTTTATATTAGTAACGTTAGTTAACAATGAAAAAAAAAGTGTAATCCTACCACCATTATATCTAACCTTCCTTTGGGTATGGGAATTGTTTTGCCGAGTCTTGTGTTACTTCGTTAAAAACTTGGCTATCGTGCATACTACCCTCTCACCCATACAAGATAAATGTAAAACATAAGTCAAAATCACAAACTGCAAGGATGTTCTGCGTGTGCCTGTAGACACCTCATTTTTTACCGTCCTCAAGACTTGGACGTCACCGTTTGAACACTCGGTGATTATCCATGTTTGTGTTCGTTTTGAGTTCTTAGAGGTTTCGGCTACGCGCCTTGCCTCGGGATCTCTCAACTCGACTGTCTTGTGCTTGGTTGGACCGAACACTTGTTTGTTTCTTGCACCTGAGGGTAGAGAATAGCTTGTTAGCTATCCCTGGTACCCACCGGCCTTGGCTTAGGGCCACCGGCCTTGATTTCTTTCCACCGACCATTGGTGATGGCCGGTCGAATCTTTGTGTGGTCGGCCGACCATATATTTGGCCGATGGACTCCTTTTCTGGCCGATACCTCCTTTTTGCCTTTTTCAGGCATGGTGCATGCCAACTGTGCCAGCTGGAGTGCACAGACTTGTCCTCCATACACGTGTATGGAGGAGTTGCACCCTTTGCACCCTTTTGGCCTAGCTTCTTAAGGAAGCTTGGACCTTTGTCTTAGCTTCCTCAAGAAGCTTGAACCCCTGTCTCAGCTTCCTCAGGAAGCCTTGGCCCCTTTGCCTTAGCTTCTTTAAGAAGCCTTGACCTCTTTTGATTAGCTTCTCTTAGAAGCTTAGACCCTTGCCTTGTCTATATAAGGAGGCCCTCCCTCTCCTTTGAGGAGGTTCAGCAAAACCAAACCTAATATCACATATATCTGTTATATACACCTTCTCTCTCTCTATATCTCCCTCTCTCTCTTCATTTGTGCGTGTTAGAGGGCCTAAAAGTGTGTTTTGGTCTTAGTTTTGCACTAAGTCACCTAGTATCACACCTTACTTCGGTTGTGGAGGTATTGAGAGGTTGTTCTTGGAGTTTTGAGCTAGTTTTTATCATAAGGAGGGGGCTGAGGTTGCTACTCTTCAAGTGTTCTTCAAGGGTAACACTATTTGCTTTATATTCCCCATTCTTGCACTAGTTTTTAACCCACTTTGCATGCTATTTTAGACTTTGTGTATAACTGAAAAAAGTCTTGTATTTGCATGCTTAAAATGCTTCATTAAGGTCCCTTTGGTGTTGGGGGTCGACCTCTCCCTCTTAGGCCTTGTTTGGCCCTTTTTGTGCTTTCTTTGTTAAGCTTCGGGAATCCTAGTGTATTGGCCTTTTCACCACTGAAATCTAGGGGATTTTCAGTGGTGAAGAAGAGGTTTTGAGGTCTTACATAGGGGAGGGACACCCCCCCTCCCTTTGTCTCTCCTTTGTTCATGTTTTTGGCTCATAAGGGTAGCATGCATGATTAGTTGTCTTTGGCTCCCTTTCAGAGGTTTTTGGGTGTTATTAGGTCATAATATGCCTCTGTTTTTGGTAGGATTAATGGCCCCTTTCATGCATTATATACTTGCCTTGTATTCCTCCATTTTGCCTAGAAATGCATCTTGCCATTAGACCACCATGCTTACATATTTTTGCCTAGCTTTATGAAGCTTTTGGTCATGTTTCATCATGCTTGAGGTCTGTTGGATGTTGATTTGATCACACCTTTCATGCTTTGTATAGTCCCTTTGCATTCTAGCATGTTGGCATCGGGTGTGTGAGTCATTAGCATGCATTACCCTGGCTATTTCAGTGATTTGGAATCACTTATTATGTCATTTCAGTCCATGTTTTATGCTTACATGCTTGCATTTGTTATCCTTTCAATGCCTTGAAGAAATGTGATCTTATGCTCCATGTTTGAGTCATAGTGCATGCCTTTTGTTTAAGTCATTTGGGCTGCCATATCAGAGGGTTTTGAGGTGTATTTTGATGCATCAAAACTCTGTTTTGGGTTGCATAATCCATGCCATGAGTGGTTGGGGTAGGTGTAGAGTAATACTCCATTTTGTGGCTTTGAATGCCCTTTATTTTGGCCCCTTTTCTTGGCATGTTTTGACCATAGTCCATGCATGATTTAGTCTTGTTTTGGAGTGCTTTAGGACTGTTCTAGGTCATTTTGATCCTTTGGGGTTTGGTTGATATAGCCATGGTTTGGACCGTTTTGTTGGCTTCAAGTTTTAGTCATTGTTGCATGCCTTGCTTGCATAACATAGTGGATTTGGCATTGTCTTTCACATGTTTTCAAAGCTCGTTATGCTGGTGATTTGTCCATGTTTGTCTCTTCTTAATGCGCTTGAGAGTTGGCTTCTTGCATGCCTAAGTGTTAGACTTCCATATGTGCACATTTGAAGGTGTTTAGTCCATCACTTCCATGCACTTTGGCCGCTGTTTTGGGACATGGCTGAGGCCTCCCATTTCAGTTTAAGTCCCTCTTTGTACATAGTTGCATACTTAACATGTTGCATGTTGCATTACATTAGGTACATGCTTGCATTACACCTTGTTTGCATGTTTGCATATTGTTAGCTAATTGCATCACATGACGTTGTTGCATGCTTGGCATACTAATGTGACGTTAGTTTAGCTTGCACGTCTTGGTAGCATTGCATTGTGTTAACTTAGCACGCTCATATTGCATTACAGTAGTTGCATTACTTCGCATTATATATGGCATACATGCATTGCATTAGATTTGGTTTGGGGTGTCAAACCAAACATGAGGGGTGAGGTGTGTTCATACTTAAAGTGACGAAACACGTCTCAACCCTCGGTCGCCAATGCCCTTGATCTCAACATGATAGGGTGTAAGGCATTCATTTGTTTTGTGCATTCATTTTTACATTGAATGGAAACTTGGCCTCTTAGGCCATCATGCATCAAAATGCGCAATTGATGGCCCGAGGGTCGAGAGCCACGCTCCCTTGAGTCCATTGCATGATAGGGAGTGTGGTCGTGCACACATTTGTCTTGAAAATCCTATGCCATGCACTGTTTGTCCTCTGCTACAGCAACTGCAAGATTCTGCAGGAAAAAATGGCCGGCCGGCCACTTGCAGTGCCGACCAACCATAAGTGTCCAGCCGATAGTCAAAGTCTTGCCCGGCAACCTTGTTTTCATGGCCGGTAGCATGTTCTTTTGGCCGGTGGCATCCTAAAGTGTGAAGGGGATGGTCTAGAAGCAATTGCAAGATTTTCACAGAGAAGCAGAGCAATATAAACAGAGGCAACAGTGGCATGGTACCGGGTTTCCGAGCGAGGCGAGTCAAGCATGCATCATCCACGTATTCCGAGGCGGGGCTGCGACCACCTTCTTTCTGTAATTAATTTGTTAATTAATTACAAGTTTTTGTAATATTTAATTAGCTAGAATAGTCAATTATTTATTTGTTTTGTAATATTTATTCGGACCCTCCGAGTGAGGGCAATTGTGTAATAAGTGTGCGTGAGTGAGTGTATGTCCTCCAACCCCACGTCTTTCTTTCCTTTTATTTACTAGCTTTCGATGGTTAGTTTAGGGCATGTTTCTATTAGCATACTTATGATAGCATTTTTGCATACATTCATTCGTATTGCACGCACTGGGCTCGGCGCATCATACTAACTATATTTGTATTTCAATTCTAAGTTGAATACGTATTAACTGTAGCATCATCATATGCCATCTTAGAATAGCCGAGCCTATAGTAGTTGCATCTTGCATGTGTTGCATTAGCCACCTCAACATGAACTAGGATCATGCATATGATTACTAACTAGTTTCTGTTTTGGCTCGGAGTACTCAGTAAGCTTTTATGCTTTAGCATCTCGCATGAGTGTGAGTGTTAACATGATGGCATGCTTACCATGTAGCTATATGCTTATGTGATATAAACTGCATGAATGCCTGTGGGTGAAGGTTGGATTGTTTGAGTTGGAACAACTCATTGAAATCCGCGTTTTAGCCTACTTGCGGGTAGCAAATTTCAAACTGTCTTTCAAATGGGCGGATATGTAATGCTTTGTTCCAAATTAGACGATCTAGTCTATACTTTTGTGTTGAGTGCATCACATAGTAAGGTTAGCTAATTAACCGGAATAAGAACGCATAACGTTTTCAAAACAAGATATCATGGTTAGTAGAGGCCGATCTTTGATCGGGCGAGCGGGGGTGCTCATAGCTGACCTTCCCCAATCATACCCAAGTTCCTGAGCCGAGGCAACTTTGGTGTTGACGGACACGTGGCCTTAGGCAAACGAGTCAGGGTTTCCTAAATTCCTCCAAAATAAAATATTTAGGTGGCGACTCTGTATCTAGCAAAGCAGTCCATGTTTGGCACTTCTTTACAAAATCTGTTTTCCAAAATGATTTGCCGGATTTGGACTCTTTGGTTCAGATTGAGAACCGTGATAATTTGAGTCCGAGCTGTAGTGAGCCCAATGAACAAAACGGGATTTCCCTCCTGGGACGTTCGGGGACGTCTACAGTGCCGTCCTTTTCGGCCAAAATATGGTGGCGCCTCCCGCGGCTTCAGATTTGCCTCGACGTGTGTCCCATCTAGCGCGCCAATACAGTCCTGCAAATGCATGGGCAGCAATTCCATAATTTATGAAAATAGTTTACTACATGTAGTTTCACAAAATGCCAGATTTTTGGACACTTACCCTGAATGGAAAATGTTTTCATTGCGAGTCCAAGTACGGATGTATGCTGCTGCTTTGCGACTGAATCGGCCGACAGTGTGCTTTGGTAAATTCCTTCATTGCTTTTAGCACGCGCATAACATGACGCCACACAGTTTCACTTGAGTGTTGGAAACGGTCTTCAATATCCCAACTAGGGAACCTTCGCAACACAAATATGAACATGCCGACACTCTCAAATACGTCCAACCCATGTGGGCGCTATGGCAGTTAGAGGCCAAAATCGGCAACTAATGTGTTACACAGTGCTATGAACACGTCCCTTGGCATCCTAAACTTTCGCTGAAATGCTTCTTGTCGACCTATAAGCATCTCATCCATCCATAATCTACCAATCAATATAGATGTATGAAACGGAGTCTTATCCACATACGCATACTCATTCGCAACGCGGGCAACTTCGACCCATATCATCGACGTCGTCATTTCCATCTCCCCAATTGTCTCTCGAATCCAAGCATTAATTTCCCCATTTCGTACGACACTTGCGGAACTACCCTCCTGCGGATCCATTACTACTGCACACCAACAATGTGAACCAAAAAAAATAAATTGTGTACAAAAAAAAAAATTCTTTAGGGATGCTTTGCCCAAAAATGAATAAAAAAATACAGTTTAACTCTACACTTGACGTGTGCCACCAGACTCACATGTCCCCGAGGTGATGTTCTTGAGAGCTGTTAACTGGTCTTCAACTAGGCCAAATATGTGGCGAATTCTTACACTTAGTAACAGACCAACCTGTAAGTTAATGGTGAAACATGTATATACCAATTGCCTTCTGCCTGAGCTATAATATATAGACCACTTGCTTCATTATTATATATATATATATATATATATATTGCCAACTACTATGTGCATGTGATTAAAGTACTAATAGGTGTACATTTCCCACCAATGTGCAATTCACACAGGGCATGACTCTATTCATACACATCCAAATTTTGTACCTTGTCACATGTAACCTGGGTAGTGAATTGCACAAACAAAAATTGACAAGCCCATACACCGGCCTTCAGTTCTAAACCTTAAACCAACAGTCATGTGCATGACAATATAATCCCAACAAAACAAAACAGCACGAAAAAAAAATAATAATATGTGGAAACTTAGCAAATAGAACTGAACAACCCAAATATGGTCCAAACACGTGTACGCAGAAAATACAACACGATCTTAATAGTTTTTGTCCAACAAACATTATAGTAACAATACAATAAACCAAAAGATTCGAAACTAAAAAAAGGTTAAACCAAACCCGTACTAAAAATAAAATAGGAGAAAACAAGAAATGCAAAAGCGGTTCGAAAATAAAGTTGTTGATGTCCCAGTGCTTAGTCCATATCGACGACACCATCCTGTCCAAATAAACGAACGCCACGACTCCGCTCCACCATAACAGGTTGGTGGGTGATTACACGCTTCTCTTTCAGCCAATTCACAATGTAATCCAAGGGGAGGCCCATAATTAGGTTGCGGTTATCGGGTGAATCCATAAGCGAGCAAGCAAATGAGAATAGCAGCCCACCACCCTATAACCCAGGCACTATCATCAACATGGCAAGACAGTCTCCGATAGTGTTTTCGTCCTTTCCTGTAACAACGTATTGTGTTATTTTTAGTTTCCTATTTTGTTTACTAACGGCCTTAACAAGGTTGTCCATGCTGCTTGCCATAGTACCAGAGGCTGCCAGCTTGTGACATTTGGCATTAGCTGACCCGTCAGCTGTGGAATGGGGAGGAGCATCATCAAACAACAAACAGTCCATCACATTCTCGCCGACACGATCTGGCACGTCAGGTGGTGGTGTGCCACCATTGAGAGGGCCCATGTCACTGTCAAGAGTTGCAGCATTGTCACCGATTGCATTAGTGTCGCGGATTTCAAATGGCGTCTACTCATGTTTTCCCGTTGCAGCCACGCGCGCAAACACCCTTTCTATAAGATCCAAGTGCTCCGGTGGCTTTATCTTGAACTTTGCACATCGGTGGTTCATCTGTGGCAATAAATGTATAACAAGTAATCAAAACAATGATATGATTAACTACCCAACACATATATATTTTTCTACTACAAATTCATTAGTACATACTGCTTGAATTTTTGTCCACCAGTGGTCTGGGGCTATGAACAATCCCGAAGTGTGGTCATACCCAATCCCTGTGAAGCCTTGGCTAGAATCCTGCAACTTTTTCCAAGCAATCCAATCTTTCTTCAAGTTGTCGTATTTCTTTTTCATCTGTTTGGCAGAATGTAGCAGGCCGATTCTGTCCAAGAACTTATTGGCAAGTTTCTTATATCCACTCATTGACAAGGAGCACAGTTAGCGATTACCATCCCCTATCTCAGCTATGACCAGTTGCAGAAAAAGCTTTGTGTTGTCGCTGTCCCAGGTGCATTTGTGTACCGGTTCTTGTTGGGTTGGTGCGACACTGGTCCCGCGAGTTCTTGACGGAGTGCGGGGTGAAGTACGAGTGGATGCCATCGCACAAGCACTGTTTGACAATTACAGTTTAAAGAAAAAGTAGCAAGCAGAAACATAGAGTACATAGGAATGCACAATGGCTGGAAAAATAAATTATATGAAGCATATGCAGTTAAACCAAAACAGTAGTCCACATAAATTGATTGCAAGTTCAAGACAGCTTGGAGCAACACATAAGTTAGGTTACAATACCCTAGTCAACGAAATTGATAAGTACCGACCACCGTATTTTTTTTAAATACATCACATACGAAACAACAAGATAACGACTACAACGCACAACACACTGACGACTGTCCTAAGGGTATAGACGCTCTGATCTATGCGAACAACGTCCGCACATAACCCGATATCAACTGCAATCGGTGGGTGGTCATTAGCAACACTTTCGCTGCGGAACTCGTCACACCAACCAACCCACAGAACATGACGCTGCCGGAACACAATTACAATTGTTAGACGGCACAGGTTGGGCTATAAACACATAGGACGAAGTACGTGACAACTATATGTATGAAGGAGATGTGATACGCACCGTTCGACACTGGAAAACGTAGTATGCACGACTTGGGTTTTTGCAAGATCTCGAAATCTTTACGAGGCATTGTCCAAAGCCACATGCACACATCCTTCGTAGCCATGAAAAAGTGGCAGGTGACATCAACGATGCCATTTCTGTTGTTTGCATTAACAGATGCTTAAATGTTATTAACAAAGAACTGTAAATGTTGGTCTCACATAAAAGAAGTTTAATGACAGAACTTTCTTTCATGCTACTTCTTTCATGTATGTACAGTATTATGGTTCGACAATTAGGGTGCACGAATAACCAAGACTGTACCCTAAGCATACTTCGTAAAACACAGTTACACATTTTGAGTACTATCAAAAGCATAGTCAGAATGTAACCATGTGTACATATATGTTTTAAAGTGAGAATTCAATATGTGTTTTAATTGAGTTGCTTTTGGAGCATTTGTTGATCATTAAAAAGTCTAAATTATGTGCACCTTTATGTTAATTGGTTACGAAGAGTTGATCATTTGTTGAGTTGCTTTATATACCAATTTTAGTTAAAGCTTTAGTGGAGAACTGGTTACCCTTGCCAAGAATGAGCTTATATTGTGTGAGTAAATGAAAATGATTTAATACGCCATGATTGAACACCTCTTTAGAATTGAATTCAAAATATTCTTAAATATTTAAAATAATAAAGGAAGTTTGGGTAAGTTGATTTTGCTTTCATAAGGAATCAGAAAGTAACATATCACATATGAACAAAAAAAAAATAAAAATTGATGCACACCAAAATGTCTTCATTTAGAACTCCCTCATACAGGCATTCCTAATTAGAGTGAGAGAATTTGCCACAGCACTAGGTTTGATCTTGTCCCTTGCATGTTATTAAAATATGAAAATCCTTGCAAGAATAGTTCTTACCTATTTTCTTACCTAAGTCTAATACATGATTTAAGCATTAAAAAAAAAAAGAAAGAAAGAAAGAAAGAAAGAAAAAGAAGAAGAAGAAGAAGAAGAAGAAGAAGAAGAAGAAGAAATAATCTCTTTTGTAACTATATTTCATGAGAAAAATCAAATAAAATACCAACCAAGAAAAAATATGAGTTCTCTAAAGTTTTAGCTAATTGAAACCGACATATGGAAAACAGGGAGGCAGCCGTGTGAACTAGTGAAATCCCCAAACATGAAACACAAACACGGTGGACTAATTGAAGGGAAACAAGCAAGATTCAAGCAAATCAACACAATTTCATGGAGAACAAGCCGTATTTGGGTGAAAATCCACAAAAAAACAAAAAAATTGGGTTCACTCTCCAAAGGATATCAGATTCGCGGCTGAAGGTGGAGACATACCTAATTCTACGCAGACACCGACAACGAAGCCGACGTGGAAGAGTGCCGTCAAAGGCATTATAGAGGGCCAATGGGTGAGACGTTGGTTTGGCGAGGCGAAGAAATCACAGTAACGTCGCAGCGGCAAAAGAGGAGCAGTAACCAAGCAGCGTCCTCTTTCCAATCTGTGTAAGCCCTATTGCAATATGTAACCCTAGACAACAATGAGGGTTGTATCGTAATTTCATGTGGTTGCTTATAATCACAGTCCCAAATCAATTTTGTCAAAAAACGCTGGCGTCTAGCATTGGCGTTCTTGGCTAGACACAGCTTATAACCCTGTTGCTAAAATAGCATTAAATGGTTGGTTGGTTGGTTGGTTGGTAGGCTGGCTTGTCTTTCAAGCCCCATTTGTTTGGGGTTATAAAGAGCGGATTGGGATTGATAGTGAGGTGAGACCCACTATTTTTGTATTTGTTTTAGGAGATAGAGAGAGGATTCGTAATCCCCTCTGAATTATGAATCCCCTTAGAGAGGGGATTCAGATGGGCCTCCAGCACTTGGTACTAGAAAATAGTCCGCTAAACTTTTTTTTTTTTTAATTGTTTTTAGTTTTTTTTTTTATTTTTTACATGTTGGGCTTTTTTTTAACATTAATGTTTAATATTTTTTATTTTTTGTTAAGTACAACTCATTGTTTTATTTTTTTCTATTTTTTAAATTTTTTATTTATTTTTTATTTTTTACATGTTGGGCATTTTTTTTAAAAACATTAATGCTTAATGTTTTTATATTTTTTTATTTGTTTTATTATTTTATATTTATTTTATATAAAAATAATTTAACAATCCCTACTCCAACAACTATCATAAAAAAAAACACAATTTTACTTAATCCCCTCACTATCAATCCCCCTTATTAACAATCCCCTCACTATTAATTCCATCCTTCTACCTCTAAAAACAAATGGGCCACCGAATTGGAGTGGAAATTAGGTAATAAGCACATGACCCTATTTAGCAAGTTAGGTTTTAGATTTTTTTTTTTTTCTTTTTGCTAAAATTCATAAAAATAAAATAAAATAAATTTAAATAATCAATAAGATAAAATATCACATCAAATACATAATCATTTCATTTTTTCTCTCACAAATATTACATCTAATTATTAAAAAAATCTAACCATCTTCCAAAATATTAAAAAATTTAACCTATTAAAATAACCAAAAACTAAAATAGCCAACTTCCCAAATGAGACCATAAGTTCATCCGAACAATTCTTATCATTAACCCAAAAAACAATAAATAAATAAATGTGACACGCACCTCAAATTACTTAGCACTCGTTTGGCATAAAGAGTTGAAAGCTTTTTTGGTTATTTTAGTTATAAAAAGATAAAATAAATTTAAAAATCAATAAAATAAAATATTTCGTTCAAATTACAATTATTTTATTTTTAGTTTCACAAAAGTCAAAAAACTCATTCCAAATAAGATTTTTTAACTTAGATTAAAATAGTCAAAAAATTAACTTATATCTCAAACGAACATTTATCAAATAAATATATATAAAATATTTAATAATTTATTTAAATGCACATAATTGCTCAAAAATCAAATTTACACCGCCAATGTAGATTGACTTTTTGATTATTTAACTATTTTAACTTTAAGCTAAAAAATCTCGTTTAGAATAAACTATTTAACTTTTTAAAATTTTATAAAAAAAATAAAATAATTATATATTAAATGTGATATTTAATCCTATTTAACTAGAGTTAGGAATATTTTAGCGCAATCGGCGTGCCAAACCAAGCTCTTATTTGAAACAGCAATGCTAGGTATCATGAAAAAATTTTCATGAAAATAATCATGAAAGCTTTGTGACCCTTAGATTACACTTAGAATAAAGCATCACACACTAATCAAGGTAATCCAAGGATCATAAATTTTTTATGATTATTTTCATGACAAAATTTTTATGATCCCTAACTTTTCCCTATTTGAAATCTTAGATCAGATTTCCAGGAGAGAGAGAGAGAGAGAGAGCTATGGAACTCGCAACTCTCCTCTGCACCATCACACTCATCTGGTTCATCACCACCACCATCATCAAACCACTCCATCGCCGCCGCACTCCTCCCCCAAACCTCCCACCAGGTCCCACCGGTCTCCCCATAATAGGCTCCCTCCATCACCTCGGCCGCCACCCCCACCTCTCCCTCACCACCCTCTCCACCCTCCACGGCCCCCTCTTCACCCTCCGCCTCGGCTCCACCACCACCGTCGTCGCCTCCTCCCCCTCCACCGCCAAACTCATCCTCCACCACCACGACCAAACCTTCTCCGACCGCACCGTCCCCGACGTCGTCACCTCCCAACCCAACCCCAACTCCACCCTCGCCTGGGTCTCCGGCGACCACCGCTGGCGCCTCCGCCGCCGCATCTGCGTTACCCAGATGTTCAATTCCCAATCTCTCGATTCACTCCAACACCTCCGCCATCAAAAGGCCAAAGAACTCGTTGCCCACATCTCAAAACACGCTGATTCGGGCTCTCCGGTGGATATTGGCCGGGTTTCCTTCGCTACGACCCTGAATTTGATCTCGAGCACCATTTTTTCTTGCGATATGGTGGACTCGGAGTTTGAGAAGGCTCAGGAGTTTAAGGACTTGGTTTGGAGGATTATGGAGGATGCTGGGAAGGTAAACTTGTCGGACTATTTTCCGGTGATGAAGCGGTTCGATTTGCAGGGGGTGAAGAGGCATATTAGGCCTGCGTATGTGAGATTGCATGAGATTTTTGATGAAGATTTGGGAGAGAAGAGTGGGGAGAGGAATAGGATTTCTTGGATGTGTTGCTTGATCAGTGTGAAGAAGATGGGTCGGATTTCAATCGTGAAACTATCAAGCCATTGATTCTGGTATGATTTTTAACTACTATATTTTACATCTTTCTCTGACACTCTGCTTGGATATGGGAAAAAGAAATAATCACATTGCTTCTTTTTGATTTTTCAAAAACACACTTTGTAAAAAAATTTATTTTTTTATTTTTCGTATTTTTTTATTAAATTTTTTTAATAATTTAAGTAATTTTTTAAATTTTAGACATAACTAACATAAATGCACATAAAAAATATATGGTATGATTGGTTTGAGTTTGAGAGATGAATTTCGTCGCCTCCTCCCCCTCCACCGCCGCAAACTCATCCTCCACCACCACGACCAAACCTTCTCCGACCGCACCGTCCCCGACGTCGTCACCTCCCAACCCAACCCAACTCCACCCTCGCCTGGGTCTCCGGCGACCACCGCTGGCGCCTCCGCCGCCGCATCTGCGTTACCCAGATGTTCAATTCCCAATCTCTCGATTCACTCCAACACCTCCGCCATCAAAAGGCCAAAGAACTCGTTGCCCACATCTCAAAACACGCTGATTCGGGCTCTCCGGTGGATATTGGCCGGGTTTCCTTCGCTACGACCCTGAATTTGATCTCGAGCACCATTTTTTCTTGCGATATGGTGGACTCGGAGTTTGAGAAGGCTCAGGAGTTTAAGGACTTGGTTTGGAGGATTATGGAGGATGCTGGGAAGGTAAACTTGTCGGACTATTTTCCGGTGATGAAGCGGTTCGATTTGCAGGGGGTGAAGAGGCATATTAGGCCTGCGTATGTGAGATTGCATGAGATTTTTGATGAAGTGATTGATAAGAGGGTGAGAGAGAGAGAGGGATTGGATTTGGGAGAGAAGAGTGGGGAGAGGAATAGGGATTTCTTGGATGTGTTGCTTGATCAGTGTGAAGAAGATGGGTCGGATTTCAATCGTGAAACTATCAAGCCATTGATTCTGGTATGATTTTTAACTACTATATTTTACATCTTTCTCTGACACTCTGCTTGGATATGGGAAAAAGAAATAATCACATTGCTTCTTTTTGATTTTTCAAAAACACACTTTGTAAAAAAATTTATTTTTTTATTTTTCGTATTTTTTTATTAAATTTTTTTAATAATTTAAGTAATTTTTTAAATTTTTAGACATAACTAACATAAATGCACATAAAAAATATATGGTATGATTGGTTTGAGTTTGAGAGATGAATTTTAGAAAAAATTTCTAAAAAATTGTTTGGTTTGAGATTTTTCTCAAAAAAATTTCCAAAATTACTTTATCTCTCTTACACATCAATCAATCACTTTTTCTCTCTCCTCTCTCCTTCTCAATCACTTTTTATCTCACACACATCTACTCAATTACAACAAAATATCAAATCATCCCAAACTCCCACAAAAAATTTCTCTCTCAAAATATACAACCAAACAAACCAAAAAAATTTCTAAAACAACTCTCCCAAAAACAAACCAAACAATAATTTTTGTGAAAAAAATCTTTTAAAAATTCACTAAATATCAAAAATACAAAAAAAAAAATACGAGAATTCAATATTTTTTTGTATTTTTATATATTTATTAATTTTTTAAAATATTTTTTCACAAATTTTTTTACTTTTGTAGATACATCTAAAAAAGTAAAAATTTTTTTTTTTTTTTTTGATAAATTATAATAATTCTTCTTGAACTATGATCGTTTTCACTTTGCTTCCTTAAGTTTAAAACTCAACACTTTACCTTTTTGGTGTTATATCTTGTGACACTTAAACCAATTCCGTTAGTACATCATTCGAAACTTGGATAGAAACATGTCATGTGATTCGCACATGACAAACTAAATTAGATTTTGGAACTAAAGTGTCCTTATTTTATTTTCTCATAGCCAAACAGGACCTATGTATTATGCATGTGGATATAATACTCTGCAAAAATATCATGGTTTGCTGTTTCTCTCTCTCCCTTTGTTACCACACCAATGGACTTCAACAGTCAACACATACTTAGACCATTTTCCATGATTCATCAAATGGAAAATTTAAATTTGATAAAAAAAATATTTTTTTGCTTCACTAATTTTATCAAATGAGTATCAAATTGAAGATATCAAAAATCTCACTAAATTAAGGATGTTTATACTTTTCATCATTTCACTGTTCATGACCGTTATATTTTCATCACCAGGATGCTCCCGAATAACTACCTTTTTGTAAAAAATTATGAAAAACTTACATTGGCCGATGGATCGGCTAGATATTTGCTCGGTCGTTCACCCAGTCAACTAGTGGTTTGATTAAGTTAAACACCTTCATTAAAATACTTGATATCAAAAAAAAAAAAAAAATTATTTAAATTTTTACTTAAATTTAATATTTGAAAAAAATACACCGTTAAAAATAACTTTTTCTCAACCAAAACAAGTTCCATTATTTGTAACCCACCAATTATTGAATGTTGATTGTCATAGTCACAAACACCACTGGACAGAAGATAGCCTTTTGTTTGAGGTAATTATTTATAACCCACCAATCAGTGGCGGATCCAGAAATTTGGGATAAGGGGGGCACCTATTAATTACAATTTTAAAATTTTTCTTCCCTGATTAATAATAATAAAATGCTCATAATATTTTGAGTTAATATTAATCATAAAAACTTAAATATTCATTACAAAAATATCAATAAATTTTTACAATTGACTTCGACGAGTTTTCATTCATTACAAAAAATATCACTAAACTTTCACACCCGGACGAGTTTTCATTCATTACAAAAATATCACTAAACTTTCACAATTGACCCTGACGAGTTTTCATCTTTTGAAAGTTTTCCATGATAGTATCATTATCAACGCCATCAAAAATAGGGTTATAGTCCATAATCCCAGGCCGTAGTCCTGGATCTGCAGGAAGGTGGTCTGCCAAGTTGATTTCTATACGACTTCGTTTTGCGGAGGAAGAATTATCATCTTGTTTTTGAGGAATAGATGACTCCAACTTTGATTTTCTTTTGAAGTATTTCTCCATGGCTGTTTTAAAATAAAAATAAAAACCCCTAATCAAAATCCCTAATCCCCAATTTTAACACAAATCAAAATCCCTAACTTTAACACAAATAATAATAAATCAAAATTCCTAATTTTAGTACAAATCACAACAAATCAAAACCCCTAATAGGAAAAAATCCCAAAGGACAAAAATCACAGTTCCAACACAACACTCAAGGAAAATTTCAGTAATCCACCTCTGCGCTGACAAATATTCAGTAATTACTTATTTTTGAATTTATTTATTACCGTCTAAATGAAATACTTAAAAAAAAGACAAATCTTATCTTATGGAAAAATAACAAATTTCCAATACAAGATGGAAGAAAAGTACCTGTTAAAATGTAATACAGGTTGCAGAGGTTCAGTATTTGTATTTGCTCAAGCTCAAGAACTGCTACCTTTTGTATGAAGATCCTTGTAAGCTTCCCGAAATACTCACAAAGCCAAAACAAAAAGAATAGAAGCAAAGAACAAGGAAAAGAAAGGAAACGTGAGTGGTGGTGATGTGTGAGCACATGGTTTGTTTTGGGGAGAAGATAAAATAAATAAATAAAGGAAAAAAAATTGAAAAGCAAAGAGTGGTCAAGGAGGCTGGCAGCCATGTGCTGTCGGCCACGTTTGCTATAGTTTTTATATAGTTGAATATAGTTTAGACAAATGGAAATTTAACCAGGAAATTTAATATAGTTTAATATAGTTTACAAGGAAATTTAATATAGTTTTTATATTATTATTTATTTTTATATCATTGTTGAAAAAAAAAAAAAAAAAAAAAAATCTGAAAAGTCAGGGGGGGCACGTGACCCCCCTGGTCCCTTGCTATGTCCGCCCCTGCCACCAATTATTGAATGTTGATTGTCATAGTCACAAACACCACTGGACAGAAGATGCCTTTTGTTTGAGGTTAGAACGATGAAACATGCCTTTTATTCACTCATACAACCACTTTAAGATTTGAACCTCGAGTGCATTAGTCTCACCGACAGTCACATGACATATTACAAGACAAATATTGATTGATTGAATCGGTACGGTGACGATCGCTTCAAAATTGATTTTTCTGCGGAACAAACTCTAGATACTGCATGTAACTAAACCAGTGGTCGGTTGTGGAGGTGAAAAAAGAAATGATTGTGTGTTTCTCACTTAAATGTGAGAAGAAAATAAATGGTTATAATTTTTTATTTTTATGTTTAGATTAATAAAAGAGATGAAATTATAATTTCTCATTTATTTATTTTTTTTAATAGAGTAAATAAGAGAAAAGATTAAGGTAGCGTATGGTAGAGTTTTGTAAATGTGATTTGAGAGTATAAGTTGTATTTTGAGTTTGTGTGTTGTAGAATTATGATTTGAGTGTAGAAAATTTGTTTGGTAAATAGTTTTGAAAAGAGTTTTGATTTGAGTGGGGAATTGTTGATGTGACATTTGAAATTTGATACAAAAATTTACAACTCATACAACTCAAAATTATTTTAAAGCACATAAAAAATTTTAAAATTTTCAAAAAATATTTTTTTCGATTATATATCAATTGCAAAAAAAAAAAAAAAAATCACTATTCCGGTCGACCGGCCGGACGACCGGTCGGACGTCCCGTTTTGAAAAAAAAAAATTGAAACACACGCTCGGTTTTGACAGAACAGACAGAGCGTTCTGCAGAGCTGTAGAAAATTAATTCCACAGCTCCATCCAAACACCATACTCAAACCACCACGTTGAATCACATTTTGAAATCACAACCAAACACAGCCTAAAAGTATTGTGTTTTATTTTATCAAAATAACTTTTGATATTAATAAGCTATATTTTTTTATAAGAATAATTTTGGTATTTTAAAAAATTATCATTAAACTCAATTTATTTTTCACCACTTTTGGTGAGAAACAAAACATAGGTTTGGTAAGAATTCTTTTCTCACAATCTTTCATTATTTCGCACATATTTAATCATCCAAGCAAGTGAAAAGATTTCTATTCTTATCATTTATTTTCTTTTCTCACCAAACTCCTTCATCCAAACAAAGTGTAATATCCTGCATTTTCATAACAAATTAGCAACAAAAATACGTTTTAGTTTGTTTTTTCAAATTGTTTTGAGTTTTTTTTTGGGGGGGGAGGGGGAGGGGGAAACTCTTTTATATATATATATATATATATATAAATTTTCTAGTATTTTAAAGGAAAATTTATTAGAAAATCCTATTTTAAGTATTTGTATTTCAATTAGTTCATATAATATTCGTGTATTTCAATAAATCTTATTATTTTAGATATTTGATCCATCAAATCATAATTATCATATTTAAGGTATTTTATGAATAATATTATCCTTACAAATATTTTTGAACCCTTAGTAACTTGGTGTGCACTATTTTGGATTATTTTGAATGTTCTATGATGTAAATATTTACATTAAATAAATTTGACAGTATGAATGTTCACATCATGAAACATTCATACTGTCAATGTAAATATTAATGTGCATTTCATCCTATTATTATGAGTAGTTTGGTAACTATGTCACCCATTGAACTTACTAGAATATAAAAAAATAATTTGAACTGAATGAAACATAAGTAAATAAAAAGAGATTTATGAATGAATATTTATATTTTAAACCATTTTTTTAAATACATTAAAAAAGTAAATATTTGTGAAGAAATATAAAAATAGTGTGCAGGCTTGTGGAACCCTTGCTTCTTGAACCCATGGGACCACCATGGGTCTCACATCAATCATATGAACCGCACATTTTATCTATATTGTATATAAGGTGAACACATCTTATGATATTTTGAAACTTTGGTTTCCTACACTGTCACGTGTCCTTTTTTTATTTAAAATAAAAGAAAAAATTAGATACATGAGAGGAAGGGAGTTGAACTTTAGACTTATGTATGTTAAATGAATAAGACTCTTACCACTTAACTAACACACAATATATAATAAATATTTTATTTTATTTTATATTCATTTATTTGAATTGCACACGCACCACATGTGCCAACCGCTAGTATACTATAATGTCTAGATTATTCGTAAAAAATAATAAAAAAATTATATCAATCATCTATAATTTGACATTTATATAAATAATAATAAAAAAAAAAGAAGATAAATATTATTTCAAAGTTACATTATTTATTTTTTTGGAAATAAATGTAATGAACTAACATTGTTGCATGTTATGATCTAAAAAATGAATAGTTTAGATATGTGGTGGGTTCCACAAACACACATAGGTTTGAATGGTAAAAATAATTTGATAAATGCAAAAAATATATATACTAATTTTTTATATTTATTTTCATTTTTTAAATATTTTTGGATTAAGTGAATTTTTTAAAAAAATAATAATTCACTACAAGAAAAAATAACTTTGGCGATTAAATTTTTAGTCGCCAAAAGTCCTTTTTTAGTCGCCAAAAGTCGACTTTTCACTTTCCCAGACTAAATATTTTAGTCGCCGGTTTTGTCGCGAATAGATGGTCGGCGGAGGTATTGGCGACTAAAAAAAGTTTTAGTCAGCAAAGTTTTAGTCTTTAGCGACCAAAGCATTTGTCACCAATAGTCAATTACATTTTTGAAAATTATACATTTAGCGACTAATCTTTTAGTCGCCAATAGTGAATTTTTTTTTTATTTAAACATTTGCCGACTAAGCTTTTCGTCGCCAATAGTCAATCTTTTGGTGACCACTGTTTTTAGTCGCCAAAAACATATTTCAAAAAAAAAAAAATTACCCTCTGCTGTTCCCAAGTTTTGAACCACCGACCCATCCCACATTCCAAACATTTACCAACACACTCTTCCCACTATGCCACTACAACATCACATAAATATAAATGCAACATATATTATTTATATATTACTTTGACCGGTATTAATACAAAACTATATATATAAAAATAATTATTTTTATTCAATATAATTTATGTAAAAAATAAATTATTTACTAAAAAAAAATTTAAATCACTTTTGACGACTAAATCTATTTTTTAGTCGCCAATTGTATAGTTTTAACTACTAATTAGTTTTTAGTCGCTAAAAAAATTCATTCCCGCCTAAAAATAACTAGTTTTGGCTACTAAACCTGTTTTTAGTCGCCAAAAATGTCCCCTTTTGGCTACTAAACTGAATTTTAGTCGCCAATTGACTGTTTTTAGCTACTAATTTTTTTTTAGTAGCCAAAAAGCTTCACTTTCAGTGACCAAACTGTTTTTAGTCGCCAAAACACGTAGAATCGGCGACCAAACTGTTTTTTAGTCGCCAAAAACTGTCACTTTTGGCTACTAAAAAACCTTTAGTCGTTGAAACCCCTATATTCGGCAACTAAACTGACTTTTAGTCGCTAAAACCCTTATATTCGGCGACTAAACTCTTTTAGTCGGCAAAAGTGATCAATTTTGGCGACTAATTCCATTTTAGTCGCCAATTCTACTACTTTCAGCGACGAAAACTCCAGTTTTAGTTGCGAAATCTGCTTTTTGTTGTAGTGATTTTTCGTAAAATTTTAATTACTGCAAATCTTTCATCATTTTTTTTTAAAAAAATTTTCCTCAAATTTAAGTTTTCATTAAATTTAATGGGAAAAAAAAATCATTTCTAATGTTTCAACTTTTAAAATTACTATCAAATTCAAATTTCAAGAAGAATTTAATAAGTTCTCAATTTGATAAAAAAAAATTGACTATCTCTTGCTTTGACGAACATTACACAAAAGAAATAGAGATAATTTTTTAATATTTTTTCATCAAATTTAAATTTGATGGAAGAAATGTGAAGGATGAAGATGTACAGTTTTAAGATTATTATTATGGGAGTGCGAAAATATATTTGAGAGTGTAAATCCTTTTAATTTTTAATTATTTTAAATTTTTTAGTATAATTATGATATTTTTAAAATTTTTAAAGGTATAGTGGTCGCCCTCCCCACCTCCTAGCTCCATCATTGTTCTTACTCGTTCCAAAATTGCATGACAGGACTTGTTCATCGCCGGAAGCGATACATCTGCAATAACAACAGAATGGGCAATGGCAGAACTCCTCCGAAAGCCATTCCTCCTTCAAAAATGCCGGCAAGAACTCCTCCAAACAATCGGAACCCAACAAACCAACCCCCTCAAAGAATCCGACGTCCATTCTCTTCCATACCTCCAAGCAATCGCCAAAGAAACAATGCGACTCCACCCTGCAGCCCCCCTCCTCTTGCCTTACAAAGCACGCAACGACGTCGAACTCCTCGGCTTCACCATCCCCAAAGACACCCAAGTCCTCGTCAATGCGTGGGCTATTGGGAGAGACCCTGAGTACTGGGACAATCCAACATCGTTTATGCCTGAGCGGTTTTTGGATTGTGGGGTGGATTATAAAGGAAGGGATTTTGAGTATATTCCGTTTGGTGCTGGTCGGAGGATTTGTCCCGGGATGCCGTTGGCGACGAGGATGGTGCATTTGATGGTGGGTTCGATGGTTCAGGCGTTTGATTGGAAGTTGCCGGAGGAGATGAGGTCGGAGGAGTTGGATATGGAAGAACAGTTTGGAGTTACTTTGAAGAAAGCTGTTCCTCTTCTTGCTATTCCTATATTGGAATGAAGGGTTGGATTGTAAATCTAATCCTTCTATTGGTTTTAAGTTTTTAAATATAGTTTTTGTGTTTCTTATGTTTAGTGAATTTTGTTTATATGCAGGATAAGGCATTTGGCTTAGTGATTGTATAATACTTGCGTGAAGTCAAATCTGTTTAATGATATAAATATTTATCCTATTAATTAACCATATATATAGAGAGAGAGAGATTTTTTATTTTTTGTGTTTTGTTGTTTTTAGTAATTTTTATTTTTATATTTTAATCACATTTGTATTGATCATATTTTAATTCACAAATGTAATTAAGGGTATATTATAAATATGCCCTCTAAGATTTGTTTAAAATATAGATTGTCTATTGTGGTTCTGAAAATTATATTCTATCATTTTGAATTTTTAATTGCATAATAAATAACTTATTTTATTAATAAATTATAAGTCAATTAACAGTTTTATCATAAATATATTTCAATTAACAATTTATATAATTTTATTATTATATAGGAGAGTAGTTATCAATATTCACTACAACAAAAAGCATCATTGGCGACTAAACATTTGAACTTCGTCGCTGAAAGGTGCAGAAATGGCGACTAAATCCATTTTGGTCGCCAAAATGAAGACTTTTGGGGACTAAAACAATTTGGTCGCCAAATGTATATGTATTGGCGACTAAAAATCATTGTGGTCGCCTATTATATGGTTTTCAGCGACTAACAGAATTTTCGTCGCCAAAAGTCAAGGTTTTTGCCGACTAAACCAATTTAGTAGCCAAAGGTGCTGCTTTTGGCGACTAAAAAGCAGATTAGTCGCTGATTGTAGGTGTTTTGGCGACTAAAACCAGATTAGTCGCTGAAACCCAAGCTTTTTGGCTACAAAAAAAAAGTTAGTAGCTAAAAACTGAGTATTGGCGACTAAAATTCTATTTAGTAGCCAAAAGTGGACATTTTTGGCGACTAAAATTAGGTTTCGTCGCCAAAAGTGCTGATTTTTAATTGGAACTTGTTTTTTTAGCGACAAATAAATAATTAGTAGCCCAAAATAATACAATTAGCGACTAAATAATGGTTTTAGTCGCCAAAAGTCGCCTAAATTTTTTTTTAGTAAATAATATATTTTTAACATAAATTATATTGAATGAAAAAAATTATATTTATAAATATTATTTTGTATTAATTGCGGTTAATATACTATATAAATAATATATATTGCATATATGTTCTTGAGATGATGTGCTGGCATAGTGGAGGGAGTGTTGTTCATAGGGCTTGGCATGTGGGTGGTTGTGGGGGACGTTGCAAGTTCGAAACTCGCTGGGAGCACACAGGTTCAAAATTTTTTTTTTTTAATATACTTTTGGCGACTATAGTCAATGGTCGCCAAAGGTAAAAATAATAAAATAAAAATTAACTATTGGCGACAAACGGTTTAGTCGGCAAAGGTAAAATAGCCAAAAATGAAATTGACTATTGGCGACAAAATATTTAGTCGCTGAAGACCTGTCTATTGGCGACAAACAGTTTTTTCGTCGCCAAAGCCATGCGCGACCACATATTGCCGACAAAACCGGCGACTAAAATATTTAGTCGCCAAAAGTTAAAATTCGACATTTGGCGACTAAAAGCGGACTTTTGGCGACTAAAAATTTAGTCGCCAAAAGTGTATTTTTTTGTAGTGATTATTTTTACTGTTAGTTACAAAAATTATAACAAAGATATTTGTAATTTTCAAAATTATAAGAACATTTTGTATTTTAAGTAAAATTCATGAGATGCATTTATAATTTATATAAAAATTAAAAGAAAGATGAAGAAGAAGTACATTAGATTAAATCAAATGAAAAAGTTCCTCCTACACACGGAATTTTAACAAAGGAAAATGAAGAAAACTCTCTCATCCTCTCTAAAAAAAATGCAAACAACAAATTTTGTTTGAAATTCATTGCAAATAAAGTTGACTGTAAATAAATTAGGGTAAATTACAAATACATCTCTTAAAATTTGCTTAAAGTACAGATTATCTCTAGTGATTTGGAAAATTACAAATATCCCCTTGTTAGAATTTTTTATTTAACAGAATTAACTAAAAAAAGAAAATTCATAATTGTTCTCCTATGCAATAATAAAATTACCTAAATTATTAATTGAAACATATTTCTAACATTATTAAAAACTGTTAATTGACTTGATGATTTATTAATAAAAGGGACAATTTGTTATGAAATTAAAAATCTTAGGGGTGGAATGTAATTTTCAGAACCACAGGAGTTAATTCGTATTTTAATCAAATCTCAGATGATGTATTTGTAATTTACCCAATAAATTACTATATTTGCTTTTAGGCCTCATTTGGCAAGTGGTGATTTTAGCTAAAAAATCAAAAAGTTATTAAAAAAATTAAAAAGCTAACAACCTATACTAAAAAATTAAATATTCTTTTTTCTCTCTACTTTTTGCACATCTTTTCGTAAAAAATCAAAAAGTCATCTCAAATATATTAATTTTTTTACATCATATTTTAACCAAAAAATTAAAAAGTTACTAAAAAAGTATATTTCCAAACGAGGCCTTAGTGAGTAGGAACTCTTATAATCATGTATTTTTGCCTATTTTTTTAATCAGTCAAAAAAATAAAAAGATCAATTTAATTTTGATTCCAAAAATTCCAATGCTTACCAATTAATTGGTAATGTTATTATTATTAATTCTAATCGGAAATTGAACATGTTATCAGAGTTGGCTAAGAAAACTGATGTGGTTTAAAGTATATCAAAATAATTAAAAAAATCAATAAATTTTACTTTAATACTAAAATTTACAATAATTTTAACACATAAATCAATCCTCTCAATATGCTACTTAATAAAAATTCAATTAACAAAAGAGTGGTGTTACATGCACTAATTAGTATATCAATACTAGTTATGACATTATTATTGACCCCACTTATTATACAAACAGTGGTGCTACATGCACCAATTAGTGTACATACTAGTGTACCAACTAGTGTTATGATATAATTATTGACCACATTTATTATACAAGTTACAAATACACAAAATCATACAAATTATGCTGTTGGAAATGGTTATAAAATTCTGGGTAAAACCAGAATTTTTTCCTAAGTTTGGTCTATTTTTTAGGTGGACCCCGTGCGTCGATTTACGCGGGTCAAAGTGGTAACGCGTTCTATGCCGCGTTGTGATTCACGTGGTATATTTGGTTGCTCAAAACCATTACCGAGTGAATGGGAAATTGAAGCCAAAGTGTGCTCCATGGAAATGGAGTTTTGGTGGAACTTAAAGGTATTGAATAAGGCTTGTCCCACATTGATTTGGTGGGAAGTTTTGAATGAGTTTATAAGGCATGGGTTTGGTACTTGGGGTGTGCCCCAAGAGGTACCCAAGTGTTTTAGAGGGAGAGGTTATGGGCAAAATGGGCTAGACCCATTGGACCCAAAAATCACCACACACGCGCGCCGCCGCCGTCCGTCCGGTCGGGCGGGCTGGGCTTGTGTGAGGTTGGGTTGAGCCAAAAACATTTAAATTTAATTTAATTTTTTATAAAATAAAATCCAAAATTCGAATAAAACCGGAAATAAACTGGTTTGGTTTTTCTGTACATCCAAACAGGGCCCTTCCCGAAATAAACCAGTCTGGTATTATTGCACATCCAAACAGGGCCCTTCCCGTTTTTGTTATCTGTTTGAAATATAATTCAACAAATTCAAATCTGTTTGAATTCAAAACCAACAGGTTTCATACCTGTTCAATTCAAAACCAAGAGCCACCTTTACATCTATAAATAGGACAACCCTCATTTGGATTTTGTAACTCTAATTTTCGTCCTTCATAATTCTGAAAATATTCTCTTCATGTTGCTGCATTATTTTCTTGTCAGAGAGAGTATAAACACTTAGTGTGTTCGTTAGGCAAACAATTTGTAGTGCTGTTATTGTTTGTAGTAGATCATTTTATCCTGGGAGATAGACGTCCAAATTCTAAAAGCACCGTGGAGAGGACGAATCTGTCTTAAGGATACAGTGTCAAACACTGGACTTGATCAGATTATAATTCGAAGAAATTAATCAAGTAAGTTGTTTAATTTATTATTCTGTTTTATTATTTATTTATTTAAATCAGATTTTAATTTTGTTTTTGTAACAAAATAAAATCTGTTTTTATTTATTTATTTTTATTTTTATTTCGAGTTTGATTTTTGTAATCAAACAAATTCTCTCCTTTCCTTTCTTTCTTTTTATTCTAGTTGTTGTTTAGTACACAACAGAATTTAATTTATTTAAATACAGTGAAGATTGTCCAACAATCTTAAGACAGATTATTTTTGGTATCTTCATTGTATTTAATTTTCTGTGTTTCCAAAGTAATATTCTGGTTGGAAAAACAAATAGTGGTTTATGTTATTTGACAGATAGTAGTAATATACTGTCTCTTTTCTTTGACAACTAGTAGTAATATACTGGTGTCATTAACAATTGCAAAATATTATTTGGTGTTACAGAAAATTATTTTGGTATTTTATTTTTCTAGTTTTAGTAACAAGGAAAATAAAATTATTTTGTTGTTATCATTTATTTTCTGGTTTTAGTAACTAGAATTTATTTTCTGGTTTTGGTAACTAGAAAATTATTTTGTATTTTTCTGATTTTTGTAATCAGATATTATTTCAGTATTTTATTTTTCTAGTTTTAGTAACAAGGAAAATAAAATTATTTTATTTTCTAGTTTTAGTAACAAGAAAAATAAAATTATTTTGTGTTATAATTTATTTTCTGGTTTTAGTAACTAGAAAATTAATTTGTGGTATTTTATTTTCTAGTTTTAGTAACATAGAAAATAAATTTTTTTTTGTATTATAATTTATTTTGTGGTTTTAGTAACTAGAAAATTAATTTTGTTAATCAATCATGTAATTTTGTGTTTCGGTTACAATCTGTAAATATTGTACTTGACTTATGGTTTCATTTGGGAGATCACTTAATTTTTGAACCCTTTGTGAAAAGGTGTTAATTCTTTTGACTTTTTCATAATTCATTATGAGTATACATGGAAGTATTTAATTCTGGAGTTATATATTAGTTTTACAAACTAAATTTCAGTTTTATTATGAAGAAACCTTTGTAGCAAGATTATTTTCTTATTGATTTTCTGAATCATTCTTTATTTTCTGTGTATGGATCCGTAGTAGTGAATAGTTTCTGCACATGAGTTGGAAAAATATATATATATTCACAAGAACATTTAATGCATATTTAATTAGTTTATTTATGTACAAATCAAACTGATTAAATGAAGGTATGTTTTGTCATTTTGGAGTTTAAAATTCAAAACGCATTGAATTTTATTTATGAGTTGAGAACCTTTTTATTTCATGATGCAAGTTTTGGGATCATGCATGATTAATTTATTTTGTTAATTCATTATTTTTAGTTGATGCGTTTGATATGCATGTATGATATCAACTCAAGTTATTTCCTAACAACAATTTCATGTGATTTGGAATGTTAAATTGATATGTTGATTAATTTGAGTTTTTCCAATCAATTTTGAATGGGTGTTTAAACACCAGAGAAATTTAAACATGAAGATGTATGTAGTTATATTGTTCTATTTAATTGGAAGTAAATTTTGAAAAAACTTTTATGTGGATTATTATTTGTTGAATATATGACATAAAATATTGTCAATTATTATTTTACTTGCGTAGTAGAATTTGTTAAACCATTTTATTTATATGGGAGTGTATCTCTTGCATTAGATGAGATATTTTAATTTTCTTCTATCACAAATATTTTTTATGACAGTGACATTTATTCGTAAATGAGTTCCAAGTATGTATACAATCAAATGGGTTTTCTGACTTGTTTGATTTTTAGGCAAAATCTTTATGAGGATATGATTTTGTCAAAACATTAATTCTAATTTGTGTAATCATAATTATTTTGGATTTTTCGTGAATCATGTTTTGAAATTTATGAATCAAGCACATCATAGACAACAAGTGATGGATGTTATATTTTGATTTATATTAGAAGTGATAGGGGTGGTAAATATGATGCACCATTAAATGAATTTTGTGCACAACATGGCATTATTCACCAAACTATAGCCCCTTATTCTCCACAGCAAAATGGAATTGCTGAAAGGAAGAATAGAACCCTAAAAGAAATGATGAATGCCATGTTACTAAGTTCAGGTTTACCACAGAACTTGTGGGGGGAAGCAATATTGTCTGCTAATTATGTTCTTAATAGAATACCCCACAAAAAAACCAACAGCACTCCTTATGAATTGTGGAAAGGTCGACCACCTTCCTACAAATACTTAAAAGTGTGGGGGTGTTTGGCAAAAGTTGGAGTTCCTGTTTCTAAAAAGACTAAGATTGGACCAAAAACAGTAGATTGTGTGTTTATTGGTTATGCACAGAATAGTAGTGCATATCGGTTTCTGACTTATAAATCAGAAATACCTGATATAAATGTGAACACTATTATAGAGTCAAGGAATGCTGTGTTTTTTGAACATGTCTTTCCTTACAAGAAATGACAGGAATTAAGTTTACAAAAAAGTTATGATTGTACACAAAGTCAAGAGACTAATGACAATCAAACACAAGAGACTAGTAATGGTCTCGACCAACAGGATTTAACTGATGATGAACCAAGAAGAAGTAAGAGAGCGAGAACATCAAAATCCTTTGGTCCAGATTTTCTAACATACCTATTAGAAAATGAACCTCAAAGCTTTAAGGCAGCAATGACAGGTCCTGTAGCACCTTTATGAAAAGAGGCTGTTAATAATGAAATTGAATCCATTATGCAAAATCATACTTGGGAATTGGTGGATCTTCCACCAGGTTCTAAACCTCTTGGATATAAATGGATATTCAAGAGAAAAATGAAAGCAGATGGTTCAATTGACAAGTATAAAGCAAGGCTTGTAGTTAAAGGTTACAGACAAAAGGAATGTCTGGACTATTTTGACACATATTCCCCTGTGACAAGAATAACATCCATTCGCATGCTTATTTCTATAGCAGTGTTGTTTAATTTAGAAATACATCAAATGGATGTTAAGACAGCTTTCTTAAACGGTGATCTAAATGAAGAGATCTATATGGAGCAACCCGAAGGGTTTGTAGTATCAGGGCAAGAAAAGAAAGTTTGTTGACTTGTAAAATCCCTTTATGGATTAAAACAAGCACCTAAGCAATGGCATGAAAAATTTGATCATGCAATGCTTACTAATGGGTTTAAGATAAACGAATGTGACAAATGCGTCTATGTTAAAAACACTGACCAAGGATATGTCATAGTTTGTCTTTATGTGGATGACATGCTTATCATTGGAAGTAGTCAAAACATGATCAAATCAACTAAGCAAATGCTTAATAAAATATTTGATATGAAAGATATGGGGGCCGCAGATGTTATATTAGGAATGGAAATTACTAAAACATCTTACGGATATGCATTATCTCAATCTCATTATATTGAGAAAATACTTGATAAATTTATCAAGGATGATTTGAATTTAGCTAGAACACCTGTAGACATCAGTCTTTATTTATCGAAAAATAAAGGTGATGCAGTGTCTCAGTTAAAATACTCCCAAATCATTGGAAGCCTAATGTACCTAATGAATTGTACTTGTCCTGATATAGCTTATGCTATCAGTAAATTGAGTAGGTACACTAGTAACCCCGGAGAAGACCATTGGAAAGTGATCATTCGGGTTCTTAGCTATCTAAGATTCACCCGTAATCATGGTTTGAACTTTACTCGATATCCAGCAATACTTAAAGGTTATTGTGATGCAAATTGGATATCAGATACTAAAGATTCAAAATCCACAAGTGGATATGTCTTGACTCTGGGAGGCGCTACTGTTTCTTGGAAATCCACGAAACAAACATGCATCGCACAATCCACAATGGAATTCGAGTTCATTGCTTTAGACAAAGCAGGAGAAGAAGCAGAATGGCTTCGTCACTTCTTAGAATACATTCCAATGTGGCCAAAACCTGTGCCAGCTATTTGCATTCATTGTGATAGTCAATCTGCAATAGGCAGGGCACAGAATCATATGTATAACGGTAAGTCATGACATATTCGTCGTCGACATAATACCGTAAGGCAATTGTTGTCAAACGGAATAATCTCAATAGATTATATAAAATCTAAAGAGAATATTGTGGATCCGTTAACAAAAGGTTTGACAAAAGAGCTAGTGTATAGTTTATCGAAGGGAATGGGATTAAAGCCTATTACATAAGAGTCGTCATAATGGTAACCCTACTTATATGACTGGAGATCCCAAGAACTAAGTTCAAAGGGACAACTAAGTTATGTATGACTCGCCAGAAATCACCAAGGGATTAAAATTCCTTACCCATTCCTATGGTGAGAGTGATATCTGCAACATTTGTTGTATGCAGGGGTATAAGGAAAAGCTTTTCTTTTAATGATTACTTATATCTTGATTAAGGCATGAAAATCAAAACGAGTATAAGGAGACACTCACAATAAGAATCACCTATATGAGTGTTGAACTGGGGTCGGTCCTATGAGAATGAAAGAGGCTGCATTCTCTAGAAACACTCATGAAAACCAGGAGCGTTCAAGGCCAAAATGAACACAACAGTGAGAACCACGATGTGTTAGAAGATATTTTGTGTGAAATCTATTGTCTTGGCTTACACAAACGGCTGAACAATTCAAGGCATCGCGTCCATTGGTTAGCCAGTAAGTCCTATAGGTTATCACTAGGGAAGGTTCAAGGCCGAAAACTACCTATCCTGATGCAAGATATTTTCGACTTATACTCTTTCGTTAAGTCTGCATTTTGTTGCATTTTTGTTGTCATCAAATTCCATTCATGTGGGGGATTGTTGGAAATGGTTATAAAATTCTGGGTAAAACCAGAATTTTTTCCTAAGTTTGGTCTATCTTTTAGGTGGGCCCCGTGCATCGATTTACGCGGGTCAAAGTGGTAACGCGTTCTATGCCGTGTTGTGATTTACGTGGTATATTTGGTTGCTCAAAACCATTACCGAGTGAATGGGAAATTGAAGCCAAAGTGTGCTCCATGGAAATGGAGTTTTGATGGAACTTAAAGGTATTGAATAAGGCTTGTCCCACATTAATTTGGTGGGAAGTTTTGAATGGGTTTATAAGGCATAGGTTTGGTATTTGGGGTGTCCCCAAGAGGTACCCAAGTGTTTTAGAGGGAGAGGTTATGGACAAAATGGGCTAGATCCATTGGACCCAAAAATCACCACATGCGCGCGCGCGCCGCCGCCGCTGTCCGTCCGGTCGGTCAGGCGGGCTGGGCTGGGCTTGTGCGCGTGTGCGTGGTGTGAGGTTGGGTTGGGCCAAAAACATTTGAATTTTATTTTATTTTTTATAAAATAAAATCCAGAATTCGAATAAAACCGGAAATAAACTGGTTTGGTTTTTCTGTACATCCAAATAGGGCCCTTCCCGAAATAAACCAGTCTGGTATTATTGCACACCCAAACAGGGCCCTTCCCGTTTTTGTTATCTGTTTGAAATATAACTCAACAGATTCAAATCTGTTTGAATTCAAAACCAACAGGTTTCATACCTGTTCAATTCAAAACCAAGAGCCACCTTTACATCTATAAATAGGACAGCCCTCATTTGGATTTTGTAACTCTAATTTTCGTCCTTCATAATTCTGAAAATATTCTCTTCATGTTGCTGCATTATTTTCTTGTCAGAGAGAGTATAAATACTTAGTGTGTTCGTTAGGCAAACAATTTGTAGTGCTGCTATTGTTTGTAGTAGATCATTTTATCCTGGGAGATAGATGTCCAAATTCTAAAAGCACCGTGGAGAGGACAAATCTGTCTTAAGGATACAGTGTCAAACACTGGACTTGATCATATTATAATTCGAAGAAATTAATCAAGTAAATTGTTTAATTTATTATTCTGTTTTATTATTTATTTATTTAAATCAGATTTTAATTTTGTTTTTGTAACAAAATAAAATCTGTTTTTATTTATTTATTTATTTTTATTTTTATTTCGAGTTTGATTTTTGTAATCAAACAAATTCTCTCCTTTCCGTTATTTCTTTTTATTCTAGTTGTTGTTTAGCACACAACAGAATTTAATTTATTTAAATACAGTGAAGATTGTCAACAACAACAACAACTAAAATTTAAAACAACAACAACTAGAATTTAAAGAAATAAAGAAAAGGAGAGAATTTGTTTGATTACAAAAATCAAACTCAAAATAATAAATAAATAACAGATTTTATTTTGTTACAAAAACAAAATTAAAATCTGATTAAATAAACAAATAAAAACAGAATAAAATTAAACAACTTACTTGGTTAATTTCTTTGAATAACTTTTCTAATCAAGTTCAGTGTTTAACACTGTGTCCTTAAGACAGATTCGTCCTCTCCACGGTGCTTTCAGAATTTGGACGTCTATCTCTCAAGATAAAATGATCTTATCAACGAATAAAAGTAGCACTACAATTTAATCGTTCGTCGAACACACTAAGTGTTTACACTCTTTCTTTCAGAAATAAAATGCAGCAATATGTAGAGATTTAAAGCAGAGGATGGAATACGAAAATTGAAGTGAAAATCCAAATGGGAGGCTAGTCTATTTATAGATGTAAAGGTGGCTGCTCGTTTTGAATTGAACAGGTATGAAACCTGTTGGGTTTGAATTTAAACAGATTTGAATTTGTTGGTTTAACTATTCAAACAGATAAAAAAACGGGAAGGGCCCTGTTTGGATGAACATTAAATCCAAACCAGTTTAATTCTGTTTGAAAACGAGAAGGGCCCTGTTTGGATGAACAGTAAATCCAAAATAAAATTAAATTCAAATGTTTTTGGCCGAACAATCCCAACCCAACCTCACACCACGCACCCGCGCCCAAGCACAGGCCTAGCCCAGCCCGCCCGACCGACCAGACGGACAGCAGCGGCGGCGCGCGCGCGTGTGGTGGTTTTTGGGTCCAATGGGTCTAGCCCATTTTGCCCATAATCACTTCCTCTAAAACACTTGGGTACCCCTTGGGGCACACCCCAAGTACCAAACCCATGCCTTATAAACCCTCTCAAAACCTCCCACCAAATCAATGTGGGACAAGCCTTATTCAAACCTTTAAGGAATTTCCACCAAAATTCCATTTCCATGGAGCATACTTTGGCTTCAATTTCGCATTCACTCGGTAATGGTTTTGAACAACCAAATATACCACGTGAATCACAACGCGGCATAGAACGCGTTACCACTTTGACCCATGTAAATCGATGCACGGGGCCCACCTAAAAATTAGACCAAACTTCGGAAAAAATTCTGGTTTTAACTAGAATTTTGTAACCATTTCCAACAATCCCCCACATGAATGGAATTTGATGACAACGGAAATGCAACAAAATGCAGACTTAACGAAAGAGTATAAGTCAAAAATATCTTGCATCAAGATAGGTAGTTTTTGGCCTTGAACCTTCCCTAGTGATAACCTATCGGACAACTGGCTAATCAATGGACGTGATGCCTTGAATTGTTCAGCCGTTTGTATAAGCCAAGACAATAGATTTCACACAAAATATCTTCTAACACATCGTGGTTCTCACTGTTGTGTTCATTTTGGCCTTGAACGCTCCTGGTTTTCATGAGTGTTTCTAGAGAGTGTAGCCTCTTTCATTCTCATAGAACCGGCCCAAGTTCAACACTCATATAGTATTCTGTGCCTAATGTACCTAATGAATTGTACTCGTCTTGATATAGCTTATGCTATCAGTAAATTGAGTAGGTACACTAGTAACCCTGGAGAAGACCATTGGAAAGCGATCATTCGGGTTCTTAGATATCTAAGATTTACTCGTGAATATGGTTTGAACTTTACTCGATATCCAGCAGTACTCGAAGGTTATTGTGATGCCAATTGGATATCGGATACTAAAGATTCAAAATCCACTAGTGGATATGTCTTTACTCTAGGAGGCGCTGCTGTTTCATGGAAGTCCACGAAACAAACTTGCATCGCACGATCCACAATGGAATCCGAGTTCATTGCTTTAGACAAAGCAGGAGAAGAAGCAGAATGGCTTCGTCACTTCTTAGAAGACATTCCAATGTGGCCAAAACCTGTGCCAGTTATTTGCATTCATTGTGATAGTCAATCTGCAATAGGCAGGGCACAGAATCATATGTATAACGGTAAGTCATGACATATTCGTCGTCGACATAATACCGTAAGGCAATTGTTGTCAAACGGAATAATCTCAATAGATTATATAAAATCTAAAGAGAATATTGTGGATCCGTTAACAAAAGGTTTGACAAAAGAGCTAGTGTATAGTTTATCGAAGGGAATGGGATTAAAGCCTATTACATAAGAGTCGTCATAATGGTAACCCTACTTATATGACTGGAGATCCCAAGAACTAAGTTCAAAGGGACAACTAAGTTATGTATGACTCGCCAGAAATCACCAAGGGATTAAAATTCCTTACCCATTCCTATGGTGAGAGTGATATCTGCAACATTTGTTGTATGCAGGGGTATAAGGAAAAGCTTTTCTTTTAATGATTACTTATATCTTGATTAAGGCATGAAAATCAAAACGATTATAAGGAGATACTCACAATAAGAATCACCTATATGAGTGTTGAACTGGGGCCGGTCCTATGAGAATGAAAGAGGCTACATTCTCTAGAAACACTCATGAAAACCAGGAGCGTTCAAGGCCAAAATGAACACAACAGTGAGAACCACGATGTGTTAGAAGATATTTTGTGTGAAATCTATTGTCTTGGGTTACACAAACGGCTGAACAATTCAAGGCATCGCGTCCATTGGTTAGCCAGTAAGTCCGATAGGTTATCACTAGGGAAGGTTCAAGGCCGAAAACTACCTATCCTGATGCAAGATATTTTTGACTTATACTCTTTCGTTAAGTCTGCATTTTGTTGCATTTCCGTTGTCATCAAATTCCATTCATGTGGGGGATTGTTGGAAATGGTTATAAAATTCTAGTTAAAACCAGAATTTTTTCCTAAGTTTGGTCTAATTTTTAGGTGGGCCCCGTGCATCGATTTACACGGGTCAAAGTGGTAACGCGTTCTATGCCGCGTTGTGATTCACGTGGTATATTTGGTTGTTCAAAACCATTACCGAGTGAATGCGAAATTGAAGCCAAAGTATGCTCCATGGAAATGGAATTTTGGTGGAAATTCCTTAAAGGTTTGAATAAGGCTTGTCCCACATTGATTTGGTGGGAGGTTTTGAGAGGGTTTATAAGGCATGGGTTTGGTACTTGGGGTGTGCCCCAAGGGGTACCCAAGTGTTTTAGAGGGAGAGGTTATGGGCAAAATGGGCTAGACCCATTGGACCCAAAAACCACCACACGCGCGCGCCGCCGCCGCCGTTCGTCCGGTCGGTCGGGCGGCCTGGGCTTGGGCGCGGATGCGTCTTTTTGGGCCAAAAACATTTGAATTTAATTTTATTTTTGTATAAAATAAAATCCAAAATTCAAATTAAACCGGAAATAAACTGGTTTGGATTTACTGTTCATCCAAACAGGGCCCTTCCCGTTTTCAAACAGAATTAAACTGGTTTGGATTTAATGTTCATCCAAACAGGGCCCTTCCCTTTTTTTATCTGTTTGAATAGTTAAACCAACAGATTCAAATCTGTTTAAATTCAAACCCAACAGGTTTCATACCTGTTCAATTCAAAACCAGCAGCCACCTTTACATCTATAAATAGACTAGCCTCCCATTTGGATTTTCACTTCAATTTTCGTATTCCATCCTTTGCTTTAAATCTCTACATATTGCTGCATTTTATTTCTGAAAGAAAGAGTGTAAACACTTAGTGTGTTCGACGAACAATTAAATTTATTATTTCGAGTTTGATTTTTGTAATCAAACAAATTCTCTCCTTTTCAAACAACTTTGGTCGCTGAAGACCTGTCTTTTTGCCGACTAAAACCTTTTTAGTTGCCAAAACCTTCTGCGACCGTTTATTCGCGACAAAACCGGCGACTAAAAAATTTAGTCGGGGAAGGTAAAAATGGACCTTTGGCGACTAAAAATGGACCTTTGGCGACTAAAAATTTTGTCGTCAAAAGTGATTTTTCTTGTAGTGCCACCACTCAAAATCACCACCACAACTTCTCTCTCTAAAAATTATCCAAACCCACTTTTCTTCTTATAATTCAAATTAGTAACAAACCCAACCCATGAAATCAAATAATTAATATGTGTAAACATTTAGATTTTTGAAATAGCATTGATGGGATTCATACCAACCAAACCCACTTTATCTTCCCGCTTCCGACATTTCTTCGGCCCCATCTTTCGAACTCCATAACTTTCGCGATTCTTAACGGTTTTATCCCATTCTTTCACCAATCTCCTCACCTTGCTTTATACTTCATCCTACGTTATCTCGTTTTCTCACTTCTTCCTGAAATGGGTGGTTTCAGTATACCGAAAACTAACGTCACAAATTTCAAAGAAACATCTTCAAATCTATTTCTTTCTTTTTCATCATCCACTCTCTTCTGTTGCTTCATCTATAGCATTTTGTAAAAGGTGGTTCTTGGTTTTGACGGAGCTAGGCAATGGTGGTGATGATGGTGGTCACGGTGAAAGAGAAGATATATATATATATATAAAGAGAGAGAGAGAGAGAAGTCAAAGCTTGGGTTCACCATTTATCCTTCTCCTCAGGTGTCTACATGTTAACTTATCAATGATAGATTCAGTTTGTTGACTGGTGGTTTATAATGGCATTAAGAAGAAAATTAGAGAAACAAATAAGGGTAATTTAGACTTTTTATAATTTCTGTTACGTCTGTCCAAAATTACACTTTGGTATGAAGTATAGGGGATTTAAGTGTTACAAATGAAACTATAGGGTGGCTTCGTGTTTTTTGGATAAATCACAAGGGGTTAAGTTATAATTTACCCTTTAAAAAACTATCATTAAACTCAATTCATTTCTCAACACTTTTGGTGAGAAATAGGTTTTGTGAAAATTCTTTTCACACAATCTCTCGTTATTTCTCACATGCTTAACCATCTAAGGAAGTGAAAAGGTTCATATCCTTATCATTTTTTTTCCCTCACCAAACTCCTCCATCCAAACAGAGTATAATATCCTGCATTTTCATAACAAATTAGCAACAAAAATACGTTTGAGTTTGTTTTTTCAAATTGTTTTGAGTTTTTTTTTTTTTTTTTTGTGCACTTTTATATATATATATATTTATAGTAAAATTTTCTAATATTTTAAAGGGAAATTTATTAGGAAATTCTCTTTTAAGCATTTATAGTTCCATTAGTCCATATAATAGTCGTGTATTTCAATAAATCTTATCATTTTGAATATTTAATTTACCAAATCTTAATTTTCATATTTAAGGTATTTTATGAACAATTTTACCCTTACAAATATTTTTGAATCCTTTGTAACTTGGTGTGCACTATTTTGGACTATTTTTAATATTATATGATGTGAACATTCACATTAAATAAATTTGACAATATGAATGTTCACATCATGAAATATTCACACTGTCAATATAAATATTAATGTGTGTTTTATCCTATTAGTAACTATGTCACCCATTGAGCTTATTGAAGCATAAGAAAATAATTTGAACTGAATAAAACATACATAAGTAAAGAAAGATTTATGAATAAATATTTATATTTTAAACCATTTTTTTTTTAAATATATCAAAAAAGTAAAAGTTTATGAAGAAATATAAACATAGAGTGCATGCTTGTGGACTAGACCTTGTTTGGACCCATGGGGCCACCGTGGGCCTCCCATCAATCATATGAACCGCACATTTCATATACTATAATGTCTAGATTATTTATAAATAAAAAAAAATTAGATCGATCATATATAATTTGACATTTATTTACAAAAAAAAAAGAAGATAAATATTATTTAAAAGTTAGATTGTTAATTTTTTTAGAAACAAATATAATAAACTAACATTGCTGGAGGTTATGATCTAAAAAATGAATAATTTAGATATGCGGTGGGTTCCACAAACCCAACATAGGTTTGAACAGTAAAAATAATTTGATAAATACAAAAAATATATATACTAATTTTTAATATTTTTTTATTTTTTTTAAATATTTTTGGATTAAGTGAATTTTAAAAAAATAATAAATTTGTGTAAAAATTTTCATTACTCCAAATCTTCCATCGATTTTTTTTTTTTTTAATTTTCCTAAAATTTACCTTTTCATTAAATTTAATGGAAAAAATCATTTTTAAATGTTTCATCTTATTAAATTACTATCAAATTCAAATGGAAAATGCGTGAGAGCGCAAATATGTAGAGCGCAAATAGCCCGAAATATTATCTTACCGGTAAGAGAATATGAAAAAACCCCAAAACGACGTCGTTTTGGGAGTTTCGGGCGATTCGGGGGGTTGATTTTCGAGCTACCAATCACGGTCCAATTCAAATTTCATAAGTTCTCAATTTAATAAAAAAAAAAAAAAAAAATTGACTATCTCTTGCTTTGATGGACATTTCACAAAAGAAATAGAGATTATTTTTTAACACTTTTTCATCAAATTTAAATTTGATGAAAGAAAATGTGAAGGATCAAAGATGTCTGGTTCTAGAATTATCATTATGGGAGTGCTAAAATATATTTGAGAGTGTAAATTCTTTTAATTTTTAATTATTTCAAATTTTTTAATATAATATATGATATTTTTTAAATTTTTGGCCGTGCGGTTGTCTCCCTCCACACCCCCTAGATTCATCCTTGTTCTTACCCGTTCCAAAATTGCATGACAGGACTTGTTCATTGCTGGAAGCGATACATCTGCAATACAGTTCATGACACTAATGTCTATGACACGTTTCACTTTCCATTATTATCAATATGGCTCAGAACCTGGCCAAACTTACAACAGTGAACTATATATCATATTCACATTTCTTCCAATATCAACAAAACAAATGAAACTCAGTCTCATATCAAAACACTTCATGCTTCCCGTTTGATACACATTTTAGTGCTATATCAATAACATGTAAAAACACTTCAATATCAATAAGCACACATAATAGTGATGCTAATGGAGTCCATCCCCTATCTCCTCCCAAACAAAATCCGGTTTAGAGGTCCATCCCCTATCTTCCCCTAAACCGTGGAGTACATCCCCTATCTCCTCCCACACAACATGCAAATGCAATGCTCAATCAATACATGTATTTTCTATATTAATTCAATAGTCAAAATTAATGACTTCACCAATGGGATTAGTTTCAGTTATCCCTAATCCACATGCAATATTTACAACAATCACGACTATCCTCCACCGATAGCCCAAAACAGTTATTTCTATACTGGAAATAAATATAACAACAATTCAATAGGCGAGTACCGTTAAATCAATAAACTCCTCAATTCTCCTTAAATTAATTATACAAATTAATTTATTAAAACAACTAGGATTTTTCCCAAAATTACCAAAATACCCCCAACATATCAAAATACCAAAACTTAGAACAAAACTTATAAGATGGAGTAGGAAATCCCTACCTCAAGTTTAGAAGGGGAAGAAGGAAGAAAACCCAAAAGTCGACGAAGGAGAAACCAAGCTTTGCTCCGATCAAAATGAAGCCCTCGACAAACTCTACACTTTATCTCAAAGGAGCAAGGTGAGTAGAGGTCTTCAAATAAGTAGATCTAAGGATCTTTGAGTGAAAAGTGCCTTGAGAGAGAGAGAGAAAGTGTTTCACGGTTTAAAGAGAGGAAATGGAAGAAAAATGAGAGAAAAGGTTAAGTGAGGGCCTTTATATAGTACTAGGTCAAAAATAGATATAAGCCCCAAAGTCAACTCAAAATATCTAGTCAAAATATCCCCAAAAAGTAGGTCCAAACCGTGAGAAAAATCTGGGAAAAAGTCGCAGGTGTCGACCTTGCAACAGTGGTGTCGACACCAAAGAGGAAAGATGCACTGCAGGTGTCGACACCACCCCAGACTGGTGTCTACCCTATCTTCCAGCAACCAACACACAGACAGAAGAGGGTCGACACCACCCCAGACTGGTGTCTACCCTATCTTCCAGCAACCAACACACAGACAGAAGAGGGTCGACACCACCCCAGACTGGTGTCTACCCTATCTTCCAGCAACACCTCCAGAACTTCATCAACAAGTAAGGGTCGGCCCTAGGAAGGCTGGTGTCGACCCTAGAATGAAATTTCTAAGTCTCCAAGGAACTTTTGACAAGAATAAGTGCGAACAACCGAACCCAACAAGTTTAAATCAATTTGTACCCGTCCAAAACTAAAGTGCAACAACACCAAAGGTTCCCAAATCGAATAAAGGGTTCAAATACATTTACCAAAAGCTTTAAAAGGCACAAGTGCTACAACCTCCCCACCTTAGGAAATTTCGTCCCCGAAATTAAGTACAAGTTTTCAAAAAACGAGTTTTCTCTATTTCCCACAATATTACATTTCAATATTAAACATCTTGACCTAATACCGGTCATTTCATCTCTTATCAAGAGGCATCTCACAATATGTAAAACAACATATATTTCAACCTGCACTATCATTATGCAATTCCCTTTTAATTTCAACAGTTTTCAATATATAAGATTCCCATTTCCATATCATATTCAATTTCATGATATAACTCCATTTCGATAACATATAACAAACTTCCAATTCTAGGCAAGTTTCAAGATTCTTCCATTAAACCAAAACATTCTCAATGTTTTACAACTTAAGACATATATAAAGCTCTTAAGTTCAACAAGATTATAAAATCTAAATACGAGATTACATATCAACAAACATATTCGGATATTTCTCACGGACTTCCAACTCACGTTCCCAAGTGGCTTCCTCCACTCCGTGATGTTTCCACAAGACTTTCACCAAGGGGATGGTCTTGCCTCGCAAGACTTGATCCCGCCTATCCAAGACCCGAACCGGTCTCTCCTCATACGAGACATCCTCGTCAACCACTAAATCGGTCCAATCCAACACATGCGATGGATCCGGCTCATACTTCCGAAGCATACTCACATGAAATACGTCATGAACTCCGGACAACTACGGCGGCAAAGCTAACCGATAGGCAACCTCGCCAATCCTCTCAAGGATCTCAAAAGGCCCAATAAACCGAGGGGACAACTTCCCACTCTTCCCGAACCTCATCAATCCCCGTCTAGGTGATATCTTCAGAAAGACATGATCACCCACCTCAAATACCAAAGGTCTCCTCCTACGGTCGGCATAAGATTTCTGACGACTCTGGGCTGTAACAAGCCTCCTACGGATAAGCTCAACTTTCTCTGTTGTTTCCCTCATCAACTCCGGACCCAACAAAGGTGCATCACCCACCTCGGCCCAACAAACTGGAGACCTACACGGTCGGCCATACAAGGCCTCAAACGGTGCTATACCGATACTAGACTGGAAACTGTTGTTGTAGGCAAACTCCACCAATGGTAAGTGCCTCTCCCATGACCCACTAAAGTCAAGAACACAACCCCGAAGCATATCCTCAAGGATCTGAATAGTACGCTCGGACTGCCCGTCAGTCTGAGGATGATAAACCGTGCTAAAGGTCAACTTAGTGCCCAAGGCACTCTGCAAACTCTGCCACAACTTAGCAGTAAAACGAGGATCTCTATCTGAGATGATCGTCACTGGAACCCCGTGCAACCTCACTATGTCCCGAATATACAAGTCGGCAAGATGATCTACCGAATCTCTCACACGCATAGGAATAAAGTGCGCCGACTTAGTCAACCGGTCTACAACCACCCAAATAGCATCACTACCTCGCTGAGTCCTCGGAAGACCTACAACAAAGTCCATAGTGACATACTCCCACTTCCACTCAGCAATAGGCAAGGGTTGCAACAAACCCGCTGGCCTCTGATGTTCGGCCTTCACTTGCTGACAAGTAAGGCACTTAGACACGAAAGCTGCCACATCTCTCTTCATACCCCGCCACCAAAACTGGCAACCCAAATCCCGATACATCTTAGTGCCTCCCGGATGCACCGCAAGGCGCGAATGATGAAACTCTCGGAGTACCTCCTCTCGGCAAGACTCCGGCACAAACAGACGGTCTCGGTATCTCACACTCAGGTCGGGATATACCGTCAAACCCTTCTCGACCTTCCCACTGGAGATCTTCTCTCGGAGGGATTCTACCTCAAGGTCACCCCTCTGAGCCTCTAACACTCGAGTCACAAGTGTAGGCTGCGCAATAACAGAAAACAAGACCGCAGCCTCAACGGATTCACCCAGAAGCAAATCAAACTCCCCAAGTGCACCCAACATCTCCCACTCCCGAATGGCTATACTAGCTATGTCACCAACAGGTTTCCTGCTAAGGGCGTCGGCCACCACATTGGCCTTCCCCGGATGGTAATGCAACTCAAAGTCGTAATCCTCAATAAACTCCATCCACCTCCTCTGCCTCAAGTTCAAGTCTTTCTGTGTAAACAGATACTTCAGACTCTTATGATCCGAGAATACCTCGAACCTCTCACCGTAAAGATAATGCCTCCAAATCTTCAAGGCAAATATCACAGCTGCTAACTCTAAATCATGCGTAGGGTAATTCTTCTCGTGAATTTTCAACTGACGTGAGCCATAGGCAACCACTTTCCCCTCTTGCATCAACACACAACCCAGACCCTCTCGTGAGGCGTCACAATAGACTGCATAACCCAACCCTCTCTCCGGAATAATCAAGACTGGAGCGGTGGTCAGTCTAACTTTCAACTCCTGAAACGATTTTTCACAAGTCTCACTCCATACAAATTTGACTCCCTTCCGAGTCAATCTAGTCAAAGGTGAAGCTAACCTGGAGAAATCCTTCACAAACCGGCGATAATACCCAGCTAATCCTAGAAAACTGCGGATCTCAAACACACTCTTAGGCTGTGCCCAATCTTGCACTGCCTCAGTCTTGGATGTATCAACAGACACTCCTTCCCCAGAAACTACATGGCCTAAGAACTTGACCTCTTCTAGCCAGAACTCACACTTCCCAAACTTAGCATAAAGCTTATGGGCTCTAAGTAACTCTAGCACCACTCTCAAGTGTTCCTTGTGCTCCTCCTCCGAAGGTGAATAGATAAGGATGTTGTCCACGAAGACGACTACAAAACGATCTAAGAATTCCCGGAATATCCGGTTCATTAAATCCATAAATACTGCCGGTGCATTGGTGAGCCCAAATGGCATCACCAAAAACTCATAGTGGCCATACCGCGTACGGAATGCCGTCTTCGGAATATCCTCCTCTCTGACCCTCAACTGGTGGTAACCCGATCTCAAATCTATCTTAGAGAAACAACGGGAACCCTTCAACTGGTCGAACATATCATCTATACGAGGCATAGGGTACTTATTCTTAACCGTAGCCCGATTCAATTTCCGGTAATCTATACAAAGTCTCAAAGCACCACCTTTCTTTCTAACAAAGAGGGCCGGTGCTCCCCACGGCGAAACACTAGGACGGATATAGCCCTTATCTAGCAACTCCTGGAGCTGAATCTTCAACTCAACTAACTCGGCTGGGGCAAAACGATAAGGTGCCATAGAAATCGGCGCTGTGCCGGGCACTAGATCAATAGAGAACTCAATCTCTCGATGCGGTGGCAAACCAACAAGATCCTCGGGAAAAACGTCCGAGTACTCACAAACCACCCTTGGCAACACAATCTGGGTCTCATCATACTCATCACTCTCAAAGCTAGCAAGTAGACCACTAAGCTGACTCCGCCCTCGCGAATCATACCCCGGTGGCAAAACACTACCAACCCGGTCCCCCAGAAAATGAAAACACTCCCCGCCCACGGTACAACAAGTGACCCTCTGGCGGTAGCAATCAATAACTGCCCGGTATGACGATAACCAGTCCATACCCAAAATAACATCGAAACCCTTCATGGGCATAACTACAAAAGGAAACGGAAGTCTATGATAGTCGACCTCTATATCACAACCCCTAACACCTTGTTTCAAGATCAATTCGCCCCCAAGAGGTGACACTACACAAATAGGAGATGCTAACTGTGCTAACTCCAACTCCAAAACAGATGCAAATACAGCAGACACAAAGGAATGAGATGCACCCGTATCAATCAAAACATTAGCAACCGAGTTGCAAAACAAGAAAGTACCTCTCACAACAGATGGCGCTGGTACAAGATCCGGCGCGGTAACAGCATACACGCGCCCAGATGATCTCTGATCAACCTGCTCACCCCTAGGAGCATAAGACTGCTGCACAGACTGGGACGATGAAGCCCCCTGGTTGGCCCTAGAGGCCTGACCCGACTGAGCTGGCTGCTGACCCTGAGTCTGCCTCAAACCAGATGCACTAGGTGTGCCACCCAACTGCGGGCAAAACCGCTTCATGTGCCCTGCCTGACCGCACTGAAAACAAGAGAGCGGCTGGCCTCTACCCTGACTCTGACTCTGAGATCGAGCCGAAGAAGATGTTGCTCTCTGCACTCCTCCCCTCTGAGGACAAACTGGAGACTTGTGGCCCAGCTGGCCACACTTGAAACAGGTAATGTCTCCCTGGCTGCCTTTCCCAGAACTAGCACTCTGCACAGGAAAAGTCGATCTAGAAAAGCCACCCTGAGACTGCTGAGGGTTAAAACCCTTCTGTCTCCTGCCATCACTCTGGCCGTCCTGACTCCTCTTGGAGCCCTTCTGCCCTTCCTCCTCCTCCTGCATCATGATTTCCATATGGGCTGCAGCATCAACCATACGCCCATAATCCCGATTCATAGTTCCCCCAACTCTCAGCTTGAGGCCACGCCTCAACTTCTTCTCAAACTCAATACAACGGCGTTCCTCAGACGCCATCAACTCAGGTGCAAACCTGGACAAGCTAGTAAATGCAGCCTTAAACTCGGCCACTGAAGAACTCGCCTGCTTAAGCTGGTAGAACTGGCCTCTCAGCTTCTCTCTAACTGCTGGAGATAAGAACCTCTCCTGGAAAGCATTCACAAAAGCCTCCCATGTAACACCTATACGAGCCTTGGTGAACTTCCACCACTGACCCGCATGTCCCTTCAGCTGGAACGATGCCAAGGTCACTTTCAACCCCTCCTCTTCGATGCCAAGCATCTCAAACGTCTTCGTTGTTTGTTCGAGCCATTCATCTGCCTTAAGCGGCTCTTTAGGATCACCCACAAACTCATCCGGATTAGATCGGAAGAACTCCCTCTTAAGAAAGGAAGGTCCTGCATCCGCAACAACAACCTGAGCCTGATTCTCAGCTCTGAGAATGCCTACTGACTCTCTGAATGCCCCTGCTATCTCTCGGGCTAAAGCGCCCATAGCCTGCTGGCCTACTAGCTCGGCCACATTGGCCTGGCCAACTCCCTCCTGTACTGCCGGAATCTCCTCCGGAATAGGCATTTCCTGCCTCCTAGGCCTGCCACGCCTACCACCTCTTCCTCGTCCTGACAAGTGTGCCGAAATTAAATACTCGCGTCCTAACGCATGGACAACTTTAATTCGTTCCATGTAAGCATATAAACACATAAGCACTAACGAATTTCCCTTCCGGATAATGATAGTCCCGAGGCGTTACTAGAGTTCCGGTTAGAAACAGCATTGATCAAGTGCCTTTCCAACAAGACTCACAGAAACCCAAGGATCCAATCAACATCCTAGAAATTAAATCACATACCCAAACAAGCACATAAACATGTTATCAAATAAGCATGTGACACTACATCTAAGTCTCTAACCAAGCGAGACAAACCTAGCGTGATACTAATCACTTCCCACGTACCCAAAGTATTCAAACCCGGTACGCTCTGATACCAAGTTGTAACGCCCTCAAAATAAACCCATAATATATATATCATTGACATGCAATATTAAAAGAAAACAATTCATTATCTCATTCATCAGAGTATTACTAAATAAAAGCATTACATGTAACATCCAATTAAATGCCCTCCGGGCTTACATCTTTCCAAGCCAACACTTGGACACACAAATATGAGTTCTAACTCAAATACAAATAAAGCCCTAGGCTTGAATGTTTACATGTACTATCAAATAAAAACAAATAACTAAAGATAGTCTTCAAGATCCAAATCTTTCCAGGCTAAGTCCTTGGAGGTAGCTTATCACCTGAACCTGAAAATGATGTTCCCTTATAGGGTGAGCCACAGCCCAGTAGAAATATACTAAACCAAATATAAGCATTGAATAAAGCAAGAGCATTCAATAGATGGTTAACCAAACAATCAATTATATCATTATACAGTTCATGACACTAATGTCTATGACATGTTTCACTTTCCATTATTATCAATATGGCTCAGAACCTGGCCAAACTTACAACAGTGAACTATATATCATATTCACATTTCTTCCAATATCAACAAAACAAATGAAACTCAGTCTCATATCAAAACACTTCATGCTTCCCGTTTGATACACATTTTAGTGCTGTATCAATAACATGTAAAAACACTTCAATATCAATAAGCACACATAATAGTGATGCTAATGGAGTCCATCCCCTATCTCCTCCCAAACAAAATCCGGTTTAGAGGTCCATCCCCTATCTTCCCCTAAACCGTGGAGTACATCCCCTATCTCCTCCCACACAACATGCAAATGCAATGCTCAATCAATACATGTATTTTCTGTATTAATTCAATAGTCAAAATTAATGACTTCACCAATGGGATTAGTTTCAGTTATCCCTAATCCACATGCAATATTTACAACAATCACGACTATCCTCCACCGATAGCCCAAAACGGTTATTTCTATATTGGAAATAAATATAACAACAATTCAATAGGCGAGTGATTTAAATTATCCAACTACACCGTTAAATCAATAAACTCCTCAATTCTTCTTAAATTAATTATACAAATTAATTTATTAAAACAACTAGGATTTTTTCCAAAATTACCAAAATACCCCCAACATATCAAAATACCAAAACTTAGAACAAAACTTATAAGATGGAGTAGGAAATCCCTACCTCAAGTTTAGAAGGGGAAGAAGGAAGAAAACCCAAAAGTCGATGAAGGAGAAACCAAGCTTTGCTCCGATCAAAATGAAGCCCTCGACAAACTCTACACTTTATCTCAAAGGAGCAAGGTGAGTAGAGGTCTTCAAACAAGTAGATCTAAGGATCTTTGAGTGAAAAGTGCCTTGAGAGAGAGAGAGAAAGTGTTTCACGGTTTAAAGAGAGGAAATGGAAGAAAAATGAGAGAAAAGGTTAAGTGAGGGCCTTTATATAGTACTAGGTCAAAAATAGATATAAGCCCCAAAGTCAACTCAAAATATCTAGTCAAAATATCCCCAAAAAGTAGGTCCAAACCGTGAGAAAAATCTAGGAAAAAGTCGCAGGTGTCGACCTTGCAACAGTGGTGTCGACACCAAAGAGGAAAGATGCACTGCAGGTGTCGACACCACCCCAGACTGGTGTCTACCCTATCTTCCAGCAACCAACACACAGACAGAAGAGGGTCGACACCACCCCAGACTGGTGTCTACCCTATCTTCCAGCAACCAACACACAGACAGAAGAGGGTCGACACCACCCCAGACTGGTGTCTACCCTATCTTCCAGCAACCAACACACAGACAGAAGAGGGTCGACACCACCCCAGACTGGTGTCTACCCTATCTTCCAGCAACACCTCCAGAACTTCATCAACAAGTAAGGGTCGACCCTAGGAAGGCTGGTGTCGACCCTAGAATGAAATTTCTAAGTCTCCAAGGAACTTTTGACAAGAATAAGTGCGAACAACCGAACCCAACAAGTTTAAATCAATTTGTACCCATCCAAAACTAAAGTGCAACAACACCAAAGGTTCCCAAATCGAATAAAGGGTTCCAATACATTTACCAAAAGCTTTAAAAGGCACAAGTGCTACACTGTTCCTCTTCTTGCTATTCCTATATTGGAATGAACGGTTGGATTGTAAATCTAATCCTTCTATTGGTTTTAAGTTTTTAAATACAACAATGCTAGGTATCATGAAAAACATTTTATGAAAATAATCATGAAAGTTTTGTGACCTTTGGATTACACTTAGAATAATGCACCACACACTAATCAAGGTAATCCAATGATCATGAAAAAATTTTCATGATCATTTTCATGAAAAAAATTTCATGATACCTAACTTTTCTCTTTTAAATATAGTTTTTGTGTTTCTTATGTTTATATTGTGTTTGGTTATGGGATTTGATGATAGATTTGGAAAAGAAAATAAAAAACATAGATGAAATGTGAATAAAATATACTTATATTTCACTTAGTTTCACACACATTTTTCCTTTTCCTTTTCCTTTTCAAATCTCTTCTCAAATCCCCCAACCAAATACTACGTTAGTGAATATTTTTATAAGCACCTAGGTCATTTGGTCTAGTAATTATGTAACACTCGTGTGAAGTCATGTATAGGCTAGAAGTTTGTTTGATGATATGAATATTTATCCTATCGATTAACAATATATATAGAGTTTTTGTGTTTTGTGTTTTGTGTTTTGTGTTTTGTTGTTTTTAGTTATTTTTATTTTTATATTTTAATCACATTTGTATTTATCATATTTTAATTCACAAATGTAATTAAGGGTATATTTTATATTATAAATATACCCTCTAAGATTTGCTTAAAATATAAATTGTCCTCTGTAGTTCTAAAAGTTATATTCTATTCTTTTGAATTTTTAATTGCATAACAACTGGCTTATTTTATTAATAAATTATCAAGTCAACTAATAATTTATCATAAATATATTTCAATTAACAATTTATATAATTTTATTGTTATATAAGAGAGTAGTTATAAATCTTATTTTTTTTGTTAATTAAAAAAATTATAACAAAGATATTTGTAATTTTCAAAATTATAAGAACACTTTGTATTTTAAGTAAAATTTATGAAGTGTATTTATAATTTATCTAAAAATTAAAAGAAAGATCAAGAAGTATATTGGATTGAATAAAATGAAAAAGTTCCTCCCACACACGGAATTTTAACAAAGAAAAATGAAAAAAACTCTCTCATCCTCTCTTTACAAAAATGCAAATAACAAATTTTGTTTGAAATTCATTGCAAATAAAGCTAAATGTAAATAAATTATTGAATGGGCAAAATATAAACGGGTTGGATCCAAGTCTTGAGTCGGTCCAAATCACTAAACCCAAATTTGAGTAGGCCATCCAATATGGGCCAGATAACTGCATAGGCCAATCTAGTGAGCCCATCTCCCTGTAAATGATCCTCATAAGTCTTCAAGCACTTGAGCCCAACATGCAAAGGAAAAGGCCAGCTGCTGGGCTGGACCGAACTGTTGGACCTAATTCATAGACCGAACTAATAGGCCAAACCCATCATTAGAACCAAAGTGGGCCAAGCCCACATAAAGCTATCTAGATAAGCCAACCCATCTCTACAAACAATCTTACGAAAGGCCAATCCGAGGCACAATTGGAACTGAGCTGAGGGAACTTCACAAAGAAACGTGGAAGCTGTGAATGCATACATATGCAGATTGCCACCTCAGCTGGTTTCCCCTTTCTAGAATTACGGAAACAGTTAACAAAGGGAATGTAATCTGTTATATACATGGTTACAATGAGCACATGTCTCTATGGTCAACTACCTTGTGGTCCTCCACCTTGAACAATGATAAGGGAAAGCCTTGAGCATCCAAACTCCATGAAACCATCTTGGAAAACAAGTAAAGTATTCTATATAAGCAACACTCTTTTCACATTGAAGGTAATGGATCCTAACTTATTCTAACTCAACTAAACAAAAACATTATTTCTCTTCCTCTCTCTACACCTAGAGAGAGAGCTCTTTATCTTCTCCAATCACTCATTCTCACGTTGGAGGAGTTTTTTGGCCAACTCTAACCGGGCAACCATGACGGTGCCTTGTTATGCAGATCTCCTGATCTTGGATAGCCCATTCGAACTGCGGAGCTCCAATCCACTTCATATAGTGCAGGCTTTGGTATGCACAATTACTATATTTGTTGAGTAACTAATGGTGTGCAAACTTGATAGGTGTACTGTTAAAATATTAAAAAAATACAAATGTGCTTTGACTTTGATCTAAATAGTTACATGAGATAAAAGTTTACAAAATTTAATTGGTGGAGGCAAGCCTATCTTGAAAGAGTATTTGCAGATATAGTACTCTACATTACCGGGATGGTCTAAAACTTTTATGTTTGACTTGGTAAAGTAGTCATGCATTATTGGCCTTCTTTACCTATTTTTTTAATCAATCAAAAAAAATTGAAAGATCAATTTAATTTTGATTCCAAAAATTCCAATGCTGACCAATTAATTGGTAATATACTATTAATTTTAATTGGCAATTGAACATGTTATGAGAGTTGGCTAAGAAAACTGATGTGGTTTCAAGTATATCAAAATAATTTTAAAAAATCAATAAATTTTACTTTAGGGTCCTATTATGGTGTGCAACTTACGCCTTACACTTACGCCTTTACTGTTTGCAGTCCTGCTTTTGTTTCCACCTTCCACTTACACTTTTTGTGTAAGTGGCACATGGTGTGCAACCTTGAGGGTTGCACACTTAAGAAAAGTCCTTTACTTTAATACTAAAATTTACATTAATTTTAACACATAAATCAATCCTCTCAATATAATGCTACTAAATAAAAATTCAATTAACAAAATAGAACTTAATAAATAATTTTGTAAAAAAATTATTTCAAATGCATTTTCAATAACACCCTCCCAATGAAAGGGTGGCCAACGGCCTAATGGGCCGCCCAATCCACCCAACTCAGTGTAATATTTTTAAGGTTTGGAAAATTATTTTGTTCATAGGGTTAGGATTGGTTGAAATTTTGTACCTATTTAATATTCAGACTACAGTTGGGATAAAGAGTTGTAGCCTAGGCTGGCTCGGGCCAACTGTCACGACCCAAACCCGCCCCTATGGGTTTAGCATCGTAACCGGCCAGTAACCCTAAGTTACCGAAGGCCTGCTTAACAGTAATACAATAATACAGAGTACAGGGGCTTGGCGGAAGCCAATACAGTAAATAAACAATGCCCAATGAGCTGTGACAGTCTGTATGCCAAAAGATTTTTCATACATTTATACAGAACGCTACAAAACAGTATGCATATCATATACAACCAGTCAGAACAGGGACTTAATCCCCAATAAACTGTACAGTGCAAAACGTTCAGTCTATACAGTGTTACAAAACGGTACAGAGACAGACGGGGAAAATAAAAACACCCCTAAGCCGTAGCTTGGCAGGTTCGGAACCTCGCAGTGAGGCACGTTGGTTGGCTTGACAAAACTGGAGTTTACCCCGACGCCTCTAGCTTTGATCCGGTGCCTGTACACCTACATATATATATGAGCAGTGAGCTAAAGCCCAGTGAATAACATAATGCGTAAAGAGGTTTAGAATGAATGTCCTTACAGTAATAAAAACAGTTCATTAAATCAGTATTTCAGTCTTTCAGTCAATCAGTCATATGTGGTACATCCATTAGCGTAACAGTAAACAGTAGGTCTTAAAAGACCGAACAGTAATGATGGCCATCAATCAGTAAACAGTAGTGGTTCCACAAAGGAACCGACAGAGATCTCTGTAACAGTAACAGTAAACAGTAGGTGCTAAGGATGCCACAGTACAGTTCAGAATATAAGACATACATTCATTCAGTAAACAATATCAGTTCAGTAAACAGTTCAGTTTAGTATTAAGAAAATAATCATTTTGAATAGATCTTTACACAATTGTTACTCACAGAGTTCTGGGCTACAGTGAACTAGAGCGTCTCCTCGGGAATGCCAACCCTATACAGTTAACAGATTGAACACACACTAAGTTTCATAGTTGGGGAAAGATAATAACTTAATCCCTAAATTTGCCTTGGTGTGTTATACATCCATATCCTCTTTAAGATGCCTTAAATATGCCCTAGGAATGCCTAGGATGGAAAGAGGATGCAAAGATGCACTTTTGAACACTTTACAAAATTTACTGAAAACAGGGGTCTCGCTCGAGTGAGGATTCCTTCGCTCGAGCGGACATGCAGACAAAGGAGCTCCGCTCGAGCGTGAATTCCGTCGCTCGAGCCGACTGTGTGCTACAGTAAAAATACTGGATGCTCCAAATTTACGCTCGATGGACGCTCGACCCTCGCTCGAGCGTAAGACACAAGTCCACGCTCGAGCGTGAGTTTCCTCGCTCGAGCGGACTGTGAACTCATGCAAAGTACTGGATGCTCGCATTTCACGCTCGAGCGTCACTTTTCTCGCTCGAGCGGAAGGCAGGATCACAGAGTGTACGCTCGAGCGTGAACTTCCTCGCTCGAGCGTAGGCCCAAAATCTGGAAATTCCAGATTTGAGTCCCAAGCTCAAAATCAAGTTTAAATGCAAAATTTTCGATCCTCTTGGGCTAAAAACCTGGAAAACACTTGTAAACACTTAAAACAACATGATTCAAAGCTCAATTTGGGAAATCAAAGCCCAAGGGTGTTTAATTCAAACTCAATTTCAAACCAATTTTCATGAACATGAAGAACATGCAACATGCATGGATTAAACTCAATTCAAAGCTTCAATCTCATGCTCTAGTGAGCCAAAACTTTCAAAAACATGGTGAAATCATGGTCCATTGTAAGGATATGAACATGCATGTACAAGTTCATGAAAAACAACATTAAAACTCAAGGATGTAAACATGCATGCATGAATTAAGCTATAATTCAACAATCTAAGGCTAACTCATGTCTTAGTTCTACAATTTGGCATGGATCATGCAAGGCTCACTTAAATTCAAAATCAAAAGGTTTGAATTCCTTACCTAGAGCTTCAATTACAAGACTAGGAGCCCAAATGACAAACTACACTTCAATTTCCAAGCAAATCACAAGTTGAACTCAACTCCCTCACTTCCTCTCTCTCTTTGGTCGGTTGAGCTTCTCAAATATGGCTGATCAAATGTTTTAGTTGAATGTATACAAGTCTCAAAATGTGTAAGATAGTGGTCACTAAGTGGTCTAATTGTAAATAAGTCCAATTCATGTAATTTGGTACCATTTAATCTAATGTAATCATACCTAATCAGTTTCCAGATAATTACACCCTAAACCACATAAATTATGATGATCATAAAACACTAATCAATTTCTGGTTCGGCCGCCGATAAGGCCTTCAATTAGCAGTTTAAACATAAAGACATGAAGAGATAATCAAACAAGCAACAGATAGATATACAACTAAATAGATATATTCAATCAATTTAGTTCCAGATTTCAGTCAGTTCCATCACTTGTCATAATCAGTTTCAGTTTAACGGTAATCAGTGGTTATTCGGTAAACAGTAACGAGGGTTGTTACACCAACCATTTATAAAATATTAATTATAACTTTATATCATCTTAATTATAAAATAAAGTTAAAAAATATATATATATACTTACTTTTTAGGGCTTAAATTAAAGATTTGTTAATATTCCAAATTGAAATAATCAATAAAAGAATCTATATAATTTATTATTCATTTAAAAAAATAAATTTAATAACTTATATATATATATATATATTTAGATTTGATTTTAATAAGTGGACTTATACCTTTTTAATAACTTATATCTATTAGGTTAAATAAGAGGACTTGATATTTATAAATAAAAAAAAAAAACTAAGATTGAATTTGTGATTCAACAATGATTGAGAACCTTTTTTTAGAAACTCCCACAATCCCTTTTGGATCTCAACCATTGATGGTGTGAGCCACACACATACATGAGCAGGTCTTACACATACATCAATGGTTGAGATTCAAAAGGGATTGTGGAGGTCTCCAAAAAAAGGAGGTTCCAAACATTTTTATTTGTGATAATTATATTAGGTTACTTAAAATTTACGGACCTGTTTGGCAAGTTATTTTTTTAATTTTTTTTTTTTATTAAAATAATCAATAAAATAAAATGTCACCCAGATGGAATTTCTAGAGTAAGAAAAATGAAAGACCAAAAAGATAGGAAATGCCCCTACTAACAATCGCCGGAATCAACGGAGAGAGAAAGATAGCAATAAAATCAACAACAGAGATTGAGAGGTTACTTACAAGGTTGTGACCTAGAACCAACGTCCATAGCAACGGTGTCGGAGCAATCCAGTTGTGAGCAAACAAATACAAATTGTCAGCGAGGAAAGCCGCTGGAAACATCAAATGATGTCAAAGAGGCACACTCCAGAAGTGAACGAGATAGGCAACGATAAAAAAATTTGTGCTATACAAAGAGAAGTTGAAACCCACACTTCTTTTTGAATCCTCCAATCAAAACTTGACGCATGTTTCACAGTAGCTACAGAAAGGGAATCAAGATCATCTCCTCAATTCTTCTCCTTGACTTCTTACTTGTTGGGTTATTGGGCCCACTTTTGAGCCTAATTTCGATAATTCTAACCGTTCATATTTTAAAATTTATTGAGTATATCATACTTGTAAAAAATCAAGTTGATCGGATATCAGAAAGCATGTGTTTGAAAAACTGTTAATTAAATTTTTTTCAAAAATAATTTTTAGTTCGATGATCCGAACACATAATTTTTTATATTCAATCAATTTGATTTTTTACAAGTATGATATACTTAACAAATTTTGAAATACGAACGGTTCGAATTATCGAAACTGGATTTAAAAATAGACCCAATGACCTAACAAGTAAAAAATCAAAGAGAGAGAATAAGTAGAGGATCTCAATTCACAGAAAGGACAGTGCATGTTAGAACCAACCAAGCAAGAATTTTTAAAAAAAAAAAAAGAAAATTAGGGAAACCCACCTACGGACATCCCACTAACGAGCATTCGGCACTAAAGATGGGTCCCGTTTTATTTGATTTTGAGCAAAAACTTATAAGAGTTAGGCAAAACAACCAAAGCTAGCTTAAGTACGTGGTCAACATGTTGGGAAAACAACGGGGCAGCTGGCAACAAGAGAATCAAACCACCGAGCTGAAATTCGGCCCAATCCCCGAGCTGCGTGGAACTTCGAGCAACAAGCAATTTATCAAAGGGGTAGTTTAAGTAGATGATTAAAAGTTAATTTTTTGTTTTTTTTAATTTTTTATTTTTTTATGTAAAAAAAAAATGAGTTAAAAATTGAGAAATAATTTTTAACCCATTACTCAAAATAAGTCAAAATGTTTCAAATCCATTCCAAGAAAGTAAAAAATAATGGGCCCAAGCAAGCACTAGCACTCAAGATATTTGTTCATAAAAGTTAAAAAAAAAAAAGGAAGTAAAGGACTCGATGGACATTAGGGCACTTAACAAGTCCATGCAAGGCCGAGCATTTGAATTTGTGAACAATACCATTACAAATCTGGCAGTCAAGAATTGGAAAGTTTGTGGGCCCATGACAACCAATGTTGAACAATGTCAAAATCAAATTCATGAAACCAAGCACTGTTGCATACTATTTCAAAGCTAAATAAAAAGACTCAAAAAAAACAAAACAAATAAATAAACAAACAAACTAAGTTCAAACCCAACCAAGGCAGCAGGCCAACACTCAAAGACTTCAAGCACAAGCTAGGGGCAAATAAAAAGGTCATTTACAACTCTACATCAAACATAAGTGAAACAAGGAGAAGACCAAAAGCTCAAGGGCGACACTTGGGCCGAGTAATGTTACAAGGTCAGAGCGTCAAAATCAAGCGCGAGTTTGGGTCGAGCTAATGTCCAATGGCCCAAACCATGTGAACTAAGCATTTACTTGAACCAGAGAACCACCAAGGGACCAAACATGAAGACCAAGTGTGATCCTCAGCCTAATGGACCAAGTGGTCCGAGCCACGCAGCCCAAGTACAAACTTGGGTCGAGCGCAACTAAAGTGGACAACCAACTTGAATCAATGCGTTGAACTACCCATAAGAGCATCTAGTACGATCCAATTGCACAAATTAACTCGCATCCAATACATGGAAAGAGCGTATGATCTTCCTCAAATAACATAATTGCTTAACAGATCCTTTGCTCTTCTCCAATGAGGAGTGACCTAACATAACGGCTGAGTGCCAAGTGGCAGAGAGAGAAATTTGGTGAGCAAGTCAAGCAGTCCTTATAAAAGGTAACATCACTCTCTTTTGGGAAGAGGGATCTCCTTACACTTTATACACACTCGTCTTCACTACTCTCTCTCCACCAAACTCTGGTACTGACTCAACCGTTAGAGGGGTTTCCGACCAAACCCTTATCAAGCAGCCTACCTATCTGTTCCTTGGGCAGGCCCTCACCCAACGATGCACCAGGATTTGTCCACGAAATTCCATCTTCATTTATTGCAGAAACCAATCCACACTGCCTCCACTTTCGTTCTATTACTATCACCACTAAGAGGGTGTTTATAATGATTTAAATAAATATATTTTTTGACTTTTTACGAAAAAAAAAATATGCAAAAAAATAGAGAGGTAATGTGACCTAAAAAAGATATTAAAAAAAAACATTTTTATAGATTATGTCAAATAGTGTCTAAATATAAAAAAATATTTTGTTTTAAAAAATCATTAAAAAAAATTTATTAAAAAATATTTTTGATTCAAAGAAACGAAACGTCAATCTATATCGTGTCTTGATTTCTTTAGAGATAAGAAAGACCTGAGTATCTGTGATGTGTACCCAAAGTCAGGGGATGGGTTGATTAAAAAATAAAAAAAAAAACGAACGGGAGGAAGTAAGAGGAGGAAGAAAAAGAGTTATGTTAGAGATACTAAAAATTTTATCAAATATCTAATTAAATGTTTCACAAATCTTATAGGATCTAACATAATAGAATTTTTGAGGCATCTGGTATTTTGGGGTTTGGAGAGTGGGGGTTGTGTGTGTGTGTGTGTGTGTGTGTTGGTTTGGAGAGTGGGGGTTGTGTGTGTGTGTGTGTGTGTGTGTGTTTGCAACACGCCATGTATCGTGTCTAAATTTTATAGGTGCCGAACACAAATCATAGAGTGCAATAGGGACTAGAAAAGTGGGTGTTGTTAGTTCTCTTATGTAGAGAGAGAGAGAGTTAGGAGTGGTTTGGGGCCAAATTAAATAAATTATAATGAGATATTTATCAATAAACCTCATCTCACGAACAAGTATTCTAATTAGTTCCAAATTTTTTCTATTGGTTTGTTAAGTCCTATTAGTGGAGAGTTTCTTTCCGTATGGTCCTATTTTTTATTTTGATAGTATTTTGGTAGACAGTTATACCCTTTTATTAATGTGACAGGTATGATGTGATGCTCTAATGTGGCAGGTATTAATATCACACTCCAACAATGTGACATTTCAAAAAAATTAAAAACCCCTTACGATGTGTTTGGTTGGGGGATTTAGGGAGGGATTTGGAAAGGGAAAGAGAAAAGGTGTGTTAAACTATGTGAAATGTAACTACATTTTATTCACATTTCACCTACCTTTTCTATTTCCCTTTCCAAATCTCTCCTCAAATTCCCCAACCAAACACAGTATTAATGTACTTTTCCTAAACGTGACAACATAACGGGTATGATGTGGCACTCCAAAACTTTTACTCTAAAAAAAAATAATTCCTCCTTAGTGTACTTTTTCAAATGTGACAGTAGCATGTATGATGTGACACTTCAAAAAAATAAAAACTCATTAATGTACTTTTCTCAAATATGACAATGTAACAGGTATGATGTGATATTTCAAAAAAAATAAAAAACTCTTTAGTATACTTTTTTCAAACTTGACAATATGACAGATATGATGTGACACTTCAAAAAAAATAAAAACTCCTTAGTGTATTTTTTTCAAACGTGACAATGTGGCGAGTATGATGTGTCACTCTAAAAAAAATTAAAAATTTCTTAGTATACTTTTTCCAAACTTGACAATGTGACAGGTATGATGTGACACTTCAAAAAAAATAAAAACTCCTTAATGTACTTTTCCTAACCGTGACATGTGACACTCCAACGTGGCAGATATAATGTGACACTCTAAAAAAATTAAAAATTCTTTAGTATACTTTTTTCAAATGTGACAATATAACGTAGCAGGCATGATGTGATACTAAAAAACTCTTTAGTGTACTTTTTCTAAATGTGACACTCCAATGTAACGGGCAAATGAGTCATTACACATCTAAAAGGACTAAATGAATCACAAGAAAAAATATGAGACTATAGATTACAAGTCCAAAATATGGGACTTATTGGTCAATCCCCCGTTATTTATTTATTGTAAGTTGTCATTCTATTTTTTTATTTATTTATATATATATATTTTAAGAAGTCAAAAATTTATTAAATAAACAAACTCCAAACTACACCTTAAAAAGAGTTTTTTGTCCACTAAAAAAATCAGAAATGTTGTCTAGGACCTTCTGAATGAAGGGTGTTTATTCAATATTCCCGAAACATGGACACGTGGTACTCTATAAGGTTTTGATTAGTAGAGAGGGATAAGGGCCCACGATTTATGTTGATGATGGGGAATAACATGAAGCTAAATAATTGGAGATTGACTTGGGGTATGGTCACGTAGTGTTCCGAGATTATTGAATAATTTCTCTTGAATGAGTAGTTTTGTCGAATCCTTCCATTCTTGCAAACGAAACTGTTAATTTAGCAAAGTAATAAATATGATATTAGACATAATATTAATTTAACAATAACAAGTAAATCATAATACAGATATAAAGAAGATAAAAATCGAGATCCTGGTTGGTTTAGAGTTTTTAAAAATAGTTTTATGAGTTTTTAATTTGTATTTTTATATTTTTAATAATTTTTTTAAATATTTGAATTCATTTTTTGTAATTTTTGAATCTACTTAATTTTGATATACTTAAAAAGTAAAATAAAAAAAAATTAAAAATAAATAAATAAATAAAAATTATACAAAAATGTTTAAAAAATTCATTGAATATAATAAAATACGAAAACGTATTAAATTTTTATTTTTATTTTTGTATTTGGTGAAACTTTAAAAAAAAAATTACAAATATTATACTTTTAAGTGTATCTAGATTAGGTATATCTAAAAAATAAAATAAAAAATTATATAAGATATTTAAAAGATTCACTAAAAATAAAATACGAAAAATAAAAAAAAAAAATCAATTTTCTTAAAACCGACTCAAACTAAACAAGGTGACTACTTGTGAGATTCTAGAAGTTACATTGTCACTGTCTTAAAATTATTTCCACGTATGAAAATGCTAACATAGTGAAATAATTTCAATATAAAAATCTAGATTGCTTACAGTATTTCTCGTAAACTTAACTAAGTCATGTTTGGTGTGGATTATCTTAAGTTGGCCATTAATTTAAAAAGAGTTTAGATTTAGTAGGCCCGTTTTGGGGCCGACTTCGGTGATCTGAACCGTTCAAATTTTAAAATTCATTGAATAGAATATTTATTTAAAAAATAAATTGATCGGAAATAGATGGATATTCTTAAAATTATGTTTGTCACCATTTTTTAAAAATTTTACACTCTTTTATTTTTTATTTTACAAATTTTTTTATTTGTTTGTGTTTCTTGCACTTGCCGTGGGTTTCGGGTTTTTGTATGGATGATGTAGAAATTGGTGTTCTGAATGAATATGTAAGGTTTGGCATATTAAAATTTCTACTTAATGTATTACTAAATATCTTACATGGGGTGGGTCCTACATAATTGTGAAGTCCACATCTACATGAGACATTTGGTAAAATATTTAATAGAAATTTTGAGACCTCTAATATTTTCCCTGAGTGAATTGTTTGAAATGTGGAGCTTTATATAATTCTAAGAATTAACCTTGCTGGTGCTTTTTCTTGTGGTGGGAAAAATCCTATTTTTCCAAAAGAAAACAAAACAGAAAATTTGATTTTATTCACACACATCTTATTCATCCAAATATCTTAGTAAGAAAATAATTATTTTTTGAATAATAATATATAAATATAATATAATTTTCATATATAATGATGTGTTTTTTTTTTTGTGACATTTGTATTTCTAATTAAAAGTTGATTTTTTGGCTTTTTTTGATTTTTTTATCTTTTTATGTATAAAAAATATAAGAGATGATATGACCCAAAATGAGTTAAAAGTTAAAAACTAATGTAACACCCTATCCCACATCAAAAGTTTGCATGGGTGATCTTGGACATATAAAGCACCACTACCTTACTACTAAATAACTTCGACTTAAGCTTTTAGGTATTGTTGGTCGAACCACAAATTCCTTGGGGTAATAAGTAGTGGGGCGCTACAACTAACTTTTAGCTAGTTTTCCAAATCATCCCATACTTTCACAAACGTCTCTAACACATCATTTTAGATATATTTCTTATACTAACTTGTTGTCAATAAATCGTTTTTCTTGGTTTTTTTCTTTTCTTGCCGTACAATCCAAATAGAGTGAAAACAAAATGTATCTTTTACAGTTTAGCTTAACTTGAGAGAAATTAAGAGGTCCATGAAGCACACTTCTATTTTGATTATTTGAATCGTTCATTTTATATAATTTTTCGTGTATATCATTCATAAAAAATAAATAAATAAATAATCACATCACAACCTTACATTTTATTATATTTGTTTTCAAAAAAATAAATGATCTATTTAAAAAAATATATTTGTCGTCCATTTTTTTAGAAATAAAAATGATAAAATAAAAAAAATATTACGATTATTGGATGGAGTTAATTTTTTTCATAAATAATATACGCTGATTGTTTTACAAAATAAATAGTAATTTGTGATTTAAGAATAAAATTACTCATTTTTGTTGTCTATTAAAAAAAATAAGTAATATTTATTAAAAGATACGTAATATACAACACGAAAATATATAAAAGATACATGTGGTACACACTCTTAAGAGAGAAAGAGGGTGCAATGGAACTCCACACTCTCCCTCTCCAATACTTATGTAAGACTCAAGTCAACAGTGTATGCCTAAAGAGTCTGGATCCTCGGTCACACTTCCCTGCGGCCCTCCCTACCACCCTCCAAAACAACATCGTTTTGGATAAAAAAAAAAAAAAATTCCTTTCTTATTTTGCTTTCCCTTTTTCGTTTTTGAACCTTAGCCTCTGAGACAAACGAACAGAGAGGCGAAGATCTAGATGAGAGAGAGAAAGGCGACGAACGGAGAGGTGACGAAGGCAAGACAAGGCGAGGTGAGGAGACGAAGGCGACGAACGAAGAGGCAACAAAGGCAAGGTGAGGCGAGAAAAGGCGGTGGTGAGGCGACTAGAGGCGGTGAGAGACTAACAGAGAGAGGCGGTGAGAGACGAACATAGAGGGCGACGAATGCAAGGCGGCGATGAGGTCCGTTTCTCTCCCTTTGGTCTTCATTATAATTTCTCTCCCTTTGGTCTTCATTTTATTGTTTGTTTTAGAGAGTAAAAATGATAGAATGTGGTCCCTATCCCATTTCTCTAGCTCTGCTTTGATTATTTTTAATAATAAAAAAAAATTATAACATTCACACTTTACTTCAAATTTCACACACTATTTTTTGTTTTTTGTTTTGAAGATTAAAAATATAAAAAGTGAATATTATTACTCTAAAAAAATCTCTTTACTGCTATTTTTTGATAGGAAGCTACTGCCTTATTTATTAATACTATTTGATTGTTAATCATTGAAATAGTGAGAACAGTAATGTCAATATTTCTATGGTAATGTAATGCCAATTCTATGCTCATAGGAACAAAGGTTGAAGTGTGGAAAGATCAAATACCTAAAAGAAAAAATGCATTAAAAGAGTCCCTGAAATAATGAGAACTAAGAAGATAATATAAGAGAAGAGAGGGTTTTGAAGATTAAAGATATAAAATGTGAATATTATTACTCTAGATGAAAGAGAATACAAAAATGAGTAAAATATTAAAGATATCTGATCTTTCCACACTTCAATGGTCAAAAGATTAAAGATAAAATATTTTACTCATTTATGTAAAGAGAATTATCTTTAAATATCTTCAATGATGCCCTATTTAGTTATTGAAGATTAAACATAATTATTTCTCATTTCTGTAATCTTTATTCTCTTTAAATATCATTTTTGTAATATTTATCTTTAATCTTCAATGATCAGATATCTTTAATCTTCTCCTTACTCATTTTTGTATTCTCTTTAATCTTTAATATCTTACTCATTTATGTATTCTCTTTAATGTTCTCTTTAGTCTGGAAATAATATGTTTAATCTTTAATCTTTAATCTTTAATAATGAGAACTGAAAAGAGAATACAAGAGAAGAGAGGGTTTTGGGGATGGCATGTGTTTTTTTCGTGTGAAGGAGAAAGTCTGGATTGGCCCATGTGCTTGAATTTATCCACTTTGATATTTTACTCTTTACTATTATTTTTTCCTATTTTTTTGCTAACTAAACAAGGCATCAGGATATATCCATAACCCATATCTTTGTGTTTGTTGTCTGGGGCTCAAATATAACATCAAATGTGCTTGTTTTTGGCTAATTATTTCTTTGCAAGTTGTTGGCAAATAAATGACACTAGATTATATATGACTATTGGTTAAACTGTGGCAATATATATATATATATATATATACAATGGGTACATCTGAATTGATTTATACCAAGCTTTTTCAAATGTGGCAAATGAACTCATAAGACTTATATTTTGTTGCAAAATTTATAAAAGTAAGAAAATTGGTTAAGTAATTGATAGAGGAGACTTGTAAATTGTGTACCTCATTACAATTTGGTTCTATATTTTTGCAGATGTCAACTTCAAGTGTTAATCGTAGTACCTCAAATTAATTGACATATTGCAACAAAAATTGTCCTAAATGTCATAAAAAAGCAACTATTCGAATTTCTAAGACGGAGTGAAACAAAAACAAATTATTTTATTGTTGTCATGATTGCAGTGGTTTTATTGGATGGTGCTTGCCTACAAATTCACAATGTAGAAGTGAAAGAAAAGTGCAAATGGAAAATATGCCGATTGTCACCGAACAGCTACGATTTATGAGCGAACAACTTCGATTTCAAAGCGAACAACTTCAATTTCAGAGTGCGAAGATACTTAAATTGGAAACAGATATAAATCAAAATTGGTGTCATATTTATAGGTTCTTTATCTTGCTTGTAATTGGTATCGTATCAGTTATGAAGATGTAATAATATATATGCAAGTTAGAAGTAGAAGTAATGTGTTTCTCTTTGTTTATGCATGTAATGTATATATTGTGAGAATGTTGCTATTTAGAGCAAGTAATGTTGTGAGAATGTTGTAAGGATGTTGTTATTTAATTTCGCCACATTTGAAGTGTCATAATATTAACACCGAGAACCTATTATGCAGCGTGTTAAATTGATGGGAAAGAAAAAGAGTGAGATACATTAGAAATTTGAAAATAATTATGTAATGGGCTGTCTAACAACTCCACCAGCTGCCACAAAAACAGTGAGATACATTAGACAATTTGAACACCGGTAAAATATAGCCACACAAAACAATATTTTAGTTAAAATATAGGTAAGAGACAAAAATGAAAGTTAGTTGCAAACTTCTCATCACATTTCAGAAACAAAAAAAAAAAAGAATGGACTGTCTAACTTCTCTTCACATATCAGAAACAAGAAACAAAAAAAACAAAAACAAAAACAAAGAAAGAAATTAAGTGCAAACTATTAAACTAGCTTCAAAGTTACCATTACAAATTGTCACATATCTACTAGTCACTACTTGTTTACCAATAATGAAAGTCACAGATAAAGCAAAAAACAAAAATGTGTAGGACTGTAAGTGTTGAAAATGATGCCAACTAGCACAGCCCATCAAGTCTGGGAAATTCCTCTGGTCTTAAAGTATTGTTCTTTTCAACCAATTCATAAACTCAAATGAGATCCAAACATTGTCAACCATAACAAACATAACATAGTATAAACCCATTTTGTTTTCCAAAAATTGTTCCCATTTCAAAAAAATAACATCAAAAAAACCGAACAAAAAAAAAATCCCAAATCTAAAAAGATAACAACATCATCGTTTAGTGCAAGCCTTTCAGGGATGTCCATCTCCATGACTGTCAGCAGGACTATGTGAGACTTGCGACAGTTGGACTGCAAAGCGTTGAACACTAGTACCTTGAAGCAACTCCTGAAACGATGCCTAAATGCGATAGACTAAAGGCATTGACTAAGGCGTGTTATTTTTCTACAATAGTGCTAAATTTATTAAAATATTGATACAATGTATACTGCCCTTTCAATGTAAAGTATGCAAGTAATTATAACTCACATCATATGTAGGATACACGACATGATGAATACTTGTACGACCTATGGCAAAGGAAGGTTGAGATTGAGATTCAGGTCGAGATTGAGAAATATAGACACCATGAGCATGACCTATAATAAATATTACCAGTCCAACAAGATTAATACAAGGTTACACACAATAGTACATATTACCTGAATAGAATTATTACCTATGACCTTTAGGAGTACAAAAAGCATTACCCTACAAGCGACCAATTTATTTAATTCATTATTTTTCCAACACACATAACCCAAAATTGGTAACACATATCACATAACACATAACAATCACACATAACACATAAAAAATATCATTTAATAATATGCAACTTTTTCGTGTAATTACCTGCTTAGATTGCATTCTTTTCTTCTTTGCAATAGAATTTTCCATCCCGTCCTTGATCCTCCTTCTTCCCTTACTAGTTTGCTTGTCTTTTCATGAGTCCCTTAGCTTAGATTGGACAATCTACTTCATCAGTCTGTGAGCATGTGTTAGTTGAGGAATTTCTCAATTCAGTGACATCCACTTGACCACAAATGTGCACACTTACTTTGTCTTCAACCATTATACTCAATTTTTTATCCTTTGAAAGTGACAAATGATAAATTTCTTCACTTTCAGCGGCTCTACTTGCTATTGCTCTAAACATATTCATCAATGACCTATATCGGTCGCTTTGATGCAGTTTCATATCAGCCTTGACGTCAATTCCACAGCTATCTTTCACACTTTCAGCCCTTGCTTTTTTAGTCCATCATTTTAGTATGTATTGTGCAGCAAGGTCTGTTGCATTGAATATCTCTAAGCACCTTCAGACAATGTCAACACAATATGCCCTTCACTTTAAACTTCTTGCAACTACAACTCAAAGAACCATCTCTATCCATTGTCATATTCTTATCTTTTTTTTCCATCTACCACCGTTCTAATTGTGAATATGGTACTCTCACCATCATTAATAGTGCCTACAATGGACGCTTCAATAGACTGCACGTACTCATTTTGGAATTCCTTAAAAATTATTTTGGTGTAAATCTTTGCCACTTGCTTTAACATCAAAGTTGGAATTGAAACCCTTGGCAATTTTTGGGACAAATTATACTTGGCTTCTAATTCTTTATACCTCTTCTCATAGAGCACCCTCTCAAAATGCATGAAAAATTCCATCAAGTTATGATTACAATTGAGATAATCCTTCAAAAATGCATTGAAAGATTCACTTAGTTGAGTAGTACTCATTCCAGTTGCCCAAGAATTCATAATATATGGCCATCTCCATTTCTCCTTCACAACAAAAGTCTGCTCCAACCAATGATTGTTGCATGCATCATACCTATCAAGCATTTGGTCCCATTGTATTCTGAATTCTTCTTCGTCATCAATGTCATGCATAAATTTTCAAAATACACCATTCACTCCTACATCTTCAAAAAAGAACTCACATGCTTGACAGCATTTTGCATCAAATGCCATGTGCAAAGTCGGTGATTTGTATTAGGCATGACAATTGGAATGGCCTTAGCCATCGCAGCATCTTGATCTGTGAAAATAGTTTTCAGAGCTTTGTTTGACATTGCCTCCAAAAAAATCTAAAACAACCATGTGAATGATTCGGCAGTCTCATCATACATCAATGTTGCACCGAATATAATTGTTTCTCGATGATGATTAAATCCAATAAAGGTTCCAAAAGGTCTATGCTCGTTATTTAATTTGTAAGTAGTGTCAAAGGTCAATATATCACCAAATTGAGCATAGTCCATCATCATTTGAGCATCGGCCCAAAATATATTAGTTATCTGTTCTTCATAATCTAATTGGACTGCATAATAAAAGGATGGATTTTTCACAGTTTTCTTACGAAAATACTGCAACACACTACCAACTTCTCCATATTCCAAATCTTTTTATCTCTTCGATCTCAAGAAATTTTTTTGGTCCAATTTCGTGAAGCCAAGTGATGTTCTTCCACCAGATTCCCTACCAAATAGCTTATAAGCAGACCTACAAGGAATTCCAGATTCTGAAACCAATTATACTTCAATTGCTTGGGTGGTAGATATTTTTCTTTAGGATGGAAACATATGAATGCACTCTTAAGGCACAAGGTCATGATTATGATGTTCAACAAAATCAATTGCAACATATTTTCCTAAATTTCTATCTAACTTGATACTAAATCGGGCACCACAACCACATCTCACCTCTTGTCTCAGAAATTTTACTAGTGGATCTCACTTGTCAATACTCCGAGTTCCCTCTTTGTAACATACAAAAGTCCATGAAGTTATTTCCTTAGTCTATTTGTTCTTGTGTGCATACGCTTTCTTAATACTAAAGCCCACCCTTCCGCCATAGGTATTGTAAAACTCATACGCAACTTGTTCAAAGTCAAATGACATGCCCAATTTCAGCTTCCAACCATAATTGGCCAACTCATTAACAACATTATTTTCTTCCATTACCTGCAATTCAATTTATAGGTGCAATGAAACAATTTATATACCTGAAAATAATTCACTATGACAACTTCGTATATACCAAATAAATATAACAATATAGAAAACAATCTATATTACTTGGATTTTTTACTTGGATTTATTACTTGTATTTTTTTGGGCAGGTATGACAATGTTTAATTTTCTACCTCTGTGTTTGTAATTTAATAAAGTACCTATGTGTTTCTAGTTTAATTTCATCAACAATCTATCAAAATATGCCAACTTTCTAATGATGCATGGACATGGGTTTGGAAAAAAAAACCTAATATTTTGTGACTAAATGTTGGCTTGATTTCATTTTGATGGCCATGGTCATGCATTGGCAACAAGCTTAGGAATAGGCAATAACACTGACTTAGTCTATGGGTCAAATTTAACATGCTGAAAGATGTAGCATTGACCCATATAAGGTGAAGTTTCAAAATTTTAGTTTTATAGACCGTTTAAAGAAATGAATTAGTCTAATTGACTTGAACATACTGGATGTTTTCCACCAATTTATCAAAGGCTTTAAACTAAACAAAATGAGGTGTGATGTCATAACAACAGATTTAAATGATAGGAACAACCCATTGCCGTATCAATTTGCAAAATAATTTTGTTGGTATAGCATTACTAAATGTTTTATATAGGGAAAAAAATAGAACTTTAGCCTCAGAAACAAATAAGCATTGAGTGGGGGGTTTAAATTAACACCCTTTCTAAATATAATTAACACCATTAAATGAGTTTTTAACATATCATCAAATCCATTTCAAAAATACCCATTTCATAAAAAAGAAATAGAACAACTATATAAAACAATTATATATACATATATATGCATATAGCGGCGAAGAAATGAAACAGAGACTGAAATGGACCTCGTCATGCCTGCAATGTTGCCTTGCCGCCATCACGTTGCCGCCGAACTCACGTCCCTCTACCATCCTTTGTCCTTCACTGTCGCATCCCTTCACCATCTCTCTCAGTTCCTTTCTCTCTCCGTCTTCGCAGATCATCTCTCCATCTTCGCCGATTGTCTCTCTATCCCTCTCTCTCTCTCTCTCTCTCTATCTCTCTCTCTCTCTTTGTCCAATTGCGCCTCTCTTCTCTGTTAGGGTTAAACAGAGACGAAGATGAAAGTGAAAAGAAAAAAACAAAAATAACTCAAATTTTGGAGGAAAAAAAAACAAAAAACAAAACCCTAAACAAAGCGACGTCGATTTGCCAAAACAACGTCATTTTGGTGAGTGCGGCAGGGAGGGTCGCAGGGAAGTGCAGCCAAAGATCTGGACTCGTGCCTAAGGCCTGTTTTGGAAAGGTAGTGAAAAGCTGTTTTTTGGCTTTTAACCAATGTCACGACCCCAATCCGCCCCTAGTAGAATGGTGCCGTGATGGCCAGTAATCCGAGATTACCGAAGGCCAACTTTCAAAATTCACACACAATCAGAGTATAAATATATGGGGCTCACAAGTGCGGAAGCAATATATACAAATCTAATTAGTCCATAAGAGCTGTGCATAAGTCAAATGGAATGGCATACATCTTTACATGGCTTCACAACTTGAATACAAACAAAATCAAATACATATTACATCTTGATAAAAGACTTCTCGAGCCGACATAAACAAAATACATGAAATGCAAAATCAAGAGGCATAATCTTCAAGATTGCCGACATAAATATTGCCGACGTAACATGGATCAAACATCGCCTTGCAAATAACACATCTCGACGTCACCGCCTTCATGCTAAACACCTACATATATACATAGAGAGGGTGAGCTTGGATACTCAGTGAATGGTATAAGTAATAAAGGGTTAAATGAATGATTCCCGAGGTCCTTGTCAAAACAATACATATATCATAGCTTGTTCAAAACATGTACTTGGCATGACTTGTATCAAAACATGTACTTGAGCTTTCAAATCTTGCTGGGATGTTTAATAACATCTACTTAATACTTGGGGTGATGACATCCCGGACAAAACAAGGGAATAATCGACCCGGAATCGATTAGAGAAATCCACCCATTCATAGACCGTCGGTGGGGCCATCCGTTCATAGACCGTCGATGGCAGAGATCTCTCAAACAAGGGTGTCGTTGCATTATAGTCCCCGACACTAAGGACTTTCAAGACAAGGGTACCGTTGCATTATAGTCCCCGGCACTAAGGACTTTTCCCGAAATGTCATCAAAACAAACTTATACTTGATACACAAAATAGGGATAATCATTCATGATCAAATACTTTTCCAAAACAAGCAAAACAAAGCTTTCATCAAAACATTGTAACATAACTTTATTAAAAATACCACTCACATAGTTCTCGGGACGTCGGGGTCAAAGCAAAGGTCCAAGTCCTACAAACACATGGCAAGGTCCACTGAATGCACTTCTCAAAACAAGTCTTACATGCATGCAAATGATCTCGGGAAAACATGTTGGGAGTTAAAACATTGTTTTACATGTCAAGAAGACATGCTGGGTACTAACCAGGTCTTTGCCGAGGTCCCACACCTCTTGGCCTAGGTGTGGTTACCTAGGCTTCGGCGTGTGGCTGCATGCCGAGGTGTACAGGCAAGATAGACTAAGGTGTAAGTGATCATGCAAGGTAGGCCAAGGTGAGATACGATGCTTGGCCTAAGTGTGAGGTCTAGGTAAGAGTGATCTCGGCGACTACACTTCGGGAAGTGAAGTCTAGAAATCTGGGTTGAAGAACATGAAGAACATGGATGCCAAAATCATAACTTGTTTATGCAAATTCTGGGATTTCATGCTATGAGTTGGAAAACATGGACCTGGGTACCCATACTTGAAGATCTTGGGAAAACAAACACAAAAACATGGATCTTAATGCAAGCTTTCGGATCAAATCATGGCTTTTCCTCAAGAACACATGAATATCGTATTCTCTTTCTAAAACCGAACTTCAAACATGCTAGATCATGCAATGCAGTTGGATGAACAACAAGAACAACAAGAGCAGATCAAGAATCTAACCTCAAAACACGGATCTAACGGCTCAAGGTGTGAGGATCAAGCTTGGAAATCTACTCTCACTCAAGAACTCTTCTTCCTCTCTTCCTAGAGCTTCTCTCTCCTCAAGAACAACAAACATATAGCAAATGATACATTTCTAAGTCTGCTGGCTGACTTAACACTCAGCTCGAACACGTGGCACTACCGGGTTGGTTCTCCTCAAAAAGGATGATTGAAAGACAAGACAAGACAAGACAAGACTATGACAAAGTGTATTCAACAAGCTAGGCAGCAAGGCACTCCGGCAAGCAATGATCTCGGCTACGGACAAGGCATCGGCAAGTAAGGGAACAATGATCTCGGCTAGGAAAGACAACACTCGGCCTAGCTGTGCCACACCTCGGTCTACGTCGTACCAATCCAGGAACAAGATCACTTGGGTGCAAGAATAACATCTCGGCCTAGATAATACACATCTCGGCCTTGGTGATAAACACCTCGGCCTAGATGATGACATCTCGGCCAATATGCCTTGGTGAAGGTGGAGGTCAATCAAAGTGGTTCCAAGATAGTTCTAGGCTTAAGGTGACCTCGGCTTGGATCAACCTAGGCTTAACACGACTTAGGCTTGGCATGGCTTAGGCTTAACACAACAAGAAAGGAAACAAGCATGCATACTACACTTAGGCAAATCACATAAGCACTAAACAAGACAGGGACCTTTACTTAGGCAAAACAAGTCTAAGTCTACAAATGCAAGCTTAACAAGACAAAATCATGCAATGCACATGAACATGACTAAGATATGAGTGTGGGTTATTACAACCAAGCTTTTTAGCTTTTTCATAAAGTCACTTGGGAAGTTGGTAAAAAGTTGCTTTTTGGCTTTTTTGGATAATATTTTTTTAAGTTGTCATATCATGGTGTATAACTGTAAAATTACCAAAATGCCCTCACCCAATGTATACATTTCGCTGCATGATCCTGCACCAATTCTATTTGACTATTAACGTTAACACCTCTTTCTGATGCGTTAGCTTACTGAAACCGAATTATTAGTTTGTAGAAACGAAACCATTTCTAAATTTTTCACATTTGTTAATTTAAAACTGCAAAGTTACTTGGAATTTCATTTTTTTTTTTCCTATTTTAATTTGGCATTTGAATGTTCTCAATAAAAAATATAACGGTAAAAAAAAATTTTGTTTAAACTGTACAGTTTTATTGTTAAAAAATTTTTTTAAAAAAATTAATCTTTTTTTGTTTCCATATTTTTTTTTTCGTGCATGGGACGTCATTTGTATTCACCAGTACATAATGTTATTGTACTACGCTATTGCTACACAATAATATCATTTCCCTACATTGCATACTACAAGTGCGATTACAGCCCGAGCTCAAGTCAATTACGCACCAACACTTTCCTAATGGATTTTCTAAATTCGTTCATTTCTATGTCATCATCGCCCTGCAGGTCACCTTCATCGTCGTCACCCACACCCGCTGCATTGGGCATGTCGTTGAAAATAAAATTTTCTGTGTTGGCCACCTTGTTGAACCCTTCATCATCTTTTGAATTGCAGCGTATAAAATTATGTAGTGCCATTGAAGCCCCCACCAATGGCACCTGCACTTTCCCAAAATCATACCGAGGCATGTTATGTAAAAAACCCCATCGCGCTTTCCATACTCGGAACGTACGTTCTATTGCACTTCGTAACGATGAGTGGATCGTGTTAAAAACTTCGTTTGCATTTTTTGCTCGTCCACCCACACGAAACTATTCCTGGTGGTACCAACAGCCCTGGAGCGGGGCAAGAAAGCCTTTCTGGTTTTTGTACCCAGCATCAACGAGATAATACTTCCCTGCGTATCATACACTTTGTTTATATTAGTAACGTTAGTTAACAATGAAAAAAAAAAATGTAATCCAACAACATTGCCTACCACCATTATATCTAACCTTCCTTTGGGTATGGAAATTGTTTTGTCGAGTCTTGTGTTACTTCGTTAAAAACTTGGCTATCGTGCATACTACCCTCCCACCCACACAAGATAAATGTAAAACATAAGTCAAAATCACAAACTGCAAGGATGTTCTGCGTGTGCCGTCCTTTTTGGCCAAAATATGGTGGCGTCTCCCGCGGCTTCAGATTTGCCTCGACGTGTGTCCCATCTAACGTGCCAATACAGTCCTGCAAATGCATGGGCAGCAATTCCATAATTTATGAAAATAGTTTACTACATGCAGTTTCACAAAATGCCAAATTTTTGGACACTTACCCTGAATGGAAAATGTTTCCGTTGCGAGTCCAAGTACGGATGTCTACTGCTGCTTTGCGACCGAATCGGTCGACAGTGTGCTTTGGTAAATTCCTTCATTGCTTTTAGCATGCGCATAACATGACGCCACACAATTTCACTTGAGTGTTAGAAACGGTCTTCAATATCCCAACTAGGGAACCTTTGCAACACGAATATGAACATGCCGACACTCTCAAATACGTCCAACCCATGTGGGCGCTGTGGCAGTTAGAGGCCAAAATCGGCAACTAATGTGTTACACAGTGCTATGAACACGTCCCTTGGCATCCTAAACTTTCGCTAAAATGCTTCTTGTCGGCCTGTAAGCATCTCCTCCATCCATAATCTACCAGTCAATGTAGATGTATGAAACGGAGTCTTATCCACATACGCATACTCATTCGCAACGCGGGCAACTTCGACCCATATCATCGACGTCGTCATTTCCATCTCCCCAATTGTCTCTCGAATCCAAGCATTAATTTCCCCATTTCGTACGACACTTGCGGAACTACCCTCCTGCGGATCCATTGCTACTGCACACCAACAATGTGAACCAAAAAAAATAAATTGTGTACAAAAAAAAAATTCTTTAGGGATGCTTTGCCCGAAAATGAATAAAAAAATACAGTTTAACTCTACACTTGACGTGTGCCACCAGACTCACATGTCCCCGGGGTGATGTTCTTGAGAGCTGTTAACTGGTCTTCAACTAGGCCAAATATGTGGCGAATTCTTACACTTAGTAACAAACCAACTTGTAAGTTAATGGTGAAACATGTATATACCAATTGCTTTCTGCCTGAGCTACAATATATAGACCACTTGCTTCATTATTATATATATATATATATATATATATTGCCAACTACTATGTGCATGTGATTAAAGTACTAATAGGTGTACATTTCCCACCAATGTGCAATTCACACAGGACATGACTCTATTCATACACATCCAAATTTTGTACCTTGTCACATGTAACCTGGAAAGTGAATTGCACAAACAAAAATTGACAAGCCCATACACCGACCTTCTGTTCTAAACCTTAAATCAACAGTCATGTGCATGACAATATAATCCCAACAAAACAAAACAGCACGAAAAAAAAATAATAATATGTGGAAACTTGGCAAATCGAACTGAACAACCCAAATATGGTCCAAACACATGTACGCAGAAAATACGACACGATCCTAATAGTTTTTGTCCAACAAACATTATAGTAACAGTACAATAAACCAAAAGATTCGAAACTAAAAAAAGATTAAACCAAACTTGTACCAAAAATAAAATAGGAGAAAACAAGAAATGCAAAAGCGGTTCGAAAATAAAGTTGTTGCTGTCCCAATGCTTAGTCCATATCGACGACACCATCCTGTCCAAATAAACGAACGCCACGACTCCGCTCCACCATAACAGGTTGGTGGGTGATTACATGCTTCTCTTTCAGTTAATTCACAATGTAATCCAAGGGGAGGCCCATAATTAGGTCGCGGTTATCGGGTGAATCCATAAGCGAGCAAGCAAATGAGAATAGCAGCCCACCACCCTATAACCCAGGCACTGTCATCAGCATGGCAAGACAGTCTCTGACAGTGTTTTCGCCCTTTCTTGTAACAACGTATTGTGTTATTTTTAGTTTCTTATTTTGTTTACTAACGGCCTTAACAAGGTTGTCCATGCTGCTTGCCACAGTACCAGAGGCTGCCAGCTTGTGACATTTAGCATTAGTTGACCCGTCAGCTGTGGAATGGGGAGAAGCATCATCAAACAACAAACAGTCCATCACATTCTCGCCGACAGGATCTGGCACGTCAAGTGGTGGTGTGCCACCACTGAGAGGGCCCATGTTGCTGTCAAGAGTTGCAGCATTGTCACCGATTGCATCAGTGTCGCGGATTTCAAATGGCATCTACTCATGTTTTCCCGTTGCAGCCACGCACGCAAACACCCTTTCCATAAGATCCAAGTGCTCCGGTGGCTTTATCTTGAACTTTGCACATCGATGGTTCATCTGTGGCAATAAATGTATAACAAGTAATCAAAACAGTGAAGTGATTAACTACCCAACACATATATATTTTTCTACTACAAATTCATTAGTACATACCGCTTGCATTTTTGCCCACCAGTGGTCTGGGGCTATAAACAATCCCGAAGTGTGGTCATACCCAATCCCTATGAAGCCTTGGCTAGAATCCTGCAACTTTTTCCAAGCAATCCAATCTTTCTTCAAGTTGTCGTATTTCTTTTTCATCTGTTTGGCAGAATGTAGCAGGTCGATTCTGTCTAAGAACTTATTGGCAAGTTTCTTATATCCACTCATTGACAAGGAGCACAATTAGCGATTACCGTCCCCTATCTCAGCTATTACCAGTTGCAGAAAAAGCTTTGTGTTGTCGCTGTCCCAGGTGCATTTGTGTACCGGTTCTTGTTAGGTTGGTGCGACACTGGTCCCGGGAGTTCTTGATGAAGTGCGGGGTGAAGTACGAGTGGATGCCATCGCACAAGCACTGTTTGACAATTACAGTTTAAAGAAAAAGTAGCAAGCAGAAACATAGACTACATAGGAATGCACAATGGCTGGAAAAATAAATTATATGAAGCATATGCAGTTAAACCAAAACAGTAGTCCACATAAATTGATTGCAAGTTCAAGGCAACTTGGAGCAACACATAAGTTAGGTTACAATACCCTAGTCAACGAAATTGATAAGTACCGACCACCATATTTTTTTAAATACATCACATACGAAACAACAAGATAACGACTACAAAGCATAACACACTGACGATTGTCCTAAGGGTACAGACGCTCTGATCTATGCGAACAACATCCGCACATAACCCGATATCAACTGCAATCGGTGGGTGATCATTAGCAACACTTTCGCTGCGGAACTCATCACACCAACCAACCCACAGAACACGACGCTGCCAAAACACAATTGCAATTGTTAAACGGCACAAGTTGGGCTATAAACACATAGGACGAAGTACGTGACAACTATATGTATGAAGGAGAGGTGATACGCACCGTTCGACACTGGAAAACGTAGTATACACGACTTGGGTTTTTGTAAGATCTCGAAATCTTTACGAGGCATTGTCCAAAGCCACATACACACATCCTTCGTGGCCATGAAGAAGTGGCAGTTGACATCAACGATGCCATTTCTGTTGTTTGCATTAGCAGATACTTAAATGTTATTAACAAAGAAATGTAAATGTTGGTCTCACATGAAAGAAGTTTAATGACAGAACTTTCTTTCATGCTACTTCTTTCATGTATGTACAGTATTATGGTTCGACAATTAGGGTGCACAAATAACCAAGGCTGTACCCTAAGCATACTTCGTAAAACACAATTACACATTTTGAGTACTATCAAAAGCATAGTCAGAATGTAACCATGTGTACATATATGTTTTAAAGTGAGAATTCAATATGTGTTTTAATTGAGTTGCTTTTGGAGCATTTGTTGATCATTAAAAAGTCTAAATTATGTGCACCTTTATGTTAATTGGTTACGAAGAGTTGATCATTTGTTGAGTTGCTTTATATACCAATTGTAGTTAATGCTTCAGTGGAGAACTGGTTACCCTTGCCAAGAATGAGCTTATATTGTGTGAGTAAATGCAAATGATTTAATACGCCATGATTAAACACCTCTTTAGAATTGAATTCAAAATATTCTTAAATATTTAAAATAATAAAGGAAGTTTGGGTAAGTTGATTTTGCTTTCATAAGGAATCAGAAAGTAACATATCACATATGAGCAAAAAAAAAAAAAAAATTGATGCACACCAAAATGTCTTCATTTAGAACTTCCTCATACAGGCATTCCTAATTAGAGTGAGAGAATTTGCCACAGCACTAGGTTTGATCTTGTCCCTTGCATGTTATTAAAATATGAAAATCCTTGCAAGAATAGTTCTTACCTATTTTCTTACCTAAGTCTAATACATGATTTAAGCATTAAAAAAAAAAAAAAAAAGAAATAATCTCTTTTGTAACTATATTTCATGAGAAAAATCAAATAAAATACCAACCAAGAAAAAATATGAGTTCTCTAAAGTTTTAGCTAATTGAAACCGACATATGGAAAACAGGGAGGCAGCCATGTGAACTAGTGAAATCCCCAAACATGAAACACAAACACGGTGGACTAATTGAAGGGAAACAAGTAAGATTCAAGCAAATCAACACAATTTCATGGAGAACAAGCCGTATTTGGGTGAAAATCCACAAAAAAACAAAAAATTTGGGTTCACTCTCCAAAGGATATCAGATTCGCGGCTGAAGGTGAAGGCATACCTAATTCTACGCAGACACCGACAATGAAGCCGACGTGGAAGAGTGTCGTCGGAGGCATTATAAAGGGCCAACGGGTGAGACATTAGTTTGGCGAGGCAAAGAAATCACAGTAACGTCGCAACGGCAAAAAATGAGCAGTAACCAAGCGGCGTCCTCTTTCCAATCTGTGAAAGCCCTATTGCAATATGTAACCCTAGACAACAATGAAGGTAGTATCGTAATTTCATGTGGTTGCTTATAATCACAGTCCCAAATCAATTTTGTCAAAAAACGCTGGCGTCTAGCATTGGCGTTCTTGGCTAGACACAGCTTATAACCCTGTTGCTAAAATAGCACTAAATGGTTGGTTGGTTGGTTGGTAGGTAGGCTGGCTTGTCTTTCAAGCCCCATTTGTTTGGGGTTATAGAGAGTTGATTGGGATTGATAGTGAAGTGAGACCCACTATTTTTGTATTTGTTTTAGGAGATAGAGAGAGGATTCGTAATCCCCTCCGAATTATGAATCCCCTTAGAGAGGGGATTCGGATGGGCCTCCAGCACTTAGTATTAGAAAATAGTCCGCTAAACTTTTTTTTTTTTTTTTTACATGTTGGGCAATTTTATTTTTTTTTTGAACATTAATGTTTAATATTTTTTATTTTGTGTTAAGTACAAATCATTGTTTTATTTTTTTCTATTTTTTTATTTTTTTTTTTTACATGTTGGGCATTTTTTTAAAAACATTAATGCTTAATATTTTTATATTTTTTTTTGTTTGTTTTATTATTTTATATTTATTTTATATAAAAATAATTTAACAATCCCTACTCTAACTCATAAAAAAAAACACAATTTTACTTAATCCCCTCACTATCAATCCCCCTTATTAACAATCCCCTCACTATTAATTCCCTCACTATGAATCTCCTCCTTCTATCTCTGAAAACAAATGGGGCCACCGAATTGGAGTGGAAATTAGGTAATAACATGACCCTATTTAGCAAGTTAGGTTTTAGATTTTTTTTTTTCTTTTTTCTAAAATTCATAAAAATAAAATAAAATAAATTTAAATAATCAATAAGATAAAATATCACATCAAATCTATAATCATTACATTTTTTCTCTCACAAATATCACATCTGATTATAAAAAAATCTAACCATCTTCCAAAATACAAAAAAATTTAATCTATTAAAATAACCAAAAACTAAAATAGCCAACTTCTCAAATGAGACCATAAGTTCATCTGAACAATTCTTATCATTAACCCAAAAAACAATAAATAAATAAATGTGAGACGCACCTCAAATTACTTAGCACTCGTTTGGCATAAAGAGTTGAAAGGTTTTTTTTGGTTATTTTAGTTATAAAAAGATAAAATAAATTTAAAAATCAATAAGATAAAATATTACGTTCAAATTACAATCATTTTATTTTTACTTTCACAAAAGTCAAAAAACTCATTCCAAATAAGATTTTTTAACTTAGATTAAAATAGTTAAAAAAACTAACTTATATCTCAAACGAATATTTATCAAATAAATATTATATAAAATATTTAGTAATTTATTTAAATGCACATAATTGCTCAAAAATCAAATTTACACCGCTAATGTAGATTGGCTTTTTGACTATTTAACTATTTTAACTTTAAGCTAAAAAATTTCACTTAGAATAAACTATTTAATTTTTTTTAATTTTATAAAAAAAATAAAATAATTATATATTAAATGTGATATTTAATCCTATTTAACTAAAATTAGGAATATTTTAGCGCAATCGGCATGCCAAACCAAGCTCTTATTTGAAATCCTAGATCAGATTTCCAGGAGAGAGAGAGAGAGAGAGAGCGCTATGGAACTCGCAACTCTCCTCTGCACCATCACACTCATCTGGTTCATCACCACCACCATCATCAAACCACTCCATCGCCGCCGCACTCCTCCCCCAAACCTCCCACCAGGTCCCACCGGTCTCCCCATAATAGGCTCCCTCCACCACCTCGGCCGCCACCCCCACCTCTCCCTCACCACCCTCTCCACCCTCCACGGCCCCCTCTTCACCCTCCGCCTCGGCTCCACCACCACCGTCGTCGCCTCCTCCCCCTCCACCGCCAAACTCATCCTCCACCACCACGACCAAACCTTCTCCGACCGCACCGTCCCCGACGTCGTCACCTCCCAACCCAACCCCAACTCCACCCTCGCCTGGGTCTCCGGCGACCACCGCTGGCGCCTCCGCCGCCGCATCTGCGTTACCCAGATGTTCAATTCCCAATCTCTCGATTCACTCCAACACCTCCGCCATCAAAAGGCCAAAGAACTCGTTGCCCACATCTCAAAACACGCTGATTCGGGCTCTCCGGTGGATATTGGCCGGGTTTCCTTCGCTACGACCCTGAATTTGATCTCGAGCACCATTTTTTCTTGCGATATGGTGGACTCGGAGTTTGAGAAGGCTCAGGAGTTTAAGGACTTGGTTTGGAGGATTATGGAGGATGCTGGGAAGGTGAACTTGTCGGACTATTTTCCGGTGATGAAGCGGTTCGATTTGCAGGGGGTGAAGAGGCATATTAGGCCTGCGTATGTGAGATTGCATGAGATTTTTGATGAAGTGATTGATAAGAGGGTGAGAGAGAGAGAGGGATTGGATTTGGGAGAGAAGAGTGGGGAGAGGAATAGGGATTTCTTGGATGTGTTGCTTGATCAGTGTGAAGAAGATGGGTCGGATTTCAATCGTGAAACTATCAAGCCATTGATTCTGGTATGATTTTAACTACTATATTTTACATCTTTCTCTGACACTCTGCTTGGATATGGGAAAAAGAAATAATCACTTTGCTTCTTTTTTATTTTTCAAAAACACATTTTAAAAAATTTTATTTTTTTATTTTTCGTATTTTTTTATTAAATTTTTTTAATAATTTAAGTAATTTTTTTAATTTTTAGACACAACTAACATAAATATATATAAAAAATATAATTTTTATGAAAAAAATCTTTTAAAAATTCACTAAATATCAAAAATACAAAAAAAAAATACGAGAATTCAATATATTTTTATGTAGAATAATGTTTGAAAGCTTGAAACTGTGTTCCCCGAATCCCCCTAATGCCAAAAACGACGTTGTTTTGAGCATTAGCTCTTTTTTTTTTTTTTTTCTTCTATTTTCGCGTCTGCAGCAGAGGAACAAGAGGAGAGAAAGAGAGAAAGAGAAGAGGGAATGGAGAGGCCCCTCCTTGCCGCCGCCGACTGGCCGATCGTCGAGCAGCTCCGATCATCGCAGAGCAGCTCCGCTTGTCGCAGCCCCGCCTCCGGCTTCGCCCCCGCCCCCCGCCTCCGTCTCCAGCCCGATTTATTAGCCCCCTCCAGTCCCTTCTTCTTCCTCCTCCTCCTTCTTCCTCCCTTCTTCTTCTTCCCTTCTTCTCTTCCTTCTCTGATCTTCCTTCTTCTGCAAAAAAAAAAAAAAACAAGAACAAAAATGGCGTCGTAGCACGAATTAGGGGGATTCGGGGGGGAGAGGTTTCGAGCGACGTAGCACGACTCTTTTATGTATTTATTAATTTTTTAAAATATTTTTCATAAATTTTTTACTTTTGTAGATACATCTAAAAAAGTAAAAAAAAAATACTTAAAATTTAAAAAATATTTACTAAAAACAAAAAAAATACAAAACTCAATTTTTAAAAACCTTAATCTAAAAAACTCAAATCAAACACATAGAATGGTGTTTCTCACTTAGATGTGGAAAGAAAAGAAATTATCATAATTTCTTCTTATTAGGTTTGAATGATTAAAAAAGAAGAAAAATATTATTTCTCCCACATAATTTTTTTTAGATAAAGTATATAAGAGGAAGGAAAAAAAAGTGTTGTGTTTTATTTTATCAAAATAACTTTTCATATTAATAAGTTATGTTTTTGGAAAATTTATTAGAAAATCCTTTTTTAAATGTTTGTATCCCAATTAGTACACAAGATATTCTTATATTCTAATAAGTCCTATTATTTAGATATTTGATCTACCAAATCCTAATTCTCATATTTAAGATATTTTATGGACATTTCTACCCTTATAAATATTTTTTGAATGGTTAGCAATTTGGTGATGTAAATATTCATATTGATGTGTGAATATTCACATTGACAATGTGAATGTTTACATTGACATGTTAACATTCATATTAATAGTGTGAACATTTACATTGACGATGTGAATATTCACATTGATGGTGTGAACATTCGTATCACGGAACATTCACACTGTAAATGTGAATATTGGTAGGGGTATTTTGATAACTATTTCACCCATAGGACTTATTGGAATATAAGAAAATAATGTGAACTAAATTGAACATAAGTAGGCAAAAAGGGATTTATAAAAAAGTGTCCCTATGTTTTTCTATAAAGATAATTTTGATATTTAAAAAAAAAATTATTAAACTTAATTTCTTTCTTACTATTCTTGGTGAGAAACCAAAAAATATCTCTTATCATTTCTCACGTACTTATCACTATTTTTTTTCTTTTCTCGTCAAACTCCTCCATCCAAATAGAGTGTAACGTCCTGCATTTTCATAACAAATTAGTAATAAAAATACATTTGAGTTTGTTTTTTAAAATTGTTTGTGCATTTTTTTTTTTTTTTTTGGTAAATTATAATAAATCTTCTTGAACTATGATCGTTTTCACTTTGCTTCCTTAAGTTTAAAACTCAACGCTTTACCTTTTTGGTGTTATATCTTGTGGCACTTAACCAATTCCGGTAGTACATCATTGGAAACTTGGATAGAAACATGTCATGTGATTGGCACATGACAAACTAAATTAGATTTTGGAACTAAAGTGTCCTTATTTTATTTTCTCATAGCCAAACAGGACCTATGTATTATGCATATGGATATATACTCTGTAAAAATATCATGGTTTGCTGTTTCTCTCTCTCCCTTTGTTACCACACCAATGGACTTCAACAGTCAACACATACTTAGACCATTTTCCATGATTCGTCAAATGGATCATTAAATTTAAATTTGATAAAAAAAATATTTTTTTGCTCCACTAATTTTATCAAATGAGTATCAAATTGAAGATATCAAAAATCTCACTAAATTAAGGATGTTTATACTTTTTATCATTTCACTGTTCATGACCGTTATATTTTCATCACTAGGATGCCCCCGAATAACTACCTTTTTGTAAAAAAATTATGAAAAACTTACATTGGCCGATGGATCAGCTAGATATTTGCTCGGTCATTCACCCAATCAACTAGTGATTTGATGAAATCTTAAATACCTCCATTAAAACACTTGATATCAAAAAAAAATTTATTTAAACTTTTACTTAAATTTAATATTTAAAAAAAATACATAACCTTATCTCAACCAAAACAAGTTCCATTATTTATAACCCACCAATTATTGAATGTTGATTGTCATAGTCACAAACGCCACTGGACAGAAGATGCCTTTTGTTTGAGGTAAGAACGATGAAACATGCAAGGATGTCTTTTATTCACTCATACAACCACTAAGATTTGAACCTCGAGTGCATTAGTCTCACCGACAGTCACATTACATATTACAAGACAAATATAGATTGATTGAATCGGTACGTTGACGATCGCTTCAAAATTGATTTTTCTGCGGAACAAACTCTAGATACTGCATGTAACTAAACCAGTGGTTGGTTGTGGAGGTGGGAAAATAAATGATTGTGTTTCTCATTTAAATGTGAGAAGAAAATAAATGGTTATAATTTTTTATTTTTATGTTTAGATTAATAAAAGAGAAGAAATTGTGATTTTTCATTTTTTTTTTTTTTGAATAGAGTAAATAGGAGAAAAGATTAAAAGTATTGTGTTTTATTTTGTCAAAATAACTTTTCATATTAATAAGTTATATTTTTTTATATGAATAATTTTGGTATTTTAAAAAATTATCATTAAACTCAATTCATTTCTCATCACTTTTGGTGAGAAACAAAACGTAGGTTTGGTAAGAATTCTTTTCTCATAATCTCTCATTATTTCTCACATATTTAACCATCCAAGCAGGTGAAAAGGTTCCTATTCTTATTATTTATTCTCTTTTCTCACCAAACTCCTTCATCCAAACAAAGTGTAATATCCTGCATTTTCATAACAAATTAGCAACAAAAATACGTTTTAATTTGTTTTTTCAAATTGTTGAGTTTTTTTTTTTGGGGGGGGTGCTCTTTTATATATATATATAGTAAAATTTTCTAGTATTTTAAAGGAAAATTTATTAGAAAATCCTATTTTAAGTATTTGTATTTCAATTAGTTCATATAATATTCGTGTGTTTCAATAAATCTTATTATTTTGGATATTTGATCCATCAAATCATTATTATTATATTTAAGGTATTTTATGAATAATTTTACTCTTACAAATATTTTTGAACCCTTAGTAACTTAGGCCTCGTTTGGCAAGTGACTTTTTAGTCAAAAAGACAAAAAGTCACTAAAAAAATCAAAAAGCCAACAACTTATACCAAAAAGTCAAAGATTCTCTTTTCTCTCTACTTTTTGCACATCTTTTCGCAAAAAACTAAAAAGTCATCCCAAACATACTAGTTTTTTTTAGCTCATATTTTAGCCAAATAGCCAAAAAGTTACTAAATTAGCATGTTCCCAAACGAGGCATTAGTGTGCACTATTTTGGACTATTTTGAATGTTCTATGATGTGAACATTCATATTAAATAAATTTGATAGTATGAATGTTCACATCATGAAACATTCGTACTGTCAATGTAAATATTAATGCGTATTTCATCCTATTATTATTAGGAGTAGTTTAGTAACTATGTCACCCATTGAACTTATTAGAATATAAGAAAATAATTTGAACTGAATGAAACATAAATAAATGAAAAGAGATTTATGAATAAATATTTATATTTTAAATCATTTTTTTTAAATACATCAAAAAAGTAAATATTTGTGAAAAAATATAAAAATAGTGTGGAGGCTTGTGGACTAGACCTTGTTTGAACCCATGGGTCGCACATTAATCACATGAACCGCACATTTTATATACTATAATGTCTAGACTATTCATAAGAAAAATTATATCGATCATCTATAATTTGACATTTATATACAAAAAAAATAAATAAATAAAGATAAATATTATTTCAAAGTTAGATTAATTTTTTTTTTTGAAATAAATGTAATAAACTAACATTGTTGCATGTTATGATCTAAAAAATGAATAGTTTAGATATGTGGTGGGTTCCACAAGCACACATAGGTTTCAACCGTAAAAATAATTTGATAAATACAAAAAATATATATACTAATTTTTTATATTTATTTTAATTTTTTTAAATATTTTTGGATTAAGTGAATTTTTAAAAAATAATAATTTTTTGTAAAAAATAATAATTTTTTGTAAAAAATTTTAATTACTGCAAATCTTTCGTCATTTTTTTTTAAAATTTTCCTCAAATTTACCTTTTCATTAAATTTAATGGGAAAAAAATCATTTCTAATGTTTCAACTTTTAAAATTACTATCAAATTCAAATTTCATGAAGAATTTAATAAGTTCTGAATTTGATAAAAAAAATTGACCATCTCTTGCTTTGATGAACATTACACAAAAGAAATAGAGATAATTTTTTAACATTTTTTCATCAAACTTAAATTTGATGGAAAAAAATGTGAAGGATCGAAGATGTACGGTTCTAAGATTATCGTTATGGGAGTGCAAAAATATATTTGAGAGTGTAAATCCTTTTAATTTTTAATTATTTTAAATTTTTTAGTATAATTATGATATTTATATTTGAGAGTGTAAATCCTTTTAATTTTTAATTATTTTAAATTTTTTAGTATAATTATGATATTTTTTAAATTTTTAAGGGGAGAGTGGTCGCCCTCCCCACCTCCTAGCTCCATCATTGTTCTTACTCGTTCCAAAATTGTATGACAGGACTTGTTCATCGCCGGAAGCGATACATCTGCAATAACAACAGAATGGGCAATGGCAGAACTCCTCCGAAACCCATCCCTCCTTCAAAAATGCCGGCAAGAACTCCTCCAAACAATCGGAACCCAACAAACCAACCCCCTCAAAGAATCCGACGTCCATTCTCTTCCATACCTCCAAGCAATCGCCAAAGAAACAATGCGACTCCACCCTGCAGCCCCCCTCCTCTTGCCTTACAAAGCACGCAACGACGTCGAACTCCTCGGCTTCACCATCCCCAAAGACACCCAAGTCCTCGTCAATGCGTGGGCTATTGGGAGAGACCCTGAGTACTGGGACAATCCAACATCGTTTGTGCCTGAGCGGTTTTTGGATTGTGGGGTGGATTATAAAGGAAGGGATTTTGAGTATATTCCGTTTGGTGCTGGTCGGAGGATTTGTCCCGGGATGCCGTTGGCGACGAGGATGGTGCATTTGATGGTGGGTTCAATGGTTCAGGCGTTTGATTGGAAGTTGCCGGAGGAGATGAGGTCGGAGGAGTTGGATATGGAAGAACACTTTGGAGTTACTTTGAAGAAAGCTGTTCCTCTTCTTGCTATTCCTATATTGGAATGAAGGGTTGGATTGTAAATCTAATCCTTCTATTGGTTTTAAGTTTTAAAATATAGTTTTTGTGTTTCTTATGTTTAGTGAATTTTGTTTATATGCATGATAAGACATTTGGCTTAGTGATTGTGTAATACTTGCGTGAAGTCAAATATGTTTAATGATATAAATATTTATCCTATTAATTAACAATATATATATAGAGAGAGAGAGAGATTTTTTATTTTTTGTGTTTTGTTGTTTTTAGTAATTTTTATTTTTATATTTTAATCACATTTGTATTTATCATATTTTAATTCACAAATGTAATTAAGGGTATATTATAAATATGCCCTCTAAGATTTGTTTAAAATATAGATTGTCTATTGTGGTTCTGAAAATTATATTCTATCATTTTGAATTTTTAATTGCATAATAAATAACTTATTTTATTAATAAATTATAAGTCAATTAACAGTTTTATCATAAATATATTTCAATTAACAATTTATATAATTTTATTATTATATAGGAGAGTAGTTATAAATATTATTTTTACTGTTAGTTACAAAAATTATAACAAAGATATTTGTAATTTTCAAAATTATAAGAACATTTTGTATTTTAAGTAAAATTCATGAGGTGCATTTATAATTTATATAAAAATTAAAAGAAAGATGAAGAAGAAGTACATTAGATTAAATCAAATGAAAAAGTTCCTCCTACACACGGAATTTTAACAAAGGAAAATGAAGAAAACTCTCTCATCCTCTCTAAAAAAAAATGCAAACAACAAATTTTGTTTGAAATTCATTGCAAATAAAGTTGAATGTAAATAAATTAGGGTAAATTATAAATACACCTCTTAAAATTTGCTTAAAATACAGATTACCTCCAATAATTTGAAAAATTACAAATATCCCCTTGTTAGAATTTTTTATTTAACAGAATTAACTAAAAAAAATAAAATTCATAATTGCTCTCCTATGCAATAATAAAATTACCTAAATTATTAATTGAAACATATTTCTAATATTATTAAAAACTATTAATTGCCTTGATGATTTATTAATAAAAGGGATAATTTGTTATGAAATTAAAAATCTTAGGGGTGGAATATAATTTTCAGAACCATAGGAGTTAATTCATATTTTAATCAAATCTCAGATGATGTATTTGTAATTTACCCAATAAATTACTATATTTGCTTTTAGGCCTCATTTGGCAAGTGGTGATTTTAGCTAAAAAATCAAAAAGTTACTAAAAAAATCAAAAAGCCAACAACCTATACTAAAAAATTAAATATTCTTTTTTCTCTCTACTTTTTGCACATCTTTTCGTAAAAAATCAAAAAGTCATCTCAAATATATTAATTTTTTTACATCATATTTTAACCAAAAAATTAAAAAGTTACTAAAAAAGTATGTTTCCAAACGAGGCCTTAGTAACTAGGAACTCTTATAATCATGTATTTTTTCCTATTTTTTTAATCAGTCAAAAAAATAAAAAGATCAATTTAATTTTGATTCCAAAAATTCCAATGCTCACCAATTAATTGGTAATGTTATTATTATTAATTCTAATCGGAAATTGAACATGTTATGAGAGTTGGCTAAGAAAACTGATGTGGTTTAAAGTATATCAAAATAATTTAAAAAATCAATAAATTTTACTTTAATACTAAAATTTACAATAATTTTAACACATAAATCAATCCTCTCAATATAATGCTACTTAATAAAAATTCAATTAATAAAAAAGTGGTGTTACATGTATTAATTAGTATACCAACACTAGTTATGACATTATTATTGACCTCACTTATTATACAAACGGTGGTACTACATGCACCAATTAGTGTACATACTAATGTACCAACTAGTGTTATGATATAATTATTGACCACATTTATTATATAAGTTATAAATATCCAAAATCATACAAATGATGCAACATCATCTGTTAGTACACTAGTGTGTACATTAATCAATACATATAGCATTATTCTTATACAAATTATAAATATCAAAATATCTTAAATTATGTCAGATTATCAATTAATACACTAGTTAGTGCTTTAATTTCTACATACAACATTAGTCTTAACAAAATAGAACTTAATAAATAATTTTGTAAAAAATTATTCCAAATGCATTTCCAATGAAAGGGTTGTCCGCCTAACCCACCCAGCATAGCGTGATAATTTTAAGGTTGAGAAAATTATTTTGTTCATAGGGTACATATTTAATATCCAGACTACAATTGGAACAAAGAGTTGTAGCCGAGATTGGCTCGGCCCAACCATGTATAAAATATTAATTATAATTTTGTAGCATCTTAATTATAAAGTAAAGTAAAAAAAAAAAACACACCCACACACGCACACATTAAAAATATTTGTACTTACTTTTTAGGGCTTAAATTAAAAATTTGTTCAAAATCATTTTTGTTTCGTTATTGAATTTTGTTAATATTCTAAAGGGATTTTTGGTGAGACCCCCTTTGTTGGACCTTTTTTTAAGATAAAGGACAACTCAATGAATTTTCTTTCAAAAAGCACCTGAGTAAGAGAAGTCCAACTCAATAAGGACATTCTATAATTTTATTTTATTTTTTTGACCATATTGCCCTCATATATATATATATATATATATCATATATTTAAACAATCTCAGCTCATGCATAAAACGATCTTGAAGATGATCTACAAAGTGAAGATGATCTGCGAAATCCATGAAGACGATCTCAAAGTCTGAAGATTTCACCGTCGACGATCTCACCCTTGGTCAACAATGCATGATCTCGCCATCCAAGATCAACATTCTCAATTAAATGAGAGATTACGTTGCAAAGCTGTATAAATCTGTTGTTATTTTTTATTTGTTTTTGTTGATTTGCTGAGTTCAATCAGGTGTGTGCTCTATTTTTGTTTGACATGATGAAAGTAAAATTTTACTCTAGTTAGTGCTCTGTTTTTGTTTGACAGAATGAGAGTAAACTTTTACTTTGGTTTGTGTTCTGTTTTTGTTTGATAAAATGAGAGTAAAATTTTACTCTGGTGTTATCTGTTATGTTTTTTTAACATGCAAGTAAAATTTTACTTTATTTCAGAGTAAAATTTTACTGTATTTCAAAGTAAAATTTACTCTGAATTGAAAGTAAAATTTTACTGTGTTGTTAAATGTTCGTCTATGCAGTTTCTGATTTGTTTTCTGGTGAAATTTACTCTGACTCTTCAGAGTAAAATTTACTCTGAATCTTCAAGTAAAATTTTACTTTATTTCAGAGTAAAATTTTACTGTATTTCAGAGTAAAATTTACTCTAAATTGAAAGTAACATTTTACTGTATTGTTGAATGTTTGTCTATGCAGTTTCTGATTTGTTTTTTAGTAAATTTTACTGTATTTTAGAGTAAATTTTACTTTGAATCTTAAAGTAAAAATTTACTGTGTTGTTGAATGTTTGTTTATGCATAAGAGAATAAACTTTATTTTTCATTAACCAGAGTAAAATTTTACTGTTGCGAAAACAGAGTACATACTAGATAAATGAATTATAGTCGAATTTTACTTTAGATCTATGAACAAACAAACAAACAAAAAACTCTCGATTTTTTATTATAATATATCAATTTATCATTTTTTTGAACATATATGAGGTCATTTTATCTCAAATCTAGAACTATTGATCTCAAACATGAGTTCATAGGCATCAAATCTGAGATGGTGATGGATTTCAATGGACGATTTCAAGATTTCGATTTTGTGAGATGGATCGAAAATGGAGATCAAAAAGGTTTAGGGCTTAAAAAGAGAGAAAATAAAGGGAAGAGAGAGGACACCAGTAATATGGAGATAGAAAGGGAAGAGAAATGGTTCATCGAGGGTTTTGGATTATATGGAAGGGCATTTCAGCTTTTTCATCATATTTTTTTATTTGAGTGACTTTTGAAACTATTATTTTATTTTGTGGGCTTCACACAAAAAAGCCCCCATAGAAGGGGCTTTTCACCAAAAATCCCTATTCTAAATTGAAATAATCAATAAAAGAATCAATATAATTTATTATTCATTTTTAAAAATAAATCTAACAACTTATCTATCTATCTATCTATTTATTATGTAAGGAAAATAGGGTTTCTCTCAATCTTAATTTCTTGATTTTTTGATTTAAAAAAAAAAAATCTCAACACTTAATAACTTCTCCCAAGCCTTTTTGACTTCTCCCATATACCGGCGGTGTTACATGCACCAATTAGTGTACTAACTAGTATACCAACACTAGTTATGACATTATTATTAAACCCACTCATTAATAACATTACAAATACCAAAAAAAATTTAAATTACGCCACATCATCAATTAGTACATTAGTTAGTATACCAATTGGTGCATATAGCATTATTCCTCCCATACACACCCTTTTCAACTTCTCTCATACCTATTTAATTATTTTGGAAATAATAATTATCCTCCCTTTTCAACTTCTCATATACCTATTTAATTATTTTGGAAATGATAGTTATCCCTTAATTTATGGATTTCAAATGGAAAGATAACAAAAATATTTCATAATCTCTCCATTCTAATTTCTCTCATTAATTTCCAAAAGAAAATATTAAAACTTGTCTTCCTTTTCTCTCCCTCAAAAAATCAGATAATATTTTTCATGAGAATTGTGGGTATCCATCTATACCTTATATATTATATTATAACATAACTAAAAAAAATTAAAACTAAAAACCAGATATACAAATAGATAAAATTAATAAATATGATTTTTATTTATTCAGTTAAAATATTTCTTTTGCCTCTTAATATCCAATTTTAAATTAAATTAAATTAAAAACCATAGATAAATTAAATTAAAAAAATAGAAACCCAGAACTCCATCTTAAATAAATTGAATACAAAAAAAAATATAAACCACACAAAAATAAAGAAGATAAGAATTTAAATATAGATCTGAAAAAGATATAACTATATCTAAATTTGAATTGTAATTATCCTCTTTTTTTTTATGTATATCTATCAAAATTTTAAATCAGTTAATGGAGACAAATTAATTAATTTTCAAGTCTTCTTTAAAGAATAATCTGATTAGTCATCCCAACTCCTAGACTTCGCGGATACTAGCGGAGGAGCTGACAGATTAGGCAGGGCGAGGTCTAAGTTGTTGGGGGTAATATCCTACCACTCCATAAATTTATTTGTTTTTTAATTTTATTTTTTTTTCTTGTGCAATTCTCTCTCTCTCTCTCTCTCTCTCTCTCTTTTTTGTTGGTTTGGTTTTGGTTTTGGTTTCGGTTTTAGTGAGATTTATGTGTTTGTTTACAGGTTTACATTGTGAAGAAGAATTATTGGTGATGATGTATGCCTATTATGTACCAAGGATTTTGATTGGATTTTGCTTTTTTCAATGAAAATCGTAAAATTGAAGTAAAAAAATGGGTATCGAATTTTTTATTTTTTATTGTCATTTTATTTTATAGAAAATGTGAAAATTTATTGGAAATTCAATATTGTACTATAACATTAGATTTTTGTATAACTAGTTAAATTTAAAACTTTTAAATATCATTGTGTTTTTTTATTTTTATCTTCTTTCTATCCTATTATATCATTATTGTTATTTGTTAGTTTGTAAATCATAAGTCAATTAATTGAAAATGAAAGCTTTTAGTATAACTTTTCATATATATTAATTAATTTGTTACCGCTATATTTGTATATAATGGCATAATATATAGAGATAGTCTCCAAATATAATTTCTATTTTTTTATGTGATTAAAATAGTCCATCTTAAAATAGTATATAGAGGAGTTAGATGGCTTCTTTTATCCCCTAAAAATCCCAATCTATTTTTTTTGGGGGGGAAATTATTAGAAAGTCCCATTTGAGTATCTTGTGATCTATTTGGTCCCACGGGTTTTCTCTTTGTTTGCCAGGTCCGTTTGTGGCATAATTTGTTACTGGTTAGCCCTGATTTGAATGGTTTAGGGGTGTTGCTGGACGAATATACCCTGCCATGATTTGTGGAGATTTTATTCTTCTTTTTTATTTGGTATGTCGCATCTCATTTTCTAGAGGGGTGAGGGAAGCCGTTTACGGGAACTTGGTTTGCTGCATAGAAACGTGACTCACTGTCGTTGTAGCGAGGGGAACGTGGTTCACTAGCATACATGCCAAGGTACGTTACGCAACCACTTCTAATGACCTCACCACCCACCATGTATGCGTCATATTGATATGGAACTGTTGCACACTCATGATCACACATTTTCAGAAAATTATTCGATCATTGTTTCCCCCTGTCATCATTGTGTGGATGGGGGGTGGGGTAGAGATATCAATTGGTCGGATTGTCCACGTCACTATGCATTATCCACTCCTTCCCATACTGATTTGGCAATTGTGTCCCTTGCCGCCGTTGAACACAGGTATGTCCGAAATTTTGTATTACAAAGTCATCCCTTATCATTCCCACACATTCATACCAGTGCACAAATCAATGTCGCTGTTATCACACCGACAGTGGAACGAGAAAGGAGAAACATTGGTACCTATGTTTGACGCCAACAGTGCAACAGTCCATCTATATTTTTTCAGCGACAAAATTTTATGTGTGACACTCCGTCTATAACGTAGTTTCGGCATCACACCAAAACTGCATGAACCCAACAACGAACAACTACAACATGAACTCACTCACTCCATCTATAATGTGGGTTTCAGAATTCGGGTTGTGAGAAATTCGAAACGGAAATCTGAAACCATTTTAGTGTGCCTTATTTCGCGTGTTCATGTCACGTACGAAACAACCCTTGCGACGTAACCACGTTCTATTTCTGTGCATGTTACAAACCTACTAAATTAAAAGAGGTATTAGTGCGCTTTTCTGATCAACGTGACACAAAAACACCCATTCACCTTTCCTATACAAACCCACACCAATCAACCAATAATACTAGTAGTGGCAAAACAGTCAACAAACAAATTAAGGGACCATCCAGTCACCAAGAAAACATTTAGGACCTTATGGATTACAAGTCCACAACATGGGATTTACTGGTCAATTCCCCTTTTTTTTATACTTTTTAATTTTTTAAATTGAAATATTAGTTGTTTATGTCCACAAAACAAAATTGATAAACACATATCCAAAATACACATTTTTTTTTTCTTTTTCTTTTTTTTAGTAGGTAAGATATTTACAAATGAAAAACGTTTCACTTCTCAATTTTTTTTTTCATAATTCGACTTATAATGATGCGGTCATAAGTATCAATTTTTATACAAATATGAAAAGAGAATTAATCAAATTATACATTTCAACCAATCACATACTCAAACTTTCACTATTTCAAGATGTTATTTTACTATAATTCCAATTAAGAGAATCTTCAACCCTTAATATTTTTTTTATCGAATTATAATTTGATAAAAATTTGAAAACATGAAGAGTTGGAAAATATTGTTTTTTTTTTTCATAAAAATTGATGAAAAGAAAAAAAAAATTGGTATAAAAATGAAAATTCTTTTAAAAATTGATAAAAATTTAATGAAAAAGTTAAAGTAATTCATATGAAATCAAATTTTTTATTCAAATTTAAAATCAAATTAGATAAATAAAATTAAAAGAAAATGATGAAAGTTAGAAATATTCTAAAACTTTCTTATTCTTAAAAATTAGAAATTCGTGTGCGTATTATATTCATATTGTATTTTTAGTTATGAAATTAAAACCAAAAGAAATGTAACTTAAATTATTGGATTAATAATAGAAACATCATATCAATTATTGTTAAATATCACTTCACTTCACATTTAATAATAAAATTGTATATTTTTCTTAATTATAATTTTTAAATTTGCATATTTTCATAAAAGAAGAGGTATATCATAACTCATGTAACCTCATTTAATTAGGTTTAACTTTTTTTTATTATTACAAATTATCAAAATTGCACTAAATGGATATATATATTTTTAATTTTTTAAACTAATAATTTATAAATTTATAAATATAAAAATTAAATTATAAATTTCATGTATACCACAAGACAAAATATTAAATTACTTCAATATATTTATAATGATTTTTTTTTTAAAATTTATAAAGTCCCGTACATAGTACGGGTTACCACTAGTATTATATAAAGAAAAAGGGTTTCTAACTCATAAGTCTTGTGGGAGTTCCAATATCCCAATCTTAATTTACTAATTTTTTTTATTTAAAAAAAAAAAAACTTAGCATTTATTGACTTTTCTCAACTCACAAGCCTTTTTGACTTCTCTCATACTTACTACTGCACCATTTTTAACTTCTCTCATACATTATGGTTGGTGATGTGATTGCTAAATTATTTTTATAAAAAATCTTAAAAAAATAATTTGTATATTAAAAAAATATCTAAAGTAAATATAAATTATTATTAAAAAATAACGTGTTGCAATTGTGAAAAAAAAAAGGAGAAAAAAAAATTACACTGTAAAAAATAATTTGTATATTAAAAAAATATCTAAAACAAATATAAATTTTTATTAAAAAAATAACAGGATGCAATTGCTCAAAAAAAAAAAAGTGAAAAAAAAAAATTACACTGTGCATTTCATTAATAATGCTCAAAAAATGTGCTAAATATTTGTGTAAAGGTTTGTCATATGTCCACTCTCAAATTATCAAGTGAATATAGATGAAACCAAAGAACTTAGTTTTAATGGCTAACAAATATTAGAAACCCGACCATTAAAGCCTAATAATTAATAGAATTCAACAATTAAAATGTCTCGAACCACATCTTTTTATCTTCTCAAATGTTCTATTTTTTTAGTTCATGCATTCATTTTAATATTGATAGAGAATTGAACGTGTGAAAGAGTGAGAGATGTTAAAATTATATATTGACTTATGTAATTGTTGTGATGAAAAATAAAGGTTGTTTTCCTCTTCTATGGCGATTTATCTGGTTATACCTCTAATTAAAGTGTCAGGTGTGCTTCTACATCATCATTGAATGTTGTTTTCATTTTTTTAAATACTTTGTCTCACAATTATTTGTGTTTTGTGTTATGAAATTTATTACATCTATACTTACTAAAGCTATTAGATGGACCTAATGTAAGAAGTGTAAATTATTTCAATGTCATTCTGAGGTTTAGAAGTAGGGATGGCAATCTGAAACCGGCCCGATGGGGACCCGACCCCCCGATCCCAAATATAACGGTTATTCCCCGAAAAATACCCCCGATGGGCTGGGGATGGTGATAAAAAATAAATCCCCGATGATTTTCGGGCCGGGGACGGGGATACATATTTCAGTCCCGGCCCCGGCCCCGAGCCCCGCCCCGTTTGTCCCCCGGATGATATATGTATTATATATATACTTTTTTATTCTCATCTCTATCTTTATTCATTTGATATATACTTTTTTATTCTCATCTTTATTCATTTGATCTACTCTCTCTTTCTCCATTCCTCACATCTCTCTTCCAGGAAGAGTCTTCCTCTCCTCCACTGTCTCTGGTCTCTCTCTCTCTCTCTCTCTCTCTCTCTCTCTCTCTTCCCTCCCATCTCTCTCTCCCTCGCACTCACTCACTCACCGTCTCTGATCTCTGTCGTGCTCACCGTCTCTCATCTCTCTCTCTCCCTCTCACTCACTCACCATAAAGAAGCATCTGAAGCCATTGAAGAAGCATCTGAAACAAGCAGATCTATGATGATTGAAGTAGATCTATAATGATTGAAGCACATCTAAATGTTTTTTTTATAGATATAGATCTGAAACAAACTGATCTATGATTTTTTTTTGAAAAATCAGGATCTTTATATATATGGATTTAGATCATTTTTTTTTTTTTAACATATCTAAATGTTTTTTTTATAGATATAGATCTTTATATATATGGATTCAGATCTTTTTTTTTTTTTTAACATATCTAAATGTTTTTTTCACGATCTTTATATATATATATATATAAATGTTTAGTAGATCTATAATTTTTTTTTGGATCTATGTGTTGAATTTGTTGAATAGTGTGTTTTGGATTTGTGTGTTGGATTTAGATCATCATGATCTATGTTTATGTTGATGTTGATTTTGCTTTTGTTTGTTTGGTTTTTTTTTTTTTTTGGCTGGGAAAATATCGGGGTCGGGGAAACCCGATCCCCGTTAGGGGACGGGGATGGGGACGGTAACAACTTCCCCGTCCGGGATCGGGGCCGGGGACGGGGGGGTTTTTGCCATCGGGGATCGGGGACGGGAAGTGCGATCCCCGGCCCCGCCCCGCCCCACCTTGCCCCGTTGCCATTCCTAATTAGAAGTACAAAAAATATACACAAAAAGTATATGAATATACAAGATTTTACAACATTTATTTGTGAGCCCCACTTCTTGAAAATCCTATAATTCATTTACTTTTGTATTATATTTTATGTTTAGCTTATGTACTTTTTTTTTATATCGTTTTCTTTTATTTTCTTTAAAAGTTTGTTTTTAAAAATTAATTAATAAATAAATAAATCATTTTCTATTTCAAACAATTTCATTTTTGTTTTTTGTTTTTTATTTTTTATTTTTTCTTAAAGCAGTTTTAGGTTTGGGCAATTACTTACTTTTTTTTTTCTATATATTGTAATTTTGTGCATTTTAAGTGTATGATATTTTCACTAATACACTTGGAGATGTACTATGAAAGAAGTATCATGCGAAAATCAAACAAAAAAAAGAAAAATAAATAAAACAATACGATCAATGTGGAGCAAAGATCAAATATCAAAACTCCCAAAGAAAGCAAGCAAACAAGGATAATAGAATGTTTAACAATAGATATTTGAAAATTTGCAACAAAAATTTATAACTTTCCTTTTTACTAAGAAAATTCTATTTGGTACTAGCTAAATAAAATACTATTAAAATATTTTTTTTTATAAAAAAAATGAAATTAAAACTATAGTAAATTTATATAAGCATAATTGCTAACCACATTTTTTACATAATGTATAATATTATATTGACTACCTTTTTTCAGTTTTTTTTTTTAAAATTATTTATATAGAAGTAAAAAAAAATGTTGTTAGGAATCAATTTTTCCTTGATTTAGTTATAAATTTTGCCCGTACATTATTTTTAAATTTTGAATAAAAGCAAATATAAAATAATTGATTGAAGATATGCTGCATTTGTTATATTCTTTTCTCTTTTTTTTTTTGTGTCAAAAAAATGAAAAATCATAATTCACATATATACAAATAATTATAAACACAATCCGTGTATAGCACAGGTGAAACACTAGTATATATATATATATATATATTTAGATTTGATTTTAATAAGTGGACTTATATCTTTTTAATAACTTAGGGGATGTTTGGCATCACCTACAAAAGCTAAAAAGTTAAAAAATCACTAAAAAGGCAAAAAAGTTCGTACTATTCACCTTATTTTGGAGAAAAATTTGTCAAATCAACAAAAAAAAAGAAAGAACAAAACAGCGCAGCCACAAAACAGTGCACTGTGCAGCCACAAATTCCCATAAAAAAGAAAACGTGGCACAATGTAAGCTACAAATTTCCATAAAAAAATAAATAAATTGAAATGCATGGAAAGTTAGCGCAGTGTTGCTGACTGTGACAGTAAGGGCAATTTAGTAATTTTGATATTTGCTACAATATTTTATTACACATTTTTTTTGTAAAAAGTCAAAAAAATTTCCAAACATAAATCTTTTTTTTCTCTACTTTTTTAATAAAAAAAGTCAAAAAATGTACTTATATAGATCATCCCAAACAACCACTTATATCTATTAGGTTAAACAAGTGGACTTGATATTTTTTTTTTTGAAAAAAAAAAATTAAGATTGAGTTTGGAATAATTAGATTATGTTTGATATCAAACTTTGGTACCGGTCAATCCAGAATGGATCGGTTAAACATTCTATTAAGGAGCCTCGTCTGGACTCTTTTATGTAGGGGTGAGCAGCGGATATACCGATCCGCCAAAACCGACCGAACCGAATCCATCCGCCGCATTTTGGACAGATGCGTGATGACGAGCGGACGGTTGTGGATTGATTTTCTCTAATCCGCCAATTTGGCTGACGGATGGCGGATTTGAGATTCTTTTGGCCGCAACCGAACCGCCAAACCGCGAGCACCCTTATTAATTTATAAGACTTTGTATTTTCAATTTGTTTAAATATTTTGTTTGTGTTTTCAATTGAAAAAGAGTTTAAATATTTTGTTGAAAAAAAGTTTTTAACTTGAATATATTTTTTGAATTGAAAAAAATAAACGTATTATTTATCTATATTTTTTAGTTTTTAAATCTAACTCTAAAAATAATAAATAGAAAATATGATATATGCTGGTTGGTTTTTGTTTTCAAAACATATATAGATGTAACAATACAGAGACATACAATCTCTACTACTGCTCTGTTCATAGTTTTGGTGGATTGAATTATTTTTATATTTTAAGAACCACAGATTGTAATCCTTTATATGGATGAATCACGCTGTGATTGTAATATGTGGATGAGGCATGTAGTGATTATGATATTCTAAAGTTTCAAACTTTCTTTCTTTGGATGAGGTATACAGTGATTGTAATACTTTTTTAAGTCATTGACTGTAATACTTTATTCTCTTCTCTTTTTTTTTTTTTTGAGAAAGTGCACAAGTTGAATTATGTTAAAAATTTATAAAATTTTAAACTGCCAAACCGATTCGCATTCATCCGCCAATCCGCTCAATCCACATCCGCCGGATTGGCGGACGGATGCGGATTCATTTTCTTCAATCCGCCAATTTGACGGACGGATGGCGGATTGGAGGTTCCGTGACTGCAACCGACCCGCGTCCACCCCTACTTTTATGTGGTATTCATTCTTATTCAGCTCTTGGAATTACATCCAGTAGACTGAGATGCCCATGTCCAACACCATCTCTAGCCCGATCATCAAAGTTTCGTACTCTGCCTGATTATTGGAGCATTCCTTGACGAAAGAGCATGACTGATATATGGTGCCCTTCTGTGGTTGGACAAAGACAACTCCAACTCCCGACCAGTTGTACGTTTGGCCGTTGGAGGTCTCGGTCTTTGACGCTCCATCGAAATAGAGCTCCCAAGTGGGAGATTCGGTTAGTTCTCTTAAAATTTATGGCTTTATTTGGCAAATTGTTTTTTTGATATTTTTTGGTTAAAATAATTAATAAAAATAAAATAGGCTCAAATAGTTAGGCCAAGTTTGGGAAGTTGCCAAAAAGTCAAAAAGTCAAAAAATTACTCAAAAAGTTAAAAAGTTATCACTATTCACCAGAAGTTAAAAATTACGACTGTACAACTCCCAATTTTAATGTTCCCCTACACACTAATTTATATAATTTTTTAATACACATTTTTTCATAAAAATTTAAAAAGTTAATCCAAACAACCATATTTTTTTCCTCAACTTTTTAGTCTAAAAAGATAAAAAGTACACTTATTTAGGACACCCCAAACAACCCCTTAATAAGACAAAGTGTCACATCTAACTTATAATCATTTCACTTTTTTTTCTCATAGTTTTATTTTAGTTAGGCTAAAATAGCTTAAAAAAAATCAAATAATCAATTAAAATTATCAACTTTCCAAACAGGGCTCAGTGTAAATCACATTCAAATCTGACCCATGGTTTGGATTTAAATCTGACCCATGGTTTGTCCACTCCTACTTCCAACGTGAACCATCAGGCCAGCTCACTCATGGAGGTTAAAGGGTTTATTCAAACTTGTGATGCGATTGCGTGGCATTACAGCTAAGGCAATAGTCGGTTGCATCAAGTGTGGCATCATCATACCCCTCACCAACCTATATGCCAACAAATGAATGCCACAAACCCGAAGAGTAAAATGTTGAAAAATGATTTAGACTTTTAAAAAGAGAGTTTTAATGAAACATTAATTTGTCTTTTTTTTTTTATTTTTTGTCTTTTATTTCGCTGTTTTTTTTTTTTTTATAAGTTGTCAGCTCATTAGAGCTGCACTGTAACAGCTCTAATTAGAGCTCTCCAGCAGCACTCGTAAAATGTAACTACAAAAAACTAGTCACGTGACATTCACATGACCAAAATCGTAGTGTGGCAACTTTCGATTGCTCAAACCCAAGTGCATCTGGTAAACCCGTTCCACCCAATCTCAACCCCACCGCTTTACAACTCGTAATTTTATCAAATTCACAGGGGCAAATATAAAATTCTGTCATCGACATTGAACCTCCCGCGTTGCACACAAGCAAGCAGATATCAGAAGTGTGGAGAGTGCCTCTCTCTCTCTCTCTCTCTCTCTAACCACTCTCTGCGGAAGGTTTTTGTGCAAAATTGTTGGGGAAGTGAACAAGAATCAACCATGAATAGACGCAACGATCCGAACCCTTTTGAAGAGGAACAAATCAATCCATTTTCGGTAACCTTCCTCAATCTTATACACACACACATGCCCTTTTGTAGATCTGGTCGCTTTTCCGCCTTTTAATTTGAATTATTTTTTGATTTGTCTATTTATACTGCTATGCTGTTGTTGTTGTCGTTGTTGTTGTCGTCGTCAATTTCAGTTGTTGATGGGGTTAGCTTGCTGCGTTTTGTGGGGGTCTAGATCGGAGAACCCCAGATTTTCTGCAGTGGTTGGAAATGTGGTTGACTAAATTTCTGTAGAGAGTTTGTTGAAATTATAGAATAATGGGTATTTCTGTTTTGTAATTGTAGGCTAAGTGGTGGGATGTGACATTTTTTTAATTGGGAATTTTGTGGGTATGATGTGGCTAGGTCTGCTATGTCTGTATTGGGTGGTGCACCAATAAAAGGAACTGTTTCCATTGAATTGTGCAATTCTGATCTTATTGGTTGAAATAAGGTTGTGTCATAGAGCTTGAATTTCTCGTATTATATACCAGTGTAGTGGATAATTTTGGTCCACAATTTATCTTTGAAAGGTGCAATTAAAGATCTAAATGTAATAAGTTTTTGAGTGTCGTGATCATAAGATCTAAATGTAATAAGTTTTCATCCTTATTTATCACAATTTGATGTTTGTAATGATTTTTAATCAACATTGTAGCCCCTAACTATGTTTATTATATTATAAAATTTTATATTGTTTTCAAGGCCAAAAAGATTGAAAATTTTTATGTAGTAAGGGATTTAACTATATATAGGATAATTAGAAATGCTACTAGAATAGAGAATTGATAATTCATCACAATTAAATTTCATCCAATATCATCAATAGAAGTTTCTATCCATTTCCCATGCGACATTGTTATTATTAGTCACTTTGCAATTGCATTGATAATTCACAAGAAAAAAACAAATTAATTAATTTGAATGAATTAGCAAAATTTTCATTTTTAATACTAATTAATCTAATGTGGATACAAAAATAGAAATTAGATTTTTTAAGGAAATTCACTTGAATGGGATTATGGGAGAAAGAAAGTTTTCGCATACCCATTTGCCACAAATACAAGCACACAGGCTACACACAAAATTATAATATTATTGTGAATTTGCGATATGTTATATAAAAAAATAAATAAATACAAATACAACTAGTGAACTACATATTTTTGTATTTTGTATATGAATATGATGTATAAGAAAAGACGTAATTTTGAGCAACAAAAAGTAGCGTCTGAACACAAAAAAACCAAAAAGGGGAATATTTTGGCAAGCAATGCGCAATGGTGCGCATTGGCTAATTCTCCCATTCTAAGAAACATGGACATGTGACATGACGCGGATACGACACGGACACGCCGATACGTTAATTTTTAAAAAATGCAGGACACGATACGTGGGGGACATGCATGAAATATATAATTTTATATATTTATTATATGTTATATGTATGAATATATCATTCAAAGATAATAAAAAATACAATATAACAAATTCCTATAAATTTATATGATTTTTGTTTTATTATTGTATCTTAAGTTGTTTTGTTCAAACTTATAATTAGTTTCACGTGTGTCTAATTGATTGACACGTATGTTTAAGCGATTGACACGTGTGTCTTTCAAGTGTCCAAAGAGTGTCCAGATCTTTAAAAAAATTTAAAAAATAGGACACGTTTTGAAGAGTGTCGGACATGTGTCCTAGGAGTGTTTTAAAAAAAATTTAAAAATAGGACACGTTTTGAAGAGTGTCGAACATGTGTCCTAAGAGTCTCGAAAGAGTGACACAGATACGACACGGATGCGTCACCTTCTTAGAAGTATCCGTGCTTCTTAGCTCCCAATTATGGAAATGATACCCAATATGTGTATTGGCCGATAAGTATGTGTTTTTATTTTGTGGCAATACAAAGCAGAGTATTTGAGTTGGGATGCCCAAAGTCTGTTACGTAACAGCTGATATTTTGATCCATGAAATCACCACCTCATTCAATGTGTGAAGAAACCTTTATTTAATTAATTCCTTTAATTAATACATTGTCATACTTATCCATTTACATATACATGTTTTTGATGCCTAAATGAAATTTCAATGTGGCTGAAATTATTATCAAAGTTGATGAAATCTAGGAATTATTGCTTCACATTTTAATGAAATATAAGAAAATGGTGCCATTATGTTCATGTTTGCTATGACAATGCAATCTATGCATTTAATAATGACCTTAAATGTTTGGATCCCTTTGTTTTTGAAGTTCAAAAATCAGTTGTTGCTTTTGGAGTAACGTAAGATGCATATCCCATGTACTTCTTTAGTAGGCAAGCCAAAATTAGCCCTATTTTCCTTTTCAAGCAATTGGGTATAATAACACATTTAGACATGAACTTTTAGCCTACATAAAATGGTTGAATGGGCTGTTGATGTAGGCTATAAGGAGGTCAAAAAATTGTGTTCAAGGGATGGGATCCTTGTGGGACTGGCTGAGTTAAGATAGTTGGAATTTCACCACCTAAAAATGATTTTTTATAGTGGGTCTAGTCTAGGCCAAGGAAAAGGTCATAGGTTTAGGATAAGATAGATCATAGAAGGGTTCTAGAGTTTGTGAACCAAAAAGAGTTGGTATTGGCTTGAGTTTTGAATTTGTGGGTTGCTGGCTTTGCTAAAAATTAGGCATTTGAAACTCTGGTAAAGTGTTTTTGTTGTTAAATTAAACTCCAAAAGCTAGGAGATAGTTTGGAGCTTTATGAGGATGTGAGAGGCTAGGGTTCTGAGCCAAAATATGGTTTTTCCTGGGGTCGTTTATGGTCTCCCACGAAATTCAATCAAGCTTTCTTTAGGTTTTAGGTTGCCAGGGTTTGATGTGGTCCAAATGCATAAGTAATTTGTGATCGCCTAATCCAAAGAGCGATTGAAAACATAATTCACCCCATGATAATATACCAAATGCATTAAACAATCACCTCATAATTAATTATTGGGTAAATTACAAATACACTCCTTGAGGTTTGTTTAAAATACGGATTGACCCTTGTGGTTTGAAAAATTACAAATATCCCATTGTCAGAATTTTTTATTTAACAGAATTAATTGAAAAATTGAAATTCCTAATTGCTTTCCTATGCAATAACAAAATTACCTAAATTATTAATTGAAATAAATTCCTAATATCATTAAAAACTATTAATTGACTTGATGATTTATTAATAAAATGAGTTTTTTGTTATGAAATTAGAAATTTCAAGGGGCGGGATATAATTTCCAAAACCATAGGGCGCACTTTTTATTTTAACCAAATCTTAGGGGGTGTATTTGTAATTTACCCATAATTATTTTGTGTAGTAATCTGAATCAATTTTAAAATGTCCACACCAAACACAATATATAAAGTTCTAGTCAAAACGGATTGTTGTCTTCAGAAAGTAAAGAACCTTGTGATTGTAGACACAGATGTATACAGAGCAATAAAATCTGTTCTTGGTGAAGTATGAATTTGGATGAACTGTTCAGGACTGACTAAGTTACTTGTTGCCTCTGCAAGTACCAGTTAAAGCATCGTTGTCTAAGTTGTTTTTTTTTTTTTTTTTGCACAATATATTGGTTTTTAATTCTCATTGTTGTTTGAATCATGCATTTCGGATTTTGGATCCTAAAATTTTCTACCTGTATTCATTATTTATATGATTCATCATGCTATCCAAATTGTGCTTTGTATGCAGAATGGCAGTGCTGCTCCTGGATCAAAGTCACGCATTCCTCAAATGGTTGCTCAAACCCTGGGTTTCGGACAAAAGCATGATGCAACTGTTGATATACCATTGGATACAATGAATGTAATGAAGTTACAGTTCCGTATTTATTTTCCCTTTCTTAGTATTCAGAGTACTGAGTTGTGTATCATCTGGTTTGATATGGCAGGATTCCAAAAAAAAGAAGGAACTTGCAGCTTGGGAAGAAGATCTGAAAAGGAGGGAACGAGTTAGTTTTACAATTCTTTTATTGAGCATATGCTTGCAAATGCACCTCAAAAAACTTGTTAATGTTTTCTTAATTGTAAATTGATCATTTTGCTGCCTTCAAAATGACAACCAGACTGCTTGATGAAACAATGGCACTCATAGTATGTCTTGATTGCATGCACTTTTCTAAGATAAATTGTATACTTGTTTTAAGTAGTACTGATGCATGTTACACTTTCCAGGAAATTAAACGAAGGGAAGATACTGTTGCCAGTGGTAAGCCATGAGATGAAGGGCAAGCAATACTCATTGCACAGTATGTAGTTTTTATTTGCTTTTCCTGGATAATGACAATGTTCTGATTTATTTATCCCAATATTGCTTTTCAGTTGGTGTTCCCACAGATGGTGATAGGAACTGGCCTCCATTTTTTCCAATTATTCATCATGATATATCCAATGAGATCCCTGTTCATGCTCAGAAGTTGCAGTATTTGGCTTTTGCAAGTTGGTTAGGTATGGATGGTTTTGTTCTTTTGATTAGAGAATTGTTCATTTGGACTACATTTGTTTCAACTGTTATGAAATAGTTCCACCTTGAGATTGATTGATAGGGAAAAATTGTTAGTGAAGTGTCATTCTTTTAGTTAGTTATGAAATTTTTGTACAATTCCATACTAGTTTTCCGGAAAACCTTCTTTGGCAACTTACATGCTTTCTGCCTTTTGCATCAGCTACCACGATAAAATGTCAGACTTTTGAACTGAATATTGTCAATTAGTGTGATGGATTTTATATCTCCTCATTTTGGAATTTGGACTTACTTTTACATTTTGCCCTTTCCCTTTTTCCTTTTGTGAGTCCAGCTGTCAGCTTCTGAGGGTGGATCATTCAGCTATTTCTGTCTTAGGCCCCATTTGTTTTCAGAGGTAGAATGGAGGGGATTGATAGTGAGAGGATTAATAGTGAGGGGATTAAGTAAAATTGTATTTGTGTTGATGATAGTTGTTAGTGTAGGGATTGTTAAATTATTTTTATATAAAATAAATATAAAATAATAAAACAAATAAAAAAAATGCCCAACATGTAAAAAATTTTAAAAAAATAAAAATAAAATAAAAAATTTTCAGAAAAAAATAAAATAAAAAAAATAATGATTTTTACTTAACAAAAAATACAAAAAATTAAACATTAATGTTTAAAAAAAAAATACCCGACATGTAAAAAATAAAATAAAAAATAAATAAAAATAAAAAATTTCTAGTCCGCCAGACTATTTTTCTAATACCAAGTCTTGGAGGCCCATCCGAATCCCATCTGCAAGGCCTATCCTAAGCCCTTCGGCTTAGCAGTCCTTTCCTCAACTCTGTAAACAAACAGCACATTAAATGGGACTCACAGCTATCCCCTAATCCCAATCCCCCTCTCATACCCCAAAACAAACGGGGCCTTAGCTAATTGCTTGCTTTTAGCAGCAACCCGTCCTTCCAAACCTTATCTGCAGTTCATAAAAAAAATGCTCAAGGTCAATTATTATTTTACTTTTGCAAACTGCCTAAATCTTTTGTCTCTTTTGTTGTGGAGCTTGAAGTTGAGATCATCCAGAATGGTTCAGGTAGTTCTCAGTTATATTATATCTTTGTTTGAAACAAAGCCTTCAAAGAGTTTGTGTTTGTTTTCAAAGCCAGTTTGTTTGGTGGTTATAGAGGGGATAGTTTGATGACGACTCAAGTGATTTAATCCACCTATCCCTCCACCACCACCCGCAAAAAAAGTCTTGGAAGATCAATGTTTAAAATTGGATGATACAAGAGAGGTTTTTTTTATTGTTTTTTTTTTTTAATTTTGTTTTCATTTTCTTAAGGTCAAGTTTGAGAAGTTGCCAAAAAGTCAAAAAGTCAAAAAGTTAAAAAGTTATCACTATTCACCAAAAGTTAAAAATTACGGCTGCACAACTCCCAATCCTCATTTTTCCCTACACACTAATTTATATAATTTTTTAATACATATTTTTCCATAAAAAGTCAAAAAGTTAACCCAAACAACCATATTTTTTTCCTCAACTTTTTAGTCCAAAAAGACAAAAAATGCACTTATTTAGGACACCCCAAACAACTCCTAAATTGTCTTTATGACATTTTGGTAAGGAGACTTCTATGGATCTTCACTTGTTCGTATAACTTTGTTCTAATTCTTCTCAGTCTATCTTTGACCTGTCATTAATATGTTTTCCTTTTTCCCACTTCCATTTCAGGTATAGTTCTTTGCCTTGTATTCAATGTTATTGCTGTGACAGTTAATTGGATTAGAGGTGGAGGTAAGGTTTCTGATATATATATATTCTTTTATAAATACTTTTGGGCATATATATATTTAAATTTTTTACAAGCTTCAGTATAGTGCTTCTGACATGTTTCACTATTTCCAGATGTAAAGATTTTTTTCCTGGCAACAATCTATGCCATACTTGGATGCCCTCTGTCATATGTCTTATGGTACAGGCCACTTTATCGTGCTATGAGGTATTCAACCACGCTTTGTTTTGTCTTTTCATTTCTTGATTTCATCCTATGCAATCTGTGGGAAATTTCAAATTCATCTTACCTCTTTTAGGGGGTTGGATTGGGTGGGTTGGGGGAAGGACTCACTTGAAATCATTTGAAATGAATATGTTGAGATTTTTCTTTCGTGCTATGCAATTATAAATAGAAATTTAGAAAATTGATCAATGTTGAATGAAGTGTATTTATATGGGAGTATATACCATATTCAACTTTGCCCTCATTCTCGCCATCCTTATGTTAGAATTTGTTGTGTCAGTGATTATTAATAGTTATTTTGTGCACGTGTCTTATGTCTATCTACTTCTTATGTTCACTCAAGCTGCAGACTAGCTGCAGCCCAGGTGATTCAGAGTGCAAAGAAAGACCATAAGTGGCTCAAGAAACAGAAAAATAAGGAGGCTACTTGTCTGTTTGTTTTCATGATTGTTGATCATATCAATGGCATACATGCTGTTTAATTTGTTTAGTGAATTTTAAATATCTGAATTGGAAAGATGCTGTGGTTATAGCATGAAAGTTCTGGACATGGTGATAGTTATAGTCATGTGACTATCTGTTTCCAAATTGCAGGACGGACAGTGCATTGAAGTTTGGTTGGTTTTTTCTGTTTTACTCGGTGAGTCCGGTTCATGACCTGTGAATGTTATTGCTTCTCCTTGTAGTTAATGTCTTATGTTTCCTTGTCTTTGATGGTACTGGCATTTGCAGCTCCACATTGTTTTTTGCGTATTTGCTGCTATTGCTCCTCCTATTGTCTTTCATGGGCAGTCATTGGCGTAAGTTTTTACATTTTTTGTTTTGTATTTCTGTTTGAGGAATTTAGCATTGTATTTTATGTTTAGTTGTTCTTGTAAAACTATTTTGTGATTTTTTGGGGTTTTAACTGGCATTGTTTCCTGCCTAATATTTTTCACTTTATGAATAGGACTGTTTCCAGTTTTTCACAGTGGCTCTTTAAGGGCACTCATGTTTTACAGGTGGATGTCTTGTGGTGTATTGTTGTTTAATAAACAGAAAATGTGACAGACTAGGCAGCTATCTGATGGTCCCTATATGTTACATTTCTAAAACAAGAAAGTAATTTGTATCATGAATCAAGTTGTAGCCAAATAAGATTTGATAATCTTAAGCTTTCAGATTTGTCAGCGTTGGTAGTGGTGTTTTATCATGATAAATTGCAACTTTGTCAAGACTCTCCAGCAAGGTTCTAAAAAGCGGTTGCGGTCGTCGTAACGGTGGCGGTGGCACGGTTGCGGTTGTGGGGTGTAAAGGCCGTAATGTAACGGTTGCGGTAACCGGAACCATGAATTTTTTTATTTTTCACACAATTTGAAACCAACTTACCGATACGTATATTTTTTTTCCCTGATCATATTTATTGGGTTAAAAATAAATATTGATCAATTTTTGTAAATTTTTAAGTATGATCCAATATATTTCATATTTTTAAATTACTGTAAACTGAGTTTTTTTCATTTTATTTTAATAATTAATGACTTTATATTATACAAAAAATCAATCACTAACTATTATATATAAGATAAACAATGACAAAAATAAGAGAATAAATAAGAGCCTAAATATATATATATATACATATTTTAATCAAGCCAAATAGATAATGACCACACTCATTATTATTATTATTTTCAAACAATATATAGATAGACACACACAAACAAAATGGTTGAGTGATAGCAGCTGAATAAAATAATATAGGTCTTACAACTTCAACGAATCAATAACATGTTCTTCATCTTCCCTCTTCTCTCTCTATATCTCTTGCTCTTCCATTTTCTCTCTTTATCTTCCCTCTTCTCTCTATCCCTCTTCCCCCATTTTCAGCTTTTTTTTGTGTGTTTTTTCGAAAGAAACAGTTTGGAACCGTTACGTAACAGTGCGTAACAAGCCAATACGGCACCGTTACGACCGCTACGGTAGCCGCTACGGCCGACACACCTGTGAATCTCAATCACACTGCAAAAGCAGCCGTAACGGGTGGCGGTAACAGCCAAAACCGTTACGCAACGGTTGCGGCCGCTTTTTAAAACCTTGCCCTCCAGATAACCTTTACTGAATCTTCAGAATAAGAGGCATGGGTAGGTCTATTCTAGAGTGGGAGGCTCACTCAATACAGGAGGTCTCTAGTATAGAAATCTTTACTATTTTTTACGGCATTAAAATGCAAATTTAGTTTTTATTTTTAAGTTATCGTTTACTCATCCTTATCCTTCACTTTGATCTTGTAACTAATATTTTTTCCATTTCGTGTTTTCAAATCTCAGGGGCATCCTTGCAGCAATTGATGTCTTTTCTAGGCATGTGTTGGTGGGGGTAAGTTGTATAACATGTCGACACATGTATCTTATTGTTTTATTGCATATATCTGTCTTAGAAGTGCCCTTTTTTATGGTGACATCTTTAGTTTCTCTGTGGCGTTTATTTGTGTAGATTTTATCAGTAGGGTTCTGCAATCCTATCTTTTTTTATAGAATTATTTTGAGTCATTTATTGTGTCCAAACTTCAGGTATTATAATTTTGATGTCTTGATCTAGATTACCAGAGGGTGGGCAGGAGTCAGTTTGACACTTTTAAAATACAGTGAAATCTAGTGTGTTTTAAGAAGCATCTACAATCAGTTTATAAAATTTATTCTATTAGGACTAATGTATAAAATTTGACCGTTCGTGTATAACAATATGAGCAATTAATGTTCTGTGTATTTGTTTGTTTTTTTGTTTTTTTTTTTTTTGCACTCTATTGAATTTATGGATACAAGTACAACTAATATTGCTATGTTTTCTTGCAGATTTTCTACTTGATCGGGTTTGCCTTGTTTTGCTTGGAGTCACTTTTAAGCTTGTGGGTTCTTCAGGTTAGCCTCCGGAAAACTGAAAATTGCCTTTTTACTTATAAATATCCTACTTGTTCTTGTTCTTGCCCGTGTTTTTGTTTTTCCTCTTCATGTTGTACTTGTATACTACTTTTTGTAGTGCAGAGGATCTATAATAATGTTCTTGCGTATGAAAATAATATATTACTAATAATATATGTCAATCCTCTACATTGTTGAAAAACTATACAATTTGATCGGTATGTTTTGATGAGTGCCAAACAAAACGATTCCGATTTTTCTATTGTATTGAAAGTTGAGTGAATCATCATGATTCAATTTGCGATTCACAGCAATTCAATTATGTTTTTGTTTGCATAACGCAATGAAATGTCATTTTTGCCTCTCTATCAAGAAATAAAAAAGAGATCACCTAATTATATTGCAATAATGATAAATAAATACAATTTAATTATATTGATATTTATTTAATTTTAAACACTAATTTTTGGTTTCACCTACAGTAGTTTCATTCTCTTGAACTCTCTGTTTGTTATTTTGTTGTGCAGAAAATTTATATGTACTTCCGAGGTAACAAGACTGATGTATGAAATCCAGCACCTTTCCATTCAGATGTCTAGTGTTATGTTACTCTCTGTTGAGCTCCTCAGTATATTCTGCCCTCTCTCCGTTTTCATTGTTGAGTTAGTTGATTGAGTTTGAGATACTGATTGACATGATCTGTTTTCTTTTTCTTTTCTTTTTTCTTAATTTGGTTCTATATTCAAGGTTATCTTTTTCCCCAACATTGAAGGACCTTGAATGTTCTTGTATTTTGGTAATTCGTTCGTGTTTACATAAAAACTGTTCCTTTGTTTCATAGCCACAGATTAATGGTGTACAAAATTTGATCGACAGATATATCTTGAGCATTCGGTCCCCTATCAGACAGGTTATTTGCAATTTCATTCTGTCAATTAGTTGGGAAGCATCTTGTAGGTATCTGGTTAAAAAATGGGTTTCAAGTTGGATCAATTCTGACTCTACTGAAAAAAACACTTCCATTTAAGACACTATGAATGGTGACATTGTCCATTCAATCCATGGGAGGTAGTTTTTTTTTTTATTACTATTTTAGCCTAGCTAAAAAAATTGTGTTTGGAAAGTTGGCTGGTTTTTTTTTGTAGTTGATTTGATGGTTGTGAGAAAAAAAGCAAAATAATTATAATTCGGATGAGATATTTTATCTTATTAATTATTTTAGCATATTTTGTCTTTATTTTATTTTATCCTCTAACCTACTTTCCAAATTTATTTTTCTTTTTATTTCACCTTCCATTTCGATAACAAATTACAAAATATTCAGAGAAAAATGGGATTTCTAAATTTTAAGTAATTTTTTTTTTTATCTGAAAGAAATTTCCATTAATGAAATCAACGGCGCATACAAAGAGGAATCCATCTAATCAGATAAACTTACGCCAAACAAAGAAAAGATGAAATCAAGAAATCACACAGGAGTAAATTTATGAAAAAATCCAGACGCTCAACTCGTGCTCATACTTGTGCTCGTACTACAAAGTAGGGGCCAATCAATCGATTGTAGAACATATCTAAGATAGATCATAGGTTACAATTACAGAGTGGGTAAGCTATATCAAGCACCAATGGATTCAGAAAAAACCAAACGAAAACAAAAACAGTAATCGGAAAACTCAACCTGAAACCGGAGATAGCCAGATCCGTAGAGACGGGCTAGATCTAGAGTAGATCTGGCGGTAGGATAGTGGTGATAGCTAGGCGAGCGATTGAGGAGGATGGATAAAACAGATCCACACCGACAGGATAGAGGAGGAGAAACCCATCAAGCTTTCATCATAGAGGGAAGAAAACACCTCACAAAGAGGGAGAGATTGGGAAGAAAGCTCCCAAAATTTATTTAGTAAAAAAACCAAGAACGAGGAGGGGGGGGAGAGATGGCCTGAGGCCGAATCTGTCTCCCCCTCCCCAAACAGCTTTGCACTCAAGAAATCCTAAGAAAAGGGGAAGAGAGAAAATTCTCGGTTATAGAGAGAGAGGGTCTTCTTACCCAAATTTTAAGTAATTGGTGAACTGAAAAGTTGCAGGTAGGACCAGAGGAGTTTGGAAGGGAACAAGTTATATGAAATTGTAATGTTTTTTTTTTAAATGACACTTGCAAATGAATCAAACTTTTCATGAATAGCTTAAACTCAATTAATTTTCAGTGAACCGGACATGAATATATCAAAAACTCAACCAATTTTCAATGTGTGGGTGAATTTGGATCAAAAATTAATTTTTCAGTGCACTTTTTCATTTTCTTTTCAATTTCATATGCACTTTTTCTTTTCACTGGTTAGTTACTGATATTGTAATTTAGGAAAACTTCATATAAAGATGTGGTCCTAAAATGAACTCCCTTACTGTAATATTACCACACACTTCACAGAACTTTTCTATACACACTCACAAACAGTGTCCAAAGTTGAATTGAATGTCCAATTATGCTACGTGCATAAAAAAAAATCGAACATAAAATACACAAATGTAAGTTAAAAAGTATCTGCATTTATTTTACATCTATAAATACATATATTTGTGTCACATATGTACATTTTGGGTTTAGTTGTGCACCTAAGCTTTAAATGGAGGTCAATAATGTCCATATCTCATCCATTCCCACCCTCCTCCCCCTCATCTTCAATCAGCCACTTCAGTGCTTCCATGTGGCATTGCAAATATCCAAACTCCAATAGATGACCCACCATGCTTCCACATGACCCTATGCTTATGCTTATCACCAACACCATCACCTCATCAACAATTCTATCTCTTTAATTTATAAATTTGAAAAATATATAGAAGAAATTATGACTATGAAACTCTCCTAGGCATGATCTTTTTGGATCTAATAATGCAAAGTAAACTCTAAATATTTACAATTATCTACAAATTATAAATTTTGATTAAGCACATAAAACACTAATTCTAATTGAACCCAAAACATTTAAGTTTATGGCTTGCTTCAAAATTTGTTTCTTATTTTCAAATCACTTTAAAATATTTTATTTTAAAAAAAATATTATTTGATGTGACAATTGTACCTCCAATCCCACTCATTTACACCAAGGCAAATGTCCCTTTTCCTTCAAAAATTATGAGTAAGGAAGATCACCTGATCATGTATCCATCTAATAAAATTATATCATATCTCTATTATTCCCTTATTTTTAGTGTCATATAATTCTTAAACCTCTTGTTCTTAATTGGGCACACCGCCAACCTAAAATAATAACTCCCCCACCTTAAAAGAGAGATGATCCAGACCCCCAATTGAGGGTGACTCCACCACCCCATACATGTGGGGGGCAAGGAGAGGATGACGAAAAAAAAAAAAAAAAATTGACCAATCAACATCCACTAGGGGTGGTGGGAGTCACCCCAGTGGGGGTCTCACTCTTTTCCCCCACCTTAAAATTACCCACAGATTTGTCCAAAACAAGGGGGTTTAGTCACAGAGAAACACATATTGACACATCATTCAATTCCCCCATAAAAAATCAAACACTTCCATCCTTCAAAACTGCCATCTGTTTCTGCAACCAAAACATCTTTAATTTGTTTCTCAGACTTTTTCCTTCGGACATCAAAAGAAAACTACCAAAACCCATTTCATGTCACCTCCCAAACCAAGCTAAGTATTCCTCTCTCTCTCTCTCTCTCTCCCAAACTCCTTTTTCTGGGTAAAATGGCAACCTGCAATGTCTACACAATACAATCCCTCAACTCCTCTACTTGCTCAATCTCCACCTCCACAAATACCCACTTGGGTTTTCACCAGAAACAGCTACTCTTCTACACCACTAGCAACACCACCACCATGAGAGGCTGCAGTGGCGGCGGCGGCAATTCAATAACATGCTCAGCTGATGGCAAGACAGTGGTGATAGGTTTAGCAGCTGACTCGGGTTGTGGGAAGAGCACGTTCATGAGGAGACTAACAAGTGTGTTTGGAGGTGGTGCTGAGCCACCAAAGGGTGGGAATCCAGACTCAAACACACTCATCAGTGACATGACCACTGTGATTTGTTTGGATGATTATCACTCACTTGACAGGACTGGGAGGAAAAAGAAGGGAGTGACTGCACTTGATCCAAGAGCCAATGACTTTGATCTAATGTATGAGCAAGTTAAGGCACTCAAGGATGGGATTGCTGTTGATAAGCCTATTTATAACCATGTCACTGGTCTTCTTGACCCTCCTGAGCTCATCAAGCCTCCTAAGATTCTAGTCATTGAAGGATTGCACCCAATGTAAGCTTCTCTCTCTCTCTCCCAGCATTGAAGTTTTCTTCCTTTCTTTTTCATCAAATATATTAATATTCTTCTATTTTCTAAATAATTTCCATGAAATGAGTTTTCTAATAAAGCAATTTTCATTCAATGTGTGGCTATATGATACTCACTAAGAATTGTTGGAAGAAGTTTAAAAAGATTTTATATTTTGAATGAAATCCAAGAATAGAAATCAATATGTGATCATAGGAGCTCTGTATATTGCTAAAGGATAGAAAGATGTCAAAGCTACTGTTTGTCCATTTGATTGTGTGGCTGTGGAATTGTGACTGTCCTGTCACCTTTTATCAATTAGTACTTGGATTGGATCATGCTTTAGGCCCAACATTATTCTTACAATTTTGTTTTTTAACACCATATATAATTATTTTATACATATATATTAGATGTTCGGTATTACTTTTACATCAAGATATATTTTAATTATAAAAATATCACCATCAGATCATTATGATAGAATTATGTATGAATAGAATTATAAGCACCAAGGACTGGGTACGGCCCTAGCCTATTGGATTCTTTTCTCTCACATGATAGGGTAAAAAATGAACACTTTGAGGGGTGTCTCTAAATTCACCCCCAAAAGTTTTTTTGGGGCACCCCAATATTCAATTTATTTATTTATTTTAAATACCATCATACTCCTTAATCAAATTAACAAAGTGACTAAACTGTAAACCTAACTCTGGCCATCTCCTCTCCACTCCAGCATTTTTCTGGCCGGACTTTCCCACCTATGTCACCTCCCGTCGCGAACCTCCATTCCCAGCCCTTCTTTCTTCTTCCTCCTCCTCCTTAGATCTAGGGTTTCGGGAGGGGCAAGAAGGAGGAAGAAGAAGATGTGAGGCAGCAAATAAAGGGAAGAGGGTGGCGGATGACCAAGAGGAGGTGGTGGCCGTTCGGAAGCGAAGATGGTGGCGACTGGTTGCAGAGGGTGGTAGGGGATTACGGTGTTCGAAAAAGGCTCCGACGTTGGAGGTGATGACAACTGGTTGAAGAGGATGGCAGGGGGAGAAGGCCAATGAGGTTGCAGGGGGATGGCTGGGGATGGTTCTTATGGTTGTTAGATGGGCTACTAGTTGGCCAACATAAGGACATCTCCAATAAGATAGAAGACATCTCCTGGGCATTTTGGTCCAGAAGTTTTTGAAGTGGCCTATCAAACCAATTTATATATAGTCCAAGCCTAAGATTCCTTTGATTGCAACTTAATCTAATTATATAATTAATAGTTGACAATTTGGTGTTGGATATGATCTCAATTAAGCCCGTTCAATGAGTAATAATTTTGTGCATTTGTGTAGGTATGACAAACGTGTGAGGGACCTCTTGGACTTCAGTATCTACTTGGACATCAGCAATGAGGTTAAATTCGCATGGAAAATTCAGGTGAATGGTCTACTAATCCATTTTGATCCAATCCTATGATGTTTTTTGCATGTCGTTAGGTGTCATTTTCCTCCATTTCTTCGATCTAATTTATGATCCAACTCTAAGACGTTCAACTGTCATTTTCCTCCATTTATTTGATCTAATTTATGTTTCGACAACTGCAGAGGGATATGGCAGAACGCGGACACAGTCTTGAGAGTATAAAAGCTAGTATTGGAGCCCGAAAGCCCGATTTTGATGCTTACATTGGTAATTCCGCTTAGCCATGGCTTAAACAACTAGATTAGACAAGCTTGCATTGTTTGGTTCCACTTTCCTCTGAAATAACTTACACTTTTAGAAGAGTGCACCTCTCTCTCTCTCTCTCTCTCTCTCTCATATGCACAATGTTATGACAAGCAAGGAAGCAGAAAAATCTACAATACAACAAAACACAATACAAAGATTTACGTGATTCGGCTATAAGCCTATGTCCATGGTTAAAAGAATGGCGAAAGAGTTCCACTATGAACATAAATATTACAATGAGTTGGCTCTCTCTCTCTCTCTCTCTCTCTCTCTCAACACTCTTACATAAGCTCACAAGATCATCACAACCCTATCACTCCAAATTAAATGTATATATACAAGGATCCAAAAGTAGCAACCTGGGTCAAAATAGGCCCAAATACAAATACTGGATTGGATTTACTTGCAGGTCACCCAAGGGTAATAAGCATGATCCTGGTCAAATTCGAGAGCAACACATAAACACAAACAAAAATGCACTGAGTTTACAATGTTTTTCTGTGTTGCAGATCCACAAAAGCAATATGCCGATGCTGTGATTGAAGTGTTGCCTACCCAACTCATTCCAGATGACAATGAGGGCAAGGTTTTGAGAGTAAGGTTGATAATGAAAGAAGGGGTGGAGTATTTCACCCCAGTTTACCTGTTTGATGAAGGCTCTACTATCTCATGGATACCATGTGGGAGGAAGCTGACATGCTCATACCCTGGCATCAAATTTTTCTATGGTCCTGACGCTTACTTCAGTCACGAGGTATGCAATCTCAAGCTTCAAAAAACAACTAGAAAATTGGGTGAATAGGATTGATTCAAGTGTATTCCTCGAACTATATGATGTTTATAATCGGTTCTGTTTCGTTTGTTTCCCTCAGGTGTCTGTGTTGGAGATGGATGGCCAATTCGACAGACTAGATGAGCTCATTTATGTTGAGAGCCATCTCAGTAGCATCTCTACCAGGTTTTATGGTGAAGTCACACAACAAATGTTGAAGCACGCCGACTTCCCCGGCAGCAACAATGGAACTGGTCTCTTCCAGACCATAATTGGGATGAAGATCCGAGACCTGTATGAGCAAATTGTTGCCACTAAGGCTGCAGCTCCTTCAAAAGCTAAAAAATTCTAAAGTGTGTCTTGAATATTAAGCTATAGAGAACCAATTCGTCATATATTATCCCTCCTCCACTGGACTTTTTCTCTCATTTTTCTCCAGATTTTCTTGTCCCGTCCCTCTAAGGCTCCACTAATAAGAACTAGAAACATTTCATTTGTATTTATGTCTAGTTGGAACTTGTGGAGACTTGTAATATAGAGAAACGAAAGCAGATATGAAATTCAGTTAAGAAGATCAAGGAAACCTTTCGGCACATTGTTTACTTACCTGCATCACTTTTCTTGTATTGTCATAATTGGTAAAAGTCATCAATTGTCTCAAAAGCTCAAGTACGAATAAACTGAACTGAGCAGGATGCACAAATGGCTAGAAAACAAAGTGTAGCATGACAGATATAACGAGAAACAAAAAATGGATTTCAAGATTAAACCTAAGACCTCCATGTCTGAAACTACCACCTTCAAAGGTCTCATTTTATCCTTCAGCCACAGTTTCTTATGATACAAGGAACAACCTAAGATGGTTTGTCTCCATATCAAGCTATTGTGAAACAATTTTCATTTCTAGAATCTGGAATTCAATTTGACACTCTCTCTGTAAAAAAATTCTGGCAGTTATGGAACATTTTGCAATTTCAGTATTTCTTTTTGCAAACCAAATGATGATGATACCAAAGATTTACAGTCCCACATGCCATTCCCTTTAAAAATATCTAGATGAAGTTCCAAGAAAAGTATATATAGAACACTCTCATAACCTACATCATCATTCACAATAACAGGCAGGTCGGCAAAAGAAGCATGCTTAGACTTTCATTGGCAACTGAACGATCCAAACACAAACACACACAAAATTGGGGGGGGGGGGGAGGTGTAAGATGTTTTCAGATTATATACAAAGTAATATGTTCATATGGTTGTACACTTGTATCCCTGTCAACTCTAGAGAATTAGAAACTTGGGGGAAAAGCTTGAGTGTGCTCCATGTGCAGGGTACCAGCCAGAATTGAGCATCTTGAGGATGAAAATGATATTTCATTCATCCAACATTGGGAAAACACCATCTGTTTTTCTTCTTCAGAAAATGGCATTATAATGGTGAAATTAAATCATTATAATGGTAAAATTAAATTAGTATATTCCCAAATGGAGGAAAATAATGTATCATAAGGTCAAGAACAGAATCACTTAAGAAGGAAGATATTTGGATACAAATACTACAAAGATTAAGCATGCTCACAAACATGTTTTTTCAAGTGCCTCGAAGATACATACATCAGAAACTACATCTAAAAGGAAAGAAAAGAGCTAAAAAAATAAAAATTAAAAATTAAAAAAAAAGCAGATATATACCTAACTGTGACCTTTGAACATCTTTACTTAATTGTAACAAACTTGTTAGTACCAAGTCTGGCCCAATGGTCCTTCAAGTCAAGCGGATGAGAAAGGTCACGACCCTCTGCTGCCAGTCTACATAGAAGTTTTCCATATGCTCCGCTGCTCATTTTCCGGCCAGCCACACGAGCCCCAGGCTTCATGCAACTCATGGGGAGGGGATATTCAGATATGTTAGTGGTGCAACACGACGATTGCCATCCTCCAGCACCGTTTTTATAGCAACCTCTAGCAACACCGGTACAAGAGCAATAAGGCGGAGGTACCCCAGAAAAATCCAAGTCAGCTTCATTGAAAACTACATTCAGATTCTTCCTCTCAACCTTTGTTCCCGGCTCAAATTGTTTCTTAGACTTTTTTGAACCAGAAGGCTTCTTTTTTGGTTGCTTTGGCCTCAAAACGTCAGATGCAAATTGATTTGGACTTTTAGCAGTGGACTTCTTTTTCTTAACCTTTGTCGGATTAGTTGTATTCTCTGCCAGCTCAGACATAGGGGCAACAGAGCAGATGGGAACAGCAGCAATACCGGGTTTTGGGTCCATCTGACTTGCTTGAAAGGGATTTGAGCCAATCTTTGTCGCGGAAAAGAAATTTCCAGGATGAGTCCAAGAAAAATGGGGAATAGATGCCTCTGTGTTTGGTTCAGATATGAAAGGGTTTCTATCGTGGTGTGTCCCCATCTTTATGACTACTATTGTTCAGCGCTGCAGCTACACATGAAGATTTCTATAAGAACTTCCCAACTCATAGAACCCAATCTGCCATAGGTATCTACATATCCAGACGCAAGCTACTGATAGCAGAGGCCTTAAATCTTTTTCTTTCAGGAAAACATGCCTAAAGACTATGAGATGGAATGTATTTTCTTCTCAAGTATGCCAAAAAGCATGATACAGTTAGATAAACATCAAATCAAGCTAAAGGCAGAAGATTTACTAATAGCCACATCTGACCACATAATATAAAAGAAAGCAGCGACAAAAAAACAAAATGATTTTTTTTAAATAAAAAAAATGAAACATGGGCTGTGAAACTTATATTAAATTCGAATAATTGCACTCATTCCGTTTATTGACATAAGAACCCCAAGATTATTATCAAATCAACTGAAGTTCCATAAAACCCACATTTGCATAATGCAAAAACTCAATAATACATCATTATCTATCCAGGCTATTCATAAATAATTTCCAAATAATTTGTTGAATTTATTCAGAAGATTATACAATAATGTTACCTTCTCTAATTAAATCAAGGATTGCATCATGTAATCCCAATATTTTACAACATTCTAAATGAGTCACATGCTGAATTTATCTCAAATCATAAATTTTCACCATGGGATATAACCAATTAAGTTGAAACATCCTTAAAGACAAACTGCAATCAACGTATAACAAAGTTGAGAATTACTACTAGTACCACCTGCATGAGTAGGTAAAACAGATGACAATCTAAAATCATTTATTAAGCCACGGAGCTATTGGTGTCCGTTACAAGTATGTACATAATGATATACACATGTAAATGCATACATGGATGCAACAAATTACAACAAACAGCTGAAGCCCATGAAAATGCAGAACACTATGGTGAAAGTATATCCAACTATAGTGAATTTGAAGATAAAGTGCAAGATCAATACTATCTAAGCTTCTAAAAGGGAGCTTTTTTGATAAATTCCCTTTCTAAAAGTTTTATTCCATCTAACCCATATTCTTTTTGATTATTCCATTAGGTTTTATTTGAGATAAGAAGACCAAATCACCCTACATCTCTCCTGCCCCCATTAATGTTGATGTTTTAATAGGTGTTTGGCATGCACTAAAAAAGTGCACTTTTTTTTGCATACATACACTTATTTGGGTCACATCAATCAACATCTATTGACATCTCCTCTCTACTTCTCTATCCACTTTCTCTACTTTTCTACACATTTTTTTATAAAAAGTTAAAAAATGCACTTATTTAGAACATCCCAAACCACCCCTAAATGTTGATTGTCATTATGTTTTGGTAGTTCCCATACATCAAGATGTTGACTGTCATCATATTCACAATAATTTGAAAATGAATTTTTATCATTGTGTTGTTAATTACATGATATGAATATTCATAATAAAACATACAAATGTGAATGTTCACATGAATTCTGGAATATAGATAAAGACACCATGATCATGGTGACATGTGTGAAAGTTTGTATTGGGACAAAAAAATAGACAATATTAAATAGAAATGGATAGTTTTCAATGGTAATCTTCATGTTATATCCATATACAAATGTTAATATTCACAATGTTATATCAATATGATCATGGTGACGTGTGAAAGTTCGCATTGGGGCAACACTAGCTACAGATGATGTGAATGTTCACATCACAACACTATTTACACACATAGACAACGATATATCAAACCACCATTTCATTATTTTTTAGGGAAAAAAAAAACAAAAAATAGAGGATTCACATCCTTTGAACACCATTAACGCCAATAGCAACCACAATCACAAAAAGGGGGAAAAATAACATATTATCACTGCTTAAAAATAAGAATGTTCACCTGTTGTGAACGTTCACATCACTACATTAGATGAGAGAGAATTTTCTGAAAAGGTGTTACGAACGTTCACATCAAATTAGAGAGAAAGTACAAAAACATGACAGCATCAACAATGCATTAACCACACACCACTATTTTTTTAGGTAATCAAACATGATATGAATAAGAATGTACAGATGATATGAATGTTCACATCACAACACTAGCTACACACATAGACAATAATATATCAAACCACCATTTTATTATTTTTTGAAAAAAAAAAAAACAAAAAACAGACGGTTCACATCCTTTGAACACCCTTAACACCAATCCCAATAGCAATCACAATCACAAAAAGGGAAAAAAAAACATATTATCACTGCTTAAAAATAAGAATGTTCACATCACTACATTAAATGAGAGAGAATTTTCTGGAAAGATGTTGTGAACGTTCACATCAGATGAGAGAGAATTCTCAGGGCGTTGAAGTCATTAAAGAACTTTTCAGAAAGGTGTCCATTTTATAAGATTATCAAATTTTTTAATAAGTTTGATGAAAATGGAGCTTTTTTGGTTTAGGGTTTAGGGACATTAAATATCAACATTAAAGTTTGATGAAAAGGGTGCGTTTTTGGTTTAGGATTTAGGATTTAGGGACATTAAATATCAAAATTAAAATTTGATGAAAAGGGAGCTTTTCTGATTTAGGTTTAGAGAAATTAAATATCAATATTAAATATCAACACTAAATATAAGGACATAAAAGTTTAAGAAAATAATATAAATTAAGAAAAATGACTTTATAGGACTAAATGGGTTAAAAAATTCATTCATGACTTCTTGGGTTAGAAAACTTTTAAATGGGATTTATCAACAAAAATCCCCTTCTAAAACCCAGATAAATTAAAATAAAATTGTAAAGCCACAATCAAACAGTGACAAATCAAAGGCAAAACACTGCATAAAAAACTAATAACAGCTGACAATATACCCAGAAACACATTTACCCAGAAAGATGAAAGAAAATTTTAAGGAGATACCATATCAGGGTACCAATTAAGAAGAAGAGATCAAAACTAAGCACCAAAGAGCAAGAATGAAGAGTGTACAATACAACAATGAAATTTCAAAGATAAAGAACACATATATTTGAGAGCAAAGTCAGAGGAACTTACAAGCAACGATACAATTGAGAGCAGGGTTCTCTCTCTCTGTCTCTCTCAAACCCTCTTGGTTTGCTGAAATATCAAAGGAGTCCTCAGAGTTGGAGTTTCTCAAATATCAAAGGAGTCCTTCTCTCTCTTGTAGTGGAGGGAAGAATGTTTTGAGCTCACGCTCCCTTCAAGTACGTATACAACACGCTCCGGCCAAAACCCAAATTGGGCATGGTTTTGTTTAAAAAAGAAAAAAAAAAAAAAAAAAAAAAAAACCTCTCCCTGGATGAGGATCCGATTGAGGCTGTCTTAATTTTATTCTAATGATTCAAATTGTTCATATTATAAGATTATCAAGTATATTATTTGTATAAAAAATAAAGTTAATTAGATATGCGTCGTTTCACGATCGGATTATAATAGTTAAAAAAATGTATCAAAATTATGCCAACTGTTTATTTTTTTAAACATAAATGTGATCTTATTACAGCTATAGATGTCGAATTGACTTATTTTTTCCATAGATGATCTGCTTGATTAATCTTACAATATGAATGATTTGCATCATTGAAATAGATTTCGAAAACGCCCCTACAATACATTTGGATGACGAGAAATTAAAAATATTATTGTGATTTTTTAGTTAGGTTAAAAAATACAAATAATTATGATTTTTGAATATTTTATTTGTATGAATAATAAATAGCATACGATAGATGTATCTTTTAATTTTATTTATATTTTTTAGACACATTTTTTAACCCTAACAAGACGTTTCATTAGAGCCATAGAATACAATGAGATTAGTGTTGAAATTGGGGACGTGTGAAATTTTTAGCGGCATGCCATGAAATGATATTAAACACCCACCATCACTTTCACAATAGCCTTATATGAGTTCAAAGTAATTTAAAATTTTACAATTTTTCATTAAGGATTCTTCATTAACCCAAATCCTTGAATTGCATTAACCTTATAATAATCATACCCAAGAGTAAGGTTTAAATGTTTTAAAAACTGAATTGGTCAACGAACTGGAAAAGAAAATTAGGTAGACAGATCACCGACTCAACTGTCCAGTCGAACCGTGACACCATAATTACGTAATAAATATATAAAAAATATAATCAACTAAAAATAGGCATTAAATATACATTATATATTTATGAATTATATTTAGTTATACATTTATTTTTTGTATTGATACTATTCATAAAAATATTAATTATATTAGTATATGAGAGAAAATGATTAAAAGATAATAAATAAATTATATCAACTAATTTTTAAGAGTGCTGCTATTAGCACCTACCAAAATTCTTTGGACCTCCCATTTCTTTGAACCCCAACCCTAAACCTTAAATTTTAATAATATTTTTTTAGACACCCTACTTATTACCAAATCTACCCATATTCACAATGAAATGCACACCCACTTGAATCCATTCCAACATATGCACGCAATTCACACCCCCAACCACACCCACTCTCTGCCTCCCTCTCTTCTCTCTCTCTCTCTCCTCATCAGTGATGTCTCTTCTCTTTCTTTTCTCTCACTCTCTCAAAACCCCTTTTGTTCATATGAGAAAGTGAAGATTTTTCTTTCTTCTCTCCCTCTCTCTCTCTCTCTCTCAAAACCCCTTCAAAACCCTAGCTTTTTCTCTCTCTTCTCTCTCCAACATTAATCACATCTAAAAAGTGGTTCCTGAAAACACAATGCATTTACTTGTGGGGTTGGTGTTCTTCGTCGATTAGGATTTCGAAGACGTGGGTCTCTTTGAAATTTGCCATTGATTGGGAAATTCAGATGAGAAAGTGAAGATTGATGCGAATTGTAGGAATAGAAAACAATGTATATATATGGAAAACTAATCTCCATAATATTTCCATAATATTTTCAGAATAGAAAACTAATCTCCATATTTTCACAATGAAATGCACACCCACCCAATTTGTTCACCACTGTGTAGTCGAAAAAATGTATTTTGTTCAGAACTGTTTTGTCGAACAATAATGATCATGTCAGCACTGTATGTCCGAACAAAATTTGTTCATCATTGTGTAACTTGAATCCATTCTAATTCACAACTTAAAATAACATGAATTAAATCCATTCAAAATACATAACTTAAATCCATTCCAATTCACTCTTTTCCATTGTAAGTTAGTTTAATAAAGAAAATTACATAACTGACTATCTGCATTAATGTTCGGAACCTATGTATTGAACGAAAGGATTATGTTCAATACTGTGTTACCGAACATAATTGTAATAGTCAGCAAACCAGTACCGAATAGCTCGAACGAAACAAGAACGACCGAAAACGACCGAGAATGTTAATACAAGACAGATAAACGATCAAGAATGTTGTCCTCGTCCTCCATTGCTCTACACAGTGAAATAAGTGATGAAGTATACGTTATACTTGAAGCAAAACTTTCAGGTTCAATAGCGTTGATGATGGTAATAAAGATGACACATTCAGGATTTAAGATGATTATGAAAAATAATAGATTTAGGGTTTATGTTAATTGGTTATGAAAAGTAATAGGTTTAGGGTTTACAAACATGGAATACGTATAGTTGGAGTTTGAGGTGTGGGTGGGTGTCCAATATTATAGAGTATTAGTTATTATTGATAAGTGAGTGTTCCATTTCATAATGTCTTTTAATGTAATTTTACTTTAGGATATAATTGTAATAAAAAAAAATTTATAAAATAGGGGGTCCAAAGAATTTTAGCAGGTGCTAATAGCAGCACTCATTTTTAATCGGGGAGTATTGGTGGCTTAGTGGTAAGCAGTGCCTCTTATGCTTGAGCTCTTGAGTTAAAGCCTTGGGAAATACATTTTTCAAAAAGAAAATGCCTTAGGTCTTAAATTTTTTATGGTCAAATGAATGACCAAATGTTTCACATTTGGTAGAAAATTTGATGTTCCTAACATTAATCTTTTGAAATTTTCACCTTATATAATAGTTCGAACAAATCAACGCCGATTTAATCACTGGTTTTATCGATTTTTTGAAAAGAGGCAATTTTCAAGCTCAAGTGGGTTTGAGGCTCGAATTGTAACCTAAACCGGTCAACGGTCTAACATTAAATCACATATATATAAGAAAATTAAATCATATTTTCAAATTTTTTTATACGGTGTATAATTGCAAAATATGATCTTTTTTTCTTAGATTTTTGAAATTTTTATATCATTAATAATGATGTGTCATAATATTATTTGCCTAAATATAATTTGCCATTTTAAATTAAATTGAATATGTTCAATAATTTATGGGGCATTTACACACAAGTCCTAATTTATGAATTTATACTCCATTAAGTCCTAACTAAGATTTTTTAGACTTTCAAGTCCCATTAAATTTTTAATAGTCGAAATTGCCCTTCAAACAATGATTGTTCATCATTTATGATTATTTATAAAGAAATATGATGATTTGATATCTATTTTGATTTTCAAAACTTTATAACATCAACTTTCAAATTGGAAAAACTAAAAAAAAAATTATGTGCAAACAAAAAAAAATTTGAAAAAATAGAAAAAACTAAAATATTTTTTTATGCAACAATGAAAATTTTCTGTCTATAAGGAGCATGATGATGAAACATTAATGTGCAAAATTGGAAAAAAAAAATTAAATGAAAAAGTTGATAATGTTCTTAATTTTAAAACTGGAAAAAAATTGTTAATACTCTTGATTATATTGGATAGTTGAATCAAACTAATAAGTAAAAAGGTAAAAACATTTAATCTCATGCTCTGTTTTTTTCATCAATTAGTGAAACAATTATCTAGAACATTACTATACAAAATTGATAATGTTCTTAATTTTAAAAATTGTGAAATACTGATAATATTCTCAATTTTTCTAAATAAGATTTATTGGTTCAAAAAAAACTTAAATATAGTCTGAACTACGATAACATTTGTAAATAGGACTTTTAAATAATTAACCCATAATTTATATTAATTGCCACTTAATCTTTCCTAATCCTTATTTTAAGATCTCTCCTTCAAATTTTACCCAAAATTATGAAATTGAGAAAAATTATTTATTGACTATTAATAAAAATTAAAATTAGGAAAAATAAAGTGGAAATTAATATAAATTATTGAACAAGATTAAATAAAGGCTAATAATTTATTTAAAATTAAATATGAATCAAGCTTATTAGAAAGATTAAAAAATTAAATATGAACCAATCTTTCATAAATAAGTTTGGTTCATATTTAAATAAGCCTGGATAATCTTTCATAAATAAACATACCCTAATATTCATGTAAAAGAAAAAAATCGCCTAGAACTAGATATTTTAAGCTCATTTTTAGTATTTAATCCAATATTACAATTCCAACCATGCTACATACACCCAGTGAGTCAGCACCCCCAGCACCCCCAGTGCTAGGTGGCGTGCTGCCACTGGCCAAAATCAAAAAAAAAAAAAAAAAAAAAAAAAAACTGTTTTTTTTCACCAATCCCGGACTGCCACCTCACTGGGGTCGACCCCCAGTGGGTGTATCCTGCATTTTTCTTACAATTCCCAAACTAACTCATACAAGTCAATAACTAATAAACATAATTTATACATAATATTTAAATTTATTATTATCAAACGTTTTTACTAATTAACTTATTAATTTTTTAGATTTGTGTAAAATTGGGTCCGTTTGGGAAGAGGGTTTGTGGCTAAAATAGTCATAAAAGACAAAATAGGTTATTTTAGCCACAACAAACAAAACATCACATCAAACCCATAATCATTACACTATTCCCTCACAAAAAAAGTCAAAAAAATCAAAAAGTCAAAAAGCTCTTCCCAAACTAAGCTTTTTAACCCAAGCTAAAATAGCCAAAAAAGTCAAAAAGCCAAAAAGTCAACCCACTTCCCAAACTAACCCTAAGAATATGACTTAAAATTTAAGGTGATTCTATCTTAGATAATTTTTTTATACATAAATATATATAACTATTCATTTCATAGTGTTAACATAAATATATAATTTTTTACCCAAGTTCAATTTTTTAATAAATATGCATAAAATATGTTCATATTTTTATTATAAAAAATACTTACAAATAAATCAAATCTTATTTTAGGAAATTCGGAAGTTAACCCTAATGTATTAACATAGAAATCCAATCCAAACTAAACTAAAAGTCTATAATGTATTAACAAAGAAATCCAGTCTAGACCTAATAGAATCCTCTAAGGATTCAACTCTTTAGAGAAAGAACGAGTAAACAACTTCCAATGTCCAATCTCCTAATAATGCTTCCATACCAAGCAACTCAAAACCTTATATATATAGATTACAGTAAACATTATCACTTATCAGCAAATTCTAGAGAGTGAAGTTTGTTTCTTTGAGAGTGAAAGAGAGTTTTGCAGGGAGAGAGAGAGAGAGAGAGAGAGAGAGTTTTCTTGGAGTGTAATGATGTGGAGGAGAGGGAAAATACTGGGAAAGGGAGGTTCTGCAATGGTGTATCTGGCTGCAGTTGTTTCACCACTAAGAAGTAATGAACTACTACCTTCTCTCATGGCTGCCAAATCTGCCCCTGTCAACAACTCCCAATTGCTTTCCATCGAAAGAGAGTCCTTCAGTCAGTTTGAAGGATGTCCTCACATTCTTCGCTGTTTTGGGGACGACGTTACGATAGAAGACGGAGAGCAATGGTACAACATCTTGTTGGAGTATGCCGCTGGTGGAAGTTTGGCTGATCGCATTCAGAGTTACGGCAGAGGACTACCCGAGACAGAGGTCAGACAATACACAAATTCTGTACTTCTGGGTCTGAGTTACATTCACAACAAGGGTTATGTTCACTGTGATATCAAGCCTCATAATATACTGCTTGTGGATGAAAAGGATGACTTGTCAATCGATTTGAATGGAAAGATGAATAGGGTCCAAGAAAGAACTGCAAAGATTGCTGACCTAGGGCTTGTAAAGAAGGCTGGAGAGAGGTTGACAGAAAAAGGAAGAAAGCTTGGAATCAGAGGCACTGCACTGTATATGGCCCCGGAGTCCATTCGCCATGAAGATTATGAACCAGAAGCAGACATATGGGCATTAGGGCGCACGATTTTAGAGCTATTGACTGGAAAAGAACCTTGGAAGTGCGACCGGAATACAGAAAGAGTAACTATCTTGTTTAAAATAGCAAGTACACAAGAAATACCTGAAATTCCGAGTGGGTTCTCAGAAGAGGCTGAAGATTTTCTGAAGAAGTGCTTGGTTAGGGATCCGAAGTCACGGTGGACTGCCGATATGCTCCTAGGCCATCCCTTTGTTTCGGCTGCAGATGGTGTTTTCGCCGGGAGTATCAGAGAGGAAAGAAACAGAGTTGTTCATCCAAAAACAGCATAAGGTATTCTTCATTCATCATTCTTGAGTACATTCAATCTTCCCAAACCTTATTTGCTCACGTCACATTCAACATCAAATGGATAAGTACCTAATAGTTGCATGGCCACAAGACATTCGGATGATATTGTTTCTGAAGACTTCGGTGAATTTCACGTTTGTAAAGTGCAGAAAAGATTAGAGGAAGATGCCAAAGAAGGGCTGTCTACAAGAAGTTTTCAACTGGATGCCTTTGGAGCGGTATGGGGGTATCAAGAGGATTTCAGAGATACCAAACTCCAACATTGCCATTGAGATTTTCAATTGAGGTTTTAATGGAGCGTGATTGTTGTTGCTTCAAGTCATCTGTTCTAAGTATGTCTCAAACTCGACCCAGATAATCCTATGTATAAAGAGGTTGTAGTGAGAGGGAGGGCTCATTGTATTCTTTACATTCATAGTGAAATTCTTCTGCTGTTTTTCGCCCGTGGATGTAGGCTTATAGCCGAACCACGTAAATCATTGTGTGCTTGTGTGTTTGTCCTGTTTTATATTTTCTCAATTTTTGGTTTCATCATAAAATCACTAAGTGCTATCTAATTGAAGCATGAGCTTTCAAACAAAAAGAAACGCTTTATCAAATCAACCAATTCCAATTTCCCAAGTTTACTTTGGAAAATTAAATCATCCCTAACTCTCCGCAATGACCACAACACAACAAAAAAATGGTTTTCTAATTAATTCTTTCCAAATTTGTGTAACTCTTTACAGCACAGGGCATATACCACTCACTAATTATCCATACAGGAAGAAGTCTAGTATGTCCCTTTCTCACACATTCCAAAAGTGGCACGATGCTTTCTTTGCAAGATGTCCTACAATATTATTTGTAATAACTAAATGATTTTCATAAAACCCAACGAGGAAATGGAAATTAATAAAAGATTTGAGTGTGAAATCAAACATAATGAAAGCCATGATTCAATCAAATATGGAAAAGTGGGGAGAAAGAATAATTTTAAAAGATATCCATCAAAAGATGCCCTTAAACTTGTCTCCTCACCACAGATCAAATATAATAAAATGGAGTGAGTTTCCACTACCAATGGAAATTTAAAATGATCCATTGGGAATTATTAGCATTAGAATGGACAACTAGGTAGCACGAGGCGGGTTGAAATTTAAAAATAAAAAATTAACATTGTGGGGGCCGAATAAATTTTATAAACCCAAATAGGAGTTTCCAGGCCCATCTACGTATGGGCCGAGTAAGGTCAAGGCCCATTAGACCAAACCATTGCTGACAGTGGAGGATCGTCGTTTAGCTCTCCGCCAAATAGAGCCGAGTACATCGAGTAAATCCGCGACTGATCCATTAATTGGGACCAGCACTCCTTTCGAGGTAGTATGGTAGGGAGTGAGTCCAAATAAAGTAATGATGGAACGAGGGATGAGGTGGAGGGACTCTATAAAAGGAGCAGAAAAAATGTACAAAGAGGTATGTGCTAAAAACTTGAATGAGAAGAAACCTAAAACACTGACCCTTATACTGGAACTAACTTGTCCGTCAGAGTGCTTATCCCGGCACCACCGTCCAGAGTTTTATTTCTATTTCAGGCAACGATTGGAAGATTGAAGGCTTGTTTGGACCGCAAGAGTATTCTCTCTCTACTTCCACACAAAAATAAAACAGAATAAGTTGATACATTTTCTATAAAATGGCTTCTTCATCAGTATTTCATCACTTTCAATGTTTTTAGTTCTGCAATGATAGTTATAATGATGATGACATCATCACCATATTATTTAATATCTAGTTTACAAAATTTGCTATTTTTATTTCATAACCTAGGAGTTAAAGGAACTAAAGCCTATATATTGAAGCATCCACAGTACTTCATCATTCTATATAAATTCCTTTATTTCTATGATTTCTACTGTTAATTGTTCACTCAAGCTATTTATCAAATCTCTTTATACCAGTTATTCTCATAATATAATGTACTAGGATTAGAGTTATAGAGAAGCTTGTTTTAATAGAAGGGACAAACTTTTGCGAGGTCAATACCTTTGTCTCTGATTGTGTCTAATTCAATATTGAAAAGGCTATTTTTCATTGGACTGCCCGTAAATGATTTGTTGGTAAGCTCAATCTACATGTTATCAGGCTATGGGGGGGTGGGGGGGGGGGGGTTCCTACTTCACTCCCATTGCATCCATTTACAGATGCACATGCGAGTTTAGAAACTTTGACCTCTACCATATAGCACAACATATGTAAGAAAAAAGTAACATGAAATGAATGAGTGCAAAGCACAACAAATTTTCTAGTTCAACTTATGTACATCATAAAGCTAGAAGGAGCTATTTCTATTCTCAATATTTTTCAAACCTAATTTTGCTGAGAGATTGGAACTCTAATCAAAGAAATAAATATAGGAATTTTAATGGTAGGTACCATATATAGGACTTAACCACTTGATCCTATTTATATTCGTTTTAACCCTAAAAGTCCCAATTTTTTTTTTGTGTCGTATCCATGATGTGTTTGTATCCTAATTTTTTTAAAATCGCCGTGTAACGTGTCAATGCCCATGACCGTGTATGTGCTTCTTAGGAATTAACCAATTACTACAAGCAAGCTTTATCTGAGTGCTGGAACTCAGTGAATAAGACAACCAGGTATACCAGTGAGAACATAAACAATGGCACAAAATGGGAGAGCCTCAGGTTCCTCTGCTGAGAATGTTATTGTTCCCAATCATTCTACTTTTTAATTGTAATTCTTTAAATTAGTGTCAAATTCAACTAAGCTTTAACACATGAATAGGATACTACAAGATCATTTCGACCCTGTGTTAAACGTCTAGAAGATATAGCTTCACTACTTTTGAGGGTAGTATATATTCACTTGAAGAACTAGAATATGATGATCACATACTGACAAGTGAGATATAGAGACAAATTTGCAAAGACAATTGAATAACACAAGAAGTTTCATTACCCACTCCAAGATAATAAATAAACACCAAAATGCACCATATCATGAAGTTCTACCAAAGTTCACATACCACCAATGATCGAACACAGAACAATGGAAGCCATCTCCAGATCAATATGATTGCAGGCACAAACAAGTTCATCAAACAGAGCACTTGGGAATTTAATGGCAGCTCTTTCAATTACACATCCAATTGACAGTACAACGCCAAGCGAGGCAGTCACATATGCATTACATTAAACACCTTGTATACACACAGAACAGAACCCAATGAAACAAACTATTCAAACAACAATTCATTGTTAAGAAAAGTCATGGGGAAGTCTTTGCTCACACTTTGAAGGGTTGTGGAAGCAAAACCATTGTGTGAAGCCATGGATTTGGGCTGCATTATCCGAGATGAGTGAGTTTTATTAGGGATGAATGAGTACCCAGAACTCTAATGGGTAGTGGGGGTTCAAGGAAGTTTCGGTGGTTATACACATTGCTTATGTATGAGATTTCAAAGTTCGATTGAGAGAGAGAGAGATGAGTCTCTCTCTTCTCCTAAACGGTCGGACAAAATTCGCGGGAAGTTCAAAAGTTGCGGTTATGTTAGTTGGCCCCGTGGCCAGCAGGGCCCACCAAAAATATACAAGGGATGGTCTTTGCTTTGTTAACAGGTGGTTCAAAAATAGGATAAATTACAAATCGGTATATTTTTAAAAATATAATTAGGTATCCCTCAACTATCACCGTTTTTCACTTACTCACTCAAATTAAAAATTAGTTCAATATACCCCTTTTATGTTTTAAAAGTTTTCAAAATAACCCTTTATCCCTATTACGTTAACAAAACTATCAAAAAAATCTAAATGTAATGTGAATATGTCATATTTATGATATATTTTAAAAAAATATTTTTCTTCATAAATATGACATGTTTGCATCACATGCACTTTTTTCGTCAATTTTGTTAACAGAATAGAGATATAAGGGTTAGATTGAAAATTTTCAAAAAATTAAAGGGGGGACATGTACCAATTTTTAGTTTGAGGGGATAAAGTGAAAAACAATGATAGTTGAGGGGGCAAAGTGTAATTTGCCCATATAATTATACATTGGTGATAAATTTTATCAACATTAATAATTGAAGTTATAAATTTTTTATGAATGTATAATTATTTTCTTTAAAAATATGCTGAATAAATTTTTTTTTATGCCATAATAGTTGCAAATTATGAGCTATAAGCTGAGTAATAAGCTCTTTAAAGCACAATTTAGGCTTTCTTTTGAAATTAGTTAAAATTTTAATTTATTAATTAATCAAAATTATAAAAGAAAATTAGATTAAGTGTAAGATTAGGACTAGAATATGACCTATAATTTAAGATGGTTCTATCTTTGATAATATTTTTATACATTATATAATATAAGTAAAAACGTTGTGGCCTATTTGAGGCTTGAAGTGCCAATCAATTTCTTTCAATTTTCAAAATTTTATAATTTTCAAAATACATATGTCATCTTACAATTGGTCTAAAATCTAATTTAGTTAAATTAAAATAATATTTAAATTCTCCTAATGAATTCCATTAATATAACAATAGTTATGGAATTACAATCATTTACTACCATAATAGAATTAATAATTATGGAAAGAACAAAGACTATTTTAGAAAATTGGATGCGTCAATTTCCAACCACACTGCCAATCAAGCACTCAGCTGGAGAACACTGGCAGAATAAATTAAGCCCGAACGACCTGTCACAAAAAGAAGAGATTCCGATGGTGGTTCGTCCACCCGGGGGCACTCCGACGATTAAGTCAGTTATCTCTCAAAGATAGCAAAAGAGCTTAACTCACTATTCAGAGCATAAAAAGCATACCTTAGACCCATAGGGGTTGCCTCTCTTTTATAGCCAACACTTACCTAATCCCAATAGAAGCCTAACTTCAATGGACTTAGGATTACTGCCAATCTTGGACTCCTAGTAGGATTAGGATAAACTCTCTAAGAGTCTTTTCTTTACCCAAACTGAAGTCCTCTCGCATTGTAGGACTCTTGTCCCTTATCCGCTTATCCCGTATTCCGGTATCTTCGCAGATAACCTCGGCCTAGCCGAGATGATCTCGGCGTCATGACCAGGACACGTGGCACCTCGGCTGGCACTTCGGTGGCACCTCGGCCACGTGTTGTCATTAAAAAATTATGTCCCCACAACTGTCCCCTAGGTTCTATTACCTCGGCATCTTGAGCTGATGGAACCTATATCATTCCTTCCTTTACTCATGACCTCGGTTTAACTTCACCTTGTAAATTTTTCTTAAAATTTCAACAAGTGTTAAACATGTCCTCAGTTTAACTTTAATTTGTAAATTTTTAAAATTTCAACAAGTGTTAAACATGTCCTCAGTTTAACTTCAACTTTAAACATGACATCGGTTTAACTTCAACTTGTAAATTTTTAAAATTTCAACAAGTATTAAATACGATCTCGGTTTAACTTCAACTTGTAAATTTTTAAAATTTCAACAAGTGTTAAACGTGACCTCGGTTTAACTTCAACTTGTAAATTTTTAAAATTTCAACAAGTGTTAAACATGACCTCAGTTTAAGTTCAACTTGTAAATTTTTCTTAAAATTTCAACAAGTGTTAAACATGACCTCGGTTTAACTTCAACTTGTAAATTTTTAAAATTTCAACAAGTGTTAAACCAACCTTAGCTTGTAAATTCCAACTCCCAAGCATTATTCTCTAGCCCTCTTTGGTGCACTACTTCCAGTGTCATTGTGAGTCCTTTTGGACCTCCCTCAATTGGTCGTGTCGAAACAGAGTTCCTTCCCCTGAATATACCGATGTTCTTTGGTGCAGGTTTCTTTTGTTCGACGTGTCTTCTGGGATTCTCCATACTCGACCTCCCGCAAAGGCCGGTGAGAATATCCCTTGGTCCCGCCATGCTGATGGACTATAGGAACCGTTTTCTACCCCCCTTTCTGGGCACCTTTCTTGGCCGCTGGAATCGGTGTATCTTGTAGCGGGAATGGTGGCTACATGACGTTGTTCTGTATCATGAAATTGACGATCGTTTGCAAGTCCGCCAATTTGTCCGTCATTCCCTTCATCTCGTCGTCCCTCCGCAGGCATCTATCTTTCCATACCTGGAGGTCGTCCTCGTTATAATACCTGCTCCGGTCCGATTTCTTCGATACGCCGCCTTCCTAGCCGACGTCCTTTCCTCCATGATTCTTATCACGAGTCTCTTCATTGCAGTTGTTTTTTTCGACGTCAAGGTCAATATGTTTCCCATTCTCAGTAGGAGTGTCGTCCCCAACCTTCTCTTTCTGTTCGTCATTGGCCATCTATTTTCCTTTCTTTCCCACAGACGGCGCTAAATTGTGTGTGTCACTTTCCGTCCTCGTTATAATACCTGCTCCGGTCCGATTTCTTCGGTACGCCGCCTTCCTAGCCGACGTCCTTTCCTCCATGATTCTTATCACGAGTCTCTTCATTGCAGTTGTTTTTTTCGACGTCAAGGTCAATATGTTTCCCATTCTCAGTAGGAGTGTCGTCCCCAACCTTCTCTTTCTGTTCGTCATTGGCCATCTATTTTCCTTTCTTTCCCACAGACGGTGCTAAATTGTGTGTGTCACTTTCCGACCACACTGCCAATCAAGCACTCAGCTGGAGAACACTGATAGAATAGATTAAGCCCGAACGACCTGTCACAAAAAGAAGAGATTCCAGCGGTGGTTCATCCACCCGGGGCACTCCGACGATCAATAAAACTTTGTTGGGTGTTTAATGTTAAAATTTTCAATCTTTTTTTCATAATTTTGATATTGAAAATCTTATTAATTGTGGGATGAGCTTTTTTATAGACTTTTTTTTCGTTTTTTGTAAACTTTTGTTTTTTAGATTTTACAAGTTATAGACGTTTACTCAACTAGATAAAGCCACAAAAAAAAAAAAAAAATTCTATTTCAGACCCAAAAAAAATGTCAAAAACAATTGGCTTTTTAAACTTTTTTTTGGTGATTTTTTTGTTACCTTTTAGATTAGACGAACCCAAAAAAAAAATATTAAAAATATTAAAAACAAACAAGTTAAAAAAAAAATTGCTTTTTTAAGCTGGATGCCAAACAAATACTAAAGCCTATTTTTGGAAGTTGATATTTTAGCCAAAAAATTATTGCAAAAAAATCAACTCTTCAATCTACTTTTTTACACTTCTTTTCATAAAAAGTAAAAAAAATAGTAAAAAAGGCCAATTCTAAAAATAAATAAATAAAATAAAGTTTTCATTCAAATTGTCACATTGAAATATTTTTTAAAACAAATAAAATTGTGTGAATGTGGCAATCATCTTCAATGGTAAAATAAATTTTATAAAAAATTACATTTTTTTAATTTTAGATGAAAAAAAATAATAATTAAGAATATTGATAAGTCATTAATTGATATGGGAAAAAAAGCTCAACTTGATCACCAACTTCACTAGAATTAAATTGGGATGCCTTTTACATTTGCACATATGCCCTGTTATTATCACAAAATTCTTAATCACATAATTTTTTTCTATAAAAGAGTAGATATAAAAAAAAAATTACTTTAATACAATCAATCTAAAATATATGTTGTGAAACAAAAAAAAAAAAAAATTCACGTTTTGGTGTATGCACAGATTAATGCGAGAGTTATATATTATAAACAGTAAAAATCAGAATATTTGGATTGTGATTCTTACTTCAACTCTAATTGAATTTAATTTGAGTTGGTAAATTTTTCCTTTAGGCCTATTTTGAAAAGTTGGTTTTTTAGTCAAAAAACTAAAAAGTTTTCCAAAAAAAGTCACTAAAAAAGTTAATTTTCAAAACAATCCTTTGTCCCGACCAAATTTAAAATAGTCCTAAGGCCATAAAATTTTACAAACTTAAATTACTTAAGACTATAAAATTTTACGAATTTCAATTACTTAAATGTTAATAAATATGCTTATCATATATCTTAAAATTTAAAATAAAAGTAATTTTATAATCTAAAAATTTATAAAAAAATATTAATATATATATATACATCATTTTCATAAAATTTTAGAAACATAAATTACTTAAGTTGGGCCCACACATTGCACCTTTACAGGTTTATGATCTAAAAGTTCATACAATGTTAATAAATATCTTTATCAAATATCTTAAAATTTAAAAATAAAAATAATTTTATTACCTAAAAATTTATAAAAATATTAATACATATCATTTTCATATATATTTAACCGTGCATAGCACACAGGTTAAATACTAGTAAATATATATAACTATTTATTTCATAGCGTTGACATAAATATATAATTTTTTACATAAATTCAAAAATTTTAATAAATATGCATAAAATATGTTCATATTTTTATTACAAAAAATACTTACAAATAAATCAAATCTTATAAGTTAACCCTAATGTATTAACATAGAAATCCAATCCAAACTGAACTAAAAGTCCATAATGTATTAACATAGAAATCCAATCCAAACTAAATAAAAAGTCTAGAGCTAATAGAATCCTCTAAGGATTCAACTCTTCAGAGAAAGAACGAGTAAACAACCAATCTCCTAATAAGGCTTCCATACCAAGCAACTCAAAACCTTATATATATATAGATTACAGTAAACATTATCACTTATCAGCAAATTCTAGAGAGTGAAGTTTGTTTCTTTGAGAGTGAAAGAGAGAGTTTTGCAGGGAGAGAGAGAGAGAGAGTTTTCTTGGAGTGTAATGATGTGGAGGAGAGGGAAAATACTGGGAAAGGGAGGTTCTGCAATCGTGTATCTGGCTGCAGTTGTTTCACCACCAAGAAGTAATGAACTACTACCTTCTCTCATGGCTGCCAAATCTGCCCCTGTCAACAACTCCCAATTGCTTTCCATCGAAAGAGAGTTGTTCAGTCAGTTTGAAGGCTGTCCTCACATTCTTCGCTGTTTTGGGGACGACGTTACGATCGAAGATGGAGAGCAATGGTACAACATCTTGTTGGAGTATGCCGCTGGTGGAAGTTTGGCTGATCGCATTCAGAGTTATGGCAGAGGACTACCCGAGACAGAGGTCAGACAATACACAAATTCTGTACTTCTGGGTCTGAGTTACATTCACAACAAGGGTTATGTTCACTGTGATATCAAGCCTCAGAACATATTGCTTGTGGATGACTTGTCAATGGATTTGAATGAAAAGATGAATAGGGTCCAAGAAAGAACTGCAAAGATTGCTGACCTAGGGCTTGTAAAGAAGGCTGGAGAGAGGTTGACAGAAAAAGGAAGAAAGCTTGGAATCAGGGGCACTGCACTGTATATGGCCCCGGAGTCCATTCGCCATGAAGATTATGAACCAGAAGCAGACATATGGGCATTAGGGTGCACAATTTTGGAGTTATTGACTGGAAAAGAACCTTGGAAGTGCGACCGGAATACAGAAAGAGTAACTATCTTGTTTAAAATAGCAAGTACACAAGAAATACCTGAAATTCCGAGTGGGTTCTCAGAAGAGGCTGAAGATTTTCTGAAGAAGTGCTTGGTTAGGGATCCAAAGTCACGGTGGACTGCCGATATGCTCCTAGGCCATCCCTTTGTTTCGGCTGCAGATGGTGTTTTCACCGGGAGTATCAGAGAAGAAAGAAACAGAGTCGTTCATCCATAAGCAGCCTAAGGTATTCTCCATTCATCATTCTTGAGTACATTCAATCTTCCCAAACCTTATTTGCTCACGTCACATTCAGCATCAAATGGGTAAGTACCTAATAGTTGCACGGCCACAAGACATTCAGATGATATTGTTTCTGAAGACTTCGGTGAATTTCGCGCTTGTAAAGTGCAGAAAAGATTAGTGGAAGATGCCAAAGAAGGGCTGTCTAAAGAAGTTTTTGACTGGATGCCTTGCGGCGGTAATGGGGTATCAAGAGGATTTCAGAGATAGCAAACTCCAACATTGTCATTGAGATTTTCAATTAAGGTTTTAATGGAGCATGATTGTTGTTGCTTCAAGTCATATGTTGTGAGAATGTCTCAAACTCGACCCAGATAATCCTATGTACAGAGAGGTTGTAGTGAGAGGGAGGGGTCATTGTATTCTCCACATTCATAGTGAAATTCCTCTGCTGTTTTTCGCCCGTGGATGTAGGCTTATAGCCGAACCACGTAAATCATTGTGTGCTTGTGTGTTTGTTCTGTTTTTATATTTTCTCAATTATTGGTTTCATCATAAAATCACCAAATAATATCTAATTGAAGCATTGGCTTTCAAACAAAAAGAAACCCTTAATCAAATCAATCAATTCCAATTTCACAGGTTTACTTTGGAGAATTAAATCATCCCTAACTCTCTGCAATGACCACAACACAGCCAAAAAATGGTATTCTAATTAATTCTTTCAAAATTTGTGTAACTCTGTACAGCACACTCACTAATTTACAGGAAGAAGTCTAGTATGTCCCTTTCTCACACATTCCAAAAATGGCACGATGCTTTCTTTGCAAGATGTCCTACAATACTATTTGTAATAACTAAATGATTTTAATAAAACCCAACGAGGAAATGGCAATTAATAAAAGATTTGAGTGTAAAATCAAACATAAGGAAAGCCATGATTCAATCGAATGAGGAAAAGTGGGGAGAAAGAATAATTTTAAAAGATATCCATCAAAACATGCCCTTAAACTTGTCTTGTCACCACAGATCAGATATAATAAAATGGAGTGAGTTTCCACCACCAATGGAAATTTAAAATGATCCATTGGAAATTATTAGCATTAGAATGGACAACTAGGTAGCATGAGGTGGGGTGAAATTTAAAAATAAAATATAAACATAAAACATAATAAGTTGATATATTTTCTATAAAATGGCTGCTTCATCAGTATTTCATCACTTTCAATGTTTTTAGACCTGCAATGATAGTTATAATGATGATGACATCATCGCCATATTATTTGAATATCTAGTTTACAAAATTTGCTATTTTTATTTCATAACCTAGGAGTTAAAGGAACTAAAGCCTGTATATTGAAGCATCCACAGTGTTTCATCGTTGTATATAAATTCCTCTATTTCTATGATTTCTACTATTACTTGTTCACTCAAGCTATTTATCAAATCTCTCCTATACCAGTTATTCTCATAATTTAGTGTACTAGGATTAGAGTTATAGAGAAGCTTGTTTTAATGAAAGGGACAAACTTTTGCTAGGTCAATATCTTTGTCTCTGATAGTGTCTAATTCAATATTGAAAAGGCTATTTTTTCATTTCACTGCCCTTAAATGATTTGTTGGTAAGCTCAATCTACATGTTATCAAGCTATGAATATTTAATCCTTACTGGGGGGGGGGGGGGGGGGGGGGGGGGGGTGGGGTTTGAGAAATTAGACTTCACATAACCTTCTATAGTTCTACTTCACTCCCATAGCATCCATTTACAGATGCACATGCGAGTTTAGATACTTTGACCTCTGCCATATAGCACAACATATGTAAGAAAAAAGTAATATGAAATGAATGAGTGCAAAGCACAACAAATTTTCTAGTTTAACTTATGTACATCATAAAGCTAGAAGGAGCTGGAGTATTTCTTTTCTCAATATTTTCCAAACCTAATTTTGTTGAGAGATTGGAACTCTAATCAAAGAAATAAATATAGGAATTTTTAGTGGTAGGTACCATATATAGGACTTAACCACTTGATCCTATTTATATTCATTTTAACCCTAAAAGTCCCAAATAAAATTTTTTTTTTGGGTCATATCCATAATGTGTTTGTATCCTAATTTTTTGAAAATCGCCGTGTCCCGTGTCCATACCCATGTTCGTGTATGTGCTTCTTAGGACTTAACCAAATACTACAAACAAGCTTTATCTGAGTGCTGGAACTGAGAGAATAAGAGAACCAGGTATACCAGTGAGAGCATAAACAATGGAACAAAATGGTAGAGCCTCAGGTTCCTCTGGTGACAATGTTATTGTTCCCAATCATTCTACTTTTTAATTGTAATTCTTTAAATTAGTGTCAAATTCAACTAAGCTTTAACACATGAATAGGATACTACAAGATCATTTCGGCACTGTGTTAAACGTCTAGAAGATATAGCTTCAAAACTTTTGAGGGTAGTACATATTAACTTGAAGAACTAGAATAAGATGATCACATAATGACAAGTGAGATATAGAGACAAATTTGCAAAGACAATTGAAAATTTCACAAGAAGTTTCATTACCCACTCCAAGATAATTAAACACCAAAATGAACCATATAATGAAGTTTTTCCAAAGTTGACATACCACCAATGATCGAACACAGAACAATGGAAGCCATCTCCAGATCAACATGATTGCAGGCACAAACAAGTACATCAAAGAGAGAACTTGGAAATTTAATGGCAGCTCTTTCAATTACATATCCAATTGACAGTACAACGCCAAGCGAGACAGTCACATATGCATTAGATCAAACACTTTGTATACACACAGAACAGAACCCAATAAAACAAACTATTCAAACAACAATTCATTGTTAAGAAAAGTCATGGGGAAGTCTTTGCTCGCACTTTGGAGGATTGTGGATGCAAAACCACTGTGTGAACCCATGGATTTGGGCTGCATTATCCGAGAAGAGTGAGTTTTATTAGGAATGAATGAGGACCCAGAACTCTAATGGGTAGTGGGGGTTGGAAGAAGTTTCAGTGGCTATATATGAGATTTGAATGGTCGATCGAGAGAGAGAGAGAGAGAACTCCGGGGAATCGCGGAGGCGCTGGCTATATAGACATGCCATTGGTTCCAAAGAAGATGACACACTCACTCTCTCTCTCTCTCTCTCTCTCTCTCTGGCCTCAACGTTGAGACCAAATTCGCGGGAAATTCAAAAGTTGCGGTTATATTAGTTCCCCTCGTGGCGGTAGGTACACCAAAATTTATTACTTGAAAAAATAAAATTCTCACTATCTTAAAATATATATATATATACTAACTAGTGTATCAATGCTAGTTATGACATTATTATTACCCCACTCATTATACAAATTACAAATATAAAAAACTTCTTAAATTATGTTACAACTTTAGTTATGACATTATTATTGACCTCACTCATTATACAAATTACAAATATAAAAAACCTCTATAATTATGTCACACCATCAATTAGTACACTAATTAATACCCTAATCCGTGCATATAGCATTATTCAAAAAAAAATCTTATATATTTATTTTATTAATTAATCTTGGAAAATTTTCAATTCAATTTAAATTTTATAAATATTAAGGAAAATGTTTGAGGGCCCGAAATATTGTGGGTCGAATGCCCAAAACGACGTCGTTTTGGGCATTCCGTTTTTTTTTTTTTTTTTTTTTCGCCATTGTTGAACCTCTGCAACTCAAGTTGCAGAGGAAGAGGGAGAGAAAGAGAGGGAGAGGGAGAGGGAGAGAAAGAGAGAGAGGTCGCGTCGGCCTCTGCCGATCGCGTCGCCGTCCTCCTCCTCCGATCGTGCCGATCGTCGGCCTCCACCGATCGCGTCGCCGTCCTCCTCCTCCGATCGTGCCGATCGCGTCGGCCTCCGCCGATCGCGTCCTCCTCCTCCATTTTTTAGGCCCCCTCCAGTCCTTCCTCCCCCTCCCCCTCCCCTTCCCCCCTTCGTCTTCCTCCCTCCTTTCTTCTGCTGAAAAGAAAAAAAAAAAAAAAAAAATTGGGGCATTCGGGGCACCGTTTTTCGGGCCCTGTAGCACCACTGAAATATTAATTATTAAAGTCATAATTTGTTTCGTAGTAATTTTTTAAAAATATCACCACGTGGTAATTTCCCCTTTTGTTTTTGGAGTTCTCAAGCCAAAGGTTCACTGTTCAAACAAAAAAGCCGAAGGTTCAATTCTAAATATTTTGGGCCAATAGGTCCAAGATGTATTATTTTGAAACTAAAATGACAATTATAATTTAAATATTATTTTATTTTTATTTATTTGTCTATTTATCTACGTGTCATCTCACTATTTGCCTATATGTCATCTATCTATCCATCTAAACAAATTATCTGTGCAAATCATCACCACTACCATCACTGCCACGGTTGGCCACAATCGTCAATTTTTCCAATACTGGTGACTTTTTCAATGACTCGCGACGGTCTGACAATAAGGGTACAATTGGAAAAGAAAATTCAAAAAAAATAATGTTTTGTTTCAATTTTCTAGATTCAATTTTCTGAAAATTGACTTTTTATTTTCGTAATTTTTTGTTTTTAGTGAATATTTTTAAAATTTTAAATAATTTTTTTTACTTTTTAAATGCACCTTATTTAGATGTATCTAAAAAGTAAAATATTTTTAAAAATCAATAAATACATATGAGTACAAAAAATGTACTGAATTCTCATTTATTTATTTATTTGTATTTTTGGCTTTTTAAACTTTTTTTTGGTAAATTTTTTGTTACCTTTTAGATTAGACGAACCCCCAAAAAAAATTAAAAATTATTAAAAACAAACAAGTTCAAAAAAAAAGAAGAGAATTTTTAAGCTGGATGCCAAACAAATACTAAAGCCTATTTTTGGAAGTTGATATTTTAGCCAAAAAATTATTGCAAAAAAATCAACTCTTCAATCTACTTTCTTACACTTCTTTTCATAAAAAGTAAAAAATATAGTAAAAAAGGCCAATCCCCGACAAAAAATAAAAATAAAAATAAAAAATAAGTTTTCACTCAAATTGTCATATTGAAATATTTTTTAAAACAAATAAAATTTTGCCAATGTGGCAATCATCTTCAATGGTAAAATAAATTTTATAAAAAAAATACATTTTTTTAATTTTAGAAGAAAAAAAATAATAATTAAGAAAATTGATAAGTCATTAATTGATATGGGAAAAAAGCTCAACTTGATCACCAACTTCACTACAATTAAATTGGGATGCGTTTTACATTTGCACACATGCCCTGTTATATCACAAAATTCTTAATCACATAATTTTTTTCTATAAAAGAGTAGATATAAAAAATAAAAATAAAAACTTTAATACAATCAATCTAAAATATATGTTCTGAAACAATTTTTTCTTTTTTCACGTTTTGGTGTATGCACAGATTTAATGCAAGAGTTATATATTATATACAATACAAATCAGAATATTTGAATCGTGATTCTTACTCAAACTCTAATTGATTTAATTTGAGTTGGTAAATTTTTTCTTTAGGCCTATTTTGAAAAGTTGGTTTTTTAGTCAAAGAACTAAAAAGTATTCCAAAAAAGAGTCACTAAAAAAGTTAATTTTCAAAACAATCATTTGTCCCGACCAAATTTAAAATAGTCCAAGGCTATAAAATTATACAAACTTAAATTACTTAAGACTATAAAATTTTACGAATTTCAATTACTTAAATGTTAATAAATATGCTTATTATATATCTTAAAATTTAAAATAAAAGTAATTTTATAATGGAAAAATTAGTCTAAGGTCCCTCTCCCAATTTTAGTAATGGAAGAGATCCACAATATTATTTTATAATGTCTAAGGTCCCTCAACCCCACACCCATGTATTACAGAGAAATTTGGTATAAGCTTCAAACCTTCACCCCTCACTCTCTCAGACTCACACCTCACCTCTTTCAAACCCACCACCCAATTCACAAATCCGATCCCACATATCATTCGAAACCGGCACAACAGCCAATAGCACAAGAGCTTATCAAATACTATAAAACTATTGTACAGTAGGTTTCTTCACCATAACAAAGTGAGAGAAGTGAAGAAGGTTCAATGGCTAGTCAAACCAAACCCAAACCAGCCCGTCCATGGAAGATCAAACTCTTACTCTCCGCCTACACCTTCTCCATCAACACCTCTCCCCGCCCCAACGGCACCGTCAACCGCAGCCTCACCACCTTCCTCAACCTCAAATATCCTCCCTCCGCCACCAAACCCATTAACAGCGTCACTATTTTATACATGAAGTTCATGATTGCTAATTGTAATTTGTGACTTCTATTAATTAGATTTAAATAATTAAAAAAATTGTTGCATGCTACTGTTTGTTTTCCAAAGCACTGGAGCACCGAACCACCTGTAGCATATATGATATAGCCCACTATTTCAATAGTACATGATTAGGGATTTACATTCATTTAAATATTAATATTTGATTTTGCATTCTGTTTGGTTCCAGAAAAATTTGAATTTTCTCTAGTTTATAAATGAACCCAAAGAAATTTGAGTTTGAATTTGAATTTGAATCCAGAGAAAATTGGTCAAAATGAACCCAGAGAAATTCTTTGGAAAGTCCATAATTTCTCTGGATGAAATTTCAAATGAGCAATTCATTGAGAACAATGCCCACCAAGTGTTTTCAGAAAAGTACCAAAGTTGTTTTATCTGAAATTATGTCTTTAATTTTCTTTCAATGAACTGTTTGGCTTCTGAGAAAATCAGAATTTCTCTGGGAAGAGAATTTCTCTGGTGATGGATCCAAAATTTCTCTGGTAATGGCTTCTGAGAAAATCAAAATTTCTCTGGGAAGAGAATTTCTCTAGGATGTATCCAGAATTTCTCTGGGAACAAAATTTCTCTAAGATGGATCTAGAATTTCTATTTATTACAGATATGTGAAGTATTCTCAGCTGTGAATATGGACTGCTGTGAGCGCTTGCCTTTTGGAAGTGCTTGAGTGTAACAACCCTCGTACTGATTATCGATAAACTACTGAATTAGCTACTGGTTACTGCTAAACTGAACTGATAATGACTGATAATTGAATTAACTAAAGTACTGAATGGGCTGATTGAAATCGAAACTGAAGTTGAATGAGTTTATCTATTGAATTGCATATTGCATCTGTTTGATTGATTGATTATCTGTTTGAATTCATATGTTTAAAACTGCTAATTGAAGGCCTTATCGGCGGCCGAATTAGGAACCGTTTAGAGTTTTGGGATCAGTAGAATATTTGTGGTTTAATGGTATATTTATCTAAAAAGCGATTAGGTATGATTAAATTAGATTAAATATTGATTTAATTGGCAAGTTTGACTGATTTACACTTAGACCACTTAGTGGCCCACTACTCCTCATATTTGAGCCATATACAAAACACTTAATCAACATTTGATCAGCCATTTCTCTTTGTTTGCCGACCAAGAAGAGAGTTAGAGAGAGAGGGACTTGTTCTTGTTGATTTGCTTGAAGACTTGAAGTAAATTGAAGTGTATTTGCATAATTGAACTTCTAGACTTGTAATTGAGACTTAGGTAAGTGAATCCATCTTCTCCTTGTTGTCTTTGAGTTCCATCTTGCATGTATCATGGTTATAGAGAAGTTAAGTCATGAATTTGCTCATATATGTCGTATTGGAACTCCATTGTTGCATGCATGCTTGAATCGGTGCATTTTGAAGTTGAATTCATGGTAGATTGTTCATGCATGTCCATGTTTAAGCTAAAGTCCATGTTTTCATTTTGTTTTCCAACTATTGAGCTCAATCGAGCGAGAATTGAAGCTTGATTTTGGTTTAAAGTTCATGCATTGCATGGTTTGAAATTGTTCACGGAAATGGGTTTGAATTTGGTTTTAATTAACTCACCCTTGGGCTTTGATTTTACAAATTGAGCTTTAAAACATGTTATTCTATGTGTTTCCAAGAGTTTTCCAGAAAATGGGCCCAAGAGGATCGATTTTGGTGGTTGAAAACTTGGTTTTGAACTTGGAGTTCGAATCTGGGTTTTCCAGATTTTTGAGTCCCGCTCGAGCGGGGAAATCGAGCTCCCAGCATCTTGCACTGTACATCAGTCCGCTGAGCGGAAGAAGTTGCGCTCGAGCGGAGGACTGGGTGACACGCTCGAGCGGGCGTCGAGCGGAGATTTCACCTATCCAGTACTTTTTGGTCCGCTCGAGCGGCTAAGTGGACGCTCGAGCGGGTACCTTTGTTTGCTTGTCCGCTCGAGCGGGGAAACCTGCGCTCGAGCGGGACCCTGTTTCACTGAAATTTCTGAAAATGTTTTCTAAGTGTATTTTTGCATCCTCATCCCATTCTAGGCATTCTTAGGCCTAGTTTTAGACATCTTAATGAGGATTTAGACGTAGAACCACACCGAGGAAATTTAGGGATTTAATTATCGTCCTTCCCGACTGTGAAACTTAATGTGTGTTCTATTTGTTAACTGTTTAGGGTTGGCTCTCGGGGACGCGCTCTAGCTGCTATTAGCCCAATCTCTGTGAGTAACAACTGTGTAAAGATATGTTCAAATGATGAATTTCTGAACACTGAACTGAACTGTTTACTGAAATGTAATTATTTATTGTATGAATGTATGTCCTTTATTTTCCGAATTGTACTGTGGCATCCTTAGCATTACTGTTACTGACTGTCTACTGTTACAGAGATCTCTGTCGGTTTCCTCGTGGAACCACTACTGTTTACTGAATGATTGGCCATCATTACTGTTCGGTCTTTATGACCTACTGTTACTGCTATGCTAATGGATGTACCACATATGACTGAATAACTGTTCTGACTGAAAGACTGAAATACTGTTTAAATGAACTGTTTTCATTACTGTAAGGACATTTCATTCTTAACCTCTTTATGCATTACGTTATTCACTGGGCTTTAGCTCACTGTTTATATATATATGTAGGTTCTCAGCAGCCAGACCGGAGCTAGGAGCGTGGGTTGGTCCCCAGTTTTGTCAAGCCAGCCTATGTGCCTCACTGTGAGGTTCCGTGTTGCCATGTTATGGCTTTGGGATTTTGTTTTGGTTTTCCCGTCGGTCTCCTTACAGTTTTGTACTCCTATATAGACTGTCTACTGTTCTACTGTACTGTTATCGAGGGATTAAGTCTCCGTACTGAATGTTTGTATATGATTGTATAGACTGTATATAGACCGTACTGTTTTGAACTGTATGAATGCATGAAAAATGTTTTTGGCATACAGATTTTCACAGCTCAATGGACACTAGTTATTTACTGTATTGGCTTCCGCCAGGCCCTGAACTCTGTTATACTGTATTACTGTTAAGCAGGCCTTCGGTAATCTCGGATTACTGGCCGGTTACGGTGCTAAACCCATAGGGCCGGGTTTGGGTCGTGACAGAGTGGTATCAGAGCGATACTTAACCACGAGTTATACCCCACACACGTGTCCAAATGAGCTGTAGGGTGTCCTAGAAAAGTTATTAGGGCATTTCATGAACTTGAAAAGTGTGTGACTATGTTATGACTGAATACATGTTAATGTGATAACTGTCTAAACATGTAACTGTTTAATGTTATAATTGCTATAACTGTTATAACTGCTTATAGTGAAATGGACAACGCAAATGAACCTGAATCCTCATCTACCGAGGCCAGAATGGCAAGAATGGAAAGAATGATGGAATTGATAACTGCTAGACTTGAACAACAACAGAACCAACAGCCCCCACCTCCTCCTCCTCCGGTACAGCCGGAACCAAATGCAAATGTGAATGATGGGGACATAATTGCTCTTACCCAGAAGTTCAGCAAACTGAAACCGCCGTCCTTTCAGGAAGGCTTGGAACCGTTGAAAGCTGAAGCTTGGGTACTTGAGACTGAAAAGTTATTTGAAGTGTTTCCGTGCTCGGAAGCAAATAAAGTGTTGTTAGCTACCTTCACCTTGCAAGAAGAGGCCAGAAGGTGGTGGATGCTGGTCCGTGATACTAACACTGTAGTGACTTGGGCTCACTTTAAGGAGTCTTTTTTTTGAAAAATATTTCCCTCAGTGTATCAGGGATAGGAAAGTGACCGAGTTCGAGCAACTGAGGCAAGGCACCATGTCCGTTGCCGAATATGAAACGAAGTTCACCGGGCTTGCCAAATATGCACCGCATATGGTGGACACCGAATACAAGAAGGCCCGAAGGTTTGAAGGCGGCCTGAATGCTGTAATACAAGACAGAATAAGTGTTTTGAAGTTACCGACCTATGTGGGTGTTCTTGACCGAGCATTGATGGCCGAGTCGAACATTGCAGCAGTGAAACAGTCTGAAACACCAACAACCGAATGGCATGGAAAAAGGCATGGGTTCAAGTTTAAGAAAGGCAAGCATAACCCTGCAAATAAGAAACAGAACACGGGGTCAACAACTAGCCCCAGCCAAGGGAGTGGATTCATTCCACCCTGCTCTACATGTGGCAACAAGCACAAAGGAGTTTGTCACAACATAACAGGAGCCTGTTTCAGATGTGGCAAGGTGGGCCACAGAATTAAAGACTGCCCTTCTGCTCCACCAGTTAGTAGTAAAGCTACACCGAGCGCAGCAGCAGCAAATGTAGCACCAAAGCCTAACCCCAAAGCTACCGGGAAAGAGCCTGTGAGGCAGGGCTGAGTGTTTGCCCTAGTACCGGGAGACGTGCAAAATACTGAAACCGTTATGTCAGGTATCCTCTCTATCTGTGCTCAAAATGCATATGTACTGATTGATTCGGGGTCTACACATTTTTATGTGTCACATGCTTTTTCGCGAAAACTGAATAGACCCTTAGAATCTATGAATTACCTGCTAGCTGTATCATCACCTGTTGGGGGATCCATGACATGTGCATATATGTATCCTGCTTGTGAGATTATTGTTGGGGACATGCATTTGTTTATTGATTTACTACCGTTGAACATTGATCATTTTGATGTAATATTGGGGATGGATTGGTTACAAAAATATCATGCTACTATCGATTGTGTGACCAAGCAAGTTGTTTTCCGTCCACCGGGTTTACCTGAATTTGTATTTGATGGGGTTGGAGTAGTGCCTCCTCCATATCTGATTTCTTCTGTGAAAGCTGTCAAACTGATTAGGAAGGGGTGTAAAGGATATCTGTGTTCTGTACTGACTGTATCTGCTAGTACTGATGTTAAAACTGATGTGAATTGCATTTCTATAGTTAGAGAATTCCCAGATGTATTTCCAGATGATCTACCAGGGGATTTGATTGACAGGGAGATTGAATTCACCGTTGATGTAGTTCCGGGTACACAACCAATATCTAAAGCTCCTTACAGAATGGCTCCAACTGAACTGAAGGAATTGAAAGTACAATTGCAGGAACTGTTAGACAAGAAGTTTATCAGACCCAGTACTTCACCGTGGGGTGCACCTGTTTTGTTTGTAAAGAAGAAAGATGGCTCACTGAGACTGTGCATTGATTATCGTGAATTGAACAAGGTAACTGTGAAAAATAAATACCCATTGCCACGTATTGATGATTTATTTGATCAGTTACAGGGTGCACAAGTGTTTTCCAAGATTGATCTCAGATCGGGATATCACCAACTGAAAGTTAAACCAGAAGACATTGATAAAACTGCTTTTAGAACGAGGTATGGCCATTATGAATTTTTAGTTATGCCGTTCGGAGTCACGAATGCCCCTGCTGCATTTATGGACCTTATGAACAGAATTTTTAAACCGTACCTTGATGATTTCATTGTGGTATTTATTGATGACATACTGATTTATTCTAAGACTGTTGAAGAACATGAACACCATCTAAGACTTGCCCTGCAGACCTTAAGAGAACAGAAACTGTATGCTAAACTGTCTAAATGTGAATTTTGGCTTGATCATGTGATGTTTTTGGGGCATGTTGTTAGCAAAGATGGAATTTCTGTTGATCCGCAGAAAATTGAAGCTGTAGTGAACTGGCCTAGACCAACGAATGTAACCGAAGTCCGAAGCTTTTTGGGATTGGCTGGATATTACAGAAGATTTGTCAAAGATTTCTCCAAGATTGCCTTACCACTGACTCAGTTGACACAGAAGGGGATATCATTTGACTGGACTGACCAGAGGGAATCAGCATTTCAAGAGTTGAAAACTCGACTTGTAACTGCACCGGTTTTGACTCTACCTTCAGGTACGGATGGTTATACTGTGTTTAGTGATGCTTCTCATAAGGGTTTGGGATGTGTTTTAATGCAGAATGGAAGAGTTATTGCTTATGCTTCCCGACAGTTGAGACCACACGAAAAGAACTACCCAACCCATGATCTGGAACTTGCTGCAGTGGTTTTTGCATTGAAAATTTGGCGTCACTATTTGTATGAGGCGACATGTGAAGTATACACCGACCACAAGAGTTTGAAATATTTCTTCACACAGAAAGAACTGAATATGAGACAGCGCAGATGGCTAGAACTGATCAAGGATTATGACCTACAGATTTTGTACCATCCAGGAAAAGCCAATACCGTTGCCGATGCATTGAGCCGAAAGTCAATTGCCGACTTAGCTTGTTTGCTGACTGGACAGAAGAAGTTGCTTTGTGACCTTGAAAAGTCCGAGATTGAAATTGTTTTGAAGGAACAAGGTGGAACCTTAGCTGCTATTTCTGCTCAACCAGCATTGATTGAAGAGATTAAAGAGAAACAGCAACTGGATGATTACTTGAAGAAAATCATCGAAGAAAGAGATTCAAAACCGAGACCGGGGTTCAAATTTGACAACAATGTACTGAAATTTCAAGATAGACTGTGTGTACCAAATGACACTGAATTGAAAAGAAGAGTTCTGCAAGAGGGCCACAATTCAAAATTGTCTATCCACCCAGGGAATACGAAAATGTATCAAGATCTGAAACAGAATTTCTGGTGGCCGGGAATGAAGAAAGAAATTGCCGACTTTGTGTCCAAATGTCTTCATTGCCAACAAGTCAAAGCTGAACATCAACGACCTGCCGGATTACTGCAACCCTTACCCATACCAGAGTGGAAATGGGAGCATATCACGATGGATTTTATCGTTGGATTACCTCGCTCCAGGAAAGGTATGGATTCTATTTGGGTTATTGTTGATAGACTGACCAAATCTGCTCACTTCTTACCTGTCAAGACAATTTATAATGCGGACAAACTGGCTGTTATCTATATTGATGAAATTGTTAGACTGCACGGAGTGCTGTGTCTATTGTTTCTGACAGGGATTCGAAGTTTACATCGAGGTTCTGGCAAAGCCTACAGACTGCATTGGGTACTGAATTGAGGCTGAGTAGTGCCTATCATCCTCAGACAGATGGACAGTCAGAAAGGACCATCCAGACTTTAAGGATCTATTGAGAATGTGTGTCCTTGATTTCCAAGGAAACTGGGAAAGTCATTTGCCATTGGCTGAATTCGCCTACAACAACAGCTACCATTCGAGTATTGGTATGGCGCCTTTCGAGGCATTGTATGGCAGAAAGTGTAGATCTCCAATTTGCTGGGCAGAAGTTGGAGATGGGCCGTTGCTTGGGCCCGAGATTGTTTATGAAACGACTGAAAAGATAAACTGATACAACAGAGACTGAAAACTGCACAGAGTAGACAGAAGAGTTATGCAGATATTAGAAGACGAGACGAGAATATGAAGTGGGTGATCACGTTTTTGTGAAAGTGACACCAATGAAAGGCCAGACTCGTTTTGGAGTCAAAGGCAAGTTAGCACCGCGGTATGTCGGACCGTATCAGATTATTGAGAAAATCAATCCGGTGGCGTATCAAGTTGCACTTCCTCCTGAAATGGAGCATATGCATAACGTCTTTCACATTTCTATGTTGAGAGATTATCTCCGGGATCCTTTCCATGTGATTGAGCCTACTCGAATAGTGTTGAGTGATGACTACACTTACGAGGAACGGCCTATACAGATTGTGAACAGACGGATCAAGAAACTGAGGAACAAAGAGATCCCGCTAGTGAAAGTTGATTGGCAGAACCATGGTGGTGTGTATGCCACTTGGGAAAGGGAAGATGACATGGCTAGGCGATATCCTGATTTGTTCCCGCTGAATCCTGTTTTCTTCCAGAATGAAGGTAACTCGAGTTTAGAGGACTAAACTCCTTATAAGGAGGGGAGACTGTAACAACCCTCGTACTGATTATCGATAAACTACTGAATTAGCTACTGGTTACTGCTAAACTGAACTGATAATGACTGATAATTGAATTAACTAAAGTACTGAATGGACTGATTGAAATCGAAACTGAAGTTGAATGAGTTTATCTATTGAATTGCATATTGCATCTGTTTGATTGATTGATTATCTGTTTGAATTCATATGTTTAAAACTGCTAATTGAAGGCCTTATCGGCGGCCGAATTAGGAACCGTTTAGAGTTTTGGGATCAGTAGAATATTTGTGGTTTAATGGTATATTTATCTAAAAAGCGATTAGGTATGATTAAATTAAATTAAATATTGATTTAATTGGCAAGTTTAACTGATTTACACTTAGACCACTTAGTGGCCCACTACTCCTCATATTTGAGCCATATACAAAACACTTAATCAACATTTGATCAGCCATTTCTCTTTGTTTGCCGACCAAGAAGAGAGTTAGAGAGAGAGGGACTTGTTCTTGTTGATTTGCTTGAAGACTTGAAGTAAATTGAAGTGTATTTGCATAATTGAACTTCTAGACTTGTAATTGAGACTTAGGTAAGTGAATCCATCTTCTCCTTGTTGTCTTTGAGTTCCATCTTGCATGTATCATGGTTATAGAGAAGTTAAGTCATGAATTTGCTCATATATGTCGTATTGGAACTCCATTGTTGCATGCATGCTTGAATCGGTGCATTTTGAAGTTGAATTCATGGTAGATTGTCCATGCATGTCCATGTTTAAGCTAAAGTCCATGTTTTCATTTTGTTTTCCAACTATTGAGCTCAATTGAGCGAGAATTGAAGCTTGATTTTGGTTTAAAGTTCATGCATTGCATGGTTTGAAATTGTTCACGAAAATGGATTTGAATTTGGTTTTAATTAACTCACCCTTGGGCTTTGATTTTACAAATTGAGCTTTAAAACAAGTTATTCTATGTGTTTCCAAGAGTTTTCCAGAAAATGGGCCCAAGAGGATCGATTTTGGTGGTTGAAAACTTGGTTTTGAACTTGGAGTTCGAATCTGGGTTTTCCAGATTTTTGAGTCCCGCTCGAGCGGGGAAATCGAGCTCCCAGCATCTTGCACTGTACATCAGTCCGCTTGAGCGGAAGAAGTTGCGCTCGAGCGGAGGACTGGGTGACACGCTCGAGCGGGCGTCGAGCGGAGATTTCACCTATCCAGTACTTTTTGGTCCGCTCGAGCGGCTAAGTGGACGCTCGAGCGGGTACCTTTGTTTGCTTGTCCGCTCGAGCGGGGAAACCTGCGCTCGAGCGGGACCCTGTTTCACTGAAATTTCTGAAAATGTTTTCTAAGTGTATTTTTGCATCCTCATCCCATTCTAGGCATTCTTAGGCCTAGTTTTAGACATCTTAATGAGGATTTAGACGTAGAACCACACCGAGGAAATTTAGGGATTTAATTATCGTCCTTCCCGACTGTGAAACTTAATGTGTGTTCTATTTGTTAACTGTTTAGGGTTGGCTCTCGGGGACGCGCTCTAGCTGCTATTAGCCCAATCTCTGTGAGTAACAACTGTGTAAAGATATGTTCAAATGATGAATTTCTGAACACTGAACTGAACTGTTTACTGAAATGTAATTATTTATTGTATGAATGTATGTCCTTTATTTTCCGAATTGTACTGTGGCATCCTTAGCATTACTGTTACTGACTGTCTACTGTTACGGAGATCTCTGTCGGTTTCCTCGTGGAACCACTACTGTTTACTGAATGATTGGCCATCATTACTGTTCGGTCTTTATGACCTACTGTTACTGCTATGCTAATGGATGTACCACATATGACTGAATAACTGTTCTGACTGAAAGACTGAAATACTATTTAAATGAACTGTTTTCATTACTGTAAGGACATTTCATTCTTAACCTCTTTATGCATTACGTTATTCACTGGGCTTTAGCTCACTGTTTATATATATATGTAGGTTCTCAGCAGCCAGACCGGAGCTAGGAGCGTGGGTTGGTCCCCAATTTTGTCAAGCCAGCCTATGTGCCTCACTGTGAGGTTCCGTGTTGCCATGTTATGGCTTTGGGATTTTGTTTTGGTTTTCCCATCGGTCTCCTTACAGTTTTGTACTCCTGTATAGACTGTCTACTGTTCTACTGTACTGTTATCGAGGGATTAAGTCTCCGTACTGAATGTTTGTATATGACTGTATAGACTGTATATAGACCGTACTGTTTTGAACTGTATGAATGCATGAAAAATGTTTTTGGCATACAGATTTTCACAGCTCAATGGACACTAGTTATTTACTGTATTGGCTTCCGCCAGGCCCTGAACTCTGTTATACTGTATTACTGTTAAGCAGGCCTTCGGTAATCTCGGATTACTGGCCGGTTATGGTGCTAAACCCATATGGCCGGGTTTGGGTCGTGACATTGAGCTCGAAGATTGGAAGGAAACTTTCTTTTGTATGCTAAGGTGGCTGCTTAGAGTGTAATTTGTGCTCTGCTATTGATATATCTACAAATAGGTTGCTGGAGTTGTGTCAAGTAGCTCCTGCTGTTGTTGCTGTCAATGGTAGCCCAATTTTGAAGGTAATTAGGTTCCTGTCATTTTGTTTTGTAACCCAGTAGATAGGTGGTCCTCAAGACAACCTTGAATAGCTTGGGGTTTGCCCTTGTAGATTGTACTCTTTTTTCAACAAAATCGAAATTTCTCTGAAGAGAAACAGAGAATTTCTTTAGGTTGGAGAGAATTTCTCTGGACAGAATTTCTCTTGATCAAATTGAGGAATCTTAGACATTATGAAAATATTAGATGTCATTTATACTATAAAGTCTTAATACTAGGGACCCTAAAAAAAAACCCCCTTTTATAATCTATAAATTTATAAAAATATTAATATATATATCCACATCATTTTCATAAAATTTTACAAACTTAAATTACTTAAATTGGGCCCACACATTGCACCTCGACAGGTTTATGATCTAAAAATTCATACAATGTTGATAAATATCCTTATCATATATCTTAAAATTTAAAAATAAAAATAGTTTTATTATCTAAAATTTATAAAAATATTAATATATATCATGTTCATATATATTTAACTGTGCATAACACACAGGTTGAATGCTAGTAAATATATATAACTATTCATTTCATAGCGTTGACATAAATATATAATTTTTTACATAAATTCAAAATTTTTAATAAATATGCATAAAATATGTTCATATTTTTATTATAAAAAATAATTACAAATAAATCAAATCTTAGTTTAGAAAATTCGGAAGTTAACCCTAATTTATTAACATAGAAATCCAATCCAAACTAAATTAAAAGTCTAGAGCTAATAGAATCCTCTAAGGATTCAACTCTTTAGAATCCTTATATATATAGATTACAGTAAACATTATCACTCATCAGCAAATTCTAGAGAGTGAAGTTTGTTTCTTTGAGAGTGAAAGAGAGTTTTGCAGGGAGAGAGAGAGAGAGAGAGTTTTCTTGGAGTGTAATGATGTGGAGGAGAGGGAAAATACTGGGAAAGGGAGGTTCTGCAATGGTGTATCTGGCTGCAATTGTTTCACCACCAAGAAGTAATGAACTACCTTCTCTCATGGCTGCCAAATCTGCCCCTGTCAACAATTCCCAATTGCTTTCCATCGAAAGAGAGTCCTTCAGTCAGTTTGAAGGATGTCCTCACATTCTTCGCTGTTTTGGGGACGACGTTACGATCGAAGACGGCGAGCAATGGTACAACATCTTGTTGGAGTATGCCGCCGGTGGAAGTTTGGCTGATCGCATTCAGAGTTACGGCAGAGGACTACCCGAGACAGAGGTCAGACAATACACAAATTCTGTACTTCTGGGTCTGAGTTACATTCACAACAAGGGTTATGTTCACTGTGATATCAAGCCTCATAATATACTGCTTGTGGATGAAAAGGATGACTTGTCAATCGATTTGAATGGAAAGATGAATAGGGTCCAAGAAAGAACTGCAAAGATTGCTGACCTAGGGCTTGTAAAGAAGGCTGGAGAGAGGTTGACAGAAAAAGGAAGAAAGCTTGGAATCAGAGGCACTGCACTGTATATGGCCCCGGAGTCCATTCGCCATGAAGATTATGAACCAGAAGCAGACATATGGGCATTAGGGTGCACGATTTTAGAGCTATTGACTGGAAAAGAACCTTGGAAGTGCGACCGGAATACAGAAAGAGTAACTATCTTGTTTAAAATAGCAAGTACACAAGAAATACCTGAAATTCCGAGTGGGTTCTCAGAAGAGGCGGAAGATTTTCTGAAGAAGTGCTTGGTTAGGGATCCGAAGTCACGGTGGACTGCCGATATGCTCCTAGGCCATCCCTTTGTTTTGGCTGCAGATGGTGTTTTCACCGGGAGTATCAGAGAGGAAAGAAACAGAGTTGTTCATCCAAAAACAGCATAAGGTATTCTTCATTCATCATTCTTGAGTACATTCAATCTTCCCAAACCTTATTTGCTCACGTCACATTCAGCATCAAATGGATAAGTACCTAATAGTTGCATGGCCACAAGACATTCGGATGATATTGTTTCTGAAGACTTCCGTGAATTTCACGCTTGTAAGGTGCAGAAAAGATTAGAGGAAGATGCCAAAGAAGGGCTGTCTACAAGAAGTTTTCGACTGGATGCCTTTGGAGCGGTATGGGGGTATCAAGAGGATTTCAGAGATACCAAACTCCAACATTGCCATTGAGATTTTCAATTGAGGTTTTAATGGAGCGTGATTGTTGTTGCTTCAAGTCATCTGTTCTGTTCTGAGTATGTCTCAAACTCGACCCGGATAATCCTATGTATAAAGAGGTTGTAGTGAGAGGGAGGGCTCATTGTATTCTCTACATTCATAATGAAACTCCTCTGCCCTTTTTCGCCCGTGGACGTAGGCTTATAGCCGAACCACGTAAATCATTGTGTGCCTGTGTGATTGTTTTGTTTTATATTTTCTCAATTTAAGTTTCATCATAAAATCACTAAGTAATATCTAATTGAAGCATAGGCTTTCAAACAAAAAAAAACCCTTACTTATAATCAAATCAACCAATTCCAATTTCCCAGGTTCAATACTTAGGAAAATTAAATCATCCCTAACTCATACCACTCACTAATTATCCATATGGGAAGAAGTCTAGTATGTCCCTTTCTCACACATTCCAAAAAAGGCATGATACTTTCTTTGCAAGATGTCCTACAATATTACTTGTAAAAACTAAACGATTTTAATAAAACTCAACGAGGATCTGGCAATTAATAAAAGATTTGAGTGTGAACTCAAACATAATGAAAGCCATCATTCAATCAAATGAGAAAAAGCGGGGAGAAAGAATAATTTTAAAAGATATCTATCACAACATGCCCTTAAACTTGTCTCATCACCACAGATCAAATACAATAAAATGGAGTGAGTTTCCACCACCAATGGAAATTTGAAACGATCCATTGGGAATTTTTAGAATTGGAATGGACAACTAGGTGGTGCACTGTTGGGTGGAATTTAAATAAAAAACAAACGTAAAACAGAATATAAGTTAATAAATTTTCTATAAATTGTCTGCTCCATCAGTATTTTATCACTTTCAATATTTTTAGTCCTGCAATGATAATTATAATGATGATGACATCATCCCCATATTATTTGAATATCTAGTTTCCAGAATTTGTATTTTTTGTTCATAACCTAGGCTAGGAGTTAAAAGGAACTAAATCCTACATATTGAAGCATCCACAGTGATTCATCATTGTATATAAATTCCTCTATTTCTATGTTTTCTACTATTAATTGTTCACTCAAAGTATTTCAAATCTTGCTTATACCAGTTATGCTCTTAATATAGTGTACTAGGATTTGGGTTATGGAGAAGCTTGTTTCCATAGAAAGGGCAAACTTATGTGAGGTCAATATCTTTGTCTCTGATAGTGTCTGATTCAATATTGAAAAGGCTACTTTTTCACTTCACTGCCCTTAATATGATTTGTTGGTAACCTCAATCTACATGCTATCAAGGCTATGAATATTTAATCCTTACTAGAAGGAGGGGGGGAAAAATTAGGTTGTGTTTGGATAGATTTTCAAACTATAATTCCACTCCTACATTCCAATGCCATGTTTGGATACATCTTTAAAATTATATTTCCACAACAAAAAGAAAACTCTGTAGAAAATTCTGTGTTAGGCATTTTTTTAAAAAAAAATTGGCTTAACCGGTCATCCGGCCAGTCAACCGAAACAAGGCAATTTTTTTTTTTTTTTTTTTTTATTTTATTTTAACAATTGGCACTTGCTTGTTTTTTTATAATATTTTAAATAAAACAATATTTTCGGATTTTTTTTTTTTTTGAGCTTTTAATAGATTTTTGAGTTGTATATTTAGTTATGAGTTGTAAGGTTTTGTATCAAATATCATATGTCACATCAAAAATTCCCCACTCAATTCAAAACTCTTTTCAAACTCATAATCAAACAAATTTTCTACACTCAAATCATAATTCCAAAATATTAGACTCCACATAACCTTCTATAGCTCTACTTCACTTCCATAGCATCCATTTACAGGTGCACATGCGAGTTTAGATACTCTGACATCTGGCATATAGCGCAATATATATAAGGAAAAAGTTGTATGAAATGAATGGGTGCAATGCACAACAAATTTTCTAGTTCAACTTATGTACATCATAAAGCTAGAAGGGAGCTATTTCTTTTCTTAATATTTTTCAAACCTAATTTTGTTGAGAGATTGGAACTCTAATCAAAGAAATAATATAGGAATTTTTATTTACATTCGTTTTAACCCTAAAAGTCCCATGTCCCTACCAAGTACCCTTTTTTTTTTTTTTGGGTCATATCCATGCTGTGTTTGTATCCTAATTTTTTTAAAATCGCCATGTCCTGTGTCCATGCCCATGTCCGTGTATGTGCTTCTTAGTAATTTAACCAAATACTACAAGCAAGCTTTATCTGAGTACTAGAACTAAGCAAATAAGAGAATCCGGTATAGCAGTGAGAGCATAAACAATGGCACAAAATGGGAGAGCCTCAGGTTCCTTTGCTGACAATGTCATTGTTCCCAATCATTCTACTTTTTAATAGTAATTCTTTAAATTAGTGTCAAATTCAACTAAGCTTTAACACATGAATAGGATACTACAAGATCGTTTCGGCCCCGTGTTAAATGTCTAGAAGATATAGCTTCACAACTTTTGAGGGTAGTACGTATTAACTTGAAGAACTAAAATAAGATGATCACATAATGACAAATGAGATATAGAGACAAATTTGCAAAGACAATTGAAAATAACACCAGAAGTTTCATTACCCACTCGAAGATAATTAAACACCAAAATGCACCATATATAATGAAGTTTTTCCAAAGTTGACATACCACCAATGATCGAACACAGAATAATGGAAGCCATCTCCAGATCAATGATTGCAGGCACAAACAAATTCATCAAACAGAGCACTTGGGAATTTAATGGCAGCTCTTTCAATTACACATCCAATTGACATTACAACGCCAAGCGAGGCAGTCACATATGCATTACATCAAACACCTTGTATACACACAGAACAGAACCCAATAAAACAAACCATTGAAACAACAATTCATTGCTAAGAAAAGTCATGGAGAAGTCTTTGCTTACACTTTGAAGGGTTGTGGAAGCAAAACCACTGTGTGAACCCATGGATTTGGGTAAAGGGAGTTTTGTGAGGAATGAATGAGTACCCAGAACTCTAATGGGTAGTGGGGGTTCAAGGAAGTTTCGGTGGTTATATACATTGCTTATATATGAGATTTCAAAGTTCATTGAGAGAGAGAGATGAGTCTCTCTCTTCTCCTAAACGGTCAGACAAAATTCGCGGGAAGTTCAAAAGTTACGGTTATGTTAGTTGGCCCCGTGGCCATCAGGGCCCACCAAAAATATACAAAGGGTGGTAGTTGCTTTGTTAACTGGTGGTTCAAAAATAGGATAAATTACAAACCAGTATATTTTTAAAGATATAATTAGGTATTCCTCAAATATTATTGTTTTTCACTTACTCCCTCAAATTAAAAATTAGTACAATATACCCCTTTTATCTTTTAAATGTTTTCAATATAACCCTTTATCTCTATTATATTAACAAAACTGACAAAAAAAAAATACTTGTAATGTGAATATGTCATTTTTAGGATATATTTAAAAAAAATATTTTTCGTCATAAATATGACATGTTCACATCACACACACTTTTTTCATCAATTTTATTAATAGAATAGAGATATAAGAGTTAGATTAAAAATTTTCAGAAGATGAAAGGGGGGTGGGCATGTACCAATTTTTAGTTTGAGAGGACAAAGTGAAAAAGCAGTAATAGTTGAAGGTGGTAAAGTGTAATTTGCCCATATAATTAGGGTAAACTACCAATAGGTCCTACTTTGGAGACTTATTACCCAATAGGTCCTACTTTGGAGACTTATTACCCATTAAGTCCTATTGATAAATTTATTAAGTGATAAAGATAAATTTATCAGTCTTTTATTTTTATGAATAAATTTATAGTGATAAATTTATCAGTCTCTTTGTTTTTATGAATAAATTTTTAGTGATAAATTTATCACTCTCTTATTTTTATAGTGTTAAATTTATTAGTTAGGACCTGTAGGTAAATAAGTCTAGTTAATAGGACTAATTGGTAAGTACCCCATATAATTATACATTGGTGATAATTTTTATCAATATTAATAATTAAAGTTATAAATTTTTAATGAATGTATAATTATTATTATTTTTAAAATACACTATATAGATATAAATTTTTTTTTATGCCATATATAGGGTTGCAAATTATGAGCTATGAGCTGAGTAATATTAATAAGCTCTTTAAAGCATAATTTAGGCTTTCTTCTGAAATTAGTTAAACATTTAATTTATTAATTAATCAAAATTATAAACTTTTTAGATTAAGTGTAAGATTAGAATTAGAATATGACCTATAATTTAAGATGGTTCTTTCTTAGATAATTTTTTTATACATTATATAATATAAGTAAAAACGTTGTGGCCTGTTTGAGGCTTGAAGTGCCAATCAATTTCTTTTAATTTTTCTGAATTTTTGTAATTTTCAAAATACATATGTCATCTTACAATTGGTCTAAAATCTAATTTAGTTAAATTAAAATAATATTTAAATTCTCCTAATGAATTCCATTAATATAACAATAGTTATGGAATTACAATCACTTACTACCATATTAGAATTAATAATTATGGAAATGACAAAGACTATTTTAGAAAATAAAAGTTTGTTGGGTGTTTAATGTTAAAATTGTCAATAATTTTTTTCATAATTTTGATATTGAAAATCTTATTAGTTGGGTTTTTATTGACTTTTTTTCGTTTTTTGTGAACTTTTTTTTTTTTTTTTTTATAGATTTTACAAGTTATAGACATTTACTCAACTAGATAAAGCAAAAAAAAAACTATTGCAGACAAAAAAACATGTCAAACAATTGGCTTTTAAACTTTTTTTTTGCTGAATTTTTTTGTTTTTTTTTTTTTTTTTTTAACCTTTTAGATTAGACGAACCAAACAAAAATTATTATTAAAAAAAAAGTAATTTTTTAGCTAGATGCCACACAAATACTAAAGCCTATTTTAAGAAGTTGATATTTTAGCCAAAAAATTATTGCAAAAAAATCAACTCTTTAATCTACTTTTTTACACATCTTTTCATAAAAAGTAAAAAAAAATGTACTAAAAAGGCCAATTCTCAAAAAAAAAAAATAAATAAGTTTTCATTCAAATTGTCACATTGAAATATTTTTTAAAACAAATAAAATTGTGTCAATGTGGCAATCATCTTCAATGGTAAAATAAATTTTATAAAAAATTACATTTTTTAAATTTTAGAAGAAAAAAATAATAATTAAGAATATTGATAGGTCATTAATTGATATGGGAAAAAAACTCAACTTGATCACCAATACAATCAATCTAAAATATATGTCCTGAAACAAAAAAATATAAAAAAATTTCCCGTTTTGGTGTATGCACAAATTCAATGCGAGAGTTATGTATTATTAACAATAAAAATCAGAATATTTGGATTGTGGTTCTTACTCAAACTCTGATTGAATTTAATTGGTGGTGTTACATGTATCAATTAATGTACACACTAGTGTACCAACTTTATGATATTATTATTGACCATATTTATTATACAAGTTACAAATATTCAAAACCATACAAATGATGCCACATCATCTGTTAGTACATTAATTGGTACATATAGTATTATTCAAATTTAATTTGAGTTGGTAAATTTTTCCCTTACACCTATTTTGAAAAGTTGGTTTTTTAGTCAAAAAATTAAAAAATATTCCACAAAAAATCACTAAAAAGATTAATTTTCAAAACAATCATTTGTCCCGACCAAATTTAAAATAGTCCTAACGCCATAAAATTTTACCAGCTTAAATTACTTAAGACAGATAAAATTTTGCAAACTTCAATTACTTAAGTTGAGCCCACCCATTGCACCTTGCCAGGTTATAGAATAAAATAAATGGTGCTTTGAATTTTATGATCTAAAAATTCATACAATCTTAATAAATATCCTTATCATATATCTTAAAATTTAAAATAAAAATAATTTTATAATCGAAAAATTTATAAAAATATTAATATATATATATGTATAATTTTAATAAAATTTTACGAATTTAAATTACTTAAGTTGGGCCCATGCATTGCATCTCGACAAGTTTATGATCTAAAAATTCATACAATGTTAATAAATATCCTTATAATATATCTTAAAATTTAAAAATAAAATTAATTTTATAATCTAAAAACTTATAAAAATATTACTATATATATCATTTTCATATATATTTAACCGCGCATAACACAGGTTGAATGCTAGTAAATATATATAACTATTTATTTCATAGTATTGATATAAATATATAATTTTTTACATAAGTTCAAATTTTTTAATAAATATGCATAAAATGTTCATATTTTTATTATAAAAAATACTTTCAAATGAATCATATCTTATTTTAGGAAATTCGTAGGTTCACCCTAATGTATTAACATAGAAATCCAACCCAAACTAAATTAAAAGTCTAGAGCTAATAGAATCCTCTAAGGATTCAACTCTTTAGAATCCTTATATATATGGATTACAGTAAACATTATCACTCATCAGCAAATTCTAGAGAGTGAAGTTTGTTTCTTTGAAAGTGAAAGAGAGAGTTTTGCAGGGAGAGAGAGAGTTTTCTTGGAGTGTAATGATGTGGAGGAGAGGGCAAATACTGGGAAAGGGAGGTTCTGCAATCGTGTATCTGGCTGCAGTTGTTTCAGCACCAAGAAGTAATGAACTACTACCTTCTCTCATGGCTGCCAAATCTGCCCCTGTCAACAACTCCCAATTGCTTTCCATCGAAAGAGAGTTGTTCAGTCAGTTTGAAGGATGTCCTCACATTCTTCGCTGTTTTGGGGACGACGTCACGAACGAAGACGGAGAGCAATAGTACAACATCTTGTTGGAGTATGCCGCTGGTGGAAGTTTGGCTGATCGCATTCAGAGTTACGGCAGAGGACTACCCGAGACAGAGGTCAGACAATACACAAATTCTGTACTTCTGGGTCTGAGTCACATTCACAACAAGGGTTATGTTCACTGTGATATCAAGCCTCATAATATACTACTTGTGGATGAAAAGGATGACTTGTCAATAGATTTGAATGGAAAGATGAATAGGGTCCAAGAAAGAACTGCAAAGATTGCTGACCTAGGGCTTGTAAAGAAGGCTGGAGAGAGGTTGACAGAAAAAGGAAGAAAGCTTGGAATCAGAGGTACTGCACTGTATATGGCCCCGGAGTCCATTCGCCATGAAGATTATGAACCAGAAGCAGACATATGGGCATTAGGGTGCACGATTTTAGAGCTATTGACTGGAAAAGAACCTTGGAAGTGCGACCGGAATACAGAAAGAGTAACTATCTTGTTTAAAATAGCAAGTACACAAGAAATACCTGAAATTCCGAGTGGGTTCTCAGAAGAGGCGGAAGATTTTCTGAAGAAGTGCTTGGTTAGGGATCCGAAGTCACGGTGGACTGCCGATATGCTCCTAGGCCATCCCTTTGTTTCAGCTGCAGATGGTGTTTTCACCGGGAGTATCAGAGAAGAAAGAAACAGAGTCGTTCATCCATAAGCAGCCTAAGGTATTCTCCATTCATCATTCTTGAGTACATTCAATCTTCCCAAACCTTATTTGCTCACGTCACATTCAGCATCAAATGGGTAAGTACCTAATAGTTGCATGGCCACAAGACATTCAGATGATATTGTTTCTGAAGACTTCGGTGAATTTCGCGCTTGTAAAGTGCAGAAAAGATTAGTGGAAGATGCCAAAGAAGGGCTGTCTAAAGAAGTTTTTGACTGGATGCCTTGCGGCGGTAATGGGGTATCAAGAGGATTTCAGAGATAGCAAACTCCAACATTGTCATTGAGATTTTCAATTAAGGTTTTAATGGAGCATGATTGTTGTTGCTTCAAGTCATATGTTGTGAGAATGTCTCAAACTCGACCCAGATAATCCTATGTACAGAGAGGTTGTAGTGAGAAGGAGGGCTCATTGTATTCTCCACATTCATAGTGAAATTCCTCTGCTGTTTTTCGCCCGTGGATGTAGGCTTATAGCCGAACCACGTAAATCATTGTGTGCTTGTGTGTTTGTTCTGTTTTTATATTTTCTCAATTATTGGTTTCATCATAAAATCACCAAGTAATATCTAATTGAAGCATTGGCTTTCAAACAAAAAGAAACCCTTAATCAAATCAATCAATTCCAATTTCACAGGTTTACTTTGGAGAATTAAATCATCCCTAACTCTCTGCAATGACCACAACACAGCCAAAAAATGGTATTCTAATTAATTCTTTCAAAATTTGTGTAACTCTGTACAGCACACTCACTAATTATCCATACAGGAAGAAGTCTAGTATGTCCCTTTCTCACACATTCCAAAAATGGCACGATGCTTTCTTTGCAAGATGTCCTACAATACTATTTGTAATAACTAAATGATTTTAATAAAACCCAACGAGGAAATGGCAATTAATAAAAGATTTGAGTGTAAAATCAAACATAAGGAAAGCCATGATTCAATCGAATGAGGAAAAGTGGGGAGAAAGAATAATTTTAAAAGATATCCATCAAAACATGCCCTTAAACTTGTCTTGTCACCACAGATCAGATATAATAAAATGGAGTGAGTTTCCACCACCAATGGAAATTTAAAATGATCCATTGGAAATTATTAGCATTAGAATGGACAACTAGGTAGCATGAGGTGGGGTGAAATTTAAAAATAAAATATAAACATAAAACAGAATAAGTTGATATATTTTCTATAAAATGGCTGCTTCATCAGTATTTCATCACTTTCAATGTTTTTAGACCTGCAACGATAGTTATAATGATGATGACATCATCGCCATATTATTTGAATATCTAGTTTACAAAATTTGCTATTTTTATTTCATAACCTAGGAGTTAAAGGAACTAAAGCCTGCATATTGAAGCATCCACAGTATTTCATCGTTGTATATAAATTCCTCTATTTCTATGATTTCTACTATTACTTGTTCACTCAAGCTATTTATCAAATCTCTCCTATACCAGTTATTCTCATAATTTACTAGGATTACAGTTATAGAGAAGCTTGTTTTAATGAAAGGGACAAACTTTTGCTAGGTCAATATCTTTGTCTCTGATAGTGTCTAATTCAATATTGAAAAGGCTATTTTTTCATTTCACTGCCCTTAAATGATTTGTTGGTAAGCTCAATCTACATGTTATCAAGCTATGAATATTTAATCCTTACTGGGGGGGGGGGGGGGGGGGGGGGGGGGGGGTGAGAAATTAGACTTCACATAACCTTCTATAGTTCTACTTCACTCCCATAGCATCCATTTACAGATGCACATGCGAGTTTAGATACTTTGACCTCTGCCATATAGCACAACATATGTAAGAAAAAAGTAATATGAAATGAATGAGTGCAAAGCACAACAAATTTTCTGGTTTAACTTATGTACATCATAAAGCTAGAAGGAGCTGGAGTATTTCTTTTCTCAATATTTTCCAAACCTAATTTTGTTGAGAGATTGGAACTCTAATCAAAGAAATAAATATAGGAATTTTTAGTGGTAGGTACCATATATAGGACTTAACCACTTGATCCTATTTATATTCATTTTAACCCTAAAAGTGCCAAATAATTTTTTTTTTTTTTGGTCGTATCCATATTGTGTTTGTATCCTAATTTTTTGAAAATCGCCGTGTCCCGTGTCCATACCCATGTTCGTGTATGTGCTTCTTAGGACTTAACCAAATACTACAAACAAGCTTTATCTGAGTGCTGGAACTGAGAGAATAAGAGAACCAGGTATACCAGTGAGAGCATAAACAATGGAACAAAATGGTAGAGCCTCAGGTTCCTCTGCTGACAATGTTATTGTTCCCAATCATTCTACTTTTTAATTGTAATTCTTTAAATTAGTGTCAAATTCAACTAAGCTTTAACACATGAATAGGATACTACAAGATCATTTCAGCACTGTGTTAAACGTCTAGAAGATGTAGCTTCAAACTTTTGAGGGTAGTGCATATTAACTTGAAGAACTAGAATAAGATGATCACATAATGACAAGTGAGATATAGAGACAAATTTGCAAAGGCAATTGAAAATTACACAAGAAGTTTCATTACCCACTCCAAGATAATTAAACACCAAAATGCACCATATAATGAAGTTTTTCCAAAGTTGACATACCACCAATGATCGAACACAGAACAATGGAAGCCATCTCCAGATCAACATGATTGCAGGCACAAACAAGTACATCAAAGAGAGCACTTGGAAATTTAATGGCAGCTCTTTCAATTACATATCCAATTGACAGTACAACGCCAAGCGAGACAGTCACATATGCATTACATCAAACACCTTGTATACACACAGAACAGAACCCAATAAAACAAACTATTCAAACAACAATTCATTGTTAAGAAAAGTCATGGGGAAGTCTTTGCTCGCACTTTGGAGGGTTGTGGATGCAAAACCACTGTGTGAACCCATGGATTTGGGCTGCATTATCCGAGAAGAGTGAGTTTTATTAGGAATGAATGAGGACCCAGAACTCTAATGGGTAGTGGGGGTTGGAAGAAGTTTCAGTGGCTATATATGAGATTTGAATGGTCGGTCGAGAGAGAGAGAGAGAACTCCGGGGAATCGCGGAGGCGCTGGCTATATAGACATGCCATTGGTTTGGTTCCAAAGAAGATGACACTCTCTCTCTCTCTCTCTCTGGCCTCAACATTGAGACCACATTCGCGGGAAATTCAAAAGTTGCGGTTATATTAATTCCCCTCGTGCCGGTAGGTACACCAAAATTTATTACTTAAAAAAATAAAATTCTCACTATCTAAAAAAAAAAAAAAAAATTGTACTAACTAGTGTATCAATATTAATTATGACATTATTATTACCCACTCATTATACAAATTATAATTATAAAAAACTTCTTAAATTATGTTGCAACTCTAGCTATGACATTATTATTAACCTGTTGGCTTATTTTTCCTACGAAGAAAAATATTATAAATGCGAGCGTGCCAGCAAAGATTGAAAAATCCTTACAGATTAAATTCAAGCTAATTATCAAGCGATTGTGTTGACGGTTCTTTTGCCTCAACAAAGAGGACTTCAAAATTGCCAAAGTGTAGAGAAAAGAAAAATTAAAAGAAGAAAGGGAGATGGAGAAAGACGATTGAGTGAACAATCAAAATAATAATTACTCACCTCTACTCCTATGCTTCGAAAAGGAAGTACATGAAATGCTTCGAAATGAAAGTGCTGAAAATAAATGCTTCGAAATATAAATTTATGTTAAACTACTCCTAAGATAAGGAAAATGACAAGAAATATTGAAATCAACTGTCTTTGATTTGAGTTCTGGCTCCTTTACAATGTAGCCATTAATGGCTACTTATAGAAGAAAAAATATAGCAATAACTACTTAGTAACTACCATTTCTTCCATCTTCATTCTTGTCTTGCCATGTGTCCTTCCACTCATCCACTTTGTCCTTCATATTCTCCATCATCTCTATAACTTCTTTTAACTTCCAAATGAATAAGAGGATGCCACGTGTCTTGCAATTATATAAATAATAAAAATTGCAGATTTATGGTGCTAACATTACCCCCCGCGGCCCTTAAAAATGATATTTACTTGAATTTTTGAAAGGCCGAACCAAGCATATGACTAATCTAAGCAACAAAGTGCTTCGAATGATATAACAACACCAATAAGGTGCTTCAAATGAGTATGAAATTATAACTAGATGACTAATAACAAGCTTCGAAGGTGGTATAAAAAACCAAATTCATCATTCGAAGGTCTTGCGGCACAGTTTTGAAGGAACAACATCACCCATCGAAGGTTGGAAGCATTGATATAGGATGATGATACTTACAATGAAATTTCAAGGTTAGGCTTGACGCTTCAAATGTTTCTTCGAAGCTTTATACAGTTTCGAAGGTGAAGTAATCAACCTTTGAAACAACTCTTGATACTTCGAATGTATCTTCAAAGCTTTATACAGTTTCGAAGGTGAAGTAATCAACCTTCGAAACAACTCTTGATGCTTCGAATTTATCTTCAAAGTTTTATTTAGTTTCGAAGGTGAAGTAATCAACCTTCGAAACAACTCTTGATGCTTCGAATGTATCTTCAAAGTTTTATACAGCTTCGAAGGCGAAGTAATCAACCTTCGAAACAACTCTTGATTCTTCGAATGTATCTTCGATACTTTGGCTGTGTGCATACAAACAACTGGCCAACAATTTGAAAAGATAAGTCATTCTCAACCACTTATTTAAATGCATAGGCTTTTTCTAGCCAAATTCATGTATTTTAAATGGTCATCCCTTATTCTTAGTGCTTCGAACTCATAAGAACAATTTGTTAATTTTATTAGCCACATCATTAGAATTATATTTTGATGTGAACCACAAATTCAAAAAGGATTTTGAACACCAAAAGTCATGGTATAGTGTGACCATGAAAATTCATACTTTTTCACATTTTGAAAAATGTCAAAAATTTTGAATTCATGAATAGTGGCTTGTTCATCATTCTTGACCATGTTTGTTTTAAAAACAAAATTTTCGCCGAATTGATTTTCATAATTATTTAGCAAAGTGGGTTATTTTTCCATGTTAGCCATTAATGGCTTATGAAAATCACCCATAAATATGTTATTTTCATGACTTGACTCTCTAAAATTTGGTTTTTGGACCCCCCGAATCATACATGGAACATCATTTTTAGCCAAATTTGGCTCAAGAACATGCTTTTTCGTTGTGTTAATTTAATGACTTGGCTCTTTAAAAACGAACTCTTGAACCCCCCGAGCCATTGATGAAATCAACTATTTGCTTTTGCTATTTTCAACCATGGAAAAATTCTGAAAAAAATTCACCAATTCCGGCCATTAAAGCCTCAGTTAAAGACTTGGTAGTGAGAGTTGATAACTCATCATTCCATTGGTGAATTTCCATATCAAGTTGATGAATTTCTTCAATTAAATGGTGTCTTTTTTCTTCCACCAAATAATATTGTAATTGATGAAAGTTTATTTCATCAAGAAAATGGATATCTTCTTGAAGATCCAAAATTTTTCTTTCATGCCAATATATTTCAAATTGACAAGTTCGAATGGCGAAATCCAAATTGTTTGTCATTTTTTACACTTGGCTGTCCCACTGGGCGTGCCAAAAATTGTTGCCTTATTTTTCCTACGAAGGAAAATATTATAAATGCGAGCGTGCCAGCAAGGATTGAAAAATCCTTACAGATTAAATTCAAGCTAATTATCAAGCGATTGTGTTGACGGTTCTTTTGCCTTAACAAAGAGAACTTCAAAATTGCCAAAGTGTAGAGAAAAGAAAAATTAAAAGAAGAAAGGGAGATGGAGAAAGACGATTGAGTGAACAATCAAAGTAATAATTACTTACCTCTACTCCTATGCTTCGAAAAGGAAGTACATGAAATGCTTCGAAATGAAAGTGCTGAAAATAAATGCTTCGAAATATAAATCTATGTTAAACTACTCCTAAGATAAGGAAAATGACAAGAAATATTGAAATCAACTGTCTTTGATTTGAGTTCTAGCTCCTTTACAATGTAGCCATTAATGGCTATTTATAGAGGAAAAAATACAGCAATAACTACTTAGTAACTACCCATTTCTTCCATCTTCATTCTTGTCTTGCCATGTGTCCTTCCACTCATCCACTTTATCCTTCATATTCTCCATCATCTCTATAACTTCTTTTAACTTTCAAATGAATAAGAGGATGCCACGTGTCCTGCAATTATATAAATAATAAAAGGGTTAATTACACTAATAGTCCCTATAGTTTGGGACTTGTGTCACTTTGGTCCCTGACTTTTCAATTGTGACACATTTGACCCTGAATTTTGAATCTTGTTCCAAATAAGGACAATTGAAAATATTATTAGATTTTTCAAGGGTAAAATCGTCAATTTGATAAAATATAAACTAATTTGACAAAAAGAAATGTCAAAAAAATATTTTTAATTTTTTTAAAATTATTTTTATCTACGAATGATAAAATTATGTAAAATTAATGAAAATTACATGATTAATTTTTTAAAATTAATTTTATATGATCATCATCCAAACACATAATAAAAATTAATTTGGTAAAAAAAATAAATAAATGTCTAAAAGATTTATCAATTTTACATAATTTTATTTTTAGTAGGTAGAAATAATTTTTAAAAATTAAAAAATATTTGTTTGAGATTTATTTTTGTCAAATTAGTTTATATTTTATCAAATTGACAATTTTACCCTTGAAAAATCTAATTATATATTCAATTGTCCTTATTTGGAACAAGATTCAAAATTCGGGGTCAAATGTGTCACAATTGAAAAGTCAGGGACCAAAATGACACAAGCCCCAAACTATAGGGACTATTTGTGTAATTTGCCCATAATAAAAATTGCAGATTTATGGTGCTAACATAACCTCATTCATTATATAAATTACAGATATCAAAAAACTCTTAAATTATGTCACATTATCAATTAGTACACTAGTTAATACCCTAATCCGTGCATATAGCATTATTCAAAAAAAAAATCTTGTATATTTATTTTATAATTAATCTTGGAAAATTTTCAATTCAATTTAAATTTTATAAATATTAATTATTAAAGTCATAATTTGTTTCGTAGTAATTTTTTAAAAATATCACCACGTGGTAATTTCCCCTTTTATTTTTGGAGTTCTCAAGCCAAAGGTTCACTGTTCAAACAAACAAACAAAAAGCTGAAGGTTCAATTCTAAATATTTTGGGCCAATAGGTCCCAGATGTATTATTTTGAAACTAAAATGACAATTATAATTTAAATATTATTTTATTCTTATTTATTTGTCTATTTATCTACGTGTCATCTCACTATTTGCCTATATGTCATCTATCTATCCTCCACCTAAACAAATTATCTGGGCAAATCATCACCACTACCAATCGTCAATTTTTTCAATACTGGTGACTTTTTCAATGACCCGTGACAGTCTGACAATAAGGGTACAATTGGAAAAGAAAATTAAAAAAAAATAATGTTTCGTTTCAATTTTCTAGATTCAATTTTTTGGAAATTGACTTTTTATTTTTGTAATTTTTTGTTTTTAGTGAATATTTTTAAAATTTTAAATATTTTTTTTATTTTTTTAAATGCATCTTACTTAAATGTATCTAAAAAGTAAAATATTTTTAAAAATCAATAAATACATATGAGTACAAAAAATGTACTGAATTCTCATTTATTTATTTATTTGTATTTTTGGCTTTCTAAACTCTTTTTTGGTAAATTTTTTGTTACCTTTTCGATTAGACGAACCCCCAAAAAAAATTAAAAATTATTAAAAACAAACAAGTTCAAAAAAAAAAAAAGAGATTTTTTAAGCTGGATGCCAAACAAATACTAAAGCCTATTTTTGGAAGTTGATATTTTAGCCAAAAAATTATTACAAAAAAATCAACTCTTCAATCTACTTTCTTACACTTCTTTTCATAAAAAGTAAAAAATATAGTAAAAAAGGCCAATCCTCAACAAAAAATAAAAAATAAGTTTTCACTCAAATTGTCATATTGAAATATTTTTTAAAACAAATAAAATTTTGTCAATGTGGCAATCATCTTCAATGGTAAAATAAAGGGCAAATTACACAAATAGTCCCTATAGTTTGGGGCTTGTGTCACTTTGGTCCCTGACTTTTTAATTGTAACACAGTTGACCCTGAATTTTGAATCTTGTTTCAAATAAGGACAATTGAATATGTCATTATTTAATTTCAAGGGCAAAATCATCAAATTCATAAAATATAAACTAATTTAACAAAAATAAATGTCAAAAAAATATTTTTAATTTTTTAAAAATTATTTTTATCCACCAATGATAAAATTATGTAAAATTGATAAAAATTAATAAAAATTACATGATTAATTTTTAAAAATTAATTTTACATGATCATCATCCAAACACATAATAAAAATTAATTTGGTAAAAAAATAAATAAATGTTTAAAAGATTTATCAATTTTACATAATTTTATTTTTAGTGGGTAGAAATAATTTTTAAAAATTAAAAAATATTTGTTTGACATTTATTTTGGTCAAATTAGTTTATATTTTATCAAATTGACGATTTTACCCTTGAAAAATCTAATGATATCTTCAATTGTCCTTATTTGGAACAAAATTTAAAATTCAGGGTCAAATGTGTCACAATTGAAAAGTCAGGGACCAAAGTGACACAAGCCCCAAACTATAGGGACTATTAGTGTAATTCACCCTAAAATAAATGTTATAAAAAAAATACATTTTTTTAATTTTAGAAGAAAAAAAATAATAATTAAGAAAATTGATAAGTCATTAATTGATATGGGAAAAAACCTCAACTTGATCACCAACTTCACTACAATTAAATTGGGTTGTGTTTTACATTTGCACACATGCCCTGTTATTATCACAAAATTCTTAATCACATAATTTTTTTCTATAAAAGAGTAGATATAAAAAATAAAAATAAAAATAAAAACTTTAATACAATCAATCTAAAATATATATTCTGAAACAATTTTTTCTTTTTTCACGTTTTGGTGTATGCACAGATTCAATGCGAGAGTTATATATTATATACAATACAAATCAAAATATTTGAATTGTGATTCTTACTCAAACTTGATTGATTTAATTTGAGTTGGAAAATTTTTCCTTTAGCCCTATTTTGAAAAGTTGGTGTTTTTAGTCAAAGAACTAAAAAGTATTCCAAAAAAGAGTCACTGAAAAAGTTAATTTTCAAAACAATCCTTTGTTTCGACCAAATTTATAATAGTCCAAAGGCCATAAAATTTTACAAACTTAAATTACTTAAGACTATAAAATTTTACGAATTTCAATTACTTAAATGTTAATAAATATGCTTATTATATATCTTAAAATTTAAAATAAAAGTAATTTTATAATCTATAAATTTATAAAAATATTAATATATATATATATATATCCACATCATTTTCATAAAATTTTACAAACTTAAATTACTTAAATTGGGCCCACACATTGCACCTCTACAGGTTTATGATCTAAAAATTCATACAATGTTAATAACTATCCTTATCATATATCTTAAAACTTAAAAATAAAAATAGTTTTATTATCTAAAATTTATAAAAATATTAATATATATCATCTTCATATATATTTAACCGTGCATAACACACAAGTTGAATGCTAGTAAATATATATAACTATTCATTTCATAGCATTGACATAAATATATAATTTTTTACATAAATTCAAAATTTTTAATAAATATGCATAAAATATGTTCATATTTTTATTATAAAAAATAATTACAAATAAATCAAATCTTAGTTTAGGAAATTCGGAAGTTAACCCTAATGTATTAACATAGAAATCCAATCCAAACTAAATTAAAAGTCTAGAGCTAATAGAATCCTCTAAGGATTCAACTCTTTAGAATCCTTATATATGTAGATTACAGTAAACATTATCACTCATCAGCAAATTCTAGAGAGTGAAGTTTGTTTCTTTGAGAGTGAAAGAGAGTTTTGCAGGGAGAGAGAGAGAGAGAGAGAGAGAGAGAGAGTTTTCTTGGAGTGTAATGATGTGGAGGAGAGGGAAAATACTGGGAAAGGGAGGTTCTGCAATGGTGTATCTGGCTGCAGTTGTTTCACCACCAAGAAGTAATGAACTACCTTCTCTCATGGCTGCCAAATCTGCCCCTGTCAACAACTCCCAATTGCTTTCCATCGAAAGAGAGTCCTTCAGTCAGTTTGAAGGATGTCCTCACATTCTTCGCTGTTTTGGGGACGACGTTACGATCGAAGACGGAGAGCAATGGTACAACATCTTGTTGGAGTATGCTGCTGGTGGAAGTTTGGCTGATCGCATTCAGAGTTACGGCAGAGGACTGCCCGAGACAGAGGTCAGACAATACACAAATTCTGTACTTCTGGGTCTGAGTTACATTCACAACAAGGGTTATGTTCACTGTGATATCAAGCCTCATAATATACTGCTTGTGGATGAAAAGGATGACTTGTCAATAGATTTGAATGGAAAGATGAACAGGGTCCAAGAAAGAACTGCAAAGATTGCTGACCTAGGGCTTGTAAAGAAGGCTGGAGAGAGGTTGACAGAAAAAGGAAGAAAGCTTGGAATCAGAGGCACTGCACTGTATATGGCCCCGGAGTCCATTCGCCATGAAGATTATGAACCAGAAGCAGACATATGGGCATTAGGGTGCACGATTTTAGAGCTATTGACTGGAAAAGAACCTTGGAAGTGCGACCGGAATACAGAAAGAGTAACCATCTTGTTTAAAATAGCAAGTACACAAGAAATACCTGAAATTCCGAGTGGGTTCTCAGAAGAGGCTGAAGATTTTCTGAAGAAGTGCTTGGTTAGGGATCCGAAGTCACGGTGGACTGCCGATATGCTCCTAGGCCATCCCTTTGTTTCGGCTGCAGATGGTGTTTTCACTGGGAGTATCAGAGAGGAAAGAAACAGAGTTGTTCATCCAAAAACAGCATAAGCTATTCTTCATTCATCATTCTTGAGTACATTCAGTCTTCCCAAACCTTATTTGCTCACGTCACATTCAGCATCAAATGGATAAGTACCTAATAGTTGCATGGCCACAAGACATTCGGATGATATTGTTTCTGAAGACTTCAGTGAATTTCACGCTTGTAAAGTGCAGAAAAGATTAGAGGAAGATGCCAAAAAAGGGCTGTCTACAAGAAGTTTTCGACTGGATGCCTTTGGAGCGGTATGGGGGTATCAAGAGGATTTCAGAGATACCAAACTCCAACATTGCCATTGAGATTTTCAATTGAGGTTTTAATGGAGCGTGATTGCTGTTGCTTCAAGTCATCTGTTCTGAATATGTCTCAAACTCGACCCGGATAATCCTATGTATAAAGAGGTTGTAGTGAGAGGGAGGGCTCATTGTATTCTCTACATTCATAGTGAAACTCCTCTGCCCTTTTTCGCCCGTGGCTGTAGGCTTATAGCCGAACCACGTAAATCATTGTGTGCCTGTGTGATTGTTTTGTTTTATATTTTCTCAATTTAAGTTTCATCATAAAATCACTAAGTAATATCTAATTGAAGCATAGGCTTTCAAACAAAAAGAAACCCTTACTTATAATCAAATCAACCAATTCCAATTTCCCAAGTTCAATACTTAGGAAAATTAAATCATCCCTAACTCTCCACAATGACCACAACATAGCAAAAAAATGGTTTTCTAACTAGTTCTTTCCAAATTTGTGTAACTCTACCGCACAGGGCATACCACTCACTAATTATTCATATGGGAAGAAGTCTAGTGTGTCCCTTTCTCACACATTCCAAAAATGGCATGATACTTTCTTTGCAAGATGTCCTACAATATTACTTGTAAAAACTAAACTATTTTAATAAAACTCAACGAGGATCTAGCAATTAATAAAAGATTTGAGTGTGAACTCAAACATAATGAAAGCCATGATTCAATCAAATGTGGAAAAGCGGGGAGAAAGAATAATTTTAAAAGATATCCATCAATACATGCCCTTAAACTTATCACCACAGATCAGATATAATAAAATGGAGTGAGTTTCCACCACCAATGGAAATTTGAAATGATCCATTGGGAATTTTTAGCATTAGAATGGACAACTAGGTGGTGCACTGTTGGGTGGAATTTAAATAAAAAACAAACGTAAAACAGAATATAAGTTGATAAATTTTCCATAAATTGTCTGCTCCATCAGTATTTTATCACTTTCAATATTTTTAGTCCTGCAATGATAATTATAATGATGATGACATCATCACCATATTATTTGAATATCTAGTTTCCAGAATTTGCATTTTTTGTTCATAACCTAGGCTAGGAGTTAAAGGGAACTAAATCCTACATATTGAAGCATCCACGGTGATTCATCATTGTATATAAATTCCTCTATTTCTATGTTTTCTACTATTAATTGTTCACTCAAAGTATTTCAAATCTTGCTTATACCAGCTATGCTCTTAATATAGTGTACTAGGATTCGGGTTATGGAGAAGCTTGTTTCAATAGAAAGGGCAAACTTATGTGAGGTCAATATCTTTGTCTCTGATTGTGTCTTATTCAATATTGAAAAGGCTACTTTTTCACTTCACTGCCCTTAATATGATTTGCTGGTAACCTCAATCTACATGCTATCAAGGCTATGAATATTTAATCCTTACTAGAAAAGGGGGGGGGGGGGGGGGGGGGGGGGGGGAGGAATTGGGCTGTGTTTGGATAGGTTTTCAAACTATAATTCCACCCCTACACATGAATAGGATACTACAAGATCATTTCGGCACTGTGTTAAACGTCTAGAAGATATAGCTTCAAAACTTTTGAGGGTAGTACATATTAACTTGAAGAACTAGAATAAGATGATCACATAATGACAAGTGAGATATAGAGACAAATTTGCAAAGACAATTGAAAATTACACAAGAAGTTTCATTACCCACTCCAAGATAATTAAACACCAAAATGCACCATATAATGAAGTTTTTCCAAAGTTGACATACCACCAATGATCGAACACAGAACAATGGAAGCCATCTCCAGATCAACATGATTGCAGGCACAAACAAGTTCATCAAAGAGAGCACTTGGGAATTTAATGGCAGCTCTTTCAATTACATATCCAATTGACAGTACAACGCCAAGCGAGACAGTCACATATGCATTACATCAAACACCTTGTATACACACAGAACAGAACCCAATAAAACAAACTATACAAACAACAATTCAATGTTATGAAAAGTCATGGGGAATTCTTTGCTCACACTTTGGAGGGTTGTTGAAGCAAAACTACTGTGTGAACCCATGGATTTGGGCTGCATTATCCGAGAAGAGTGAGTTTTATTAGGAATGAATGAGGACCCAGAACCCTAATGGGTAGTGGGGGTTGGAAGAAGTTTCAGTGGCTATACATGAGATTTGAATGGTCGATCGAAAGAGAGAGAGAGAGAACTCCGGGGAATCGCGGAGGCGCTGGCTATATAGGCATGCCATTGGTTCCAAAGAAGATGACACACTCTCTCTCTCTCTCTCTCTCCCTCTCTCTCTGGCCTCAATGTTGAAACCAAATTCGCGGGAAATTCAAAAGTTGCGGTTATATTAGTTCCCCTCGTGGCGGTAGGTACACCAAATTTATTACTCTAAAAAAAAAATTTCTCACTATCTAAAAAAAAAATGGGAGCGGTAAATATACCAATTAGTATATTAACTAATATATCAATACTAGTTATGACATTAATACCCTATTCATTATACAAATTACAAATACTAAAAACCTCTTAAATTATGTTACAACATTAATTATAACATTATTATTAACCCTACTCATTATACAAATTACAAATATCAAAAATTTCTTAAATTATACCACATCATTAATTGGTACACTAGTTAGTACACTAATTCGTGTATATAGTATTATTCAAAAAAAAAAATCTTGTATATTTATTCTATTAATTAATCTTGGAAAATTTTCAATTCAATTTTAATTTTATAAATATTAATTATTAAAGTCATAATTTGTTTCGTAGTAATTTTTTAAAAATATCACCATGTGGTAATTTTCCCTTTTATTTTTGGAGTTCTCATGGCAAAGGTTCAGTGTTCAATCAAACAAACAAACAAACAAACAAAAATCCAAAGGTTCACTGTTCAATCAAACAAACAAACAAACAAAAACCCAAAGGTTCAATTCTAAATATTTTGCGCCAATAGGACCAAGATGTATTGGGTATGTTTGGTTTGAGTTTGGGAAATGAGTTTCAGAAAAAAAATTCTTAAAATTTGTTTGGTTTGAGTGTTTTCTCAAAAAAATTTCAAAATCACTTTCTCTCTCTTACACATCAATTAATCACTTTTTCTCTCTCCTCTCTCATTCTCAATCACTTTTTCTCTCACACACATCTACTCAATTCTCCCAAAATATCAAATCATCCCAAACTCCCAAAAAAAATTTGTCTCTCAAAATATACAACCAAACAAACCAAAAAAATTTCTAAAACAACTCTCCCAAATTTTTTTAAAAAACAACTCTCCCAAAAACAAAACAAACAAGCCCATTATTTTTAAACTAAAATGACAATTATAATTTAAATATTATTTTATTCTTATTTATTTATCTATTTATCTACGTATCATCTCACTATTTGCCTATATGTCATCTATTTGTCCACTTAAACAAATTATCTATGCATTAATCACAGAGCAAGGATCCTCTAGAGTTTTTTTTCCTAAAGTTTCCTAGAATAGTGCATTGTGTGGTTGAGATTTAATGACAAGTCACATCAATTTTTCAACATTAAATCACAACCACACAATACACCACTTTAAGAAATTTTAAGAAAAAAACACTCTAGAGGATCCTTGGTGTTAATCACAACTACCATCACTACCACAGTTGGCCACAATCAGCAATTTTTCCAACATTGGTGACTTTTTCAATGACCTGCGACGGTCTGACAATAAGAGTACAATTGGAAAAGAAAATTCAAGAAAATAATGGTTTGTTTCAATCTGAAAATTGACTTCTTCTTTTTTTTGTAATTTTTTGTTTTTAGTTAATATTTTAAAAAAATTTAAGCAATTTTTTTACTTTTTAGATACACTAAGTAAGGTGTATCTAAAAAGTAAAATATTTTTAAAAATCAATAAATACACGAGTACAAAAAATGTACTGAATTCTCATTTTTTTATTTATTTTGTGTTTTTGGTATTTAGTATATTTTCTAAAGATTTTTTTCATATGTATTTTAATTTTTAAGTGTATTTATGTTGGGTGTATCTAAAAATTAAAAAAATTGCTTAGAATATTAAAAAAAATCATTAAAAACAAAAAAAACACGAAAAATAAAAAATTTCAGTTTTTTAAAACATAAATCCTGAAAATTGAAACCAAACAAAACAAAACATGTCTTTATTGTTAAAAACATCAAATATTGGACCAAATAATATAATGCCCCGTGAATGTGGACTTTTTAACATGGAAAATGTTATAGGTTCCAAATTTTTTACCAAATAATTGACCAAATATCTCACATGGATGTGGGGTCTATAAAATTGCAGACCCCACACCCATGTGACATATTTGTTTATTTGTTTGGTAAAAAATTTGGTATCCAACGGTTCAGTATTTTTTCCAAAATTTGGTGAAAAGAGTATTTGGTGAAAAGAGTATTTTTTTTTTTTCTTAAAATTTGGTGAAATTTTTTTTTTACCAAATTTGGTGAAAAGAGTATTTTTTTTTCATTTTTTGAAGTCCGCCATTTTTTTTGGTGACTCCACAAATTTGATGAAAAAAGATTTATGTATATAAACTTCTGTGGAGTCAGCCAAATTTGAGACATCTAAGCCAGCCAAACAAAAAGTTTATATACATAATTGATCCAACAGATCTACCAAGATAGCGAAAGAGTAAAACCAAATAACAAAAACGATGTCTCGTGCGTGAGACATATGGGCTAACTCCACAAAACTCGGACTTCTCTTACAACCTTCACTGAGGCTGGGGTTAGACATCTCTGTGCGCTCACCTACATACATATAAATAAGAGTGAGCGAATGCCCAATAAATAATACCAAAGTAAAGGGGTTAGATGAATAAGATTCACATTAAGTCATATTAAGTATAGCGAACCCGTGAATTTCATATACAAACGGTCTCAAGCCCATTTTATGATTTTGTTGTACGTGTCAAATGGCCTCAGGCTCATTTTAGATCCTTATCAAACATATCAAACGGCCTTAAGGACATTGCATAATTTTGTCAAATTTATCAAATGGCCTTGGGCCCAATTCATATCAAATGACCTTGAGCCCATTAGTTCCCATATTCATATTTATGGGCATTTCATATTCATGATCATGATCACCTTTTTGTTCAAACGGCCTTTGGCCCATTACATTCATATTCAAACGGCCTTTGGCCTATCAAAACATTTTAACGTATCAAATAGCTTCAGGCCTAATTCTCACATATTAAACATGTCAAACCGCCTCAGGTCCAATTCATATCAAACATGTCAAATGGCCTCAGGGCCAATTCATATCAAACGGCCTTGGGCCCAAATTATGTTCTTCGCAAAGCCTCATACCAACATTAGGCATATCGAATGCTCATTCACAATTCAAATCAGCAAATCCACGAAACTTGTACAAAAGTAGCATTTGGAAAATAACATACTTGAAGGTATCTTTACTAAGATATTACTTACAGTGTTCTGTTGATGGATTTGCCCTCGTGCTTGACCCTACACATTTCATAACATATTGGGTCACAAGCAACTCAATCCGTTTTTAACTTGTTTATTTTTCTTAGGCCTCTTTTTTATTCTTTTAATTCATTTACAATGCCCAATGCATACCTAAGAGTGCTTAGAAATGAAAGAGAACGGAAAACGAAACATGAAATAACTTCTCAAAATTCCAAAAACAGGGCACTCCGCTCGAGCACAGCTTTGGTCGCTCGAGCAGACTGTGAAACTCTGCAAAAGTACTGGTTGCTTCATTTCACGTTCGAGCGTAGCTTTTCTCACTCGAGGCAAGACTCAAAGATATGAGTGGTCGCTCGAGCGCAACTCTTCTCGCTCGAGCTAACATCAATTTTTGCAAAACTTATAGTTACCTTCATTTTACGTTCCACGCTTGAGTGAAGGTGTCGAATTCTAGAAATTTCAACTCACTGTGTGAGCTTCAAAACACACATCCAAGGCTAAAATCATACATGACTTATCCAAAAACTTCAAAAACATGTATTTGAACACTAATACTTGATGAATTACATTTTTCATACACAAAACTTCATGAATTTGGCAAATCATTGTTCTAACTTCTATGCAAGCATGGATCCAGACTTAAACTCTTTTCTATCATCATCAAGATATGGATTTGAGCTCTATAGCTTCAAAAGTCATGCAACCAAGTTCCATAATCCTATAATTCATGGACGCATGTCTAAAATAACTACCAATTCTACATGTTTAACATGCTTCAAGCTCAAATGTACATAATCATGGTGAATGCATACATGCATGTATATACAAACTTCAATTTTATTATATTCAACTCAAGTCTCATTCTTAGCTTCGTTTTGTTTTTTGAATTCACCTAACCATGATCTTAAACTCATAAATTAGAGTTTAATTACTCACTTAAAGCTTCAATTCTTTCAAATTTAACTAATCTGTTGAGCCTAGCTTCCAAATTCCCAAGCTTTGAGCCAAAATCTACAACTTGTGCCCCCTCTCTCTCTCTAGAACCGTCCCTCTCTCTCTCTCTAGGGTGTAATTCAGCCAAGTATAAGAAATGGGCTCAATTATGAGCTGATATATTAATCTCCCATGCATTTATAAGCTAGACTAACCAATATTACTACTCCAAACTTAGTATTAATCAATTAGGCTCAATTAATCATTAAATTAATCTAATTATTTTGATTCGAATAAATTTTTAATTAAATCTCACCGTAGGCTCCAAAAATCATGCTAATCGCAAAAATACAGTAAATTTTAGTTTATGTCGCCTCCATGGCCTTCAATTTAATCTTATAATAGAAAATCAAATAGATTTTCCTACGGTGAACAAATAGAAATTCAAAAACACATATAATCATATAATTAGCACTCAAAATCATATCAAACACATAATCACAATCATAATTAAGATTAATTAATATAACACAGAACAGGTTATCACAATGGTAGTGATACAAAGCTTGCAAAACAAACAAAAAGGAACCCCTATGTACAAACTGTAGCAATTTCATTTACATTTTGTTTGAAACTCAGATATTTAAGACAAAAATAAATAAATAAATTACTTGTGCCCATTCATTTTCTTGTGGATAACCAACCACCCAAAAAAAAAAAATTTAAATACAAATGCCTATTCATTCCCAAGCAAACAAAATGTAAGCTTCTTTCATTTCATTTTTTCTTTACGCTTTACAAATGCAAGAAATAAACAGAGCATTGAAATTTTAAAATTTGCTCTGCCACTATATACAGCCAAGAAAAATGTTTGGGGGCCCTAATTTTTGTGGCTCAAATGGCTCAAAATTGCCAAAACGACGTCGTTTTGGCAATTTTGATGTTGTTTTGTACTCAAAACGACGTCGTTTTAGCAAATTCGAGTCATTTGAGCCACAAAAATTAAGGCCCTCTACCATTGCTAATACAGCCTAATAGTAAATATAAAAGGAGTGGACAAAGACCTCTTCTTCTGATCAACATGTAACAACAATTGTTTGAGTCTAGTGGTAATCTCTTCAAAATCTCTTTCTCTTCGGTGTCGATTCCAAGAAAAAAAAGCTATTCACTCTGATTGTTTTCAGTTTTCAGTATTCACTTTCTAGAAAATTCTATTTTTTTGTTTTCTATATATTTTTTATGTTCACTAAATTTTTTTAATACTTTAAGCAATTTTTTTAATTTTTAGACACACCTAACATAAATATACTTAAAAATTATAATATTTGTGAAAAAAAATCTTTAAAAAATTCTATAATACCAAAAATACAAAAAAAAAAATTATTTTTTTCACAAATAATTTAATATTTAGATACATCTAAATAAGTAAAAAACTGCTTAAAATTTTAAAAAATTTACTAAAAACAAAAAATACGAAAAATAAAAAAATCAATTTTCAAAAATTGAATTCAAAAAACTGAAACCAAACACTGATTAAAGCTAAAACTTGTTGTCTGCTTTGTCCCAAATCTCTTATATCAGCCAAACTTTTCTCATCTGATGCGAGCGAGATTAGCAAATGGCTCTGGGTTCGACTTAGGTGCAGCAGGCTTTACCAATTCAGGAGTCCCGAACACGTTCCAGAGTCTTAATGTCTCATCTGCAGCTGCAGATGCCACCGTGTACCCATCTGGGCTCTAACAACATCAAAAAGGAAATTAAACAAATTTAGAAAAAAATGAAACAGTAATTCAAACAGCACATGTACAGATTTCTCTCATACCTGAGCCATATAGAGAACTCTTGAAGTATGACCATAAAGCTGTGCAATCTTCACCATAGAAGGGTACTTCCAAAGGATGAGTTGGTTATCAGTGAATCCATGAGAACTCAAAAGCTCCCGCTCGTGCTTGCTCCAAAGCAAGCAACAGACTTGCGAACCTGCGTCGACTGAGTTCAAGCACGCACCAGTGTGGGTGTTCCAAAACTTTATGCACTGATCTCCTACACCGCCACCAGAGGCAAGCAGATTACTCTGGAAAGGACACCACGAGAGGGCTTTCACAGCAGCTGTGTGGTCTGTCAGGCGGTGGAGCCATTGGTTGGAAGAACTATTAGAGGCCATTGAGACGTTCCATAGATAGATGAGATTGTCATTCCCTCCACTTGCTAGTTGTTGGCCTGTTGCTGACCATTTTAGTCCACAAACCTCTTGAGTGTGTCCCCTATATGTTCCAACTATGTTTGATCTTATTCTTACATCATTGTTCATGATCAAACTGTCCATTCCACCAGTTGTCAAGATGTGATTGTTCCAATCAAGTGAACCAACCCTTGATCTGTGCCCGTCTGTCAGTGTTCTCAACTGTTCAAAAAGGAAATCAAATCACACAAAATTAACTAGATGAGATCAAACATCTACAAAATAGAGGGAAAATGGGAAAGCACGTACCAGACGACTGGCCAAAGAGTCCCACAGTTGGATGTGGGAATTATTTAAGGCAACAGCAAGGTGCCTTCCATCCGGTGCCCATCTTATACTCGTCACAGGCCCAATCTCCTCATCAACGGCAACAAGTTCAGTAATAGACCCATCAGTGGCATCCCACAAATATACCAAATTGCCAAGGGCTATTGCAAGAATGTTGTCGCTGCCCCAATCCAGCAAATTTAAATAGAAGTCATCCATGAGCTCGGGAGCATCAAGAATCCTTTCTGAAGACTGCCATACCCGACAAACAGACAGAATTAAGAAAGTGATCAATCGAAAGATACAATTTGTTTTTATAACTTCGAATTCATCAACAAAGAGCTTAGCAACAAAAATGGGGAAAAGTCACAAGGAAAGAAAGAAAAAAACCCACTTGAGGGATGCATCTCCTATGCTTGGTGGGTTTGGATTGGTGAACAGATGAAATGGGCTCTTGAACAGTGTCTGCTGAACGTGGCGGCTTGTCCTTAAAAGCAAGTATCCGTGTTCTGTTCATGTTGAAAATCTCTGCAAGCTGCTTCCTGTAGGCTTCTTTGGATGGAGAGCATGAAGATGGATTTTCCTTTCCTACCTTACCACCAGTGAGCATGAAATGTGCAAAATCAAAATCCATTGCAGACCGGTTAGGGATAAACCTGTCCAGCTGCCATTTTGAAAAAGAAAAAAATTCAAGATGAATTCTCAGGAAAACTTGAAAAATAAGTACTAGTTGAAGGGAAAATGTGAACCTCACAAATCAAGTGTCAAATTAATAAAAAATAAAATAAAATAAAATAAATCAATAAAACGAGCTCATGCTATAGGTTGGCGAGACAAAAGAAATGGGTGGAAATTATAAGAAACCACAGAGGGCAGAAAAAGAAACAATTACAATCCCATAACAAATTATTATTCATTCCAAATAAAAAAATAGTAGAAAAAGAAATCGAATGTGCTTCTCTTGCGGATCACCAAAACAAAAAACTAACCCTATATACAGAAAAATTCAATCCAAGAAAACAGAAAATCAAAACAAACAAACAGATACTTGGGAAAAGAAAATCAAAATTACATGACAATTCATAATCAAAGAAACAAATCCAAAAAAAAAAAAATTGAAGCAAAAGAAACCCTAATTCACACGAACACGATAGCTTTGCATAAACATAAACCAAAATAAATAAATAAAAAATCAAAGAAGAATATGAAGAAGGTTAATCTTTCTCTTCATGAAAAGGGTATTGAGACACGCAAAAAAAAACCCTAATTTCACAGAGAATTCTGAATCCAAGAAAATTTACAAATACATAAACCACAAAACTCAGAAGAGGCAAGAATACTACAGCGAAACCAGAAAGAATTTTGAAAGTAGACTTCAAGAAAGCAAATTTTCTTTTCATTCCCACAAATTTTCTCAGCAACCAAACAGGGGTTTAACGTTTATACATACATTCTCAGAAGAAATTTTCCTCTTACGATTCTGTTCCGAGAGTGGAAATCGCGACCCCTTATATCGCATTCCTGCATCCATAATTATTAGTATCAGAAATTAAACACCACAGATCTCCAAAAAGAATTGAAAAAAGAAGACAAAAACAAGAAAACCCTAAAATGAAGAACAAAAATTTATGAATGAATAGCAAATTCAAAGAAAAGTAAACAAAGGGCCAAAGTGAGTGTTAATGGCGCTCTGCAAGTGAGAGAGATCGTTCAGAGAGAGAGTTGAGAACGATGAGAGAGAGTGGTTTTTTTGCTTGTGAAATATTTGATTTGAATTGAAGAAATCTCGTAACGGCTATATATGTTACTGGACGGTTTGATTGAAGAGCTACCTTATTTTTGGCGGCGAATTATAAGGCTTAACCTTAACAAGATTATTAATTAATGATTAAAAAAATGAAAAATGAAAAGTAAATAATTTATAATTTATAATTTTTTCTTTTTTGTCAAATATTTAAGATTCAAACACATCAATATTACCAAAATCTTTTCATTGCTATGTGACTCTATTTCAAATTATTCACAAATATTAAATCATTTCTCAAAATTTTTGAACTTTAAAATTTTCACATAATTCAAGTATTACATGAGTGTTTTGAAATAAGTAGTAAATTTTTTTTTTTTTTAAGGAATACTACATGCAAGTGAGAGTTGAAAAAAAAAATTACCAACATATGGAGGGGTGCAAGTAACATGCACACCACAACATTTCATTTACACCCCACTACAGACATTTGCACCCTATATGTTTGTAATTTTTTTTTCCAACTCTTACTTGCATATAGGGGCACTTTGAGAAGAGGCTAAAAAAGTCAACTTTTTGACTTTTTAGTTTATTTAGCCAAAAAAGTCAGTTTTTCGCCAAAAAAATCAAAAAATCAGCTTTTTACTAACTTCCCAAACACCACATAGTTCCCTCAAATTTTAATCCCCAATCTCTCTCCCCTAGGTAAAAATATTACTTTGGTGGTGATAAACAGATAAAAAATTCTACCTCATTCTTTTTTTTTTTCTTGTTTATTATTATTTTTCTTTTTACAAATTTAAGATTCTAAACAAAAATATTAAATTTTTGTGTGTACTAAAAAAAAAAAATACCTTAGCTTTTGGAGATCTATCAAACATTCAAATAGGTGCATGTTTTTTAACAAAAAGAAAGTTACTAGTGCATAAGAATTTCATAAAATATTTGAAAAGGTGGAATTCACACCTTCAAATTAAAATTGGAAATTCTCAAATAATAAATTTTGACATGTGGTAAAAATGTTTTACGCATAACATCACTTCCGTCGATATTATTAAAGTTTTATTTCCGAGATGGAGATCCCTTGATAATTTGTATATATTTTGAGATTATTTACACCAACTACCAAGATCTTCTTCTTTAGTAATAAATATTATTTTATTCTCTACATCAATTATAGAAAATCATACAAATACCACCTTCTAAAGGATAGAATTGATGCTTTTTTATAATTTTTTTATTTTTAATTTATAGATGATGCATTTTTATGATTGACGGAATTAAAATATAATGATCACTAATAATGAAAAGGATCTTAGTGTAATTTACCCGTTATTTTTTGAAGTAATGTTGGTTTAACTAGAATGAACGTGGAATGAAATTATAATTCTATTAAAATGTTTCTCTTCTCACATTTGATTCACACACAAAGCGTATATATATATAATACATTACAAATAAAATTATCGCTAACTATTATAAGAGAATAGTTATTTCATAAGGAAACTACAAAAATGACAATAATTTCACCACATTCTAGTAAACTCCACACTGCATAATCATAAATTCTATCCATTTTCCTGCAGTTACTCAAAATATACATTTTGAAGAATTCAAATGCCAGGGACAGAAATTGTTGTTAAAGCATAAACATCACCAACCATGAGAGAGAGAGAGAGAGAGAAGGGGAAAAAAGTGAAAAATTATATGATTGTAAAGATTCAATCGAACCAATGGCAATACAGAGATGCAAACATACACATGAATTTCAGTTCTAAACAATTGAATTGTCAATGTGCTCATGACTATAACAACCAATCATTTCAACATAGACAATCTTATTGCCGCTACAGTGAATTACTAAACCACTAAACATCAAGACTTTTTTTTCTCTCTTTTTTGATACATTGGCACCCAACATTTTAAGATCAAGGCAAAAAGAAACCATAATTTGAAGCAATTGATGCAAATAGCAGACATTGCAAGGACGAAAAGGAGACATTAAATGAAGAAGGCAAAATTCACTAATCACCCTTGCAAACGGTGTGGTGTAATTCCTAGTAATTTCTCAAATATCCAAAACATTAATATACTTCTCTAGCTCCAACATGCATTGCTGTCCACCTACACTCGGGCGTTTTTTAATAATAATAATAATAATCAATCAGAACTTTTTCTTGTATCTTTGCATATTTCTTCCCTAAAACTAGCTGAGTTCACCTTAAAAATTTTACATAACTTAAAGAAAAAGGTTGCAAGATAAGAAAAGAAATATCTGAAATTCAGTATATTCATATTGGATTAATACAGGTAACCATAACAGTTTTATTCCGTCAAGAGATAAATACTCCTATTTTGACAATAATTTTTGATAAAAGATTTTCCAACCCAATGAAAACAATCATTGGAGGAATTCAATCTAATTTGACTAATAGAGTGGTTTGGTTTAATGTTAGACCAAATTTTTTTACTTTCATAAATGATCCTAATCTTGAAGACACGAATTAAAACACAAGAATTATGAATGAAATCAAATTCTCATGATTTGGCTATTTGTTAGAAAATAATTCACGAATTAATTAAATTTCCTGAAACAAAAACAAAATCAAACAATAATAAAATCGTTGAAATCTTTGAACCTAAACCATTTGACATGGTAATCCAACCGCGTCTAATAAATTGGAGTGATTTAGAAATCCCTCAACAATGGTTAATCCAAGACCTAGTGGGACAAGAAGAATCTTCTAAAATAAAAAAATCCTGCACAATTACAAATGTAAGTATCAGGAAAAAAAAATTTATATATTGAAAATACAATTCCAAAAATATTTGAAAAAGATTTTCCTAACAAATCATTTTCAAAATTAAGTATTGGAGAATCGAGTAATAATCCTAATCAAGAATCTATTATTTCAAACAATGTTTAGATTCCTATTTTCTCAGGAACAAGAAGACAATCTGAACATATTAAGTCTGCATATATGTATCATTTTCAAACAAAAAATGATGATATTATTTTTTTCTCCTAGCCAAGGAAAAAGAAGATACACATGTATTAGGAACATTTAATTTTGCAGGTTATAAATCCTATAGCCTCAGTGTTCTCATAGACACAAAAGCCACAATCAGCTCATGTAAATATAAATGGAATGCCCTACTAAAAGAAAAATGGACATTAATGAGGAAAAAGAAAAGGAGAACCTTCTTCAAACCTCCCTCATCATCAAGGAAAGAATTTACATTATTGAGGTAATTGTGTTATCCTCTGTTTTTCATCTAAACATTTTTGCTATCTACCAATTGATCCAGTGAGTAGCACCAAACAGAAAACTCAATATCCATTGCACAAAATTTACATAGAAGAGAATGCATCCTTCACCAGATGTTTCTTATCACTTGAGCTGAGGACTTCCATAACTATCTCTGACTTTTTCAAGTCCCCTCCTGCCAATTTCAGTACCAATCTTCCTACGCATGCATGAAACCTGGAAAACAAATAAAAATATATATAATTAGTCACAACGATGTGGGAAACAAAACATCATGCACAATATTTCTAATTCCATAAAGCAGTAGAACCTGTAACTCAGCAAGTGGACCAAGATGAAAACCGAAACTCAGTACAATTCAACATATTTGGTTGTTTTTCTGTTTTCTACATTTTTGTTTTTTGCTTTTGTTTTTCATGTTTTCAGAAGGAAAAAAAATAACATATGAAAAGTTTAAAAATACTCATCCTTTCATATTGTAATCATTTTTGTGAGAACATAGTTGTCTTGTTGAAAATCCAAAAAATCAAAAATAGTTTTCGGAAACAGTTTGCCGAACAAATTTTCTATGTTTTTTCTAGAAAATGAAACAGAAAACAAAAACATAACCAAACAGGCAAAATACTGTACATTCCATTATATATGCTTCCATAATCTAAACATCAACTGGTAATGTCAATGAAAAGGGGGGGAAAGAAAACATAAGCTCATCATTGTGATCCCTCAGAAATTATGCATAAAAGTTCTGATGCTATTTTTCAAAAAGTACAATGTCAGCCTTTGACCTAGTCTTTCTTCTTACAAAAGTAAGGAACCACTTTGCATACTCATTTGGGTATGACTTCACAATATAATGAGTGCATAAAAATTTTGAGCTTGAGCAATAATCTAATTTATTCAGAAAAGACCACAAGCATTAATTTTGAGAAAACAAGCTTGCAACCATCTATTATACATGGCATTTGAAATGAGTTGCTTTGTCATATGATCAATGTTTGGATCCAATGAAATTGCAGTTATTCTGAGGAAGACTCTACAATCCCTAGTGAAAGAAAAAGAATAAAAACTTCTAAAATAAATGGAATGTAAATTAAAAACACATGCTTACTTTAATCCGATCTAGTCAATCCTCAGCTGCATGCAATCTTCTAAGATCAGGATGCCCAAATCTTGAAGCTGCAAAACCATATGATGCAACAACTGCAACGAGCACGCCAAACACATTTGCAAATAGCTGGAAGTTAGCAAGCAACTCGCCTCGGACTTGATGGTTCATTAAATGACATAAGATAAAATCTCCCTTGAGTCGGCAACCAGTTGGCATCATTGGGCCATAGAGAGTGAATGCAGTCTGATAAAACCAGAGGCCTTGTAGTGTTATAGCAATTCCACTACACAAATCAACAGGGAAGCTGGTTGGGAATAGCGCTCCAGCAACAGTTGATAAAACGCATAGTGATATTAGGAGGACAAGGATGAGGTGGTAGTATCCCTCAAGGCCCATGTGGGTAGTTGAATGGAAGTAGAATAGAAGATACTCTGCACAGAAAGCTGTGGCAGCAATCAGGCACAAAGCTCCTTCTGGCAAGGGAAGAAAGCTGGACAAGAGGAAAATAGTGTTATGTTAGCATTACATTTGAAAACAAAGACACATTATCACATAATGTTTTCATCTGTCAAAAGCTAAATCACATGACAATAATAGGTTTTCAACATAGCGGGTTGAACTTTTTAACAAAATTTGGTAGTTGGTTAATGGTATCAGAATATACTATCCTTGTAATAATGATTTGTATGTAGTTTTCTGCTACAAGTAACTTCATCGACGCACGGTAAGCCTTCATATTAACAATCAATGCCTCAGGGCTCATAAAAACCTCCCAAGGCACAGCCTAACTCTGGATACTCTAATATTTTGAGGCCTAAATGCCAAAGGGTAATGAAAAAAACAGCCCACTGCGCTGTCAAGGTAGAAATAATGCCAAATTTGTTAGAATCCCAATGCACTTTTCACATGTTCCCATACACCTTCTCTTTCTATACACTTTTCACACATTTCTATACACTTTTTACATGTGCATCGAGACTAATGACCACACATTGGGCGGTCATTAGCATTTTCCAAATTGGAATCAACAAATTGAGAAGTAGAGAGCTTGTGCTTACTTTAACACTTGCATCAGTGTGCACTTACACTTGGAGAACTTAGAAGTCCTATAGATGTCATTTTAACAGATATCTAAAGTGACTCAAGCATATGGCCCATAATTTGTTCTCCACTTTTCTTTCCTAAATAATACAATATTCCAGTTCCAAAATAAACTGAAGAATGGAAAGTTCTTTCCATGCCTCTAGTCCTTAAACTTCAAAAGAGGGGGAAAAAATTGTTGTCAAAGATAGGTTTGTACTTAAAGAGCCCAATTTATTGAATGGTAGAAAGATTCAAGCCCCTACCACAAAAAGAAAGATTCAAGCCTAATCGTTGCTACCTGAAAAAGGTACAGCAAATTTTTAGAAACTCAAATTTCAAATTTATTAGTTTTGAAAGTTACTTTCCTGAGCTTTATATGATCTTAAATTGAGGGAAAACATAAATATTCCCTCAGGTTTTTAAAAATTCATTGATACAAGGACTTGTTATGAAGTGCTTTGCATTCAAACTGGACATGAAAATAAAAGTTTCTGCCTATAAACCAACCATGGAGATGCCAATGTGTTAAAGACCACATGTTAAATCGCTAGGAAAGCTAAGGAAAAATAACACATAGAATTGCCTAGAAAAAGTTCTCTGTTGGAACTGTTACACCTACAGCCCATCATAGAGTGTTTAAGCATCTTTAGTCAGTCGGATAAAAAGTTACATATCCCTCTTGGTCTCAGGCGGTATCACTTGTACTAAGGCCCATGATCAATTAAATTGTTCCTGATGCTGTGCGGTTGTGTAACTTTTTAAATCTGGATTGCCTATGGGTCACAGCCTAGTCTATGACTTCTGTAACTATAGTTTATAAGAAAAATATTGATTTCTTAAAATATTACAGAACTTGATTTTGTCAAATTCATCCAACAATCTATATGTAAGATTACCATGATTCTAGTCATGACTACCACTAATACTAGGACACAGATACTACAAAAGGATACAATTCTCAATAGAAACAGAATTAAATCATCATTTAAAATGAAGTTCCATTTGCTCCCCATAGGATTGCAGCATCTAGAGGAAATTTAAAGCACCATTTCCAGATTTTAGTGCTTTTTGGCAACTATGATTATTTTTAGAATAATAAAGTATTACACTGCAATCCAGTAGATGCACTGTTTCTTTGCAATGGTAAGCTGGATTGAAGACTACCAAAAAACCCCCATCAAACAAACCAAAAAGAATTCACAAAGGGGAAAAGGAAATATCCAGTTCTCATCCAATTAAAGTGACAATTCACAACACCCTATCATTCCCTATTCAATTTTCCTTGGTCTTCCACTTCACTACATAGCAAGAATGCAAAACAAATAGTTCTGTAATGGTATCATTAGCAAATCAGAAGTCAAAGTTTAGTTCTAGCAACCTCAAGAAAATAACCAAGTAAACAATCTTTTCCAATTCCACGAAAATTTAACAAGATTTCATTTAAAATTACACAAGGAAAAGGCTAGAATATCAAAGAAGAGAAAGACTGACCTGGTTTTCTCTGAGAGTAGACTGATGACACCAAAGATGAAGAACATGATAAGCATTCCAGAGTGCTCAAAATTGTTCATGTAAACGGAGTTCAATACACCATGAACAAAGAATTTGAGGCGGGTTGCTATCAGAAGCTCTACACACAAGTCGAGAAAACTGCCAATCACTATAAGGTATAACTCCAAGTACTTAAGCCTACCACCAAAACCCAGCACAGGACACCAAACCCTAACCCTAAATGACATGGGGTTTGATACGTATCGGACCACACAGCTCCATATGTGCCACACCCCAACTAGAAGAAACAATGTCCCTGGTAGAACATGCCCTATGAAAGACCCCATCTCTCTCAAAGTGAACACATGGATGAATCTTCCCTCTGATATAGCTGCCAAGAATCAACCAAGCAACAAAACCAAGAAATGGGTTGTTTCCTAAATTACTGATAAGTACTATATTCTATGTTTATAATTAATTCTTCCCTGATATAGCTGCCTAGAATCAACCAAACAACAAAACCAAGAAATGGGTTTTTCCTGAATTACTTATGATTGCTGAATCTCTTCAAGCTCACCCCCTTCTTTTCTTTTCTTTTTGTCAAATCAAACCCTTTTAGTTCCTGTTCCAAAGAAAGTCGAAATTTCCATCAAATTACTCTGGGTAAAGAACTTTCAAAAAATTGGAATTTTGAATCAATGACAATAATCAAGTGAAGTTCCGTGCACCCTACCAAATTTCAGTTTAAAATGTATAAAATTATAGTTAAGTTCAGCAAGGTTCGAATAATTGGAAGCTTGGAAAATGACTTTTAGTGGCAATATCGTAAATGTCAAACAAACACAAATCTGTGGTACTTAAAATATAAAAACAATTCAAAATCAGATATTTGAACCCACCAAAAGCATGGACTGAGCAGTAGATATATAAATATATATATATACATAGAATTTCCCTTCAAGTATACAGTAACGTACTTACATTTGTGACGGTGGCGAATAATTCTAATTTTCTAATGATTTAAGGGTACAAACGGCGAAGAGAGAGAGAGAGAGAGAGAGAGAGAGAGAGAGAGAGTTGTAAAGGTGAAGTGATTATTATGGAGGGTGGGTGGGGGATCAGATTCAGATCCCTATCTGTGTTTGTTTTAGAATACAAAAAAGGAAAATGTTTCGGAGCTCTAGAGAAAGAGCTTTACAATGACTCTAATGATGTGGCAACAACTTTTTTCTACTCGCCCTTCTCTCTCTTTCTCATTCTATTTGATTTCAAAATTATTTAACTTCTCTCTCTCTCTCTCTCTCTTCTCGACCTCTCACTCCCCAACGATCGCAACTCTTCTCCAACCCTGCCAGCCAGATGATCGACTCTCTCTCTCCAACTAAGCCTCTCTGTCTCCCTCCATCCTCACTCCTGACGATTGACTCTCTCTCTTCTCACTTCTCCTCAATCCCGCCGGCCCAACGATCGACTCTCTGTTAGATGAAAAGACTCTCTCCGACCGAGCCGATCGACTCTCTATCTTCTCTTGCCAACCGAGTCTCTATTCCGACGAGCGACCCGAACCAGCGACTCCAACCTAGAGGTATACAACTTACAAATTGATTTAGGGCTTGTATGTATGCGTCTGCATATGTATAACAATATAACTTACAAATTGATTTAGGCATTGTAATATAGTGTCTGTGTATATATAATTTACAAATTGATTTAGGGCTTGTATGTATGTGTGTGTATATATAACTTACAAATTGATTTAGGACTTCTAAGATTTTTTTTTTGATAAATAAAAAAAGAGTTGAATTTAATTTGAAAAGTAGCAACCGTTTGGAGATGCCGTATATAATTTGAATTTAATATAGTGTCTGTATATACATAAGGAGCATTTGAATTGGGTTATTTATTCCTTTTGGTTTGGAGCATAGGATAAGGATCATTTGTTGCTATTTCATTTGGGTTTATTCATTTTTTCTCAAAGCAAAAATATTGATAAACCATGTTTTTGCTTCAATCAATCTTAATTAATATGCCGGACAATCTACTTTGTTCAATCAACCCCAGTTCACATTTTTTATTTTTACAATTGTGGTTGAATTTGAACAAATTAAAACAATACTGCTAGTTACATGAAGTTTGGTATTCTACTATTTTGAAGCCCTATCATTTTTTTAATATTAAAAAAAAAAATCAATTGTTGTAAGTAAATTAACTTGGATTGTTGCTTCTGTAACTGGTTTTACAGGAATTTTATATTCATGTAACTCATGAGACTTGTATGGTTTTAGTATGCCCTTGTTTTGTTTGAATCCCACTTGACAAGTTGATAATTACTTGACGGATTTTTTCTTCTTCTGATATACAAATGTTTGATCATGTTATGTTGTGGTGCTTACTTTTCTTTGTTGGCTTGTTCATAACTTTAACTGGGTGACTGAGTATGCTTGCTTGAACCTTTTGTTGATGCTCAAATTATCATTGATGGTAGTACTTTCTATTTGGCATGATTTATTTAACCAACGCCAATAAAGGAATCGAGTTTTCTTGTCAAGTTTTCAGATCAATTGACATATTGCAACAAAAACTGTCCTAAATGTCATAAAAAAGCAACTATTCGAATTTCTAAGACGGAGCGAAACAAAAACAAATTATTTTATTATTGTCATGATTGAGGTGGTTTTATTGGATAGTGTTTGCCTACAAATTCACAATGTAGAAGTGAAGGAGAAGTGCAAATGAAAATATGTCAACTATCACCGAACAATTTCGATTTATAAGCAAATAACTTCAATTCAAAGCAAACAACTTCAATTTTACAGCGCGAAGATGTTTAAATTGGAAACACACATAAATTGAAGTTGGTGTCGTATTTATGGGCTCTTCATCTTGGTAGTACTGATTGCTTTTTTATTAATGCTGTCGATCGGGGAAGATGGTGCATTACTAGTAATAGGAGGTACATTACTAGTAGCAGGTGCTACATTACTCCCACCACCTTCATCATCTTTCATCACTCTTTCCTTGATTTCATCCAACCCACGGTCGATCATTTTGATTTTGCCTTCAGAGTTCCCAGCAACTTGTACAATGCCAATAAATTTTCTGTTCATCTTATCATAGACCTTTGCATTAAAATCATCCCCAAAGCCAGTGTATGTAGTTTTGATGCATGTGTACCCTCTATCTAAATCTTTTCTCCATCGTGGTAGAATGTATTTATTTGGAACCTCATTTATGCATCTTGCAATGAGCACAACGAGCGAGTGAGCACACATAATGCCCCTAAATTGAAACAACCGACACATACATTGAACATCAAATTCAGTCGAATTATAATAGACAACAAAGTCCACATGCTTCATCTTCCCAAAAGCTACCATGGCTTCCTTGACAAAATATGTACAAATCGAATCCTCATCTTTCACAAGAAACGGCTGACAATAAACTAGTCTCTTCATCTCTGCTTGAACTTCTTTGAATTTTGCATTGGTGTAGGCATCCTGAAATTGCTTCTCAAAACCATACACAGTTAGGCAATCAAACACTTTGTGTCGAGACTTAAAGTCAGCTTTCTTCTCTTTCTCTACTTTACTTCTCAAGGCATTGTCATATTGTTCAACAAATTGCTTTAATGTAGTCTTTGGGTTGATATATCCATCAAAAAAGGCATTCATGCTCTCACTTCGTTGTGTAGTTGACATACCAGCCCAAAAAATGTCTTTCACATAGACAGGAACCCATCGATGTCGCTCATCATATAATACCCCCAACCACTCATTCTCATAAAGATTGAATTCTGCAATCATCTCTTTCCATTTGGTCTCAAATTCATCTTTTGTGATAGTGTCATACACTGCATTTTGCAAAGCCAACTTTATGGATTCATATTGGGAATATCCTTTCAATTTTTCTGGAATTTTCTTCATTATATGCCATAAACACCATCGATGTCGAGTATTTGGAAAGACAATTTCTATAGCATTTTGCATAGCTTTGCACTGATCAGTTATTATAGCTTTTGGGGGATGATCTGACATGCAATTTAACAATGATGTGAATAGCCAAACAAATGTATCAGTGTCTTCACTACATAACAACCCACAACCAAGCAAAATCGACTGTCCATGATGGTTAACTCCTACAAACGAAGCAAATGGCATATCATATTTGTTAGTGAGATAAGTTGTGTCAAATGAAACAACGTCTCCAAATTCTTTATAAGCTGCCCGACTTATTGCATCTGCCCAAAACAAGTTTCTAATGCAAAAGTCAGTATCAACGTCAATCATAGAATAGAAACTCGAATTTTGTGCTTGCATCCTCATAAAATATTTTTGAAGTGCATCGGAATCTCCTTCTTTAAGCCTCAATCTTCTAGTTCTGTCAATGTAATTCCTTGCATCTCGCTCATCAAATGTTAATGACTCATAACCCTCAGCTTCAACAACCATTGAGTGATAATTCCTAGACACCCCAATCCCTGCTTGATCATTAACTTCTAATCTTCTCTTCATAGGAGTAAGAATTTTCTTATTCATTGCAAAATAACGTGAGTCGGTGGGAATCAAGTCATGATTATGCTCAAGGTTAACTGTGGTTAACATGAACCTCCCATCCTTTTGTAGACTCGCTCGCACCCTTGCTTTGCAACCAATTTTTGTAGATAGAGATGGCTTTAGAGGGTTTACTTCTGATTTTTTAGTTCTCTTTCCCGATCGAGAACATTCAATTCCAAAGTATCTTAATTCCCCATCATCGCCAAAAACTTGTGTTTTATGAGCTATAGAAAATCCAACATGTTTAGCATATTTGGCATAAAATGTGTACACTTCTTGCTTTGAGCTAAAACACATACCCCTCTTAGGTTCCTCAACTTCTTCACTCTCATTTAATAAAGGATTCTCACCACTATTTGAATCAATCTCCATTTCTGCTCATTCAAAATTGCAACTGAAATCAAATGATTTTAATTCAATTACAGTAAAATTACAGTCTACGTTATACAAATCATATTAACCAATTGACATATTACAGTATAAATTTATTAATTTATCATTTTATGCTAGCTCTAAATATCAAAATATTCATCAATATTACAGTCTAAATATTCATCAACCTATGAATATTGTAAAATTGCCACCTATGATCTCATTTTGTGCTAGAACCTTTGAAATATTAATCTAGGTTCTCAGTTAATGTTTAAATCAATCACAGTCTAAATATTCATCTAGGTTATATCATTTTTTTTTAAAAAAAGAAAAGATATTTTTGGTGCTACAGTTGCCTTTTCTCTGTTTCTTCATCAACAATGCAAATCCTAACTGATAGATGTTACAGAGTTGGGGAAGAGAGTTTACCTGAGAAGAGGGATTTCTGACGGAGGAGAGATCTGCAAATGACGAAGAGCGACAGAGGGAAGACGGAGAGGGAGAAACGAAGATGCCGGTCGCCGGAGGAGAGAGAATACGCCGGACGGTGGAGGAGGGAGAAGACGCCTGATGGTGGAGGAGAGATCTGCGAATGGACTTCGAAGCCTCTGTTTCAGATTTGAGATGTTTTGCGCCGATTTTTCCAATTTTTCTTTTTTTTTTTTACATAGTGCGTGAGACACACGCACGGTATATGCAAATGGATTTCAAATTTCCTTGTTGCCTTTAATTTTTTTTTAAATTTAAAAATTAATTTTCAACTTACTTTTCAAGTAGATCAGGATGAATTCACGCTTTTTTCAATTTCTGTACGCTGGTGATAAATATTATTTTTTTTATTTACTACTATTTTTTGAGATAGATTTAAAAATTAAATAATATATTTATTTTTTTAATACAAAAAATATATTTAAGTTGAAATTAAATATTATTACAAATAATTTCATCTAGTAATTAATAGAACTATTAAAACAAAAAAGTTATTCAAAGTCAACTAGTATTCGACTTACTAAAAACTGATTTGAAATTCACTCGCTAGGTAAACGAAATAAACTTAAACATTTTTAAAACTCGTTTAGTTTTTTAATTCTAAAACTTAAACATTTTTAAAACTCGTTTAGTTTTTTAATTGTAATTGAACCTAATTCTCAACTTAATTCGGTTTGTTCACAACCTTATTGTTGGCTTTTTGGCTTTTCGAAGGGTAATTTTGTAAATGCGAGCGTGCCAGCAAGGATCAATCAGTCCTTACAGAAATTATAATTGCCAACCAATTATCAGACGATTGTGTTTTAGTTCTTTCAGCCTCAATGAAGAGGACTTTTACTAGTGGCTTGACTTAGGAGAATTTAAGAGAAATAACAGTTAATGTGAAGAACAATCGAAGTATTTCATTAAAATGAACACTTACAATAGTTCAAACTCAGCCTCGAAGAGGTTTACAGCAACAGTCTACTTGAATCTACTTGAAACTACTCCTATGAATCGAAGTGCAGTGCTGGTATTTAAAGTGCAGGTATTTAAAGAACAAGGAAATGTAAAACTGAAAAGGAAAATATGAAATAAAGACTGGTTTGTATTATCTGAGTCCGGGGGTTTTTTCTGAGGGCTTCCCTGCTATTTATACTTGTCAAAGATGACCTTCGAACTGCACTTCAGACTGTCGAACTGCTCCTCCATGATCGCTGATCATGCTGCCTTAGAAGTAGTCCCACTACGCCATCTCTTGCAGTTGAGCTCCCCTCCTGTATTTGAATTTGAATATGAGTAACCGTTGAAGCCACGTCACTTTGTATCTCTTTACTGATCTAGTGCTACTCAGATCACGTAAGAACCAATGTTCATTGCCACGTGTTCGATCAGGATCGAGGACTTGAATTTTCTTCCCATAACACCCTTAATCTGCCACGTGTCGAACTATGATTTGGCTTTACAAAATATGTAGCCAACATTACCCCCCGCACTAATATACCCAACACTTGGAGATATTAGTGGATCAAAAGCTTTTCCCGCGCTTTTGGAATGTGCATGGAATCTATTTTCAGGAAACACAACCGTCACCTATTTGATGATCATTTGCATTAACTCTCAATTTATCGAACATCCCAATACCTTTAGCATTCGAACGGACTATGGCTCAATCAACTTCTCACTCTACTGATCAAGCATACGAAGAGCCATTGAGTAATGTTGTTTCCCCTCGAAAGAATCTCCACGCATTCATTAGCCACCTTTACCCGCCCTTCTATATGCAGGTCATGGAGGCTTTTGCAGATTATCAACCTTTGGACTACAAACACATTGCCCTTAATCCTTTGATTTACAAATTTACAGATACAAGAAGTTCTTCCTCTAAACTCCCCTTGTACTTTGAACGAACTACTTTCAAGCCTTTGCTTCAACAAGTTGCAAATATGGACTTAGGGAGTTCTTCTTCACAAACCTCTACTTGGGATGAAGCTACAACTTCTTCATCTTCTGGGGTTTCCGGATGGACAAACTGGTCAGCACCTGAGTCCTGGGATTTGAGGAAACGAATTAATCACCATTTTGTTGAGTTCACTGACCCTTTACATTTTCCTTCTTACGCTCGAAGCTCTGTGGTCTATCCTTATGTGCCTATTGACCTTCGACGTAGTTTGGAGGAGAATCTGCTTGTGGCCTGGTACACATCCTCTATGCCCACAAGGACAATGCACACTGCCCGGCATCTGGAAGAATCACAAGGGTATACTCCTTCATTTTTGGCCAAGAAGGCAAAAATTTGCTCTTCTGACTGGCTCGACTATATTAATGCCTTTGTTCCTTCCGCTCCTGTGCCATCCCCTCCTTCTTCACCTTCTGGAGTAGAAGCATCCACACCTTCTCCATCTTCTGAAGCAGAACCATCTACTCCTTCTTCTCCTCCCACTCTTTCCTGGACAGAGAAATTAAGGCTTGCCCTTCCCATGGACAAAATTTTTCCACCTTACCAACCCCATCATCTCCAACTCCAGCTGAGCGGAAACAAGCTCAACTTCTGCTTGCGGCTTTCTCTCACTTGCCCTTCAATGTTCTTGAGGATGACATCCCTCTCAAGAACTTTCGATGGTCTTGTGATATTCTGACTAGGGGCCATGTCCTTAATCCCATTGCCCAAGCAGAACTTCACATGTTTTTGGACCAACTTCCAGTACTCCTCCACTGGCATCAGAATTCCAAGGTCACCATCCAATCTTTGGATCAACTTTCATCTCTCCGAATTCATGCCCAGTATGAAGCAGAAAACTTCATCGAAGACTTCGATGACTTCAAAAATAAAGATTCTGCGTATTGGGATGATTTGGTTATAGATGAATTGGAACAAAATTTGAGGGAAGAGGCTTTCGAGACAAAGGCTGAGGAGCTCTATTATGAAGTGAGAGCACACCAACTTATGCAGCCCACATTAGAGGAGATAGAAGATATAATAAGGAAAGAACAAATATTCATTGATCATTGTTGGACAAAGTTTCATGATCTTGTTATTTATTCTATTCCTTATTTTTATGAACTTGAATTTGTGCCCAAATAGGGTTACTTAATGTAATTGTCTTGGCTTCAATGCAAACAAAATCTTGCTGTATTTGACATTGTTTGATTCTGTTTCTTTTTGTTTTCAAAAGCCAACTTATAGCTTCGAATTGAACAATCTCACCCTTCGAATCTGGACTCAATTGTTTAACGAAATGCTAAAAGAACCAACATGTCTTTTTCCAATTTATGGAGTATAGTTGACAATTCTGGCCGATATCATCTGGAATTAATGCTTTGAATTTTTAACAATATTACTCCTCAAAACTAACTATAACCAATATATATGGTCATGGTTAATATAGCCAATCAATTTCAAATTGACTATTTTGCTTCGAAGAGTAATCCACACTGTTTTAGGTTCAAAAAGCAATTCCTTCTTATATATATGGAAACCAACAATTGGCTTTAATGCTTCGAACAGTGCTCATCCTTAAAGGATCCAAGGAGTTGCTTCAAAGGTCGTTACTTCGATTAATAACCCTCAAACAGGTCTTTAAACCCTTTGAAGTGGACCAATATTCGAGCATTCTAGCAATTATGCAGTATGCTTCGAAGCCGACTTATGTATTTCGAAGCCGTTGTTATTTGATTTTTTGGCGCCAAAATCTCATTTCGAAGCCAAATATCTTGCTTCGAAGCTGGCGTCAATATCCGGAATGTGCTTTTTCCCTCCAAAACTATCAATATTGGAAGAGGCTCCTCGTATTCGTACTTTTAGTACTTAACGACTTATGCAATATATTTCCGGACACAAAAGCTTTTCTTTAAAACCCTTTTGCTTCGTGTTTCTGAAGTCACTTGCTCTTTTAACATTCAAACCCTCATATCTTTCACTTCTCTTTACTTCCCCCTTTCCTTTTCGAACATCATACCATCCATGGCTTCTTCTTCACCAGAAGTTCCAATCATAGAACGCGTGAGCTCATCCGTAGCTTTGAAAAGGCTCATTGATGTGGAGTGCGAGAAGTACAAGGCTGGGGGAAAAAGCGCCATTGATGGGCGTGTCTTTATCCCTCGTCGTCATGAGCGACAAGACTATGTGCTCGGGCCAATCTTCAAGGAGATCCCTATTGAACTCCCAGCTCTGTACCCTCGCCTGGAAAACCAATGTCTCCTATATGAAGGTGGTCTTGATTGGAGGAGCTGGAGGATCAATCGCCCCCACCGATGTTGGCCCACGATGAGACCAGAGTGGCAAGAGTGGTATGATCGGGTCATCCCTGCGAGGACACTGGACCTTCAAGAGCTCTGCCTTCTCGACGCTCTTCGACTATCAAGGGTAACTATCACAGAGGACCCTTTCTTAATCCCTGCTGCTTTATGCTTTTGGAACCCTATCTTTAATTTCTTTCAATTTAAATGTGGGATGATGGCTCCTACTGTTCTTGATATTTGCCATTTACTAGGAGTATCCCCCATTGGTACCATTATTACACCCGATTTCCCCGATTCAACAGTCTCTTTCTCCCTCCCCTCTCTTAACTTATCTTACAGCGATTTTGTTAAAGCTGAAAATAAAAAAGAGGGCCCAGTAACCGATAGGGAGTTCTTTTCCTTCTTGTTATACTGGCTTTGCAAATTCCTCTTCTGCACTTCTTCACAAAGAATTATGCCTGAATTTGCTCCACTTGCCAAAGCCTTTGTTTTGCAAAAAAGAGTAGCCTTAGCCCCATACATTCTTGGTCATGTATACAGAGTTTGTTCCCTTTTTTGTGAGAAGCCCTTAGATGCTAATCAAGGGGGGCCATTCTGGATCCTTCAGCTTTGGCTTTTTGCTTATTTCACTGAACTACAATCCAAATGCCTTAAATTTTCTGGGTTACATTCTCTTACCCATGGCATAAGACTAGCCAATGCTGCCCTCTATCCTTCTTCTTTTGCCTTTTATTTCTCTTTTTTTCATCAACTACCAGCCGAACTTCCTGTTCACCGCTTCCGTCCTTTCGAGACCAACATAGGTCCACCTTGGTTGAGTCACTTTTTGAGTGACAGGCTCTGTGCTTCGCCAATTCATAAAGACATATGGGCCTCCCTTCTGCTTCCTAGGGAGCTGTTTATTGGGACTACAAACCCCAGGGCTTATAAATGTATAGCTGAACCTTATTGTCCTGCTCAATTCGCTAGACAATTTGGTTTCACACAAGGGGTCCCAATACCTCTCTGCAGCAACACTAACCTGAGCCTTACCAGGAGAGATCTGAAAGTTAGGAAATCAAGGCTGGAGGAGGCAACCTTCAAATTCATGGATGACTTGGCTAGTTTTGAATACACTCCTTTCATTCCTGCGGGAACTGCATTGAAGAGATACCAACAGTGGTGGGAAAGTAATATGGAATTCTACTTAGCCATTTCACCAAACAACCTATTGGAGGTATTGGATGTGTCCAAGCCCAAAGGAGCTGAGACTGTCCCTTCCTCTACTGTGCCTCCTACAGCTCAATCTATCCCTGCTACCTCAACTCCTTCGAGAGCCACTCGGGCTGCTTCGAGAAAAGGTATATACTTTCAACTTCTCTTTTTTCCTTTTGAATCTCTTGTTTGTTTCCTTTATACTTATGTTCTTTGGTGCAGGGCCTCTGCAAGAAGAATCTCCTAAGAGAGCTGAGACTTCAGCTATTCTAAAAAAGGAACAGCAACAGAAACAAAAAAGGAAGCTAATCCTCCCCTCTGAAGAATCTGAAACTTTGGGAGAAGAAGCAGTCGAACAAGAGCAAGGAGTGCCCTTACAAAGAACAAAGAGACAAAAGGTGGCTACCTCTTCTTCTGATACCTTCGAACATCCTTTTCTCGAGGCAGACATTATAGTATTGGAGAAAGAACTAACCTTAGAAAAATCTGAACCCCAGATTGAAGAGAAGGGGATCGAAAAGGAACCAGTAGTATCCCCACCAAGGGGGAAGAGGAGAAAAAAGACTACTGTCTCTCCTTCTGACTTTGCTGAGGACTCTGATTCTGAAACAATCGCCCAAGCAATAGAAAGGAGGAGGAAGGTGACTGTTTCAACTGCTGTCTTGGTTGAGGATCCCATTCACGAATCAGTTGCCAAGATAGTAGAGCAGGAACATCCCAAGGCAATAATTGTTTTTGAAAGGGCCGAGAAGAAAAGGCAGCAACAGTTTTTGAGAGATGAAGCTGCTGCTGCTGATGCATTACAAAGAGAAGCTGCACGAAGACAACAAACTATCGAGCATCCTCCCCTTCGCAGTTCTCCCATCAGTGCCAATACCTCTGAAACAAGTAATTTCTTTCGTATTTCTACTGTTTTCCCTTTGTCAGCCTTTGTATTGAAGTTTGACATTGCTTTGCATTTCTTCCTTTTGCAGCAACAATTATCTTCCCCAGGAGGCCTATTCCAATTTCAGTTGAAGTTGACCAATTGCAACATGTGAAGACCATCCAAATCATGCTCCCACTCTCCAAACCTATATTCGACACACCTTCTTTGAGTTCAAGCATCCCTGCATCCCTTTTCCTTGGTTTAGAGCCATTTCTCCCTTCTTTGACTTTTGATCTGCCTCAGTTTACCTCTTCTTCGAACCTTGCTCTTCCTCCTTCCGTCTCAGAAATTCCAACTGCTGCTTCATTCCCAATGGCAGTTGACTCTTCCACAGAGGGTGCTGGTAGTTCCCCAATTCATGGTTCATCACCTGTGCCTACTTCCAGCCCCTCTTCTCTTGATTCCTTGGTGGCAAAGACCATAGAGGCTGCTAAAGATGCTCCACCTATTTCTCCTATCCCCATGCAGTCTCCTGTGTTTTCCACCACAGCACTCTCTATGCCCTTTATGTCTAGGGATGAGGTGGACATCTTCGAGGGAAGACTAGCTAGTCTATTTGACACATCCTCTACCTCCCCAACTTTCAGTGCTGAAGCTGAACCATTAACCTTGGCTGACTCCTTGCTGAAAATCTTTGAGAGCTCTTCTTCCACCAGTAGCAAGCCTTTTGCCCCTTCTATAGACTTAGACACTTGCTTGGAACTGCTGATCTCCTTTTCGAGGATCCCCTTCGAGGCTCTACAAAGGCCTATCATCAGAAATGGGTTTCTTCAGTGCTGTAAAATCGCGGAGCAGTTCGGCATGGATGTCTCAAGTCATCTATCCCAGGCTGCAGCTACTATTGATTTCTACATTAGCATTTGTCATGCTGCCAATGCTGCGAATGAGAAATTGGCTAGGGATCAGAGTTTTGTTTCTCAAGTGCATACTGAAGTATCAGATCTCAAGGAACAACACTCCTCTGCCTCCCAGTTTCGAATTCAGTTGCTGGAGAAGAAAGCTCAACTTGAGGAGGAGCTAGCTGCAGTAAACCGAGCCTTGGTTCGAACTGACACTAAACTGCACATCACCAACCAAGAGCTGGCTGATCGAAAAGAGGACATGGCTGCAGCTATCCAACTGTTTCCAGCACTTAGCAGTAGGAAATCTATTGTACAAAAACAATTAAGACATTGTAATGATTTCTGGGCCAATTTGTGGCGCAATGTACTTGATTCTTTATAGAAGAACAAATTTTGTTTTATCTTTCGAGCAGTCTTGTGTTTTTGTATGTTTATGTTACCCCTTGTGTTTCCCAAATGGTTGGAAAATAAGGCTTCAAATATCTGCCATTGATCTTTTTGGGATGTACATACCCATTCAAATTTCTTAAATGGTAGGCCCCAAAAGGCAGAACTCTATGAATTTGATATGGTCCTTCCCAGTTAGGTGACCATTTGCCAAACTTATGGCTTTTAATTCCTATTGGGAGTATTGTCTTCCATACCAAATCACCTTCATCGAAGCCAATGTGTTTGACTCTCTTGTTGTAATTCTTAGCTGCTTTCTTCTTTTGGAAAAGGATGCTATTTAATGCCAATATTCTGGCTTCATCTATGCCCTCTAACTCCAAGCACATACTTTGATGGTATTGCTCAGGATCTAACTGATCTTGACATCTTACCCTCAAGGATTTAACATTAATTTCCACAGGTAGAACTGCATCATGCCCATATACTAAGGCATAAGGAGTAACTCCTGTGCTTGACCTTGGGGAAGTTCTGTAAGCCCACAAAACATCCAACAGAAGGTTATGCCAATCCCTAGGATTATCCTCCACAACCTTTTGTATACCCTTTTTCAAGGATTTATTGGATGATTCAGCTTGACCATTGGCTTGTGCATAATAGGGTGTGGAATTAACAAGGCTAATTCCAAATTCTGCTACAAAGGACTTCACCATTTTCCCATCGAACACAGTCCCATTATCTACAGTAATGGTTTGTGGGATGCCAAATCTATGGATCAAGTCTTTAATGAACCCAATGACCTCTGTTTGGTCTACAGCCTTATATGGTTTGGCTTCGACCCACTTAGTGAAGTAGTCAGTGGCCACTAGAATGAAACAATGATGTTTCGAAGAAGGTGGGTGTATTTTTCCCATCATATCCATGGCCCACCCTCTGAATGGCCAAGGTTTCACTACTGCATGTAGGTCGGTTATGGGCACATGCCTTATTGTACCATGCTTTTGACATGCCTGGCAACCCTTTGCATATTCTATGCAGTCTTTAAGGATAGTTGGCCAATAATAGGAATGTCTTCGAAGCAACCATCTCATCTTTACACCAGGCTGATGAGCACCACAGATGCCTTCATGAACCTCAGCCATAGCTGTTAATGCTTCTTTTGGGCCTAAACATTCCAGCAATAAGCCATCTCCTCCCCTTTTGTAGAGAGCGTTGCCATATATCATATATTGCATAGACTGCAATTTGATTTTCCTGCTGGCCTTCGAAGATGGACCAGCCAAGTACTGCATTATTGGATGCCTCCAATCTTGTTCTTGTAAGTCATTATGATTAACTTCCAAGACCATATTCCTTTTATTCAAAGGTTGTATTAATCTTTGATATGTTGTCTGACTGATGTCCCTTTGGGTATTATCCCTTCTCTTGAAGTTCGAAGCTTTCTGAGCCACATCATTAGCTCTATTATTCAAGAATCTTGGAACATGGGTTACATTTGCTATTTGAAACTGAGAAAGCAGATGTAATGCAACAACATAATATGGTAGGATGCTTATGCTTTGACACTTGAAAATCCCTTTTACTTGGTTAACCACCAATTGAGAGTCCCCAAATATGTCAACTGCATGTACTTGTAACCCAATGAGGATTTCTAGCCCTACTATTAAGGCTTCATATTCAGCCTGATTATTGGAACAAGTGGCTTCATCCACTCTGAAACCATGTGTGGTTTCTACCCCTTGTGGAGACTTAATCACAATACCAATTCCAGTTAAACCATTGGCTTTCGATCCATCGAACCACATCTGCCATGGCTCAACACTAGCCATACCAAGCTCCATTATCTCTTGGCTCTCTGTTTGAGATGGATGGTCTGCCAGAAAATTGGCTAAGACTTGCCCTTTTACTGCCCTTTGAGGGACATATTCTAGATGAAATTCTGATAAGGCTAGTATCCACTTGCCAATTCTTCCCCTCAACATAGGTCTGGATAACATGTACTTAACCAAATCTGTGGTTGCAATTACCAAGACAGTTGTAGGTAAAAGATAATATCTTAATTTCATTGCAGCAAAATACAAAGCAAGACACAGCTTTTCACAGCAGCTGAATATTTACATTCACAAGAATTTAAAAACCTACTAAGGTAATAAATAGCTTGCTCCTTGCCTTCTTCATTGTCTTGGGCCAAAAAGCTCCCAATGAATCTTCTGCTGCAGCTATGTACAACTTCAACGGCTTGTTCCCTTTTGGTGGCATCAGCACTGGAGGGTTGGCCAAGTAGGCTTTAATACCTTCGAAAGCACTTTGATGCTCTGCTGTCCACACAAATTCCTCTTCATCTTTCAGCCTTAACAAGGAAGAAAATACTTTAGTTTTCCCTGCAGTGTTAGAAATAAACCTTCGAAGAAAGTTAACCTGCCCCAGGAACCTTTGTAATTCTTTCTTACTTGATGGAGGCCTAGCTTCAATGATGGCTTTAGCTTTATTCTGATCAATCTGTATTCCTTTCTTGTGCACTACATAACCCAAGAAGTTTCCAGATGATACACCAAAAGCACACTTAAGAGGATTAAGTTTCAACTTGAACTTCCTCATTCTTTCGAAAGCTGCTTCTAAATGAAACAAATGCTCCTCCATGGACTGGGATTTCACTACAATGTCATCAATGTAGCATTCTAGATACCCTCCAATGAGATCATGAAAGATAGTGTTCATAGCCCTCTGATATGTAGCTCCAGCATTCTTCAGACCAAATGGCATTTTAACCCATTCGAAGGTGCCAATATTTCCAGGACATCTGAATGCTGTCTTGTGGATATCTTCCTCTGCAATGCATATTTGGTTATAACCAGAGTGGCCATCCATCATCGATAAAACTTGATGTCCTGCTGAACTGTCTACCAGCAGATCCACTATAGGCATAGGGTACTCATCTTTAGGAGTTGCTAGGTTTAAGTTTCTGAAATCGATGCATACCCTCATTTTGCCATTCTTCTTAACTACAGGCACAATATTAGATAGCCATTCAACATACCTGGCTGTCCTAATAAAGTCTGCCTTGAGTAGTCTAAGAATTTCTTCCTTGACCTTCTGAATTACTTCTGGACTCATCCTTCTTGGTTTCTGCTTGTATGGCTTGAAATTGGGCTTCATAGGGAGCCTATGTTCCACCAAAGATCTATCCAATCCTGGTAGTTCATTATAAGACCATGCAAAGCAATCTTTGTATTTCTTTAAAACAACCAATAACTGGTCTCTGTCCAGAACATTCAAGCAAGTACTTATATAGGTGGGCTGCTGCACAGAACCCTCCCCTAAATTCACCTCTTCTAAGGGGTCTTGCGTCTGAGGACTTATCGAAGCTTCTTCTCTGGTTTCTTCAACCTTCGAAGCAAGCTGTTCGCCTTGTTTTGCTCCTAGGTTCTTTAATTCGACATCTCTGCCCTCTTCCTCATAGACAAAATCTGTCCATAAGGCGTCTTCTTCCTGTATCTCCTGGACTTTTGTTTCAATGTCCAATGCACAGTATTTCTCAAGGGTCAAACTTCTGACCTGTTGCTGTTCTTGTTTACAGCCAATTATCATGGCCTCTCTCTCTTGCTTCTGTACTTTCTGGACTATTGCTTTTACGTCCAATGATGAGAATTTAATCAAAGCCAAGGACTTGGCTTCTCGTTCTTCACTTTTTTGCCTATAACCAGGCATCATTGTCATCTTTCACGACAACCTCTTCATCAGCACTTTCTTGGACTAAGTGCTTCAGGTGTGTCACTTCCTCATCAGCCGTCACTTCGGCTGAGCCATCAGCTTTCCTCAGTATACTGAGTGGTGTCACTCCCTCAATATACAATTTGGCCTCTGCAAAGTCTGCACAGGCTATGAAGGGTTGAGGATCTGCATCAATCTCCTCTGTCTCTCCATTGCCCAGGGCCATCATGATCTTCTGATGCAAAGAGGAAGGCACACATTTGTTGGTGTGGATCCAATCTCTCCCAAGTAAGGCATTATATTTGGCATTGCTGTCGATGACGAAGAAAGCTGTCATACAATCCCTGGTCCCCACACTCAAATTAATAGGCAGAATCCCTTGAGCCATCTGCTTATCTCCAGCAAAGCCAGCAATGGTTGTGCTGGTTGGGATCAACCTGGGATTCTTCTTCCCTAGTTTCTTCAAAGAAGATTTCGGTAATAAGTTTACCGCTGCCCCATTGTCTATTAGGACTCGGTTTAGCTGTATCCCATCAAAGAAAGCCTTGATGTACAAAGGCTTGACATGTTGGGTCATGGAGTTTGAGGGGTATTCAAAAGGATATGAGAGGTTGATGCTCACCTCTTCCTCGCTTTCATACTCAGTTTCCATTGGAGTAGCCATTTCAGGAGCATCCTGTACCATACTCACTTGTGACTCCTCGCTAGAGACAGGAATTGGATCCATGTCTTGGTCACCCTGATCCTCATTTTCAGCCTGGAATTCATGAGGTAGTATGTGTACCATGTTGACTGATACAGGGGGAAATGAGCCAAACTGGATGGCTGGCTGTACCTTCTTTCCCTCTTGGCTACCTTGCTCAGTGTCTTCAGCAGCATCCTCCATGCTGCATTCTGGTATTTCATTGATAACTGATCCCTTCGAAGGATCCTTCTCAACTGGTTCTTTAGTCAAAAATTGTTCAGCCATGAAGGCTTCGAACATTCCTTCTTCTGCTATTTCCTTCTCTTGGCTCATGCCAATCTCTTCTTCCGTTTCACTATCACTTTCCATCAGAGCCTTCTCCAGCCCTGCCAAACTAGACTTCTCCCTGGCCCTTAATTCAGAATGAACTTGGGCCAATTGTTCTCTGCTACAAACCACTTTACTTTGTAAAGTCGGTTTTGGAGCATGGTCTGACTTCGAAGTTTTCTTTTCTTCTGTCTTGTCCTGTGAAGAACTCTCTCCACCTTCTTTCAGATCTTGCTGGTACTGGGTGTACCTACGCTGAATCTTCCTCCTTTGTGATCTGGAGATAACTGGAACCATATTTGGTTCCTTTGTCTTTGGGTGTTTCAGCAATACCCAGTTGTTCGGAGCCACCAAAGGAGGTTTGACCATCCTTCCTGTGATTCCAACTTCTCTCCTGGCAGACAATTCCCTAGGTTTGTTTTGCATTACAAACCAATCTGGAACTCCAGGCACCCAAGAGCTTACTGATTCAGATGTCGAATCACCCTTTTCCACCTTCGAAGCCATCTTCGAAACTGGCCGTGGAGGTAAGTGCTTGGTTCTGATCGCATGCCTTGAGCTTGATTCTGGCCTTTGATGGAGGTGGCCATTTTCTGTTCTGTGTGAGGTTGGTCTGGGGGGCCAATCTCTGGCTTTAGTCCCATAACCTGAACTCCTCTCCAATCTTCTTTCGGAATGGCTACTCTCCATTCTGTAGTAGTTAGGTGGCCTGGATTCATGCAAGGGCCTCTTGCCTTTATCACGCATTCTGTCTACTGCAGGCTCAACCACTAAAGGTCGCTGCCTATCACTAGCCGGATACGGCCTTTTGTTGTAAGCATTGGTTGACTTAGGGCGTCTCTGAACATCCCTATAGTATTGCTTCCCATCAATTGGAAGCCCCTTCAACCATTTGTAGCTTAGTCTGCATCTGGGACACATCCTCTGCATTACAGCTGCTTCCAAGGAATCGTCATCCAGTACTTCTTCATCAGAGTGCTCCTTCTGATGTGAGAAACCTTGTCCAACAACTGGCGGGTTTCTAGTCTCCTTCTTGGCAGCTGTCTGGTTGGCAATATGCATTTGCACATTGACCTCTCCCAATTCCTGCAGAGATAGATTCTGAAAGTTTGGTACAACCACATTAGCCGCGCTTTCTCCAACTTCTAGAAACGGGTTACTGTCAATTCCCATGGCTTTCTCTGTTTTGGCTGGGAACTTCAGACTTCCTTTCCGGATTTGCTCTTGGATCCTGTCTCGAAAAACAATGCAGTTTTTAGTCGAGTGAGACCAAGAATTATGCCATTTACAGTATGCTTTTCCTTTAAGTTCATCAAGAGACGGCAGTTTTACCCCTTTTGGTAACTTAAGGAAATTGGCTGCAAGCAAATGATCAAAAATGTCATCTACTTTTGTTAAATCGAAAGAATACTTTCTGTGAAAGTCTTTCTTTTTAAACTGCTGGTCGATGGTTGTGTCCTTATGAATTAATGCTTCACAGATTACGGGTTCTTTGCCCACAATCTCTGCTGCATCGATTTCATAATTGGGATCTCTATAATATGTCTTATACGAAGCATTGTTTCGATCTTGTTCTTCTTCTAGCAATGCTTCATATCGAGACACCTTATAGGTTAGTTCGACCAAATCCCTGAATTCAGTTGAATCAAACTTCTTTCGAAGCTTGAACTATAAACCGTTCTGAGCCAATCTTACAAATTCTGGCTCTAGAAGGATGACTCTACATTTATTTCGAGCCCTTTAAAATCTGGCAATGAACTGAGTAGCCTTTTCTTCAGGCCTTTGACTCAATCTTGCCAAGTCTGCCATGGACACTTCTGGCTCCGTTTGGAAGAATTGGGCATGAAATGCCTCTTCCATTTGTTGCCAATTTTGAATGGAGCCAGGTGTAAGGTTGATATACCATACAAATGCTCCCCCAGTTAAAGAGTTTGGAAATAATCTCAGTTTTATGTAGTCATGATTAGTGAATTCACCACATTGAGCAGCGAATCTGGCAATATGCTCTACTGTCGATTGATTTCCAGTTCCATAGAATAGGGTAAAGTCTGGTATTCTGAATCCTCTTGGGTATTCATGTACCCTATCTACCCATTCTGGGTATAGTTTTCTGTATACAGAAGTCTGGACCCCCCGAGCCATCGGTCCACACATCTCCCTAACAATATCAGTAATTTGGTCCCTAGGGACCATATTTTGGGCTTGCTGAGCCACTACTGGAGGGACAAACACAAGGTTTGGTGGACAAACTTGTGCCTGTGGTCCTCTTGGTCCAAAAAGTGGTATATTTGGGACTGGTTGCCCCTGTGGTGCAGGTTGCTGTTGAGGGTATGGGTAACCCCTTTGAGCCTGTCCTGCGAAAGGACCTGTGAAAGGTGCTGGAACAGGTATTGTGTCCCTTCCATTTGTGGGAAAACCTTCCAACCCCCCAGGTATGAATTCGAATAAGGGGTTATTGTACCCCCTAGTGCCAGGTATGGCTTCGAACATGGGATTTGCCACCATTCTTATGCCATTTTCTTGTACTTGGCCAGATCCACCACCTTGTGTGGCTTCACTGTTGAGTACTGAGGCATTTTGGCCTACTACAGGCCTTGAAATGGGTTCATACCAAGACTGAGGCGATGGTCTTTCATAGTTCTGAGTACTAGTCTGACCATTAAATTGTCCATTAACTTGCATAGGCTGTTTTTCTCTAGCCAATCTTTGCTGAGGGACATTTAAAATTTCCTCTGTGTGTCTTGTATTTGTTGGTTGGTGATTATTCATTCGATCCAAAAAGGATGTTGCCCACCTTTCCATCGTGTTCATTAATTGTTGTCCCATAGCATCTACCAAGCCATCCCATGGGTTTGTTGGCTGGGTAGATGGAACGGTGGATGGTCCAATTCCTTGGTTTCGTCCAATATTATGAACATATGGTTCTTGTCCAGAAGTACTGGTCTGTTCGACCAAAGGTTCTGATAGCATAGGAGTCTCCACAGGATGTGTTACCACATTCTCCTCTGGATTAGGTATCTCTACCTCTCCTTCTACGCCTTCTTCCAGGCGTTCATTTTCTCCTTGTCGTCTTCGTCTAGCCATTTTAACAAGTCCCACTGGGCGTGCCAAAAATATATGTTGGCTTTTTGGCTTTTCGAAGGGTAATTTTGTAAATGCGAGCGTGCCAGCAAGGATCAATCAGTCCTTACAGAAATTATAATTGCCAACCAATTATCAGACGATTGTGTTTTAGTTCTTTCAGCCTCAATGAAGAGGACTTTTACTGGTGGCTTGACTTAGGAGAATTTAAGAGAAATAACAGTTAATGTGAAGAACAATCGAAGTATTTCATTAAAATGAACACTTACAATAATTCAAACTCAGCCTCGAAGAGGTTTACAGCAACAGTCTACTTGAATCTACTTGAAACTACTCCTATGAATCGAAGTGCAGTGCTGGTATTTAAAGTGCAGGTATTTAAAGAACAAGGAAATGTAAAACTGAAAAGGAAAATATGAAATAAAGACTGGTTTGTATGATCTGAGTCCGGGGGTTTTTTTTGAGGGCTTCCCTGCTATTTATACTTGTCAAAGATGACCTTCGAACTGCACTTCAGACTGTCGAACTGCTCCTCCATGATCGCTGATCATGCTGCCTTAGAAGTAGTCCCACTACGCCATCTCTTGCAGTTGAGCTTCCCTCCTGTATTTGAATTTGAATATGAGTAACCGTTGAAGCCACGTCACTTTGTATCTCTTTACTGATCTAGTGCTACTCAGATCACGTAAGAACCAATGTTCATTGCCACGTGTTCGATCAGGATCGAGGACTTGAATTTTCTTCCCATAACACCCTTAATCTGCCACGTGTCGAACTATGATTTGACTTTACAAAATATGTAGCCAACACTTATAAACTAGTTACATGCAATTTAACTTGTGCATAGAAATCTATACATTTAAATTTTTATCTTAGGAAAAAAAATTAATTTGACTCTTTAATATGATACAAACTACACAAATCAAAATAAAACGACACGATAACATGAAAAAATAAAAAAGTTAAATTAATATTACAAAAAAAATTACATGTAAAAAGAAAATGCTATGAAAAATTCTTACCAACAAAACTTTTTTTTTTTTTTTAAATGCGAAACAAAAAAAAGATTGATTATAAGGGACAATCGCAGAAAATGACATTAATAATAAAAAAATATTACAAATTGGTAAAAGTACAAACATTTTATGCATTAAATTGTGCAAGAAAGGATTGTTTTAGAAATATGGTTTAAAGTTGATTTTTTAATTTTTTTAAATTTTTTTTGAAAAAATATATAAAAAATATAAGCAATGATATAACTCAAAAATGGATTAAAAGTTGAAGAATGACGTTTAATCCACTTCTCAAAAGAATCCAAAGTCTTTTACTTTCATCACTTAATAGCATTTAATGGAGTTTTCTAAATATGATTTGAGAATATAATTGTATTTTAAATTTGTGAATTTTAAAATTATGATTTAAGTGTGAAAAATTTGTTTGATAAATGAGTTTTAAAAAGAATTTTGAATTGAATGAAAAAATTTTGATATGACACAAGATATTTAATACAAAAATTTACAACTCTTAACCAAACATACAACTCAAAATTCTATTCAAATGTCGTAAAAAAAATTTAAAATTTTCAAAAAAAAATTAATTGAAAATATAAAAAATAACTGGCAATTGTAAAAAAATAAAAACACTGTTCTAGTCAACTGGCTGAATATCCTCCCAAATTTTCCAACCTTAGACAATTTTCAAAAATGAGTGAAATTAATTTTTAAAAACTATAACCAAACACCAGGTGCAAATCAAAAGATGAAACTAAAGTTTCAAAACTCTACCAAACAGAATCTTCTACTTTCATCACTTATTATTTTCTATTGTTACCATTTCTATACAATTGTCCTTTAAATTTAACTCAAAATTTGATAAATACAATTTTTTCTTGTCGCATCAGATTTTTGTCAAAAACTCAATAGTTTACCCTATGAGAGTTCACCATTTCTATAAACCAAAATCAAAGCTAGAAATTCTATAAAATAAAAATAAAACATCTACAAATTACAAAAACTTAACAATACTAAAATAATTACAAAAATTAAATTATACCAATAATCAATGAGAAAAAGTTCGGTTAATCTGACATGCATACAGTAGTTGGATAGAATACTTGCATCTCCCTCCAACAAAATACTGCACATCCCCAAAAACTGAATGAAAATTTTGGTGCATAAATAAGTTGCCAAGTCAGGAATCAGCCAAAACAAGCCACATTCACAAGTCTACTATTTTCCACAAAACCTGCACTTGGGACCATTTTCAACATCAATATTTAATTTTAAGTGCCCACATGCAAACTTTAAATAGGTAGATCTGAAAATAAGGTTTAGTTTAGTCAGTAGAAGTCTGATAGTCTACAGCTAAAGCACACAACCAAAGACCTTACATATACATATTACATCTAAATAAGCAACTAAAAATGCTCAAAATATATGCAACCAAAAAGTTGAAAATACAGCACACGCTTGCTGTATACTGAACCCTCAAACCAGCACTTTCCCGGGTTAAAATTCTCTAACATAATCAACCACTTGTAGTTGATTTGAAGTGAAATTCATCAATAGTGGAGTATATCAAGCCTTCCTCTTCAAGAGTTCTGATTGATTCCCTAGCAAGACAAAAGAACAATAAAAAAACATTAATTGAGTGCACAATCGGGCATGTGCACAAGAGAGAGAGAGAGAAGGGGGGTACATGATCTTCTCCATAGGAATTTTTAGCTTCTGGGACAGTTCATCCCTATGTATTCCCTTTTCCAGTCCACTGCAAACATGAATTGTTTTCAAAGGCTTAGAAAAACCGGCAGCATAAAGAAGAAAGGATGTATCAAGCATGTGAAGAGGAATCTACAGAGAATTTCCTATTAAGATCGTCACATTAAAGCCAAACATTATTCTAAAATGTAACAACATGGTTCTATTTAAAGGTACCAATGTCATAGTTGAATGCAAGAAAAACAAAGATGTTTAAATTGATGTTTAAGACTGGTACCACTGGCCACATTAATCATGAAACATGCAGATAGTTAACAGAATAGAACTACTCACAAGTTTGATGGTTTCTGCAGGTAATCAAGCACCATCTGATCAAAGCCCTTGAGTCCATCTACACTACATTGCCCAGAGAACTAGAGAGGAAATAAACGGAATATTTTGGTGTCATGTATGCACATTAACAAAAATGTCATAAAATGAAATTAATTTTCCTATATGAATCCCATACAAGATTTGTTGGGGTTGTCTGATATCCATTTGATCCGTCCTGTGCAGCTGTTTTCAGAGATGGGGTTGCAGACTGAGGCTGGGTTGTGGTGTTACCTTGCAGCTTTAAGCAAAATAAAGCCAATCAGCTATACAAGACCGCAGGATGCATTTGAACACAAGTATAGTGCACATTTGATTTTTTCAGAAAACTCAAAGAACACAATAGTACCAAATATTGATACCTTTGATTTGGAATTTTGCAAATGGAAATGTATGCACTCAATGAAGTGGAAGGAAATCTCATCAAAATTTGTCACAGGCCTGAAATGAGTGCATAGCTGTTAAAACTACTGATTTGTAACAATAAAGATAAAAGTACACAAAAAAATGGAAATAACTATATATTTCTAGAATATCATTTTCCAGAATTATACTTGTCTATATTATTCTATCAATTTGCCTGTCCATCAAAACCATCATAAATAACAGCTTTACATCTACACTGCTAGACCAAAGCTCAGTAAAAAAGAAATCAAAAAGATGATTGGGTAAATAGTTGACAGCCAAAGTGGTATGTCAGATACATAAGAACATTCAGAAATAAATCTGCACTTGAAAACCATAGACCATAGAAACGAAAGTTATATGTGCTCCTAACCTTGTCCCCAAGAGGCTCCAACAAACAAACCAAAGATAAGAATATCTCAAACTTTTTCAATTTGGAAAATAACAGAAAAAATGAAGGGCATATATATATAATAAATGATTACTTCACGATGATCACAATCTTCATATACAATCTACAATATTTTCAAATAATACTTTCAACTTTCAATATCTGTTGGGTATAAACAGTATGAGCATTAATTGATGTTCAATATTCCAAATGTATTAAAATTTTGGCTGTCCTATTGTAATTTATATTGTCATTTTTCTAGTTAGTTATTTGAGCATGTAATCTTACCCCTTGAACATATTTATCTTAACAATATGATATGATATATAATTTTGAAATATAAATCTTCTGTTTACACTTAATTGACACTGAAATTGCTATCAATGTAGTTCTGAAAACATGTAATGCATTCATTTCCAGTGAGAAAATAAGCATAGCAGAATAATTTCATATGTTGTACGAGCTTTTTGTTTTTTGCAGTATAACCTTGGAACCTCCCTCTCTTAATGGTGAAAATCTACTGTAATCTGTAAGATCATAGGCCAACATAATAAGAATCCGACACTATTTTACGTAATTACAGACTGCAAGGCATACAACTCTTTTTCTCATGTGGCAATTGTTATTCAAATTCTACCACAAGGAGAAAAATTCATAAACTTCATCAACCCAAGCACAAATTAAGAGAGAGGGTGAGAGAAAGATGAGATGATTAACCATTCAATCTATTATGGTAACTTCGTCTGCACAAATACTAGCATTGTCAAAGTAATAAATTTCAGGTTCACTGCCAATAAAATCTTGCAGGTATGCGCTACATAAATATACAGCAATATGACAAATAAACCAATAATATATATACTTGATAAACATAACACGTTCAAAAATAAGTAGTGTCATATTTGTTGTCAACATCTATAAAATCTGCAATGTAAAATGAAAAGCACTGAAACAATCAATAAAACCACAGAACTATACAGGCTATAGTTTTACAGACTTCAATGGCAATTGGATAAATCAGTCTAATATCTAATATTTCAAAATTATAGTTTTTGTCATTATACACAGAAAATGGAAATTTATGCCAGCTGACCTGGACATCTAACACTGAACAAATAGTGGTTAGCCAATGCCTGTATAATCTATATGTACTTAAAGCAAAAAACAAGTTTACAAGCCCGACTCACAGGCACTGAGGATAATAATTTCTATCAACTTTTATACAAAGTATGACGAAATTATACACCTAGTAGTTGTCAACACCGACCACAGAATAAATAAACTCTTGTGGGTTATAGTTGTAAACTTATACTCACATTAAAGCATGGAAAATATAAATTGTTAGAATTCATGTATAGACAAAGAGAGACAATATAAATTGTATTATTGATTGTATTATTGATATTGATTGATTTAGAATGACTACAATGACTCTCTTATATATAGGAGAGGAAGAGAATATACTAACACACTCACCTACCACACTATACACTCACCTAACACTCACATTTACCTACCACACTAACACTCACCTACCACACTATACACTCACCTAACACACTCACATTTACCTACCACACTAATAACCCCCCTCAAACTCAAGGAGGATAGGTACTAACCAACTTGAGTTTGGAGAGAAAGTAACAAAACAGGAAAAAATAATCTGACAAATAAAATAAAAGTGGATAGGAGACACTGTATGGTCGTGTCAGACCGTTGTAGAAGACCGTATGGTTATGGCAGACCGATGTAGAAGACAGTTTATGGGGTCATGTCGGACCGTTGTAGAAAATAGTTTATGGGGTCATATCGGACCGATGTAGAAAACAGTTTACGGGGTCATGTCGGACCGTTGTAAAAAACAGTTTACAGGGTCATGTCGGACCGTTGTAGAAGACACTATACGGCTGTGTCCAACCGTTGTAGCTGAGAACCGAAATCAATGTCGGAACAGTTTACCGAGTCTTGTCAGACCCACATAGGAGCTAACCGAAATCAATGTCGGGACAGTTTACCGAGTCTTGTCAGACCCATATAGAAGCTAACCGGAATCAAAGTCGGGACAGTTTACAGAATCTTGTCGGACCCATATAAGAGCTAACCGGAATCAAAGTCGGGACAGTTTACAGAGTCTTGTCGGACCCATATAGGAGCTAACCGGAATCAATGTCGAGACAGTTTACAGAGTCTTGTCGGACCCTTATAGAAGCTAACCGGAATCAAAGTCGGGACAGTTTACAGAGTCTTGTCGGACCCATTAAAAGTCACACCCTTAAAAGGCGTGCCCAATCTTATCAAAAGGCGTGCCATCAAAAAACGTGTCATCAAAAGACGTGCCATCAAAAGGCGTGCCATCAAAAGACGCGCCGATTTGTCGTCTGGCGTTGAGAGGCGCGTGATACGCGTGTCTGCCTTGCCTATATAAACCAAGGCGAGGCTGCCGCTTATGCATAACAAACCAGCTGAAAAACTTCTGAAAACAAACTCGTCGTTCTCTGAGAGCTTTTATCTCTGAAACACTCTACAACCAACCCTGAATATGGTCTCTTCTTCCCGTTCAGCTACCCAGAACATAGCCTCTTCGTCCCGGGGTCTTACTCTCTTTCCCGACCTCAACGAGGCCACAACCCAGAATATGGCCCTTGAACCTCAACCAAGCGCCCCTGGGCCAAGCGCCCCTGGTTTTACGCCGTTGAATTTTCCAATGTTGTCAGTTGAGCAGATAATGGCTGCTCAATCTGATATTGAGGCTAATTATTATACTCTGAAGTCATGTGTTGAGACAATGACGGCGGTCAACAACCTGTCGCACCGGCTTCAGAGTAGAACAAATGAGGTGCAGCAGGTAAAAGCCCAACTGGCTCTGCTCCAGAGCATGTATACGGATGCCCGAGCAGAGATATGTGTGCTTAAGGCAGAAAACAAGGAACTGAAGCGGAAGGCCACCGTGATGCTCAGATTTGGAGGGCCGCCATATGTGACGGTTGAGGAGCAACGGGAAGTGAACGTGCTCGGCGGCGTGGGAAACACGGAGGCAGCACCAGCAAGGGACACCCAAGACAAAGGCAAAAAGAAGAGAACAGTTGAAGAGGCGAAGAAATAAGGCCGGTTGTTTGTGGTGGTTATGGGTTGTGGTTGTTGTTGTTTTTTTTTTTTTGTGTAAAATGGTGAGCGGGTTTGATCCCCGGCATGAATAAAATAAGGTTGGTGACATTACTGCAATTGCTTTCTCTTTTTGGATGACCCAGATTTCTTTTTCTGAGTATTCCAATTCTTGGAGAAGAAATCAAAGCCAAATGGCCCGGAAAACATGTTTGAACATGCAATTAAATGTTCTAATTGTGTTAGGTTCCCAAACACATTTGGAAGGGGACCTGAAAATTGATTTCCACTGATAACCAAGATTTTGAGGCTCGAAAGCTTACTGAGTTTCGGGCTCAGCTGGCCTGAAAAATTGTTGGCAGAGATTGAAAGATGCTCCAAAGATGACACTAAATACAATGAGTCAGGAATCTGGCCTTCAAGCGAATTGCCATCAACGCGCAATTGTTGTAGAGATGTGCTGCAATTGCCTAATCCATCGAGCCCACCTGACAAATGGTTCATTGATAAATCAAGAATCTGAATCTTGTTTGATGAAATGCAGATTTGTGAATTCAATCCACTATAACCATACGGTCTTCTACAACGGTCTGACACGACCATACAGTGTCTCCTATCCACTTTTATTTTATTTGTCAGATTATTTTTTCCTGTTTTGTTACTTTCTCTCCAAACTCAAGTTGGTTAGTACCTATCCTCCTTGAGTTTGAGGGGGGCTGTTAGTGTGGTAGGTAAATGTGAGTGTGTTAGGTGAGTGTATAGTGTGGTAGGTGAGTGTTAGCGTGGTAGGTAAATGTGAGTGTGTTAGGTGAGTGTATAGTGTGGTAGGTGAGTGTGTTAGTATATTCTCTTCCTCTCCTATATATAGGAGAGTCATTGTAGTCATTCTAAATCAATCAATATCAATAATACAATCAATAATACAATTTATATTGTCTCTCTTTGTCTATACATGAATTCTAACATGGTATCAGAGCGGGTTTAGCACCTAGTATTTTTCGCTTCACCGGCGGGCGGCAACCTCGCCTTGACTGCCCGCCGGACCTCAACCTACTTCACTTGGTTTCTTTTCTTCAAACACCGGTTCCTCAGCCGGTACAGCATCCGTTGCTTCAGCTGCCTCTTCAGCAGCAACTTCAGGTTCCTCAACAATTTCTGCAGGTTTAACACCAGTTCCTGCTGCATAAACAGCCACATCCACCTGTTCACCCAAAATTACAAGTTGGTCAATTGCAGCAGGTCTGTACACATCTCCAGCAACCAGCATGCAACTTTTCCCCTGTTTCTTAAGATAGAAAGCTAATTTTTGCACAAACAGTTGTCTTTCCAACACCTTGTAGGCCAACCAATAAAATTATAGTGGGCCCAGATTTTGCAAAAACCAGTTCAGAAACCTCTCCACCCATCAATTTCACAAGTTCATCATGTACAATCTTGACCAATTGCTGATCCGGTCTCACTCCACGAATCAAGCCAACACCAACAGCCTGTTCACTTACAGTTTGGACAAACCTTCTCACAACTGGAAGGCTTACATTTGCTTCTAAAAAAGCTCTCCTAATGTCTCGCATAGGTTCCACAATGTTTTCCTTGGTCAAGACCTCTTCTCCTTTGAGCTTGTTCCAGGCTGCTTCGAGGCCAGTCGTGAGCTGTCCAAACATTTCTGCCTTGATGAGACCTCGCATTTCTCTTCTGGGCCTTGCTCAACTCAGTTGTTTCAATTTCTGCCACTGCCTTTCAACTCATCCAAACTGCCCAGAGAGCATGAAATTGAAGAATCTTGAAGTTCTTGATTTCAGCCACAACATGTTAACAGGGCCTGTTTCAGGGTCACTCGTCGGTTTGAATTCAATACGATCAATCAATATATCGTGCAATTCATTCAATGGGGACTTGTTTGATCTTGGGGAAGTCCCAAATCTTTCAGTGCTCAATCTCAGCAGCAATTCATTCGCTGGTGGATTGAATTCACAAATCTGCATTTCATCAAACAAGATTCAGATTCTTGATTTATCAATGAACCATTTGTCAGGTGGGCTCGATGGATTAGGCAATTGCAGCACATATAAATTAAATCAATAATACATGAAAAATAAAGTTATAACTTGTAATAATCACAAGTATATATTAAGAATGAAGAACTCAATCTTACTTTCATATACTTTGTGCAGCAGATATATATACACATACAGGATAACAAACATTTGTTTGAAATCCTAAAATGTAGAGTAGTTAAAACTGAGTTAAAACTGTTTCCTAACTCTAAGGTACAAGTATATCAAAAGAATTCAAAATGGAGAAACTAAAGGGCTGTTACAATCTGTACAAGTATTTTGAATGAATTCAAAATAGATCTGTTACAATCCTGTGATATGCCCCCTCAAGATGGAGCGCGGGAGAGAAGTCCAATCTTGGATTTGAGATCCAGAAAACGAAGACGGTGAAGAGGTTTAGTGAGGGCATCGGCAAGTTGATCTGCTGAGGAGACATGAGTAACCCGAAGGACACCATTTTGGACTTGGTCTCTGATGAAGTGATAATCGATGGCAACATGTTTCATTCTGGAGTGGAACACGGGATTGGAGCAGAGTTGGGTAGCACCAACATTATCACAATATAAAACGGGACAGCAAGGGAGTTGAACACCAAGATCAGTGAAAAGATAGCAGAGCCAGTTGAGCTCAGCTGCTGCATTAGTGACTGACCGGTATTCCACTTCAGTGGAAGATCGTGCAACAGTTTTCTATTTCTTAGAACTCCAGGAGACTGGATTACAACCAAGATAGATAACGTAAGCACTGGTTGAAGAAAAATCATTCTTGTCACCTGCCCAATCGGCGTCTACATAGGCGTGTAAATTCAATGGGGACCGGCGATGTAGTTGGAGGCCGTCGTTAATAGTTCCACATAGATAGCGTAAGAGACGTTTAACAAAGTTCCAATGATCGGTTGTGGGAGTGTGCATGTACTGGGAAAGCTTGTTAACCGCAAAAGCAAGATCTGGTCTGGTAATCAAGAGATATTGAAGGCTGCCAACAACTGTTCGGTACTCGATAGGATCAGGCAAAGCAGAGCCAGATTTTAACAAAGGTGGACTAGTTGGAATGGGAGTGAGCACAGGTTTGGCATCAGTCATATGAGTTCTAGCGAGAATATCCAAAATGTAACGCCGCTGAGATAATAAAATCCCTTGCTGATTTGGGACGACCTCCACACCCAAAAAATAAGAGAGCTGTCCAAGATCCTTAATTGAAAACCGATGAGCAAGAAGATCAACAAATGAGTTGATCATGTGAGTGTTGTCTCCAGTGAGAATTAAGTCATCCACATAGACAAGGATATACATTCGATGACCAGCAGTGGTGAGAACAAATAGTGAAGTATCTGCATGAGAATTTTCGAAGCTTGAGGTAAGAAGGAAAGTTCGAAGTTCATGATACCAGGCTCTCGGTGCTTGTTTGAGGCCATAGATGGCCTTTTGAAGTTTGCAGACATAAGATGTGTAGAAAATAATTAATGTATAGAGAAATAGAGAAAGAAAATAAATTGTATGTATTATTGATTGATTTCTAATGTTCTTACAAGAGCTCTCTTTTATAGAGAGAAATGGGATACAATGGAGCCATAATGGAGCACTATACCATAATGGATCACTAACTATATCACTAACTATATGGGGCACTAACTATAGCACTAACTAATGGAGCACTAACTAATGTGGAGTAGGTGGAGTATTTGTAAGTGGAGTAGGTAGAAATTGTAGGTAGAGTAGGTAGAAATTGTTACATTCAACAGCCCCCCTCAAACTCAAGGGGGTTAGGAACTAACCAACTTGAGTTTGGAGAGAGTAACAAAACAGGAAAAAATAATCTGACAAATAAAATAAAAGTGGATAGGAGACACTGTATGGTCGTGTCAGACCGTTGTAGAAGACCGTATGGTTATGGCAGACCAAGGTAGAAGACAGTTTATGGGGTCATGTCGGACCGTTGTAGAAGATAGTTTATGGGGTCATATCGGACCGATGTAGAGAACAGTTTACGGGGTCATGTCGGACCGTTGTAGAAAACAGTTTACGGGGTCATGTCGAACCGTTGTAGAAAATAGTTTACGGGGTCATGTCGGACCGTTGTAGAAGACACTATATGGCTGTGTCGAACCGTTGTAGCTGAGAACCGAAATCAATGTCGGAACAGTTTACCGAGTCTTGTCGGACCCATATAGGAGCTAACCGGAATCAATGTCGGGACAGTTTACCGAGTCTTGTCGGACCCATATAGAAGCTAACCGGAATCAATGTCGGGACAGTTTACAGAGTCTTGTCGGACCCATATAGGAGCTAACCGGAATCAATGTCGGGACAGTTTACAGAGTCTTGTCGGACCCAAAAAAGTCGCACCCTCAAAAGGTGTGCCCAATCTTATCAAAAGGCGTGCCATCAATAGACGTGCCCGACAGCCATCAAAAATCGAGCCATCAAAAGGCGTGCCATCAAAAGATGTGCCCGACAGCCATCAAAAGGCGCGCCGATTTGTCGTCTGGCGTTGAGAGGCGCGTAAGGCGCGTGTCTGCCTTGCCTATTTAAACCAAGGCGAGGCTGCCGCTGATGCATAACAAACCAGCTGAAAAACTTCTGAAAACAAACTCGTCGTTCTTTGAGAGCTTTTATCTTTGAAACACTCTACAACCAACCCTGAATATGGCCTCTTCTTCCCGTTCAGCTACCCAGAACATAGCCTCTTCGTCCCGTGGTCTCACTCTCTTTCCCGACCTCAACGAGGCCACTAGAGAGATAGCCGGGGCAGTTGCCCTTGAACCTCAACCAAGTGCCCCTGGACCAAGCGCCCCTGGTTTTACGCCGTTGAACTTTCCAATGTTGTCAGTTGAGCAGATAATGGTTGCTCAATCTGATATTGAGGCCAATTATTATACTCTAAAGTCATGTGTTGAGACAATGACAGCGGTCAACAACCTGTCGCACCAGCTTCAGAGTAGAACAAATGAAGTGCAGCAGGTAAAAGCCCAACTGGCTCTGCTCTAGAGCATTTATACGGATGCCCGAGCAGAGATATGTGTGCTGAAGGCAGAAAATAAGGAACTGAAGCGAAAGGCCACCGTGATGCTCAGATTTGGAAGTCCGCCATATGTGACAGTTGAGGAGCAACGGGAAGTGAACATACTCGGCGGCGTGGGAAACACAGAGGCAGCACCGGCAAGGGACGCCCAAGACAAAGGCAAAAAGAAGAAAACAACTGAAGAGGTGAAAAAATAAGGCCGGGTTTTGTGGTGGTTATGGGTTGTGGTTGTTTGTGGTTTTTTTTTTTTTTTTTTTTTTTTTTTTTTTTTTTTTGTAAAATGGTGATCGGGTTTGATCCCCGGCAGGAATAAAATAAGGTTGGTGTGCAAATCTGAATGGTATGAATTTGATTTGAAAAAGATTAAAAAATAATGTGAAAGAAAAATAAAGAAAGAAATAATAAGAATGTATTTAGAAATCAAAACGAAAGGTGGAGAGTGGTTGAAATCAGTAATGGGGTTTGGAATATTTGTTTTTTTTTTTTTTTTTAATAATAATAATAATAAGAATAATAATAATAATAATGTATTAATGGGAAAGCATGTGCGCTGGTGGAGGAAAGTGGACAGATTGACAAGTTAGTGATGTTTAATTTAAATAAAAGAAAGAGTGGGTAAAAGGTTAAAAGAAAGTTTAAAATAAGAGGAGAGAATGGAACAAGTCCATGTGAGTGCATCAGTTGCTTTAAAGAAAAGTTTAGTGGGAATAGTGTGGGAATAGTGTGTTTGGTGAGAAGAGTGAGAGAGAAGAAAACCCAGATTCACCCCCATTGCCCCCAAAGCCATGGCTGCCATGAACAGTCCCGAAACCCAGTTCTTCATTCCACAGATTTCATCCACTGCCGCCATAATCAATTTCTTCGATGCACTTTATTTCGGGTTCACCAAAGATGGCATGGGTGGGTGGAAATGAAATAAAATATGGTGATATTGGTTTCTACAACCATTGTTTCACCAAAGAAAAATACAGCTGTTGTCCACCCATCCCAGCAAGCACCACATGAGAGAGAGATAGCGAAGGTAACTGGATCTAGATATATCTAGATCACTTCTTGTAAACAACCAGAGGATTGCATAATTTCATCAGCATTTCTCTCTCCTCATGCAAAACCCAGTGAAGTAAACTCAGATTTCTTCTGGGTATTCACAAATATATATACTTTGTATGTGGGTTTGTGATTGAAGTTGGAGAAAAAGAATCTGGGAGGTCAAGAAGCGAGAACAATGTCGATGCCGAGCTCTAGTGTTTAAGAAGATCTGGCGGCGAGAGAGAGCTCCCTGCAGTGTACACGGAAATGGACAGTGGATTCAACAACAGCGGTGGTGGTGTGCCGAGGAGGATTGCATGGGGGTTGTCTAGGTGGTCTCCGGTAGGCGAAGTTCAACTGGTTTCGTAGTGCCGACATCGCTACAGTGAGCGTGGCAAACCCAGTCTGAATGATAAGCCCACAATATTGCGCACCGTACCTGTTGGACGAAGTTGAATCTGATGGAAGGAGCTACAATAACAGTGACGACCATGTTTCTGGATGAATGATTGTTCGGGTCAATGCAAAGAGACCTCGATTTTGGTGGCCTCGAATTGAATCATGTTGTCAACGGGGCCGTGAAGTCCACTCAAAGTCATCGGAGAATCTCCGACTCCAGTAACATCCTGATCATGATCTGAGAACAAAAGTGAAGAATGAAGCCTGTACCAAGCAGCCTTCTCTCTCTCCATGCCTGGGCTTCTGTTTTGATCAACCCTGTGAGAAAGATCTATTTTATTATGTGTTGACATCCTGATCATGATCTGAGAACAAAAGTGAAGAATGAAGCATGTACCAAGCAGCCTTCTCTCTCTCCATGCCTGGGCTTCTGTTTTGATCAACCCTGTGAGAAAGATCTATTTTATTATGTGTTGGGTCTATGAGCAGCCTGGAAAAGCGTGGTCTTCGTTGGCAGCCATTGTAAAGGCAGAGAAGAGCTCAACTATGGAAGAAGGTATGTGTAGAAAAACAAGCGGAATAGGTTGAGGTCCGGCGGGCGGCCAAGGCGAGGTTGCCGCCCGCCGGTGAAGCGAAAATATTAGGTTCTAAACCCGCTCTGATACCATGTAGAAAATAATTAATGTATAGAGAAATAGAGAAAGAAAATAAATTGTATGTATTATTGATTGATTTCTAATGTTCTTACAAGAGCTCTCTTTTATAGAGAAAAATGAAATACAATGGAGCCATAATGGAACACTATACCATAATGGATCACTAACTATATCACTAACTATATGGGGCACTAACTATAGCACTAACTAATGGAGCACTAACTAATGTGGAGTAGATGGAGTATTTGTAGGTGGCGTAGGTAGAAATTGTAGGTGGAGTAGGTAGAAATTGTTACATAGAAATTGTTACATTCAACAAGATGGATGATCTTGATCAACAAAACCTGTGGGTTGTTGCATGTAGACATCCTCGAAGAGATGGCCTTGTAAAATGGCGTTGTTAACATCCAGTTGACGTAAAGACCAACCCCGAGAGATGGCAAGACTGAGGACAACACGGACTGTTGTGGGTTTTACAACAGGACTGAAAGTGTCGAGATAATCGACGCCGGGTCTTTGATGAAATCCTTTGGCGACCAATCGTGCTTTGAACCTGTCAATAGAGCCATCAGAGTTACGTTTAATTCGAAAAATCCATTTGCACCCAACTATATTCATGGTAGAATCAGGTGGGACAAGTTCCCATGTGCCGTTTCGAACTAAAGCATCACACTCATCAGACATGGCTTGACGCCATCGTGGATCTTTAAGGGCAGTAGTCACGGTAGTTGGTTCAAGGTCATCGGGTTTGGAGAGTTGGGTATGAAGGTTCATTTTAGTGATGGGTTTATGAATGTGGTTCTTTGCTCGGGTGGTCATTGGGTAAATGGGAAGGGGATGAAGGTCAGGTGGGTTAGGAGGAGGTGACTCGGGGATATGTAATGGTGGATCGGTTGAGGGTGTGAATGAAGGTGAGTGTGAGTGAGTGGTCTGGGTTGTGGTAGTGGTTGGAACCTGTACTGGAATGTATGTTGGAGCTGCACGTTAAGGTTGCTGAGAGACGAGGACTTCCGATGGTGTATGGAGTGGCGGCTGGGAAGTGGGTGCGAGAACTGGAATTGGGGCAGGAATCCAAGTTGCTATGAGGTTGGGGAGAGGACAAGAGGACGGGCCAAACCGTGAAGAGTATGGAAAGTGGGATTCAACAAATTTGACATGTCTTGAGACATAGATTTTGGAGGTGGAAGGGTCAAGACAGTAGTATGCACTTTGAGTGAGAGAGTATCCAAGAAAAACACACGGCTTGGACCGGGATTCAAGCTTGTAGGAGGTGTAAGGTCGAAGCCAAGGGTAGCATAAGCAACCAAAGACCCTTAACTTGGAGTAGTTGGGGGCTGTCAGAAAGATTTTGCGGTAGGGTGAGAAGAGATTTAAAGTGGGAGTGGGCATTCTATTGATAAGGTAGACTGCTGTAGCAAAGGCATGAGTCCAGTAAGAGAGGGGTAAAGAAGCATGAGTGAGGAGAGCTAGACCGGTTTCGACGATATGAAGGTGCCGTCTTTCAGAGTAACCATTGTGTTCAGGTGTGTGAGAGGGAGTGGTGAGATGTGAGATACCATTGGTGGAAAGAAAATTAGCTAGGGAAAGGTATTCACCACCGTTGTCGGAATAGAGTGTTTTGATGGTGGAAGTGAAGTGTTTTTCCACAATGACTTTGAATCTTATGAAGACTTCTTTGACATCAGATTTGTGTTTGAGTGGGTAAAACCAAATATATTTACTGAAATGATCAATGAAAATTACATAATATTTAAAGCCATTATGTGAGTAAATGGGAGAGGTCCAGACATCAGAAAATATGACTTCAAGAGGTTGAGTAGAGACAATGGTAGAGTTGGAGAAAGACAATTTGTGACTTTTATTGCAAAGACAAGCATTACATGAAAAATCAGAAGATAAAGACAAAGATAAGCCTAAGGCATTGCTAGAAACAATATGCTTGAGAATTGGAAAAGCTGGATGTCCTAAGCGATGGTGCCAGTCAATGGTTGTTGTCTTGATTGTAGAGAAAGCAAGTAAAAGGGAGGAGGTTGGCCACTCATATACACCATCTTTAGTCTGTCCCTGCAGCAGTGTGGCCCCGGTGTGAAGTTCCTTCACAAGAAAAGTGGATGGTAAGAACTCAATGGAAACATTGTTAGAAGTGCAAAATTGTGAAATAGAAATTAGATTCTTTTTCATAGATGGAACACACAGAACATTGGTTAATGTAAAGTTTTGGTGAGGAGTGTTGAGAGAGGTGGAACCAGTGTGGGTGATGGCAAGATTGGAGCCATCGCCGATCATGATGTCATCAGTGCCAAAGTAGGGAGCATGCAAAGAGAGGTTGTCGAGATCAGATGTAACATGGTGGGATGCACCACTGTCCAAAAGCCAGGATGGCGTGGTGGAAGGTTGGGTGGCAAGATGAGCCTGTGGTTGCCAGGGTGTGCCTTGTGGGGAAGAGCTGGAGGTGGTGAAAGACTGAATGGGTACAAGGCGAAATGGACACCGTTTGGCAGTGTGACCCTGAAGCCTGCAAATTTGGCAGTGACCAAGGTATGGTCTGGGTGGAGGACGTGGGCCCTGTGATGAATGGGGTCCTGTAGTGGTTGCAGCAGGTGGGCGGTTGGTGGAGTTGAGGGATGGCCGCCAATTGGTGGGGCTAGTGTTTTGTGGTGGGGAAGGACGCCAGTTTCTGGTGTTGGGTTTGTATGTGGTATTTGCAGTGGCTGGAAAGTGATGGGGCTCAGGTTGGTGGCTTTGAAGAGAGGCTTCAAAATTAAGGAGTTTTTCGTGAAGTTCTTCAAAAGTGATAGAGGTATCTCTAGCTTGGACAGCTCGAACTAATTCTTTGTATTCATCACCGAGGCCATCGAGGATTTTGTCGGTGATATCTTCTTCATCTATTGGAGCACCAAGAAGAGCAAGGTCATCGGCTCGAGTTTTGATGGTTTGCATAAACTCAGTGATGGTGAGGGAGCCTTTGGTGGTGTTTTTGTGTTGGGTTTTGATTTGTTTGATACGGCCTCGAGAGGGTTTAGCATAGGTGTTGGCTAGAATTGTCCAGGCTTGTTTAGAGGTTTTGGCTTGAGCTATGAAAGGAATAATGGTGGGTGAAATGGAGCCAATAATAGCGTTGAGGATCAGTTGGTCCTGTCTGTTCCATAGAGTGTGACTGGGATTAGGAATGATGTTATTTTCTTGGGTTAAAGTGGCTGGCGGACATGGGTTGGAGCCATCAAGGTAGCCAAGAAGGTCATAGCCAATGAAGAGGGTTCGGAACTGCAGTTTCCAGGAGAGGTAATTGGTAGAGGTGAGTTTGAGAGGGGCTTGAGCAGCAACGTTGATGCTGATGAGAGTTTGGTGTGCTTCATTGGTGTTGAGGATGGTTGCAGGGGCAGACTCTGTAGTCATGAGTGCTGATGAACAGGAAAAAAATGGAACAATGGATCGGTTTTAGGGCTCTGATACCATATTAAGAATGAAGAAATCAATCTTACTTTCATATACTTTGTGCAGCAGATATATATACACATACAGGATAACAAACATTTGTTTGAAATCCTAAAATGTAGAGTAGTTAAAACTGAGTTAAAACTGTTTCCTAACTCTAAGGTACAAGTATATCAAAAGAATTCAAAATGGAGAAACTAAAGGGCTGTTACAATCTGTACAAGTATTTTGAATGAATTCAAAATAGATCTGTTACAATCCTGTGATAGTATACACATCAAAAATAAAGTTAAAACTTGTAAACGAGGAACCCCTGAGCCATATTCTTCTGTCCATATGTCTTAATTTATCTTAATCCAGCATCCAATAAAAAACGGGGGAGGGAAAAAAAGGAAAAAATGACAAACATAAAAACCATACTTTGACAATCAGAGATGGGATTATTTTACCTAACAGAAAAGGCAATTAATTGCCTTCTGCCTTGAAGACTTTTTATGAGCCCATTGACACGAACATATATTCCATCTCTGCCCAAAGATAGACAAGAACAGTCAAGATCAAATCTCAGTGTGACATTAACTCATTATAATCTCCACAAATACCTAAAAGATTGGAAACTTACTGTATGTTTTCCATTTCCTTCGAATCAAAAGCTTCGTTAACCCTAATGAGAAATAAACATTCATCAATGTATGCTTTCTTTACAACCCTTTTAGATCGGACTCTGGATCTTATAAAAATTGCAATATACACACAAATATATTTCAAACACCAAAACCCAAATAGGTACCATCGGTTACAATCAATTCGCCCTGTTCCATCGTCGAGAGTGAAAGCAACATCAGTAACCCTTTCAGTCTTTTTAGACACCATACCAATCAGTGTAACCTGAAACACCAACAAATCCAAAAAAAAACATGAATTGTTTTCCGAGAAAAAAAATCCCAGAAAAAACAGATTCAGAATTAGAAAGAATATTTGCTAGATTCTATACATTGACTACGTCGACTCCATCAACGACGTAATTGGATTTTTCGTCGCCAGAGTGAGCGGATTCGCTTATCTGCTTCACTGTAATCGGAACTACTCCGTAAGCGTTACGACTCTGCGAGACAACAAAAAACGAAAATGTTTGGAAAAGGGGAACGCAGAAATCCACCGTTTGGCGGCTGAGAAAATGGAGGAAAAATAGAAAGAAGATAACTGAAATTATGGGTTTACTTTGGCAGGAGAAGAGCCGATATCGGTGGCCTGGGTTGACTGGGAAGACGTAAATCCACCGCCACTGAAGGCAGAGTTGCCATCAAACTGACTCGCGAACATTTCTTTCTGCTAACCCTAGAGAGAGAAAGTGCGAGAATTAGAGAGAGAGAGAGAGAGAGAGGAAAGTTTACAAGTAGACGTGTTCGGAGTTTCCCGCCAATTTTCCTTGCGTTTCCCGCTTCGTTAGAGGGCGTGAAATCATATTCCGTTTGGGGACTTGCCTTTTTAGTCAATTAGTCAAAAAGTTACTAAATTAGTTAAAAAGTCAATAACTCATATCAAAAAGTCAAAGAGTTTCTTTTCTCTCTACTTTTTGCACATCTTTCGTAATTAGCCAAAAAGTCATCACAAACATACAAGTTTTTTTTACCTACATTTTTAGTCAAATAGCCGAAAAGTTACTAAATTAGCCTGTTCCCAAACGAGGCCTCTGAGTTGGGTATTTTTTTTTTTACTTTTTAGTAGGGGTTTGTGGTAAATTAAAAAAAAGTGTATTTTTTTATTTACATTATTACATCAATTAATATTTATTAATATCTCTTTCTTATTTTTTTAATTATTTTTTTATTTTTTTACACATTTTTAATAAAAAATAAAAAAAATACACTTATTTAGAGCATTCTAAACCACCCAATATTTTTTTATTTTAAATTTCGTTTGGCAATTACATATTTTAATTAAAAAATTAAAATATTATTATAAGTTGTCACATTACTTTTTTTACTTTTCTACACATTTTTAAAAAAAAATAAAAAAGTTTTTAAAATAATTTATTCTAGTTTGGAATGTGTGTTGATTTTTTGACTTTTGTTAAAGAAAAAATAAAATAATTATGATTTATATATGATATTTTGTTTTATATAACTAAAATAATTTATTTTATTTCATATAACTAAAATAGCCCAAATATCCCAAACAGGACCTATTTAGGCATCCTTTGATCGCTTATTAATTTAGGCTTGGTTTTGCATAATCAAAAAAATTTAAAAATTTAAAAAGTTACTGTCCTATTTAAGTCACATCATCTTATTTAAGTTACATCATCTCCATACAACATCACTTCAAACCCATCACATACCCAACCCATATTTTATAAAAATTCAAAAATTGCACTTATTTAGTTTATCCCAAACAACCCCTTATTTTAATTATATCATTTCTTTAATTTTTTTTTTCAAAAGTCAATAAGTTAATTTATTTTCTATTTTCCAAAACAAGCCTTCCCTTATCCTTCATCCCAAACAGGACTGTTTAAGGTTTGTTTAGTTAGGATTGTTTTGGGAAATGGAAAATGCATCAAACCCCCCACTAGGGGTGAACCCCAGGACCCCAGTGGGGTCTTATTAGTCAATATTTTTTTCAAGTCTTGCGTAGCTTCCACGTGAGGTTGGGGGTGCTCCACCGGGGGTCCCCAGCACGGCTGTTGGAAAATTAGTTAAAAATTTACTTTGTTTGATTTTAAAAAATATAGATATATGATTCAAAATAGATTAAATGTTGCAAGATGACTTTTAACGATCTTTCCGAAATAGCACTTTGTGTATTTTTTTACTTTTATGATAAAATATGTTTAAAAAAAAAGTAGAGATGTAATATGACTAAAATAAGTGTTTCTATTTTAATCATTCCTAAATAAATCTGCTTGGTTATGAGTTTTAAAAAATAGCTTTTTGATTTTTTGAGTTTTTTGTTTTTAAAATTTTGTTAATTTTAGTTTATATATAATTAAAAATAAAATATTTAAGGGAAATTACAACAACAACAACAAAATATACCGTTTGATCTTTAAAACAAAATAAATATATTTTTATTTTTTAATTTAAAACTTAAGATTTAAATTTATTTTTAATTTAAATTATCTGTTTTTTTTTTGGAGGAGGGGAGGGGGAGAGGGGTTATTTTAACCATTAAACTCGTAGTTTATTTCTTAGCCCATTAGTTAGCTTTCGTTGAATTATGTTGGGTATGTTTGGTTTGGTTTTGAGAGAATAGTTTTTAAAAATTGTTTTGAGGAGAAAGTTTAAAATTTTTTTGGTTTGTTTGGTTGTGTATTTTGAAAGTAGTTTTGGAATTTGGAATGATTTGATATTTTGTTATAATTGAGTAGATGTGTGTGAGAGAAAAAGTGATTGAAAATGAGAGAGGAGAGAGAAAAAGTAATTGATTGATAGGTAAGAGAGAGAAAGTGATTTTGAAAATTGTTTTGAAAAATTTAGAAACCAAACAAATTTTTTAAATTTTTTTCTCAAAATTACTCAACAAATCCAAACCAAACGTACCCGGTATTTTTACTCGTATATATCATATAAATGGGATATGATTGTTGTGATTATACTTTTTATTTTCATATGATTTTTTTTTAATGAAGATTGTTTTTGAGAATTTCAAAAATATATGATTTTTGTGTATTTATTTCATCAAATTTATTTTTATATTTAAAAAATAATAATTTCAAAACATAGCTAAACATAATAATTACTTTTTGTTTATTTTTATTTTTATTAAATATATTTAATATTAGTCTCATTTTAAAGGTATATATTCATTGATATTAATTTTATAAAATTAAAATTTTATATTAAAATTATATATATTATGAAAATAAAATGAAAAAGATTAAAATATTTTTTAAAAATTTTTATTAGGAGGGGGAGAGAGAGAGAGAGAGAGAGAGAGTGGTGGGACGTGGAAGGCAGAAAATGTCAATAGGAATTTTGTTTTTTGTTTTTTTTTAGCTAATCTGAGTTACAGATTTTTTGTGGAATAATGTGGTCTAATCTAATTTGTCCCCCCGAAGGAAGGACTGAAGAGAATGGCAAGAGAGGATAAAGAGTCGGAGATAATGGCAAGAGAGGATCTAAACTTCTATCTCTCCACTCTCCCTCCTCATCATCCCAGTCACCATTCTATCACTTTATTCCTAATCACCTACTATCTCACCATTCTTTTTCTTTCCTCTCTTTAATTTGCCACTTTTTCTAATCACCGAATACTAACTTGACAATGAAGATCCTTCCCCCTATCCACCCAAAAAAAGAAGATCCTTCCCCCCACCCTACCATCTTTGAGCAATCTATCCCAATTATAATTGTAAAACTTGTTCCAACATAATTCAGTAATCGTAATGTTATGTTTGGTTGAGTGATTTGAGGAGAGATTTAGAAAGAAAAATGGAAAAGGTAGGTGAAATGTGAAAAAAATATACCTACATTTCAAATAATTTCACATACTTTTTCTTTTTTTCTCTCTAAATCCCCCAACTAAACACAGCATAAATCTTAAAAATGAAAATCAAGTCTTCCTACTTCAAGAGCCTCAGAGTTATAAAAGAAATGCCACGTGCATGCACAAAATGCCCCACCAAGCAGGGGTACCTAAAAAATGGAGAAAAAAAGAAAAGCAATTATGTATGAATTAATTTTGTCAAGAAAGCTATACTTCAAAGGAAATACCACGAGCAAGGAACTACATTTCCCCAGTGACCAATAGTAAGACGTCACCGCATGGTTTATGGAAACTCATGAGTTGTTTGGAGTGTTCTAAATAAGTGTATTTTTTGTCTTTTTAGACTAAAAAATTGAGGAAGAAAATATAGATATTTGGATTAACTTTTTGACTTTTTATGAAAAAATGTGTAATAAAAAATTGTAAAAATTGATTTGTAGGGAAAAATTAGGATTGGGAGTTGTGCAGCCGTAATTATTGACTTGTGGTGAATAGTATTAACTTTTTAACTTTTTGAGTAATTTTTTGACTTTTTAACTTTTTTGCAATATACCAAACTTGGTCTTAATAATTAAACATCCAAGCTGTATATTCCATTGTCAAAAAAGAAATATATAATTTGAAATCTACATCAAATTTAAAAATTATATCTATTTGAAGTATAAATATATTTCTCACATTTTTTACACGTTTTTTTAAAAAAAGTCAAAAAAAAACAAAAAAATATGTTTTAACCATCTTTCTGAAACTCCTCTCTATTTGATTTGCACCTATGCACAAATAGGATTTGTGTGTTTTTTATTTCCTTTTAAAAAAATTATTTTCATATGATTTTTTCTGAATGAAGATTGTTTTTGAGAATTTTAAAAATATATGTGATTTTTGTGTGTTTATTTCATTAAATTAATTTTATATTTAAAATAATAATAATTTCAAAACATAACTAAACATAGTAATTATTTTTTATTTAATTTAATTTTTTATTAAATATATTTGATATTAGTCTTATTTTAAAGGTATATTTTCAATTATATTAATTTGATAAAATTAATTTTTTATATTAAAAGTTATATATATTATGAAAATAAAATTAAAAACTTTAAAATAATTTTTTAAATTTGTTATTAGAAAAGAGAAAGAGAGAGAGTGAGTGTGTGAGTAAGTGGTGGGACGTGGGGGACCGAGAGTGTCAGCAAGAATTTTGTTTTTTGTTTTTATTTTTATTTTTTTTGGAACTAATTTGAGCCATAGATTTTTTGTGGGGGTAACGTGACTCAGGTTGGTTTGGGATGTTCTAAAAAAGTGTATTTTTTGGCTTATTGGCTTATATGGGTTAGGTTTGGGTTGGGTTTGATGTGATGTGTTAGAGATGTGATGTGATTTAAATAAAATGATGTGACTTAAATAGAATAATGACTTTTTAACTTTTTGTATTATATAGTAGATGTCAAACTTGGCCTCAATCTGATCTCTCATTTGGAGAAAGGGTCGAGAAAATGACGGGAGAAGATCTGAACTCAGAGAGATAGTAGGTGATTAGGAATAAAGTGATAGGATGGTGACAGAGATGAGGAGGATGCAGAGTGGAAGCGTGATTAGTAGCAACCCCACAAATAGCTTATGCCGAACGTCAAAATAAAACTCTAGGCGCAAAGGCCTAAGCCTTCGGATTGGGATTTTGATAAGATTATTTTTTATTGAACTCTAAACAAGGCCTACAAATTGAGCTGCATATGATGGGAGTGTGGGCTAATGGAAGGTGGAATGTTGGGCTGATAACAGTTATTTTGGAAAGTTGATTAAAATTCAATTTTTATTTTTATTTTTTTTGAAAAAATATATAAAAAGTAAAGAGTTAATATGACTCAAATTATGTTAAAAGTTAAAATTTGACTTTCAACCATTTTTTCAAATTAGCACAATAGGACGATCGTCTTGTGGATCATAACCAAGGGTAAATATCTGATACATTAAAAAATAACAATAATAGTAATACTAATAATAAACGATACTAGTCACAGAAGTTGATTTTTAAGAGAAATTTTATTATCAACAATGATAGAAAGCTTCAATTTTGGAAGTTTAAAGAGAGTTTTAATAATGTAGCAAAAGAAAAAAAAGAAAAAACATAAGCACACATATCACATCATGTGTGGGCTCCACTCATTGTCATATCACTAGAGTTTTCTTTAGAGTTTTAAAATTAGAGTTCTAAATTTTTATTCTTTTATTATATATCCAAGAAAAATTGGTATAATATGAATTACTAATGATTATAGTGACATTGTTTATTGTTAGTTTTTTTTTTTTTTTTAGTTTTTTTTCGTTTCAGCAATTATTATTTTTAATTTTTTTTTCTTAAAAAAGGTTTCTGGTTTATGCTCAACCAGACAAATCGGAAAATTATTTAAAAAAAGGGACAAAAGTAAACAAAAAGAGTAGATTTTTGGGACTTAATTTGGCCTATTTAAGTTTTTTTGTTTGTTCTTATTTTTAAACTTAGTTTATACAGGACAAATCGAAAAAGTAAAAAATGTAACATAATTTAAATAAAAAAAACACTAAAGACCAAAAAAACAAAATTGTGCTGCCTTATTTTATTTTTTTTTATTTTAAGATAGAAGAATGCCAAAAGCATAACAATTACACAGCTAAACTAGAGGTCTCAGCAGAAACAAGTTACACAAGGGAAGGACGAACATCCTCCATCCAAACTACAACCTCATCAAGGTCAACTGCCATTCTTGCAAGACACTGAAGACATAACCAACCTTGATTTTGGTAATTAACTGGGAAATTTCGGAGATCCCAAAAAGTTGATACCATTTAAAATATAATAAATCATCATAATGGGACATAATGAATGTTGATTTTGGTAATTTACTAGGAAATTTTCAATCTAGTGTTAGTTTTAGAAAATTATTACAAATAAATAGTAATTTTTATAAATGTTAATAATTAAAATTTTAAATTTAGGAGATCCCAAAAAAGTTGTAGTTGACGCCATTTAAAATATAACAAATCATCATAATGGGACATAGCCAGCGTTGATTTTGGTAATTAATTGGAAAATTTTCAATCTAGTGTTAGTTTTGGAAAATTATTACAAATAAATAATAATTTTTATAAATATTAATAATTAAAATTGTAAACTTTTTTCATAAAATGTAATAAAAATTTGAGTCTACCACTCAATGGTAATTTTCCTAATTAATGGGCCCAACAACCACAATGTTCTATAACTAGACTCTATGATGGTTCATAATCATAATCACTATTAATGCATGACTTGTACATGTATCTTTTTTTTTTTTCTTTTTTCTTTTTTTTATCAATGGTTACCGTGTATCTTAAGAATGTTAATTTCAACACTTGCACCTATGAGAGAGGAAAGTACATGGCATTTATTATTTTTCTTAATTTAATTTGTAGAGATGTGTTAGTTTATTTTTTCTACGAAAAAAAATCATAAATATGAGCGTGTCAGTGAGAATTAAAAAATCTTTACAGATTAAATTTAAGTCAATTATCAAGCAATTGTGTTGACAGTTTTTTTGCCTCAATAAAAAGGATTTCAAAATTGTCAAGTGTAGAAAAAATAAAAATTAAAAGAAAAATGAGGGAGGCGGATAAAGATGACTGCGTGAAAATCGAGGTGATTGAGTGTCCTGTAATTTATCAATAATAATAATAAATTATTTATTTACGATGCCAAGAAGGTGTCCACATGACCTCGTGGCTTGTTTCGCAATAGTTTAAAAAAAAAAATCATTTTTAAAATTTTTACCAATTAAAAGAAAAATATCAAAAACAAATTTACCAAAGAAAAAAAAAAAAACTTTAAAAAGCAATTGCTAAACCGCATATGAATTTGTCAATTCATTTCTTTATTAAAATGGCAAATTTGGGACTCTATTTAAATCATTTTACATACTAATGTTTTTCAATTAACCATGCCATATTTTCGTATATTTGTTCCTAGAATATGATAAAAATTTACGTAAATGGCCTTAAGATTGGTTGCATTGCATTAGAAAACCTAAGAAAATAAAACACTAAACATATTGTAGGTCACCTAACTTGGCATTTGCTTGCCTACCACGATGTCAATATATGAATGCAAATGGTGCATATTATAAATTATAAAAAGGTCAAACAGCCCCAAGATTAATTTATCAATTCAGCGTACTTTACCAATAATCCATGCCCTATTCAAACCCTCAAATTCACCCCACCCACCCACCCACCCACACACACACACACCCCCCCCCAAACAAAAAGTAAGTCAAGTCTGGCAAGTTGAAAAAAAGTTAAAAAGTTATTGAAAAAGTTAAAAAATTATCACTATTTATAAAAAGTCAAAAATTACGGCTGCACAACTCTCAATTCTAATTTTTTCCTATACACTAATTTATATAATTTTTTAATACATATTTTTCCATAAAAAGTCAAATGTTAATCCAAACAACCATATTTTTTTCCTCAACTTTTTAGTCAAAAAAGACAAAATGTACACTTATTTAAGACACCCCAAACAACCCCTAAATATATATATTTAGTACATGTTTTTTTGTTGAATTTTTTAAACTTCTTAATATGTGTTATCTATTCATCTATTCTAATATATAAAGTGAAAGTTTTTTGTGGTGTTGATAGATTTGTATCTCATATTTTGAGTTTTTTCGAAATACCCCTGTAGCTAATATTTACGTTAAAAAAAGAAGATAAAACCTGAAACCAAAATCATAAGTTTGACAAAGCAAACTTTTACCACTTGAGTATCAAATATTATATATACATTTTTATTTATCATTATTCTTAAACTATTATGATTTTTTATTTACTTTTTATTTGCGTGTGCTGGTACGAACAAATGTTAACAAAACATTTTTTAATAATACCTGACAGTTCGACTTTATTTGGTAGTTAGAAACTAATTTATTGACTAAGACCTCGTTTGGGAACCTTTTTTTTTAGTCAAAAAGTTATTAAATTAGTCAAAAATTCAATAATTTATACCAAAAAGTCAAAGATTCTCTTTTCTCTCTATTTTTTGGACATCTTTTCATAAAAAGTCAAAAAGTCATCCCAAACATACTAGTTTTTTTTAGCTTATATTTTAGTCAAATAGCCAAAAAATTACTAAATTAGCCTGTTAAAAATAAATTTACAAAAATTAATGTAAAAAAAATTAATTTTTTTTAATAAACTTTTTAAATAATTTTTAGAATAACTAAAGTATTTTTTTTGGTAAAAATATAATTTGTCAACTAAATTAATATTTTGTTAATAAAATAGATTGTCTCAATTAAGAAATTAACTTTTAAACCTTCGTCAGATGAAGTCTAATCTAAAGTTAATTGGAGTAGTGCCATACGGAGAAAGGTTGGGCAAGTTCATATTTCTACATTGGTAGTCACTGTCACACTTTAACATGCTTTTTTTTCTTATTGATGACTCAAACTTTTATCGCTAATAACCAAAATTTAATTAATTATTTAATCAATAAACTACTCATTCAATGGAGATGACAATTGAATAACCAAAATTTAATTAATTATTTAATCAATAAACTACTCATTCAATGGAAATGACAATTGATCTTTATTTTTGTTGCGATTATTTGGGGACTATCAATTATTATTTAGACGACATATTGTTAGAAATGATTTTGGAAGTTTTGAAAAAATCATTTTTTTTTTTAAATTTTGGTCTAATTTTTAGGTGGGATTCATACGTCAAAGTTAGCGGGTCTAAGTGGTAACGCGTTTAATGCCGCGTTGTGATTCATGTAGTATATTTGATTGCTCAAAACCATTATCGGGTGAATGGAAAATTAAAATCAAAGTGAGCTTCATGAAAATAGAGTTTTTGGTAGAAATTCATTAAGATTTGAATAAAGGCTTGTCTCATATTGGTTTGGTAGGAAGAATTTTATGGGTTTATAAAGTTTGAGATTGTAATTTGGGGAAGGCCCCAAGGGGCACCCCAAATTTGTAGAAGGGAAAGGTTATGGGCAAATTAGGCTAAACCCATTTGACCCAAAAATAAACACGCTGTGGTGTGGTTGGGCTTGTCTGGCTCAATACCTATCTTTCGGGCCAAAAACATTTGAAATTTATTTTTCTAAAATTAAATTCTCATTTTTTGGAATTTGAATTTTGAAAATTGAATTATAAAATGGCTCCGTTTTTTTTCCCCACCCGGACAGATTCAAATATGTGCAATACGGTTTTTATCTGTTCAAAATTTGAACCCAACAAATTTATATATGTTCATTCAAATCGAACAGGTATCATACGTGTTCAAACAAGTTTTGCACCTGTTTAATTCAAACCTTATAGCCACGAAATTTCCTATATAAAGGCAGTCCCTCATTTGAATTTTCATTCCAATTTTTGTTTTTTTCTGCTGCCATTCATCTTTGCATTTTGTTGCATTAATTACATTATTTTTTTGTGAGAAATTGTGTAATTAATTTTTTTGTGAAAAAAAAGTGTAAATACAAAATGTGTTCGTTGTACAAATAATTTGTAGTGCTGCTATTGTTTGCTATTGATCATTTTATCCTGAGAGATAGACGTCCATATTCTGAAAGTACCGTGGAGATGACGAATCTGTTTTAAGGACGCAATATTAAACACTCGACTTGATCAAAAAATTTGTTCAGGAAATTAATTTGGTAAGTAATTAATTTATTTTCTGTTTTATTATTTTTTCTGTTTCAGATTTTTATTTTGTTTTTGTAACAAAATAAAAATATGTTTTATTTATTTTATTTTATTTTATTTTTCTGGTTTGATTTTTGTAATAAAACAAACTCTCTCATTTCCTATATTTCTTCTGTATTCCGTTTGTTGTTTAGTACACAAACAAAATTTATTTTATTAAATATAGTGAAAATTGTCTAACAATCTTAAGACAGATCTAATTTTTTGGTGTCTTCATTGTATTTATTTTTCTGTACTTTCACAAAGTAATATTTTGGTTGGAAAATACAAATAGTAGTAATATACTGTTTGACAAATAGTAGTAATATACTTTTTATTTTATTTGACAACTAGTAGTAATATACTGGTGTCATTAACAATTACATAATATTAATTTGTGTTACAGAAAATTATTGTGATATTTTATTTTTTTAGTTTTAGTAACAAGAAAAGTAAAATTATTTTGTGTTATAATTTGTTTCCTGATTTTAGTAACTGTAAAATTAATTTGTGTTTTAGATTTTTTCTGATTTTTGTAATCAGATATTATGGCTACTGCAATTGAAACTGCAACTGGAAGTGGTACTCAAATTGTTACATCGACTCTAGTCTCTATTTAGAATCATGTTCAAGTTCCAATAAATCATGGAGAAAAACCAAAAAGATTTAACGAAACTGAGTTTAAGAGATGGCAGCAGAAAATACTGTTTTATTTTACAACTCTAAATCTGGCCTGGTTTCTCCGCGAAGAGGCTCCAACACTTAAAGAGGGTAAAAGTAATCGACAAGTTGTTGCCATTGTGGACGCTTGGAAACATTCTGATTTCCTGTGCATAAACTACATTCTCAATGGCCTTAACAACATGCTGTATAATGTTTACAGCCCTCTGAAAACAGCAAAAGAATTATAGGATTTTTTGGAGAAAAAATACAAGACAGAGGATGCCGGCACAAAGAAATTTGTTGTCAGTAAATTTCTAGACTTTGTTATGATAGACTCCTAAACGGTAAATTCTCAAGTTCAAAATTTTCAAATAATTTTGCATGATATTCATTCTGAAGGTATGTTTCTTAGCGAGTCTTTCCAATATGCTGCTTTAGTGGAAAAGTTACCACCAGCTTGGAAAGATTTCAAAAATTATTTAAAATATAAACGTAAGGAGATGACCATGGATGAATTGATTGTAAGATTGAGAATTAAGGAAGATAACCGAAAGGCTGAAAAGAGGAATAGTAAAAATCTCATTGAGTCTAAGGCTAATGTGGTTGAACAAGTGCACAAACCACATAACGAAAAGAGAGAGTTTATTTGGGATGGTTCTAAACAAAGCGACAACAATCGCAATAAAAGCTCAAAGGTAAATATTATAACTGTGGCAAGACCGGATATCGAGCTTCTGATTACCGCCGTCCTAAGAAAGATCGCGGAAGTACAAGCAAAAAGACTACCAATCAAGCCAATGTGACAGAACTTGATCACATCTCTGACAGGGTAAATGACATCAATCTCTCTGTTGTAGTGTCTGAGGCTAATTTGATTGGAAATCCCAATTAATGATGGGTTGACATTGGGGCAACTCGTAATATTTGTGCGAATAAGAAGATGTTCACTACTCACAATGAGGTTGCAAATGATGAACAACTTTTCATGAGAAATTCTTCTACTTCTACTATGGCTGGACAAGGAAGGTGATTTTGAAGATGACATCAGGAAAATAACTTACCCTCAACAACGTACTGCATGTACCTGACATCCAAAATAATTTGGTTTCTGGTTCTTTGTTAAGTAAAAATGATGTTAGGCTTGTATTTGAGTCTGATAAACTTGTATTAACAATGAGTGGTATGTATGTTGGTAAGGGATACATGAGTGATGGTCTATTCAAGTTGAATGTAATGACGATTGTACCAAAACTTGCTATTAATAAGAATAACACATCTTTTGCTTATATTCTTGAGTCGAATTTATGGCATAATAGATTAGGACATGTGAATTTTGATGCTTTTGCGTAGATGAATTGGTTTGGATTATATACCAAAGTTTGAAATTGATCATAATCACAAATGTGAGATTTGTGTAGAAGCGAAACTAACTAAGGTTCCATTTAAATCGGTTGAAAGAAAAATCGAACTTCTAGAATTAATTCATATTGATGTATGTGATCTTAAATTTGTTCAAACTATATGAGGTAAGAAGTATTTCATAACATTTATCGATGATTGCACAAAATATTATTATGTATACTTACTTAGAAGTAAAGATGAAATTTTAGAAATGTTTAAACTCTACAAAACTGAAGTTGAAAATCAACTTGGTAAAACCATTAAAATGGTTAGAAGTGATAGACGTGGTGAATATGATGCACCATTAAATGAATTTTGTGCACAATATGACATTATTCACCAAACTACAGCACCCTATTCTCCATAGCAAAATGGAATTACTGAAAGGAAGAATAAAACCCTTAAAGAAATGATGAATGCCATGTTACTAAGTTCAGGCTTACTGCAGAACTTGTGAGGGGAAGCAATATTGTCTGCTAATTATATTCTTAACAGAATACCTCACAATAAAACCAACAACACTTCTTATGAATTATGAAAAGGTTAACCACCTTCTTACAAATACTTAAAAGTGTAGAGGTGTTTGGCAAAAGTAGAAGTTTTTATTCCAAAAAGACTAACATAGGACAAAAAACAGTGGATTGTGTGTTTATTGGTTATACTTCAAATAGTAATGTATATCGGTTTCTGACTTATAAATTAGAAATACCTGATATAAATGTGAACACTATTATAGAGTCAAAGAATGCTGTTTTTTTTTTAACATGTCTTTCTTTACAATAAAGGATAGGAATTAAGTTCAAAGAAAAGAACTTATGATTGTACACAAAGTCAAGAGACTAATGACAATCAAACACAAGAAACTAATAATGGTCTCGACCAACATGATTTAATTGATGATGAACCAAGACGAAGTAAGAGAGCAAGAACATCAAAATCCTTTGGTTCAGATTTTCTGACATTCCTATTAGAAAATGAATCTCAAAGCTTTAAGGAAACAATGACGAATCCTAAAACACCTTTGTGGAAAGAGGCTGTTAATAATGAAATTGGATCCATTATGCAAAATCATATTTGGGAATTGGTGGATCTTCCACCTGGTTCTAAACTTCTTGGATATAAGTGGATATTCAAGAGAAAAATGAAAGTAGATGGTTCAATAGACAAGTATAAAGCAAGACTTGTAATAAAAGGTTACAGACAAAAAAAAGGTCTGGACTATTTTGGCACATATTCTCCAGTGACAAAATAACATCAATTTGCATGCTTGTTGCCATAACAGCGTTGTATAATTTAGAGATACATCAAATGGATGTTAAGACAGCTTTCTTAAACGGTGATCTAAATGAAGAGATCTATATGGAGCAACCCGAAGGGGTTGTAGTGCCAAAGCCAAAAAAAAAAAAGTTTGTCGGCTTATAAAATCTCTTTATGGATTAAAACAAGCACCTAAGCAATGGCATGAAAAATTTGATCATGCTATACTTACTAATGGGTTTAAGATAAACAAATGTGACAAGTGTGTCTATGTTAAAAACACTGACCAAGGATATGTCATAGTTTGTCTTTATGTGGATGACATGCTTATCATTAGAAGCAGTCAAAACATGATCAAATCAATTAAGCAAATACTGAATAGAAGATTTGATATGAAAAATATGGGGTTCGCAGATTTAATATTAGGAATGGAAATTACTAAAATATCTGATAGATATGCATTATTTCAATCACATTATATGGAGAAAAATTTTGGTAAATTTATCAAGGATGATGTGAATGTAACTAGAACACCTGTAGACATCAGTCATTATTAACCAAAAAATAAAGATGATGCGGTGTCTCAGTTAAAATACTCCTAAATCATTGGAAACCTAATGTACCTAATGGATTGTACTCGTCCCGACATAGTTTATGCAGTCAGTAAATTAAGTAGGTACACTAGTAACCCCGGAGAAGACCATTGGAAAGCGATCATTCGGGTTCTTAGATATCTAAGATTTACCCGTGATCATGGTTTAAACTTTACTCGATATCCAGCAGTACTCGAAGGTTATTGTGATGCCAATTGGATATCGGATACTAAAGATTCAAAATCCACTAGTGAACATGTCTTTACTCTGGAAGACATTACTGTTTCTTGGAAATCCACGAAACAAACATGCATCGCAGGATCTACAATAGAATATGAGTTCATTGCTTTAGACAAAACAGGAGAAGAAGCAGAATGACTTCGCCATTTCTTAGAAGACATTCAAATGTGGCCAAAACTTGTGCTAGCTATTTGTATTCATTGTGATAGTCAATCTGCAATAGGCAGGGCACAAAATCACATTTATAATGGTAAGTCACGATATATTCTTCGTCGACATAATACCATAAGGCAATTGCTCTCAAATGGAATAATCTCAATAGATTATATAAAATCTAAAGAGAATATTGCGGATCCGTTAACAAAATGTTTCACAAAAGAGTAAGTGTATAGTTCATCGAAAGGAATGTGATTAAAGCCTATTACATAAGAGTCATCATAATGGTAACCCTACTTATATGACTGGAGATCCCAAGAACTAAGTTCGAAGTGACACCTAAGTTATGTGTGGCTCGCCAGAATCACCAAGGGATTAAAATTCCCTATCCATTCCTACGGTGAGAGTGATATTTGCAACATGTGTTATATGCAGGGGTCTAAGGATAAGCTTAGCTTTTAATGATTACTTATATCTTGATTTAGGCATAAAATCAAGACGAGAATAAGAGATACTCACTATAAGAATCACCTATATGAGTGTCAAACTAGGGCCGGTTCTATGAGAATGAATAGGCTAAATTCTCTATAAGCACTCATGAACAACCAGGAGCGTTCAAGGCCAAAATGAACACAACCGTGAGAACCACGATGTGTTTGAAGATATTTTGTGTGAAATTTATTGTCTTGGCTTACATAAACGGCTGAACAATTCAAGGCGTCGCGTCCATTGGTTAGCTAGTAAGTCCGATAGGTTATCACTAGGGAAGGTTCAAGGCCGAAAGCTACCTATCCTGATGTAAGATATTTTCGATTTATATTATTTCGACAAATTTTGCATATTGTTGCATTTTCGTTATCATCAAATTCCATTTATGTGGGGGATTGTTAGAAATGGTTTTGGAAGTTTTGGAAAAATCAAAATTTTCCTTAACTTTGGTCTAATTTTTAGGTAGGACCCATATGCCAAAGTTGGCGGGTCTAAGTGGTAACGCGTTCTATGCTGCGTTGTGATTCACGTAGTATATTTGGTTGTTCAAAACCATTATCGGGTAAATGGAAAATTGAAGCCAAAGTGAGCTCTATGGAAATGAAATTTTTTGTGGAAATTCCTTAAAGGCTTGTCCCACATTGGTTTGGTGGAAATAATTTTATGGGTTTATAAAGCTTGGAATTGTAACTTTGGGAGGACCCCAAGGGGCACCCAAAGTTTATAGAAGGGAGAGGCTATGGGCAAACTGGGCTAGACCCATTGGACCAAAAAATAAACACACGCGCGCCGCTGCCGTCCGGTCGGTCGGGCGCGGGTGGGCGCGGGTGCGGGTGCGTAGTGTGGTTTGGCTTGTCTTGTCCAATACCTATCTTTTTGGGCCAAAAACATTTGAAATATATTTTTCTAAAATTAAATTCTAATTTTTTGAAATTTGAATTTTGAAAATTGAATTAAAAAATGGGCTTCGTTTTGTTCTTCCCACCTGGATAGATTCAAATCTGTGCAATACGATTTTTATCTGTTCAAAATTTGAACCCAATAGATTTATATATGTTCATTCAAACCGAACAGGTATCATACCTGTTCAAATAGGTTTTGCACCTGTTTAATTCAAACCTTACAGCCACGAAATTTCCTATATAAAGGCAGTCCCTCATTTGAATTGTCATTCCAATTTTTGTTATTCTTTGCTGCCATTCATCTCTGCATTTTGTTGCATTAATTACATAAATTATCTGTGAGAAATTGTGTAATTAATTTTTATGTGGGAAAGAGTGTGAACACAAAGTGTGTTCATTGTGCAAACAATTTGTAGTGCTACTATTATTTGCTGTTGATCATTTTATCCTGGGAGATAGACCTCCATATTTTGAAAGCACCGTGGAGAGGACGAATCTGTCTTAAGGACACAATGTTAAACACTGGACTTGATCATAAAAATTAGTTCTAGAAATTAATTTGGTAAGTAATTAATTTATTTTCTGTTTTATTTTTTGTTTGTTTCAGGTTTTCATTTTGTTTTTGTAACAAAATAAAAACCTGTTTTATTTATTTTATTTTATTTTTCTGGTTTGATTTTTGTAATAAAACAAACTCTCCCATTTCCTATATTTCTTCTGTATTCCGTTTGTTATTTAGTACACAAATAGAATTTATTTCATTAAATACAGTGAAGATTATCTAACACATATTACAAGAATGTTTTGATGATATTAAAATAATAAAAAATATCATTAATAATCAAAAGTTGCAAGCTAAGGAGAATTTAGGTTGTGGAGTAAATGGGTTGGATTTATTTCAATTTTAAATATGAACTTGATCATCATAATCAAACTTGTGTGACTCACTATGTATCCGTACTGTTCATTTTATAAGATATTATATGTATATCATTAATGAAAAAAAATTAACCTAATTTAATCACATTTATCTTTAAAAAAATGATAGTGTTCAAAAAATTGATTATTAATTTCTCATTGATAAATGCAATAAAATAAAAAGTTATAATTATTGCATCAATCGAATTTTTTATTCATGGAGTATCCTACAAATGAACAGTCCTAATCATTGGGACTTGTAGTAGGCCCCACAAGCTTACATTTGAACTTAAGAGAAATCCAACCCATTTTGATAATTTTTTTATTATATAATAAATTAGCAGTTGACCCATATAATGCATGCGTTATTTCAAAAAATATTTGATGGTATGATGTGTGTGTGTTATAAAATAATAATTTTAATTTTAATAATATTGGCACTATCATTCTATGAAAATATTACTTGAATACTTATATATATTAATTTTAGTTAAATAATTTGTGTATCTTGATCATTTTAGTTCTACCGTATTATAAAAGTGTAATTATTATATAATAATTTTGTATGATATATATTAAATTATAAGATAGTAAAATAAATACTCATTTTGATATTAAAAATAATAGTTAAATTAGAAGAAGAATTAGTAACATAAAATTAAAAGTAATTTATGTTAAAAGTAATTCTAATTATTTAAAAAAAATTTATATTCATTTAGAAAATAAAAATATGTAGAAATGGAAACTATATAAAATTTATTGAAAAAATTAAATATAAATATATTTGGATTATCATATAATGATTTTATACGATATATATTAAATTGTAAGATTGTAAAATAAGCACTCTTAATTAAATTAAAATATCAATTATATAAAATAAATTCAATAACGAGTAACCAAGAAAAAATCTCATAACAACATCTAAACCCAAAAAGAAAAAATAAATGAAAACATCAAAACAATAGATACATCTCTGTGTGAAGTGATTAATCATCTGTAATATAATATTAAAACATATAAGAGTATATTGTTCAACAATTAAAAAAATAACTCAAACAGTAAATCCAAATTTCAAAGGTTCTTCAAGAGTATCATTGTTAAGCAGGTTTTTCATTTTGTGAGTTGTAATTATATAAAATAATGTCGGAAAAAATTTGTACCATCAAGGTATAATCCATGTACACTTCATGTAAAACTCATTTGTGAAATAAGTATTTTTCAAATAGAATTCATATAAAATTGGTATTGGATTTGTGAATTATCTGAATTTAGGATGAAAAATATATAGAAAATAAATATTTCTTAAATAGTGCATATAAAATAGGTGAACTTAGAATAATTTAAATTGAGTTTGAATTTACATAGAATAAATAAAAAAAACATGTGAATATGACTTTTTTTATAAAAAAAGTAAGGCAAAGTTTGGGAAGTTACCAAAAAGTTAAAAAATCAAAAAGTTACTCAAAAAATTAAAAAGTTATCACTATTTACCAAAAGTCAAAAATTACGGCTGCACAACTCTCGATCCTAATTTTCCTCTACACACTAATTTATACAATTTTTTAATACGCATTTTTCCATAAAAAGTCAAAAAATTAACCCAAACAACCATATTTTTTTCCTCAATTTTTTAGTCCAAAAAGACAAAAAATACACTTATTTAGGACACCCCAAACAGCCCCTAAGTCTGACCTCAGATAGGAAAAAACATGACTGTATGAGTACATATGTAGACCTTGTAATGAAAAATTTATATATATATATATATATATATATTTTAATTAGTTTCATATTTATCCCACATATTGTTTGCACATGTTTGGATTATCATTACGTTTTTTTCCCAAGTTGAAATAATTTACCAGTTAAATAAATCACATCACTATACAACTTTTGGTATCTAGACCATCCACCAATTTAAATTAAGACAAAAAAAAATATATATTTAATTAGTGGTTATTTGTGAAATTTAATATTATATTATCCAATTAAATTCATTAGGAATGGAACAAGTCAATAAGCCATTCATTCCCTAAACCTCTGTTAGAGTGACTATTGGTAAATAGTAAGAGAATCCCTGAAATTAACTCTTATAAGGCAATAATGCTAGTAAAAGACAATACATGCCCAAAGCAAACAAAAAGGCAATTGAAACAATTTGAATATAGTCAAATCAAATTCATGTCTCACATCTGATAAAGAAACATTTCATTCATTAGGTTAATGAATTAATTTTTTTTAAAATTATTAAATTTATTTGTAGTACCTTATTTTAGATTTAATGAGTCTTAACAATATAATTAAAACCTCAATAATGAAATGTTTCAAAATTTAATTAGCTAGAAACAAAGAATTGTGTTTTTTTTTACTTTATTATTAGATTTGTGGATAAAAATGAAAAGGAAATGGATAAAATATAAAAATAAAGTAAAAAAATTATTTTTTGACTTTTTATTTATTTATAAAATATATAAGTTGAGGAATCAATTTCTTGTTTGATTACTATATTGTGTTAAGTAATAATTATATTTAAATAATGAGTTTTTTTTTTTTTTTTGAATTGTAGCACCATGGTTATGATATGATATCAATATAATATTAAATTCTTGTTTTTGCAGGAGTCTTCAAAAATCAAAAGTGAAAATGTTTTTGTAGGAGTCTTCAAAAATAAAAAGTGAAAAGTTACTTTAGGACATTTTTTCTAGTTAACTTTATTCCATCCAATTGGTTTTCACATTTAATCCAGCGCTAATCTGGTGGCACCAAACCATTGGATAGGGCACCTTGCAGCCTGTGCAGGCTGGGTGGGATGTGATTAGGTCTTATCTCTTTTGGCAATTATTTTACGAAAAATGACTGGTAACTCGAAATTTGTGGCCCGATTTTGGCTTGATAGTCCAAAACGATGTCGTTTTGGGCTGTTTTTTTTTTCTTCTTCTTCTTCTTCGTCATGCTGGTCTGAAACAGAGGGAGAGGAGAGGGAGAGGAAGGGAGAGGGAGAGGGAGATGAAGGGAGAGAGAGAGAGAGAGGAGGCAGGTCGTCCGTCGCAGCCCTCTGCCGTCACCTCTGCCCGATCGTCGCAGCCCCGCATCCGCTGATCGTCGTCGCAGCCTCTGCCTCGCAGCCCCTGCCCCCGCCCCGCCCGCCCCCGCCTCCGCCTCCGCCCCCGCCTCCGCCTCACCTCCGCCCTGATATGTTGGCCCCCTCCAGTCCTCTCCTCCTCCTCCTCCTCCTCCTCCAGCCTCTCCATCCTCCTTCTCCTTCTCTCTCACTTTTTCGAGCCAAAAATCTCGAGCTATCAATCGCGATTGTTATTTTACTCTATTTTATTTTTATTTTTTATTTTATTGTCAAAGGTCTATTTTTTTTTTTTTTATCAAAACCGAAAAATTATACTTTTTAAGATTGATAAAAATAATTTGAAATATCATATTATATTACTTATTTGTCTATTTGTTTACGTGTCATTTATCTGTGCATCATTGATGATGATTTTTTTGATGGATTTTTTAGCAATTGGTGGTGGCAGACGACAATAGTCAGCAATAATGTTTGAGAATAGAGAAAAATTATAAATATAAAAAGTATCATTTTCACCAAATAAGTATAATTTTTTTTTAATCATTTTTGTCTTTAAAAAAAAATGACATTCTTCTTAATATGGGCTTCCCTTTTGGATTTATCACCATTTATTTTCCTTTTTATTTATTATCACTTTCACCCCTTTTTTTTTTTTAATTTAAAATTTTATAAAATTACAAATCATACCTTGAAATTTATTAAAAATACAATTTCTCCCGTCAAGTTTGAGAAATTACACTCAACCCTTGAGATTTCTAATCACACAACAAATGTCCCTATGCATTAATCAACATTTAAGTTAAACTAATAGAGTGTATAACATAAACAACAAATATATATTTTTTAATAATACATATATTAACATTTATGAAGTTTAATTTTTTTCATAATTCACCTTCCTTATTACATATTTTTCTCTCAATTATTAATACCATTTTATCCAATCATCGCACCACCCTCTCTCGCTCGCAATCAACAGCACTATTGTTATTGGCTACAAGCATTGGTATTAAAAGGTATTTGAGTAATTTTATTTTGTCATAAGAAAAATTTTGACATTTTTTTTTGGTTATAATTTTAAAATATGAGAGAGAATTTAAAATTTTGACAAACTTTACGAGATGTATTTGTAATTTATCCATAAAATAATATTGGGATAATGAAAAAAATAAATAAAATCTTAGAGTTCGACCATTATAACAAAATAAATACTAAACTTAACTAAAATCAATGAAAAAAATTATATTTTAATCATTAAAATCAATGTAAATATACATAAATTATCTACAATACTCATTTTCATCGAGTTTAATAAATAAAATACTCATTTTTAGTTAATTTTACTCAATGAAAATAAACAAATAATTAATAAAATAAAATTTAAAATTTATTTGGCATGTGGTAAAATAGTACATGTTATTTTAGCACATTGTCTTATTGAAAAAATTAGTCTAAGGTCCCTCTTACATTTTTAGTAATGGAAGAGATCCATAATATTATTTTTTGATGTCTAAGGTCCCTAAATCCACACCCTTGTGAAATTGATCCCTTCCTCCACAACATCCAACATTTGAAACCCAAATCCTCCACAATCTTCTCCTCATCCTTCCTTCTATGATCAAAATAGTTCTGCTGCACCAACCTCTCCATCAATTCAATCCACTCAGGCCATGGATGCACCAACTCCACCTCCCTACTTAACAATTCCCCTATCTCCTCTTCCTTCACCACCATCTCCACCGAGCTAGGCTCAATAGGCCTCAATTCAGTGACACCAAATCCTAGATTGTGGTTGCTATGTGTCATGGATTTTGTTCTTATTAGACTCACGTCAAGCGTGAATTTGCTGAATTGTGTCGTCTTTCTGAGAGTGTTCTCTCTCGATGGTGTCGATTTGGTCAAAGACGAAGCTTATGCGAGTTGAGAGAGAGGTGGGTTCAGGGTCAAAAGGGTTTGGGGGAAAGGAAAGCGAAGATAAGGGTTTGGGTATGAAGAGAAAATGAGAGAGAAAGAGAGGTCGATTGGTTTTGAAGAGGTTAAGGTTTTGAGAGGAGAGGCGTCAGAAGAAGAGAGAAAGAAGAGTGGATCCGAAGATTGAAGTCAATAATGTGTCTTCTTCGAATCCGAATATTGAAATTTCAAATGTCACTGATGACTTGGCCTAACAAGTTTTCTAGTTCTAAAGCTTATGGAATTGGTATATATTTGTCTCTATTTTTTGTGTTTGAGTAATTCAATTTTCTCTGGTTGTTCAATTTTTCTCTAGATTGAAATTTTCTCTAGTTGTTCAATTTTTTTTAGATTGAAATTTTCGCTAGTTGTTCAATTTTCTCTAGATTGAACTTTTCTCTAGTTGTTCAATTTTCTCTAGATTAAAAGTTAAATCCATGTTTATGTGCGCCAAGTGTTTGATTATCTCTTCAATCCCTCTCTCCTCATCCCCACCAAATTTTCCTGGTTTAAACTAGAGAAATTCTTTGGTGTGGATTGAATTTTTGATTAAATTTCTTCGGTTTGGAAATCTATAGTGTGTTTGTGTATATTTATTGTTTTCAATGCTCACCAATCATGATGTGCAATAATTTGATTTTGAGTAAATTTTAAGCTCATCATAAGATTACAGATATTTGGGGTTTAAAGGATTCTGACTTATTTGCAATATATGTTAAAAGAGTTTGAATCAAGCGAAATTTCAATTTTCTTTGCCCTGTTTAATTTTCTCCGTGTTATTCAGTTTTTTCATAATTTCTCTAGTTTGAAATTAGAGAAATTTTAATTTTCTCTGGGTAATTTTTTCTCCCTCGCTTAATTTTCTCTGTGTTGTTCAATTTTTTCTGGTTTAAATGTTTCTCCGATCACTAGTCCTTCGATGAAGATTCCTCCATCAACAAATATCACTACCCTCGGAGGTATAATATAAAGAAGCAGAGCACTATCCAGTGAATTTTAGAATTTTCTCTGTGATGTGTTCAGATAAATTTAGAATTTTCTTTGTGATGTGTCTAGAGAAATTCTCTAGATCGAATTTTATCTGGATCAATGTTGAGGGACCTTAGATATTATTAAAATATTGAGTGTCCTTTATGCTATAAAATCTTAATATCAGAGACCTTAAAAAAAAAAAAATCTCCTTATCTTATTTGGGTCACAATCATCTTATTTGTGTCAAATTACCTCTCTATCATATCACTTAAAATCCAACCCATATTTTAAATTTTTTTTCTTCAAAAATTTAGAAATATACTAATCTATTACTTACCAAACAACTACTTAAATTGACAAAAGTAAAAATTTAGAATTTATTTAATTACGAAGAAGGTAGAAGTGTAATATATATATATTTTTTAAATTTCCCCAACAATCTTTTAGCCACCAACCTCAAATGTTCCGGAAGTTATTGGTTGGTTCATGGACAATGTAACGTGGCGTTCTACATGTATTGTGATCGGTAAAAGGGATGAGACTCATGATTTTATATTAAGTGATTGAGGAACATGAAAAGGGGTATGAGGGTTTGTGATTGGCTTGAGACATGGTCACGTGGTGCGATATTTTCAAAGTTAATATTTATTTTTTCTGCTTACATGGGCTTCTTTCATCAGGCCGATCACATTTTTATCACATTACTTCAAATTCAATCCATATTTCATATTTTTTGTAAAAAGTAAAAAAATAAAATAAAATACTAACCCAATACTTTCCAAACAATCCCTTAAATTGTCAAAAATAAAAATTTAAAATCTATTTAGTTATAAGAAAGGCAGGCGTGTAAATTTTTAATTTTTAATTTTTTTTCCTCGCAATCTTTTAGACACCACCCACAAACGTTCCGGAAGTTATTGGTTGATTTATGAATAATATCACGTGACGTTTCACATATATTATAATTGATAAAAATGATGAGATTCACGTTTTTATGTTAAGTAATTAAGAAATAAAAGAATTTGAAAATTTGTAATTGGCCTTGTCCCCTGCCTCGACATTTTCAAAGATACGTGAACTTCTTTCATTAGGCTGTTAGAATTTATCTCTAACCCGACTACCACCGTGTAATCTCCGTCCGGCGGTGTTCTTGTCAACGTGTCGTCACCGACGTCAACATCACCAGTCAAATAATTCAAATTTATATTTATTATTTCATGCAAAACACATATTTTTTTTAGAGGAATTTTTTTAAAGATTATGAAATAGTAGTTGGGACCCTCAATTTTTTTTATAAAAAAAAAGATTAACATAGAAAAAATTTCACTTCGACGCGGAAATTTTAATTTTCAGAAATAAATTTTATCAAGAGACTTTAGCTAATAAAAAAAAAAATATTAGACTTTTTCTACTACCCAAAGTTGGAGGGAAATTTTCACAATTTTTTTTTTAATTTTTTTATTCCACTAAAACAAGTGAAGTGTTATTATGACCAAATTTTGAATAATATGTAAATATGTAAATTTAAGTTAATGTTTCTATGAAATTTATATTTTTATATATTTTGTCTATGATAACGAAATTTTCATTATTGCATGGGTACATTTTGAATAAGAAAAAAAATAATTTTAATTAGTTTGTATGTGCTTTTCTCCCATTTTGTACACTTTGGCTTTGTTTGATTTTGGTTTAATAATCATAGCTTAAATAATCACTTTTAGCTATTTTAGTGAATTTCTTTGTTCATTTGATAATTAATTATTTTTAATTTGAGCTTAGCTCAGGTGGTTGTTGAGTTTCAAAGGATATGTTTTAGATTCCAACTTATGGAGAAGCATAAAACATAGAAAAATAATTACTCTGTTTGGTTTTCATTTTCAAAATTCATTTTTTAGAAAATTCTATTTTTATTCTTCTTACTTTTTTTTTGTTTTTATTGAATTTTTAAAAAATATTTTCAGTATTTTTAAAATTTTTTAAACGCACCTAATATAAACGCATTTAAAAAATATAATATTTGTAATTTTTTAAAAAAAAATTCGTTAACTACCTAAAATACAAAAAAAATTCAAAAATTTAGTACATTTTTCGTATTTTGTGTATTTATTAATTTTTAAAAATATTTTATCACAAATATTTTACATTTTAGATACATCTAACTAAGGTATATCTAAAAAAATAAAAAAAATTGCTTAAAATTTTAAAAATATTCACTAAAAATAAAAAAACTTAATTTCAAAAAAATTGAAACCAAACATATTGAATCATTTTAGAAACTTGCTAATGTCATACATTTGGCAAAGAAAAACAAGAGAGAATTTATCTAGGTGATAGAACGAAACTTTAAAAAAAATAAAAAATTGTTAACAGCATTAATTTTTTTAATAATTATTTAAATACAAAAAACAAAGCTTTTAACCAAATTTCACCATTGGGAAGCCAACTTTAGTTTTTTTTTTGGGGTTAAAATCTACACAAAAAAAAAGAAGAACATAAAATAGGTTAAAATAGTCAATAAGATAAGAGTCCGGATCCTCTCCAGCCAACTCTCTCCGGCCATCCTCCTGTCAAGGGCCAAGATTTGGCCACGTCACTTTGACAAAAACCTACGGCTCAGATCAAGTTTGATAATTTTAAAAAAAAAAAAAAAAATCATTCAGCACAGCACAGAACTTCCCTCCCATTCAGCTTCCCTTCCCTTCCATTCCATATCTTCCTTGCGTCTTTTCCCTCCCTCCTGAGTTCTTTACCAGCAACGACTCCATATCGTGAAATCAACGGCGAACATCAACGGCGGCGAACATCAAAGCCCGAACTAGAGCTCCGGCGAATGAAAGCAACTGAAGATATATATATATATAATATTCATACATCTATATCTATTTTGTATATATATATATATGTATGCATTGGAGTACTCTGTTTCTGAATTTTTTTCTTTTTATTCAATGAATGACCTTAATTTATTCAACAATGGCATTGGAGTTCTCTGTTTCTGAATTTTTTTCTTTTTATTCAACAATGAACCCCTTCCATTTCCTTTCCTTTACTTTTCTGTTTTATTTATTTTTTAGTGTTTTATGTTTTACCTCTTCTGTAGAGAAGAGAAGATTCTCATAGATTTTAATTTCCTTTCTTTTGCAACCAAGAATCTGAAAATGAATCATGATCACTATGCCTCATGGATGGTACACCTCGGCGGGATGAAATCGGAGAGAGGGAGAGACAGGCGGCTCAAATCGTGGCTCAAATCTTCGGAGTAAGACAAAGGGAGAGAGGGAGAGAAGGTCGATGTTCGCCGCGGACTTGGATTCGTCGCCGATCGTCGTTCACCAGAGCTTCGAATATGGAGGGAAAAAGTGGAAGGGAGAGAAGCTCTGTTGCAGAGAAAAGTGAAATGAAATTCTTTTTTTTTTTTTAAATTTTATTACCAAGCATTTGATCTGAGCCGCAGGTTTTGACCAAAGAGACGTGGCCAAATCCTGGCCCTTAACAGGAGGATGGCTGGAGAGAGTTGGCTGGAGAGGATCCGGACTCATAAGATAAAATATCACATTAAATTCATAATTATTTTATTTTTTTCTCTCACAAATATCACATTCAATTACAAAAAAATCTAACTATCTTTCTAAATATAAATATTTTAGTATACTAAAATAACAAAAAACTAGCCTACTAAAATAGTCAACTTTCCAAACGAGCCAAGATGTTATCGATTCATTAGCATAATGAATGAAAAAGTGAAATATATATACTTTCAGGTTAGATTTCTCTCAAGTTTAAATTTAAATTTGAGAGAATTTGAGGGACTCGTGATACTCGCCATGAGTCTTATTTTGATAATCATAATCGTTTATTTTGTAAGATCTACGTGTATATAATTCATGAAAATAATTAGGTCAATCAGATAATTGTAATATTTTTTATTTTATTTTATTGTATTTGTCTACAAAAAAAAAAATCTATTTTTAAAAACATACTTGTCACCCATTTTATTGGAGGCAAGCGTAATAAAAGAAAAATATTATAATTACTGAATCAATTAATTTGTTTTCAAAATATATTAAAAATCTTATAAAATAAATAATTTAAATCAATCGGACGAAGACGTATCATAGGTTCCTCTCACTTCAAATTCTTACAAATTTAAATTTGAATTTGAAATATGTAGAACCCTATACATTTTTGTAATAGAAAAAGGGGGCTGACTGGTGATCTCCGAGTCCAGATCCTTTGCCGTGATAGCCTGCAATGGTTCCTGCAGTGGTATGTAAAACGACATCGTTTTGTTATTTATTTATTTATTTTTTTTCTTTCCTTTCCACCTCTCTCTCTCTCATCCATTAGAACCTAAACCCAACAGACAGAATCAGAACAGAGGAAATGAGAGAACCAAAACAGAGGAAATGAGAGAGACGAAGCTGAAGGAATAGTCGATGAGGCGAAACGGCGGTGAGTCAGCAGCGAGGTGAGGCGAAACTGTGGCGACGAGGCAAGGCGAGGGAGGAGGAGCATGCAAACCCAGATCTAGGATTTTCAAAGAGAGATTGACGAAGAAAACACAACACAGAGCCACGGAAAGCTTCATTGCCTACAGCTTCAACTTGCTGTCACGAGCATATCATCATTGCCAGCATCTCAACTAAAAAATGATAGAAAAAGATCACTACATATAATTGTAGTGTTCGTTGCAAAAATTGGGTCATAATATTAGCTTCCATTGTTTTGTTTTTACTTAGATTAGGTTTTAATTGTTTATAGTGTAAAGCCCTAAAAATTTGAATTTGAACTTGTTTGAAATTTGTAAAACAATTTAGGGGTTTTGTAGAATACCCTAAAAAAATTTATAGTTCTGCTATTGTTTCTATTTAATTTCAATGAACCCATTTGTTTTAAAATTCTAGACTTTTATGTGTGTGCAGCGGCGAAGAGGAATCAAAAGAGAAGAGTCTTGTTGTGGCAGTGGCTGGGCGGTGATGAAATGTGATCGATGATGGTGGTTGGGTGTTGATGGCAAAATTGAGATCGCACGCGCGCGAGAGAGAGAGAAGGGAGCTGGTGCCGCCGGAGGAAGAAGAAGGGTTTGTGATGGAAGCAAAGGTGGTTCTCTCAGTTTCTTCTTTCTTCTTCTTCTTTCCTTCATTTTTTTATTTTTTTATTTTTTGCCCCCCAAACGACGTCGTTTTGGGGGTACTGCAGGAACAATGGCAGGAAACCATGGCAGAAGATCCGGACTCGGTGATCTCCCATTAAAGGTACACATGCTCTCATTAATACATCATTTAACATAAAAATTTGAATATCACGATACAAAATATTACAAGAATCATTTAAAGGGTTGTCATTAAATTTAATAAATCTGTAAAAAAATAATTAAAATCACATAAATATAAATAATTAATTTAAAATGCAGTGATTTTTTTAAAATATATAAATCCCATATTTTTAACAATTGATTAATTAAAAAAATAGTTTGACATATTAGAAATTATTTGGAGAAATTACCACACAGTGATACTTTAAAAAAATTATTACAATTTTGTGATAAATATTATGATTTTTAATAATTAATATTTATAAAATTTAATATTCATTTGTAATTATTTTGTAGATTGTAAACTAGGATTGTTTTGGATATGACGCAAAAGTTATTTTTTTTTTACTTAGTACAAAAATACATAAAAAAAAGAAAAATTAGTAAAACATTCATTTCTAACTTGTATAGTAGGAGAAGGTTCAAGATGTTTTTTATATTAGTTAAGGTCTCTCAATGGAATTTCTCCGTGAAATCAGATAAATTTATATGTGAAAATTGAAGTTTCTTTGAATCGAATGAAGTTTTGCTGAGTCGAATTTTATATGTGAAGATGTTAAGGGACTTTAATTATTATGAAAATATTATATATTATTTATCTTATAAAATATTAATATCAGGGACCTTAATTTTTTTTTTTAAAAAAAATAATGTAACCAAAATAAGTCTATAAATCAATAAATTAAAATTTTTAAATATTGTCAAAAAAAAAAGAAAGAAAAAAAGACCTAAATTAAAAATTTCTTAAATTATTTTATTATTATTATTTATTTTTAAATGGGGACAGCAACGCCTTCTCTAGTCGGGCCCCAACCTCCTCTTGCTCCAATTGATTGAGTTTTTTTTGATAATCCCACAGTTTCTCTCTCGCACACAACCCCACCACTCTCTCTCTCTCTCTCTCTCTCTCGGTAGGCCATTTTCAATTACAATTCAAGCGAGAAGGATCTTGTGAGTCTCTCTCTTCTCTCTCTCTCTTCTCTGTCTCCATAGATACGCACATTTGTATGTATATATATAGATTTGAGAAGGCACATATATAATTTATTGTCTCTCTCTACTTTGTTTCTGAAGCACAATCTTAGGCGAGACTTGGATCGTGTACCTGTTCACGCCTCGATTGCTGTTCTTCGATTCGTTTTGAATTTTGAAGGTTTCGATTTCACCTTTCGAATTTCCAAGTAAACGAGTCTGGCAGTCAACTACTTTGGATTCGAAATTGTGCTGTTAGGACTTGATGATTCTTCAATTTCAAGTTACTACTTAGGTTTAATATTGATTTCTCGGAAGTGAGGATTTTTAGTCTGAGCTTCCGGAGGTTTGATTTTTTTTGTTTTTTGTTTTTTGTTTTCCAAGTGTTTTTGATAGTTTTGGAGCATGAGAGAGAGAGAGTTTAATCGGTGGTAGTTTGTGAGTATATATAAATTGGTCCGCCATGTCGAAGGTGGTTTATGAGGGGTGGATGGTTCGATATGGGCGGAGGAAGATCGGACGGTCCTTTATTCATATGAGGTACTTTGTGCTCGAGACTCGATTGCTTGCTTATTACAAAAGGAAGCCTCTGGATAACGTGGTAAGGGTTTGATTTTGAATTTTGTTGTAAATTAGACTACCTTTGAAGGAAATTTATGGGTTTGGATTTTATTGCAACTATTCTTTTGGAAAAGAAATCAAAAGAATCTTATTGAAAAGCATCTAGTAATGCTCAGTTGATTGATTATATATGTATATTTTTTTATATTGTAAGATTTTGAGACCTCAATTGCATAATTGATTCTTAATTTGTTTTTTTGTGTTTAATTTAGGTTCCAATCAAGACCTTTCTCATAGATGGTAATTGTCGGGTGGAAGATCGAGGCTTGAAGACTCATCATGGACATGTAAGTTGCTGCCTCTTTTTGAAATTGAAGTTAAATTTGGCACCACAAGCCTTGTATGCCAAATGATATCTGGTTGGTTTCTCAACATTGAAGTTAGGGCTTAAGTTCCCTTGCTGTCTTGCTTATAATGAAAAAAAAAAAACAAAAACAAAACAAAGACGAAAAAGTGAAGATATATAATTTGCCAACATCTAGTTTCAGTTTTGGTTTGTATTGCTACCAAGAAAAGAAGGGGCTAATATTCAATTATCAAGGATATTCCAAGTAATAATTACTTGTTTAAAAGAATTGTGAAGAACTTCAAAATTATACTCAAACATTCTCAGAGTTGACATTCCATGTTTTTCCTCTCAAGTATCTAATAATTATATGAAATATGACAGAAGTAAATTGAATCGGTGGCATGTGCAAGGCAGATGGGTGTTGTCTGTAGTTTTGACTAGAAGAATGAGAGAATAAAGAACTTTGATGCGCATGCGTTGCCCGTAGTCATCATCACTAACCTATCTTTCAGTGTATTAACTATGCATGTTTTTTTTTCAAACTAGTCCCATTGCTGTACCATAACTAATATGTATGAAGCATCACGATTAGTCTTATTTACTCACTCATCAAACACACAAACATTGCTATATGCAAACATGTTGCAGACACACAGACATCTTCTCTGTTCAAGTTGAAGTTTTTTTTATGATAGCTGGCAATTCTAATTTTGTGGTGTGCTGTAGTGTTTCCTTGACGAACATCTACTATATGGTTCTTTTTATATGCTCTTTTTGCAGATGGTTTATGTTCTGTCTGTCTACAACAAGAAAGAAAAGTACCACCGAATTACTGTATGTACTGTTTTCTTCCCTTTTCTGCATTTTTTGATAAACATATCATTGTTATTGGGACTGTAGGAGGACATACATAAGTTAGGGGGAAATTCTATTTCCACACACTTAGTTATCTCTGTGTACACACTTAATGAAATATTATTTCAATGGCAATTATACCTAAGCTAAAATGACCATAATGGACATCCACCAACACTTATAATATTAAATGAAAATATTTTCTGTACACATCTTTTAAAAACAAAAAAATCTCAATGTATACCTTTTGAGTAAAAAAAAATTAAACTCTAGTTTTTTCATTGTTGTCACTTTGCTTGCTACACATTATATACTCCTTCATTGTTTGCAAAACAATACTCTCATAACAACTCTCACATTGCTTTAATCTGTAGGTTTATACTCTATTTGTGATGAAAATGTTAGTTTTTTCATGCAAAATTTTATTATTTTATTTTATTTTCTTTTGCGGTTTTTAGTCGGACAACCAATGCCGAATTATTTTATTATATTCGGATATTAACTGCCGAAAGTTTTATTTATTTATTTTTGAAATAAATTTGTCGAACTAATCACTTTTATTCGGAAGTTAAGTTTTGAATTAAATGTATAATTTCGGAAAATCAGCGCTGAGATTCCCAAACCGAAAAACATTAAAAAAAAAAAAAAAAAAAAAACCGAGGGTTTTATGGCAATGGAGTGCATAGAGATATGGAAATGATAAATGCAATAACAAAATAAAAATATGCCTTATCTTCAACAATATTTTGGATGGTTTTCAATGGTGTTTTCAATGGAGGTTTAATAGGGTCTTCAACAGAGGCCTTCAATGGGGGATTTTGTCTTCACTTCACTTCACCTTATACTGTGGTCTTGAATGGTATTCACGTGGGTCTACAAATCTGGAAGCTGGGTCACTCAACAAGTGTGTGGAAAGGAGTGTTGAGTGGTGTGTGCACAATGGTTATTAGTGAAGGGTATGATTGTAACTTTTAGTGTGTGGATTGAGAAAATTAATTAATAATCAAATTAATAAGTGTGTGTGTTGAGAGAAGATGTGCACTGAGGTAATTAAGTGTGTGAAAATAGAATTTCCCTGTTAGGAGGAAGGTGATGAACATGCAAGTTCTTTTGTTTTGTTTACTTTTCTCATTATTAGTTAGTACATGTGGTGTAAATGGGAAATTGATGCATGCTATATGAAGCTCAAGGAAAAGTAAATTTAAATAAATGAATCTGTTTGGAAATTGACATGTTTTAAAGAAGGGACCTATGGAAACCATACATAATCATATTTTATCCTTATGGGGTCTTGTCTTAACCTTATTTTTACATCTATGTTGGTGGTCAGTTTTTTATGTCAAGGGTATTTTAATTGTTTTGAAAATTGAAAAAAAGGAAACAAGTTCTTCCTCACTTTTGGCTCATAAAATGACAATTGAAACATGCGTGGCAAACACATGTTTACTGTTGACAGTTGTTGGTGATGTGGGCAAACTGTGGGTCTTGTGGGAATCATGGTTAGGCACTAAGATGTTGCTAGACCACCAGACAAGTAGAGATAGAGAGGGAGAGAGTTGAAACAGCGAGTACAGAGAGAGTGGCAGTGAGGGAGGAGCCTTTAGACCTGTTGAAAGTGGAGAGGGTGGTCTTTGGGGTGTATATATTTTGTGTGGAGGTGGAGACATCCTTTTATAGGCGAGTTGGGCCATGAGGCCGCTGTGGGTAGGTGTGGCTCTTGGGGTTTATATATTTTGTATGGAGAGGGTGGCTCTTGGGGTGTATATATTTTGGCTGGAGGTAGAGACCTCCTTTTATAGGAGAGTTGGGCCATGAGGCCGTTGTGTAGTTGTGGTACACCTTATGAGGGTATCATCGTGGGTAGATGGGGCCAATTCACCCTTGGGGTGGTGTGAAGGAGATGTAGTCGGTGGGTGTGGTACACTTTACAAGGTGTCAGAGTGAGTAGGTGTGATACACGTACACCTTATGAGCTGTCACATTCTCTTGTCTAAGACTAGTCAAAGTGGAGCCACCCCCTAGTGGGTGGCCAGAGCAGCTTTGATGATCACTTAGGTGTGGCTGCCAATTCACCACTCCCTAGTGATCTAGCTTGGGGTCATGGGTCCCTTAGGTTCCCCATAACTAGGTAGGGGTGCAACTTAGGCGAGTTTAGACGGGTTGGGAGGTTGTCCAAGCTCAATTCAAGTTGTGTTGAGAGCTGCCTAGGCCCGCCCAAGTCCGAATTGTAACCCAAGTTGTCTTCTGAAGCCCGACCCGAGTTGCCCAAATTGTTCGAAATGCACATAAATTTCAGTTTATTTATTTATTTATTTTATAGTGCAACTAAGTTAATTAATTTGTTAAAATTAGACTCTATTTTGATTTTTTTTTTTTAGAAAATCATTAATAACATTAAAACAAATAATTTATATAATGTAAGAGAGATGCAACTATGATGGTCTTTACAATTTATGAGTGAAAAAAATAAATATATATATTTTTTTGTATTGTGTTACTTGTATATATAATATATATTCAATATGATTTTTAGATTTAAATTATTTTAATATCATCTAGTGGTTAATAATTTATATGTATATTCAATATTTTTATATGTATACATAATTTGGGCTTTGGGTTGCTTGGGTTATTTGATGTTTTTGCCCAAACTCATCCAAATTTAATTCGGGCTTTTGGATTTTTGTCCAAGTCCATACCGAATTCAAAATTATTTTGCCCAAGCCCTAAAAAATCTCGGGCTAAGCTCGGGTTGAGCCCGTCCAAGTTGCACCTCTATAACTAAGGCACCAACTTCGGGAGGTCCCCAAGCTCTGCTCCTAACCTATGTAGAGGTTCAAGTTGAAGTTGAGTGAAGTTTTGGTGTGGAAAGCAAACTGCCAAGCGGGCAAGGTTTGCAGTTGAGCGGGAGAGGTAGAGGTGAGGCGAGCCATTGAGGTGAGGTATGAGTGGTGCCTAGGCAAGCGAAGTGCCAAGGAAAAGTTCCTAGGTGATGATGTTGACGGCCATGTGAGACACTTGTACCCTATGAAGTACGGACACTTTAAAATAGACACTATAGCAGTTTCGGACACGGGAATACACTGGGGATATGGGGACACGCCAAATGGTGTGTCCTCTTAATTTTATTATTTCTTTTTGTAGGGGGCACGGCGGGGACATGAAATTTTTTATTTATTTTTGTAGGGGACACGACAGGGATGCACGTGTTCAAATATGGATAATCTATTAATTTGTTTAAATGTAGTGTTATATATATATTGAATTAATGTTAGTTTTTATTAATTTTGATTATTTAGTAACATAATATTAATCTACATAGCAAATATATGTAATAAAAATAATAATAATTTGCCGTGTCTGCTGCCGTGTTCGTGTCTCCATTTTTTTGAAATCACCGTGTTCCATGTCCTTGTCTGTGTCTGTATTCGTATCCGTGTCTGTGTTTCATAGCTTGTACCCACACATACATTCTAGAAGTGAGGGCTTTTTTGGGATAAAGTCATAATTTTCTTTTAATATAAATTTATGATTTCTGGTTTTCAGAAAAGCAGCACAAAATAAGGAAAAAAAAAGGCAACTAGATCGCCCTTGATTTTCACTTTTAACTTGTGTAATTCTATCTTTTATTTAGTTGAATATGAATGTATTCTTTTCTGTCTTCTGGAATGTATTTTTTTTTTCAGTTTTCTGGAAACAGAAACAAATCTTGAAACAACAATGCAACTGAATGAACCTTGGTTGCACTATTTCACTGGCTTGTTTTTTTTTATAATTTATGATTCATGTACATGTTCGTACAAATTTTGATTAGAAGGTGTGACTACATATTTACAAAGTTTTAAAATTCGTCTTTTATGTTGTTTCTCAACATGTCTTTCAATATTAATGAGAAGACTAGTAATTAGGCTCCCTTCAAAATGGATGACATAACATTAGATTCTGCATAATTAGAGAAGATCTTGTTGGTAGGAGGTAAAAGAAAGCAAGGAGGATCTGCATATATTTTTTCTTTCTTTTTTTCTTCTTTGGAAGAGAGACTGTAGATTCAATTCTTCTTTTAGAACTACCAAAAATTTGTCCGTGTGCACATATGTGATTTTTTTCTTGCCATTACACCTTTTGTTATGTGCCCTTCCTATTTCTTTGACCCTTTCTTTTCTTCTCTTTTTGCTTTGCTTTTTTGAGTGTTCAATGGCAGCAGTGGTCTTTATGCTTTTAAGATATTAGCTGCCTTTATACCAAAGAACACGAGAGCAGGATGTTTAGTTATTTTTCTCTTGGTATGCTTAGAGTTTGCAGTCATTTGATATTACTTTGGGTCCTCTTGTTATAACTATCATGAAGTGACACTACCGTGAAATATCACATTTAATTAACATTGTGTACCACCAAAAAAAAAAATCTTACTGCAACCAGCAGGTGCCATTTCTAATAGTGGAAGCACTTTTGTTGATATGATTGCTTTCCTGTGCTTTCTCCATCATCATGGTCTCTTTTCTTTCGTGATATATGTGTGTGTGTTTATATTTGCAAGCTGCTGTAAATTTATGGCATGGCAGATAAATTTTATTCATATTGGTTGTGTTTTTGTTCAGATGGCAGCATTTAACATTCAGGAGGCACTTATCTGGAAAGAAAAAATTGAACTTGTCATTGATCAGGTTTATTTTCTTGGACTGCATTTCCCCCTCCCCCTCCCCTCCCCTCCCCTCCCCTCCCCTCCATCAAAAAAAAAAAAAGAGAAGAAAATAAAAAGGGGAAAATATGTGTTTTGTTCTCTGCACATATCAGCTCATAATTCTCTTTGAAATTGTTGCTTCGCTTACATCGTATTACTTCAAAGAAAAGACAATTTTTTGGTGAACTATAGAATGGTTGCATAACCCTTTTGTGAACTCTTTTGCAATTTTGGTTTACATATTTATTTAGATGACACCTGATTGTTATTTCTGCATATGGTATAGTTTTGTAATCCTCTTTTCATTTTGTAAATGCATACACCTGGAACTGATTACAAAAGACGCAGCATCAGGGGTCACAAGTTCCCAATGGTAACAAATATGTATCTTTTGAATACAAATCTGGAATTGACAATGGGAGGAAATCTTCCTCATCAGATCGCGAAAGTCAGTAAGTGTCCAATTTACTTATTTGTTAGTTGTTACTATGTTGATGCTAGTGTAAATATATTCATGAAAAATACGTGCACTTTGTTGTAGACTTATTTTCTCTTCCCTTTACGGCTGCTGGCCATTTTTTACCCCTGTTAAAAGTTGACTATGATAAAGGTGGTTTAGTCATGTACAATGACAATATATAGACGCAAAGGTAAGGAAGAGTGATATGATTACCATTAATGGAAATGTTGGGGGGAGGGGAAGACCTACACTGACATGATACGAATTTATTTAATTTAAATGAGCATATAGCCGTTGACAAAGCAGAATAGCGAAGAAGGATTCATGTAGCCGACGCCAACCCCCACTTAAGTGAGACACAAGGCTTAGTTTGGTTTGGATGAAGTACCTGATCTAGATATTGCCCTTTTTATTTATTTATTTATTTATGTTATAGACTTAAACTGTGTTTCTTTTTGATTATTTGTATCTTTTGAATTCTCTAGGTTTAGTGCCCCGGAGGATGAAGATGATTCTCATCCAAATTTGTTGCGGAGAACAACAATTGGAAATGGTTGCTTTTGGTTTCATTCATTTATCGGCTTCTGTATTATTTGGTGTAATCCTTGGCTGCATTTTATATCAATGTTCCTTTGTAGGTCCTCCTGAATCTATATTTGACTGGACAACGGAACTAGACTCGGACTTGTCAAACCAGAATGCCAACAATCAAGCATTCTCTAGAAAACAGTGGCGTCTTCTTCAATGCCAAAATGGTTAGTTAATTTTCATAGTTCTGTTATTTCACAGTTCGACACTTGGATGACTCTCATAATAAGTTAATCAAGGAGAATGTTTTGATAATTTAGCTACGGACAATGTTGTAGCAGCGTCAATGACTCATTGAAAATTTATTTTTAATTTGGTTAATTGCAGGACTGCGCATTTTTGAAGAGCCTCTTGAAGTCGATTTCCTTGTATGGAATTGTTTTTTTAATTTTTTATTTTAAATTTGCTGTGTGCATAGCATGATGTAGCTATGCAGTCTGTTTTTTCAGGGCATACATGCCTTACACAGTATGCCTTACACAGTTTTCTTTATGCAGCCGAAAAGCTGTAGTAGAGCAATGAAGGCTGTAGGGGTTGTGGAGGCTACCTGTGAAGAAGTATTTGAGCTTGTGATGAGCATGAATGCAACACGGTTTGAGTGAGTACTCTTTTGTTAGTTTTAAGGTTTTGACGGAGTAATTCTAGATGTTTATTCATAAAAAAAGGAGTAATTCAAAATGGTGCTTTTAGTTGTATCTAACTGAACTAATTTATCATTTTTATCAATAGTTTGGCAAGCTTCCACGGTGTATGTGTTTGTTTTCATTTTGGATAGGAAGATGTTTGTCTTTAAAAAAAAAAAAAAAAAAAAAATCTTCTAGCATATTTAATTTGAAAAAAATATTTTGACTGTTGAACTGTAATATGTCCTGGTACCCTACAATGGGCTGATGATTTCATATTTAGATGTGTTGCAGTCAATGCCCATATATTAGTGCATTCAATTTGACATCTTGTGCCTTCAGAGCTTTTTGAGTCCAAAAGGAGCCCAAGAGTGTCCCCAATTAGCCCTTTGAAAATTTGATATTATTTATTCTCTCAATATTTCTATTCTTGATTTTCATGCTATGGTATTCTTTGATGTGTTATGTAGGTGGGACTGCAGTTTCCAGGACGGTCGCTTAGTGGAGGAGGTAGATGGACATACTGCCATACTGTATCAAAAACTACAGCTGGACTGGTTTCCAATGTAATACCATCTTAAGTTATTTTGTTCAAACTTATAATGTGTTTTATGTGTGTTTTATATGTCAAAAAAAATATAAATAAATAAATAAATAAAATAAAAGAAGAAAAAGAAAAAAAAATTCAGTCCAGAAATGTCCAATGAGTGTTTGTGTCTAACATGTGTCGGATAAGACATGGACAAACTACCTTCATTGAAGTGTCCCTACCCTCAAATCTTCACTCCAGCACTGAAGAACACAAACCAGTGTATTTTCTATTCAGATGTTGTGTTTAAAGGCCTGTAACATCCCCAAAACTTCTTCTCTATTCATCTATTGGCAACCCTACAATCTTACACCGTACATACACCTGTGAATACCTTGAACCTCTGTTTCCTTTGTTAAACTTGTATTCACAGATAAATTATTTAAAATGAGTACTGTATTACATTTTTAACAATTTCCTACACTAATTTTGGTTTCAGAGCTAGTAGGAGACGTAAGTAACTCACAGTGCTCCACACGGGGGAAATGAAAGCAGAATTCATGTTTCATCACACTTCTGCTATATCACTTATATTTTTAGCAGTCAATCTGCTCATATTATTAATTAAAAATGTTTCAGATGTTTGTGTCTGTGTACTCTATATGATGACATGGTTGTAAGGGTTTTACAATTGCAATACTGTATAGACACTCTTTTAGAGCTAGTAGGAGATTATGTTATTGCACTTCTCCTGTGTCACATATCTTTGTAACATTCAAGCTGCTAGTGTTATTGATGTAAAAATGTCTTTGATGTTTGCATTTGTGTCTTTCTATTAAATAGATGTAAGGGTTTTACAATTGCAATGCTTTGGAATTTTTTTCTTTTCAAATTATTGGTTATTAGACTACCAAGAAGGTCCAATATCTTTCTTTGTTCTTTTTTTTTTATTTTTTATTTTGTTGAAAGAGAATGATATGGATACCAGTGGGTGCTTGTTGCAGGTTTGTGTGGCCCCGCGATCTTTGTTATGTGCGTTATTGGCGCCGAAATGATGATGGAAGTTATGGTAAATGTGTCCGATGCCCTTTCTTGTTCACCGTAACTTTTTTTCTTCCTTTTTCACCCTCAATTTAAAATTGTCCTTGATTTTATCTTTGTTACTGTGCAGTTGTATTATTTTGTTCTAGGGAGCATGAGAACTGTTCTCCACAACCTGGATTTGTGCGCGCCCATATTGAGAGTAACTTCCAAATTGTTATTTGTTTGCTTTAGGCTGTATAGAAAAAAAAATCTTTTATTTTCTTTGTTTTATTATCATTTATGATTTATCTATATATATATATATTTTGTTTCTATGTGATAGCCATATTAAGCAACTCACCATTTGTATGTACGTATTGTGATATTTTCAGGTGGAGGGTTCAATATTTCCCCGTTGAAACCTCGAAATGGGAGGCCTAGAACACAGGTACAGCACCTTATGCAAATTGATCTGAAAGGGTGGGGCGTAGGTTACATTTCGGCATTTCAGCAACATTGTCTCCTTCAGATGTTAAATAGTGTTGCAGGTGAGTTCTTATATTGAGTTATTGCTTGTTGGAGTTTGGGTTGTCATTCAGATTTATTGTTGTGATGGTCTGCACTGCTTCTTGAGGTTTTTGGTTGTGAAGTGAGGAGATCTGAATCTTGGAAATGTATCAAGGGTTGCTATGAAATGGTCTTGCAACGACACAAGTTTTTTTTTTTTTCATTGATCAAATGGGTAATTAGAGTTTTATATGGAATAAATGGTTTAACTTTTTAAGATATTTTGGTTTTGCATTCACAAATTTGAGGGAATCTCTTGATCAATTATACTGCAGATGAATAATAAAGCTCAAGAAATGATGCAACTATTCCTTAACTTTTGTTGATTCTCCATTTGTATCTCTAGATGTACTTAAGTTTAGATTTATGTTTTTGGTTGATGTGTTGAAAAGTTTTTCTTTGTTAACCTCCTTATTAATTGGCATTATCTTTTCCAGGATTTTTTTTTTTTTGGTTTGCAATATGGATTTCCTTTTGTTCTTCTGGATTTATTTTCTGTTTGCATCATGTATTTTCTTATGAAATTGATGAAACTATGTATGTGTCTATGGTGAAAAGGTATATTGTCTTTGTCACCTTTCAATTTCAGATTTGTTGTCTGAAAATCAACTCTTTCAAAATGAATTCTCTTTTCCACTATATTAAGAGCTATTTTTGTTTCTTTTTTATTACAGGACTTCGTGAATATTTTTCTCAAACAGATGAAAGGTGTGCTCCTCCAAGAATCCCAGTTATGTTAAATATGACTTCAGCCTCTGTTTCTTCAAAGAAGAGTCAAAAGCTCCAGGCATCCTCTGTTCACCGTAGTCCTTCTCAAGATCAAATTAATGCTGCACACAAAAATGCGGTGATGATGGATGAATACTCTGATGATGATGATGAATTCCAAATAACTGACCAAGAGGTTTGCACTGTAACTGTGCTATATAATGATTTTTGTGTCCTTCTGAACTTTTTTTTTGCAAAATTTTCAGGTAGGCTCAACCAGCCTTCAGAGTGAAGTCAAGAAAACTGGTAGATGATGAATAAGTTTTTTGTTTTTTTCACGTGTCATTAAACCCTTGATTTCAAATCAAGTGGGGCTTCTACTGACAATAATTATTTTGCACTCAGCTTTAGAGGAAGAATGCACTGATCAAATTGATTTGTCCTGTTTCTCGGGAAACCTACGACATGATGACCGGGATAATGGTCGTGACTGCTGGAAAGTATCTGATGGAAACAACTTTAGAGTTCGTAGCAAGAATTTTTGTTATGATAAATCAAAGGTCTGCTAATCTATTGCTTATTTTCTTCATTTATGTGCAATATTATGACCCTTTTAGGCTTGCTCTAATTTTGTTGTTTCAATGTCTATCTGAAGATTCCTGCAGGTAAGCATCTAATGGATCTTGTCGCTGTTGATTGGTTCAAAGACACAAAAAGAATGGATCACGTTGCTAGGCGCCGTGGTTGTGCCGCACAAGTAAGTATTATAGGCATGTTTTTGTCTCTCATATTGTATTTTCTGGTTCTTTTTTTTTCCCCCTTATTTCTTTCATCATTTTCCACTTGACACCCTTCACTTGATGGTTAACTTCTTTTCATAGTACCGTGATTGTGTCTAACCTCCAAACTTGTATTCTAGATAAATTGTCAACTGTATGAAAGGTTGTCCAAGTTGGGATTTTAGGTTGGATCAAGGATCATCAAATCCTACCAAAAAATAAATAGTGCATAATAATCTCTGCATGAATAAACATTTCTCTGGGTATACAGAAATAAGCCTAAATTATACAAACAAGAAGTAAAAATATTGTGATAAAATATGATGAACTCTGTGAAGATATACATTATATAGTAGAAAGGTCCGTGGTAAAGTTTTGTACTTAATTGAAAACAAAAGAGAGAAGAAGAGTTTTGTAATAGAGAACTTTGTAGTGGCAGGACCAAAAAGAAAGAACTGAAAAAGTCAATGGAGTTGGATTTGGAAATATATGAAAATTGAAAACAAAGAAATAAAATAGAAAATTAACTCTATAAAAAATGTCATACTCAGTGCACAAGGCTCCTGATGACAGGGTTTGGGAGAGGTACTAAACATAAAGAGGATTGAACAAGAGGTCTTTAGTTTAGTGTACAATTTTGACTTAAAAAAAGGGAGCTGAACATAAATAGAAAGGAATACTCATGATCAAAAAAAAAGAAAAGAAAACAAATAAAATCTTGGGCTATTTGAGTAAATGGAGAAAAGGAAAAAAAAGAAAGAAAGTAGCCAAATCATTAAGAACACAGTGAGAGAGAGAGAGAGAGAGAGAGTACAGCAGCCTTGGAATCTACTTTAGCGCCATGGTTCTTATCATCATTGTTATCCCCACATATATATAATCTAGGAAATAGTTGTAGAGTCAAGTACCATAATCTCATCTCCTGCGAGTAGAATCTCTTCTCCATCCAGCTTGTTGGTGCTATGTAAAGCCAGAGTGAGTTGGATATAGGCCAGTTTTAAATGAACTAGTGACCACTTGCTTAAACAATTCTTGGCTAAGTTTCAGAGAGTTTCCTAAGCTTGCTTGAGCTATGTATTTTAGATTGTACATGTGATGTAGAACACCATAGCGAAGAGAAGAAGAGAGAAAAAGGCCACAACCCAACACAAACATCCACAATCTTAATCACTCAATATTATTCTAAAGCTGAATAATACAATGGAAAGCCTAATATTTATAGGCCATTAATCCTAGTTGAAATCAGGAAATCAAATCTTCAAAGAAAAGGAAAACAAATAAATAAATCTCCTAATTAAAACAAGATTTCTAATAAACTGTAATTAAAAATAAAATAAAATACTAAATAATAAAGACATAAATAAAAATATAAAATTCTAAATAAAATATCCATGCCAAAGTTGTTAACACGTTCTGCATCAACATGCGTGGAATCTCTGTATGTGATAAGTTTGTTATCTGCTTTATTATGCTGCTGTGTATTAGTGAACCTTATTTGTGAATTTCTGTACAGGTTGCTTCGGAAAAAGGATTTTTCTCAATAGTTTTAAATCTGCAAGTGAGTTGTTCATATAGCAGATTTAAAATATTTAACTTTAGGCATCTGGAGTCTGGAACAGAAATAACATTGTATTTTTACAGGTACCTGGTTCGACAACCTATAGTATGGTTTTTTATTTTGTGACAAAGGAAATAGTACCTGGATCTCTCTTGCAAAGGTTTGTTGATGGTGATGATGAGTTTCGTACTAGTAGACTGAAGATCATCCCGTCAGTTCCTAAGGTATGTCTAGGTCTTTTTTAATTTATGAGGGGTTATGCTTAAGTTGTGAGTGTTGGAACTTGGAAGCAATCCTTATTTCCAAATCCTATCTGTGTGGTCCAGTAATGAATGTTTCATGAAGTTTTGTGTGAATGTCTTCCTTGCACAGCTTTTTTCCATGATTACAGAATTGACTTATTTTTGTGATATAATCTCAAACCATTGTAGGGTAATTTGGTTTTCTGGGAATGTAGACGCTTTTCAAAAGCATATGATATTTAAGAAAGAATGCTATTCCAATTCGATAATTGTAGTGTGACAGAAAAACACAGAATAACTACTTTCTTGAAAATTGTAGGGCTGATAGATTGGTGCACCTTTTGTTATCTGAATTGGTTGGAATTAAGCTATTCCAGCCAAACTTGATATTTGGGTCTTAGACATTGTAGACTGCCGCCAACCTTCATCATTGAAGTGCCCTAGTTGTAATTTGCATTCTTGCTGTGCCAAACTTGATGTGCAGCCTTAGGATCACTAATCGATGGGCTCCTAATCCATGGCAGGCCTAACAACTCATGCAATGCCACAAGTGATGTGATGCCTCATGAGCATATGCAATTTTAGGATTTACTAATGTTTGTGTAGAAATATACACGTACAAATCCAATGTTTATCGTAAATGACAACAAATTTTCCCCTAGTTTTTATGACTTCATGATGTAGTATGTTGCTTTCATTCTTTGGGGTTTTCTTATTAGTTTTCTCTGTTGTTTTTCTGCCTTTTTGACTTCATTACCTCGTAGATTCGTTTGACTCTAATGTGTCCATCATGTAGGGCTCATGGATTGTGCGCCAGAGTGTTGGAAGCACCCCTTGTTTGTTGGCAAAAGCAATTGATTGCAACTATATCCGTGGTCCCAAGTACTTGGAAGTAAGATCCTTCTTCCTTCTTTAGCACTGGAATTATTTACCTATAGTAATGGTTGATTGATCCTGAGTACTAGATCTTAGTTTTAACCTTTTTGTTTTTTACGGGCATAGATTGATGTTGACATAGGTTCTTCTACTGTGGCTAACGGAGTTTTGGGGCTTGTAATTGGTGTAATGACTACATTGGTGGTTGACATGGCTTTCCTTGTACAGGTATGTATATCTTAATTAGTGAGATCGCCTTACTTTGTCTTGAACATAATTTTTTTTAAAAATAGAAATCATAGGTTGTTATACTTCAAATATTTGGTAGGATGGTGTTACCAGTGACATAGACATGCATTGACTATTCTACCCTTTTGTCCCCTGAGATCTACTTTTCTCAAGGACCTCACATTTCTTGCCCTTTGATTCTGCATCATTTGCGAAGCGAAAAATCAAAATCTTTTCCCAGGAGAACCACCAAATATTGGTTATTTCCAGTTTTGCATGATGGAATTACAGTGGAAAGGAATCACAAAGATGGACTCTCAGTCTTCCCTATTCTGATATTCCCCTGCCCATCTCATATTGTTATAGACCATGCCAAAAGATAATTTTGTAATCCTGGAGATGGTGGAGAGTAGTTCAATTCACGAGTCAATTTGAGTCTTTTTAAGGCTCACCTAATTGACTCATTAAGTGATATAATTTGGTTTGTCATGGTTGGTAGGTACTCTAGAAGCTAGGGAGATAATCAGGTTACCCGGGCCTTTGTGTCACAATAACTTTTATAATTTCCAGGATTGATTTACATTGGAATAGATAGTTCATGTTATTTTACTTCAGCTTACGGAATGGTTTGCATTTGTTTTTATTCACAGGCAAACACCCCGAATGAGTTACCAGAGAAACTAATAGGTGCCGTCCGTTTGTCTCACATAGAGCTGTCATCTGCTATAGTCCCAAAACTTGATGCAGATCCTTCAGACTCAGTCAAACCGTGAACTCCACTGAGGTTGACGGAATATTATTAGTTTAAATGTGCATTTTTTAGTTATCAATTTTAACCAAAATTCATTTGTTTCATTGTCAATATTTTCAAAGGCGAATTTTACATGGAAGTCGCAATAGCAGGTGGCTTGTTGGTTGGTTTGTTTTGTTTTGTTTTGTTTTTTTTTCTTTCTTTCTTCCTTCTTCTTTTGTAGTCTTACGATTTCTGAAAAACACAAGATGAGGTTGAGTATATATATATTTCTACATTTTCTCATGTTCAGGTAAAGCTGTCACTGCTTTTGTTTACACGTATTTTGGTTATAGCCTGGCCATTGTGTGCGATTGTTTAGTCTGGGAGAAGTGTACTATGTTGGCTATTGAGTATGACTATATTGCTTGCCATCTTGAAGTGGGTTTGAGATGCAATTGGTCCATAATTGAATCTTGTTGGATTTATATGTTGGCTATTGAAAATATTTCCAATATGCAGAATATGAATGAGATTCCTGTTTGGTTGTGTTTTTGTTTTTGTTTCCATTTTTTGTGTTTTTAGAAATAAAAATAAGAAAAAAGTTTTAAAACAGTTTGTGGAACTTTATTAGGCAGTGCTGGGTTCTAGTCTTCAAGGGCCTGGAATTTGAAATATATAGTATTCCCAGAGTATTCATTTTCGTGTTTGATTTGATTAAATAAAGAGAATACATATTCCCAATAAAATCATCATTTCACAAATCGACACGTACAATTCGTTTAAAATGATTTCAACAAACAAAACACAAACTAATATTTCAATCTACTCAGCTTCCATTACAAATGGCCCAACATCTTTCTAGTTCTTAATATTGTGTTGGTTAATAAAATCCCTAAAAGCATCCAAAGAAGCTACCGAGCTTGCCGGAAAACCGTCTTCAAATTTGGCACCCAACCTAGCTGCCTGAACCCTAATTTCGTCATCAGTCATCACCCCCTCTATTCCATTCACTATATCATCTTTCTTCACCATATCAGCTGGGTACCCCTCAGATACCACAATCCCAACCTTGAGATGGTCTACCACCAACTTGGCATTATAGTATTGGTCACCCCTAATGGGCCATGCCAAAAGTGGGACCCCTCGCCCGATCGCTTCCACCGTGGAATTCCACCCACAATGTGATAGAAATCCACCCGTTGATTGGTGGCTCAGTATCAACAGTTGTGGTGCCCATCCGTGTATTATCAATCCTCTTTTACCCACCCGGTTGTCCAACCCATGAGGAAAATAGCCTTCATCACTTGTTAAACTGCCTGGACCCGGTTGACCCACAAAAGGTGGTCCGGGTCTACCCGATGGTTTTTGGATGACCCATATGAATGGCCACTTTGACTCTTCCAATGCATTAGCTAGCTCCGGATATTCCTCCATGCTAGGACCCACTTCACTGCCAAATGACACGTAGAACACCGATCCACGTGGCTTTGAATCTAGCCATTCAATTATTTGGTCCTCAGTGTAGTTTGAGTCGCGCTTGGGTCGGATCTCCCGGTCCCTAAGAATAGAATCCGCAGATCTCCAATACCCGTCTGGCAATAGCGGTCCAACACCCCAAACCGGTTTTCCAGTCAAGTTCGCCACATAGTCAAGAAATGAACGCTCCAGATCATCACAAGTGTTAATCAGGATTGCAATTGACCGCTCCACTTCGGCCACCCATCCGGCCGGTTCACCCGGAAAAGGTGGACCCCTAGGTCTTTTTGACCCACCTCCATCCGAACCAGCTCCATGGGGTGGAAGACCCATCCAATGACGGCGTTGCTTAAGATCCGAATACTTAAGCACCATCTCTTCCGGTAATCCGGAAAGCAATCGGACCTCACCGGGTTTCATATCATTGGGCTGGGCCTTCCACACAGCATGTTGCATTGCGGCCCAACACGCCCCAGATGTTATGAAAGTAACCGTGGGAACACCGAATCTACCGAACACTTGTTGGGTCTTGAATTGGATGTGGTCTATTATGGCACAGATGGGCCGGATGGGACCTACAGATTCAGTTTTCCGGGTCAAGAGTCCGTCGAGGCCGGAGAGCATGTGTTGTTCTTGGTGGTGGAATGGGTCGGGTCGTGCCGGAGATGAGGAGATGTTTGCGATTTCGAAAAGAGGAGATTGGAGGAGGGAGGTAGGAAGAGAGGAGGAGATGTCGGAGTCGATGACGAGGGTAATTTTGTAATTTCGAGAGACGAGGTGCTTGCATAGTTCCATACAAGGGAAGAGATGGCCCTGCCCATTCTTGGGAACCACCAAGATCTCACCTGACATTTCTCTCTCTCTCTCTCTCTCTCTCTCTCTATAAAGAGAAGGAAGGAAGGAAGGAAGGAAGGAAGGAATGGGTTTAAAAGATGGAGGATTTGAAAAACAGTTTTATGGGTAGTAGGGCTGTTGCTTTTGAAAGAGAGGTAAGGACTGTTTGGTGTGATAATAATGATGTATAGAATATCATCCATATCAGTGTTCACATGCATTTTTCCATAGATAAAGACATTTGTGGGTAATAAATTGTGGAATACCAAATCTGAAAATTTGCCATCTTCATAAGTGTTTTTACTGTCACGGCTGCCTCGTGGTTAGGGCGGTAAATGATCAGAACCGATCATAAATAGATACGTTTGAGTTGGATTTGATTACAACTTTTTCAAACTTGGTTGGTTATTTTATTTTATTTTTTTTGCGTCAAGTTTAAATTCATTAAATTTTTAATAAATGAATCCAAATATTTTATAGCTCTACTAGTTTAATGTTTATTATTTATATATTAGAGTTGTGATTCGGACCTTGAATTGGTCCGCCCCGAATCCCCCGAAATCATGAAACGACGTCGTTTCATGGTTTTAAATTTTTTTTTTTTTTTTTTTTTCAGCAGAAGAAGGAAGACGAAGACGGGGGAGGGGGAGGGGAGGGGAGGGAGGGGGCCAACAAACTCGGAGATGAGGCAGGGGCGGCGAGGCAGAGCCGGAGCTGCGGCGAGCGACGAGCTGGAGCTGCGACGAGGGACGGCGGGAACCGATCGGGCGGCTGCGACGAGCGTCGGCGGGCGACGATCGGGCGGTGAGACGACGAGCCCTCTCTCTCTCTCTCTCTCTCCCTCTTCTTCCTCTGCGTCGAAAATGGTAGAAAAAAAAAAAAAAAGCCTAAGCCCAAAACGACGTCGTTTTGGGCTTAGGGGCATTCGGGGCATCCCAGATTCGAGGACCAAATCATTTTTGTATATATTAAATAATATAAAAATATATATAAAATAAGATAAATATGTTATTTATATATTTTAAAAATATAAATGTAAATAATAGTTAACTATAGATAGTACATCTATATAGTAGTGGTAATAGATATTATAGCGATTCTGGTTTGGACCCGACCCATTTGAAATTTTGGATATGGGTTCGTTGTCATATATAGTTATTCATGTCTTGTTTCCCTTAATCTCTCTTTGAGTTTGGCTTTTAGAATGTGTTGATTGTGTTTAGAATAGATTGGTAGCTTGTTTTTCAAGCTTTTGTTGTCTAGAATTTTGTTCCTCCGCTAGAGCGTCACTTCTTGCATTCGAGCGGTGTAGGGCTATTGTATCCGAAAGGAGCACGAAAAGCAAGCTATAGTTTCAAAACTGAGGCTTCCTGCTGAGGAAATCGAGTATTTGCACAGTGTATAAATTCATCATTGGGTAATCAATCGGAGGCGCCCAAGTCTTAAGGGTGGTAAAAAATGAGGTGTATAATGCTTCATAGCTCGAGTTTTTTGAGGCTCGAGTGGCTCGAGAAAATTTTTCTCTCTCCTCTATTTGTTTCCTCTCCTGTCCTCTTTTCTCCATCTCTATTCTTCAAACACTCATTGAAAAATATTTTTGGGTGAAGCTCTCTCTCTTCTTCACTCCAAAAACCTCCTCTTTCTCCGACACCCACAATTCGGATCACCGTTGGAGTCCACGACGAGGCAAGGCGAGCTCCATCATCAACTTCAGCGGCCACCAAACGAGCTCATTCTCTTTATTCCATTTCCGATTATCGATCGAATCGGTTGAAGCAAAAATCAGTTTGGAATTTGTTTTGAATTTGTGTTGATTTTTGCTACTAGAATCGAACATTATCAATCCCCAATTTTGCTACTAAAAAATTTGATGGAAAAGAGTTCAAATTCTAAAATCCCCTTTTTTTCTCTTCTTTCCTTTTCTTTTTTTTTTCCTAATCTTTCTTTGCATTTTCTTGCTAACCAAACAGAGAGAGTGGTTGTAAAAAGTAAAATCAACAATTTAACTTGGAAATTGTGTATTTGATTGTTGTAGATTTCGTTTGATGTAAGCTTTCATCAAACCCATCAAAATCTGTCTTTAATCTCTATGGATGTGTTTGTTTCGGGATAAGGACATGAAAGTGGTTTAATCCTAAATTTCTTTTTCTACTATGAAGTTATTATGAAGTTTCTCTCTCAAAAATCTCTTGATTCTCTATTTGAGGTCTCTCTCTCTCTCTCTCTTCCTTCAAATCTAGATCCACCACCACTACTGAAATCGCCTCAGATCATCTCTATTTTCTCTTCTTTTTTTTTTCCCTAGTGGATTTGGGGTCTCTCTTTATCTCTGCAAGCAACTGTTAATGGGTTGAGAAGATGAAGGAGATGAAGAAAATGATGGAGAAGGGAAAAAAAAAGAGTCTCCAAAACGACGTTATTTTGACCCCTCGAGCCATTCGGGCCACCAATTTCTCGAGCTACCTAGCGGGGTTGAAATGGGGTGTCTACAAGTGGTCTTTGTGAACTCTCAATACTTTTGCAAGTTTGCAAAACAATTGGAAAGTGGTATTTTGCACTCGAGCGATGTTTCTTAAGCTTGAGCTGTGTCGGCTTGAGCGGCCATTGTTGAGCTTAAGCGATAGTCTTCTGTTTGTAAAACTTTTGGAAGTTCATATCCTACGCTCGAGCAGTCATATCTTTTGTGTTTGGATGCTCGAGCGACACTTTTTGCGCTCGAGTGGTCTGCGCGTATATTAGTTCGTGAAAGTCACTTTTTCACTTCTCTCTCTAAACATTTCAAAACCCTAATATCTCTCTCTCTCTCTCTCTCTCTCTCTCTCTAAAACTCATCTATTTCTCTTGAATACACATAGATCCGTCGATTTTTCACCTGTGTATCTTTGTTAAAAAGATAGAGCTCGATGAGAGCTTCGTTCTAATCAGAGCAGAGTCAGTTTTCGATGTCTTTGGGCTTCCTACACTCTCGCTCTCATCTTCTAAAACTTGAGGTAAGGATTCTTCGCACCTTTTATGAGTTTTAATTTAGTTATTTATGATTTCTAAACAACATTGTGATTTTGGAAAATTTTGGAATAATCTAGGGTTTGGGTAAAGAAAATCAAAAGAGGGGTTTTTCAAATGGATTCTTGGAAATGATTATGATGTTGGGAATAATGTTAAGTTTGGTAGGAATGGTTGACTTTGATACTTGGGGTTGATTTTGGAAAGAAAAGGAATTTTATCCTAAATGCCTCAAATATTGGTTTTGTATAAATGATGAAATTGATGTTGGAATTGTGAAATTGAATTGATGTTGATGAGGATGGTAGAGTTGAATATGTATTATCATTCACCTATTGAAATTGGGGGATTTGATCAAAGCATCCTCATAATAAAATTTTAATACATTAAGGACAAGCACAAAAAGTTTTCCTTGAAAAGTCCAATAAATATCACTATTATCAAAATAATATAACTTTTGATGTAGATGTCAATTTTTAATAAAATTAATATTTTTAGAATTCTTTCAGATCCATATTGACTATGAATTTTTTTTTAAAAAAATTATTACCATTGAAATTGATGTAAACAGTAACAGTAGCATGTTATTATATTTGACAGTAACATTTTATTTTGTCTCACTGTAACATGTTATTCTGTTTGATAGTAACATGGTACTCTGACAATATTGTCCAAGAAAAAAAAAGAAAGAAGATATTTTACTTTTATCTTTACTCAATTATGTGTTTTCTCCTTAGAGGGTTTATGAAAAAAAATAAATTGGGCTGTCCTTTTCACCAAACAATGGTCCAATAGAGGGGTTTTGACTAAATTTTCCATTGAAATTTGGAAAGTTTATCTTTATGAAATATAAATTATCTATTTAAAAATATCTGTCTTGGGCTATCGGTGGAAGATAGCTATGATTGTTGTAAAAATTGAGTAAGAATTAGGGAAATCGAAACTATCTCTCATTTATTTGCATTAGACATTATTTTATATTTATACATTGCAAATGTATATTGTTTTGAGAAAATAGATGAATCTAGAAAGGAGTTATTGTTACATAAAATAAGTTGGCCTGTGTGTTTAGGGTGAAAGTCTCGAAAATCGCGCGTATACATGGGTGTCGATCCCACGAATGAAATATCCTTAAAATGACAAAAGTAGTGCTTGTATAGCATACGTTTACATGGGTGCCGGTTTATGGTTTCTCGCGGACGAAATTTCCGTGAAATGTGATACTGTTTTAGAGATTTCCAGGAATATGATTCACTGCCTTATTTCCTCTTGAGAAGAGAATGTTTTATGAACTATGGTATTCATTTGGCATTGCAAGGTTTTTGGAAAGAGGTAAAATGTTTTGGCACAAGCATTACACATGTATACATCTTATAACTTTGTTAAGATTTATATATTGTGCTAGATTATTTCTACTAGGCTTTGGCTCACCCTACGTGGGAAAAACATTTCAGGTGCTGATGATATGTCTCCGCCAAGACAATAGCTTAGGAGAACTTGGAGCGAGAGCTTCTTTTGTGTATGTACTATATTTGTTTTTGTACAAACCAAGGGTTTTAACTATATTGGATTTAATCTCACTTTTGTTGTAACCAAGAATTATTTTGGAAAGTTGTAAGATTTTATGACATTTATTTATCTGTTTTACTTTCTTATCTTATCTTTGATTGCACACATGCTATGGATTCAGGGTAAGACTTATGAATTTATACTTACATATGTCACATTTTGTACAAGTGATTGGGATAAATGAAAGAGAATTATTTCACCATGTGTTGTTATGTAATTAATATCATGGATGATTTATAGCAATTATTTCGAAGCGTTATAGATATTTGTATTTTGGTAAAATATTGACTCTTTTTTTAAAAAAGAATATTTATATATATTGTATTTATAATTGTATAATCAAAATTTTAATTGTAATTTAATCTCATATATAAGTATAAATTTATAAATTTTCTAACTCGTTAAAACTCATGAACAGACTCGAACTCGAGTCAAGCTTAAACTAATTCGGCTTGAGCTCGATTCGTTAAATTTTATTGAGTTGGAGCTTGAGTTCGTTAAAATTTTAATAAATAAATCTAAACATACTAAAACTCAGCTCGGCTCAATTTGACTCGTTTATGGCCCTACTCGTGATGGAGCAAGTGATGTTGTTGTGACCAAGTCACAAGAGCGATATGTGGTGCCTCGCTGGAGGCTATTTCTGAGTTTTTTTTAATAATTTAAATCGTTTAATTATAGGATTAATTGAATATATCATTCATATAAAAAAAATTAAATTAATTAAAAATTTATAATTTTATAATAAGAACACATTTATTTTTTAAAAAATAAACGATTAACAATATCTTGATACTTTTTATAAAATTATTTAAATATGATCAAAGAAATATAAAATTTTAATTAACTTAATTTTTTATATAAATAGTATACTCGACGAATTTTATAATATGAACTGTATTAGTGGATAAGACTAAAAGAAAACCTCCACACCGAAACAGCACATCCCCGCATCCCCTGGGGATTGCGGCCCTAGTTGCCAGATGAGTGGCCTATTTTCAAGTCTAGTAGGGTTATTTTAATTTAAAAGTTAAATTTTACATATTGTTTTACATATTATTTGGATTTAGAAAATACGCTTTTCTACCAGAGATTATTTTACAAAAATAAATTTTAGTAATTTTAATTGTTTATTTTATATTATATGTTAAAGAGGTTATTTATGCAAAAAGGTTAATTACACTTTGATAGTTATACGATGGGCAAAAACTTGTATTACAAAAATAGATAATAAATATAATTTTAAAAATAAATTATTATTATATTGATCATAATTATTTTTTAAAATAAGATCTAATTATATTACGGTAAATTATGACAGTAGTCCATATACTTTGATCATTATGTCATTTTGATTTTTGTAATTTTAATTGACTCTATTTTGATCATGAATTTATGATTTTGTCTCAAATTGATTCAATTGATTACAATTCTTAATTTTTTTTAATATAAAAAATATGTATATAAGTGTCATGTGTTATATTTTAAAGGACAAAATTATAAACTTACTAAACCGAGGGAGTTAGCCTAAAATAATTTAGTGATAATTTTTCTTAAAAAACACTAACAATATTATTAATTAGACTAAATTGATACAAAATTTAAAATTAAAGGTCAAAATTGAACCAATTAAAGGTATATGGATTAAAATAATACAAGGAGTAAAATGTAAGAACCACCAATGTAATTTATCCATCATATTGTATCAATATTAGATCAACTTAATTTTTTATATTAATAATCTACTTAAAATAAGTGACAGAGTTATAAAAATATCCCTAATATTAATAAGGGTGAAACACATTAATATTTACACCGGTAGTGTAAATATTCTCTATCAATGTGAACATACATATTGTCAAATTTATTTAATGTGAATGTTCACATTATCAAGTTACTAAGAGTTCAAAAAATATTTACAAAGATAAAATTGTTCATAAAATAATGAGAATTAAGATTTGATGGATCAAATATTTAAAATAATAGAATTTATTGAAATATAATAATATTTTATGGACTAATTGAAATACAAATATTTAAAATAAGATTTTTTAATAAATTCTTCTATAATTTTTTTTTAAAAGTTGAAGTTGACATCATGGATGACGTCACCACCTTGTTCTCTTGAGTCCATATTAAAAAGGCGCATCTACATTAAAGAGAAATAGGATGCACCCTTTTTATTCATTATTCATAGTAATGGAGAGATTTTAAACCACATTTTGTCGTTAAGGAATGGTTTGGAATTTTATTTGTTTAGTGAATTTAGGAAATTGAAAAAGGTTATTGTGTTTGAAAATGATTTTTTAATTGTATAAAAATGTGAACAACTTCTATGCTTTATTTACTTTTTAATGATTTTTAATTAAAAAATTAAGTTATCAAACCAATATTAAAAATCAAGTACTCGAGAGAGTAAAATTGATAAGTAGTTAAATTTTTAATCAATTCATTCACATCCATGTGAGTAACATTTCAAAAGGCATTGCTAGTTTGGGTGGTTAGACCCCTCAAAAGGGCAAAAAAAAAAATAAAAAAATAAAAAAAAATAAATAAAGGAAACAAAAACAATGACAACATATGCAAAAAAAAAAAAAAAATGCAAGTTTGGATTACACAAAGTACTCATTCATAACTGAAGCACAAAACATATGCAAAAGAAGCCTGTCACACAAATTATGAAAGTAATAGTCCAATTACAAGAGGGAAAACACTATAATTACTCCTATAAAAAAAACCATTCAACATTTTTGTTTTTGTGTTTTTTGGTATAATATTCAAGGTGATTTTTGGGTAATAAAATCCCTAAAAGCATCCAAACTAGCCCCCGCACTCGCAGGAAAACCGCCCTCAAACTTGCCACCCAATGCCGCCGCTCGGTTGTGAACCTCTTCATCAGCCATCAACCTCTCAATCCCTTGCACTATGTCTTCCTTCACAATTTCCGATAGGTCACCATTCGATACCATGTACCCTACTTTGAGGTGGCACACCACCAACTTAGCATCGTGAAATTGGTCACCCCTAATTGGCCATGCCAAAATCGGGACTCCACGCCCGATTGCCTCTACAGTCGAATTCCACCCACAATGCGATAAAAATCCACCGGTCGATGGGTGGCTCAATATCATCAACTGCGGTGCCCATCCGCAAATTATCAAACCCCTATCACCAACTTTGCTATGCAACCCATGAGGGTAGTAGCCTTCTTCTTCTTCCGCAGCATCTGAACCGGGTTTACCACCCAAGAAAGCACGGGGCGGACCATGCCTACCCGAACCGGGCTGAATAACCCATATAAATGGCCGGTTTGACTCTCCTAAAGCATGAGCTAGTTGAGCATATTCCTCTAAAGTGGGCCCAACTTCACTCCCGAATGACACGTATATCACGGAGCCACGTGGCTTTGAATCCAACCATTGGATCACTTCGTCTTCCGTGTAATTGGATTGTCGTTTGGGCCGAATGTCCCGGTCGTGAATAACTGAACCGGCCGAATTCCAGTACTGTTCCGGCAATAGTGGGCCCACGCCGTAGACCGGTTTTCCAATCTGATTCGCTACGTATTGAATGAACGGACGCTCCAGATCGTCACACGTGTTGATCAACAACGCGATCGAGCCGTCTACTTCATCCACCCACGGTGGCCGATGACCCGGTTGCGGTGGACCAAGTTTCGGCCCACCTGGTGGTCCATGTAAATCGGGTGGTCCACCTGGCGGTCCATGTAAACCGGGCGGACCGTCCAGTCCACCTGGTGGACCACCCATATGTGGAGGCCTGTGAGACCGTCGGTTAATATCAGAATAAGTCAAGCCCATGTCTTCGGGTAACCCGGGAATGATCCGAACCTCACCGGGCTTCATATCGGCGGCGTTGGCTTTCCACGACGCGTACTCCATGGCGGCGGATGCGGCGCCGGAGGTGAAGAACGCCGCCGTGGGAATACCAAACTTGGCGAAGAACTCTTTGCTCCAGCTCATCATCACATCAAGCACAACACATACGGGTCGGGTCGGATTGTTAATTCTGGAAGAGAGGAAGGACTCAAGGGCCAAACCCATTTGCTGGTGATGGCGGTGGAAGGGGTTGTGTCCGGGTCCGGGTTCAGACCCGGATCCTCCGGCAGCCTCAGGAGGCGGCGGCGGAGGGGCGGCAGCGTCGGTGATTTCGGCGATTTCTACGAGAGGGTGGTGGCGGAGGGAGGAGGGAATGGAGGAGGAGAGATTTGAGGAAATGATGAGGGTAGTTTGGTAATTTCGAGAGGAGAGGTGTTTGCAGAGCTCTATGCAGGGGAAGAGGTGGCCTTGCCCAAAGAATGGGAGGATTAAGATCTCTCCATCTACTGCCATGTTTGGGTTTTTTTTTTTTTGGGGGGGGTTGTCGATGATTTTTGAGATCCAACATATGTGTACGTATATATAATGTATGTACAGACTAGACAGAGAAAGGAAGGAAAAGGGGAGAGAATCGACCAAGGAGGAAGAGAAGGGGGAAAGCTTAGGGATGAAGAAAAGAATTACAGAGGTTCAGTGCTGAGAGTGTTTGTTGTGAAGGGATTGACTGTTTGGTGGCAGAAATAAGGATTTTGGATTTCAATTATATATCGTGTTGGTTTGTTTTTTGAAAATTAAATTATTTATTTTTTTATTTTTTTAAAAAAAATTTAGTAAATACTTTTAAAATTTTAAGTAATTTTTATTATTTTTTATATGTACCAAATATTTGTAAATAAATATTTTAAAAAATTAATAAATACATAAAAATATGAAAAATATATTGAATTTTTATATATATATATATTATATTTTGGTATTTAGTAAATTTTTTAAAGATTTTTTTTATAAATGTTATATTTTTTAAATGTATTTATATTAGGTGTGTCTAAAAATTTTAAAAAATTATTTAAAATATTAAAAAAATTCATGAAAAAAAAAACGAAAAAAATATAAAAAATGAAAAAGTAAATTTTTTTTGAAAAGTAAATTTTGAAAACTAAAACAAACTATCAAAATCCAACATTAAGAGAAGTGGATGTGGATGATGTAAGGGCTTTTTAAGAATAAATTATTTTAGTAATTTTTTAATTTTTTATAAAATGATGTGTAAAAAAATAAAAAAGTGATCTACTCTAAAAAAGATAAAAAATATACATATATTTTGAATTTTTTTGAATTTTTATATTTGGTCATTTTTTGAGTTTGGTCTTTGAAGTTCTTTTTTTTTTTTTGGGCTCTTAATATTTTAATTTAAAAAAAATTAATTTCTATTCAAAATAAAATAGAAAATGTCACTGCCGCATAATATAAAAAATTATAATATTTTATTAGGATTTAGATTTGTGTTAGAAGTGTGAATTATATATAATAAAATATTTTTTTGTTATATGACTATTAATGTGTCATTTTTTGTATAATTTTAAACATAATAAATTAGCCTTATAAATAAATAAATTGAAAAAAAACTTGAAAGATGAAAGGTTAAAATGAGAAAAAAATAAATTTTAAGAGTAAAAGTGAGAAAATGACCAAACATAAAAAATACAAAATATAATTTGCCCTAAAATTAATCTATTATGAGTTATATGTAAGATAAATTTTATTTATATATTATAGTTTTAAATGTTTCTGTGTCTCTATACATGAATTAGGGGTGAATTGTATATTATATTTAGGCTTAGGCTTCATTTGCAAATATGTTATTTTAGTAATTTTTTGATTTTTTATAAAAAAAATATATAAAAAAAAAGAGTGATATGATAAATTATAATGACTTTTAAACTAAAATATTTAGTATGACACTTTATATAATAAAATTAGATATAAATATAAGTAGTGATGACAACAGTGTATTTACAAATCGGAGTACTTAGGTGCTAGTGACATTCAACCACTTGTTAAATCTAAATATAAACATACACCGACTCAAATACAAAATGATAATTACTATACATTAGTAAATTTCACATTTTTTTTTTTAAAACTAGTCTATCATATGATAAAGAAAATTTTAAAATTTAAAACAGAACTTATTTCAATAATAGAATAAATGTTATATTAGTCAGTAAAGAATTTACAAGATTTGTTTGTTTGTAACTCGTCCAAAAAATGCTTTTTGTTTGGAGGCAAAATCTTTCCTATTGCCATACACACCATTAAATACCTAAAAGCAGAAAAAACAGAGCTTGCGTTTGGTTGTGTTTTGTAAATGTGATTTGAAAGTATGAATTGTATTTTGAGTTTGTGTGTTGTAAAATTATGATTTGAGTGTAGAAAATTTGTTTGGTAAAGAGTTTTGAAAATAGATTTGGAAAAGAGGTTTGATTTTAGTGGGGAATTGTTGATATGACATTTGATATGTGATACAAAAATTTACAACTTATAACTAAACATACAACTCAAAATTATTTTAAAACACATAAAAAATTTAAAAAAATTCAGAAAATATTTTTCCCGAGTATGTAAATCAATTGCAAAAAAAAAATAAATAAATAAAAATAAAAATAATTCTGGAATTCAGAGGACATCCGGGTGGACGTCCCCAAGGACATCCGGGTGGACATCCGGGTGGTCTTCCGGGTGGACTTCCTCAGGCAAAATTTTGACAAAAAACACGACCTGTGCATCAGAGTTCTTTGCAGAGAGTGTAGAAAATTGATTTCAAAATCATAACCAAATATCATACTCAAACATACGTGTAGAAAATTGATTACAAATCACAACCAAACAGAGCTAGAGTTTTTTATTGGTCAAAGACTTGAATGCTACACTGTTCCCAAAAAAACAAAAAACAAAAAAAAAGAAAAAGAAGAAGACTTGAATGCTACATGGTTAGGAAATCATAATGGTGAGGGAGAGAGGGGTGGAAGAGAGACAGATGGGAATGATGTGATTCACAATTCATGAGAAATAAATAGGGCAAATTACATATACCTCCTCGAGGTTTAGTAAAATTATAGATATTCCCTTGAGGTTTGAGAAATTATAGATACTCCTCTGAAGGTTATATTTGCATAATAAATTAAGGGGTAAATTGTTATGAAAATATAAATCTCAGGAGACAATTTGTTATGAAAATATAAACCTCAGGGGGGTATCTGTTGACATGGATAGACCCATAAAGGCCACAGCCCACAGCGAACAAACCCAAGCCCACAATTTGGACCCCATTGCATAACCCGGTTGGTAAAGCCCATGACAGCTGGAGGCCAACTGGACATGAAGGGCCAATGGCATTCGGACATATGGCAGGTGCAGGACAGGCCACGTCAGTAGATAAAGATCTGCAAAGTTATTGCCACAACACATCACCATTAATGCAGCCTATCACAGCATTTATTGCGACAACACCCCTCAGCCGGAACGACGCCCCTTACCCTGAACAAGGTAAGCTACAGCACAGGCTGGAGGCGAGACGGGCACGTCGGAAGGGACAGTGAAATGATTACCAAAGGATATAAGTAAGCATCGAAGACAAGAAGAAGGTTAAGCTTTTCTATCTCCAATCTCTCTCTACATACTTCATCTCCTTTCCTACTTGCTAACTTGCTCGTCGGAGGGTTCACTGGGGGACTACCCCGTTCCCCACTGAACTTACTTGTAGGTCATCTAGTGGGCTCCGCCACCCAGGCGTGCGCTCGAGGAGCTTGGATCGGTCCAGCCCATCCACCGGAAACGAACTGTATCATCAGTTGGCGCCGTCTGTGGGAATTGGTTTGTCCGTGCGCCAGTTGTGTTCATTGCCGCCGGGGACCCTGTTCCAGCAACCTTTTCATCTCATCCATCGAGGTGTATGGTCACGACTAGATCCATGGCTTCCCACCATAATGCTGCCGACCACCAAACCGACCCTCCCAATCCAAACAACCCACCACAGTATTTCACCGAGCTTACCAACAGCATTAATCGTATGGCCGAGCAAAACCAGGCCCTGATAAACGCTTTACTCCAAGGAACCCTCCCCATTCCTCATCCACCACCACCTCCATATATTCTACCCAACCCAGAACGAACTCCGGGCCATACTGCCCCACAACCCAATCCGCCTAACTTGGGAGGTTTGCAACCCCCTCACCCACATATAAATCCACCACCTCCACCCCCACACCCATCGGTCATAGCACCAGCCCCCGAGGGAGAGGCCAGCAGCATCCAACACCTATCTCCCTCTGGTGGTGACAACATTCCCCTTTGGGACGCTGAACTCCGCGCCATGAAACTCCAGCTCCAAGGGGTTATGCAGAACATCTAGCATAAGCCCTCCACTACGGCAAACTCACCATTTGTCACCTCCATCCGAGACAAACCTCTGCCTGCCAAGTTTAAAATGCCCTTCATCGACTCCTTTGACGGTACGACAGACCCGGTCGACCATCTGGAGACCTACCGCACCCTCATGATTCTCCATGCCTTCCCAGACGAGATCATGTGCTGAGCTTTTCCCGTGACACTGAAGGGGTCAGCTCGGCTGTGGTTTAGCCAGTTACCACCAGACTCTGTCTCCACCTTTCAATATCTCAGTGACTCTTTCCTGAGCCATTTTATCAGAGCCCAGCGCCAGCGACGCCCCGCAACCCAACTTCTCAATATTCGTCAGTCCGAGGGGGAATCACTGCGCAGCTTCGTTACTCGCTTCAATATCGAAGCCCTGCAAGTCGCAGAAAATGACGACAAGGTCATCCTCACAACTTTCATGGCCGGTCTGCGGTCATCTGATTTCCTTTTCTCCCTCTCTAAAAACCCCCCCACCTCAATGGCAGTCCTACTCTCCAAAGCCCAAAAATACATGAATGCCGAAGATTCACTAGCCGCTCGGCAGGATCCAATAGCTAAAAACCCGACCCCCAGAGAAAAGAGAAAAGACCCAGAACCCAGAAACGCCCAGTATCATAGCCAAACACCCCGCTATACCAACCGACCCTCTCGTGTAGACCGGTCGGCGCCAGCCCGACCGCCCGGTCGGTTCGAGCAGTATACACCCCTCAATTCTCCCATGGAACATGTCCTCAACCAGATCCAACGGGACTATCCCCTCAAATGGCCTCCCCCTCCACGGAACCCTTCTAACCGGAAAGACCAGTCCAAATATTGCCGTTTCCACCAAGACCATGGCCATAACACTGACGACTACATCAACCTTAAAGATCAAGTGGAGACCCTCATTCGCCAGGGGCGTCTAAGCCGGTTCACAGACACCCGCCCTCAGCAAAGGCAAAGAACCGAACCCCACAGAGACAATCGCCGACGCACCCCACTGCGGCAGCCAGCTCAACCAAATCAAGGCCATGATCGACCTCCCCAGCAACCTCGGCCACAAGGTAATCCACCTTCACCAGTTGGTGAAATTAGAGTTATTTCAGGTGGTCTTGCTTGTGGGGGACCGTCTCGCTCAGCTCAGAAGGCAGAACTTAGAAAAATACGGCAGGGCTCAGAAAGGCAGTCACCACGGTAGACCGACCCCCAAACAGCCCAAGCAGTGGACAGAGCCCATCACCTTCACGGACGCCGACTGTACAGGCATCCGTTATCCTCATGATGATCCTCTTGTCGTTTCCGCCATCCTCTCCAACTATAAGGTCAGACGAGTTCTCATCGACAATGGAAGCTCTTCATATCATATTCCTTAACTGCTTCCGCCAGCTCAAGATCGGAGAGGAAAGTCTGTTTCCCCTCCAAACCCCTTTGGTTGGTTTCACTGGCGACCGGGTGACCTCCATCGGCTCCATTGACCTCCCCATCACCATTGGAGAATACCCACGGCAAACCACGAAGTTGCTTACCTTTCTTGTTGTCGACTGCCCCTCTGCCTACAACATCATCTTTGGTCGCACGGCCCTCAACGCCTTCCAAGCGATTACCTCCACCTACCACCTGGCCATCAAGTTTCCTACTGATCTCGGAGTCGGAACAGTGAGGGGAGAACAAACCGTGGCTAGAGAATGCTATGTCGCCTCACTCAAGGAAATTAAACTAAAGGAGGCCATGATTATTGAAGGACTTGATGTCCGAGACGAAGATGAGCTAATCAGGGGAGAACCTGTTGAGGAGCTCGTTGAGGTTCTCATCGACCCCACTAACCCAATGAAAACTGCCAAGATCGGCAGTCAGCTATCCCCCCAAGCCAAGTCCGACCTCACTGCCCTCCTGACCGAGCACAATGACGTATTTTCCTGGACCCATTCAGACATGCCGGGCATCGACCCCTCCTTCATAACTCACCGCCTCAGCATCGAATCCCATTTCAAACCTTACCGCTAGAAGCAGCGCATCTTCCACCCGGAGCGCAATACTCTTATAGCCGCAGAGGTCGACAAACTTCTTAAGGCCCAATTCATCCAAAATGTAGACTATCCTAAGTGGTTATCCAATGTGGTTCTAGTCCGTAAGAACAATGGCAAGTGGCGACTGTGCGTTGATTACTCTGACCTGAACCGAGCTTGCCCCAAAGATAGCTATCCACTCCCCCGCATAGATTTGTTGGTCGACGCCACGGCCGGTCACCAAATGCTCAGCTTCGTCCTTACTTCCAGGCCCATTCTATAGTGGTCCTCACCGACCAACCCCTGAAGAAGGTCATGCAGCAACCAGAGCTTTCTGGCTGACTTGTGCAGTGGTCAGTGGAACTCAGCCAGTTTGACATCTCCTACCGTCCTCGCACAGCAATCAAGGGACAGGCCATAGCCGACTTCATCCTGGAATTCACCAACCCTACCCCAACCACTACCTCTCCGCCCCTACCGACCCCTGCTGACCCAGAAGACCCCCATTCTTGGACTCTCAACGTCGACGGGTCATCCCGGAGGGAAGGTAGTGGGGCTGGCCTCATCCTCACCTCCCCGGAGGGTGGTTATTTCAAATGTGCTCTCCGTCTCTTGTTTGAGGCCAGTAACAACGAGGCCGAATATGAAGCATTGATAGCAGGACTCCGTCTAGCCAAGGATATTGGTGTCAGCCACATCCGAGTGTTCAGTGACTCACAGCTCGTCGTCGGTCAGATTACGGGGGAATTCGATGCCAAGGATGGCACAATGCGGGCCTACAGGGACATGGCACTCCCTCTTGTTCGCCTCTTCAATACTTTCCAGATCAAGCACATACCTCGGGCGGACAACTCCAAAGCTGATGTGATGGCTCAGTTGGCATCTGCAGATCAGTCCGACCTCAGCCACGGAGTCCGCCTCGAATACCTAACTCATCCGGCCATCTCACCCGACCCGTACGAGGTGCAGTTCCTCCAAAATGAACCCATCCCCTGGGCATCCGACATCACCCTCTTTTTGACAACAGGAGAACTCCCAAATGACCAACAGCAGGCCGCCAAGGTCAAGGCTCGGTCGTCCGACTACGTCCTGGTCAATAGCATCTTGTACAAACGTGGTTTTTCATGACCATATCTGCGATGCCTCAACTCAACCCAAGCAACCAATGTAATGCAAGAAATCCATGAGGGAATTTGTGGCAATCATTCGGGCGGCAGGTCTTTGGCTCATAAAATACTCTGTACTGGTTATTTCTGGCCGACTCTCAACCAAGATGCCACCGATTTTGTCCTCAAATGCGACAAGTGTCAGCGCTTTGCCAACATCCCCCATGCTCCTCCCACTGAACTGATTACACTCTGCAGCCCGTACCCGTTCGCCAAATGGGGGATCGACCTAATCGGTCCGCTTCCCACCGGCCGAGGCCAGACCAAATTCGCGGTTGTTGCCATTGATTACTTCACCAAGTGGGTCGAGGCAGAACCCCTTGCCACCATTACCGAACGGAACACAACCAAGTTCATCTGGCAGTCAATCGTTTGCAGGTTTGGCATCCCTCAGGCCATCGTGTCAGACAACGGCAAACAGTTCGAAGACGCCAGATACAGAAAGTTCTGTGCAGACCTCCAGATCCAACAATGTTTCTCCTGCCCCGGTCATCCCCAAGCCAATGGCCAAGTTGAGGTCACCAATCGTTCTCTTCTGAAGATCATCAAGACTAAGCTGGAAGCTGCTAAGGGACTCTGGGCCGAGGAACTACCGAATGTACTCTAGGCCTACCGAACTACAGCTCGGACTCCCCCCGGGGAAACCCCTTTCCGCCTAACATACGGCGCTGAGGCGGTTATTCCAGTAGAAGTCGGTCTGCCAACTCCCAGGGTTTTACATCCGGATCCAGCGCTCACTGAAGAACTCCGTCGAGCGGACCTAGACCTAATTGAAGAACTCAGGGAGATCACTGCTGTCCGACTGGCCTCATACCAACAAAAAATGAGAACACACTACAACCGCAAGGTCCGACCAAGGGAATTTGCTGTTGGGGACCTAGTTTTGAGAGAAGCAACCCCTGCCACGAAGAATCCGACTGAGGGTAAATTGGCAGCCAAATGGGAGGGACCTTATGTTGTGAAAGCCAGACCACGTCCAGGCACTTACCGGCTTCAGGATCTGGAAGGTCGAGACCTCTCGCACCTCTGGAACGCCGAACACTTGAAATGTTATTTTCAATAAACTACTACTTTTGAATTGTTCAGTTGTTGTATTTTCTTTTCGAAAAGTTACACGCTTGAACACTCCTGTCATCCTTTTTGTGCAGTGTAATTTATTAACATTTGTATATCTCAGTCATCTATATGGTGTCTCAATGACGTTTTAGCTTCAGTAAGCCTCAGCCAGACTGAGCACCGCAAAAGCCTCGGCCAGACCGAGCACTTCAAAAGACTCAGCCAGACTGAGCACTTCCAAAGCCTCGGCCAGACCGAGCACTTCCAAAGCCTCAGCCAGACTGAGCACTTCAAAAGACTCAGCTAGACTGAGCACCTCAAAAGCCTCGGCCAAACCGAGCACTTCCAAAGCCTCAGCCAGACTGAGCACTTCAAAAGACTCAGCCAGACTGAGCATCTCAAAAGCCTCGGCCAGACCGAGCACTTCCAAAGCCTCGGCCAGACCGAGCACTTCCAAAGCCTCAGCCAGATTGAGCACTTCAAAAGACTCAGCCAGACTGAGCACCTCAAAAGCCTCGGCCAGACCGAGCACTTCCAAAGCCTCAGCCAGACTGAGCACTTCAAAAACCTCAGCCAGACTGAGCACTTCAAAGGCCTCCGCCAGACCGAGCACCTCAAAAGCCTCGGCCAGACCGAACACTTCCAAAGCCTCAGCCAGACTGAGCACTTCAAAAGCCTCAGCCTGACCGAGCACTTCAAAAGCCTCAGCCAGACCGAGCACTTCAAAAGCCTCAGCCAGACTGAGCACTTCCAAAGTCTCAGTCAGACTGAGCACCATGATCACCTCAACCAAACGGAATGCCATCATTGTGATGATTCTAAAAACTCCACAAGACATGAGCAAGACACATAGTTCTAGCAATCAAGATACACATTTATAATTAAGTGACACGCTTAACCAATGCAAAACAAGCTTTGCAACAAGCTCAAATGAGCTAAATCTTTCAAAACATGATGACAACATGACTATACAATGTTATGAACATGCATGTGAGGAATTCTGAACTTACAACCTCAAAACTTCCAAATACATACATGCGTGCAAGCCTCAAGCTTCAATTTATCCTTAATACCACACTTAGTCACAATTTGAGGTCAACATTTTTATACCATCCTTTGCTTAGTTAAACTCCCAGAGACTTCCTTGCACTTTTTTTTCACCAATCAGATTGCTTCCTCAATAGCACGATGAATACCAACACACAACTCCATCACAAGTTCAATACTCCAACTCTGATCTACGTTGAATTTCTTGCACTTTACATTATTACAAATTCAGTTTCACTATACAAAGCGGAATTTCTAACTTAACTCTGTATTATTGCGAATTCAATTTCATTCTGCATTTAGGCGTCCCTAGCCTTACTCAGTTATTATCACCAGTTTCTATCACAAGTCTTCATCTATTTCAGACATGGGTAAACATACTCAATTACGAAATAAAATTGAAATTTCATTTATTCAGAAATATGTACATCAGTCCACTACAGTACTTAAAAAAAAAAACAAAAAACAAAAACGAGAAAAGAGATACAATGTGTATACAAAAACAAAACAAAAACTCTTAAGTACACACATCTTCAATTCACTCCTCTTCATCACTGGAGACAAGGTCTGCCTCTTCAATTCCTTCATCCAGGGGGGTTTGGGCCACGTCATCCTCCCCAATCGCAACACTACTCAGGTCAAGCTCTGGGAACAGCTCCTCCGCCCTACGTTTGAACATTTTCCACCCGCTGTCCAGTACTCAGCCATTTCGTTGCTTGTAGAAGTCTGACTGCTGGAAACTCTCAATGACTTCAGACTCAGTCCTCCCCAGCAGTCGTCCTTGATGGCCCAGCCCCCCCAGATTCCATCCTCGCTAGGCTGCTGGCGACTGCGGCATCCACTGCTATCTGAAATTCAGGGGATCCTTTGAATTGATTAATTGCTGCAACGCACAGATCGGGGTAGGCCGCCCTTTTCGAGGCTGCCTTCGCCCTTTCCTCGTCCAGCTCTTTTTGTAGGATGGCCTTCTCAGAGGATGTTTGGTACTCTCTGTCTCCAGCTCCTTACGCAGCGCCTCCATTTCAGCAGCTGCCCCCGCCCTCTCTGCTTCCCTCTCCTTCTGCAGAGTCTCCCTCTCTACAGTCGTTCTGCCTTGCTCTGCCTCCAACTCCTTACGCAGACTCTCCCTCTGCTCCATTGCTTTGGCACGCTCGCCCTCTAGCTCCTTTTGCAGAGCGTCAACTTTCACATCCGCCTCATTTCTTTGCCTGACTAGCTCTTCGTTGTTGCTCATCGCCTCTTCATGGTGTTTGATTGCGACTGCGCAAGCTTTCTGGGCCTCATCCACATTCCTCTGCTCAGCAGCCAGTTGGAACTCGAGCGACACAACCTGGCGGCGTGCATCCTCCAGCTCCACCTTAGCCACTCGCAGATCGGCATGAGCACTCTCCCAGCTTGCCTTCTCCTCCTTCAATTTTGTAAGTTGCGACTTGGCCTCCTCTGCCTTTAATTTGGCAGCCCCCGCTTTCCTCAGAAGGGCCCCTGCCAAGGTGGTTACCTCCATTTGAGCGGAGCATAACCCCTTCAGCAGGTCAGCCTCACTGAACTTAGACGCCGAGCACAGAGCTGCCTCCTCCATGATCTTCACCAGGCGGTCTGCCCCCGCCCTGGCTGGGCATTCCTCTCCCTCCAGCCGTCCGGCCACCGCACGAGCATGATAGATTGCTGTGGCCAGACCGACTCCTCCTTCCTGGGGTGTAGGGCCCCTTTCGGTCTGTTCCCTCCCACTCGGTTCAGCACCAGCTACCCCAACTTCTCCTTGTAATGCTGGGGCCATCTCCACAACCTCCAGCGCTGGGATGACCCCCACCATTTCTGGAGTATCTTGGGCCACAGGGGTCTCCACTCCAACTGGAACAACCTTAGCTTTCTTGGACCCAGGCTCATCTGCAACCTTCTCTGGGCCACTTCTTTTCTTCTTCTTCTTCAGAGCCTCCCCCTCCCTTCTCGCCTGTTCTTTCACAGGATCCACTGGGGGTGGTCGAGGCTCGAAACTACTTAAGTCTTTACCTCCCAGTGGCCTTGGGCGCGGTCGAATCCTCTCCCGCGCGATCGGCTGATGTGGTCGGTCTCCTTGCGCTTCTTTAAACTCTGTGGCCCTGGCCAGTATGGCCCTATCCTCAGCCTCCTGTGTTTTTCTCCTCGCCTCCAACTCCGCTCGGTCGAGGTCCCCACTACTTGGCTTTGGACCCAACCCTGTCTCAAACAAAGCTGATGGCTGCACGAGTTCATCCCATCTGGCCCCCTCCTTCTCCCTCCAGGCCTTCACTTTCCTTATCCTTTCCTCTGCTTCTGCCCCTAACTTTAGCTCCATAGAGCGTGTGGGCACCTTCCACATCGTACGCACCCCAGCCCTTCCAGCGGTGGACACATAGAACCACCTGGGTCTCCAGCCTTGATCGACGTTGGCAACCCCGCCACCAAACCCTTCCCTGCCGCCGCCTGCAGGGTGACCCAGGTCTCCTGCTGCCCTGCGGCCTTGTAGCAGCCAAAGAACTCATCCATTGTCATGGCCTGCCCCCCATTCGCCTTCGGCCAGGCACTTGCGCAAGCTAGCACGATCTTCCAGGCATTGGGCATTAGTTGCCCTGGTGCTACCTCTAAACGGTTAAGCACGTCCACCACTATTTGCGGTAGTGGCAACCTCAGTCCACCCTTTAGCGCTTCCTCATAGAAGGAAAACTCTCCTGCCCTGGCGTCAGACGGCCTTTCCGTCGATGTCGGCATCAATAGCTTCATCTCCGCAGGGATCTGGTACTTTTCACGGATCGCCTCCAACTCCGCCGCCGTAATCGTGGATTTGTCAGCCTTCGTGTGCCAGTGGTCTGGTTCCACCTGGCTGATTGGCTTTGGCGCTGCTATTATGGTGGAACCATGGGATCGCACTACCGACTCCCCCACCCTCTCGGACCTATATTGCGCCGCTAGCTCCTCTGCATCGTCGTCTCCAAGGGGGTCTACCCTCACATTCATAGCTCCTTCTTGTGCCATTTCTAGGGTATGTTTACGAATTGCTTCTGATGCAGGAGCAAGAAAACTGAAGAAGTGTTGCAAAGGGGTATCGTGAGTAACAAATGAGGTAAGACTTGGAATGTTTTGGTTTTTTGTAAACAAGTAAGTGAATCGCACAACGCCAAAAGCCCACGGTTTGCCCGTATTCCAAGGATCCCAATTAATTTTCGCCAGTTTGAAAACTTTTCAAATCATCCGCCAAAACTGTCTTTTCAACCCCATAATGACCTATCGTTTCATTTTTGCTCCAATGCCTCATTTACCCCCTACGATATCGCCACGTGTATGGCCGCGATGTACTGCCCCACCAACTTTCCCTGTCTTTTCCACTTCAAATCCTCATTTCACACGCCGCCTCTTGAGCCCCGCGCCCCTTCGCTCGGCCTTCACGCGGTCAGCCCTCCTCACGGTCGGCCCTCCCCCTCGTGGTCGGCACTCCTTGCGGTCGGCCCTCCCACTCGGCTTTCCTCGCGGTCGGCGCTCCTCGCGGTCGGCCCTCCCACTCGGCTCCCCTCGGGGTCGGCACTCCTTGCGGTCGGCCCTCCCACTCGGCTCTCCTCGCGATCGGCACTCCTTGCGGTCGGTCCTCCCAGTCGGCCCACCTCACGGTCGCCCCTCCCACTCGGCTCCCCTTGCGGTCGGCGCCCCTCGCGGTCGGCACTCCTCGCGGTCGGTCCTCCCACTCGGCCCACCTCACGGTCGCCCCCCTACTCGCTCCCCTCGCGGTCGGCACTCCTCGCGGTCGCTCCCCCGCACTCGGCTCCCCCCCACTCAGATCTCCCCGGTCGGTGCCCCTCGCGGCTCGGCACTCCTCGCGGTCGGTCCCCCACTCGGCCCACCTCACGGTCGCCCCTTCCACTCGGCTCCCCTCCGGTCGGCACTCCTCGCGGTCGGCCCCCCCCACTCGACTCCCCTCGTGGTCGGACCCTTTCCCGCTCGATCCGCTAACTCGACCCCCCCGACAGCCGGGCACATCTTCCTCATTACTATTCCCTTCGTTTGGACTGAAGCTGCACTTGGGAATGGGACTACTGACATGGATAGACCCATAAAGGCACAGCCCACAGCGAACAAACCAAGCCCACCCTTTGGACCCCATTGCATAACCGGTTGGTAAAGTCCATGACAGCTAGAGGCCAACTGGACATAAAGGGCCAATGGCATTCCGGACATATGGCAGGTGCAGGACAGGCCACGTCAGCAGACAAAGATCTGCAAAGTTATTGCCACACATCACCATTAATGCAGCCCATCACAGCATTATTGCGACAACACCCCTCAGCCGGAACGGCGCCCCATACCCTGAACAAGGTAAGCTACAGCACAGGCTGGAGGCGAGACGGCACGTCGGAAGGGACGTGAAATGATTACCAAAGGATATAAGCAAGCATCGAAGACAAGAAGAAGGTTAAGCTTTTCTATCTCCAATCTCTCTTTACATACTTCATCTCCTTTCCTACTTGCTAACTTGCTCGTCGGAGGGTTCGCTGGGAGACTACCCCGTTCTCCACTGAACTTACTTGCAGGTCATCTAGTGGGCCCCGCCACCCAGGCGTGGGCTCGAGGAGCTTGGATCGGTCCAGCCTATCCACCGGGAACGAACTGTATCATCATCTGTAATTTTTGAAACCTCAGGGGTATCTGTAATTTAACTAAATCTCGAGAAAGGTATATGTAATTTGTCAAAATAAATATATGAACGAAAAATAAATTCACACAAATATAAAAGAGGTAGAAATAAATATGCGTAAAAATAAATTTTATCTAAGTTACAAATTATTTAATTTTTTGAAGACAAATGAAATAAAATAAAGATTTCTGATTATTGAATTGATATAAATTTTTTCATAAATGATATAAATTGAGGATCCAACTAAATAGATTGTTATATCTGTTCAAATTTTTTCAAATTTAAAATCTAAATTTGAGAGAAGTTTAGAATTGCTCAAGCTTCCCCTAATGTACCTCAACAACATGGTAATTAATATTAGTTGAGGTCAGGAGGGTATAAAATAAAGGGGTACTTACCAATTAGTCCTATTCATTAGACTTATTTACTTACAGGTCCTAACTAATAAATTTAACACTATAAAAATAAGAGAGTGATAAATTTATCACTAAAAAATTATTCATAAAAAAGACTGATAAATTTATCACTATAAAATTATTCATAAAAAAAAAAGACTGATAAATTTGTCTTTATCACTTAATAAATTATATCAAATAGGACTTAATGGGTAATAAGTCTCAAAGTAGGACCTATTGGGTAATAAGTCTCCCAAGTAGGACCTATTGATAGTTTATCCTAAAATAAAAGGATCAAATGCAAATCAAATTGCAAAACGGTTTGTCAACCTTTGAAGAATGTTTGGTGCCATATTTTGGACTTATTGTATGAATTGTTTTGTTTTGTAAATCATGTTTCTTTTTTAGTTAGGTTGCTGGACCCATTGCATGACTATTAATTGCATTGTAACATTTAGGCCTATTTTGATAATTAGAAAAAGAAAAAAAAATATAACTTATTGACTTATTTGAGTTACATTACCTCTTTATTTTTTTATGTGCATTTATTGATATAGGCTCTATTGTTCCGTGTTTAGGAGTGACACTCTAAACAAATTGTAAATTCATATATCTTTTATTTATTTATTTATTTTTATTTTGAGTGATATATTCAAGTTTAATTGATATTCGTGATTTATGTATAAATTTACTGAGAATAATACTATACGAATAGAATTTTCATATAAAGATTTTAACACAATAATTATCTTTTATAATCTTTTCATTTTGAGACAAAACACCCATTATTATCGCTTGAAATTTTGAAAATATCACTACCACTTTAAAACTTTTGCTAGGAGGAAAGTAGGGGCAAGTTGGGACTTGTTTGGCATCAATAAATGACAGGACCGACGTAGTGTTGGTGTTTTGAGGTCGGCAACTCGGTATGGAGTGTGAACTGGGAGTCTTTCTTTCCCATCTCGTATTGAAATTTCAAGCAAAGGGGTTGGATACATATATGTAGGGAAGGGGACCATATTGTAAGTTGCGACAAAAACCAGTTTGGTTGATATGCACTTTTAGGCACTTTTAAGCTGTGTTTGATTTATGTATTTGGATAAAAATTTAAAAAGGGAAAAAAAAAAAAGTATATAAAAAATGTGTAACTTAATTATTTTTATTTATATTTTTCTTACATTTTTTCTTTCTCTTTTCAAATCATTGCTCGCCCACATTTTACACATTTCTAAGTTTTTGAATTTACTATTAATGGATGAAGTATCTTTTTTAGGGTAAATTTGCACATGTTTCATTTAAATCTCAGTAGTTCCAATTGTGTCAATTAATCTCGAATTTCAATTTTAAATCAATTTAGTCTTTAAGCCTAAAATATAAACAACTCATCAGCCCAAAAGTTTGATTAATTACTGAAACACCATATTTATTTAGTAGTTAATGTATCAAGCCTAAAAATGTTAGGTTAATTTTGTTTCAACCCTTCGTATGCTTTTAATTGCAAAAATAAGATCTAAAATAGATAGTAGTTTAGCATATATTTCTTAATTAGAAAATCAGTTAAATAAATTAAATTTTCTTTTATCTATTGCATGCTGAACAATCTATAGTAACTTATGTTATTCCCACAGAGGTGTGTGTGTAAATTAAATGTGTAAATAAAATATAAAACAAAATAAAATAATTCAAAAAATAATTATATAAATTAAATTCCGAATTAATTGTTTACAGAAACTTTAAACGTCGAGACTTTTGTTGGATACAATCTCCTTAAAATAGATTTTGCTCTTGCTCCAGTGCTTTGAAATTTAATGGCGTCTACTTCCCAGGATGCAATGACTAACACCAGATTTGCAGCACTACAAAATCAAATCTAGCGAACCAAAACTCTGTTGTGATTCTCTTTTTTTCTTCCTAAAAATAAATGCAGAATAGATGCAGAAAAAAGAGAACGAAAAAAGGAAGAAGAAAGAAAAAATGCTCTCCAAAAATTCAATGGGTTGAAATGTTTGAATGCAAGCTTTATATAGGAGAAGAAGTGTCTTTTCAGAACAGGTAGAAACCTGTTCAGACAGATTTGAATCTGTTCGGGTGGAATCAACAAGTAGAAACCTGTTCGGTTTGAATTTCAACAGGTATGAACCTGTTCAGGTGGAATTCAACAGGTAGAAAACCTGTTCGAGATCTGTTTGGGTGAAGGAAAAATCTGGACCAATTTATTTTGAATTTTGAAACCAAAATTAAAAATAAATAAATAAATTACAAATATTTTTGGCTCAAAAAGATAAGTATTGGGCTGGACAAGCCCAACCCAACCTCACACCATGCACCAACGCCCAGTTCAGCCCAGTTCGCCCAGAAGGACGGCAGCGCGCGTACATATATAGTTTTTGTTTTGGGTCTAATGGGTCTAGACCACTTTATCCATAATCTCACCTTTTCACAAACTTGGGTACCCCTTGGGGCCCATCCCAAGTATCTCAAGCTAGAGTATATAAACCCATACAAATCCTTAAGCCTTTCCAATGTGGGACAAACACATTTCACAAACATGTAGGAAACCTACCTAAAGCCATTTTCACGAACCCGAAAACGCGTGTTGAATTCTCATTCATCCAGAAATGGTTTTGAGCAATCAAATACACGATGTTATTTACTACGTGGCATTAAACATGAATCCAATTAGTAAAGTTGGGTCCCACCTTAATTAATGCTCAAAGTTAGCAAAAAATAAGGTTTTACAAAAAGCCATTTTCCAACTATCTCCCACATGAATGAAATTCATGATAACAGACATGCAACAAGATACAGACAAAGAAAGAATACATTAAGAAGATACACCACATCGAGATGGGTAGCTTTTGGTTTTGAACCCTTTCTAGTGAAAGCCTATCGGACTTACTGGCTAACTAGTGGACGCGATGTCTTGAATTGTTTAGCTGTTTGTGTAAGCCAAGACAATAGACTACACACAGTGTATCCGCAAACACAGTTTGTTTCTTACGATTGTGTTCATTTTGGCCCTGACCAACACCTAGGTAATTCATGAGTACTCTAGAGAATTTAGCCTTCTCAATTCTCACAAAACCAACCCAGTTCACACTCATGTAGGTGACTTCTTATTAAGAGTATCCTACTATACCCCACTTGGATGTCTAAGCTATATGAATCATTAAAAGCAAAGTTTATCCTAATAACGCTGCAAGTATCACTTTTTTTTATCATAGAAATGGGTAGGAGTAAACCTCCTTAGTGATACGTGAAGTCATCCATAATTCGGTTGTCCCTTTGAACCTAGATCTTGGGATCTCCAATCAATTAGGTTGGGTTACCATTATGGCAACTTTTAAGTAATAGACTTTGATCCCATTTTTCTCGATAAATGGTACACTTGCTCTCTGGCTAGCCCTTTAGTCAATGGATCTGCAATATTCTCTCTTGACTTTACATATTATATGGAAATTATTCTATGTGAGAGCAAATGTCTAACGGTATTATGTCTTTGACGAATGTGTCGAATCTTACCGTTGTACATATGATTCTGTGTCCATTCTATTGTTGCTTCACTGTCACAGTGAATGCATATAGCTAGCATAGGTTTAGGCCACATTGGAATGTCTTCTAAGAAGTTATGAAGCCATTCTGTTTCTTCTTCTATTTTATCTAATGCGATAAACTCATATTCCATTGTCGACCTTGCTATGTATGTCTGCCTGAAGTATTTCTAAGAGACTGCAGCACCTTCCAGGGTAAAGACGTGTCCACTAGTGGATTTTGAGTCTTTAGTATTTGATATCCAATTTGCATCACTGTACCCCTCGAGTACTGTTGGATATTTGGTATAACATAAGTCATAATTCTGGGTATGTCTTAGGTACCTAAGTACCCTAATTATCACTTTCCAATGATTGTACCTTGGATTACTTGTGTACCTACTCAATTTGCTTACATCATAGGTTATATTTGGCCTAGTGCAATTCATTAAGTACATCAAGCTTTTGATTATTTGAGAGTACTCTAATTGTGATATGTCTGCACGTGTATTTTTTGACAAATGAAGACTAATGTCAACAGGTGTTTTAGCAAGACGGTTGTCATGTTTTTCAAATTTCTTCAGAATCTTCTCAACATAATGAGACTGAGATAAAGCATATCCTTCAGATGTTCTAGTAATTTTTATTTCTAGAATTACATTTGCTACTCCCATATCTTTCATGTCAAACTTTTTGTTGAACATTTTCTTTGTGGATTTAATCATGTCATTATTGCTTCCAATAATGATCGTGTCATCCACATAAAAACAAACTATGACATAGCCTTTGTATTTGCTTTTAACATAAATGCATTTGCCACATTTGTTTATCTTAAAACCATTCGAATTTATAGTGTGATCAAATTTTTCATACCATTCTTTCGGAGCTTGTTTTAATCCATAAAGGGGTTTGACAAGTTTACAAACCTTTTTATCTTGGTCGAGAAATTGAAACATTTCTGGTTGTTCCATATAGATTTTTTCATCCAATTTGCCATTCAAAAAGGCTGTTTTAACATCCATTTGATGTATCTCCAGATTATACAAAGCTGCAATCGTAATTAGCATGCGAATAGATGTTATTCTTGTCACTAGTGAATAGATGTCAAAATAATCAAGGCTTTCCTTTTGCCTGTATTCCTTAACAACAAGCCTAGTCTTGTATTTATCAATTGAACCATATGCTTTTATTTTTCTCTTGAAGATCCACTTATATCCAAGAGGTTTACACCATGGTGGAAGATCCACTAGTTCTCAAGTATGATTTTGTAGTATTGATTCAATTTCACTATTCACAGCCTCTCTCCACAATGGAGCTTCAAGACTTGACATTGTTTCTTTGAAGTTTTGAGGCTCATTTTCTAACAGGTATGTTAGAAAATCTAGACCAAATAATATAGAGATCCTAGCACTCTTGCTATGTTTAGGTTCATCTGCTTCATTATCATTATGGTCTTCACTGCTATCCATAACAGTATCAAAAGTTCTTTTATTTGAACTTGTCTCTTCAGTTTTCTTGCAAGGAAAAATGTGTTTGAAAAACGACGCATTCTTTGATTCAATAATAGTGTTTAAATGCATATAAGGATTTTCAGATCTATGAACTAAAAATCAGTATGCACTACTTTATTTGCATAACCAATGAACACACAATCAATGGTTTTTGGTCCTATCTTAGTCGTTTTGGGACTAGGGACTGCCATTTTGGCCAAACACCCCCACACTTTGAGGTAATTGTAGGTAGGTCGTCGACCTTTCCATAATTCATAAGGTATTTGATTAATTTTCTTGTGGGGTACCTTGTTAATGATAAAGTTAGCAGACAAAATCGCCTCCCCCCACAAGTTTTGAGGTAACCCTGAACTAATCAACATGGCATTCATCATCTCTTTAAGAGTTCGATTTTTTCTCTCAGCAACTCCATTTGACTGAGGAGAATAGGGTGCAGTGGTTTGGTGAATAATACCATGTTCACAACAAAATTCTTTAAATGGTGCATCATACTCACCACCTATGTCACTCCTCATTATCTTAATAGTTTTGCCAAGTTGATTTTTAACCTTAAGTTTATATTGCTTAAAAGCTTCTAAGATTTCATCTTTACTTCTCAATAAGTAAACATAGCCATATTGGGTGCAATCATCAATAAAAGTAATAAAGTACTTTTTACCTCCTCTAGTTTGAATAAATTTTAAATCACAGATATCTGTATGAATTAAACTTACAGGTTCAGTACTTCTTTCTACTTTATTAAATGATGCCTTAGTGAGTTTTGTCTCAACACGAATCTCACGAATCTCACATTTATGATTATGATCAAACTCTAAATTTGGTAAACATTCTAAATAAACAAAACTACGCAAAGAATTAAAATTAACATGTCCTAATCTAAGTCTACGCAAAGAATTAAAATCAACATGTTCCAATCTACCATGTCATAAAAAGAAAAAGACTCAGCAATATAAACAACAGATGTGTTTTTATTATTAATAGCCAATTTTGGTACAACAGTTAGTATATTGAGCTTAAAAAGCCCATCACTCATATAACCTCGCCCCACATACATTCTACTCTTGGAGAGTACAACCTTGTCAGATTCAAAGACTAATTTAAACCCATTTTTGATTAACAATGACCCAGAAATCAAATTCTTGCAAATCTCAAGCACATGGCGTACATTTTTAAGAGTGAGTTCTTTCCCTGAGGTCATTTTCAGTACAATCTTTCCTTTTTCTTCTATAGTTGATGTGGAGGAGTTTTCCATAAAAAGTTATTCCCTACTCTCCACCATTTTGTAGGTTGTGAATATCTTCTTATCTGCACAGATATGGTGGGTTGCTTCAGTATCCACCCACCACTCCTTGGGATTGCCCACCAAATTTGTTTAAGAGACTACTACAACAAGATTGATGTCTCCTACTCTATCGGAAAAATAAAAATCCTCGGCTATGTTGGTTTGTGCTGGCTTTTTGCTTGAACTCCCTCCATCCTTGCGAACGTGACAATCCTTAGCGCGATGTCCATCTTTGTTGCACATAAAACACTTGCCTTTGAACCTCTTGTTGAACCCGTTGTTGATCCATTTGTTGATCTTACTAGTGGATCCTTATTTGAGACCATTGCTATCATGCTTCCTCTTCTTGTTGTTAAACTTTGACCTTTGTCCATATTCCACAATATTTGCTTTAGCCTGCATGATATGGTTTCCTGACTTCTTGTCGGAACCACAGTTGTCCTCCTTAATTCTGAGCTGCACTATTAGTTCCTCCAATTTCATCTCCTTGCGCTTATGTTTTAGATAATTCTTGAATTCTTTCCAGGGCAGTGGCAATTTTTCAATGATTGCCGCTACTTGGAAAGATTCACTGAGAACCTTCACTTCCGTATGTATGTCATGGAGAATTAATTGGAGATCTTGAACTTGGCTAATAACCGTCTTAGAATCTATTCTCTTAAAATCCAGAAAAAGGCCAACAAATTTCTTTGTATCGGCATCTTCTGTCTTATATTTATGATATAGAGATTCCCACAATTCTTTTGCAGTGTTTTTGACATTATACACATTGTACAGTGTATTGTCAAACCCATTGAGGATATAATTCTGACATAGAAAATCACCATGTTTCCATGCATCGACTATGACAACCACTTGCCGGTCAGTTTCTCCCTCGTTTAGTGCCCTTGCTTTTTCATGAGTGAAGCGATCCAAATTTAATGTAGTAAGATAAAACATCATTTTTTGTTGCCATCTTTTAAAATCATTTCCATTGAATTTTTCTAGCTTCTCTCCATGATTTACCAGTACTGTCGAAGTCTTCACTGGCACAACAGGTGTGAGGGTTGGAGTAATAACAGTCTCAGTACTGTTTGTTTTAGTAATCATATTTCTGACGAAATAATAACACACCAATCACAAATTTATACAGAAAAGAATTTACACACAAAATATACAGAATAATATTTTGTAACAAAATTTCAATGATAAACAGTATATGATTACTATATTATTAAACAGTATATTACTATAATTTAAGAAATTAAACAGTATATGACTATTATTTAATTTTTCAAAACAAAATATTTGTCTGTCTAACACACAAATTAAAAAAACAGAAGTCTACTTTAAGATTGTTATTTCCACGGAGGTGTCTGTGTGTGTAAATTAAATGTGTAAATAAAATAAACAACAAAATAAAATAATTCAGAAAATAATTATATAAATTAAATTCTGAATTAATTGCTTACAGAAACTGCAAACGTCAAGGCTTGTGTTGGACACAATCTCCTTAAAGTAGATTTCGTCATCGCTCCGGTGCTTCGAGATTTAACGGTGTTTACTTCTCAGGATGCAACAACTAGCACTTGATTTGCAGCACTACAAAATCAAGTCTGGCGAACCAAAACTCTGTTGTGACTCTCTCTTTTTCTTCCTAAAAATAGATGCAGAAAAAAGAGGATGAAAAGAGGAAGAAGAAAGAAGAAATGCTCTCCAAAAATTTGATGAATTGAAATGCTGGAATGCAGACTTTATATTGGAGAAGAAGTGCCTTTTTAGAACAGGTAGAAACCTATTCGGGTGGAATCAATAGGTAAAAAACCTGTTTGGTTTGAATTTCAACAGGTATGAACCTGTTCGGGTGGAATTCAACAGGTAGAAAACCTGTTCGGGATTTGTTTGGGTGAAGGAAAAATCTGGACCAATTTATTTTGAATTTTGAAAGCAAAATTAAAAATAAATAAATAAATGTTTTTGCCCAAAAAGATAAGTATTGGGCCGGATAAGCCCAATCCAATCTCACACTACGTATATGTGCCCAAGCCCAGCCCTCCCGGACGGAAGGTGGCAGCGGTGGCGCGCGTGTGATTTTTGTTTTGGGTCTAGCCCACTTTATCCATAACCTCACCATTCCACAAACTTAAGTACCCCTCGGGGCCCATCTCAAGTATCCCAAGTTAGAGTATATAAACCTATACAAATCTTTAAGCCTTTCCAATATGGGACAAATACATTTCACAAATGTGTAGGAAATCCAACTAAAGTCATTTTCACGAACCCGAAAACGCCCATTGAATTCTTATTCATCCGGAAATGATTTTGAGCAACTAAATATACGACATTATTCACTACGCGACATTAAACATGAACCCAATTAATAACGTTAAAAATAACGCTTGAGTCCCACCTTAATTAATACTCAAAGTTAATAAAAATAAAATTTTACAAAAAACCATTTTTCAACACTTATAGCCAGAGAATTGCTAGTATTAAGGTGCAAGTAGCCCTAAAAAAGGCATGTGCATAATTTCAAAAAGGAGTTTTACAAGATTTATTAATAAACTAGTCTGCATTTGGAATAGTAATGGGCCTAAAACCAAGCAATTTAGACATATAATAATAAATAGAGCTATTGTTAAAATTATAAACCAATAATTGTAATTACAGATTTTGTTTAAAAAAAAAATTATAATACAACGAAACATTAAGGGGCAAGAATATAATAAACAAAACCTCAAGAAAGGTTGTAAGAGTCAAATTGGAGCAAATAAAAAAGTTTAAGGACCAAATTGATGAAATTCAAATAGAGTATTGCTAAGGCCTAAAAGTTAGACCTAGTTTCTAAACTAGTGATGTGCTAAGAGGATGATTGATTGATAATTAAATATTTTCTAATTATCAACTAATTATTTTCTTGACACATTACTGGATCTAAAAAGTAGACATATATCATTTTCTTTCAAAGTATAAGGATCAAACTGAAACTTTAAGAGACCATTGAGGTAATTAGCCATTTTTTTTTTAATATCAAGCATCATACCCGATTTTGAATCTTAACAATGTATTATACAACTTCTCATTCTCTTTTTCATAACTACCTGATGGGCATAGCCCCAAATAAGTGGCCCAATGGGCTGTCCAAACAATTCTTAACCCAACTTAGGCCCAACGGCCAGACAAGAAGAAGACGCCAGAAAGGTATGAAAGAAATCAATATATATACAAGTAATCACTCTCTCTCTAACCATCTACTTCTTCCTCCTGAAGCGAAAAGCTTCCATTTTTATACTAGAGACTCCACTAACTTAAACATCGGAGGGTCCTCCAGAAGGAACCCCACCTCCGGGTTCCTTCTTGACGGACTTGGTGCAGGTACAACTGGGAAGACGAAGTTCAATCATCCTGTGGAGCTCCGGGCCCTGTCCGACCCATTCCTCCTCTGACAAAACTGGTATCATCAGTTGGCGCCATCTGTGGGAAACTCTTTCGATTGGCAGTTGTGCTCATTGTCACCGGAAATAGCTTCCTTTTCACCCACCTTCAGTGTCGAAATGAATGGTTACCACATGATTCATGGCATCCTATCGGCGGCGGTGACGTTTTCCCCGCCTACACCTCTCTCGCCAGCGCCATGATTCTCTCACCTCACCATTGTCGTTGGTGAGCACTGCGGAAGTCTACCTACGCACCAAAATCAACCCCTGTACCAAGCAATTCAAAGTCGTCAAGACTTCAAAAAAAACAACAACAAACACACAAGCAAAAAGTTCAAGAACAAAGCTCTGGACAGGTATTTCCCACTTGATCTATATCAAAGGCCCAGATTGCCCCACGTGAAGACATGGGTTTCACTTCCCAAGCCACTAACTCTCTCTCTTTTCCCTACGTCTGTGTCATGTCACATCATCACGTGCATCCCTGCACCTTGAGCCCCGTGCACCGCCAACCAACCCAGTCACATAGGTCGGTCGGCAAATAGTGGTCGGTCGGCAGCATCGGTCGGTCGGCAAACAGTGGTCGGTCGGCAAACTAGATCGGTCGGCAACAGTGGTCGGTCGGCAACATAGCTCGTCGGCGACATTAGTCGGTCGGCAAACAGTGGTCGGTCGGCAAACTAGATCGGTCGGCAAACAGTGGTCGGTCGGCAAACAGTGGTCGGTCGGCAACAGTGGTCGTGGTCGGTCGACAAACAGTGGTCGGTCGGCAACATAGCTCGTCGGCGACATTAGTCGGTCGGCAAACAGTGGTCGGTCGGCAAACTAGATCGGTCGGCAAACAGTGGTCGGTCGGCAACATAGCTCGTCGGCAAACAGTGGTCGGTCGGCAACAATGGTCAGCACCAATCAGACGGAGCCCCAGCGCCTCCGCCACATCCGAATGGTCTACTTCTTCCTCCTCAAGGACATCATGAGTAAGATATTCAAACTTCTTTTATCTATGTTGCACATTTCATAACATTTCAGATCAAAAGCCTCAGCCAGACTGAGCACGCAGACGGAGCCCCAGCGACTCCGCCATATCCGAATGGTCTACTTCTTCTTCCTCCTAAGGACATCATGAGTAAGATATTCAAACTTCTTTTATCCATGTTGCACATTTCATAACATTTCAGACCAAAAAGCCTCAGCCAGACTGAGCATGAAGACCTCGGCCAGACCGAGTAATTAAAGCCGTGAGGGGCATGGTATCAGATCCTACCCACGAAGACCTCGGCCAGACCGAGCATGAAGACCTCGGCCAGACCGAGTAATTAAAGCCGTGAAGGGCATGGTATCAGATCCTACCCACGAAGACCTCGGCCAGACCGAGCTTGAAGACCTCGGCCAGACCGAGTTACATAAAGCCTCAGCCAGACTGAGCACGAAGACCTCAGTCAGACTGAGCATGAAGACCTCGGCCAGACCGAGTTACATAAAGCCTCAGCCAGACTGAGCATGAAGACCTCAGCTAGCCTGAGCATTACTTAAAGCCTCAGCCAGCCTGAGCACGATGAGTACGAAGACCTCGGCCAGACCGAGCTTGAAGACCTCGGCCAGACCGAGTTACATAAAGCCTCAGCCAGACTGAGCACGAAGACCTCAGTCAGACTGAGCATGAAGACCTCGGCCAGACCGAGTTACATAAAGCCTCAGCCAGACTGAGCATGAAGACCTCAGCTAGCCTGAGCATTACTTAAAGCCTCAGCCAGCCTGAGCACGAAGACCTCAGCCAGACTGAGCATTACTTAAAGCCTCGGCCAGACCGAGCATGAAGACCTCGGCCAGACCGAGTAATTAAAGTCGTGAGGGGCATGGTATCAGATCCTACCCACGAAGACCTCGGCCAGACCGAGCTTGAAGACCTCGGCCAGACCGAGTTACATAAAGCCTCAGCCAGACTGAGCACGAAGACCTCAGTCAGACTGAGCATGAAGACCTCGGCCAGACCGAGTTACATAAAGCCTCAGCCAGACTGAGCATGAAGACCTCAGCTAGCCTGAGCATTACTTAAAGCCTTAGCCAGCCTGAGCACGATGAGCACGAAGACCTCGGCCAGACCGAGTAATTAAAGCCGTGAGGGGCATGGTATCAGATCCTACCCATGAAGACCTCGGCCAGACCGAGCTTGACGACCTCGGCCAGACCGAGTTACTTAAAGCCTCAGCCAGCCTGAGCACCAAGACCTCAGCCAGACTGAGCATTACTTAAAGCCTCAGCCAGCCTGAGCACGAAGACCTCAGCTAGCCTGAGCTTTACTTAAAGCCTCAGCCAGACTGAGCACTACTCAAAGCCTCAGCCAGCCTGAGCACGAAGACCTTAGCCAGACTGAGCATGAAGACCTCGGCCAGACCGAGTTACATAAAGCCTCAGCCAGACTGAGTAGGAAGACCTTGGCCAGACCGAGTTACATAAAGCCTCAGCCAGACTGAATAGGAAGACCTTGGCCAGACCGAGTTTACAAAGCCTCAGCCAGACTGAGCATGTGAGCATGAAGACCTCGGCCAGACCGAGTTACATAAAGCCTCAACCAGACTGAGCATGAAGACCTTGGCCAAACCGAGTGTGTCTAAGCACGCTCACGCAACAACCAAGCCCTCCAAGGCACTACAAGAAGGGCCCCAGCCGAGCCTCCTAACCTAAACAATCCATCTCCATACTTCACGAAGAAACGCCGACAGCGTTAACCACTTGATTGAGCAAAACCAAGCCATGTTCCAACAAGAACTACAGTTTCTACCCCTCCGCCTCTACAAATCGTCCATCAAAATTAGGATCAAGTCCAAACAGCCGTCCTCAGCAACAATAGGCGACCGTTTCTTCCACCACTCGCTCCGCGAGCAATAGACCATCTCAAATCCATCGGCTCATTGCCAAAGGCACTGGCCGACCACCAAAGTACTCCGCCAACCTCCAAAATTGCTCGGCCGACCTCCAAGGCTTCCAATAGTCATCGGCCAACCTCCAAAAATTAGCCGACCTCCAAGACTTCCAGCAGTCATAGTCCGACCCCTCGGTCATCAGTCGACCTCCAAAACCATTAGCTGACCGTCAACGCGCTCTGCAAACCGAGTGAGACCCTACGGGCTAAACAAACTCAACCAGACTGGTCTAATTCTACAAGTAAGGTATTTAACTTCTTCTACATCGGCTGACCGTCCGAAGCCTCAGTTAAACTGAGCCCAAAGACCTTAGCTAGACTGAGTGTACGAAAAACTCCCAGACCGAGCACCCCCAAAGCCTCAGCCGGCTGAGCACATCAAGATCTCGGCCAGACCGAACACCAAAAGCCTCAGTCAAACTGAGTACAAACTTACGGTACGAGCTAATCCATCAGCCGACTGCCCAGGTCCTCGACCGACCTTCCAAAGGCCTCAGCCTCGGTTGCATTGCTCTACACAAGGGCTAGCACTTTACATTCCTCACAATTTTGCACATGCCGACTCCTCTCGGCACACGCAGTCTGCGCCGCTTTGCGCCGGCCCAAAATCTCCAACTTTACTCCCTTTAACTCTCACTGCGCCTTGCCCAGTTGGTTTTTGAGCGGTCCTACCTCTATCGCAGCACCCACATATTTGCACAATAAATTTGGCCACCGTCGCCCTGCCTCCTTCCGTGACTTGGGGGACTACTTTACTCTTTCTTATTCCCTTCGTTGGACTAAAGCTGCACTCGGGAATAGGGGACTACTGATGGGCATAGCCCCAAATAAGTGGCCCAATGGGCTGTCCAAACAATTCTTAACCCAACTTAGGCCCAAGGGCCAGACAAGAAGAAGACGCCAGAAAGGTATGAAAGAAATCAATATATATACAAGTAATCACTCTCTCTCTAACCATCTACTTCTTCCTCCTGAAGCGAAAAGCTTCCATTTTTATACTAGAGACTCCACTAACTTAAACATCGGAGGGTCCTCCAGAAGGAACCCCACCTCCGGGTTCCTTCTTGACGGACTTGGTGCAGGTACAACTGGGAAGACGAAGTTCAATCATCCTGTGGAGCTCCGGGCCCTGTCCGACCCATTCCTCCTCCGACAAAACTGGTATCATCACTACCAATTACCTAAAATAAAATAACAAAACTACAAGTCGAAATGTTTTTCAATGCGAGTTGAGAAAGAAGGGTTTAATTCAACATCCATCTCACAAAAAAAAAAAAAAGAAAGAAAGAAAAAAAAAAAGACTTGAACGCTACATGGTTAGGAAATCATAATGGTGAGGGAGAGAGGGGTGGAAGAGAGGCAGATGGGAATGATGTGATTCACAATTCATGAGAAATAAAAATGTGAACGAAAAATAAATTCACACAAATATAAAAGAGGTAGAAATAAATATGCATAAAAATAAATTTTATCAAAGTTATAAATTGTTTCATTTTTTGAAGACAAATGAGATAAAATAAAGATTTCTGATTATTAAATTGATATAAATTTTTTCATAAATGATATAAATTGAGGATCCAACTAAATAGATTGTTATATCTGTTCAAATTTTTTCAAATTTAAAATCTAAATTTGAGAGAAGTTTAGAATTGCTCGAGCTTCCCCTAATGTACCTCAACAACATGGTAATTAATATTAGTTGAGGTCATGAGGGTATAAAATAAAAGGATCAAATGCAAATCAAATTGCGAAACGGTTTGTCAACCTTTGAAGAATGTTTGGTGCCATATTTTGGACTTATTGTATGAATTGTTTTGTTTTGTAAATCATGTTTCTTTTTTAGTTAGGTTGCTGGACCCATTGCATGACTATTAATTGCATTGTAACATTTAGGCCTATTCTGGTAATTAGAAAAAAAAAATTTCAATTTATTGCCTTATTTGAGTCACATTACCTATTTATTTTTTTTTGCACATTTAAAAAAAAAAAATCAATAAATTAATTTTTTCTCCACTTCCCAAAACAAGCGTTGAAGTCCATTTATCCATTTGGTCGAATCAAAAGATTGTACAACTAGAGATGGTAGAGATGTTTCGATATTCTAATATCACCGATACAACATATCCTAATTTATCTTTCTTAAATCATCTATGATGATATGACATCGAGGTTAGATTTCACATCAAGAAATATTTGACAAATCAAAATTTGACACTTATTAAACACATCATTAAGAGAAATTTTTAGGAGTAATAAATTAGGTATCTCAAGTATTTTATTTTTATTTTTTTTTCCTAATATTCATGCCACAAAATCAAACAAATGGACTAAAATCTATTGCATTAAAGAAAATGTTAAAATATAATTCTATTTTTTATATCTTTTTATTTTTAAACATAAATGAATGAGTTTTATGTGCATTTATTGATATAGGCTCTATTGTTCCGTGTTGAGGAGTGAGGTGCACACTCTAAACAAATTGTAAATTCATTTATCTTTTTTTTTTATTCATTTATTTTTATTTTGACTAATATACTCAAATTTAATTGATATTCGTGATTTATGTATAAATTTACTCAGAATAATACTACACGAGTAGAATTTTCATATAAAGATTTTAACATAATAATTTAGAGCTCGTTTGGAAAGTTAGATTTGGAGTTTTTTTTGTTAAAATAGTCACAAAAAAATAAAATAAGATTTTTTAGCTTAATAAGATAAAATATCACATCTAACCCATAATCATTACATTCTTTTTTCTCAAAAAAGTAAAAAAAAAATCAAAAAACTTATTCCAAATGAGACTTTTTAGTCCTAGGCTAAAATAACTAAAAAGCCAAAAAACTAATCCATTTTTCAAACCAGCCCAATCTTTTATAATCTTTTCATTTCGAGACAACACACCATTATTATCACTTGAAAATTTGAAACTATCACTACCCCCTTTAGGGTGAACTACCAACAGGTCCTAATAGTTTGACTTACTTCTCATCAAGTCCTATTGAAAATAAGTCTTGGTAAAATTATCGTTAAAAATAATTTTTTTTTGACAATTTTTTATATACGTCGCTAAAAATTGACAATTAGTGATTTTTTTTTATCATATTTTTTATAAATTGTCGCTAAAATTTACAATTACTGACTTTTTTTTATGAATAATTTTTTTTATAGGACCTATTAAACAATAAGTCCACTTATTAAGATCTATACGGAAGCATCCCTTTATTTTATATAAATTTTGGGTTTTAAGTTTTTGATTGTAAATCATTTACCATGTACTCGTTGACAAAACTTTTGCTAGGAGGCAAGTTGGGGCAAGTTGGGACTTGTTTGGCATCAATAAATGACAGGACCGACGTAAGGTTGGTGTTTTGAGGTCGGCAACTCGGTATGGAGTGTGAACTGGGAGTCTTTCTCATCTTGTATTGAAATTTCAAGCAAAGGGGTGGATACATAGATGCGCCGCGGGGGGAGATAAAAAATTTAAGAAAGAAAATATATATATATATAAAAGATGTGTAACTTAACTATATTTTTTATATATATATATATTTTTCCTTTTCAAATCATTACTCAAATTCACAAACCAAACATAATCTTAAAGACCATTCATGATGATAGTCGTGGCAGTTTTGCGTACTTTTTGCACACATTTTATACATTTCTAAGAGCTAGGTTGGGTTGTGGGTTGACTTTTTGACTATTTTAGTCTGGGATTAAAAAGTCTTGTTTGGGATAAATTTTTTAACTTTTTTGACTTTTGTAAGAGAAAAAATGAATTGATTATAAGTTGGATGTGACATTTTGTCATATTTGACTAAAATAATCTATTTTAGTCTTATGTGACTATTTTAGCCTCAATAGAGCATCCCAAACGAGCTCTAAGTTTTTGAATTTACAATTAATGGATGAAGTATTTTTTTGGGGTAAATTATAGCCATAATCCCTCAAATTTGACACATGTTTCATTTAAATCTTAGCAGTTCCCATTGTGTCAATTAATCTCAAAATTCAATTTCAATTCAATTTATTGTTTGTTATAACCTAAAAAAGTTAAAAAGTTTACTATCCTATTTAAGTCACATCATCTTATTTAAGTCACATCACCTCTCTACCACATCACTTCAAACTCAACTCATACCTAACCCATATTTTATAAAAAGTTAAAAAGTACACTTGCTTAGATCATCACAAACCACTCCTAGTCTCTAAACTTAAAATATAACTAACTCATTAGCCCAAAAGTTTGATTAATTACTGAAACACCATATTTATTTAGTAGTTAATGTACCAAGCTTTAAAATGTTAGGTTAGTTTTGTTTCAACCCTTGTATGCTTTTAATTGCAAAAATAAGATCTAAAATAGATAGTTAGTTTAGCATATATTTCTTGATTAGAAAATCAGTTAAATAAATTAAAATTTCTTTTTATCTATTGCATGCTGAACAATCTACAGTAACTTACAGTCAGAGAATTGCTAGCATTAAGGTGCAAATAGCCTTAGAAAAGGCGTGTGCAGAATTCCAGAAAGGAGTTTTACAAGATTTATTAATAAATTCAGCACTGCTAGGGGGCCCGAATTTGGGTGCCCCTAATGGCTCAAATTTTCCTATCAGGTAAAAAAAAAAAAAAAAAAAAAACAAAGTTACCAAAACTGGCAATTTGAGCCATTTGAGCCACAGTTTTTAGGGCCACCAATCATTTTCCTAATAAATTAGTTTGCATTTGGAATAATAATGGGCCTAAAACCAAACAATTTAAAAATATAATAATAAATAGAGCTATTGTTAAAATTATAAACCAATAATTGTAATTACAGATTTTGTTTAAAAAAAAAAGTTATAATACAACAAAACGTTAAGGGGCAAGAGTATAATAAACAAAATCTTAGAAAAGTTGTAAGAATCAAATTAAAACAAATAAAAAAGTTTAAGGACCAAATTGATGAAATTCAAAGTAGAGGGCTTAAAAGTTAGACTTAGTTTCTAAACCAGTGGTATATTAAGAGAATGATTGGTTGATGTTGGTGAAAATACCAAAATAATTATATTTTATTAATAAATAATGTAAAGAAAATGAGATACAAATATATTAGACTGAGGTATAGATATCTCGTTTTCTTTAAGGAGATCAAGCCCACTGCGGTAGGAAGAACCCAAATACCGATGCAGCAGTCACAAAACTATGACTTGTTCCCTCCAAGATATAACAGTCCGACCACTTGTCGTATGGTTTAGGCCAACTCTGCACAAGATGGCGAACCCAAAGCTCCACCAAGAAAAACACCATTCTTTACTAGTAATCTCTCAAGTATAAACAATAGTTGGTGTATTGGTATAGAAAAGAGTAGAAAATAATAACTATTTATAGGCCATTAGGACTTTACAAATTATACCAAAAAATAATAATGACCATGAACCTAGAGAAAAGGGAGAGTCTCCAAAAAATTAACTCGCCACCAAGTCCATGAACCTAATTAATCTCCATTCATGAACAAGATAAAAGGACACTAAAATAATGAATCTCCATTCATGAACAATATAAGATTCATGAATAAGACAAAAGAAGATTCATGAATAAAATATATATATATAAATAAAAGATATTAAAATAGTCCAACAGTTGATAATTAAATATTCTCCAATTATCAACCAATCATCTTTTTGACATATTATTGAGTCTAAAAAATAGGTCTAAAAAGTAGAATTATATATCATTTTCTTTCAAAATATATGGACCAAACTGAAACTTTAAGGAAACTTGGAGGACCATTCATGTAATTAGCCAATTTTTTTTTTTTAATTTATTTTATTTATTTATCAAGCATCATACCTAATTTTGAATCTTATCACTGTATTATACAACTTCTCATTCTCTTTTTCGTAACTACCAATTACCTAAAATAAGATAACAAAACTACAAGTTGAAATGTTTTTCGATGCGAGTTAAGAAAGGAGGGTTTAATTCAACATATATACCACATGCAAAAAAAAAAAAAAAAAAAAAAAACATTTTATGAATGCATATGTCCAAGAGCAACTCAAATATTTGTGAATTGACATAAGTCAGCTTCAATCCAAGGTAGGAGGTTATAAATTCAAGGAAGCTCACACACGGCTTATCGAAGATATTAGAGTGTTTTTAGGAAGTTGGTAAAAAATTAATTTTTAATTTTTTAACTTTTTTAATGGATTTTTTTTGACAAAAACCTGGATTCTTTTGATAAAAAAATTGATTTTTTTTTGACTAAAAAAGTTAGAAAACTAAAAAACTGATTTTTTTGACTTGTTGCCAAAATGGGCATTATTTACCTGGGGTTTGGATCCAAGTTTTTGGTGGATAGAGTAATAAATGTTTTTTAGAATTTAAATATATATACTTTTGTTAGGACCTTTTGTTGTCAAATTTCATGGATCAAAACTAAGATTGTAACAAGAGTTCTTTAAGAAGTTGGTTTCCTTCAAAAACAGGATTACTTTGGAGTTCTGTAAGAAGTTGGTTTTCTACAAGAAGTTGGTTTTCTTTCCCAACTAGGATTGTTTTGGTTTTCTATAAATAGTTGGGTTTCTCCCAAATCTAGGCTATTCATTGAATCTCTCCAGATCTTCTTTTTGGTTCTTAAGGGTTATATCTGGAGATATTTTTTTAAGTTTTCTTTGATGTTTTTATTGAGTATTCAACTCATGGTTTAAAGAGAGTACATCAAAGGTTTGTTTGTTATACACAAAAGAGAGAGTTGTTCTTCAGTTGTGGATTCTGAAGAATTCGAGCCTGAAGCTTTGGTGGAATCCGGAGTGGCTCATAAGAAAGACAATTCCGTGGTGAAGATGGGGTTGGAAGAGGCACATAGAGGTTGGTTCAATTAGGCGTTGTGGATTCGCTAGATAATTGAGAGTGATACCTGTGTAATTCCTTTAAATTTTCTTAGTGGATTGTCTTGTGGCAGTTGCCCGTGGTTTTTTGATCACAATTGGAAGATGTCCAATTATGATTTTTTCACGTAAAATCTGTGTCTCTTTCTCTTGATTGTTTGATTGGAATTGTTTTATTTTGTTTAAAATTGATACATAATCACAAATCAACATCTAGGATTTTTAGATTTTTCAACTTTTTTTGTTAAAATAAACGGAATGCAAGGTAAAATGTCAAGTGACATTTGATTCAGTCGAGTTTTCAAAATTTCATTTCTACGAAGGCAGAAATTGATAAATCTAAACAAAAATATATGAAGACTAAAATCAAAAAAGTTGATTGATAAACTTGAGAAAAAAACGCAGAGTGCCCTGATGTAAATATTTATGTGCGACTCAACATATAACCAAGTCAACACCTTATCTAGAGTTATGCATGGATCTTACAACAAGATACAATTATTTAATAGGATAAATTACACGTCATTTCAAATAAATATTAAACATTTAATTCAAGATTAAGTTGTTTTTTGATTAATGAAATCCCTAAAAGCATCCAAAGCCGCTTCAGAACTTGCCGGAAAACCACACTCGAATTTTGCACTAATTGCCTCTGCTCGCTTGTGAATTTCACGGTCACCCATAAGCTTGTCTATACCCTCTAATATGTCATTTTTAACAACTTCCGACGAGTCTTCTCTTAATGCCATGCACCCAATCTTGAGATGGTTCACCACTAGCTTAGCATTGTAAATTTGGTCACCCCTCATGGGCCATGCCAAAAATGGTACTCCCCGTCCGATCGCCTCCGCTGTCGAATTCCACCCGCAATGCGATAAAAATCCACCGGTCGATCGATGGCTCAGTATCAACAATTGTGGTGCCCATCCCTTTATAATCATACCTCTGTCACCAACTTTGCTAGCCAAGCCATGAGGGAAGTAACCTTCTGACCCACCCGACACAACTTGCCCGTCTCCGGGAAATTTGGGCAAACCAGAACCGGGTTGGATGACCCAAATAAATGGGTGAGTTGAATCTTCCAAAGCACCAGCCAGTTTCGGGTACTCCTCCATCGTAGGACCCGTTTCACTCCCAAACGACACGTAGAGTACAGACCCACGTGGCTTCGAATCCAGCCATTGGATCACCTCCTCCTCCGTACAGTTTGTCTCGCGCTTCGTCTGCCGAATCGCACCGTCACGAATGAGCGAACCGGACGGTGAGTTCCAGTACTGATCAGGCGATAGTGGGCCCACACCCCACACAGGCAGCCCAATCTGATTGGTTAAGTAATCAAGAAACGGACGCTCCAGATCATCACACGTGTTGAACATCAACCCAATCGAGCCCTCAATCGCCGCCACCCACGGCGGCTGGTGGCCGGGCTTCGGCCCCCCACCACCACCGCCACCTCCGCCGCCACGGCGGAGCTTGAGGTCGTACTTTATCGACATCTCCGCCGGGAGGCCGGGGATGGTGCGGGACTCGCCGGGGGTTAGGGTTCCGGCGTCGGACTTCCAGGCGCCCCACTCCATGGCGGCGGCGGAGGCGCCGAAGGTGAAGAAGCTGACGACGGGGACGTTGAAGGTGGAGAAGATGGGGGTGGTCCAGCCGACCTGGAAGTCGACGACGGCGCAGAGAGGGCGGCGATGGGCGGCGGAGAGGTGGGTTTGGAGGTCCAGACCTGCTTGGTGGCGGGCCGGGTCTGGGTGGGAAGTGGGTGGGCCGAATTGGAAGGGGGAGATCTGGGCGATGCGGAGGAGTGGGTGGTGGTGGAAGGAGGAAGGGAGGGAGGGTAGGAGGTTGGAAGGGAGGACGAGGGTAGTTATGTAATTTCGGGAGGAGATGCGTTTGCAGAGCTCGATGCAAGGGAAGAGGTGACCCGACCCGAGAGATGTAACCACGAAGATCTCACCACCTTCACCAGCTTTTGTTGTCATCGTTTTCTATCAGAGTCTCAAAGGAAGAAACAGTTTCTCTCAACTGAGAATTGATCTCAACCCAAGTGAAAGAAGTGGGTTAGTAGCTACTTGGAAGGATTATTATAGGCACCGTTTGGCAAGAGCGAAAGTTGATTTTTTTTGGTTATTTTAGTCACAAAAGATAAAATAGGTTATTTTAGTCACAAAAAATAAAATATCACATCCAATTCATAATTATTACACTCTTTTCTAAAAAAAAAAGCTAAAAAACCAAAAAAACCTTCCCAAGCTTTTTAACCCAGACTAAAATAATTAAAAAAGTCAAAAAACCAACACACATCCAACCCAACCCTATGTATGTTATACCATTTTCAAATCTGACTTAAATCTTTTATTAAATTTAAATTCCGTGTGCCAATCGTTCCATTGATATTAAATGAAGAGAATCTTATTTTTTTTTTTTAATCAAATTAAAGGAACTTTTCATTTAATTATCAAATTTCGCAAATGACTATTGATGGATGACTGGATGAATGACTGGCCAGTCAACCAGGTACTGAGTGAACGATCAGATTAAAAAATATTTGAAGAAAATTTACACTAGACAAGACGGCTGCCCGATCAACCTCCTGATCGACGTTGTTTGATGAAAATTAAAAATTTAGTATTAGAATGCTTGATATCAAATAAAATTTTTAATTTAAATTTTTACTCAAATTTAATTTAAAAAAAAAATTATTCAGGAGGCTCTTATAGGCTTTTTATTAATTAAAAATACTGTATAAATATCATTTGGTATTATTGAATAACGTCCAAGTTTTAATGTTAGCTCTATGAAATTTGAGATTGGTGGACAGTGTGATAAGAGGATAAGATGGACCTACAGATGATGCGTTCTCTGTTGATTGACAGTTGGGTTCCCAACCCACCTTCAAAGGCATGACTAAGAGGAGGTCTAAGTTCGAAAGAGAAGTTTTTGAAAGTTTACAGCAGCACATGAAAATTATTCAGTAATCTGAGAGCAGAATGTCCATCAGGAGGGTAAAACAAACAAAGTAATTCACGCTTAGACTGTGTTCACTTTATTAAAATCTCATTTAGATTATCCCGTTATATAAATAAATTAAACATGCATATTTTAAAACTCGTTAAATTTTTAAACTAAACTTAAATTTATTACTCAACTCGAGTCAATTAAAGGTCATCTGAGATCAATTTAAAAGATAAACAAATCACAATTAAATATATTTAAAAAATCTTTTAGTTTTTAAACCAATTTGGAAACAAAAAGCATTTCAAATTAATCATTTGCTACTTTGTGGAAAAATTATTCACTTCATTAGTACAACCAACTGAACTGATGAATGCAGCAGAACAAATGTACATCCACAAAGTGTGAATGAAATATTGCTGTCCTTGCTACATAATGAACTTTTTTTCTCCATCATCTAATAATTAACTATATTTACATGGAAAAAGCCTCAGACCCAGGGCTCCCAGTGAGGTGTGATTGGTCCATTTATTTATTTATTTATTTTTGGATCTAATGACCATCCCCCACGTGTGTGTGGGGGTGCTTAGAGACTGGGGGTCTCCAGCACGTTTGTATTTACATTCACTATTAATACCCTCATCACACCGTACATGGTGGTTCTATGATATTTCAATATACAAGAAACTGACATATAGTCTTGAAAATTTTTAAACCATTGAAGCTGGAATTCATGGGTAATAACTTGACTGCCTATGTAAATCACCTCCGCAGGCGAATCATGACATGAACACAGAGTTGAAGCTGATATTAACACCGGACTTTCAATGGGTCAGCAAACCATCTCCTTTATCACAGCAGTTGCATATTGAAGTAAGAATAGTTTGAAGAGTTCCTGCACAATTGAAAAGATAAAAGAACAGGGCAAATATCAAGGTGGGATTGGCGCAACACACTAAGGTTGAGACTCATTTGGAAAAAAGAATAAAGAAAAGAGAAAGAAAACAAGGTATCTTCAATGTCCATTTACAAATTCATGATGAGGTTGAGACTCATTTGGAAAAAAGAATAAAGAAAAGAGAAAGAAAACAAGGTATCTTCAATGTCCATTTACAAATTTATGATTTTTCATCATGTAAGGCTTGGAAGCCAATACTAAGATGCCATAGTTCAAAATAGGAATTTGCATGCAGCCAAGGGTCGAAACATCCTTTCGCATTGTGTGTACCTTCTCAACTAGAGATGCCACAGTCAACTCTGGTTCTTTGCTCGAAAAGAATTCACTGCACCCCGAAATACATCATAAGAAGATGGATTGGGTCAAATGTTCAATTTGTAAACTTGAGGTTTTTGGGCCTCCGAACAGGGAACCATTGGTTTAGTGGTTAAACGCAACCTATTAACTTTGAGATTGTGAGTTCAAACCTGGGGTATCCACTTTGTATAATTATGTCAAAGGTTAGGTCTGTACCCAACTTACTCTTTCCAAACCCCATTTAATGGAACTAAACTGGGTGTACATTTTAGTTTTTAAGCCTGTGATCCCACTGTCCAGCCAGGTTGATGGATTTACCAAAGAAAAAACAGAACCAAACTTAATTGGTTTTCATTTTGTAGAACTTGTTCTTGTTTCTGTTTCAACATATAGCATGTGGGCCTAAATGAGCTACATATTTTCCCTTTGAAGATGGGGGAAAAAAAATCAACAAATAAGAGGAGAACTGAGGAGTTTTATGCAGCACTTTAGAGTGGCTGGGAATATATTACACAGATAAATCTTGTTACTAAGATCAGAATAATCTCTAGATATTTACCATTCCAAATATTCCTTCAGGTAGCTGTCAGACAATTGCCAAAACATGAACACTGGGTTTGGATCATGAATTTGGATAGAGATTTGGAAAAAGAAAAAGAAATGAAGAAAAAATTTAACTTATATCTCATTCACATTTCCTTGACTTTTTTGTTCTTCTCCCCCTTTCCTTTTTCCAAATCCATATTCAAATCTATGATCCAAACACAGCGTAACTATCTGAACCTGAAAAAAAGAAAAGTTACTAATTACCAAACAAAATGCCACATTTCCTATATAGTCAACAAGTGTAATTTCCTTTGCTATTATGGTAGTAGGGTTGATTAGAAGAATGAAGATTTAACTTGAGGACAGTTCCAAGATCGATCTTGTTAGCAATTGATACTTTGAACATCGTAATCTGCAGCATCGATGGAGAGGTCAGATGTACAGAGAGTCATATATGAATTTTCTTAAATTGAATTAGTATTGATTTTTTTTTTTATTTTCTCACCCATTCATTTTTTTTTTATACTGAGTTCAGGCAGATGGAAGAATATCCAAGGCAACTTCCTTGAGGGATGGCATCGCTTCCTGCTGATGTAAGCAAACATATTTACCTCTTATTTTTCTGAGCACCTTCCATTGACCGGGATAGCACCTACAAAAGAAAAAGCATATGTTAAAGCTTAGTTGCAATCATCAAAGCTCAAACTTTCAAGCATAAGAAAGTGGGTTTGAGTTAGGTTTGTCTCCAATCCACCCATCCCAGCAACCGACATTAGTTGGAGCAGCACTAGGTAATGGCTTTTTAAAACCTTCAGCAGGATGTATGAAGGTTTTGGATAGTTTGGCTTTCGAAATTAAGGGTTTAGCAAGTTGCAAACCTGAAAAGGGTTCCTCCATTGAATCCTTTAAAATTGTGAATGTAATACACAGTCTCCATCTTTGGAAAGAGTGTCCTAGTAAGAGCGGCTAGCTTTGGATAGAAGAATGATGGATAATCTTAGTTCATCTCAAGGACAACTATAATCTGAGTGGACCAAAAAAAAGAGTAGCAGTCAAGATATTTGGACAAACAACTTGATCCTATTGTTGAAAATCCACTCGACCCTATTCTTTTAAAAAACATGCAGTATAAAAACAAAATTGAATCCTCTTCTAGATGTAGTAGAAGAAAACCATCCCCTCAACTATTCCCTACAGTACAACTAAGAGTAATTGAATGATTTTTTTAATTTCAAAATGTTTAGTAGGGCTGAGTTTTATTCCCCCATTTTCTCTCTCTCTCTCTCTCTCTCTCTCTTTCACATAAAGGATACACCCTGATCTGATGCGGTCAAGTTCTCCATTGAATATAATCAGTTTTCGGGCAGTGGTTGCAACAGCTTCATTGTAGAGCTCTTCCACCACAAGCATCTCTGGGTAGCAAAAGAGAATTGACAAGAAGTTTAGTATGAGACTATTTCAAAAGGAAGACAGGGAGTCAGAGGCTACCGTTGACATTAAAATATGGATAGGCGACAAGGAACAGTTCATCTTCCGCCTTCACACGGTCAGCCATTTTAACTTTTGAGACAAAACCAAAATCCTCAAATAATGATGGTTTTGTGAGATAGTCCAACTTAAATGAAGCTCCTCCAAAAATTGATTCTCTAGCAAATTTGACTTCACTGGCCTCCGGAAAAAACTGAAAATTTTCATACAAATTTTAAATATAAGGTCATTTAGTAGAATGAAAGAAATCTAATGAGCCCTAAAACTCATGGAGCCAGAGTAACATGGAATCTTGTTAAAGCCCTGGTTGCTTGTTTCATGACTGCTAGTCAAAAAAAGTACTAACCCTAATAAATTAACAAAGTAGGTACATTGCAATCACATTAGTTAAATTTTTCTACAATGAACTGTTTGTTTATTTATCAAAAAAAAAAAAAAAAAAAAATTTCTACGATGAACTACATAAACTATACCAAACCATAGACATACTATTCTGGTCCGTGTAACTTTTTCCGGACTGATGAAGAGGTCACAAAACTCACGAATTAATTGCATACTTCCAGTCATCTCTATACCACCTTCACCATCACCTGACACAAACATTGTATTGAAGCAAGTTAAGGGAACATCAGACAGGACTACAAGAAGCAAGAAATAATAAAAAAAGAAAAAGAAAAAGAAAAAAGAAAAGGACAAAAAGGAAAAAGAAAAAGGGAAAAAAAAATACAACAGTAACCAGAGAGAACCTGGTACAGATGCAAGTCCAGCAGTTGGAAATTCAATCTCCTGTGACATACACTTATTGATCAGAAAATTGTGGAAATTCTAGATTTGTTGTATAATTTTATCTTCAACATTCGAAAATAAAAGTGTAAAAGCGAAAAAGAAAGGGAAAAAAAAAAAAAAAAAAAGGAGAGAGAGAGAAAAGAGAGAGATGGGGGGGTTTGGGGAATAAACACTATACATCAACTTACCATCAATTTTTTGTTGTCCTTCAAAGCCAATTCAGTTGCTTCTTTCGCCTGTCAGTTGTTACAAATCCCAAAGTTATTAAATTTTAGCAAAGCAATTACTCCAAATGAAAAAGAAGAAAGGTGAAAATACTCCAAAGAGATGAACATTGAAGGAGGAAAAAAAAACATGTGAAACAAACAGTGAAAGTGCGAGGACAAGAGAGCGAGAGACCAACTTAGACTTTCCAAGAGTCTCCGATCAGGTCCATAATTTTTACGTTCGCTATGAAGAGTAACTAATTATGACAAGTTGATGAAATAAAAGGTCAACCATACAACTAAAATTGGTGCAGTTTGCAAATTGAAGTTTCTAAATCCACCTAGGGTGTCCTTCCAATGTATCTTTCATATAATTAATTTAAGCCTGGAGAATAGAGGATTAATTAGCCAGATGACCGAAAAACATAGAATTCAGAGCTATATTTTTTATGAACATGAATCCCCAGAAGTCTTGATTGAATACTTAGCATTCTCTTAAAGCTAAGTGCTCTGTAGGTCTAAAAGTGCATTTAGAACAAACAAGCATTCGACGCAATTTGGTCCAAGTTACATAGATGCATTCAGAAGTGGGCAAGGTTCACGTATCAGGGACGATTTTTGTAAAGAAGTTAGTCAAATATTGTAGGCTTCACTGAAACTTGGATATAGTTTGACAAGTGAAATGGCAAAATTGCAAATTAGAACAAGGGTTGTCGATATAAGAAATCAACAAGAAGTGGGTAGGATATATAACAGATGCAATTTCTGAACTACGATAGGTAGAAGTCTGATAGAAATGAAGCATACTAAATCTCATGTGAACTGCTATCTGTGTTACACGGACTCTTCTATTTCCCCCACAATACCCGTGTCCACCGGATATGACATTGGTAACGGTGTGGGATATGTGTCCGACGCTCGTACCCAATTTAGACACTCAGATCCTTTAATTTGTGACAATACATGAAGAAAAAGAAATTCATTTTTGTTAGTAAAGCAATATTTTTAGGCTCCCACATGAATTAGATATAGAAATTTCATATTTTTTCTGAATCATATTTAATTTCTAATATATTTCTACATAATTTAAAACATCTCATCTGAGAATATTATATAATATGCAACATATATGTACATATGACGTGTCCCCGTACCCATATCCAATTTTGGATATGTATCCGAAGATCCTAAGATTTAAATTTATGAAGGTCTGACGCTTGGATATACACCCGCACCAGACACTCGTACCCGAGTCTATGTAACATAGACTGCTATACAAAATACAGCTTATCAACTTTAAGAGGGATTGAGAGAGTATAGCAACAGAGCACTTTGCAGTGCCAAACCTCAATATCTGAGCAGAACATTCGTAATGGCTAATCACACATATACTTAATCAAAACTACTAGACGAGAGAGTGAGATAATAAAGCCAATCCACCTTTCAAGAGAGCTTTTGGACAATCGAGTTGCTAACCATATTGATTTACCCTTCTTTATGAAGAAAAGGCAGATAAATCAATAAAGAATGCAACTTAAATTGATCACACTAATGATCCCTACATCATTAATTAGTTAAGATGTCACTGCTAAATAATGTAAACAGGTGGATCATTCTATGATTAAATTATACCCTGTGTGCCAAAGAACTCTTAGATGCACACTCTGTAGGTAGTGTTTGGATCATGAATTTGGGTAGGGATTTGGAAAGAGAAAGGAAAAAGGTGGATAAAATGTTACTATATTTCGTTCACATATGACCAACGTTTTCCCTTTCTTTTTCTAAATTCCTACTTAAATCCATGATCCAAACACATTGTTAGTAACCGTAAAAAAGAAATTATTATGGCTCTTTAAGAGTAGAGTTAGATAACTATTCAAATAAATGTGTTCCTGTTTGCACCCATTTTTGCTAAAATTCCTTATCAATAGGTGTACAAATCAGTTTGTGATCAAAGGGTCACATGGTAGAGTGGATATGATTACATGTGTGAAATCATGGAGGCAGTTATGGAGCACTTACAAGTTACAGCTAATTGCTGGCTTAGTGGGCCAGTTTGTAGGAAAATTGGTTTATGAAGGAAAGGTTTTCTCTGTCCATTTAGTGTTCAAAATGATGAGAAACATGTGGCAGTATGGAGCAAAGTTAGTTCGACAGGAAACATGAAGAATTGTTAAAGTTTGAAGGCTTGGAAATGAGGAGGCAGTTGCAAGAGCAGTTGAGGCAAGGTCAATTGCATGTTCAGAGTCATGCGATCATGGGCCAAATAAAGGAGGAGGATGATATAAAAGCCAGCGATTTTGCAAGTAGAGGACATCATCAACAACACAAAGAACTAGTTTTAGACTTAGCTTTTAGACTTAGGAGTAGTTCTATAACTTAGGAGTAGTTTCTCTGTAATTTGTATCCTTCCTTGTAAACTTCTGTGAACTTTAGTAGTTTCATCTTGGAATTACTTTTTGTTTACTATTATTTATTTTGTAACTGTCAATTGTCAATTGTTCCAGAGAAGTCCTTGTACTTTTGAGGAATTTGAATCAATTACACAGTTGCCTGGTTACTTTGGTTTAATTGTTTGGTTTAAATTGTTAGTTAATTCCAGTCGATTGGGAATAAGCATAATTTTTAATTTTTTACTAACAGTTCCCCTTTCAAAAATCACAAATTTCATAACACAAAAATTGTAATTAAGAAAGAAACAAAAACAAAAAAAACTTACTTGTTCAAGAAGTTGAGAATAATCACTAGGAAAGGGAACATCAAATCCAACTGAAGTATCACTATTGCCAGAAATTGAATTGGTCACAAAATCAAGCTTTCTAGATATGTTGTATTCTGAGATTTTCCGACTATATAAGTTCAAACCCTTTTTAATCTTGAAGCTTCTACACCTAAAACCCTACAAATCGTATCAATCAATCAATTATTAAAAAAAAAAACCCAACAATGTGGAAACAAGTTCAATTGAAATAATATTTTGTCAAAAACAAGATAAGCTAGTTCTAGTTCATTGCTAAGGAAACATGAGATCAGCTTTGTGGAATTTTGGTTTTCAAGAAATTAAGAGATTAGCTTCACTGAAACGAGTGTGATTGTTAGTCATTTCAAATTATTATTTCTGTTTCTTTTTTCTGAGGTTTTCTGGGCAACCAAACGGAGGGAAGAGACAATGCAGAGAGTGCAAATAAGAAAATTGTGAAACCTGTGGATAATATGGAAGAGAAGGAACCGCGATTGGAAGCTTCGTGGTGGTTGGGGCACTGGATAACGGCATTTTGAAACCACACCCTTCCTCGCCGAGTTAGAGAGAGAGAGGGAGAGCTATGGACTGTGGATATACATCAATCGGCAATGATTTTTTAATTAAAATATGAGATGGAAAAAATATATATATATATATTTAAAAAAAGTTTTTTAGTTTTTTACAATAAAAAAAAAATTTAGTCATTATTTTTAAAAAAAATACAAAAGTTAAGCCTTGTTTGGCATAAACTATTTTAGTCTATTTTTTTTAATCTTTTTATCTGTTTTGGGTCATATCAATCAACATCTCCTCTCTACTTTTCTACACATCTTTTTATAAAAAGTCAAAAAATACACTTATTTAGGACATCTCAAACCAGCCCTTAATATGTTTGAACCGATTATATATAATATTTAATTATTATAAATATATATTTTAAAAGAAATTGAATTCTTAATATTCAAATGAAGTGCAAAGGATTTTGCTTAATGAAGAGAGTCACATTTATGTTTTTCAATTTCTTAATATATAACCGTCTTCTTATACATTTAGGCCATACTTTGTTTGCGAATAAAGGAGCAGAATATGCTTACTTGGTTTTAGGATAAAATTATTTCGCATTTAGTTCGCATTTTGTAATTTGGGATAATTTATTTTATTTATTTTTTCTTTTTTTACTCAAGATAATTTTACTGTTGGAGAGGTGGGATAACTTATCATGAGATAAAGAACTTCATTACAAAATGAAGAAATTATCTTTCTTCATTTCATACCTTATCCCATCCTCAAACCAAACATAGTTTGGGGAATATTTAAATCATACTTCTATAAAAACCTTATAAACAACAACCATTTGATGCTAACTTAAAATTAATTGAAATATTTCTTACCCACTAATACAAAGGAGCACTTTTCCAAAATGAATTGAATGTATTTGTATCAAAATGACACCAACTTCATCAAAAGAAAACTTCAATATTTAGTAGGAGCAATTCCATACAAGCCAAATACGAGTTTGTAGTTATTAAAACTTAATTAAATTGCAAAATAGATTAAAATTCTCTTCATTTTAGAGATATCGTTTGAGGTATTCATCCACTTTTGTGTATTTGATTTGGGGATAAAGCTTAGAGGCCTCCTCTCCCTCAGCTCCAATTTCAAAGTTTGTGAGACATCCTTCATAGCAAACATGGTAGTAGTGTGTTAACCCAACTTGGTCTGCATAATCTTGTCCTTAAAAAACAAAAAAGAGAGATAAATGAATTAGTAATGAGCCATATATTTGAAATGAAGGTTTGTTTGGCATTTTTGAAAAGTGATTGAGTTTTCCCATAATTTGTATTTTTATATATGAACTCAAACGCTTTTGGATGACTAAAGATTACAACCACGCATTTTTTACAACATTTCTTATAAGAGTGAATCCGTGATGATATGTGGTCCACTCCCATTATTCCTTCTTTAAAATGTTGTTGCCTTCTTTTTGATCTGGGGCATACTCATGATTGTCTGAATACATGTGTCAGATTAATTGAGATCTTAGATTTTTTATTTTTATTTTTTAAATTTAGTGTATGTTTGTCGTATTTTGTTGATCTACATCAATAATATATATACATACATACATACATATATATATATATATATATTTTGGTGAGAAATTTAGCAGACAAAAGTGATAATTAAACTAACCTTTCATGAGAGCTAAAAAATCATCCTTGGAGAGAGATGACTTTTGAAGCTCTTTCCCAATTAGCTTCTCCCATATCTGAACAACCTCTCTTTGAGAAAGGATGTTTTCAGGTGGTCTCAGATATAGTGTCTTATTTAGAGTCCGCGGATCGTCTATCGTTCTTATAGTGTACTTTGCAATATCATCTTCATCAACATATATTGCTGCCAAGGGTGAGAAAAATATTAGGCATTACTTGCAAACTTCTATTAAGAGAGGAGAAAACGTGAAAGATTAATTCATATGCACGAGCACTTTGAATCCCATCACACCACAATAGAAGCATCTACAACTTCAGATTTGCCATACAAATGTAAGAAATGGTTTTGGAAAAATAGTTTTTTCTAAAACTTTGGTCTATTTTTTAAGTGGGACTCATGCGCCAAAGTTGGCGGGTCTATGTGGTAACGCGTTCTTTGCCGTGTAACGATTTACATCGTATATTTGATTGCTCAAAACCATTATCAGATGAATGAAAAATTGATGCCAAAGTAAGCTCTATGAAAATGGTATTTTGGTGGGTTTCCCAAATTGAAGGAAAGCTTGTCCTACATTGGTTGGCTAGGCTAACATTGTATGTGTTTATAAGCCTTGAGATTGGACCTTGGGGTAGGCCCCAAGGGGCACTTAAATTTTGAAGAGGGGAGGTTATGAGCAAGTAGACTAGACTCAAAACAAACAAATGCACGTTGCCACCACTACTTGGGCTTGTGTAATCCAATATTTATCATTTTGGGCCAAAAATATTTGAATTTTATTTTTTTTAAAAATTAAATTCTTGTCATTTGGAATTTGAATTTTGGTTTGAAATTCAAAATAAATTCCGAATTGACCCCAACATTTCTAAACGTTGGCAGTTTGATCCATTACACCTTTTCAACTTTTTCCCTCCAACCCGAACAGGTTCTTTGCTTGTTCAAGTCTGTTTCGAACAGATTCTTTGCTTGTTCAAATCTATCCTTAAAAGCCACAAATTCTGCTATAAATAAACAAGTCACCCATTGGGTTTTTCAATCAATTTTTGTTATTCCTTCTGCTTCTGCTTCCTGCATTTATTTCCTGTGAGAAAGAGTATAAACACAAAGTATATTTGCTGGACATTTAGTTTGTATTGTTGCTACTAATTGTCGTTAATCATTTTATCCTAGGATATTGATGTCCACATTCTAAAAGTATCGTGGAGAGGACGAATCTGTCTTAAGGAAACAGTGTTCAACACTGGACTTGATTGAATTTTCAAAGAAGTAATACTGTAAGTAGTTTGATAATAATTTTCTTTTTAGGTTTCTATTTGATTCTGTTTTGTTTTTTGTAACAAAATAAGAATTTGTTTTTTCATTTTTTTTTTGGTTTGTTCTGTTTTGATTTAAGTAATCAAACAAACTTTCTTCTTCCTTATTCAATTATTTGAATACAGTGAAAATTGTCTAAGACATTGATTATTGATATAAGGGTTATCAAGCTAGTCTGCAAAATTGGTGTTCAAATTAGTATGTGGGCTAGGCCTATCGGGCTTTTTTTTATGGGCCAGGTCAGTCTAGGATAGGAAAATTTATACGGAAGCCTTATTTAACAGGTGTGGCTTAGACGGTCTAGCAAGTTGGCCCATGGCCTAATTCCAATGGGTCAAAATTCCAGTTTAAAATGCATTTTATATATCACATTACTCATTTTTACAATTTAATTGATGATCTCATTTTCGAATAAAAAGTAATATTAGGTATTTCGTGGTATAACATTGTCCATTAATGACATTTAAAATGCATCATCTTTCAAAATCAATATCTATAGGACATTTAAAAAAACATTATACAAACACAAACAAACAAACAAAAAAAATTGTGAAAATGAAGTACCTTTTGGATTGCCATCTCCCAACAAGACCACATGATCCCTTGAAGGGAAAATTTTTCCGGGCTGGCAAAGGCCACCGAGAAAGTAGGCAGCGAAGCAGTTTGCAGAGACATAGGTGTAAGGTATTCTGGCATCTTGGATCGCTTTTCTTACTACCATTTTGTCATCAAATGTAACCCTTCCTGGTTCCATTGCATTCTTCATTGTTGTTGGATCAGTTCCGAACTCAGATGGCAAAAATCTCTACATTATATATACCCCAAATTAAAATTTATGAATTTCTCCAAATGCATCAAGTAAAAGAAACAACAAAGCACAAGTAGTGAAGTGATTTAACAATATTTTGCACTAGTGGTTGTCATGTTTTCCTAGTATTTGTCATTTTCTTTCAATTTTAAACTTGAGCTGTTAGATTATATATTTTACTCACCTGTCTTACTATGATAAAAAAAATATATATATATATATATATAATGAGATCCTTATCCTTAACTAAAAACTCTAATAAGTTTCTAAGTTAAATAATATATTTGGTAAATTGATCCACTCTTCATCTATTATTAATACATAACCAAATATCTCATTATTAGTACTATAAATATGACGTTTTTCATTTTATTTTATTTTTATGTACAAAACAAGGTACAAATTAGTTGTTGGATAGTTTGGCTGAATATCAAACAACATCAGGTGATATATTGATGAGTAATAAGAGTATCGAAAATCCAAAATCGAAAATTTTGATATGTAAGAGCCAACACAATACATAACAGCTAGTTTAGCAATAAGATAAATAGAATAATTATCATGAATAATATAATGACAATTGTTAGGACCTTTTGTTGTCAAATTCCATGGATCAAAACCAAAGTTGTAACAAGAGTTCTTTAAGAAGTTGGTTTCCTTCAAAAACAGGATTACTTTGGAGTTCTGCAAGAAGTTGGTTTTCTACAAGAAGTTGGTTTTCTTTCCCAACTAGGATTGCTTTGGTTTTCTATAAATAGTTGGGTTTCTCCCAAATCTAGGCTATTCATTGATTCATTCATTGAATCTCTCCAGATCTTCTTTTTGGTTCTTAAAGTATATCTGGGGATATTTTGTTATTTTTTCTTTGATGTTTTATTGAGTATTAAACTCATGGTTTAAAGAGAGTACATCAAAGGTTTGTTTGTTATACACAAAAGAGAGAGTTGTTCTTCAGTTGTGGATTCTGAAGAATTCGAGCCTGAAGCTTTGGTGGAATCCGGAATGGCTCATCAGAAAGACAATTCCGTGGTGAAGATGGGGTTGGAAGAGGCACATAGAGGTTGGTTCAATTAGGCGTTGTGGATTCGCTAGATAATTGAGAGTGATACCTGTGTAATTCCTTTAAATCTTCTTAGTGGATTGTTTTGTGGCAGTTGCCCGGGTTTTTTGATCACAATTGGAAGGTGTCCAATTGTGGTTTTTCCACGTAAAATCTTTGTGTCTCTTTCTCTTGATTGTTTGATTGGGATTGTTATATTTTGCTTAAAATTGGTACATAATCACAAATCAACATCTAGGGTTTCTAGATTTTTCAATTGGTATCAGAGCGGGTCGTTCTATTTTGTTTAAAACAAAAATTTCTTTTAGAACGAGATCTTGTTTGATTTGTGTGCATGTTCGTTTTTTGTCTTGCTTTGTTTAAAAAAAATAAAAACCCAAAAAGATTTTCTTAGTATGGTTTTGTAAGCTTGAAATTTGTGAGATGTCCTTGGTGCATATTGGAATTGATGAGAATAACCATTACATGTTAATATATGTGTGCTTTCTGTGGTCATTACTCATTTTGGAGTGTGTGTTTTTTGATTAGTATGTCTCATTCTGTACACACTCTTGGATTAGCAAATATCAGAGTCTTCCGCCTCAGTGATTATTTTTTATGGACTTCTGGCATTGTATCTTTTGCTTTTCTAGAGGAATTGACCTATACTAGCATATCATGGGTGATGTTGAGTCTCTTAACCACCTTCCATCTTCTTGCATCTCCATGGCTTTCCCCCTTTGTTCTTTGTAGTCCAGCCATGAGGAAAAGGCTACCTCAGAGTCACCAACCAGGCCATCCTTATTATATCCATGCTTCTCTGGTTCGGTTTCCATACTCTTGAGCGTGTCAGCCACCGATGAGTGTGCAAAAGAAAGAAAAAAAAAAAAAAACAAATGTGCACAAGAAAGAAAAGAAAAAAAAAAATGTGCAAAAGAAAGAAAAAAATGTGCAAAAGAAAGAAAAGAAAAAGATGTGAAAAAGAAAAAAAATAAAGGATTCATTGATTGAGGGGGAGCCTCCGCCTTTACTCACCAAATACCCATTGATTTCTAGTGGTTTGACTTTCCTTTGTTGTGCTTAGATTCTCTTGTCGGAGGTCCAGCTTTCATATCACTACTAGGATTTGAATCTTGTGTTTGTCGAACTCCAAGAGTCACACACACACCTTTATAATGGGATCTATGCTTTTCACATAATGCATCACTTTCTTTTATGAGGAATTTTCTAGAGACTGTGCACATTTTGTTTTCAAGTAATTGTGCTTCTTGGATAATCTTGTGTGTTTCAAGGTACAAATCTGAAATTCCTTGCTTGCTCCACCATATTATTTTTTGTCGTTTTTCTTCTTGTTCACTGTTTTCAGTGTTTGTGGTTGTTTTTTAATGAGGGAGAGTTTGGTTCATCATTACTAGTGTTTGATGTATATTGATGGTACAGTAGTTTGGTTGATGGTACAGTGTTTTTACTTTTGCTTATATCCTTCTTTGGTACAGTTGGATTGTTAGTATTTTGTTTATGGATTGATTTATATTTTGTTATTTAATCTAGTTCCACATATTTTGGTTGGCTTGTGTGTGGTTATTTTATTTCAGGATAATTGTTCAAGAGCATGGATTTGAGTGTTGGTTCATAGTTGGTGGTGCTGCTTGAGAAATTTTGTTAGGAAATTTGTTTTAGATTGGTTTTATCCAGGATTTGACAAAGGGGGAGATTGTTAGGACCTTTTGTTGTCAAATTCCATGGATCAAAACCAAAGTTGTAACAAGAGTTCTTTAAGAAGTTGGTTTCCTTCAAAAACAGGATTACTTTGGAGTTCTGCAAGAAGTTGGTTTTCTACAAGAAGTTGGTTTTCTTTCCCAACTAGGATTGCTTTGGTTTTCTATAAATAGTTGGGTTTCTCCCAAATCTAGGCTATTCATTGATTCATTCATTGAATCTCTCCAGATCTTCTTTTTGGTTCTTAAAGGTCTATATCTGGGGATATTTTGTTATTTTTTCTTTGATGTTTTATTGAGTATTCAACTCATGGTTTAAAGAGAGTACATCAAAGGTTTGTTTGTTATACACAAAAGAGAGAGTTATTCTTCAGTTGTGGATTCTGAAGAATGCGAGCCTGAAGCCTTGGTGGAATCCGGAATGGCTCATCAGAAAGACAATTCCGTAGTGAAGATGGGGTTGGAAGAGGCACATAGAGGTTGGTTCAATTAGGCGTTGTGGATTCGCTAGATAATTGAGAGTGATACCTGTGTAATTCCTTTAAATCTTTTTAGTGGATTGTTTTGTGGCAGTTGCCCGTGGTTTTTTGATCACAATTGGAAGGTGTCCAATTGTGGTTTTTCCACGTAAAATCTTTGTGTCTCTTTCTCTTGATTGTTTGATTGGGATTGTTATATTTTGCTTAAAATTGATACATAATCACAAATCAACATCTAGGGTTTTTAGATTTTTCAGACAATAAACAATATATATATAGACAAAATCAATAGTAGAGAAACATAGCTACGAGATTCTAGAAGCCGCTTTGTCACTGTTTTAAAATTTTTGTTGTGAAATAGTTCTAAAATAAAATTCAAATTGCTCACAACATCTCTCATCACAACCACCAAAAATATCAATATAAAATTTAGAGAATTCTCATAAAACATTCCATCTCTCAAATCATCTTTTCCATTTTTTAGTATATCAAAGTTGGATAGAGATGTAAAAATATATACAGGAAAAGCATAATTAATGGTATGGTATTAATCCTCATTAAGAATAAAACAATTACTTATATATTAATACATATAATGAACAGAATTATTATGTAATAAATCTGATTTGTATAGAATTAGTATATCAAAGTTGAATAGAATTATTATGTGATAAATTAAGATTGGTATTGATTCTGAAATAAAACTCCCTAACTGACATATTAAATATAATTTTATTTTGTTAAAATATTCACTACGGTCAATATTTAAAACCTTAATTTTATCTTGTGATCGATTTGATACAATAATTACCTTAACATTTCCAGCCTCCTTGATTGCATCGACAAGTTTGAGTTGAAGCAGTATCTGGTGGCTGCGAATGTGGACACCAGAAATGGCACAAATGACAACATCCACCATTTTGACGGCATTGAGGAGGCTGTGATGATCATTGAATGAACCATGTACGAGGTTAGCACCTTGACCCTTAAAAGACAACAACAATTGAGCTTTGTCAATGTCCACGCCAATCTCAGGTCGATGGAGGACATATGTTTTGTGTCCCTCTTCTAAACTTGCCTTCACCAACCTCCTTCCCAAGTACCCTGTTCCCCCTACTATCAACACTTTGCTTTTCTCCATCTCTCTCAATCTCTCTCTCTATTGATAGTAGGAGAAAGATGTCTCCCCTCTCACCCCTTTATATGAAAATATGTAACAACTCCAAATGAGTTAGGATGTCTGTTTTGGAAGTAGATTTGAATTAGAGTTTGAATTTGTGTACATTTGATTTGATGATAATATAATTATAAGACGTTAATGTCAATTTCAGACACAACAATTTATCTAATAAGAAAACAAATAACGAAAATGCATATCACAGAGATTTTGCTTTTCTTACTAGAAGATATCATAATTTTCCTGAAAAGTATAGCGTTAGTAGTTGGCTTAACAATCATTAAAGATGACATGATTATTACATATTGCTTATGTCAATTTAAACAGAAAATCAATTTTAAAAAAGACAATAAAACAAATGAAGAAATGTATATAGAGTAATACTAAAAATTTATCCTTATCTATCTTGAATTTATTCATTATTGTCATCTTGTAATTCAAATTCATTCTACGCATGGATCTTACATCACACAGATTTAATCACAACTACACAATTTCATTTGGGGTAAATTCAGGATGGATAAGGGTGAGTATCTATAATTATTCATATATATAAGAGAGAAGGGTATCATTATATAAGTCTAAAAATTAGATCTAATTTTCAAGTCTAATAATGTAATAATTAATTAAGATATTTAAGATAATATTTTTTCTTATATATTTTTAATTATTAACTGATCATATCAAAAGTGAATTTGTAAATATTTTTAAATAGGAATCTAGTGTGTTCTTACTAGAATAGAAGATATGAAAAGTAAAAGAGCTAATTGGTGGGTCTTCGGAGGGAGGGAGGGAGGGAGAGAGAGAGAGAGAGAGACTGGGAGGGAGATGGAGGAGGAAAGCTTGGTGGGTCTTTAGAGAGAGATAGAGAGTGAGAGGAAGAGTGAGACTGAGAGGGAGATCGAGGAGGAAAGCTTGGTGGATCTTCGGAGAGAGGGTGAGAGTGAGGATAGACTTCACTTTTAGGTTGGATGATTGTAGATCATGAATCTTAACCGTTGGATCCTGGGTACATGGATGGTGGTGATCAGATATTTGGAAATGCAAAAGAGCCGTTGTGCTCTTTTGCCTGAAAGAAAAAAATAAATAATAATAATACAAACAACAGCTATAAGTTCGGTTACAGGACTAATTGGGAAATATGGGGAGAGAAGACAGTTGGGTTTTACCTAAAAAATGATCCCATGTTTGATACGTTAGATTATAGAGGTGAATAGAATAAGACACAATTTTCGTCCAAACAACTTTAATATTGGTATAGAGATTAATGGCCAAAAAAAAGAAAAAAAAGGAAGAATTAAATATTACTATAAGAATTGTGATGCTAATAATATCTCCATCGAAATAGTCAAATTTTTAGTTAAATTTTAACTAAAAGTTTATTTACATATTTTAATCAACCATATTTTCAAATACATTCTCCAACAAATGCTTTATTTTTTTTATTTCATTTGTTAATTCATCTTTCTCTAGCTACATGTAGCTATTGATTTGATGTTCAACTAAAATAGCTAACTAAGAATTAAATTTGATAGAGTGCGTTTCTATAATTTTCTACTATAAAATAGATAAGAAAGACATTATGCCTCTCCAAATTGTTTCACTCTTTCATTTTATCCCTCGTCAACAAAACATATACAATAATTCTACTTTTTTTATTCACTTTTTTATTCTACGGTAAAAATTTTCATAATTACCATCAATAATTCTTTCATAGATCCAACCATCTATCCTGTTGAATAACTTATTCTTATAATTCTATCAATAATAATCTCATTCACATCCAGTTTTATCCAAAAATAAAAATAAAAATAAAATGGAAATCAAATGTGACCCACCTGGTTTTTGTTTATTTGAACTTTGTCTTTAAATTTAGACATATACTTGTTTCTCTTGTTTTCTTTAATAGTACTTATCCTTGTGCTTTATTTTACTATATATATATATATATTATATGATGTTGAATTGTGAAGATTAACTTGGGAGGTAAGCTTTCGTATTTAAATGAACTGTTAGTTGGGTTGGGTTGCTTTACCTTTAAAATTAAACAAGTTCAAAATGAAGAAAATGTATGCTGTTTGGATTTTGTTCACAATATTTAAAGAGGGTGTAAATGATATATGTTTTATAATTAGTGAAAAATAATATAATTTTTAATATAAAAATCACTATTTTGGACCAATTAAAATTTAGATACCTGTCCCTATTAATGCAGTTTCTCCATCAATAGTCAGGGGCCCTAAGAAGGGTCATTTCCAACCATTAATATGTAGACATCTATTGACTTCTTATTTATTTCTTTATTAAGTTTTGTCTATTTATTCTTTACTAATGCTAAGCAAGTATTTTGAAAAGTGTTGAAAAAAATACAAGGTAAAATTTTAGATCTCATAAATTAATTATAGATTCATAAAAAAGTTTAAGATTTTAATTATTAATATTTATAAAATTTATCACTGAGTTTTTTTAAACATACGTTGAATTAATATTTTCTCCAAAATTTTGGCCTTAAAAGTTTTATTTGTATTTCATTTTAGTTTTTTGTATTTTAAATGTAACATACAAGGCTTGAATTACAATTTTTTGTATTTTGAATTTTTTGAATTCCATTTTATTTTAATTTATCAGCAGGCTTTTTTCTTACAGGTCAATCCAAGGCTTGTTGGGCTTGACCCAGACGGGTAAGCAAAGTTGGGCCAAGCGGTAAGCCCAAAAGATCGATGTTTGGTCCGACTTTCTATGAGGCTCGCAGGATGGGTAGCAAGCTGGCCCATAGGCCACTTCTAACAGACTATTGGTTTGGGCCGTCCTGCATAATAAACAAAATAAAGAAAATTTAAGAAGCCCACGTTTTATCTTAATTTAGGAAGACTGGCCAGTCCGATTGACTATATTAATTTAATTATAAGTTCTGCATCTTTTTTTTACCTATTAATATTTTCAAAAAATGTTGGGACAAAATAAGTTTTTTAGGACTTTTTGGTGCATTAAAAAAGTGTAAAAGATTAACAAATATTTAAATCCATCACATAAGACTGACATAATTTAATTTATCGCGATTAGCCCATTGAGATTTATGGGCATGAGCTTGGACTGGATTGGACCAGTCTGAGTTGGACTTAGGATGTTGAACCAGAAAGAAAATGAAATTGATTTAAAAAAAAAGGTTCAACTTTGTAATAATCGTTAAATTATGGTTACTTTATCCATGCCTTGCATATGGTGGAAGTTTTGTTTGTTTGTTTTTTCTAAAATGATCTATGGATGGAACCTTGATTGGTACATTTTATTAAGTTTGTACCAAATTGTTTTGGTACTAGTTTATTGTTTTTTTGTTTTTGTTTTTTTGTTTTTGTTAAAGTCTGCGTGCAATTGTTTAATATAGCTTTTGTTGTAGTTTATAAGAAAGAAATTGTCAAAATAAATTGAAAAAAAAAGTTAAATTATTTTAAAGTTAGATAATTATCAACTTTTAATTTGAGAAAAATCATATCAAAGTGGTAGGAAATTGTAGTGTTACTTTAATCCAAAAGTTAGACTTATTTTAATCACAATGACATGGTAGTCTATTAGAATAATTAAGACAATTCTCTCTCATATCTTTTTAGATCATTAGCTAATGATCTCTTTTATCCATCGCTAGGGATGCAAAATCTTAAAATCTTGAAGATATTGATTTGTGATTATATATCAATTTTAACTAATAAATAAGGATCTCAATCAAACAATCAAAGATGAATCAACACAACGATTTAACGTGGAAAAATCATAATTGGAGCGCCTCCAATTGTGATTAAAAAAAATTACAACCCAAAGTCACAAAACAATCTACTAAGAAGATAAAAATGAATTATATAAGTGTACTCTCAATTACCTAGCGAATCCACGAGCAAATTGAACCGACCCCAATGTGCCTCTTCCATCACCGTTTTCACCTTGAAATTGTCTTATCCAACGTTTAATCTACAACGCCGATGTCGAATCTACGACGATGAGTCACTCCGGAATTCACCAAAACTTCAGGCCTGAATTCCACGGAATTTACCGAAGAACAACTCTCACTTTTGTGAATAAAACAAAATAAACAAATCTTTTGATATAATCCACTTAATTCATGATATAAACTCTCTTAGATATCAAAGGAAACAAGAAAATAAGTTCCAAATGAAAATCCTAATACTTAAGAAGAAAATCTACAAGTCGTATCCTAGAAACTGAATTAACCGCAAATTTATAGAAAACAGAATCGCGATCTCCGCTTGAGCGCAGAAATGGACGCTCGAGCAGTCTGACTAAAACACGTGTTTCAGAATAAGAATCTACGCTCGAGCGTAAAAATACAACTCCCAGTACTTTTGTAGGCGAATGAAACTTCTGAAAATACTTTTGTTGACCGAGTAGTTCGATCTCCGACATAGTCAGCGAAGTGGCAAACATGATAGGATTAAGATCACAAACTCCTCTATATAGGCACAATTTGGGTTAGATTCGCATCTAAATACTTATAGCCTCACTAAAATAAAAGATCAAATAAAAGTACAAACGGTGCAGACCTAACAGAATCGATAATGTCGGTTTCATTATATTGAAAATTGATATAGACTGAATTTTTTTACCAAACCGCACCAATTCAAACGATTCGGCTCAATGTGTTCAAACGGTTCAGCTCAATGCGTTTTAATCGGTTTAAGTACTTTCAAAATGAGTTATTTTCAAAATTTGTAGTATAATAAATAATTTATATAAAAATGTTAAATTAGCCATTTGTACACAATTTTAATCATATCCAATCCAACCATTCACAAAAATACAAATAAAAAAATTAATGAATACTAATACATGAAACTTTTACTGAATTAGAATTAGAAATAAAATATAATCTAAGAATGAAAGTCATAACATCAAAACAAAACCAAAACTTAAAACAATAATTTTATTATATGTAAATATCTATGATCGATTTCGGTGAAAATCAGTGTAGAATATGTCAAAATCAGCACTGAATGAAAAATCAAAAATAATAATTTTCAGAACTAAACAGAGCGATTCATATTACAAAACTGACCAAATATAATTGATTCAATTGGTTTAATTAATTTTTAAATTTTTTCTTATATTCCTCTCCATCGCTTAATATATAAAGTGAGTCCAACAAGGGGATGTTGGGGATGAACTATATAAGTGCATTTTTTGACTTTTTGGATGAAAAAGTAGAGGGAAAAAAGATAGTGGTTTGAGAAAACTTTTTCACTTTTCACAAAAAAATATGTATTAAAATATTATATCAAATAAAAAAATTACGAAATTACTCTCCCTGACATAGTCAGCATTACTGTGCTAACTTTTTATCTCTTTTCAATTTTATTATTATTATTTTTTAATGGGAATGTGTGGCTTCAAGTGTGCCATGTCTTTTTATTTTATTTTATTTTTTATGGGAAGTTGTGGCTGCACAGTTTTGTGGCAGCACTATTTTTGTTTTGTTTTGTTTTGTTTTTTTTTCATCTGACAGATTTTCCTCCAAAATATAGATAAATAGTATGATTTTTTTTTTAATTTTTTTTAATGATTTTTTGATTTTTTAATTTTTTAACTTTTATAGATGATGTGAAACCAACCCTAAATTTGCTAGGCTATAATGGCTAAGGAATGAACAACTATGCTGCAGACCCCCAGTGGGGGTCGCACCCCCAGTGAGGTGGCGAGCCCCCACTGACTGAAACTCAAAAAAAAAAAATAAATAAATAAAATAGTTTTTTTTTTGCCCAATCACGGCATGCCACCTCACTGGGGGTCGACCCCCAGTGGGGGTCTGAAGCATTTTTCAAGGAATGAATATATTTATTTTTAATATTGTTTTTTCTGTCTTATAGTTGTGGACTTGCCGGCCATAACGCCTGCGGAATGAATTTATTTAGGCAGATTTACATAGGTTTTAATACATAGATTTTTTATCTAATAGATTTTAAAGAGATTGACCAATAAATCTCATATTTTGGACTTATATTTATATGGTCTCATATTTTTTTTCTTAGGATCCATTTAGTCCTTTTAGATGTGTAATGACTCATTTGCTCGTCACATTAGAGTGTCACATTTGAAAAAAGTACACTAAAAAGCTTTTTAATGTCACATCATACCCGTTACGTTAGAGTGTCACATTTGAAAAAAGTACACTAAAGAGTTTTTAATTTTTTTAGAGTATCATACCATACCCGTCATATTAGAGTGTCACATATCACGTTTGGAAAAAGTACATTAAAGAGTTTTTAATTTTTTTAGAATATCACATCATACATGTTATCTTGTCACGTTTAAGAAAAGTACACTAAGGAATTATTTTTTTTTTTGAAGTGTCACATTATATTTGCTTCGTTGTCACATTAGAGAAACGTACACTAAAGAGTTTATTTTTTTAAAGTGTCACATCATACCCGTCACGTTGTCACAATAGGGAAAAGTACACTAAAGAGTTTTTATTTATTTATTTTTGAGTAAAAATTTTGGAGTGTCACATCATACTCGCCACGTTATCACATTTAGGAAAAGTATACTAGGGAGTTTTTAATTTTTTTTGGAGTGTCACATTAATACCTATCACAGTAGAATATTATATGATACATGTTACATTAATAAAATGATATAGTTGTCTACTAAAACACTACCAAAATAAAAAATAGGATCACAAGGAAAGAAACTCTCCACTAATAGGACTTAACAGATCAATAGAAAAAACTTGGAACTAATTGGAGTACTTGTTTGTGAGATAGGATTTATTGATAAATATCCCTTGCTTTTTCTTTCTTATAGTTGTGGACTTGCTGGCCATAACGCCTACGGAATGAATTTATTTGGTCAGATTTACATTTAGGTTTTAATATATAGATTTTTTATCTAATAGATTTTAAAGAGATTGACCAATAAATCTCATATTTTGGACTTATAATTTATATGATCTCATATTTTTTTTCTTGTGATCCATTTAGTCCTTTTAGATATATAACGACTCATTGCTCTTCACATTGGAGTGTCACATTTGAAAAAATTACACTAGAAAGCTTTTTAGTGTCACATCATACTCGCCACGTTAGAGTGTCACATTTGAGAAAAGTACACTAAAGAGTTTTTAATTTTTTTAGAGTGTCACATCATACCCGCCACGTTGGAGTGTCACACATCATGTTTGGAAAAAGTACATTAAGGAGTTTTTAATTTTTTTTTAGAGTGTCACATCATATTTGTCACGTTATCACGTTTAAGAAAAGTACACTAAGGAATTATTATTTTTTTTGAAGTGTCATATCATATCTGTCTCGTTGTCACATTAGGAAAAAGTATCCTAAAGAATTTTTATTTTTTTTGAAGTGTCACATCATACCTGTCACGTTGTCACATTAGGGAAAAGTACACTAAAGAGTTTTTATTTTTTTTTGGAGTAAAAATTTTAGAGTGTCACATCATACTCGCCACGTTGTCACATTTAAGAAAAGTATACTAAGGAGTTTTTAATTTTTTTCGAGTGTTACATTGTTGGAGTGTCACATTAATACCTGTCACATTAGAGTATTATATCATACATGTCACATTAATAAAAATGTATAGTTGTCTACTAAAACACTACCAAAATAAAAAATAAGACCACATAGAAAGAAACTCTCCACTAATAGGACTTAACAGATCAATAGAAAAAACTTGAGACTAATTAGTGTACTTGTTTCTGCGATAGGATTTATTAGTAAATATCCCAAAAAATAATATTAAAAATAAATATATTCATTCCATAGCCATTATAGCCTAGCAAATTTAGTTGTTGGACTCACTTTATATATTGAGCGATGGATAGGTATGTAAGAAAATATTAAAAATTGATTAAATCAATTGAATCAGTTATATTTGGTCAGTTTTATAATATGAATTGCTCTGTTCGGTTCCGAAAATTATTTTTTTTGATTTTTTGTTCAGTACTGATTTTGACATATTATACACTGATTTTCACCAAAATCGATCATAGATGTTTATATATAATAAAATTATTGTTTTAAGTTTTAGTTTTGTTTTGATGTTAAGATTTTAGTTCTTAGATTATATTTTATTTCTAATTGTAATTCAGTAAAAATTTCATGTATTAGTATTTATTAATTTTTTTATTTGTATTTTTGTGAATGGTTGGATTGGATAAGGTTAAAATTGTGTACAAATGACTAATTTAATATTTTTATATAAATTATTTATTATACTACAAAATTTAAAAATGACTCATTTTGAAAGTACTTAAACCGATTAAAACACATTGAGCCGAACCATTTGAATCGGTGTGGTTTGGTAAAACAATTCGGTCTGTATCGATTTTCAATATAATAAAACCGACATTATCGATTCTATTAGGTCTGTGCTGTTTATACTTTTATTCGATCTTTTCTTTCAGTGAGACTATAAGTATTTAGATGCGAATCTAACCCAAATTGTGCCTATGCAGAGGAGTTTGTGATCTTAATCTTATCATATTTGCCACTTCGCTGACTATGTCGGGGATTGAGCTACTCGGTCAGCAAAAATATTTTCAAAAGTTTCATTCGCCTGCAAAAGTACTAGGAGTTATATTTTTACGCTCTAGCGGCCTTTCTGAGCTTGAGTGTAGATCCTTGTTCTGAAACACGCGTTTTAGTCAGACCGCTCGAGCGTCCATTCCTACGCTCGAGCGGAGATCGCGATTCTGTTTGCTATAAATTTGCGATTAATTCAGTTTCTAGGGTACGACTTGCAAATCTTCTTCCTGGGTGTTAGGGTTTTCATTTGGAGCTTCTTTGCTTGTTTCCTTTGATATCTGAGAGTGTTTATATCATGAATTGAATGGATTGTATCAAATGGTTTGTTTATTTTATTTTATTCACAAAAGAGAGAATTGTTCTTCAGTGGATTCCGTAGAATTCGGCCCTGAAACTTTGGTGGATTCTGAAATGGCTCATCGTCGTGGATTCGACATCGGCGTTGTGGATTCAATGTTGGATAAGACAATTCCGAGGTGAAGACGGTGGTAGAAGAGGCATATTGGGGTCGGTTCAATTTGGTCGTGGATTCGTTAGGTAATTGAGAGTACACTTGTGAAATTCCTTTTTGTCTTTTTAGTGGATTATTTTGTGACTTTGGGCTGTAATTTTTTTTAATCACAATTGGAGGCGCTCAAATTGTGATTTTTTCACGTTAAATCGTTGTGTTGATTTGTTTTGATTGTTTGATTGGGATTGTTATTTATTGATTAAAATTGATACATAATCACAAATCAATATATCGGGGATTTTAAGATTTTGCATCCCTTGCAATGGATAAAAGAGATCATTAGCTAATGATTTAAAAAGATATGAGAGAGAATTGTCTTAATTATTCTATAAGACTACCATGTCATTGGGATTAAAATAAGTCTAACTTTTGGATTAAAGTAACACTACAATTTCCTACCACTTTGATATAATTTTTCTCAAATTAAAAGTTGATAATTATCTAACTTTAAAATTTAACCTTTTTTCTTTCAATTTATTTTAACAATTTTTCTCTTATAAACTACAACAAAAGCTATATTAATCAATTGCATACAGACTTTAAAAAAAACAAAAACAAAAAACTAGTACCAATCAAGGTTCCATCCATAGATCATTTTAGAAAAAAACAAACAAACAAAACTTCCACCATATGCAAGCCATGGATAGAGTAACCATAATTTAATGATTATTACAAAGTTGATCCTTTTTTTTAAAATCAATTTCATTTTCTTTCTGGTTCAACATCCTAAGTCCAACTCAAACTGGTCCAATCCAGTCCAAGCTCATGCCCATAAACCCCAATGGGCTAATCGCGATAAATTAAATTATGTTAGTCTTATGTGATAGAGAAAATGTTTATTCAATGTATGTTTTAAAAAAAACTCAAATTAGTGATAAATTTTACAAATCTTAATAATTAAAATCTTAAACTTTTTTATGAATCTATAATTATTTTATGAAACTACGACTGAATTGTAATTGTTCTAAAATTTTACCTTGTATTTTTTTTTGAACACTTTCCAAAATACTTGCTTAGCATTAATAAAGAACAAATAGACAGAACTTAATAAAGAAATAAATAAAAAGTCAGTAGATGTCTACATATTAATTGTTGGAAATGACCCTTCTTAGGGCACCTGACTATTAATGGAGAAACAGCATTAATAGGGACAGGTATCTATGTGTGTCAATTTCCGACCACACTACCTAACAAGTACTCAGCTGGAGAGCACCGGCAGAATAGATTAAACCCGAACAATTTGTCACAGAAAGAAGAGATTCCGGCGGTGGTTCGTTCACCCGGGGGCATTCTGACGATTAAATCAGTTATCTCTCAAAGATAACAAAAGTGCTTAACTCACTGTTCAGAATACAAAAAGCGTATCTTAGACCCACGAGGGTGCCTTACTTTTATAGCCAACACTGACCTGGTCCCTGTAGAAGCCTAGCTTTAATGGATTCTAGCTTAATGCCTATCCAGGACTCTCAAATAGAAAAAGATAAACCCCCTAAGAGCTTTATCCTTATCCAGGCTGAAGTCCTTTCTCATTCTAGGACTCTTGTAACTTATCTGCTTATCTCGGATTCCGGTATCTCCGCAGATAACCTCGGCCTAGCCGAGATTATCTCGGTGTCATGACCAGAACACCTGGCACCTCGGCTGGCACTTTGGTGCTACCTCAGCCACGTGTTGCTGCCCAAAAAATATGTCCCCACAACTGCCCGCTAGGTTCTATTACCTCGGCATCCTGAGGTGATGAAACCTATATATTCAAATCATATAGCACGTCGGCTAAGCTTTAATTACCGAGGTCATCACTTTGTCGGCTCCATATGACCAAAACCCGTAATCTGTTTCTTCAATGCTTTAGAACCAATAACCAAGTCTGTTTCATTTTATTTAGCCTAGATCGTCTCCTAAGCCGAAGTCTTTGCTTCATTAAATCAAGAACTCCAAGAGTTTCAACACGCGTATGAGCTGTCACGCACGGTATTTCAACCGTTTTTACCACGCATCTCTTCCCCATCGAACTGTACCTGACACGCCCTATCAAGTCGTGTCACTTTTACGTGCACCCTCTGACAAGCACATTGTCCAAGGCACATTCAATACCATTTTGCCGCCTTCTCCGTGTTTTAGCAAAAATCATTTCCCTCTTTCCGTCTTTTCACTTTACATCTTTGATTTTGCACAAATTTTCTCTCTCTAAGCCTCTTTCTCCATAACCACCATTATCGTCTTCTCAAAAGCTCTCTGTAACCACTTCGTTAGTCTCCTCCGGCGATACATTCACCGTCTTGCTACTCGTACCATTTGCGTTCAACTCCGGCGTATCTCACACCGGCTCCATTTTCTTCTTGGTGAGTTACTATTTTCTCTCTCTTTAGTTGTTCATACTCTGTTGCCTCTGTTTTCTTGCCATGACGAACACATTCATGTTCTTCAGTCTCCATCTGTGATTTAAACTTCATCATTCACATATTTGAGTATGTTCTGACTTTGCAATTTTGTGTTTATCCAATTAGTTCTTGATTCTTGACCTTTATGTACAAATTGCACACACGCTCGCTCCACTCTGCCATTGTTCTTGGCCTTGCACACCTACACAAATTTATTCAGTGTTCTTTGATTTCTCGCCCGTCTTCTTGAGTCTGAATCACGTCTTTGTTTCTGTTTTCCTGCTGTTTTTTTCCAAATTCTTGCCTTTAATCCTCCTGTTTTAGTAACTCTAGGATTGGGATTTGCTTTATATCTCCAAACTCTAGGAAAAATTGAAACAAATTCCATTTAGATCCTCAGAAACCCTTGCCCCAGCATACGTTTTAGTTTTGTCGGGGTCCTTTAAACCTTAGACAAAAAGTACTTCCTTCTGAAATCCGACACCTCGTCTCTCTAGCCGACATCATGGGTATGTTCAGGTGGAGAGTAAACACCCCAACTAAGTTAGAATACTTTAGGCAAGAATTTGCCATCCTTGCCGATGTTCATCTTAGGTTGGCTGGGGAGGAGGACTCCATCATGCTCACAAACGACTCCATGCCTTTCCCCGTGGTAGCCTTTCTTGAGTGTGGACTTAGGCTCCCTCTTGATACCCTTTTCCGAGAAGTCCTACACTACTACAAATTGAACCCAATGCAGCTTGCCATTAACTCCTACCGAGTTATTAATGGTATAATTGCCTTAGCCAAAAGAAAGAATGCTAGGGTTACCTTCGCCGACTTCCAGTACTGCTACACCATGTGTGGCCTTAAGTCAGAAAAAGGTTACATCTACTACCTTAAGTCGAAGTCGACGGAATACAAACTCGTTGCCGACCTCCCAGACTCAAGCAAGGGTGCTGGAGACGATTACTTCATCGTCTCGGGCAACTGGGAGTTTCAACCAGATGATGACCTTCACTTTATCCCCTAAGCCAAACAGTTTTCAGAGAGGGAAATGGTAAGAGCCAAAAGTCACCTTTTCTTGCTTTCAAGTCTTTCTTTCTTTGATATTTTGTATGTGCTAACATTTGTTCGTTTGTCTTTGCAGCTCTTCCTCAGCCCCCAAAGGACTTCCGAAAAAACTTATATCCCAGTAAAGATTTCAAGAGGCTGCTGGACTTGCCTGTTAATCAGCGCAAGGCTCCTCTGCTTCTGAACTTCATCCCAACATACAGATCGACTTTGCCCGACGTCCCCAAAAAGAGCAGGTCCCCACATTCTGCTACAACTCCTGCTACGACTTCTTCACCTCACCCAGATCAAGGATCAATCTTGGCTCCAGCAGACCAGCCATCTACTTCAGCTCCTCAATTGATTCCACCCTCTCAGCGCCAATGCCGACGTCATGCGCCACTTTTTGCACCAACAGGCAGGACCCATAGCCGAAGATGCCAAAGCACCGAGGCGTCCTCTTACGATCTAGCCAACCCACCAATAGCTTTACCAGCAATTCGCCTTGGCACTAGAGTTACTGTTGCCGCCACAGCCGACGAGATGGGTTGCAAGAAGGCAGTTGCTATTGATCTTCTGGCCGATATCCCCAACATTGTTTCCATACAATCTTCACCATCATAATCTCAGCCAAAGCCAAAGAGGCTGAAAAAGGCCCAAGCCAAGGCAACGGTGACTCAGATTGATACTGAGGACACCTTGCCAATTTCAAAATTAGCTGAGGGTGAGAAGACCTCCTCCGCCGCCGAGAAAAAGCCCACCGAGGCCGAACCATCCGAATCCACCAAGTCAAATAGGTCGAGGTCAGCCTCTGCGGTCACCTCGAGGTCCCTCAAATCCGATGCCCCCTAGGCCCCCTCAACCACAATTGAGGACAAGCCAGTCAGAGCTGGTGATAGCGCCGATGACATTGAAGTCGGCGTTGCCTTCTCTACTACCTTGCTCCTCCCCAAAGATCTCGACCGCAACGCTGAATTCAGGGAGTATGAAAATTTTGCTCTGATGTTGCAGCGCTCCGTACAAGTATGCCCCTGACACTTGGTACTTTTCATTCTCTACTATTTCATACTTAGAGAGTTTTACTAACTTGTTTTTTCCATTTCTTCTAGGCGATCCAGCATACCCACTCCTTTGAGATGCAGGCCTTCGCCATCAACAAGGAGTTGGTCCAAAAGACCAAGGAGGCTGCCAATTTGCTGAAGTCCCTCAACAGAGTCGAGGGCAAGATGAAGGCTTTGATGGACCAGGCCAATGCAGCCAAGAAAGCTCAAGACGAGGCCAAGGAGAAGGCAGGCGTTGCTAAGGCCATTGCTAAGGTCTTTGAAGCCGAGAAGAAAGAGGCTGAAGTAAAGATGATCGAGGCCCAAAAAGAACTCCAAGATGCCTTGGCCACAAAAGAGGCCGAGATCAAAGCGGCAAATGAGAAGGCGTATGCCAAGGGGGCGGCCGACGTCAAAGAAGACTACAAGAAGCAAGTGAAGCAGGCATACAACAAGGGTTTCACCCTTGGTTGGATGGCTGCTTTAAAAAAGTTGGCTGTCCCCGAGGATTCTCCTTTCAAGAATGCTAACAACCTCGTCCTGCCCTTCCCTCTTTCTCTAAGCCAATCCGAGGACGAAGCTGAGTCCGAGGATCAGGCTGAGGCCGAGAAGAATAAAGAAGTTGCTGGGGCCAAGTCCCCAACTCTGAATGAGCAGGTCTTGGACATGACTCAGGATGAGGAGGATGAGGTCTCCAAAGATGCTACCCTTGAGAAGACAACATCTGACGCGCCTATCGCCGAGAAGAGCATCGACCAGACTCTTCAAGAGATCGATGCCGAGCTCGCAGCTGAGAAGGCTGCTGAAAAGGGCTCACAATTGTCTTCTGAAGTTGGGACACAACCAACTGTTGGCACTGAGTAGTCTAGTTTTGAAGCTTTTCTTTATTTCTTGTACCTTGTACTTTCGTTTTTTGAACAATGTTTAGCTCTTCTTTGGCCGATGCGCCTTGTTGTAATCTGAACAATTTTCCTTCAATGTTAGGTCGAAGTGCCTTATTTCCTTGTCTGAATGCATTTTTAATGTGATTGTAAGTTTGTATGCTTTCTTTTACTTGTCTTGTATGATTCCATACTTGGAATATTTTGCATGTCTTCAAAGTACACCTTTTCTGTATAATCTCTTCGGGGAAAAATACCTCGGATATACTTACTGACTGTTTATCTTGGCCTTATCTTGACACTTGAAAAACATTGTAAAAAATATTTTCACAAGTGCTGTATAAAACCTACCACTTTACTTTAACTTAGCAAGACTTCTATCTTCAAATATCTTCTAAGTCTTGGCAACATGGTAATCTCGGCAAATGCGCAGATACTTCTTTGGCTAAACTTCAACTTGTAAATTGTTCTTAAAATTTCAGCAAGTGTTGAACCAATGACCTCGGGTTAACTTCAACTTGTAAATTTTCCTTAAAATTTCAACAAGCGTTAAACCAATTTTCTTTCAACATGACAAGTGTTAAACCAATTTTCTTTTGTGATTTCCCAACTCCCAAGTATGATTCTCCAACTCTCTGCCCCCTAATGTGAACTTAAGTTCTACTTGGGTTCTCATTAAGCATGTGGCATTGACCTCGTCGCCGAGGTGAGATTCAAACAAAGACTAGCCAAGGGTACCAACCTTGGTCTCTCTGTTTAATCTATATACTTGGTTTCAATCTGTGTTTGACTCTGCCGATATGGCAAGTCCAGGTTAATTCAACTTAGTTCAACTCTATTATATGCAAGAGAAAAACTCTGTCATATAAAAAGTCTAAGTTATTCGTCATGTTTCAATCAGAAACATCGCCAACTTAGTTCAATTCTATTATATGCAAGTAAAAACTCTGCTATATAATAAGTCTAAGTTATTCGTCATGTTTCAATCAGAAACATCGCCAACTTAGTTCAACTCTATTATATGCAAGTAGAAACTCTACCATATAATAAGTCTAAGTTATTCGTCATGTTTCAATCAGAAACACCGCCAACTTAGTTCAACTCTATTATATGCAAGTATTATTCAACTTTGCCATATAATATGTCTAAGTTATTCGTCAGGTTTCAATCAGAAACATCGCCAAGTGACTGGTCAGTCATACTACACAAGTTTCAAAAATCAAACTAAGACTTTATTATTACTTCGGCTAATAACAAAAAACTTTAAAAAACAAGAAATCTAATGATAGAAAAACTTCAGATTGCAAGTATTCCAGGGTCTTGGCAACTCTTTGCCTTCACTGTCTTCAAGCCGATATGCACCATTGCCCAGGATCGAGATGATTCTATAAGGTCCCTCCCAATTTGGGCCAAGCTTGTCCTCTCTGGGATCCTTCTTGTTGCCGACGACCTTTCTTAGGATGAGGTCCCCAACTTGGAACTCTCATGGGTTAACCTTCTCATTATAAGCCCTGGCAAGCTGCTGCTAGTATAACCCCAGCTGAATTGCTGTCTTCTCCCTTCTTTCTTCTAGCAGATCCACATCTCGGGCTAAGAATGCCTCATTGGTCTCATTTTCTACTCCTTGGGTTCGGATCCCAGGGATACCGACCTCCAGTGGGATTACTGCCTCTGTGCCAAAAGCCATGGCAAATGGGGATTCCCCAGTTGATCTTTTCGGCATAGTCCGATATGCCCAAAGTACACTGGGCAACTCATCCACCCACTTTCCCTTTGCTACTTCCAGCCTCTTCTTGATCCCATCCAAGATAACTTTGTTAGATGATTCTGCTTGTCCATTGCTTTGAGGAAAACTTGGAATAGAATAGTAATTCTTGATCTTGTACTTTGCACAGAAGCTCTTGATTAGCTTACTGTCAAACTGTGTACCATTGTCTGCTATTATTGCCATTGGAATCCCAAACTTGGTGATGATGTTCTTCCATATGAAGCTCTTCACATCAACATCTCGAATCTTTGCAAGGGGTTCGGCTTCCACCCATTTGGTGAAGTAGTTTGTTGCTACTAGCAGGTACTTCCTTTGTCCAGTTGCTTGAGGCAGTTGTCCAACAAGATTCATGCCCCATTGGGCAAATGGCCAAGGGCTAGATACTGGGTTCAAGTCCGCTGCTGGTTGATGTATCAAAGGTGCAAACCTCTGGCACTTTTCACACTTCTTGACATAAGCTTCAGCATCTTTTTGCATGTAGGGCCACCAGTACCCTTGAGTAATGGCCCTATGAGCAAGTGACCTGCCCCTAGTGTGGCTCCCACATACTCCTCATGTATCTCATACAAGAAGTCTTCAACTTGTGAAGGATGTACACACCTCAAAAGGGGTCCAGTAAAAGATCTTCTGTAGAGATGTCCTTCTACTGTCAGACTGAATCTTACCGACTTCAGTCTGATCTTGTGTGCTTCTTTATGATCATCTGGCAGTTTTCCATCTTTAAGGAATACTATTATTGCATCCATCCAGCTTGGTCCCATCTCCACACGCATTGCTTCATGCTCTGTGTTCAATGGTTCTATGCTTGGACCTGACAAGTAGTCCACCATTATCGTCCTTGCCTCTCCAGGTTTCATTGCACTAGCCAGGTTGGCCAAAGCATAGCATGGCTGTTGTCATCTCAGCTAACCTGTTGTAGTTGGCAATTTTGGAATAAGGCTACTAGTCTACCCACCTCCTTTACATAGGCCGACATCCTTTCATCTCAGGCTGCGTATTCATCTGTTGCCTAGTTGATGATAAGTTGGGAGTCACAGAAGACTATTACCTCGTCAGCTTCCATTGCGACTGCCAGCTTTAATCCTGCGATCAGTACTTCATACTCTGCTTCATTGTTAGAGGCTCTAAACCCCAAACGAATGGATTGTTCCAGTATCTGCCCATCTGGCGATACTAGTACTACTCCTACCCCCGCTCCTTGTCGGTTTGAACTCCCATCAACAAACAGCCGGAAGGAGTCGCCGAAGTAAATATTGCATGGCCTGAGTTTCTCTTCTTTCCTCTGTTTAGCTATCCCCAACTGGGTTTTTCCTTGTTTACCTGGACCTCGGTTCAACGGAGCCCGATGTGTGATGGCGCCTGGTGTGAACTCGGCCACGAAGTCGGCCAAAACTTTGCCTTTGATTGCTGTTCTGGGTCTGAATTCCAGGTCATATTGGCCCAACACCACTGCCCATCTGTTTATCCTACCTGTCAGATCTTCTTGCTGCAACAGGGACTTCAGAGGGTACTCGGTTAACACCACAATTTTGTGGGCTTGAAAGTAAAGATTCAGCTTCTTGGAAACCATTACTAAAGCCAGTGTTAGCTTCTCCAAAGGTAGGTATCTGGTCTTAGCATCAGCTAGGGTTTTGCTTACGTAGTAAACTGCCCTTTGCTCTCCATTTTCTTCTCTAATTACTACTGCACTCACTGCATGCTCTGAGACTGCCAAGTATAAGAACAGCTCATCTCCAGGTACTGGATTTGAGAGAATTGGAGCTGTGGTCAAATACTTCTTCAAGTCGGCCAAGGCGACTTCGCACTCTTTTGTCCATAAGAAGTCTGTGGCTTTCTTCACTAGGCTGAAGAAAGGTTTACGTTTGTCAGAGCTTCTGCTTATGAATCTATTCAGGGCTGTAGCCTTTCCAGTCAACACTTGCACTTGCTTTGCCGATGTTGGGCTCTCTAACTCCAAAATGGCTTTGATTTGATCAAGGCTAACCTCAATGCCCCTTCTGGTAACCAAGTATCCTAAGAACTTATCAGACCCAACTCCAAATGCGCACTTCGATGCATTGAGTCGGAGCTGATATGTTCTAAGGATGTCAAAAACTGCCTTTAAGTCTTTCAGATGATCATTAGGTTTCTTGGTCTTCACGACCATGTCATCTATGTATACCTCCACTGTTCTGTCTATTAGATGCCTGAACATCTTGGTCACTAATCTCTAGTAAGTTGCTCCTGCATTTTTCAACCCAAACGACATTATTTTGTAGCAATACAGCCCTTCAGAGATGATAAATGCAGTCTTCTCCTTATCTGGGGGGGTACATAGCTATCTGATGGTACCCCCTGTATGCATCTAGGAAGCTCATCCTTCCATGCCCTGAAGTGGCATCCACCAATTGGTCAATCTTGGGTAGTGGGAAACTGTTTTTGGGACAAGCCTTGTTCAAGCTGGTGAAGTCCACACAGACCCTCCACTTCCCATTCTTTTTCTTCACAACCACCGTGTTTGATAACCATGTCGGGTAATTTACCTCTCGAATGGCCCTGGTCTTTAGAAGTTTATCAACTTCCTCTTCTACTGCTTCGACATGCGCGTCGGCCCTCTTGCTCGCTGGATGACAGGTTTGGCCGACCTATCCACATTCAGTCTATGGCAAGTGACCTCGGGGTCAATGTCAGGCATCTCGTACGGCGTCTAGGAAAACACCTCAATGTTTGCTCTCAAGAATGCCTTTAGCTCTTTTTCCTCTTCCTCGGCCAAGCCCAAGTCGAGAAGAAAGAAGCGCTCTTCATCTCCTTGCTGGAGAAGGATTTTCTTCAGGGCTTCCTCACTCTTCTCAATTGGCTCTTTGCCAACGTCATCCAGGACTTCCATGTCCTCATTCTCGATCTTTGCTGATTCTGCTTCTCGTATGTTGCAGGTGGATTTTATTGCTGTCATGGAGCAATTCTTCACCTATACCTGATCCCCTCTGACCTCCTCAATTCCATGCTCTATTGGGAATCGCAACAGCTGGTGTAATGTTGAGGGAATAGCCCCCATTGCATGCAGCCATGGCCTACCCAGGATAGCATTATAAGGGGAGGGAGTGTCAATTATTATGAACTCAGTTTTTATCTTCTTGGTGCCAGCCTGCACCTCCAAACTTACTGCCCCGAAGGGCCACGTCGGCGTTCCATTGAACCCGACCATTGGGCCATTGGATTGTTCTAGATCATCTTGATGAAGGCCAAGCTCCTTGTAACACCTGACATACATGATGTCACAAGAGCTGCCTTGGTCAATTAAGATGCGCTTCACTTGACATTCTCCAATCTAGAGGAATATTACTGTCACGACCCAAACCCATCCCTATGGGTTTAGCACCGTAACCGGCCAGTAATTCGTGATTACCGAAGGCCTGCTTAACAGTAAAGACAGTAGTACAGAGTACAGGGGCTGGCGGAAGCCAAAACAGTAAATAAAAGATGTCCAATGAGCTGTGACAGTCTGTATGCAAAAAGACTTTTCTGCACATAGTCACGACCCAAACTCGCCCTTATAGGTTTAGCACCGTAACTGGCCAGTAATCCGTGATTATCGAAGGCCTGCTTAACAGTAAACACAGTAGTACAGAGTACAGGGGCTGGCGGAAGCCAAAACAGTAAATAAAAGATGTCCAATGAGCTATGACAGTCTGTATGCAAAAAGACTTTTCTGCACATATACACATTCAAAACCATAACAGTATATACATACATCATATACAGACATTCAGGTTAGGAACCAAATCCCTACCATAACAGTACAGTGCCAGTCTCAAACAGTCTATACAAAACAGAAACAAAAATGGGAAATCTAAAACACCCCAAAGCAGCCTTAGCTTGAGCACACTTGGAACCTCGAGGTGAGGCACAATGGTTGGCTTGACAAAAAGGGAGTTAACCTGACGCTTCTAGCTCCGGTCCAGTGCTTGGACACCTATATATATATATATATATATATAAACAGTGAGCTAAAGCCCAGTGTATAACAGTTGTGTAAAGAGGTTAAGAATGAATGTCCTTTTAGTCATTAAGCAGTCATATCAGTCATTTAGAAACCATAGCAGTTATATGTGGTACATCCAATAGCAAACAGTACAGTAGGTCTTAACAGACCGAACAGTCAGTTGATGGCCATCATAACAGTAAACAGTAGTGGTTCCAAACATGGGAACCAACAGAGATCTCTATGACAGTAGCAGTAACAGTACAGTAATAATAAATTGCTATGGATGCCACGAATATAGTTTACAAATAGGACAAACATTCATTCATTAAACAATAACATTTCAGTAAACAGAACAGTTGATCATTCAGAAAATATTCACAATTGAACATATCTTTACAACATTGTTACTCACAGAGCACTGGGCTATAAGCAGCTAATGAGCGTCATCGGATGCCAACCCTACACAGTTACAGAACGAACACACACTAAGTTACACACTTGGGAATCAATGACTTAGTCCCTATCTTGACTCGGTGTGGTTCTACATCAATATCCTCATTAAGATGCCTTAAACATGGCCTAGGAATGCCTAGGATGGAAAGAGGATGCAAAGATGTACTTTAAAGCACTTTTCAAAATTTTCAAAAAACAGGGGTCTCGCTCGAGCTTGGCTTTCTACGCTCGAGCAGACATGTAGATAAAGGAGCTCCGCTTGGGCGTGACTTCCTTCGCTCGAGCGGACTGCAAACTCAGGTAAAAGTACTGGATGCACGCAATTTACGCTCGATGGGCGTTCGACCTCCGCTCGAGCGTGCATTCCCTCACTCGAGTGGACTGTAAACATGTGAAAAGTACTGGATACACGCATTTCACGCTCGAGCGTTACTTTTCCCGCTCGAGCGGGATGCATGTACTCAGAGTGTACGCTCGAGCGTGAAGTCTTATGCTCGAGCATGGGTCCAAAATCTGGAATTTCCAGATTGAACCTCCAAGCTCAAATTCAACATTTAAAGCATCAAATCCGATCCTTTTTGGCTAATTTTCTGGAAAACACTTTAAAACTCATAATATGGCATGTTTCAAAGATCAATTTGCAAAATCAAAGCCCAAAGGTAGTTCAATTAAACACAATCCAAACAAAACTTCAAGAACATGATGAACATAAGACATGCATGTGTTCAATTGAAATCAAAGCTTCCAATACATGATCAAATGAGTCTAAACTTTCAACAACATGATGAATTCATGTACTATAACCCAAATATGGACATGCATGTGAGAATTCTATGAAAACAACCTCAAAATTCAAGAATGTAAACATGCATGCATGATTCAAGCTTCAATTCAACAATTTAGAACCAATTCTAAACTTAGATCACTAATGGCTCATGGACCATGCAAGATACAACTAGAATTCAAGTTCAAGAAGATGATTCTCCTACCTTAGGTCTTCAATTCCAAGTATAGAGGCTTAATTATGCAATTCTTCTACAATTCTTCTAATTTTCCAAGCAATTCTTGTTGAAACCAAAGCTCTCCTAACTCTCTCTCTCTCTCTAGTCAGTTTTGGTCTCAAGAAAAGGGCTGAAGAAATGTTGTGTCTAAGTGTGTAGTTCAAGCCTCAAGATGTTAATAAAAGTGGCCCACTAGATGGCATTTTGGTAATTAATGCAACTAATGTAATTCAACATTATTTAATCTAATTTAATCGCTCCAAATCACATTTCAATTAAACATACCATAAAATCACATAAATTCTAATTAGCATAAAACACTAATCAGTTTCGGATTCGACCGCCGATAAGGCCTTCAATTTGCAGTTTAAAACATAAAACATGAACAGATCAATTTATGGCAAACAGATAGAGATGCATTTAAACCAATACACTCAGGTAATCAGTTCAGAATTTTAGTCTAATCAGTCACTTATCATGTTCAGTCACAGTTTAGCAGAAATCAGTGGCGAGGGTTGTCACAGTCTCCCCTCCTTACAAAGAGTTTGGTCCTCCAAACTCGAATTACCTTCATTCTGGTAGAATACTGGATCCAGTGGGAACAGTTCAGGATATCTCTTCAACATATCATCTTCTCTTTCCCAAGTGGCATAAGTGCCACCGTGGTTTTGCCAATCCACTTTCACTAACGGAATTTCTTTGTTCCTTAATTTCTTGATTCGTCGATTTACAACCTGAATAGGCCGTTCTTCATAAGTGTAGTCATCACTTAGCACTACACGGGTAGGTTCAATCACATGGAAGGGATCCCGAAGATAATCCCTCAACATTGAAATATGGAAGACATTATGCATATGCTCCATTTCAGGAGGAAGCGCTACTTGATACGCCACCGGATTAATCTTTTCAATAATCTCATACGGCTCGACATATCTCGGCGCTAGCTTACCCTTGACTCCAAAACGAGTCTACCCTTTCATTGGTGTCACTTTAACAAAAACATGATCACCTACTTCATATTCCCTGTCTCGCCTTCGGACATCCGCATAACTTTTCTGTCGGCTTTGTGCGGTTTTCAATCTCTGCTGAATCAGTTTCACCTTTTCAGTGGTTTCCTGTACAATCTCGAGCCCAAGCAAAGGCCCATCTCCAAATTCTGCGTAGCAGATAGGAGATCGGCATTTTCTGCCGTACAAAGCCTCGAAAGGTGCCATACCAATGCTCAAGTGAAAACTGTTGTTGTAGGCAAACTCAGCTAAAGGTAAATGGCTTTCCCAATTTCCTTGGAAATCAAGAACACACATCCGCAGTAAATCTTTCAGAGTCTGGATTGTTCTTTCTGACTGGCCATCTGTCTTAGGATGGTATGCACTACTCAGTCTCAGTTCAGTACCCAATGCAGTTTGCAGACTTTGCCAAAATCTCAAGGTAAACTTCGAGTCCCTATCAGAAACAATGGACATAGGCACTCCATACAATCTAACAATCTCGTCAATATAAATTATAGCCAATTTGTCCGCATTGTAAATTGTTTTGACAGGTAAGAAGTGAGCAGATTTAGTCAGTCTATCAACAATAACCCAAATTGAGTCCATACCTTTACTGGAGCGAGGTAAACCAATAATGAAATCCATAGTGATATGTTCCCATTTCCACTCCGGTATTGGTAAGGGTTGCAGTAAGCCTGCGGGTCGTTGATGTTCAGCTTTAACTTGTTGGCAATGAAGACATTTCGATACAAAGTCAGCAATCTCTTTCTTCATTCCCGGCCAGCAGAAATTCAGTTTCAAGTCTTGGTACATTTTCGTATTTCCTGGATGAATAGACAGTTTTGAATTGTGGCCCTCTTGCAGAATTCTTCTTTTCAGTTCAGAATCACTCAGTACACATAATCTTCCCTGGAATTTCAGCACATTGTTCTCAAATTTGAAATCCGGTCTCGGTTTAGATTCTCGTTCATCAATGATCTTTTTCAAAAAGTCATCCTGTTGCTGTTTCTCTTTAATCTTCTCAATCAGTGACGGTTGAGCAGAAATAGTGGCTAAGGTTCCACCTTGTTCACGCAAAACAATCTCAACTTCAAATTTTTCAAGGTCACATAGCAATTCTTTCTGCCCGGTGAGTAAACAGGCTAAATTTCCAACTGATTTCCAACTCAGTACATCGGCAACAGTGTTAGCTTTCCCCGGATGGTACAAAATTTGCAAGTCATAATCTTTTATTAGTTCTAACCATCTCCGCTGCCTCATGTTCAATTCTTTCTGTGTGAAGAAGTACTTCAAACTCTTATGGTCTGTGTACACTTCGCATGTTGCCCCATATAGGTAGTGACGCCAGATTTTCAATGCAAATACCACTGCGACAAGTTCTAAATCATGGGTCGGGTAGTTCTTTTCATGCGGTCTCAGTTGTCGGGAAACATATGCAATAACTTTACCATTCTGCATCAAAACACATCCAAACCCTTATAAGAAGCATCACTAAATATGGTAAATCCATCCGTACCTGAGGGTAAGGTGAGAATCGGTGCAATCACAAGTCGGGTTTTCAATTCTTGAAACGCTGATTCTCTCTGGTCAGTCCAGTCAAATGATATCCCTTTTTGAGTCAACTGAGTCAACGGTAGGGCAATTTTGGAGAAGTCCTTCACAAATCTTCTGTAGTATCCGGCTAAGCCTAAGAAACTTCAGACTTCTGTAACATTTGTCGGTCTAGGCCAACTTACCACTGCTTCAATTTTCTGCGGATCAACTGAAATTCCATCCTTACTGATTACATGTCCCAAAAACATAACATTATCGAGTCAAAATTCACATTTAGTCAGTTTTGTATAGAGTTTCTGTTCTCTTAAGGTTTGTAAGGCAATGTTCAAATGACGTTCATGTTCTTCCTTACTTTTGGAATAAATCAAAATGTCATCTATGAATACAACTACAAATTCGTCGAGGAAAGGTTAAAAAATTATGTTCATAAGGTCCATAAATGCAGCAGGTGCATTAGTAACTCCAAAAGGCATAACAAGGAATTCGTAATGTCCATACCTCGTTCAAAAGGCAGTCTTTTCAATGTCCTCTGGTTTGACTTTCAACTGGTGGTATCCAGATCTGAGGTCAATTTTAGAGAAAACCTGGGCACCCTGTAACTGGTCAAACAAATCATCAATTCGAGGCAATGGATATTTGTTTTTCACTGTTACCTTATTCAGTTCACGGTAGTCAATGTAGAGTCTCAATGAGCCGTCTTTCTTTTTCACAAATAAAACTGGTGCTCCCCACGGTGAAGTACTGGGCCTGATGAACTTCTTATCCAATAGTTCTTGTAGCTGAACCTTCAGTTCTTTCAATTCAGTAGGTGCCATTCTGTAAGGAGCTTTGGAAACTGGCTGTGTACCCGGAATCACATCAATGGTGAACTCAATGTCCCTATCAATCAAATCCCCTGGCAAATCATCTGGAAAAACATCTGGGAATTCTCTGACTATAGGAATACTGTCCACATTAGCTTTAACATCAGTAGGTACAGTCAATATACAACATAGATACCCTTTACACCCCTTTTTAATCAGTTTAAACGCTTTCATGGATGAAATCAGGTATGGGGGAGGTACTACTCCAACTCCATTAAACACAAATTCAGGCAGTCCAGGTGGACGGAAAACAACTTGTTTTGTTACACAGTCTATGGTAGCATGATATTTTGTTAACCAGTCCATTCCCAATATTACATCAAAATGGTCGATGTTCAAAGGCAGTAAATCAATATACAAATGCACATCCCCAACAATAATTTCACATGCAGGGTATATATAAGCACATGTCATAGATCCCCCAACGGGTGAAGATACAGCTAACAAATAATTCATGGGTTCCAATGGTCTATTCAATTTCCGTGAAAAAGCATGCGAGACATATGAATGTGTAGACCCCGAATCAATCAGAACATAAGCCTTTTGAGCACAAATGGAGAGTATACCTAACACAACGGTCTCGGTATTCTGCATATCTCTCGGTACAAGTGCAAATACTCGGCCTTGCCTCATAGGCTCTTTTCCAGTAGCTTTGGGGTTAGGTTGCTATGGATGCCACGAATACAGTTTACAAATAGGACAAACATTCATTCATTAAACAATAACATTTCAGTAAACAGAACAGTTGATCATTCAGAAAATATTCACAATTGAACATATCTTTACAACATTGTTACTCACAGAACACTGGGCTATAAGCAGCTAATGAGCGTCCTCGGATGCCAACCCTACACAGTTACAAAACGAACACACACTAAGTTACACACTTGGGAATCAATGACTTAGTCCCTATCTTGACTCGGTGTGGTTCTACATCAATATCCTCATTAAGATGCCTTAAACATAGCCTAGGAATGCCTAGGATGGAAAAAGGATGCAAAGATGTACTTTAAAGTACTTTTCAAAATATTCAGAAAACAAGGGTCTCGCTCGAGCTTGGCTTTCTACGCTCGAGCGGACATGCAGATAAAGGAGCTCCGCTCGAGCGTGGTTTCCTTCGCTCGAGCGGACTATAAACTCAGATAAAAGTACTGGATGCATGCAATTCACGCTCGATCGGCACTCGACCTCCGCTCGAGCGTGAGACACAAGTCCTCGCTCGATCGTGCATTCCCTCGCTCGAGCGAACTGTAAACATGTGAAAAGTAATGGATACATGCATTTCACGCTCGAGCGTTACTTTCCCCGCTCGAGCGGGATGCTTGTACTCAGAGTGTATGCTTGAGCGTGGGTCCAAAATTTGGAATTTCCAGATTGAACCTCCAAGCTCAAATTCAACATTTAAAGCATCAAATCTGATCCTTTTGGGCTAATTTTCTGGAAAACACTTTAAAACTCATAATATGGCATGTTTCAAAGATCAATTTGCAAAATCAAAGCCCAAAGGTAGTTCAATTAAACACAATCCAAACAAAACTTCAAGAACATGATGAACATAAGACATGCATGTGTTCAATTGAAATCAAAGCTTCCAATACATGATCAAATGAGTCTAAACTTTCAACAACATGATGAATTCATGTACTATAACCCAAATATGGACATGCATGTGAGGATTCTATGAAAACAACCTCAAAATTCAAGAATGTAAACATGCATGTATGATTCAAACTTCAATTCAACAATTTAGAACCAATTCTAGACTTAGATCACTAATGGCTCATGGACCATGCAAGATACAACTAGAATTCAAGTTCAAGAAGATGATTCTCCTACCTTAGGTCTTCAATTCCAAGTATGGATTCTCAATTATGCAATTCTTCTACAATTCTTCTAATTTTCCAAGCAATTCTTGTTGAAACCAAAGCTCTCCTAACTCTCTCTCTCTCTCTAGTCGGTTTTGGTCTCAAGAAAAGGGCTGAAGAAATGTTGTGTCTAAGTGTGTAGTTCAAGCCTCAAGATGTTAATAAAAGTGGCCCACTAGATGGCATTTTGGTAATTAATGCAACTAATGTAATTCAACATTATTTAATCTAATTTAATCGCTCCAAATCACATTTTAATTAAACATACCATAAAATGACATAAATTCTAATTAGCATAAAACACTAATTAGTTTCGGATTTGGCCACCGATAAGGCCTTCAATTTGTAGTTTAAAACATAAAACATGAACAGATCAATTTATGGCAAATAGATAGAGATGCATTTAAACCAATACACTCAGGCAATCAGTTCAGAATTTCAGTCTAATCAGTCACTTATCATGTTTAGTCACAGTTTAGCAGAAATCAGTGGTGAGGGTTGTCACAATTACCAAGGTATCGTTGTGTGGATGCTGTACCATCTCTTGGTCATCTTCAGTAAAGGACACCACTGGTTCCTGGCACTCGTCTGCCCTAGGTCTTTTCTGCCGGACCTGGTACACATGCTGCAAGTGTTTTACCTTCTGAGTCTCCCCACATATTTCGTTCTCATTGACCTTCGAGTGAATCACATTGATCACCCGAGGTCCGCCTGCCTGTGGTTGTGGTGTTAAAGGAGGCGGTGTTGCCGGTACCTGAGGCAGTCTCGCTTGCTCTTCTCTTGTCCTGGCCTCGTCTACAAGGTCCCTTTAATGACCTTGCCTTACCATGTCTTCTAGATGTGCCTTCAGGGCTTTGCACCCCCGAGTCAGATACCTATCTTCATTGTGGTAAGCACAGTGCTTGCCTAGGTTTCTTCCCATAAATTCACCCGGAACCCTTACTGGTGCTCTGTAATAGAGTTGGTTTCGAATTTTCTCCAAGACTTTGTAAACTGGGATTCAGAATACGGTTGTGACTGTCTGCGCAGCCCTTAATCCTGTCTCTTGCTTGTTGTACCCGCCATTACCTTGACCTTACGTCGGCGAGCCGTTTCCCTTCTCTTGTTTCGACCCCTTTGTCCCCGGCGTGTCTTCCTCGGCCCTCGCATACTTCTCAATTCTAGCCATCAGTTCCTCCATACTTTTTGGCAGTGTCTTTGCCAATGACTTTCGAATCAAACAATCATCTTTCAGGCCGTTCTTAAAAGACACGACCGCCACCTCTTGGTTGCATCCTAGCATCCGGTTGAATACTTCATATTACCTCTTGGCATAGGCCCTAAGGCTTTCATCCTCACTGATTCTCAGAGCCATCAAGGAGTCCACCCTTAATGGTTGTAGCTTGTTTGTCACAAACCTGGCCACGAGCATCTCGGCCAGGCCTTCCCAGGTTTTCACAGTTCCTTTCGGCAACTATTGAAACTAGTTCGATGCAATTTCCCCGAAGGACGAGGGGAACACCTTGCAAAGCAACGGCTCGTTCCCGGTGTATAGTGCCATCGAGTTCAGGTACAAGCCGATGTGAAAGTTGGGGTTCGACTTACCATCGTATATCTGGAATCTCGACATACTGAACCTTTTTGGGGCCTCAAATGTGTCCAACTCTACCGAGAACGGCGTTCTTGGCTTGACGGGGAGGTTACCTTGGCATCCTGTCGCTTTCTCTGGAGGTAATCCCTCAAATCCTCCTTGGTCCGTCTAGGAGCTCGGCTATCTCTGGATTTCAGTCTTTTCGGCGCGCTACTTCCGGCGTCATTGTGAGTCCTCTTAGACCTCCTTCCATTGGTCGTGTCGAAACAGAGTTCCTTCCCTTGAATATCCCGATGTTCTTTGGTGCATGCTTCTTTGGTTCGACGAGTCTTCTGGGATTCTCTTCTCATTGATTCTCCATGCCCATCCTCCCGTGAAAGCCGGTGAGAATGTCCCTTAGTCCTGTCGTGCTGTGGGACTACAGGAACTGTTTTATGCCCCCATTTTCGGGCATCTTTCTTGGCCGCTGGAATCGGCGTATCTTGTAACGGGAACGGTGGCTGCATGACGTTGTTCTACATCATGAAATTGACGACCGTTTGCAGGTCCGCCAATTTGTCCGCCATTCCCTTCATCTCTCCGTCCCTCCGCAGGCATCTGTCTTTCCATACCTGGAGGTCGTTTTCATTATAATACCTGCTTCGGTCTGCCTTCTTTGGTACGTCGCCCTCCTGGCCGGCGTCTTTCTCTCCAGGATTCTGATCCCGAGTTTCTTCATTGCAATTATCCTCCTCTACGTTGGGATCAAAGTGCTTACCACTCCCAGTAGGGATGTCATCCCCAGTCTTTTCTTTCTGTCCGTCGTTGGTCATCTATTCTCTTTTCTTTCCTACAGACGGCGCCAAATTGTGTGTGTCAATTTCTGACCACACTGTCTAACAGGTACTCAGCTGGAGAGCACCAGCAGAATAGATTAAGCTTGAACAACCTGTCACAAAAAAAAGAGATTCCGGCGGTGGTTTGTCCACCCGGGGACACTCCGACGATCAAGTCAGTTATCTCTCAAATATAACAAAAGTGCTTAACTCACTGTTCAGAATACGAAAAGCGTACCTTAGACCCACGAGGGTGTCTTACTTTTATAGCCAACACTGATATGGTCCCTATAGAAGCCTAACTTCAATAGATTCTAACTCAATGCCTATCTAGGACTCTCAAATAGATAAAGATAAACTCTCTAACAACTTTCTCCTTATCTAGGCTGAAGTCCTCTCTCATTAAAAATTATATTATTTTTCACCAATTAAAAAATATGTATCATTCACACCCTCTTTAAATATTGTGAACAAAATCCAAACAGCGTACACTTTCTTCATTTCGAAGTTATTTAATTTTAAAGGTAAAGCAACCCAACCCAACCCAACTAACAGTTCATTTACAATAAAATAAACCACAAGGACAAGTACTATTAAAGAAAACAAGAGAAACAAGTGTATGTGTAAATTTAAAGACAAAGTTCAAATAAACAAAAACCAGGTGGGTCACATTTGATTTCCATTTTATTTTATTTTTTATTTTTTTTATTTTTGGATAAAATGGGATGTGAATGAGATTATTGTTGACAGAATTATAAGAATAAGTTATTAAACGGGATAGATGGTTGGACCTATGAAAGAATTATAGACGGTAATTATGAAAAATTTTACTGTAGAATAAAAAAAGTGGGATTATTGTATATGTTTTTGTTGACAAGGATAAAATGAAAGGGTGAAACAATTTGGAGAGGGATAGAAACGCCCTCCATCAAATTCAATTCTTAGTTAACTATTTTAGTTGAATATCAAGCCAATAGTTACATATAATTAGGGAAAGATAACTCAACAAATGTAATAAAAAATAGAGAGTTTGTTGAAGAATGTATTTAAAAAGATGATTAACTAAAATAAAAAAATAAACTTTTAGTTAAAATTTAACTAAAAATTTGACTATTTCGATGGAGATACTCTTAGCACCACAATTCTTAAAGTAATATTTATTTCTTTCTTTTTATTTTGCCATTTAATCTCTATACAAATATTAAAGTTGTTTGGACGAAAATTGTCCCTTATTCACCTCTGTAATCTAACGTCTCAAACATGGGATCCTTTTTTGGGTAAAACCCAACTATCTTCTCTCCCCTTATCTTTGGGCCTCTGCCAAATTTTCAAGGGGTTATTTTTATGTTTAAATTATATTTATTAATTTTTATATTTTAAAACATTCATATTCTTTGCATATCTCTTCTAGTAATTAAGAATTTTTTTTTTTTTTTTTGGGTATTAAGGCCTCGTTTGGAAACATGCTATTTTAATAACTTTTTGACTTTTTGGCTAAAATATGAGGTAAAAAAACGAGTATGTTTGGGGTGACTTTTTAGCTTTTTACAAAAAGATGTGCAAAAAATAGAGAGAAAAGGAAATCTTTGATTTTTTGGTATAAGTTATAGGCTTTTTGACTTTTTTAATAACTTTTTGACTTTTTAGATAAAATGTTAACTTGCCAAACGTGGCCTAAGATCTGGTTAATTGCCTATGCTATTGTGCAACTTTTGAACAAAGAGGTTTTATTTGGGCCTTTAGGTAGAAAATTTCTTTTTCCCCCTTTTGTTGGATTTTTTGGTCAAGAAGTGTATTATCATTCAGTCTTTATTATTGGGACTTATGAACTAGAAGAGTTTTTTTAATTTTGTTGGGGATTTTTTTTTTTTTTTTTTCTGGTACTTTGGGTAAATAGTTTATTTATTTATTATTATTGTAAAGCCCTTAGACAATCTTTTTTTGAACAAAACTTTTTGTAAAGTATAAAGAGGATAAAAATTCGATTCTAAATTTGTTCATACGCAACTAACCAGATGTAAACAAAAATTGTGATTAATTTCAAATATGACACACTTATAAACTGTGTAAATAAAATAAAAATTTTAAAATTTTAAGACTTTCCACAAATTTATTTGGAACCTTATGTATTTAATTGGCGTAAGAGATGAGTTGGTTCTGACACAAATTAAATTAAGACGACCTGATTTTGTTCACATAGGCTCCGGCTCCACTTAAAAGGGATAGGATTTAGAGACATTGGACTCATTACGAATTTTATTTTAATAATCAGAATTATTTATTTATTAAATTTTTGTGATATATTATTTATAAAAAAAAATAATTCATTCATATAATTTTTTTTCTCCACAATCTCCTTAATGACGTGGCAAATAAAATTTGAAAAGTTGACCTACATTCAAATATTTCCTCAAAACTCTCTTTACATGTATTTTGTCTTGTTTACCTCATTAGGGAAATTGTAGAGAAAAAAATTGTGTGAATATAGCATTGTTGTTAAAAAAATTAAGTTGACTCGATAATTGTAACATAATTTTTTGTCACATTTGTTTTTAAAAAAAATTAAGAGTAAATAATCAATAAGTCATAATTTTACCCATTAATGGTCTATTTTAAAAAACAAAGTTCCCAATTCAATTTTTAAAAAAACAAATACGATGAAAAGAATATGCTACATTATCACATCGACCTAATTTTTTCTATGAATGATATACACGAAAAGTCCTAGAAAGTAAACTATTCGAATTATCAAAATAGGACTCATGATGACCCTTACAAACTCGGACAACATGTTTTAAATCCAGATTTAGACTAGAGAGAATCCCAACTCCATTCAAAATTATAAGGTCCACTATTTTGTATTAATAAAGTTTTGTATTTTATTCACAGACTTTTAAAGTATATAAACAAAATTAGACAAGCAATGTAAGTGACCCATCACAAATTCTACACGATATTCACATTTTTTCATTTGAATATTGTATAAAATTTTTAAAAATACTAGACACCTTAAATAAATTACTAAATATTTTACACAATAATTATACCAAATATCTACACAATACTCACATGAGTATATCATGTGGGTATTGTGTAGAATATTTAGACCTAGTTTGAAAAATTAGACTTAAATTCAAAAAGTCATTATAAATTGTTACATTATTCTCTTTTACTTTTATACATATTTTTATTAAAAAAATCAAAATCTCAATTATTGCTAATTCCAAAACAGACGTCCTAACTCATTTGGAATTGTTACATATTTTCATATAAAGGGGTGAGAGGGGAGACATCTTTCTCCTACCATCAATAGAGAGAGAGAGAGAGGAGAGAGAGATGGAGAAGAGCAAAGTGTTGATAGTAGGGGGAACAGGGTACTTGGGAAGGAGGTTGGTGAAGGCAAGTTTAGCAGAGGGACACAAAACATATGTCCTCCATCGACCTGAGATTGGCGTGGACATTGACAAAGCTCAATTGTTGTTGTCTTTTAAGGATCAAGGTGCTAACCTCGTACATGGTTCATTCAATGATCATCACAGCCTCCTCAACGCTGTCAAAATGGTTGATGTTGTCATTTGTGCCATTTCTGGTGTCCACATTCGCAGCCACCAGATACTGCTTCAACTCAAGCTTGTGGATGCAATCAAGGAGGCTGGAAATGTTAAGGTAATTATTGTATGAAATCGATCACAAGATAAAATTAAGGTTTTAAATATTGACCGTAGTGAATATTTTAACAAAAATGAATTATATTTATTATGTCAGTTATGGAGTTTCATTTCAGAATCAATTTTGGTTGTGCTTTTGAAACGTGATTCTACACCTGTGTTTCAATATGATGTTTGTTTAGTACCATGTAATCACGTTTCAAGAGCTCTGCTGAGAGCTCTGTATCAAATCTGTCTTAGCCGCTCTTTTGCTCTGTTTTTTTTTTCAAAATTTTTGCTAAAAAGACGTCCGGCCGGTTGACCGGCCGGCTGTCCGGAACAGTAAATTTTATTTATTTATTTATTTATTTTTTTTGCCATTGATTTATATAATCAAAAAAAATATTTTCTGAAATTTTTAAAATTTTTTATGTGCTTTAAAATAATTTTGAGTTGTATGTTTAGTTATGAGTTGTAAATTTCTGTATCACATATCAAATGTCACATCAACAATTCCCCATTCAAATCAAAACTCTTTTCAAAATTATTTTCAAAACTCTTTACCAAACAAATTTTCTACACTCAAATCATCATTCCACAACACACAAACTCAAAATATAACTCATACTCTCAAATCACATTTACAAAACACAACCAAACGCAGGCTTAATTTATCATTTCTGGAGATTTATTACATAATAATTTTATTCATTATATGTATTAATATATATAAGTACCTGTTTTATTCTTAGTGAGGATTAATACCATACCATTAATTATGTTTTTCCTATATATATTTTTACTTCTCTATCCAATTTTGATAGAGAACTCTACATTTTATATTGATATTTTTGGTGATCATAAACATTAGATGAGAGATGTTGTGTCTCGCAGCTATGTTTCTCTACTATTGATTTTGTCTATATATATTGTTTATTGTCATTGTCATTATATTATTCGTGATAATTATTCTATTTATTTTATTACTAGACTAACAGTTATGTATTGTATTGGCTTTTACATATTGAAATTTTCGATTTTTGATTTTCAATACTCTTATTACTCATCAATATATCACCTGACACTACAAAAAATTAAGATTTTGGGAACCAAAATTTAGAGACAAAATTATCTTTTAGGGACCAAATATTTTTGTTACAAAAAATATCGTCATTATATTTTTAGCAATGGAAATTGGATATTAGTGATGAATTATTGTCTATTTGGAAAATTAGAAATTGGTCCCTAAATGTCTTTCGCAACAAAAATTTCACTTTTAGATACCAAAATATTTTGTCTCTAAAACTCTTATATGTTGTAGTGTGATGCTGTCTGATATTGGGCCAAACTATCCAACAACTAATTTGTACCTTGTTGTGTACATAAAAATAAAATAAAATAAAATGAAATAAAAAACGTCATATTTATAGTATTAATAATGAGATATTTGGTTATGTATTAACTTAGAAACTTATTATATATATATTTTTTTATCATAGTAAAATACGTCAGTAAAATATATAAGTTAACGGCTCAAGTTTAAAATTGATAGAAAATGACAAATATTAGGAAAACATGACAACCACTAGTGCAAAATATTGTTAAATCACTTCACTACTTGTGCTTTGTTGTTTCTTTTACTATGCATTTGGAGAATTCATAAATTTTAATTTGGGGTATATATAATGTAGAGATTTTTGCCATCGGAGTTCGGAACTGATCCAGCAACAATGAAGAATGCAATAGAACCAGGAAGGGTTACATTTGATGACAAAATGGTAGTAAGAAAAGCGATCCAAGATGCCGGAATACCTTACACCTATGTCTCTGCAAACTGTTTCGCTGCCTACTTTCTCGGCGGCCTTTGCCAGCCGGGAAAAATTTTCCCTTCAAGGGATCATGCGGTCTTGTTGGGAGATGGCAACCCAAAAGGTACTTCATTTTCAAATTTTATTTTATTTTATTTTATTTTTTGTGTTTTTGATAATGTTTTTTAAATGTCGTATAGATGTTGATTTTGAAAGATAATGCACTTTAAATGTCATTAATGAACAATGTTATACTACAAGATACCTAATATTACTTTTTATTCGAAAATATGAGATCATCAATTCAAGTGTAAAAATGACTTGTGTGATATTTAAAATGCATTTTACATTAGAATTTTGACCTGTTGGAATTAGACCATGGGCCAACTTGCTAGACCGTCTAAATTTCTGCCCTAAATTGACCTGACCCATAAAAAAAAGCACGACAGGCCTAGCCCACATACTGATTTGAACACTAATTTTGCAGACTAGCCTAATAACCCTTATATCCCAATAAGGGAAATTTGGCCATAAACCCCTCTTAACTTCTTTTTCTTGTTAAAAAGACAGAAAAAATTTAGTACTTTCAAAACTCCCTTATAATTATAAAATTCTGTATAACGGACAAAATTTGTTATTTGAATATTTTATTTGACCATTATACCATCTCTTTCTTCCATTTCTTTTACAGCACTCTCTCTCTCTCTCTCTCTCTTTCCACCACTCGATGGTTGTTCATCGTCTCCACCATCTTCATCGTCTATCAGCATTGCTCATCCTCATCATCGGCCAGCAACCACCATTTTTACCGTTAAACTACCACCATCTCAGATTTGATACATAAGAACTCATATTTGAGATCAATAACTTTAGATCAGAGATATAAAAATAAATAAAATAAAATAAAATAAAAAAAACATTTAGATTTGACAGAAAAATGAGAAATCGAGATATTGAATGGAAAATTAAGAGTTTTTTTGTTTGTTTGTTCATAGATCTAAAAGTAAAATTTGACTCTGGTTTGTTCATTTAATGTGTATTATGTTTTTGTAACAGTAAAAATTTACTCTGGTTAACAATACTGATCTGCTTAATAACAGTAAAATTTTACTCTAATTCGGAGTAAAATTCTATTCTCTTTCTTTTTTTTCTTTTTTCTTTTTTTAATTACAAAGTAAAATTTTACTCTGAATCAGAGTAAAGCTTATTATAATTCAAAGTAAAATTTTACTCTAAAACAAGCTGCGAAGATGGCTTTACAGAAAAGTTTTGTGTGATGAATTAGAGTAAAATTTTACTGTTAAAAGAGTGATAGAGAGACAAAGTTCGAAAACAGAGGATCAAGAGAAGAAGAAGAAGAAGAAAAAGAGAGAGAGAGAGAGAGCATGAACCATCAAAACCAGAGAGAGAGAGAGAGTGACGGATTTCAGATTTGAGGTTTGCGAACCGTCGCAAATTGTCATTTTCTAGTTACAACAATTGTGAATGATCTCAAATCTAAAGTTGTGGATAGAACAAATGATGGTGGTAATGAAGACAGTAGAGAAAGAGTTCTATGGTGAGCGGCGGTAGTGCCGATGGAGAGCAGCGATGGCACCAATGAAGAGAATAGTAATAAGTGCGAGACAGAGAGAAGAGAGATTGAGATGAGAGAGAGTGTGATTACAAGTTGATACACACACACACACACACACACACACACATATATATATGAGGGTATTATAGTAAAATAAATAAGTTTTAAAATACTATGGGGTTTCTTGTCCTTTTGAAAGACAAGTTACACACTGAGGGGTCTATCACCAAATCCCCCTATCAATAATCAATGTCTTTGTATGGCAAATCTAAAATTATAGATGCTTATATCATGGTGTGATGGGATTCAAAGTGCTCGTACATATGAATTAATCTTTCAGGTTTTCTCTTCTCTTATAATAAAAGCTTACAAGTAATGCCTAATATTTTTGTCACCCTTGGCAGCAATATATGTTGATGAAGATGATATTGCAAAGTACACTATAAGAACGATAGACGATCCACGGACTCTAAATAAGACACTGTACCTGAGACCACCTGAAAACATCCTTTCTCAAAGAGAGGTTGTTCAGATATGGGAGAAGCTAATTGGGAAAGAGCTTCAAAAGTCATCTCTGTCCAAGGATGATTTTTTAGCTCTCATGAAAGGTTAGTTTGATTATCACTTTTGTCTACTAAATTTCTTACCCACAAAAAAAATATATGTATATATATTATTGATCTAGATCAACAAAGTACGACAAACATACACCAAATTTTAAAAAGAAAAAAAAAATCTAAGATCTCAATTAATCTGACACATGTATTTAGACAATCATGTGTATACCCCAGATCAAAAAGAAGGCAACAATATTTTAAAGAAGGAATATAGTTATAGTTATACGCTTTATTTATAATATTTTTTATTGACCACATATCATCATAGGCTCATTCTTATTACAAGTAGGTGGTAGGAAATGTTGTAAAAAATGTATGGTTGTAATCTTTAGTCATCCAAAAGCATTGAGTTCATGTATGAAAATACAAATTATAGGAAAACTCAATCACTTTTTAGAAATTCCAAACAAACCTTCATTTCAAATATATGGCTCATTACTAATTCATTTATCTCTCTTTTTGTTTTTTCAGGACAAGATTATGCAGAGCAAGTTGGGTTAACACATTACTACCATATTTGCTATGAAGGATGTCTCACAAACTTTGAAATTGGAGCTGAGGGAGAGGAGGCCTCTAAGCTTTATCCCCAAATCAAATACACAAAAGTGGATGAATACCTCAAACGATATCTCTAAAATGAAGAGAATTTTAACCTATTGTGCAATTTAATTAAGTTTTAATAACTACAAACTTGTATTTGGCTTGTATGGAATTGCTCTTACTAAATATTGAAGTTTTCTTTTGATTAAGTTGGTGTCATTTTGATACAAATACATTCAATTCATTTTGGAAAAGTGCTCCTTTGTATTAGCGGGTAAGAAATATTCCAATTAATTTTAAGTTAGCATCAATGGTTTTTGTTTATAAGGTTTTTATAGAAGTATGATTTAAATATTCCCCAAACTATGTTTGGTTTGAGGATGGGATAAGGTATGAAACGAAGAAAGATAATTTCTTCATTTTGTAATGAAATTCTTTATCTCATGATCAATTATCCCACCTCTCCAACAGTAAAATTATCTTGTGTAAAAATAGAAAAAAAATGAAATAAATTATCCCAAGTTACAAAATGTGAACTAAATGCGAAATAATTTCATCCTAAAACAAAATAATCATATTCTGCTCCTTTATCCACAAACAAAATATGGCCTAAGAGCATCTCCAATAGTGTTTGCTAAAATAGCATTGTCATTGCTATAATTTGGCAATGAATAGTGTTATTTTGCCAAATTATAGCAATGGTGCTCCAATGGTCACATGCTATTTTGGCAATGTGCTGGTTAAATGTCTCGAATTGTATGTTCATTTTTTGGGCTTCAGCTTCAACGACTTGATTTCTCTGAAATAATTCTTTTGCAGCTTTCCTACCCATAGGCCTTTTACCCCCTTGCAGAGACACTATCCTCACCGATTGGATTATTACTAACACTTGGATTGTTACCAACACTTGGACTATTGTCGTCTTCAAGAGAAATGTAGTTATCCATAGGGGAATCGAGGGCTGAATTAGGGGAAAATGGTGTATGTATCCTTGACTTCACCGTGTTCGTAGGAGTTACATCTTGCCACCTGATATTATTTTGGAAGATTGGCCAACAATGTTCAAAAGCAAAATGTTTGTTTTCATCATAATAGAATAATAGTTTTCTTGAAGCATCTGTATCAATAAAATATTAAATTAATTAATTAGTTAATTTTTATATAAGACAAAATAAAAAAACTAACTGTAGACCGCCCGGAACTCCGCTCCGCGCGTGAGGGCGCGAATCGTAAGTTCTAGCTACTACAGTTCGGACTCCTGTCATGGTTCTGAATCTAATCTCACAAAGTGCAATGTAAGATTGATAAATCACCAAAGAATCCAAATCCGACAAATCGTTTTGGAAAACTGATTTTAATCAAAAAGCGCCAAACATGGACTGCTTTGCCAGATTTCAGAGTTGCCACTTAAATGGCTTGTTTTAGGAAATTTAGGAAACCCTGACTCGTGCCGAAGGCCACGTGTCCGTCATCACCAAAGTTGCCTCGGCTCGGGAACTTGGGTACGAGAGGGGAAGGTCCTGAAATAAGCACCCCCGCTCGCCCGATCAAAGGATCGGCCTCTACTAACATGATATGTTATTTTTGAAAACACATGCGTTCTTATTCTGATTTATTAGCTAGCTTACTATGTGATGCGCACAGCACACAAGTATAGACTCAATCGCAAGAATTGGAACAAAACATCTCATGTTTGTTTCTCGAAAAATGGTTTGGAAGTGCTACTCGCAAGTAGGCTAAGTCGCGAATTTGCCACTCTCAAGTGGGCTTAGAAAATATGATTTTGCCACTTCAAGTAGGGTTAAAACGCACATTTTGATGAATTGTCCCAATTCAAGCAATGAAGCCTTCATCCACAGGCATTCATGCAGTTATAGCGGTTAAGCACATAGCCTCATGGTAAGCATGCTAACATGGTAATCACTTACACACATGCAAGGATGTTAAAGCATAAACACTTACAGTATACTCCGAACCAAAACAGAAGCTAATTAGTAATCAATGCATGATCCTAGCTATGTTAAGATGCCTGATGCAACACATGCAAAAATGCAACTAAAATAGGCTCGGCTATCTAAGATGTCATGTGAATGCAACTAGATAACATGTATTCAAATTGGTATTGAAATACAATGCAGTTTGTATGATGCACCGAGCCTGGTGCATGCAAGACAGATGAATGGATGCACTCATGCAAGCATAAGGTATGCTAATCGAAATATGTCCTAAACTAACCATCGAAAGCTGATAAGTAAAAGGGAGAAAGAAATGGGGTTGGAAGACATGCATCACACACTCACGCACACTTATTACAACATTTTCCCTCTCGACGGAGGGTTCGAATGAATAAGCTAACTAGCTAATCTAAGCTAATTAAACTAATTATTACAAAACGAAGCTAATTAACTAACAAGTTAACTAATTACAAACACAAATGAATAGCTAAGTGCATTAACTACTTAAGTACAGAACCAAATAGTTAACTAACTAAGCAAAATAGTTAAAAGGAGCCTCGGGGCGAGAAGTGCATGCATGCTCGGTCGCCTTGCTCGGAAATCCATTACTATGCCCCAACTTGCCTCTGTTTGCATTTGATCTCAGAACACTACACAAGCTTCCAGATAGCTTCTACTCCAACATGGAGACTTCCAGGAGGGCTGCCGACCACTTAATGGTGTTGTAGACCACCTGTAGACCACCTAAACATGCTGCAGACTAGAAAAAGTGGTCGGCCAGCCACTTTTACTGGTCTGCCGACCAGAAAATCCTGTCAAGCTCCAATTTGTTGCAACAGAGAACAAGAAGGGGCACGGCAATGTATTTGCAAGATATGTGTGCACAACCACCCTCCCTATCATTTCTTAAGCTCAAGGGAGTGCGGTTCTCGACTCTCGGGCCACCAACCGAGCATCGCAATGCACGATGGCCGAGAAGCCAAGTTTGCACAATTCAATGTCAATGAATGCACAAATAACACATAAGGTCCTTGACCTCTATCATGCATGATCAAGAGGGTCAGCGACCGAGAAATAAGGCATGTTTCATCACTTCAAGTATGAAACGTCCCTCGTTTCTCGTGTTTGGATTAACACTCGATCCAAACACAATGCAATGCAACATGATCAACCTATCAATGCTAATGGCATGCAAACACAATGCAATGCAACAACATGCAAACAACATGCAATGCAGCAAAATGCGCAAACACAATGCAATGTAACAACATGCTCTTCTATGAATGCTAGAATGGCATGCATGAGGTTCCAACATATGAACAATGCATGCATGGCATATTTGGAGACTAAAGCATCAAAGCAAGTAAAGAGCACCATACAAGAGGTATGCAATACAATGCTCAATGGACTTAAACTGAATATGGACAGACCTAAATTATGCCAAAATAGTGGCCAAAATACTCTAAAATGATGGCATGAAAAGCAAGATAATGCATGCTCATGCAGTGGCCCATCAACTAAGCATAAGAGCATAACTCTCAAACATGATTAAGAAGTGACAAGTGTGGAAGTGTGACAACACTATATGCTCTAAAATCAGGTATGAAATGATGCCAAATCATCCAAACAACACAAGTATAGCATGCAAGAGGGCCTAAGGCACAAGGCTACTAAAGGGACTACACAAGAGACATGCAATACATGGCACAAATGATTGAACCAGCCATAGACAGAGCTCAAATCGGTCAAAACAAAGACCAAAGCATGCTGAGATGGAAGCTCAAAAGCCTAGGCATGCATGCATACAAGTTAGGCCATAAGCAAGGTACAAAGGCATAACCCTTAAAAGCACTCAAAGAGTGAGAGAAGTGAGAACATGGCAATGCTATATACTCTGAAATATCATGTTAAATGATGCCAAATCATGCACATGTCACAAGCAATGCATGCTAGTGGACTCAAAACACAAAGCTAATGAACAAGAAAGCACTATGGCTATACAAAGCTAGGCATGCATGACCCAAAACACTTAAATCAGACCTAGAGCATGCTAAAATATGGCCAAAAGCTTGCTGGAGTGGAGCCAAAAAACATGCTAGAATGATGGTCCAAAACATGATATATGTTAGGTTAGTTAGTGGAATTGCACTACAAGTGCAAGGAGCATGCAAGATGTAACCAAACCAACCCTAGATAGAGCTATATCATGGAAAAACAACACCAAAAACATGCTGAGATAGGACCAAAACATGCTAGAAAGGTGAGCTAAAACCTTAAGCATACAAGGCTAGTTTGCAAGGATTACACTACAAGTGTATAAAGCATGCAAGGGGTGACCAAACCAAGCCAAAACAGAGGTATGCCATGCTGAAATAAGGCCAAAAATAGGCTGAGAACAAGCCAACACATGCTTAACAAACATGTTACTTTGATGAGCCAACAAGGCAAGCAACTAAGACACAAGGAGAAGGGATGACCCCCTCCTATTTGGGACCTCAAAACTCACTTTCCAACACTGAAATTCCTCTGATTTTCAGTGGTGAGAAGGCCAAAAAAAGGTGGTCCCAATAGCTTAAAAGGATGGCACAAAACAAAGCCAAACAAGACACAAAAGGGGGTAGACCACCCCCAACACCAACAAAGCCTTAAACAAACATTTCAAACACTTGAAAATGAAGCTTTTTGCAGTTGAAAGTTAAGCCTAAAACATCATGCAAATAGGGCCAAAGACTTAATAAAAAACAAAGCTTTAAGGGGCTAGAAACTCACCCTTGAAGAACAACTTCAAAGCAGCAACTCCAGCAGCTTTTTTGAGCTAAAACCAATCCAAAAACACCAAAACCAGCTTCAAGATGCCTCAACTCCAAAGCAAAGGTGTTTGAGTAGGTGTTTGTGTGCAAAAATGTGAAGAAACTACACTTTTAAGCACAAATATGGAACAAAAGAGAAATATAGAGATAGAGATATATCTATAGCTCTAAGCAAAATTTTCTGAACCTGAGACAAGAGGGAGGAGGTTTCCTTTTATAGAAAACCAAGCTTTAAGCTTGTTCAACAAGCTTGAAGCTCCAAGCAATCCCTCCATACACGTGTATGGAGGATGTTTTCTGTGCCCAACAGCTGGCACAACTAGTAAGAAAATATCTGCAGAAAAATGCAAAAAAGGTGCCGACCAGTTGAGGTGGTCGGCCGACCACTCCTACTGGTCGGCCAACCAGAAAAAGTGGTCTGCAAGGTCAACAAGTGGTCGGCAAGGGGGGAAAGCTAGTCTGCACAAAGAAATGAAGGTGGTGGCGTGGCTGCCGACCACTTTAGGTGGTCCAAAGACCACAAAGACCAGCTGGCCGACCAGAAAACTGGCTGGCAGGGAAGAAAATTGGTCTTTAGGGAGAGAAACTGGTCTACACCCCTTATTCCACCCTCCAAGCAAGGAAAACAAGGTTTGGTTCAAAACCAAACCAAAAGGGAAGCAAGACAAAAGTCCGCGGGACAAGGTGCGCAGCCGAAAGCCCCGAAAACTAGTCTACGGTTACAAAAAGTGGTCTACAGACCTCTGTTTTTCTCTAGGCAAAGGCAACAAGGCCTAGTCCGAAAGCCAGGCCGAGAGGAGAATGTTAAGAGGTTCCGAGACAAGGCGCACAGCTGAAGGCTCCGGACACCGGAAACTAGCCTACAAGAAGGAAAAGTAGTCTACAACTACAAAAAGTGGTCTACAGACCTCTCCCTTCCTCCAGGCAAGGTAACAAGGCATGGTCCACAAACTAAGCGAAAACACAAAGAGTTCAGAGGCCCGGAGGCAAGACACTCAGCTGAAAACTCCGGAAACTCGAAACGAGCACAAACATGCGCAATCATCGAGCGCTCAATCGATGACGTCTGAGTCTTAAAGTCGGTCAAAAATGGGGTGTCTACACTAACATAGTAAATGAAGTTGCAATCTTACTATATCAACTTGTAACATCCCACTTGGATGTAGATTTTCGACTTGCACTAGACACCCACGAAATTTGTTACAACATTTCATGAGTGATCATTCTGCAGCGAGCAATAATTTTCAAAAATTCTTCTCAAAAAATGAGCATTAGATTATGAATTCCCAACAATTGGGTCTTCAGTAATGTGACACCAAGCTCTACAAATTGCCACATCTTCTTGAGTGGTGAATGATTTTCCTCTCTTTGTTTTTTATGAACCTTCCATAGTGATTGTGTGAAAAAACTAAGAAGAAAATAATTTGTGAGGTTTGCTGTAAAATGAAATTGAGATAAAGAAATAAGAAAAGAAAAATGAAATTTGAAATGTTTGGTGTGAAATGAAATTGAGATTGAGGGTTTCTATTTATAGAAATACAAAATATGACCGCTTGTAGAAAATGATCGTTAATTTATAGCTGTTGTTTGTATTATTATTATTTTTTCTTTCAAGCAAAAGAGCACAACGACTCTTTTGCATTTCCAAATATCTGATCACCACCATCCATGTACCCAGGATCCAACGGTTGAGATTCATGATCTACAATCATCCAACCTAAAAGTGAAGTCTATCTTCACTCTCTCTCTCACTCTCACCCTCTCTCCGAAGATCCACCAAGCTTTCCTCCTCGATCTCCCTCTCAGTCTCGCTCTTCCTCTCACTCTCTATCTCTCTCTAAAGACCCACCAAGCTTTCCTCCTCCATCTCCCTCTCAGTCTCACTCTCTCTCTCTCTCCCTCCCTCCGAAGACCCACCAATTCGCTCTTTTACTTTTCATATCTTCTATTCTAGTAAGAACACACTAGATTCCTATTTAAAAATATTTACAAATTCACTTTTGATATGATCAGTTAATAATTAAAAATATATAAGAAAAAATATTATCTTAAATATCTTAATTAATTATTACATTATTAGATTTGAAAATTAGATCTAATTTTTAGACTTATATAATGATATCCTTCTCTCTTATATGTATGAATAATTATAGATACTCACCCTTATCCATCCTGAATTTACCCCAAATGAAATTGTGTAGTTGTGATTAAATCTGTGTGATGTAAGATCCATGCGTAGAATGAGTTTGAATTACAAGATGACAATAATGAATAAATTCAAGATAGATAAGGAGATAAATTTTTAGTATTACTCTATATACATTTCTTCATTTGTTTTATTGTCTTTTTTAAAATTGATTTTCTGTTTAAATTGACATAAGCAATATGTAATAATCATGTCATCTTTAATGGTTGTCAAGCCAACTACTAACGCTATACTTTTCAGGAAAATTATGATATCTTCTAGTAAGAAAAGCAAAATCTCTGTGATATGCATTTTCGTTATTTGTTTTCTTGTTAGATAAATTGTTGTGTCTGAAATTGACATTAACGTCTTATAATTATATTATCATCAAATCAAATGTACACAAATTCAAACTCTAATTCAAATCTAATTCGACAAACAGCTACGTGTGATGGGGCAACCAGACCATAGAAGTCAGTTCTGTTTTTACACATTATTTAGGAAGATAGTAAAAATTATCTTTTAACTTTTAATTTATTTTGAATTATATCATCTCCTACATTTTTTACATATTTTTTTTAAAAAAATTACAAAGTCAACTTTTAACCATCTTCCCAAAGCAACCCTTAATCATATATGCTCAATTATAAATAAAAAAATTAAATTAGTTTAATAATTATAAACACGCTCTTTTATCACATTAAAAAAAAGTATGATAAGTATAATTTTAAAAATAATTATGATAAAATTATGGGATTATAATTATTAGATCAAAAATTATTTACACTGTTTGGTTTCAATTTTCATAATTTACTTTTCAGAAAATTTTATTTTTTTATTTTCCTTATTTTGTTTGTTTTCACTGAATTTTTTAAATATTTTAAGCAATTTTTTTTTTAATTTTTAGACACACCTAACATAAATATACTTAAAAAATATAATAATTGTGAAAAAAAATCTTTAAAAAATTCACTAAATACCAAAAATATAAAAATTCACTACATTTTTCGTATTTTTTCGTATTTATTAATTTTTTAAAATATTTTTTCACAAATATTTTACTATTTAGATACATCTAAGTAAGATGCATCTAAAAAAATAAAAAAAAATGTTTAAAATTTAAAAAATATTCACTAAAAATAAAAATAAAAACACAAAAGACAAAAAAATTCAATTTTTAAAAAACTAAATTCAGAAAACTTAAACCAAATACATTGATTATTTTTTTACACAATCATCAAAATAGGATCCATGAAAAGCCAATTTACACTCATTGAATCCAAATATATTCTATCAAAAGACGTCCAAAATTTTAGTAAAATATTTTGTATTCTTAACATTACTCAAAAATCATAGACCAAAGTTTTGGTCTAGTTTGGCCAGCCAATCCATCAATATATGGATAAATTAATAATATGTCTTAATAGTCAGACTTAATTTTCATCAAATCCTATTGAAAATAAGTCTTAATAAAATCGTTGCTAAAAATAATTTTTTGTGATGATTTTTACATGTCGTTAAAAATTGACAATTAGTATTTTTTTTGTCACGATTTTTATAAATTGTCGTTAAAATTTACAATTAGTGACGTTTTTCTGTGACAAAATTTTCAAATTGTAGCTAAAAGTTGAAAATAAGTGACTTTTTTGTGACTTTTTTTTTTAAATGTCAAAACTTTTAAACTGTTACTGAAAATTAACAATTAGTGACACTTTTTAACAATTAGTGACACTGAAAATTTTATGATAATTAATGATTTTTTTTCATCAAATATTATTAAAAAGTGTCACTAATTGTTAATTTTCAGTAACAGTTTAAAAATTTTGACATTTAAAAAAAAAGTCACTTATTTGCAACTTTTAGCTACAATTTGAAAATTTTGTCACAGAAAAACGTTACTAATTGTAAATTTAAGCGACAATTTATAAAAATCGTGACAAAAAAAAGTCACTAATTGTCAATTTTTAACGACATGTAAAAGTCATTACAAAAAATTATTTTTAATAATAATTTTATTAGAACTTATTTTCAATAAGATTTGATGAGAATTAAGTCTAACTATTATGATATATTAATAATTTACCCATATATTTATGGATTGGCTGGCCAAACTGGACCAAAACCTTGCACTATGATCTTTTAAGTGATGTTAAGAATACAATATTTAACTAAAATTTTGGACGTCTTTTGATAGAATAGATTTGGATTCAACGAGTGTAAATTGGCTTTTCATGGATCCTATTTTGATGAATGTGTAAAAAAATAATCAGCGTATTTAGTTTAAGTTTTCTGAATTCAATTTTTTAAAAATTGAGTTTTTTGTTTTTTTTGTTTTTATTTTTATTTTTATTTTTAGTGAATATTTTTTAAATTTTAAACATTTTTTTTAAAATTTTTTTTATATACATCTTACTTAGATGTATCTAAATAATAAACTATTTGTGAAAAAATATTTTAAAAAATTAATAAATATACAAAAATACGAAAAATGTATTGAATTTTTATATTTTTGGTATTTAGTGAATTCTTTAAAGATTTTTTTTCACAATTGTTATACTTTTTAAGTATATTTATGTTAGATGTGTCCAAAAATTAAAAAAATTGATAAAAATATTCTAAAAAATCAGTGAAAACAAAAAAATAAGAAAAATAAAAAAATAAATTTTTTTGAAAAGTAAATTCTGAAAACTGAAACCAAACAGAGTGAATAATTTTTTATCTAATAATTATAATCCTATAATTTTATCATAATTATTTAAAAAAATAATTAATTTATTTTAAAAATTATACTTATCATACTTTTTTTTTTAATGTGATAAAAGAGCGTGTTTATAATTATTAAACTAATTTAATTTTTTTATTTATAATTGAGCATATGTGATTAAGGATTGTTTTGGGAAGATGGTTAAAAGTTGACTTTTTAATTTTTTTTAAAAAATATGTAAAAAAATATAAGAGATGATATAATTCAAAATAAATTAAAAATTGAAAGATAATTTTTACTACCTTCCTAAATAATGTGTAAAAACAGAACTGACGTCTATGGTCTGGTTGCCCCATCACACGTAGCTGTTTGTCGAAGTAGATTTGAATTAGAATTTGAATTTGTGTGCATTTGATTTGATGATAATATAATTATAAGACGTTAATGTCAATTTCAGACGCAACAATTTATCTAATGAGAAATCAAATAACGAAAATGCATATCACAGAGATTTTGCTTTTCTTACCAGAAGATATGATAATTTTCCTGAAAAGTATAGCATTAGTAGTTGGCCTAACGACCATTAAAGATGACATGATTATTACTATGGGGACATATTTTTTGAATGACAACACATGGTCAAGGTAGTACCGAAGTGCCAGCCAAGGTGCCACGTGTCTTGGTCATGACGCCAAGATAATCTCGGCTAGGCCGAGTTTATTTGCGGAGATATTGGAATCCGAGATGAACGGATAAGGGACAAGAGTCCTAGAATGGGGAGAACCTCAGCCTGGATAAGGGTAAAGCTCTTAGGAAGTTTTATCTTTATCTATTGGAGAGTCCAGGATAAACATTGAGCCAGAGTCCATTGAAGCTAGGCTTCTACAGGGATCAGGTCAGTGTTGGCTATAAAAGTAAGGCATCCTTGTGGGTCTAAGGTACGCTTTTGGTATTTTGGTTAGTGAGTTAAGCACTAATTATTATCTTTGAGAGATATTGATTACTGACTAGATCGTCGGAGTGCCCCCGGGTGGACGAACCACTGCCAGAGTCTTTTTTTTTTTTTTTTTTTCTGTGACAGGTCGTTCGGGCGCAATCTATTATGCCGGTGTTTTCCAGCTAAGCACTTGTTTGGCAGTGTGGTGAGAAAACAGCACACACAATTTGACGCCGTCTGTGGGAAAGAAAGGAGAATAGATGGCCAACGACGGACATAAAGAAAAGGTAGGGGACAATGTTCCTACAAGGAATGGTAAGCACATTGACCCTAACGTAGAGGAGGATAACTGCAATGAAAAAACTCGGGATCAGAACCCCGGAGAGAAAGACGTTGGCCAAGAGGGAGACGCATCAAAGAAGGCAGACGGAGTCGGGTATTATAACGAGAACGACCTCCAGGTATGGAAAGATAGAAGCTTGCGGAGGGATGGAGAGATGAAGGGAATGGCGAACAAATTGGCGGACCTGCAATCGGTCGTCAATTTCATGATGCAGAACAATGTCATGTAGCCACCGTTCCCGTTACAAGACACGCCGATTCCAGCGGCCAAGAACAATGCCTAGAAAGAAGGGTAGAAAACAATCCCTGTAGCCCCCCAGCACACCAGGACTAAGGAACACTCTCACCGGCCTTCAAGGGAGGTCGGGTGCAGAGAGTCAATGAAGGGAGATTCTCGGAGGACGTATCGTACCAAAGAAGTTGACCCCAAAGAACATTGGTATGTTCAAAGGAAGGAACTTTGTTTCGACGCAACTAATGGAGAGAGATCCAAGAGGACTCATAACGACACCGGAAGTAGCGCACCAAAAAGGCTGAAATCCGTTGATAACCGAGCTCCTGAACGGACCAAGGAGGATCTGAGGGATTACCTCTAGAAGAAGCGACAAAATGCCGAGGTAACCTTTCCGGTCAAGCCGAGAACGCTGTTCTCGGTGGAGTTGGACAAATTTGAGGCCCCGAAAAGGTTCCACATGCCGAGGTTCGAGATATATGACGGTAAGTCTGACCCCTAACTTTCACATTGGCTTGTACCTAAACTCAATGGCGGTATACACCGGGAACGAGCCATTGCTCTGCAAGGTGTTCTCCTCATCCTTTCGGGAAATCGCACCAGACTGGTTTCACAAGTTGCCGAAAGGAATTGTGAAAAGCTGGGAAGGCCTAGTCGAGATGTTCGTGGCTAGATTTGTGACAAACAAATTATAGCCATTGAGGGTGGACTCCCTGATGACTCTAAGAATTGGCGAGGATGAAAGCCTTAGGGCCTATGCCAAAAGGTATTATGAGGTGTTCAATCGAATACCAGGATGCAACCAAGAGGCGGCGGTCGTGTCTTTTAAGAACGGCCTGAAAGATGATTGTTTGCTTCGAAAATCACTAACAAAGACAATACCAAAAAGTATGGAGAAACTTATGGCCAGGATAGAAAAGTATGCCAGGGCCGAGGAGGACACGCCGAGGACAAAGATGTCAAAACAAGAGAAGAGAGACAGCTCGCCGAAGCAAGGCCGAGGTAATGGTGGAAACAATAAACATGAGACAGGATTGAGGGCTCACAAACAGTCACAACCATATTCCGAATTCCGGTTTACAAAGTCTTGGAAAGAATCCGGAATCAGCCTTATTATAGAGCACTAGAGAAGCTTCCTGGTGAATTTATGGGAAGAAGTTTGGGGAAACATTGTGCCTACCACAACGAGGATGGACATCTAACTCACGGGTGCAGAGCCCTAAAGGCACATCTGGAAGACCTGGTAAGACAAGGTCATCTAAGGAACCTGGTAGATGAAACCAGGACAAGGGAAGAGCAAGCGAGACTGCCTCAAGCACTAGCAGCACCACCTCCACTAGCACCACCTCCACCAGCACCACAACCACAACCACAAGCAGGCGGACCTCGAGTGATCAATGTAATTCACTCAAAGGTCAATGAGAACGAGATACGTAGGGAAACCCATAAGGTAAAACACTTGCAACATGTATATCCGGTCCGATAGAAGAGACCTAGGGTGGACGAGTGCCACGGACCAGTGGTGTCCTTTACTGAAGACGACTTAGAGATGGTGCAACATCCACACAACGATGCCTTGGTAATATCTCTCCAGATTGGAGAATGCCAGGTAAAGCGAATTCTGATCGACCAGGGCAGCTCTTGTGACATCATGTATGTCAGATGTTACAAGGAGCTTGGATTTCACCAAGATGATCTGGAACAATCTAATGGCCCAATGGTCGGGTTCAATGGAATGCCGACATGGCCCCTGGGGGCAGTAAGTTTGGAGGTGCAGGCTAGTACTAAGAAGGTAAAAACTGAGTTCACAATAATTGACACTCTCTCCCCTTACAATGTTATCTTGGGAAGGCCGTGGCTGTATGCAATGGGGGCTGTTCCCTCAACATTGCACCAGCTGTTGTGGTTCCCAACAGAACATGGAATTGAGGAGGTCAGAGTAGATCAGGTGCAGGCAAAGAATTGCTCTATGGCAGCAATGAAATCCACCTGCAACATATGAGAAGTAGAAGTAACGGAGATTGAGGATGAGGACATAGAAGTCCTTGAGGACGTTGGCAAAGAACCAGCCGAGAAAAGTGAGGAAGCCCTAAAGAAGATCTTAGTCCAGTAAGGGGATGAAGAGCGCTTCTTCCTTTTCGGCTCGGGATTGGCCGAGGAAAAGGAAAAGGAATTAGAAGCATTCTTGAGAGCAAACCTTGAGGTGTTCGTTTGGACACCATACGAGATGCCTGGCATTGACCCTGAGGTCACTTGCCATAAACTGAATGTGGACAGGTCGGCTAAACCTGTCATCCAGTGAGCAAGGAGGGCGACGTTGATGCATGTTGAGACAGTAGAAGAGGAAGTGGATAAACTTCTAGAGGCCAGAGCCATTCGAGAGGTGAATTACCCGACATGGTTATCAAACATGGTTGTTGTGAAGAAAAAGAATGGGAAGTGGAGGGTCTGCGTGGACTTCACTAGCCTGAACAAGGCTTGTCCCAAAGACAGTTTCCCACTACCCAAGATTGACCAATTGGTGGATGCCACTTCAGGGTATGGAAGGATGAGCTTTCTGGATGCTTACAGGGGGTACCATCAGATAGCCATGTACCCCCCAGATAAGGAGAAGATTGCATTTATCACCCCAAAAGGGCTGTATTACTACAGAGTGATGCCTTTTTGGGTTGAAAAATGCAGGAGCAACTTACCAGAGATTGGTGACTAAGATGTTTAGACATCTAATAGGCAAAATAGTGGAGGTATACATTGATGACATGGTCGTGAAGACTAAGGAACCTGAAGATCATCTGGCCGGCCTGAAGACAGTATTTAACATCCTAAGAACATTTCGGCTCCAACTCAATGCATCGAAGTGTGCATTTGGAGTTGGGTCAGGGAAATTCCTGGGATACTTGGTCACCAGAAAGGGCATCGAGGCAAGCCCGGATCAAATCAAGGCCATCTTGGAGTTAAAGAGCCTAACGTCGGCAACGCAAGTGTAGATATTGACTGGAAGGGCTGCAGCCCTAGATAAATTCATAAGCAGAAGTTCTGATAAATGCAAACCTTTCTTCAGTTTAGTAAAGAAAGCCACAGACTTCTTATGGACAGAGGAGTGCGAAGTCGCTTTGGCCGACTTGAAGAAATACTTGACCACCGCTCTAGTTCTCTCAAATCCAATACCTAGAGAGGAGTTGTTCTTATACTTGGCGGTTTCAGAGCATGCAGTAAGTGCAGTGGTAATCAAGGAGGAAAAGGGAGAACAAAGGGCAGTTTACTACGTGAGTAAAACCCTAGCAGATGCAGAGACCAGATATCTGCCCTTAGAGAAGTTGACACTGGCTTTAGTAATGGCCTCCAAGAAGCTCAATCACTACTTTCAAGCCTACAAGATTGTGGTGTTAACTGAGCATGCTTTGAAATCCCTGTTGCAGCAAGGAGATCTGGCAGGTAGGATAGCCAGATGGGCAGTGGTGTTGGGCCATTATGACCTGGAATTTAGACCCAGAACAACAATCAAAGGCTAAGTTTTGGCTGACTTCGTGGCCGAGTTCACACCAGGTGCCATCATACATTGGGCTCTGTTGAGCCGATGTATACGATGTCCAGGTGAACAAGGAGAAACCCAGTTGGGGATAGCTAAACAGAGGAAAGAAGAGAAACTCAGGCCCTGCAGTATTTACGTCGGCGATTCCTTCCGACTGTTTGTTGACGAAAGTTCAAATCGGCAAGGAGTGAGGGCAAGAGTAGTGCTAGTATCGACGAATGGGTAGATGCTGGAACAATCCATTCATTTGGGGTTTAAAGCCTCAAACAACAAAGCAGAGTATGAAGCACTAATCGCAGGATTAAAGTTGGCAGCAGCAATGGAAGCCGACGAGGTAATGGTCTTATGTAACTTCCAGCTTATCGTCAACCAGGCAACATGCGAATATGCAGCCTGAGATGAAAGGATGATGGCCTATGTAAAGGAGGTGGGCAGACTGATGGCAGACTGCAGCCTAAAATTGTTGACTACAGCAAGTCAGCCGAGATAACCACAACCATGCCGATACCTTGGCCAACCTGGCTAGTGCAATAAAACCATGAGAGGCAAGGACAATAATGGTTGACTACTTGTCAGGTCCAAGTGTAGAACCACTGAACACAGAGCATGAAGCAATGTGTGTGGAGATGGAACCAAGTTGGATGGATGCAATAATAGCATTCCTTAAAGAGGAGAAACTACCAGATGATCATAAAGAAGCACACAAGATCAGAATTAAGTCGGCAAGATTCAGTCTGACAGTAGAAGGGCATCTCTACAGAAGATCTTTTACTGGACCCCTTTTGAGGTGTGTGTATCATTCACAAGTTGAAGACTTCTTATATGAGATACATGAAGGAGTATGTGGAAGACACACATGGGACAGGTCACTTGCTCATAGGGCCATTACTTAGGAATACTAGTGGCCTTATATACAGAAAGATTCTGAAGCTTATGTCAGAAAGTGTGAGAAGTGTCAGAGGTTTGCACCTTTGATACACCAACTAGCAGCAGATTTAAACCTAGTATCCAGCCCTTAGCCATTTGCTCAATGGGGCATGGATCTTGTTGGACAGTTGCCTCAGGCAACTGAACAAAGGAAGTTTCTGCTAGTGGCAACAGATTACTTTACCAAGTGGGTTGAAGCTGAACCCCTCAAAAGATTCGGGACATTGATGTAAAAAACTTCATATAGAAGAACATCATCACCAGGTTTGGGATCCCAAGGGTAATAATAGTAGACAATGGTACGTAGTTTGACAGTAAGCTAATCAAGAGCTTCTGTGCAAAGTACTAGATCAAGAACAACTATTCCACTCCAAGCTTCCCTTAAAGCAATGGACAAACAGAAGCATCTAACAAAACTATATTGGATGGGATTAAGAACATGCTGGAAGCAGCGAAGGGAAAGTGGGTGGATGAGTTGCCTATTGTACTCTGGGCATATCGGACTACGCTGAGAAGATCAACTGGGAAATCTCCATTTGCCATGGCTTTTGACACAAAGGCAGTAATCCCATTAGAGGTTAGCATCCCAGGGATCAGAACCCAGGGAGTGGAAAATAGTACCAATGAGGCATTCTTAGCCCAAGATCTGGATCTATTGGAAGAAAGAAGGGAGAATGAAGCAATTCAGCTGGGGGCATACCGGCAGCAGCTTGCCAAGGCTTACAACAAAAAAGTCAACCCACAAGAGTTTCAAGTTGGGGATCTCATCCTGAGAAAGGTCGTCGGCAACAAGAAAGATCCCAGAGAGGGCAAGCTTGGCCCAAACTGAGAGGGACCTTATAGAATCATCTCGGTCCTAGGCAATGGGGCATATCGGCTTGAAGACAGTGAAGGCAAAGAGTTGCCAAGACCTTGGAATACTTACAACCTGAAGTTTTTCTATCATTAAGATTTCCTTTTGTTTTTTAAGTTTTTCTGTTATTAGCCGAAGTAATCAATAAAACTTTAGCTTGATTTTTTCAAACTTGTGTAAAACGATTAACCAATCACATAACAATGTTTCTGATCGAAACATGACGAATAACTTAGACTTATTATATGGCATAGTTGAATTATACTTGCATATAATAGAGTTGAACTAAGTTGACGATATTTCTAATTAAAACATGATGAATAACTTAGACTTGTTATATGGCAGAATTGAATTATACTTGCATATAATAGAGTTGAACTAAGTTGGCGTTGTTTCTAATTGAAACATGACGAATAACTTAGACTTATTATATGGCAGAGTTGAATTATCCTTGCATATAATAGAGTTGAACTAAGTTGGCGATGTTTCTGATTAAAACATGACGAATAACTTAGACTTATTATATGGCAGAATTGAATTATACTTGCATATAATCAAGTTGAACTAAGTTGAATTAACCTAGATTTGCTGTGTCGACATAATGAAAACTTTGAATGACACTAAAATACATAACAGTTAGATTAACAGAGACCGAGATTGATAACCTTGGCCAGTCTCTGTTTGAATCTGATCTCGGCGACAAGATCATAGGTACATACTTAATGTGAACATAAGTAAAACTTAAGTTCACATTAAGGGGCAGGGAGTTGGAGAATAATGCTTGGAAGTTGGAATTTACAAGCTAAAGTTGGTTTAGCACTTCCTTGTTGAAATTTTAAGAAAAATTTTTAAGTTGAAGTTAAGCCAAGGTTATTTTGAAAGAAGTATCTACGTACTTGCCGAGATTACCATGTTGCCAAGACTTGGAGAATAATGGAAGACAGAAGCCTTGATAACTGAAAGTGAAGTGGCAAGTTTTAGCTAAACACTTGTGAAAACTTTCTTACAATGTTTTTTCAAGTGCTAAGACAAGGCCGAGATAAACATTCAGCAGATATATCTGAAGTATTTTTTCCCCGAGGAGATTGTACAATTAAGGTATACTTCAAAGACATACAAATTATTCTAAGTATGGAAGCAGTAGAGCTTACAAACATATAAACACTTGAAAGAAGAAGTTATGCTTGCATTAAGAGAAAAAAAAGGGCACTTCGGTCTACAAAGAGACTACTTGTTCAGATTACAAAAGTGGCACGTCGGCCAAATATGAAAACTGAAAACATTGTTCAGGAAATTACTAAGTAAAAAGAAAAAGTCAATAGCAAGATTACTCGGTGTCGGTGGCGGGCTACGTCTCGGCCCCAGAAGACAACTGGGGAATTTTTTCGGCAGCCTTCTCAACCTCGAGCTCAGCGTTGATCTCTCGTAGAGTCTAATCAATGCTCCTCTCGGCGATTGGCACCTCGGATGTTGTCTTCTAGGGGGAGGCACCTTTTGAGATCTTGTCCTCATCATCTTGAGTAGCTTATTCAGAGTTGGGGACTTGGCCGCAGTAGGATCTTTAGCAACGGCCACCTCAGCCTCTTCATCTTCAGCTTCCTCTCCTTCTTCTTCCACAGCCTTTGCCGCAGACTGGCTTGAAGTGGGTGGGAATAGCACCAGAAGTCGGCCTACGTCCCTCAGAGGAGAGTCCTCGGGGACAGCCAACTCTTTCAGAGCGGCCATCCAACCAAGGGTGAAGCTCTTGTTGCATGCCTCTCTGACTTGTTTTTTGTAGTCCTCGCGGACGTCAACTGCCCCCTGGGTGTATGCTTTCTCGTTCGCCGCTTTGATCTCAGTGTCCTTTGTAGCTAAGGCAACGATGAGCTCGGCTTGGGCTTCGGCGGTCTTTGCTTCGGCCTCTTTCTTCTCGGCTTCAAGGACCTTAGCAACGGCCTCAGCAACACCTGCCCTCTCCTTGGCCTTATCTTGAGCTTTTCTAGCTACATTGGCCTGATCTATCAAATTCTTCATCTTGGCCTTGGCCTTATTAACAGTCTTCAGTAAGCCAACAGCCTCCTTAGTCTTGTTGACCAACTCCTTCTTAATGTCGAAAGCTTGCATCGCGAAGGAGTGGGCGTACTGGATCGCCTAGAAGAAATGGACAGAACAAAAGTTAATAAAACTCTAAGTATGGAAAAACAGAGAATGAAAAGTACCAAGTGTTAGGGGTTTACTTGTACAGAGTGCTGTAACATCAAAGCGAAGTTTTCACATTCGTTGACCTCGCGATGCGTTTGAGGTCTTTTGGAAGGAGCAAGGCAGTAGAGAGGGCAACGCCGACTTCAATGTCAGTCGCGCTGTCGCCGACTCTAACTGGCTTGTCCTCAATGATGATTGGAGGGGCCCAGGGGGCATCTAATTTTAGGGACCCAGAGGTTGTGGCAAACTTTGACCTCGGCTTCTTTGACTAGGTGGATTCAGAAGGAGCAGCCTCTGCGGGCCTCTTTTCGGCAGCAGAGGCACTTTTTTCCGCCTTGGTCATCTTTGAGATCGGTAAGGTATCCTCAGAATCGATCCGAGTTACCGTTGCCTTTGCTTGGGCTTTCTTCACCCTTTTTGGCTTTGGCTTTGGCTTTGGCTGAGATTGCGATGGTGAAGATTGTACGGTGACGATGTTGGGGATGTCGGCTAGAAGGTCGTCTACTACAGCCTTTTTACAACCCATCTTGTTGGTGGCTACGGCAACGGTGACCTTAGTACCGAAATGGATCGCTGGAAGTGCAGTTGGGGGTTTGGCTGGAACGTATGAGGACGCCTCGGCACTTCGGCACCTTTAGCTTCGAGTCCTGCCTGCCAGTGCGAACAATGGAGCTTGACGTCAGCGTTGGCGTTGAGAAGGTGGGATCAGTTGTGGAGCAGAGGTTGATGGTTGCTCCACAGGACCAGATGTTGATCCTTGGTCAGGCCTTGATGATTCAGCTTGAGGAGTTGTTGCTAAAGGAGGAGACTTGTTTTTTCTTGGAACGTCGAAAAGTATGAACTTGTAGGTTGGGATGTAGTTGAGTAGCAGAGGTGCTTTCTGCTGGTCAACTGGCAAACCCAACTTCTTGAAATCCTTGCTGGGATAGAAGGATTTGCGGAAGTCCTTGGGTGGTTGAGAAAGAACTGCAAAATAAAACAAATAGAGGTTAGAGCATACACAAATATCAAAGTAAGAAAGACTTGAAAGCAAGTAAATGTGACACTTGGCTCTTACTATCTCCATCTCTGAAAACTGTTCGGCTTAGGGGATAGAGGCGAAGGTCATCATCTGGCGGCAACTCCTAGTTGCCCGAGACGATGAAATAATCGTCTCTGGCGTCCTTGTTGGAATCAGGGAGGTCGGCGATGAGTTTGTATTCTGTCGACCTCAGCTTAAGGTAATAAATGTAGCCTTTTTCTGACTTAAGACCACACATGGTGTAGCAGTACTGGATGTCGGCTAGAGTTACCTTAGCATTTTCTCCGCTAGCTAAGGCAATAATACCGTTGATGACTCTGTAAGAGTTAATGGCTAATTGCATTGGGTTGAGTTTATAGTACTGAAGGACTTCTCGGAAAAGGATGTCAAGAGGGAACCTAAGTCCACACTCTATGAAGGCTACTACTGGGAATGGCATGGAGTCGTCTTTGGGTATAATGGAGTCCTCCTCCCCAGTCAACCTGAGGTGAACGTCGGCAGGGATGACAAACTCCTGCCTAAAGTATGCTATCTTAGTTGGGGTGTCTACCCTCCACTTGAATATACCCATAACGTTGGCTAAATGAGAAGGCGTTGGATTTTAGAAGGAAGTGGATTGTTAAGGTTTGAGGGACCTCGGCTTAAACTTAGAACAGAAGCAAGGACAAGGGCTTTTTAAGATCTAGGGAAATTTGTTTCAATTTTCCTAGGAATAGTGACTTCTATCAAAACCCAAGCCTAAAAACTATGTGAAAATAGGAAATTGGAGGCAAGAATCTGGCAAAATTGTGAGAACCCGAATATACAAATCAAGTAAATATTACAATCTCAAATATTTTGGTGGTAAATCCTAAAGTGCAAATTAAATATTTGGAAGGTCTTTTAATTAATTTTAAAACCTAAAATAAATTTATGGTGAAAGTCTTTAATTTAAAAGCAAGATTTATTATTTAAAATAAATAAATAAATAAATAAAATTAAGTGTCAAATTAGTGAGCATATTTTGATCTAATAATATTTGTATTTTAATGGAGATAGAAATTTAAAATAATATAAAGAGATAATAATTTAAAACCTTTTGTTTAGATATATATAAAAAAACAACCCTAGTTTTCCTAACAAAAGCCCTAACCCTTATTATAATTTTTTTTCCACAACACTTTCAATACATAGCAGCTGTGAGAGAAAGAAAGGAGAGAGGGAAAGAGAAGCTGCGTTGGGTTGTCTCTAGGAATCATCTGAATCTAAAGCAAATTCTTCAAGGTAGACTAATGTTTTAATTGTTTTGTCTTTTCTGTTACATTTTTTTCCCCTTCTTTCTTCATTGTGATGTGCCGTTTGGCACTGTTTTGGGTATTCTTGAGTACTGTTTTGGGTATAGTGTATGGCTTGTGTGCAGAGGTTATTTGGAGGCTAGCATGTATGGCTTGGTAAGGTGAAGGGCTGAAGGTGTGTTTGGGTGGTATGGGGTTGGATGGTGAGAGTGCAATGTAGAAGGTGTAAATTGTAGTCTAAAAATTCTGTACAGAGTCACAAATTTTAAAAATCAAGAAACCATATCAAACAAATGAATTTTAAACTGAAATTTTTACACTAGATTAATTACATATTGAATTCCATATCTGAATTTTCTCATAATTTTTGGGATTCAAAATCCATATAAACTGATGCGTTCAAATCTGTCCAGAAAATTGATTTAAAATAGTAAGTTCGGAAGCATCGTTCTCTTTGAGTATAAATCTGAAAATTATCAAATCAGCGTCATTAGAACTGGTTACGAGTCTAGTTTCATAGATTTTTGGCCCTGCGTTGATTGCTCATGTATGCTAAGAGAACCATTAATTTCTTTAAAGTGTTGTAGAAAACAACCTGTTTAGATATAATTAATTGTAGATAATTATTTTGAAAAGAAAATCAAGTGAAACCAATTGGGTTTGAAACTTAGGATATATTAGTTGATATCTGGAGGGTTTTGGAATTTTTCAAATAGCGTGGAGTGGGTTTTGTAATTTTCAAAGTTAGCGAATAGATTGGGAGGCTTGTTTAAAATTCTGTTTTATCTTAAAGTTACTTTTAATTAAGTTTCGATTTGAACCCATGTTTTGAATGATTTTAGACCTTGAAGAACACGAACTTAGGTAATATTTAAGAGTAACGGTGAGTTGGGTTGAGCCGTGTTAGTGTGCTTTCGTGGCGGTTACTTAGTTCCTATTTTTTAGTATTTTTAAATTGGTAGTGACGTGTAGTTTTTATACTTGGTTCAGGGCACTAGTTGGGCTTTTATACCCTATTCGAGGATTACTTTATTTCGTTTCCAAGTGAGTAATTTCATGCTACATATTTTTATAAATGTTTTCCTACTCGTTCAGTTGGAAAATTAAATTGTTGTTTCATGACTAAACTGTTTTGATAAATTATTTTATTATCAATGGAATCAAATTATTTTTGAAACATGTGTGAACTTGGCATACTGTAAACTATTTGTTTTGGTCTCATGTTTATAATGGTGAACTACCATGTTTTGTGAAACTGATGTGTATTGATTATTGGGATCATCTATGTATTTAGTCCATGGAAATTATTCCACTGTGTGTGGTGACTCTGGCCACTAGGGAACAGATCCGGGTTGGGCCGTGATGACTCTAGTACTCAACGATTGTAAGGAAAAGACCTAGGTTAAGCTAGGTGACCTTCAATCGGATCGTCTTTGAGAAAAGGCCCAGGTTGCCACCCTGAGGATGACTCTTAGTTCGGTATTGGATCCAACGGGGCTTATAGCCTTGAGAACTGTGTGGCATATTTCTTGTTGTTTTCTTGGTACCCAGAAAATTATTGGTGTTCATGCTGTAATCTGTTTTAAGTGAAAAATGTCATTTATCATGTTCTTGAGAAACATGAGTATTTTAACTATTGAACTATGGAGCCTTCTTTTTGAAACAGATTGTCTTTACCAAATTGTATGCCAATCTAGTTTCTGTGATTGTAGACACCCCATTTTGACTGGCCCTAAGACTTGGGCGCTTTCTTTTGATTACCCGATGATGACAATTAGAAGGTGTTTCTCACAAGAATTTTCAGTAAAAGAAATGGAATTTGAACTTTAATCCCAACCTTCACCATTATGGCCAAATTATTTTAAAATATTGAATATTTCATTAATTTAGTATTTTTGTAATTTTTCATAATTTTATGTGTTTGTTCATATTTTTGGTGTATTTTATATATATAAAAGAAAATAATAAAAAAAATTATATTATTATATTATATGTTTAGTATTTTATATATAATTATATGTGTAGTATTTTGGTATAAATTATATATTTTAGATCTTTTATATATTATATATTATATAGTATAATTAAAAAAAATTTACTTTGATGTCGGCAGCCGACATCAAAGCGTCACTATGCATATATATATATTTATATTATTATTATATTATTATATATAGTATTTATATGTCCCATATAAAGGCAAATGGGGCATTAAAGGCGGAAGGAGAGGAATTCTGGAGGGGTTTTTGGAGAGAGCATTCTGTAGGAAAGGAATTCAGAGAGGGAAAAATTCTGGGGAGAAAGGCTAGCAGGAAAAAAAAAAAAAAGGAGGGGAAGAGAAAAAGTCTGAAAAAAAAAAAAAGAAAGAGGATATTTTTTTTGATAATTTTATTTCCATTTCATCAATACACCATTCAAAAATCAACCACTAAAGTTATAATTTCGAATTTTGGATTGAGAATTGAGAACACATTCCACAGACTTGAGAGTAGTCAAAAGAAAGTTTGTGACTCAGAAAATTCATCATTTCCCCAAAAGACTTAGTGGATGTAAATATCACTTTTGTACAAACAGGAGAAAAGATAAAGAAATGAACAGGTAATAAAAAAGGCTAATAAAATTGGTTAAAATTGGATTACAACCAACATAAAGAACCAATATGATTAATTGAATTCGGTCGGACATTATACCGAATTTATTGTGTCAAGGCTTGTCTTACATCAATTATTGTAATAAATTAGACAGCCCCTTTCATTTATTATTCATTCAGTTTTGTAATAATTATTTATTCGGACACTTGGACATTCGGACCCTCCTGCGTGAGGGCGTATTTGGACATTCGGACCCTCCTTCGTGAGGACAAATATGTAATAAGTTGTATGTCTTCCAGCCCCCATTCTTTCTCCATTTTATTTCACTGCTTATGATGGTTAGATTAGGGACATCATGTTTAATTTAGCATTTTCCATGATTTGCATTCATCCGTTTGCATGCATAAAAGTTCGGCTCATCATATTATTCAAATGTCAAATTCAAACTCTTTACTTAAAGACATGCTCTATCACATGCCTTGAATTGACTCGTATGCCATGCTAGTAGCCGAGCTTATTACTTGCACATTGTATGTGTTGCATTAGCCATATCGCATTAATTAGGATCATGCATTTTTTCTAACTATTTACTTCCTTTTGACTCGCCTTCGGACATAAGGTAAGTTTTTATGCTTTAGCATATTGCATAAGTGTGATTGCTTTCATATCAAACATACTACCATGAGGCTAAATGCTTACTTGATATACCTGTTTGAATGCCTGTGGATGAAGGCTAATCACTTAAATTGGGATACTTTGATTCATGTATATATGAGATCACCATTTTCAGTGATACATATTCAAAACATTTCTTTCAAAACAAACATGGAATCAAACGTTCCAACTTTTCGTGAAATTAGTCTATACTTGTATGTTACATATAGAACAAGAGCATATATTGTACATAAAAACCACATCATGATTAGTAGATGCCGATCTTTGATCGGGTGAGTGGGGTGTTCAATTATTGACCTTCCCCTCTCATACCTAAGTTCCCGAACCAAGACACTTTGGTAACGACGGACTAATGGCCTTTGGCACGAGTCATGGGTTTCCTAAATTTCCCAAAAATAAATATTTAGGTGGCGACTCTGATATCTGGCAAAGCAGTCTATTTTTGGCATTTGATTCAAACATTGATTTTCCAAAAGAATTTGCCGGATTTGGACTCTTTTTGTGTTTCCACTGTTTCACATTGCACTTGTGAAATCAGAATCAGAACCAACACACAAGTGGAGTCTGAACTGTAAGAGCTATTTCATTCTTCCGAAAGGGAGCGCGAAAAGCCGAGCTACAGTTTCTGGCGACTCTGCTGGGGATTTAGAGAACTTGACTTGAACTTTATGATGTGAATTTTTATCTACATTTATATGTTCTTTGCATTGCATTTGCATTGGTGCGCTTAAGTCCTTGTGTTTGCCATCTGTTATTCCTGGACGGTTTGCCGGAGGCTTGCCTACAAAGCTTGCCAAAAGGCTGACCGTTCATGGGCTCTGTCAAGTTGGGAACACAACCCTTGGATCTGGATTACCGCTGTACCGTTTGATCCTCATTTCACTTCTCGGTGTTAGGTGTGAGAGGTATATTAGGTAGTCTTGCTGAGGTACCCTTTGTGACTATTTGACCTAATGCATATAGTACGCTCTAGTGACCATTCAAATTAGGACAGGATGCTACCCGTACAGGATGTTCTGAAGCCACTTGTTTGAATAATGAACCTTAGATCATTTCAAAAAGCTAGGACAGGATAACCCCACCCTCCATAGGGGTGTTTGTTTTCTTTCCTGCTATGTGTTCTGTGCAATTTATTGGATCTATACAGGGGTTCTCAAATTCTGAACAGTGGTTCAGGCATTTCAGTTTGTGGGGTTGAGTTCAATGTGTCAGTATGAGTTAGCAGTAATCAGTGATCAGTTGAGTCGAAACGCTGCTAAAATTCTGATTGGGGGTCCCATTGTTTTTTTTTAGTTTGCAAACATGGCTTCAAAAAAAAAAACAAAAAAAAAAAAAACAAAAAGAAAAAAATATATATATATATATTCATCAAATCATTTTGTTTGTGTCGTTTTAGTAATTGTTGTTTTTCCAAAAAATTTTTTTAAAAAAAAAAAAAAATGGGAATGGGGTTTGTTTTCTTTTGTTCATATAAAATGTGTTTTTGTTTTTTGAGTATATAAAATAAAAAATAAAAATAAAAACATTCCGATATCCCACGAGTCCACCAGTGTAAATAAATAAAACTTGTGGGATATCCGACCATTTCTGTAATTAGGGAGTGACCACTTGTTGATTAGACGGGCTTTATTTTGAATGTTGTGGATGGCCCACATGTTGACTGGCAATTTGATAATGGTTTTATTCTGAGTTCTGAATTGAGTATTAAGTCTAAGTTTGATTCCACCAAGTTTGTAGAGTTGGGATCAGACTCGAGTCATTTTAGTGAGTCAAAGTCTGTTGATGTCAAGAGTGCTAAATCTAGACATTTATGTCCTGTCTAGATCTTCTTTGTCTTTTTCTTTTGAGTCTGTTGTCATTGCTGAGTCATAGTCTCTTTCCCATAAACCAAAAAAAAAAAAAACAAACAAAATGCCATAGAGTCTGCCTACTTCTCTGTGCCTTTAAATCATTGCATTGACCAAAGTTTTCAAAACTTTTTCCAAAACTCTGATAAAAACAAAGAGGAAGAATTTCCTCGGGATTTGCAAATTTTGATCAATTGAGAAGAAGAGAGGTGTACTAAGCCCTTGATGAATAAAATCATTTTTGTTAATGTGGGTACTGAGAAGGATCCTGGCTTGGTCCAAATTGGTTCTATCTTGTTTTCGTAAGAGTACGAGTGATTAGTCACTTTGTGAAAAGATTTCAAAAAACTGTTTTTGCGTGGTCCTACGAAAACATGCTTGGAATTGATTATACAGCATAGGGTTCCTCTTGACTCAAGGTCCGACCTCCTTAGCTCCTTCGCTTTCAAACCATGATTCGAAGTATTCAATGATCAACCAAAGTGTAAGGCTTGCATAGCCAAATTGGAAACACCCTTGAACTAGGGGAAATGATGTGATTCAAATGGAGACAACCCTTCAACTAGGGGCAATAAGGTCGAATATGATTCAAATGGAAACAACCCTTGAACTAGGGGCAATGATGTGATTCAAATGGAGGCAGCCCTTCCACTATGGGCAATAAGGTCGAATGTGATTCCAGATTTGAAACAACCCTTGAACTAGGGGCGAAAGTGTGAGGCTTACATATCCTGAAATGGAGACAACCCTTGAACTAGGGGCAAGAAGGTACCACCCTTGAGAGGCTCGCTGGGCTGAAAACCCGGAAGGGCGACCCAGGCAAAAGTTAGAGCACAAAAATAAAATAAAAAAATAAAAGAAAAATGAAAAGCTCGCAAGGTTGAAAACTCGAAAGGGCGGCTTTGGCAAAAGTTAGAGCATAAAAGGAGAGGGTCAATACCCGAATGAACCTTAGCCAGAATTATGTAGGGCCTGTGATTCAGATTGGAAACAACCCTTAAACTAGGGGCAAGAAGGTCGAACATGAGTTAGATTGGAATCAACCCTTGAACTAGGGGCAATGATGTGATTTTAGATTTGAAACAGCCCTTGAACTAGGGGCAAAAGGTTGGATGTGATCAAAGAGTTAAAACTGGATCATTTCCTAATGAAGACCGCCTAGAAAGGCAAAATCCAGAATTTGAGAGAATGAATGTTATTATTGAAGGATAGTCGAGTTCCTATCCACTACACTAGAGGCAGCACTAGGGGCAAATGTAGACCCAATTAGCCTAGTCCCTACATCATCATATCTACTGGTCAAGTGTAGCAGTTGTTCTGATAGATGGCCTAGAGATTTTACACCCAATCAACATGGACAAAGTAAAATGAAAGTAACCCTTGAGAGGCTCGCTGGGCCGAAAACCCAGAAGGGCGACCCAGGCAAAAGTTAGAGCAGAAAAACAAAAAAATTTAAAAAAAAAATTTATTAAAATATATATATATAGAAAAAAGAAAAAATAAAAAAATGAAATGATGATGAAACAAAAAGAGAGTGTCAATACCCGAGTGACCCTTTGCCGGAACTACGGTGGCCTGATTCCTATCTTTGGGATATGTAGGTAGCTTCATCTTGAAGTTCGGCCCCAATAATTTTTCAATTTATTCATTTCGTCCATGTTTGATTGGTGTATCTGTAGTCGACTTGGTTGTCCTATCCGTGTTTTGATTGGTGTAGCTTCGTTCTGCTCAGTTCAGTTGGTTCGATTCAACTTGATTCGGTTCGGTTCGGTTCGACGGTTCGGTTCGGTCCTTCTGCTCGGCTTCATTCGGTTCGGATTGGCTTGGTTCTGATATCACCATTGATTATCTGGTAGGACTATGCACCTGTTTGGGACTATGACCCCAAGTGATGTCCATGTTTATTTGAGTAGTGGCCATTTGTAAAAATAAGTTTTGATTAATTTGAATGAAGTTTGACTAATTTTGCTCGAAAATTGTTCCATTTTTGCCAAACTTGGACCATTCTTTGGATGCGAAAAAGGAAAATTTTCAGTGCTCACAATTTAGCTTACATGATTTGAAACAGAAAATGGAATAAGTAGGCTAATCTAACTCTCATGTTGATCAAAACATTTTACAAAAAAAAAAAAAAATCAATAAATAAAAAATCAAGGCAATGAATTCGGGGCTTAGTTGAGTAAGTGATTCTATCTTCTCCCCCGCTTGAGTCAACTCGTCAGTGTATATCAGTGTGTCTTCATACCAGTCCGGTCAGTGTGTATAAGTATGTTTCTTTCATACCAGTCAGTGTATTTCATACCAGTCTGTGTTTGGATTGTTTTATTTTGTTTGTTTTCTTAAGTTGAGTCAGTTTTGTTTTTATTCAGGTCAGTATGTCCAATTCAGAGTTCAAATTTCAATCAATCTCAAATTCGATCAAACAAAAGTATTTTCAAACTCAAAGTGATGTGCCAGTCACGCCATTGAGATACAAAACTAAAACTTTTTATACAGTCAGGGGAAGACATCCCTGATTACAGAAACTCAAAAAAAAAAACAAAAAAAACAAAAAAAAAAAAAACAAAAACAAAAACAAAAAACAAAAACCAAAAACCAAAAAATACAGAGACTACCAAAAAAAAAAAAAGAGAGAAACAGCAAGCCCAAAAAAAAAAGAAAAAGATACAAAGTCCAAAAAAAAAAAAAAAACAACCAGAAAAATAAAAAGAAATACAAAGTCCAAAAAAAAAAGAAAAACAAAAACAAACAAAAAAGAGAGGGATCTTGTTCTTCTTTCTCCTCCTGTGACGGCCACACGCAGACTTCACTTACTCGACTCTTCCGTCGCCGAGCTCTTTCTCTTTTTGTCGTCAACCTTCGAAGGCCTTGCCTCGGTGTGTTCCCTAAGAGAAGGCCCCGCCTCAGTGTTTTCAGCAAAAGAGTTAACTTTTCGCCGACCATCAAAGGAAAAATACGCCGGCGCTCCGAACTAGTCCAGACAAGTGGCCTGTCGTTTTACCTCTTTATTCTCCATGGAGGTAGCCTTCCGTTTAAGTTCTTTCTTCTCTGCCTTCAGCACACAAATCTCCGCTCGTGCATCCTTATACATTTGCTGAAGTAGAGTGAGTTGGGCGTTAACCCGATGTACCTCACACGTCTTGTTTTGCAGTCGGTGGGACAAGTTAGTGACCGCGGCCACTGTCTCCATACACGACTGCAACGTGTGGTGGTTAGCCTCAATATCAGTTTGAGCAGCCATCACTTGCTCAACTGTCAGTGTAGGAAGACTAGGATGAGTAAGAGCAGGGGCACTTGGCCCAGAGGAGCTCAATGGACCATTAAGATCCGGAAAGAGAGAGAAGGGACGAGACGAAGCCATGTATAAGAGAAGAGAAGGCAGAAATAACAGAAAAGAAGGGAGTCACAGAGAAACGATGAGGAAAAGAAGGAGAAGGAGAAAGATGGAAGAGTGATGGAGAAGAGTGATGGAGAAGAAGCAGAAGAAGAGAGTGGTTAAGAAGAAGAGAAAAGAGATACGGAAGAGAAGAAGAAGACGAGAGAGAAGGACAAAGAGAGGGAGAGAGTCGAGGCGAGCATCGTTCGAGGCGGCCTGCTTTTGTCGGCCAGTGACGTCAAAGCAGGCCGCGTGTCAGGCGTGGATATCGAAGAAATGAGAGAGACGCGGGAGAGTTGTGTATGCATATATGTATATATATTGTATAGCTATGTAATATAGTTATTTGTTTGAACATTCGAGTCGTAGGTGTGGCTTAGGTTCAGTGGTTTAGCCTAGTGGGTTGAGGGTTCGGAGAGCCCAAGCCTGAAGTCAGGGGTTCGAACCCCACATCGAGTGTTTCTTTTCTTTTGTTTTCGTTTTATGTATAAAATATGTCTTATATATTTGTTTGAACATTTGAGTCACAGGTGTGGCTTGGGTTCAGTGGTTTGGCCTAGTGAGTTAAGGATTGAGAGGCTGAGCCTGAGGTCAGGGGTTCGAACCCCACATTGAGTGTTTCTTTTGGTTTGTTTTAGTTTTATGTATATATATGTCTTGTATAGTATATATATATATTCGTTTGTATATTTTGTCACAAGAGTGACGTGGCTCAGTGGCTAAGGACTCGGAGGCCGAGCTTGAGGTCAGGGGTTCGAAACCCCGCATTCCATGTCCATCCATTTTGTGATTTTCCTTTCTTTTTTTGTGTGTTTTGCGTACGTGTGCTGACGTCAGCAAACGGAATATGCCTTCTCAGTAACGGCATCTTCCTGCTGATGGTTGTAAACGGAATATTCTCCATCTGTGTATATATCCGTATATGTTTGTGTATAGGTCCGTATATGTCTGTGTCGTATATACTTGTATATATACTGTATATATCTGTGTATATGTCTGTATTCTGTCTGTAAATATCTGTGTGCATTTATATGTAAATATCTGTGTATTATCCTGCCTGTGTTTGCAATGAGTTCCTATGAGACCAACTGCGATGGTGGAAACTAGAGTTCGAATGGCAAAGCCTAGAACGCAAAAGGTTTGGAATTTCCGAGACTAAAGTCTGGTTTAAATACCCAGGGGTGTATCCCCGGCTTGAAATCTGTATGGCAGCCCCATAGGTTGAGGTAGCGTATATGCGCCTCAATTTTGGATACTGAACCAACCTAGTCTGTCACCCCGTTGGAGAATAGGGAAAGTTGTAAATATGATCAGGAAGTAAAGTGGCATCCATGCCCATTCAATAGGTTAAAAACAACAGGTGCGCCTAGTGTTCTTTTTCCGGTCTAGGAGACCTTAAATCATCTGAAGGTGTAATTCCTTTGGTGTTTGTTGTGCCCAAACGACTTCAGAGGTCTAGGAGACCTTAAATCCTCTAAAGGTGCAATTCCTTTGGTGTTTGTCATGCCCGAACGACTTCAGGTGGTCTGGTATAGCCACCTACCTGTGATTGCAATGAGTTCCTATGAGACCAATTGCGACGGTGGAAACTAGAGTTCGAATGGCAAAGCCTAGAACGCAAAAGGTTTGGAATTTCCGAGACTAAAGTCTGGTTTAAATACCCAAGGGTGTATCCCCGGCTTGAAATCTGTATGGTAGCCCCATAGGTTGAGGTAGCGTATATGCACCTCAATTCTGGATACTGAACCAACCTAGTTTGTCACCCCGTTGGAGAATAGGGAAAGTTGTGAATATGATCAGGAAGAAAAGGGGCATCTGTGAAGGTTACCCCTTGTCAGCAAGAAATCATTCTACCATACCTTCTTCCATTCGCGTAAGACGCGTTTGGATTTCGAATTTACCTTCGCTCCTTTCATATGAATGATGCTAGATTTGATGTTTACCTACTTAAAACCTTCCCCCTTTCCTCTCGTGTGAGACACGTTTGGATTGCAAATCGGTTAAAAACAGCAGGTGCACCTGTCTGTTTACACCACGCCACCTCTTCTCGCGTATGACAGACGTGTTTGGATCTCAAATACTCCTCTCGCGTACCGCGCGTTTGGATCTCAAATACTCCTCTCGCGTACCGCGCGTTTGGATCTCAAATACTCCTCTTGCGAATGACAGACGCGTTTGGATCTCAAATACTCCTCTCGCGTACCGCGCGTTTGGATCTCAAATACTCCTCTCGCGTACCCCGCGTTTGGATCTCAATTACTCCTCTCGCGTACCGTGCATTTGGATCTCAAATACTCCTCTCGCGTACCGCGCGTTTGGATCTCAAATACTCCTCTCGCGTACCCCGCGTTTGGATCTCAAATACTCCTCTCGCGTACCGCGCGTTTGGATCTCAAATACTCCTCTCGCGTACCCCGCGTTTGGATCTCAAATACTCCTCTCGCGTACCACGCATTTGGATCTCAAATACTCCTCTCGCGTACCGCGCGTTTGGATCTCAAATACTCCTCTCGCGTACCGCGCGTTTGGATCTCAAATACTCCTCTCGCGTACCCCGCGTTTGGATCTCAAATACTCCTCTCACGTACCCCGCGTTTGGATCTCAAATACTCCTCTCGCGTACCGCGCGTTTGGATCTCAAATACTCCTCTCGCGTCAGACGCGTTTGGATCTCAAGTTCACTTTCCTCCTCTTGCGGACGAAGCGTTTGGATCTCACATTCACTACATCCAACATTTATGCATTCATTCAGTGTCACATCATTGTCTTGATTGCATTTCATTGCATGATCATAAGTTATGTTTTGCATTTCATTGCATGATCATAAGTTATGTTTTACATATCATTCTACATCTTGCCCCTGAACTACAGTGGTTTGATTCCTTACAATGGGATACGTAGGCAACCTTCTGGTTCAACCACTTGCATTTGCACATTTGTTTGTTTGCCCAAGTCTTACAGCCTTGTCAAAAGGGTCGTCTTCGGGCTTTGACATTCACTCACGTCATGAAATGACTTCGAGCTCTGTCAAAGAAGGGCAACTGTAGACACCCCATTTTGACTGGCCCTAAGACTTGGGCGCTTTCTTTTGATTACCCGATGATGACAATTAGAATGTGTTTCTCACAAGAATTCTCAGTAAAAGAAATGGAATTTGAACTTTAATCCCAACCTTCACCATTATGGCCAAATTATTTTAAAATATTGAATATTTCATTAATTTAGTTTTTTTGTAATTTTTCATAATTTTATGTGTTTGTTCATATTTTTGGTATATTTTATATATATAAAAGAAAATAATAAAAAAAATTATATTATTATATTATATGTTTAATATTATTATATTATATGTTTAGTATTTTATATATAATTATATATGTAGTATTTTGGTATAATTACATATTTTAGATCTTTTATATATTATATTATATATAGTATAATAATAAAAAAAATTTACTTTGATGTCGGCAGCCGACATCAAAGCGTCACTATGTATATATATATTTATATTATATTTATATTATTATTATTATTATATTATTATTATATTAGTATTATATGCCTATATAAGGCAATGGGCATTAGAGGCTGAAGGAGAGGAATTTTGGAGGGGTTTTTGGAGAGAGCATTCTGTAGGAAAGGAATTCAGAGAGGGAAAAATTCTGGGGAAGAAAGGTTAGCAGGAAAAAAAAAAAAAAGGAGGGGAAGAGAAAAAGTCTGAAAAAAAAAAAAGAAAGATGATATTTTCTTTGATAATTTTATTTCCATTTCATCAATACACCATTCAAAAATCAACCACTAAAGTTATAATTTCGAATTTTGGATTGAGAATTGAGAACATATTCTACAGACTTGAGAGTAGTCAAAAGAAAGTTTGTGACTTAGAAAATTCATCATTTCCCCAAAAGACTTAGTGGATGTAAATATCACTTTTGCACAAACAGGAGAAAAGATAAAGAAATGGATAGGTAATAAAAAAGGCTAATAAAATTGGTTAAAATTGGATTACAACCAACATAAAGAACCAATATGATTAATTGAATTCGGTCGGACGTTATACCGAATTTATTGTGTCAAGGCTTGCCTTACATCAATTATTGTAATAAATTAGACAGCCCCTTTCATTTATTATTCATTCAGTTTTGTAATAATTATTTATTCGGACACTTGGACATTCGGACCCTCCTGCGTGAGGGCGTATTTGGACATTCGGACCCTCCTTCGTGAGGACAAATATGTAATAAGTTGTATGTCTTCCAGCCCCCATTCTTTCTCCATTTTATTTCACTGCTTATGATGGTTAGATTAGGGACATCATGTTTAATTTAGCATTTTCCATGATTTGCATTCATCCGTTTGCATGCATAAAAGTTCGGCTCATCATATTATTCAAATGTCAAATTCAAACTCTTTATTTGAATACATGCTCTATCACATGCCTTGAATTGACTCGCATGCCATGCTAGTAGCCGAGCTTATTACTTGCACATTGTATGTGTTGCATTAGCCATATCGCATTAATTAGGATCATGCATTTTTTCTAACTATTTACTTCCTTTTGACTCGCCTTCGGACATAAGGTAAGTTTTTATGCTTTAGCATATTGCATAAGTGTGATTGCTGTCATATCAAACATACTACCATGAGGCTAAATGCTTACTTGATATACCTGTTTGAATGCCTGTGGATGAAGGCTAATCACTTAAATTGGGATACTTTGATTCATGTATATATGAGATCACCATTTTCAGTGATACATATTCAAAACATTTCTTTCAAAACAAACATGGAATCAAACGTTCCAACTTTTCGTGAAATTAGTCTATACTTGTATGTTACATATAGAACAAGAGCATATATTGTACATAAAAACCACATCATGATTAGTAGAGGCCGATCTTTGATCGGGTGAGTGGGGTGTTCAATTATTGACCTTCCCCTCTCATACCTAAGTTCCCGAACCAAGACACTTTGGTAACGACGGACTAATGGCCTTTGGCACGAGTCATGAGTTTCCTAAATTTTCCAAAAATAAATATTTAGGTGGCGACTCTGATATCTGGCAAAGCAGTCCATTTTTGGCATTTGATTCAAACATTGATTTTCCAAAAGAATTTGCCAGATTTGGACTCTTTTTGTGTTTTCACTGTTTCACATTGCACTTGTGAAATCAGAATCAGAACCAACACACAAGTGGAGTCCGAACTGTAAGGGCTATTTCATTCTTCCGAAAGGGAGCGCGAAAAGCCGAGCTACAGTGATATATATCTTATTTTGGAATTGAACCCTGTTTTCAAAACTGCATTTACTATCCATGTTGCTACTCACTGAGCTATCAGCTTACTTAGTTGTTTATCATTTCCAGGTGTTAGAAGGACTTAGAGTGGACTCATGGCGTAGCGGGGACTCAATTGCATGGACCTCTAGGACATTCATTTATTTTGTTTTAGCTTGTTATGTTGGGTTTTATGCATACATTGTTGTTGGGTTTGATTTAGAATTATTTTATTTTGTGGGCAATTTGTGTCCCATTTAGCATATATTTTTGGAAGTTGGTTACGGCTAGTTTTACCATTTATACTTGTGACATGTCAGTGGATTAGGTTTTGATTTATTTATTCCTGGGCTATCGTGACATTTATTCTTTGTGATTTTGGGTTCATATTTAGGCTTACGTGTGCCTTGAGCTTAGTCCCTGTGGGCCACGGCCGGTCATACTCAGGTTTGGGGTGTGACAAAAATGCAATAAGAAAACAGAAATAAGAACATGATTCAGACTCAAGAAGACAGAGTAAGAAATTCAAGAACATTTTAACGATAGAAGTACAGATATACAAAGCCAAGTTCAGTGGCAGAATAACGAGTATGTGTTTGGTTCAGAACGCAGAAAGCAAAATCAAGAACAGTGACAAGCTATCAAGAATGTCAACATGTGTGTACATTTGTGTGTATACCAGCAACAGATTGTACAAAGATAGAATCGTGAAATAGATGATGAATGGTGGAATTCAACACACAAATGACTATTTAAGAGCATGAATAGATTTGCAATGGCAGTATACAAGCATAGCAAAGTTTTAAGTAAAACAAGGAAATGAAACAAGGGGGAATACTGACTTACCAAAGAAATGGAGGCCGATGTAGAGAATGCCGGGGTAAAACGGTGGCAGCGAGCGAAAAAGAGCAGCAAAAGCTTCGCCGGAGGAGGTGAACAGAAGTGGTTGCAGAAAGCTTTGGGAAAATGACAATGGTGGTTTAGAGAAAGAAAAGCTTGAAGCACAGAGAGAAATCACAAAATGTGAAGTGAAAAGACAAAGAGAAAGGGAAGTGATTTTGTCAAAACACGAAAAGGCGACAAATCGCAATTAGTGTGCCTAGGACGACGTGCTTGTCAGACGGCGCACGCAAGTGCGATGCGACTTAAATGGCGCGTAACAGATACGGTTCAATAGAGAAGAGACGCGTGGCAAAAACGGTTGAATTACTATGCGTGACAGCTCATACGCATATAGAAACTCTTGGAGTTCTTGATTTAATGAAGCAAAGACCTTGGCTAGGGGGACGATCTCGGCTAATGAACTTGAAAAAACTTGGTTCTTGGTTCTAAAGCATTGATGCAAACACACAGAAGTTTTTGTCATATGGAAGCCGATGTGTGATAACCTCGGTAATAAAGGGTAGAGCAAGCTAAGTCGATGTGCTATATGGTCAAACAATATAGGTTTCATCACCTCAGGATGCCGAGGTAATAGAACCTAGGGGGCCGTTGTGGGGACATATTTTTTGAATGACAACACGTGGCGAAGGTGGCACCGAAGTGCCAGCCGAGGTGCCACGTGTCTTGGTCATGACGCTGAGATGATCTCGGCTAGGCCGAGGTTATCTATGGAGATATCGGAATCCGAGATGAATGGATAAGGGACAAGAGTCCTAGAATAGGGGAGGACCTCAGCCTGGATAAGGGTAAAGCTCTTAGGAAGTTTTATCTTTATCTATTGGAGAGTCCATGATAAGCATTGAGCCAAAGTCCATTGAAGCTAGGCTTCTACAGGGATCAGATCAGTGTTGGCTATAAAAGTAAGGCACCATCGTGGGTCTAAAGTACGTTTTTGGTATTTTGGCTAGTGAGTTAAGCACTAATTATTATTTTTGAGAGATATTGATTACTGACTAGATCGTCGGAGTGCCCTCGGGTGGATGAACCACCAGCGGAGTCTTTTCTTTTTGTGACAGGTCGTTCGGGCACAATCTATTCTGCCGATGTTCTCCAGCTGAGCACTTGTTTGGCAGTGTGGCCAGAAAACAGCACACACAAATACATATTAATTATGTCAATTTAAATAGAAAATATTTTAAAAAAGACAATAAAACAAATGAAGAAATGTATATAGAGCAATACTACAAATTTATCCTTATCTATCTTGAATTTGTTCAGAATTGTCATCTTATAATTCAAATTCATTCTACGCATAGATCTCACATCACACAGATTTAATCACAACCACACAATTTCATTTGGGCTAAATTCGGGATAGATAAGGGTGAGTATCTAAAATTATTCATATATATAAGAGAGAAGGGTATTATTATATAAGTCTAAAAATTAGATCTAATTTTCAAGTCTAATAATGTAATAATTAATTAAGATATTTAAGATAATATTTTTTCTTATATATTTTTAATTATTAACTTATCATATCAAAAGTGAATTTGTAAATATTTTAAAATAGGAATCTAGTGTGTTCTTACTAGAATAGAAGATATGAAAAGTAAAAGAGCTGATTGGTGGGTCTTCGGAGAGAGAGAGAGAGAGAGAGAGAGAGACAGAGAGTGTGTGAGAGTGAGACTGAGAGAGAGATGGAGGAGGAAAACTTAGTGGGTCTTGGAGAGAGAGTGAGAGTGAGAGTGAGAGGGAGAGTGAAGACAGATTTCACTTTTAAGTTGGATGATTGTAGATCATGAATCCCAACCGTTGGATCCCGGGTACATGAATGGTGGTGATCAGATATTTGGAAATGCAAAAGAGTCGTTGTGCTCTTTTGCCTGAAAGAAAATAATAATAATAATAATAATAATAATAATAATAATAATAATAATAATAATAACAACAGCTATAAATTAACGGTCATTTTCTACAAACGGTCATATTTTTGTATTTCTATAAATAGAAACCTTCAATCTCAATTTCATTTCACACCAAACATTTATTATTTCATTTTTCTTTTCTCATTTTTTTATCTCAATTTCATTTCATAGCAAACCTCACAAATTATTTTCTTCTTAGTTTTTTCACACCATCACTACGGAAGGTTCATAAAAAACAAAGAGAGGAAAATCATTCACCACTCAAGAAGATGTGGCAATTTATAGAGCTTGGTGTCACATTACTGAAAACCCAATTATTGGGAATTCATAATCTCATGATCATTTTTGGAGAAGAATTTTTGAAAATTATTGCTCATTGCAGAATAATCACTCAAGAACACAAGTGTCTATCTCATCTCGATGGGGTGTAATAATGAAATGTTGCAACAAGGGTGTCTAGCGCAAGTCAAAAATCTACATCCAAGTGGGATGTCACAAGTTGATATAGTAATATTTCAACTTCATTTATTATGTTAGTTTTTTTTTATATTTTGTCTTATATAAAAATTAACTAATCAATTAATTTAATATTTTATTGATACAGATGCTTCAAGAAAACTATTATTCTATTACGATGAAAACAAACATTTTGCTTTTGAACATTGTTGGCCAATCTTCCAAAATAATATCAGGTGGCAAGATGTAACTCCTACGAACACGGTGAAGTCAAGGATACATACACTATTTTCCCCTAATTCAGCCCTCGATTCCCCTATGGATAACTACATTTCTCTTGAAGACGATAAGAGTCCAAGTGTTGGTAACAATCCAAGTGTTAGTAATAATCCAATCGGTGAGGGTAGTGTCTCTGCAAGGGGGTAAAAGGCCTATGGGTAGGAAAGCTGCAAAAGAATTATTTCGGAGAAATCAAGTCGTTGAAGCTGAAGCCCAAAAAATGAACATACAATTCGAGACATTTAACCAGCACATTGCCAAAATAGCACGTGACCATTGGAGCACCATTGCTATAATTTGGCAAAATAACACTATTCATTGCCAAATTATAGCAATGACAATGCTATTTTAGCAAACACTATTGGAGATGCTCTTAGGCCATATTTTGTTTGTGGATAAAGGAGCGGAATATGATTATTTTGTTTTAGGATGAAATTATTTCGCATTTAGTTCACAATTTGTAACTTGGGATAATTTATTTCATTTTTTTTCTATTTTTACACAAGATAATTTTACTGTTGGAGAGGTGGGATAATTGATCATGAGATAAAGAATTTCATTACAAAATGAAGAAATTATCTTTCTTCGTTTCATACCTTATCCCATCCTCAAACCAAACATAGTTTGGGGAATATTTAAATCATACTTCTATAAAAACTTTATAAACAAAAACCATTGATGCTAACTTAAAATTAATTGGAATATTTCTTACCCACTAATACAAAGGAGCACTTTTCCAAAATGAATTGAATGTATTTGTATCAAAATGACACCAACTTAATCAAAAGAAAACTTCAATATTTAGTAGGAGCAATTCCATACAAGCCAAATACGAGTTTGTAGTTATTAAAACTTAATTAAATTGCACAATAGATTAAAATTCTCTTCATTTTAGAGATATCGTTTGAGGTATTCATCCACTTTTGTGCATTTGATTGGGGGATAAAGCTTAGAGGCCTCCTCTCCCTTAGCTCCAATTTCAAAGTTTGTGAGACATCCTTCATAGCAAATATGGTAGTAATGTGTTAACCCAACTTGCTCTGCATAATCTTGTCCTTAAAAAACAAAAAAAGAGAGATAAATGAATTAGTAATGAGCCATATATTTGAAATGAAGGTTTGTTTGGCATTTCTAAAAAGTGATTGAGTTTTCCTATAATTTGTATTTTCATATATGAACTCAACGCTTTTGGATGACTAAAGATTATAGCCACACATTTTTTACAACATTTCCTACCACCTACTTGTAATAAGAGTGAGCCTATGATGATATGTGGTCAATAAAAAATATTGTAAATAAAACGTATGACTATAGCTATATTCCTTCTTTAAAATATTGTTGCCTTCTTTTTGATCTGGGATATACACATGATTGTCTAAGTACATATGTCAGATTAATTGAGATCTTAGAATTATTTTTTTTATTTTTTATTCTTTTTTAAAAAATTGGTGTATGTTTGTCGTACTTTGTTGATCTACATCAATAATATATATACAGATATTTTTTTTTGGGTGAGAAATTTAGCAGACAAAAGTGATAATCAAACTAACCTTTCATGAGAGCTAAAAAATCATCCTTGGAAAGAGATGACTTTTGAAGCTCTTTCCCAATTAGCTTCTTCCATATCTGAACGGCCTCTCTTTGAGAAAAGGATGTTTTTAGGTGGTCTCAGGTACAGTGTCTTATTTAGAGTTCGTGGATCGTCTATCGTTCTTATAGTGTACTTTGCAATATCATCTTCATCAACATATATTGCTGCCAAGGGTGACAAAAATATTAGGCATTACTTGCAAGCTTTTATTATAAGAGAAAAGAAAACCTGAAAGAGTAATTCATATGTACGAGCACTTTGAATCCCATCACACCATGATATAAGCATCTACAATTTCATATTTGCCATACAAAGACATTGATTATTGATAGGGGGATTTGGTGATAGACCCCTCAGTGTCTAACTTATTTTTCAAAAGGAGAAGAAACCTCCTAGTATTTTAAAACTTATTTCTTTTACTATAATACCCTCATATATATATATATATATGTGTGTGTGTGTGTGTATATCAACTTGTAATCACTCTCTCTTATCTCAATCTCTCTTCTCTCTGTCTTGCACTTATCACTATTCTTTTCATTGGTGCCATCGCTGCTCTCCATCGGCACTACCGCCACTCACCATAGAACTCTTTCTCTACCGTCTTCATCACCACCATCATTTGTTGCATCCACAACTTCATCATTCACAATTGTCGTAACCAGAAAATGACGATTTGTAACGGTTCGCAAACTTCAAATCTGAGATTCGTCACGCTCTCTCTCTTTGGTTTTGATGGTTCGTGCTCTCTTCTTCTTCTTCTTCTTCTTCTTCTCTTGATCCTCTATTTTCGAACTCTGTCTCTCTATCTCTCTTTTTTCTTCTCATGATGCTCTATTCTTTCAACAGCAAAATTTTACTCTAGTTTATGACACAAAACTTTTCTGTAAAGCCATCATCGCAGCTTGTTTTAGAGTAAAATTTTACTTTGAATTATAATAAACTTTATTCTGATTCAGAGTAAAATTTTACTGTTATTAAGTAGATCAGTATGTTGTTAACTAGAGTAAAATTTTACTGTTACGAAAACAGAGTACATATTAAATGAACAAACCAGAGTCAAATTTTACTTATAGATCTATGAACAAACAAACAAAAAAATCTTAATTTTTCATTGCAATATCTCAATTTCTCATTTTTCTGTCAAATCTAAGTGTTTTTTTTTTAATTTTTTATATCTCTAATATAAAGTTATTGATCTCAAATATGAGTTCATAGATATCAAATCTGAGATGGTGGTGGTTTAACGGTAAAAATGGTGGTTGCTGGCCGATGATGATGATGAGCGACGCTGATAGACGATGAAGATGGTGGAGACGATGAACAACCATCGAGGGGTCGAGGAGGGGAGAGAGAGAGAGAGAGAGAGAGAGAGAGAGAGAGAGAGAGAGCGAAAATACTGTAAAAGAAATGGAAGAAAGATTGGGTATAATGGTTAAATAAATATTCAAATAACAAATTTTTTCCTTTATACAGAATTTTATAATTATAAAGGGTTTTGAAAGTACGAATTTTTTTTTTTTTTTTTTTTTTGGCCTTTTTAACAAGAAAAGGAAGTTAAGAGGAGTTTATGGCTAAATTTCCCTTATTGGGATATAAGGGTTATCAGGCTAGTCTACAAAATTAGTGTTCAAATCAGTATGTGGGCTAGGCCTGTCGTGCCTTTTTTATGGGTCAGGTGAGTTTAGAACATAAAAATTTAGACGGTCTAGCAAGTTGGCCCATGGCCTAATTCCAACAGGTCAAAATTCTAGTGCAAAATGCATTTTAAATATCACACAAGTTATTTTTATACTTGAATTGATGATCTCATATTTTCGAATAAAAAGTAATATTAGGTATCTTGTAGTATAACATTGTCCATTAATGACATAAAGTGCATTATCTTTCAAAATCAACATCTATATGACATTTAAAAAATGTTATCAAAAACACAAAAAAAAAAAAAAAATTGTGAAAATGAAGTACCTTTTGGGTTGCTATCTTCCAACAAGACCACATGATCCCTTGAAAGGAAAATTTTTCCCAGCTGGCAAAGGCTGCTGAGAAAGTAGGCAGCAAAATAGTTTGCAGAGACATAGGTGTAAGGTATTCTGGCATCTTGGATTGCTTTTCTTACTACCATTTTGTCATCAAATGTAACCCTTCCTGGTTCCATTGCATTCTTCATTGTTGCTGGATCAGTTCCGAACTCGGATGGCAAAAATCTCTACATTATGTATACCCGAAATTAAAATTTATGAATTCTCCAAATGCATAGTAAAAGAACAACAAAGCACAAGTAGTGAATAGGGATGGCAATTTAAACCCGGTCCGACGAGGACCCGCCTCCCCAACCCCGATTTGAGCGGTTTTTCCCCGAAAAATACCCCTGACAGGCGGGGGATGGTATTTAAAAATGAATTCCCGATCACTTTCAGGCCGGGGACGGTGATACGTTTCCCAGCCCCGTCTCCGGCCCGACCCCCGCCCTACTTCTCTCCGAAATAAAATTACTACTTTTCCCCTGTGTATATATATATGCGTGTCCTTATGTTAGCAGTGCCACTTCGCTGCTGCGTGAGAAAAATGTAGTGAGAGAGAGCTGCGTAAGAAAAATGGAATAAGAGGGAGGGAATGAGGGAGGGAGGGAGGGAGGGAGAGAGAGAGAGAGCCGATCCTCCGCCGTTGCCGATCTCCTCCGCCGAGAGAAGAGAGTCGTCCTCTTCACAACGCCGATCTCCTCTACCTACTCCTTCGCCGATCTCCTCCTCCGTCCTCCTTTGCCAATCTCCTACGCCGACTCCTTCGCCGATCTCCTCTTCACAGCGCCGATCTCTATCCCCTTCTCTTTCTCTGTGTTATACACACATATATATGTATATATATTATAGATTGAAGCTTAGATCTTGAGATCTATTCTATGATGATGATAATATGTTGTTGATCTGTTTTTTTTTTTTTTTGGATCTGTTGGTTTTTTTTTATCTGTTCTGTTCTGTGTTTTTTTTTTTAATCTGTTGTTGATGATGATACATGATGATGATGATGATGATGATCTGTTGGTGTTGATCTGTCTGTTCTCCATGTTGATCTTCTTTTTTTTTATCCTCCTGCTTCAAAGCAGTTTTCCAAAAACAAAAGGGTCGGGAATTGTTCGGGGTCGGGGAAACCTGATCCCCTTTAGGAGACGAGGGCGGGGGCAGATATAGGTTCCTCGTCGGGGATCGGGGGGATTTCCACCATTGGGGATCAGAGACGGGGAGTGTGATCCCCGACCCAGCCCCGCCCCGCCCCGCCCCGTTGCGATTCCTAGTAGTGAAGTGATTTAACAATATTTTGCACTAGTGGTTGTCATGTTTTCCTAGTATTTGTCATTTTCTATCTATCAATTTTAAACTTGAGCCGTTAAATATATATTTTATGACGTATTTTTAATAAAAATATATATATATATATATATATATGAGATTCTCATACTCCACTAAAAACTCTAATAAGTTCTCTAAGTAATACATAACCAAATATCTCATTATTAGTACTATAAATATGACGTTTTTCATTTTATTTTATTTTTATGTACACAACAGGTACAAATTAGTTGTTGGATAGTTTGGCCCAATATCAGACAACATCACACTACAATATATAAAAGTTTTAGAGACTAAATATTTTAGTATCTAAAAATGAAATTTTTGTTGTAAAAAACATTTAGGGACCAATTTATATTATCTAATTTCTAATTTCCCAAATAGATAATAATTCATCACTAATATCCAATTTCCGTTGCTAAAATTATAATGACATTTTTTGCATCACAAATATTTGATCCCTAAAAGATAATTTTGCCCCTAAATTTTAGTCCCCAAAATCTTAATTTTTTGTAGTATCAGGTGATATATTGATGAGAATAAGAGTATTGAAAATAAAAAATTTCAATATGTAAAAGTCAATACAATACATAACTGTTAGTCTAGTAATAAAATAAATAGAATAATTATCATGAATAATATAATGACAATGACAATAAACAATACATATAGACAAAATCAATAGTAAAGAAACATAGTTGCGAGACACAACGTCTCTCATCTAGTGTTCACTAGAACCAAAAATATCAATATAAAATGTAGAGTTCTCTATCAAAATTGGATAGAGAAGTAAAAATATATATAGGAAAAACATAATTAATGATATGGTATTAATCCTCATTAAGAATAAAACAGGTACTTATATATATTAATACATATAATGAATAAAATTATTATGTAATAAATCTCCAGAAACGATAAATTAAGATTTGTATTGATTCTGAAATAAAACTCCATAACTGATATGTTAAATATAATTTATTTTTGTTAAAATATTCACTACAGTCAATATTTAAAACCTTAGTTTTATCTTGTGATCGATTTCATACAATAATTACCTTAACATTTCCAGCCTCCTTGATTGCATCCACAAGCTTGAGTTGAAGCAGTATCTGGTGGCTGCGAATGTGGACACCAGAAATGGCACAAATGACAACATCCACCATTTTGACAGCATTGAGGAGGCTGTGATGATCATTGAATGAACCATGTACGAGGTTAGCACCTTGATCCTTAAAAGACAACAACAATTGAGCTTTGTCAATGTCCACACCAATCTCAGGTCGATGGAGGACATATGTTTTGTGTCCCTCTGCTAAACTTGCCTTCACCAACCTCCTTCCCAAGTACCCTGTTCCCCCTACTATCAATACTTTGCTTTTCTCCATCTCTCTCAATCTCTCTCTCCTCTCTCTCTATTGATAGTAGGAGAAAGATGTCTCCCCTCTCATCCCTTTATATGGAAAATATGTAACAACTACAAATGAGTTAGGAGGTCCGTTTTGGAATTAGCAATAATTGAGTTTTTGATTTTTTTTATAAAAATTGGTATAAAAAGTAAATGAGAATAATGTGACAATTTATAATGATTTTTTGGGTATAAGCTTAACTTTTCAAACTGGGCCTAAATATTCTACACAATACCCACGTAAGTGTGTAATTTATGTGGGTCATATACTCATGTGAGTATTGTGTAGATATTTGGTATAATTATTATGTAAAATATTTAGTAATTCATTTGAGGTCTCTAGTATTTTTAAAAAATTTATACAATATTCAAATGGATAAATGTGAATATTGTGTAGAATTTTTGATGGGTCACTAACATTGCTTGTTTGATTTTGTTTATATACTTTGAAAGTCTATGAATAAAATACAAAACTTTATTAATACAAAATAGTGGACCCCATAATTTTGAATGGAGCTGGGATTCTCTCTAGTCTAAATCGGGATTGAAAAGACGTTGTACAAATTTGTGGGGGTTGTTGCGGGTCTTATTTTGATAATTCGAATTGTTCACTTTTTAGGACTTTTTATGTATATCATTCATAAAAAAAAAAATTTAGGTCAATGTGATAATGTAGCATCTTCTTTTCATTGTATTTGTTTTTTAAAAAAATTGAACGGTAACTTTGATTTTTAAAATAGACCATTAATGGGTAATAAGTCTAAAAAATATGACCATTGATAATTTACCTTTAATTTTTTTAAAAACAAATGTGACAAAAAAATTATGTTACAATTACCGAGTCAACTTAATTTTTTTAACAACAATGCTACATTTACACAATTTTTTTCTCCACAATTTCCCTAATGAGGTAAGCAAGACAAAATATATGTAAAGAGAGTTTTGAGGGAATATTTGAATGTGGGTCAACTTTTCAAATTTTATTTGCCACGTTATTGAGGGGATTGTGGAGAAAAAAAATTATATGAATGCATCATTTTTTTTATATAAATAATATACTACAAAATTTTTATAAATAAATAATTTAAATTATCAAAATAAAACTCTTAATGAGTCCAGTGTAGACAATGTCTCTAAATCCCATCCCTTTTAAGTGGAGCCGGAGCCTATGTGAACAAAATCAGACTGTTTTCATTTAATTTGTGTCAGAACCAACTCATCTGTTACGTCAATTAAACATTTACATAAGGTTCCAAATCAATTTGTGGAAAGTCTTAAAATTTAAAATATTTTATTTTATTTACACAGTTTATAAGTGTGTCATATTTGAAATTAATTACAATTTTTGTTTACATTTAGAATCGAATTTTTATCCTCTTTATACTTGACAAAATGTTTTGTTGAAAAAAAAATTGTCTTAGGGCTTTACAATAATAATAAATAAATAAACTATTTACTCAAAGCCCAGAAAAAAAAAAAAAAATGCCCAACAAAATAAAAAAAACTCTTCTAGTTCATGAGTCCCAATAATAAAGACTGAATAATAATACACTTCTTGTCCAAAAAGTCCAACAAAAGGATGATAAAGAAAATTTCTACCTAAAGGCCCAAATAAAACCTCTTTGTTCGAAAGTTGCACAATAGCATAGGCAATTAACCAGATCTTAATACCACAAAACAAATCTTAATTACTAGAAAAGATATGCAAAGAATATGAATGTTTTAAAATATCAAAATTAATAAATATCATTTAAACAAAAAAATAGCCCTTTGAAAATTTGGCAGAGGCCCAAAGATAAGGGGAGAGAAGATGTTTATAAGTCTAAACAAATTGATGGGGTAATATTTATTTAATTGGACATATGTTTATTGCTTGATAGAATTAAACGGTTGTTTAATTGTGGGTAATCATATTTTAATTTACATGATAATGTATGCAATAATTCAATTTTATGTTAATTCTCATTTGTCATTATACGGCAATTAATGCCTAATTAAAGTCGTGATTTGCTAGTATGCAACAACAAAACTAGACAATCATATATAATCTTATATTTGTTAAATAAAGTTTTAAAAAATAAAAAAATATTTATTATTTGATATAGTCCTAGTTGGAAGATTTTTGAATCAATGTGGGTGATACTGCCGAAGTGGTTAACTTATTGAGATTTAAAGTGATTTACTAATAAGGATTCTGGGAAGCTCTTTTAATATTATATCACTCAATAACCTAACCAAAGGGGGTTAATTGAGTGTATTAATTTTAGAGGTAGTGTGAGCCACTAGTAAAGGAAATTTTATTGTTTTTGAAAGAATTTATCTACCCAAAGGAGATAATTTCTTGATAAATCATTCTTGCTAGTTGACTTGTTTATATGTGTTAGAATGTGTCTTATATATTTAGCCCAAAGGTATTTATATGATGATACATTCTGAAACATCTGACAATATTGTTAAAGTTTATTTGCAGCCCATTGTTGTGAGACTATAATTATTGCCCATACATAATTAATTAAGATTATATTGAAGTTTAAAGATGTTGATTGTATTCTATATATTCAACCCAAAGGTGTTTATATAGTGATACATTCTGGCACATCTGAGAATTTTGCTAAAGTTTATTCGCAGCATATTTTTGTGAGATTATACTAATTGCCTATGTATAATTGAAAGTTGGAGTTGTGAAAATGCTTTCTATATATTCAGTTTAAGAGTGATACATTTTAAATATTTGAGAATATTAATTGTGATTATAAGATTATTATTGTCCATATATAATTGATTGATATTATATTGAATTGAAAACAATAAAGGGAAATATTTTTATGAAAATCAAATTTACTCCATTAAAGTTTTGATTGTGAATCCGTAAATGGATATTGACTTAGTTTTAAATCTAACTAATTTAGATGTTGACATACTCGAGAATGCACCTTCTTAACCATTTATATTAACACCTCAATATAGTGTGAAAGATTGAAATTATATTCAATGTTAAATATTTAAGAAAGTAGAGTTTTAGAATATCTACTAGATGATTCTTATAAGAAATTCTAAATTATACTCTACAATGCTCTATATCATACCTTCGACTTTTACAAATCGTTATTTCTTTTCAATGTTTTATGTTTTCATTTTCAGCATATTCCGCAAATCTCTTTACATATTATTAACTCCAGTGAGAAAAATTCTTTCGAATTTTTGTGAGCTATGACGCTCTTCCCACCTCTGGGATCTCCTTATTTGTTTCTTAAACTACTTAAAAGCTCTTGTGTTAATCAAAATTTTATTTTTGATCATGTTATTTAAGTTGTAGTCTAGTACTAATCTTGTTTTAAAGAATGTCATTGTGACGACCGGGCCTTTTCCTTTTTCTTCCTTTCTTTCTTTGCTTTGTCCGCCTTTTATCTTCGTTGGATTTGAAATGTCTGAAGATGGTTCTCTAGATTGGAGTTCTAGTGTTTTTCTGTTCGGTGTGGAATTTCGCTTGTTCCAGAGGGTGCGCGGGCGAGTTCGGAGTGCCCGGGAGCGAAGCGGGAACTTTGGGTGGCTGGGCCAGGGCCGCACGTGCGGAGAAGGGCCGCATGAGCGGCGGGGGAGGCCGCACGAGTGGTAGGGGTTGAATCTCATGAGTTTACACACTGTCTAAAACGCACGAGCAGGGGAAATGAACCGCACGAGCGGTGGAGGCCGCCACACGTGCGGGGATGGGCGCCGCACACGTGGCCAACTGGGCAATCCGAAACTCTGTTTTTTTATTTCTTTTTGCTTCGAATGTATCTCTCATTTTGGTCATCTCTTTCTCACTCTAAACCCTATTTTTCTCCCCATTCTCTCTAGAAAACTTCCTTAAGCATTAAAAAAAACTCTTTGATTCTTGCAATCTTTGGGCCAAGATCATCATCATCTTCCTCTAAATCTTGAATATCAAGAACTAGGGCTCCTCTTGGTGTAGTGAGGGTTGAAGGATCATCCGTCTAAACTAGGGCTTCTCTTCTCCATTTTCTCAAAGACCTTAAGGTAGAGATTCTTGAGTTATATATACTAGTTTTGCTATTTTGATGATGATTTAAGAGTTTCCTTCTAGTTTTGATGATTTCAACTTTGTGATTTCAAAAATGTACAGATTTTCTTCAAAAGAGGGTTTTTCTTTAAACTTTCAAAATTTTGGTCAATCTTTGAGGGTTCCATTTTGTTGATCTAAGAAAGATGTTTTGATGAGGGTTTTCACCAAGAAATGTGAAGTGATTGTCTTGAGGAAAAACCCTAAAATTTGGGGATTTTGGGAAAACATGAAAATACTTGTGAAATCCTTTACTATTTTGTGTCATGAAGATGAATGAGATGTCATTGTAGCATAATTGTTAAAATATTTGAACATATGTTATTGGAAAGTGGTGAATGACTATGTATCATGAATATTAAAATTGTAAGATCTTGGGATTATGTTGAAAACATCATATATTGCCTTGAAGATGCTAACTTGTTGTGCTTTGTGCATGGTAAGAGTTTGTTGTTGTTAGTAATTGATGGCACATGAATATTTTGTGAAATGGCTTTGAAGAGAAGAAATGAGAAATGGGATTGATTGATATTGTTGTAGAGATATCTTGAGAATAGAAAAAAATGCTACGAAATAGTAATTATTGCATCATGTTTCAATTGAGTTATTATCATTATTGTGCATCTTGGCATGTGTTGGAAAACATTTATATTGAGAAAGAATACATATTGCAATGAGAACTATGATAATGTACATGGGGTAAATACGTGGTAAGTCCGGATAGGGGGTGTAGTTAAACTTGATAAGTTGGCCTGAGTGTCCATGGTAAAAGACCAGAAAAATCACGCGGATAGGTGTCTAGCCTTCCGGTTAATACCGGTAAAAATGACAGTTTGGTAGTACTTGTAGAGTCTATTTGCAGACACCAGCCTAGAGATTACTAGTGTTGTATTTACCGCCCCAATTGACTTAAAAATTGGAAGTTTTGAAATTGATGAGATTGAAAAACATTGTTGAGAACATGGTGATTTTCAAACAGTGTATTGAAATGAAATTTCCCTTTATTTTGGCGTTTGCGTGACATTACCTTGCATTTTTAATTGTTAAAGGAATTTGCATAACTGTATATATTTTGTGAGAATTCTCTACTGGGCTTTATGCTCATCTCTATGGGATTTTGGTGCAGGTAAAGATGTGGTGATCCCGCCGAATTGAGGGCATGAATATTTTTGTGAAGAGTAAATAGCTCACTTATTTTTGTTGTAAATTTTTGGTGAGCCAAGGGCTAATGTGTATGGGTCTGAGAGACCATTTTGTGTAACCGGGCTATTGCCTTGGAACTTGTAAGCCCTTGAGGGCCTTATTCGTTTTGATTTAATGATTTTACATGGTATAGATTCATGTACTAGTTTGTCAATGAATATATAATCGCATGTGAAACTACTTTTGTAAGACATTTGGAATTATGTAAAGGAATATGGTTAACATCTTATCTTGGAAGTGGATTGATGTAATAGTTATGTGGGATTATTTTGGGACGTTATAGTTATTTTATATATTGTTCATATAACAACAATTTAATTTTAATGTCAAAACTAAATAGGTATGATTATTTTTTTAATTTTTGTCACCTTGATAATAAAATAAAATAAAAAATAATAATTATTATTGAAATAGATTTTATTTTGACTTGGATGTTAATTATCATAAAGTGTGTGGGAGAAATTATTTTATTGATTTCATAAATGAGTATTGATGTTATGCATTTGTCTAATCTCATTTATGTCGAAAAACACACTGATAAAGTTTTTAAAATTATTAATTAAAGATGGATATTATAGTGAACATGATAATTTTGGTTAATGTGCATAATCTCTTATTAATTTTTTATAAAATTATGGAATCAGTTTAAATATATCATGCTTGTAACTTCAGAAGAAAGTTGAGTACTTGAGCATCGTAATTAGACTCTAATAAAATGATGAGGTGTAGGTTAACATGTTTAAATTATACAAGTTTTTATGATAAAATATTTTTAATTGCTATGTATACTCGTGTATACTTTACATATGGTACTAAGTTAAAAATATTTTAAAACACTTTTGAATTGTGAATTAGTAGAAAATTTAGTTAAAATAACTTTTGAGTTTGGGATTGTACAAAAGTAAAAAGTTCGTTGTGCTTTTGAAATTAAAATGGGACTTATTGCTATTTGTTGTTACTTTTGTAAGTTGTCAATGGTTCTATTATCTTGGTTCTGACATAAAAATCTTTTAAGCTTAAAATGTGAAGTTTTTAGATTGATGAACAGTTTAAAGCTCAAATATATAAATCTTCCTGTGTACTTGTGCCTATTGTAATAAATTGGTCAATTCATTCTCATATAGAGAAAGTGAAAGTGCAAGTAGAACTTGAAGTGTCTATTCAATTTGTTGATATAACTTGAACATGCATAACACGTACAACTCCTAGACATTCTCATACAGTTAAAAGATCATTGTGATCATATTATTTTTTCTAAATGAGCAATATCAAGAGATTGAAGAGATGATTGTTACGTATGATGAAGATATTGGCGATTTGTAATATGGTAAATGAATTAGTACAAGTTATTAATTAGATATGAGATCATGTTTGTCATGACCCGAACCCGCCCCTATGGGTTAAGGACATAACCGGCCAGTAATCTTGAGATTACCTACAGCCTCAAACCAAAACAGACATAACTCATCAGAGTAAAGGGGCCAAACGGAAGCAGAAATTTAAAACTTTGTCCATAGAGCCGTGCTTATATGCACATCAAAACAAACCATACATATGTACGTTAATAACTCACAAACGAAACATAGTACCAGAAGGTTCTGTACAGACAGGATCATCCAACTAAGTCAACCCATGAAACTATATATAGACATAATCAAAAACTTCGCCAATATGACAAAATATAAATACATAACGGAAGGGCGAAGACGGGTCTCGTGCGTGAGACACAAGGGCTAACTCTCCAAAAACCTTTGTTGTTCCTCACAGACTTCACTAGGGCTGGGTTTGGACTTCTCTTGGCTCACCTACAAACACATGAATGAGCGTGAGCGATAGCCCAGTGAATAATATTCAATACATAAATTACATAACAATGTAGAACAACATGTTCCAAACGGCCTTGGGCCTAATCCATATTTCTATTTAACAGATATATATAACTATACGAAATTCAAATCAAGTGACCGTAGTTTCAAACATTTTGGCCCTTGGCCCCTTCAGATTTCCATTCATGTCAAAACGGCCTTCGGCCCATTCATTTATGTCAAAACGGCCTTCGGCCCGTTCATTTCTGTCAAAATGGCCTTCGGCCCATTTGTTTACGTCAAAACGGCCTTCGGCCCATACACTCGTGTCAAAACGGCCTTCGGCCCACTCATTCATGTCAAAACGACCTTCGGTCCACTCATTTCTATCAAAACAACCTTCGGTCCATTCATTTGTATCAAAATGACCTTAGCTCCATTCATCCGTTCATGTCAACCTGGCTCTTAGGCCTTTTCAAACTTTTATATCAAACTGGCTCATAGGCCTTTTCAAACTTTTATATCAAACTGACTCATAGGCCTTTCATTTCAAACTGGCTCATAGGCCTTTCATATCAAACTGGCTCATAGGCCTTTCATATCAAACTGGCTCATGGGCCTTTCATTTCAAACTGGCTCATAGGCCTTTTATATCAAACTGGCTCATAGGCCTTTCATTTCAAACTGGCTCATAGGCCTTTTATATCAAACTGTGTCCACCATTCAAATTAATGAACTTTATAAACTTACATAGAAGTAGCAATTGGACAATAACATATGTCAGATATTACTCACAGTGATCGGTTGATTGGTTCACCCTGGAACTCGACCCTACACATGCCATGAACATACAAGGGTCACTAACAATTCAATCCGTTCAAAATTCACATTTTCCTCTTTAGGCTTCATTCTTATCTCTTTAACTCATTTATCATGCTTAACATATGCCTAAGAGTGCTTGCAAGTGAAAGAGAATGGAAAACGAAACACAGAACGCGTAGAAAAAATTTCAGAAAACAGGGTCCCCGCTCGAGCGTGGACTTTCCCGCTCGAGCGGACCCTGTAGGCCTGCAAAAGTGCTAGTTACCTCAAATTCCCGCTCGAGCGTGAACTCGGCCGCTCGAGCGAACTGCCTGTCTACATAGCTTCCCGCTCGAGCGTAAACTTCCTCGCTCGAGCGGGCACCATGTCTGTCACAAATATTGGGAGCTTGAATTCTCTGCTCAAGCGGCACTTTCCCCGCTCGAGCGGATGTCAAAATTCTGGAAATTCCAGGTTGTGTTCTTGAGCTCCAATTCGATTTTCCAGCTACACTACTTACATGTAATGGCTCAAATCTCAAATATAATCATGCTAACAAGGTACAAACATCAAAACACATTATTATGGAGCTCAATTTCAAGGATTACTCACTTGCATGTCTCAAATTGACACCAAATTCAATTCTATCATACATATTCATGCATTTCAAGCTCCCATCTTTAATTATTAAAACATGCATGCCCATCTTGACTTCATTTCTATTTCAAAAGATGCAAGTGGTGCCTATTCCCATAAAGCTCAACAAAACCAAGCTTGCATGCATGATCAAACTTCAAATCTTGCTTAATTGACATGATACATGCTAGATTATGCAACTTATGGCAATTCAAAAGCAATCTTATGCATGCATGACCATGTCTCATCAAAACCAATTTAAATCATGCTCTTGATCACAAAATACTTTGAGCTCACAAGATTACAAGTTTCAATTCATGAATTCAAGAGTCAATGGCTTACCTAGAAGCCCAATTCTTCAATCATGGTCCAATTAGAGTTGGACTTCAAATTTCCAAGCCCTCAAGATCAAACCAGATTTTTCTCTTCTTCTCTCTCTCTCTAATGGCCGGCCCTCTCCTCTCCTCAGAGTGTATATCAGCCAAGTGAGAATAAAGAGGGAGTTTGATTGTGTAGTGCTCATATTAAAAGCCCCTTTCTTACAATGTTATTATAATATCAAAGAATAGAGCACTAATTCATTAATTTAATCAATTTAATCCGACTTGAATCAATTTTCAATTAAATTTCACCGTAGGCTCTAAAAATTACGTTAATCACAATGGCGTAATCAATTTCGGGTTCTGTGGCCGATAAGGCCTCCAATTTTATTTCCAAAGCAGATTATTCAAACAGATATTCCTACGGTAAACAAATAAAATTTCAAAATCGCATATATTCACATAATGGCATATAAAATCATGCTAAACACATAATCATACTCAAATTAAGGACCAATTAGCATTCTACGGAACAGGGATATCACAGTCTTCCCCCCTTTAGGAAGTTTGGTCCTCCAAACTTAATTTACCTTTAGTCGAACACAATTCGGAACACTTTTCATTCGACGGTTCCAATCCTTTTCGATAGCCATTCACTTAGTCTCAAATCAAAATCAGCAACATTCTGTTCTCAAAGTCAGAGACCCCCTTTCCTCCATACAAGCTTGTATGGTGCCAAACTGAAACTAGAGTTGAGCTGTTATTCTAAGCAAAGTCTATCAACGATGGATAGATTTTTCCAATTCCTCAAAAATCTAAAGCATACATTTGGATCATTTCTCCCAGAATCAAAAAAGTTATTTATGATTATACATCAATTTGCGGATGGGAAGTAGCGCTGAATCACAATTTAGTTCCCATTGCCTCTTGAAGGCTTGTCAGGATTCAAACACATTTTTGGATTTCTGTCTAAACAATAGACACTGGGACCCCATACAAACAAGCAACCTTATTGATGGAAACAGTGGCTAGTCTACAGCATCATACGAAAATGTCACAGGGAGGAAACGAGCAAATTAAGTAATTCCTCATACAACAACCCAAACGGGATTTACACCTTGAGCGCTCAAGATAGCCCCACAATGAAATTCGTTTACATATCCTTATTTCCATTCCGAATAGAGAGATTGCAGTAGTTCTGCCAATATCCGTTATTAAACTTTGACTTGTTGGCACCGAAAACATTTAGGCACAAATTCAACAATTTCTTTCTTTCACATAGGTCACCAACATTTTTATTTCAATCAACCAACTAACCTTACCATAGGAGTTTGGTCCATTTCCTTATCACAAAAGTTCAATTCATTCTTCAATAGTTCCGCAATTCATAATCCGATTTGGTATTTAATTCAGTTTCTCATCACAGTTATTCAAGGTTAATCAAAAGTCTTTAGGAATTTAAAGTGAATCCGAGCACAAATCCCCGAGTCAACAAGGATAACAATGAAACAATCCACCACACGACATACGTAACTCATGTATCCCCATAGTACCAATTGTAAAGTACAATAACACTGAAGCAGTCCATTTCTAACATAATACACGTGTTCTCAATTCATTCAACCGTTTACAGTTTACGGTTTTCAATTCAGTTCAGTATTCAATTCTCTGTTCCATCGAGTCTCCCCACATTATCTGATAGTCGTCAAAAGCATAAGGCAATTCATATACTAATCCCCATGGCGTCAAAGGTAGTACTAAAACAATCAATCACGTGTTAAACACAATTTACACATCCTCAAAGCCCCAATCATAGAATATGACGACACTGAGCAGTTATTCACAAAGCGTACTGAATTCACGCACTTACGGACAATCAGGGTTTTTCAAAGTTTCTTGGATATTTAAACATCTACAAATTACAAAAGGATGACATTCTGGACAAAACAAAAGAATAATCGCCTCGGAATCGAAGCACACCCGTTCACGACCATCGGTGGCCGACTCGAGATCGATTAGTCAAACCCACCCGTACAAGACCGTCGGTGGCAAAAGATATCCAACAAAGGTGCTACATAGGCTTAACGTCCCCTAGCACGAAAGGACGCCCCAAGAATGTCATCAAAACAAACATAATACCACTCACTACAACCTGATTCCCCAAAATCTAATAACATTGAAGCAACTACTCTCCCTTACAAAACATATTCTGATCAGTCAAAGACAAATGTTCAGTACTGCTTACAATCAAAGCAATCTGCCATCATTAGTCCCCATAGCGTCAAACCTACCAGGATGGGACAATACACAAGCATCGTTCCTTAAGACACCCAATCACGGGATTTGTACAATTCGGCTCATTTTCAACACATATGTCCTCGATAGTTGGGGGTTGGTTCTCAACGGTGTTCATAGTTAGAGCAATTTGTCATAGCCCACAAAAGGTGTTTCAAATAGGTTAAGTACTCTAAACAGATTCAAGTTTTGGGTCTATCAGTTTTTCTGCCAAGAATAATCTGACTATTTATTTACAGGCAATCCTCAATCCCTTTTTACAAAATTAAATCAGACAGAGGGTCTTATCAAACCAATTCCGAAACAGGTCTTGCCAAATTAAATCAAACAAAGGTTCCATCAAATCATATCAAATGAGGGTTCTATCGGAACAATATCAGGCAAAGGTTCTATCGGATCGAATCAAATAAAAATTTTCTCAAATAGGACACATTCGGTTCTGTAAGGCGTACTTCATTTGCTTAGGTACATGGTTGATATTTTCTCAACTGCCCTAAGTTCATCAGTTCTCAAAGTCATATCAGAATCATTTATCACAATAGTTCATATCAAAGTGTTTCAAATCAGGTACAATATGGTACTGTCTACATAAATTCGGGGGTAGTTGCATATACATGCAGTTATTCGTATCAGGAGGTACGTATCATAATCAGTATAGTAGTTCCCAAATAAGTCTTATATGCAAGAACATGGTGCACAGTAACACATTAAACAGAATTCTTCAGGTACACATAGTATAGGATTGTTACGCAAAAGTTCCAAATTAGTCACATAATCCAGTCAACTTTTTACCAATCAAAATACATGGCCTCACAATCATAGAATTCATCATTTGGGGTGCTCAACTCGGTCACACAATCACAGAGTCATAATTCCAGTGGTTTAGTCATTGAAGACGATAACATAATAAATCACCCTGAGCATAGGTGTAGATACACATGTGCATGTGCAGAGTCAATCAATATCCCAAAACGTATTTTACAAATTTCCCAAACGGGGCATATACCTCCAATGAATACAGTCTCGATCATGTGGGTCTAACCGATCTAGATACACATGCAGCAGATATGGAAAAATATGCCGATCCGAATCAAATAATATCCCAAGCGAAGATGTACAAATGTACTAATTCAGAATCAATCAACACATAGGCATTCGTTTATAAACAATATAAATACCTGGGATAACAATCACAGTATTCTGAGTGCTTCCTGGGATGAGTGCAATTACTCCATCTTGAGTAGCAATTCCTACCACTGGTACGGATTCAGCCAAGGCAGAGGATTCATTCACATTTCGTTCAATCCGGGGACAGTTCCTTACCGTATGGTCCATTTACCACCTCTATAACGAGCCCCAAAAATCTGATAACAAACTCCTCGGTGTTTCTTACACTGGTGGTGGCAAAGGTTCTTGCCGTAGCGGCAACTGACGCTGTTGTCTCAAGATCTTTGCCAATTCTTGTACCACTCTTTCCGGACTATTAAGTCGGGCTGTGGAAGAACCTTTCAACCCGTATGCCCTTAATTTACCCATACTCTACACAAATTCTTATCGAACCTTACCAAATACTGGGATGCCCAATACGAAATTAAACACAAATACACATGGGTACATTCGCACATAGGCACATTGTTATATTCTCATTTCCCATATCGTACGCAATTAATCACATACGTAACAGATAATTGCATACTTGTCAAATATCGCATGCTGAACATTTACTAAGTAATTATATACTCAAATCATGTTCATATTTCACATAGACACCCATTTGCAGAATCGAATGCACATAAGCAACTTTTCATGATTCATATGTTCATGATTGTGCATTATAACAAAACAAACTTGTTGTACACATTAGTGCAGCAATTCATATCTCATATTCAAATCATGTGTGGTACTTCTTTTAGTGTAACATATCATGTTAGTCAAGCACATCAAGTTCTATAACGGAACCTCTGGTACCGGGTAACATATCTCATACATAGGCCACGGTATTATTTCCCCCGGGCGAGGGCCTGCGCCACGGTATTATTTCCCCCGGGCTAGGGCCTCATGACCATAAGCCACACTATTATGTTCCCTGGGCGAGGGCCTCTGCTAAGGATACCACAATTACGTTCAAGGAAAATTTGGGCAATCATTCATTAATGCAAAAATAGCATTTCAGGGAACTCGTCATTTCATATCGTCAGAAAATATTTAAAGTTCACCATCTGATTAAACTTGCATCATACTTTATACAAAAGATACACAAGTGTGTATATACTAGAAATCATGCATATTCGAACAACTTCAATGCAAGAAATTCACAATTTATAGAACATAATCATTCGTAACAAAAAGTTAAGCATATTATCGATGCTTCCAAATTCATACTTATGAATGCATCCTAGATCTTTTCTAGACGCTTATTGCTCATTTGGACAAGTGTGTGAGTTATTAACTCGTGCTCTGGTACCACTCTGTCATGACCCGAACCCGCCCCAATGGGTTAAGGACATAACCGGCCAGTAATCTTGAGATTACCTACGGCCTCAAACCAAAACAAACATAACTCATCAGAGTAAAGGGGCCAAACGGAAGCAGAAATTTAAAACTTTGTCCATAGAGCCGTGCTTATATGCACATCAAAACAAACCATACATATGTACGTTAATAACTCACAAACGAAACATAGTACCAGAAGGTTCTGTATAGACAGGATCATCCAACTAAGTCAACCCATGAAACTATATACAGACATAATCAAAAACTTCGCCAATATGACAAAATATAAATACATAACGGAAGGGCGAAGACGGGTCTCGTGCGTGAGACACAAGGGCTGACTCTCCAAAAACCTTTGTTGTTCCTCACAAACTTCACTAGGGCTGGGTTTGGACTTCTCTTGGCTCACCTACAAACACATGAATGAGCGTGAGCGATAGCCCAGTGAATAATATTCAATACAAAAATTACATAACAATGTAGAACAACATGTTCCAAACGGCCTTGGGCCAAATCCATATTTCTATTTAACAGATATATATAACTATACGAAATTCAAATCAAGTGACTGTAGTTTCAAACATTTTGGCCCTTGGCCCCTTCAGATTTCCATTCATGTCAAAACGGCCTTTGGCCCATTCATTTATGTCAAAACGGCCTTCGGCCCGTTCATTTCTGTCAAAATGGCCTTCGGCCCATTCGTTTACGTCAAAACGGCCTTCGGCCCATACACTCGTGTCAAAACGGCCTTCGGCCCACTCATTCATGTCAAAATGACCTTAGGTCCATTCATATATGTCAAAACGACCTTCGGTCCACGCATTTCTATCAAAACGACCTTCGGTCCATTCATTTGTATCAAAACGACCTTAGCTCCATTCATCCGTTCATGTCAACCTGGCTCTTAGGCCTTTTCAAACTTTTATATCAAACTGGCTCATAGGCCTTCCATTTCAAACTGGCTCATAGGCCTTTCATATCAAACTAGCTCATAGGCCTTCTATTTCAAACTGGCTCATAGACCTTTCATATCAAACTGGCCCATAGGCCTTTCATATCAAACTGGCTCATGGGCCTTTCATATCAAACTGGCTCATAGGCCTTTCATTTCAAACTGGCTCATGGGCCTTTCATATCAAACTGGCTCATAGGCCTTTCATTTCAAACTGGCTCATAGGCCTTTCATATCAAACTGTGTCCACCATTCAAATTAATGAACTTTACAAACTTACATAGAAGTAGCAATTGGACAATAACATATGTCAGATATTACTCACAGTGATCGGTTGATTGGTTCGCCCTGGAACTCGACCCTACACATGCCATAAACATACAAGGGTCACTAACAATTCAATCCGTTCAAAATTCACATTTTCCTCTTTAGGCTTCATTCTTATCTCTTTAACTCATTTATCATGCTTAACATATGCCTAAGAGTGCTTGCAAGTGAAAGAGAACGGAAAACGAAACACAGAACGCGTAGACAAAATTTCAGAAAACAGGGTCCCCGCTCAAGCGTGGACTTTCCCGCTTGAGCGGACCCTATAGGCCTGCAAAAGTGCTGGTTACCTCAAATTCCCGCTCGAGTGTGAACTTGGCCGCTCGAGCAGACTGCCTGTCTACATAGCTTCCTGCTCGAGTGTAAACTTCCCCGCTCGAGCGGGCACCATGTCTGTCAAAAATGCTGGGAGCTCGAATTCTCCGCTCGAGCGGACGTCAAAATTCTGGAAATTCCAGGTTGTGTTCTTGAGCTTCAATTCGATTTTCCAGCTACACTACTTGCATGCAATGGCTAAAATCTCAAATATAATCATGCTAACAAGGTACAAACACCAAAACACATTATTATGGAGCTCAATTTCAAGGATTACTCACTTGCATGTCTCAAATTGACACCAAATTCAATTCTATCATACATATTCATGCATTTCAAGCTCCCATCTTCAATTATTCAAACATGTATGCCCATCTTGACTTCATTTCTATTTTAAAAGATGCAAGTGGTGCCTATTCCCATAAAGCTCAACAAAACCAAGCTTGCATGCATGGTCAAACTTCAAATCTTGCTTAATTGACATGATACATACTAGATTATGCAACTTATGGCAATTCAAAAGCAATCTTATGCATGCATGATCATGTCTCATCAAAACCAATTTAAATCATGCTCTTGATCACAAAAATACTTTGAGCTCACAAGATTACAAGTTCAATTCATGAATTCAAGAGTCAATGGCTTACCTAGAAGCCCAATTCTTCAATCTATGGTCCAATTAGAGTTGGACTTCAAATTTCCAAGCCCTCAAGATCAAACACAGATTTTTCTCTCTTCTCTCTCTCTAATGGCCGGCCCTCTCCTCTCCTCAGAGTGTATATCAGCCAAGTGAGAATAAAAGAGGGAGTTTGATTGTGTAGTGCTCATATTAAAAGCCCCTTTCTTACAATGTTATTATAATATCAAATAATAGAGCACTAATTCACTAATTTAATCAATTTAATCCGACCTGAATCAATTTTTCAATTAAATTCACCCGTAGGCTCTAAAAATTACGTTATCACAATGGGCGTAATCAATTTCGGGTTCTGTCTGTAGCCGATAAGAGGCCTCCAATTTTATTTCCAAAGCAGATTATTCAAAACAGATATTCCACGGTGAACAGATAAAAATTTTAAAATCGCATATATTCACATAATGGCACATAAAATCATGCCTAAAACACATAATCATACTCAAATTAAGGACCAATTAGCATTCTACGGAACAGGGATATCACAATGTTATACTTTTTAAAAGTTTGAAATCTAATTAGTATTTTTTAAAGATAAATAAAAAAATACAATGCTATTGCTAGAGGTTGTGATTTGAAAAGGGTATTGTCTTTACCATTGTCATAAAGATTGCTTTATAATGATTATAGTGGCATTGTGACTTTTTTATCTATTGCTTCGCCAAACAAAATAAAGTTAATTTGTGAGTTAAACAAATTTATTTATGGTTTTAAACAAATTTCTGAGCAATGATATTTAAAGGTTCACCAAATATTATTACTTGGCTTTATGGATAATACTGTTAATTTATACATATATCTCAAGGTCAATGGAAGCAATTTATTTTTCTTGATCCTTTATACCGATGGAATTTTATTTACTAGTAATAATTTCAAATTAATACTTGATGTGAAGATATTGTTGTTAATAAATTTTTGATATAAAATATCTTGATAAAGTATTTTATGTGTTTGGCATTGAGATACTTGAAAAATAATTATTTGTCATGTAACGCCTTGAAATTATCCCACAAGAATATGCCCAAACAAATACAACAATATATCCAAAAAGTCCACCTTCTCATTGAACTAAGAGATAAGAGGTTACAATTCACCATATACATTCCCATAATGTTTAGAATTCGTATTCCAGTTCAATGAACTAGGTGGCCTTACAAAATATAAGCCTCTAGGACGAACAATTACAACAAAATAAATTAATAGTCTTGTTACAAAAATTTCAATTCAAAATAGCAAAATACACATGGATAAACTTTTCCAAAAAGGAGCTATTGCTTGACCAATCCTTCAGGGAGGTGGAACTCCATCATTTCCTGAAAAAAAATAAGATAGGGTTGAGCTATATGCTCAGTAGGAACACATTTAACCAAGTATTTAATCTCTTGAATAAGATTATGGTATCTTTGCGACTAAACATTACATGGAAATTTATCTTTACATGTAATCCTTAACAAACATACAGATCCATGACAACCAAATAATAACAATGACTATTCATGTCATCAAGCACAACAATCAAACATTCACAACCATAGAATGCAAGCCATGAGTCTATCTGTAAGAGTCCAATTTAAAGCACCCTTTACTTTTGTTTTTAAAACCACCCCCCACATTTCTCGGCTATTATACGGTAGAGAATGGGCACCCCAAAGAAAACCATCCGTTTTTCCACTTTTGCCGGCTATCATACGGCAGGACTGTGTGTACATCCAAAAATATTTTTCCCACATTCATCCAACAATAACCCTAGACAGGGCATTTGGGCACCTTTTTAAACTTCCCACGCGAGTACCAACACAACACCACATTTGGAAAACCGACTCTTACCCGGACTCATGCACAATTAACAATTCATTCATATTTTATTCCATCAACAACCATCCAACATTACCCAAGAGTTGAATACAACACAAGATTTAAGGAAAACAAATAACATCCAAGCCACAATTCTTTTACTAAATCAACGCCCACACTCTTCATCTATTATTTTCCACAATATTTCATGAATCAAAGAAATTTTCCATTCAAAGTGGTGTTTTTAACTCAAATGGAGAATCTTGGGTTTTTACCAAATTTGGGAGTTTTTCTCCTCTATTATAGATATGGCTTGTAATAACATTTATATACATGTTTTGAAAAGAGGGAGTAAAGAAATCTCAACCAAGAGTCAAGTAAAATGATTTATTTATGTAAAACATGAGATTGATCCAACAATACTCTGCAATTAACTCATAAATCACAACCATACCATGAAATTCTTTCAAAACAAAGAAATACTAAGATAAAAGTGCCCCTACCTCAAGTCGTGAAGAAGAAAACCCAAAAAACTCAAGGTTGACGAAGCCACGAACTTCTAGGACCAATATAAAGCCCTTGACAAGACCTTCAAGTTATCTCAAAGGATCAAGGTGAGAAGACACTTCTAAGAGTGTAGATCTAAGGATTGAAGTGGAAAAAGTGAGTTTTTAAGAGAAAGAGAGAGAGAGACTCTCAATTTTGAGAGGAAAAAGAGGAGAAAATTATGAGAGAGGTGTGGTTTGGGTCTATTTATAGTAATAGATAATAGCCCTAAGGTCAATGAAAAAGATAAGTCCAAAAACCCCCAAAAGTAGGGCCCATTCGAATCCCAAAATTCTGGAAAAAAAAAAAAAAACACGCAGGAGTCGACCCTTTAGGTAGAAAAGATGATCTGGCAACAAGCAAGGGGGTCGACCCTTAGACAGGAGGGGGTCGACCCTATTTTCTAGCAACTAACACACAAATTCTGCAACATAAGAGGGTCGACCCTCCCCAGACTAGTGTTTACCCTATTTTCCAGCAACACTTCCAGAAATTTCACCAACAGGTAAGGGTCGACCCTTAGGAAGGCTGGTGTCGACCCTAGAATAGAATTTCTAAGTTTCCAAGGAACTTTTTGACAAGAACAAACGCGAACGAACAAACCCAACGAGTTTAAATCGGATTGTACTCATTCACAACCAATATACAACAACTCCAAAGACTCCCAAAACAAAAATAAAGATACACCTTCCAATAGATTAAAACACCCAAGTGTTACATGTCTCATCTCAAAGAGCATACCTAGATCACATTTTTATTAAATTTAATATGTAGAATTGAAAGTTTTACATTGCTCTTCTTAGTGATCGAGACTAATTAAGTAACATTCAGTTATTATAAAATGATTTTGAGAAAGAGTTCATGAGGAATGTCTCGTATTCTAGTGTTGTGAGAGTTTAATGAATTATGAAGTTTGAATTAAACTTGGTGCATATGCAATTAGTTTGTTAGACAATTATTATTTTAATTTAAGTCTTGACCATTGGGTTGGAACACATAAAGTGTCATGATATTTATAGAGAATTAAAGATTATATGTTTGTCTATAGAAGAATTAATCATGTTAATATTATTGGTTGTACAATGTCGACTTTGGTAGTTGCTCATATGATATATAGTGTCTATTACTAGTTATATTTTTATGTTTGCATGATGTGTTATTTCATGAAAAAGTTTCATAAAATCTCTTATAATTTTTCACTATGCAAACATGTTTTAGAGTTCAACTTAAGTTATGTAATTAAAGAATTTTATTTCAGAATTTGGAATTGTTAATTTCATTTCCAAACCTATAAAGATGTATTATGATATATGATTTTAATTTTCTCTATGAAGAATAATAAAAGCTCTGATGGTAAATTTAAAGTACTTCAGAATTAGAAAGTTATTACATATAATATTATTTATGAGCACATCTTACGAAATACATACTAGTTGATCCTCTAAATATAGGGCTTAAGCTAAATTTTCGTTTGCTAAACATATTGGGCATATGTGTACTTTATTTATTTTTTTTTTTTTTTCATGTGCTTGGTTAAAGAATTTTTTTTTACCCATGAATATTATCTATGGTATATTTCATTTAATAAATTTTAATGTGTTTATTCACATTTTGTTTACAGTTATGTGTGTGTACACATAAATGGTAATTATTATATATGTATACCTCTTATATGAGCTCTTATAGTTATATTTTAATTTTGAGATATAAATATTAACACTTTGGTTTAGAAGTGTATATGAATCCATAAAGTAAGATGCTTGGTTTAAAGCATGAAAGACCTCGGTTTAGAGGAATAAAGGCTTCTTTTAGAAGTGGAGAAAGGAATAAGATTCCTTGCAGGGTCTTTCAAGACCATACAGAGGACTGAATGTGGAATTAGCATGTTATATCATTTTTGGATCAATTATGCTAAAATTCCACACTACACTTTACCACATATAGGAATCCATGTTGGTGAGATATTAGTGTTTGTAATTGTGGAAGGTGTTATGTTGTTCAATAGCATAATTACCGCTACAGTTCGATATTAATATTTCTTATTGAACGAGATTCTGTGCTGAGATGTTTCTATTCTGAATCATGTTTATGTGGCCACTAAAGTTGTTTAACCCGAGTGTCATTTTTTCTTAAATAAAATATTTTCTTAAATTAGTAGTCAATGTTGCCTAAGTGGGAGAATGTAAGAATTTGTTCTAAATTAGGCTGTCATTGACTATATTTTGTTTGGTTTGTGAAAAACGGGTTGAACGTGATTCAGATAAATTGACTGGTATGAGCCCAAAATTATTATTGTGATCCATAAAGTTTTGGGCCATGGTCCATCTTAGTATGTTTATCATTTTATATGTGGATATGTGATATGGAGGTGTAAGGCCTGTTTAAGTTATTTGGGTTCCTTAATGGGAGGGCCTAGTAATTGTTTTATTTAGGCCCAGTCCCATCTCCTATCCTTATTAGAGTTTACATATATCTATATATATATGTAGATCAAAGGGTTGTCAGCCCAATTGAAAAGACAACATAAAGATTAGGAGAAGGAGGGGAAGAGTTGGTGCTAAGGTTTTCCAATTGTGAATACCATCTTCTTTCAAGGAAGCAAAACTCAAGACAATAACGGAATCAAACGGTATGTATCTAAATTTATATTTTAGTAGTTAATTATATTCGTAGTGTTTTGATTTCTAGCATATAGATCCTATAATCTTACAGCATTGCCTTTAAAATTAAACAAGTTCAAAATGAAGAAAGTGTATGCTGTTTGGATTTTGTTCACAATATTTAGGTGAATGATATATATTTCTTAATTAGTGAAAAATAATATAATTTTTAATATAAAAATCACTATTTTGGACCAATTAAAATTTAGATACCTGTCGTTATTAATGCAGTTTCTCCATTAATAGTCAGGTGCCCTAGGAAGGGTCATTTCCAACAATATATGTAGACATCTATTAACTTTTTATTTATTTCTTTATTAAGTTCTGTCTATTTATTCTTTACTAATGCCAAGCAAGTATTTTGAAAAGTGTTCAAAAAAATACAAGGTAAAATTTTAGAATTTCATAAACTAATTATAGATTCATAAAAAAGTTTAAGATTTTGATTGTTAATAATTATAAAATTTATCACTAATTTGAGTTTTTTTAAACATACATTGAATTAATATTTTCTCCAAAATTTTGGCCTTAAAACTTTTATTTGTATTTCATTTAAATTTTTGTATTTTAAATGTAACATACAAGGCTTGAATTACAATTTTTTGTATTTTAATTTTTTGAATTCCATTTTATCTTAATTTATCAGCAGGCTTTTTCTGACAGGTCAATCCAAAGTTTGTTGGCCTTGACCCAGACGGGTAAGCGAAGTTCGGCCAAGCGTTAAGCCCAAAATATTAATGTTTGGGCCTACTTTCTATAAGGCTCGCAGGATGGGTGGCAAGCTGGTCCATAGGCAACTTCTAACAGATTATTAGTTTGGGCCGTCCTGCAAAATAAACAAAATAAAGAAAATTTAAGAAGCCCACGTTTTATCTTAATTTAGGGAGACTTACCGCCAGTCCTATTGACTATACTTATTTACTTATAAATTTTGCTTCTTCTTTTTATCTATTAATATTTTCACAAAATGTTGGGACACAACAAGTATTTTACGACTTTTTGGTGCATTAAAAAAGTGTAAGAGACTTACAAAATAATTTAATTTATCACGATTAGCCCGTTGGGGTTTATGGGCATGAGCTTGGACTGGATTGGACTAGTCTGAGTTGGATATAGGATGTTGAATCAGAAAGAATATGAAATTGATTTTAAAAAAAAAGTTCAATTTTGTAATAATCGTTAAATTGTGGTTACTTTATCCATGCCTTGCATATGGTGGAAGTTTTGTTTGTTTGTTTTTTCTAAAATGATCTATGGATGGAACCTTGATTGGTACATTTTATGAAGTTTGTACCAAATTGTTTTGGTACTAGTTTTTTGTTTTTTTGTTTTTTTTCAAGTCTGAATGCAATTGTTTAATATAGCTTTTGTTGTAGTTTATAAGAAAGAAATAGTTAAAATAAATTGAAAAAAAAATTAAATTATTTTAAAGTTAGATAATTATCACCTTTTGATTTGAGAAAAAAAATATATCAAAGTGGTAGGAATTATAGTGTTACTCTAATCCAAAAGTTAGATTTATTTTAATCCCAATGACATGGTAGTCTATTAGAATAATTATGGCAATTCTCTCTCATATCTTTTTAAATCATTAGCAAATGATCTCTTTTATTCATCGCTAGGGATGTAATCGGCTTGAGATGGTCGGTGTTCAGGTGAAATTTTGCACAAAATAGATAATGTCGGTTTTATTATATTAAAAATCGATACAGACCAAAAAAAATTTTTTAAATCAAACCACACCGATTCAAATGGTTCTGCTCAATGCGTTTTAATTGGTTTAAGTACTTTCAAAATAAGTCATTTTTAAAATTTGTCGTATAATAAATAATTTATATAAAAATATTAAATTAGCCATTTGTACACAATTTTAACCATATCCAATCCAACCATTCACAAAAATACAAATAAAAAAATTAATAAATACTAATACTTGAAACTTTTAAATTAGAAATAAAATATAATCTAAAACCAAACTCTTAACATCAAAACAAAACCAAAACTTAAAACAATAATTTTATTATATTGTTAAGACCCTACTTATTGTTAATTCTGTGAACAAACTTGGATTTCATTGAGTTGTAATTTTCTTCTATTTTTGGTCTTCCCGCTCGATCGAGGAACGTGGAGCTCGACCAGAGTTTCCACCATCGCAGTACTTTGGCTTGTCTGAAAAAATATTGCGTGGTGTGATTTTATGCTTGAGCATGAACCCTGGTTTGGAATACATGTTTTAGTGTCATTGCTCGAGCGTCCATTCTTACGCTTGAGTGGATTTCGCGATTTCAGCAGCTACAAAACTGCAAGTTGCTCCAAATCTAGGGTACGTTTTTTAGATCTTCTTTAAGGGTTTTAGGATTTTCTTTTGGGACTGTTTTGCTGGTTTTTCCTTGATGTTTGATTGAGTATTGAACTCATGTTTTGATAAGCACACATCAAGGAGTTTGGTTGTTCTTCTTTAAGAGTGTTCTGCTTCAGTGGAATCTGAAGATTCAAGCGTAGAGTAATCGAAGGAGTTTGATGCTGTGTGCAGTTGTTGATTTGACAATGGATGTTGTGGATTCAACATCAATCTGATCAATTCTGAGACGAAGGTTGCGGTGAAAGATATACAGATTGTGGAAGACAAATTGACAACGTTTTGGTAATTTGCTTGGTATATTTGTAATCTTTCTTTCTTCAGTAGTGGATTGATTTATGGCGTTTCGCTCGTGGTTTTTTTCACAATTGGAGGTGTTCCAATAGTGATTTTTTCCACGTAAAAATTCTTTGTGTCTATTTATTGTTTCTGAACTAACAATCTAAATAACTTTTGTACGTGCTTGATGATTTAAATTGTGAGTTTTAATTGGTTGGGAATTGGCACAATTAAATCTTGATCTAGTCATGAATCACTTAGGTTTTTTAATTGGTATCAAAGCAGGTCACTCTTTGTTTTTATCCAAACTATAGGAGTGTGATTTTGTGTGATTGGTGATATGGATTCAATTTGTGAAGGTAATTCGACCCATAGACCTCCGTTACTTGATGGTACAAACTATTCTTATTGAAAAGCTTGTATGAGAGCGTTTTTAAAATCTATCGATGAAAAAGTTTGGCACTGTGTGATCTATGGGTGGAGTGAACTTGTTGTCACTATTGATGGTGTTGATATTCCCAAATCTCTTGATAAATGGGACACATTCGATTATCAAAATTCAAGTTGGAAGAGTAAGGCTCTCAACTCCCTCTTTTGCTTCGTCACACCAGAAGAGTTTCATCATATTTGTACTTGTGAGGTAATAAAAGAGGCTTAGGATATTCTTGAAACTATTCACGATGGTACAACTTCTGTTAAAAGGTCAAAACTTCAACGTTTCACCTCCGCCTTTGAAACTCTTTTTATGCGTGATGATGAGACATTTGATGATTTTTGTGCTAAACTTAGTGACATCGTGAATTCCTGTTTCACACTCGGTGAAAAAATCCCTGAAGCTAAGATTGTTGGAAAAAATTTGAGGTCTTTACCTGAGAGGTTCCAATCAAAAGTGACAGCTATTGAGGAGGCTCAGGATATTGATACCCTCAAGCTTGATCAGTTGGTTAAAAACTTGCAGACTTATGAAGCCTACCAAATTTCTAAGAAAAAACAAAAAGATAGTGTGGCTTTCACTAGTGCTCATGATAATGCAAAAACCCTTGAGATTGAGTTTGATCTAGAGTCCGGGATGACGGCTATGTTTACTAAACAGTTCAAAAAAATTTAAAGAAAAAGAAGCCTAATTTCAAGGACCCTATTTCAAAAGATAAGAGTAAAGAAAAACCCAAAACTTGCTCTAAAAACTGAAAAGAAAATTGTGAAGGGGCAATGGGTCAAGTGCTACGAATGTCAAGGGTTTTGACATATTGCTCTTGAATGTCCTTCGAAAAAGAACCGAAAGAAAGTCTATACAGTGACTTGGAATGATGAAAACGGGTTAGAGCAAGAACCCGATGAAACCGAATATGGTGAAAATGGAGATAGTACTTACATAGCATTCTGGTCTATTGTCACTCAACCTCCTCCAAAGCTAGTGAAATTTGCTCGTGGTCAGAATCTGCACCGTACTCCTACCTTTGATGGGAATAATTACTTGTTCTGGAAGATCAGAATGAAGATGTTTCTGAGAGCTTATGACCCTGAGAGCTGGCAAGCCATTGAAGAGGATGTTGAAAGCACTGAGAATTTGAGTAATCAGAGAGTTCTGACTACCATTCGTGAAGTAATTTCTGATGAAAAATAGCAATGGGTTGCTTACTGCATAAAGGCCAAAGATGTATGGGACATTTTGAGTCAATTTCATGAAAGAGGAGAGTCATCTTCACCACTATCTATCACCTTTCTTGCCTTTGTTGCTCGACTGGATGAGGTCCAGGAGAAAGATGAGCAAAAAGAAGATGATGAAACATCAGAAGATAATGATGAGATTAATGGTGATGATCTATAACAAGCTTACGAAAGGCTTTATGATGAATCTTTGAATTTATCCAAGATCAATGACAAACTCACTCTCAAGCTCAAAGCATGTGAAAGCGAGAATGTCAAGCTAAAAGAAGAAATTGCAACAGCAAAGCAGAATGTCATTAAGATCTCTAATCATAGGCAAGACCTATGTGGGAAACTTCTATCTTGTGAGACCGAAATCAATGAACTTCTGAAAATATATGCCATATATGAAGAGAAGATTGAAAACCTTGAGATGTCATAAGCTACATTAGAAAAGATGGTTGGTAAAAAAGATGAAGAGCTCAGAGATGCAAGAGCCACAATTGTCATGTGGAACAAAGGTTCCAAGACATTAGAAGACATCCTCAGGTCTCAACAATTGGGTTGTGACAAAAGTGGTCTAGGTTATGGTAATGCGACAGCTCACAAGGGACAGGCCTTTACATCACATGACCTGAAGACTCAAACAAAGGGAAAGCTAAAGGTGTAACAGGGTGATCTCTCTCTTTATCGACCTAACGAGGGTAAGATCAACAAAAGGGAGGTAAAACCTGTTTTTGTTTGTCAACATTGTGGTAGGTATGGCCACATTCATCCTTATTTCTTTGAGTTGTTTGGTAAGGTGTCTCAAAAGGGTAAAAATTCTAATACTTTTTGGGTTAGGAGACAACCTTACATGTCTAGGCGGAACACCAAGTTTCATGAGGGTGTTCACAATGCTAAGACATTTACTAAGGCTGCCAATCCTAATTTTGTTAAGACCAAAAAGATATGGGTGAGAAAGGATGATTTGACTTGTTTTGTTGTTCACACTGCTCTAAAAGCACGTGACTCACACATGTGGTATCTTGATAGTGGGTGCTCTCGTCACATGTCAGGTGACAAATCCTACTTCACCTCCCTTGAAAAATATGAAGGATGAATTGTTACCTTTGGAGATGGTAGCACTTCTACAGTCATTGGTAAAGGCTCTATAAGTGTGGTTGGTCTTTCCAAGCTCGAAAATGCATTACTTGTTGATGGCCTTAAAGCAAATCTTTTAAGCATCAGTCAAATGTGTGATTTCCACCATGAAGTATTATTTTCAAAAAATAAATGTGAAATTTTAGATAAGAAGAGAAATACTGTCATGCATGGGGTTCGCACATCTGATAACTGCTATGGGATTGTTACCACTAATGATCTCACTTGCCATTCAACCATCATAAGTAATATTGATCTGTGGCATCAAAGATTAGGTCTCATGAATTTCAAAGACCTAACTAAAATAGCCAACAAAGAGCGTGTGAGAGGAGCACCTAACTTGGGTAAGAATATGAACCATGTGTGTGGACCATGTTAACTTTGGAAGCAAACCCGTGCCCCTCATAAAAAGATGAATAGCTTCATAACCAAACGTTCTCTTGAATTAGTTTATATGGATGTTATGGGACCCACTCGCACTGAAAGCATTGAAGGTAAACGATACATTTTTTTAATCGTTGATGATTATACTCGTTTTTCATGGGTAAATCTCTTAAGAGAAAAATCTGATACGTTTGATACTTTCCAGGCCTTAGTCCTTAAAATCCAAAATGAATAGGGTGTTTCTATTAGGCGTATCATAAGAATCCGAACTGATTATGGTCGTGAATTTGAAAATAGTTCGTTTTCAGATTTTTATGATTCGCATGGAATTTAGCATGAATTTTCTGCTTCGATTACTCCACAACAAAATGGAGTTGTTGAGAGGAAGAACAGGATTGTTCAAGAGATGGCTAGGGTCATGCTCCTGAGTAAGAAAGTTTCTCTAAAGTTTTGGGCTGAAGCCTTAAATACCGCCGTTTATGTTGTGAATCGTGTGTATTTAAGGCCCGGTACTTTACAAACTCCATATGAATTGTAGAAGGGATTGAAACCTAATGTAAAATACTTCAAAACTTTTGGGAGTAAATGTTACATTTTTAAAGATAGAGAGCCTTTGGGCAAATTTAACTCGCGAAGTGATGAAGGTATTTTTGTAGGATATTCAACTACTAGTAGAGCTTTTCATGTCTATAACCTGCGAACTTTATCTTTAATGGAATCGATCAATGTGGTTATAGATGACACAGGTTCTCCTACTTCTGCAATAAATGAAAAAGAAAATGTGGAGTCTCCAATCTTGGAAACTGAACTACAAAGTCAAAGAGAAGCTGAGCTCCAAGCACAAGAAGGTGAGATAGCACTAACTTCTCAGGTAAGTCAGAGTCTAAAGAGTGCACAAAGAGACACCATTTTTGATGCCTTTGTTACCACAAGTCCAGAGTTCAAACTATCAGCAAGGGTGAAACTGAATCATCTAGCTCAACAGGTGATTGGAAGTGTCTCGGATCGAATGAAAACCCGAAGACAAATCCGGGAGGAGGTATCTCATATGTGTTATGTTTCATTAATTGAACCTAAGAATATAAAAGAGGCCTTACTAGATGATAGTTGGGTCAATGCTATGCATGAAGAATTAGGTCAATTTGAACGTAACAATGTTTGGACTATTTTTCCCAAACCTAGAGACATGAATATGATAGGTACCAAATGGATCTTTAAGAATAAATCTGATGAGAATGGTACTGTAGTTAGAAATAAAGTTAGGTTGGTTGCTCAAGGCTATACACAAGTAGAGGGTGTTGACTATGATGAGACGTTTGTCTCAGTTGCACGTCTCAAGTCTATTCGTATTTTACTTGGTGTTGCATGCTTTCTTGGTTTCAAATTGTTTCAAATGGATGTGAAAAGTGCCTTTCTGAATGGGTACTTGAAAGAAGAGGCTTATGTTGAGCAACCAAAAAGGTTTGAGGACCCTAAATGTCCAAACTATGTCTACAAGTTAGACAAGGCTTTGTATAGGTTGAAACAAGGCCCTCGAGCTTAGTATGATAGACTTACTACCTTTCTTCTTGATAATGATTTTCAAAGGAGTAGTGTAGACAAGACTTTATTTGTGAAACATACTAAGTCTCATATACATGTTGCTCAGATTTATATTGATGATAGTGTGTTTGGATCCACTGCTGATTATCTTGTTAAATACTTTTCGGATTGCATGACACATGAGTTTGAGATGAGCATGATGAGTGAGTTGTCTTATTTCTTAGGTCTTCAAATTAAACAGTCTCTTTCGGGTATGTTTGTTTCTCAGACTATGTATGCCAAAAACCTTGTGTCAAAGTTCGGTCTTGAGTCAATCAAACATGCACGCACTCCCATGAGCACCAGTCTTCACCTTTCCAAATATTCCTCTGGTACTGATTTTGATCCTACCATTTATAAGAGTATGATTAGGAGTCTCTTGTACCTCACAGCCAGTCGTCTTGACATTGCATTCAGTGTAGGTGTTTGTGCCCGTTACCAAGTCTGTCCTAAAGAGTCTCATCTGATTGCAGTCAAACGCATCATTAAGTATGTCATTGGGATATTGGGTTATGGGATTTGGTTCTCGACTGACACTACAGTTGAAATCACTAGTTTTTCTAATGCCGACTGGGCAGGGTGTGCTGATAATCATAAGAGCACATCTGGGGGGTGTTTTTACCTTGGGAATAATTTGGTTGCCTGGCATAGCAAAAAGCAAAATGCCATTTCTCTTTCGACTACTGTGGCTGAATACATTGTTGCAGGGAGTTGTTGTGCCCAAATGTTGTGGATGAAACAAATGCTTCATGATTATGGTATAGACCAGAACACTCTCACCATTTTCTGTGATAACACAAGTGCCATTAATATTTCTAAAAATCTTGTCCAACACTCTCGCACCAAACACATTGACATTCGTCATCATTTCATTCGAGAGTTGGTGGAAGAGGGCCTTGTTGTTCTTGAACATGTACCCACTGAGCATCAAGAAGCTGATATTTTTACAAAACCCCTTGATCTTCTTAGGTTTGAGTTCTTTAGAAAGACCTTAGGTATAATGCTCAGTCACTAGAGTGTTACCTATTACTTGAGTGGGTGTGAGTGGTTGCTTTTATGTGTACTTGGATGCTATAATCTTATTTTCATTGATTCTTGTCATCTCTGCATTTAGACTCATATGAACACCTCTTATGCTGCTTGCAAGATTTCATTCTTCTTTGTTCATAGCTCATTCTGAATGCCCATGCTTATTGACTTTATGATCTTATTCTGTACACATTCTTGAGATAAACTGTTGCAGGAGTTTCCGCACAAGTGATCAAAGTTTTCTACGGATCACTAACATTGTATCTTTTATATTATTGGAGGAATTGACCTATACTGGCATATCATGGGTCATGTTGAGTCTCTTAACCATCTACCATCATTTTTTTACTTCCACGGTTCCGTCCTCAATTCATTGAAGTTTGGGCATTAGGAAAAGGCTACCTCAGAGGCACCAACTAGGCCATCCTTACTGATTTCATGTTTCTCTGGTTTGGTCTCCATACTCTTGAGCGTGCATGCCACCAGTTGGTGCCCACAGGAAAGAAAAATTAAAACAAAAAGACTCATTGATTAAGGGGGAGCCTCACGTTTACTCAACAAATACCCCTTGATTCTTAGTGGTTTGACTTTTCTCTATGATGTTCCGTTACTCTTGCCGGAGGTCTAGCCATCCGATCACTACGAGGATTAACTCTAGCTCTGTGGCCTCTCAAGGATTGCACACACACACATTTATTTTGTGAGCTCTCATGATTGCATTTGAGTTATGTATTCTCATGTAGCTTATGATCATTGATTAATTTTTATCTGATTTGCTCATGAATTTGTGCTTCATAATGTCAACTTTGCAAGTTTGCGAGTTTCATGGTTTGTGGATTATTCCTTATTAGTGTCACATTCTTGCTATTATGCTCACTTTTGTTTGTTTTAGGTCACACTTCCCAGTATAAGTTGGTTTTAATTGCTCCGTAAAGGTGGTTTTTGGTCATTGTTGTTTTTTTTCCCCGCTCGAGCGGAAACTCTCACGCTTGAGCGGAAACTCTCACGCTTGAGCGTAGATTTCCTTCTTCCAGCATTTTTACGGAAATAACAAACTTCTGAGTGGGTGCTTTTGGCGCTCGAGCGCATGATTCTTTGCTCGATCGTAGCCACGCGTGTTCAGGCTCACGCTCGAGCATTCAAACCCTCGCTCAAGCAGACTGGTTTGCTTTAAAAACCCAACCCTCGACTCTTAAGTCCATTTCTTCCCAAAATCTCTTTCTCTCTTCTAGGGTTTCTACTGTGGTATCGTTCTTTTCTCTTGTGACTTGGATTGCCTTGCGTGCGTGACTTTCCTTGCTTTTGTGTGCTCTTCTTCCATCTCAGGTTTGTCTCTTTCTTCCTCTTTGTTTTTTTTTTTATCTGTTTTTTTTAATTTGGTATTGTTCTTTTTTCTCTCGACTGATTGAGGTATTTGATGAGGTATCTTCGCCTCTATGGTTAGTTGTTGTTCTTCACTTGGTCACACACTTTTCATAGTGGGTTGTACCTGTTGAGTTTTTTATGGGAATGGTTTGGGCATTTTTTTATGCAATGTGATTATAGTCTATCTTTCTCTGTATTGTTTAGTTTGGTGCTTTAATGGGATCTGGGTTATTGGGCACTATATGCTGTTCTTTTGTGCTTTTCATAATGCCTATTTGGATTTTGTTACTAAATGTTACTCATTAGTTGTGCTTTTGCTCGGTTTTGCTACACATGGATTATGTCTCCTGGATGTTGGTCATTTGTTTTTTGTCACTAATGCTTTGGTTATTGATCTTGGCTATATGATTTTTATCTATTTGACCTCTGCTCCTAATGATTTGTTTGGTGCTTTAATGGGATCTGGGTTATTGGGCTTTGGTGTTGATATTATCACTATATGCTGTTCTTTTGTGCTTTTCATAATGCCTATTTGGATTTTGTTACTAAATGTTACTCATTAGTTGTGCTTTTGCTCGGTTTTGCTACACATGGATTATGTCTCCTGGATGTTGGTCATTTGTTTTTTGTCACTAATGCTTTGGTTATTGATCTTGGCTATATGATTTTTATCTATTTGACCTCTGCTCCTAATGATTTGTTTGTGTTTTTGGTTTTGGTTCTTGTCTTGGGTTGGGGGGTTTGTGGTTGTCTCCTTTGGGTATCCTGGGTTTAGTCATGTCCACCTCTAAACGTAAGAAGTCAACTGCCACTCGCCCCTCTTATAATACCGACCGGTTTCCCTCGGTAGAAAAAGCCAAGTTGTTTAGAGAGTCTTACCCCTCTAGGACAGTTCATTTAGAGCGTAATGTATAGCCAAACACCTTTGAGTCCATCCATATTCGCCCATTGTTTGATCCTTTGGGGGGAGATTTGGTTCTTTCCTTCTCTGACCGTCAAAGTCTTGATTGGGTGCGAGAATTTTATTGTAATGTTGAGAGGAATGACGATGTTGGCCCTACTTTCAAGACCTGGGTCAGGTCTAAGTCTATCACTATTACACCTGACCTTATTCGTGAGCTATTGGGTATTGGTGAAGTCTTTCCTTGTTACTATCCTTTCCCTGTTCAACCCACATGTGATTTCAACGAAGTGGGCACTACTTTGTGTGGTATGTCTCGTTTGTGGATCTAGGGCTCTTTGATTAAACAAAATGAGCTTCTTTCCCAGTTCCGTTTACTTAACTTCATTGTTTGTGGCAACATCACAGTCACCACTCACAGCTCTAAAATCAATCAAGAGTAAGGTTTTGTATTTTTTTGCATTGCTCACCACCGTTTTATCGACCTTTCCACCCTCATTATTCAAAAAATGGTAGCTGCCTTTGAGCGCAACAACTTAGGTCTTCCCTACGGTTATCTTATTAATCGTTTGCTCACCAAATTTGAGGTTCTTTCTTTTGATAAGGATGACTTTGCTTTTCCTACCCGCCTATTCACAAAAACACTGTCTCTTAGAATTGGTCTCATGTCAAGGGGGTCCCTTCTGGAGTGGGTAGTTCTAGTGCAGGTACAGAGGATGCTCCTTTGGCCGAGGAAGTTGAGTATGACGTTGCTGCTACAGGTGAGGCTACCGGTACTTCGGCTCGTTCTATTAGAGGCCAACTGCGTCAGTTCGAGCAGTCCATGGTTTCACATTTTGATCGCTTGGAGGGCCGGATGGATATCTTTGAGGCCCGGCTTACTGATCTTGAGACTACCGCTGATGCCCGGCTCACTGCGTTAAAGGCCTCTTTTAGGCGCATTAAGGAGTCAGTTGCTCAGTCCTCCTTTCATCTTTTCCAGATCTTGTCCCTCCTTCAAATGCAGCCACCTCCACAGCCACCATCTCCGTGATGCTTGTTTTCTTTGCTAGTATATTCTTTGCACAATTTTTTCTCTTGTTTTCTGTTTCTTTTCAACTTGTGTTTTCCTCCCGGACAAAAAGGGGAAGTAGTTATTTTTGGAGATAGATATTTTTGGCTTTGTAGTTTTTTTGGGATTTGAGGGTTGTTTTGGGTTTTGGGCATAGATAAGTTTTGATGCATGGAAATTGGGATTTGTTTGAAATAGGTTATGTTAGATATATATTTGGCTATTGTGCTTATTTTGATCTATTTGTCTTATCTAGTTCCACAGTTTTGGTTTGTATGGTTGTTTCCACCGGTGGATTGTTCAAAATGTTCATAAATGTTTCATTTTCGAATTCGACTCTTGTGATTTTGCAGTGGTTTTGTTTTGTTTTTTGTTTTTTTGTTAAAGTCGAGGCTTTTAATTGTGTTTAGTTAGTGTGTTTAGTGGGTTTGTTTGATAAGAAAAATTGTTAGAAAAGTTTTGTCCAGGAATTGACAAAGGGGGAAATTGTTAAGACCCTACTTATTGTCAATTCCGTGAACAAACTTGGATTTCATTGAGTTGTAATTTTCTTCTATTTTTAGTCTTCCCGCTTAAGTGGGGAACGTGGCGCTCAAGTGGAGTTTCCACCATCGCAGTGCTTTGGCTTGTCTGAAAAAATACTGCGTGGTGTGATTTTACGCTCGAGCGTGAACCCTGGTTTGGAACATGCGTTTTAGTGTCCTCGCTCGAGCGTCCATTCCTACGTTCAAGCGGACTTCGCAATTTCAGCAGCTATAAAATTGCAAGTTGCTCCAAATCTAGGGTACGTTTTTTAGATCTTTGTTAAGGGTTTTAAGGTTTTCTTTTGGGGCTGTTTTGCTGGTTTTTCCTTGATGTTTGATTGAGTATTGAACTCATGTTTTGATAAGCACACATCAAGGAGTTTAGTTCTTCTTCTTTAAGAGCGTTCTTTTTCAGTGGAATTTGAAGATTCAAGCGCAGAGTAATCGAAGGAGTTTGATGTTGTGTGTAGTCGTTGATTCGACAATAGATGTTGTAGATTCAACATCAATCTGATCAATTTCGAGACGAAGGTTGCGGTGAAAGATTTATAGATTGTGGAAGACAAATTGACAGCGCTTTCATAATTTATTTGGTATATTTGTAATCTTTCTTTCTTCATTAGTGGATTGATTTGTAGTGTTTTGCCCCTAGGTTTTTTTATCACAATTGAAGGTGTTCCAATATTAATTTTTTCCACGTAAAAATTCTTTGTGTTTATTTATTGTTTCTGAACTAATAATCTAAATCACTTTCGTACGTGCTTGATGATTTAGATTGTGAGTTTTAATTGGTTGGGAATTGGCACAATTAAATCTTGATCTAGTCATGAATCACTTAGGAATTTCATATGTAAACATCTATGGTCGATTTCGTTGAAAATCAGTGCATAATATGTCAAAATCAGTATTGAACCAAAAATTGAAAAATTAATTTTCAAAATCAGACAGACTGATTCATATGAAAAAAGTAACCAAATATAATTGATTCAATCAATTTAGTTATCTTTTAAAAAATTTTCTTACCTTCCTATCCATCGCTCAGCATATAAAGTGCTATAATGGCTACGGAATGAATATATTTATTTTTTAATATTGGTTTTTCTTTCTTATAGTCGTTTGTGGACTTGCCGGCCATAACGCCTACGGAATGAATATAGTTAGGCAGCTTTACATATAAGTTTTAATAGGTAGATTTTTTTATTTAATAGATTTTAAATAATTAATGATTTGTTTTATTAAATATTATTAAAAAAGTGTTACTAATTATTAGTTTTCAGTAACAGTATAAAAATTTTATCACAAAAAATATCACTTGATGTTGCAGTTCGTTCCAAGCGGAACGGGTCGGGCTGATCCACGCTCCTCAAGCCTGTGTCCGAATGACCAAGCCCACCGGAAGACCTGCACAAGAGTTCAACGGGGAACAAGGAGTCCCCCAGCGAACCCTCCGACGAGCAAGTTAGAGAGAAGCGGAATGTGTAGATAGATTAGAAATAGAAAAGCTTAACCTTCTTCCTGTCTTCAACGTCTGCTTATATCCTTTGGTAATCATTTCGTTGTCTCTTCCGACCTGTCAACCTGGCCGAAAGTCTATGCTGTAGCTTACCTTGCTCAGGGTGAGGGCGTGCTGCCCCAACGGAGAGGGGTTGTCGCAATAAATGCTGTAAGGGGCCTCATTAATGGCGATGTGCCGTGGCAATAACTTTGCAGATCTTTGTCTACTGATGTGGCTTGCCCTTCTCTTGCCATGTGTCTTGATGCCATTGGTTTTTATTGTTGTGTGGAGCTTCCGCAGCGCTGGGCTTCATTAATTGAATTATGTATTGGGCCCTAAATGGTAGGCTTGGGTTGTTCATAGTGGGCTATAGCCCTTGTGGGCCTACCCATGTCAGTAGTTCCCCATTCCCAAGTGTAGCTTTAGTCCAACGAACAGAATAATGAAGAAAATGAGGGTTGTGAGAGGGTTGACCAACCATGAGGAGGGCCGATCATGAAGGGTGGCCAAGTGAAGAGACCAACCATGAGGAGGGCCGACCGCGAAGGGTGGCCGAGTGGAGGGACCGACCATGAGGAGGGCCAACCGCGAAGGGTGGCCGAGGGGAGGGACCGACTTTGAGGAGGGCCGACCGCGAAGGGTGGCCGAGTGGAGGGACCGACCATGAGGAGGGCCGACCGCGAAGGGTGGCCGAGTGGGGGGACCGACGATGAGGAAGCCGACCACGGAGGGTCGCCGAGTGGAGGGACTGACCACGAGAAGGGCCGACCGCGAAGGGGGAGGTGGCGGGGTGCGGGGCTCGAGAGGCAGCGGGTCACATGGTGACTTGAAGTGGAAAAGACGGGGTAGGGGAAGGGGGCAGTGAATCGTGGCCGTACACATGGCAGAATCACGTGGTGGGGAAGGCTAGGCGTTGGGCCAGAACGGAAACGATAGGTCATTACGGGTGTTGAAGAGACAGTTTTGGCGGATGGTTGAAAAATTTTCAAACTGGCGAAAATTAATTGTGACCCCTGGAATACAGGCAAGCCTTGGGCTTTTGGTATTATACGTTTTACCTACCTTTTTTCGAAAAATCAAAACATTCCAAGTGTAGACTGCTTCGTTGCAAGTGATACACCCTTGCGACATTTTTTGAATTTCCTTGCGCCCGCATCCGAAGCTATTCGTAGACACAGCACAGAAATGGCCCAAGAAGAAGCTGCAAATGCCAGGGTTGATCCATTGGGGGACGATGATGCAGTGGATTTGGCGGAGCAATACAGGACGGAAAGGCGAGTGGGGAGTGGAAGGGAGCCGTCGGGGCGACCTCGTTCGTCCACAATGATGGCGGTGCCGACGCCAATAAGCCAGGTGGAGCCAGATCACTAGCATACAAAGGCTGATAAGTCGATCATTACAGCGAAAAAGCTGGAGGGTATGCAGGAAAAGTACCAGATTCCCGCAGAGATAGAGTTGAAAGTGCTGGAATCAAAGGAGAGGGCATCCGATGTTCGACCGGGGGAATTCGCCCTATACGAGGAGGCGCTAAAGGGGGGTTTGAGGTTGCCACTACCCCGGATAGTGGTGGACGTATTGAACCGGTTGGAGGTAGCCCCAGGCCAACTGATGCCCAATGCGTGGAAAATCTTGCTGGCCTGTGCGAGCACATGGCCGAAGGCGAACGGCGGGGCTAAAATGACGGTGGACGAGTTTTTTGCGTGCTACAAGGCGTCGGGGCAGCAAGAAACTTGGGTCACTTTGTAGGCGGCGACAGGGAAGGGGCTGGTGGTAGGGTTACTGTCATCGATAAAGGGGTGGAGGCCGCGGTGGTTCTATGTGTCCGCCAACGGAGGGGTTGGAGTGTGCACAGTTTGGAAAGTGCCCACCAAGTCTGTGGAGCCAAGACTGGGGGCGGCAACAGAGGCGAGAGTGAAGAAGGTGAAGGAATGGAGGGAGAAGGAGGGCGCCAGATGGGATGAGCTTGTGCAGTCGTCAGCCTTGTTTGCGGCAGGGTTGGGTCCTCAGCCGATCGGTGGAGACCTGGGACCGGTGGAGTTAGAGGCGAGAAGGAAAGCGCAAGAGACTGAGGATATGACCATCCTCGCCAAAGCCAGTAAGTTCAAAGAGTCCCAGGCAGACCGACCTCCGAAGCCGATCGTGAGGGAGAGGATCCAACCGCACCCAAAACCCCTGGGGGAAAAGGACTTAGGTGGATTTGAGCCACGACCGCCCCTAGTTGATCCTTTGAAGAAGAGATCCTACAAGGAGATGGAGGGTGTGGTAAAAAAGAAGAGGAGAGTGAGGATGAGTGAAGAGGAGCCTGCCTTGAAGAGGAGAAAGGAGGTAACGACGGAGCAGACCTGAAGATTGCTGGGCTGCAAAAAGAGCTGGAAGATAAGCGTGCTAGGGCAATGGAGGAGAAGGCGAGGTTGGAGAAGGAGTTGGAGGAGGAAAAAACCAAGGCAGCCTCTGAAAGGGCAGCATACCCCGATCTATACGTCGCAGCAGTAGAGCAATTTAAGGTGTTTGCTGACTTTCAGATGGCCATCGATGCTGCTATTGCCAGCAACTTGGCGAGAGAGGGGGCTGGGGGGGCTGGTTCGTCGGGGACGACCGCTGGGAGCAGGAGTAAAGACGAAGTAATTCAGAGCTTCCAGCGGTCGGACTTCTACAAACAAGAAATGGCTGAATTCTGGGACAGTGGCTGGAAGATGTTCAAGCGTAAAGCAGAAGAGCTGTTCCCAGACATAGACTTCAGCAGTGTTAGAATTGACGAAGATGACGTGGCCCAAACCCCCCTAGATGAGGGCATTGAAGAGGAAGATCTCGCCTCAAGTGAAGAAGAGGAGTGAGTGGAGTGGAGAAAATATGTACTTAGAGTTGTAGTTGTTTGTTTGTTTGTTTTTTTTTTTAATGTACAAGTTTGTGAATAAATAAAATTTTGAGTCGTGTTTTCATGCTATTGCTTTTGTTTGTGCATCTGAAATGAATGAGAATGGTGACTTTCATGAGGCTTGTGTATAAATCATTGTGATGTGCAAAATGTAAGGAAAACTCAATGTAAAGTGAAGTTTAAAACGTAAGGCAACCTCAACGCAGAGTGACTGTAAGGAAAACTCAATGTCAAGTGAAGTTTAACTTGTAAGAAAAATTCAATGCAGAGTGAAGGTGAGAAAAACTCAATGCTGAGTGAAATGCAGAGTGAAGTTTAACTTGTAAGAGTGTTAAAGATGCGAAGTTGGTGAATCCTGACCCAGCAAGGAACCAGTCTGATTTGGAAAACGTTGGACTGGAATGCGACTAAGTATGGCCACTATGCTTACGATCATGAAGTTGCAATGGTGGCTTGGCCTGGCTGAGGTCTGAAGTAACTCGGTTTGGACGAGCTCTTCATGCTCAGTCTGGCTGAGGCTTTTTGTGACTCGGTCTGGCCGAGCTGTTCATGCTTAGTCTGGCTGAGGCTTTTTGCGCTCAGTCTGGCTGAGGCTTTAAGTGACTCGGTCTGGCCGAGCTCTTCATGCTTAGTCTGGCTGAGGCTTTAAGTGACTTGGTCTGGCCGAGCTCTTCATGCTCAGTCTGGCTGAGGCTTTTTGTGCTCAGTCTGGCTTAGGCTTTAAGTGACTCGGTTTGGTCGAGCTCTTCATGCTCAGTTTGGCTGAGGCTTTGTGTGCTCAGTCTGGCTGAGGCTTTAAGTGACTCGGTCTGGCCGAGCTGTTCATGCTCAGTCTAGCTGAGGCTTTTTGTGCTTAGTCTAGCTGAGGCTTTAAGTGACTCGGTCTGGCCGAGCTCTTCATGCTCAATCTGGCTGAGACTTTTTGTGCTCAGTCTGGCTGAGGCTGCAATCAAAGCGTTATTGGAATACCACGGATAACTAAGATATAAGCTTGTTGTCATACAAAGTGTAGCCCATTGGATCATAAATTTACACCATATGAGGAGAAAATGAGAACATTCAAGTATGCAGATTGTCAAAAAGAACATACAACAATTGGACAATACAAAAATACAACTTTTATTGAAAATAGCGCTTCAAATGCTCAGCGTTCCAAGGATGGGGGAGGTCTCGACCTTCCATGTCCTGAAGTCAGTAAGTGCCCGGACGTGGTCTGGCTTTCACAACGTAAGGTCCCTTCCACTTGGCTGCCAGTTTGCCCTCAGTCGGATTTTTGGTGGCAAGAGTTACTTCTCGCAAAATAAGGTCCCCCACGGCGAATTCCCTCAGTCTGACTTTGCGGTTGTAGTGTGTTCTCATTTTCTGTTGGTATGAGGCCCGTCTAACAGTGGTGGTTTCTCGGAGTTCTTCGATGAGATCTAGGTTTGCCCGACGCAGCTCTTCGGTTAGTTCTGGATTCGGGTGTAAAACCCTTGGGGTTGGCAGACCGACTTCCACTGGGATGACCGCCTCAGCGCCGTATGTTAGGCGAAAGGGGGTCTCCCCAGTGGGAGTCCGAGCGGTGGTACGGTAAGCCCAGAGTACATTGGGTAATTCTTCAGCCCAAAGTCCCTTGGCAGCTTCCAGCTTGGTTTTGATGATCTTCAGGAGAGAATGGTTGGTGACCTAAACTTGGCCATTGGCTTGGGGATGACCTGGGGAAGAGAAACATGGCTGGATTTGAAGTTCTGCATAGAATTTCCTGAACTTGGCGTTGTCGAATTGTTTGCCGTTGTCGGAGACGATGGCTTGAGGGATGCCAAACCTGCATACGATTGACTACCAGATGAATCGGGTTGTGTTCCGCTCGGTAATGGTAGCAAGGGGTTCTACTTCCACCCATTTAGTGAAGTAATCGATGGCGACAATTGCGAATTTGGTTTGGCCTCGGCCAGTGGGCAATGGGCCAACCAGGTCGATCCCTCATTTGGCGAATGGATAGGGGCTGCAAAGCGTGATCAATTCTGTAGGAGGAGCATGGAGGATGTTGGCAAAACGTTGACACTTATCACATTTGAGTACGAAGTCAGTCGCATCTTGATTGAGAGTATGCCAGAAATAACCAGTGCGAAGTATTTTATAGGCGAGGGACCGGGCGCCCGAATGATTGCCACAGATACCCTCATGAACTTCCCTCATCACATAGGTTGCTTGAGCGGGATTGAGGCATCGCAGATACGGGCGTGAAAAACCACGTTTGTACAAGAGGCCGCTGACAAGGGTGTAATTAGACGACCGGGCCCTGACTTTGGCGGCCTCCTGTTTGTCGTCTGGAAGTTCCCCCGTTGTCAGATACAGAAAGATGTATGCCGCCTATGGGATAGGTTCATCTTGGAGGAAGTGGACTTCCTGCAGGTTGGGGGAGATGGCCGGGTGGGCCAGGTATTCGAGGCGGACACCGTGGTTGAGGTCTGACTGGTCTGCAGAAGCCAATTGGGCCATCTCATCTGCCTTGGAGTTTTCAGCCCGAGGGATGTGCTTGATGTGGAAGGTATTGAAGAGGCAAGCGAGGGGGAGAGTAATATCCCTATATGCCCGCATGGTGTCCTCTTTGGCGTTGAATTCCCCCGTAATTTGCCTGACGATAAGCTGGGAATCGCTGAACACCTGGATGTGGCTGACACCGATGTCTTTGGCTAGGCGGAGACCTGCTATCAATGCTTCATATTCGGCCTCATTATTGCTTGCATCGAACAGGAAGCAGAGAGCACATTTGAAATAACCACCGTCAGGGGCGGTGAGGATGAGTCCAGCCCCATTGCCTTCTTTTCGGGATGATCCGTCGACGTTGAGGGTCTAAGAGTGGGGGTCTTCTGGCTCGGTAGGGGTTGGTGGGGGTGGAGGAGTTGTGGTTGGGGTGAGGTTAGTGAATTCTAGGATGAAGTCGGCAACAGCCTGTCCCTTAATTACTGTCCGAGGTAGGTAGGAGATATCAAACTGACTGAGTTCGACCGACCATTGCATAAGCCTGCCGGAAAGCTCTAGTTGTTGCATTATCTTCTTCAATGGTTGGTCAGTGAGGACCACTATGGAATGGGCTTGGAAGTAAGGGCGAAATCTTCTGGAGGCGGTGACCAAGGCCAAGGACATTTTTTCTAACAATGGGTAGTTCTGTTCCGCCCCCCGAAGAGCCCGACTGATGTAGTAGACCGGTCTCTGGACAGAGCTGTCTTCCCTGACGAGTGCTGCACTGACTGCAGTGTGTGACACGACTAGATAGAGGAAGAGGGGTTCGCCCGTGATGGCTGGAGAAAGTAAGGGGGGGTTAGCCATGCACTGTTTCAACTGTTGAAAAGCCTCTTCAGATTCTACCGTCCATTCAAAAGTTTGCCGAAGGACTTTGAAGAAGGGGAGGCACTTATCCGTTGCTCAGGAAATGAAACGGTTGAAAGCGGCCACTCGGCCAGTAAGCCTCTGAACGTCCTTGACCGTTCTGGGTGACTGCATTTTGATTAAGGCCTTGATCTTTTCGGGGTTAGCCTCGATGCCCCGCTGACTGACCATGAATCCCAAAAACTTCCCAGATCCTACGCTGAAGGCACATTTTTCCAGATTGAGCTTCATCTGGTATTTTCGTAGGGTGGCGAAGGTTTCTCGCAGATCGGCCAGATGATCGGTGGAGAGCTTGCTCTTGACCAGCATGTCATCGACATATACTTCCATGTTCCGGCCTATCTGATGATGGAAGACAGCATTGACCAACCGTTGGTAAGTGGCCCCAGCATTCTTCAACCCAGATGGCATCACACGGTAATGGTAGGTGCCTCGGTCGGTGATGAAGGAGGTGTGCTCCTGGTCAGATGGGTGCATCAAGATTTGGTTGTATCCAGAGAAGGCGTCCATGAAACTGAGCATTTGATGACCGGCCGTGGCGTCGACCAGCAGATCTATGCGAGGGAGAGGGTAGCTGTCCTTGGGGCAAGCTCGGTTGAGGTCGGAGTAGTCGACACAGAGTCGCCATTTACCATTGTTTTTACAAACCAGAACCACATTCGACAGCTATCTGGGGTAGTCCACATTAGTGATAAACTGTGCCTCAAGGAGTTTGTCTACTTCAGAAGCAATAAGGTTATTGCGTTCCGGGTGAAAAATGCGCTACTTCTGGCAGATAGGTTGGAAATGGGGCTCAACACTGAGACGGTGGCTGATGAAGGAGGGATCAATACCTGGCATATCGGAGTGAGCCCAGGCAAACACGTCGTTGTGTTCAACCAGAAGGGTGGTGAGGTCGGCCTTGGCTTGGGGGGATAGTTGGCTGCCGATCTTGGCGGTTTTGGCCGGGTTGATGGGGTCGACGAGGACCTCTACGAGCTCGTCCACTGGTTCCCCTCTGACCAGCTCGTCCTCATCTCTAACATCGAGTCCTTCGATGATCATAGCCTCCTTTAACCTGACTTCTTTAAGTGAGGCGACATAACATTCTCTGGCCACGGTCTGCTCTCCCCTCACTGTTCCGACCCCAAGATCGGTGGGGAACTTGATGGCAAGGTGGTAAGTGGATGTGATAGCTTGGAAAGCATTTAAGGCAGTGTGGCCAAGGATGATGTTGTAGGCAGAGGGGCAGTCAACAACAAGGAAGGTGAGCAACTTTGTGGTCTGCCGCGGGTACTCGCCAATTGTGATAGGGAGATCGATGGAGCCGATGGAGGTCACCCGGTCGCCAGTGAAACCGACCAAAGGGGTTTGAAGGGGAGACAGACTTTCTTCCCCAATCTTGAGTTGGTGGAAGCAATTGAGGAAGATGATGTCTGAAGAACTGCCGTTGTCGACGAGAACCCATCTGACCTTGTAATTGGAGAGGAGGGTGGAAATGACGAGAGGGTCGTCATGAGGATAATGGATGCATGTGCAGTCGGCGTCCGTAAAGGTGATAGGCTCAGTCGACTGCCTGGGGTGCTTGGAGGGTCGGTCCAACGTGGTAACTTCTTTGTCTGAGCCCTGCCTTATTTTTCTGAGTTCTACCCGTTAAGTCGACCGGGATGGTCCTCCACAAGCAAGCCCGTCGGAGATAACTCTGATTTCTCCAACAAGTGGGGCGGGATTACCTTGTGCCCGAGGTTGCTGTAGAGGGCGATCGTGACCTTGGTTAGGCTGTGTTGGCTGTCGGGGAGGGGTGCGTCTGCGGTTGTTTCTAATGGGTTCAGTCCGCTGCCTCTGCTGGGGGCGAGTATCCGTGAATTGGCTGAGGCGTCCTTGACGAATCAGGCCCTCGACCTGATCTTTGAGGTTAACACACTCCTCGGTATTATGGCCGTGATCCTGGTGAAAACGACAATATTTGGACTGGTCTTTCCGATTGGAAGGAGTTCGTGATGGTTGGGGCCATTTTAGGGGGTAGTCCAGCTGGATCTGATGGAGGACTTGTTCCATGGGGGAGTTGAGGGGGGTGTACCGCTCAAATCGGCCGGGCGGTCAGGCTGGGGCCGACCGGTCGGTTCTAGGGGTTCGGTCAGTGTACTGAGATGTTTGGTTATTGTACTGGGTATTTCTAGTTTCTGAATCTTTTCTCTTTTCTCTGGGGGTCGGGTTTTTGGTTATAGGATCTTGCTAGGTGGCGAGGAAATCTTCAACATTCATGTATTTTTGGGCTTTGGAGAGTAGGGTTGCCATGGAGGTCGGGGGGTTTTAGAGAGGGAGAAAAGGAAGTCAGACGACCGCAGACCGGCCATGAAAGCCGTAAAGATGACCTTGTCATCGTTTTCCGCTACATGCAGGGCTTCGGGGTTGAAGCGGGTAACGAAACTGCGTAGCGACTCCCCCTCGGTCTGACGGATGTTGACGAGTTGGGTTGTCGGACGTCGCTAGTGCTGGGCTCCAATGAAATGGCTGAGGAAAGAGTCACTGAGGTGTTGAAAAGTGGAGACAGAGTCTGCTGGCAGTTGACTAAACCAAAGTCGAGCTGACCCGTTGAGTGTCACGGGGAAAGCCCGGCACATGATTTCATCAGGGAAAGCATGGAGGATCATGAGGGTCTTGTAGGTCTCCAAGTGGTCGACTGGGTCCATCGTACCGTCAAAAGAGTCGATGGTGGGCATTTTGAACTTGGGAGGTAGAGGTTTGTCCCGAATAGAGGCAACGAATGGCGAGTTGGCTGTGGTAGAGGGTTTATGCTGAATGTTCTGCATAACCCCTTGGAGTTGGAGCTTCATGGCTCGGAGTTCGGCGTCCCAAAGAGGAATGTTGTCACCACCGGAGGGCAGCGGGGGCTAGACGCTACTGGCCTCTCCTTCATGGGTTAGTGCCAAGACCGATGGATATGGGGGTCGGGGTGGTGGATTTATATTTGAGGGAAGAGGTTGCAAGCCTTCCAAGTTAGGTGGATAAGGCCGCTGGATAGTGTGGCTCGGGGCTCGTTCTTGGTTGGGTGGAACATCTGGAGGTGGTGGAAGGGGCATGGGAAGGTCTCTTTGGAGCAGGGCATTGATTAGAGCTTGGTTTTGCTCGGCAAGGCGGTTAATGCTGTTGGTGAGCTCGGTAAAGTATTGTGGTGGGTTGTTTGGATTAGGAGGGTCGGCTTGGTGGTCGGGAACATTGGGTGGGAAGCCATGGATCTAGTCGTAACCATTCACCTTCGCAGGTGACAGGAAAGAGTTATTGGGAAAGGGCCTCCGGCGACAATGAGCACAATTGGCGCACAGAGTAAGAAAAGTTCCCACAGACGGCGCCAACTGATGTTGCAGTTCGTTCCAAGCGGAACGGGTCGGGCTGATCCACGCTCCTCAAGCCTGTGTTCGAATGACCAAGCCCACCGAAAGACCTGCACAAGAGTTCAACGGGGAACGGGGAACGGGAAGTCCTCCAGCGAACCCTTCGACAAGCAAGTTAGAGAGAAGCGGAATGTGTAAATAGATTAGAAATAGAAAAGCTTAACCTTCTTCCTGTCTTCGACGTCTGCTTATATCCTTTGGTAATCATTTCGTTGTCTCTTCCGACCTGTCAACCTGGCCGAAAGTCTATGCTGTAGCTTACCTTGCTCAAGGTAAGGGCGTGCCGCCCCAACGGAGAGGGGTTGTCGCAATAAATGCTGTAAGGGGCCTCATTAATGGCGATGTACCGTGGCAATAACTTTGTAGATCTTTGTCTACTGATGTGGCTTGCCCTTCTCTTACCATGTATCTTGATGCCATTGGTTCTTATTGCTGTGTGGGGCTTCCGCAGCGTTGGGCTTCATTAATTGAATTATGTATTGGGCCCTAAATGGTAGGCTTGGGTTGTTCATAGTGGGCTATAGCCTTTGTGGGCCTACCCATGTCATCACTAATTATAAGTTTTAGTGACATTTAAAAAAAAAAGTCACAAAAGATCACTAATTTTTAACTTTTAGCTAGAATTTGAAAATTTTGTTACAGAAAAACGTCACTAATTGTAAATTTTAGTTACAATTTATAAAAATCGTGACAAAAAGTCACTAATTTTCAATTTTTAACCATATGTAAAAAATCATCACAAAAAATTATTTTTAACAATAATTTTATTAAGACTTATTTTCAATAAAGCTTAATAAGAATTAAGTCAAACTATCAAGACAGGTCAAGTGCAGAGTGCGTTCTGACCATTAATCCTGTAAATCGTTGACAGACGTGCTAACCATGTCAAGCTAAAACCTTTTGTGAGCACCTTTATTGGTATCAGAGCCAAGTTTAAATACGTAGGTAATACTAGTATAAATTAAATAAATTATACATATATGACCACCAGACAACTATGACTGAACAAGAAAATACAGTAGCCATACCAGAGAATGAATCCGTCACTTCTTTAGGAAACACAATTTCCTCCTTAGCAGAAGCAGCCGAAATGGTAGCCTATCAAGATGTAAAGGATGCCTTAGATAAATGGACAATTCCACCAGTAGATCCAAAAACCATTTATAGGAAAGGAAAATTTCAATGGTTTAGTAAAACAATCATTAAAACTTTTGAACATGCATCATGTATACAAACTAATGATGAAATAATCCGACTAATTCATATTAATGATTTCATACCGTTTGTTAAAGACTATAAGTACATTCATATTGGTTTGGTACAGATAGCCTTTAAACCTTTGACCCTTTTAGGTCAAAATACCAGTATTCAATGTACCCTTAGGGACGGCAGATGCCTTAATTGGCGATCATCTCTCATGGGAGCTATAGAAACCAGTCTTTCCCATGGACCAGTTTATTTTGACATTTATCCGAATATAAGCATTTCTATGACTGATAGAAATATATCCGACTTATTAGAACTACGAGTTCTTACTCATGGTTATGAGTATAAACCAGGATCCCCTCTTTTTTCAGTACATTCCCGTATCTACATAAAGGCTTTAACAACTTTAAATCCTTATGTAAGAAAAACAACTGAAAAAGAAAACACTGTATTAATTGAAACCAATTTATACAGTAGCCAAGTAGCTGTACCTAGACAAATTCCTTGGTCATCCATAACCTTTCCAGAAAGATGGCATATTCCTAATGCCGTACCACCTCAACCGATGATTCAGCATCATTTAGATGATGTTATCCAGTAATCAACCAACTACAATTCAAGATCTGAAAATGGAAATAAATGTTTTAAAAACTGAAGTAAAACATTTACAAATAGCTAGTGCGGCAGCCATCAAAGATATTAAATATCTCCATACTCAACTGCCCCATAAACAGAAAGAAAAAGAAATAATTCAAGCAACTGAACAAAAACTTGAAGCTAAAACAGAAGAAAATCAGTATTTGTTACTAGTTAATCAAGTAACTTTCCAAAAATGGTATATCAAAGTATCATTTATGATTAAACCCGATTTTATTATTAAAGATGCTATTGCTTTGGTTGATAGTGGAGCCGATATGAACTGTATCCAAGAAGGTATAGTTCCAACCAGGTATTTTGAAAAAACTACTCAGAGTTTAACCAGTGCAAGTGGTAATTCTATGCAGATCAGGTATAAGATACCAGAAGCCTATATTTGTAATAATGATCTCTGTCTTCCAACATCCTTTGTTTTAGTCAGAAATCTTGCTACAAACATTATTTTAGGCACACCATTTTTATGTCTATTAATGCCTATTGACAAAATTGACTCAACAGGAATTTATTCCCAATTGCAGGGAAGATCTGTCATTTTTGATCCATTAGTAATTTATCCATTAGTAATTTATCCATATATTTATGGATTGGCTGGCCAAACTGGACCAAAACTTTGGTCTATGATTTTTAAGTAATGTCTAAAATTTTGCACGTCTTTTGATAGAATATATTTGGATTCAATGAGTGTGAATTGGCTTTTCATGGATCCTATTTTGATGATTGTGTAAAAAAATAATCAGTATATTTAGTTTAAGTTTTTTAAATTTAATTTTTTAAAAATTGAGCTTTTGTTTTTCGTGTTATTTTATTTTATTTTTTAGTGAATATTTTTTAAATTTTAAGAGATTTTTTTTTTATTTTTTTAGATGCACCTTACCTAGATGTATCTAAATAATAAAATATTTATGAAAAAATATTTTTAAAAAATTAATAAATACACAAAAATATGAAAAATATACTGAATTTTTATATTTTTGGTATTTAGTGAATTTTTTAAAGACTTTTTTTCACAATTATTATACTTTTTAAGTATATATATGTTAGGTGTGTCTAAAAATTAAAAAAATTACTTAAAATATTAAAAAAATTCAGTGAAAACAAAAAAAATATGGAAAACAAAAAAATAAATTTTTTTAAAAAAATGAATTCTGAAAACTGAAACCAAATAGAGTGAATAATTTTTGATCTAATAATTATGATCACATAATTTTATCATAGTTATTTAAAAAAAATAATTAATTTATTTTTAAAATTATACTTGTCATATATTTTTTTTAATGTGATAAAAGAGCGTGTTTATAATTATTAAATTAATTTAATTTTTTTTATTTATAAATGAGCATATATGATTAAATAATGTGTAAAAATAGAACTGACGTCTATGGGCGTGTTTATAATTGCTGTTTGTCGAAGTAGGTTTGAATTAGAGTTTGAATTTGTGTACATTTGATTTGATGATTAAATAATTATATAACCCGTTAATGTCAATTTCAATGTGAAAACAAATAACGAAAATGCATATCACAGAGATTTTTCCTTTCTTACTAGAAGACATGATAATTTTCCTGAAAAGTATAGCATTAGCAGTTGACCTAACAACCATTAAAGATGACATAATTATTACATATTAATTATGTCAATTTAAACAGAAAATCAATATTAAAAAAGGCAATAAAACAAATGAAGAAATGTATATAGAGTAATACTATAAATTCATCCTTATCTATCTTGAATGTATTTAGAATTATCATTTTGTAATTTAGATTCATTCTACACATGAATTTCACATCACACAGATTTAATTACAACCACACAATTTTATTTGGGATAAATTCGAGATAGATAAAGGTGTATATCTAAAATTATTCATGTATATAAGAGAAAAGGGTATTATTATATAAGTCTAAAAATTAAATCTAATTTTTAAATCTAATAATGTAATAATTAATTAAGATATTTAAGATAATATTTTTTTTTATATATTTTTAATTATTAATTAATCATATCAAAAGTGAATTTGTAAATATTTTTAAATAGGAATCTAATGTGTTCTTACTAGAATAGAAGATATGAAAAGTAAAAGAAGAAGATTAATAGTTGGCCTGACAACAGCCATTAATAATTCAAATTATCAACTCTCAAGACTCTCAACTCTAAGACTTTAATAGTTCAAACCAAGGCCAAGTATTAAAGTATTAAAAATAATAATAATAATAATAATAATTTTTTCTATATAAAATTATTCATTAAACTAAGGGGTCGGTGACAATTTTGTTGAATCTTTTTTTTTTTTTTTTTTTGTTGGTAAAGTCAGTTTTCACAATTGTCTCCGATTTAAACTTTGAAGTGTTTACTTTTCCACTTCTAAGGAGTTGTTTGTGGTAATCGTATTTTTTAATTTTTTATGAAAAAATATATAAAAAAAATAAAATAATGATATGATCCAAAAAAATAAATGCACTTATTAAAGAGATGCCAAATAAGCTAAATTGTATCACGTTAATATTTTTTAAAAATTAAAGTTTGAAATTTAACTACCATGCAAATTCAAATGATAAAATTCTGTTAAAAAACAAAATTCAAATGAGAAAATTATTAAAAAGTCCACTCTAGGAATTGTATGAGGCATTGGCCCTGTTTGGTAGGGCTTATTTCCAGTTTATTTAAGTTTTTAGCTTAATTTAAGCTATTTTGAAGTGTTTGGTTCAACTTAACAATACAACTTATAACTTTTTGTAAGTCAAAAATCAACTTATTCTTTGAGTGGGGGAAGAGAAGCTTAATTTATAAGTCAAAAATCAACTTATGTTCACAGTTATAAGGTATAAGCTGTTAATGTATAAGCTATAATCACTTTCCCACAGTTCTACCAAACGGGGCCATTAAGTCCAAGTGGATATTTTTTGTTGGTAGAGGGATTTACCCTTTTGTGAAATAGTTTGATAAGAAATTCTTTTGTTTATTTTGAATGACATTTTGTTTCTAAATTTATCCTTTAATTTATCTGTTGACTTTTTTTGATGATCTATTCAAATTTATACATCGGTTCAAATTTATATCTATATGTTTGAATTATTTTTTATCTGCTCAAATTATTTTGATTATCTATTCAAATTTATATCTATCTGTATAATTTTTTCCCTTATCTATTCAAATATCTGTTCAAATTTTATTATTTGTTCAATTTTTTAAGTATCTATTTAATTTTCCTTTAACTATTTGTTCAAATATTTTCCAATATGTTCATTTTTTTTGGGCGGTTCAAATTTTAATTTTTTTCTACTATTCGTTCAAATTTTCTTATCTGTTAAAACAATAATATATTTCCCCTATCTGTTGAACAAATATGTTAAAATAAGAATTCATTTTTCATACCTAAGAATCCATTCTTATCCATTACAATTTTTAACAAATAGGTTAACAAATCCGTTAACCTATTTGTTAAAATTAGAATTCATTTTTCTTATCTGTTAAACAAGTCCACTCTGAAATAATTTTTCAACATATAGGTTTAAAGATTTGAAACAATTCTACTCTTAAACAAATCTGTTAGGAATTCTTATCCATTATAGATCTGTTTCTTCATCAACAACAATAATCAACCATCAACAACCAACAACTACAAAATAATAATAATAATAAGAGAGAGAAAGAGAGAACGGAAAAGCTATATGTTTTTTTTTTTTTTTTTTAAAAAAAAAACCTAAATATATATACATGGATATATATATGTATGTCTAACAAATTCTGTTTATTTCACCACATATACATGCATACATACATACATATATAAATACCTAATTACATACTTGTTTGAGGATATTATCACCAAAACCTTATATCAACTTAGATCTAGGGTTTTACCTTGAATATATCATGATCTGGATGGATTTGATCCTCTCTATCGGTGATCGCCACGATTTGGACAACTTTGATCCGAAGAAGTCCAAATGAGATCTAATAACACACGCACGCACTAGCGGCGAAGAATGACAGCAATGCAAGGCAGTAGAGGCGAACCTGGGCGTGATTGAATTGTCGACAAAACCGTGCATGGAGGTTTGATCTGGTGATGATGGCAGTAAATCCGTTGATTTGAGAGGGTAGTCGATTTGGGCGGGTATATCAACTTCGTAGATGGACTTCTCCGGCGACAACAGAGTTGAAAGAAGAAGTAGAGGCGGTGGCAATGGCGCTAGCGAAGATGGATGTGACGATGATGAAGAAAGGGTAGGGATAGTAATGGAGAAGAGAGAGAGAGATGGGTGGGTTAAGGGTAGAGCTGCAAATGAACTGAGCTGTTCATGAACAGCGCGAACTCAGCTTGTTTAAAGCTCGTTTGAACTCCAGCTCGATTTTTAGGCTCATTTATTAATCGGGTCGAGCTCGAGTAGCCCTAAGCTCAGCTCAATAAGGCTTGTGAACATAAAAATAAATAAATAAATATTTATTTTTAATAATATATTAAATAAATTTTCAATAATCTGTTATATTTTTTATTTATGTTTGGTGTTTGTGTAAATTTACATATTTGATTGATGAAATTTATTATTAATATAAGTATTATTATATATTTTGCTCATAATTTTGTATTTTTTAAATCTTAATAAGTAAATTAATTTAAATTTAATTTTTTTAAGCTCGAGCTCGAACTCGGGTCGTTTATGTAATCGAGCGAGCTTGAGTTCAACAAATATTTGACGAGCTGAGCTCGAGCTTGATTTTTGAAGCTTGACTAGAGCTTGGCTCGAGCTCAAACTCGACTAATTCTTAATAAGTGAGCTTGAACATTCAAAAGCTCGGCTTGGCTTAGCTTGTTTGCAATCCTAGTTGAGGAGAGAGAGGAGATAAGTAGGTAGTTTAGAGAGAGAGAGAGAGATTTTGGAGAGATACAGTTTTGGAGGGTAGTTTGGACATTTTGTATCATCATATCCTTATGGATAAAGTATTTGAGCGCCTTAACTTTTAGACAAAGAAAATCTAAAATTGAATTTATGAATCGAGTGCCCAACTCAAATTCAGGCTTTGTTAGAGAATTTGGTTTTTCTTATTTTTTATTATTTTTATTATTATAGTTAAAATAGTCATACATAAAAAAAAATTAAAAAATCAAATTATACATATCAGTCATACATACTTTTTCATACAATTAAAAAAATTATTCTCAAACATATTAACTTTTTTTTATTTTTTTATTTTACTCAAAAAGTAAAAAGGTCAGGGATAAGGGCCAAGAGTTACACTCCTTTGAGCTTGTGTGATGATAAGGAGTGTAACAGTATAAACACTCCTTGAGAATACACTGCTTTGCCTCTGTTTGCTCTCTGTTGCAGCAAAAGGGAAGTTCTGGACAGGGGTGGCCGACTGGCTACCAGCAGCGGCCAATCGGCTACCAATGGTAGCCGACGGCCACCATTGGTAGCCGACCGGCCATCAATGAAGAAAGTTGTTCAGTGTGTTCCTGAGGTGGAGCAGAGGTGTTCTAGAAGTTGGCACAATTTTCAGTATCCAAATGTGCAAACAGAGGCTGCAATAGCAAGGCGGTGGTATTTTCGGGTGGAGAAGCCAAGCATGCATGCATCCCTTGCCCCTCGAGGCCATTTACTTGCTTTGCTTAATTAGTTAGTTGTAGCTAATTCATTCATACAAGTGTTGTAATTATTTAGTTAATTATTTGGTTTTGTAATTAATTAGCTTAATTCGGTTTGTAATAATTAGTTAACTAGAATAGTTAATTAGTTTCGAGTTTTGTAATAGTTAGCTTATTCATTCGGACCCTTCTTCGAGAGGGCGTAATGTTGTAATAAGTGTGCGTGGATGTGTGTATGTTTTCCAACCCCACGTCTTGCTCCCTTTTATGTAATCGCTTTTGATGGTTAGATTAAGGACATTTTCAATTAGCATACCTTATGCTCGCATGTTTGCATCCATTCATTTGTCTTGCATGCAACGAGGCTCGGCGCATCATTCAAACTGCATCGTCATTTCAATACTTCTTTGAATACGTGTTTCAAAGCATGCTATCAAAGTGTTGCAAATACCATGATTAGGTAGCCGAGTCTATTTAGTCACATTATTGCATGTGTTGCATTAGATACTTAACATAGTTAGGATTATGCATTATTTTCTAACTTATATTTTTTCTTGGGTTAGAGTACTCGGTAAGCTTTTAGGCTTTAGCATACTTGCATGAGTGTGATTGCCATGTTGCCATGATTCGCATGTTTGCCACGTGGCTATGTGCTTAAATGCTAAACTGCATGAATGCCCGTGGATGAAGGCTTGTTGTTTGAACTGGAACGATTCAATAAATGTATGTTTTAAGCCCACTTTGTTGTGGCAAATCATGTTTTAAGTCCACTTGAGATGACAAATCCGCATCTTTTAAGCCCACTTGAGGGTGGCAAATTCAAACCATTTTCGAAAACAAAACATGAGTTGAATTGTTTCAAGTCTTGCGACTAGTCTATACTTGCTTTGTGTGCGTCACATAATAATGTTAGTCTAATAATCGGAGCAAGAATATATAATGTTTATAAAATTTCATATCATGGTTAGTAAAGGCCGATCTTTGATCGGGCGAGCGGGGGTGCTCAATTCATGACCTTCCCCCCTCGTACCCAAGTTCTCGAGTCGAGGCAACTTTGGTGATGACGGACGCGTGGCATTTGGCACGAGTTAGGGTTTCCTAAATTTTCTCAAAAACAAAATATTTAGGTGGCGACTTTGTATCTAGCAAAGCAGTCCAATTTTGGCATTATTTGATTTAAAATCGATTTTCCAAAAAGATTTGTCGAATTTGGACTTTTTGGTGTTTATCAGTTTCATATTGCACTTGTGAGACTAGATTCAGAACCGCGGGAGTCCCAACTGTGAGGCCTTCTTTTTAACCCTTTCCAAAAGGCGGGGCGCGGAAAAAGGCGAGTTCACAGTTTCATATACCTTTTTTCTTTTCTTTTTCTTTCCAAATCTCTTCCTAAATCCCTCAACCAAACACAGCATAAGTGAACCCAAAATATAAAAAGTGGGATTACATTTCTACCTCACTTTCTTTTTCTCTGTGTTTTTTATTATAATCAAAGAAAAAGTAACATTATATTTCGTTTTCCCTTTTTATTTTTCTGATTAAATCCTTCAACTAAACACAATCTGAAGTAATGAAGATCGAGATTGATGATTTCTTTTCAGTTCACTTGATTTGAGGAGTGTAAATTGGGTTCACAGATCCTATTTTAATGACTCTGTGTCAAAAAAAAAAAAATGATCCACTAGTATAGTTACATAATTTCATCATAATTATTTTAAAAAATATAAAAAATTTATTTTAAAATTATACTTGTCATAACTTTTTTCATTAATGTGATCAAGTATTAGGGGCGAGCAGCGGATATACTGATCCGTCCAAACCGACCGAACCGAATCGATCCGCCGCATTTTGGAAGGATGCGTGATGACGAGTGTGGATTGATTTTTTTCAATCCGCCTAGTTTTGGACGGATGGCGGATTTGAGGTTCCTTTGGCCGCAACCCAACCGCCAAACCACGAGCACCCCTAGTAATTTGTAAGACTTTGTATTTTCAATTTGTTTAGATATTCTGTTTGTGTTTTTAATTGAAAAAGAGTTTAAATATTCTGTTGAATATATTCTGTTAAAAAAGAGTTTTCAACTTGAATAAATTTTTTGAATTGAAAAAAATAAATGTATTATTTATCTATATTTTTTGGTTTTTAAATCTAACTCTAAAAATAATACATAAACAAATCCGTTACAATAAATAGGTTTAAACAAATAGGTTAACCTATTTGTTAAAATTAGAATTCATTTTTATAATCTGTTAAACAAGACCACTCTTGAATAATTTTTCAACATATAGGTTTAAAGATTTGAAACAATTCCACTTTTAAACAAATCTGTTAGGAATTCTTATCCATTATAGATCTGTTTATTCATCAACAATGATAATCAACCATTAACAACCAACAACTACAAAATAATAATAATAAGAGAGAGAAAGAGAGAATGAAAATGCTATATGTGTTTTTTTATTTAAAAGAAACCTAAATATATATACATGGATACATACATACATATATATATATATATATATGTGTGTGTATGTCTAACAAGTTCTGTTGATTTCACCACACACACATGCATACATACATACATATATACATACCTAATTACATACTTGTTTGAGGATATTATCACCAAAACCTTATATCAACTTAGATCTAGGGTTTTACCTTGAATATATCATGATCTGGATGGATTTGATCCTCTCTATCGGTGATCGTCACGATTTGGACGATTTTGATCCGAAGAAGTCCAAATGAGATCTAATAACACACGCACGCACTAGCGGCGAAGAATGGCAGTGATGCAAGGCAGTAGAGGCGAACCTGGGCATGATTGAATTGTCGGCGAAACCGTGCATGGAGGTCTGATCTGGTGATGATGGCAGTAAATCCGTTGATTTGAGAGGGTAGTCGATTTGGGAGGGTATATCTACTTCGTAGATGGACTTCTCCGGCGACAACAGAGCTGAAGAAAGAAGTAGAGGCGGTGGCAATGGCACTAGCGAAGATGGATGCGATGATGATAAAGAAGGGGTGAGGATAGTAATGAAGAAGAGAGAGAGAGATGGGTGGGTTGAAGATAGAGCTGCAAATGAACTGAGCTATTCATTAACAGCGCGAGCTTAGTTTGTTTAAAGCTCATTTGAACTCCAGCTCGATTTTTAGGCTCGTTTATTAATCGGGCCGAGCTCGAGTAGCTCTAAGCTCAGCTCGATAAGGCTCGTGAACATAAAAATAAATAAATAAATATTTATTTTTAATAATATATTAAATAAATTTTCAACAATCTATTTTATTTTTTATTTATGTTTGGTGTTTGTGTAAATTTACATATTTGATTGATGAAATTTATTATTAATATAAGTTTTATTATATATTTTACTCATAATTTTGTATTTTTTAAATCTTAATAAGTAAATTAATTTAAATTTAATTTTTTTAAGCTCGAGCTCGAACTCAGGTCTTTTATGTAATCGAGCGAGCTCGAGTTCAACAAATATTTGACGAGCCGAGCTCGAGCTTGATTTTTGAAGCTCGGCTCGAGCTTGAACTCAACTAATTCTTAATAAATGAGCTTGAACATTCAAAAGCTCGGCTTGGTTTAGCTCGTTTGAAATCCTAGTTGAGGAGAGAGAGGAGATAAGTAGGCAGTTTAGAGAGAGAGAGAGAGAGAGATACAGTTTTTGAGGGTAGTTTGGACATTTTGTATCATCATATCTTTATAGATACCGTATTTGAGCGCCTGGACTTTTAGACAAAGAAAATTTAAAATTGAATTTATGAACCGAGTGCCCAACTCAAATTCAGGCTTTGTTAGGGAATTTGGTTTTTCTTATTTTTTCTTATTTTTATTATTATAGTTAAAATAGCCAGACAAAAAAAATTAAAAAAATCAAATTATACATATCAGTCATACATACTTTTTCATACAATTAAAAAAATTATTCTCAAACATATTAACTTTTTTTTTTTAATTTTTATTTTTTTTTTTATTTTACTCAAAAAGTAAAAAGGTCAGGGATAAATTACAAATGCACCTCCTGACTTGAAATACTAATCAGATTGTTTGGTTTGGTTTTTCAGGATGCACTTTTTAGAAAATTAAATTTTTTTATTTTTCATTTTTTTATTTTTTTTTGTTTTCACTGATTTTTTTTAATATTCTAAGCAATTTTTTTTTAATTTTTATATACACCTAACATAAATACCCCTAAAAAGTATAACATTTGTGAAAAAAATCTTTAAAAAATTCACTAAATATAAAAAAATACAAAAAAAAAAAATGAGAATTCAGTACATTTTTCATATTCTTGTGTATTTATTATTTTTTAAAATATTTTTTTTATAAATATTTTACTTTTTAGATACATCTAAAAAAGTAAAAAATTTGCTCAAAATTTTAAAAATATTCACTAAAAAAAATAAATGAAAAACAAAAAACTCAATTTCTTAAAAATTGAATTCAGAAAACTGAAACCAAACATAGCGAATTGTTCCATGTAGTTTTTAAAATTTAATCCCGCCCCTTCAAAATTTTAATTGCATAACAAACGTTCCCCGTCCATTAATCAATCATTAAATCAATTAATAATTTTTAATGATATCATAAATATATTTTAATTAACATTTCTAATAATTTTATTGGCCTCGTTTAGGATATGACTTTTTTGGTTTTTTTTTACTAAAAATATAGCCTATAAACACAAAATAAATTAAAATAATCAATAAGATAAAATATCCCATTTTCATTTTTTCTCTCAACTACAAAAAAAAAAAAAAAAAAAAAAAAAAAAAAAAAAAACGACTGTAATTCCAAATATAACTTTTTTAGTCAGACTAAAATAGTCAAATAGCCAACAAGCTAAATAACCAAGTTACCAAACAGGTATGTAGGAGGATAATTAGAAATTTTATTTTTTCTGTTAACTCTATTAAATAATAAATTCTAACATAAAAGTATTTATAATTTCTAAAATAAGAGAAATAGTTTGTTTGGTTTGGATTTTTAGGATTCACATTTTAGAAAATTGAAATTTTTTATTTTCTGTTTTTTTTTTTATTTTACTGAATTTTTTTTAATATTCTAAGCAATTTTTTTAAAATTTTTAGATACAACTAACATAAATACACTTAAAAAATATAATATTTGTGAAAAAAATCTTTAAAAAATTCACTAAATACCAAAAATATAAAAAAATAAGAGAATTCAGTACAATTTTTGCATTTATTGATTTTTTAAAATATTTTTTTTATAAATATTTTACTTTTTAGGTACATCTAAGTAAGGTGTATCTAAGAAAGTAAAAAAAAAAAATTGCTTAAAATTTTAAAAATATTAACTAAAAACAAAAAACACGAAAAATAAAAAATTTAATGTCCAAATAATTGAAAATTAAAACCAAACACATTAATTTTTATTTTAAACCAATTTCAATGTCATTAAAAAATCAAAGCCCAAAAAAGCAATAATTCACCTTGTTTGGTTCCACTTTTTTGAGTTAATTTTTCGATTTTTGTTTTGAAAAATGAATCATTATTTGATTGTTTCAATTTTTTGAATTTTGGAGCAACAATTCAAAATTCTCTCCAAAATACACTGACTTGGTGGGATGCTAAAATTCCCTCCAAAATACAGTGGCTTGGTGGGATGCTAGGATTTTGGGTCTAAGAGAATCACCAACGGTGCGTTAAATTTTTCATTAAATTTGAGTAAAAATTTCATTTGATCTTAAGTGCTCTAACAGAGATTTTTGAGGCTTCATTAGAACACCGGACGATTGGGCAAATGTCCGACTGGTCGACCAGCCAACGTAAATTTTTTACACTTTTTTGCTTTGAGGTGATCATCTAGGAGTCGATTGAAGGGTCGACCGGTCAGTGAAATTTTTTCACAAATTTTTTTCTTGAGGTAGTCATCTAGACGGACATCTGAGGGGACATTCAGTAGTGAAAATCAAACGGCTATGAACAGTGATTTGATGAAAGACACATTTGTCCTCAGTTTTGATAAAAGAAAAGTGAAATTCTAAATTTGATACCGATTTGATAAATCTGTTAGAGTTCAAACATGAATCATTTTCTGTCAAATTCAAATTTGATGATAAATATAGTAGCGTCTTGAAAAGTTAGTAAAACGTTGATTTTTTAGTTTTTTTTTAATGATTTTTTAACTTTTTTATGATTTTTTAGCTAAAAAAATTAAAAAATCAAAAAAAATTAACTTTTTATTATTTACCCAAAACACGCCAATACTGGGGTGTTTTGGGAAGATGGTTATAATCTGATTTTTGGTGAAAAGCTGATTATAAGCAGATTATAATCAGCTTTTCTGTGAGAGAAGAGGAGATAAAAAATCTAAAAATCAGATTTTTTATCTCTTCCCAAAAGAGGCCACTATTGGAGATGGTCCAACGTACAACAACCAATCATTCAACAATTAAAAAATAAAAAAAATAACAAATCACATCAAAAATAAATAAATAAAGAGGACAAGCTGGCGTCAAATTGTGATTTCGTGTGGAACCCGCTCTCAAATGAACTGACAGACAGAAAAGTAAAAACAAAAAGAGAATATAGTCAAGTGTATCCAGAAAATTGAGATTTTGAAAACTTTTTATTTTTATTTTTGGACTTAACCAAATTGAAAAATTTTCTAAAAAAATGATTTGAAAAAATCGTAAGCAAGCACGTTAATTCTTTTGAGCTATAGCTCTAGACCTTTCTACTGGGGAATAGAAGCTGTTGTCATCAAGAAAGCGAGGAAAAGTACAACACAATCCAACCAAAAAAAAAATTAAAGTAAAATATAAATATACTTAAAATATGAATTATTTTTAAAAATGATAAATATATTCTTATTAGAAATTTTTATTTAATATATTTTATAATTACTCTCTTATATAATAGTAAAATTAATTAAATTATCAATCGAGTTATTTGTTATGAAAATAAAAAATAATAATTTTTAAAATTATAAGGAGCAAATCATATTTTAAATAAATTTTAAAGAATATATTTGTAATTTATCTAATAAATTTTAGTAAAAGAATCCCAAAAAGTACCAAACGGTCTTGCAACTTTTAAAATTTGTTAATTTTACCTATTTTTAGAAGTACACTAACGTTTAATCATATAAGGGTGTTTTGCAAAGTTGGTAAAAAATTAATTTTTGACTTTTTTTTAAAGTTTTTTAGTTTTTTTGGAAGGTGATTTGGGAAGTTGATAAAAAGCTGACTTTTTGTTTTTTAGTTTAACATTTTTTTAAAGTGTCAAATCACTTTAAAATGACCAAAATATCCCACCCAATTTAGGAAATTACTTTTTGATCCATGTGACTCATTTATCTACTTGTTGGAATAGGAAAGGTAATTATGTAAAGGACTTTTTTTTAAGTGTGCAACCCTCAAGGTTGCACACCATATGCCACTTACACAAAAAGTGTAAGTGGTGGGTACAAACATAAAACAGGACGGAAAACAGAAAAGCGTAAGTATAAGGCGTAAGTTGCACACCATAACAAGACCCTTATGTAAATTCACACTTCACGTTTTGCAAACTTCCCAAATGTGTTCCAGCTTTTTTTTGTAGCTTATCTGGGTGCATTTTTTACTGCAAAACGCAGCTTTTTTGGCTATTGCCAAAAGACCACATAATTGTTTTAGGTTTGTTAAAAGGAAAATTTACCTATAAATTTTATTTTGAGGAATGGTGATCCGATTAGTTCCAAAAGTTTTCTTCTAGACCAATTAGTCCTATTAATTTTAGAAAGGTATATTATTTGAAAATTATATTTACGGTTATACCTTTATTTTTATTATATATATATATATATATATTTTATTCTTTTGTGCTAGAAAGGTAAGATACACAACCTATAAGAATCAAATTTGAAATGAATTCTTATATGAGAATTCTTTTTATTTGGAATGACTTGAAAGGTAAGATTTTTCAAATATTTCAAAAGGAATACAAAAATGACTTGAAATATGAGATTCTTCAAACATTCCAAAAAGGTGAGAGATTTTTCAAATATTTCAAAAGGAGTACAAAAACTCCTTAGTAAGTTTTGAACAAATGTATAATTTTAATCTGTAACACTCAAATGTAACAGTCCAATGTAACACTTCAAAAAAGCTCTTTAGTGTATTTTTTTTTCCCCAAACGTCACATTCTAATATAACACTTCAAAAAAACTTCTTAGTGTAACACTCCAAAAAAATTCCTTAGTGTAATACTCCAATGTAATACACAAAAAAATTTCTTACTGTACTTTTCCCAAATATAATAATTCGATGCAACACTCCAAAAAAAGGATATGGATTCTTCAAACCATTCTAAAAGGAGTACAGAAATTTCTTAATAAACTTTGGATAAATGTATAATTTTAAACTGTGAGTGTTAGGTTTAGAAAAAGTATACTTAGTAGTTTTTTAGTGTGTTACATTAGAGTGTTACGTTTGAAATTACATTGATTGGAGTGTTACATTTGGCAAAAATATACTAAGAAATTTTGTGTGTGTTATATTAGAGTGTTACATTTGGAAAAAGTTTAGAGTATTACATTGTTATGTTTACGAAAAGTATACTAAGGAGTTTTTTAATGTGTTACATTGGAGTGTTACGTTATTGAAACATTATATTAGAATGATACGTTCTTATTCGTAATGTGAAATTTGTTCCAGAAGGAGATAAAATCCAAAACCTCTATAATGTGGGTTGCCCAAATGCGTAATTTCACATTTGGAGAAATCTACTTTTATCCTCAAAAATTAAATCTAAACGTGCAAGTGACTACCATTTTGTGTAATTTTCATTTTAATGGGAACTTTGGATTCATAAGAAAAAAGGGAAGACTAAACTGCTCACAATATCATATTTTGAAATTTATTAGTGCTTTGCCATTGTTAAAATGATATTCATATAATTATAAAAATGGTAAATTACAAATGTATTTCTTAAGGTTTACTTAAAATACGAGTTACTATATGTGGTTTTAGAAATTAGATCTCACTCTTTTACGTTTCTAATTACGTAATAAATAACTTATTTTATTAATAAATCATAAAGTCAATTAATAATTTTTAATAATGTCATAAGTATATTTCAATTTTCAATTCAAATAATTTTATTATTGTATAGGAGAGTAGTTAATTTTTTTTTTGTTAGGTTTGTTAAATAATTTTTTTTAACAAGAAATCAATAATTGTAATTTTCAAAATTATAGAAAATAATTCATATTTTAAACAAATCTTAAGAAATATATTTATAATTTATCTATCATAAAAATATCACCATCGCTATCACATTATTACGATGCAAAATTTATTAGAAAAAATTATATAAGAGCAATATTTTAATTAAATTAAAGGATATTTTGAAATTAGTGAAAATACATTATGTTCTTTATTTATTTATGACAATAGTTAAATAGTGTTTTTGGGATACTGTTTAGTATTGATATTAAGATTAAAAAAAAAGTGTCTTAAAAATAGATGAAATATTAAAAGGTATATTCATTTTAATAAAAATTGCATTAAATATTTTTTTTTCTTGTGCCTAGATAATTTGATGATCAAGAATTCAATATAATATTAGACAATAGATCTTATATTCAAATTGCACCGTCTATGTAATATTTTGATGGTCAACAATCTAATATATATAGTATCAGAGCAAAAAATAGATCATTTTAGTGCCAATCTAATAGTTAAAACACTTGTACGTATTTAACCTTGTTATAGGGGTGACTATTGATTCAATGGTAAAATTTTGATTTAATAACCTTGAGATTCAAGTTTTGGAGCAATCACTTTGTACGCTATGCTAAAGGTTATGTGTTTTCCTCCCAAACACATATTAATGTATATTATTTGGGTGTTATATTTTATTTTTTTAATTTTTATTTTATAGAGAATAGTCTGATCACACCTAAGAAATTTGTTAAAAATATAATATAAATAATAAAATCTCGATGGTCTAACAATTCAATACTGTCTATATATATGAAGTGTTTGGTTCACCGAATTTGGAGGCAAAAAGACTAAGAGCTAACAATGGGAAAGAGCAAGGTTCTAGTTGTGGGTGGGACTGGGTACATAGGAAGCAAGATTGTGAGGGAGAGCTTAGCCCAAGGGCACACAACCTTTGTCCTTCAAAGGCCAGACATGGACATGGATGTCAACAAGCTCCAAATTTTGTTGTCTTTCAAGGCCTCTGGTGCTCAGCTCGTTGAAGGCTCGTTTTCTGATCATCAGAGCCTCGTGGATGCTCTAAAACTGGTCGACGTGGTCATTTGTGCCACATCGGGGTTGCATTTCCCAACTCACAGCATTTTGTTGCAGCTCAAACTTGTTGAGGCTATCAAAGAAGCCGGAAACATCAAGGTATATATGATCAACAATCTAACATTTGTTACAGTTTTATTTTATTTATTCATTTTGTTAAAAGTCTGGTGTGATTTATGTTTACCTTTTTGAGGCATTAATAAGTTATATAAGATAAAAAAAAAAAAATTATTGAAAAACAATTAAAGAGATTCTTTTATTTTATACTTTTTAATTATCAATTTTTAGTTTGAGGAATTGTGTTACCGTCAATCGGTCTAGTGCATTTTTCTGCTAGTTGAAAATTGATTAGAAAATTAGCGAAACATCCCTCTCTAACTTTGAGTAGTAGGAGAGGTCAAATATATAAATTTTTTTATTAGCTAAGGTCCCTTAATAAAAAATTTTATGAAAATTAAAATTTCTCAGCGTCGGAATGAAATTTCTCTATATTGATTTTTTTTTTTTTGTGAAAATGTTGAGGAATTCCAACTATTATAAAAATATTACATATTTTTTAACTTATAAAATCTTAATAATGGAGATCTTGAAAAAAATTCTCCAAAATTGATTTGTATGCATATATTTTAATAATATGTGGATGGAGAATAAGAGAATAGGCAAGAGCAACGGTAAGATATGCATCAACGTATAATTCTATTGAGATATATACAAAAGGTGTTTCCAATGAATACATTAAAATATTTATTTTATAAAAAAATCAATAAAAATAAAAAAATTCAAAAGATTTAATTATTTTAATTAATTGATCACACAATAAAATTTTAATTATTTAATTCGCAAAAAATTACGAACTTTTTCATACACAATCAATTATAGAGATTATTAAACCCAAAAAAAAAATTCTTCTAAAAATAATTAAATTAACTAGTTAAAAGCATATAATATTAAAAATTATTATTGAATATGTTAGTTTCAACCTCAATATATTTATTTTGTTTAAAAAAAATAAAAAAAAAAAACCTCCATATATTTACCGACGCGGAAGCAAAGCCACGTGGCTGAAACAACGATGGCTGGCTTTTTATTTCCTATAATTAGACTGGAATATACAATTTATTTAATAATTGAACTCGTTAATTTAATTGGACTTGTGAATATGTACAAAATTAATTTAATGAGGTATCGATATTTACATTATTAAAATATAAAATTATATAAAAAATAAATAATTTTTTTAAAAAATTATAATTATTAATTTTTTTTTTTTTTACAATATTATGTAATACGATCTCTCGGGGGGTCGCCCCGCTGGGGGTCTCAGCATTGATCTTCTACCTAATAATACACCATTCAAATTTTACAGACCATAATTGGCTAATGTGACGTCCTCCCGTCAATTATTTGAATAGGAGATAATTACGTTTTTGTTTGTTTGATTTGATTTTTGTTTTTCTTTTCTCTTTTTTCTTTTTCATGCAAACACCATCCGCAAAGCTTTAGAATCTAGTTTAAAAAAAAAAAAAAAATTTGTTATTTTGTTATTATTATTTTTTAATCATTGCTTAATTTATGGTCACATCAATTTTATTTTGTATTATATTAATCAAATTTGAGTGATTCCTAGAACGTAAAGGTGATTAAAAGATGGATTATTTGTACCACATGATACAAGAGGTACACAAGACCCAACTCTGGTACCATGTTAAAACATCTAACTCAAAACTAATTAATAATTAGTGAAAAGACTCTTACATTATATTAACCAAATTTGAGTGGCATAGATTGGAGATGTGGACTGTTCAAAAAAAATAAAAAAAAAATAGCAATGTGGGTTTGAGTCTAACAATTTTGATCATCTCCGTAGAAATATGTAAATTCATATATATTATATAAGTAAAAAAGAGTTTTGAGGGAGAAAATTTCTAAGGCCTTCACATGCCTAACATTAATTTTTTATTTTTTCAATTTAAAAAATAATAAACTATTCATATGTCTCACATAATTCTTGAATTAAAAAATAAAAATTCTTCAAACCATCTTTTAAAATCATTACCTAAAATCAATAGAAATACGGTTTACTGACTTTCTAGTTTATTTATCCGTGTTCTAAAATCTCTATGTAAAATTATTTATTCCTTAAAATAAATTAAACAAAAATCAATTGATATATGTTTAAATTATTTTGTTTGATTGATTTTGTTTCGTTCTAATTAATTTCAAAAATTGATTTAGTTGTTTCTCTATAATTAAATTGTTTCCTTATAAATAAATTAAATAAACTAATTTGGTTGTTTTCCATACTAAATTTGTGAATTTTTAAGTTAAAAAAGGAATTTAAAAATAAAAAATTAATGATTTATGATTTAGAAAAAGAAAAATGAAAAATATCATTCATGTGCACTCTTTCTCCAATCAATTCTTTCTCCTACTCCAAAACCTAACCGTTATACATTACACCTTCTCCAAGTCATTCAGATTCTTCTCATCCTATAATATTACATTCATACAATAATGCAACTCATTATTTTTTCTCTATCTTTATAAGATAATTGGATGTTAGTTAATATTTAGTCTCTTGCATTCTTTAAACAGACTCTTTCATCTTTGAAGTACACTTTTTTTTTTTTTTTGGGTACTTCTAACCATTTTTTGTTTTTACATTCTATATTTTATGTATCATTTGTCCCTCTACTCTCTATTGACCATCATTTTTTTTTTTTTTTGTGTTGAAAAATATTATTTCACTAAAATTTGTATTCAAAATTTTATCCTAAAATGATGTGATAGTGTCATAATGTCATTTGTATAATAAAAAACATGTCAGTGGACTCTTTATTATAAAGTGATAAATCAAAATCTAACTAAATCATTATTAATAATTTTTTTTGTATTGATTTTATGTTTGTATATCACTACTTTTTTTAAAATGTTTTACTTTTAATATTTTGTGACACCATGATATATGTTAATTGACAATTGGTGTAGAACATTACTTCAAAAGTATCTCATAATTTTTTTTTGTAATATTTTTATTACTTCACTTTACTGTTTTTATCTACAATTGATTTTGTTTAAAAATATCAATTCAAAAAATATTTACATAAGAAAACACCTATTTAATTTTGTTTGAATTGAAGTGATATTTTGTTTGAAATGATTTTTTTAAAAAATATTATAAAAATATCTACAGTTGTCTAGACTAAAGTGAAATTACGGCCATAATTACAACACTATAAAAAAATATTACATTTAATTTATTTTTTCAAAACTATTAAATATGCATAAATATATACATTTTATTCTAAAAATAAATTTACTAATGATGTATGTTTACCAATTTAAAAAATATTTACATAAACAAATTGGTTAAGTGAATCATCAATTTGTGTTGATTGACATAAATATAACATGGCATAGATACCTCGATCATCTCATAAAATTTAAAATACCCTCACATTTTACGATTAACTTAAATTTATCATACTCTATCAATTGACAAACTAAATTTTACTAATATGAGAATATTTTTCCTAATCTACTTACTGAAATAAATATAAAAATTTAAATATTTCATTTCAATTTCTTTTGCCATATCTCTTTAAAAATAAAAAGAGATAGAAGAAGAGTGGGAGAGACGAAGAAATTTTTTTTTTTGTTATATTACTTGACATACTATGATACGATGAATTATAATTACAAATTTCGTTGATAATGTTATTATACTTGACCGAAAGTAATTTTTGGAATGTTATCTTTTTTATTAAAAAGCCAAGAAACTAAAGAGTTCTAAAATGTGTGTTTGGCATGTACTAGAAAAAAAAAGTTCGAAAATCTTTGTACTAGTTTGAAAAGACTAAACAATTTTTGTGAGTGAGTATATTGGTGTTTACACATTTGGAAGGATAAAACGGAAAATTTAACTAGCAAACAAAAATATTTGCATTTTTCCATATAATTAAAAAACTCTTTCCTAAATACATTAACTTCTTTTTATCTCTTAAAAAATCTAAAAAGCTAATTTCAAAAGCTCTTTTTGTTAAAAAAAAAAAAAAAAAAAAAGAGGTTAAAACTTACTTAATATTTTTTTTTTTTAAAATTATTTTTAATTAATTTAAAAATAAATTTATCAATCATTATTTAATCTCATACATAGCAGAGGTGATATAATAGTTTATCATTATTTCAAATTAAGAAAAATTCATTATGCTAATTATGTGCTCCTTTTTTTATTTTATTTTTATAATTGTCAGATAATGTAATGGAAATTCGAAAAGTATCATCATTTTAAATTTCTTATCATAAATTTAAATTTTGAATACTTTTCTAAATATTACTATATTCTTGAATATTTCTAAATTTTGAATACTTTTTCTATAACATTTCTGGTCAGCATATTTCTAAGGTTTCGAAATACGGTAGTACTACATGCATCAATTAGTGTATTAACTAGTGTACCAACATATGTTATAACATTATTACGAATCCCACTTATTATACAAATTACAAATATCAAAAACTTCTAAAATTATATTACATTATCTATTAGTACACTAATTAATATATATATCATTATTCTTTGAAATCGGTTTGAAATACTTTGATTCTCTTTCTAATGGTGTTTTTTTTGGAAAAAAAAACAAATTTTGATAGCGGTTTTTACCTTCGGAGTTTGGGATGGACCCATCACGCATGGAACATGCAATGGAGCCAGGGAATGTGACATTCATGGATAAGATGAGAGTGAGGAAAGCAATTGAAGAGGCTCAAATCCCCTACACTTACGTCTCTGCTAACTGCTATGGAGCTTATTTTGCTGGTAACTTATCCCAACTAGGCATGCTTCTTCCTCCTAAAGACAAAGTTTCCCTCTTTGGAGATGGAGATGTCAAAGGTACCTACAATCCTAAACAACATTACGATCTCTTTCTCCTTTTATTTTATTCAGCTTTATTATATAAATATAATTAAAATGTATAACATTTAACTTCTCTACAATTGAAGGAATGGTACCTACAATCCAATCTGACTTAGTATGACACCGCCAATCTTCACATTGCAGTGATATGAGTCGTTCATCTTAAATTATTCAAATGAAAAAAAATATTAAATAAATTAAATAATCATTGTATCATGATTTTATTATACTTATTTTTTAAAAATCAAGGAAATATTTAAATTATAATTTTTATTTATTTTTTAAGGATAAATATAATATAATAAATTATATAATTATAATTAAAAAATTAATTTAATTTTTTTTATTTATAAATAACTTACATGAATAACTTAAATTAGTATAATGAGACTTGCGACCAATCTTACGAACCAAGATAGGAGTGTACAAGATTAAACTACTTTTTATAAAATAAAATAAAAAGTTTTTCATAAATAATTTACGCGAATTACTTAAATTAGTGTAATGTAACTCGCAAACAAATCGTACAGATAAAGATAGGATTGTATAAGATTAGATTACTCTTTAATTAGAAATTTATTTTTATGAATAATTTTTGTGAATAACTTAAATTAGTGTAATGAGGCTCGCGAACAAATCTTACGGGCAAAAATAGGTTTGTAGAAGACTACTCTTCAATGAGAAAAAAGTTAGAAGCATAAAAGAAGGAATATGAAGATATTAAACTACTCTCTCTAATTAGAGTATGAAAGTCCAATCCAATTAAGGTCTATTTTGACAATTAAAAACAAAATTATTAATTTATTTAAATCACATCATTTTTAAAAAATTTTTTATATATTTTTCAAAAAGAATTAAAAAAGAATTAATTTTTTAATTGATGGGTCTCATGAAAGCTAAATCCAATTAAATTGTTGGGCCTCAATCTCACAGATTGGAGCAATTATTGATGCACTTGCTTCTTGTATGAGCTCTGCACCAATAATTGGAGTGAATGCAATTCATGGTTGTCTTTTTAAATAATTTTTTTTTGATTTTTTTTATTAAAAACAACTTATATATATATATATACATATTTGCTAAAAACCTTATTTTCCAAACAAACCAAACTTACATATTTTTATGAAAAGTGTTAGGAACCATTCTTATGAATTCCGAATTTATTCCGAATATGTTTGTGTGAGGGAGATTGAATTGATGAAATGTAGGGTTTATATATAAAATGAATCTAAGCCATTAATTTCTTTTTGGGATAAATTATGAGTTGATAAGAGTGAGTTTGTAATATGGTTGTATTTTTATAATACACGTAATATATTTTTGTAATAAATATTGTGTAATTTTTTAGTAGAGCTGTGACAATTTTTTTTGTCAAAATAAAGATACATATTTTGTGATAACATTACATATTTTTTCATTAAAGCATTTTTTAAATCATAAAACATGTAACAATTATCACAAAATACGAATTCGATTTTGTTCGCACAATTAAAAAAGTATGTGAACAATGCATATTTTGATCAATTGAAAATAATGAAGCTTACCATTTTAGATGGGTCATTATCCTTTTGGGTATCAAATCCATATATTCACCACGGATCCTCGATTCTTTATCAATGGCCCACCCTTTCTTTTGTGTACACACTTTTCAAGGTGTGAACAAATTAATTTTCCAGAAGTGCTGTAATTTGCTATTGAAATATAGTACTTTATTTCTGAATCACGTTGTGTCATAATTTTATCACAAAATTATGCGGAGAAATGGTTGAGAGTACTAAATAGGGAGATTTAATGAGTTAGTCATCTCAATTTTTTTTTTTTTTTTTTTTTTTTTTTTTTTTGCATTTCTAGCTCATTAGAGCTGTAATCAGCTCTCAATTATGTAATATTTGTTATAAAAATAGTCCCGCTAGAGACTACTAAAACACTAATTCTAACAAGAGCTCTAACAGGTGGTAATCTCAAAAAAAAAAAAAAAAAAAAAAACATAGCAACATTGGAGTAGTGGGTGGGACCCACTGCCACGTCATTAGTGGTAGCACCAATTAGTGCTCTCACTCATTTTCTTTAAAAATAAGGGTGAATTATGCTAATGGTCCTTATAATTTGGGTCTTATGTCACTTTGGTCTTTGATTTTTCAATTGTGACATACTTGACCTTAAATTTTGAATTTTGTTCTAAATAAAGACAATTGAAGATATCATTACTTAATTTTAAGGGTAAAGTTGTCAATTTGATAAAATATAAACTAATTTGACAAAAATAAATGTCAAAAAAATATTTTTGAATTTTTAAAAATTATTTTTATCTACTAAAGATAAAATTATGTAAAATTGATAAATCTTTTAGATATTTATTTATTTAAAGTCTAACAACCATTCATTACATGATCATCATCCAAATACATAATAAAAATTAATTTGGTAAAATAAATAAATAAATAAATGTCTAAAAGATTTATCAATTTTATATAATTTTATCTTTGGTAAGTAGAAATTATTTTTAAAAATTTAAAAATATTTTTTTTGATATTTATTTTTGTCAAATTAGTTTATATCTTATGAAATTGACGACTTTGTCATTAAAATTGAGCAATAATATCTTTAATTGTTTTTATTTGGAATAAGATTTAAAATTTAGGTTCAAATGTGTCACAATTGAAAAGTCAGGGATCAAAATGATACGAGCCCCAAACTATAGGGACTGTTAGTGTAATTTACCCTAAAAATAAATAACATGTATCATAAAAAAACGTAACTAAAGATGGATTTGGGAATATACTATTTTAATATTTTTTGACTTTTTGGTTAAAATATGAGATGAAAAAAATTAGTTTTAAATGATTTTTTTGACTTTTTACAACTTTTTTTTTTTTGGGTATAATTTTTTATTTTTAAATTTTTTAGTGAAATTTAAAAAAATTTTGCTATTTTTTGAATTTCCCAAACTTACCCTAAGCATATGTATGAGGGTTCCCACGATCAGGTTGTAGTACAAAATAACAGTAATTGGTCTAAATCGTATGAAATAGAATATTTCTCTAAAGTATTAAATAATTTCTCGAAAAGTAAAGCATTTATTTTGTTAGTAGAGACTTGTTTCCCTACTAATGAGTTCTACAAATTGGACCTCTATTTAACTGGAAAAGAAGTGATTTTTTTGTTTTTTCTCTTCATCATTTAGTCATTTATCTATTTATCTCTATACAAAATTTTCATAGTAGTTAAGGTCTTTCAATATTTTCACAGAAAAAATTCGATTCAGAGAAATTTTAACCCGACACAGAAAATTTTTGAAAATTTCAAAATCTCTGATCACAGAGGAATTTCAAAATTTCTCTAATATGATTACAGAGAAATTTCATTGAGGGACCTTAACTAATAAAAAAAAAAACTTAGACCTCTCCTACTACACAAAGTTAGAGAGGAATGTTTTACTAGTTTTTCCTTAACTTTATCTCTTGTTGGATTAACTATTTGACACTATAAATACAGCAATTTTTCTTGACGAAGATGATGTAGCAAAATACACAATCAAGACAATAGATGATCCTCGTACCTTGAACAAGGCACTCTATCTTAGGCCTCCTCAAAACATCCTCTCTCAAAGAGAGTTAGTTGACAAGTGGGAAAGGCTTAGAGGGAAAAAACTACAAAAGCTTTGCATATCGGAAGAGGACTTCTTAGCTTCCATCAAAGGTAAAGAATTATGTTTGGATGACAGGAATAAAAAGAGAAAATGAATGAAAATTTTATATATCAAGAATTCAGTTTTGGTATAAAGAATTCAAGCATTTAGTTTGGTTGGAAATTATGATTTAATTTTGCATATTATAGGGCCAACTAATTATTTTATTCTTAACTGGTCACATTCTTTTGAAATTGTGAGATTCTCATGAGAATGTGGAAATATGATTCTTATTTAAATTGTATTTAAATTATAAATTTGAGTAAAGATTTGTGAAGGGAAAGAAAAAAGAGAAGTAAAGAGTAACAAAAATTTAGCTTATATATATATATTTCATAAATGCTTATTTAAATTCATGATTCAAACACAATCTTAATGTAATAATCTCATTATGTTTTATCTTACGAAACTAATTGGGAATCACATTCTTAAACAACACAATTAAAAAGACTTGATATGAGATTCTTATTCTGTCTCTCTATTCTTACCATCCGAACATAAGATTACTTAGCCAATGTGTAATTTGTCATGAAGTGACAAGTCTTTCACCATCTTTCTAGACAACAAGTACTTTTATTTCTATGCAAATTAAAAAAATTTAACTTTGGTCTTTATGTAATGCAGGAATGGACTATGGCAGCCAAGTAGCAGCCTCACATTGTTACCACATATTCTATGAAGGTTGCCTCACAAATTTTGAGATTGGGGAAGAAGGAGAAGAAGCTTCTAATCTCTATCCGGAGGTCGACTACACTCGCATGGATACATACCTCAAGCGCTATTTATGAAAAGATATACGTATCCGAGTGTAAAATCAGAAAGTCCCACAGTCAGGGGTTCAAATCATCGTGAATGTTTGTATAATGAATGACGCTAATTAGCTTGAAAAATAAAGAAAACATAAACAATTTTTTTTTGGTTGCATGCTTTGTAGCATTTGCTCTGTGGATAGCTTGTTGCCCTTTCTACAGTTATGCTTGTTAAGTGCATTCCCTATTCCATTGTGTAATGTTTTATTATTTTTATAATAAATTATTACTTTTTTCCAATCAAATAATAGTTTAAAAAAAAAAAAAAAAATCTCTGACAGCAGTTGAACGGTGAAGAATTGTAGTTTGTGGATGCAGTAACTTGATCTCTCTTGTCTGTCACTTGAATTTTGCTCAACATGGTTAGTTACCAAAAACAATTATCATGAAAAAGAAAAAAGATTTTCAATGGAAGTGTTGAGTGATCTATTTCATTAAAATGAGAATACAAAGGCATTGAGAGGCAAACCAAATAACTAAAAAGAAGATTGTACAATATGTTGTGAATAAATCCCACCCCAAGCAGGGGAAGCAAATAAAAATAAAACGGTCACAAGAAAATAAGAATACAGATTTTATGTGGTTCAGTAAAAATATCTACATCCACAGTAATCCACTAAATAATAAAAAATTATAATGGTGAAACAAATGCAACTTCTTAATATTTTTCCACACCCCCAAAATATTATTGCTCTCAATCTTACGCCCCTACAAAGATAATACACATAGATATCACATACCAAACCAGCAGCTGCTTTCTCTAAGAATAACCCATGAAAATAATTGAACCGTACAGCTACAAATAATAAAATAAGTCATTTTATTTAGGGTGAATTACACTAACAGTCTCTATAGTTTGGGGCTCGTGTCACTTTGGTTCCTAACTTTTCAATTGTGACATATTAGACCTTCAATTTTGAATTTTGTTTCAAATAAAGACAATTGAAGATACCATTGTTCAATTTCAAGGCAAAGTTGTCAATTTGATAAAATATCAACTAATTTGACAAAAATAAATTTAAAAAAAATATTTTTGAATTTTTAAAAATAATTTTTACTCACCAAAGATAAAATTATGTAAAATTGATAAATATTTTAGACATCTATTTATTTATTTATTTTACCAAATTAATTTTTATTATATGTATTGATGATAATCATGTAATATGTGGCTGTTAGGTTTTTAATGTGTAATCGATATATTTAATATATGAAATATTTTTAGTTTTGGATTTTTTGATTTAATAGATTGGTTTAATAATGATATCAAAGTTATTGACATATTTGACTTTTGAAAAAAATAGAAAACTAATTTGATGAAAATAAAAACCACCATCCATTACATAATTATCATCCAAACACATAATAAAAATTAATTTGGTAAAAAAAAAAAATAAATGTCTAAAAAATTTATCAATTTTACATAATTTTATTTTTAGTGGGTAGAAATAAATTTTAAAAAATCAAAAATATTTTATTGACATTTATTTTTTTCAAATTAGTTGATATTTTATCAAATTGACGACTTTGCCTTTGAAATTAAGTAATGGTATCTTCAATTGTTCTTATTTGAAACAAGATTCAAAATTCAGGATCAAATGTGTCACATTTGAAAAGTTAGGAACCAAAGTGATATAAGACCCAAACTTTAGAGACTGTTAGTGTAATTCGCCTTTTTATTTATCATATAGATAAATAATCCTAACACAATATACATAAATAAGAAGTACTTTATATCACTGATTTTGTTACTATTTTATACTAGAAACGTAACCGTATATTATTAATTTGACTGTTCACTACTTCATTAATAATTGTTTGGAAAAGTTACTTGTTAGTGAGAATAAAAAAAAATTATTAGAAAATCATAAAAAAAATTATAATTATAATTATTAATGTGTATAAAATTTACCATTTATTTATAATTTTTTTAAAATTTACACTGAATTAAAAATTTTCCTAATTATTTCAAAAGAAAGACTCAATCATGAATATTCTTATTCATGATGTAGGGACACTTTGGGAAAATTGGTAAAAAGTCAGCTTTTTGACTTTTTAACTTTTTTTAGTCAAAAAAGTCAATTTTTTTTATCCAAAACAACCCAGTTTTTTGTCAAAAAAGCCACAAAAAAAGTCAAAAAATCAACTTTTTACCAACTTCCCAAAATACCACGTAATCAATAATAGGAAAAGTGATTTTTCCAAGATTGATCCTATCATAGACATCAAAACTTGTAATTTGCTTCAAGATTGCCGAAACACTACCTTTCTAACAATGAAGCTCAGTGTCAAATCCTTGTAAAGGAAGAGGTTGGAGTGCTATTGTCCTGGTTTGCGGGTTGCACATTTCATAGATCCCTTGCGTCGCTCTTGGCGTCTAAAATTATTGCAACTGTTTTTCCCATCACATGTTATCTCCCATATTTTATCCATGCACATATCTCAGGTTGACAATGACGACAAATTGGTGTGGGGGCCGACCAAGAGTGGTGAGTACTTAATAAAATCGGGCTATCGGCAGGCGTTGACCCGACAATTTTCAGACTACTGTAGGCCTGATCCGGACTGGAACGTCTGGAAGCGTTTATGGCAGTTCAATCTTCCCCCCAAATGGATCTTGTTTGTGTGGAAATGTCTCCATAATATTCTTCCGGTAAAAAGTGAATTAAAGAAACGGGGGCTGCCTATTGATTCACTTTGCTCTAGGTGTTGTCAGCAGAAGGAATCCCTTGAACATCTTTTCTTTGATTGCCCCATTTCACAACGGATTTGGCGGGGGTCGGTTTTGGGACTAGACTTTGGAGTGGGAAGTCCCCTGTCCTTTTTTCTCATGGTTCCGAGGCTGGGTGCAACAAATTCAGAACTCGGAGATTTTATTTCATTCCACTGCCTTATTGTGGGTCATTTGGCTGCAACGTAACTCTAGGGAATTTCATAGAGTTGATGTGTCTATTGATCGATCGATCACGCTAGCTTCTGAGTTGTTAATGTTATTTCTTTCACACCCACACACTGTTTCCTACGAGATTTCTCACCCTAGTACTGCTTCTCAGGCCACTTGTGCTAATCAGTTTATCTTGCAGAATGCTACACCAGGTACTGTCGCTGGTCCGTGCCTGCGCATTGTTGTGGATGGCTCTTGGGTCTCTATCGGTGAGCCTACTGGTCTGGCCTGGGTTTGTTTTGATCCAGATAATTAGCGGGTCTATGAGGAAGCTATCGTCGGGCCTTCCCTGTTATCTCCCCAACAAACTGAAGTAGCTGCTGTTCTCCAAGCTTTGCAGTGGGCATATCATTACGGCATCAAAACTTTGCTCCTTCAAACGGACTGCTTGGTTCTCGTCCGGCTGTTACAACACCATGATCAAGACTATGATTGGAGCCTCCACTCCATCCTCACTGATATTTTGTATTATTGTAAGTTTTTTTATCATATTGTATTTCAGAAGGTGGACCATGAAGTGGTTCAAGATGCTCATCATCTTGCCACTGCTGTAAGACTTTTTGTGTAATGTAATGTTATGCTGCTGTGTGTTGTTCTCAAAAAAAAAAAATATATATATATATATATATATATATATATGAAGCTATATCACAAAGCTTTGTAATGTTTCATAGTATTGTAATTATTGAAAAAGATGGATAAGTAAAGTATTGTATTAAGTGATTAAGACTAGGAAATGATTGATTAGAAATATGAACACACAGTCATCCGGAATAATCTATAATTTGCTTGTTAGGCATTGGTAGATTGTCCATACCCAAATGGATTTAATTTTGATATTTTTTTGTTTTTCTATTGTGTTCCGATTTGTGTAAAGACTTATTTAGTCAACTTGGACTCTTTTTGAATCCCTATAACTTGCTAATTTCGACACATTAAATTTGAGGAATTTGACTATAAATACCGACACTTGTACTTCTTTGGTGGGCTTTTAAGTTTCTTGGTAAATCTTTTTGAGATCCTTAGTCCTTGGGTGACCTCGTTGAGTGACCCTTCTTTTTTTTTTTCTTTTTTTTTTTTTCTTTTTTTGATTAGTTAGTAGTTTTTTTTTTTTTTTTATTTTTTATTTTTTATTTTTTATTTGGTGGAGTTTCGTCAAATTTGTACGTGGAGGATTTTAAATTTGATGAGGGAACATGTATTTAGGTTTAGCGAATTTTACGAGGGTTTGCTTTGTTACAATTGTAACTCTTTCGACTAATTATTTTCTTTGCTTTAGTGAAAATTTCCTCTTTGCGATTGTTTGTGAACGTAAGTGCTGAATCATGTAAATTTTAATATTATATAATTATTTTTTTATTTTTTTTGAACAGAGATCATATAATTGTTAATCTCTCTTAAATTTACACACGCATACATATATATATATATATATATATATTTTAAATTCTTTTGGCCCATACTATAATCAATTAATTATCTTGATGTGGATGTCATTGAATCTCTCTCGCAACACACAATAGCCTTGTTTGGTACAGCTTAAAAGCTGTTTATTTCAACTTTCAGCTTAATTTAAGCTATTTTGATGTGTTTGATTTAGCTTATAACTTATAGCTTATAGCTTTTTGGAAGTCAGAAATCAGCTTATTCTTTGAGTGGGGCAGAAGATGCTTAATTTATAAGTCAGAAATCAGTTTATGTTCATAGTTATAAGGTATAAGTACTTTCCCACAACTTTACCAAACAGGGCCAATGTTCCAAAACTAAATACTAAACAATTAATTTATTCAAACGTCACAACCACATTTCGAAAATTTTGCATTGAGATCTGTTGACGATTCAGTCATTTATTGAATATCTATGGCAGCCCATAATTTTTGATTTCGTAAAATTGATATAATATAGACTAAGAAAATAGAGCAAAATTGCATTGAGAACCGTTGACCATTCAGCCATTTATTGAATATGGCAGCCCATAATTTTCAGATTTTATTGCATTGATAAATTTTTTTTTTTTTAATAACCGAGTGGCTATGTCAATTTACATTTATTTTTACTAATTTAAGAAGATCAATCTCACCGCTCATTTATGGGAGTCCTATTTAAAATCAGAACAAACACTTTACTAGTGAATATTAAACTTAGGATTATTTGAGATGATCTAAATAAGTGTACTTTTTATCTTTTTACGAAAAGATTTATAAAAAAATAAAAAAATGATGTGATGAAAAAAAAATAAAAAGATAAAAAAATAAATTATATAAGAGATGCCAAACCACCCATTAAAAAGCGTGTAGGGAGCAACCCCCAAGTCCCAAATGGTGTCCCCTAGGCCTGTTGACATAAGAGACTAAAGATGAGGAAAGGTGTTGCATAGAAAAAATTTATTCAATAAGTCAGGTACACTACATCACCCCATCATCACATCATCGTGTTCCAAACCAATGAAGTTTTAAAGTTGTTCCAAACCAATGAAGTTTTAAAGAATACAGTAATTAATTCATAAAACAATTTCTAAACCAAACTATAATAACAAAAAAAAAAAAAAAAAAAAAAACGAAAAAAAACAAAAAACGTAAAATATATGTCAACGGCTCACAATCATTTTAGATGAAGTTGACATCACACTAAGGTCAAATTTTGCATGTGCTCAAAAAGTTAAAAAGTCAAAAAGTTATTCAAAAAGTTAAAAAATTATCACTATTCACTAAAAGTCAAAAAGTACGACTGCACTACTCTCAATCCTAATTTTCCTCTACACACTAATTTATACAATTTTTTAATACATATTTTTCCATAAAAAGTTAAAAAGTTAACCCAAACAACCATATTTTTTTTTCTCAACTTTTTAGTCTAAAAAGTCAAAAAGTGTATTTATTTAGGACATTCCAAACAACTCCTAAATTTTAATTCTATACCATATAACTAATTTCGGGATATCTTTTCATAATTCATAATACAATAATATTTGAGAGTTTTAATTTGAGAGCTCTAATATAACTCTAATGATGTGGAGAGTACCCATATGAAGGTGGAATCCACACTCCTCTCTCTATCTCTATCTCTCTCTACTCTCTACTCTCTCTCTCTTTCATCTCACTAGAGTCCTATTTAAAACTCTCAAATTGGAGCTATGTATCATTATTTAAAATTTAATATAAGAAATGACTATAAATTTTATGGAAATGTCATGCACCACGAATTTTTTTTTTTTTTTTTGTAAAATCATTTTGAAGCCTTTTGTCCATTGAGCTTTTTTTGCCTGTCCAACCAGTTAGGCTTGGCCACCTTGTGGGTAAGAATGGCAACGGGGCGGAGCAGGGCGGGGCCAGGGATCACCCTCTTCATCCCCGATCCCCGATGGTGGAAATCCCCCCGTTCTCGTTCCCGTTCCCGGCCCCGGCCCCGATCCCAGACGGGGAACCTATATCCGTCCCTGCCCCAGCCCTCCAACGGGGATCGGGTTTCCCCAACCCCGAAAAATCCCTGGCCAAAAAAAAAAAAATTAGATACAACATATTTGTTCATTATCAACAACAACAACGTAGAGAGAGATATGTTCATCATTATCATACAGATCTGTTCACCATTAACAGATCTGATGAGCTCAAATGTAAAAAAAAAAAATAAAAATAAAAATTCATATCTAACAGATCTGTTCATCACCATTAACAAAGAACAGATCTGATGAGCTCGAATGTAAAAAAAAAAAAAAAAAAAAATCAGATCTAACAGATCTGTTCATCATTATCATCATCATCATCATCAACAACAACAACATATAGAGAGAGAGAGAGAGAGAGAGAGAGAGAGAGAGATCTGATGAAATCTAAGATATATATAACAAATCGAGAGAGAAAGAGAGAGAGAGAGAGAGAGAGAGAGAGAGAGAGAGAAAGTGCTCAAATATAATATATATACACCGCCGGATGGTGTCATTGCCGAACTGCCGCAAACAATGGTGATGGTGGCGGTGATTCGGCAAGCTTGGCCTCACTGCCATTGGAGAAGAAAAAGAGACGGTGGAGTTGTCGTGGCTCAATCGGCGGTGATGGGTAGTAACGGAGGTCCGGGAAAGTAAACTCAGATCTCGGCGGTGATGGGAGGAGGGAGAGAAGGGAGATCGGCGATGATGAGAGGATGGAGATCTTCGGAGGGTTTGAGAGAGAGAGAGATAGTGATGAGTGTGTGAGGTGCACACACAATTTCACCTATAGAAAGGGTTGGTTTATATATATATATATATATATATATATGTATAAAGAGAGGTAAAATGGTAATTTTACTTCGGGGAAATTCAGGGCCGGGGACGGGGACGGGGACGGGGACGGGCAGGGAATTGAACACTGATCACTGTCCCCGGCCCGAAACTGATCGGGGATTTAATTTTGAATACCATCCCCGTCCCCACGGGAGTATTTTTCGGAGAAAAACCATTCTAATCGGAGTCAGGGGATCAAGTCCCTGTCGGGCCAGGTTTAAATTGCCATCTTTACCTGTGGATAGGCAACCTTGCCCCAGATTTTGAGCAAAAATTGTGACGCTCCGGTTCTACACTATTGGTTGCAGTCAAGGGAGAGTCACTAATGAGTCCTATGGTCAATAACCAAGTAAGATCCCAGATCCACGGAGGAGTCAAATTAGCCTCCCTTTTAAGTCTAGCTTTCTTAGGCAGCGCACTGCCCTTTTGACAGATCTTAGAAGGTATTGACACAAGGTTTCATAAGCAACGATAAGGTTCTTACATAGAATATAAATACACAACAATCACAATATATATATAACTCAAAAGATGGTTCCATTACATTACATCCCAAAAGAAAGCTTAAATCTTCAAATGAGTCCTTACAAAACATCCAAAAAGAAACTTCTAATTTTTTTTTTTTTTCTAGGATAGCCAAAAGTCTTCAAAAGTTTCGGGCTCGTCGTCTCCAGCTATGAGTTCTGCTTCGTCACCTGGCATGATACGCCGTGAGCTTTGAATGCCCAGTAAACACACACACACCCTACCCCTTTTTCCCAGTCCAATACACAATCACAATTATAACATCAAGTAATAAAGCTCAATACTCATTAATTAATAAAGGGTTAGTTAGGTTGTTAGCAACTAGAAATCCCCCAAAGAGATTTCGTCCTCCCAACCACGAGAATCAGACGCGGATTATTCGGTATGCCCCCTCTTTTGCTGCTTTGTTGCTGACCTAACCTCGGATGCCTACCAATGGTTATGTACCGTGTAGCGCCAACCGTAGGGCCTCAAAAGAGACGGTAAAATAGGGCCTTGCTCGAATCCCTCCTTGCACCAAAGCACTTAGGGTCCGAATACAATCGCTCCGTTCAAGGGTTTCGAAAACCACTTGCGCAAGACTTTAACTTTTAAATAGGGAACGCATCCCAACAATCCATATATCACATATTCTCATTTTTCATTACTCAAGTGTTCGAAAACCCAATACCCTCTCTATTAGGTTTCCCGTTGAATTAAATGTTTTAAATCAAGGTTAGTCCAACTTATAAGACAATAACATCCATTTAAGCATGCATTCTTAAGATGAGAAAGGTAAATAACACATATAATATCATGCCAAGATATGATCATAAGCTAATAAGCAATCTCATGAACTCAAGGGTATAAAACATCTACACATAACAAAATTTTCAGATTTAATATCACATAAAAATTAAAATGAAAGGACTATTTTAGATCCTTCACCGGACTTGGCCTTCCTATGGTTCGTAGAGGATTTAATCTAGTTTCTAGAACATTTTTCGGAGATGGGATCGCTTTTCCAGATTTTAAGTTATTTAGAAAATATTCCAGCGCTGTCTAGATTCCGCCCAGATCCGTCGACTGTTACGAAAAATTGATTTTCTTGCAAACTGCTTAATGTTTTTCGACGAAACCAATTTTAGTTGAAAGCTAACACCTTAAGGAAGGTTTTGACATAAAATAGAGGTCCAGAATAATTTTGTACATTTTTCTAGAATTTCTGGAAGTGGGCTGCAAAAACAGATTCTAGGGTACTTTGCCCAAAACAAGAAGATTTATGAAAAAGGGGTTCCACCAAGGAAAAGTTTCATTTCTTTTGTGAAGAAAATATGCTAACTATCACATGTTTAACTCAGAAAATTTGTTTGAAAGAGTGCCCTTGAAAAGTTGAGAGATTGGTACAAAAGAAGATGATTTTGTGCCAAAATGAGGAAAATACAAGAGAGATGGAATCAATACTCAACCCTTAGCATTTTTAACATAAGAACTTAGTAATAAAAAATCTAAAAACATTATTTAGAACCTTTAGAAACATGCATTAGAAAAAGGAAATGAAAGAGAAGGTTGTGTTTGTGGCTTACTTGCTACTTTGCACAAGAAGGCTCTCTTCTTCCTCCTTCTTCTCCTCTAGACTTCTTTCTCTTGCTCTCCTCCTTCTCTCTAGCCTAATGTGTGTGTGTGGGTGTGGTGTTTGTGCTTTGCCAAGCTAGGGGAGGTTAGTATATATAGGCAATTTTGATGTAAAATGTCCTAAAAGCCCATTAGTTGGAAATGGATGGAAAGGCTAGGATTTTGCTTGGAGTCTAATGGGATAGGTGTAACTAAGGTGCTAAATCATAGGTTTAGGCATTATTTAGTTAAAATGGAACTAGTTTTGGAATTTGCATCCTAGGTCTAGGGCACTAGGTTGTGTTTTTTTCCTAGAATTTCATGATGATATATCTTGAAAATGGTTTTCTCACTTTCTCCTAGAAGGGCCATTTTTTTTTTTTTTATATTAATTTTGGTCCTAGGGCACACTCCTCAAGGTGTATATATATATATTACAAGATTGATGGTACTTCAAGGTACAAGGTACAAGTACTAGTTTTTGGAGCAAGTTTTGAATTTAATTAAAGGGTGAGGGCTTGGAGTTAAATACATGTAACTTATGTAGAATTAAATTAGGTTAGGGATCCTAATCCGGTTAGGGAAATTCCTGTTTCGATAAAAATAAAAATATTAATGCTAACTGACAAGATTCGAATTAATTCAAGTAAACGAGGGGGCTTTAATAAAATAATTCAACATTAGGGTTTTTAAAGTGAATACATATTTTAGGGGCTTCACAACCTATCCCCCTTAAAACAATTTCGTTGTCGAAATTCAACTACATACTGCCTTCGAGAAGCTCGGGGTAGTTTGCCTTCACCCAATCCTGGCGTTCCCAAGTAGATTCCTCAACTCCCCGATGACACCATAGCACTTTCACCAAGTGAACCGTCTTGCCTCTAAGGTTCTTTTCTCGACGATGTTGTATCCCTACTGGTCCTTCTTTAAACGTAACATCCTTGTCAAGACTGATCTCTTCCCATTTGAGGACGTGGGTCGGGTCAGCGATGTATTTTCTCAACGTAGATACATGGAAGACGTTGTGTATCCCTGCTAACTGCGAGGGTAGAGCTAATCTATATGCTACTTCGCCCACTCTTTCCAATATCTCAAAAGGTCCAATATATCGTGGCGACAGCTTCCCCTTTCTCCCAAAATGTACGACTCCACGCCTGGGTTGCACCTTTAGGAACACGTGGCTGCCTACTTCAAACATCAATGGTTTTCTCCTCTTGTCTGCATAATTCCTTTGACGGTCTTGGGCAGTCTTTAACCGTTGTCGGATCAATTTGACCTTCTTAGTAGTTTCTAGTACAAGTTCAGGTCCTATCAGATTTGCATCACCCACTTCCGTCCAACAAATCGGCGATCTGCAAGGTCGTCCATATAATGCTTCAAAAGGTGCCATACCGATGCTAGCTTGAAAGCTGTTGTTGTAGGCGAATTCAATTAGGGGTAGGTGTCATTCCCAACTTCCTTGAAAATCCATTGCGCAAGCTCTCAACATGTCTTCGAGTGTTTGGATTATGCGTTCAGATTGTCCATCCGTCTGCGGGTGAAAGGCGGTGCTAAAACATAACTCAATACTAAGAGCTTCTTGCAAGCTCCCCCAAAATCGAGAGGTGAACCGTGGATCACGATCTGACACGATAGATACCGAAATTCCATGTAGTCGAATGATCTCCCCAATGTAGAGCCTGCACATAGACTCTAAAGTGTCGGTCATCTTATAGGGTAGGAAATGTGCTGACTTGGTGAAACGGTCCACTATTACCCATATAACATCGCACCTTTTAGGTGACTTAGGCAACCCTGTCACAAAATCCATCGTCACGTGCTTCCACTTCCATTCGGCTATTGGTAGAGGTTGCAACATTCCCCCTGGTTTTTGATGTTCCGCCTTCACTTGTTGGCATGTCAGACATCTTGCTACAAATTTAGCCACTTCCTTCTTCATTCCATTCCACCAATACTGCCTCTTCAAATCTTGGTACATTTTAGTCCCTCCTGGATGTACCGCGAATGTAGAATGATGACATTCCTTTAGTACCTTTTCTCTAAGTAACTCGTCACTTGGTACAAATAATCTACCTTGGTATCTTAAACTCCCATCGGGGTGAATTACCCAATCGGACATGGGCTCTCCTGATTCCAGACGTCCCTTGATGTAGGCTACCTCTTGATCGTGCTTTTGGGCCTCCATGACCTCATTCATCAACTTAGGAATCACCTTCTGCACACTAAGATATGCTTTTGTATCTTGAGATTCTACTTGGATCCTGAACTCATTGAGTGTCTTAACCATATCCCATTCCTTGACGGAGATCTTAGCCATCATCCCTCTGCTTTTACGACTTAGAGCATCTGCTACTACATTGGCTTTACCGGGGTGATATGAGAGAGTGAACTGGAAATCCTCAAGATACTCCATCCATTGCCTTTGTCTCAAGTTAAGGTCCTTCTGTGTGAATAGATACTTCAGACTCTTGTGATCTGTGAAAATCTCAAATTGTTCCCCATACAGGTAATGTCGCCACTGCTTTAGGGAAAAAACTACGGCTGCTAACTCCAAGTCATGTGTGGGGTAGTTGCGCTCGTGAGGTTTTAACTGCCTGGATCCATACGCGACCACCTTTCCATTTTGCATGAGCACACAACCTAATCCTTCTTTAGATGCATCGCAATACACAGTGTACCCCTTTTCTCGTTCTGGGATGGTCAAAATTGGCGCACTAGTTAACCTCTTCTTTAGCTCTTGAAAGGATTTTTCGCAAGCTTCGTCTCACTCATACTTTACTCCCTTTTGCGTTAAACGAGTCATTGGTTTAGCTAGTTTGGAGAAATCTTGGATGAACCTCCAGTAATAACCAGCCAATCCTAAGAAGCTGCGGATTTTTGACACGGTCTTTGGTTACCTCCAATCTAATACTGCCTCCACCTTGGTTGGATCCACCACAATCCCATTCTCTGATACCACGTGCCCTAAGAATTTCACTTCATTCAACCAGAACTCACATTTACTCACTTTGGCATATAACCGATTATCCCTAAGAACTTGGAGGACAGTCCTTAAATGTTGCTCACGCTCTTCTTCAGACCTTGAATATACCAAGATGTTATCAATGAACACTACTACAAACTGGTCAAGGTATGGTCTAAAAATCTTATTCATTAGGCTCATGAATACTGCTGGTGCATTGGTTAGTCCGAAGGGCATTACTACAAACTCATAGTGGCCATATCTAGTACGAAAGGCAGTCTTTGGTATATCCTCCTCCTTGACTCGTAGTTGATGGTAACCTGACCTGAGATCGATCTTTGAATAGCACCTTGAGCCTCTAAGTTGGTCAAAAAGGTCATCAATCCTCGGGAGTGGGTATCGGTTCTTAATCGTGACTCGATTGAGTTGACGATAATCGATGCATAGCCTCAACGATCCATCATTCTTTTTAGCAAACAACACGGGTGCTCCCCATGGTGAAGTACTTGGCCTAATGAATCCTTTCTCGAGCAATTCCTGTAGCTGTGTCTTCAATTCTCATAGTTCTGCTGGTGCCATGCGATACGGAGCCATGGATATTGGGGTAGTTCCAGGTTATAGCTCAATGTTAAAGTCTACTGCCCGGGTTGGCGGCAATCCTGGTAATTCTGTAGGAAATATATCTGCATAATCGCATACTACGCGCGGAAGTTCTATTTCGCCTTGGTCTTCTTCATTTAGAATCAGGCTTGCTATCCTACCCGCAAGTTGATCGCGCCACTGCGTCCGATGTTTTGTTGAAACCATGGGGTCTTGCCTATCCCCCTTAAACTGGAAACGTGTTCCATCTTGCGCATGAGCTACCACTTTCTTCTGGCGACAGTCGATTACCACTCGGTGGGCGGACAACCAGTCCATGCCCAAGATGATATCAAAGTCCGACATTTCCATGACACAAAGGTCGCAAGTTAAGCGTAGGTCCGACATCCCTATCTTACAGCCCTTACAGATCGATCCTACCCGAACGCATCCTCCCATAGGTGACATTACACTTAAGGCAGTTTCTAAAGGTTCACATACAAGTTCTAATGACTTAGTACAAGCAGAGGATATAAAAGAATGTGATGCACCGGTATCAAATAAAACATGCACCCAAGAATTGTATAGTACTAAATTACCCTCAATTACGGACGGGTCCGCTTCTTCCTCCTGCAGGGCAAAGACTCTGCCGGCTGCCTTCTGGTTGCCACTGGTCTTGGCGTTCTGAGTTCCTCCACTCCTCTGGTGCTGCTGCCCGGTAGATCCTGTCTTATTTGTCCAAGGCTTCTGCCTACCTAATGCCTGGGCATTTGCTCCGGAACCTCCTCCTTGGTATCCCGATGGAGGGAGTTGGGGGCATTCGCTCTTTTTGTGCCCTAATTGTTGGCAATGAAAGCACTGGATTTGTCCCATCAGCCTTTGTTGATAGCCTCATCTCTGGTTCTGTTGCTGCGGTTGCTGTCGTTGCTGTTGTGGTTGTGGTCTGGAGTAGGACTTTGAGGTCATGCTTCCCTTCTGGTTCCTCTGAGGTCCAATAGACGCCTGACTCCCTTTTCTCTTGTTCCAAGCTTTCCTGGCGTCGTTCACTTCCCTTTCAGATTCTAATGCCGTTTCCAGCACCTCGGCATATGAGGGGAGTCGTTGCGGAAGGACTCTTCCCCTGATTGTAAGGTCCAGTCCCCACTCGAATATCCTTACTTTTTCTTCATCATTTGCTACGTATCTGGTTGCGTATCGGGCTAGATCTTCAAATTTTGCAGCATACTGGGTCACAGTCATATTTCCTTGCTCCAGATTTTGGAATTCCTTGACTCGTTCTCGACGGATAGTACTTGGGAAATATTTATTTAGGAATAGTTCCCTGAACTAGTTCCATGATAGGTTCGATACGTCACGAGTATTCTTGATTAACTCCCACCAATGGTCAGCCTCATCATCCAGCTCGAATACTGCCAAAGCTATTCTATCAGCGGCCTCGGTTATGCCCATAGTGTCTAGCATTTTCTCTATTGGCCGGAGCCAATTTTCAGCTACCTTCGGGTCTGGTACGCTTGTGAACTTTGGGGGCCTCTGCTTCCGAAACTCAAAAAAGAGTCGAGTCCTCTCATTCTGCCGATTGTTCCTTATTTGCCCTAGTTCCTCCAAAATTTGATGACCTAGGTTAGCTTCTGCGGGGATGGGTCCGTGTTGATTTCTGGGACGGTTTCGTACATTGTTGCTGGTTTCGGTATAGCCATTAGCTCGCGTGTCCACCATTCTGTTCATGGCACGTGAGGAGTTGGTTTCCAGTCTTAGAAAATATTACTACTTAGATTTGAATTAAAGGTTCAGTTTCCTTAGGGTGCACTAAAGCAAGTAACAGTCAATAACATAGATCAACACATCATTCATATATTATAATAGGCATCATTACAAAAGGGCTCCTACATCGGAGTTACATTCAAAGAGCTTCTATGCATTACAAGGTTCAGGCTATCTTATTCTAAGGATTCCCATCGGCGGGTCTTACAAAAGTCTAGTCTTACTATCCCTCGATTTAGTTCTCATTTCCCGACCAATCAAAGTCTTCTTCTGGGTCTTCATCAGCGGAGTCGGTGGCTTGGTCCGGAGAGCGGGGGGTGTACATTGGTGCGGGAGGATTGTGATCAGATGACACCTCGATAGGGTAGGCTGGGTTCGCTCCTTGCTGCTCTGGTGGCTGCTCCATATCCATCGGTTGATTGTCGCCTGGCTCGTGATAACAAGATTCGTGGCTTTCAGCCTGAGTCGATGCTATGGTGGTCAAAGCTCGGTGTATCAAGGAGTCCATCCTCTGTTCATCTTGCTCCATTCGGATCACCTTCTTTGCTGCCCAGCTCAGAAATTGTAGGCGGCGCCGCACCAGAGACCTCTTCTGCGTCCTCGTATAGCGGGAGTACTCCGTCTCTACCTTCCGTATCTCGGTCTTGATCATTTCCTCGACGGTGATTTCACAGCGTTGGCGGCTAAAGTAGGGGCTGACAGACATGGCCCTCCTTCCTTGCATACGGAAAACACCTGACGAGTCGGTACTGACGTAGCCTCCTGATGACATCCTAAGGTGGAATAGATTTTTATTAGTTAATCTTCTTATAATAGCGTGATAGAATAAAATAAGATAAGGGGTAAGGGCTTCTAGAGTCGCGTATAGGGTTGCGAGGGTTAAGGGTTGAACCTAGGCTCTGATACCAAGTTGTGACGCCCCGGTTCTACACTATTGGTTGCAGTTAAGGGAGAGTCACTAATGAGTCCTCTGGTCAATAACCAACTAAGATCCCAGATCGCCGGAGGAGTCAAATTAACCTCCCTTCTAAGTCCAGCTTTCTTAGGCAGCGTACTGCCCTTTTGACAGATCTTAAAAGGTATTGACACAAGGTCTCATAAGCAACGATAAGGTTCTTACATAGATGTGGGGAAGTGGTTTGGAAATACTCTTCAGATCCTGGAGACGCTAGTGATCCTCAGCTAGTCACCTGAAAAGATACAAACACTCCGGTCGGGGGTGCCGGGATTAGCACTCCGACGGACAAGTCAGTTCAGACACTCAAGATAGCTTGTTTACTAAGTTAAGTGAAGTGATTCTTACATACCTTTCTCAACCCATTGTTCCTGTATTTATACCTGTTCCTTTTGATCTTCGGGGCCAGGGCCTACTTTTTAATCATTGTCCTTTCCATTATTCGGCCCTAAGGATTTACGCTTATTTGGCACATTTGTTATATTCGGCTTCCCATTCTTGTAGGATACAGCCGATTAATATCAATCTTCTAATGGTATGCACCTTCTGATTTTTCCATATATTCGGCCCCCACAATTGCCCCCCGAACTCCCCATTGACGGTAGTTAATCAGCGTGTTGGGTCTTGAATTGGAAAAGTTAAAATAGGTTAGGCGGCTTCGCGTACCCCAATATAGATGTCAGGATGCGCACACCTTTTCGTTCATCATTACGCTTTCCCGCCTCATTCGTGCGTCTTGCATTTATTGTGATTTGAAATTTCAGTCCTTTCGAATGCACAGTTCGTCGAGTATTTGAGACTCTTGGACTGCCAGTGGATATCCCTTCTCTGACTCGCATTTTCTGTAACTCTTCTCCGTCTACCCTCGTCCCCCTTGCTCCTCGTAAGTCTTCTTCTCTTTTCTTTGCAATCCTACTTTCTGTTTGTTATTTTAATTTTGGCGAACCCTTTATTCCCCGTGAAAATTGCTAAACACTTGAAAGACCTCCTTTCTGAGGGTCGTGTCGCCGGATTCCGGCGACACTTTTTCATCCCCGACGATGGTCATTTATCTCTAGTGACGGACAACACTCTGGATATAGAGACAGAGGATCGAAATTCAATCGTCTTTCCTCTCCTATCCATTGCAGAGGGCGGGGTCCGTTTTCCCCTTCATCCATTCCTTAGGGCCGTCCTCCGCTATTGGGGTCTGATTCCCTCTCAGCCCAACGTGAACTTTTTTCGAATCGTAATGGGGATTGTAGAGTTGAACCGGCGCCTCAGGATTGATCTTGGCATTCCGGCCATTCGGCACTGCTATGCCCTAGCTAAATCTTCCGGTCGGCTTGGGCGATACTTTCATAGGGCCAAGGATACTTACCATCATTTGGTAACCATGCTTGCCAGTTCTGGTAAGCGTATGGATGACGTAATAGTCAATATCCGAGGGAACTGGGAATTTGGCGAAGGCGAGGGTCGCCTAGACCCTATTCCCAGACGGAGGGGTGAACCAGATTGCCGTGTGTCTCCTTGTGTTTGCTGAACTTTTCTTTTACTTGGCCTTCTCTCCGTGTCTAACCCTTTATCTTTGCAGGCAGTAATTTGAAGAAGATTCTGGTTTCTACTGACGACGCAGTTCTTGCGCAGATTGCGACTGCACTCGGATACTTCGGCCGTCCAAACGTACAGAAGCAAGGGAGAGCGGCCCACATACTTCTTCGATACGAGCCTACTTATACTACTTTTTCAGCCGCTGACAACATTCCGATTCCATTCGGCGATCAACAACTTGCGGCTCTTATCTTTCCTAGCTTCAAGAGCCTTAGGCAAGTTGGTCTCGAAGCTTCTGATTCGGGGCAAGACGTCAAGCCGGTGGTAGAGGTAGTAGCCGAGCCGGCCAGAGAGTTCGCTGAGGAGGCCGAAGAGGTTGACGAGGCCTTCAACTCGGCGTTTGAGGCAGCCAAACGTAGTCAGCCTACCTCGCTGTCCACTTTGGGTCGGACAGAGTTTTCTTCTGGAGATATTTTTGGAAGTTTGAGAGACCTACCCGGCGATTTTTTTGAAAGTATGGCTGGGGAAAGCCTCACGCAGATGGCTCGAAAGAAAAATGCCGAGCGCATGGCCGGCCGGACAAAGGCCGAGGCCGCCCGTTCTGGACCTGGCTTGATTGAGTCTTTCTAACTCGTTATTGAAGAGGCGGCTCAGATTGTTGTGGCCGAAACGACGAAAGAGGTTGAACAAACGGTCATTGAAGAACGGTTGATTCCGGAAGAGCGAGGCAAGAAGCGTAGCGCCGAGGGAGAGGCCGGTTCAGAAGATAGTCTTGCTGACAAAAGGCCTCGCTTAGAAGAATCGGACGTGGTTGTTCCTTTCATTGTTCAGCCAAAGATCAAAGACACGCCGATTCCCTCTGACGCATCCATCATTACCGACCCAGCAGTAGCCTTGAGCCTGGTGGCTTCAGTCTCCCTACTAGCTGATAAAGCATCCTTTCATGCCGTGTCGGATTTGGTGGCCGTAGCCCTATCTGCGCAGTCGGCCCTTTTGGTAGGTGAACTTTGACTTGTTTTGATTTTGGTTGCCTATGGCATCTAACGATCCCAACTCGTTTTGCAGACGGTCGGCAGGATCGCCGACTTGGGGTGCCGCCTACACGATGCGCTTGAGAGGATTGACCGTTTGCAGTCAGAAGTGGTCGATCAAAAGAGCAGGGCCGAGTTTGAGATGATGAGAGCCGCGATGGAGACTGCATGAGCCGAAGCCGAACCAGAAAGGGCTCGGGCTGCCGATCATCTCCGTTCTGATGCCGAAGATAGGGCGAACACGAGCAAAAAATCGCTTAGGCTAGCCGAGGAGGCGCTTAACAAGATGGAGACTGAGTTAGCCGAGTTGAAGGCGGCCAAGGAAAAGGCAGAATCTGAGGCTTCTGCCGCATTCGAAGCAGGAAAAGGCGCCGCCTTCAAAGAATACGTAGATGAAGTCCCCAAGTTTGAGAATCGGGGGTTCAAACATGGGTGGTTCAAGGCCCTTGATGCCGTTGGGGTTACATTGGCCTTGCCAATTCCTTATGAGCAGGTGGACGTTGAGCCACTTGAGTCTGACCCCGAGGATTAATCTGGGAGTCTTTTGAATTTTATGAAATGCTTTCCCTTTTAATGTATGTTTTTGTTTTAAGGACTTTTGTTGGTTCCGAATAGTTTTCATGTATAAATTGGCTACTGTCTCAATTTATTAATGAAAATTATCTTGTTGTTTCACTACTACTTATGCGCAGTTTGTGATGTTATGTTGGTGAAGAATTTTTGCCTTTCACTACCTTAGATAGAATGATTACTTTATTGAGCTTTCTACGATTGGATATCTTGGCAATATTGACTTATCATTCGTATGCCGAATGGTTCGTTGGTATTATGCTGACACGATTCATGGGCCGGTTGGGGCACTTAATCCGAATATATTGATTAATCTGCCCTTGCCCCAGGCGGTGCATGATCATTTTGAAATCGATTTATGAGCCGGCTGGGGCACCTAAGCCGAATATATTGATAAATCTATCACGCCTTTGCCCCAGGCAGTGCATGATCATTTTGAAGTCGATTTATGAGTCGGCTGTGGCACTTAATCCGAATAGATTGATTAATCTGCCCTTGCCCCAGGCAGTGCATGATCATTTTGAAATCGATTTATGAGCCGGTTGGGGCACCTAAGCCGAATATATTGATAAATCTATCACGCCCTTGCCCAGGCAGTACATGATCATTTTGAAGTCGATTCATGAGCCGGCTGTGGCACTTAATCCGAATAGATTGATTAATCTGCCCTTGCCCCAAGCGGTGCATGATCATTTTGAAATCGATTTATGAGCCGGCTGCGGTACCTAAGCCGAATATATTGATAAATCTATTACGCCCTTGCCCCAGGCAGTGCATGATCATTTTGAAATCGATTTATGAGCCGGCTGGGGCACCTAAGCTGAATAGATTGATTACTTTGCCCTTGCCCCAGGCGGTGCATGATCATTCGGGCGCCGGAAGAGTCGAACTTAGGAGTTTTGGAGTCGATTCATACGCCGGCTGGGGCACTTTAGCCGAATAGATTGGTTAATCTGCCCTTGCCCCAGGCGGTGCATGATCATTTTGAAATCGATTTATGAGCCGGCTGGGGCACCTAAGCCGAATATATTGATTACTCTGTCACGCCCTTGCCCCAGGCAGTGCATGATCATTTTGAAGTCGATTCATGAGCCGGCTGGGGCACTTAAGCGGAATAGATTGATTAATCTGCCCTTGCCCCAGGCGGGTCGATCCAGTTGGCGCCGGGCGATTGAGGTTTTTACGATTAATGAGATTGCCTCGAGGGTGCTGCCTTTGTAAAGGATAAATGATTAAGGGTACAACTTTTATGAATACAGTAAACAACTGACTCCCGCTTTTGAAGGTATCGTGTGAATGTCGAACAGACTCTTCTTTAACAGCAGAGGGAAAGCGAGGACGCTAGCTGAGCTGGGTGGAGACATGAATCGAGGTGGTGACCCTTCGCACACGGGGGGTAGGAGTTCCAGGGATCGAAAGAGGCGTCAGTCTCCTCGACGTCGAAGCAGGTCGCCCAGGCGGGACAAGCAATCGCAGGGCAGATCTTCTCAACCTCGAGTCGAGAGGGGATCTGACTCGAATCTGTCCCATTAAGTTTTGCGGTATTTGTGGGGAATAGACACATGACATACGCGGACTCGATCGTTTGAGACCCAAATGTAGCGGTCGAGTTTGCTCGACAAATTTTTCCTCCTGAGGTTTAGCAATCGATGGTACGTCGTCAGGACTACGAAGTATTTCGCGAAGGCATTCGCGGGGCGGTGAAGGGGCTTTACACTGCCTATGAAATCGGCATGCGGTTGCGCGCTGCCCATCGAGAAATGGAGAAGAAGGAGGAACGTATTCGAAGTTTGGAGGCTCGCGCGGAGGCGGCTGAGCGCGAGTTAAGGAAGACCAAGGCGGCCCAGGCACAACCCGCCGGGCACGGAAACCCAATCGTGGAAGAAAGGGTTACCAGTCGGCTCATCAGTTCTGCGCTTGCCGATCGTGAGACAGCGAGTATGTTCGCAATGGAGAACGCGAAGGGGAGGGCCTATGAGAAAGGTTTCCATGAAGGCCGAAAAGTTGGAATCGAAAAGACCAAGGAAAAACTTGCCTAAGAAGTTTGCCAATGTGAAAATCGTAGATTTAGGCACGGATGGATCAAGGCATCTCAAGCCGCAGAACCTCTTCGAGCGTCGGGCATTGATTCAGCATCGCCACTCTACCACAGTAAACATTTTCCTTTTTCTGCTTTTGAAGTCGAGAAGAGTGAGGATGAGGGTGACGCCGTATAAGTATACTTATTGTAAGGTTGAACACAGATCGCGTTCAAAACTATGTAATATATTGCTTGTTTTATTGAATAAAAAACATTCTATTATAAATATTTTGTTGCAGTTCGTATTTGGTATGTATGCGTTTCGTTTTATCGTATATGTTTGAATGAAGGTATAAACGTTGATCGGCAGGGTCGACCCATACGTGATAGCCGTTTATTCCTGAATGAGGCTATTGAAACCTGAGGAAGCCGAAAGCCAGTGGGTAGAGTGGCTGCGGCAAATTCAACTCGGCTTGGGGCCTAGATTTTTGGCCAGTGCACGTGCTTCAAAAAGTCGTTTGGATGACTACGCCGTGGCGAATGCCAACCGACGTTTTTCTCATGGAATTTAGTGTTAGTGAAATCGCCTCGGGATTGGGGCCTCGAGATCGCTGCCAGTATTGAAAATAAAAGGAGTGGGCGCTTCGCGCAGATAAACAATCTCTTGTGTGAGGTGGGATAAGTGGGGATGTTAGTTAGAGAGGCTCGGGGTTCAGCCGATCTTGGTGTTGCCATGGAGCACGGCAAAGGACCCATCCGTATGGGAAGTAGGTCGTCCAAAAGTTGGCATAAATCTTCAAGTTGTCGAAGCAGATCACCCCGAAAGGAAAGGCAACGACCGTTGGGTTTATCCTTGCTTGTCCTGGATCTTTGCCTTGACATTGTCAATGGTATCATGGGAGGATTTGGGCACAGTTGGCTCAAGGCATTGCAAACCGCAGAGGACTACCGGGTGACGGGAGTTGATTCGGCGCTGCCGCTTTACCAATGCGTCTTCTCCCCTTTTTACCTTTTGAGGTTGAAAATGGGTATTGTAATGCTAAAACGCAGGTTGTGTTTATGTAAAAACTGTTTGATCAAATAAAAATTGTAATGCTCAAATGCGGGTTGTGTTTATGTAACAACTGTTTGATCGAATAAAAAGTTTTATTTCAAACATTTGCGTCTTATTCTGAGTTTTTTATATACTTAGTTAAGCACCTTATTTGGGATGTCGGCGAGTTTTGTTTTGTTCGTGCCGAAAGGTACTCCGAGTCTGGAGATTTAATCGGCCCTAAGGTGACATGCACCAAAGGGGGCTCCGAATCCGGAATCTTAATCGGCCCTAAGGTGTCATGCACCAAAGGGGGCTCCGAATCCGGAGAGTTAATCAGCCCTAAGGTGTCATGCACCAAAGAGGGCTCCGAATCCGGAGAGTTAATCGGCCCTAAGGTGACATGCACCAAAGGGGGCTCTGAATCCGAAGTCTTAATTGGCCCTAAGGTGACATGCACCAAAGGGGGCTCCGAATCCGGAGACTTAATCGGTCCTAAGGTGTCATGCACCAAAGCGGGCTTCGAATCTGGAGAGTTAATCGGCCCTAAGGTGTCATGCACCAAAGGGGGCTCCGAATCCGGAGACTTAATCGGCCCCAAGGTGACATGCACCAAAGGAGGCTCCGAATCCGGAGACTTGATGTGGCCAATCGTGATATCCACGAAGGGCGCTCCGAATCCGGAGTCTTAATCGGCCCTAAGGTGTCATGCACCAAAGGGGGCTCCGAATCCGGAGACTTAATCGGCCCTAAGGTGTCATGCACCAAAGAGGGCTCCGAATCCGGAGAGTTAATCGGCCCTAAGGTGTCATGCACCAAAGGGGGCTCCGAATCCGGAGACTTAATCGGCGCTGAGGTGACGTGCACCAAAGGGGGCTCCGAATCCAGAGACTTAATGTGGCCAATCGTGATATCCACGAAGGGCGCTCCAAATCCGAAGTCTTAATCGGCCCTAAGGTGTCATGCACCAAAAGGGGCTCCGAATCCGGAGACTTGATGTGGCCAATTGTGATATCCACGAAGGGCGCTCCGAATTCGGAGACTTAATCGGCCCTAAGGTGACATGCACCAAAGGGGGCTCCGAATCCGGAGACTTGATGTGGCCAATCGTGATATCCACGAAGGGCACTCTGAATCCGGAGACTTAATCGGCCCTAAGGTGACATGCACCAAAGGGGGCTTCGAATCCGGAGACTTAATCGGCCCTAAGGTGTCATGCACCAAAGGGGGCTCCAAATCCGGAGACTTAATGTGGCCAATCGTGATATCCACGAATGGCGCTCCGAATCCGGAGTCTTAATCGGTCCTAAGGTGTCATGCACTAAAGGGGGCTCCGAATCCGGAGACTTGATGTGGCCAATCGTGATATCCACGAAGGGCGCTCCAAATTCGGAGACTCAATCGGCCCTAAGGTGACATGCACCAAAGGGGGCTCCGAATCCGGAGACTTGATGTGGCAAATCGTGATATCCACGAAGGGCGCTCCGAATCCGGAGTCTTAATCGGCCCTAAGGTGACATGCACCAAAGGGGGCTTCGAATTCGGAGACTTAATCGGCCCTAAGGTGTCATGCACCAAAGGGGGCTCCAAATCCGGAGACTTAATGTGGCCAATCGTGATATCCACGAAGGGCGCTCCGAATCCGGAGTCTTAATCGGCCCTAAGGTGTCATGCACCAAAGGGGGCTCCGAATCCGGAGACTTGATGTGGCCAATCGTGATATCCACGAAGGGCGTTCCGAATCCGGAGACTTAATCGGCCCTAAGGTGACATGCACCAAAGGGGGCTCCGAATCTGGAGACTTGATGTGACCAATCGTGATATCCACGAAGGGCGCTCTGAATTCGGAGTCTTAATCGGCCCTAAGGTGTCATGCACCAAAGGGGGGAGCTTTGAATCGTCGACTGGACGAACGTTACAATAGGGTTTGAGAAATGAATTGAGCGACGAAGAAAAATGGTTGGCATTGCAGAAGTGATATATATACAAGTATCAAAGCCCATAGGTCGGGTCAGTGATAGGGTTTTCATAAAATCTTTGCTTGTGCCGATTGGGGGAGCCACGGATCTCTTCAATGCCATGGGCGGTCGGGAAGGGCACAAGCTGATGATAAGTGCTTGGAACGGCCTTCATAATATGTAACCAGGTTCGCCCCATGATGACATTATACGGCGAAGGGAGCTTCACAACCAGGAATTCTACTTCGACCGTTCTGGAGCCCGCTCGAACAGGTAGTATGATCTTCCCTAACGGGTACTCAGGGTTCATATTAAAGTCGAACAATGGGTGAGGCGCCGGAGACAGATCTGACTCGTTGAGGCCGAGTTTGATGAAAGTTTGGTAATACATAACCTCTGAAGTACTCTCCAGGTCTATGAGAATGCGTTCAATGGTGAACCGATTTATGCGTAATTTAATGACCAACGGATTGATGTGGGAAGCTGTTGTGCCGCTAAGATCGGAGTCATTGAAAGTAATTGTCGGAGCTTCTTTGGGCCATTCAGTCGGAATACGTTGCTTTTGGGGGATTGGATGCGATTGAATTGTGTGCACGGTTGGGGGTGCAGGCAGGCTGTAGATTATATGGATCACGCCAAGTGGAGGTGAGTCCTGCCTCAAGGCTAGTGTCTTGGTTGGCTTTCCCTTTCTCACGTATTGTTGCAGTCGGCCGTCTTGCACCAGTTCTTCCAGGTGGCCTTTTAATGCGTAACAACTCTCCATTTCGTGGCCGTGATCTTTGTGATACTCGCACTACCTATCCTTTCTTCGCGTGTCGGGTGGCCCCACCATCTTTAACGGCCATTTGAAGAATGGAAGGTGTTGGACTTTGATCATTATTGCAGCGATTGGTTCTGACAACTCTGTGTACTTCTTGTCGGTACGCCTCGAACGCCTGCTGTCGACTTGCAGTTGTTCATTCGTCCGGTGGGAGCATTGATCGCTTGGTCGGCGAGTGTCCCGCTTTTTGTCTCGTTTAGCGCGTTGCCGAGGCTCAGGGCTAGGAGGTGGCACGGAACTTATTGGTTGAGCAATTTCAGGGGGGGCCGTTTTGTTGGACATTTGGCCGGCTTTTATTCTTAAGGCATCATCTTCCATTTTGCAATACTCTTCAACTTTCTTCATCAACGCCCAGACCGTTTTGGGAGATCTTCTGGTCAGGGAACTGCGAAGAGGACTGTCAGGATATAGTCCCATTTTGAAGGCGGTGATGGCCATGGAGTCGTTGCAAGCGTCGTCGACGAGGTTGAAGCACTCCCAGTAGCGCGCCGAATACGCTCTGAGCGTTTCTCCTGACTGAATCTGCATAGCCTAGAGAGAGTCGGCCTGTTTCGGCTGTACCTCGTTGGTGATGAACCTGGCCCTGAAGGATTTCTGTAATTGATAGAAGCTTTTGATCGAGGCCGGCTCCAGCTTGTAATACCACTTGACAGCTAATGGCCCCAGGCTGCTAGGGAATATTCGGCCCATGAGGGCTTCGTTGTCTGCATATAATGTCATGGCCTGCTTGTTGTGACGGATGTGATCAGTGGGGTCTGATTTTCCATCGTAAAGAGTGAATGACGGAGCTTTGAACTTCTTGGGCAGGGCCGCCCTTGCAATCTGTCGGACAAAAGGATCGTGCTGGTCCTCTTCGTCTGAACTGCTCATCCTGCGCTTGTTCCTTGTATGTAGACTCTTTTCGGAGGAGCTGGAAGTTTCGGATCGTCCCTTCTTGTTGAGCTCCGTGGGTAATGAGTTGGAGTCGCTATCGGTATCCTTTGGTCGGGCTCGAGATCGTTGTCCACCGGCCCTCGTAGGTCGTTCGAGATCTTGGCGCATGGCTTCTCTCGATTTTGCTACTTCGAGGGCCAAATCTTGACGGAGACGTTCATTTTCAGCGATCATGTTCTCCAGCCTTTGTTCATTCTGCTTTGCTTGTTCCATGATCGCCTGCATTGTCTCTTGCGCTGAAGTCGTTGGTGAGTCGAAGTTCAAGGCGCGTCTAGCAGCGATGGTTTCTTTTCCGAGCGTATTTGCTGGAGTGAGGTCATCTCCCTGTGCGGTCTCGTCAATGGCTACCGGAGGATTTTCAGTCACGTCTGCCATGGATGTATTTGAGTATTCCCACAGACGGCGCCAATTGTGGGGAAGTGGTTTGGAAATACTCTTCAGATCCTGGAAGACGCTAGTGATCCTCAGCTAGTCACCTGAAAAGATACAAACACTCCGGTCGGGGGTGCCGGGATTAGCACTCCGACGGACAAGTCAGTTTAGACACTCAAGATAGCTTGTTTACTAAGTTAAGTGAAGTGATTCTTACATACCTTTCTCAACCCATTGTTCCTGTATTTATACCTGTTCCTTTTGATCGTCGGGGCCAGGGCCTACTTTTTAATCATTGTCCTTTCCATTATTCGGCCCTAAGGATTTACGCTTATTCGGCACATTTGTTATATTCGGCTTCCCACTCTTGTAGGATACAGCCGATTAATATCAATCTTCCAATGGTATGCACCTTCTGATTTTTCCATATATTCGGCCCCCACAATAGAATATAAATACATAACAATCACAATATATATATAACTCAAAAGATGGTTCCATTACATTACATCCCAAAAGAAAGCTTAAATCTTCAAATGAGTCCTTACAAAACATCCAAAAAGAAACTTCTAATTTTTTTTTTTTTTTCTAGGATAGCCAAAAGTCTTCAAAAGTTTCAGGCTCGTCGTCTCCAGCTATGAGTTCTACTTCGTCACCTGGCATGATACGCCGTGAGCTTTGAATGCCCAGTAAACACACACACACCCTACCCCTTTTTCCCCAGTCCAATACACAATCACAATTATAACATCAAGTAATAAAGCTCAATACTCAATTAATTAAATAAAGGGTTAAGTTAGGTTGTTAGCAACTAGAAATCCCCCAAAGAGATTTCGTCCTCCCAACCACGAGAATCGGACGCGGATTATTCGGTATGCCCCCACTTTTGCTGCTTTGTTGCAGACCTAACTTCGGATGCCTACCAACGGTTATGTACCGTGTAGCGCCAACCGCAGGGCCTCAAAAGAGACGGTAAAATAGGGCCTTGCCCGAATCCCTCCTTGCACCAAACCACCTAGGGTCCGAATACAACCGCTCCGTTCAAGGGTTCCGAAAACCACTTGCGCAAGACTTTAAATTTCAAATAGGGAACGCATCCCAACAATCCATATATCACATATTCTCATTTTTCATTACTCAAGTGTTCGAAAACCCAATACCCTCTCTATTAGGTTTCCCGTTGAATTAAATGTTTTAAATCAAGGTTAGTCCAACTTATAAGACAATAACATCCATATAAGCATGCATTCTTAAGATGAGAAAGGTAAATAACACATATAATATCATGCCAAGATATGATCATAAGCTAATAAGCAATCTCATGAACTTAAGGGTATAAAACATCCACACATAACAAAATTTCCAGATTTAATATCACATAAAAATTAAAATGAAAGGACTATTTTAGATCCTTCACCGGACTTGGCCTTCCTATGGTTCGTAGAGGATTTAATCTAGTTTCTAGAACATTTTTTCGGAGATGGGATCGCTTTTCCAGATTTTAAGTTATTTAGAAAATATTCCAGCGTTGTCTAGATTCTGCCCAGATCCGTCGACTGTTACGAAAAATTGATTTTCTTGCAAACTGCTTAATGTTTTTCGACGAAACCAATTTTAGTTGAAAGCTAACACCTTAAGGAAGGTTTTGACATAAAATAGAGGTCCAGAATAATTTTGTACATTTTTCTAGAATTTCTGGAAGTGGGCTGCAAAAACAGATTCTAGGGTACTTTGCCCAAAACAAGAAGATTTATGAAAAAGGGGTTCCACCAAGGAAAAGTTTCATTTCTTTTGTGAAGAAAATATGCTAACTATCACATGTTTAACTCAGAAAATTTGTTTGAAAGAGTGCCCTTGAAAAGTTGAGAGATTGGTACAAAAGAAGATGGTTTTGTGCCAAAATGGGGAAAATACAAGAGAGATAGAATCAATATTCAACCCTTACCATTTTTAACATAAGAACTTAGTAATAACAAATCTGAAAACATTATTTAGAACCTTTAGAAACATGCATTAGAAAATGGAAATGAAAGAGAAGGTTGTGTTTGTGGCTTACTTGCTACTTTGCACAAGAAGGCTCTCTTCTTCCTGCTTCTTCTCCTCTAGACTTCTTTCTCTTGCTCTCCTCCTTCTCTCTAGCCTAATGTGTGTGTGTGGGTGTGGTGTTTGTGCTTTGCCAAGCTAGGGGAGGTTAGTATATATAGGCAATTTTGATGTAAAATGTCCTAAAAGCCCGTTAGTTGGAAATGGATGGAAATGTTAGGATTTTGCTTGGAGTCTAATGGGATAGGAGTAACTAAGGTGCTAAATCATAGGTTTAGGAATTATTTAGTTAAAATGGAACTAGTTTTGGAATTTGCATCCTAGGTCTAGGGCACTAGGTTGTGTTTTTTTTCTAGAATTTCATGATGATATATCTTGAAAATGGTTTTCTCACTTTCTCCTAGAAGGGCCATTTTTTTTTTTTATATTAATTTTGGTCCTAGGGCACACTCCTCAAGGTGTATATATATATATTACAAGATTGATGGTACTTCAAGGTACAAGGTACAAGTACTAGTTTTTGGAGCAAGTTTTGAATTTAATTAAAGGGTGAGGGCTTGGAGTTAAATATATGTAACTTATGTAGAATTAAATTAGGTTAGGGATCCTAATCCGGTTAGGGAAATTCCTGTTTTGATAAAAATAAAAATATTAATGCTAACTGACAAGATTCGAATTAATTCAAGTAAACGAGGGGGCTTTAATAAAATAATTCAACATTAGGGTTTCCAAAGTGAATACATATTTCAGGGGCTTCACAAAAATAGTTCCTCAATTTAGATCAACTCTTAGGCCTTGTTTGATAACACATTATTTTAATATTTTTTTAATTTTTTAGTTAAAATATAAGGCAAAAAAATTAATATATTTGAAATAATTTTTTAATTTTTTATGAAAAGATGTACAAAAAAATAGAGAAAAATCTTTGACTTTTTGATATAGGTTATAATTTTTTTGATTTTTTTAATAACTTTTTGACTTTTAGACTAAAAGTGTTGAATGCCAAACGAGACCTTTTAGTATTAAGGGGAAAATAGGGCCCCAACTTATATAAGCACTTAAGCCATGTTTGTTCACCGGCTTAGGTGGCTGGATTGGATTGATATGGCTGTGGGTTCCACCCATAGCTTGTTTGGTGTTGATTTGGGAGAGGGGATTGATAGTGTGGAGGGCTCAGTACTCCCGATTAGCTTGGGTGAATTTTGGATAGGTTTAGAAAAATAGTGAGCGGATTGAGTCTATTTTATATAAAAAATTTAGTTATTATTTTTTTTAAATTAGTGTACTTTTTTGTTTTCATATTTGTTTTAGTTTTTTCTTAATATTATTTATTTTATATAAATAATTTAACAATCGTATCACTAACCATCTCCCACACTATCATTAAAACAAACGCACTTTTATTTAATCCCCTTACTAACAATTCCCACATTAATAAACTTTTCACTAACTATTTTTTCACTAATAATTTTATCCAATCTAATTTACCAAACAAACGTGCCCTTACAGTATTAGGAAGAAAAATAAAAGCCCCAATATAACTAATGCAGCCCAAAATGATTTTATATTAATTAAAGGGCTCAAAAATATTTAGGGGTCAACTTAAAATTTTATAAACTTTTGAGTCTAAAGTGTAAAAATAAATTTCTTATATCAAATTCTTTCTTTACTACACAATATAGCCATGTGTGGATTGAAATCTCATTGATTATATAATCATGCTTTTTAAATAGTAAAGTTTTGAATTAAAAAAAAAAAAAGAGTATAAAACTTAAATCAAGATTAGATTTTTTTTTTTAATTTATAATTTTAGTAATTATATATAAATAAACTTTGTTGAATACTGGCAAATATATATCAATACTATTCAGTGTGTTTGATTTTAGTTTTCTGAATTCAATTTTTTAAAAATTTAATTTTTTGTTTTTTATTTTTTTTTTGTTTTTAGTGAATATTTTTAAAATTTTAAGCAATTTTTTTTATATTTTTAGATGCACCTTACTTAGATGTATCTAAATAGTAAAATATTTGTGAAAAAATATTTTAAAAAATTAACAAATACACAAAAGTATGAAAAATATACTGAATTTTTATTTTTTTGTATTTTTTATATTTAGTGAATTTTTTAATTTTTTTTTTCACAAATATTATATTTTTTAAGTGTATTTATGTTAGATGTATTTAAAAATTAAAAAAATTACTTAAAATATTAAAAAAATTTAGTAAAAATAAAAAATACGAAAAATAAAAATGTAAAATTTTTAAAAAAATGAATTTTAAAAACTGAAATCAAAACCAAACAAAGTGATTATTGTTATATAAAAATGTTAATAGTTACCATTTTTACTTGTAGTGGTGTTTTAGAAAGTTGGTAAAAAATTGATTTTTGACTTTTTTTAACTAAAAAAAACTAACTTTTTGAATAGTGACTTGGATAAAAAAATTAATTTTTTTAGCTAAAAAAACTAAAAATTAACTTTTTGTTAGCTCGCCAAAGCAAGCCTAATTTTTCTTTTAAAAAAAATGTTTGGCCCCACCTTAGGGACTTGCCCAGAGGGCCCAATTGATAATCCCAACTTCTGATTGATCATCCCAGTTGGGCATTGCTTGGATTTTCATTAGAGATTGCGCCCATCAACCCCGTCCTCACCGTAGAAATGATTTAGAACATTAATATTGATAATTTAATAAAGCATTAATAACATAGCAAAAAAAATAAAATCAAAATCAAAATATCACATCACAATGGGTGGGATTCATTGTTAGAGCTCCAAAACATTTTTCTCTTCACAGCTCTATCTGTTTGATTGGATAAATGATGGGGCTAGTTTCCCTCCAGTTCGTAATCAAATTAGATGATATTGTTGAGTCTATAGAGATCCATCATGGATCCTATTTCGATAATCTGAACCAGTCAATATGCAGAACTCGTCGAGTATTATATATATGTAAAACGTCATCTTGATTGGATATCGATAGTTATGTGATCAAATTAGTTTTGTATAAAAAAAAAATGGAAGGTGAAAAAATAAACGGTTGACAGAAATATGATCCGAGAAGATAGTTATCGATATCCGATCAATGTGATTTTTTACAGGCATATAGTACTCGATGAGTTTTATACATTGAACGATTCGAATTATTGAAACGGAATCCATGGTAGGCTCCCACGGGCCAATAGTACCCTTCAGTCCGATTACGGATGAGAGGAAAGCCCAACCAATGAATTATAATATAATTTTGAAATTATTAGTTTATATGACTTGTGTTCTATTGTTTGATTATAATTTTTGTTATTAAAACTAGATTATAATGAATAGTACATTCAACAAAAAATAGGTAATTTTTTAATCTTACAATTAATAATACAAAATAAACCTATAATATTATATATTTTTCTATCTATTACAAAATAAACGTTGACAAGAAGAAATATTCTATCCCACTAATCCAATTATCCTACACTAAATTTTTTTTAATTGTTAATATCTTTCTATTAATTCTATTAATCAAATAAGGTCTTAGTGTTTTGTCTAAACCATGAATTAAATTTACCTTTTTGCCATTGCATTTGCAATCTCATCGATGGATTATACAAAAAGTAATTAGAAAAAATTGTTAATGTGTACACATAATGGTGATCTGGGAATCCAAGTTAAAAGTTGCGTTCTGCAACTTCAAAAAAAAAGGCAACAGTAGCTAAAAACGCAACAAAATCATTTGGGAAGCATCAAAACACAGGTTGTGAAATTACATCAACTACCCTCCCAAATGGGTGAAAATGTAAATTTTCTTAATTGGGTGGAGGTATTTTGGTCATTTTATTGTAATGTGATATCAGAAATAAATATTAATAAAAAAAATAAAAAAGTAATTTTTTATTAATTTCCCAAACCACTTTTCTAAAAAGTTAAAAAGTTTGGTTAAAAATCAAAAATTACCTTTTAACTATTTTTTAAAAACACTCCATAATATGAAATATAAAAAGATTATATATCTCGCATGAAAATAGATGAAATTAAGAATGTGTAATTATTTTAAATTTTTACTGGATATGAATTAAAAAGATACATTAATCAAATTCGAAGCTTCTTACGAAATGCTTGTGCAATAATATCATCAATCATGATAAATGTCAACCAAGTCTCCAAAAATAAGTTCCATCAATATTGCTTTCAAATTCAACGTCCTCCAGTGGGATGTCCTCCAATGGGACTTGAGTTCATGTATACTTTAGCCAAAAGAGGGCAGGTAAGTTTACCGACCCATCCAATCCAAATAAAATACTTACATACTCCCAAAAAAATTAAAATTAAAATATCCTAAAAAAAGGGAGATCATTGAGAATGTTTTGTCAATATTTACTTACTGATTATAAGCAAATAATTACAAGAAAAAGTTTAAATGTACCCAATATATCTACAGAGCTAGGCTCAACTTTCCGTGTGAATTCTGTAAATGTGTAAATTTCATCATATATGAGAAGATTACATCCAATTATATGTGTGGGAGTTGAGTAAATTTAATTTATAATTGGCAAATAAGGCATATTTAAGCTTATCTTTGATTGGGTGCGTGTCGAGTTAAGAGGACATAAGTCATGCGTCTAAGCCGAGTACATCAAGTAAGTTGGCATGGCCCCATTGGGTGAGCCCATGCTATCCTTTACTAAAAAGTATAATAGGAAGATGGGTCCTAACATGGTAATGATGAAAAACTAAGTTACAGGAAAAAAAATATCAAAGATCTTTCAGTGAATGTACCAGAGTTGTAAATAAATTGAGTAGCTCAAGTTTTATTTAAAAAATTTAAATAGCTTTAAAATTAAGTGTTTTAAATAATTGATTGTTTATATTTTAAATTGATCTCAAATAAATTTTAATTAAATTGATTACTATTATTATTATAATGTAATACGATAATCGAGTTGACTTTGAATCTTTTTAAAAAAATTGACCAACTTTAAAATATGTTCAAATTCACCATATTTATATATAATATTTTTTAATGAGGGAAATACAAATAATTTGATTCCTTTTATATTATGAGCTGTAAATACAATTCAAGTTTATTATTTATAGAATAATCATATTCAAACTTCATTTAAAAGTTTTTCGTACTCTTTTTTAGACTTTTAACCTTCCAGAAGGTGAGACTTCTTGTTGACATGTTAACAATTTTAGTTCACTTATTATATATTATTATTATTTTCCTGGCGGTTTGGTGATGAAAGCAGGGACGAAACAATTGTCCTCACTTTGTTCGGGGGCAAGGAAGGCTCTCATAGAACTTCTAGCCGTCCTTTTATTAACTTCACACTATTTTTTCATTTAAATATTAACTATAGCATAAAAATTAATTATACCAATATCAAGAATTAAATTGGGTCATTGTTTCATAATTGATATTCGAACAATTAAATTTTGTTTAACAATTGATGCCCAAAATCATGTTATATGGATTATTTAAAATAAGTCAAATATTAATGTTAGACACTCTACATTTAGATAATGGTATGGACTATATGTTCATACTTTCTATGAGACACTTCTTATATTGGTATCTAATACTATTATTATATGTATATATATATATATTGTTATATAATTGTTATAAAATGAATAAAATATCTTTTTAACACTATATTCTTACATATATTGTTATTTTATCTTATATAATAGATTAAAAATATAAAATATGATACTTTTTTGTCAAGTTTGCGTATTTTAAAATTTCAAGTTTGATGGATTCAGCCTCTAAATATGCATTTGCACTACTTAAGTCTATGTAACATAGATCCAAATGGAAAAATAACATAAAATAAAAATTTTCAATAGATTACACTACGCTCCTTTTATTTTTGGTCATTTCCTAATTCAGACCTTGAGTTATGTTTTTATTATTTTTTTTTTTTCACTTTGATTGTTCATGTTTAAAGTCTTTCTCAATTACTCATAAAACTAACTTCCGTTTAAAACTAAATAGAAAATATCACAATAACTGCCACATGATATAAGAAATATATTATTATATTGAGATTTGAGTTTGTGTCAAATGTATAAGTTATATATAATAAAATATTTTTATGTTACGTGACTGTCAATATATTATTTTTTATCTAATTTTAGACATAAGTTAGTTTTGAAAGTAATTTAGAAAAAAAACACAAAACATGAAGGGTCAAAATAGAGAAAAAACATACTAGGACCCAAAATGAAAAAATTATAATGGACAAATAGCTCCCGAAGGATGAATGATAGGTCCATATTGAAATTGTAGTATTGTAAAGCTTCGAGAATTTTAATGATAGTCAATTTAAACATGTTTAAATTGTAGTATTGTAAAGCTTTGATAATTTTAATAAATAGTCAATTTAAACATCTTTAAATATTCAAATTTAAATATGTTTCAACAATATTTTCAAATCTTGTGTGCATCTAATCTATGACCACTTTGCATTAATCAATTTAAACCAAACCTAATATTGGATTTTAAGGGAGTACAAGCATGCCGAAGAGTAAATTATAAATTAGGGGTTCTTCTCAAGGAAATTCAATAAATAGCCTCTTTCAAATTACATTTCAAATTATTATGAGACTTGTAAAATAGTCAGCATATTGTTTAATGTTACAATGCACATTAAATTGACTATTTTAATTAATATTAACTAGCATATCACCCGTGCTATGCACGGATTGTGTTTATAATTATCTATATATATGTGAATTGTGATTTTTAAATGTTTTTTTTTAAATATCTTCTTTTTTTTTCCCTTTTTTATATTATATTAAAGTTTAATATTTTGATAATAATCATATGTGTTGGATTTTTCAAGGAATTAAATGTCCTTTTTTTCTTATTATATTATATTAAAGTTTAATATTTTGATAATAATCATATGTATTGGACTTTTCAAGAAATTTTTTTTATGCTTATTCTTAATGCATTAAAATGTTATTATGAGCGTAAGACTTAAGAGTTGGGAGAAGTTAATAAATGTTAAGATTTTTTTTTTAAATCAAAAAATCAAGAAATTTAACTTGGGAGATTGGAGCTCCCACAAAACTTGGGGTTAAAAACTCCATTTTGCTTAATATATAGTATAGATATGCCACTGTTCATAACAAGTCCACCGTGATAGTGGAGTGTTTGGCGTGGATTATGGAAACAACTTATAACTTATTTTAATATGAAAGTTTATGCTAAACTGTTTTGTATAGTTTTTAGTTTTTTAGGCAAAAATGACTTAAATAAACTGAAAAAAATTGATCTTTCAAAAACTAGGCAAGAGATACTTTTAACTTTCATTTTTTAATTATCAATTTTTAACTTAAAATAATCTCTATCAAACACCCCACTGTTGGGCACAAGGTGACGGTTACTTTTCTCCAATGAGACCCTGTTAAAAAAAACAAAAAAAATTTAAGAAAGAAATTTATTAAAAAAAAAGAGTCAAATATCTCACAATTTTCGATATGTCTAAAAAAATGATGACAAACACATTAATTTTTTTCACTTAATATAAAAGTAAAATATCAACCAAAAAAAATAAAAATAAATTTAAAGTTAATTTCCAAACGAGGACTGAATTATCTGCAATTCACATAAATAGATTGGACAATTCAGCCTGGTCATTGAGCTCATTCTTAATGATTTACTTAGTTTATTTTTAGGTCTTGGTGTATAGCCGGCCTACAAAAAAAAATAAAAATTCTTATTGAGCTGATAAATATAATTACATGATTTTACAATTTTTATTTTTATAAAAAAATATTGTTAAATATAATTTTAAAAATATACCGTTTATCTATTTATTTTTTAAAAAATAACACAACAAAGTTATGTAGTTGTGATTATCAAATTAATTATTATTATTATTATTATTTTTTATAGATATATATGTCAAGACCTAAACAACAAAAAGAAGTAAATCATGAAGCGAAGACGAATCGACTCGACTAGATCAGACCATTCAGTCCAATTCACACTGTACAAGAGAGTCATTTTCCTTACTAATTTGCTTTGTTTTTATATTTAGACCATATACAATATTTGTTAAGTAAGAAATGAACTGTAATTATAATTTTGAAAAGATATACTATAAAAACAAATATGATGAGATTATATATTTATAATTGTTGAATTAATTTATTTTTTTAATAAATAATTTAAACAGAAAAAACAAGAAAACGAAGAAAACGAGGCATCAATCTAACTAAGATGTGAGGAAAAGGGGGTCATTCTTAGGTCAAGTCAGGTTAGAGTCGGTCGATATTATTTAATAAGGGATTTTTTATTTGTTTAATCCTGTTCGATTCAAATATTCGGCTTATATAGGGGGTGTTTGGGAAGATGGGTTTGAGGCTAAAATAACCTCAAACTAAAAAAAAGCCAAAAAGCTCCTAAACCAACCTTTTTATTAAAAAAAAAAAAAGAAAAAAAAAAAAGGGTTGTCGTGGGACAGTGTAGGCACAACCTACATTGTCACCTTGTCAAGTTGTTCCATCACTTGCTAAATTACGATTTTGTCCCTTTACATCAATTTTGGAAAATGTGATCTTAGGAACAAATTTGTCATTTTAATTTCAAATATCATTTCAACACATTTTTCAATACAACAACTCAAATAAAAATCTATCCCATCTTCCCAAACACAAAAACTAAAATAGCCTACTAAAATAATCAAAAAGTCAAAAAATTTCTAAAATAGCCACTTCTCAAACAAGGGCATAATCAAAGGTGCCTACAATCCTAAAGAAAAAGTTTCTGCTAACTGCTATGGAGCTTATTTTGCTGGTAACTTATCCCAACTAGGCATGCTTCTTCCTCCAAAAGAAAAAGTTTCCCTCTTTGGAGATGGAGATGTCAAAGGTACCTGCAATCCTAAACAACATTGCAATCACTCTCTCTTTTTTATTTATTCAGCTTTGTTATATAAATATATATTAAAATGTATAACATTTTACTTCTTTACAATTGAAAAAATGTGCAGTACAATCTAATTTGATATTAATATCCGACCCACCAATGGTCCCATTGCAGTGATACGAGTCGTTCATCCTTATAAATTATTCATTGAAAAAAATATTAAATTAATTAAGTAATCATTGTATCATGATTTTATTATACTTATTTTTTAAAAATCAAGGAAATATTTTTAAAATTATCATTGTTATTTATTTTTTAAGGATAAATATAATATCATAAAATTATATAATTATAATTAGCAAATTAATTTAAATTCTTTTTATTTATGCATAATTTACATGAATAACTTAAATTAGTATAATGAAACTCACTACAAATCTTACAAACAAAGATAGGAGTGTACAAGATTAAACTACTCTTTACAAAAAAAAGAAAATAGTTTTTCAATAAATAATTTACCTGAATAACTTAAATTAGTGTAATGTGACTCGCAAATAAATTTTACGGATAAAGATAGGATTGTATAAGATTAGATTACTCTTCCATTAGAATTTTTTTTGTGTGAATAATTTTCGTGAATAACTTACAGGGAAAATTACCAAGAAGTCTTTTTTGAAAAACATTTAGTCTATTTAGTCTCATAACCTTTTGTTTATACCCAAAAATTCTATAACGTTATTCTTCTTCTCTACCTCTCTTCTTCTCTGCCTCTTTTGCTCTTTGTGATTTCCGGCAATCGTTAACGGGTAACCATATCTTGTTTCTTCTTTTTCTCTTTCTGATATATAGTCACCGGTGACCGACGACTACCATCGATTCAGATTCACCGGCAACCATCGACTGCCGACTCCTTACTTCATCCTCACTGACGGTAAAGAAGATATGTTTCCGACGAAGAAGATGGGTAGATTTACTTAGATCTGATGTAGATCTACATCAGATATGAGTAGATCTACATCAGATTTGGCTATATCTAAACAAAAAATAATTACCGGAGTATATTCCTCTCTCTATATCCGCCTTTCTCCTTCAATCCCTTATTTTTTTCTACATTTTCTCTGCTATAAACTTCTCTTTTCTGTTCTAATGGAGAAAATTTTCAAGTTCTGAACAAGTTGTTTTCGAGTTTTAGTTACAGGCGGTGAAAACTGTAAAATTTTGCAGTTTCAAATTTTTTTGGTATTGGAATGAATCATAGTTTAAAACTGTAAAATTTTGTAGTTTTAAATTTTTTTGGTACTGGAATGAATCATGGTTTAAAAGTGTAAAATTTTGCAGTTTCAAATTTTTTTGGCGTTAGAATGAATCATGGCATAAAACTGTAAAATTTTGCCGTTTCATAACATTCTTTAGAACTATAAAATTTTACAGTTTCATAACATATTTTTCAGTTTGATTAATAAGGATAAATGCTTAATAGATTTTTGCTTTGAAACTGTAACATTTTACAGTTTCAAAACTTACTTTTCAGTTTGATCAATATTGTAGATTATTTGTTTAAACATTACAAAAATTGAAAAATAGCATATGTTTTTCTCATTGTTGCTGTTTTTTGTCGTTTTATTTTTTTCCTTTTAGTTTATCAATATTTATCACATTTTGCTATATTTTTTCGCTCTAATTTCTCCATTTTTTCTTTTTTTTTTCCCGGCAATATTCTAGACATTCCGGTGAGTCTCCAATGATGTTTTTAACGTCCAGTGAACGTTCTGAACATTCCGGCGACTTTTATTAACGTTCTTAGCACTTCAGTGAACTTCCGGCGATACTCCGATGATTTCCCGGTGATGTTGAACATTCCGACGAGTCTCCGGTGACCGTTTGACGGAAGTCCGATGGTAGTAGGATGTAACAGTGTCTGTAAATTTAAAAAAAAAGAAGGATTTTTTGGTAACAATTAAAAATATATAGGACTATTGGTGCAAGTGTTTTGTTTGAGGATTAGATGAGTCTTGAGCTTATATACGGGACTTATTGGTAAGTCCCATAACTTAAATTACAATTGCAGTTGGGAGCTCGAAAAGGGATGCACCGAATCCCCCGAAAATTCCATTTTGGGTAAAAAAAAAAAAATACAAGGCAAAAAAAAAAAAAAAAAAAAACAGTTTACCTAAAATGGAAATTAGGGGTATTGTGTGCACAAATATTAGGGGCACAAATCATTTCTCCTTAAATTAATGTAATGGGGCTCGCGAACAAAGTAAAAATAGGATTGTAAGAAGACTACTCTTCAATGAGAAAAAAGTCAGAAATATAAAAGATATAATATGAAGATATTAAACTACTCTGTCTAATCAGAGTATGAAGTCCAATAATGAAGGTATTTTGACAATTTCAAAAAATTAATTTATTTAAATTACATCATTACTTAATTTTTTATACATTTTTTTAAAAATTAAAAAATAATTAATTTTTTTATTACTTTTCAAAATAAGCATAAATTGATGGGTCTCATGAAAGCCAAATCCAATTAAATTGGTGGGTCTCAATCTCACAGATTGGAGCAATTATTGATGCACCCGCTTTTTGTATGGGTTCTGCACCCATAATTGGAGTGAATGCAATTCGTAGTTGTCTTTTTAAATATTTTTTATTTTTTTTTAAAAACAACTTGTGAAAATATGAAGAAAAAAAAATTGAAAACTTATATATATATATATATTTGCTAAAAACCTTATTTATCAAACAAGGCGCTTACATATTTTTATGGAAAATGTTAGGAACCATTTTTACGAATCCCGAATTTATTCGGATTGCATTTGTGTGGTGGAAATTGAAATAATGAAACACGGGGTCTACATATGAAATGAATTTGAGTCATTAATTTATTTTTTTCGATAAATTTTAGATTGATAAGGGTGAGTTTGTAGTATTATTATATTTTTATAATACATGTAATATATTTTTGTAATAACATTACGCATTTTTCATTGAAGCATTTTTAAACCATAAAATATGTAACAGTTATCACAAAATATGAGTTTGATTTTGTTCACACAGTTAAGAAAGTGTGAAAAATACACACATTTTGATCCGTTGAGAATAATGAAGCTTACCATTTTGGATGGGTCATTAAACTTTGTGGGTATGAAATCCATATTTTTAGACCATTCAACTTGATTCTTTATCAATGGTCCACCCTTTCTTTTGTGTGCACTCTTTTCAAGGTGTGAATAAATTTATTTTTCAAAAATATGTAACTTTACTATAGAAATGCATAACTTTATTTACGAATCACGGTGTGTCATAATTTTATAACAAAATTACATAATATTTGTTATAAAAATAAATAATATGTATCATAAAAATACGTAACAAAGGATTAGTTTGAGAATGTGCTATTTTAGTAACTTTTAAATTTTTTGGCTAAAATATGAAATTTTGAAATTAAATAATTGTACAAGGCAAGCTGTCTGAACCTTTCAATCCAACAATCTATAAAATTTTTACTCCAGATTTGAACCAAACAGGCTCTTTAAAGTCCACTTTCACCCATTTTTCAAAGACTTCTGGGGTGATACAACCTAGGGCTCCCAACATTGCCCATCTTCTGTGGATGACCTGAATGTTCAGTAACAATTATGTTATGGTCTGTTTGGCTCTTAGGAAACGGAAAAGAGAAGGGATTTCTTTAAAAAAAGAAAATAAAAATATGTTATATTTCGTTCATTTTTTCACTCCTAATGAAAAAAAGTTCCACGTTTAGATTATTGGGACATAGGGGAGGGGATGTTTTTAACTTCCAAGTTTAGATTATTAGCTTAAAGTTGCACCAAACGGGATTGTAGTAGTTATTTGTTTATATTTTTGGTAAACAAGGTAGAGAATGCCAATGCACTTTGCATTGCCTAGTTGATTCATTTCATAACAAAATTTTTAGGTTCAATGAAGAAATTAACAACTAGATCGGAAGATTTACGTCAAGAGCCCTGTTCCTGGATTTTTGGCTGTTTTGATTAGTATGGGTTTAAAAATTGTGAATGTTAAATGGATTTTTGGCTTGTCAGATTAGTTTGCTTATTGGGAATGAGTTCTTCTGTTTCATTTGAACAATTCTTGGTTGTTCATTGTGAAATGGATTTATTTGTTCTTAATTTTATTGATTTTTAGTTATTTTTTTTATGATTGTGATTGTGTAGGGCTTCTTGTGCTTAATCCTTAGTTATTTTTAGATGGGTTATGTTATGAATCTGATTATGTTATGATTTTGATTCGTTGTTTTGTTTTTTTGATTATGATATGATTTTGATTATGTTATGTTCATTTCTGTGACCATGAACTGTTATGTTCATTCTTTTATGTTAATTTTGAGTCTGTTATTGTCGTCGGTGTTATTTCCATTGTGATCATTTAAATTTAAACCCTGATTCGTACAGTTTAATGACGGTACGTGTTTTTTTAGATGTCAAGTTCAAGTGTCAATGGCAATAGCTCAGATCGGTTGATATATTTGAACAAAAATTGTCCTAGATGTAATAAAAAGGCCAGTATTCGAATTTCTAAGACCGATCGAAACAAAAACAAGTTATTTTACTCTTGTAATGATTGTGGTAGTTTCATTGGATGGTGCTTTCCTATGAATTCACAATCTAGAGGTCATGAAATTCCAAGACAAGCAGAAGGAGAACTGCCAACTAGCGCCGAACAACTTCGAGCTCTGACCGAACAAAAAAGATGTATGGTAGAACAACTTCGAATTTAGAGCGTAAAGATGCAAAGAATAGAATTTGTGTTGTTTGTGTTGCTTGTGATTGGTGCCTTATTACTTATGATGTAATAATATAATGTTTTACTATGATGTTTTACTATGGTGCCTTATTACTTATTAATATGATGTAATAATAGTAGAGGTAGAAGTAGAAGTAGTGTGAACACTATTGCATGGCGCTATGATGTTTTACAGTGAATATATATATATATATATGTTTTGTTGTGTTTTTACAAAAATATTAGATTGGTGTTCATGATAAGGATAATACGATCACCCTAGCTTCCTAGGGATTCAACTTCTGTTCATCGAAATTTAGTTCCTCCACTTTCTTCCTTTGGTGAGCTTTTTTGATGTCCTGGAAAGGTCGCAATTAATTGTATGCACATTTCATCATAGTTATATGATACATGCATATCTACACGCACTAACAGATGTAGTTATTAGTTATATCCTTGCTATTGTAGGAAAATCATCTCTAGTAGGTCAAAAACATGAAGGTAGAGAGGTAAAACACTTACGACGTCTGAACAAGGACAACATAAGTAAACAACAATAATTACTGCCAGACTGGCAGTCATGACCTATTTTAAAATTTTAGGATTCAATGAAGTAGAATCCAAATTTTGAATCAAATGTTAGAAAAGCTCCAAACTACAATAAAAAAATTTCTTTTTTTTTTTTACCTGCTTCCGTACAATCATCAACAGTTCATTTGCAATGGAAGATCCAAATGACTCTTTACTAGACCATGCAGACAGTGCCAGGAGGCTAAAAACTTCATAGACCTAAAGAATGAAAATTGATGAATAACTGAAATCCATAATAGCACATGCATAATACCAAAACAACTTATAAAGTTACGATTAGAACACTTAATAGTCACATAGACGAATATTAGATAGAAAATGTGACAAACTCATTACTGAAAGACTTTGTTTAACACACACATTACATAATTATGGAGAACCTAATATAATTTGGTACAAACATAGAGACCTAATTAGCACTTAAATCGGCAATCTCAGAGTCCGAATAATCTAACAGCTCAGGGTCAGAGACAAGTGCAAGATCCTCCATGATAGCCATGATAGACGCAACATTTGGTTCAGTTCTGTTCTTCTGGGCATCATTCTTAATTATATATAGTTGCATATCACGGGCTAACCTACGGCGCATTTGAGAAATCTTACGTTGTAGTCTTTCACATAGTTGATCAACATTATCAGGATCTGCCTTTTGGATCTCAACAGAGCTTGCTTTCGGCACCTTAAGTCGATTTTCCCGACTTAAGGTTTCTATTTGTACTCGCTCTATAAATAGTGTGGGCCACTTGAGAAGAGCAGCGTCAGCTAAACCATATCCTGTTTGATTATCAGATGGATCCATACATGAACCTCCTTGAACTGGATACTATTCAGGCATCATAAAATGTCTCTTTTCAAACCTATCATGATAACCACAAGCATAATCTAAAAAAGGTTCAGTTGTTTCGTCTTTAGCATCGCCACATCCCCTTCCCCTTCCCCTTCCCCTTCCCCCTCTTCCTCCTCGTGAACTCTCACCTCTTTGCAAGTTCCTACTACTTCTGCGATTTCCATTCCCTCCCATGAATCGTGTAGCCATGTAAATTTTTTAGAATAAATCAACGATAATAAAGGAGGGCGAACTGAGTTGTAAGGGTGTGTCTTGACCTTCACTCCTTTATATAGTTGTTTATGAACATTGAATTCATGTCACTTAGAAATGATGACATAACACATATTCCATATTCCAACACGACTGTGAGAAAGACACTGTGAGAAAGTCACATGACATGACAATTCCACATATACCAACAAAAGATGAGTTATCACTGTAAGGAAAAAGCAAAGAAAAGAAAAGCAATTGCACGAAGTCACATGATATGGCAAGCCATCTGCATATACCAACAACAGACGAGTTGTCATTGTAAGGCAAAAACAAAGAAAATTAACGCCTTTGCCCAAAGTCACTATTGGCATGTAACTTTGTGAATTTAATAAAAATGGAGAGGGGTGTTACAAAGGCAACTAAAATTTCATGAAACATAACTCACTCACATGTTCGATGTGACTACTCACTGTACCAAAGAAACATAACTCTGTCCGAAGTTATAATAGCCATGTCAATGGAGCATGTCATTGTGGAATGAGGGGTGTCTAAAACGCCACTATATGTCTGTTAAAGTAACTGCATCACTGGGTCACGTGAATAGATAATTACATGACTTGACAAGTCAATGCATGTGGACAAGTCACGAACCACTATAACATTTACCTTATACCCTCATTCGTTTGATTTTATGAGTGAACTTATAATTTTTTGGAAACACCATTTTCTGATCGCGATATCATCACATCAAAGTGACTACTCACTGTATGAAAAAAGCAAGCATGCGTACGAAGTTCGCTGTGCCTATGTAAACTTCACCAATTCGTAGCGGGATTAAATTATTAAGTCTGTTAGAAGTTACTGCATCAGTGAATCATTTTGGACGGATCCGTGCACAACTTGATAAGTCATTGCATGTTGACAAGTCACGAACCGTTATAGCATTTTATCTTCTACCCTCCTCCGTTTGATTTTACAATTGAATTTATAATTTATTGTAAACAACATTTTTTGCCTACGATATTGTCACTTCGAAATGACTACTCACCGTAGCAAAAAAGCACGCAGGGGTTTGACATTTACTGTGCCCACGTGAACTTGACCAACTCACCATTAAATGAATTTATTAAGTCTGTTAAAAGTCACTGTGTCACTGAATAATTTTGCACGACTTGACAAGTCACTGCATGCTGAGAAGTCAGGAACCATTAAATGAGTCATAGACCTGCACAAGTTTTCATATATGAAATCAATATCCAATAACAAAGAAATTTACTAAATGGCATGCATATGCTAACTACGAAAGAATACGAACTGCAACAATATCACGGGTATACAAACTACAAAAAGTCACCAACAACAATTTCGAAGGGTTACATAAAATGAAGGGTGAATTACACTAATAGTTCCTATAGTTTGGGGCTTGTGTCACTTTAGTCCCTGACTTTTCAATTGTGACACATTTGACTCTGAATTTTGAATCTTGCTTCAAATAAGGACAATTGAAGATATCATTAGATTTTTCAAGGGTAAAATCATCAATTTGATAAAATATAAACTAATTTGACAAAAATAAATGTCAAAAAAATATTTTTGAATTTTTAAAAATTATTTCTACCCACTAAAGATAAAATTATGTAAATTTGATAAATCTTTTAGACATTTATTTTTTTTAACAAATTAATTTTTATTATGTGTTTGGATGATGATCATGTAAAATTAATTTTTACAAATTAATCATGTAATTTTTATTAATTTTGATCAATTTTACATAATTTTATCTTTAGTGGATAGAAATAATTTTTAAAAAATTAAAAATATTTTTTTGACATTTATTTTTGTCAAATTAGTTTATATTTTATTAAATTGGCGATTTTTCCTTTGAAATTAAACAATGGTATCTTCAATTGTCCTTATTTAGAACAAGATTCAAAATTCAAAGTCAAATGTGTCACAACTGAAAAGTCAGGGACTAAAATGACATAAGTCCCAAACTATAAGGACTGTTAGTGAAATATGCCGTAAAATGACTACGTTAAAAAAATATCACCAGTGTGTGTTCTTCTAAAGTAACCCCTCATTTGAATTACTGTAACCATGACGTCTTCTCTGCATGTCTATAAATAGCAGTACCCTAACTACGATCATTTTCCAACCCATCTGAATAGTTATTTACAACCCATCTATTTAATTTAATTTTCATGTATACAAGAAATGTCTTCATGAGGTGCAGGCAGTTCACACCGTCGAAGCCTTCCAAAAGTGTGGCTACTACCTCCATTTAGTTATGACTACATGACCGAAAAATACTCTAGCCCGAAGGATTATTACGCTGGAATTCGGGCAGAATGGGCGTTCAGGGTAACGGAGTCAGAGAGATTGTTTAATGATCTACGTAACTTAGGGGCACCGATACCTCATCGTTGTTCATTGAACATGCCTAGACAAAATGTGGGTGACTATGAGCAAGCAGTTAGCAGAATTAAAAAGGAGAACAACAGAATGTTGCTGCGGAGATGTCGACATTTCATACTTTAACTAGCCACCGAAATGGCGGAAGCAAGCAACAGAGAATTGATTGTGACGGAGCGAAATAATGTCTTAAACAATGAAAAATATCTCTCTGACTACGACATGTCAGATGAGGAATGACAAATCAAACATCTAAGTGGTCTTTTTCAATATGTGTATGTCGTATCGGGTCTATGTTGTTGGGGTGTAAGGCACTGTTGTTGTTCAACTATGTTGTTAAACGTCCATTGCACTAATTTATGAAGCTTAAGTTTATGAAAAGTCTACATTTATTGCTGAGGTTACATATAAAAATTACATGCACATTTCTTTTTTCATTTGTAACTCTTGGATAGCCATTACAGTATATCTTATATCTTTTCTTCATGCATCCAACGAAGTTCATTCATTATCATCATTATTAATTACTATGACAATGTTAGGTTGGTATATTATTTGTTGAAATAATGTTTCGTAATCAATTTTAGGGAAGCAAAAATAAAATGTTTGAGGAAATAGCGAACAAACGTATGAGGTCTGATGAACAACCACATATCCCATGAAAGTATAGACCAATTTTATCTGTAAATTATGGATGTAAATCAGAAAATAAAATGATAAACAGTTACAAGGGGCATTAGAAGGGGCATACGCCATATGATGATCTTTATAATAATGCAAGACAGATAATGGTGTGTATTTTAAGTGAAACCATTAGCGAAGTTGTAATTGGAAACAATATAGACAGTTTGTATGACATTGTAAATTCTCTTTTTATTGATAACTCATGGGTAAGCATTACAAAGCCATTGCAAGAGAAATCGTTAGGTCATACATCGAAATAATTTCATTAATTATCATCATCATCTGACATCTCAATGTCAGATTGATACATAGCATCCATGCTCCAAGAGAAATATTGTTGCGCATCATCCATTAAACCATCTTCGGCACGCTCATTCGCGGTCTTTCGAAGTTCAGACCTTTGCAAACGTTGGGTCATGCGATTAACTTCGTCGCGAATACGATGCAATGCCCTTTGCAACAACTGTGGAGTGTCAATTGGAATATGCATGGCTAATCATCGAGGAAATTTAATATGAACTTCACGACATAGCTCAACAAGAACGATTGCTCGAGTTGTGCAAAATTCTCACTCAGCTGTCATGGTATTGACGGTATGATGTGAGTAACGCAAATTTGGATTTAATGGGTATTCAAATTTATCTCCATCTGCAACCCAATGGCGACCCATTGCTGAATATAAATCAACCACCGTATATCTCATGATGATATCTGTCATTTTTTCTTTAAACATGTAGGTCTAGTATGGTGTGATACTTATACTAGTCACTGGGAAAAATAGTTCCAACATGCAGAATACATAAAATGGAGATGGACACGATTACTCATGACTTCGCAATCCGACACACTGACAATGACTTGTCGTTATAGTAAACTACACATGAGAGTAGTATGTTTTAAATGGTTGTAAGAGCATTTTCATGTCGACCTTTATGACGTGAAAAATTGTGCATCAACTTTATACGAGTTGTCACTGCCACAGGAAATGACTAGTCAGTCTATATTGGAGGGTTTGAACTAGATAAGTTTCACGTGATAGCCGTGTTTTAAAAGTTATTGTAATAGCGTTGTCATGTCAACCTTTATGACCTGGAAAATCGTGCTTCAACATTGTAGGAGTTGTCAATTTGACAGATTTTAAATCCACACAATTTAAGAGGCTTTTTAGCATATTTGAAATCCACTACTCAAACTTTTTAGAAGAACTAAGCATTTACCAATATAAACTAAATTTCAAAGAAATGACTTAATTGATAAAATAGCCTTCCCTCACGTAATGAATTTTTTAAAAATAGATAAACAGCTTACCAGCTAACAAAATGTGGCAACACATTGAATATTACATGCATGGTGAGTTTGACATTATATATGTGGATGACATTATATTTGGTGGTACTAATCAAACCTGAAGTAAGGAATTTGCTAAGTGTACGCAAGGTGAGTTTGAGATAAGCATGATGGGGGAGCTAAATTATTTCATTGGGCTTCAAATCAAACAATCTAGTAAAACAGAACAACCATTTGACAAGTACTTTTTTTAAAAATACATTAGGGCCGTCAAATGAGTTTAACAATGGTAGGCACATATGATGAGTTGAAATGTAGTGGTGCTGAGTATTTTAAAAAAATGGAGACAGATAAAATTATTTCAGGTGGTGTGTGATGGACCAAAAAAATGCTAGTTGTAAGAACCTATAAGAGCCAAAAATAAGTAAAACAATGAGGGCTCAAAAAGTCTACATTCATAAATATATATATATATATATATATATATATATATGTATATGTATATGTATACATATATAGAGGCAAGGTATACACGGCTAAACCACATATCTAGCACAGATATATATTTAAAAAAAAAAATTAACTAAGGAACAACAATCTATGCTATTGTAAGCAAAATATTCAAGTGGTAAACAAAGATGATGGAATGAGTTCACCATTTTCAGTTTTGAAAGAAGATCCACAATAGATATATAACACAAGTCATGCTCTCCCTGAATAATTGGTCATACTAGATACACAAGTCAACACATTAGCAATAAATAAGATTTTAAGCAAAGGCATGATATGAGACTAACATATCAAACCAAAGATGTTCTAACATAACAGTTTTCCAAAACAAACAACACGATTATAAAAACAATTTTTTCTACATCAGTTAGAAACAAAACAAACATCACCACAATTTCTCCCCTTGTGACATTATGAAAATGAAATTACTGCTCAAAATCTGGAGGTGGAGGAGGAAAGTGATGATGATAGATGGCATCAACGCGGGCCTCAATATGATCAACACGGGTGTTGAGGGCGCCAAATTGCTGAATCATTTGTTGTTCCCATGCGAGGCGTTGATTGTAGCGGTCTTGTTCTAGAGCCAAAAAATCCGTCCAATAAGCAAGAGGGGGTTGGTGGGATGGTGGCATGGCCTTAACTGGGGGATTATCTTCAGGAGCCTCCATGGGAATGTCAGGAGCAGCCATACTGGCTAGTAGAACATCAATTCCTCCAACACGGGTGATGGTGTATTCACTGATAGTGGAGGCAATAGGTAATTCGGGCTCTTTTGATAATTTGACTTTGAAGTGTTTAAAGATCTTTGTCAATAATGCGCCAAAGGCTAAAGATTTGTAAGAACCTATAAGATGCCATCATGGTGCAAAAAAATACGATTTAGAAACTAACAAACCGTCAAACTCTACTCACCATTTCAACGGTGCATGCGTTAATGTCTTCATCATTTCCGCTTTGCTGAAGGTATTTTTTTGGGTCACCGTCATCGACTGAAAGCTGTCTTATGATTTTTGTTGGTACGATGACAAGGTAATTTTTTTTGTAATGTCATTGACCGATATCAGAAGCTATCATTAACTTATGTTTTGTTGATTACTTCATGTTTTGTGAATCGTTGAATATGGACAATAAGGTTTAAGTGTCAGAATCATTGAATGGCATCATAAGTTGTAATTGCAAAAAAAAATTGTGCACGACCAGCCAATGGTCTCATACACTCTAACATCAATATGGGCACAAATGTTTTGTTTTTTCAAACACAACGGTTGTATGGAAGCATACTGTAGACGTCCCCGAACGTCCCAGGAGGGAAATCCCGTTTTGTTCATTTGGGCTCACTACAGTTCAGGACTCAATGTCATGGTCCTATATCTAATCTCGCAGAGTGCAATGCAAGACCGATGAATCATCAAAGAGTCCAAATCTGGCAAATCGTTTTTGAAAACAGATTTTTTGAAAGAAGTGCCAAACATGGACTGCTTTGCCAGATACAGAGTCGCCACCTAAATATTTTATTTTGGGGGAATTTAGGAAACCCTGACTCGTTGCCTAAGGCCACGTGTCCATCATCACCAAAGTTGCCTTGGCTCGGGAACTTGGGTACGATTGGGGAAGGTCACTTTGTGAGCACCCCCGCTCGCCCGATCAAAGATTGGCCTCTACTAACCATGATATCTAGTTTTGAAAACATTATGCGTTCTTATTCCGATTATTAGTCTAGATTTACTATGTGATGCACACAGCATACAAGTATAGACTGGATCGCCTGAATTGGAACGGAACATCTCATGTTTGTTTTTGAAAGTGGTTTGCTACTCGCAAGTAGGCTTGAAATGCAGATTTTGCCACCCTCGGGTGGGCTTAGAAAACATGATTTTGCCACTATCTAGTGGGCTTAAAACTCACAGTCAATGCATTATTCCAATTCAGATAATCCAACCTTCACCCACAGGCATTCAGGCAGATATATCACATAAGCACATAGCCTCATGGTAAGCATGCTATCATGGCAACACTCACACGCATGCAAGGATGCTAAAGCATAAAAACTTACCGAGTACTCCAAGCCAAAACAGAAGTTATGTTAGAAATCCATGCATGATCCTAACTATACAGAAATGCCTAATGCAACACATGCAAAAATGCAACTATAACAGGCTCGGCTATTCTAAACATGGCATATGAGATGCAACAGCTAACAAGTATTCAACTCGAAATTGAAATACAAATGCAGTTAGTATGATGCGCCAAGCCCGGTGCATGCAAAACATATGAATGAATGCAAACATGCTATCATACTGTATGCTAATTGAAACATGCCCTAATCTAACCATCATAAGCTGGTAAATAAAAGGGAGAAAGACGTGGGGTTGGAAGACATACATCGCACATACGCACACTTATTACAATTGTGCCCTCGCTCGGAGGGTCCGAATAAATAATACAACCCCGAATAAATAATACAGTCCGAATAAGTACAAAACCCTAATTAATTAACAAATTAAACTAGGAAAGCGGAGAAATTGGCATGCAAGCGATGGACCGCCTCAGCTCTTTTCCGAATGATGAATGATGCATGCTTGAGTTGCTTTGTCGGGAAATTCCTCGCGATGCCCCGTTTGCCTCTGTTTGCAATTAATCCCGGAATGTTGTGCAAAGCTCTGAAAGGCTGTTGATTCTTGATTTGCTGCAACAGAGAGCAAAAAAGGGGCATGGCAAAGTATTTTCACATATGTATGCACGCCTCGATCCTCGTGCCACCAATCACTCATCTCGATGCATGATGGCCGAGGAGTCGAATTGCACGACTCGATGTGAAATGAATGCACATATAAACACAACAAGGCCTAGACTCCATCATGGATAATCCGGAGTGTCGGCGACCAGGAATTGAGACACGTTCCGTCACTTGGAGTACGAAACGCCCCTCGTTTCCCGTGTTTGGACTAACTCCTATCCCAAACACAATGCAATATGCATGACATGCATGAGTGTAATTCTAACATGCAACCTAGCATACACAATGCTATGAATTGAAATGGCATACACAATGCACTAACATACAACCTAGCATACGCAATGCTATGAATTGAAATGGCATACACAACGCATGATGGACTTACACCAATATGAGTGGACCTCAGCCACACTCACATCAGCGGCCATAAGATGAAAATGAAACAACCGAAATGGATGCACACATGCACGGATACCGAGGACCGAGCCTAAGGCATGAAATGCCACTCTACCAAAGCATGGCAAGGGATGAAAGATGACATACAAACATGTAATTTCCGGCACTGAAACATGATGCCAAATGATCCCGAAGCATGGAAATATGGCACCCGATGCATGAAATAAGCCCCGAAACCCAAAACTAGTCCAATGCATTGAACTATAACTATGCAAAACGAGCATTATTTGACCATGAAGTACAAAGACAGAGCCAAGGCAGTCCCAAAACATGCACAATGTTAGTTCAAAGCATGGCCAAAAGGTGCTAACATGAAGGGCTAAAACAACATGCAACATTAGCTAGTAAACATGAGTTGTATGGCACATATATGAAGAACATGAAATCTCATCAAACCAGCCAAAAACAGTGAATAAAACATGCCAAAATAGGCCCAAATAACCACTGAAATGTAGCCATTGCATGTAAAAATGATGAGCTCCTTTGGAGGGCTATGCAAGGGGGTATTCAACACATACAATATGGACATTCAACAAGACCAAACCAACTCTGGAAATGGCCTATAGGAGTCCTAAAACCCACTGAAAAGGCCCTGAAACAAGACTTAGAAGCATGCAACTATGAGGTCCTTTGGAAGGCCAAAAAGAGGGTTGTTCCACACATGCATGATGGACACTTAGCATAGAAAAACCAACTCTAAAAATGAGTTATGGGGGTCCTAAAACCCACTAAAAAATGAAAGAAACAAATCTTGGAAGCTTGCAAATAGGGGGTCCTTTGGAAGGCCAAAAAGGCCACCAAACAAGACAAGGAGAGAGGGGGTCACCCCCCTCTGATTTTGGCCCTCAAAAATATATTTAAGCCACTGAAAATCCACTGGATTTCAGTGGCTAAGAGGCCAAACCAAAGCCAATGGAAATGCTCTAATGCATATCCCTAATCATGAGGAAATGAAGCATGCAAAGGGGAAGATGACTCCAAACAGAAAAGAGACCTTAACCAAACTTGAAGAGGAGCTCAAAAAAATATCTTTTTCAGTTTATGACAAATCTCAAAAATGTTCACAAGTAAGGCTAAAATAGGATGCAAAATTAGCCCTAAAAGAGGGATTGAGCAAACAAGGAAATAGATGACCTCAAACAGAAAAGTGTCCTTAAACAAAGTTGAAGAGGGGCTCAAAATAAGACACTTTTCAGTTTATGATGAAGCTCAAAAATGCTTGCAAGTAAGTCTAATAGATGAAGCAAGATAATGCTCAAAAGGGGGAAAAAATGGTTACCCTTGAAGACCCTTGAAGGACAGCAGCAAAACCATCACTTTTCTGAGCCAAGAAACCTTCAATCAGCCCAAAAATAGGTTTCAAGGGACCTCAAGCCAATGGTGATCAACTTTGATGAAGGAAGTATATGCAAATAAGAAGTATTTTTTTACTTCTATGCACAAGAGGGCAAGAGAGAGAGAGAGAGAGAGAGCCAACTAGAGAGAAAGAGAGACAGAGATTTTGATCTAAAATTTGTAGAGAGAAGGAAGGAGTTTTAGTGAGAGAGGCTCTCAAGCTTGTCCAAGAAGGTTGTCCCCCTTGGAAAATGGGGAGATATATCATCATATATAGCAAAAGCAACACTAAGGTCGAAAATCTGAGCTAGGGACAGCTGGAGTTGTGGAAGACAGCTGGAAGGAGAATATCTATCAATTTTGGGATTTCTGGCATAAGTGGTTGGCCTACCACTTTTATGGTCGGCCTGCTACTTTTCAGGACAAAAATTGGTCTGCCGGAAAGAAAGGTGGTCGACCAGTTATTGGGAAGTCCAAAGGTGGTCGGCCAGGTGTCTAAATTGAAGCCCCGGAAGTTATCTTTCCAATGGCGCAAACCTTGCATTAAAATTCCTTCTGTGCAAAAAGTTATGCTTGTTTTGGTGAAGCTGCGCAGATTTGGTCCAACCGGAGTAATGCCCTACTTCAATCAACCATATCTCCCCCGTCCGGAATCGGCTTTAGGAGATTCTTGAGTGCAAAATGAAGCCCCGGAAGTCTTCTTTCCAACGGTGGTGGCCTCATAGCTGGATTACAAGTATGCAAATGAATAGGCCCGATTCAGCGAGGGCTGCTCGACTCTCTCTTAACAGTTCATACCCATTTTCTCCCCCAACTGGGTTTCTTCCCTCTTCTTTTCTTTTCTTCAACTCCAAACCCCTAAGTAAGGTGTTTTGAAAGATTTTTCAAAGATTTCATCTCTCGTTCATTCGTTTCCACTTTGTCTTTGCTTGGTTTACCGAAAAGCGCAACATTTAACAAAATGCGAGCCTCAGAGCATCGTAGAAACTTTATTTCAAAAATGTTTTGAAAGAGAGGGTTTTAAGGTCTAAAAACCATTCAAAATAGCTTTGGTCCAGAATGGGGTGTGAAGTTGAGATTTGTCTCTCTCCTTGCCGAAGAAACTGAACCTTTGCCCTGCACACCTTTCTCCACCAAGTAAACCATCAGAGGTGCCTAAGTCTTAAGGGTAGTCAAAAATGGGGTGTCTACAGTTGCCCCTCTTTGACAGAACTCGGAAGTCAAGAAGTGACGGGAGTGAATGTCAAAGCCCAGAGACGACCCATTTTTGACAAGGCCGAAGACTTGGACAAACAAACAAAGTACAGACAAATAAATGGTTGTGCCCGCAGGCTGCCTACATATCCCTTTGCAAGGAATCAAACCAGCGTAGTTCAGGGGCAGGATGCAAAATGATATGCAGAAAGATTATGATAATTGGACTTATACGCTACGCGAAGCCGGTTTGAAAATTGGACTTATACGCTACGCGAAGCCAGTTTGAAAATTGGACTTATACGCTACGCGAAGCTGATTTAAAAAATTGGACTTATACGCTACGTGAAGCCGGTTTGAAAATTGGACTTATACGTTACGCGAAGCCGGTTTGAAAATTGGACTTATACGCTATGCGAAGCCGGTTTTGAAAATTGGACTTATACGCTACGCGAAGCCGGTTTGAAAATTGGACTTATACGCTACGCGAAGCCGGTCTGATAATTCAGGATTTATGCAATGCACTGTAATGACTAAAATACAATGTGATAGCTAGGAAAAGGGAGGTATCTTACAGGGGCAATTGGCAATGACTTACCTCGGCAATGTCCTACCTCATGCTGATGTGGGAATCTTCCTCTTCTTCTCAGTTGAACCACAGGTACTACTTTTCTCCCTGACTATGGTTGCAGCTTTCCCTATTCTCCAACAGGGTGACAGACTAGGTTGATTCGGTATCCAGAATTGAGGCGCATACATATGCTATCTCAACCTATGGGGCTGCCATTCAGATTTCAAGCCGAGGATATACCCCTGGGTATTTAAACCAGACTTTAGTCTCGGAAATTCCGAACCTTTGTGTTCTAGGCATGAGCCATTCGAACTCTAGTTTCTACCGTCTCAGTTGGTCTCCTAGGAACTCACCGCTAACACAGGCAAGTGGCTATACCAGACCACTGGAAGTCGTTCGGGCATGACAAACACCAAAGGAATTGCACCTTTAGAGGATTTAAGGTCTCCTAGACCGGAGAGTGCACAAGATAGTGCGATGAAATGCAAGTACAATGCGCAAAACAGCGCGAATGATGATGCAAGATTTAAGGCCTCCTTAGACCGGAGGATTTAAGGTCTCCTAGACTAGACAATGAAATAGATACGATGCAATGGATGTAATAGATGTGATGCAATAGATAATAGATGCGATGTAACAGAGAGTACAACAGATGCAAAATGGTGACATACGCCAACCACGCTGGACTCGTGAGTGGAGGAAGAACAAAGAAAATCAATCAGGAGCGCGTTCCACGCAACCTAAGATAAATTCCAAATACGCTGAAATCGTGTGAGGAAGGGGACACTCAAACCACGCTGAAATCGTGAAAGGAAGTCCAATAATCCGCCCAGCGCGTCTACAACGCAACTTGGGATAAATTCCAAACACGCTAAAATCGTGTGGGGAAAAGAACACTCTAACCACACTGAAATCGTGAGAAGAGGTCCGAAAACAACCGCTCAAGTGCGCGCACAACGCAACCTGAGATAAAATCCAAACACGCTGAAATCGTGTGAGGAACGGGGACACTCAAACCACGCTGAAATCATGAGAGGAGGTCCAAAAACAACCCGCCCAGCGCGTCTACAACGCAACCTGGGAAAAATTCCAAACACGCTGAAATCGTGTGAGGAAAAGAACACTCTAACCACGCTGAAATCGTGAGAAGAGGTCCGAAAACAACCGCTCAAGTCGCGCACAACGCAACCTGAGATAAAATCCAAACACGCTGAAATCGTGTGAGGAACGGGGACACTCAAACCACGCTGAAATCATGAGAGGAGGTCCAAAAACAACCCGCCCAGCGCGTCTACAACGCAACCTGGGAAAAATTCCAAACACGCTGAAATCGTGTGAGGAAAAGAACACTCTAACCACGCTGAAATCGTGAGAAGAGGTCCGAAAACAACCGCTCAAGTGCGCGCACAACGCAACCTGAGATAAAATCCAAACACGCTGAAATCGTGTGAGGAACGGGACACTCAAACCACACTGAAATCGTGAGAGGAGGTCCAAAAACAACCCGCCCAGCGCGTCTACAACGCAACCTGGGAAAAATTCCAAACACGCTGAAATCGTGTGAGGAAAAGAACACTCTAACCACGCTGAAATCGTGAGAAGAGGTCCGAAAACAACCGCTCAAGTGCGCGCACAACGCAACCTGAGATAAAATCCAAACACGCTGAAATTGTGAGAGGAGGTCCAAAAACAACCCACCCAGCGCGTCTACAACGCAACCTGGGATAAATTCCAAACGTGCTAAAATCGTGTGAGGAAAAGAACACTCTAACCACGCTGAAATCGTGAGAAGAGGTCCGAAAACAACCGCTCAAGTGCGCGCACAACGCAACCTGAGATAAAATCCAAACACGCTGAAATTGTGTGAGGAACGGGGACACTCAAACCACGCTGAAATCGTGAGAGGAGGTCCAAAAACAACCTGCCCAGCGCGTCTACAACGCAACCTAGGAAAAATTTCAAACACGCTGAAATCGTGTGAGGAAAAGAACACTCTAACCACGCTGAAATCGTGAGAAGAGGTCCGAAAACAACCGCTCAAGTGCGCGCACAACGCAACCTAAGATAAAATCCAAACACGCTGAAATCGTGTGAGGAACGGGACACTCAATCTACGCTGAAATCGTGAGAGGAGGTCCAAAAACAACCTATCAGGCGCATGTTCGGCGCAACCTGAGAAAGTCCCGGAGGACAACGATCCCAAATGCTGCTTGGCGTAAAAGGATAAATGGTAAAAGATAACACAAGATGCAAATAAATGCAAGTAAGATGTGCATGACAATACAACGAGTGTGCGTGACAACGCAAGTAAAGGTGTGCATGACAATTCAATGAGTGGAAGAGTGCATAACAATGCGGGTGGAAGGGTGCATAACTTTGAAGCAGGCTTGATCTTGCACTTGAGGTAGAGGCACACTCATACTTCAGAGCATTGACAAGGCTTGAAAAGGTACATCTGGAATACAATCACGGAATTTTCTAAAGTTAAAGCACACTCAGATGCTTCGATTTTCGCTCTTTTTCTTTTGCTTTGTAGTCCGGAACCAATATAGCTTCAGATAGGTCTTGGTTCTACTGTTCTCATATGACCTGGGTTGAACCCTGCAGTTTATGAAAGAACCAAATCCTGTTTTGCACAAATGCAGAGAATGGCACGACACTCTGAGCATAAAACAAATCATTTTGAAATTGAGAAATGAATATAAGTTCGCAACTGGGTATTGAGCCTACGACTGACCACAGTAAAAACGACTCAACAACTGAAAACAAAAGGTAAACAACCTAAACACATCGAGTAACATTCGAAACGACTCAAAACAAGAATCGAAACAAAACAAAAGACACAACACTCACACGTGCACAGGGAGCCTGTTTCCTTGGGTAGTGTTTCCCACCCTTTCTTATTTGTGATCCTCACATCACTCGGCCCTCAGGCTCTGTTTTCTCTGAAAAAGCCCTTTTCCTCACTTTTTCTCTCAGCGCACATCTCTCTATTCTTCAATCTCTCATTTTTTATCCCTCCCCTGGGTGGTTGATGGATAAGCAGGAAGTTGTGGGCTCTCGCCTCTGGTATTCTACCAGATTCTCATTCTTGTTCACAACTGTGAGTTTTTTCCACAGAGGGGCTGTACTACAGCTGGGTGTGTAGCAAATCTGCAGCTAACATCGGTTGACGATGCTGCTGGAAAGTTTGGACATGATCAGATTTGTCCAGATGAGGGAGTGGAATATCTTGACCCATTCCAGTTCGTACTTCGCACTTGGCTTGATACCTCGTTGCTTGGAGGGTGAAAGAACTTTCAGCCCTTTGTTGTCGCCTTCAGTTGTGCCTTTTCTGGCAGGTAGAGTGCCCTTCTTCGCAAGTATGGTGCCCTTTCTGGCAAGTATGTTGACAATGAGGAAGAGACAGAACACCTGACTCAACTGTGCCCCTAGTTCATCATTTCGACCATTTTTTTGTTTTTGGCTTTCTACTAAAACAATTTTGACCAAAATAAGAGTTAGATTAACATGCTTGTTCAATTTTCTGATTTAAAATCATGCAAGTCAGGCTATGAGCACTGAAAATTTTCCTTTTTTGGGTCCAAGAAATGGTCCAGTTTTGAAAAATGGAATACTTTTCGAGAAAATTAGTTAACCTCAGTAAAAATTCTCAAAAACTATTTCGCGAACGGCCATTGCTGAACGAGCACGGAACCTACTCTTGAGATGCACAACCTCAGATCCGAAGGAAAATTGCCCCTTTCCTGAAGGACACTGCATGGCAACGGAAAGTTGCCCCTTGTTTGAATGGCACCGCAGCGCATCTCAGAGTAACGAACACAACCAAATCCTCAGATACAGAGAAGACAAAGATGACCAGAACCATCACATGGACACAATCGAATTTGAATTGTTTTATAGCTAGACTTCAGAATAAAGTTGCCTACGTATCCCAAAGATGGGAATCAAGCCTTACGTAGTTCGGGGTAAGGTACACTCGGGTATTAACCTCTCCTTTTGTGCTCTAAATTTTGCCAAGGCCGCCCTTCTGGGTTTTCAACGTTACGAGCTTTGTTTTTCTTTTCTTTTCATTTCTTTTCTTTCTTTTCTTTTTCAAATCTTTCTTTTCATTTTATTTTTTTTTTCATTTCTTTTTTTTTTGCATTTTTTCTTTTTTTCTTTTTCTTCTTTTTCTTGCTCTAATTTTTGCTTGGGTCGCCCTTCCGGGTTTTCGACCCAGCGAGCCTCTCAAGGGTAAAAGTGTAGCTTTGTCCATGTCAAATGGTTTTGAGATCCTGAAGTCATTTGAATCCAGGAGAATGGCTGTTGTTTGCTGACGATGCAGGAGTCCATCCAGTGGGGCCTAAATTGCCCCCAGCGTTGCGGATAGGGACTCAATTGTCCTTCAGCAATACTTTCTTCTTTCCTCCCTTCTGGGATTTGGCATTCTTGCTGATCTTAATCTTTGACTCTTCGAGCACACTTGAAATTCTTTTGCCCCTAGTTCAAAGGGGTTCTTTTGATCTAGCTTCGCAAGCTTCTTTCGACCTTTTGATCTTCTTGATCCGACTTTCCTGGCCTCTTGTTCGAGGGCTGCGTCAAATCTGGCCACACAGGCCTCACATCGTGATTGACCGTTGAACATTCTGAATCTGAGTTCAAGGTTTTGAAAGCAGAGGGGTCGAGTCTCGAGGCTGAGAGCGATCCTAAGCTGCACAGTCTCAAGAGCGATTCTACATAGGTCTTCGTAGGACCGCGCAAAACATTTTTTTGAAATCTTTTAAGGAAGCGACCAGTCGCTCGCGCTGAAGATAGTGTAGAACCAATCTGGATCAAGCCAGGATCCTTCCCAGTACTCACACTAACAAGCATGATTTCATTCATTAAGGGCGTAGCATGCCTCTCTTTCTCTCAATTGATCAAATTTTTGCAAATCCCGAGGAATTCCTTCCTCTTCGTTTTCACCGCAGTGTTCAAAAAGTTTTGAAAAACTTAGGTCAATGCAATAATTTCGAGGCACAGAAGAGCAGGTGAAATGCACCGCCGTTTCATTCAAACTTCTAGCACAACTGGCACAAGGCAGAAGTAAACACAAGGATGTGAAAATCACTGTTGTTTCATTTCAGATCTGTTGGCACAATTGGCTTCGTGGCAGAAACAGACTCAAGACAAAACGAAAAGAGAAACACAAAACAAGATAGTGATGTCCGAGGTAACACCCCTGAAATCACCCGACTCCAACAAAATAGGACTGACTCGGTATAACAAGACAGACCCAACTGACTCAGTAAGAAAAGACTGACTCTGTACAAACAACAAGACTGACCTAATACCCAAGTCAGAAAGTACAAATTAACAACATTCACAAATGTGCTCAAAACAGTGCATGCCATCCACCATATCTGGAGTAAACTGAGCGCCATCCGCAGGCGGTTCATCCCCTGATCACATGGTCACATTGTCCCCCAAGTTCACCGATCCAGTGCCGATAGACTTTGCAGGACCTGACGCGAAGATGACCTTTTTATCAATCAGATCTTGTATTTCATGGTGAAGACGAAGACACATGTCAGTGTCATGGCCAGCTTGTTAATGAAAGACACAGTACTTCGCCGGGTTGTGGGAGAGAGGAAGTTTATTCAGTAATGGCTGTGGCTCCAGGGGCTTCAGATGCCCCTTTTCAATCAGGACCCTCAGGGTCGTTGACAGAGACATGTCCAGTGGGGTGAACACCCTTTGGCCCCGAGGTGGGTATTTGGCAGGTTGTGAGCTGGTTGTGTTGGATGTACCGGCGAAAGGGTCGGTAGGTGCTGACTTTTGATGATCTCTTCTGAGTGTAGGATTGGAGCTGAAAGGGGTGTTTCTGGTACAACATCTCTTATCTTGGCTTGCCCCTTGATTCAGACTACCCCCAACTTGAGTGGCAAAAGTATCATCCACAGTTTTTGTAACCACTGCAACCACTTGCTGTTTGTTTAGTCCTTCGGCCTTCAAAGCCTCAACAGCCCGTTGAAGGTGTTCATGGGGACCAATGCTTGCCCCTACCTTGTTCTTACCACCTGCTTCCCCTTTGCCAAGGGTTTGGCTTTCTTCAAATGCAGCCAGTCCCAAGATTGGGGAGCCTTTTGTCGTGAAACTCCTAGCATGTGCTGTAGTCGATGATGGAGCCAATGTCCCAGAGGCTAGATCTATCACAGTTCTTTGAAGATCTTCGATCATTCTCTTTAGCTCAAAAGTAGTGGGCTCACGGGTTTGAGATGATTGGGGTCCAGGTGCATCCATCATGCATAAGTCCATGCTTTCTGGAATGAACACCTCAGGCTTGGGCAGATGGGCTGGGGTGATGTATATGCTGGGGTCGAAGGTGGATGGTAGTGTATGGATGAGGTTGAGATGGGGAGGTGACGAATCAGTACTAACCTGAGGTCCTTTAGGTGGAGCTAGGGTCTCTTCGTCAATAAGATCCTGAATCTTATGACGGAGGCGGATGCAACGGTTCATATCATGACCGTGTTGTTGATGATAGGCACAGTATTTAGCTGGGTCATATCTTGGTGGAAGAGGATTTGGAAGGGGTTGGGGTTCTAGGAGTTCTAGGTGCCCTTCTTCTTGCAGTTTTTTCAAAGCTTGGGAGAGACTCATGTAAAGAGGATGGAATTTTCGGGCTTGGGGCCGAGTTGAAGTGGTTGGTTTTTGGTCATTGAGGGAAGTGGTGATAGTGTCTACTTCTGAGCATTTCGCAGCTGTGCTATTGTAGACACCCCATTTTTGACCGTCCTCAAGACTTGGACGTCACCGTTTGAACACCCGGTGATCATCCATGTTTGTGTTTGTTTGGAGTTCCCGAAGGTCTCGGCTACGCGCCTTGCCTCAGGATCTCCGAACCCGACTGTTTAGTGTCTGGTTTTGCACCAAACACTTGTTTGTTGCCTTGGAGGGGCAGGGAATGCCTTGTGAGGCATCCCCACGCATCACCGGCCATGGCTAGAGGCCACCGGCTGGTGTTCTGTTGCCATCGGCAATGTATATTGCCGGTCGGCAGTCCATTTTGTCAGAATGGCAATTTTGAGCAGCCGACTACTGTTCATCTGCTTTTGCAGATATTTTAAGACAGCTGTCTTGCATTTTGTTCCCCTCTATACACGTGTATGGAGGGATGGCCTTCTTGTTAGCTTCCTTGGCAAGCTTTACAAGATTGGTTGCCTATAAGAAGAGGGCTCCTCTCTTGGCATTAGGGTTAGAGATTTTGGTTAGAGAAGTTGTGAGAGAAGCTCTGGATTAGGTTTAGGGTTTTATATCTATCCTATATCTATATCTCTCCTTTTCTTGTGTTTGTGTGTGTTTAGGCTCACTATTGCACACAAACACATAGTGTTACACCTTCTCTTAGTTTGTGAAGGACCAGAGGTTTGTTCTTGAGGTTCTTGGCTGGTTTTGAGCTTGGAAGAGCAGCTGGTCCACCATTGTTGAAGAGGTTCTTCAAGGGTAACAATCTTACCCCTTTTTACCCCATTCTTGCATTCTATTTTTGCCTATCTTAGAACTGTTTTTGTGCTTAGTGTATAACATAAAAAAGTTCTTTTTTTGGGCCCTCTAAATAGTTTGTTTAGAGTGTTTTGTGGTTTGGAGGTGTTTGACCCCTCTTAAGCCTTGAGGGGCTTCATTTTGTGCTATTTTGAGTGAGCTTCGGGACTTTGGTGTTTGGGCCTCCTCACCACTGAAATCTTGAGGGATTTCAGTGGTAACGATGGTGCCTTGAAGTCCCAAGAAGGAGAGGGCCACCCCCTCTCCTTATTGTCCTTGAAAAGGGCCATTTTTGCCTCTTTAATGAGCACCTGGCTAAGCCTCATGTTGACCATGCCTTGGCTATTATTTATGCTTATTTTGCCATGAAATAGCATTGTTGTATGTTGGTTTTGGTACACCATGCATGCTTAGCATACCTACCTTGTAATGCCACTTTGTTGCCTTAACATGCCTTAGGTCGTAAGCCCTTGTTTTAGCATGTTTTAGGCTTAGCTTTGTGAAGCTTTAATGCATATTTTTGTATGATTTAGCTCTATTTTAAGTTGCTTTAGTCATACTTGCCATGTATTGCATAGCCTCTTTGCATTGATTAGCTTGTAGGCTTTGAAAATGAGAAGTGTTGAGCATGCGTTGCTTGAGTTATCTTAGTAGCTTGGCATCATTTATAGCATAATCTCAGTCCCTAAGACATGCTTGTATGCTTGACTTGGGTGTCTCTTTGTTGCTTTGAAAGGTTGTGCCTTGTGCTCCATGTTTGGTCATTGTGCATGCTTTTGAATTCAAGTCATTTAGATGCCATCTAAGTGGTCTTTAGGCCTTGTTTTAATGTACTAAAATTCTGTTTTTAGTCATTTAATTCATGCCATGTGTGGTTGCACTAAGTGTAGTTCAATGCTTTTTTGGTGAGCCTTAGGAACTGGACCATATATGCGCATGTGTGCATGTGTGTTTGGCCCCATCTTCTTAAGCTTTGGCCACTGTTTTGGACCCAACTTAGAGCTGTCCAATTAGTATAAGTCCATCCCTTGCATGCCATTCAAAGTGTTGTTACATTATACCATGTTTGCATGCTTCGGTTACATATGTTGCATGCTTGAAATCATTTGCATTTGGCATGCATTCCCTTGATCAAATTACTAGCATGTTGCGTGATTGGATTACATCTTGCATGCTCTAAGTAGTTTGCATAGTTGTGGCATGCTTGTATGTGTACCTTGTATGCTCATGTTGCATGTTAGTTAACATGCTTAGGTTGCATTTTGCATGCATGCCTTGTTCCTTGAGCTAGTGATAGGAATTGGGCTTTGGTTTGTTGGTTTGCATTGCATGCATTGCATTTGAAATCAACATGCATAACTTGGTCTCATGGGCCATCACGCATTGAAATGCGCGATTGATGGTCCGAGAACCAAGAACTATGTCCCTTTGAGTCATATACATGATAAGGGGCTTGGTTGGTGCATATATGGCTTGAATTGCATTGCCATGCAAGGCTCTGTCCTCTGCTGCTGTCAAACAGGTTCTGCAGGAACTTCTTGCCGATCGACTGCACATAGTGCCGACCGGCAATCAATTGGTGACCGATGGACTCATCAACAGCCGATGACTACATCCCACTGCCGGTGGCAATTCTACTCAGCCGGTGGTGTCTCCCAATGTCCAGGGAAGCAATTCAGAGACTTTGGCAGTCTTCAGAGGGTCAGAGCAAGGAAAACAGAGGCAGTCTATGCATGGCAGTGCGCTTCCGAGTAGGACCCGAGCATGCATTGCATTGGGCACTCTTCCCGAGGCGATTTACTGTTTTTCCTAGCTTAGTTAGTTTGTTAACTACTTAGGCAATTTGTAATAATTAATTAGCCCGTAGTTAATTAATTTGTATTATTCTTTTGATCTCTCCGGGCGAGGGCGAATCTGTAATAAGTGTGGGTGCGTGTGTGTGCATGTCTTCCAACCCCCATTTCTTTCTTCCCTTTTATTTACCCACTTATGATGGTAGATTAGGGCATGTTTAAATTAGCATACCTTATGCTATGCATGCGTGCATCCATACATTTGTCTTGCATGCACCGGGCATGGTACATCATGCTAACTGCATTTGTACTTCAATTCCAAATTGAATATGTGCATCAATTGATTGCATTTCACCTGTCATGTTTAGGTTAGCCGAGCCTATCCTAATTGCATCCTGTATGTGTTGCATTAGTCAAATTTAACATAAACTAGGACCATGCATGTTTGCTAACTAGTTTATTGTTTTGGCACGGAGTACGATGTAAGTATTTTCATGCTTTAGCATACCGCATGCGTGTGAGTGCTATCATGGCAGCATGTTTACCATGTGGCTAATTGCTTATGTGAGATAAACTGCTTGATTGCCTGTGGGTGAAGGTTGGATTGTCTGAGTTGGAAAAACTCGTTGAAATTCGTATTTTAGCCTACTTACGAGTAGCAAATTCCAAAGTGTTTTTCAAGACAAACGGATATGCAATGCTTATTTCCAAATTAGACAATCTAGTCTATACTTGTTTGCTGTGCGCATAACATAGTAATTCTAGGCTAATAACCGGAATAAGAACACATAACGTTTTCAAAATTGGATATCACGGTTAGTAGGGGCCGGTTTTTGGACCGGGCGAGAGGGGGTGCTCATAGCTGACCTTCCCCAATCGTACCCAAGTTCCCGAGCCGAGGCAACTTTGGTGATGACGGACACGTGGCCTTTGGCGCCGAGTCAGGGTTTCCTAAATTTCCCCATTAAAAAATATTTAGGTGGCGACTCTGTATCTGGCAAAGCAGTCCATGTTTGGCACTTCTTTTCAAAAATTTGTTTCTCAAAACGATTTGCCGGATTTGGACTCTTTGGTTCAGATTTAGAACCGTGACAACTAAAGGGAGTCCGAACTGTAGCGAGGCCCCCCCCGCGGGCGTTGTTACAGCTACCATCAGTAGTAGCATTGGAACTGCGAGCAACATTCCTCTTCAAAGGCTCATTATCTTCTGCAAAGATCCCTTGTCTGATGGCATCCTCGATTTGAACCCCCATTTCATGAAGGGCTGGAAAGGTAAACAGAGGTAGAATGACCATCTTTTGCAGCAACTTGCCATGCAGATTCCGAACAATCATCCTGATCTGATCTTTGTCAGAAGGCCTTGTAGTCATCATTGAGGCCTTTGCTCTCCATCTTGTCACGAACTCTGAGAAACCCTCCTTTGGCTCTTGGCGGGTGACTTCGAGATCACGAGTTGTGACCTCGATCTGTGTGTTGTAGGAGTATTGAGCAATAAAGGCCACAGCCAGCTCTTCCCAGTTCTGTTTCAATGAGTTCTCCAATTTTGCATACCAGATTGTGGCTATCCCAGACAGGGTTCGGTCGAATAGTGACAATTTCTGGGCTGTGGTCAAACCCATTGGCCTCAAGATATCAGAAAACAGTTGGAGGTGCACCATTGGGTCTTCAGAGCCATCGAATCGATCGATATGCGGCATTTTAAACCGCTCCGGCAAGGTCACCACTGAGTCGGTATAACCATCCTCTATATCAAGAATAGAGCGGGCCCCCTGAGACTTTTTGAACAATTTCTCAAGCTTGCTCACTTTCAATGCTGTGGGGTCCATCTCGAACTCAAAGGGGGAATCTGGCAGGTTGGTGGGTGTTTTAGACAGCTGGGGTAGAACCGGGGGCAGAGCTGGCCCGCCTGGAATGTCTGTATCATCCTGGATGTGGGTTGCCTCCCCGAGTATGGGAACTCTTGGTGGAGGAGGAGCCTGGTGTGAAGTAGATACTCCAGTTTGCTGCTCTAACTTGGCAATTGTCTCTGCCTATTGGGCTATGACCACGGCCTGTTGCTTGGCGAATTCCGCTTGACGGACAGCGTCTTGCTGCATGGCTTTCATACTATCCTGGAGCTGGCGCACCATCTCTTCTAAGCCTGACATACTGTCCTGATCTGATTGAACCACTAGTATATCTGTCTCTGCAGTAGACTCGGAAATCTCAACCTGGCTGTTTAAAGACCACTGAGCTGGTAGCTGCTGTACTGGTGATCTGTGCCTGACCGAGCTTTTCACCCTGCCTCTGGTAAAGGAACACTGATTGCCCTTGAACTTAATCTCTGACCCGACAAAGTCTATCAACACAAGTTCGGTGTACCCGGGGGATATTGGAGCCTTCTGAAGCTATGATTCCAGGACTACCTAGCAAAAGGGAAAACAGAGAGTATCTCAGCCTGATTTCACGATAACCCATATGAGCAGAGCTGAATGATTGTGCCCCTACAGAATTCTGCCCGTAAACTGATACCCTCAGGTAAACTGAATCCCAAAATACTGAACTGGTGCCCGCAGGCCTGATGCCCAAACTTGCAAACTGATACATGCATTCCTGTAGAGACGCACTCTAAAAGCACATAACAAGCAAGTGAGAGCCAAAACACCCCTATGGAGGGGTAGGGTTTCCCTGTCCTATTTTGTCAGGAGCTAGGGTTTCACTACGCACACAGGGTTTCAATCAACCTATCGGGTAAGCAACCTGTCCTAGCTTGGAATGGTCACTATGGATCCGAATATGCACTAGGTTGAATGGTCAAAAGGGTGCCCCGGTAAAACTGGGGTTTGTGTTCCCATACTGGCAGAGCCCGTAACCGGTAAGCCTTATGGCACGCAGCCTCTGGCAAACCGCTCAGGAATAGCAGATGGCAAACACGGTGTCCTAGGCGTACCAATGCAAATGCAATGCAAAGAAACACACAAGTGTAGTCAAAACCAGATATCATGAGTTCGAGTCAAGTTCTCTAATTCCCCAGCGGAGTCGCCAGAAACTGTAGACGTCCCCGAACGTCCCGGGAGGGAAATCCCGTTTTGTTCATTTGGGCTCACTACAGTTCAAGACTCAATGTCACGGTCCTGTATCTAATCTCGCAGAGTGCAATGCAAGACCGATGAATCATCAAAGAGTCCAAATCCAGCAAATCGTTTTTGAAAACAGATTTTTTGAAAGAAGTGCCAAACATGGACTGCTTTGCCAGATACAGAGTCGCCACCTAAATATTTTATTTTGGGGGAATTTAGGAAACCCTGACTCGTTGCCTAAGGCCACGTGTCCGTCATCACCAAAGTTGCCTCGGCTCGGGAACTTGGGTACAATTGGGGAAGGTCACTTCGTGAGCACCCCCGCTCGCTCGATCAAAGATCGGCCTTTACTAACCATGATATCTAGTTTTGAAAACATTATGCGTTCTTATTCCGGTTATTAGCCTAGATTTACTATGTGATGCACACAGCATACAAGTATAGACTGGATCGCCTGAATTGGAACGGAACATCTCATGTTTGTTTTTGAAAGTGGTTTGCTACTCGCAAGTAGGCTTGAAATGCAGATTTTGCCACCCTCGGGTGGGCTTAGAAAACATGATTTTGCCACTATCTAGTGGGCTTAAAACTCACAGTCAATGCATTATTCCAATTCAGATAATCCAACCTTCACCCATAGGCATTCAGGCAGATATATCACATAAGCACATAGCCTCATGGTAAGCATGCTATCATGGTAACACTCACACGCATGCAAGGATGCTAAAGCATAAAAACTTACCGAGTACTCAAAGCCAAAACAGAAGCTATGTTAGAAATCCATGCATGATCCTAACTATACAGAAATGCCTAATGCAACACATGCAAAAATGCAACTATAACAGGCTCGGCTATTCTAAACATGGCATATGAGATGCAATAGCTAACAAGTATTCAACTCGAAATTGAAATACAAATGCAGTTAGTATGATGCGCCGAGCCCGGTGTATGCAAAACAGATGAATGAATGCAAACATGCTATCATACTGTATGCTAATTGAAACATGCCCTAATCTAACCATCATAAGCTGGTAAATAAAAGGGAGAAAGACGTGGGGTTGGAAGACATACATCGCACACACACACACTTATTACAATTGTGCCCTCGCTCGGAGGGTCCGAATAAATAATACAACCCCGAATAAATAATACAGTCCGAATAAGTACAAAACCCTAATTAATTAACAAATTAAACTAGGAAAGTGGAGAAATTGGCATGCAAGCTATGGATCGCCTCAGCTCTGTTCCGAATGATGAATGATGCATGCTTGAGTTGCTTTGTCGGGAAATTCCTCGCGATGCCCCGGTTTGCCTCTGTTTGCAATTAATCCCGGAATGTTGTGCAAAGCTCTGAAAGGCTGTTGATTCTTGATTTGCTGTAACAGAGAGCAAAAAAGGGGCATGGCAAAGTATTTTCACATATGTATGCACGCCTCGATCCTCGTGCCACCAATCACGCATCTCGATGCATGATGGCCGAGGAGTCGAATTGCACGACTCGATGTGAAATGAATGCATATATAAACACAACAAGGCCTAGACTCCATCATGGATAATCCGGAGTGTCGGCGACTAGGAATTGAGACACGTTCCGTCACTTGGAGTACGAAACGCCCCTCGTTTCCCGTGTTTGGACTAACTCCTATCCCAAACACAATGCAATATGCATGACATGCATGAGTGCAATTCTAACATGCAACCTAGCATACACAATGCTATGAATTGAAATGGCATACACAATGCACTAACATACAACCTAGCATACGCAATGCTATGAATTGAAATGGCATACACAACGTATGATGGACTTACACCAATATGAGTGGACCTCAGCCACACTCACATCAGCGGTCATAAGATGAAAATGAAACAACCGAAATGCATGCACACATGCACGGATACCGAGGACCGAACCTAAGGCATGAAATGCCACTCTACCAAAGCATGGCAAGGGATGAAAGATGGCATACAAACATGTAATTTCCGGCACTGAAACATGATGCCAAATGATCCCGAAGCATGGAAATATGGCACCAGATGCATGAAATAAGCCCCGAAACCCAAAACTAGTTCAATGCATTGAACTATAACTATGCAAAACGAGCATTATTTGACCATGAAGTACAAAGACAAGAGCCAAGTCCCCAAAACATGCACAATGTTAGTTCAAAGCATGGCCAAAATGTGCTAACATGAAGGGCTAAAACAACATGCAACATTAGCTAGTAAACATGAGTTATGGCACATATATGAAGCACATGAAATCTCATCAAACCAGCCAAAAACAGTGAATAAAACATGCCAAAATAGGCCCAAATAACCACTGAAATGTAGCCATTGCATGCAAAAATGATGAGCTCCTTTGGAGGGCTATGCAAGGGGGTATTCAACACATACAATATGGACATTCAACAAGACCAAAACAACTCTAGAAATGGCCTATAGGGGTCCTCAAACCCACTGAAAAGGCCCTGAAACAAGACTTAGAAGCATGCAACTATGAGGTCCTTTGGAAGGCCAAAAAGAGGGTTGTTCCACACATGCATGATGGACACTTAGCACAGAAAAAACAACTCTGAAAATGAGTTATGGGGGTCCTAAAACCCACTGAAAAATGAAAGAAACAAATCTTGGAAGCTTGCAAATAGGGGGTCCTTTGGAAGGCCAAAAAGGCCACCAAACAAGACAAGGAGAGAGGGGGTCACCCCCCTCTGATTTTGGCCCTCAAAAATACATCTAAGCCACTGAAAATCCACTGGATTTCAGTGGCTAAGAGGCCAAACCAAAGCCAATGCAAATGCTCTAATGCATATCCCTAATCATGAGGAAATGAAGCATGCAAAGGGGAAGATGACCCCAAATAGAAAAGAGACCTTAACCAAACTTGAAGAGGAGCTAAAAAAAAAGATCTTTTTCAGTTTATGACAAATCTCAAAAATGTTCACAAGTAAGGCTAAAATAGGATGCAAAATTAGCCCTAAAAGAGGGATTGAGCAAACAAGGAAATAGATGACCTCAAACAGAAAAGTGTCCTGAAACAAAGTTGAAGAGGGGCTCAAAAAAGATACTTTTCAGTTTATGATGAAGCTCAAAAATGCTTGCAAGTAAGTCTAATAGATGAAGCAAGATAATGCTCAAAAGGGGGAAAAAATGGTTACCTTTGAAGACCCTTGAAGGGACAGCAGCAAAACCATCACTTTTCTGAGCCAAGAAACCTTCAATCAGCCCAAAAATAGGTTTCAAGGGACCTCAAGCCAATGGTGATCAACTTTGATGAAGGAAGTATATGCAAATAAGAAGTATTTTTTTACTTCTATGCACAAGAGGGCAAGAGAGAGAGAGAGAGAGCCAACTAGAGAGAAAGAGAGACAGAGATTTTGATCTAAAATTTGTAGAGAGAGAAGGAGTTTTAGTGAGAGAGGCTCTCAAGCTTGTCCAAGAAGGTTGTCCCCCTTGGAAAATGGGAGATATATCATCATATATAGCAAAAGCAACACTAAGGTCGAAAATATCTGAGCTAGGGACAGCTGGAGGTTGTGGAAGACAGCTGGAAGGAGAATATCTGTCAATTTTGGGATTTCTGGGCATAAGTGGTCGGCCTACCACCTTTTATGGTCGGCCTGCTACTTTTCAGGACAAAAATTGGTCTGCCGGAAAGAAAGCTGGTCAGCCAGTGATTGGGAAGTCCAAAGGTGGTTGGCCAGGTGTCCAAATTGAAGCCCTAGAAGTTATCTTTCCAATGGCGCAAACCTTGCATTAAAATTCCTCCTGTGAAAAAAGTTATGCCTGTTTTGGTGAAGCCGCGCAGATTCGATCCAACCGGAGTGATGCCCCACTTCAATCAACCATATCTCCCTCGTCCGGAATCGGCTTTAGGAGATTCTTGAGTGCATAATGAAGCCCCGGAAGTCTTCTTTCCAACGGTGGTGGCCTCATAGCTGGATTACAAGTATGCAAATGAATAGACCTGATTCAGCGAGGGTTGCTCGACTCTCTCTTAACAGTTCATGCCCATTTTCTCCCCCAACTGGGTTTCTTCCCTCTTCTCTTCTTTTCTTCAACTCTAAACCCCTAAGTAAGGTGTTTTGAAAGATTTTTCAAAGATTTCATCTCTCTTTCATTCGTTTCCACTTTGTCTTTGCTTGATTTACCGAAAAGCGCAACATTTAACAAAATGCGAGCCTCAGAGCATCGTAGAAACTTTATTTCAAAAATGTTTTGAAAGAGAGGGTTTTAAGGTCTAAAAACCATTCAAAATAGCTTTTGTCCAAAATGGGGTGTGAAGTTGAGTTTTGTTTCTCTTTGCCGAAGAAACTGAACCTTTGCCCTGCACACCTTTCTCAAAGTAAAATACGAGGGTGCCAAAGTCTTAAGGGCGGTCAAAAATGGGGTGTCTACACATACCGTGGGGTCAACCTGTGTGCATTAGCAATTTTTCTCCATTGTGCATTGTTATGAACTAATCACTCCCCTTCAAAACAAAAAATATACAATAGACCATTCAGAAACAGAGTATTGATATTCATTAATGAAGAAGTCAGCACAGTGGTGGAGAAATGTACCACGCATTCTGTGCAATACAAAAAAAAAAAAAAAGATATATACACTAGTTTAGGATATGGGGAAGAGAATGGCTAGAAGCTAGAGGACCCCATTCTGATTGAGCGTTTGTGAGCATGGCTTGGGCTTGAGCAGCTACAGAACCAAAGCATCAAAAACCAGATCTGCCAAATCTGCTTTAAACTTGCTAACGGATAATAGTTGAGGCCACAAATAAGTGACAAACAGATACTAGTTGACAGATAACAGATATGCCAAATCTGTTCATTACAAACAAACCTGCAACAGATAACAGAAGTTGTTCATTACAACCAAAATTCATGCACCCAGATAACAGAACCTGCAACAGATAACAGGCTACAAATAAGTGACAAAGCACCCACAAAATTCAGTCATCCACAAAGCATCTACAAAATTCATCCACATAGCATCCACAAAAATGAATCCACATAGCATCCATAAAATTCATCCACAGATCTGCCAAATAGTATTCACAAAGCTCTAACAATGAGACCAATATTTCCCAAAATTCATTCCATAATAAAATTATAAGTTACATCATAATAACTTATAAAATTCATTTCGTACATTCATTCTATAATAAAATTCATTCCACAAAGCTATTAATTAAGTTACATAAGTTACATCATAATAAAATTCATTCCATAAACATTAGTTACATCCTGAAGTACAATACAACCAAAACTGGTACAAACTTCCATTCAATTTCCCAAAATACAATAAAGTAAAAAAGTTACATGATCAAGTACAAAATGGTAGAAAATATAATGAAATACACCATCGCTTTGATATTATTTTCTATCCTTTCAAGCCTTCGACCATGGTCATTTTCCAAGTCATCAAGCCTCGTCCTTACATCGTTAAAGTCTTCTACTATTATAGCATCACAAGCTCTAGTGTTGGAACGGATTTTGGACGTAACGTCTTCATCATCTTCATCCATGAACTTGAAGTAATTGCAATGGGGAGTGGGAGTGGTACTCTACACTGCATGACAATCAGTTAGTTGAATACGACAAATATTAATGTGACTACTAAAGGATTAAAATTTCCAATACATACTTATATATTTTGATGGGCCAACAAAGAACAAACGCCCTTGATTTCCATTTTCATTGGTTCTTACAATATATATGGTAGCAGTTCTTCCACAATTGCACAGCTTCGGTTGTAATCTTATGTTGCTATTGTTAGAAGAAGAAGCCATTTTTTAAATAGCAATTTTATTTGAATTTGAGGGACAGAGTGTGTCTTTATTGAAAACATCTATTTGTTCAAACTGCCATGTTTAATAGCATTTGAACAGAGCTTACACTGACTAAACTGTTAATAGCATTTGAACAAACATGGCAGTTCAATGTCAGTCATTTTCTTCAGTTTCAAACATAGCATTTGTGATTAATTACACACATGTTACACACATAGCATTTTCAAATTGAACAAACATGACAGTTTTACAAACATATCAGTTCAATGTCAATTCAATTATCAATCACACATGTTACACAACTATTATCAACAAATCATACTAAAGTGAAATGATTATGGGCAGATTGTTGGAGAGTGTGATTCAACTAATAGTTATCAAACTGAAATAGTTATCAACAAATCACACATGTGATTTTCAACAAAGCACACTGAAATACTTATCAACAAATCAGTAATAGTTATGAACATTTCAGTTCAGTTTGATAATAGTTATCAATGTTGATAATAGTTAATTCAATTCATGCAGCTAACATATTAGTTGATAGCAGTTCATTACAACAAATCATGCGTGATTGATAACAAATACACCAAAATTCAATTATCAATCATACATTGAAAATTACACAACTATATGCATTTGTTCAACTAATTATCAATCTGCATAATCATACTATGTTCTGCAAAGATGTGATCCTTTCATTTTATGTTCGATCACTTTCTACATAATCATACTATGTTCTGCAAAAATTATACTTTAACTCTAAAAGGTAAATGCATATATGTTCCTCACAATATGTTCCACATTTATCAATCATACCATTTATCTGTCTGCATAACAGTAATTTTCAAAGCCGTAATTTTCGAAGCCCTAATTTTCAAAGCCCTAATTTTGAATGAGTAATTTTGAAAGCCCTAATTTCCAAATTTCAAATATATTTTGTCAATCACAACCCTAACTTTTTTGATTTCAGTGTTTGGAGGACGAACCTGGTTCATCTATGGCCTGAAAGCCCACGTTCTCCTCAACAAATTCCTTCGCTACAGCCGATGGTGGCCGCGGTGGAGCTATGGTTCGCAAAGCAGAGAAAATGAGGGCTACAGCGGTGGGTTGGGTTTACGAGTGGGTTGCCGTCGGGGAGTGGTCACCGGTCAGGCTTGGTTCGGTGGAGGAGGAGTGAGTGTGAGAGTGAGGGAGAGTGAGAGTGAGATTGAGGTGTATACTCTGTATAAACTGTATAGCAGAGCGGGAAAACGAAAATTTTTATTTTTTTATTTTAATTTTTAGTCAAAAAGCCAAAAATTCACTAAAAAAATCAAAAAGCTAACAACTAATACAAAAAAGTCAAAGATTTTCTTTTATCTCTACTTTTTGCACATCTTTTCGTAAAAAAGCCAAAAGTCTTCCCAAACATACTAGTTTTTTCTAGCTCATATTTTAGCCAAATAGCCAAAAAATTTCTAAATCAGCCTGTTCTCAAATGAGGCCAATCTCCACTTTAGTCATGACGTAGGCAGCGAGAGAACATTGAACCGACAACAAATGTTGTAGCGAGAGGGCAATATTAGTACAGGTAACTATAAGAGGTGGGATTGTTACTGGGGGAATTATTAGTCAGGAGACTGACAGTGATGGGACTACAAGTAATATTGTCATGGTTTAGGCTGGTTTGGCATGTCTTTAAGAAGACAAAAAGTTAAAGAAGTTACTGAAAAAGCTAAAAAGTTACCACTTGACACAAATTAAAAATTTAAAAAACATAAATTGCTTGATGCAAATTACAAGTAATAATGTATGACATAGTGATTGGTCTGTCCCGGTACAAATTACACATGGGTGCACAACAAAATTACACAGGACAGTGTTGTTCGGTCCGTGGAAGCTTATCACAGGTCTCGTTTTGATAATCTTAACCGTTCAATGTGTAGGACTCGTTGAGTACTATATGTCTATTAAAAATCATGTTCATCGGATATCGCTAACTAGATGATCAAATCAGTTTTGTATAAAAATAAGGGATGGTGTTATAATTAACGGTTGAAAGAAAACTACTCCGATCAGATAGCTATCGATATCTGATCAACGTGATTTTTCATAGGCATGTAATACTCGACGAGTTGTACACATTTAACGATTTAGATTATCAAAACGGGTCTCGTGATGGCCCTCACGGGCCGAACAACACTGTCCAATGCAATGCCCAATATTTGTGTATTCGGAATACGTTGGGATTATGATACCCTCCATAGATGGGATTAGTAGTCCCCCATGGGAGATGGTATTAGAAAACCAATCCCTTCGATATACAAGTAGATTTGCTGGTTTGGCCCCTGTTATCCTATGTAATGTACTTACTGTACTTCCTTAGTAATTAATTTGTTGTCTCAGTTTGTTTGTACTTATGCGATCGTATGTCCAGTCCTGAACGAAAATAATTTATGCCTCGTTTCGCATGTAACAGTTTTACCTTAACAAGCCAACAAGCACTACAAAACACCAACAACCCTAATAATATGTGTAATAACCGAAGTTAATTGTATAATAAAAGGTATACGAAAGTAATTGTTTTTATACATTATGACGTGGTGCCTCTAACTCCTATCTGTGAAAACAAAATTAACTATTACTAATCCACTACTTATTACTGTGAAGAAGTATTTTGTTATAATTCTATCTCTAATATTCTAGTTACATCCACAATGGATGTGTTACTGTATTTGTTACTGTCTGTAGACGTGCCCGTGGGCCTCATGCTGCAGTTCGGACTCAAATAGTCACGGTCCTGTATCTAATCTCGCAGAGTGCAATGCAAGACCGATGAATCATCAAAGAGTCCAAATTCGGCAAATCGTTTTGGAAAACAGATTTTTTTGAAAGAAATGCCAAACATGGACTGCTTTGCCAGATACAGAGTCACCACCTAAATATTTTTTATGGGGGAATTTAGGAAACCCTGACTCGTTGCCTAAGGCCACGTGTCGGTCATCACCAAAGTTGCCTTGGCTCGGGAACTTGGGTACGATTGGGGAAGGTCACTTCGTGAGCACCCCCGCTCGCCCGATCAAAGATCGGCCTCTACTAACCATGATATCTTGTTTTGAAAACATTATGCATTCTTATTCTGGTTAATTAGCTAATCTTACTATGTGATGCGCACAACACAAAAGTATAGACTAGATCGCCTAATTTGGAACAAAGTATTGCATATCCGTTCATTTGGAAAATGGTTTGAAATTTGCTACTCGCGAGTAGGCTAAAATACGGATTTCAATGAGTCGTTCCAACTCAAACAATCCAACCTTCACCCACAGGCATTCAGGCAGTTTATATCACATAAGCATATAGCCACATGGTAAGCATGCTGTCATGTTAACATTCACACTCATGCAAGATGCTAAAGCATAAAAAGCTTACCGAGTACTCCGAGCCAAAACAAAGAACTTGTTAACAATCAATGTATGATCTAAGTCCATGTTAAGTGTCTAATGCATCGCATACAAAATGCAACTAGAATAGGCTCAGCTAATCCTAGGATGGCATGTGGAATGCAACAAATAACACGTATTCAAGTTAGATTTGAAATACTATGCAGTTAGCATGATGTGCCGAGCCCGGTGCATGCAATACAAATGAATGGATGCATGCATGCATAGCATAAGGATGCTAAATTAAATATGCCCTAATACTAGCCATCAAAAGCAGGTAAGTAAAAGAGAGAAAGAAGTGGAGGTTGGAAGACATGCACACACGCACCCATACTTATTACACAGTTATGCTCTCTTTCGGAGAGACGGAATGAATAATACAAATTAATCAGCTAACAAGCTAATTAAATAGTTATAAACCAATTAACTAGTTAAGCAAATTAACTAAGCTAATAAAGCGGTAAAACAACCTCGGAAGAGGGTCCAATGCATGCGTGCTCGGCTTCGCTCGGAAATCCACCACCATGCACAAGCTGCCTCTGTTTACACTGCTTGGCATCTCTGAGAACTTCACAAGTCCCAAGGAACACTCTCTGAACACTGTGGGATGCAACTGACCATAAGGGATTGTCACCGGCCACAGGGAAGTGATCATCGACCACCAATGAAGCCATCGGCCAACAATGGATAGCCGGCCGGCACTGGAGATGGCCGACCGACCATGTATTCCTGCAGAAACCTGTTTTGACAGCAGTAGAGGCAAAACAGGGCATGGCGATGCATTTCAAAGCAATGTTTGCACCACCACACCCCTTATTATGTTTATGACTCAAAGGAGTATGGTACTCGACCCTTGGGCCACCAATCATGCATTTCGATGCATGATGGCCAAATGAGTCAAGTTGTGCATTTGGATTTCAAATGTAATGCAAAACCAAACAAACACATAAGGCCTAACCTCTATCATGGTGATTTCAAGAGGCAAGACATGCATGCAAAATGCAACCTAGGCATGTGAGCTAAGTATGTAACATGAGGATGCCAACAAGCATGCAAACATGCAAACATGTAACAAGTGTGCAAGCTAACAAGCATGCGAAAGTGTAACTTAACCATGCAAGCATGCAAGATGCAACATAGACAACATGTTAAGTACAATGCATTACAACCTAAGTATACAACAACATGTCATATAGCTCAAGCAATGCAACTAAATGCAATATGGTTAAGCATGTGTCAACAATGCAAGTAATGAGCATGTAAAACACTATGCAACCAAAGCATGCAAACATGAAGCAATGTGACAACATTTGAGCAACATGCAAAGGGCGGACTTAGACTAATACGGACAAGTCTCAACCATGTCCAAATCAGTAGCCAAATGCTATGAAAATGAGGTCAAATTTACATACAAACATCAATGCAAACATGGTCCAACACTTAAGCATAAAGAGGGGACTTTTAAGCACACTTAAAAGAAGATGAACATGGACAAATGGCATACATTATAAGCTCTGAAATCATGTTAGAAAAGGTGTCAAACCAATTAAACAAATCAAGCAAAGCATGTAACCAAGCCCAAAACTCAAGGTAAGCCAAGGGGCTTAAACCATGGTTACATGAAGCAAGTCCCAAAGGGCCATGGGGACTCAAAACCACCCCAAGGCAGACCAAAACAAGGTCAAAGGCACACCTAGATGGCATCTAAATGGCCTAAGTCTAAAGGCATGCACAAAGGTCCAAACATGGAGCATAAGGCACAAGCCTTTTAAAGCATTAAAGGGGCATCAAATGCAAGCATACAAGCATACCACAGGACTGAAATGGTGTTATAAGTGGTGCCAAACCACTGAAACAAGCCAAGTAATGCATGCTCAACATGCACACACCCAAGGCTAACAAGCCAAAATGCAAGGTGGCTATACAAAGCATGCCATGGATGGCCTAAATGATCAAAATCAGACCTCAAGCACATCAAAATATGCATAAAAGCTTCACAAAGCTAGGCCAAAACAAGTAAGCATAGTGGTCTAGATGCTAAGTACATGTTAAGGCAAATTCATGGCATTACAAGACAAGTATGAAAAGCAAGCATGGTGTGTCTAAACCAATTAAAAACAGTGCTATATTATGACAAAATAAGCACAAATACTAGCTAAGACATGGCCAACATGATCTCAACAATGGTGCTCACACATGAGGCTAAAATGGCACATATTGAAGGCAACAAGGAGAGGGGATGGCCCTCTCCTTCTTAGGACCTTAAAGCACCATCCTCACCACTGAAATCCCTTTGGATTTCAGTGGTGAGGAGGCCAAGACAAGATGGTCCCGGAGCTCACCAAAATAGCACAAAAAAGGGGCCAAACAAGGCCTAAGAGGAGTCAGACAACCCCAAACACCAAAGAAACCTTAAACGACTATTTTAAGAACTTAAAATTAAAACTTTTATATGTTATAGACTAAGCTTAAAAACAGGTGCAAGGATGGCTAAAAGCCTAAGCAAAAATGGGGAATAAAGAGCAAGAACACTCACCCTTGTAGACCTCTTCAAGAAAGGAGTTCCAGCAACCTTCCTTAGCTTGAATCCACTCAAGAACTTCAAGAACACCCCTTTGGCTCCTCAGCAACCAAGGTATAGTGTAATGGTAGGTGCCTTAGTGCAAAACTAAGAACAAACACACACAAAGGCAAAAAGAGAGGGAGATATAGAGATAGATAGATACACTATGCAAACCCTAATCTTAGAGCTCTCTGGAACTTTTTTGTAACCCTTGAGGAGGGAGGAGAAGGCCTCCCTTTAAAGAGATTCACTCTTGCAAAGCTTACAAAACAAGCTAAGCAAGAGTGAAATCCCTCCATACACATGTATGGAGGGGGTGCAAAGTGGGTGTCAGCTATCATAGCTGGCACAAAATATCTGCCAAAAGCAGATGCACAGTGGTCGGCCAGCCAAAAATGACAAATTGGCCAAAACAAAGGTCGGCCGACCACAAAGAGTGCCGGCCGGCCAAACATTTGGCCAATAGCAACAAAACAATGGTCGGTGGCCTCAAGACATGGCCGGTGAGGTGTGGGGATGGCCAACAAGCCATTCCCTGCCCCTCAAAAGCAAAACACAAGTGTTTGGTGCAAAACCAAACACAAAACAGTCGAGTCGAGAGGTCTTGAGGCAAGGCGCGTGGCCGAGACCTCCGGAAACTCAAGACGAACACGAACAAGGATGATCACCGAGTGCTCAAACGGTGACGTCCAAGTCTCAAGGACGGTAAAAAATAGGGTGTCTACACTGTCAACTGTTAATTTTTGGCCAACGAAGTTTCTTGTTTGGCGATGCAGTGCAGCGGCTAAGGGCAACGTTATTGACCATAATTAGTGTGCAATGTTAGATTGCCTATTAACAGTAGTTACCGTTTTAACCATCGGGGAAGAGGCAGGGAAATGCTGGGCGAAAGCCCTCCCGGACATTCGGCCAAGAGTCCCACCGGACGTCCACTACGACAATTTCTGTACCGGTCGCTGAACTACAATTTCTTTTTTTGGGTTTTTTTTGTACTTGTTCGCAAATTTTTGCCGCTTGCAATTTTTTTTAACTGAAATTAATTATACACATTTGTTTATTACATATATGTATATATATATATATATATATTTACAATTTCTATCAGACACGGATCTTAATACACCCTTTAATCCATCCATTGTATCATCATTCACACAGTTTGCCCTCTTTGTTTGGACTGCATAAGCGGGGATTGTAATCCACCAGACTGTTAGTCGTGCGATACATTGTCCGTCGACCAGTCGGTTCGGGTGTATTTGTATCGTATGTTTGTTTACTCATCGGATTAGATGCCTAGATTGGAGTATTTGTAGTGAATCAAATGTTTGGTTCGACGGACTGGATAAGGATAAATTACAATTTATATTTAATTTATAATACTAAATTTGTAATCTATAATTCATAACTGAACAACACAAAAAAAATTTAATTCATAGGGCCATACGAAATTTAATTTTTAATTTATAGGCCGAAAATTTAATTTAACGTTACCCTACCTTACGCTACGCCTCGTTTGTGAAAAATAAACAAAAACAAAAAAAAATCAGCAAAAATAATTAATAAGATAAAATGGCACGTCAAACCTATAATCAGTGCAAATTTCCTGTCACAAACATCATATCCAACTACAACAAAATCTATTATCTTTCAAAACACAAAAAAATAAATTTAAAAATATGAAAATACTAAAATAACATACTAAAAAAGCAACTTCTAACCACCTTAGGGCTGGTTTGGCATGTTTAAAAAAAGTCAAAGAGTCAAAAAGTCACTACTTTTATTTAAATCACATCATCTTATTTAAGTCACATCACCTCTCTAACACATCACTTCAACCCCAACCCAAACGGAACCCATATTTCATAAAAAGTCAAAAAGTACACTTATTTAGATTATCCCAAATATTTAATATGTAGTGTCACGTACGTTTCCGTTTCCCTCCCAAATTTGGAACAAAAACCAAAGTTGGCAGACAAAGCCTGCTTATCCCACAGAGGCAGTACTTTTCATGATGACCCACAGGCCGTAGCCTTTCTAATCTCACCAACTCATTTCCATTTCCCACATACAATTTCGGCAACTTTGCTGTCCCTCATTCTCTCTCCATTTCGGTTTTGCTGTCCATCTCCAATAACACACTCTTTGTCTGTCTCTCCATTTCGACTGCGCCAGCTCGTCGATGGTAACACTTACCATTTTCTCGGGCATGTGTGAGTCTATCTATTTTTTCTTTCGGAGCACATTATTATTATGACCTGTTGTGTTCCACTCGCACGACGCATTCATTTCTCAACTATTAAACTGTTCCTCGTTAGGTCATTGAAACCATACGTACGATTAGGTATACAAACTACACGGGTGACAAACTGATATTTGCCATTGAGGAGTTCCATAGTGATTATAACTGCTGCATGAACAGTCTTGGTTAAGTAGTGTAGCCGGTTTTTTATTTCTCTGCATGAATGTAAGTTGCATATGGGTGCTCTTGGGTTGAATGTCCGATGTGGCCCTGTTTGAAGTGTGCGTATTGTTTGTTGTTTCTGGTTTCCTTGCAAGATTTCCTGTTGGTCGTTTGTCCAAAAGCCTTCGCGAAGGTGGTACCAAATGACTGGCCATTCTCGTCAGTGCAAACGAAGTTGTAGTCATGTTATGTTGTTTTGCTTGCATACGAAGTCGTTGCACTTCTAGTTCTTTATATGTGTAATGTCATGCCAATTTTTTGTATTGGTGTTGGTTGATGCAGTTTTTGGTGGTACTAACTAACCTGATGCACTAACCCAGATAGACTACGTCCAGGCACGACCGGCCCAGGGGGGGTCACGTGCCCCTAACTTTTTTGGATAACTCTGCCTTTGTCGTGAACAACTATTAACAGGAACTACAACCTTTCTGCACTTGTTTGTGAACTTGTATATCATAACTCTTGTCTGAGAACGTGTCAAATTTGGGGAAGTATGCATGTTATTCGTGGATTGACCTCATATCATTTTGCATTACAGCCGCCGTACGTGGCCACTATTAAGATTTTATACAAGTGCTTTATTACTTCAATTTGTTGTTGTTCGCTGTAACGACAATATTCGTCGTAGGGGAGATGCAGTGGATGGTGCTCTAGTTTGCTGACAAAAAGAATGATTACCTGCTGGCAAGTAGCCAACCCAAAGATTGTAACGCCACTGCCTGGGGCCCCCAATTAGGCTGACAAATTGGGTCTACGGGAAAACTTTGTAACACCAACATACCTCTAGTAATGAATTTAGTCTTTAATTTATACCGCACTTGCTCAAATAAAGCTTGACCATTATATGTGCAAGCATTGAAGTGGTCAATACTATTTATATGAGATTACCATAAAACGAGTACAACATATGGCCAATTAATTTTCATAAAACAGTGGCATGCAATAGGTACATAAATTAACGACAACATATCATACTTGAACAATAAACGAAAAGTACAACTCGTATAATGTACGTACGACTGAATGGTCCATTCATTGTAAGTTGTTAACAGTGAATTTCGTTTTCTACAATTTGGGAGTAACGTTCTTTCTGCATCCTTATCAATATTGCGTGAAATTCTTTGCAAGAATTATCGTAATTGGATATGGGCGATATGTCAGACAATGCGAAGCAACTGTGAGTTTATGTCGTTCACTATTTTATACAATTAGGTTTGCAAGGATATGTTTCCTGTACGTACTAAATTCCACGGTGTATTCGTGTAGGACATATTGTGGTGGTATGTACTGTTATCAGGAGGTTGTGCGATTTGAGTTTCACACATTTGCGATAGCCTCAAATTGCACCATGAATTTCGTGTAATGGATTAAAACTCTGTCCATTTCTTAGGAGAATATGTGCACATACGGCACATGTCGCATATTCCGCGAAGAGAAATTGTGAAATCCATAACTGACTGAGTTATACTAAACCACTTCAGTTAATAATTTTCGGTCACAATGAAAAACGACATTACCAATTTCACAAAAATGGCACAACTTTTGAAATGACAAGGCAAGATTGACTGCCTTTAAAGTTAATCGACGAAGATGATAGAATGCACAAAACGTACATACCACCGATGCAATTTGGCCTTCAATAAAATTTCATTTATGCCGATATTTGTTATAGGCAAAGGAAAACATTGAAGTCAAGTGGCAAAGGTTCACGAATCAAAACGGTTGACATTACCGAGCCCCCTCGTTGAAAGCGGCCAGTTGGACCATTTATTTTTTACAGGTTTGATCCGTGTCCTTCAAAGTGGCTCACAGTATGAATCCCTCTCATCAGAAACGGATGACAGTATTTTTGCACAATTGTGCATTACATATTTTGTACTCATAGTTTGCGCCTGTGCAAATTTCACTTTGTACTCACAAGAAATTAAGATTTTCGAGACCAAAAATAAGGGCCAAAATAATTTCTTACAAACCTAATTGTTGTTGCAGAAATCATGTGGTTATTATATTTTTAGCAATGAAAATTGGACATTACTGATGCATTATTATGTAGTTGGGACCAAATTTGTTTGTGTAACAAAGGAAACCAAATTTGTTTGTGTAACAAAGGAAACCAAATTTGTTTGTGTCACAAATTGGTCCCTAAATGTCAATGGTTGTGATTTTTGTACATAAATGTATATATATCCATCCATATCTAACATATACTTACGCCGAAATTCACAATGGTTGCAGCCAACAACAATTCAAGGAAAGACAAGAAGCAGAAAACCTCGGACTGAAAATGGTTAGTGTGCAGACATGTACTAAGTAGAGTACATTGATGGAAACACGTGACTGTTGTGATAGCAAAGTATGGACTTCTATTCCATGCGCACACCAGTCATGTGCTTCTATTGTGTCCCATTCAGCGATTTCCAGCAGTCATAGACCCCATATTGCATGTTCTTATAAACTCCGATTATTTGTAAAAGTCTAAGTCCATTTTTATTTCAAATGTGTGCGAAATAGTAATTTGTATGTGCAATCATATGTAAATACCACAAAATGTGCACACATTGCGAGTGATACAATTTGTGGTGACAATTATTTTGGACTTACAATTCTTATTTGTCCTGTATGTGCGTCACGTTGGTGTAACACTTACAGAGCAGAAAGGATATTGGGGAAAGGTGGAAGGAACTCCCTTGTGATGAGAAGAAGAGGTTTCAGGACATGGCTAAGGCAAGTGCCAAGGAACTGGGCGAAGAAGTTGCAAAGAAATCTACAAAGGTACTTACGTACTTAATGTTTTCGTAACTGCATTTGGGGAGGACCTGCTATCGATACAATGTTGGTTAAATTTTTGTATTAATGTTTACATTAATAACATTGCAGAGTAAAATGCAAGTACGCATATCATTGAAGGCAATTGTTGATATCGTGAACCGGAGTAACGAAGCACAGAAGCAGGCAATCATTGATATTGGGTTCGGTGGCCTCCTCGGGTTAAAGTGTACCCGTATAGATCACAACTTGTGCCAATGGTTGGTACAGAACTTTGATCCCGACACGTGTTCATTGACTGTTCATGGCCGTCACCTGAGGCTCACCTGTGAGAAAGTGCATGTCTTATTGGGTATACGGTCAGAAGGCAATGACGTGCAGTTCACTGGTTCAATAGACGCATATCCCAATATCTATGAAGAGGTTGGAGTTGTTAAGGGAGTCATTCATTTGAACTAGTTGAGAGTTTATCTGACTGAGAGTGATGGTGCGGACGACGAGTTTCGGCGGAAGTTTGCGTTGTACGTGTTGGGGGCCATGTTGTGTCCTACCACAATGACCGCCTTGAGCCTATCGTTCGTTCATGCTGTGAAGGACATGACTAGTATGCAGGCATGTAATTGGGCAAAGTTGACACTGCAATTCCTTGTCAAAGGTGTTCGGAAGTATAAGATGAAAGGTCAGCGTGAGGCAACTGGATGTGTTTTCTTTCTAATGGTAACGTAATCGACTGTTGTTTGTTTGTACCATGCCGATTACATATTTCATCCATTGCTGTGCATATGGTTCAATAAAATGGCAGTCGTTACGAAATACAAACTTACCTGTTATTGAACAGCAAGACGAATATACTTGTACGGGCCACATTTTTGTAACCAGAAAGAGCTTATCTTTTTAACCGGAAAGCTGTATGGGGATTCTGCCACCGAGACACATAAACACATAGATATGATTGTGTTGTAAGTTGTATGTATTGTTGACGAATACGGATTATTTTGCTTGAAACTGTATACTAAATATCTTTTCCCCCTTATAATGCAGCTATTTTACTTGGATCGTTTTGCCCCTCCCTGTAAGAGTACGTCGGCTACTACATGCTCCATCCCTTGGCTAAATGATTGGGGTGATGCCGAAATACGGGAGACGCGGTGATGTATGGGAAGGAAGCAAATGTTGGAGCAACATGAGGTAATCAACCCATTTGTTGTGCACATTTGACAGCATTACCCCACCTATGTTATGGAAACAGTAATAGATTGAATTTGTGTTCCTATGACTAGGTGACAAGTAGTGACAAACAGTGACCCATTCCTTAGCGTATGCCATATTTTCACTTTGTCCCTCCCTATTTACTCTCAAATACTTGAACTTTTGCGGGAAAAACATGAAGTTTCCATGTGGACAATATTGTAGCCTTACAAATTTGATTTTATGTACTACTTCCGTTATCAAATGAATTTTGGTTAAGCCCTGAAGTCAGATTTTTGGAAAAGCTTGAAGATTTTGGTTTTTTAACCTTGTAAAAAGGTCAAAACATTGTCGTTCAGTTATTGTTAGTTAGTTTGTAATTGAAAGTTTGTCTTTGTTTATCTAAATGGGAAAAGGTCAAGTGGTAAACATGGGATCGACTGTGAAGTTTTTATCCACACCAAATGAGCATCATTTACAACAAATTCTTTGTTCATTTCAGACAAATGGAGTAATTAATTTTTATTAGATATATTTAATATGTAAGTGTGTACACATACGTTGTGTGCAACTTAAAAAAGCGGACCGAAACTTTATGATTCACAGTTGAGATCGATTAACGATTCAGTACATTACCATTTTCATTCATGATATGAATCCCGATTTGACAACTATGTTAGGTGGAGTTTTATCCAACAATAGAGGAAAGCAATGACATTGATGACGCAATCTACGCACACCATGTCAATAACAAACAGAAACCACAGATTGATGAAGTTCGTTTGAGCAAGGTTGAGTCTGACATTGGTGAACTAAAGGAAACCATGAAGCAAGTGCTTTACAGCAATGCGGAAATAGGGGACATGTTGCTCAATTTCTGAGGGAAGGAAGTTGTTGACAATGCAAAGGTAAGCAAAAGCAATCAATACACATGTTTTACACAGTTCACAGAGGTTACTTGAAGATGAAATATCGTAGTAAGTTAATGTATGTGTTTGTGTGATTAGGTTGAGTCGATTGAAAGAAATTGTAACATTAACATATCCTCCAGCATTGGTGAACTCAAAGGAATGCTGAACGAACTGGTTGCAGCTATATTGTCTGGGAAACAACCGTTTAATGAACAGACACATATTGCTGAAATGAAGCAAATGATGCAGCAAGTGCTAGAAGGTTTATCAAAAACAACACAATTGCCTCGCGCAGAGGAAAAGGGTGTTAACCCTAGCATGGAAGTCGAGTTGCATGACGGCGGCGTGGTCTTCTCAAATTATTATGGTAGCCCAATAGAAGGTAATCTTCAAGATTTACAGGGGGTGGATTGGGAGGACAATAATGTGAATTGAATGTTGTCCAATGAGATAATTGATATGCACATTGGACAGTTGTGTACTGTCCAAGAAGTTGGGGACACGCACAACAACCGTGGCCTTGCCTTGGAGGAAACATACGCAAGCGAAGAAAGCAAATCTCTTTCGGTTCAATTTCTGGCCATCAAGAACGTTGCAAAAGAGAGTTTATCTTCCTTTGATGATTTGCAAACCTTGCCTCCAATCCGAGGAGAAGTAGACAATGTGCATCCTTCTGTTGGTAAGCTTGCCCAAACATTGGGAGCGGGTGTAGACACCCCATTTTTGACCGACCTTAAGACTCAGACGTCATCGATTGAGCGCTCGGTGATTGCGCATATTGTGTTCGTTTCGAGGTTTTGGAGTTCTTGGCTGAGAGCCTCACCTCCGGACCTTGGGACTCTTTGTACTTTGACTTGGTCTGCGGACTAAGTCTTGTTTTCTCTTCCCGGAGGGAGAGAGAGGTCTTGTAGACCATCTCTCAGTGGTCGTAGGCTACTTTTCGTGGTCGTAGGCCACTGTTCCCGTTTGGAGACTTGTTTCCGATTTTCGGAGCCGTCGGCCGCGCGCCTCGGCTCGGGACCGCTGAACATTCTCCGTTTGGCACGATTTTTGGAACACACCTTGTTTCCTCTGTCTAGAGCGACACTGTGGCCTGGAAGACCACTTTTGTGGTTGCACGCCACTTTCGGTGCTCAACAACCAGTTTTCGAGGCACCCGGCCGCGCGCTTTGCCTCCCGAACTCTCGTTTTGCATCCATCTTGGTTCATTTTTGGCATGGACCTTGTTTTCCTTGTTTGGGAAGTGGTACAAGGGTGGGAGACCACCTTTTCTCCTTGGAGACCACTTTTCCCCCGCCAGCCGGTTTTCTTGTCGGGAAACTGGTTTCCCTGATCTTTGGGCCACAATTACTGGTCTCCTACCACACCACTAGCTTGCTTTCAAAGTGGAGACCACTAAATGGGGCCACCGACCACCCTTTGTTTTGGGAGACCACTTACCCTGGTTGGCCGACCAGGGGAAGTGGTCGGCCGACCACCCTTTCTGGTCGGCCAGATTCCTCCTGTTTTGTCTGTCTGAGTGCATGCCAGCTGTGCCAGTTGGAAGGCACAGACTTGATCCTCCATACACGTGTCTAGAGGATTTTCACCCTTGCTTTAGCTTCTTAAGGAAGCTTGAACCCTTGTTCTAGCTTCTTGAGGAAGCTTGAACCTTTGCTCTGGCTTCTTGAGGAAGCTTGAACCTTTGTTCCTCTATAAGAGAAGGCCTCCCTCTCCTTATACCAGGTTCCAAAAAATTTGGCTAAGGCAAGATATATATCTCCCTCTATATCTCTTCATTTTGGGTTCAAAAAGTGCATTGTTCTTGGCCTATTGCACCACACCTCATAGCCACACACCTCCACCATTGATCTGAGGTTCATGGAGGGTATTTTCAGAGGTTAAAGAGTTGGTTTTGGGTTGGAGAAGTTGCTGGTTTTGCTGAGCTTCAAGGGTAATCTCTTTTCCCTCTTTTAAAGCTTTGTCTTGATCACTCTCTTAGCCAAACTTGCATGCTTATTTGAGCTTTGTTGTCAACTGAAAAAAGTCTTTTTTTGAGGTCCTTTTGATGTTTGTTTAAGACTATTTTGGTGTTGAAGGTCATCTACCCTTTTGCATGCTTTAAATAGCCTTGTTTTGTGCCATGTCCTAAAGCCTTTGATTTAATCTTTGCTTGGCCTTCCTACCACTGAAATCCAGTGGATTTTCAGTGGTGAGCATGTGGTTTTGAGGGCCTAAATCAGAGAGGGGTGACCCTCTCTCTTGTTGTCTTGTTTACTAGCATTTTTGGCCTACCAAAGGAGCATATGTTTATACCATTTGGAGGCCTAGTTCAGGCACTTTTTGGTGACTTCTAGGACCTGCCTAGGCTCTGACCATGGCTGGTTTGGTCCCCTTTTGCTTGCTTCTTACATGTGTAGAGTAATCCCTTTCATGGCTTATCAAAGGAGCATGTTATTCTTGCATGTATTGGTCTTGTTTCAGTGGGTTTTTGGCCATCATTTGACATGCCATGACCCTATTTTTGCTTGGTTAGGTAGTCTTTCACATGCTTCATATGCTTGTAGTATAACTCATGTTCACTAGCTCACAATGCATGTTGTTTTGGCCCTCTATTCTAGCATATTTTGGCCACGCTTCAAACTGATTTTGTTCATATTTTGGGCTGCCTTAGCTCTATCTTGAGGCCTCTTGGTCGAAAAGTGCTAGCCATGCATACTTATTGGGTAAAAGCATTGACTAGCTTCGAGTTTGGAGGTCCCTTGCATGCTTAACTTGAGCTACTTACATGTTTTGGCATCATTGAGCATGTTATTTCAGAGCCTATACTTGTGCCATGTTCCCATGTTTTCCACTCTTTAAATGCGTTTGAGAAGTTGTGCTTGTATACCTCATTTATGGGCCATTGCATGAGCTTCATTTTTGTGCATTTCAAGCCATCATCTTCGTCCATTTTGCCACTATTTTGGGCTTGCATAGGGACTGTTTGGAGTTGGTTTTGTCATTTGGGCATTGCTTTGCATACCTCTAGTGTAATGCATTTCACTAGTTTCGGTATTTGAGCCATTCAACATGTATAACATGAGTTGTTTGCATGATTTGGGACCATTTTGTATGTTATTTCAAAGCTGGAACATGTATTGTTGTATGCCATATTTCATCCTTTCCATGCTTCCATACAGTTGTATCTTGTGCCCTTGGCTTTGGGCCCTTGCATCTTGCATGTTTGCATGTGTTTTGTTGCCTCATTTTCATCATGTATGGCCACTGATTTGGGTGTGGCTGAGGCCCATTCATTTTGGTTTAAGTCCATTTTGCATCGAGTATGCTATTGTAGTTCATAGCATTGAGTATGCCGCGTTGTCGCATGTCTGATCATTGCATTGCGCATGCCTTGTTCACTTCATTGTGTATGATAGTCTTCACATATGCATTGTGTATGACATATAGTATCATGTGCATTGAGTATGCCATTGTTAGTTCGTAGCATTGCGTATGCTAATTTGCATGTTTGCACGTCATCCTTTGCATGTTTGCACGTCATCCTTTGCATGTTGGCATGACTTGGTTGCATCACCTTAGGATTGCATGCTTGAGGTCGCATTGTGCATGTCATTCTACTTGTTGCATTGTGTTTGGAATAGGAGTTAGTCCAAACACGGGAAACGAGGGACGTTTCATACTCCAAGTGATGAAACGTGCCTCGATTCTCGGTCGCCAACACTCTTGACTAACACATGATGGAGTTTAGGCATTTATGTGTTTATATGTGCATTCATTTCACATTGAGTCATGCAATCTGACTCCTCGGCTATTATGCATCGAGATGTGTGATTGGTGGCCCGAGGATCAAGGACTACACTCCTTAGAGCTTATGCAATGATGGGGAGAGTGGTCGTGCACACATGTGTTGCAAATACCTTGCTTTCTCTTTCTCTTGCCTTTGTTGCAGAAAATGCAGAAACCAGGAGAAGAAACTGGTCGGCCGACCAGGTTTTCTGCCAGGCCAACCACCTTTTCTGGTTTTCACCACCAAGGGTGGTCGATAGGTGGTCTCCAATGCCTATAGCTGGTTGGCAGCCTCCCCCTAGATTCCCAGGGTAGAGTTTCATTTCCTTGGAGCTTTGTGCAAGTTTCTGAAATCAATTGCAAACAAAGGTGAGCTGGGGCATCGCGATGGATTTCCCGACAAGGCGACTCGAGCATGCATGCATCCTTTATCATTCAAAGCAGAGCTGAGGCAGCCCATTTTACATAGTTTGCATGCTAGTTTAGTTAATTTGTTAATTAGCTAGTGTTGTGTAATAATTAGTTAATTCGATTCTGTATTATTTATTCGGACCCTCCGAGAGAGGGCAATGTTGTAATAAGTGTGTGCGTGTGTGTGATGTATGTCTTCCAACCCCATGCCTTTCTCCCTTTTATTTACCAGCTTATGATGGTTAGTTTTAGGGCACGTTTCAATTAGCATCCTTATGCTCGTATGTTTGCATCCATTCATCTGTTTTGCATGCACCGGGCTTGGCGCATCATACTAACTGCATCATATTTCAATTCCGAGTTGAATACATGTTACCTGTAGCATCTCATATGCCATCTTAGAATAGCTGAGCCTATCTTAGTTGCATTCTTGCATGTGTTGCATTAGGCATCTCAGCATAGTTAGGATTCATGCATGTTTTCTAATTAGCTTCTTTCTTTGGCTCGGAGTATTCGGTAAGTGTTTATGCTTTAGCATCCTTGCAGGTGTGTGGGTGACTGCCATGATAGCATGCTTACCATGAGGCTATGTGCTTATGTGATATAACTGCCTAAATGCCTGTGGGTGAAGGTTGGGTTGCTTGAATTGGAATAATTCGTTGAAACCCGTGTTTTAGCCTACTTGCGAGTAGCAAACTTCAATCCATTTTCAAAACAAACAGATATGCGATGCTTTGTTCCAACTTAGGCAATCTAGTCTATACTTGTATGCTGTGCGCATCACATAGTAATTCTAGGTTAATAACCGGAATAAGAGCACATGTGTTTTTCAAAAACAAGATATCATACTTAGTAGTGGCTGATCTTTGATCGGGCGAGCGGGGGTGCTCATGAAATGACCTTCCCCAATTGTACCCAAGTTCTCGAGCCGAGGGAACTTTGGTGATGACGGACACGTGGCCTTAGGCACGAGTCAGGGTTTCCTAAATTCCCCCAAAATAAAATATTTAGGTGGCGACTTTGTATCTGGCAAAGCAGTCCATGTTTGGCACTTCTTTCTAAAAATCAGTTTTTCAAAATGATTTGCCGGATTTGGACTCTTTGGTGATTTATCGATCTTGCATTGCACTTTGCGAGATTAGATTCAGAACCGTGACATCGAGTCCGAACTGTAGTGAGCCCAATGAACAAAACGGAATCTTCTCGGGACGTTCGGGGACGTCTATAGCGAGACAAATTGTAACAGGCAGACAAAAGGGAAGAGGAAGAGGAAGAGGAAGAGGTGTTGAAGCCACAGACGTAGGGGATATGCATTCGTGCAACGATAGCAAAATAAGTACTCAACTTACTGCAGAAAAATTCCAAAGTCACCACATCACTTCACCTTTCGTATGTTTCATTACCAATTGATGCAGATAGCATTACTGATCATAATTGAACCATTATTTGTGTTGTATTTTAATAGTTGTCATTCTAGTGCAAGTTTGCACTAACAAGTGTTGTACAATTGTCTTATAGATTTCAGACAAAGTCCTGTCCAAATTGCACAAGTTGGAGAAGCGGTTCCGTTCAGAGGTTAGATATCGCTTCACCAATTTTAGATGCATAAGGATGTGTTATGTATTTTGTAAATTTATTTTCTGAACTGTGTTCAGTTAGTTAATTGTTTATATTAATAGGAGGAGTTGATGTTACTTGATTGTTTATATTGATAGAAGGACTTGATGACACTAGAGAGCATAGAGGTTTTATCAACGGCCGAACACAAAGTTGTTGACTCTGTACTTGACGACAGAAAAAATGAAAGGTATGGATGAGTTTAGTTCTCGCAATTAACCTGTTCCGTAGTATTTGTGAAATAAGTTTGAATTCCACAATTTTCATTTGTCGTGCTGTGTTTATTTGATTTTTCTAGCTATCAGTTCTTTAATTTTTCATTCTGTATGATTTTGATTTTTGTATGATGGGTTTATCCATGTCGTATGTAGGATTTTCTTTGAATTTAATGCAGTGGCCTAGGGAAAGATCACTGGCTAAATTTCCTGTCTAAAGTTTTCTTCTCTTGGTCTTATCCTGCAAATATGTAACTATTGGGAAAATTGCAAATCACTGATATTTTCACAAAATATTTACAAATTCATGAAAAACTTTATAATTTTAATTATGAAACTTAATAAAGTTTACTAATGATTTGCAAATTTTTTTGAAAACTTATACTGAAGTGCAATTTTTCCTAGCTATTTTCTTCTAGTTTGCTTACATTTGCCATTTTGATCATTTTGGGATATTGTTGGCTCTAGTTTGTAAAATACATGTGGTTTTTTTTTAACTTGCTCACCTGTAAATGAGCATTTAAATTTTCACATATTATTTTAGCAAATACTATTGGACATGTCATAAGTTGTAATGTCTAAAACTTTTTCTTTTATTTTATTTTTGAAAAACTTAAAACTAATCTTAATTGGATTGGAGAGTAGTAGAATCAGGAATATTTTCCATAGTTCTACAACAGAAAAAACTAATCTTATGTTGTAGAGTTAAGCCAGATACGTTTAAGTTTCACTAGGCTGTAGGTTGCTTCTTACTGGTTCATGGATACGTTTAATGTAGGGACATTGTCGTGTCTATGAATCTTCATGAAATGCCTTGCGAATGTGCTACGTGACGTGACATGCGCACGCTTAAACCAGGGGCATGGCTATCCAACACTGTAAGTCGTGGCATCTGACAATGTTATTTCCACTATATTTGCATGATGGACATTTCCATGTAGGGACATTGTTATTTCGTATTACATTTAAACAAATTGCAAACCTTATTTCGCAAGTTGCCTCGTCTGTTAGAATGTTGCAGCCAATCAACTTGGTCGCGGTTTAATTGACTAACGGACAGCGGCAAGTACACAAAGACGGGAGGCATACTGCGTGGTTCTTTCCAGTATATCTGTCGATAAGTAAGTGTTTTAGGTTGGTTGTGTATTGTAGAAGACATATTTTCAGAAAACTTTGGCTGACTGAACTTTACACACCAAACATGCAGACTTTGATACTAAATCAAAAAACTCAACCTCTGAATCATGAAAATATCGTCAAATCATATTTTGGACATGACAGATATATTGGGGCGCTTGATGCATGTCAGAAGGTAATATGAATGTGCATCCCATTGAAGCGAGTGGATTTAATATGAACGTCGGTAATATGAATGTCGATCCCATTTACATGAATGTCAATGTAAATATGAAAGTGCGTACATGTTCGCATGCCCTCTAAACAATGTCTTCACTTGTGTTTTGGTGTAGATTTACATGCCTTTCAATTATAGAGTAGTACATTGGTTGTGCCTAAAAATAGATATGGTAGACCGTGTGGCGTACCTATTTGACTCATTGGCATCCGCCACACTGGACACTAACAAGCTGAACGCGGCAAGAATGTTGGTATGTCGTGCTGAATTTCACAAATCTACTTCCACACTGTCACATCCTTCACATAAACTAACCGTCTCATTTTGCAACAGGTTCAAACAATGCATGTCTTACTGCAACTACAGTTTGGAAATGAATATGCTGTAGACATGCGTACCTTTGACGTCCGCATGTTAGAAAAAAGGCCATTACAACAGCTGGACGAGTAATCCACAAACCCTACATCACATTTACTTGACTCCTGAATGACTCATTTAACGAACCTGTTTATATTTACGAGAAACTGAATGTTACATTTCATTTGTAGCACTTTCGACTGTGGGATGTTTGTGATCAAGTACATGCAGCGGCCTGATGTACCCAGTGGTCCATACAAGGTACATTCTACCGCTTCATTTCCAATTGCGAAATAAATCCGTTTATTTCCTACCGCTGTAACTGTACCTAATTTGTGGTATTCGCTTTCTCTACATAGTTTCACCATTCTGTGCGTCGGAAGTTGGTGCTTGACTTCGTTATGGATGTGAATAATTCAAAGATCGGCGAGTATCTTTCGTGCATGTGATTGATTGCAATTACAACAAATAGAGCAGCGATTTTATCATGGCCTGCCAGTACGAGAGTAATTTCGATGCCCAACCATAACTGGATTACTGCATCAGCTTGTCGTGACAACTTTTTAGGTCGCAGCTGTGATAATACTAATTTCCCACGCATATTGATTGTACACATAATTCCAATGTTTGGGACTGGAACAAACGACGGAAAATAGTAATGTTTGTTTGTTTTTATCGTGGCCTGTACGTAATGTGATACACATAATTCCAATGTTATGGGTACAGAACAAACAATGCAATGTGATATTTGTCCAAATGAATATAGTAATGTTTGTCCAATGCAATGTGATATTTGTCCAACAAACAATGCAAGTTGAAAGTAGTAATGTTTGTTCACTTTTACCACATGAATTATGTTTGTTCGCTTTTTTTGAATGCCATAATTTTGTCCAGAACAAAGCAAAAAAAATCCCACAGAACAAACAAATAGCAGTGACTATAATGCATCAACAGGGGTCCACCTGTCCACAGGAATTCATGTGGTAAACAAACTGCTGTAATTCTCCTGTCGAACCACCTTACTATTATGTTTCCAACTGTCCTTACACGTTGTGGACTTCACATCTTCAGGTCAAGCTCTGTATTTTGCCAATGTCCGTTTTTGTAATCCACCTAGTTAGTCCATGCAATATCCTCGTAACTGCTGCACCATGTGGGCCCTCACGTGCAGTTAAACTAAACCCCTTTCATATGTGTAACTGATGGACTCTGATGTTGACTTTCACACATGTTATGTTGTGGTTGATCCACGTGTGAACAGGCACAAGCAAGTACAAATTTTAAACTACAAACGTGCCAAAAATTTTAAACTGCAAACAATGTCATGTTGCATACTGCCTGGTTGTTTCCAGTATATCGGTCGGTAAGTAAGTGTTTCACGTCAGTTGTGTATTGTAGATGACATATTTTTAGAAATATTTGGCTGACTTACTTTACACATTAAACATGCAGACTTTGATACTAAATAAAAATATTAAACATTTGTACATGACAGATATATTGGTGTAAAGAAGTATGGCATCCTTTGCATAAACGAATCCTTGGAAGGGCAACCACATAGAAGATATATAAACGGAAGATATGTGAAGAAGTATTATCCAACCATGTGGGAAACTTTGAAGGGGAGTTGATTACTTCATAACAATGCACAAATGGAGAAAAATTGCACAAAAAAAAAAAAAAAAAAAACCATACAATAGACCATTCAAAACAGAGTATTGATATTCATTAATAAACAAGTCTGCACAATGGTTTGAAAGATAGCACGCATTCTGTGCAATACAAAAGAATACATATATAAACTAGTCTAGGATTTGGGGAAGAGAATGGCTAGAACACCCCATTCTGATTGAGCATCTGCCAGCATGGCTTGGGCTTGGTCCAACTCAACTTTAGTTGTCTGAATTGATGCAGGACGATGTCTAATTTGGGAGAGCATCATCCTTGCTTCTTGATTAAGCTGGTCATGTTGTTGCTGCAGATGAGCCTTTCTTTGTCGGACAGAGGCAAGTTCTTCCATGAGTTTGGTTTCCTCAAGTTCAAGTGCTGAGTGTTGCTCAAGAATGGCTGCAGAGGTTTGCTGGCTGAGTTTGAGTGAAGTAGATATGGTGTGGGCTTTGTTTAGGAAATCTTTTTTGGTTTGAATATCCTTCGAGCAAGTCTGAACCATCTCTGAAAGGGTTGGCCATTCCGTGATGATCTTGGCCAATTGCTTTAGTTGAATGGGGTTGAAAGGATTAGGGGAGAGGTTTAGAACAGCGGAAAGACAGGCCAAGGTTTCATCAGGTTTGTGGAGATTGATTTCTTCAACTGGGGTGTTAATGAGGTTGATGAAGGTGGTCACGGTTTGTTGAGTTTCAGCATGAAAGAGATGTAGCCTTTGAGGCAATGGGGATATTTCGTCTAGATGTTGTTGAAAAATAGAAAGTTCGGCCCAAATATCCTGACATGGAATGATGGCCTGTGAACATTAATAGTTTGGTGAGAATATATGCTTGCAAGTAATAAAGAGTAAATAGGATGAGGTTGGAAATGGTAGTACCTGTCCTGATAAAGTGCGTGCAGACGGTTGGCCTTGTTCGGCTGTGGTTGTGGTAGCAGGAGGAGTTGTTTCGGGTACTGATGAAATGGCAGCATCAGTGCCTTCAGGCTCTTTTTCTGGTTCTGGTAAGAGGGGAAAGTCATTAGGACCTTCAAGTTCTTTCTCAGACATTGGTCGTGGAGATGAGTCATGTATTATGTCCATCCCTGTAAATTGGAGAAGAATACTAGTTACTTAAAGGGAAGTTTTTTTTTTCAAACGAACAGTCACATCTGTATTTCTATTTACCTTGGTTGTTGTGAACTTCTGGTTGAGGGGATTTTGTATTGTCATCTGTTGGAGAGGATTGGCTGTTGATTGAAATGTCAAAATCACTCCTCTCTGATTCTTTGTTTGAAGTTTGGGAATTTGAGGAGTTGGATGGTGATGGTTGAGGGCTAAAGACAGAAGGGACAATAATAGGCTCAGTGCCCCCTAGGTAATCAACCTCCATCGGGACAGCCCCAACTGTGACATCCCTGAGAGCAATAGGAGGAGGTTCTAGCTGCGAAGGATTGTGTGATGCAGATTGTGTAGATTGCTGTGGCGAACACTGTGAATGTGGTTGTAAGGAAGTTTGTTGAGATGCTTGAGGTGGTGGTGGAGTTGGTTCTACAGTGGGTTCTCTAAGTACATTGGTGATGGGACTAGGAATTGGATCAATGTGTCGAGGAGAAGTGGAAGGATGTTGTGATGCAGATTGTGTAGATTGTTGTGGCGAAGACTGTGAAGCAGGTTGTAAGGAAGTTTGTTGAGATGCTTCAGGTGGTGGTGGAGTTGGTTGCAGAGTGGGTTCTCTGGGTACATTGCTGATGGGACTGGGAATTGGATGAATGTGTTGAGGAGAAGTGGAAGGATCCTCATCATCAGCAGCAGTAAGGAGTAATCTCCTTCTTTTTCTCTGCACAAAAGTAAGTAATCAGTCGGGCGTGAATGGAAATTGAGATGATGTAAATATGTAAAGTGAAGGCATACTTGGTAGAGTTGCCCTGAAGGATTTGATGTTGTTTGGCCAACCATTTGGCTGAGAGGGATATCCCAATCACTTAGGTCTGTACTTAGAGCAGGAGCAATGGAAGGCTCTTCTCTCTTCTTCGCTGTGACCTCTGTCTCGATAGGGGTACGGGTGGCAGTTCCTCTCTGTGCTTCTGTCTGTGAGGTTGCGAAAGAGTCTCCCATTAATTTCGGAACTGAGGGGGTGTTTGTCTGAGTAGTTGGATCCATTGGAGCGATCCTATAGACGTGCCCGAATGTCCCGGCTCCGCGCGCGAATGGCGTGAAATCCGTTTTGTTCTTAGCTACTACAGTTCGGACTCAATGTCACGGTTCTGAATCTAATCTCGCAAAGTGCAATGCAAGACCGATAAATCACCAAAGAGTCCAAATCCGGCAAATCCTTTTGAAAAACTGATTTTAATAAAGAAGTGTCAAACATGGACTGCTTTGCCAGATACAAAGTCGCCACCTAAATATTTTATTTTAGAGAATTTAGGAAACCCTGACTCGTGCCTAAGGCCACGTGTCCGTCATCACTAAAGTTGCCTTGGCACGGGAACTTGGGTACTGTAGACGTCCCCGAACGCGTCCCGGGAGGGTGAGGTCCCGTTCCGTTCATATTGGGTTCACTACAGTTCGGACTCAAATCGTCGCGGTTCTTAATATGAACCAAAGAGTCCAACTCTGGCAAATCGTTTTGAAGAAAAACAGATTTTTGAAAAGTAGTGCCAAACATGGACTGCTTTGCCAGATACAGAGTCGCCACCTAAATATTTTTAAAATGGGAAATTTAGGAAACCCTGACTCGGTGCCAAAGGCCACGTGTCCGTCATCACCAAATGTCTTGGCTCGGGAGCTTGGGTACGATCGGGGAAGGTCAGCTATGAGCACCCTCTTTCGCCTGGTCCGAAGACCGGCCTCTACTAACCGTGATATCCGATTTTGAAAACGTTATGTGTTCTTATTCCGGTTATTAGCCTAGAATTACTACGTTATGCGCATAGCAAACAAGTATAGACTAGATTGCCTAATTTGGAAATAAGCATTGCATATCTGTTCGTTTTGAAAGCGTTTCGAAATTTGCTACTCTCAAGTAGGCTAAAACACGGATTTCAACGAGTTTTTCCAACTCAAGCAATCCAACCTCCACCCACAGGCATTCAATCAGTTTATCTCATATAAGCATTTAGCCACATGGTAATCATGCTATCATGTTAACATTCACACGCATGCGATATGCTAAAGCGTAAATATTTACATCGTACTCCGTGCCAAAACAGTAAACTATTTAGCAAAAATGCATGCCCTAGTTCATGTCAAGTGGCTAATGCAACACACACAGAGATGCAGTTTAGAGCAGGCTCGGCTAACCCTAAACATGGCATGTGAAATGCTACAACTATCATGTATTCAATTTGGAATTGAAATACAGATGCAGTTTGTATGATGTACTGAGCCCGGTGCATGTCAACAAATGCATGGATGCACGCATGCATAGCATAAGGTATGCTAAAATAAACGTGCCCTAATCTACCATCATAAGCAGGTAAATAAAAGGGAAGAAAGAAGTGGGGGTGGGAAGACATACACGCCACTCACGCACACTTATTACAGATTTGCCCTCGCTCGGAGGGACTGAATAATAATACAAATTAACTAACTACGCAAGCTAATTAAATATTACAAATTAATTAAATAGACAGGTTAATTAATCTAGGAAAAACAGTAAACCGCCTCGGGGCGAGGGCTAGATGCATGTGCGCTCGGACTCCGCTCGGAATTGCACTGCCATGCCTAGCCTGCCTCTGTTTTCCCTGCTTTGTTCCTCTGAAAACTGCCAAAGTCTCAAGGATGCCTCTCTGAATACTGGGGATCACCACCGGCTGAAGGATGTGGTCATCGGCACGAAATAGGTCCACCGGCCATTGATGGACTGCCGGTCGGCACTAAATACTGCCGGCCGGCAATAAGTTCCTGCAGAACCTGCAATTGACAGCAGCAGAGGGCAGAATCTTGCATGGCAGCTCAATTCAAGCAATGTATGCACCAAACACATTCCTTATCATGTTTGTTACTCAAAGGAGGATGTGCCTTGATTCTCAGGCCACCAATCACGCATTTCCATGCATGATGGCCCAAAGAATCAAGTGTGCACTTTCATGTCAAATGAAATGCAATGCAAACAACAAACCAAAGAATCCTAACCTCTATCACACTCACTTCAAGAGGCCAAGTATGCACAATGCAATGCAATCCTAGACATGTTGGCTAACATGCAATATGGACAATGCAAGGCACTTATACAAGCATACAAGCAAGCATGCAAACCAAGCAAAGGGGGACTTAAACATGACTTAGGCAACTCCAAATTAGGCCTAAAATCAGTGGCCAAAGTGCCCAAAAAGGAAGGCTAAGCACACACACATGCATGCACATGTTAAGGCACAAACCTAAGCATTAAACAAGCAACTCTCAAACACATTTGAAAGGGGATATCATGGACAACTAGCATGCAATATAAGCTCCGAAATTCATGCTAGAATATGGTGTCAAACCAAGCCAAACAAGATAAACAAAAGCATGCAAATGGCCCAAGTATTCAAGGCTCACCAAAGAGGCAATGAACTACACTTAGTACGACCACACATGGCAAGACTTAGGCGACCAAAAACAGAGTTTTAACACATAAAACTAAGCCCAAAAGACCACCTAGATGGCATCTAAATGGCTTGAATTCAAAGGCATGCATAAATGCACTTTCAAGGAGCATACAACACAAGCTCATAAGGCATTAAAGAGGCATGCAAGGCAAGCATACAAGCATGTTAAAGGGACTGAAATAGCATGGAAAATGGTTCCAAACCATTGAAATGATGCAAACAAAACATGCTACACACTTACATATTTAAGGCCAACAAGCCCAAACTACAAAGAGGCTATACCAAACATGCCAAAATCAATCCAAACGACTATGGACAGACCTAAAGCATGGCAAAATAAGCACAAAACATTCATAAGTCTAAGCCTAAATCATGCTCGAACAAAGGCTAACAACCTAAGACAACTTAAGGCCTAAACATGGCATTACAAAGCATCTATGCAAAACATGCATGGAGTACCAAAACCAACTTAATACAAAGTTATAACATGGCAATATAAGCATAAAATACAGCCATGGCATGCTCAACACACACTTGAACAAAGACTTCCTTAAGAGACCAAAAATGGTCCCTTTCAAGGACAACAAGGAGAGGGGGTGGCCCTCCCCTTTTGGAGACTTCAAGGCACCATCTCCACCACTGAAATCCCTCAAGATTTCAGTGGTGAAGAGGCCCAAACACCAAAGTCTCAAAACTCACACAAAATGGCACAAAATGAGGCCTTTCAAGGCCTAAGGGTGGTCAAACACACCCAAACCACAAAACACCCTTAACAAACAATTAAGAGGGCTTAAAAATAGAACTTTTTTGTATTATACACTAAACACAAAAACATCTTTAAAATAGGTAAAAAGAGGATGCAAAAATGGGGAATAAAAGGCAAGTTTCTCACCCTTGTTGATCACCTTCACAAGTGTTGATGTTGTGGCTTCCTTGGGCTCAAATCCAGCCAAGAACACCAAGAACAAGCCTCAAGAACCTCAGTTCCAAGAGGATGGTGTGATGGTAGGTGTTTATGCACAAAACTAGGCCTAAAACACACACAATGGCAAGAGAGGGAGAGATATAGATATAGGTTAGATACACTAATCCAAACCCTAAAACCAGAGGCTTCTCACTCTCTTCTCCAACTTTTTCTAACCCTAAAGCAAGGGAGACAAGGCCTCCTCTTATAGAGGAGGCAATCTTGTAAGCTTAGTCACTAAGCAAAACAAGAGAGGCATCCCTCCATACACGTGTATGGAGGAGAAGCCAATGCCATACAGCTGCCTCAAAATATCTGAAAAAGCAACTGAACACTAATCGGCTGCCCAAAAATGTCATTTTGACAAAAATGACTGCCGACCGGCAACAAATAGTGCCGACCGGCACAAAACATTGCCGGTGGCAACAAAAACCAGCCGGTGGCCTCTAGCTAGTGCCGGTGGTGTGTGGGGATGCCTCACAAGGCATTCCCTGCCCCTCTAAGGCAAAACACAAGTGTTTGGTGCAAAACCAGACACAAAACAGTCAAGTTCGGGGATCCTGAGGCAAGGCACGTAGCCGAGAACTCCGGGAACTCCAAACGAACACAAACATGGATAATCACCGAGTGTTCAAACGGTGAAGTCCAAGTCTTGAGGACGGTCAAAAATGGGGTGTCTACAGGTACGAGAGGGGAATGTCATGCAATGAGCACCCCCGCTCACCCAATCAAAAGATCGGCCTTTACTAAGCATGATATGTTGTTTTTGAAAACACATGTGTTCTTATTCTGGTTTATTAGCTAGCTTACTACGTGATGTGCACAGCATATAAGTATAGACTAGATCGCCTAAGTTGGAACAAAACATCTCATGTTTGATTGAAAATGGTTTTAAGGTGCTACTCGCAAGTAGGCTAAGACTTGGATTTGCCACCCTCAAGTGGGCTTAGAAAACATGATTTTGCCACTCTTAAATGGGCTTAAAACTCGCATTTCAATGAATTGTTCCAATTCAAGCAATCCAACCTTCACCCACAGGCATTCAGGCAGTTAAACACTTAAGTAAATAGCCTCATGGCAAGCATGCTGTCATGTTAACATTAACACACATGCAAAATGCTAAAGCATAAACACTTACAGTGTACTCTGAGCCAAAACAACAACTAGTTAGTAATTAATGCATGATCCTAGCTATGTTAAGATGCCTAATGCAACACATGCAACTAAAATAGACTCGGCTATTCTAAGATGGCATATGAAATGCAACTTGATAACATGCTGTTGAACACGTATTCAAGTAAATGTATTGAAATACAATGCAGTTAGTATGATGCGCCGAGCCTGGTGCATGCAAGACAGATGAATGCAAACATACATAACATAAGGATGCTAATCGAAACATGCCGTAGAACTAACCATCATAAGCGGTTAAGTAAAAGGGAGAAAGACGTGGGGTTAGAAGACATTCACACACTCACGCACACTTATTACAACAGTTGGCCCTCTCGACGGAGGGTCCGAATGAATAATACAAGCTAGCTACGCTAAGCTATTCTAACTAATCTAATAAGGCTAATTATTACATAATCAAATTGAATATTAGCTAAGCTAAGCTAATTAAGAATTTACAACGATGAATTAAATTAGCTAACACATTAACTAATTAATTACAAATTAACTAACTATACAAAGCAGTTAAAACGGCCTCGAGAAGAGGAGCATATGCATGCTCGATCGACTTTGCTCGGAAATCCGTTGCCATGCCTCATGTTGCCTCTGTTTGCACTGTTCTGCACCTCTGAAAAATTATGCCAACTTTTGTGATGCTTCTGACTTACCTCATGGACATTCTGAGAGGTCATCGGCTAAGAGAGGTGGCCATCGGCTAGTGGATAATGGTCATCAACCAACTTTGAGGCTATCGGCCAAATATTGTTAGCCAATCGGCACACTGGATAGCCGATCGGCCATCTCTTCCTGTAAACTGCTCCTTTTGTTGCAACAGAGCACAAACAGAGGCATGGCAATACATTTCCAAGAAAATGTTGTGCAACTACACCCCTTATCATGTTTGAAACTCAAAGGAGTGCAGTGCTCGACTCTCGAGCCATCAATTACGCATTTCGGTGCATGATGGCCAAAGAGGCCAAGTTGCACAAATCAATATGGAATGAATGCATAAAAACACATAAATGCCTTAACCTCTATCGTGCATGATCAAGAGGGTCGGCGATCGAGAATTGAGGCACGTTTCATCACTTCAAGTATGAAATGTCCCTCGTTCCTCGTGCTTGGCTTAACACCCAAACCAAACACAATGCAATGCATGCACAACTTAACAAAGCTAATGGCATGCAAACAATGCAATGCAACCTAAACATGTAAACAACATGGCATGCAACAAGTATGCAACAATGTTATGTAATGTAACTAGCATGCCACGACATGCAATGTACCAAGCGATGCAACAACATGCAATGCGACAAGCATGCAACAACATGCAAAATGGACTTAAACTAAAATGGACAGATCTCAATCATGCCCAAATCCGTGGCCAAAATGGTTGAATGATGGCATGAAAAGTGAGAAAATGCATGCACATGCAATGGCCCATCACCTAGGCACAAGAGCACAACTCTCAAGAGTGCTCAAAGAGTGACAAAAGTGGAAGTGTAACAATACTATAAGCTCTGAAATCATGCATGGAATGATGCCAAATCAACCAAACAATACAAGCATGACATGTAAGAGGGCTAAAAGCTTGAAGCTAGCATAGGTACTTGCACTAAGGCCACATGAATCAAACCCCAAAGGGCCAAGGACAGCCAAAAAAGTCCTAAAGCATACCAAAGTGAGTCTAAAACATGCATGGGCCAAAGCCAAAACAAGTCAACATGAAGGGCATAAGGCATGATGCATGTAAGGCCAACAAAGGGGATTGCACTACACCTACCAAGACCAAGCATGGCATGACTTTACCAATGAAAATTAGAGTTAAGGCATGGTAAAATAGGACCAAATACACACTGAAATGCCCAAAGTCCTAGGTGTGATGGCATGCACAATGACCCATTCTTAAGGCATAAAACCCCAACTCTTCAAAGCATCAAAAGGATGAAAGATGCAAGTGTATGACCACACTACATGGATTGAAATCACATATGAAATGATGCCAAATCATGAAAATGGTCTAAGCAATGCATGTTAGTATAGACACCCCATTTTTGACCGCCCTCAAGACTTGGACGTCACCGCTTGAACACTCGGTGATCATCCATGTTTGTGTTCGTCTTGAGTTCCTGGAGGTCTCGGCCACGCGCCTTGCCTCAGGATCTCTCGACTCGACTGTTTTGTGTTTGGTTTTGCACCAAACACTTGTATTTTGCTTTTGAGGAGCAGGGAATGGCTTTTTGGCCATCCCTACACCTCACCGGCCATGGCTTGAGGCCACCGGCCATGTTTTGTTGCCACCAGCCATTGGCTATGGCCGGCCGGCATTCTTTGTGGTCGGTCAGCCAATTATTTTGTCAAAATAGCATTTTTGGCTGGCCGATCACTGTGCATCTGCTTTTGCAGATATTTTTATGCCAGCTGTGCTAGCTGGCATGCACCTTTGGCCCCCTCCATAAACGTGTATGGAGGGATTTCACTCTTGCCAAGCTTGTTTTGTAAGCTTTGCAGAGTGATCTTCTATAAAGAGGAGCCTCTCCTCCCTCCTCTAAGGTTAGAAAAAAACTCCAGAGGTCTGGTTTTTAGGGTTGAATGTGTGTCTATTCTATCTCTATACCTCGCTCCCTTGTGAGTTAAGTGTGTGTTTGTCCTTACTATTGAACACAAACACCTACTATTACACCTTCCCCTAGTTGATGAGGCACTAGAGGGTTGATCTTGGACTTTTTGAGCTGGTTTTGATCCAAGAAGAGGTCTGGTCTGGTCTTGTGATCTCGGAAGTGTTCTTCAAGGGTGAGTGTTCTTGCCCTTTATTCCCCATTTTTGCATAGCTTTTTTGACTATCTTGCAACTATTTTTAGACTTTGCATATAACTAATAAAAGTCTTGTTTTTCATTGCTTAAATAGTTGTTTAAGGTGTTTTGTTGTTTGGGGTTGTTTGACCCCTCTTAGGCCTTGTTTGGCCCCCATTTTGTGCATCTTTGGTGAGCTCTGGGACCACCTTGTTTGGGCCTCCTCACCACTGAAATCTTGAGGGATTTCAGTGGTGAGGATGGTGGTTTAAGGTCCCAAGAAGGAGAGGGCCACCCCCTCTCCTTGTTGTCTTCAATATGTGCCATTTAAGCCTCATGTGTGAGCACCATTTTTGAGACCATGTTGGCCATGTTTCAGTAGGTATTTGCTAGTATTTTGCCATGTTTTACCTCTGTTTTTACTTGGTTTAGACACACCATGCTTGCCATGCATACTTGTCTTGTAATGCCATATTTTAGCCTTAACATGCTTTGTGCTTTGAGCCTTGTTCTAGCATGATTTAGGCCTAGCTTTGTGAAGCTTTTATGCATGTGTTAGCATGCTAAAGGTCTATTTTTGGTCATTTGGGTCATCCATGCTTTGTTTTGTATAGCTGCCATGTAATCCCCCTTGTATGCCTTGAGCATTGACCCCTTTAGCATGCCATCCTTGCTTTGTTTCAGTGGTTTGGAACCACTTGTCATGCCATTTCAGTCCATTTAGCATGCTTGTATGCTTGCATTTGGTGTTCCTTTAAAGCCTTAAAGAGTTCATGTTTAATGCTCCATGAATGTGCCATTGCGTATGCCATCATGTGTAGGCCTCTAGGATGCCATGTCGTTGTGTTTTTGGCTTTGTTTTAGCATGCTAAAACTCTGATTTTGGTTATTCAATTCATGCCATGTTTGGTTTTGTTAAGGGTAGTTCAATACCTCTTTGGTGAGCCTTAGACCTCGGACTTTGCTTGCGTGCTTTGATTGCCTTGTTTAGATTGATTTGGCATCATTTTATAACATGATTTCAGAGTTTATAATGCAGCCATATGCCCATGATGTTCCTCTTTTAAGTGTGCTTAAAAGTTGTCTCTATATGCCTAAATGTTGGACCTTGTATGCATGCATGTTTGTATGTGTTTTGGCCTTCATTTCTATGGCTTTTGGCCACTGTTTTGGGCCTAGTTGAGAGCTGCCCAAATTAGTCTAAGTCCACTCTTTACATGTTGTTACATGTCTTACACTTTGCATGCTGTGATTGCATCATGTCTTGCATGTCCACTAGCCTTGTATGTTGTTGCATACTTGGCCCATCACATGTTTGTTTGTGTGCTTCAACATCCGTATTACATCTTGTATGTTTGTTGGTTAGTATTGATGCTTCATGCCTTGTGTACTTGTTTGCATTGTCATGTTGCATACCAGCTCACATGCCTAGGTTTCATGGCATTGGCATGCATGCTTTGCCTCTTGAATTGAGTATGATAGAGGTTGAGCTCATTGTTTGTTTGTGTGCATTTCATCCCACATTGAAAATGCATACTTGGTTCTTGGGCCATCACGCATTGAAATGCGCGATTGGTGGTCCGGGAATCGAGTACCATGCCCCTTTCAGTCATGAATATGATAAGGAGTGTGGTTGGTGCAAACATTGCTTGAAATGCATTGCCATGCCTTGTTTTGCCCTCTGTTGTTGTCAAAACAGGTTCTGCAGGAAGCTTTGGCCGGTCGACTACACCAAGTGCCGATCGACCATTTATGGATGGCCGATAGCTCCATAGATGGTCGATGACCACCCTGCAATGGCCGGTGACCATTCCCTTTGGCCGGTGGTGTTCCACAATGTCCATAGAGTGTTCCTTGGGAATTGTGCCATTTTCAGAGGAGCAGAGCAGGGAAAACAGAGGCAACTTGTGCATGGTGGTGGATTTCCGAGCGAAACCGAGCATGCATGCGTTGGACCCTCTTGCCGAGGCTGATTTTTACTACTTAATTAGCTTAGTTAATTTGCTTAACTAGTTAATTGTCTGTAATATTTAATTAGCTTGTAGGTTAATTAAATTATATTATTCTTTTGGTCCCTCCGAGCGAGGGTGAATTTGTAATAAGTGTGGGTGCGTGTGTGCATGTCTTCCAACCCCCACTTCTTTCTCCCTTTTACTTACCTGCTTTGATGGTTAGTATTAGAGCACGTTTAATTTAGCATACCTTACGCTATGCATGCGTGTGTCATTCATCAGTCTTGCATGCACCGGGCTCGGTGCATCATGCTAACTGCATAGTATTTCGAATTCCAAACTTGAATTCGTGCATCAAATTGTTGCATTTCACATGTTATCCTTAGATCAGCTGAGCCTATTCTAATGACATTTTGTATGCGATGCATTAGCCATTTTTAACATGAACTAGGATCATGCATGATTACTGACTAGTTCATTGTTTTGGCACGGAGTACGATGTAAGTATTTATGCTTTAGCATCTCGTATGAGTGTGAATGTTAACATGACAGCATGCTTACCACGCGGCTATAAGCTTACGTGATATTACTGCCTGAATGCTTGTGGGTAAAGGTTGGATTGTTTGAGTTGGAACAACTCATTGAAATCCGTGTTTTAGCCTACTCGTGAGTAGCAAATTTCAAATCATTTTCAAACAAACGGATATGCGATGCTTTGTTCTAAATTAGGCGATCTAGTCTATACTTGTTTTGCTGCGCGCATCACATAGTAATTCTAGGCTAATTAACCAGAATAAGAACGCATGTGTTTTCAAAACTAGATATCATGGTTAGTAGAGGCCGATCTTCGGATCGGGCGAGAGGGGGTGCTCATAGCTGACCTTCCCCAATCGTACCCAAGTTCCCGAGCCGAGGCAACTTTGGTGATGACGGACACGTGGCCTTAGGCAACGAGTCAGGGTTTCCTAAATTCCCCCAAAATAAAATATTTAGGTGGCGACTCTGTATCTGGCAAAGGAGTCCATGTTTGGCACTTCTTTACAAAATTCTGTTTTCCAAAACGATTTGCCGGATTTGGACTCTTTGGTTTAGACTAAGAACCGTGACAAATCGAGTCCGAACTGTAGCGTTGAGGCCCAATGGCGCATCTACAGTTTCTGGCGACTCTGCTGGGGAGTTTAGAGAGCTTGACTCGAACTTGTGATATCTTGTTTTGATTTCACTTATGTGTTTCTTTGCATTGCATGTGCATTGGTGCGCCTAAGTCACAGTGTTTGCCGTCTGCTATTCCTAAACGGTTTGCCAGAGGCTCGCTTCGAGAAGCGTGCCATAAGGCTGACCGGTTACGGGCTCTTCCATGATGGGAACACAAACCCCGGTTTTACCGGGGCACCCTTTTTGACCCTTCAACCTAGTGCATATTCGGAATCCATAGTGACCCTTCCAAGCTAGGATAGGTTGCTACCCGATTTTAGGTTGTTTGAAACTGCTGTGTGCGTAGTGAAACCCTAGCTCCTGACGAAATAGGACAGGGAAACCCTACCCCAAAATAGGGGTGTTTTGACTCTTATTTACTTGCTATGTGCTTTTAGAGTGTATCTCTACAGGGAATGCATATACCAGTTTGCAAGTTTGAGTACCAAGCCCAAGGGCATCAGTATCGATATTTGGGAGTCTGTTATATCTGCGGGTATCAGACTCAGTTTTTGGGCAGTGATTTTGGGGAACAGTGATCAGTAGTAGAGTACAGTTATTCAGCTATGCTTGTGTATGTTCTGATTGGGCCGAAATGCTGCGTGTTTTCTCTTTCAGTTCAGAGAGTTAGTACAGATTAGCCAGTGTTCTCTTTTGCTGAGGCAAGACAGAGATCTGATCCATCATCTCCGTTCAGTTCAAGAGGACTTATGATGACGCAAAGTTCAGAGGAAATAGTGGTTATGACAGCCGCATTGGATCAAGGGAACATCTTGCGGGATGAAACCAATGTTGATGTACCGCATCCGCCCAGGTCGCCGCGCGCCCGATCTGGGAACCCCAGTTGTATCAGGCTCGTGAGCCCACCACGTTTGAATTAATGGGAATGATTGGCGATCTTCAGCGATCTATGGCTGATCTCGCCTACGGAATGTCGGCTTCTCCACCCACCACATCCTACGCCGGGAATTTTGTACCGCAGGAGCCCCCGCTATTGGGGCGAATTGTGATCGAGCTCAGCCAACCTGAGGTTGCCCCGAGCTATGGCAATGACGTGTCAACAACAACCGGGTTCCGCTCTGAGGGAGCAATCCAAACCCTCGATCAAGCTGAGGCCAGAGGTAAGAACAAAGTGGGAACAGATGCTGATCCCGTTGAACAACTGCTGTGGGCAGTCGAGGCTTTGAAAGCCGGGGGGATGAATAAGCAACAAATATTCGCAGTGGTGGCCAAAACTGTGGATGATGCTTTCCCCACTCCAACCAATGGGAGTTCCAGCCAGACAGAAAATCGGGATAGGCCCCGTCATGCCAGAATAGTTCCCTCCAATCCCAACTCTGCACTGGCAAAGGATCAGAAAGTCAAGGCGGCACCTGCCGATCCCTTTGCCAGTGTGTCCGGCAAAAGTCAGCAAACTTCGAAGTATCTGCCCCGAGGGCGCAGAGTCTTCCACGCACTCTACATGCCTTTGTCTAGGGCGCTTCAGATCCTTGCCGAAAGGGGGCACCTTAAACCCCTCGAGCCTAGGCCTCTCCCAAAGAATCTCCCTCCCACACATGATGCTGTTTTGTACTGCATGTACCACCAGCAAACCGGTCATTACACCGACAACTGTTTTCGTCTTCGTTACGAAGTGCAAGATTTGATCGACAATGAGGTCATCCTCCCACCCACCTCAGCGAAGTTTGTCACTGCTGAGTTGTTAGATTTTGAGGATACTGCGAATATGTGATCAAAGGGTTAGACCACCTGCGAGCGGCGCTAAGTGTATTTCAGATGTGGCGTCTGGCATGCACTGTTTTGAGCGTTTGCGGATGCTGTTTTTTTTTTGTAATTTCTGGCTTGGGTGTTGAGCCATTTCGTTGATTTTGTTTTGAGTCTGTCTCATTGTCTTGAGTCAGTCTTTTTACTTAAGGGTCTGTCTTGTTGTACTGAGTCAGTCTCATTGTATAGAATGTCAGATGATTCCAGGGTTGTTGCCTCGGATATCATGTTTTTGTAATTATCCTTTTGTTTTCTTTTGAGTCTGTCTCTGCTACGGAGCCAGTTGCAACCGGAGGTTTTGAATGAAACAACTGCGGCTATCATGTTTCCGTGCTTATTGCTACTTTGATCTAGTTGTGCCAGCAAGTTTAGAATGGACTGGCGGAGCATCTCACTTACTCTTCTGTATCTCGAAATCATTGCATTGACCTAAGTTTTTCAAAATTTTTTGAACGCTGCGGTGAAAACAAAGAGGAAGGAATTCCTCGGGTTTTGCAAAATTTGACTAATTGAGAGAAAGAGAGGCATGTTAAGACCTTAATGAATGAAATCATGCTTGTTAGTGTGAGTACTGGGAAGGACCCTGGCTTGATTCGGATTGGTTCCACACTATCTTCGGCGCGAACGATCTGTCGCTTTCTTAAAAACTTTCAAAAACAAAATGTTTTGCGCAATCCTGCGAAGACCTATGTGGAATCGCTCTTGAGATTGTGTGGCTTAGGATCGCTCTTAGCTCCGGGACTCGACCCCTCACTCTCAAAGCCTTGACCTTGAATTCAGAATGATCAACAGTCAATCGCAACGTAAGGCCTGTGTGGCTAGATTTGAAGCAGTTCTCGACCAAGAGGCACCAAAGTCAGATCAAGAAGACCAGATGTCGCCAAAAGAAACTTGTGAAGCTAAATCAGAAGCACCCCTCAGACTAGGGGCAGAAACGTCCGATGTGCTCGAAGGATCTTTCTACAAATCAATACAACAGCCACTCTCCTAGTTACGGATGGCTTCAAAACCCTAAAACCATTTGGCATGGACTTGTTATACTTTTACCCTTTGAGAGGCTTGCTGGGCAGAAAACCCGAAAGGGCGACCCAGGCAAAAGTTAGAGCAAGAAAAAAATATATAAAAAAAAGAGAAAAGAAAAAAAGAAGGAAAGAAAAAAAAAATGCAAAAAAAAAAGAAGAAAAAGGAGTGAAAAGATACAAAAAATTGAAAAAAAAAAAGAGAAAAACAAAGCTCGCAAGGTTGAAAACCCGCAAAGGGCGGCCTTGGCAAAAGTTATAGCGTAAGAAAAAAAAGTTAGGGTTAATACATGAGTGTACCTTAACCGGAACTAGGTAAGGCTTGATTCCCATGTTTGGGATACGTAGGCAACTTCGTCCTGAAGTCCAGCCACAAACGCTTTCATAGCGACTCTGTCCATGTAATGGTTTTGATCATCCCTGCTTTCTCTGAATCCGATAGTTCGGTTGTGACAACTGAACTACATGAGGCTTGATTCCCATGTTTGGGATATGTAGGCAACTTCATCCTGAAGTCCAGCCACCAACACTTTCAAAGTGACTGTGTCCATATATTGGTTTTGACCATCTTTGTCTTCTCTGCATCCGAGAGTTTGGTCGTGATCACCAATAATGAGAACTGTTCACAGTATGCTACGGCGTTCTCCAGACAAGGGGCAACTTTCCGTTTCCACAAGTCGTCACTCAAACAAGGGGCAACTTTCCGTTGCCATGAGTTGCTATTCAAACCAGGGGCAACTTTCCGTTGCCGTGCAGTGCCATCCAGACGAGGGGCAGTTTTCCATTGCCTTCGATCCGAGGTTGTGCATCTCGAGAGTAAGTTCCGCGCTCGTTGAGCATTGACTGTTTGCAAAAAAATAGTTTTTGAGAATTTTTACTAAGGTTGACCATTTTCTCGAAAATCATTTCATTTTCCAAAACTGGACCATTTTCTTGGACCCAAAAAGGGAAAATTTTCAATGCTCATAGCCTGACTTGCATGATTTCAAATCAAAAATCGAATAAGCATGTTAATCTGACTCTTATTTTGGTTAAAATTGTTTTAGTAGAAAACCAAAAAAATGGTCAAAATGATGAACTAGGGGCACAGTTGAGTCAGGCTTCCTGCCTTTTCCCTCGTCGTCAACATACTTGCCAGCAGGGCACCCTACCCGCCAACAAAGGGCATAACTGAGGTTAACAACAAAAGGCTGAAAGCTCTCTCAAAATCCTCCAAGCAACGAGGTATTGAACCAAGTGCGAAGCACGAATTGGAATGGATCAAAATACTCCATTCCCTCGTCCGGAACGTCGACTAATCATCATCGGAGGAAATAGCCGCGAGCTAATAGTGTTGGGCATGAACCCCCAACCTCTTGTTTATCTATCAACCACCCTGGGGAGGGATAAAAAATGAGAGAGTAAAGAATAGAGAGATGTGCGCTGAGAGAAAAGTGAGCAAAATGGTTTTGAGAGAAAAACCGAGCCTGAAGGCCGAGTGATGTGAGAATCAAAAATAAGAAGGGTGGGAAAAAATACCCGAAGAAACTGGCTCCTCGCGATTTCTAAGGTCTCTCGTCTTTATAACGCGTCTGTGTGTCGTGTCTTTTGTTTTGTCTATCTCAACTGTTGTTTTGAGTTGATTCCGAGCGTGTCTCGATGTGTTTAGGGTGGTTTACCTTTTGTTTTTCACTATTGAGTCTTTTCATTGTGTTCGGTTGTAGGCTCAGTACCTGGTTAGGACCCCTTTTCTCAAAACGTTTTGTGCTCAGAGTGCTGTGCCATTCTCCACATTTGTGCAAAACATGATTTGGTTCTTTCATAAAACTGCAGGGTCCACCCCCGATAAGTGTGAATAGGAAAACCTGAACCTATCCGAAGCTTTTGGGTTCCGGATTGCGAAGCAAGAACCCTTGGAGCACCTGAGTGTGTTTCAACTTCTGCAGAGTTCAGAATGAGCAGAGTTCAGAGTGACCAATGTTCAGAATCAGATTGAACTGTGTGTATGGGCTATGTGCCGAATAAACTGAGTACTGTGTAATGGGCTGTGTGTTCAGAATGAGCAGTTTTGTTGTATGAGTTGTTTTGTCGATAGCTGGTTCGTTATCTGGTTATTACAATAGAAGTGTTTGATTTTCAGACAAAAGGTCAATCTCATTTACATTAAGGTGTAATATGATGCAATGCAATGCAATGTATGAAATGTACCAATGTAACACTTTTCAGATAAAAAGTTTGTTTCATTTCATCATCTTTTCAAGTAGAAAGTTTTGGAGAAAACAAAAACCTGCCTGCGGCAGTACAAGGTACTCAAGCTACCAGCAAAAAGTAAAGTAAAACAAAAAGAAGAAAAGCAGTAAAAATCTGGATCAGCATCAGTAGTCTCAGGCTTGAGGGTCTGTCCTCATCCTCTTCCTAGACGAAGGTCCAGGAGCATCGTCATCAGCACCACCATCTGAGCCTGAGCCTGAGTCTGAGTCGTCTCCAGCCTCCTCCTCAGATGACTCGGCCTCTGCCTCTGCCTCGGACTCATCATCATCATCCGGGATTGGTGCCCGTGAGCTACTCCCCACTTGAGTGCGCCCCGCTTTGGTGCGGGGGTATACTCTGCCATCTCGCCCTCGAGCAGGAACAGAAGGCCCAGCCGGAGCACCTCCTACAGCAGGAATCTGGAATGGAGGCTGAAAAGCACAAATGGCAAACGCATCAGTATGCTACACAAAGCAGAGTATGAATGCCGAATACAGTGTTTGAGTACAGAGTATGAATGTTGTGAGCAGTGTATCAGTACAGAATACAGTGTTTGAGTATAGAGTATGAATGCTGTGAATAGTGTGTTGGTACAGAATGCAGTGACTAAGTGCAGTGTATGAATGCCGTGAGTAATACTGTGAACAGTCTGTGGGCTACAGTGTATCAGATGCCGTGAGGGCCGTGTATCGGGTGTTGTGCTGACAGTGCGATGCATCAAATTGTGTAAGGTTTGAGACTGTGGTCAAAAGAACATACCGGAATGCCGTAGATGGCCAGCAGGTCGAGGCTCCGCTGGAACATCCCCATCACGGAGGCGGTCAGCTCCAGGAACTGACGAGTGTACTCGGAGGAAGCTTGCAAAAGTGTTAGAAGCATCAGTATTCTGCGGAATATCAAATGAAATGAAATGACAATGCAAGATGCAAAATGCAGTAGTACATACCAGAGGCAAGTCGTAGAATCCGACCAACTCATGATCAGCCGGAGTGGGAGCAATGGGGATCTGGTAAGTCTCCCCACCCTGCCCTCGGCATGTCATCGTCATGGGCAGTGCTGTCCAACTAGCCCCCCGTCCCCTCCGAGCTCCACTCCTGCCATGGACTCGAGCCGTCCTTGATGTCCCTGTCCTAGCTGCCGGCGTCGCTGGTCTCTCTCTCTCTCAGCTCGATGGCCACCGCTCAAAGGCCGCATAATGTAGGTCTGGATGTACTCTGCGTAGTCGCCCTCACCCCTGAAACCATCCGCCTCCCAGCTGATCGTATAATCAGCGATCTGCTCGGGAGTGAACCTCTCTGTTTCCCTCATATGTGTAGGAGGCGGACCCGGAACTATCTGCTCCGGTAAACCTAAGGTCTGGTGCAGGAAGCGCTCACCTAGGTACCAAGCCCGACATACTGGGCCCTCCAACAAGATCCTGAACCGGGCGGTCTCCTCAGCGCCGGCAAACCGCTCCCGAATCGCAACTGGCAAAGGAGCCCAAGGCTGCCAGGTGATCTGAAAATGATATGCAGTCAGTTATCTACTGTTATTGAAAATACAGTGCAAAGCGAAGCTTGAAATAAACTCTAAAGTTGAACATACCTCTGCGGTGGTGATGGTGTCGAAATAGCGACGGAAGAATATGAACGTCTCCTGGGGTCTCCGCACACACCTCATGTCGAAGCGTCGGGAGAATGGAACGCCGAGAGGAGTCTCCACGTCAGGCACTGGCGCAAGCCTCGGGAAGTAGGCGTAGACCCACAACTGCAGGGCAAATATCAGTATGCTTATCAGATAAAGCAGAATGCAGAATAAAGCAGAAATGGTAGAACCGTGTGTTGTGCAGTGTATTGTGCAGAGTGTACAGTGTGTGCAGTATACAGTCAGTGTAAAGCAGAGTATATGTGTGCCGTGTGTGCAGTATACAGTCAGCGTACAGCAGACCGCAGTGTGTGCAGTGTACAGAGTACAGAAAATGTAAAGCAGAAATGTAAAACAGGAAGAAGATGTACCTACCAAGCTCGCCAGTAGCCTCCGAGCAACTGCCCGCTGCATCGAGAGGATGAGCTCATGTACCCGTAGAGTGTGGCCAAGGCTGCCCCACCCCAGTCATAGCGCAGGATCCTGGTCACGTCCACCAGAGCGCTCAACAAACAGAGGGGCACAGTGTTTGCCCGGTCAGCAAAGATGGTTGACCCCAGTAAGAACATGAGGAAGCCGCGCGCGTACTGCTCCACCTCCTCCTGAGTCATCGGCGCCTCCTCTGCTAGAGCCGGCTGAATCTGGAAGTGGTCCTCAAACCACGAGTATCGAACGAACCCTGCCCGAGCAAGAGGCGGTAGGGTGCCGAGCAAGTATATTTGAGCGGCCTCCCACTCATCCATGTCAGTGTCGAAGGGGATCGGATCACCCCCTACCCCGATGCCAGTGAGCATCGAGAAGTCATAGGGAGTCATCGTCATGTCTCCCGGGGCAGAGAAGTGGAAGGAGTCGGTGGTGTCCTACCACCTCTCCACCAGAGCGGCAAGGAGAGGGCTACTCGTGGTAAGTTTGGAAAGTCCCCTGCAGAAGGCGTCGAAGCCGGCCTGGTCTACGATATGACAAACAGCGTCCGGCGGCTCCATATACCATCCTCGGGCGCCGACATTCCCATACCCCCCGCAGGTATGGGAATCCCCCTGTATTCAAAAACAATAGTTGCGAAGCAATATTCAATATACAGTTTTGAAGAATATTCAGAATTGATATAGCGTGTGTGCACGTGTTCAGATGCAAACAGACATCGAGTGTCAGTGCGCTCACAATGAACTACAACATATGATGTGTTAGTGTGTTTGAGTGGTTCAGTACAGATATAGCGTGTGTGCACGTGTTCAGATTGAAACAGACATCGGGTGCCGGTGTGCTCACAGTGAACTATAACATATGATGTGTCAGTGTGTTTGAGTGGTTCAGTACAGATATAGCGTGCGTGCATATGTTCAGATTCAAACAGATATCAGTACAAGTGTGTTCACAGTCAATTACAGCATATGATATACCGGTGTATCCAGGTCAGACAATTAAAGGCAGAATCGACTATGGCAGTTATGTATTCTACTTTGCAGAAAATGAAACCGGGGAAAGAATATACCTCGGAAGCACCATGTGAAAAGTGTGTCTCAGGCTCACGCAGAAGCAGCTCCGCTGGCACCCTCCTATCAAAGCTCCTGAACTGGCAAAGACCATCAAGAGGCAGGTCGTGAATCGCCGGCCTGTAGGTTGCCGGATCGAATGGACGGACGCTAAGAGGCAAGAGCTCGGCCTCTGGGTCCATATCTACCTCTGGGGGAGCCCCACCGCCTGGAATATCGTCTGCCATCTTGAAGAGAATGTGAAAATGGTCGGGAATGTGGAAACCGGGTGAGAATACGAAAGGTCAACCAAAAAGTCAACCCCGGAGAGGCGGAAACTGGCCGGAAAGTCGGATGTGGAAAAGTACAGAGATCGAGATGAACTCGAGGGAAACAAGCCCCGAGTGGCGGAAATCGAAAAAGAGACACCGAAACAAAGATTCTTTCGGTTCAAAATGTTCGAAACGCAAAGGTATTCGCGAATCGAACGATGAAACGGGAGCTAAAACCGAGGAAAACGGGGAAATAAAGGAGGAAAAATAGTTTAGAGGGAGAGAGGAGGAGATTTCGAGCAACAAGGAATGAAGAAAATAGGGTTTAAACCCCTATTTTATAAGACCCGTGGCTGAAAGACCAAACTGCCTCGATTCAGGCATGTTTGGCCGGTCGGCCAAATAGATGGCCGATGGAAGTTTTTGATGGCCGATGGACAGCCGGTGATCTCCTCCAGTGGCCGGTGAGCCTCCTACACCCTTGTTTGGGTCAGATGTGTGGTTTGGGGCCTTCATTGCTCAAGACAGTGCAAGAAAGTGCATTTCCGAAGCTCAACCGGTCTCCGTTTTGACCTCAGACCGTGTCTTCTATGCGTAGCACTTGAATACGGGTGCGGTGTATCCTTTTTGTATCCTTTTGTCTCTTCCAACATTCGAAAGTTGTCCCACATGCGTTGTTTTACAACGCTTTGACGTGAGCGCACGTTAAGTTATTCGCGCACGACTTGCATTATTATGCACCTCCGCATGGTCTGGCGAGACCTTAAATACGCTCGGTCTAGGAGACCTTAAATCCTCTGAAGGTGCAAGTCCTTCGGTGTTTGTTGTGCCTGAAAGACTTTTGGTAAGTTGCATTGTCATGCATCTCAAGCGACACGGATTGTCGCGCATTCGAGTTCACAAGCATTTCGAGCGACATGCGTGGTCGCGCATTCAAGATCATATGCATTGTCATGCATATCAAAAGATGTGCGTTGTCATGCATTTGCATCATCATGCATCAACATGCATCATTTGCACTTTCAAAACAAAATAAAAAAAAACAATCATGCATTATCATGCATTTTCAAAAGAAAAACAAACAAAAAAAAAGAGCAACATGCATTGTCATGCATTTTCCCTTTCATGCATTTGTCATGCATTTTAGAAAAAAAAAAAAAAAAAAAAAAAAAAAAACATGCATTGTCGCGCATTTTCCCTTTTATTTGCACTGTCATGCATTTTCAAAAAATCAAAAAAAAAAAAAAAAAAAACACGCATCACCATTCACTTTTCATGCATTTCAAAAAACAAAACAAAAATAAATAGTGCATATGTCATGCATACATTGTAATTAGTGCATATGTCATGCATTCACTGTAAATAATGCATATGTCATGCATTACATTGTATATAGTGCATATGTCATGCATTGCATCGCAAATAGTGCATATGTCATGCATTCACTGTAAATAGTGCATATGTCATGCATTCCATTGTAAATAGTGCATATGTTATGCATTCACTGTAAATAGTGCATATGTCATGCATTCCCTTGTATATAGTCCATATGTCATTCATCTTACTGTAAATATTGCATTTACGTCCATCCATTGCATATTGTATATATTGCATTATAGCTTGCATGCATCCACTGCATCACAACCATCTATGGCTTGCGCCTTTCCATGTTGAGCTTGGTCTAGTATGTGCCCATATTTTTGCGTTGAAGCACAGTTCTGCATGTGTACGCGCCTATTCCACTGCTGGTATTGTGGTTTGAGGGTTGCGGCACCTTTTCTGTGTTAGACGCGGTTTGTTTGTGTACATGCCTTTCTTAGGCAAGATTTGGTTTGGCCCGCGTGCCTTATCCATTGTATCCTACCCATCCAGTGCATATTGTATATATTGCATTGTAGCTTGTATGCATCCACTGCATCACATCCATCTATGGCTTGCGCCTTTCCATGTTGAGCTTGGTCTGGTATGTGCACATACTTTTCGCGTTAAAGCACAGTTTTGCATGTGTACGCGCCTATTCCACTGCTGGTATTGTAGTTTGAGGGTTGCGGCACCGTTTCTGTGTTAGATGCGGTTTGTTTGTGTACATGCCTTTCCTAGGCAAGATTTGGTTTGGCCCGCGCGCCATATCCATTGCGTATATTACATTGTAGTGTAATTTGTTGCGTCCAGCATTTAGGATCATGTTCTTTCGTTAGCGGGTCATTCCCCACTTTTGTCATCCCACCCAATTACTTGTTCTTGTGTCCGTCTACATTACTCATAGTTCTGCATGTGTACGTGCCTATTCCACTGCTGATATTGTGGTTTGAGGGTTGCGACACCTTTTCTATGGTAGACGGACTTTGTATTTCCATCATCTCTATGACATTTGTGTGGTTTTGAACTGCTTATGATTTGATCATGTTTCAAATGCATTGCATATCATTTGCATTGTTTCGAATACATTGCATATCATTTGCATTGTTTATACATAGTTTTGTATATATTGCATTAGCATTTTGCATTCATTTCGCATTGTCATGCATGTTGCTAACAATATTGCACCTGTTGAGTTCTCTTTCTCTTTTAGGCACGATATTGTATGTACGGTTCATTTGAGGCTGGTGCAACCAGACGAACCGGGCAGGTATTGTATTCTCCGAGTGAGATGTATCGAGAATTACATAATTCTCTTACATCCTTTCTGCATTGTAATGTAGTTGGATTTGTGTTTGATTGCTTAAAACTGTCGCATGTTATGCTTCGTTACAGCTTTCTTTGCATGATCATAAGTTATGTTCGGCTTCTTGCATTATCAGTTGCATTTTGCCCCTGCCTTCGGGCGCATATCTTTATTGTCTTGCATGCTTTGTCTAAGTCTTCGGCCTTGTCAAAAATGGGTCGTCTCTGGGGTTTGACATTCACTCCTGTCATTGTTATGACTTTCGAGTTCTGTCAAAGAGGGGCAATTGTAGACACCCCATTTTTGACCGCCCTCAAGACTTGGACGTCACCGCTTGAACACTCGGTGATCATCCATGTTTGTGTTCGTCTTGAGTTCCCGGAGGTCTCGGCCATGCGCCTTGCCTCAGGATCTCTCGACTCGACTGTTTTGTGTTTGGTTTTGCACCAAACACTTGTATTTTGCTTTTGAGGAGCAGGGAATGGCTTGTTGGCCATCCCCACACCTTATCGGCCATGGCTTGAGGCCACCGGCCATGTTTTGTTGCCACAGCCATTGGTTATGGCCGGCCGACATTCTTTGTGGTCGGTCGGCCATTTATTTTGTCAAAATAGCATTTTTGGCTGGCCGATCACTGTGCATCTGCTTTTGCAGATATTTTTATGCCAGCTGTGCTAGCTGGCATGCACCTTTGCCCCCCTCCATACACGTGTATGGAGGGATTTCACTCTTGCCAAGCTTGTTTTGTAAGCTTTTCAAGAGTGATCTTCTATAAAGAGGAGGCCTCTCCTCCCTCCTCTAAGGTTAGAAAAAAACTCCAGAGGTCTGGTTTTTAGGGTTAGAAGTGTGTGTCTATTCTATCTCTATACCTCGCTCCCTTGTGAGTTAAGTGTATGTTTGTCCTTACTATTGCACACAAACACCTACCATTACACCTTCCCTTAGTTGCTGAGGCATTAGAGGGTTGATCTTGGACTTTTTGAGCTGGTTTTGATCCAAGAAGAGGTCTGGTCTTGTGATCTTGGAAGTGTTCTTCAAGGGTGAGTGTTCTTGCCCTTTATTCCCCATTTTTGCATAGCTTTTTTGACTATCTTGCAACTATTTTTAGACTTTGCATATAACTAATAAAAGTCTTGTTTTTCATTGCTTAAAATAGTTGTTTAAGGGTGTTTTGTTGTTTGGGGTTGTTTGACCCCTCTTAGGCCTTGTTTGGCCCCCATTTTGTGCATCTTTGGTGAGCTCTGGGACCACCTTGTTTGGGCCTCCTCACCACTGAAATCTTGAGGGATTTCAGTGGTGAGGATGGTGGTTTAAGGTCCCAAGAAGGAGAGGGCCACCCCTTCTCCTTGTTGTCTTCAATATGTGCCATTTAAGCCTCATGTGTGAGCACCATTTTTGAGACCATGTTGGCCATGTTTCAGTAGGTATTTGCTAGTATTTTGCCATGTTTTACCTCTGTTTTTACTTGGTTTAGACACACCATGCTTGCCTTGCATACTTGTCTAGTAATGCCATATTTTAGCCTTAACATGCTTTGTGCTTTGAGCCTTGTTCTAGCATGATTTAGGCCTAGCTTTGTGAAGCTTTTATGCATGTGTTAGCATGCTAAAGGTCTGTTTTTGGTCATTTGGGTCATCCATGCTTTGTTTTGTATAGCTACCATGTAATCCCCCCTGTATGCCTTGAGCATTGACCCCTTTAGCATGCCATCCTTGCTTTGTTTCAGTGGTTTGGAACCACTTGTCATGCCATTTCAGTCCATTTAGCATGCTTGTATGCTTGCATTTGGTGTTCCTTTAAAGCCTTAAAGAGTTCATGTTTAATGCTCCATGAATGTGCCATTGCGTATGCTATCATGTGTAGGCCTCTAGGATGCCATGTCGTTGTGTTTTTGGCTTTGTTTTAGCATGCTAAAACTCTGATTTTGGTCATTCAATTCATGCCATGTTTGGTTTTGTTAAGGGTAGTTCAATACCTCTTTGGTGAGCCTTAGACCTCGGACTTTGCTTGCGTGCTTTGATTGCCTTGTTTAGATTGATTTGGCATCATTTTATAACATGATTTCAGAGTTTATAATGCATGCCATATGCCCATGATGTTCCTCTTTTAAGTGTGCTTAAAAGTTGTCTCTATATGCCTAAATGTTGGACCTTGTATGCATGCATGTTTGTATGTGTTTTGGCCTTCATTTCTATGGCTTTTGGCCACTGTTTTGGGCCTAGTTGAGAGCTGCCCAAATTAGTCTAAGTCCACTCTTTACATGTTGTTACATGTCTTACACTTTGCATGCTGTGATTGCATCATGTCTTGCATGTCCACTAGCCTTGTATGTTGTTGCATACCTGGCCCATCAAATGTTTGTTTGTGTGCTTCAACATCCGTATTACATCTTGTATGTTTGTTGGTTAGCATTGATGCTTCATGCCTTGTGTGCTTGTTTGCATTGTCATGTTGCATACTAGCTCACATGCCTAGGTTTCATGGCATTGGCATGCATGCTTTGCCTCTTGAATTGAGTATGATAGAGGTTGAGCTCATTGTTTGTTTGTGTGCATTTCATCCCACATTGAAAATGCATACTTGGTTCTTGGGCCATCACGCATTGAAATGCGCGATTGGTGGTCCGGGAATCGAGTACCATGCCCCTTTGAGTCATGAATATGATAAGGAGTGTGGTTGGTGCAAACATTGCTTGAAATGCATTGCCATGCCTTGTTTTGCCTTCTGTTGTTGTCAAAACAGGTTCTGCAGGAAGCTTTGGCCGGTCGACTACACCAAGTGCCGATCGACCATTTATGGATGGCCGATAGCTCCATAGATGGTCGATGACCACCCTGCCATGGCCGGTGACCATTCCCTTTGGCCGGTGGTGTTCCACAATGTCCGTAGAGTGTTCCTTTGGAATTGTGCCATTTTCAGAGGAGCAGAGCAGGGAAAACAGAGGAAACTTGTGCATGGTGGCCGATTTCCGAGCATGCATGCGTTGGACCCTCTTGCCGAGGTTGATTTTTACTGCTTAATTAGCTTAGTTAATTTGCTTAACTAGTTAATTGTCTGTAATATTTAATTAGCTTGTAGGTTAATTAAATTATATTATTCTTTTGGTCCCTCCGAGCGAGGGCGAATTTGTAATAAGTGTGGGTGCGTGTGTGCATGTCTTGCAACCCCCACTTCTTTCTCCTTTTTACTTACCTGCTTTGATGGTTAGTATTAGGGCACGTTTAATTTAGCATACCTTACGCTATGCATGCGTGTATCATTCATCAGTCTTGTATGCACCGGGCTCGGCGCATCATGCTAACTGCATAGTATTTCGAATTCCAAACTTGAATACGTGCATCAAATTGTTGCATTTCACATGTCGTCCTTAGATCAGCCGAGCCTATTCTAATGACATTTTGTATGCGATGTATTAGCCATTTTTAACATGAACTAGGATCATGCATGATTACTGACTAGTTCATTGTTTTGGCACGGAGTACGATGTAAGTATTTATGCTTTAGCATCTCGCTTGAGTGTGAATGTTAACATGACAGCATGCTTACCATGCGGCTATATGCTTACGTGATATTACTGCCTGAATGCCTGTGCGTGAAGGTTGGATTGTTTGAGTTGGAACAACTCATTGAAATCCGTGTTTTAGCCTACTCGTGAGTAGCAAATTTCAAATCATATTCAAACAAACGGATATGCGATGTTTTGTTCCAAATTAGGAGATCTAGTCTATACTTGTTTTGCTGCGCGCATCACATAGTAATTCTAGGCTAATTAACCGGAATAAGAACGCATGTGTTTTCAAAACTAGATATCATGGTTAGTAGAGGCCGATCTTTAGATCGGGCGAGAGGGGGTGCTCATAGCTGACCTTCCCCAATCGTACCCAAGTTCCCGAGTCGAGGCAACTTTGGTGATGACGGACACGTGGCCCTAGGCAATGAGTCAGGGTTTCCTAAATTTTCCCAAAATAAAATATTTTGGTGGCGGCTCTGTATCTGGCAAAGGAGTCCATGTTTGGCACTTCTTTACAAAAATCTGTTTTCCAAAACGAGTTGTCGGATTTGGACTCTTTGGTTTAGATTAAGAACCGTGACAAATCGAGTCCGAACTGTAGCGTTGAGGCCCAAGGGCGCGTCTACAGCTAGTGACTTGGACACTTAAAGCTAACAAGGTAGAATGAACTGTGGCTATACAAAGCAATGCATGCATGACTAAAACAACATCAAACAGAGCTCAATCATGGTAAAACATGAGGGAAAGCTTCTCTGAGTTGAGCCAAAACATGCAAGAATGATGATCCAAACACGAGATGCATGTTAAGGCAATAGAGAGGATTGCACTACAAGTGCATGGTGCATGCAAGAGGCTATTAAACCAACCATAGACAGAGGTATAGCATGGCAAAATAACACCAAATACTTACTGAAATGGAGCCTAAACAAGCTTAACAAACATGTTGCTTTTATGAGCTACCAATACAAGCATACAAGACACAAGGAGAGGGGACCCTCTCCTATTTGGGACCTCAAAACCACCTTTCCATCACTGAAAATACTCTGGATTTCAGTGGTGAGGAGGCCAAAATACGGTGGTCCCAATAGCTTAAAAGGAAGGCACAAGAACAAGGCCAAACAAGGCCTAAGAGGGGGTAGACTACCCCCAACACAAAATTAACCTTAAACAAACATTACAAGCATGAAAAATCACAACTTTTTATAGTAGAAAGTTAAGCTTAAATCAGCATGCAAATAGGTCCAAAAGCTTAAGCCAAAACAAAGGTTTAAGGGCTAGTTGACTCACCCTTGAAGAACACCTTTAAGAACACAACTCCAACAGCTTTTCTGAGCTTAAACCAAACCAAAAACTCCAACACCAGCTCCTAAGTACCTCAGCAACAAAAGGATGGTGTTCTAGTAGGTGTTTGTGTGCAATAGTATGAAGATTTTAAACTTTTGAGCCCAAACAAGGGTAAATGAAGAGAGAGAGGTAAAATAGAGAGAGATATATATATCTTCTATATCAACTTTTCAGAACCTTTGGAAAGGGAGAGGGGCCTCCCTTCTTATAGAAAATCAATTCTCAAGCTTGAGTCTTGATTCAATCCCTCCATACACGTGTATGGAGGATGAAAATTGTGCTCACCAGCTGTCACAGCTGGCACAAAAATATCTGCAAAAGCAGGTGGAAAGGTCTCAGCCAAGAAATATGGCCGATCGACTAAAAAGAGTGCCGATTGACCAAAAAGAGTGCCGATCGGCCAACACTTATGGCCGATAGCAAGAAAACAAGACCGATGGCACAAGGCCTTAGCCGATGGGTTGTAGGGATGGCCAACAAGCCACCCTCTTCCCTCAGAAGCAAAACCACAAGTCCTTGGTCTATAACCAAGCACAAAACAAACAAGTTGAGAGATCCTAAGGCAAGGCATGCAGCCGAGACCTTCGGGAACTCAAAACGAACACGAGCATAGATGATCATCGAGTGTTCAAATGATGACGTCCAAGTCTTGAGGACGGTCAAAAATGGGGTGTCTACAGATCCTTGCCTTTATGTTGGTCCCTAACTAATGGTTCAGCAACAGGCCCAATTTTGGCTGTCAAAGGTCAAACAAGTTAGTGTTGTAGAGAGAAAAAAAAGAAGAAGGCATGAGACAGTCAGGGATATGAAATATGTGAAGGAAGGATACCTGTAGCCTTAAGCTTGGAAGGCGAGGATATGGGGCCCTGATTATCAATACAAGTATCGTGAAGGCAGGTTTCAAGTGGCTTGCAGAAAATAATGGCAGTCATAAGTCCCCACCAATGGTCAAAAGCAGTGGAGCAGTCCGAAGCAGGTTTGAAGAAGAAGGGGCCAAAATCTTGGAAAAGTTTGGTGTTCTCTGTCAGAATGGATTCAGCTTGCCTAGGATCTTTGAAGTAGATTCTGGACCCAATCTCCTCATGGATGGTTGGGTGGAAATAAGGATAAGGGATACCCTGGGAAAGACCTAATTGCCTGGACCATTGATTGGGTATATGTCTCAAAACTGCAGTTGGACATCTTGGTGGAGGATATGGAACAGCCAACCAAGACATGTCTAGAGGTGAAATGTGTCTCCAAGTCTCATTTTGTTCTTGGACTTGCTCATTGTGTAAATCAGAAGGGTCTATGAAGAGGAAGCAAAGTCTACTGGAGGAGAATTGAAAGTTTTGAAATGGCATGTACAAGTTGGAAGGTCTCTTCGAAGGAAGGTTGTAAAACATGGTAAGATGATTTCTGAAAGTGAGGATGGGTTGGCTGTTATAAGTGAGCAATTGCTCAGCATAGAGTGGAAAACTGGTTTCAAGGTGTTAGCTGGCGGGGTCGTGCCTCAGGGAAATAGGCATACAACCAGGCCTGGAAGAGCCAGAAGGGACCACAGTTGCCAGAAATCTTCTTGTCGACAAAGGAAAATATGGCCTTGTAAAGGGTGGCAAGAAGATAAGGGGCTAAAGCCATAAGTTGGCCATCTTGCATACACAAGGCAAGGGGGAGGTATTCCTTCGTGATCTTGTACCCAGGGACACAAAAAAGAAACTCACAAAGCCAAAGTAAGTAAAAAGCAGTTCTTTCTTTGTCCTGGACAGGGGAACCAGGCTCGCCTTTGTATTTTTTGGCGAAATCTGTATAGCACATGTCAGTGTTTAAAGTAAAGGTCACTTTTGGAGGCTCAAGGAGAGCATGAATTGGATTGCCCAAGATTGGGAGACCAGTCAAGTGAGCTACATCTAAGATGGTAGGGGAAATCATACCAAAATTGAGGAGTAGGGAGTTACAAGATTGCGACCAAAAGCATGCAGCAGCAGCAATCAGCCCTTTGTCCATGTCATAATTTTTAGTCGACAGTCTAATTGCTTCACTAATGCCCTGGTGCTTCCATACTTCACGTCATGACCTTCAATTCTCCTGGCCCAGCTTCGCCAAACAGAGTCTGGTGACCTCCACGATCTGAGTGGGTTTTTGCTGACATTCCAGTTAGTCCACTTAAGTCCAGGTTGGTTGAGAAGAAGTTCTCACCATTACCAAGGGGATAGTATGGAGCTAGCTCGTCTGGGAAGTAAGACGCGAAGGTAGGGCCTAGAGTAGCCTTAGCGACAGAGCTTGTGCTGGGCAATAGGGTAATACCAAATTTAGAGGAGCGATACGTGCTCTGATAGGGTCTGGGAAGCGGAGTAGGTCTTCATTGTTCTCCTCAGATGGAGATGGTTGAGATTTTTTCGCCCATGGCTTAGGTTTTGTGGTGCTGTGGTTTTGAACGGCAATGCTTGAGAAGAAGGAGTACAGTCTGGGAGTTCGAATCAGAGGGAAATGAAGTGGTTTGAAGTTGAAAAGGTGGGTCTTTTATAGCTTATGATGGGGCCAGTTATTTAAATGCTCTTATATTGGGCTGTAGTTTATGTTTGTTTTGGGCCCGTATTAAGAAATTTGCTATTGGGCCCCATTGTTGAAGTTAAATATCATATGACTTGGACCCCCACAAGGGGGCACCCCCATGACCCCTCTCTCTCTGATTGGCCAGTTTTTTTTTTTTTCCTTCTCCTCAATCACCAGCCCCCACGTGTGTGTGGGGGGGGGGTAGGGTGGTGGTGCAGGTGGTGATTGGAGGGGTCTCAATCACTTCCGCAAGGTTAATTCATATGATATTTAACTTGAACAAGGGGGCCATTGTTTGCCCAAGTTTTGCCAGTCTCTGTCGACAGATGGTCCACTTAATCGAGGACACGTGGCAAGTCTGAAGGAATGTCCACCAGTTGAAAGTGGGCTCTCTGCATGTGGGTCACCTAGAAGTGATGGGGGAAGTTTTTAGCACCAGTCATGGAGTTAGTGGGCACACTTTCAGGAGGAAGCATGAGACAAAGCAGGAGCCTTGCTCTGTCGACAGAAGTTTAAACAGTTGGTGGCCATGAAATAAACACAAGAAAAGGGAGATCGACAGATAGAAGTGGAGATTTAGTATACTTGGAAAGCCTAGAAGGGAGATCGTTGGTTTCGATATCCGTATACTGTTTTTGTGGCCCATCATTGCATGATCCCACACGTCTACACCATAACTGCCTAACTGCATGACTTCGAATCTTCAAGTCCCTCTGCCAAATATTGACTCTTCCTGTCGACCTTCCTTTTCACCATTGTGGGGCATGTCCCTCATCATTATGAGACAAAAATCGACAGAATATTGTCCACTAAACACAACCACAATCCTTGCAAACTGGGCCACTGAACCACAACACTTGGCCACTCACTGTTTACTGCCCTGACTTTGAATCATCAAACTCTGCAAATATTGAATTTTCCCTGTAATTTAATCAAAATATATTCAATGTCGGTAAACTTGAATATTTGAAATAACCTTTTTCTGTATTGTAATGACTTAAACACAATTATTGTCCTACATTTTACGTAACCAAAATACACAACTTATTTATATCAAAAACAAAATATACATCTCGGGTTTATAACAAAAAATGGAAACTACTTTTTTTTTTTTAAAAAAAAGTTCACTCATATTTTCAGCTAAATTATGATTGGTTATTTTTAAAAAATTCCTCTTTGCACCTATTTTTCCCACATCCTGCCAACAGCTGCTCCATTCAATTGAGGACACATGGCAAGTCCACCTGAAGACAAGGGTTATCAACTAACATTGAATCTTGCATGCCACCTGACTTACACGGTGGAGCAGTTACTGGCAGTGCTCATGGATTTAGTGGCCAGCCTCCAAGAGGAAACATGAACGAATTGGGAGTCTGTATCTGTCGAGGAAAGGCTAAAAGGACTTGGGCACAGGTGGCAACTTCAATTATATGCACTTCGACAGGTACAAGTGAAGGTTTTATGTGGTTTCAAGACACGGAAATGACCGTGCAGTTACAGAAGTTGCACAGAAGCAGTTGTAGAATCATTAGCTCATGGGGTCGTGGGAAATAATAGCTATAAAGGGCAGATGTTTGCAGAGAGAGAGGACATGAACAACAACACAACAACTTACTTTTACATTGTAACTTCTGAGTAGTTTTTTCCCTTCTACTTTCTACTTTGTTACAAACAACACAACAACACACACTTACTTTCTACTTTACTTTGTACTTTGTTACTTTCTACTTTGTTACCATCAGTTCATCGAAAGAAGTCTTCATCCTTTTCAGGCATTCGAACCAATACCACAATTGCTTGATTTTCTTCTTTAACTTGTCAACTTTAAATTACTGCTTCGTTGTTCGATATAGGCCCACCATAATTTTACTAACAATAAACCCATCACTTTCATAGTTAACATGAAATAATTTCACAACTCCTGTTCGTACTCGTAATTCATATAGCAATCGGCATGGAGATAAAGTAACGAGTTCGTTGGGTTACTTTCTCCAAGTAACACCCAAAATTAACTGCCAATTGGATTATATACAAAATGCATGTGCTGGGATGTAATTTTGCAAACCCACATGGACAAAATTCTTATTTTACTCGAAATATAATACTAATTTACTGAAACAAGTCATAACAAATCAATACGAAGCCAAACACATCGTTAGTTGATAAACCACACCGCAAAAAACCCTTCAGTTAAATCCAACCAAATATGGAACAGAAACAAGCAACCCGCAATAGGAATCTTGGAATACAGACATAAGCCAATTTCCACCCAAAACAATACACAGACAACCCATATATATCTCACCTTCAATTAGTTTCAAATGACAAGTCACTGCAAACACAAATGACAACATCACTCTAAACAATATGGGAAATTTACAACTCGTGGCCTTGTACATAAGTAACGTTGTGCCATTTCCTGGCATTGTACGTAACCAATTATTTACACGTTACGTACAGCAATCCGTGCAAAATGAAAACTACATACATTATTTACATGTGTTTTCAATAGCTAGTACTGTCTACCTAATAAATTAAGGGAATAAGTAAATCTTACAAATTATACAATTACCTGATTCACCTTATCAATTGTGGTCGAATCATTTTTGCACACTGTTGCTTCAACACTACTGTATTGGCCCACAGGCTGTTTGGAATCAGGAGAAGCATCGAAAAACAGTCGCCGTTGCTTAATGTGCGGTGTACTTGGATCCACCAACCCAGTTTTGCAGCGAACGGGCAATGACTCCGCATTGTAATCACGGTCAATTATGTGGGTTGTATCTGCATCTGAGTTACTACCCACTGTTCGGCTAAACCGAACCTTAGGACACGTTCGCTTTGTGTGCCCAATGCATTTGCAATTCCCACATTTTCTTGGTCTTTGACAGTTGGACGAGGCCGGTCCCGAGTTCCCTTTTGTCTTCACAACATCAGGATCTTCTACTCCAAATTGTCGAGGGAATGAATGTTTCCCTTTGTCTCCATTCCCATCGTTCAGATTCCTCTCATATAACTCCTTCATCCGGCTCGTCATCGGAAGACATGCATCCCTAGCCTCTTTGAAACCTTCGTTGATTGCGAGGCATAGAAACACATTTCATTGTAGGAAGAACTCAATATCCCATACCGGGCCGTCTGTGTTGTAGTGCTATCAATTGAGGGTTGAGGCCATTGCTGGCCATCCTTGCTTGCAGCCCTTGTCCATCTATGCAGCACACAAGTTGGGGGAATTTGCGTTAAATTTTCGGCTTTCATAACACATATCATGTGACAGCAAGGTAGCCCCAACGACTCAAACTTCATGCAAGAACATCTCATTGCAGCATCCACTGGACTGTGTGTTACTATCCATGATCTATCCTTCAATTTGTACTTATGAATATAGTAGCATTTCTGACCATCCGGCAAAGGGAACACGTCCTTGACATTCAACTTCCCCTCTTCTAAGATTTCATCACGGAACATTCTAAATATATTTCGGGTGAATAGCTCAGCTCCATGTCTCTCTATATCTCGCAATGGAGTAATCAATACCGGAAAAGTGTTATTTGTTTCAGCATCATCTCCAGCCTCGTTATACCTTATCCTTGCAAGAGCCCGATCATAGTGCCTAACAAATTCATATAGCTTCAATTTGTGTTGGAGGAAGGGATTGAAATAAGCATTCATACTCTCCGAGCGCTGAGTGCTCTTCATCCCAACAAAGAAATGTCCACGCATATATGCCTCAGCCCACATATGACGCTTCTCATATGTCTCCAACACCCAACTGTTGGTTTGATGTCCAAATTTTTCAACCATTGTCGTCTAGCCATGCTCAAACTTTGTCTTATTCGTTTATATGTCCATGCACTGCTTGAAAGCATGTGCAAAGCCACTTTTGTGAACATTTGAAACAACATTTTTCCCAAGATGCCAATTACATAATCGATGTCTTGCGTCTGGAAATACTCTTCTGATTGCCTCTCGCATCGCCTTATCCCCATCTGTCAGTACGGACATAGGTGCTTTATTGCCCATCGCTTGCATAAATGTTTCCAAAACCTATGTGTATGTATCAATTGTCTCATTAGCTAGCGAAACACATGCAAATATCGTGGTCCTAAAGTGGCTAGTCACACCAGCCAACATGACAAAAGGTTTCTTGTATGCATTGGTTCTGTAAGTTGAGTAAAATATCAATACATCACCACATTTTGCGTAGTCGACCGGCGATTTCGAATCTGCCCAGAACAGATTTTGTAACTTGTTATCGTTACACACATCATACTTGTAAAAAAAAAGTGCATCAACATCAAGTTTTGCACATAGGTAAACCAACGCACCCTGCGCATCACCATCCTCAACTTCTGCTCTACGTTCGGCTTGAATATGGTTGTGCAATCCGTACGGATGAAACCAACATTCTCATAAGACCCGGATTGATTTACCATATAGTCCATGATTGGCTAGTCTTCACACCTTGCGCATAGCCATTGCTTGAGCTTTGTCAGCTGTTTAAACTGCGATGTGACCTCAGATACATCACACAGTGTTGTTCCGCCAATTCATGGTTGTGGTCTGCGACGAAGTGAGTCACAACATACTTTCCCCCTTCACCAGCATCTGCATCGTACCGTATGCGAAATTGGGCTTTGCAACCTACTCTTGTTAGTGCCTTGGGAGCTCTACTCTTCTCAGCAAACACGGTCCAAGTATTTTGGTAATCTCTGACCTTCCCTTGAACACAACCACAACCTACTAACAACCTTTCCCTCTTTATTTGTGTTAAATTTGGATTTTCGTATACTAAATCCCTTGGCTTTAACATATGCATTGTAGAAAGCTTCTCCATCTTCGGCCGAATCAAATTTCTGTTCCAGAATAGCACGTTCAACATCACCAACCATGTCATTGCGATGAGCATCGTCAACCATTTCTTTTTTCACATTGGCTCCACCATCTTCAACGTTCATGTTGGTTGCTTCTTCATTGCTCGGACTAGCTTCGCAACCATGATAAGGTTCCCCCCGACTTTCATTCATCAAACGAATGTCATCTGCTTCATTTGGAATGTTATAATCATCACCTTCCCTTTTAACTTCTGCTGGGGCCATACTACACATGACATTAGTACAAACAATTACTTGATGACCGAAAAATGTTAACATAAACACAAACATGACATTTTCACACGGTTTAGTTGTTTGTGCAAACATAAACACTCGCTTGAGAAAGAGAAAGGTTAGTTGCCAATAGAGGGGTTTCCGTTTGAGCGAAGCGTAGAGCGGTTGAAGTTAGGATGGGGGTTTAGTTGAGGGAAAATAGCTGAAGTGAAGAGGCCAGAGAGAGAGAGAGGGAGACAGAGAGAGGAAGACAGCTCCATACCTTATATCTAGTTGGAGAGAACGGTTTCACTTCAGCAATGGAACCAACACAGCCTCGTAGTTCCGTTGTTGTTGGAAATCCCTCGTTATACTGTTCCCTACAGAGCTTCGTCAATGGAACCAACCCAGTAGGGGCTTCTTGCTGTTAATGGAAATCAAGGGTTACACTGACTCAACCTTACACAGAGAGGAGGATAGAGAGAGATAGAGACAAAATACAGAGAGTGAGTGGGATGCAATCATGCAAATACAAGCATTAACCGGTTGGCTCGGTTTCAACTTTTTCACGATTAAACAATTCAATGGTCTTGATCAATTATTGTAATCTAACGGCTAACAATTGGGTTGCATATGGTGTGCAACCTTAAGGGGGTTGCACACTTAAATAGCACCCTATATAAATAAGTACTTTATATCATTGATTTTGTTACTATTTTATGCCAAAAACGTAACTGTATATTATTAATTAGACTTTTCACTACTTTATTAATAATTATTTGGAAAAGTTACTTGTTAGTGAGAATACAAAAAAATTATTACAAAATCATAAAAAAATTATAATTATAATTATTAATGTGTATAAAATTTAGCATTTATTTGTAATTTTTTTAAAAGGTTTACAATGAATTGAATTTTTTCCTAATTATTTCAAAACAAAGACTCAATCATGAATATCCTTATTTATGTAATCAATAATAGGAAAAGTGATTTTTCCAATATTGATCCTATCATAGGCATCAAAACTTTACTACAATAAAATTGAATTTTTATGGCTTGCAATGCGTGCCGTAAAAACTCTTTCATGACATGCACACAAATGCCGTTATATGACATGCCGTGGAAAGTTGAGCATCATTTACGGTATGCAGGTAAAGTTGTAAAAAGTAATAAATTAAATATTAATGACATACTTTGTATGTTATATATAACTTTTTACGACATTTTTGTCATATCATAAATCATCATACTTTTCGTGACATAATTTTGCATGTTGTACAAGGTTATTTTTAATATATTTATGGCATACTTTGTATACCGTATATAATATTTTACGGTATTTTCTTGCATGTCATAAATTATCACACTTTTCACGACATAATTTTGTATGCCATAGAATGTCATTTTTAATATATTTATGACATACTTTATATGCTGTATATAATCTTTTACGGCATTTTCTTGCATGTCATAAATCATTACACTTTTCATGACATAATTTTATATGCCGTAGAAGGTTATTTTTAATGTATAATATACATATATATATATATATATATATATATAGGAATATAACCTTGCCTAACAATATGTAGACAGTAGCTTATAAAATGCAACTTGTTAACAAACCAAGTAGAAGCAACAACTATTAGTAAGCAAAAAAATCTAATATCCATACACCAAACAACCTGCATACTAACTTTCATCCTCAACTTCTATCATATCAAACTGATAACAACCTCAAACATGCAAATCAAAAAAAGTATCCAAATCATAAGATTCACTAATCTCTAAAATACGACTTTAAACACCCAAAAAGTATAGAGCAAATTACAGCAATAGTCCCTATAGTTTATCCCTGATTTCATTTTGGTCCCTGTATTTCTAATTGCATCAATTTTGCTCCTACAATTTGGTTTTTGGCTCTATGTGGTCCAATAATTAACAGTCGTTGGCTTTTTAGATGGAAACCCATGCGTGCCTTGTACACACGGGATGAAACCAGTCAATTCGTAAATGAAACCACCAGGGGAAGATCTTTTCTCTCTCTCTCTCTCTCTGTCTCTCTCTCTCTCTGTCTCTCTCTCTCTCATTTCTCTAATTTATTTCTTTTTAGTTCTTTCCTTCTCCCTCCCTCTCTCTTTCTCTTTTTGAATCAAACCCTTCTCTCTCCAAAGCCATCAATGGCAGCACCAACCACAAATTTCGGCATTGTCGACTACCAGTTACCCAACAACACCCACGACGTAACCGTTTTCACCGATCAAATCCACACCCTTGTCACTCGCTCTCTCTTCCTCATTGACTCCTAGATCTTCGAAATCACAGCCATCCATAGTTCCCTTCTCCACCGCCTTATCGTTAGCCTCGACATCGAGTGGCGATCCAACAACCGTTTCCACGATAACCCCGCCGCCGCCACTCTCTAACTCTGCGTTGGCCGCCGATGCCTCATTCTACTCCCCCCAAATCCCCCAATCCCTCTTCGACTTCCTCAACAACCCTATCTACACTTTTGTGGGTATGGGTATTCACACCGATGTGTTCTCTACTTCTATCTTGTTGGGAAAATATACAAATTTCCCTTTGTTTTAGTCATTCAAAAAATTTTGTGATAAATCCGAATTTGAAACTGAATTCACTTTCACCGGAAACGGAGTCTCTATTTTTGAGTGACGATGGCAGAGGAGAGTGGAGCTGTGAAGAGGTTGAGAGAAGACGAAGAAAACGGAGTCTCTGTTCCTATAGATATGGAGGACACCAATAACAATAACACTAGCAATAAAGAGATCGGTTATATATCTTTTGTTATACTTGGGTGGCTTTTTGAGATTAGCCCAATGTGGCATGGTTTGTTTCCTTTGTATATATGGATTATATCTACGATATATTGTCTGTAGATTGAGATTGTTATTCAACGTCTTTGCTTTTTGTATTTGATTTGAGATTATAGTTTAGTTTCCTATATGGGTCTGTATGTATGTATGTATGTATGTATGTATGTATGTATGTATGATTTTAGTTATGATTATTTGATTGTTTGTTAAAAATACATAAAATAAAAATAAAAAGAAGTTTATATCTGTTACCATTGGTATTCAAATGACTGTTTTTTGGATTTGTTTTAGGGTTTTTCTGGTCCTTCTATTTTCTAGTAATTACATCAACACTTTCGAAGATTTATGAGGTGAAAGAAAGGAAGGGAAAGAAAATTATATGTTTTGTTGAAGCTAAATTCAGTTTGACAACAAGTGAATGATTGGGTTTGAGAGATTTGTTGGAAGTGAAAATTGAATATATTGCGAATAATATTTATTTTGGAATGTAGGTTTTGTTTTGTGGGAATTTAAATTTTATTAGATACAAAATATACAAATATATAATGAAGAATATAATAGAACAGAGGGACTGATCCCTTACACCAAAACGAACTTACCAGCCAAAGAAAATGTTCAACAATGGGCTTTTGAAAGACTGCCATTGATGGCTCTAGAGAGAGAAGGGTGGTTTCATCCCGTTGTAGACACCCCATTTTTGACCAACCTTAAAACTTAGACGTCATCGATTGAGCGCTCGGTGATTGCGCATGTTGTGCTCGCTTCGAGTTTCCGGAGTTTGGCCGAGTGCCTTGCCTCCGAGCCTCTGAACTCTTTCTGCTTTGGCTCAGTTTGAGGACCAAGCCTTTTTCTCCTTGCCTGAGGGAGGGAGAGGTCTTGTAAACCCCTTCTTGTGGTCGTAGACCACTTTTTGTGGTCGTAGGCCACTTTTCTCGTTTGGAGACTAGTTTCCGGTTTTCGGAGCCTTCGGCCGCGCGCCTTGTCATGGGACGGCTTAACGTTCTCCGTTTGGCGTGGTTTTTGTACCACACCTTGTTTCCTTGGCCTAGAGGGCCACTGTGGTTTGGGAGACCACTTTTGTGGTCGTAAACCACTTTTGGTGCTTGTCAGCTAGTTTTCGAGGCTCTCGACTGCGGGCTTTGCCTCCCGAACTTTCGTCTTGCATCCGTTTTGGTTTGTTTTTGGTACAAACCTTGTTTTCCTTGTTTGGAAGGTGGTACAAGGGTGGGAGACCAGTTTCTCTCCCCGCAAACCACTTTCTTCTTGCCAGCCAGTTTTCTGGTCTGACAACTGGTCTCCCTGATCTTTGGACCATCTTTTCTGGTCGGGCACCACACCTTTTACTTGTTTTCATGCTGCTGACCATCTCCCACCATGGCCGACCAGTTGTCTTCTTGGGAGACCACTTAAAGTGGTCGGCCAACCACTTAAAGTAGTTGGCCGACCACTTCAAGTGGTCGACTGCTTTTTGTCACATTTTTGGAGATATTTTTAGCCAGCTGGCATAGCTAGAGAGCGCAAGAACCATCCTCCATACGCGTGTATGGATGGATGGCCTTGAGCCTTAGCTTCTTCAAGAAGCTTGTGCTTTTGCTCTCTATAAGAGGGAGGCTCCTCCTCCCTCCCTCCTCTAGGTTCAGAATTTTGTGGTTTGAGTTATACATACACACTTGTATCTATATCTCTCTTTTGCTCCTGTTTTGTGCCTTAAAGTGTCATTTTGTCTCACTTTTGCACACAAACACACACTCAAACACCATCCTTTTGTTGCTGAGGTGCTTAGGAGTTGGTTTTGGTGTTCTTGGGTTGGTTTGAGCTTGAAAAACCTGTTGGAGTTGCAACCTTGAAGGTGGTCTTCAAGGGTGAGTCTCTAACTCCTTAAATCCCCTATTTTTTGCTTAAACTTTTAGCCCTACTTGCATGTTTTTTTAAGCTTAACTCTAAACTACAAAAAGTTCTGAATTTTGGTGCTTAAGATCTTTGTTTAAGGTCACTTTTGTGTTTGGGGTTGTTTCCCCCCTCTTAGGCCTTGTTTGGCCTTACTTTTGTGCTTTCTTTGTGAGCTTTTGGGACTACCTTATTTTGGCCTTCTCACCACTAAAATCCAGAGGAATTTCAGTGGTGGGAAGGGTGTTTTGAGGTCCCAAAAAGGAGAGGGTCATCTCCTCTCCTTGTGTCTTCAATACTTGTCTTGAATGCCTCATGTGTGAGCATGTTTGTTAAGTTTATGTTGGCCATATCTTAGCTTGTATTTGGGCTTATTTTTCTGAGGCATACCACTTTTTTTACTTGGTTTGGTCACTCCATGCATGGTTTATACACTTGTAGTGTAAATCACACAAACTAGCCTTGTATGCTTCATGAAGTAGCATGTTATTCTAGCTAGTTTTGTGTCCATTTCAGCATGTTTTTGGTGATGCTTTGCCATGTCATACCTCTGTTAGGGTTTGGTTTGGTCACCTCTTGCATGCTCCATGCACTTATAGTGCATTTCCATGAATTAGCCTAACATGCATCATGCTTTAACATGTCATTCTAGCATGCTTTTGGCTTAACTCTAAGAAGCTTTTGTCCATGTTTTAGCATGCTCTAGCTCTAATTTTGGTTGTTTTGGACATGCATGACTTGCTTTGTATAGCCATGGTTCAATCTAGCTTGTTAGCTTTGTGCATCAAGTCCATTAGCATGCTTTACTTGGACTATTTGAATGATTTGGCATAATTTATTATGTGATTTCAGTCCATGTTTCATGCTCATGCACTTGCATTTATCACTCATTCAATGCGTTGGAGGGTTTGCCCCTTTATGCCTTAACATGAATCATTGCGTATGCCTTCATGCCTTAGCTTGCGAGCCATCATTTCAAGGTGTTTTTAGGGTTATTTTGTCATGATATAACTCTGATTTTTATTGGTTAAGTCATCCCATGCTTGGTCTCAATAGGTGTAGTGTAATCCACCTTATTTGCCTTGTATGCATCATGCCTTATGCCTTTCATGCTAGCTTGTTTTGGCTTCCTTCCATGCATGTTTTAGTATCATTTTGACATGTTCTAGGACTGTTTTGGGTTGCCTTCGCCATATCCTTCATGCTTTGTATAGCTGTAGTGCAATTGGCCTTGCTAGCTTTGTGTTTTGATGACTCATGCATGCTATCTTTGAGCTATTTAGATGGTTTGGCATCATTTAATACTTCATTTCAGAGCTTATAGCATGACTATATTCCCACTTCTTTCATGATTTAAATGCCTTTGAGTGTTGTGCATTGTTGCCTTACTTATGGCCTAACATGTATGCCATCTTGCCTAGGCCTTTGAGCCCCTAACTTAGCATGTTTTCTTCCATGTTTAGACCTACTTGGGCTTTGTTTGTGGTTCGTTCATGCATATTTGCCATGTATTGCATGCCTCCTTTGTAGTCCTCTTTGCTAGCTTTCATGCTTTAGGACCTTTGCATGCTATACTTGTGTTTGTTTGAATGATTTGGCATCATTTCTTACTTAATTTCAGTGCATTTAGTGTTGTAACACTTCTGCATTTATCACTCCTTGAGCCTTCTTGAGGGTTGTGCTCTTAGGCCTACTTGGTTGGCCAATGCATTGTGCATGCATGCTTTGTATTTTGTGCCTTTATTTTGGTGTTATGGCCACTGATTTGGGCATGGCTGAGGTCTACCCACATTCAGTTTAAATCCGTTGGGCATTGTGTATGCCATGTTACATCGCATCGTGCATGTTATGTTATTGTTTGCATTGCGCATGCCATGCTCTTGATTTGCATTGAGTATGCCATGATCATATCGCATTGAGTATGCTAGTTGACATTCGCATTGTATATGCTAGTTGCATTGTATCATATTGTTGCATGCATATGTTGTCTTGCATTGAGTATGCATGCATTAGCATTGTGCATGTCATTAGCCTTGTTAGGTTGTTCATGTTGCATTGCATGTTTGCATGCTCAAGTCATATTGCATATTTGTATGCTTGTGTTGCATTGCATTTTCGCATATACCATGTTACATAGCATTGTGCATGCCATGTTATGTGTTGCATTTTGTTTGGAATAGGTGTTAGTCCAAACACGAGAAACGAGGGGCGTTTCATACTTAAAGTGATGAAACGTGCATCAGTTCTTGGTCGCCGACGCTCTTGATCATACATGATAGAGTTTTAGGCCTTATGTGTTTATGTGTGCATTCATTTTCATATTGTATTGTGCAACTTCGCCTCTCGGCCATCATGCATTGAAATGCGCGATTGGTGACCCGAGGGTTGAGAACCACACTCCCTTGAGCTTATGAAATGATAGGGAGGGTGGTTGTGCACACATATCTTGCAAATACATTGCCATGCGCTTTCTTGCTCTCTGTTGCAGCAAATTGGAGGAATGCAGCAACAACTGGTCGGCCATCTAGAAAAACTAGCTGGCCGACCACTTTTTCTGGTTTGCAGTAGCAAAAAGTGGTCGGCAGGTGGCTGGTGACATCCCTAGGTGGTTCTGAGGGCAATTACAAATAGAGGCAAATTGGGGCATCGCGACGAATTTCCGAACGAGGCGACCGAGCATGCATCCAGTTTTCTCCTTCTGAGAACCTCCTGTTTTACTGCTTTATTTAGCTTCTTTACTTAGCTAGATTAGGCATTCGTTTTATACTTTAATAGCTAATGCGTTAGCTATTCAATTTGTGTTGTAATAATTAGTTGTAGCTAATTATTCAATTTTGTGATGTAATAATTAGTTTAATTAGCTTAGATTAGCTAGTTAGCTTGTTATTCGGTCCCTCTCTCGAGAGGGCACACTGTTGTAATAAGCGTGCGTGTGTGTGATGCATGTCTTCCAACCCCCATTTCTTTCTCCCTTTTACTTAACCGCTTACGATGGTTAGTTCTAGGGCATATTTTGATTAGCATACCTTATGCTTCGCATGCGTGCATCCATTCATCTGTCTTGCATGCATCGGGCTCGGCGCATCATACCAATTGCATTGTATTTTCAATACGCTTACTTGACTACGTGTTCAACAGCATGTTATCAAGTTGCATTTCACATGACATCTTAGAATAGCCGAGCCTATCCGAGTTGCATTTTTGCATGTGTTGCATTAGCCATCATAACATGAACTAGGATCATGCATGATTTCTAACTAGTTCTTTGTTTTGGCTTGGAGTACACTGTGAGTGTTTACCCTTTAGCATACTGCATGTGTGTTAATGTTTCCATGAAAGCATGCTTGCCATGAGGCTAACTGCTTATTTGATTAACTGCCAGAATGCCTGTGGGTGAAGGTTGGATTACTTGAATTGGAACAATTCATCAAAATCCCAGATTTAGCCTACTTACGAGTAGCAAACTTCAAATCATTTTCACAAACGAACATGCAATGTTTTGTTCCAAATTAGGCGATCTAGTCTATACTTGTATGCTGTACGCATCACGTAGTAAGATTAGCTAATTAACCGGAATAAGAACACATGTGTTTTCAAAAACAACATATCATGCTTAGTACAGGCCGATCTTTGATCGGGCGAGCGGGGGTGCTCATTGCATGACCTTCCCCTCTCGTACCCAAGTTCCCGAGCCGAGGCAACTTTGGTGATGCTGGACACGTGGCCTTAGGCACGAGTCAGGGTTTCCTAAATTCTCTCAAAATAAAATATTTAGGTGGCGACTCTGTAACTGGCAAAGCAGTCCATGTTTGGCACTTCTTTATAAAAATCAGTTTTCCAAAACGGTTTGCCAGATTTGGACTCTTTGGTGATTTATCGGTCTTGCATTGCACTTTGCAAGATTTGATTCAGAACCGTGACATTGAGTCCGAACTGTAGTAGCTCAGAACAAAACGAGATTCACGCCCCTCGCAAGCGCGGATATCGGAGAGTTCCTGGGAGCGCGTCTACACCCCTGTGTGTAAGGTACGCGTGGGTTTCCGTCCAAAAAGCCAACGACTGTTAATTACTGGACCACATAGAGCCAAAAACCAAATTGTAGGGGCAAAAATGATTCAATTAGAAATACAGGGACCAAAATGAAACCACGGGTAAACTATAGGGACCATTGCTGTAATTTGCCCAAAAGTATAACTACAAATCGTAAATCAATTAGTCTAATATTTAGTCCAAAAGAATGAATTGACTAGGCCATGTAACTGTATTTCCTATTGCATCTTGAAGATCATACATCTTATGAGTAGAACAAAACAATGGCACGTTGATTGTTACGTGATTCACCCATAATTTCCAACACAAAGGTCCAAGAATCACATGATGTACCTTTGACTTGGGATCCCTTGATGCAATTTGGCCTTTTGCAACCACCAAGTTTGTCCCCTCCCAATGCAACAACTTGCATTTGACATTCTCTAAGCTCGACACACCATTACTTTGATCCTACAAAAATTAAGAGTATATAAGCATACTGCATAACATTGATCCTATTTACCAAATATTAGTTCAACAAAGGAAATGAAAGTGTCAAAAATCTTCAAGGAGAACTCACTTATATATGTCATCAATGCCAGAAAAGAAAATTTTAACCTGATGAATACATATTTTGAGGTGGTCACACTTATGAGTTTACTCAACCTGATGAATTTATAAAAACTAAATGGACATTCTAATTCAAGTGGATCTTTAATAAGTCCCTCATTTCTTCACTAAAGAACACAAGAAGATGATTTTGAAGTCCTCATTATGAGAGTTGTATTAAAAAAAAAAAAAAAAAACCAGATCTGAAAGTGTAAAAAACTAAATTAAATTTTTTTTTTTTGAGAAAACAGGTTCTACCTATGCAGATGAAACAGGTAGCCACTCTTCTCTACTCTCTCTTTCTTTCTCAAAGCAAAATGCCAATTCGCATTTCAGTTGGATGAAAACCGTGCTAGAAAGCTATGTATGCCGGTGCAGGACAAGAAATATATTACTAACTACCAAGACTATCGTATGTGGCACTCAATTCTGTGTCTTTTATCTCGATACATAAGATTATGCATCAAAGTTCATGTATTTCAAAATAGTCATCATTTCTTACAGTTAAGAATGCATTGAGTTAGAGAATACAGCCCTTAATGCAAGAAACACAATCATGTTCTTTCTGAGACCATTGAACTATCATCCAAAGAGCATCACAATTTTTCCTTGGTTTTCTTACCCAACATACGGACTCTCCTGAAAGTAACAGCTAAAACTCATAATCCAAACTCAACACAAAGCATTCTTACTATTTATTTCAACTTTTGCCTTCTGTTGCTTTGCCTAAAAATTTCTTCTTCCTAGCTATAGCATAGTTCTCAATGCTCAAAAAGTAATAACAATAATAAGATCAGAAGAACAGTTGAAACTACATTTGGCTCTAGATAGGGGCTGAAATTGTATATAGCTCTACATTTTGAAGATTTGTGATTCTTTTCCTCATATTTATTGTCATTTACTATTACTACTACCAGTTATATTTATTTAATTTTCAACGAATAGAGTACTAAAATTGGTTAAACAATTGTTCTACCAAACCATGCTATTTTAATAACAGATCTTTCAAACTCAAACTCAAACTCAAGTAATTTGGAATTTGTTTTCCAAACCCATGTTTTGAAAATATGATTTCACTAAAGTTTTGTTCTCAAACTATGACTTTAGTCATAACAATTGAGACTTCTAAAAAGAGCATAACTTACTATATCTAAACTAGTTGGAAGGTTTGCAATTGAAAAAGCAACACATTTAGATAATTTCATACCTTCAATGCTTTCAGTAACAGAACCAACTTCATTCACCTAAAAAACCATAAAAACACTTCATTAAGCATATAGCTACCACATACTTCCAACAATTAAGGACATGAAGAGTAGATAAAAATGTTCTAAAAATACTATTTTCACTCATTGAAGTTGGAAGGTTGTCATGAGGAGTAGATTGGAGTAGATTGGAGTAGATCGGAGCTTCTTTGGGAGGGATTGGTACCCTACAATCAAAGATAAACATGCAAGTGATTTAAATATAAAATAACAAATGATTTGAATCAAAATTTACTTGAATTAAATCATGAAACATTATATTATCATGTTTAGCTTTTCCTCTTACATCATTTTTCCTTTTTTATTTGATAGGCATGGCTCTTATCTCATTGAGTTGTTGTTCTAAGTCCAGCACCTTGCCTTCAAGTTTTCTCACGTGCTCATTTTGGTGTACTTGTGCATCAACCTTAGATGGTAATGCCCCAAATCCCAGTCGTGACAACCCCGTTCCGTATTATACTGTTAACTCATTAATTATATGAGTGTTAATGTGCTTGATATGAAATTTGATGTTAATTATGTGATTTTTGAATGCCTATCTATTGATTATAGTCATATCTGTTATAATTTCTGCTATAATCTGGAATTGAGGGCTGTAGAGGCGTTAGAAACCAAAATTGATTAATTTATTGTGTTCAACATAAATTTTAGAGTATACAGTGAAATTTAATTAAAAACTGATTCGGATCAAAATAATTAGATTAATTTGATTTAATTAAGCCTATTTGATTAAGCTTAAGCAGGTCTCCTTTTCTTTTAGGTTCGGCCTGCATGGTTGCTGTCCGTTTTCTTTGGTTTTCTCATGTATAGTCTTGGGTAGGGCTTGGGGCATGCCCCTTGTATTTTTGTGTTAGTTTTTTGTTTTTTAATTTATGACTTACTTACCCAAAAAAAAAAAGATTAAGCTTAAGCTTTGATTAGCCAATAAGATTAATGAAGCCTATATATATATGATAAGCAATGTTATTTGAGCTCACACTTAGACATAAAATCTGCTGGAGCTCTAGAAAGAGAGAGAATCATCCATGTAGAGAAAGAGAGAAGAACAAAAACTTGGGAGAATTACTCAAGGATTGAAGAATTGAAGAAGACAACTCATAATCTTGCAAGAATTATTGTTCTTGAGCCCTTTAGGTAGGTTTTTGAACCTTAATTCATGAGTTTAAGTTCATAATTAAGTGAATTCAAAGATAATATGAAGCCAAGGACACGATTTAAGATGAATATAATGAATTTAAAGTCAATATACACATGCATGTAAAAGATTGCCATGAATTTGCATATTTGAGCATGAAACATGTAGTTCTTGTTTATTTGTGAGTCATCTAATACATGCATGTAAAAATCATCATGGTATGAAACTCAATTCTAAGGATTCATGTTTGTATTTGGAATATGATTTTTTGGAACATGATGAATATGGCACCAAACCATACATGCATGCATAATTTTGTTAAGTCTCATGAGTTTGAGCATCAATTGTTCCATTTGAGATGAAAATAGAAGCTACACTTCACATGCATGAAAGATCCAAGAAGATATAAGATTTGTTTGCATGAGTTTTGAAGTTGTGAAAATAAATTTGATATAATTGAACTTATGTGATGAATTCATGGGAATTTGAGCTCAAATCTTGTGAAATTGACATTTATATCATGTTAGAGGTTGTGTGGTTGACGTATAGGCCATAACATGTAAGTTACACCGTGTGGAGTTGTGTTTTGAGGCTCAAATAGCTTGCTGGAAAACCCAAAAATCGGTCTCTTTGCTCGAGCGAAGGAGTTGCCGCTCGAGCGAAGAATGAAGGCAACCAGAAGTTTTGTAGACATTGATGTCCGCTTGAGCGAAAAGAATTGCGCTCAAGCATAAAAATGAAGCAACCGGTACTTTTGTAGACCAATGGGGACCGCTCAAGCGAGCAAAGCTACGCTCGAGCGAGGAACCCTGTTTCAGAAAGTTTTGAAAAGCTGTTTCATATTCTGTTTTTCGTTCTTTTCAATTTCTAAGCACTCTTAAGCATGCATTATGCATTATAAATGAATGAAAGAATAAGAATGAAGCCTAAGAGAATTGAACAAGTTAAGAATGGATTGAATTGCTTGTGACCCAGTATGTTATGGAATGTGTAGGGTCGAATGCGAGGGCAAATCCATCGACGAAACGCTGTGAATAATATCTTAGTAAAGATATTTTCAAGTATGTTATCTTCCAAATGCTACTTCTGTATAAGCTTCATGGATTTCTTGATTTGAATTATGAATGAGTATTCTATATGCCTAATTTTTGTATAAGACTTTACAAAGAACACGATTTGGGCCCAAGGCCGTTTGATATGATTGGGCCAGAGGCCATTTGATATGATGGTTGGGCCCAAGGCCATTTGATATGATTGGGCCCGAGGTCGTTTGATGTGTATGAATTGGGCCAAAGGCCGTTTGAATATTATGATGGGCCAAAGGCTGTTTGAATGAAAAGGTGCTCATAAACATGAATATGAATATACGCATAAATATGAATATGGAAATAATGGGCCCGAGGACGTTTGATGAATTTGACAAGTTATACAATGGGCCCAAGGCCGTCTGATATGTTTGCTAAGGATCTAAAATGGGCCCGAGGCCATTTGACATATACAACATAAACACAGAATGGGCCTAAGGCTGTTTGTATATGAAATTTAAGGGTTCGATGTACTTAATATGAGTCTCATTCATATAACCCCTTTACTTTGGTATTATTCACTGGGCGTTAGCTCACTCTTATTTATAAGTATGTAGGCGAGCAAAGGGACGTTCAACCCCAGCCTTAGTGGAGTTTGAGAAAGGAACCCGAGTTTTGTCAAGTCAGCCTAGGTGCCTCACGCAAGAGGCTTTGTTTAAGATCTTTTGTAATTTCTTTTGCTATTTCTATTGGTCATGATAGACCATTTATGTGTATAAGCTTTTGGTATAGCTGACTATGTGTTTGAATGATCCTGGGTGTACAAGATGTTAACTACTAATATGTTGTGTGAGTTATTAATAAGTATATGGGAAATGTTTTGATATGCTACGTAAGCACAGTTTATTGGACAAAATTTTTAAGTCTGCTTCCGCATCTGGCCTAATATTATTAATTTTTAATTGATTTCTGTTTGAGGTCGCAGGTAATCTCATGGTTACTGGCCGGTTATGACCTTAATCTATAAGGGTGTGTTTGGGTCATGACACCAGCCCTTGTACACTCTCACGACGCTCAGGACCAAAAGTATAAAAAATTGCATCATCTTTTATAGATTTTGGACTCTCATCAGTAGAAGCCTTATGAAGTTCTTGAACCTTTTTCTAAAAATATAAAGCATGTCTTAATAAATTGATGTGAATGCAAATTACAATACCAAAAAAAAATTATGGATTTTCCTTCATTCCTTCCTCGTATGCCCTTTAATCCAAACATCAACTCTTGATAAGGATGATGGTGCTCGACTTTCTCTTCTCTAGAAAATAAAATAGAAAATGAAAAACAACATGATTAAAAACAATCTCATAGTAACCATACTTCATACCTAATTTAAAAAACTACTTGAATCACTCTTAAATTTACCATTTCATCATCTAATCGTGCATAACCTTTACAACTCATGGTGTGTAAGAGGGTTTGCTTTTTCCTCAGTGCCCTAAATCTTTTACTCTTTGCCTACATATACAAAAGAAGAATGTCATAATTTATATGATTAATAATTCATAATTGAATCACTATGAGAAAATTTGTTGGTCTAATTACTTCATAAAAACTAGAGAGTTTCTACGAGGAAACTTACCTTAAATTCTTTGGAAGTTCATTGTTTCACAAATGCTTTCCATTCAACCATTTCTAGATTATCAGGTCTGGTGAGGACAATATTGTGCGCTAGCTTAGCACTTTTACCAAGAGGTCATATTTTTCGTGATAGTTCAGATTTGTGTGAGCGCCATAATCTGCCAAACTTTTGCATGATGTATTGCCTATGGCAATCACGTATTTTGAATCTAAGCTGCATTGGCATTTAAACAAAAATTTAGTGATTAGGAAGAAAACTTGAGTTGATAGTATAATAATGAATTAAATAAATATATGTTACCTTCACACAAGCCCATAGCTTGTCTTTAACCTCTTTTGGAATATCAGGCCATCTCTCTGTGGTTATTGGCACCATCTCTCCTGCCAAGATCCCTTCTAAAGTCGATAGTTTAACTGACTTAGGTCCCACAGGCTGATTCCTTTCATTGAAGTCAATTTCATCACACTTTTGTTTTCCTTTGTCATGCATCTTTAACTCTGATGCCCCCCTAGTTTTCTTCTTTGGTACTTGAGTGCAGTCTACAACTCCTTCCATATCATGTGATTCAACATGTGGAGAAGTAGAACACTCATCTGAAATTCTGAATGATGCATTTTTTCTTTCATCCATTGTCACAGCAATTATAGCTTCACGCTCCTTCCTAATTCTTTTCTCAGCTTTTTTGAACTCTGTGCAATACACAAGGAAAAATAAGAAAATAATGTGGACAACAATTGGTTATAAATTCAATTTTATGTTAAATGAGAAATAAAGTACCTCTCCACTCATCTTGCTAGTTGACAATTTCAAGATTCAACTGTTAATAAGAAAATGGGCATTCACAATAACAATCAGATCAGCAACAATGAAGGGAACAGGTGAAAAATTGGCAAAGAACAAAATTCATATATTTTTTTTTTTTTTTTGCATTACCTTCAACTCTTGGACTTCTACAATTTCTTTCTCTAATCTTTCAGACTCCTTCAGAGATGTTACTTTTGCTTCTTTCAGTTCCACCAACTGTAACTCAAAACATTCTTCTTTGTTAGATGTTTCACCTTATTGCAAAAAGACAAATATCTATTCAACCAAAATCCCAACCCAAATGCTTAGTTACCCAAAAGGTAAAACATATTTCATTTTTCCTTTTTCGGCAATAACTTTAAAGATTTTTGAAGTTTGTAGTGAACAAACAACTTTACAAATAGATTACTAAAAAAAAGGTTTGCCCAGCTCTTGGTCTGTTCAATTTCATAAACTGTCCTATTTGCCCCTGTGGACTCGCCTTTTTTCGCGCTCCCTTTCGGAAGGTTTGAAAAGAAGGCCTCACAGTTCGGACTCCTGTGGTTTTGAATCTAATCTCATAAGTGCAATGTGAAACTGATAATCACCAATGAGTCCAAATCTAGCAAATTGTTTTGGAAAATTGATTTTGAATCAAAAAGTGCCAAAATTGGATTGCTTTGCGAGATACAGAGTCGCCACCTAAATATTTTATTTTGGAGAAATTTAGGAAACCCATGACTCATGCCAAAGGCCACATGTCCGTCATCACCAAAGTTGCCTCGGCTCGAGAACTTAGGTACGAGAGAGGAAGGTCATGAATTGAGTACTCCCGCTCGCCCGATCAAAGATCGACCTCTACTAATCATGATATGATATTTTATAAACATTATGTGCTCTTATTCTGGTTTATTAAACTAGCTTTACTATGTGATGCGCACAAGCAAGTATAGGCTAGTTTGCTCAATTTGGAACAATTCAACTCACGTTTGTTTGCGAAAATGGTTTGATTTTGACAGCCTCAAGTGAGCCTAAAGATGCGGATTTGCCACCAAACATAGTGGGCTTAAAACATGATTTGCCACTCAACAAAGTGGGCTTAAAATGCACATTTGTTGAATTGTTCCAATTCAAACAACAAGCCTTCATTCATAGGCATTCAAGTAGTTTAGCATTTAAGCACATAGCCTCATGGCAAACATGCTAGACATGGCAACATTCACATTCATGCAAGTATGCTAAAGCATAAAAACTCACCTAGTACTCCAAGCTAGGAAAACATGAGTTAGAAAAATATGCATGATTTCTAACTATAGAAGATGCCTAATGCAACACATGTGACAATGCAACTAATAGGCTCGGCTACTAACATGGCATATGGATTGATTTGATAACATGCTATTAAACATGTATTCAAATAAGTAAATTGAAATGACAATGCAGTTTGAATGATGTGCCGAGCCTTGGTGCATGCAAGACAAGATGAATGGATGCAAGCATACGATATGCTAATTGAAATATGATTTCTAATCTAACCCTCAAAAGCGATTAAATAAAAGGGAGAAAGACGTGGGATTGGAAAACATACACACACGCACGAACACTTATTACAACATTACGCCCTTACGAAGAAGGGTCCGAATGAATAAGAGCTAAGCTAATCTAAGCTTAAGCTAATATAACTAAGCTAATTAAACTAAATATTACGCATCAAATGAATAACTAGCTAAGCTAATTACTAATTATTATAACACTTTAACTAACTAGTAAACTAATTAATTAATTTACAACACAAATGCGCACGAACTAAGTGTTTAAGATATTAAACTATGTTGCCACTGCTCCGCCTCGGGAAGTGGAAGATGCACATGCTCGGTTTTCATCCCGAAAAGACCTTCGTTTTGCTCTCCCAAGTCTCTGTTTGCAGGGTTGAGCATTTCCAGAACCTTTATGCTCCACCTTACCAAATCTTTGCTGAGATTTACATCAGTGGCATGCTGACCATGGATGAATGCTGCCGGCCAGAGAGGTGTCCTGCCGACCAGAAATGATGCACTACCGGCCATAAATGGTGGCCTACTGGCCACTGATGCACTGGGTCATTATAGACACCCCATTTTTGACCGTCCTCAAGACTTGGACGTCATCATTTGAACACTCGATGATCATCCATGCCTGTGTTCGTTTTGAGTTCCCGGAGGCCTCGGTTGCGCGCCTTGCCTCAAGATCTCTCAACTTGTCTGTTTTGTGCTTGGTTGTGGACTAAGCACTTGTGTTTTTGCTTCTGAGGGAAGAGGGTGGCTTGTTTGCCATCTCCTGAACCCATCGGCCAAGGCTTGAAGCTGTCGGCCTTGTTTTCTTGCCATCGACTAAAACTTTTGGCCGATCGGCACTCCTTTTGGTCGATCGACACTTATGTTGGTCGATCAGCCATGTTTTCTAGCCGAACCCTGTTCATCTGCTTTATGCAGATATTTTATGCCAGCTGTCACAGCTGGCATGCACAATTCACCCCTTTCATACACGTGTATGGAGGGATTTGCCCCTTTGCTTAGCTTCCTCAAGAAGCTTTGCTTTTGGTTCTCTATAAGAGAGAACCATCTCCTCCCTCCTCAAGGGTTCAGAAAGTTGAGTCTTGAGGGATAGATATGCTTTTGTATCTATTCTTCTTTGTTTAGCCTTGTTTTGTACTCAAAAGTGTAGTACTGTTTTACTATTGTACACAAACACACACTAGAACACCATCCTCTTGGAGCTGAGGTCCCTTGAGGTTGATTTCAGAGTTCTTGGGTTGGTTTAAACTTGGAAAAGTTGCTGGAGTGGTGTTCTTGAAGAGGTTCTTCAAGGGTGAGCAAACTTGCTTTTAAACCCCCATTCTTGCTTAAGCTTTTAGACCTTCTTTCTTATTGTTTTAAGCTTAACTCTAAACTAAAATAAGTTCTGATTTTTAATGCTTTAGATCTTTGTTTAAGATCACTTTTTGGTTTGGGGTTGTTTCCTCCCTCTTAGGCCTTGCTAGGCCTTGTTTTAGGCCATCCCTTTTGGCCCTTGTTCTTGGCTTGCATGACCTTCCTACCACTGAAATCCAGAGGATTTTCAGTGGTGGGAAGGTAGTTTTGGAGTCCTAAATAGGAGAGGGTATCCCCTCTCCTTATTGTCTTGAATGCTAGTATAAATGGCTTATATTGGTAGCATGTTTGCTTGGCTTGTTTTGGCTTCATTTCAGTATGTATTAGGCTTTGTTTTGCCATGATATAACACTGTTTTGACTTGGTTTGGACATACCATGTATGCTTCATGTACTTGCCTTGCAATCCTTTCATTTGCCTTAACATGCATCATGCTTTAAGCCATGTTTCTAGCATGATTTTGGCTCGACTACATGAAGCTTTTAGCCTTGTTGTAACATGCTTAAGCTCTTATTTGAGTTGTTTTGACCATATATGTCATGCTTTGTATAGCCATAAGGCATTCTAGCTTGTTAGCCTTAAGTGTCCAAGTCACTAGCATTCTTTACTTGGACCATTTCAATGATTTGGCATCATTTGTTATACTATTTTAGTGCATGTTTCATGCTCAAACACTTGCACTTGTCACTCCTTTAATGCTTTAAAGAGTTGATGTTTTATGCCTCATGAATGGGTCATTGTGTGTGCCATCATGTTTAGGTCTTTGGGATGCCATCGAAGTGGGTTTTTGGTCTTGTTTTACCGTGCCATAACTCTGTTTTTCATTTCTTAAGTCATGCCATGTTTGGTTTTGATAGGTGTAGTGTAACACCTCTTTTGTAGCCTTGCATGCCTCATGCTTTCGGCCCTTTGTTCCAGCTTATTTTGGCTTTGTTCCTTGCATGTTTTAGGCTCATTTTGGCATGATCTAGGACTGTTTTGGATTACACTTGTCATTTGCTTTAGATTTTGCATACCCTTGGTTTGAGTCCCTTGGCTAGTTTCAAGCTTTAAGCCTTTTTGCATGACTTGCTTGCTTTGTTTGGTTGGTTTGGCACCTTTCCTAACATGATTTCAGAGCTTACAATGTATGTCACTTGTCCATATTTGTCCCTTTTAAGTGTTCTTGAAAGTTGCTCCCCTATGCTTAGATGATAGGCCAATTGGCATGCATGTTTGTATGTACCTTTGTCTTCATTTCCATAGCATTTCGGCCACTGATTTGAGCATGTTTAAGAGCTGTCCACTTTAGATTAAGTCCATCCTTTCGCATGTTGTTACATGTTTACCTCGCATGTTGTCGCATGCTTGTCGCATACTTGGTACATTATATGTTGTTGCATATTAGTTCCCTTGCATGTTGTGGCATGCTAGTCCTATTACATTATGCTTACATGCTTGTTGCATGCTTGCTAATTGACATGTTGTTGCATGCTCATCCATCTTGCATACTTGTTAGATTACATGTTGTTGCATTTTTGTTATTGGTATTGTTGTTGCATGCCTATTACATTGTATGCATGCATGTTTGCATGCTTAGGTTGCACATCGCTTGCTTGCATGCTTAGGTTGCATTGCATTATGTGTGCATCCCTTGCCTCTTGATCAAGCATGATAGAGGTTGGGGCCCCTTATGTGTTTTTGTGCATTTCATTTGATATTGAATTGCATACTTGGCTCCTTTGGCCATCATGCATCGAAATGTGTGATTGGTGGTCCGAGGGTCGAGAAGTGCACACCTTTGAGTCTTAAACATGATAAGGGGTGTAGTTGTGTAGACATTGTCTTGTAAATGTATTGCCATGCTTTTTTTGTCCTCTGTTGCAGCAACAGGAGCCTTTCACAGGAAGAGATGGTCGATCGACCATATTCAGTGCCGATCGGCTAACAATGTATGGCCGAGAGCCTTATTTTTGGTCGATGACCAATTTCCCATGGCCGATGGCCCTATCTTTTGGCCGATGGCCTCTCAGCATGCCCACAAGGTGGTTCAGAAGTGTCACAAAAGTTGGCACAGTTTTCAGAGGTACAGAGCAGTGCAAACAGAGGCAACATGAAGCATGGTGATGGATTTCTGAGCGAAGCCGTCCGAGTATGCATTCATCCCTCTTCCCGAGGCCATTTCAGTGTTTTAATAACTTAGAATAGTTATTTATTTCGATTTGGTTGTGTAATTAATTAATTAGCTTGTTAGTTAGTTAATTAGATGATTTGTATTATTCTTTTGGTCCCTCCGTCGAGAGGGCGCAATTGTGTAATAAGCGTGCGTGTGTGTGATGCATGTCTTCCAACCCCACGTCTTTCTCCCTTTTACTTAACCGCTTACGATGGTTAGTTTTAGGGCATATTTCATTTAGCATCCTTATGCTATGCATGTTTGCATCCATCCATTTGTATTGCATGCACCGGGCTCGGCGCATCACACTAACTGCATTGTATTTCAATTCTAATTTGAATACATGTATCAAGTATTGCATCTCACATGCCATTCTAGAATAGCCGAGCCTACTCTAGTTGCATTTTGCCTGTGTTGCATTACCCATCTTCACATGAATTAGGATCATGTATTTGATTACTAACTAGTTCTTTGTTTTGGCTCGGAGTACACTGTAAGTGTTTATGCTTTAGCATCTTGCATGTATGTGAGTGTTAACATGACAGCATGCTTGCCATGAGGCTAATTGCTTATGTGATATAATTGCCTGAATGCCTGTGGGTGAAGGTTGGATTACTTGAATTGGGACAATTCATTGAAATCCGTGTTTTAGCCTACTTGCGAGTAGCAAACTTCAAACCATTTCCAAACAAATGAAAATGCAATGCTTTGTTCCAAATTAGGCGATTTAGTCTATACTTGTGTGTTGTGCGCATCACATAGTAAATTCTAGCTAATAACCGGAATAAGAACACATATGTTTTCAAAAACAAGATATCATGCTTAGTACAGGCCGATCTTTGATCGGGCGAGCGGGGGTGCTCGTTGCATGACCTTTCCCAATCGTACCCAAGTTCTCGAGCCGAGGCAACTTTGGTGATGACGGACACGTGGCCTTAGGCACGAGTCAGGGTTTCCTAAATTCCCCCAAAATAAAATATTTAGGCGGCGACTCTGTATCTGGAAAAGCAGTCCATGTTTGGCACTTCTTTCTTAAAAATCAGTTTTCCAAAACGATTTCCCGGATTTGGACTCTTTGCTGATTTATCAGTCTTGTATTACACTTTGCGAGATCAGATTAAGAACCGTGACATTGAGTCCGAACTGTAGTAGCATGAAGCCCAAGGGCGCATCTACAGTTTCTGGCGACTCTGCTGGAGAGTTAGAGAACTTGACTCGAACTCATGATATCTTGTTTTGACTACACTTATGTGTCTCTTTGCATTGCATTTGCATTGGTGCGCCTAGGACACCGTGTTTGCCGTATGCTATTCCTGAACGGTTTGCCGGAGGCTCGCTTCGAGAAGCGTGCCATAAGGCTGACCGGTTGCGGGATCTGCCACGACGGGAACACAAACCCCGGTTTTTACTGGGGCACCCTTTTTGACCATTCGACCTAGTGCATATTCGGAATCCATAGTGACTATTCCAAACTAGGACAGGTTGCTTACCCGAATATCGGTTGTTTGAAATCGCTGTGTGCGTAGTGAAACCCTAGCTCCTGACAAAATAGGACAGGGAAACCCTACCCCAACATAGGGGTGTTTTGGCTCTCATTTGCTTGCTATGTGCTTTTTAAGTTGGCCTCTACAGGAATGCACGTATCAGTTTGCAAGTCTGGGTATCAGGCCTGCGGGCATCAGTATTTTGAGAATCAGTTATATCTGCGGATATTAGATTCAGATTCGGGGCGGTGAATTTGGGAACAGTGATCAGTGGTTGAGAACAGTTCATTCAGCGTGTGTTTGCCAACTGTGTGTTGTCTTTATTTAAGTTGTTATGCTGTCCGTTTTTCTGTTCATTATTTCCTTATTATGCTTTATTTATCTTTTTGCAAGGTAGTTTAGCACCATTGCATCCGACCAGTTAGATATCCCCCGAGCACTTTGGGTCAGAGGTCGTAGACTTAATCGATCTAGGGATCTGATAGACGGACAAGCAGTGTTCCTTTCTTTACCCCCAGCTACCAGACGGAGGTCAAGAGGACGCAGTGTATCGATGCAGCAGTCGCCAGATCAGTGGTTTACCCCACCAGTGAACAGCCAGGCTGAGGTCTCAGTTTCTATTACAGGGACAGATATACCGGGTATTCAGCTAGAACAGCACAATATGACAGGCTTAGAGGAGATGATGCGTCAGCTCCAGAAGAGTATGAAAACCATGCAGCAGGATGCTGCCCGTCAAGCAGAATTTGCCAAACAACAGGCCGAGGTCATGAAACAACAGGCAGAGTTAATTGCCAGGCTACAGCAGCAAACTGGAGCATCAGCTTCACACCAAGTTCCTCCCCCACCAAGAGTTCCCATACTTGGGGAGACAGCACCCGTCCAGGATGATACGGACGTTCTAATAGGGCCGGCTCCGCCCCCGATCCTACCCCAGCTATCCAAAGCACCTACTAGCCTACCGAATTCTCCCTTTCGGTTCGAGGTGGACCCCACAACATTAAAAGTGAGCAAGCTTGAAAAGCTGTTCAAGAAATCTCGGGGTGTGAAGTCCATTTCGGATATTGAGGATGGGGACACCAACTCGGCCGTGACGCCGCCGGACCGATTTAAGATGCCGCACATAGATCGTTTCGACAGGTTTGGAGATCCTATGGTGCATTTGCGGCTATTTTCGGACATACTAAGGTCGATGGGCCTCACCAGATTGTAGAAGCTTTCCTTGTTTGGCCGGACCCTGTCGGGTGTAGCGGCTATTTGGTATGCAAAACTGGAAGATTCCGTCAAGAGAAACTGGGAGGAGATGGCCGAGGCCTTCATAGCTCAATACTCCTACAATACATAGATCGAGGTCACAACCCGTGACCTTGAGACAACTAGGCAAGAACCGAAGGAGAGTTTCTCTGATTTTGTGACCCGGTGGAGGGCCAAAGCCTCGATGATGACCATCAGGCCCGTTGACAAAAGATCAAATTCGGATGGTTGTGCGCAACCTCCAGCCAAAGCTTATGCAAAAGATGATCGTTCTCCCCCTCCCCACCTTTGCAGATCTACATGAGATAGGGGTGCAGATCGAGGATGCTATGAAAGAGGGTCTGATTGACCAGGATAGAGAGTAGCCCAAGAGGGCATTCAACCGCAGTACAAATGCAAGCACAAGCAGTGCTGCAGCTGGCAGATCTTCAGATGTGGGAATGGTCACCACCACCACCCCGAGAACCCTTGCAGCTACACCATTCATCGGCGCGTCCGGAAGTAGCTCACAAGCAACCAAGTATTCTCCCCGAGGCCAAAGAACCTTCACTCCAGTATACATGCCCCCGTCCAAAGCTCTGGGGGTTTTAATCAGGAAAGGGCACTTGAAGCCCCTAGAGCCGCGGCCACTACCAGACAAACTCCCTGCTTCCCATAACCCAGCCAAGTAGTGCGCCTTTTACCAACAGCATGGTCATGACACCGACCAGTGCTTTAGATTGCGTCATGAGATTCAGGATCTTATTGATAACAGGGTGATCGTGCCTCCGGAGAAACCGAATGTCACAACCAACCGTCTCCCACCACATAACCAAGCTCCACCTCCCAAACACATCAATCTAATCCAAACTGGGGTTGTGTCATACGACCCTAGTATATATATCACCCCTTCTCACCTACCCAAGCCGGAGGTGTTCATTCCCGACAGCACTGACTTGTGCATATTGGACATCTTCCAAACCCAACCTGAGACAGTGGCGGCTATCGAAGATAGAAGTGGGTCAACTGCGGGTGCAAATCAGAATGATTATACAGAGCCTGAGGGGTCTGTGAGCTTTATGAACAACCCGAGCAATTACATTATATTAGCAGGCCAGGCTAGGCCGAAAGTGGAATTGCCAGTAGGGGCAGAGATTTGTGTAGTACAGGAAGATGGACTTAATCAGGGTCTGGATGACCTGGCAGAACTAGCGGAGGATATTGCTAACCTTCAGTTTTTTGACGAGCGGGACTCAGGGGACGTGGCAGTCAACTGGTTTGATGAGTCAGCGGAGTCTACTGGGTGGCTTGACGACCAGCTGGATATTGTTGAACAACCTCAGCTAGAACAGGATCCGTCAGGGACGGGGACATCAACTATGGTCGGAAGGGCTGAAGAACATAATGCACCACCGGAGAGCACCGGTGTTAAGAATTTTGCTCAAGATATGGGTAGTTTGGGAACAGAAGAAACTGAATAGCAGGATGTACTGAAGCAGTTTAAGCGGGAAAGGATCAAAGATTCTGAGAGGACTAGAAAAGCTAAAGCCCCTGTAGGGACAGAGCATGCTGCGAGCACAGGAATGGAAGGTGCTGTGGGCACATGAATAGTTGTAACGGAGCTGGACCGGTGTCTGTCGGCTGCCGATGGCACGTGGTGGGAAGATGACGATCTATGTCTTGCTCACACAGATGAGGACTGGGGGAATAACCAGCCAGATCATACCTGGTACATTGGCGAAGTTGACCACATGACTAGGAGCGGGCGTTATTTCAAGCCCCCGCACTTAGATCAACCAGAGGCGTCTGGAAAGGACAAGGAGACGGAGAAACAGAAAGAAAAGCTGCTCGAAGAGAAGGCTATGCTGAAACAGTTAAAGAAGATACATGTAGACATCTCCATCTGGGGACTACTTATGGCTTCAAGAGTACATAGACAAGCTGTCCTCTCTACAATGGACAAGGCCAAGTTTTCAATAGATACCACTCCTGAGCAGTTGGTAGGACTGGTCTTTCCGGGAGGAGCTTCCCCGACGTTGACATTTTCTAACAAGGAACTGCCGCCTGAGGGCGCAAACCATAACAAAGCTCTCTACATCTCTTTGGAATGCAGAGACAAATGGATACCGGTAGTTCTTGTCGACACGGGATTCACCATTAACGTATGCCCATCAAGGACAGCATATGCAATCAGGTTGAAGCCCACAGACTTTGTGCCAACTGCCCAAGTAATACGGGCGTATGGCAATACTAGCAGAGAAGTGATGGGGACTGTGCAAATTCAGACCAAGGTTGGTCCAGGACAACACCAGATTGATTTTCATGTCTTGGACATTTCCACAACCTTTAATTTACTCTTGGGGCGACCGTGGCTACATCAGGTAAAGGCAGTCTCTTTCACCCTGCATCAGATGTTGAAATACCCCTACGGGAAGGGGGTGGCTATTGTTTTTGGGAATTCTTCAATCCATCCGCCGCCAGAGGTTTCTACACCGGTCGTGGAGATCGAGCATGGCACAAAGGATGTGTTCCTGTTAGGATTTACCCTAGCCGAGGCCCGGGTCGTTTAGAGCATTTTGGCGGTTGATGAGGGGGTGTATGTCAGTGCACAGTCAGTGTACCTCATGAACAAGCTTCAGAACATCCCTGGGATGGGACTAGGAAAAAGTGGCCAGAAAGGCATTGCAATATCGGCCGAAGTGCCGCACAACCCGCATACCTTTGGCTTGGGTTATTTGCCCTCCAAAGAGGACTGGGTGAGAAAAGGTAAAAAAATGGTTGGGAGAGCCAGAGCCAAGCAGACCAGGAGGCATTTTGATTTGATGCATCGGCCTATTCAGGGCACCCTGAACGGACGCTTCGTCCGGGAGGGGGAAGACTTTCCTTTCTGCGGCTTCCCAGAGCCATGGTTGAATGCAGAGAAAAGGCGCCTGCCGGGATTTGAGATCTTCTTCGACTTGCAGTTATCCAGGGATGATATTGCTAAGGAGCAGACAGACCCATCAGTTGAGGTTGAGCAGTGTAAGGAAGTGGATTCCGAGAGCACCGAGATTGAAATAGGGGTAGCACTGGCTTGTTTACTATCAGATCCTCCGATCGTACATGAGTGCTTAGGGGATGATCTCTCAGTGTCTATGATTGGAAATGAAACGGCTGCGAGCCCACCTTCAAACATTTTGGATGCATCCATCGCACCCTCTCTCGTTTGGCAGTACGAGGAGGGATTCTTATCGAGCAGCACTGGGTCAGGTAGTGAGCCGGAATCTGATTCCACTGAGTCCGTAGAGTCGGAATCAAATTCCAGCTCGTCTGAGTCTGAGTCCGGTATTCCTGGGGGTGACAACCCGGATGCCACAGTCCTATCTAGGTCGTCTTTTTCTTTCTCTTTTGAGTCTGTTGTAACAGAAGAATCAGATGGACTGGATGAAGTACTTAATGAGAATTGTGCGGCTGTGGCCTTCGATTACTTTTCTGTACCCTTGATTTATTGCATTAATTCAGACTTTCAAAACTTCGATGAAAACGACGAGGAAGAAATTCCTCCGGTTTTGAAATATTTGCTAGAACAAGAGCAGGAGAGGTTTGTAAAACCGTTGGTTGATGAAATCACCCAAATTAATGTTGGTACTGAGAAGGACCCGCGACTGGTCTAGATCGGGTCCACGTTGTTTTCGGAGGAGCGCAAGCGCTTAGTCGCTTTATTAAAAGATTTCAAAGATGTTTTCGCATGGTCCTACAAAGACATGCCTGGAATCGATCCTGAGATTGTACAACATCGGATCCCTTTTGACCCAGAGGCCCGACCTGTTAAACAGAAGCTCAAAAGGATCCACCCAGACTGGGCTATCAAGATCAAAGAAGAGGTCACCAAGTAAATTGACGAAGGGTTCCTGCTCGTATCTGAATACCCAACTTGGTTGGCCAACATAGTTCTAGTATCGAAGAAGGACGGCAGAATTCGAGTATGTGTGGACTTCAGGGATTTGAACAAAGCCAGTCCAAAGGACGACTTTCCTCTGCCGCATATCGACGAATTAGTGGACTTCACAGCAGGGCATGCGTTGCTCTCATTTATGGATGGCTTTTCAGGCTACAACCAGATTGTAATGGCACCCGAAGACCAGGAGAAGATTGCTTTTACTAACCCGTGGGGGACCTATTGTTATGGGGTGATGCCGTTTGGGCTGAAGAATGCTGGAGCTACATATCAACGGGCTGTGACCACGATATTGCACGACATGATCCACAAAGAGGTTGAGGTGTACGTGGACGACATGATTGTCAAGTCCAAAGAAAGAGAGGGCCACTACACCGCCTTGCAAAAGTTCTTCCAAAGGATCAGAGAGTTTCGGTTGCGGCTGAATCCTCAGAAATGTATGTTTGGTGTTACAGCAGGGAAAATGCTGGGGTTCTTAATTACACAGAGAGGTATCGAAGTCGACCGTTCCAAAATCAAGGCCATCTTAGAAATGCCACCACCAAGGACTGAAAAGGAGGTGCGAGGCTTTCTGGGGTAAAGTGCAATTCATAAGACAGTTTATTTCTAAATTAACCTTGACTTGTGAACCACTCTTTGGTCTCCTGAAGAAAGGAACGAAGTTCCAGTGGGACGGCTGATGCCAAGTTGCTTCTGAACAGATCAAGCAATACTTACAGAACCCACTCGTGTTGTCACCGCTTGAGCTGGGGAAACCGTTGATTTTGTACCTTTCAGTGACTGAAACTACAATGGGCTGCATGCTTGCACAAGAGTTTGAGGACAAAGTGGAGAGAGCCATCTGCTACCTGAGCAAGAAGATGCTGGGTTATGAGACTGGCTACACTCCGTTAGAGAAGGCTTGTTTGGCCTTGGTATGGGCTACCAGGAAGTTGCGGCACTACCTGTTAGCTCACTCCGTAATATTGGTTGCGAGATTAGATCTCGTCAAATATCTCTTCGAGAAACCGGCACTTACGGATAAGCTAGCCCGTTGGTTGCTTTTGCTTTCTGAATTTGATCTGAAGTATGTGACTCGCAAGTCAGTAAAGGGAAGAGCGGTAGCGGAGTTCCTAGCCGATCACCCTGTGGAAGGGGGTGAAGCAGTTGAGTACCTATTCCCAGACGAGGCCATTTTGCATGTCAAAGACGAAACTTGGACGACGTACTTTGACGGAGCGTCAAACCAATACGGGTATGGGATAGGGGTGTTACTAATAGCACCTGACAATTCCCGTATCCCTTTAGCATTCAAACTCCGGTTCAAAGTCTCGAACAATGAAGCAGAATATGAGGCATGTATTGCTGGTTTAGAAGCCGCCCTAGAACTAGGGGTAAAACGGTTGGACGTCATCGGGGACTCGAACCTTGTTGTATCTTAAGCTAAAGGAGATTGGAAAGTCAAAGAAGAAAAGATGAGAATATACCACCAGACCTTGGACTTGTTGATTCCTCAGTTTGAGAAGCTGAACTTCGCTCATCTGTTAAGAGAGAAGAACAGGTTCGCAGATTCACTAATAACTCTATCCTCTATGATAGACATCCCTTTTGGAGTCCGGATGCGTCCGATCATCATTGACCAGAAGTTTGTGCCAGCCTACGAGCTGATTGCTGCCATAGATGAGGTTCAAGATGAGAACCCCTGGTATTACAATGTCTGGAACTTCTTGGAGAAAGAAGTGTATCCACCAGGGGCAAATGCCAAAGATAAAAGGGCAATTAGAAGAATGGCCGCTCAGTTCATCGTCTGCGGGGGTAAACTGTACAAGAGAGGTCATCTGGGAATGCATAAGTTGTGTGCTGATGCTGAAGAGTCGAAGCGCCTAATGGAGGCCATCCATGGGGGAGAGTGCGGAGCGCACATGAACGGGGTGATGTTAGCCCGGAAAATCCTTAGACAGGGTTACTACTGGTCCACCATGGAGGAGGATTGTATTGGCTTTGTCCGGCGATGCCACAAATGTCAGATCCATGTAAACCGCATGAACATTCCGCCGTCAAAACTATACAACATGACTTCGCCATGGCCATTTTCAGTCTGGGGGATTGATGTGATCGGGGCTGTTACTCCGAAGGGGTCCAATGGGCATGAGTTCATTCTGGTCGCGATAGACTATTTCACAAAGTGGGTTGAGGCCTAATCTTATGCGGTGTTGAAGGCTTCGCATGTTGCAAAGTTCATCAGGAACAACATCATCTGTCGCTACGGGGTCCCGAACGAGATCATTTCAGACAATGGTTCCCACTTCAAGAAAGAAGTAATCGACTTGTTGGACAAATACAACATGGCTTTTCATAAGTCATCTACATATTGGCCGCAGACCAACGGTGCGGTTGAGGCCGCCAACAAGAACATCAAACACATTTTGCAGAAGATGGTGGAAACCTACCGGGACTGGTCAAATAAGTTGTCGTTTGCTCTGTGGGGCTACCGGACGTCAATTAGAACTTCTACTGGGGCGACTCCGTATTCATTGGTTTATGGGATGGAGGCTGTTCTACCCATCGAAATTGAGGTTCCGTCATTGCGAGTATTGGCTGAGTGCCAGATAGTTGAGGCAGATTGGCAGCAGAGCAGGTTCGAAGAACTCATGCCGTTTGATGAGCGAAGGCTGAAAGCACTGTACCATGTTTAGGGTTATCAACGCAGAATTGCCAGGGCTTTTAACAAGAAGGTTAAGTCCAAGAATTTGAAAGAAGGAGATTTAGTGCTCAAAGACAACCGAGCTCCCATCCACGACCCTAGGGGCAAGTTCAGACCTAATTGGACTGGTCCTTACATCATCAAGTCTATCTGGTCGGGCAGAGCTGTCGTTCTGATGGATCTAGATGGCCTAGAGTTCTGCCAACTGATCAAAATGGACAAGTTGAAGAAATATTTCCCCTGAGTGGCTCGCTAGGCCGAAAACCCGAAAGGGCGACCTAGGCAAAAGTTAGAGCGCAAAAAATTTGAAATTATAAAAACTGAGCTCGCAAGGTTGAAAACCCGCAAAGGGCGGCCTTGGCAAAAGTTAGAGCGTAAAAGGTGAGGGTTAATACACGAGTGAACCTGAGCCGAATTACGTAAGGCTTGATTCCCATCTTTGGGATACGTAGGCAACTTCGTCCTGAGGTCCAACCATAAACACTTCCCCGATCAACTTTGTCCATGTGATCGCCTTGGTCATTGTAGACACCCCATTTTTGACCGACCTTAAGACTCAGACGTCATCGATTGAGCGCTCGGTGATTGCGTATGTTGTACTCGTTCTGAGGTTTCGGAGTCTCGGCTGAGAGCCTTGCCTCTGGACTTCGGGACTCTTTTGTGCTTTGCCTTGGTTTGCGAACCAGGTTCTGTTTTCTCTTCCCGAAGGGAGGGAGAGGTCTTGTAGACCATCTCGCAGTGGCCGTAGGCTACTTTTTGTGGTCGTAGACCACTGTTCCCGTTTGGAGACCAGTTTTCGATTTTCGGAGCCGTCGGCTGTGCGCCTCGGTTCGGGACCGCTTAACTTTCTTCGTTTGCTTCAATTTTTGGCACACACCTTGTTTCCTATCTCTAGAGGGACACTGTGGCCCGGAAGACCACCTTCGTGATTGCGCGCCACCTTCAATGCTTAACAGTCAGTTTTCGGGGCACCCGGCTGCGCGTTTTGACCCCCGAACCCTCGTTTTGCATCCGTCTTGGTTCATTTTTGGCATGGACCCTATTTTCTTTGTTTGGAAGGTGGTACAAGGGTGGGAGACCACCTTTTCTCCCGCCGGCCGGTTTTCTTGTCAGGAAGCTGGTCTCCTTGATTTTTGAGCCACATTTGTGGGTCTCCCACCATACCACTTGCTTGCATTCAATTGGGAGACCACCATTTAAGGCTGCCGACCACCTGACCCTTTTGACCTGGGCGGCCGACCAGGGCAAGTGGTCGGTCGACCACTTGAACTGGTCGGCCAGCTTCTTTCAATTCTGTCTCTGTGAGTGTGTGCCAGCTGTGCCAGCTGGAAGGCACAGACTGCATCCTCCATACACGTAGCTTCTTAAAGAAGCTTGGCCCTTTTCTCTAAGCTTCCAAGAGAAGCTTGAACCCTTTTTAGCTTCTTGAAGAAACTTGACCCTTTGGCTCTAGCTTTCTCAAGAAGCTTGACCCTTTTTGCTCTAGCTTCCTCAAGAAGCTTGGACCTTTGCACTAGCTTCTTGAGGAAGCTTGGACCTTTGTTCCTCTATAAGAGAGACCCTCTTCCTCATTAGCAAAGGTTCAAAAAAATTTGGTTAAGGCATTTACATACACCCCTCTTTATCTCTCTATTTCAAGCTCCAAAGTCCCTTGTTCTTGGCCCATTGCATACCACCTCCTATCCTAACCCCTCCACCATCACTCTAAGCATCTTGGAGGCCATTTTCAGAGGTTGAAGGTTTGCATTTTTGGTCCAGAAGCTACTGGAGTTCTTGGCTTCAAGGGTAACACTTTTTTCCCTCTTTTAAGCATTGTTTTGCTTCATCTTTTAGCTATATTTGCAAGCATATTTGGGATTTGTCATAAACTGAAAAATGTATTATTTTGAGGTGCTTAACATGTTTGTTTAAGATCATTTTTCTGTTGGGGGTCATCTACCCCCTTGCATGCTTCATTTCACTTTGTTTTGAGCCATGCATTAGGGCCTTTGTGTTAAGCTTTGTTGGCCCTTTTGACCATTGAAATCCAGCGGATTTTCAGTGGTTATTATGTGTTTTTGAGAGCCAAAATCAGAGAGGGGTGACCCTCTCACCCCTTGTCTTATTTTCTAGCATATTTGGCCTAACAAAGGAGCCTATACTTGCATGCTTCCTAGCCTCATTTCAGGCCCTTTTCAGTGAGTTTTAGGGCCTGCATAACCTCTTTCAAGAGGTGGTTTTGTCATATTGGGTGTCCATTTTCTTCTTGCCCCCAGTTTTGAAGGGTTTAGCATTTGTCATATTGGGTTTTGTGCATGTTGACACATTTTCTTCTTGCCCTCAGTTTTGAAGGGTCTAGCATTTGGCTAGTTGAAGTGGCACAAGGCTTGAAAGAGGGCAAGAGCTGCATGGGCTTGGGACTGGCCGAGATTTGATGGGTCTAGACGCCTTTCATCTGCGAGGGACACCGAATTTGCGGGAAGTCCACTACTTCTTCAGGTAATGTTTCCACCCTTTCTAATATGTGTTTCTCACATCACTCGGCATTCATGCTCTGTTTTTCTCTCAAATCCCTTTTCTCACTTTTTTCTCAACACACACCTCTCTATTCTTTAATCTCTCTTTTCTTTCATCCCTCCCATGATATGGCTCATGGAAAGGTTGAAGGTAGTGGATTCTTGCCCTGCATATTCAGCACGGGGCTATTTCCTTCGCCAACGACTAGTGGATTTCCCGAACGAGGGGTGGTGGTGCCATTGGATGTGCAACAGGTCTGCTGCTGACATTGCTTGGCATTGCCCCTAGTTTGATCTGCCCGAGATGAGCTACAACATGACTCGGCAACCTGGCATTCAGCTGATTGGCTTGACACACTGTGTATTCTACTTTCCGTTCCGGTTCAGGCGTCAGTTCAGACACAACCAGACTTGCCCAGAAGAGGGGGTAGAGTACCTGGCTTCATTCCCAATCCAAGGTTCATAATTGGCTCGATATCCCATTACGTGGAGGATGAGAGAGCTTCTGGCTCTTGCCCCTAGTTTCAACTGCGCACTTTCTGGAGAGTGCCTGACTTAGCTTGAAGATGAGACACAATCTGGACCCACTTTAGCATCAGGACCTTCCACAAGCACAAGCAGGGGATGCCGGAACACTTGACTCATCTATGCCCAAGTTTATTGCTTTGATCTTACTTTTCAAGTTTTCTTTTTGAATGTAATAAAAGCAACTTTAATTTGTATCGAGAGTTGGAGAACTTTGTATTGAAATCAATAAAGTTGTGGGCACTAAATTTTTTTCTTTTGGTCTAAAAATGGTCTAAATTGTAAAAAGATTAATTTGAACAAAATTAACTTTTATTAAAACTTTTCAAAACCATTTTCGATAAGGATCACAACTTGACACACATGGAATCTATCCTCGAGATGTACAAACCCCAAATTCAGAAATGGAAAATTGCCCCTTAATTGAATAGTACTGCTTAGCATTGTAGTCAGCTCTTCTCTCAGAGTAAGAATCATAACCGAACTTTCAAATAATGAACAGACAATGATGCCTTGATCAAACACATGGACATAGTTGATTCGGAGGTGTTTATGACCGAATTTCGAGATGAAATTGCCTTCGTATCCCAAAGATAGGAATCAGGCCTTACGTAGTTCGGTTAGGGTTCACTCGAGTATTAACGCTCTCCTTTTGCGCTCTACCTTTTGCCAAGGTCACCCTTTCTGGGTTTTCAACCTTGCGAGCTCAGTTTTTCTTTTTTTCAATTTTTGTGCTCTAACTTTTGCCTAGGTCACCCTTCCGGGTTTTCGGCCTAGCGAGCCTCTCAGGGGTAACATTTCTTCAACTTATCCATGTTAATCGGTTAGGAAAATTCTAGGCCATCCAGGTCCATGAGAATAATAGCTCCACCTGACCAAATAGTTTTGATGATGTAAGGACCAGTCCAATTGGGTCTAAACTTGCCCCTAGGGTCATGGATGGGAGCTCAGTTGTCTTTTAATACCAAATCCCCTTCCTTAAGATTCCGAGATTTAACTTTCTTGTTAAAAGCCTTGGCAATCCTGCGTTGATATCCTTGAACATGGTACAGTACTTTCAGCCTTCTCTCATCAACCAGTATCAGTTCTTCGAACCTGCTCTGCTGCCAGTCCGCTTCTGCTATCTGGTACTCAGCCATAACCCGCAGCGACGGAACCTCTATTTCAATCGGCAGAACAGCTTCCATCCCATAAACAAGAGAGTTCGGAGTTGCCCTAGTAGATGTCCAAATTGAAGTTCTATAGCCCCAGAGGGAAAATGGCAATTTATCTAGCCAGTCCCTGCAGGTCTCAACCATTTTCTGCAAAATGTGCTTGATGTTCTTGTTGGCGGCCTCAACAGCTCCGTTGGTTTGCGGCCGATATGTAGATGACTTATGAAAAGCCATGTCATATTTCTCCAACAAGTCGATTACTTCTTTCTTGAAATGGGAGCCATTGTTTGAAATGATCTCATTCGGGACTTCATAACAGCAAATGATGTTGTTTCGGATAAACTTAGCCACATGCGCTGCTTTCAACACTGCATAAGACTGAGTTTCCACCCACTTCGTGAAATAATCAATTGCCACCAGAATGTATTCATGTCCATTTGATGCTTTCGGTGTAACTGCCCCGATGACGTCAATTCCCCAGACTGAGAAAGGCCATTGTGAGGTCATGTTGTACAGCTTTGACGGCGGGATATTCATGCGATTTGCATGGATTTGGCATTTGTGGGATTGTCGAACAAAACCAATACGATCCTCCTCTATGGTAGACCATTAGTAACCTTGCCTGAGAATCTTCCAGGCTAACATTACTCTGCTCATGTGTGCTCTACACTCTCTCCCATGGATGGCCTCCATTAGGCGCTTTGATTCCTTTGTGCCGACATATAACTTGTGCATTCCCGGATGACCCCTCTTATACAACTTACCCCTACAGATGATAAATTGAACGGCCATCCACCGTATTGCCCTTTTATCTTTGGCATTTGCCCCTTCTGGATAAACCTCATTTTCCAAGAAGTTCCAAATATCATAATATCAGGGGTTTTGATCTTGGACTTCATCTATTGCGGCGATAGTCTCGTAGGCCGGCGTATATCTTTGTTCAATGATGATCGGACGCATCTGGATTCCAAACAGGATGTCTATCATAGAAGATAGAGTTGATAAGGCGTCAGCGAACCTGTTGTTCTCTCTTAGTAGATGGGTGAAGGTTAGCTTCTCAAACCTAGGTGTGGGAGCCAGATAATGGGAATAATCAGAAGCGTACTCTAGAAGACAGATATTACATGGCTCTACCCTGCACGATAAGGATGCCGAATATAATAGATAGGCCGAATAGATACTGAACTATGGAGCTGAGTAAATAAGAGGATAATGAGTGACAAGTGGGCCTGGCCACGAGGCCCAGGAAACAAGTATAAATAAAGGAACAATAGACTAAGAGAGGCAGGTGAGAATTATTGTGCTTAACTTAGAATACAAACATTCTTGAGTGTAGAGACTAACTTGTCCGTCGGAGTGCTAATCCCGGCACCCCCGACCGGAGTGTTTATTCCTTTTCAGGTGACCATCAGCGGATCTTGAGTGCTCCCCAAGATCAGAAGAGTATTTCCAAACCACTTTTTCACAATTGGCGCCGTCTGTGGGAATACTCAAGCACATCCATGGCGAGTGTGACGGAAGATCCTTCGACAGTCACTGTCGACCCTATATCGCAAGATGAAACCACTCCAACAAACTTTCTTGGAACAGAGACTATCGCCGCAAGACGTGCCTTGAATTTCGCCTCGCCCTCGACTTCGGAGCACGAGACAATGCAGACGATCATGGAACAAGCAAAGCAAAATGAACAGAGGTTGGAGAACATGATCGCTGAAAACGAATGTCTTCGTGAAGATTTGGCCTTGGAAATGGCGAAGTCCAAGCAAGCTGCGCGCCTAAATCCGGAACGATCTCCGAAGGCAGATGGTCGACAACCTCGAGCACGACAAGCCGCTGATAGCGACTCTGACTCATTATCCCCGGAGCCCAGGAAGAAAGGACGCCATGAAACCACCAGTTCTTTCGAAGAAAGTCCCCGTACAATGCATAAGTGAAGAAGGAATAGTTCGGACGAAGACCAACATGATCCCTTCATACGACGGATTGCAAAGGCTGCGCTACCCAAGAAATTCAAAGCACCGTCGTTCACCTTGTACGACGGCAAATCAGACCCCACTGACCACATCCGCCACTACAAGCAGGCCATGACATTGCATGCAGATGACGAGGCCCTCATGTGCTGAATATTTCCCAGCAGTTTGGGACCATTCGCGGTCAGATGGTATTATAAACTAGAGCCGGCTTTGATTAAAACCTTCCACCAACTATAGAAATCCTTCAGGGCCAGATTCATCACCAACGAAGTCCAGCCGAAGCAAGCTGACTCTCTCTAGGCAATGCAAATCCTGCCGGGAGAAACACTAAGAACATATTCGGCACGATATTAGGAATGCTTTAATCTTGTTGATAACGCTTGCAACGACTCCATGGCCATCACTTCCTTCAAAATGGGATTACACCCAGATAGTGCCCTCCGCAGTTCCTTGACTAAAAGACCCCCCAAACAGTTTGGGGGTTGATGAAGAAAGTAGAGGAATACTGCAAAGTGGAAGATGACGCCTTGCGGGTTAAAGCCGGACACGTGGCCAACAAAACAACCCCTCTCGAAATCGCTCAGCCAATAAGTTCCGCACCACCTCAGAGCCTTGAACCACGACAGCGGGCTAAACGAGACAAGAGATGGGATTCTCGCCGATCCAGCGATCAATGCTCACACCAAGCAAATGAGCAACTCCAGGTCGATAGCAGGCGCACAAAGCGCGCCGACAAGAAATATACTAAGCTGTCAGAGCCAATCAGCTCGATTATGTCCAAAATCTAACATCTTCCGTTCTTGAAATGGTCGTCCAAGATGGTGGGACCTCCTGACACGAGAATGCGGGACAGGCGTTGTGAATATCACAAAGATCATGGTCATGATACGGACAGTTACTATGCCTTGAAAGACCACCATGAGGAATTGGTGCAAGATGGTCGGTTCCAGCAACACGTCCGGAAGAGCACAATCAAAACTGTCGCCCTTCGGCAGGAGTCACCTCCCCTCGGCATTATACATATGATATAAAGCCTTCCAACGCCACGTACCATACACGCAATTCATTCAGCCCCCTAGAAGCAACACACACAAACGAAATAGCCCCATGAAGCTCTGAGCATCACCTTCGACGATTCCGATCTTATTAGCATAACGCTCCCCCATATTGATCCATTGGTCATTGAACTACACGTGAACCAATTTACCGTTGAACGCGTCCTCATAGACCAGGGAAGCACTTCGGAGGTCATGTATTACGAGACCTTCATCAAACTCGGCTTCAACGAATCAGACCTATCTCCGGCTCCTCATCCATTATTCGGCTTCAACGCAAATCCAGAGTACCCGTTGGGGAAAATTACGTTACCCGTTCGGGCGGGCTCCCAAATAGTGGATGTGGAATTCTTGGTCGTCAAGCTCCCTTCGCCGTATAACCTCATCATGGGGCGAACTTGGTTGCATACTATTCAGGCCGTGCCAAGCACCTATCATCAGCTGGTACGCTTCCCAACCGAACACGACGTTGAGCAAATTCATGGTTCTCAGCAATCCGCACAAGCATGCTATCTCCTTTCTGGAAAGACACCAACGGAGACGCAGGTCAACTCCACTGAAGTGTCGAATCGTGACAGTCTCGATGATGTCGGACGGCACCCTGACGAAAAGCCACGGAAGCTCCAGGCAATACCAGAAGCAGCTTCCCAAGACGTATACTTAACGCGCCCAGCTGCGCTGCTACACGCCGAGAAAGTTGCTCCTGAAGATATTTCCGGATGATAGGAGGCCGGTTGATGGAAAATTAGGCACTTGCGCAAATTCAATCATTAAACCCAACCTGTGGGGAATGATATTGGTTCTGAATGGCTCACCATGTACACTTTCCACTTCTGTAATGCAAAGATTCCTGTTTACTCACTGTGTAATCCAGTTCAAAAGTGTTCCAAATAAAGCCTCCGGATTTGGAGCACCCTTCGTGGATGTCACGATTGGCTAAATAAAGTCTTCGGATTCGGAGCCCCATCGGCGCATGACGTCTTTGGGCTGATAAAGCCTCCAGATTCGGAGTGCCCTTCGTGGATGTCACGATTGGCCAAATAAAGTCTCCGGATTCAGAGCCCCATCGGCGTCTTTGGGCCGATAAAGCCTCCGGATTCAGAGGGCCCTTTGTGGATGTCACGATTGGCCAAATAAAGTCTCCGGATTCGGAGCCCCATCGGCGCATGATGTCTTTGGGCCGATAAAGCCTCCGGATTCGGAGCGCCATTCGTGGATGTCATGATTGGCCACATAAAGTCTCCGGATTCGGAGCCCCATCGGCGCATGACGTCTTTGGGCTGGTAAAGCCTCCGGATTCGGAGCGCCCTTCATGGATGTTACGATTGGCTAAATAAAGTCTCCGAATTTGGAGCCCCATTGGCACATGACGTCTTTGGGCCAATAAAGCCTCCGGATTCGGTGCGCCCTTTGTGGGTGTCACGATTGGCCACATAAAGTCTCCGGATTCGAAGCCCCATTGGCGCATGACATCTTTGGGCCAATAAAGCTTCTGGATTCGGAGCGCCCTTTGTGGATGTCACGATTGGCAACATAAAGTCTCCGGATTCGGAGCCCCATCGGCGCATGACGTCTTTGGGCCGATAAAGCCTCCGGATTCGGAGCGCCCTTCATGGATGTCACGATTAGCCAAATAAAGTCTTCGAATTCGGAGCCCCATCGGCGCATGACATCTTTGGGCCGATAAATCCAACAAACTCTCCGGATTTGGAGCCCCATCGGCGCATGACGTCTTTGGGCCGATAAACCCTCCGGATTCGGAGCGCCCTTCGTGGAGGTCACGATTGGCTAAATAAAGTCTCTGGATTCGAAGCCCCATCGGTACATGACGTCTTTAGGCCGATAAAGTCTCCGGATTCGGAGCCCCATCGGCGCACGGCGCCTTTGCACCCAAAAAGACGCCGGATTCGGAGCCCTATCGGCGCACGACGTCAGCTATGAGCACCCCCGCTCGCCCGATCCGAAGATCGGCCTCTACTAACCATGATATCTCGTTTTTGAAATACATGCGTTCCTATTCCGATTAATTAGCTAGAATTACTATGTGATGCGCACAACACAAAAGTATAGACTAGATCGCCTAATTGGAACAAAGCATTGCATATCCGTTCGTTTGGAAAATGGTTTGGGATTTGCTACTCGCAAGTAGGCTAAAACACGAATTTCAATGAGTTGTCCCAACTCAAACAATCCAACCTTCACCCACAGGTATTCAAACAGTTCATATCACATAAGCATCTAGCCACATGGTGAGCATGCTGTCATGTTAACATTCACACTCATGCGAGATGCTAAAACATAAAACACTTACAGTGTACTCCAAGCCAAAACAGTGAACATGTTAGCAATCATGCATGATCCAAGTCCATGTCAAGTGGCTAATACAACGCATACAGAATGTCACTAGAATAAGCTCGGCTAATCCTAGGATGACATGTGGGATGCAACAAGTAGCACGTATTCAATTTGGAATTGAAATACAATGTAATTAGCATGATGCGCCGAGCCCGGTACATGCAATACTGATGAATGATGCACGCATGCATAGCATAAGGTATGCTAAATTAAATATGACCTAATACTAACCATCAAAAGCAGGTAAGTAAAAGGGAGAAAGAAGTGGGGGTTGGAAGACGTGCACACACGCACCCACACTTATTACAAATTCGCCCTCACTCGGAGGGACCGAAAGAATAATACAAATTAATTAACCTACAAGCTAATTAATTATTACAGACCAATTAAACTAGTTAAGCAAATTAACTAATCTAATAAAACAGTAAATAGCCTCGGGAAGAGGGCCCAATGCAATGCGTGCTCGGCTCCGCTTGGAAGTCCACTGCCATGCACAAGTTGCCTCTGTTTTCACTGTTTTCCTCCTCTGAAACTTGCACAAATCCCAAAGCACACTCCATGGACACTGGGGAGCACCACCGACCAAGGGATATGGTCACCGGCCAAAGGAAATGATCACCGGCCACTAGAAATGATCACCGGCCATCAATTGTTGGTCGGTCGGCACTAAAGATGGCCGGCCGGCCAACTCTTCCTGCAGAATCCTGTTTTGACAGCAGCAGAGGGCAAAACAAGGCATATCAATGCATTCCAAGCAAATGTATGCACCAACACATCCCTTATCATGTTTATGACTCAAAGGGACATGGTTCTCGGTTCTCGGATCACCAATCGCGCATTTCCATGCATGATGGCCCAAGAGGACCAAGTTTGCATTTTAATAACAAATGAAATGCAATGCACAAAACAAACAAATGAGGCCCAACCTCAATCATGGATAGTCAAGAGGCAAGGCATGCATGTCAATGCAATACATCCTAGGCATGTTAACTAAGTATGCAACATGGGCATGCAATGCACAATACATACTAGGTATACATCCTATGCAAGCAAACATGCAAGGCATGAGGCAATGCAAACCAACAAGTGTGCAAGATGCAACGTGGATTTTCAAGCATGCAAACAAACATGTGATAGGCCAAGTATGCAACAACATGCAAGGCTAGCATGCAACCATATGCTAGAATGGTCTTCGACTAATTTAGGCAGCCCTCAAACAAGCCTAAAACAGTGGCCAATATGCTCAAGAAGGGAAGCCAAAACACATACAAATAGGCATGCATGCAAGGTCCAACACTTAGGCACATAGAGACAACTTTTAAGCACACTTAAAAGGAGATAAATATAGACACATGGCAAGCATGCCAAACTCTGAAATTGCATAAAATAGAGGTGCCAAACCAACTAATCAAGGCAAACAAAGCATGCTCATGACATCCCATATTCAAGGCCCACAAGCTAGAATGCAAAGAGACTATGCATAGCATGTTGAGCACGACCAAAGCAACTGAAAACAGAGCTAAAGCATACTAAAACAAGCATGAAAGCTTCACAAAGCTAGGCCTAAATCACGCTAGGACAAGGGTTAAAGCCTAAAGCATGTTAAGGCTAATTTAAGGCATTACAAGACAAGTATGCTAAGCAAGCATGGGGTGTCTAAACCAAGTAAAAACAGAGCTATATTATGACATAATAAGCACAAAAAAACAGCTAAGGCATGGCCATCATACACTTAAACATGGTGCTCACACATGAGGCAAAAATGGCCCTTTTCAAGGACAACAAGGAGAGGGGGTGGCCCTCTCCTTCTTAGGATCTCAAGGCACCATCCTCACCACTGAAATCTCTCAAGATTTCAGTGGTGAGGAGGCCCAAACAAGGTGGTCCTGGAGCTCACCAAAATGGGACAAAAATAGGGCCAAACAAGGCCTAAGAGGGGTCAAACAACCTCAGACAACAAAACACTCTTAAACAACTATTTAGAGCAGACAAAAACAAGACTTTTATTAGTTATACACAAAGTCTAAAAATAGTTGCAAGATAGGCTAAAAGACTATGCAAAAATGGGGTAAAAAGGAGTAAGTTCTCGCCCTTGTTGACCCTCTTCACAAACAATGCTCTAGCTGGTTCTTTGAGCTCAAAACCAGTCAAGAACTTCAAGAACAGCTCCCTAGCACCTCAGTAGCCAAGGCAAGGTGTAATGGTGGGTGTTTGTGTGCAATAATGAGACCAAACACACACTTATACACAAAAGAGAGAGATATAGAGATGGGGGATATGCAAACCCTAACCCTAAAACTCAGAGCTCTGAAAAATTGTTCAACCCTAATGGAGGGAGAAGAGGCTTCCTCTTATAGAGCTCCCTCTTGCAAAGCTTTCCAAACAAGCTAGTCAAGAGGGAGATCCCTCCATACACGTGTATGGAGGGGAGCAAAGTGTATGCCAGCTAGCACAACTGGCATAAAAATATCTGCAAAAGTAGATGAACAATGGTCGGCCAGCCAAAAATGCAATTTGACCAAAATAGATGGTCAGCCGGCCAAAAATAGTGCCGGCCGGCCAAACATTTGGCCAGTGGCAACAAACCAATGGCCGGTGGCCTCAAGCCATGGCCGGTGATGTGTGGGGATGGCCAACAAGCCATTCCCTACCCCTCAAAGGCAAAACACAAGTGTTTGGTGCAAAACCAAACACAAAACAGTCGAGTCGAGAGATCCTGAGGCAAGGCGCGTAGCCGAGACCTCCGGGAACTCAGGACGAACACAAACATGGGTGATCACCGAGTGTTCAAATGGTGACGTCCAAGTCTTGAGGACGGTCAAAAATAGGGTGTCTACAGACGCCCAAGGGCCAAGTAATATCTCGAATTCGGAGCGCCCTCTAGAATGAAAACATTTACACATCGAAGCAGGGACATGTAGGTTGAACCAGTACAACCGCATGAACAAGACAAAACGTTCCAGCATTCAAAATAAGATGCTTAATTCAGCATACAAAAATTCAGAATGAGATAAACTTTTAGAATGAAACATTTTATTCGATCAAACAGTAATTACAAAAAACGCAATATGCGTTCAACGCATTACAATGTCTATTCTCATACGGCGTCGCGTTGGTATAAGCGGCAGCCCCGAATCAACGCCCGCTAATCAGAGAGCACCCGTAACTTGAAATGCTTTGATCTGACCCCGCTTGAATCCACGATTCACAACAACGATATAAACACCCTTGAGGCGGGGACCTTTGACACCATAGACAACGTCAAGGCCAAGATCCAAGACAAGAAAGGAATTCCCTACGAAAGCAGTAATGCTCAACGGTCGCGGCGTTATGTTGGCCTCATTTCTCGGTCGCAATTGCGGAGAACTTCGCCATTGCTGTTTCTCCCTTCGGGGTGATCTGCTTTGACGACTTAGAGGCTAACGTTTTTCCCATTTTTTTAACGCCCTGCCTCCCACGCGAGTGGGTTCTCTGCTGCGATTCATTGCAATGTCAAGCTCAGCCAGAGTCCGAGCTTCTCCTCTGCTGCTGAAGAAAAATTCCATTCGACATTCACACTTATCTAACCCCACGCAACAAAATCATTTTAAATCGAGTCTGAGCACACAGTAAATGAAGTCACTGGAGCGAAAAGTCCGAGGCGATTTATTTCTAAAATCCTTGCAGTGGCCCCGAGGCGATTTCATTAGCATTGAACTCCAAAAGACAGACGCCGAGCGATATTGGCCGCAGCCACTCCATGTATCAATCTTTGGCCTTTTTGTTTTTGGAGTTAAAATGGCCTAATTATATAAACAGCAATTATAGATGGGCTGACGGTCTTCGGATTTGGAGCCCCTGGTGCATGACACCTTTGGGCCAATAAAGTCTCCGAATTCGGAACCTCATCGACGCAATTCACCTTGCGTGACACGCCAAAAATATATTTAGTGAAGAATGCTCATAACAAGCCGGCATATAACCGTTCGGAATTAAAATGCCTAGTTGATTCGAGCCAGTCAATGTTTATATAATGAAACGCATGCAAACACGTGTGTGCCGAATGAAAATTACAAAGAAACATTTAAAATAGAATGTTTTATTCAATCAGGCAATAATTACATAGTTATGAACGCGATCTGCGTTCGAACGTTACATTGAACATTTTTATACGGCATCGCCCTCATCCTCACTCTGCTCGACTTCAAAGGCAGAAAACGGAAAATGGTTACGTTGGTATAGTGGCAATACCGAATCGACTACCATTGCTCGGAGAGCTTCCTCGGCCTGAAGCGCCTTAATCCAACCATGCTTGAATCCACAATTTTCGCATCGGCAAACTTCCTCGGTGAGCTTTTCCTTGGTCTTCTGTATCCCTACTTTTCGGCCATCGTGGAAGCCTTTTTCATAGGCCCTCCCCTTAGCGGATTCCATCGTGAACATGCCCGCCGTATCACGATCGGCGAGCGCGGTACTGATAAGCCGCTGGGTGACCCTTTCTTCTACGATTGGGTTAGCCTGTCCGACGGGTTGTGCCTGAACGGCCTTGACCTTCCTTAGCTCACGCTCGGCCACTTCCACGTGAGCCTCCAAACTTCGGATGCGTTCATCCTTCTTCTCTATTTCTCGGCGGGAAGCATGGAGACGCATGCCAATTTCGTAGGTGGTATAGAGCCCCTTCACCGCACCGTGAATGCCTTCATGAAACACTTCGAAGTCCTGTCGACCTACCATCGACTGCTGGACGTCGAGAGGAAAAAATCTGTCGAGCAAATTCGACTACCACAATTGAATCTTGAACGATCGAGTCAGATCTGTCATGGGCCTATTCCCCACGAAGACTGCAAAACTCAATGAGCGTGGGTTCTCACCGGGCTCCCTTCCGGAACGGGGTTGCGGGGATTTGCCCTGTGGCTCCTTGTCCCTCCTGGGCGACCTACTTCGACGACGAGGAGATTGACGTCTCTCCCGATCCCTCGAAATCCTACCTCCCGAGCGCGAAGGTTTGCCACTTCGATTCATGTCTCCTCCCAGCTCAGCTAGCGTCCTCGCTTCCCCTCTGCTGTTAAAGAAGAGTTTGTTCGACATTCGCGCTTGTTTATCCTTCGTCAAAGACCTGGACTGAGTTGCTCACTGAGCACTTAAATAGGACCTTCATTCATTGATTCTCTACGAGGGCAGTGCCTCCAAGGCAATCTCATTAATATCGAAACCTCAACAGCCCGAAGCCGACTGAGTCGTGCCCCCATCAAATACTAATTTAAGTAGTCTTAACTTCTGCAAAGGCAAATTCATGAAGCAAGGGCAGATTCATCAATCTATTCGACTTGAGTGTCGAATAGATTCACGAATACACTCATCAATATTGTACTATTCGGCGTTTCAAATTTATGAACCAGCTGGGGCAAGGGCAGATGCATCAATTTATTTGGCTTGAGTGCCCCAGTCGCTTCATGAATCGACTTATCAATATTGTGTGATTCGGCATTTCAAATTCATGAATCAGCTGGGGCAAGGGCAGATTTATCAATCTATTCGGCTTGAGTGCCCCAGCCGCTTCATGAATCGACTCATCAATATTGCGTGATTCGGGGTTTAATATTCATGAACCAGCTGGGGCAAGGGCAGATTCATCGATCTATTCGACTTGAGTGCCCCAGTCGCTTCAGGAATCGACTGATCAATATTGTCTGATTCGGCATTTGATGTTCATGAACTAGCTGGGGCAAGGGCAGATTCATCAATCTATTCGGCTTGAGTGTCGCAGCCGCTTCACGAATACACTCATCAATATTGTGTGATTCGGCATTTAATATTCATGAACCAGCTGGGGCAAGGGCAGATTCATCAATCTATTCAGCTTGAGTGCCACAGCCGCTTCATGAATCGACTTATCAATATTGTGTGATTCGGTGTTTAATGCTCATGAACCAGCTGGGGCAATGGCAGATTCATCAATCTATTCGGCTTGAGAGCCGCTTCATGAATCGACTCATCAATATTGTGTGATTCGGCGTTTAATGTTCATGAACCAGCTGGGGCAAGGGCAGATTCATCAATCTATTCGGCTTGAGAGCCGCTTCATGAATAGATTTACTAGTCCTATTCGGCACCAAGAGTCGATCTACTTGTTCGGATAAATTGAGATTAAACTACTATAATGGCCAAGATTACACTATTATCCAAAGTAGTGGAAGGCAAAACCCTTCATTAATATCAAAAACTGCGTACAAGTAACAGTGAAACGGTAAGGAAATTTTCATTAATAAATTGAGCGCAGATAGTAACTAATTTATACATGAAAATTACCTTGAATCCACGAAACAAAAACGTACATTGAAATTAAAGATACCTAATAAAACTAGAATGTCTCCCACATCAATCCTCGGGATCAGACTCAAGTGGCTCAACGTCCACTTGCTCGTATGGAATTGGCAAGGCCAATGTAACTCCAGCGGCAGCAAGGGCTTTGAGCCACCCATGTTTGAAACCCTGATTCTCGAATTTGAGGACCTCATCTACGTATTCCTTCAAGGCGACATTCTTCCCAGCTTCTAGCGTCGTAGAAGCTACAGATTCGGCTTTTTCCTTGGCCGCCTTCAATTCTTCTAACTCAGCCTCTGCCTTGGAAAGCGCCTCCTGAGCTAACTTGAGCGACTCCTCGCTCGCATTCACCCTATCCTTGGCTTCGGATCTGAGCTGGTCAGCAGACCGAGCCCTCTCATTTTCAGCTTCGGCTCGAGCACTTTCCATTGCGGCCCTCATCGCCTCCCTGCTTCTTTCACCTTCAGCTTCAAACTTTAAGCGGCCAATTCTTTCAATGGCATCACGCTTTTGGATCACCACATCAAGCAACATCGTATGCAAACCAAACCAAATGAGCAAAAAAGAAAGTATCGTATACATACCAGAAGGGCCGATTGGGCAGCGAACGCTATAGCTACCAAATCAGGCTCTTTTCGAAAGGTGACATTGTCAGTCGGTAGAGAAACCAAGGCGGCCAAGCTCAACGCCATGGCTGGATCCTTCATGGCAGATACGTCAGAGGAGATTGGCGTATCTTTGATCTTTGGTTGAACAACAAAGGGGACAACCACGTCGGACTCCGCTAAGCAAGGCCGTTTATCGGCAGGGTTATCCTCTGAGCCGGCCTCTCCCTCGGCGGAACGTTTTTCGCCCCGCTCTGCTGAAACCAGCCGTTCCTCCGTAACCTGCTGTTCAGCCCCCTCCGTCTCGGCCACAACAACTTGCGCCGTTTCTTCTCCTGTAACCGGTTGTAAAGATTCAACTGGGGCAGGCTCAGAACGAGCGACCTTGGCTTTCTTTCGAGCGGCCATTCACTCGGTATTTCTCTTTCTCGCCATCTGCGTGAGATTCTCCCCAGCCATGCCTTCTGAAAATGTGCCGGGAAGGTCTCCCAAGTTTGTAAAAATATCTCCGAAGGAGAACTCCGCCCGACCTGAAGTGGATGGTGAGTTAGGCTGGTTAAGACCGGCTGCCTCAAATGCTGATTTCAGAGCTTCGTTGACCTCTTCGGCCTTGGCGGCGAACTCCCTCGTTAATTCGGCATCTACCTCGACAACCGGCTCTAAGCCTTGCTCCGAATCAGAAGCTTCGAGACCAATTTGCCTAAGGGTCTTGAAACTGGGGAAGACAAGAGCCGTAAGGTGTTGTTCGCCTGTTGGGATCGGGATGTCGTCTGCAGCCGAGAATGTAGTGTAGGTAGGCTCGTACTGTAGGAGAATATGGGCAGCCCTCCTCTGCTTCTGTACGTTTGGACGACCAAAGTACTTTAGTGCAGTTTTAATTTCCGCAAGGACTGCGTCGTCGGCCGAGGTCAAAATCCTCTTCAACTTATTGCCTGCAAGAACAAAGGGTAAGGTTTGGAGAAAAAGCCGTATAAAAGAAAGATCAATAGACAAGGAGTTACACGGCAACCTGGTTCACTCCTCCGTCTAGGAATAGGGTGTAGGCGATCTTCGCCTTCGCCGAACTCCCAGTTGCCTCGGACATTGACCATTACATCGTTAACTTGTTTGCCAGAGCTGGCAAGCATCGTTACCAAATGATGGTCAGTGTCCTTGGCCTTGAGAAAGTAGCGCCCGAGCCGACCGGAGGATTTGGCTAAAGCATAGCAGTGCCGAATCGCCGGAATGCCAAGGTTGATCCTGAGACGTCGGTTCAACTCTACGATTCCCATTATGATTCGGAAAAAATTCACATTGGGTTGCGAAGGAATCAGACTCCAATAGCGGAGGACGGCCCTAAGAAATGGGTGTAAGGGAAAGCGAACTCTGCCCTCCGCAATAGACAGGAGAGGGAAGACGATTGTATTTTGGTCGTCCCTCTCCATATCAAGGGTATTGTCCGTTACCAGAGAAAGATGGACATCCTCAGGGATAGAAAAATGTCTTCGGAACCCAAAAATTCGACCCTCAGAAAGGAGGTCTTTCAAATGCTTAGCCATTCTAGTAAGGACTCAAGGATATTCTAAATAAAAAATAAAAGCGGAAAATAGGATTGCAAGGAGAAGAGAAGAAAACTTACGAAAGGCAAAGGAGACAAGGAAAGAACGGATAGGAGTTACAGAAAACGCGTCGAAGAAGAGATACCGACTGGCAGTCCAGGAGGTTCAAATATTCGAAAAAGCACATTTTCGAAGGGACTTAAGTTTCAAATCGTAATAAATGCGAAAGAAGCACGAATGGGATGGGAAAGCGTTACAGTAACCAAAAAACACGTACGCATTCTGACACGCATCGGGAAGAGGATTAACCGCCGAATTTTTGACTTCTAGCTAAACACGCCGACTAACTGATGCTAGCGAGGTGTTTAGGGGGCAATTGTGGGAGCCGGATAATGGGAATAATCAGAAGCGTACTCTAGAAGACAGATATTACACGGCTCTACCTTGCACGATAAGGATGCCGAATATAATAGATAGGCCGAATAGATACTGAACTATGGAGCCGAGTAAATAAGAGGATAATGAGTGACAAGTGGGCCTGGCCACGAGGCCTAGGAAACAAGTATAAATAAAGGAACAACAGACTAAGAGAGGCAGGTGAGAATTATTGTGCTTAACTTAGAATACAAACATTCTTGAGTGTAGAGACTGACTTGTCCGTCGGAGTGCTAATCCCGGCACCCCCGACCGGAGTGTTTATTCCTTTTCAGGTGACCATCCGCGGATCTCGAACGCTTCCCAGGATCAGAAGAGTATTTCCAAACCACTTCTTCACACTAGGAATTAGAACATCCACGGTTTGGTGATAGATCTTCATCTTTTCTTCTTTAACCTTCCAGTCTCCATTTGCTTAAGACACAACTAGGTTCGAGTCCCTGATGACATCCAACCTTTTTGCCCCTAGTTCTAGGGCGGCTTCCAAACCAGCAATACACGCCTCATATTCTGCTTCGTTGTTAGATACCTTGAACTAGAGTTTGAAGGCTAAAGGTATATGGGAATTGTCAGGTGCTATCAGCAACACCCCTATCCCATAACCGTATTGATTAGACGCTCCGTCAAAGTATATTATCCAAATCTCTTCCTCGATTTGCAGAATAGCTTCATTTGGGAATAGATATTCTACCGCTTCATCCCCTTCCACTGGGTGATCCGCCAGGAAGTCAGCTATAGGTCTCCCCTTGACAGACTTGCGAGTAACATATTTCAGATCAAATTCGGAGAGGAGAAGCAACCAACGGGCTAGCCTACCCGTAAGCGTTGGTTTCTCAAATAGATATTTGATGGGATCTAATCTCGAAACTAGAATTACAGAGTGAGGTAACAAGTAGTGCCTCAACTTCCTGGTAGCCCATACCAAGGTTAAGCAAGCCTTCTCCAGTGGGGTGTAACGAGTCTCATAGTCCATCATTTTCTTGCTCAAATAGTAGATAGCTTTCTCCACCCTATGCTCAGATTTCTGAGCAAGCATGCATCCTATTGTTGTGTCTGTTACTGACAGATACAGAATCAAGGGCTTCCTTGGCTTTGGCGGCGACAACACAGGTGGGTTTTGTAGGTACTGCTTGATCTACTAGAAAGCGAATTGACATCGGTCATCCCATTGAAATTTCTTTCCTTTCTTCAGGAGACCAAATAGTGGTTCACAAGTCAAGGTTAATTTAGAAATAAACCGTCTTATGAATTACACTTTACCTAGAAAGCCTTGCACCTCCTTTTCAGTCCTTGGTGGTGGCATTTCTAGGATGGCCTTGATTTTGGAAAAATCTAACTCGATGCCCCTCTGTGTGATCAAGAACCCTAGTATTTTCCCTGCTATTATGCCAAAAGTACACTTCTGTGGATTTAACCTCAATCTGTACTTTCTGATCCGTTGGAAGAATTTCTTCAAGGTAATGTAGTGGCCCTCTCTTTCCTTGGACTTGACAATCATGTTGTCCACGTACATCTCGACCTCTTCATGGATCATGTCATGCAGAATTGTGGTTGCAGCCCTTTGATAGTGTGACACCCCTGTTCCGTAATATGTTAATTGGTCCTTAATATGATGTGATTATGTGTTTTGATATGATTTTGTGTTCCATTATGTGAAAATATGTGGTTTTGAATTTCTATCCGTTCACCGTAGGAATATCTGTTTGATTTCTCCGCTTTGGAGATTAAATTGAGGGCCTTATCGGCCACAGAACCCGAAATTGATTACACCATTGTGATTAGTGTAATTTTTAGAACCTACGGTGGAATTTAATTGGAAATTGATTTGGGTCAGATTAAATTGATTAAATTAGCGAGTTAGTGCTCTATTATTTGATATTAATAATATTATAAGAAGAGGGGCCTTTAACATGAGCACTACACACCCAATTTCTCTCCATTGGCTTTATTTGGCTGATCATAAACACTAAGAAGAGGGGAAAGTCGACTAGAGGGAGAGAGGGTGAAGGGGAAAATTGAAGTTTGGCCTCAAAGCTTGGTGATCTTGAAGTCACACTCAAGAATCAACCATAGATTGTGGAGATTAAAGCTCCTTGGTGAGTAATCTTGTAAATTTAGAGTTGATTGATGATCAAGAACATGAATTTAATTGAGTATGATGAAATTGAATTGGTTTTGTTGAATTGAAGGCTAAATTGTGCATGCATGTAAGAAATTGTCTTAAATTTGCATGTTTGAGCTTGAAATACATGATTCATGTAGGGTTTTGGTTAAAGCTCATGACGTAATCACCAATTGTATTATCTAAGTTGAGAATCATCATATGCATGTACAAATTATAAGGTTGAATGCATGACATTGTTATGTTGGTAATGAGTTCGGGGGAAAATGAGCCATTCATGTGTTTGATTCATGAAATTAAGCTTCATGTTGATGTATTCTAGTGTTAGTGCCATGTTAGTACAAATATATGTGAGATTGGAGCCATAGTATGCAAGAAAAAAATTGGTTCAAAGTCGATTGGAGCTCAAGAACTCATTTTGGAAAACCCAGAATTTTGATGTTCGCTCGAGTGTGGGAACTGACGCTCGAGCGGGAAATACGTACTCCCAGAACTTTTTGCAGACATGGTGTCCGCTCGAGCGGGGAAGTTGACGCTCGAGGGGGGAGCTATGTAGACAGGCCTTACGCTCGAGCGTCCGAGTTCACGCTCGAGCGGGGATTTGATGTAACCAGTACTTTTGCAGGCCTTAAGGGTCCGATGGAGCGGGAAAGTCCACGCTCGAGCGGGGACCCTGTTTTCTGAAACTTTGAAAATGCATTATGTGTTCTGTTTTTCCGTTCCTTTTCACTTCTAAGCACTCTTAGGCATACATTGAGCATTGTAATTGAATTAAAGAGATAAGAATGAAGCCTAAAGAGGAATATGTGAATTAAAGAATGGATTAAACTATTAGTGACCCTTTTGTGTTCATGGAATGTGTAGGGTCGAGCTCCAGGGCAAACCAACCAACCGATCACTGTGAGTAATATCTTAACAAAGATATCTGAAGTATGTTATTTGTCCAATTGCTTACTTTCATATAAGTCTTGTAAGTTGCTATACTAAATTGGGGACAAATATCTGTTATGCTATGTATTGGGCCAAAGGCCGTCTGATACGAATAATGATCTGATACAAATGATCTGACACGATCTGATACAAATGATCTGACACGAATGATAGTCTGATAATCTGACACGAATGACAGTTTGACATGAATGAATGGGCCAGAGGCCGTTTTTGACAAAGAATGAATGAATGGGCCAGAGGCCGTTCCGACAAAGAATGAATGAATGGGCCAGAGGCCGTTCAAAGAATGAATGGATGGGCCAGAGGCCGTTTTGACATAAATGAATAGGCCGAAGGCCGTTTTGACATAAATGATTGGGCCGAAGGCCGTTTGGACATGAATGAATGGGCCGAAGGCCGTTTTGACACAAATGAAAGAATGAATGGGCCAAAGGCCAGTTTGTCATCTGAGTGGGCCAAAGGCCGTTTTGACACAAACGAAAGAATGAACGGATGGGCCAGAGGTCGTTTTGACGAGAATGAATGAACGGGCCAGAGGCCGTCTCGACACGAATAAATGAATGGGCCAAAGGCCAGTTTGATATGAATGATAGTTTGACACGAATAATAGTTTGACACGAATGACAGTTTGACATGCAAGTATGAATGGGCCAAAGGCCAGTTTGACCTGAATGATACGAATGAATCGGGCCCGAGGCCGTATGATGTGTTGGGAACCGCAGTTACTTAAGTTACATATCTCTATATATGTATGTGTTAGTTAGAAATATAAATTGGGCCCAAGGCCGTTTGATGTATATTGTTCCAACGTATATTCTTTAGTTGATATTATTCACTGGGCTTCCGCTCACGCTCATTGATGTGTTTGTAGGTGAGCCAAGAGAAGTCCAAATCCAGCCTCAATGAAGTCTGTATGGAACAACCAAAGTTTTGAAGAGTCAGCCCTTGCGTCTCACGCACGAGACACGTTTTCGCCCTTTTGCCATTCTGTGTGTTTATATTTTGTCAGGTTGGCGAAGTCTTTGAATGTGTCTGTATATAGTTTTGTTTGGCTGACTTAGATTTGAGTGATCCTGTTTGTACAGAATTTTATGATACTGCATTTTTTTGATGTGAGTTATTAACATATGTATGTAATGAGGTGCATATAAGCACAGCTCTATGGACAAAGTTTCAAGTCGCTTTCGTTTGGCCCCCATGAACTTTGTTAAAATACGTTTGGTTTGGATTGAGGCCGTAGGTAATCTCATAATTACTGGCCGGTTATGTCGTTAACCTATGGGGGTGGGTTCGGGTCATGACAAATAGGTAGCCTCGGCATTCTTCAACCCAAACGGCATCACCCTATAGCAGTAGGTTCCCCACGGCGTGGTGAAATAAGTTTTCTCTCTGTCTTCAGGTGCCATCAGAATCTGGTTATACCTAGAAAATCCATCCATGAAGGAGAGCAACGCATGGCCTGCGGTGAAGTCCACCAATTCGTTGATGTGTGGTAGAAGAAAGTCGTCCTTCGGACTGGCTCTGTTCAGATCCCTGAAGTCCACACACACTCGAATTCTGCCATCTTTCTTCGGCACTGGAACATTGTTGGCCAACCAAGTTGGATACTCAGATACTAGCAAGAACCCTGCATCTATCTGCTTGGTGACTTCCTCTTTAATCTTTAAAGCTCAATCCAGGCGTATTCTCTGAAGCTTCTGCTTGACGGGTTGAGCCTCGGGGTCAAGAGGGATTCGATGCTGTACAATCTCAGGATCGATTCCAGGCATGTCTTCGTAGGACCACGCGAAAACAATCTTTGAAATCTTTTAATAAAGTGACTAAGCACTCGTGTTCCTCCAAAGACAACCTGGACCCGATCTGGACCAGACACGGATCCTTCTCAGTACCCATATTATTTGAAATGATTTCATCAACAAGGGGTTTTACAAACCTCTCCTCCTCTTGATCAATCAAATGTTTCAAAACCAGAGGAATTCCTTCCTCATCATTTTCATCGAAATTTTGAAAATCATGATCAATGCAATATACAAGTGGCACAGAGAAGTACTCAGAATCTGCAGTGGTATTCACATTCAAAAGGTTCTGCTCATCCAATTCCTCGGTTACAACCGACTCAAAAGAAAAGGAAAAAGACGACCTGGACAAAACCTCAGTATCTGGGTTATCAACCCCAGGAATACCGGACTCCGACTCAGAGGAACTAGAATCTGATTCCGACTCCACAGACTTTGTGGAATCAGATTTTGGCTCACTACCCGACTCAGAACTACTGGACAGGAAGCCCTTCTCCAGCTGCCAAATGAGAGACAGTGCGTCAGATGCATCCAAGATACCACTAGAAGGGTTTGCACCCGGTTGGTTTCCGATCATGGAAACGGTCAGGTTATTTCTTAAGCTCTCTGAGTTGATCTGAGGATTCGAAAGGAGACATGCCAATGCTGCTCCTACTTCAAGTTCACTGTTGTTGGAATCACTTTCTATGCTCTTTGCAGCCTCAGCAGTTAGTTCAGTCTGTTCCTTTGTGTCACTCTCTTGCAGCTGTAAGTCGAAGAAAATCTCAAAGCTGGGAATTCGCTGCTTCTTAAAGTTAAACCAGGGCTTGGGGAAACCACAGAATGGGAAGTCTTCACCTTCCTGAACAAAATAACCATTCAGGGTTCCCCGGATAGGTCGATGCACAAGTTCATAGTGCTTCCCGTTTTGCTTTGCTCTAGCTCTTCCTATCATCTCTTTTCCTTTTCTCACCCAGTCCTTTTTGTTGGGCGTATAGCCAAGACCAAAGGCATACGGGTTATGTGGCACGTCGTCCAATGCAGTAACGCCCTTCCGGCCACTTCTTCCTAATCCCATTCTGGGCATGTGCTGTAGCTTATTCATGAGATATACAGATTGGGCGCTGACATATAGGCTCTCATCAACAACTAAGATATTTTGTACTACCCTGGCCTCAACCAAGGTAAATCCCAAAATGAAAAAATCCTCTTCACCATGCACAATTTCCAACACAGGTGTAGTGACCTCTGGCAAAGGATGTATAGATGAATTCCCGAAGACTATAACCACCCCTTTTCCATGGGAGTACTTCAGTATTTGGTGGAGGGTGGAAGAGACAGCTTTTACTTGGTGCAGCCACGGTCCCCCAAGTAGTAAGTTGAAAGTGGCCGAAACATCTAGGACATGGAACTCGATGTCCTGTTGAGCTGGGCCAACCTGTACTCTAATCTGCACTATTCCCATTACCTCTCTGCTTGTGTTGTCATAGCCCAGATCACCTAGGCCGTAGGTACAAAATCTTTCGGTTTCAGACCAATAGCATAAGCCGTGCGACAAGGACAGACATTGATTGCCGACCCGGTGTCGACCAATACCACTGGTATCCACTTTTCTTGGCACTCTACGGATATGTATAAAGGCTTGTTGTGTGCAGAGCCTTCTGGTGATAATTCCTTCTCTGAAACGGTCAAAGTCGGCGCAACGCCTCCTGGGAAAACCAATCCCACCAGTTGTTCCAGGGTAGTCTCAATGGACAACTTGGCTTTATCCATCCCCAACAATACAGCCTGTCTGTGCACTTGCGAAGCCATAAGCAGCCCCTAGATAGATATGTCAGTTTGAATCTTCTTCAACTGCTTCAGCACAGCCTCTTCCTCCAACTGCTTTTCCTTTTGTTTCTCTACTTCTTTGTCCTTTCCGGATGCCTTGGGTTGGTCCATATGCGATGGTTTGAAATATCGGCCAGTTTTCGTCATGTGGTTGACTTCTTCCATATACCAGGTATTGTCAGGAGGACCTTCACCCCAATCCTCATCAATGTGGGCAAGATGTAGATCATCATCTTCCCACCACATACCTCCGGCAATCGACAAGCAATTGTTTGGCTTCGTTCGGGTCATCTTCTCATCACAGATTTCCCCCACAAGGTCTTGGGCCTTTCCAGCCTTCTGTTTATTTTGATCCGCTTCTTGCTCAAGGCACCTCAGTGCGGCTTCTTGCTTTGTAGGTACAGTATTAACTATGCCCAGTTCCTAAGCCACTGTTCTGCACCGGTGTTTTTCGGCAGTTTACCCTTTCCACCGGCCGTTCTGGCCATTGCAGTAGTTCCCGCTTTCTGTTCTTCCAGCTTCAGTTTAGTTCCCTTGTCTATATCGGGTTCATCACTTAGCCACCCTGAATTGTCGGTCGACCCATTTAGATCAAACCAATTAATATGCACGTCCCCTTGATCATGTTCATCAAAGAATTGCAAATTGTCTATATCCTCCTCCAGGTCAGCTAGATCATCTAATCCTTGATTGGGGCCATCTTCACGAACTACATTGACCTCCATCCCAACTGGCAACACCACCTCCGGCTTAGCTTGATTGATTGGCACAATATAGCAGCTCGGGTTGCACACCCCATCAGATATGTCCTCAAAGCCCTCGGGTAACGGACTATCATTCTAAACTGAGGTTGACCTTCCTTTATCTTCCACAATCACCACCACTGGTTCGGGTTGGAGTAAAGACGTGCTCATCATGCACAAGTCTGTGCTCTCAGGGATGAACAACGCCGGCTTAGGTAGGTGGGAAGGGGTGATGTATATACTGGGGTCATAAGGGACAACTAGTGTATGGATGAGGTTTATATGCTGGGGTGGAGGGACTTGATTATGTGATGGGAGAGGATTTGTAGTGACGCTGGGTTTTTCGGGAGGTGCTATCACCTTATTGTCAATGAGATCTTGAATCTCATGACGCAGTCTGTAGCACTGATCAATGTCATGACCATGCTGTTGGTGACAAGCACAATATTTGGCCGGGTTGTGTTTAAGTGGGAGAAAATCGGGCAGTGGGCGTTGTTCTAACGGCTTAAGATGCCCTTTTCTGATCAGGACCCCTAGGGCTTTGGATAAGGACATGTAAATCGGGGTGAAGACCCTCTGGCCTCTGGCCTGATGGCTTGAGGTTTGTAAAGTTGTGTTGGATGTACCAGCAAAAGAGTTGGTGGTCTTGGGTGTGGTGGTGCCCATACTCACATCTGAAGGCCGTGCAGGTACGCTACCGCTAGTAGTTGCATTGGAACTGCGTGTGAAAGCCCTCTTGGGCTGCTCCTTCTCATCATTTATCAACCCTTGTGTCATTGCATCCTCAATGTGAACTCCTATCTCATGGAGATCAACAAATGTGAACAACGGCAAGACAATCATCTTCTGCAGCAATCTCCCTTGCAGGTTGCGGACGATCATTCTAATCTGATCTTTTTTGGATGGCCGAGTAGTCATCATAGAAGCCTTAGCCCTCCATCAAGTCACAAAGTCCGAGAAATCCTCCTTCAGTTCTTGGCGGGTTGCTTCGAGATCACAGGTAGTGACCTTGATCTGGGTATTGTAGGAGTACTGCGCTACAAAGGCCTCAGCCATTTCATTCCAGCTCCATTTCACCGAGTCTTCCAGTTTTATGTACCAGATGGCTGGTATACCCGACAGCGTCCGGCCAAAAAGTGACAGCTTTTGCAGTCTGGTGAGGCCCATTGGTCATAGGATATTTGAAAATAATCATAGATGGACCATAGGATCCCCAGAGCTGTCAAACCGGTCTATGTGCGGCATCTTGAATCTGTCTGGCAAAGTCACGGCCAAGTCAGTATAGCTATCCTCAATTTCATGGATTGAATTTATGCCCTGCGCCCGTTTAAAAAGCTTTTTCAGCTTGTTGACCTTTAATGTAGTAGGGTCAACCTCGAATTCAAATGGCGCCTTCGTTTGGTAAATTGGTGCCTTGGAGGTCTGAGATGGGATCAAATCTGCCTGAATGCCCGCATTTTCCTAGACATGAATTGTGACCCCGGGTGCCAGAATTGACGCTAGGGGTGCATGGGATGCAGAGGCTACTGTCGATTGGGGTTGCTATTGCTGAAGCCTATCTATCAATTCTGCTTGGTGGGCTGTGACCTCAGCTTGATGGGCAACATCTAGCTGTATGGTCTCAATGGTCTGCTAAAGCTGACGAAGCATATCTTCCATGCTGACTGGGGAATGCTGAGCTATCAGGACTGGTGAATACTCTTTTTCTGGAGTAGAAGTAGAAGACTGAGCTTGACTGGGCACAGGCGAAGTAAGTGGTGACTGCTGAATTGGTGACTGCTAAACTGGTGAGTTATGCCTAACCCTTCTCCATCTTGTAACCGGTGGAAGCAAAGCAAACATTGGCTGTCCCCTGACAAGATCCCCGGATCTAGAGTCTCTTTACACGAGTCCAGAGTGCTTGGGGGGTAATTGAATCCTCAGAAGCAATGGTGAAAAACTACCTTGCAAAAAGCAAATAAAGCAAAAAAAAAAAAAAAACAAAAATCAGAAATTGCACAGCACCTCGGCTCAGACACAAACAACACGCAGTTGTAATCATAAGCTAGAGAACGGTACTCAACACTGATTTCTACCTCAAAACTGATACCCAGACTTCCAACTGAAACATACATTCCTGCAGAGTTTCACTCTAAGAGCACATATCAAGCAAATGAGAGCCAAAACACCCCTATGATGGGGTAGGGTTACCCTGTCCTAATTTCATCAGGAGCTAGGGGTTCACTACGCAAAACAAGCGATTTCATACAATTCCTGCATTCGGGTAAGCAACCTGTCCTAGTTTGGAACAGTCTCTATGGTTTCCGATATGCAACTAGGTCGATTGGTCAAAAAGGGTACCTCGGCAAGACTACCTAATATACCTCTCACACCTGACACCGAGAAGTGAAAGGAGGATCAAACAGTACAGCGGTAGTCCAAATCCAAGGGTTATGTTCCCATCGTGGCAGAGTTCGCAACTGGTCAGCCTTTTGGCAAGCTTTTCCAAGCAAGCCTCCTGCAACTGCTTAGGAATAGTAGATGGCAAACACTATGACTTAGGCGCACCAATGCAAATGCAAATGCAAAGAAACACAAAAGTGTAGATAAAAAAGCATAACATGAGTTCGAGTCAAGTTCTCTAAATCCCCAGCAGAGTCGCTAGAAACTGTGGACTCGCCTTTTTCCGCGCCCCCTTTCGGAAGGTTTGAAAAGAAGGCTTCACAGTTCGGACTCCTGTGGTTCTGAATCTAATCTCACAAGTGCAATGTGAAACTGATAATCACCAAAGAGTCCAAATCCGGCTAATGGTTTTGGAAAATTGATTTTGAATCAAAAAGTGCAAAAATTGGACAACTTTTCCAGATACAGAGTCGCCTCCTAAATATTTTCTTTTGGGAAAATTTAGGAAACCAATGACTCGAGCCAAAGGTCATATGTCCGTCATCACCAAAGTTGCCTCGGCTCGGGAACTTAGGTGCAAGAGGGAAAGGTCATGAATTGAGCACCCCCGCTCGCCCGATGAAAGATTGACCTCGACTAATCATGATATGATATTTTATAAACATTATGTGCTCTTATTCCAGTTTATTAAACTAGCTTTACTATGTGATGCGCACAAGCAAGTATAGGCTAGTTTGCTCACTTTGGAACAATTCAACTCATGTTTGTTTGCAAAAATGGTTTGATTTTGCCACCCTTAAGTGGGCTTAAAGATGCGGATTTGCCACCAAACATAATGGGCTTAAAACATGATTTGCCACTCAACAAAATGGGCTTAAAACACACATTTGTTGAATTATTCCAATTCAAACAACAAGCCTTCATCCACAGGCATTCAAGCAGTTTAGCATTTAAGCACATAACCTCATGGCAAGTATGCTAGACATGGCAACATTCGCATTCATGCAAGTATGCTAAAGCATAAAAACTCACCTAGTACTCCAAGCTAAGAAAACATGAGTTAGAAAAATATGCATGATTCCTAACTATACAAGATGCCTAATGCAACACATGCGATAATGCAACTAATAGGCTTGGCTACTAACATGGCATATGGATTGATTTGATAATATGCTATTAAACACGTATTCAAATAAGTATATTGAAATGACAATGCAGTTTGAATGATGTGCCGAGCCTCAGTGCATGCAAGACAAGATAAATGGATGCAAGCATGCGATATGCTAATTGAAATATGATCCCTATTCTAACCATCAAAAGCGATTAAATAAAAGGGAGAAAGACATAGGGTTGGAAAACGTACACACACGCACGCACGCTTATTACAACATTACGCCATCGCGAAGGAGGGTCCGAATGAATAAGAGCTAAGCTAATCTAAGCTAAGCTAATCTAACTAAGCTAATTAGACTAAATATTACACACCAAATGAATAACTAGCTAAGCTAATTACTAATTATTACAACACTTTAACTAACTAGTAAACTAATTAATTAATTTACAACACAAATGCGTACGAACTAAGCATTTAAGATATTAAACTATGTTGCCACTGTTCCGCCTTGTGAAGTGGAAGATGAACATGCTCGGTTTTCATCTCAAAAAGACCTCCATTTTGCTCTCGAAAGTCTCTGTTTGTAGGGTTGAGCGTGTAACGCCCCGAAAAATTAGGCAGGATATATCTATTTATACAACAAACCCACCTGATAAACAAACACATATATCTAGCTAACTATTCCATACATCCATTTCCATTTAATCCCAAATGCCAAATACATGTTGTTCACATCTCAATGCCCCAGTTCCAATCCCAAGCATGCATTTTACAACAAGTATGAAATGGAAGCCAAACAGATAATAAGTTCCCTACAGGCTTACAAATTTATCCAAGAACATTATTGGTTACACAAAATGGAGTTTCAACTCAACGCAATACAGCCTTGGGCTTACATTCAACAAATAACCATAAAACAAAAATGAAGCCTCAGCTCCGCGTCTTCCCAAGTTAGTGCCTTGGCGGAGACATAACACCTGTACCTGAAATGGTTTCCCTTATAGGGTAAGCCTTAGCCTAGTAGAGATATACTACACAACATATGGACCATGGCAAGACTAAAAAGGAGTATGCTCATGCCATGCTCATGATAAAACAGTTTATCTCTCTTTTTATAAAGCATGCAATCCTGAGATGCAACAACAGATATAAAATCATTTTCATTTTAAACCATATATGTTACAAGAATACAGGCTCTGTGAATCTCTAGGTGAGAGTCTGCAAGTAGGCCCTAATGTACTACCACTGTCATTTTTACTAGTAAACTGGAAGGCTCAACACCTAACCGCGCGGTTCTATACCCCCTACCCAAATTCACTAAGTATTCATCTTTTCGCAAACAGATACATTTCCAAACATTTCTAAAAAATAGATACATTTCCAATGAAATGAATGTAATGCTATGTCCAATGCAACAAATAAGGAATGTGGTTCAATTTACCTAAGTCTCATGGATTTCTATAACAATCATGGCTATCCTCCACCGATAGCCCAAAATAGATATTTCAAAACAAATATTTAAACAATTAAATTTCCAAAAAAAAATTCTGATAAATACAATCTATTCCACATCTCATCAAATATGAACAACTACACTAGTTTTCATATCAAAATCACGTCTGGTAACCTCTCAAGGTCCATTTCTAACCGTGTCGGTTTTATTCCAACAGATACATTAAGAAAAATAATACCGTTAATGCCCAAGAAAACATCATTTTCTTTCCAAACTCATTCTCTAAGCATTATTCAATTATGACATCCTATTTTGATCAAAAGCCACAAAAGTTAAGCGTAATTCCTTTATTTTCTTTAAAAATGCTCTTTTGGTCACAAACATGCAAAAATTTCAAAACCAATCGAATTGAAGTCCGTTTTTGTTCAAATTTAAAACATAACTCTTTCATAACCCTACAAACATATTCTAAGTTTACACTTTTGCAATTTGGGCATCAACTTTTTATTTTTCTCAAAATTTCTCTTTTAAGCAAATAAATTTTCAAAAGTTCTAATTAAATTATATACAACTCTAAGCTCCCTATAATCAAGTAAAAGTAGATAAAGAAGTGTAGGAAAAATCCCTACCTCATGCTTGAAGAGGAAACAAGCAAAAACCCTCATTTTCGACTTTGTTGGATTTCGATCTCTACCGGTCAAAACGTTGCTCTCACCAAGCTCTTCACTTTGATCTTAAGAACTATGGTCTAAAACCTAATAGATTTTGGTGGATCGTAGCTTTTGTGTGATGAATGTTTAAAGGGAAAAAAAGAATTGAAAGAGAGAGTTAGCCGAGAGAGAGAGATGAAACAAGGAAGATGATAAGCTTTTTACCAAACAAAGAAAATGAGTGGAAATGAAAAGGGGGATGGCAGCCCCCACGTGGGCTTGCTTTTTCTATCATATTATACTTATATTATTATATTGAAACATCTATGAATCTTACATATGTATATATATATAATATATAAATTAAAAGTATATTTAAATCATTGATGATAAAAAGATATAAATTTTTCTCACCAAAAAATATATTTCGTTTAATGGTATATACCATAAAATCAACCATCAAATATTTATTATTGTGGGAGCCGAATAAATGGTTGAATCGGAAGGGGCATATTTTAGTAGATTGACATTAACCGGCTGCATCCTGCAAGACTAGGATGAGCCGAATACGATACGTAAGCTGATTAAGAAAGGATCTTTGAGGCCGAATAAAAGAACGGGTAATGATTGAAAAATAGGCCCAGGCCCCGAGGCCTCAGAAGGAACATATATAAATAAAGAAGCAGCGTTCTTGGAATGGTATGTAAGAATCACTTCACTAAACTTAGTAAACAAGCTTTCTTGAGTATAAGAACTGACTTGCCCATCGGAGTGCTAACCCCGGCACCCCCGACCGGAGTGTTTGTCCTTGCAGGTGACTAGCTGAGGATCAAGAGCGTCTCCCAGGATCTGAAGAGTATTTCCAAAACCACTTCCCACAACTGGCGCCGTCTGTGGGAATACTCAAGTACATCCATGGAAGGCGTGACGCAAGATCCTCCGATGCCACCGACGAGACTACACAGAGAGACATCACTCCGGCAAATATGCTCGGGAAGGAAACCATCGCTGCGAGACGCGCCTTGAATTTTGACTCGCCAACGACTTCAGCGAGGAGACGATGCAAGCCATCATAGAACAAGCTAAACAGAATGAACAAAGGCTGGAAAATATGATCGCAGAAAACGAACGCCTCCGTCAAGATTTGGCCTGGAAGTAGCAAAATCCAAAAAAAGAGCCGCGCGCCAAGACCCCGAACGACCCCTGAGGGCAGGTAGACAACGACTTCGACCCGACCAAGGGAAACCGACAGCGACTCCAACTCATTATCCACGGAGCATAAAGGGACGCTCAGACACATCCAGCTCCTCTGAAAAAAATCCACACACAAGGAACAAGCGCAGAAGAAGCAGTTCAGACGAAGAGGACCGGCACGATCCTTTTATCCGACGAATTACGAGGGCGGCCCTGCCCAAGAAGTTCAAAGCTCCATCATTTACTCTCTACGACGGAAAATCAGACCCCCACTGATCATATACGTCACTACAAGCAGCCATGACGTTGCATGCAGACAATGAAGCCCCATGTGCCGAATATTCCCCAGCAGCTTGGGGCCATTAGCTGTCAGATGGTATTTACAAGCTGGAGTCGACTTCGATCAGAAGTTTCCATCAATTACAAAAATCTTTCAGGGCCAGGTTCACCACCAACGAGGTACAGCCGAAACAGGCCGACTCTCTCTGGGCTATGCAAATCCAACTAGGAGAGACGCTGAGAGCATATTCGGCGCGATATTGGGAGTGCTTCAACCTCGTTGACGACGCTTGCAATGACTCCATGGCCGTCACACCTTCAAAATGGACTACAATCCTGAACAGTGCTTTCGCAATTCCCTGACCAGAAGACCCCTCAAAACAGTCTGGCGTTGATGAAGAAAGTCGAAGAGTATTGCAAAGTGGAAGACGATGCCTTGAGGATTAAAGCCAGATAAGTGTCCACCAAACCGGCACCCCTGAAATTGCTCAACCGATAAGTTTCGTGCCACCTCTGAGCCCTGAGCCGCAACAACGTGCTAAACGAGACAAAAGGCGGGACTCTCGCCGATCGAGTGATCAATGCTCCCCCGACGAATGAACAATTGCAAGTCGACAGTAGACGCTCGAGGCGCGCCGACAAAAAGTACACGGAACTGTCAGAGCCAATCACCGCGGTAATGACCCAATCCAACACCTTCCATTCTTCAATGGCCGTCAAAGATGGGTGGGGCCACCCGATACGACGAGGGACCGGAGGTGCGAATATCACAAAGATCACGGCCACGAAACAGAGAGTTGCTACGCATTAAAAGATCACCTGGAAGAACTGGTGCAAGACGGCCGACTGCAGCAGTATGTGAAACAGGGGAGGCCAACCAAGGCATTAGCACTGAGGCAGGACTCTCCTCCACTTGGCGTGATCCATGTAATCTACAGCCTGCCTACACCCCCAGCCGTGCACACAATTCGATCGCATCCAACTCTACAGGGGCGCCGTACTTCGACTGAACGGTCCGAAGAAGCTCCGACAATTGCCTTCAACGACTCCGACCTCAATGACGCAACGGCTTCCCACATTGATCCGTTGGTCATTGGATTACGCATAAACCGGTTCATCATTGAACGAATTCTCATAGACCTAGGGAGTAGTTCAGAGGTCATGTACTACCAAACTTTCATCAAGCTCGGCCTCAATGAGTCAAATCTATCTCCGGCGCCTCACCCACTGTTCGACTTTAATACGAATCCCGAATATCCATTGGGCAAGGTCACATTACCTGTTCGAACGGGTTCCAGAATGGTCAAAGCGGAATTCCTGGTCGTGAAGCTCCCCTCGCCGTATAATGCCATCATGGGAAGAACCTGGCTACATATCATGAAGGCCGTCCCAAGCACCTACCATCAGATCCTGCGTTTCCCAACAACCCACGGCATCGAAGAAATACGTGGTTCCCCCTAATCGGCACAAGAAGAGTTCTGATGAAAACCCTATCACTGACCCGATCTGTGGGCTCTGATACCTGTAAATATATTTCGCCTCTGCAATACGAACTATTTTTTCCTCGTCGCTCAAAATCATATGTCAATCCCAGTGGGGCACTCGCCAGGATTGGCCAAATTAAGTCTCCGGATTCGGAGCGCCCTTCGTGGATATCACGATCGGCCAAATCAAGTCTCCGGATTCGAAGCCCCCTTTGGCGCATGACGCCTTAGGGCCGATTAAGCCTCCGGATTCGGAGCGCCCTTCGTGGATATCACGATCGGCCAAATCAAGTCTCCGAATTCGGAGCCCCCTTTGGCGCATGACGCCTTAGGGCCGATTAAGTCTCCGGATTCGGAGCACCGTTCGTGGATATCACGATCGGCCAAATCAAGTCTCCGGATTCGGAGCGCCCTTCGTGGATATCACGATCGGCCAAATCAAGTCTCCGAATTCGGAGCCCCCTTTGGCGCATGACGCCTTAGGGCCGATTAAGTCTCCGGATTCGGAGCGCCCTTCATGGATATCACGATCGGTCAAATCAAGTCTCCGGATTCGGAGCCCCCTTTGGCGCATGACGCCTTAGGGCCGATTAAGTCTCGGATTCGGAGCGCCCTTCGTGGATATTACGATCGCCAAATCAAGTCTCCGGATTCGGAGCCCCCTTTGGCACATGACGCCTTAGGGCCGATTAAGTCTCCGATTCGAGCGCCCTTCGTGGATATCACGATCGGCCAAATCAAGTCTCGGATTCGGAGCCCCCTTGGCGCATGACGCCTTAGGGCCGATTAAGTCTCCGGATTCGGAGCGCCCTTCGTGGATATCACGATCGGCCAAATCAAGTCTCCGGATTCGGAGCCCCCCTTTGGCGCATGATGCCTTAGGGCCGATTAAGTCTCCGGATTCGGAGCGCCCTTCGTGGATATCGCGATCGGCCAAATCAAGTCTCCAAATTCGGAGCCCCCTTTGGCGCATGACGCCTTAGGGCCGATTAAGACTTCGGATTCGAGCCAATTAATCTCCTTAAGGCCGAATGGGCCCTGGGTTCAAGCCTCCAAATACGGAGCCCGCTTTAGTGCTTCAAAGGATTATTGCATTAATCTGTTCGGCCATACTAATCGGTCTACAGTGCTAAGTGCTAATTACGTCTCCGAATCCGGAGCAAACGTTGGCACGAACAAAAGATATTGATAATTGATCCTATGTAACACACTAGAACAGATCATACATTCGAAGTAATGTGCTTTAGTACACAAGCAAAATTCAGAATAACACGCAAATAGATTTAAAATAAAACCATTTATTTGATTAAATAGTTGTTACATAAACACAACCCGCATTCGAGCATTACAATATCGAAAGCAAAAAAGGAGCATTAAGACGCGCCGGTAAAGCAGCATCGCCGGATCGACGACCGTCGCCCTAAACCCCTCCACGGCGTGCAATACCTTGAACCAGTTATGCTTAAGCCCACGACTTGCATAGCGCCAAACTTCCCCTGATACCATTGACAATGTCAAGGCAAAGATCCAGGACAAGGAAGAATGAACTTGACAGTTGTTGACTCTCCTTTCGGGGTGATCTGCTTCGACGACTTGGAGACTCACAGATCTCAGCTCTTTGGATGACCTAACTCCCTCACGGGTAGGTTTTCTGCTGCAAACACCATCTCAACACCAAACTTGACCGAAGTTTGAGCCTCTGTAACCAAAATCACCATCCCACACAAGGAATGATGAGTCAAGTGGGATTATTGGTGCGAAGCGCCTACTCTTTTATTCTCAGCAACGACCCGATCTCGAGGTCCCAATCCCAAGAAAATTTTATTAACGCCAAAAAAAGCATTGGCTGAATAAGACGAGCGTCGATTGACATTCGCCACGACCGCCATCCCGACGGCTGGCCGAAACGCGCACTGGCTGGGCCAAAGCGAAATAGATTTATTAAACCGGTCGGCCAAGTCTTCACATGCCGATCACCCTCGACCAGCCCACTAATCCAACTGGCCAAGCATCAATGCGCTGACCCAAGTCAAAGATAAATGGCCGTTGAAATAGCCTCAATAAAACCTTAACGGTCGTCGCGAATGTGTCCGATCCTGACCATGTGCAGATCCTGCCGATAAGCCCGCGTATGCCGGACAGTTAACAGTTAGCTACCTGGGTCGGACAATATTAGACATTCATTCAAACATTTAAGCAACACGAAATACACATATGCCGAATATGAATGACAACGAAAACATTTATAATGAAGCGTTCTTTATTCAATAAAACAATAAGTTACATAGTTTCAAACGCGCCCTGCGTTCCAATCTTACAACTATTAAACTCATACGGCGTCACCCTCATCCTCACTCTTCTCAACTTCAAAAGCAGAAAACGGAAAATCTTTACTCCTGTAGCGTGGTGATGCCAAATCAATTCCCGACGCCGAAGAGCTTCTGCGGCTTGAGATGCCTTGATCCAACCGTGCCTAAACCCACGGTTTTCACATCGGCACACTTCTTCGGCCAATTTTTCCCTGGTTTTTCGATTCCCACTTTTCGGCCCTCATGGAAACCTTTCTCATAGGCCCTCCCCTTCGCGCTCTCTATTGCGAACATACTTGCCGTCTCTCGATCGGCAAGTGCGGAGCTGATAAGCCGACTAGTAACCCTCTCTTCCACAATTGGGTTCGCGTGCGCGGTGGATTATGCCTGAGCCGCCTTGGTCTTCCTTAGTTCCCGTTCGGCCGCCTCCACGCGGGCCTCCAAACTTCGAATACGTTCTTCCTTCTTCTCCATCTCTTGACGGGCAGTGCGCAGTCGCATGCCGACTTCATAAGCAGTGTAAAGCCCCTTCACCGCGCCGTGAATGCCCTCGCGAAACACCTCGTAGTCCTGTCGACCCAGCATTGATTGCTGAACCTCAGGAGGAAATATTTGTCGGGCAAAGTTGACCGCTACGTCTGGGTCTCGAACGATCGAGTCCGCCTCCGTCATGGGTCTATTCTTCACAAATACCGCAAAGCTTAATGGGCACGGATTCGCGTCAGATCTCCTCTCGACTCGGGACTGTGGAGATTTACCCTGCGACTGCTTGTCTCGCCTGGGCGATCTACTGCGACATCGGGGAGACTGATGCCTCTCTCGACCCCTGGAACTCCTACTTCCTGTACGTGACGGTTCACCACCTCGATTCATATCTCTGCCCAGCTCAGCTAGGGTCTTCGCTTCCCCTTTACTGTTAAAGAAGAGTCGGTTTGACATTTGCGCAATCAGTCTTCCTCCAGGAGCTCGAGTCAGTTGTCTACCAAGCTCATAAAGGATGTACCCTTGTTCATTTATCCTTCACAGACGCAGCACAATCGAGGCAATCTCATTAATTGGAGATCCTGAATCGCCCGACGCCGGCTGAGTCGACGGTAGGGGCACGATTTTACCATCTATTCGAATATCGCGAACCGCCTGGGGCAAGGGCAGATTCATCAATCTATCCGGCTCAAGTACCCCAGCCGGCTCCCGAATCGATTCTAACCTCTGCAGGAACCGCCTGGGGCAAGGGCAGATTCATCAATCTATCCGGCTCAAGTACCCCAGCCGGCTCCCGAATCGATTCTAACCTCTGCAGGACCCGCCTGGGGCAAGGGCAGATTCATCAATATATTCGGCTCAGGTACCCTAGCCGGCTCACGAATTGATTCTAACCTCTGCAGGAACCGCCTGGGGCAAGGGCAGATTCATCAATCTATTCGGCTCAGGTACCCCAGCCGGCTCACAAATCGATTCTCCAAACCTCTACAGGAACCGCCTGGGGCAAGGGCAGATTCATCAATCTATTCGGCTCAAGTATCCCAGCCGGCTCACGAATCGATTCTAACCTCTGCAGGAACCGCCTGGGGCAAGGGCAGATTCATCAATCTATTCGGCTCAGGTACCCCAGCCGGCTCACAAATCGACAGTTCATAATTCGAATCCAGTCGGCATGAGAAAGACGAATCAATATTCCCACAGGATATTCAATCTCTAAAGACGAATCAATATTGTTTCATTAACATAAACCACACAAATTGTGTACAAGTAGTAGTGAAAGTCAAAATGTTTCATTAACATAACTACACAAATTGTGTACGAGTAGTAATGAAATTACAAAGAAATTTTCATTAATAAATTGCGTACAAGATAGTAACCAATTTATACATGAAAACCACCCTGAACCAACAAAACTCTACCAAACAAAAATCAAAATCAAAAAACTAAATGAATTAGGAAACACCTCCCAGATCACACCTCGGTGTCGGATTCAAGGGGCTCAGCATCCACTTGCTCGTAAGGAATTGGCAAATCCAATGTAATCCAAGCGGCAGCAAGGGCTTTGAGCCACCCGTGTTTGAACCCCCGATTCTCAAATTTGGGAACTTCATCAACGTATTCTGTGAAGGCGGCTCTTTTTCTTGCCTCAAAAGCCTCAGATTCGGCTTTCTCCTGGGCCGCCTTGAGCTCCTCCAACTGACTCTTTGCCTCGGCAAGTTCGTCTTTGGAGAGCTTGAGCGATTCCTCACTCGCACTCGCTCTGGCCTCAGCGTCAGAACGAAGCTATTCGGCAGTGCGAGCCCTTTCCTTCTCCGCTTCGGCTCGTGTGCTTTCCATTGCGGCTCTCATCTTCTCAAACTCGGCCCTACTCTTCTGACCGTCCACTTCTGTTTGCAAACGGTCAATTCTGCCAAGAGCATCATGCAGGCGGCGGCCTAAGTCGGTGATCTTGCCGACGGTCTGCAAAGAACAAGCGATCGTTAGATACCTCTATAAAAATAGATTTTAGCGAATTTGAAATCACCTAGCAAAAGTGCCGACTGCGCAGAAAGAGCCACGGCCATAATATCCGGCACGGCGCAAAAGGTTGCATTGTCAGCCGGCAAGGAAATTGAAGCCGCCAGGCTCAATGCAACGACCGGACCCTCCATGGCCGAAGCATTGGAAGGAATCGGCGTATCTCTGATCTTGGGCTGAATAACAAAATGAGCAACCATGTCCGATTCTTCGAGGTGAGGCCGTTTGTCAATGGGACTAATTTCTAAACTAGCCTCCTCTTCGGCGCTACGTTTTTGGCCGCGTCCTTCCGGAATTAGCCGTTCTTCGCCGGTCTGCTGTTCAACCACTTTTTCCGTTTCGACCGGCGTAACCTGAGCCGTTCCTTCAGTAATGGGTACAGAGGCCTTAGTCAAGCTGGGATCGGATTCGGCGGCCTCGGCCTTTTTTCGAGCAGCCATCCGTTCGGCATTTCGCTTACGCGCCATTTGCGTAAGGCTTTCCTTTGCCATACCTCCGAAGAAATCGCCAGGTAGATCTCCTAAGTTCGCGAAAATATCCCCGGAAGAAAACTCTACCCGACCCGAAGCGAATGGTGAGGAAGGCTGGTTGAGTCCGGCAACCTCGAACGCCGAACGCACGGCCTCGTCAACTTCTTCGCCCTCTTCAGTGAATTCTCTAGCCGGGTCGGCAACTACCTCTATCACCAGCTCTGCGTCTTGCCCCGAATCAGAAGCTTCGAGACCAATCTGCCTAAGGTTCTTGTAGCTGGGGAAGATAAGAGCCGAGAGGTGCTGATCGTCGGATGGAATTGGGAAGTTGTCCGCAGCCGAGAATGTGGTATAAGTGGGTTCGTACCGGAGTAAAATGTGGGCAGCTCTCCCTTGTTTTTGCACGTTTGGGCGACCGAAGTAGTCGAGTGCAGTCTTAATGTCCCTAAGGACCGCGTCGTCAACTGAAGTCAGAATCTTCTTCAATTTGTTACCTGCAAAAGATAAGGAGAGCTTAAGGAAAGAGAGCCGATTAAAAGACAGATCGACAAACATAAGATACTACGTGGCAACCTGGATCACCCTTATGTCTGGGAATGGGGTCTAGGCGATCTTCGCCTTCAGCGAACTCCCAATTACCTCGGACATTGACCATTACATCGTCAACCCTCTTACCAGAACTGGCAAGCATAGTCACCAAATGATGGTCAGTATCCTTGGCCCTGAGGAAGTACCGCCCCAGTCGACTAGAGGATTTGGCTAAAGCATAGCAGTGCCGAATGGCCAAAATTCCGAGATTGATCCTAAGGCGTCGATTCAACTCTATAACCCCCATAATTATTTGAAAGAAATTTACATTAGGTTGAGAAGGAATCAGACTCCAATAGCGAAGAACGGCCCTAAGCAATGGATGTAAGGGGAAACGAACTCCGCCCTCCGCAATGGACAGGAGGGGGAATACAATCGTATTCTGATCCTCTCTCTCCATATCTAGAGTGTTGTCCGTTACGAGAGACAAATGGACGTCATCGGGAATGGAAAAATGTCGCCGGAATCCGGAAATACGACTCTCAGAAAGGAGGTCTTTCAAGTGTTTAGCCATTCCAACGGGGACCCAAGGATTCGCCGAAAGTAAAAACGATAAACAGAGAATAGGATTACAAAGAAAAGGGAAGAAGACTTACGAAGAGCAGATGAGGCAAAGGCAAATGGACGAAAGTTGCAGAAAATGTGAGTGAGAGGAGAGATGCGCGCTGGCGGTCCAAATGTATCAGATGATCGACGAAATGTGCACCCAAAAGGACTGAAGTTTCAAATCGCAATAAATGCGAGAGACACACGAATGGCGCGGGAAAGTGTAATGATAAACGAAAAGGTGTGCGCCTTCTGACATCCTCCGACGTCTTGGGGAACGCGAAGTCGCCTGATCTATGCTAAGCTTTTCGAATTCTAGACCAAACACGCCGATTAACTACCGTCAATAGGGAGTTCGGGGGGCAATTGTGGGAGCCGAATAAATGGCTGAATCGGAAGGGGCATATTTTAGTAGATTGACATTAACCGGCTGCATCCTGCAGACATTAACCAGCTACATCCTGCAAGACTAGGATGAGCCGAATACGATACGTAAGCCGATTAAGAAAGGATCTTTGAGGCCGAATAAAAGAACGGGTAATGATTGAAAAGTAGGCCCAGGCCCCGAGGCCTCAGAAGGAACAGATATAAATAAAGAAGCAGCGTTCTTGGAATGGTATGTAAGAATCACTTCACTAAACTTAGTAAACAAGCTTTCTTGAGTATAAGAACTGACTTGCCCGTCGGAGTGCTAACCCCGGCACGCCCGACCGGAGTGTTTGTCCTTGCAGGTGACTAGCTGAGGATCAAGAGCGTCTCCTAGGATCTGAAGAGTATTTCCAAAACCACTTCCCCACAATTATAATCCTATATAATAAATAATAATGACTTCCAAGGTGGTTATTACCAATCACATTTTAAAAGGACCAAACAGTTAAACGTGAGTCATTAAACAAACTCAATTTAAATTAAATCTAAGTCATGGGTCTCACCCATAAATCAAATATGGTTAAATTATATACCAAAATAGACCCAACAAATTTATCTCAAATCATGGTCCGAACTCCTAAAAGTCAATTATAAATTCTGCTATAAATTAAACTGAACACCAATCAGTCCGTAAATTTTCATAAACTAAATACTCATCATTCAATTCTGAAATTTTTGTCCAACATGCTAGACTCATATGGGAACAACATATAAAACTTTCATAATTTTCTGAGATCGGTAACTATTTTTAAAAAATACAAAACCGAACTGTTTTCGCACAGAATTTACACGGCAATCAAATTCGAAAATTTGCTCAACTAAATTATGCACTAGCTATTTTAAAAAAAAAAATTGGGTCATTACAGAGCATTTCCTGAACCTTTCTGCTCCACCTTACCAAATCTTTGTTGAGATTTACATCAGTGGTCTGCCGGCCATGGATGAATGCTGCCGGCCAGAAATGATGTACTACCGGCCACTGATGCATTGGGTCATCACACTGCAAGAGAGCACAAACAAAACAAAAAGGGGTTTTTTTTTTCCAAGGATTTGTTTGTACTGGATCCCTCCTTATCATCTCAATATCTCAAAGGAGTGACACATTTGGATCCAAAAACTACAAATCAAGCAAGTTCATTGCATGATGGCCAAAGATCCAAGTTGTACAATTTCGATAAATGCACAAATATGACCAATATGACCACCACCCTATCATGCATGATCAAGGGCAATGGAGACCTAGGAAAGCGGCACATTTCATCACTTTTGAGTATGAAATGTCCCATTTTCCTTGTGTTCAAATTAACGTCCGATTTGAACACATGCAATGCAACACAAAGACACGCTTATCTTGCCACTTTTACTTGTCGATTTTGTTTATACATTTTAATTACCAAATCATTCTTTAATCAATTTATCCATTGGTGAGTATCCTCTAAGGTGAAGGAAGTGTCAACCAAGGGATAGTGTAAGGCAAGAGAGAGATCAGGCCTTTGATAATGAACCCTCAAAGAGGATTAAACCATTAAGCATGACCTCAATCTCAAGCTTAAAGGATCCCAAGCTTGAAACAACCCTCAAAAGAAAATGAAAGAGTGAAGCAACGAGGGAGGTTGCAGAGATTTAGGTGTTGAAATTGAGTGATAAAAGCACTAAAAACATGCAGCCAAGTCACACCAATGATGTTTAAAGCCTTAAAACAACAAGCTAGTGCAAGGATTTACACTACAACTACACAAAACAAAGTTCAAATGAACCAAACAGCCCAAAATAGAGCTAAAGCAGGCTATTTTAGAGGCTAAAACATGCTGGACTTAAGCTAAGTTAAGCTAGAAAAACATGCTAACATGTAAAGCTAACTAAGCATGCAAACAAGATACAAGGAGAGGAGGTTAACCCCTACAATTTTGGACTTCAAAATGAGTTTTTTACAACTGAAAAACCTCTGAAATTCAGTGGTTAAAAGGCCCAAAAAGGTTGGTTTGAAACTGATGGACAAAGGCACAAGAGCTTTATAAACTAAGAAACAAGAAGGGTGAACCACCCCCTGACTAAAAAGGGCTCAAACCACCATTTTTAAGCCACAAAAATAGAGTTTTTTACAGTTCAAAACCAGCCCCAAAGACAATTAAAAAGATAGAAAAACAAGTATTGAAAACAAGATAACAAGACTAGTATTCTACCTCTTGAAGAAAAGAACAATTTTAGGCACAAGTTCAAGCCAAAACCATCTTGAAGAGCTCCAAGAAGGCCCCAAGGAACCTTAGCTCAAAGGTGAGAGGATTTGGTTTAAGAGAAGTAGGCAAAAGTGTAGAGAAACTAGATAAACACACATAATTTTGCAAGAGAGAGAGAGAGAGGAAATTTTTATGTCTGAAATTTTCTAACCTCTACACATGAGAGAAAGGGGTCCTATATATAGAAAACACAAATTTCCCTCTCAAACATCCAGCCACACATGTATAGGAAGATGCATGAATCTGTGCAAATAGCTGGCACAAAATATCACAAAATATCTGCAGTATACAATAGTGGCCGGCAAGGCTTCATTTATTGCAGGAAATGCACATCAATGGCCGGCAAAGGAGAAGTGGTGGCCGATAGCCTCCAAGGATGGCTGGCAGGCCATCAGAAACTTCAGGCTGAAAAGTCCCAAGCATGGTCCAGGGATGAGACAAAATGGATGCAGGGTTTGAAATGCTTAAAGGTATGGCATTCCGCTAAAGACTTCACGCATCAGGCAATCAAACAGACTCATCATCTGATGTAGCTGGAAGAACATCCAAGTATTAAAGAGCCGTAAAAAATGGGGTGTCTACAGCCCCTGTTATTACTCGACAAATACAAAAACAAAAAGAATTCAACTTTCATCTCAGACTGCAAATGGTATGGCCAATATAAAATTTAAAAAACCACAAATTTCAAATCAAACATCAATACATTCAACTTTACACATCTTAAACGAAAAACAAATAGAAGTTGTACTTTACACAACTTTCCCTTTATGGTGCATCCAGCTAAGTTTCCATAAGCTAGAAAATCATTTATTGTCCACATCAAAATAGCCTTCAAATTAAACATGGAGTTGTTGGCTGCATCATAAGCCCTGACACCATTAGTCCATAATTCTATTTGGTCTTCTACAAGTGGCTCTAGATAAACATCTATGTTGTTTCTTGGTTGCTTTGGCATTGGAATTAGTAATGTCAACATGATATTTTCCTTTGCCATACATAACCATGGGGAAAGGTTATATGTAACTAATATCACTAGCCAAAAACTATACTTTGAGCTAAGATTGGCAAAAGGATTAAACCCATCTGCTAAAAGACCAAGTCTAAGATTTCGTGGATCTGATGCAAAAGAAGGCCACTTTTGATCGATTGATTTCCATGCCAATGAGTCAACTAGATGTCTCATCTTGCCATCTTGGCTTTTGTGAGAGGAATGCCACGTTAATTGCTTTTCCCTCTCTTGTGACTTGAACATCCTTTTAAATCTTGGTATTATTGGAAAACATCTCACCACCTTCGTAGGAACCCCTTTTTTAATCTTCTTAGTGCGTTTATCTACTTTCCAATGTGAAACATTGCATTTCGGACATGTCTCCTTAAGCTCTAAATCTTTTCTAAACAAACAAAAATCATTCACACAAGCATGGATTTTCTCATATCCTAGATCAAAGGCTTTGAGCATCTTTTTTGTTGAATATACAGATTTGACAAGCGTGTTATCTTCTGGTAGCATATCAGACACTATTTGAAGAAGTTCATCAAAGCTTTCATCAGAATGATCATGTGCAGCTTTATGCTTGCATAAAGCAACAATTGCTGAGAATTTAGTGTACTTTGTACACCCTGGATATAAATGAGTTTCAACATCTTCTAATGATTGTGTTAATTCTCTCTCTCTGTCTACTTTCACTTGTAGACTCTACAAAATCATCATCTTTTACATGCACGTCTCTGAATATCTTATATGTATCTGAAATGTCAACATCTTCTTGATGTGATGATGCACTTAGTTGTTCCCCATGAAGGAACCGAGAAGTATATTTAGGATCCATCCCTTCCATGACCAAGTGCTCGTACACAATCTTGCAAAATTGGTCAGATAGATTTCGACAATTTCTACAAGGGCAAATGATCATTTCGGGATTCCCTACATTTGCCTTAGCTATATCTACGAATTTGCGTGCCCCATCTAGATAATCCTTCGACACTCTGATAATTTTATATCAAAATTTATTATTCCAATAAAATGACCACATAAAAGCTTAAAATTTATTGTGTTTGAGAAAAAAAACCTTAAAAGATGCACCAAGGATTCATCCATCTAGATCCAGGTAATCTCTGGATACGATTGTGCTCAGAGCTACACGTAATCTCTAGATCCAAACCAAAGTAAATAAGTCCACTTCCAATGAAAGAAGAGGGAAGCAAAAATTTAAAATAAGGGCACTACAATTCTATTTCTTGTTAACCAAAAAAATAAATTAAATTATATAAACCATACATATGTCTACTAGGAATTGATGTTAATAGGAATTGATGTTAGCCACTATTATTGGTTGGGCATATCAATTTAGTTCATAAGAGTTGATGCTTTTATACCATACCATACTGTGTATTTAATTTTGAAATGACTTTTCAATGTTCTTCATAATTGTGAAATGATAGTGAAGGATAAAGGGAATTCGGACATCAAGTTCTCTCATCAAGCTTTAGAATCACAATCCACAAGCCAAAGTTATTTTAAAAACAAGAAACTAAAAAGCCATTTCATAATAGGACATACATAACTGACAATACTTAAAAAGCATAAAACTCAGCATATGAACAAGATTTTTGGACAAACCAAGCATTATTATACATTTGCTATTCAACATTTACAAAGAGAAATTTTCAAAAGTGTTAACATTTCATCTCAAACATAGCAACCTTGAAACCAAAAGCAAGCAAAATCAGAAGATCAGATTTGGACTTCCCAAATATTGAATAAGGTTCACTTTGCAAATGAATGAAATTTATTTGAGACAAAAATAGAATTTCCCTAACAATGCAAGCTTGTGTATTCAAAGATTAGAAATACCTTCACAAAGAGCAAGCTTAACCTTTATTCCCTTGCAATGTTTGAAAACAAAAAGCTCTTATATATCAATCTCTGCTAGAAGGATATTAATGGCCTAATGATCTTTCTGAAAAATTCAATTCTCCATAAAATCAAAATGGGGAAAAATAGAAACCTTAATGTTCAACAGAAAATAATCACAAAACAACCTACAAAAAAACTGAGAAGATCTTCATCTTCTTATAAGCAAATTCTTTTTTTATACAAATTTGTGCCCATATTGTTTATCAACAGAAAAATTGAAACTAAACATACAAGAAAATTAGTCCATAAAAAATTCTATCACAATGAAGTAGATATAAATTCTTCATAGATACAAACTCTAAACTTGAAATTGAAATGGAATGCAACTTAATAATAAAGAGAAAAGGTTAATAACATAAAATCTTCTTTATGATTTTAATAGCAAAACCAAACATATTTAAGTGAAATCATTCTGAAGTTCAAGAAGAACGATTCAAAAAGTTCTGAAGTTCTGAAGTTCGACCGGAAATTCAAAAAGTTTTTTTTGTGAACATATATGGTCATAAAATCAACTAGTAAAGGTTAATAAGTCTCATAAAACAATCAGTAGAGAAGTTCTACTTTAGATCATCAAAATTGAGACTGCCATGATTTACCTTCTTTACTAGTCTTGTTCAAAACCAAAACAGTTTTCATTATTTTCTTTAATTTCAAACAACTTGCATATTTGGGTTGGGATCTGAATCACTGCACAGATACTGAGCATCTGCCAAAGAATGCTAAACATTGGTTAACTTGGTTCCTTTAAAAATTGGATGGGTCTGAATTCTTGTCATCTCAAATGGAGAATTTGTAAGACACAAGAATTTCACAAATTGTTGTCCATGCATTGCATCTGTTTGTGCGTAACTTCTAACAAAAAACTAATCGCCATAATTTAGTAAATATGCCTCTTGTTTGAACAAATTGGCCTTAAATGTGCAAGATTAGTGGTTTGGCAATCATCCAACAAATGAACTATCAGACTTTAACCACTACCTGAGAGAAGTTCTTTAAATTCCTTTAAGCCACTGAAGAAGTGTACTTCGGGAAACTGGTGGAGCACTATTAGAAAATAAAACAAGTTAATAAATTAATCTCAAATAAAGCTATAATATAAGGTATAAGAGAGAAAATTTCCAAGTGGAACTTGTCCAGGTAGACATTTGCCAAGTAAAAACTCATCTAGGCATAGTAATCACACCAATGACACCGATGAAGAGACCCTTTTCTAAACAAAAAATATAAAATATTCTGAAACAATGACAAAGTGGAACAAAATTATGTGAGATAACCACTCAATGAAGTAACATGTTAATAAGTCCAAAGAATTAGTAACTTAGTTATACCAAGGATATTCAGCATAATTGGATAGTTGTTTCTTCTTGGGAAAAAAAAGCACAACACTAGACACGATTTCTCTCGATTTCAGTAAACAAACCACAAACTACTGCAAAGAGCAAGAGACATATTAAGGACGCAAAAACAACCGATTTCAAGCAAGTAAAACTGTGAAGTGAAGAACAGAACTAACCTTTTCTTGCTGGAGACCGGTTTGTTGGAATTTGCTGGGGCGAGAAAGTGAGAGAAAATGAGGTTAAAGTCAACAAATTAAGAAAAATGTGGGAAAATGAAGAAAAATGAAAGAGCCAACAAATTAACTAAATAGAATCAAGAAAAGCCTAAAGGTCATCTTACTCTTAGACCAATAAATAGAGTTGATGAGGTTAAAGTTAAAGCTACTAGAATACCATACTGAAATTGGAATTGGAAAGTAATTTCACAGCTCAATAGAAGTTAAACACTATCAAAAAACCATAAATGTAATTTCACAGCTTCATATTCACAAAATAAACTACTCCGAAATAACTTCAATAATACAATTTAGAATTGGAGAGTTAAAACAATAAATTGATAATCACAACAAAATACGAAGAAGAAGCGATTGCCGATGAAAATCAACAATATAAATGGAACGAGCATGAGTGCCAAGAGAGAAATCGATACCTCGCTGGTGCAGATGGTGGTGGCGGTGGAGCTTCAAAATTGAGAGAGATAGAGAGAAATTGAAATTGCTCTCAGATGAAATCAAAGATGAATCTCTAAGAGAGAGATCTAAAGAGAGAATCGAAATCGCGGTGGCGGTACTGACCGATCTGAATCTATGAATCTCAAAGATGAATCTCGCTACGTTGCCGGTGCAGATGGTGATGGCGGTAGAGCTTTGAAATTGGTGAATCTGTGAGATTTGAAAGTGAGATTCAAAGTAAGGGTTTAGAGAGGGTTGAGGGAGAGGCAACGTGAGGATTCAATGTCTGTTTATGTTTGAAGGCATGAGGCTTTACAAAGGCTTTATTCTCAGATTCAAAATAGGCGCGTGTGGCCTACTGTATTTGGAGGCATTTTTAAACGCCTTCTATTAGAAAACAGTGTCGTTTTAATTAAAGAAATGTGCGATGTTTCTAAAATGTAGTTAAATATTAACAAAAATGACATTTAAAAAAGCACCGTTAAAAAAAGGCCGCAAAAACCCTTATTTCCTGTAGTGAGCACAGTTCTTAATGCTCAAAAAGTAATAGCAATAATAAGATCAGAAGAACAGTTGAAATTGCATTTGGCTCTAGATAGGGGCTGAAATTGTATATAGCTCTGCATTTTGACAATTTGTGATTCTTTTCCTTATATTTATTGTCATATCTATTAGAAATTTATGAATATCTAAGAACATCTAGAATTTTTTTTTATTATTTATAATTAAAATATAATTTGGTAAAAAAAAAATTATTAAAAAAACACTTATTGATTTATAAGATTATGACTTTTTGAGAGTGAAAAAAAAAATTAAAATTTTTATAGCAAGAATTTTCACTACATACTAATGCATACGGTGTAAAATTATGATATATTATAACGTAAATGCATGCCATCTTAAGTATAAATATTTCACGGCATATTTTTGTAAGTCGTGAAAGTAAATAAATTATTTTTGTATTAAAAAAATCTAGATTGTAACTAGAGTATCTAGTTTATTGGGAAAAAAAAATAAAAACTTCTCATATCTACTAGAAATTTATAAATTTTTAAGGACATCTACAATATTTTTTTTATTATAATTAAAATATAATTTCTATAGAGAATGAGAGTGTTTGGGACAAAAATAAGTATGGATCTAGAATGAGAGAGACAGTGTGGCGTAAGTTTAAATATTTTTTTTTTTTTACTTTTTAAATTCAAATAATTTTCATATACTTAGAAGGAAAATATTTTTTAATTTTCTAAAAAAATCACTAAATTCAAAAAAAAAAATTAATATTTTGCGACATGAAATGTATGTTGTCTTAAGTGAAAATATTTTATAACATATTTTGGTATGCTGTGAAAATATACATTTTTTACGGTATACTTTTGCATGTCATAAAAAAATCGGATTGAATTTTTTTTTTTTTTTTTTTGGTAAAATTTTTTACGACATTCATTAGCGTGTCGTGTAAAGTTATAATATTTTACAACATAAAATGTATGTCGTTATAAGTGCAAATATCATACGACATATTTTAGGAAGTCGTAAAAACGTACATTTTTTACGGCATACTTTTACATGCTATAACTATATGAATTAACGACTTACTTGGTATGTATGCTGTTATTGACAAAATATTAACGACTTGCAAAAAATAAAATAAAAAAAATGTCATAGAATGTAATAAGTACGACATGCATTTAATGCATGCCGTAAATATGATGCCATAAATAATTAGTTTTGTTGTAGTGCTTGTAATTTGTTTCAAGATTGCTGAAACCCTACCTTTCCAACAATGAAGCTTTATCGCAAAGCTTCAAAATGTTTCATAGTATTGTGATTGGTAAAAAAAGGTGGGTAAGTGAGGTATTGTATTGGGTGATTAAGGAACATGAAAAGACAAACTAAATGATGATTTATTAGGAGTACAAACACGTGGATATCTGAAAATAGTCTTTAATTTTCCTCTATTGCAAGTTTTGTTTGTTTGTTTGTTGTTTTTTTTTTTAATAAATGATCCATGGATGGAACCTTGATCCATGTTTGGCACAGTTTATGAAGCCTATACGAAATAGTTTTTTTTTTTTTTTTAAGTCTACGCAATTCTTTAATATAACCTCTGTTATTGCTTATAAAAAAGAAATAATTGAAATAAATTGAAAAAAAAAACACATAATTATTCTAAAGTTAGATAACTATCAACTTTTAATTTGAAAAAAGTTAGAACAAAGAGGTAGGAACTTATCTCTCTCTAAGCCTTCCACCCAAAGTTTTCTACTGGGTGTGTCGCCAGGAGTTGGGGGGAGTTTCGACCGCCGGCTTACTCTCTCCTCCTTCCACCCTATTTCTTTTCATTTTCTTTATCTTTTTGCATAATAAAATTTAAAGCTTGTCCTTTCAACATTTTTCGGCGCAACCACCACCACATCGCCACCATATCTGCCACCTTCCCGCCTCAATGGATCTACCCTCACCAAATCTACTTCATCCCCTTCAGACCTGCCTCTGGCCGCTAGTGTTGGTGTCGTTTCTCCCTCTTTTTGATCTTCCAGATATGATGTTTGGCTTGCGCTTAAACTTTCACCCTCACGTCCAAAACTTTAAGATCTGATTTCAGATCTTCTCAAAATCCGAAGACAAACATTGTTTAACATATTCTAGGCAACCACTTCAACCTCATTGTTCCATCTTGAGTAGCAGAGGTGGGGTCATTAGACTTCAAGTTGAAGGTTGCGGTGTAGTGGAGTTTTGGATGCGTTTGGCAATTTGGATCTAGTTATTTTTGGTTTTTTATTTTTCAATTTTTTTTTATTGTTTGCTGTAATAATTCTCCATATGTGGAAGTTGTGTCCCTCCTTTGTGAGGGTTTTTTTCTCCTCTATGGAAGCTATGATTCTTTCTCCTATGGAAGTTTGTTATCTCTTTATAAGATCTTTTGGTATTGTTATACGAAATTGATCTAAATTTTTTTTTATCGATTTTGCAATAAAGATTTTCTTCCTGATCTGGAAAAGGGGTAGGAACTTCTTAAACTATCGTAGGTTTGTTTGTTTGTGTGACTAGGGTTGTGAAAAAAAGCTTTGAAATTTGTTATTCAGGTATATGTTAATTTGATTGGGATGTGCCACCTTTTATTTTCTTTATCTTTTGATTATTTAAGTAGTGATATTCTAATTAAAAAATTAAATCTATTTTTCAAACCCAATAATGTTTTAATTTATTAAAATTTTTAAGATATTTCTCTCTTTCATATTGTTAGAATAGTAGTGTATTGAATGTATTAATCCTACACAATAGAAGACCTGTATATATAGGCTAAAAAAGGGTATCCTACTAAAAACCTAACTATGAGAAAGAGTATCCTATAAGAAACCTAACTCCGGCTATTTCTAAATATATCAAGGAATACCACATGTACATTAACATTCCCCTTCAAACTCAAGGAAGATAAACATCTTGAGTTTGGAGAGATAAACTAAAACTTGAAATAAAACTAAAGAAAATAAAAGGCAAATAGATTACAAAGTCTAAATGGAAGTGCAAGGACGCTTGAGATATATCAGAGGCCGAAACTAATGTCGGGGGACAGTTTATGATCATGTCAGACTGCTGCAGGAACAGGCTAAAACTAATGCCGGGACAGGAGACAGTTTATGGTCATGCCGGACTAGTGAAGGAAATGGCTGAAACTAATGTCGGGACAGTTTAAGGTCATGCCGGATGTAGCTCGGCTTTTTGGCGCCCCCTTTCGGAAGGTGAAATATAAGCCCTACAATTCGGACTCCTGCGGTTCTGATGCTGATTTCACAAGTGCAATGCGAAATAGATAATCACCAAAGAGTTCAAATCCGAAAATTCTTTTGGAAAATCGATTTTGAATCAAATTGCCAAAAATGGATTACTTGCCAGAAACAGAGTCGCCACCTAAATATTTTATTTTGGGGAAATTTAGGAAACCCATGACTTGTGCCTAAGGCCACGTGTCCGTCATCACCAAGATTGTCTCGGCTCGGGAACTTAGGTACGAGAGGGGAAGGTCATGAATTGAGCACCCCACTCACCCGATTAAAGATCGGCCTCTACTAATCATGATATGATTTTTATCAACATTATATGCTCTTATTCCGGTTTATTAGGCTAGCATTACTATGTGATGCGTACACACACAAGTATAGACTAACTTGCAAGAATTGGAACATCTCGAGTCATGTTTGTTTTGAAAATTATTTCAAAATATGTGCCACTTGAAAAAGTGATCGCATATGAACATTATTCAAATTACTCCAATTTAAGCAATAAGCCTTCATCCACAGGCATACAAGCAGTTTATCAATTAAACATTTAGCCTCATGGCAAGCATGCTGGACATGGTAAAAATGGCAATCACACTCATGCAATTATACTAAAGCGAGTAAAGGCTCACTTAGTACTCCAAGCCAAAACAAAAGAGTTAGAAAAAATGCATGACTCCTAACTATGCAATATGACTAATGTAACACATGCGATATGCAACTAAATAGGCTTGGCTACTTAACATGCCATTTGAAACAATTTGATAGCATGCGGTCTAAGCACGTATTCAAAAAAAGTATTGAACTAACAATGCAGTTAGAATGAAGAACCAAGCCACGGTGCATGCAATACAAATGGATGCAAACATTGAGAATGCTAATTGAAACATGATGTCCCTATTCTAACCATCATAAGTAGTTAAATAAAAGGGAGAAAGACATGGGGTTGGAAGACATACACATTATTACATTACGCTCTCACGAAGGAGAGTCTAAATGAATAAACTAAGCTAACTAGTTAACTAAGCTAAGTTAAAGCTAATTAAGCTAATTATGCTAATTATTACAAACCAAAACGAACTTAACTAGTTATTACAACACTTGAATAAACTAACTAGTTAACTAACTAATTAAATAACTATAACGCAAGTGCAATTAAAATAAGCAATTAAACTAAATAATTAACTACTACGCCTCGGGAAACGAGGGATGTTCATGCACATGCTCAATTTCCATCTAAAAAGACCACCTTTTTGCTTCTGGAGAGCCTCTGTTGCATAGTAGAACACCAACACTACTGCTCACTCTGCTCTGCCTTACAAACTCATTGCTGAACTTTGCATCAATGGTCGGCCGGCCACTGGTAAAGACTGCTGGGCACCAGTGTTGGCCGGCTGGCTATCAAAGGTGGTCTGCCGGCCACCTGCTGGCCACTACTGCATAGGTTTATCTTGCTGCAACAGAGGACAAACAGAGCACATACAGGGTATTTCAAGGGTTTGTTTCCACAACTCACCCCTCCTTTCATGATCAAATCAAAGGAGAAGCAAGTTTGGTTCATAAACCATCAATGGGTGCAATTTCATTGCATGATGGCTCGTGAAACCAAGTGTGCAAGCTCAATAAATGCAACAAAATAAAACTCTCAAAAACCACCTCCCTATCATGAAAGATATCAAGGGAAGTGATGACCTTGGAGACTTGAATCATTTCATCACTAATGAGTATGAAATGGTTCAAGTTTCCATGTGTTCAATTAACGTCTGATTGAATACAACCAAATTATTATCTTGCTTACTTTTAGTTCCACTTTTTGTTACTCCATTTTAGTTTACCAACCATTCTTTAATTCAATCAAGTCCAATGGTGAATTAAAGTCCTCTAATGGAAAGAGGGTTCAAAACACAAGTTGCTTTGGGTATGAAAGATGCATCATACCATTGGTAATGAACCCCCTAAGGGATTAAACCATTAAGTATGAGATCTCAATTTCATACTTGGGCAAGCAAGTGACTTGAAACCACTTTCAAAGAAAAATAAAAAAAGCCAAGAATGGAGGGAGGTTGTAGAGATTATTAGTGCTGAAATGAAGTATGAAAAGCCAAAAAAAAGTGCTATCAACTCAAATAAGTGATGTCTAAGATCTAAAACATCAAGCTTATGAGGACTATTACACTAGAAGTATGCAAAACAAAACTCAAATGCAAACAACAACGCAAAACAATGCTAAAAAAGTCTAAAATATGTCCTAAAATATGCTGAAATGAAGCTAAAAATAGCTAGATTAAAATGCTAAAACATGGCACCAACTAGGCTAGTAACCAAGACACAAGGAGGGGAGTCTAACCCCTCCAAATTTGGATTTCAAAACATGATTTTGGCCATTAAAAAAGCTCTGAAAATTAGTGTTTGAAAGCTTGGAAAAAGATAGTAAAAGGGTGGGAAACAAAAATGGCAAAGGCCTCCAAAACAAGGTACAAAGAAGGGTTATCAACCCCTCAACCTTTAATGGCCTTAAACCCAAGCTTTAGCCCAAAAAACACAGAGTTTTGACAGCCCAAAACAATTTAAAAATAATAGGAAAACTAGTAGAGAAAGCAAGCAAATAGGTAAGGCCTTATACCTCTTGAAGAGAAGAAGCAATTCCAAGCAACAAAACCAAGCAAACACACCATCTAGAGCTCAAACCAAGCTCAAGAATACCTCACCTCAAAGATGAGAAGATTTGGTTAATGGTGTATAGGCAAAGGTTGAAGATTTGTAGGTAAAAGTGTAGAGATTTGGTAGAGAGAGAGAGAATTTGTAAAGAGAGAGGAAAATTTTAGAGCTCAAAATTTTCTAACCTTCAAACAAGAGAGGGGGCTCCTATATATAGAAAACATGAAATTCCCTCAAGGAGATCCAGCCCTACATGTGGGGATAGATGCATGCATCTGTGCAAACAGCTGGCACAACTGGCCTAAAATATCAACAAAATACACTAGTGGTCGGCAAGCCACATCAGTGGCTGGCAGGCCACCAGAGGTTGCAGGCTGGAAAAGCTAAGCTTGGTCCAAAACTGGGACAACTAAGGTCCAGGGTGTGAAAGGCTCAAAGTTGTGGCATTCCGCTGAGGACTTCAAGCACTTGGCAAGCATATAAACTCATCATCGGGTGTGCATGCGAGGACGTCCAAGTCATAAGGGCTGTAAAAAATGAGGTGTCTACAGTTGCCCCTCTTTGAAAGAACTCGAAGTCATGAAATGACGTGAGTGAATTTTAAAGCCCAAAGTCGATCCATTTTGACAAGGCCGTAAGACTTAGATAAACAATCAAGACAGAAAGAAATGGTTGCGCCCACGGGCTGCCTACGTATCCCTTTGCAAGAAATCAAACCAGCGTAGTTCTGGGGCAAAATGCAAAATGATATGCACAATGCAACTTTGAAAACTTGACTCACACGCTTCGCGAAGCCGACTATTTTGAAAACTCATGATCATGCGAGATGATGCAATAAGCAATAATGAATGCGATAAACAAGAATGAATCCAATAAACAAGAAAACAACACATGAATGAGCAGCTTCAAGCTTAAAACCAACATAGGTTTCATGCAAAAAGAATAAAATCACATTCTAACCATGCGAAAAACAAGAGACAAGGAAAGAAAACACGCCTCAGGGTCGCTTTTCACGCGTCCTAAGAAACTGAGAACCACTCAAGGTCGTGTTTCACACGTCACGAGATAAAACCCGCTCGGGCGCGTGCTTCGCACGTCTCGAGATGAAACCCGCCTAGGGCCACGCATCACGCATCCTAAGAGGCTCTAATCACGCTGAAATTGTGAGAAGATGAGAAAAGTCACTTGGGTTTGTGTTTCAGGAGTCCCGAGATGAAACCCGTCCGGGGCCGCACGTCATGCGTCTTAAGATAAAAAATCGCTCAGGCACATGCTTCGCACGTCCTGAGGTAAAACCCGTCTAGAGCTGCGCGTCACGCGTCTTGAGATAACAAGAAAATTGATCGGGCTCATGCTTCGCATGTCCCTAGGTAAAACCCGCTGAGGACCGCGCGTCACACGTCCTGAGATAACAAGAAAACCGCTCAAGCTCGTGCTTCGCACGTCCCGAGATAACAAGAGCGTGGTGTGCGATAGATGCACAAAGGTAAACAAGCACGATAGATGCACAAAATGAACAAGTGCGATAGATGCACAAAATGAAGGAGTATGATAGATGCACAAAATGAAGGAGTGTGATAGATACACAAAATGAACGAACCGTACATACAATATCGTTTGTCTGTGTTGACAAACGAAGAAAGTAAAGAACTTAACAAGTGCGATACAGTGATAATGCATATTCTATGCAAAATAAACAATCGAGATATTAATTGAAGGCATGTTCTATGTGTGAAACGAGATCCATATTCTATGCGTGAATCATAATTGATGTAAGACGCGCGTGTAATATATATGCGAAGTGAAATGCATATTCTAAGCAACAACGTGAAATGCATATTCCATGCAGCAAGGTGAAATGCATATTCGATGTAACAAAATGAAATGCATATTCTATGCAACAAAGTGAAATGCATATTCTATGCAACAAAGTGAAATGCATATTCGACAAAAATGAGCTCAGTAGCAACTTCCGATTTACCTCTCGGAAAAGTTTCAATATGTTTAAAAATGATACACCTCATTCATGTGGAGATGTGATCAACATTGTGCGCCGAAAACATAGTTTTGAACTTCCATAGAGACAATCTGGACCTAACAGTGAACTTTCCTTGGAACTCTTAGGAAACAAAGACACAAAACAACATCAAAACATAAAAGAAGGCCACCAGCCATTGGCTGGCCACATGTGGAGGTTGTGGGCCACTGGCCGGCCATGGCATAACCTTGCCGGCCACCAATGTTTCTTGCCAGCCCCCTACCGGCCACCGATGGTAGCTCGGGGGCAATCTTGTCTTTGCACACACAGGTCTTTAAGTACAAGCCACTAGGGCTTATTTCCTCACACCCACATGTCCAAAAATGCTCTCTCTCTAGGTGCTCTTTCTCTCTAGATTTTCACTTTCTACGCGTTTTCCAACACCCCACGCAAACTGTATTCACTAAACCCTCTTAGCCCTCTTCACTTTGAGCCGATTGGAATTTGATTTAGACACATTTTTCCTCATTTTCACCCTTCTAGGCTTGTTCTCCTCGAGTTTCACTCGGGTTTGGTGCATTTTTCTGAGCTTTGACCTTTTCTTCCATTTTCTCTCTCCTAGGGTTGACTTTTTCCAAGTTTACCATTTTTTTTCTCAATTTTTCTTCACTTTTCACCCACTTTTCACCCATTCTTCAGATGGCAGATTGTTCACCACACGACAGGGCCCCTCTAGAGGTTCCCTACATATTTTCACCTATACTCGAGGCGGATGAGCCAGTCGTTGCCGAGGCGGCTGGAGGTATTGAGGCTGAGCTCGAGGCAGAGTTTGAGCCAGAGCCTGTGCCAGAGCCACTACCAGTGAGAGTACGGCGATTTGATCCGGAGAGGTACCATCCTCGCACACACATCTTGCCAGCTAGTGGTATTAGTCGCTTCAGTGACTTCATTCTCGGTATTTGGCGCTTTAGTGACTTCATTCTCAGTATACCAGATGATCTCCTACTGAGAGAACCGACTTCTCACCTTTCATCCGTTGCAGTTGAGGTATGAGCTCTGTTTTCATACATTCCTGCCTGTCTTTACTTGCATTTCGTACACTGCATTTTCTGACTATACTTTCATCACTGTCATATCTGATTCATCTATTATTTGCCACAGGGTGAGTCTCGTGCCTTTAGAGGGTACGGAGCTACTACTGTGCAAGACTGGTATGACGAGCTCCCCTCAGGAGTTCGCGACATTGTAGACGAGACTGGCTTCAGCCTATTCTGCTCTGGCCTGTCGCGGGTTATCGCGAGCCGTCCTCTTTTGGGCGCACTTGTGAAGAGGTGGTGGGACACCACCAACGCCTTCCACTTCTCCACTACCGGGGAGATGACAATGACTCCCTATGACTTCGCCATGATCATCGCTTAGGCGTAGGGGGAAATTCGATCCCTCTTGATACAGACATGAGGGAGTGGGAGGCGGCCTGGTTTGAGTTACTGGGAGTGCATCCACCCATATACTGGACAAGTATGGTCAGATACACCTAGTTTGTCGAGCAGTTCAGAGGGAGCGAACCCGGGACAGCAGAGGAGATAGAGCAGTACGGTAGAGGCTTTCTGATGCTCGTCTTTGGTACCACCTTATTTTCGAATAGGTGGAACATCGTGGGCCTATATCTGTTGAGCGCTCTAGTGACCCTTCCTCGGGTGCACTTTTATGATTGGGGCAGAGTCGGCCTTGCCACCCTATAGGGATACATGAGCTCGACCTCCAGTCTAAGCAGAGACTTGATCGGGGCCTACTGGCGAGCCTGGGAGGTATGCATCTCAGTTCCCTCTTTGCACTTTACATTTTCTACTTTACATCTGTTTAGCACCTATGCTTTATGCTTTGCACTTTCTGCATCTGTTCATACATTATGCTTTATGCTTTACACTTTCTGTATCTATTCATACTGTATTGATCATATATCACTGCATTTTGTCTGCAACTGTGGGTCTACACTTATTTTCCAACTCTGGCTCCGGAGCCCATAGAAAAGCTCCTACTGGCAGTCCCTTACTCATGGAGGTATGACAGTTGGCTCCAGCATAGGACCCGCGAGACCTTCACATTCTTCCGACATTACTTCGACACTGTGGCTGCTCATGAGGTAACCCAAAACACAGTCATTTTTGCTTTGCAACTGTTCTGATTCATATTAGCAACTGACAGCAACTAATAATCCGTACAACCACTATTTGCAGATTATGTGGCAGCCATGGGCCATGATGTCGGCCGGGATTCGGGGTCTGGGCTACTTCTCGATTCTGCATTCTACTCAAGGGCCCACTCTGCCGGGCCTGGTTCCTGAGCGAGCGGTTCCTAAGCCAGACTGTGGGTCTGCCTGACCCAATCATTCCGATAGCGCTGTCAGAGTCCATGCGATCAGCAAATAGCCTATCCATTGATAAGGTCATTCAGATTATGGTGGGCTTGGATGCTGACTACTTTCGACTATGCGACCTTTATTCAGACACACCTCATGCCACCTCTGACCAGTACTCATGGAGGTGATGAGGCAAGAGCTCTTGCTGCGAGAGAGGCGCCTAGAGTGACCAGGACGACCAGGGCTCGTGTTTCCAGGGCGAGGCGGAGGACCAGTTGGCCAGAGCTTCCCACTGCACTGACATGCTTGCGTCATACCAAGGATGCTTACTAGGTCGCAATTAAGCCTGTAGTGGCTGGGCACGAGCTTGTCGGGGTTAGAGGCCCGACTTAGGTATGGACCACTCTTTACGATTTGCACCCCACACCTCAATTCAGATATATTCACTGCGAACACTGATCATCCAAATGTATTTGCAGGCATACAATGAGTACACAGGGAGCGCTCTTGAGCTGATAGCCTCCTTGATGGGTATGATACAGAGGGGGGAGATGTTGCTTGGTCTCTACGGCATCCCAATAATTCTTCGGCTTGCACTTTATGCTATCAACTTTCCACTGATGCATTAGCATTTCAACTTTAGTCTGCTCTAAACCGCACTAATACACTGCATTGGCATACTGCATTCACACACTGTACTTACACACTATATCTTACTTCTGCATACACTCATTCTGCACGCCACACTTACATCTGATACAAACATTACATACCATGCTTGCATCCGATACACACATTGAAACTGATATGTGACAACTGTCCTTTTCAGATCCCAGCTATACCAACTGCTCCAACGGTGGGAGCACCAATAGTGGCAGTACCTCCTCCAGTAGCAGGGAAGAGAGGCAGAGATAGGGGCACCTGAGTCCGAAGCAACCCTCTCGAGCCCATCTTAAGGCACGACGATGTTGAGACCAGTGGCTCAGAAGAGGCACTGAGTAGCACTCTAGGTCATCTAAGAGCGGAGATGATGACGCCAGCTTGAGTTCCGAGAGCAGAGGCGACGATGCTGAGGAGGGTTCCAGAGCAGAGAGCGAAGACGATGCCGGTTCTGGTTCTGGCTCAGAGATTGCTTCAGATAGCGGCGCCGATGGAGATAGCGCCCCAGAGTCCTCTCCTCCGAGAAAGAGGAAGAGGACGAGAGGGCCTCCCGAGCCTGAGGCTACTGGCGCTGATTTTTGTACTTATTTTACATAGTTTCTTTTTGTTTGGTAGCATTAACAGATTGTATAGCTCCACATAGGTTTTATTTTGCTTTAAAACTTGTACACCTCTTTTGTAAAAAGCCATGATCGGAATAAAACCTCTCAGTTTTAATGAAATGTGTGTTGTCATTTTTGCATCATGAGCACCATATTAGCATGAAATGGACATGGAATTGAGATGGCCAAGAGCACTTGATTGAAACAAAATGCTTAATTGGGTAATAAACCGACTAACAACCAAAATATAAAATACAACATACAACTCGATAGACAACACAACAACAACTCGATAAACAAAACAAAACAACTCAACAAACTCAACAAGCCTGCTAAAACCAAAAAGATTGAAAACAAGACTTTAAAACACATAAAGAGCAGAACAAAACACATGTTTTTAGCATTGCTCAGCACAAAGGTGGACAGCAGGCCTGAGAGGAAGGCTGCTGGCCAGAAGAGGAGATTGTCGGCTATATACCGGCCACAAGAGATGGCCTATCGGCCACCAAGGTAGCCTGCTGGCCATGAATGTGGCATGCCGCCATCAATGTGGCTTGCCGGCCACCTACCAGCCATCAATGTGCAAAACTTCCAGATTGTTGACAGCTGGTTTCCACTCACTTCCTTATCTTCTACAAAAGGTTGAACTTCGGGGATTCTTCATTTCAGCTGCAAATTCTTCACAAATGGAGCCATTTTTTACCCAAAAACTCTCGAGTTGGATTGTGATTTTAGACGGCTAGAAAAAGGTGAATTTCCAGGGTTTCGGCATAAATGCATTTTTTTCGTTGAGCCAAACTCAACTTTGTTTTCAGTTCCTTCATGCCGCAGCTCGATGCCGGAACCCGATTACACACGTCTTTAGCTTCAAGGGACAAGAAATATGCCCGACAATTGAAGAATTTTAGGCACTAATGGAATCTCAGCGCGATGAGGAAATCATACCTCAACCCCGTTTTGGCCACGCCCAAGCTTTAGGATAGATGTGTGGGCTCACTCTGCATGAGGCTCAATCTTTGGCCCATAACAGAGAGCTAGACATTCCCAGTTTGATTCATCATTTTTTCGACGTTGGTGACCGCGATGACCGTCTTTGGCGGGGTTTTCGGCAACATGCCCTCTGCTTATGTATGCTGGCTCATTTCCTTCTTGCCCCTAGTTTTGGTGGGTCGAGCATTTGCTTGATCGAAGTGTCGCAAGGCCTGAAAGAAGGTAATAGTTGCATTGACTTGGCGTTGGCCGAGACTTTGATGGGCTTAGATGCATTTCATTGGCGAGAGACTACTAGATTTGCAGGGAGTACACTACTTCTTCAGGTAATGTTTCCCACCCTTTCTAATATGTGTTTCTCACATCGCTCGGCATTTATGCTCTATCTTTCTCTCAAAGCCTTTTTTTCACTTTTCTCTTAACATACATCTCTCTATTCTTTAATCTCTCTTTTCTTTCTTCCCTTCCCAGGTGTGGTTTATGGATAAGCTAAAGGTAGTGGACTCTTGCCCTGAGTACTCAGCTTGTGGCTATTTCTTCTGCCACAAACTAGTGGATTTCCCGAATGAGGAATGGTGGTGCCACTGGATGTGCAACAGGTCTGCTACTGACATAACCTGGCGTTGCCCCTGGTTTAATCTAACCGAGATGAGTTATAACATGGCTCGACAATCCGGCATTCAGCTGATCGGCCTCACACACTGTGTGTTCTACTTTCCTTTCTGATTGAAACGTCAGTTTGGGCACGATCAGATTTGCCCAGAGGAGGGGGTAGAATACCCAGTTTCATTCCCCGTCCGAGGTTCACACTTGGCTAGGTACCTCACTGCTTAGAGGATGAGGGAGCTTCTGGCCCCTGCCCCTAATTTCAATTGTGCCCTTTTTGGTGAGTGTTTGGCTTGGCTTGAGAATGAGGCACAAATCGGGCCACTTTGGCATCAGAAGCTTCCACAAGCACGAGCAGCGGATGCAGGAGCACCTTACTCATCTATGCCCCTGGTTTATTGTTTTGACCTTTCTTTTCAAGTTTTTTTTAATGTAATAAAGCAGCTTTGATTTGTATCGAGAGTTGGAGAACTTTAAATTGAAATCAATGAAATTAAAGTTATAAGCACTAAAAATTTTCCTTTTGGTCCAAAAATGATCTAAGTTGTAAAAGGGAAAATTTGAACATAATCAACTTTTATCAAAACTTTTCAAAACCATTTTTGAAAAGGATCACCACTTCACACGCACTTAATCAATCCATAAGATGTACAACCCCGAATCAAAAGATCACAAATTGCCCCTTGATTGAACACCACTGTTCAGCATTGTAACCAACTCTTCTCTCAAAGTGGAGAGATCACAACTGAACTCTTAGATAAAGAACAGACAAAGATGACCTGATAAGACATATGGACATGATAATTGAGTTAGAGATGCTTACGGCCAGACTTCAGGATGAAGTTACCTACGTATCTTGAAGATGGGAATCAGGCCTTACGTAGATCGGTTCAAGTTCACCCGAGTATTAACTCTCTCCTTTTGTGCTCTAACTTTTGCCAAGGCCGCCCTTTAGGGTTTTCAACCTTGCGAGCTCAGTTTTTCTTTATTTCTAATTTTTTGTGCTCTAATTTTTTCCTAGGTTGCCCTTTCGGGTTTTAGGCCTAGCGAGCCTCTCAGGGATAGTATTTCTTCAACTTGTCCATGTTGATCAGTTGGGAAAATTCTAGGTGTAGCTCGGCGTTTCGCGCCCCCATTTCGGAAGGATGAATAGCCCTTACAGTTCGGACTCCACTTGTGTTGGTTCTGAATTTGACTTCACAAGTGCAATGTGAAACAGTGGAAACACAAAAAAAGTCCAAATCCGACAATTGTTTTTTGGAAAATCAATGTTTGAATCAAATGCCAAAAATGGACTACTTTGCCATATTTCAGAGTCGCCACCTAAATATTTATTTTGGAAAATTTAGAAAACCCATGACTCGTGCCAAAGGCCATTAGTCCGTCGTTACTAAAGTGTCTTGGTTCGGGAACTTAGGTATGAGAGGGGAAGGTCAATAATGAGCACCCCACTCACCCGATCAAAGATCGGCCTCTACTAATTATGATGTGATTCTTATGTACAATATATGTTCTTAGTTTATCTTTAACATACAAGTATAGACTAATTTCACAAATAGTTGAAACGTTTGATTTCGTGTTTGTTTTGAAAAAGTGTTTTGAATATGTACTACTTGAAAAAGTGATCTCATATGTATACATTAATCAAAGTATTCCAATGTCAGTGAATAGCCTTCATCCACAAGCATTCAAACAGTTTATCATTTAAGCAATTAGCCTCATGGTAGTATGTTTGATACGACAACAATCACACTTATGCAATATGCTAAAGCATAAAAACTTACCTTGTACTTCGAGCCCAAAAAAAAAAAAGAACTAGTTAGAAAAAAATGCGTGATCCTAACTATGTATTTTGACTAATGTAACACATACAATATGCAATTAATAAGCTCGGCTACTAGCATGGCATGCAAGGCAATTCAAAGCATGTGATAACGCACGTATTCAAGTAAAGAGTTTGAATTTGACATTTGAAATAATATGATGAGCTGAACTTTCATGCATGCAATACAAGTGGATAAAAACACGAGTATACTAATTTAAACATGATGTCCTTAAACTAACCACCATAAGATGGTAAATAAAAGGGAGAAAGACGTGGGGTTGGAAGACTTACAACTTATTACATATTTGTCCTCGCGAAGAAGGGTCCAAATGTCCAAGTGTCCGAATAAATAAATATTACAAATCCGGCTGGCTAATTTATTACAACAAATAATATGTAATGATCATGTGATGCTCCCCAGGCATTACTCTGTTTGCCTTGTTGAGATTTGTTCTGTTTCACCTTATCATTACTTTCGACCAAAAGTGTATTGTTTGCAATTTATTGGAGCCTTGCTGACCCAAAACAAGACTTAATCGAGCCCCAAATAAATCCAAGTATACCTTGTTTTCTTTGCGGAAATCTATTTTTTGTGCCTGAGGTAAAACAGTGCAAACATGCCGACAGGGTATTCCTAGCCATGTTTGTCTCTTTTACTCTTCTCTATCATGGAAAATGCTCAAGAGAGAAGCGAATTCGGTTCCCAAACCATCTATGGTTGCAAGTTGATTTGCAAGATGATTTTGGACACGATAGGACAAAGATCAATAAATGCAATGCATAACAACCACCCCTCCCTCCTATTATGTAGCAAATTCAAGAAGGGAAGTAGAGACGCTTCAAGATTCATCAAAACATTATGTACTAATGTAAGACAAGCCTTGACCCAATAAACTCGGTATAACGTCCGACCGAATTCAATCAATCATATTGGTTCTTTATGTTGGTTAATTCATTTTAATCTCAATTTTATTAGCCTCTTTTACATTACCATCCCTTTTCTTTAATCCATTAAGTCCACGGTGATATTTACATCCACTAAGTCCGAAATGCAATAAAGGAAAATAAGTGTCGACTAAACCCGAATAAATAAACCTTATTTTCTTCGGAGGAAATTACAAAGGAAGAGTCAAACTTATTTACAAGTTAGGGATTTCAAGTCAAACTCAAGATGCGCAACAAGAACTAGTCAAACTCAGAAGAGTGATAATGACTTAGAAAAACCCAAAGTGAGCGATAATGACTTGAAATCCAAACTTGATAATAAGTGATAATGACACTTTCCTTGGTGATTTCCAAGGGTCAATTAATCCCAGTAAAAACATTGATAATAAATTCTTCGGGGGAAATTACAAAGGAAGAGTCAAACTCATTTACAAGCGATAAGGGATTTCAAGTCAAACTCAAGATGCGCAACAAGGACTAGTCAAACTCCAAAGAGTAATAATGACTTAGAGAAACCCACAGTGAGCGATAATGACTTGAAATCCAAACTTGATAATAAGTGATAATGACACTTTCCTTGGTGATTTCCAAGGGTCAATTAATCCCTTAAAAGTAAACACACTGGTGAATAAAGAGAAATAAAAAAATAAAAGGTTGTGCTTTAGTATAAGTACATGTAAACGTTTGGGGCAATGGACCGCCAAAGAGATTAAACCATTAAGCATAGAAGGTTTTATGTCATTGGTAGTGAACCTCCTAAGAGATTAAACCAGTAAACATAGAAATTTTTATGCTTTTGTTAGTGAACTTTTTATGCCTTTGGTAATGAATCCCCTAAGAGATTAAACCATTAAGCATAGAAGAGTTTCTTTCTTATACTTGAACCATGATTTTTTATTTTTCACAGCTTTTTAATCGAAATAAGCAAAGAATGGAGGGAGGTTGCAGAGATGATTATGCGAAGTTGATTAATTGGTTAGTACAAATAAACATGATATTTAAAACATGAATCATTGAAATAAATTAAATAGCCCCTTAAATAGCATGCAATAGTGCTGAAATTAAGCTATAGAAAGCAAGCAAAATTAAATAGGATGAAGTTAGTAAACAAGTAGAAGGAAGGGTGGCTAACCCCTTCACTTTTACAACTTCAAATCACATAGTTTAGATGTTGAAAACAGCCCCAAAACAATCCCAAATTAGCCCTAAAATAGTGGGAAAAATTAGCGAAAACAAGTGGGAAACACAAGGATTCAAGCTTGGAATAAGGTTCAAAGAAGGATGATTAACCCCTCCACCTTTGGGTAGCTTTTAATCACAAGTTTCAGCCCTCAAAACAGTCCCAAAATAATATGAAAACACAAGAAAAAGATGAACAAAGATTGAAATCAAAGTAAGGAAGCTTTACCTCTTCTAGAGAAGTGTTCTTGTTGTCAATCAAACTTGATTCCAAAGCACACTTAAGTTTGAGTATGATTTTCAATTCTCAAATCAAGATCCAAGTTCAAGCTCTTGTATGGTATGAATGGATGGAAGAACAAGGAAGAACAAAGATGGTTTCAAGCTCTTGTATGCCTAACACCTTGATATTTCTCTTTGTTGTATGATATTTCTAACTTGATGTTGTTCGATAATGTTTTCTAACACTTCTCACCAATCTCTAACCCTTGATACAGCAGGATGAGGTCTGTATTTATAGGCCCCGAGCAGTTTTGCTCAAAATATCTGCAAAATTGGGCAGCTGGCAGAACACTGCTGTATCTTTGTGAAAAGTCAAGAGGTCTGGCCGGATGTTGGTATCTCCGGCCGGATATCACTTAGGTCCGGCCGGACTTCAATGTATTTCCACCATCTCTTACTTTCAGACTCAATACAAGTTGATATAGGGTGCAATACTGAAGTTTCGGGGTAGAAATACAGTGGGTATCGCAGGTTGGAATTGTTTAGAGCTCAAACTCAGATTCTTTTATTGAGAAGTTAAACCACTGACTCAATGTAATCGTCATCATCGAGTGCTCGGAATCAAGCGCCTAAGTCTTATGAGCGGTCAAGATTAGGGTGTCTACAGTTGCCCCTCTTTGACAGAACTCGAAGTCATTTTACGACGTGAGTGAATGTCAAAGCCTGAAGACGACCCATTTGACAAGATCGTAAGACTATGGCAAAAACAAACAGATGCACACACAATTGGTTGAACCCGAGGGTTGCCTACGTATCCCGTTGCAAGGAATCAAACCTGCATAGTTTAGGGGCAAGATGCAAAATGATATGCAAAAAATAACTTATGATCATGCAATGAAATGCAATCAAGACAATGTTGTGACACTGAATGAAAGCATAAATCAGAGCAAAATAAATCCAACTGTCTTTCACACAAGGAATAGTGAAATCCAATCGCTCCGTTCGCGAAAGGAGGAATAGTGAAGTCCAAATGCGTCTTTTCGCGAGAGGGGGATAATAAAGTCCTAACGCGTCTTTTCGCGAGAGGGGGACAATGAAGTCCTAACGTGTCTTTTCGCGAGAGGGAGATAATGGCCCTGTTTGGTAGGGCTTATTTCCAGCTTATTTCAGCTTTTAGCTTAATTTAAGCTATTTTGATGTATTTGGTTCAGCTTAACAATACAGCTTATACCTTTTTGTAAGTCAAAAATCAACTTATTCTTTGAGTAGGGAAGGAGAAGCTTAATTTATAAGTCAAAAATCAGCTTATGTTTAGAGCTATAAGCTATAAGCTGTTAACTTATAAGTTATAATCACTTTCCCACAGCTCTACCAAACGGGACCAATGAAGTCCTAACGCGTCTCTTCACGAGAGGGGGGATAATGAAGTCCTAACGCGTCTTTTCGCGAGAGGGGGATAATGAAGTCCTAACGCATCTTTTCGCGAGAGGGGGATAATGTAGTCCTAACCCGTCTTTTCGCAAGAGGGGGATAATGTAGTCCTAACGTCTCTTTTCACGAGAGGGGGATAATGAAGTTCTAACGTCTCTTTTCGTGAGAGGGGGATAATGAAGTCCTAACGTGTCTTTTTGCGAGAGGGGCATAATGAAGTCCTAAAGCGTCTTTTCGCGAGAGGGGGATAATGTAGTCCTGACGCATCTTTTCACGAGAGGAGAATAATGTAGTCCTCACACGTCTTTTCGCGAGAGGGGGATAATGAAGTCCAAATGCATCTTTTCGCAAGAGGGGGATAATGAAGTCCTAACGCGTCTTTTCGCGAGAGGGGGATAATGTAGTCTTAACGCGCCTTTTCACGAAAGGGGGATAATAAAGTCCTAACGCGTCTTTTCACGAGAGGGAGATAATGTAGTCCTACTGCGTCTTTTCGCAAGAGGGGGATAATGTATGGTGAATGATTTCTTTGTTTTTGTTTTTTTGATTTTATTGATTTTTGATTGATTGATTGATTGATTTTTTTTTTTTTTTTTTGATTAGTAACACATGCTTACTATTTTCCCTATTTTCCAACAGGGTGACAGACTAGGTTAGTTTAGTATCCAGGATTGAGGTGCATACAAGCTACCTCAACCAATGGGGCTGCCATACAGATTTCAAGCCGAGGATACACCCCTGGGTATTTAAACCAGACTTTAGTTTCGGAAATTCCAAACCTTTGCGTTCTAGGCATCGCCATTCGAACTCTAATTTCCACCGTCTCAGTTGGTCTTCTAGGAACTCATTACAAACACGGTCAGGTGGTTATACCAGACCGCCTAAAGTCGTTCGGGCACGACAAACACCAAAGGAATTACACCTTTAGAGGATTTAAGGTCTCCCCAGTGAAGTCGCAAGATAGTGCGATGGATTGAGGTTGTGCGGTAGACGCTTGAAGTGAAATCAGTGTGCGATAGATGCACAAAACGAAAGGAAGAAAGATGGTATGAACACTAGGCGCACCTACTCCTTTTTTTTTTTTTTTTTGTATCTTCTTTTTTTATTTGTTTATATTTTGTACAAATGTGATCAATAAAACAAGTTTTTTTTTTTTTTTTTTGCAACTCCGAATAACAAATCCGAATAATGGACATAAAATAGACACTTTTTATGCAACTCCGAATTCGGAATAAGAAATACTCCGAAATCCGAATAATGAACATAAAATGGACACAAAACCGACAAATTAGACCCAAAATGGACCCAAATAGAGCAATATGTGCGGGACAGAATACAAATTTTACGGATTATTGGAACAAAAATAAAATAAACAAAATTCTTCCTTTTATTCATTTACTTATTCATTTAGGAGTATTATTATTATTTATTACTATTATTATTCAACTCAAAATAAAGCAAATTGATGATGATTTTTATATATATACATATACTCAAAAAAAAAAAAAAAAAAAAAACACATTTTATATGAACAAAAGAAAACAAACCCCGTTCTCTCTCTCTTTTTTTTTTTTTTTTTTTTTTTGTAAAACAACAATTACTAAAAATGACACAAACAGAATCATTTGATGATGATGATTCTTTTTTTTTTTTTTTTGTAAAATAAACACACGAATAAAATGAGTTGACTTGGTGTTTTTTTTTTTTATATATAGGTAAAGATATTAAAGTATAAACATATTATTACTATTATCATTATATATATATATATATATATTTTGTTATCAAAGTCCAGCCGAATGTCGATGGGGTACGGCCAGAGATATGGACATCCGGCCGGACTTTGACGGCGGTAGGGACAGAATTGGGAAACCCTCAGCTTTTCTTGTTTTAAAACAAAACAATCCCCTTATTTCCTCACACCTCCATATCTGAAAATCACCCCTCTCTCTCTCTAGCATCCCTCTCTCTCTAGATTTCTCTTCCCTTGCTTTTACCCAACGATCCACGCCATTTTTTCTTTGAAACCCTTGTTTTTCTCTACATTTCGAACCGAACAAAAATCGATTTAGTGCAAGTTTAGGTTTTGCCTTTGTTTTTCTCACTTTACCCACATTTTTCCTCTTTCTCCCTTTGATTTTTTTCATCCTCCTAGGGTTTGAGATTTTGGGATTTTTACCCATTTTCACTTAGTTCTCCACTTTTTTCTTCATTCTTTTCTACTTCCCCACATGGCTAGTGACGAGGTTTCCTTTCCGGATCCGGTCATTGATATTGGTGCCGCCCTTGGTGCAAATGTGGAGGCCGAAGATGCCCCCGCTTTGCTTCCCCTCGCGGATAGGCCATTTGATGCAGCCACTTACCAGCCACGCACTCACATTCTCCCGCCAAGCAGGATTTTACAATTTATGGGCTTCATCCCTGGGCTGGAGGAGGACACACTTCTGCGCGAGCCCACGGAGCACTTATCCACCGAGGCCTCTACGGTAAGCAACTTTCCTTTGTTTTGTACATATGTTGAAACTTATGAACAAAGCATTAGTCTTTGTTGTACATATATTGATGCATTCCCTACTTACAGGTCGTAGCCAGGAGGATTATCGGCTATGGGAACATATCGAGCCCTCGACGCTGGTATGAGCGACTTCCCGCGGAGGTTCGTACAGTAGTGGATGCTGCCGACTTTGGGCCCTTCTGCTCCGGGCTCATCCAGATGCGGGCTGAGTCAGTGTTATATAGAGCTTTAACGGAGAGGTGGTGGGACACCACAGAATCGTTCCACTTCTCTTCGACTGGGGAAATGACATTGACGCCGTATGACTTTTCCATGCCGATTGGCCTGTGAGTTGGAGTTGGTGGCCCTATCCCATTTGACCCAGATATGGCGCAGTGGAGAGCTGCATAGCTCCAGCTTCTTGGAGCGATCTTGGACATCAACAGTCAGGGGATGGTGCGCTACAGCTGGTTCTACGATCACTTTATCGACCGTCAGCCAGCTACTGCAGATGAGATTGCCCATTACGCTCGTAGCTTCCTTATGTATCTTCTCGGTACTACCCTGTTTGCGAACAGGGAGAATACCGTAGGGATGCATCTTCTTGGAGCACTGGTGCATCTACCGCGGGTGGCAGAGTGTGATTGGGGTGGCGCCAGCTTGGCTACCTTATACTGCTACATGAGCTCCGTGTCCCGCCGCAAGAAGGATTTAATTAGTGGCTACTGGAGATTTTGGGAGGGACGTGTCTCACCCTTTTACTTTTCTATTTAACTTTGCATTTTGGGCTTTGCATTTCTTGTTCATCTTTACTATACATTTCATACCTGCTTATCTGCTTGATTCATGCTCATCTATTTACAGCTCTGGGTTTACACGTATTTCAACACTCTAGCTCCAGCCCCAGTGAGGCCGATTAAGTTGTCAGTACCCCGCTCGCGGTATTACAACTCATGGTTCAGACGCTGCTGCCTAGTAGACCGAACCTTCCTATACTTTCCCCGCTTCTTTGATACGATCACTGCAGACCAGGTAACACAATATCATTCTTTGCATTACATATCACTGTTCCCATTTTGTACTATCATCCTCATACTGTTGACAATGGCCACTGCATTGTTTTGCTCACTACACACTGATTTTCTGACACTGTACTAGTTTCTGACACTGAGTGATATCTGACACTGCACTACCGCTGCACTGATAACTAACACTGCACTGACATCTGACACTATACGAATTTACAAGTTGATTGGCATCCCTGGCCGGGTATCTCTGTAGTGTCCAGAGCGACTTATGCTGCTACCTGGTATGCCTCTACTATGCGGATTCTGTTCGAGGGCCCCTTTGGTCGAGCCTATTATCTGGAGGAGAGGTTCATCTGCCAGACCTGAGGCGTTGCCCATCCAGACGTTCTGCATCCTCCTCCTCCAGGCATAAGGTCAGTTGATGAGATACAGGACGGACCTACGATTGACCTCTTGATGGAGGGAGAGCACGGTGATAGATATCATATGGCCAGCGACTTCACTACCTTCTTGCACACTCAGGTGATGGCACCCCTCACCCCGGGCATGGCCCGTGCTGTTCCGGAGGTCGCGGCTGCTGCAGCTGGTGCTGGTGATGCCCCTGCCGTTGCTCTTATTCCTGGGTTCCTTGTGATTTCCACGGAGATCACATACATGTGCCCAAATGGGGTGCTTGAGCAGATTCCGATCGATGAGATTGAGGAGAGGAACCGCAAGGTAGTTTTTGCTTCTGACATCGAGCAGGTACACATTTCCTTATTGTTTCCACTCACTGCATGCTATCTCATTTTGTTGCATCTATTTATGGCTATATTTTTCAAACTCTACTCTTTCTTTTGAAGGTACCCCAGGCATTTGCAGATGACCTTGCTCGGATAGTCAACCGGCTACTCTTCATGGTGCGACGGAGTCAAACCACTCTAGTTGCTCATGGGCTTGAGGTAAGCTTTGCCCCTAGTTTACAGTCATTTCATTCCGACTCTGTTTGTCATTTTATAATTATCTGCACTCTCATTTCCTCTCTTTTTTTTTTTAGCTTGGACCAGCACCAGTGGCACCTACAGGACCTCCTCAAACTAGGAGACAGAGGCGGGGCCCAATAAAGGACAGAAGAGGAGTTGATCGAGGGAGAGGTCGAGTGAGGCAACGCTCACCTTTTGAGGAGTCCTTTGAGGGCTCTCCGACTCCTGAGGAGGAGGGAGAGGAGTTTGACATACAGTCTGGGAGTGCCAGCGATGACAGCGATGCGCCTCCTCTGCAGCCGAGGAGGAGGAGAGCTAGGACAAACTATCGATGACGATGATGATCCCTTTTTTTTTTTTTAGTTTGTTGTTTAAACACTAGCTTCAGGTAGACCCTTTATTTTTTGAAAAACCTTTCTTTTGTGTTATGCTTTATTTTGTAAAACAATGATTGGTGTTGAACTCGCTAAGTTAAAAAAAGGCCTTTTTTTTTTTGTTTTTTTATTTATTTATGTGGATGATCTCTTCTTACGAATTTCTTGTATTGTGTTTGCATATGACAAATGGACAGCAATTTGCATGATGATCTTCCTGATACTTGTGCTTGATTCATGAATCGGATAACAACTTTCAAATTGACAAAATGTACAATACAACTCGATAACAAGAAAACATAACGGAAACAACTCAAAACCATTACAACAGTCTTGGTATGAGCAAAACAAGACTCAAAATACATCCACAACACAAGAGGACAAAGAGCAGCCTTTTCTGCTAGTGCACTGTCTGGCCCACCACTGAGGTACGGTCGGACCACAGTGGGCACGGCCGGACTCCACTGAGGTATGGCCGGACCATGATGAGAGGTTTGGTAGGTGCCTAGCTGTCACCCACTACTCCATCCGAAATGGTATAAATGGTGCTCCCACACTGTTGTTTCTGGCAGGAGAGCAAGTTTTTTACATTTTGCTCTCAAAATGGAGATGTTGCCCATCCATAAGCTCCAAGACTGGATAATCAGTTTGGATGGCTCGGAAAAGGTGAACTTTTGCGGTTTTGGCCTAAATCCTCTTTTTCCATTAAGTCGTACTTCACTTTGTTTTCCATTTCTCCATGTCGCTGCTTGATGCTGGAATCCAATTACTCATGTATTCTGTTTTGGTTCACAAGAGATGTGTCTGACACTTGAAGAATTTCAAGCATTGATAGAATCTCAATGTGATAAGGAAATTATGCTTCAACCCCGTTTTGGCCATGCTCAAGCTTTAGGACAGATGTGTGGGCTTACTTTGCACGAGGCTCGATCCTTGGCTCACAATGGGGAATTAGGCATTCCGGATTTGATTAGTGGGTTTTCCCCTACCAGTGATAAAGAAAACCTCATTTGGCGGAGTTATCGTCAGCATGCCCTCTGCTTATGCTTCCTTCTTGCACCTAATCACGGTGGAGCTAGTATTAAACTGATCGAATTAGCCCAATGTCTTAAGGAGGGTAAGAGTTGTATGGACTTAGTGTTGGCCGAGACTTTGACAGGTTTAGATGCTTTTCATCAACGAGAGACTACTCGTTTTGTGGGGAGTGCATTACTTCTCCAGGTATTATTCCCTACCCTTCTTATTTATGCTCCTCACATCACTTGGCACACGATCTCTGTTTTTCTCTTGAAATCCTTTTCTTATTTTTCCCTCAACGTACATCTCTCTATTCTTTTGTTCTCTCATATTTTCCTTCTCTCCACAGGTATGGCTAATGGATAAGCTGAAGGTAATAGACCCCTGCCCTGAGTACTCGGCCAGAGCTTATTCTTTTCACTCACAGCTAGTGGAGTTCACCTCAGAGGGAATGTGGTGTGACTGGATGCCCAGCAGGTCTGCAACTGACATTGCTTGGCGTGCCCCCTGGCTTAACTTGGCTAAGATGAGTTATAGCATGTTCCAGTAACCAATTATATAGTTGATTAGCCTTACACACTGTGTGTTCTATTTTCCACTCAGGTTCAGACGCCAGTTTGGGCATGATCAGACTTGTCCGGATAAAGGGATAAAGTACCTAGCTTCATTTCTTATTCGTAGTTCGTACTTGCCTCAATACCTCACTGCTTGGTGCACAAGAGAATTTCTGACTCCGGCCTTGAATTTCAGTTGCATCCTTCCTAGCAAGTACTTGATTTAGCTCGAGGACGAGGAACAAGTTAGGCCAACTTTGGTTACAGAGACTTCCACGGGTACGAGAAAGAGACAGAGAATTGACACTTGACTCATCTATGCCCCTAGCTTATTGCTTTGTCTTTTCTTTTCAAGTTTGTTTGTTTGTTTTGTTTGTTTTTTTTTTTTTTTTTTTTGTTTTTTTTGTTTTTTTGTTTTTTTTTTTAAAAACAACTTTGGTTTGGAGAATGTTCCTGTGTTAAAATCAATAAAATTAAAGTGAGTGTTGAAAAGTTTTCTTTTTCGGAAATGGTCACCACCGGATACACACGGAATCAATCCTAAACTGTACAACCCCAAATCAAAAAATCATAACTGCCCCTCAAATTGCATTGATCATTACTGCATCATCCTGTGACTGACCTTTATGCCCGAATGGAAGCATTCTGTGACTGACCTTTCTGCCTGAATGGAAGCAACACAACCAAGCCGACAAATGATGGAGAATGATGGATTGATTAAACTAAATGAATAGGATAGTTGAGTTGAAAATGGTTATGGCCAAACTTCGGGAAGAAGTTTCCTACGTATCCCAAAGATGAGAATCAGGCCTTACGTAGTTCGATGAGGGTTCACTCGAGTATTTATTCTCTCATTCTACGCTCTAATTTTTACCAAGGTTGCCCTTTCGGGTTTTCGGCCTTGCGAGCTCGATTCTTCTTTATCTAATTTTTCATGCTCTAACTTTTGCCTAGGTCGCCCTTTCGGGTTTTCGGCCTAGCGAGCCTCTCAGGGATAATATTTCTTCAACTTGTCCATGCTGATCGGTTATCAAAACTCCAGGCTATCCAAACCCATAAGAATAATTGCTCCTCCGGACCAGATTGACTTGATGATATAAGGGCCAGTCCAATTGGGTCTAAACTTGCCCTTGGGGTCATGGATGGGGGCTCGGTTATCTTTGAGCACCATGTCTCCTTCCTTGAGATTTCTGGACTTGACTTTCTTATTAAAAGCCCTAGCAATTCTATGCTGGTAGCCTTGGATGTGATACAATGCCTTCAACCTCCTTTCGTCGAACAACATCAATTCTTCAAATCTACTCTGTTGCCAATCCGCCTCTGCTATCTGACATTCGACCATAATTCTCAGTGACGGTACTTCAATCTCAATTAGCAGAACAGCTTCCATCCCATAAACTAGAGAATAGGGGGTTGCTCATGTAGATGTTCGGATTGACGTCCTGTAGCCCCAGAGTGCAAATGGCAATTTCTCCAGCCAGTCTTTGTAGGTTTCCACTATCTTCTGTAAGATTCTCTTGATATTTTTGTTTGCAGCCTCAACGGCTCCATTGGTCTGCGGTCTATATGTTGATGACTTACGAAAAGCCACGTTATATTTCTCCAGCAGATCTCTCACCTCTTTCTTGAAATGCGAGCCGTTATTTGAGATGATCTCGTTGGGTACCCCATACCTACAGATGATGTTGTTTTTGATGAACTTGGCTACATGCGATGCTTTTACCACGGAATAGGACTGGGCCTCCACCCACTTTGTGAAGTAGTCGATTGCTACTAAAATGAACTCGTGCCCGTTTGACCCCTTTGGCGTGACTGCGCCGATAACCTCGATTCCTCAAACTGAGAAAGGCCATGGCGAAGTCATATTGTAGAGCTTTGACGGCGGAATGTTCATGCGATTAGTATGGATCTGACATTTGTGGCATCGCCATACAAAGCCAATACAGTCATCTTCCATGGTTGACCAGTAATAGCCTTGTCTATGGATTTTCCGCGCTAACATTACACCGTTCATGTGAGCTCGGCACTCTCCCCCGTGAATAGCTTCCATAAAGTGCCTTGATTCTTCTTCCCCAACACACAGCTTATGCATTCCCAGATGTCCTCTTTTGTACAACTTGTTTCTGCAGATGATAAATTGGATGGTTAGTCGCCGTATTCCCCTTTTGTCCTTGGTATTTGCCCCTGGTGGATACACCTCTTTTTCCAGGAAATTCCAAATGTCGTAATACCAGGGTTCCGTATCTTGAACCTCACTTATTGCAATGATGGTCTCATAAGTTGGCGTATACTTCTGTTCAATAATAATCGGACGCATCTTTACTCCAAGCGGGATGTCCACCATGGAAGATAAAGTTGCTAAAGCATCAGCAAACAGATTGTTCTCTCTTAGCAGATAGGTGAACGTTAATCTTTCAAACCTCAGAATTAGCATATCCAAGGCCTGATGATAAACCTTCATTTTCTCTTCTTTAACCTGCCAATCTCCATTGGCCTGAGAGAACCAAATTCGAGTCCCCAATGACGTCCAACCTTATTGCCCCTAGTTCTAAGGTAGCTTCCAAGCCAGCAATACATGCCTCGTATTCTGCTTCATTGGTAGATACTTTAAACCAGAGTTTGAAAGCTAGAGGTATAGGTGAATCATCAGGTGTTATGAGCAATACACCTATCCCATAACCATATTGATTTGATGCTCTGTCAAAGTACATCGTCCATGTTTCCTCTTCTATCTGTAGGATGTTTTCATTTGGGAATAAATACTCCACTGCTTCATCATCTCCTTCTATCGGGTGTTCTACTAGGAATTCTGTTACGGCCCTCCCTTTGACGGATGTGCGCGTGACATACGTGAGGTCAAATTCGGAGAGAAGAAGCAACCAACGAGCTAGCTTACCCGTAAGTGCTGGTTTCTCAAACAGATATTTGATGGGATCTAATCTTGAAACCAAGATTATGGAATGCACTAACAGGTAGTGTCTTAACTTCCTTGTTGCCCAAACTAAAGCTAAGGAAGCTTTCTTAAGGGGAGTGTACCGAGTTTCATACTCCAACATCTTCTTGCTTAGATAGTAGATGGCCTTCTCCACCTTAGCTTCTGATTCTTGCGCTAGCATGCACCCCATGGTCGAATCTGTCACTGACAAATACAAGATCAGTGGTTTCCCTGGTTCTGGTGGTGACAACACAGGTGGATTCTGAAGGTACTACTTCACCTGTTTAAAGGCGAACTGACATCGATCATCCTATTGGAACTTCTTTCCTTTCTTCAACAGACCAAATAGTGGTTCACAAATCAAAGTTAATTTTGAGATGAATCGTCTTATGAATTGCACCTTGCCCAGAAAGCTGCGCACCTCTTTTTCAGTCCTCGGTGGTGGCATTTCTACGATGGCCTTGATTTTGGAGGGATCTACTTCAATTTCCCTTTGTATAATTAGAAATCCCAACAATTTTCCGATAGTCATGCCGAAGGTGCATTTCTGCGGGTTCAACCTCAATCTGTACTCCTTGATCCGCTCAAAAAAAATTTCTAATATGGTGTAGTGGCCTCGTCGCTCTTTAGACTTGACAATCATATCGTCAACATACACCTCGACCTCCTTGTGGATCATGTCATGCAAGAGTGTGGTCGCAACTCTCTGATATGTAGCCCCGGCGTTTTTCAATCCAAAAGGCATAACTCTATAGCAGTAGGTACCCCATGGCGTGGTGAAAGCAATTTTCTCTCTATCTTCTGGTGCCATCGAAATCTGATTATACCCAGAAAACCTGTCCATGAATGAAAGCAAAGCATGGCCAGCTGTAAGGTCTACTAGTTCATCGATATAGGGTAATGGAAAGTCAGCTTTCGGGCTAGCTCTATTCAAATCCTAGAAGTCGACGCAGACTCTGATTCTGCCGTCCTTCTTTGGAACCGGAACGATATTAGCCAACCAAGTCGGGTACTTAGATACTATTAAGAAACCCGCATCAATCTGTTTGGTGACCTGCTCTTTAATTTTCAATGCCCAGTCTGGGCGAACTCTACGTAGTTTCTGTTTGACGGGTCGGGCTTCAGGGTTAAGGGGGATCCGGTGTTGTACAATCTCAGGATCGATTCCAGGCATGTCTTCGCAGGACCACGCAAAAACATCTTTGAATTTTTTTAATAAAGCGATTAAACACTCACATTCCTCTAAAGACAGCGTAGATCCGATCTGGACCAAATGGGGATCTTCCTCAGTACCCACATTAATTGCAATGATTTCATCTGTCCAGGGTTTAACACGCCTTTCCTCCTCTTGGTCAATCAAATTTTTCAAAGCCCGAGGAATTTCTTCCTCTTCGTTTGAGTCAAAATTTTGAAAATCAAGATTAGTACAACAAACTAAAGGCACAGAGAAATAAGCAAAGTCTACGACATTCCCATTAGTACAGTCTGGGTCCTCAGTTACAGTTGACTCAAAAGAAAAACTAAAAGACGACTTTGACACAACTTTGGTACCCGGGTTACCACCCCCGGAAGTACCAGACTTAGAAGAACTCGAATCTGACTCAGACAAAGTGGAATCAGATTTAGACTCGTCATCCGATTCAGAACTGTTGATGATGATCCCCTTTTCAAATTTCCAGACTAGGTGCGGAGCCTCAGATGCATCCACAATATGATTAGAGAAATCCGCAGTTGGTTCATTCCCGATCATTGAGATAGTAAAACTATCCCCCAAGTTGTCAGACTCAGTTCCAACAGTAGAACCCGTTAGTAGGTCAGCCAGTGCTTTTCCCAACAATTTTTCTTCTTCAACATCCATATTTGCGTTCATGCCTTGATCTGTATTAATGTTCAGGTGCTTCTGCTCATCTTCCTCTTCTGGTAACTGGTGTCCAAAGAAGATCTCAAACTCGGGATACATTGTCTTTGTCTCTTGGTCAAACCAAGGCTCTAGAAATCCACAAAAAGGGAAATCTTCCCCTTGGCGGACAAAGCGTCCATTCAAGGTTCCCCGTATTGGCTTGTGGACTAACTCGTACTGTTTCCCAGCCTTTTTTGCTTTAATTCTTCCTCTCAACTCAACTCTCTTCCTTTGCCAATCTTCTGCAGTAGGTTTGTATCCTAGCCCAAAAGCATGGGATTATGAATCATCTCCTTGGCAGCAGGACCTCCTTGCCTAGTCTTGATCTAGGCATGTGTCCCTGCTTGTTCATCATATAGATGGACTGAGCACTCACATAAGTTCCATCACCTTTTGCCATGATGGTTTGAACCACTCGGGCCTCTATCAGTGAGAAGCCAGAAAGGAATACATCCTTTTCCCCATGCATGATTTCCAACACTAGTAGCAATTCCACCTTTAAAGGGGTATTTCACTAACTAATGAGCTGTTGATGACACCGCTTTTATATGATGTAACCAAGGCCTTCCTAGCAGTAGATTGAAAGTTGTCGTTACATCCATTACATGGAATTCGCCCTCATATTCGGAGGGGCCGATCAGGTATGGCTTTTGAACGTTCCCATAACATTCCGGCTCGTGTTTTCATAAACTCGAACGGATTGGGTTGTGGGTGTGAAGTTAACAAGCCTCAAACCTATGGCATAAGCAGTCCATACCGGGCACACATTAATTGTTGATCCAGTATCTACTAACACCACCAAAATCCACTTTTTTCGGCTCTCCAGAGTCACGTACAAGGGTCGGTTGTGGTTGGCACCCTCAGGTGGCAGCTCTTTATCCGTGAAAGATATCACTGGCATAACATCTCCGGATGTAGTTAACGACACTAGTAGATCAGTGGTAGTGTCAATAGGTAGCTTGATTCGATTCATTGTCTCTAGCAGTGCTTGCCGATGTTCCCGGGAGGCCATTATCAATCCCCAGATTGATACATCTACTTGAGTCTTCTTGAGTTGCTTCAAGACCAGGTTCTCTTCATTATCCCTTTCTTTTGTGTTCACAACCTCTTTGTTAGAGGATTCCGGTTGATCTAAAGTCGCAGGTTTGAAGTACCGACCACTCCGGGTCATGTGATTGACCTCGTTCGTATACCACGTATCATCGGGGGTATCAAATTTCCACCTTTCGTCCGTGTATGCGTAACTCAAATCATTATCTTGCCACCACTCCCCTACAGTCATGGCTAGGTGTTTATCAGGCTTTACCAGGAGCATGTTCACATCATGCCTCTCATCAACAGCACGCCATTCCTTTTCCACTATGGTTTTGGTTTCTGCATTCCAGAATGGCATTGTTTTGTTGTCATTTCCTCGCTCTGAGGCCATCTTCCTTTGGATTGCTTCCATTCTTTCCTACTGGAATTGTTCCAGCACTTGTTCTGTGCTAATCAAGGATGTAGCCTCGGCCTTTTCCTTCTTGATTCCTTTTGTTTGTTCTGCCTCATCCAGTTCTTCGGTATTGAGCCAACCGTTGTTTGTTTCTAGCTAACTTAAATCCCACCAGCCTATCTGGACACTGCTTGTATCTTCTTTGTCAAAGAAGTAGAGATTGGCTAGGTCTTCTTCCATCTGGGCTAGGTCTTCCTCCTGCTCAGCCAAATCATTTAGGCTTTGTTCAAGCCAATCGTCCTGGTGTTGCCCTAATTGGCCTTCCTTGACAGCATTGACACTGAGAACATCTGGCAATATGACCACTGGTTTTGGCTGATCAATGGCCACAATGTAAAAGCTGGGATCATAGTCCTCTACAAGGGAGGCCCCTTTTTCCATGACACAGGTACCAGACAATCCAGTCTTTGGTGTATTCTCCCCTTTCTCTATTTCTGCCATCATATTCTTGGGTTGGATTTGTGGGGTTAAGTCTATCATGCACATGTCCGTGCCTTCTGGAATAACCACCTCCAGTTTTAGTAGGTGGGACGAGGTAATATATGTGCTGGGTTTGAAGGTAGGTGGTAGTGTTTGGATATGGTTAATATTTCTAGAGGAGGGGGACTTGGTTGTGTATGGGAAATGGGTTAGTTGTCACATTTGATTTAGGAGGGGCGATGACTTTATTGTCAATGAGATTATGGATCTCATGACATAGACGAATGCATGAGTTTGTAGGATGGCCATGTTGTTGGTGGAAGGAACAATATTGAGTTGGGTCGTGTCTAGCTAGCAATGGGTTTGGGAGAGGTCGTGGATCGAGAGGCTTGAGATGTCCCCTTCCCAGCAACATCTTGAGGGCACGAGTCAGACTCATATGGAGAGGGGTAAAAGTTCTTTGGAATCAAGGTTGACCATTTTGTGCAGTTTGTGAGTTTGTAGCAGCAGCAAATGGATCAGCCATCTTGGCCGACGATGTAGCCAAGGTACTAACATCTGCAGACCGTGGAATAGTGCTGGTACCAACATTTGTACTCCGAGTGAATGGCCTTTTCGTGGGTTCACTTGTTCTATGGATAATCCCCTTCTTGAATGCACTTTTAATTTGGACCCCCAACTCATATAGTGAAGCAAATGTAGATAACGGAGTCACTATCATCCTTTGTAGCATATCAGGCTCGAGATTATGGACCACTAGGCTGACTTGCTCCCTTTCAGAGGGTCTGTTTGTCCTCTGGGTTGCCTTCGCTCTCCATTTGGCGACAAAGTCAATAAAACGTTCTTTGGGGTTCTGGGTAGTTACCTCCAACTCACTAATGGTTACATCGATCTGAGTGTTATATGAATACTGGTTAACAAACCCCTCAAACAGTTCTTCCCAGTTCTGCTTCATAGAATCCTCCAATTTTGCATACCAGATGGCCGCTATATCAGACAGAGTTCTCCTAAACAAGGACAGTTTCCTAAACAAGGACAGTTTATGAGCGCGAGAAAGACCCATTGGCTTTAGAACATCTGAAAACAGGTAGACATACATAATTGGATCCCCACTCCCATCGAATCTGTCAATGTGGGGCATTTTAAACTTCTCTGGTAGTCTGACTGAAGCCTCAGTGTACCCATCTTCAATGTCTGGAATGGAATTGAAGCCTTGGGATTTTTTTAGCGCTTTCTCTAGCCTGGCAATTTTTATCATGGCTAGATCATCATTGATGTCAAAGGGAGGGAGTTCCCCCTATGGTTGTGCCAAGGGCCTATAAGCTGGAGCCTGTGGAAACATCTATTGGGGATCTGGGATCTGGGGATTTTCCACTGGTGGAGGAAGATCGGGATTTAGCTGAGCAGTAGGGATTGGATGTACTGTAGATGCAGATGCCTGTAGACTCGACTTTCTTTGCGCGCCTCCCTTTCAGAGAGGCACGAATTGGTCTCCTACAATTCGGACTTCTGTCACGGTTCTGAATCTAATCTCACAAAGTGCAATGTGAGACTGATAAACACCAAAGAGTCCAATCCGGCAAATCATTTTGGAAAATCAGATTTTAAATCAAATAATGCCAAAACTGGACTACTTTGCCAGATTACAGAGTCGCCACCTAAATATTTTGTTTTGGGGAAATTTAGGAAACCCTGACTCATGCCAAAGGCCACGTGTCCGTCATCACCAAAGTTTCCTCGGCTCGGGAACTTGGGTACGAGAGGGGAAGGTCCTGAAATGAGCACCCCCGCTCGCCCGATCAAAGGATCGGCCTCTACTAAGCACGATATGTTGTTTTATAAACCTCATGTGTTCTTAATCTGATTATTAGCTAACTTTACTATGTGATATGCACATCATACAAGTATAGACTAAATCACGAGAATTGGAACAAAACAACTCATGTTTGTTTTCGAAAATGGTTTGAAAGTGCCACCCGCACGGTGGGCTAAAGCGCGGATTTTCCATCTCACAAGATGGGCTTAAAACATGATTTTGCCACTTCGCAAAGTGGGCTTAAAACTCGCATTCATCGAATTGTCCCAATTCAAACAATAAAGTCTTCATCCACAAGCATTCATGCAGTTAATCACTTAAGCAAATAGCCTCATGGCAAGCAGGCTATCATGGCAACACTCGCACTCATGCAAGTATGCTAAAGCGTAAACACTTACAGTGTACTCCAGCCAAAACAAAAGCTAGTTAGAAATATGCATGATCCTAACTATACAAAAAGCCTAATGCAACACATGCAATAATGCAACTAATAGGCTCAGCTATCTAAGACCGCATGTGAATGCAACACTTAAATCCACGTATCCAAATAGGTATTGAAATACAATGCAGTTTTGAATGATGCGCCGAGCCCGGTGCATGCAAGACAAATGAATGAATGTAAACATGCAAAGCATAAGGTATGCTAATCAAAACGTGCCCTAAACTAACCATCGAAAGCGGTTAAATAAAAGGCAGAAAGACGTGGGGTTGGAAGACATGCATACACACGCACGCTTATTACAACATTATGCCCTCGCGAAGGAGGGTCTGAATAAATAAGCTAAACTAATCTAAGCTAATTATTACAACAATTGAAGTAAATTAACTAACTATTCTAAGTTAGCTAAAATATTACAAAAATGAATTAAATTAGCTAAACAAATTAACTAACTAATTACAAAACCGATAAATTAACTAGCTAAATAAAGCAGTTAAATGGCCTCGAGGGCGAGGGAGACATGCATGCTTGGCGATTTCTCCCGAAAATCATTGCTTTGCCGTCAATTGCCTCTGTTTGCACTCGCCTTGGTTTCTGAACATTGAACCAACCTCCACACTGTTTCTGCTCCAAAACAGGATCATTTCTGCACAAAAATGGACTGGTGGCCGGTCGGCCACAAAAAGTGGCTGTCGGCCACCTCAACTGGCCGGCCGGCTAGTGAAAGTGGTCGGTCGGCTACCCCAAGTGGCCGGTCGGCCACCTGCTTTTCCAAACTTCTGGTTTTGCTGCAACAGAGAACAACAGAGGCATAACAATGTATTTGCAAGGAAATGTATGTACTGCCACTCTCCTCATCATGTCTCAAGCTCAAAGGAGTGTGGAGCTCGGCTTTCAAGCCACCAACCAAGCATCTCAATGCATGATGGCCCAAAAACCAAGCTTGTACAAGCTTAGTGAATGCACAAACAATACACAAAGAGCCTCCACCCCATCATGCATGATCAAGGGTGTTGGCGACCAAGAAATGTGACACGTTTCATCACTTCGAGTATGAAACATCCCACATTTCTTGTGTTTGGATTAACGTCTAATCCAAGCACATGCAATGCAACACAAATGCTTATCTTGCACATGTTTTACTTGGTCCATTTCTTGTTTACACATTTTAGCTTACTGTAGACGTGCCCGAGGACTCCCGAACTCCGCGAGCGAAAGCGCGAATCTTGTTTGCTCTCTAGCTACTACAAGTTCGGACTCATGTCACAGTTTTGAATCTAATCTCACAATGTGCGATGTAAGATCGATAAATCACCAAAGAGTCCAAATCCGGCAAATCGTTTTGGAAAACTAATTTTAATAAAGAAGTGCCAAACATGGGCTGCTTTGCTAGATACAGAGTCGTCACCTAAATATTTTAATTTGGGGGAATTTAGGAAACCCTGACTCATGTCTAAGGCCACGTGTCTGTCATCACCAAAGTTGCCTCGGCTCGGGAACTTGGGTACGAGAGGGGAAGATCATGCAATGAGCACCCCTGCTCGCCCGATCAAAAGATCGGCCTTTACTAAGCATGATATGTTGTTTTTAAAAACACGTGTGCTCTTATTCTGATTAATTAGCTAATCTTACTACGTGATGCGCACGGCAAACAAGTATAGACTAGATCGCCTAATTTGGAACAAAACATTGCATATTCGTTTGTTAAAATGGTTTGAAGCTTGCTACTCGCAAGTAGGCTAAATTCGGGATTCAATGAATTGTTCCAATTCAAACCTTCACCCACAGGCATTCAGGCAGTTATATCACATAAGCAATTAGTCTCATGCCAAGCATGCTTTCATGGCAACATTAACACACATGCAGTATGCTAAAGCGTAAACACTCACAGTGTACTCCGAGCCAAAAAAGAGAACTAGTTAGTAATCATGCATGATCCTAGTTCATGTTAAGATGGCTAATACAACACATGCAAAGATGCAACTAAAATAGGCTCAGCTATTTATAGAATGTCATGTGAAATGCAACTTGATAACATGCTGTTTGAACACGTATTCAAGTAAATGTATTGAAATACAATGTTGGTTTATATGATGCGCCAAGCCTGGTGCATGCAAGACAGATGAATGGATGCACGCATGCGAAGCATAAGGCATGCTAATCAAAATATGCCCTAGAACTAACCATCGTAAGCGGTTAAGTAAAAGGGAGAAAGAAATGGGGGTTGGAAGACATGCATCACACACACGCACGCTTATTACAACAGTGTGCCCTCTCGAGGGAGGGACCGAATAAGAAGCTAACTAGCTAATCTAAGCTGATTAAACTAATTATTACATCACAAAATTGAATAACTAGCTACAACTAATTATTACAACACAAATTGAATAGCTAACGCATTAACTATTAAAGTATAAAACGAATGCCTAATCTAGCTAAGTAAAGAAGCTAAATAAAGCAGTAAAACAGGAGGTTCTCAGAGGGAGAAGACTGGATGCATGCTCGATCGGCTCGTTCGGAAATCCGTCGCGATGCCCCAATTTGCCTCTGTTTGCAATTGCCCTAAGAACCTTGCACCAAGCTCCAGAAAGCTTAAACTCATCTTGGGGACCTGTGGGAGGGTGGCCGACCAGTTGTTGCTCTCTCCAGCCACCTGCCGACCAATTTTGTTGTTGTAAACCAGAAAAAGTGGTCGGCCAACTAGTTTTTCTGGCTGGCCGACCAGTTGTTGCTGCATTCCTCCAGTTTGCTGCAATAGAGAGCAAGAAAGGGCATGGCAATGTATTTGCAAGATATGTGTGCACAACCATCCTCCCTATCATTTCATATTGCACAACAATTCCATATGTGCAATATGAAAATGAATGCACAAGTAAACACATAAGGCCTAAAACTCTATCATGTATGATCAAGAGCGTCGGTGACCGAGAATTGAGGCACGTTTCATCACTTTAAGTATGAAACGCCCCTCGTTTCTCGTGTTTGGACTAACACCTATTCCAAACAAAAATGCAACAACATGGCACACACAACGCAAACGACAACATGGCATACTCAATGCAATGTGACATGACCAACTTAACAAAGCTAATGACATGTGAACAATGCTAATGCATGCATACTCAATGCAAGACAACATAAGCATGCAACAATATGATACAATGCAACTAGCATACGCAATGCAAATGTCAACTAGCATACTCAATGCGATATGATCATGGCATACTCAATGCAAATCAAGAGCATGGCATGCACAATGCAAACAATAACATAACATGCACGATGCGATGCAACATGGCATACACAATGCTCAATGGACTTAAACCGAATGTGGGTAGACCTCGGCCATGCCCAAATCAGTGGCCATAACACCAAAATAAAGGCACAAAATACAAAGCATGCATGCACAATGCATTGGCCAACCAAGTAGGCCTAAGAGCACAACCCTCAAGAAGGCTCCAGGAAAGATAAATGCGGAAGTGTAACAACACTAAATGCACTGAAATTAAGTAAGAAATGATGTCAAATCATTCAAACAAACACAAGTATAGCTTGCAAAGGTCCTAAAGCATGAAAGCTAGCAAAGAGGACTACAAAGGAGGCATGCAATACATGGAAAATATGCATGAACCAACCACAAACAGAGCTCAAGTAGGTCTAAACATGGACCAAAACATGCTAAGTTAGGGGCTCAAAGGCCTAGGCAAGATGGCATACATGCTAGGCCATAAGTAAGGCAACAATGCACAACACTCAAAGGCATTTAAAACATGAAAGAAGTGGGAATATAGTCATGCTATAAGCTCTGAAATGAAGTATTAAATGATGCCAAATCATCTAAATAGCTCAAAGATAGCATGCATGAGTCATCAAAACACAAAGCTAGCAAGGCCAATTGCACTACAACTATACAAAGCATGAAGGATATGGCAAAGGAAACCCAAAACAGTCCTACAACATGTCAAAATGATACTAAAACATGCATAGAAGGAAGCCAAAACAAGCTAGCATGAAGGCCATAAGGCATGATGCATACAAGGCAAATAAGGTGGATTACACTACACCTATTGAGACCAAGCATGGGATGACTTAACCAATAAAAATCAAAGTTATATCATGACAAAATAACCCTAAAAATACCTTGAGATGATGGCTCGCAAGCTAAGGCATGAAGGCATACGCAATGATTCATGTTAAGGCATAAAGGGGCAAACCCTCCAACGCATTGAATGAGTGCTAAATGCAAGTGCATGAGCATGAAACATGGACTGAAATCACATAATAAATGATTCCAAATCATTCAAATAGTCCAAGTAAAGCATGCTAATGGACTTGATGCACAAAGCTAACAAGCTAGATTGAACCATGGCTATACAAAGCAACTCATGCATGGCCAAAACAACCAAAATCAGAGCTAGAGCATGCTAAAACATGGACAAAAGCTTCTTGAAGTTAAGCCAAAAGCATGCTAGAATGACATGTTAAAGCATGATGCATGTTAGGCTAATTCATGGAAATGCACTACAAGTGCATGGAGCATGCAAGAGGTGACCAAGCAAACCCTAACAGAGGTATGACATGGAAAAACATCACCAAAAACATGCTGAAATTGACACAAAACTAACTAGAATAACATGCTACTTCATGAAGCATACAAGGCTAGTTTGTGAAATTTACACTACAAGTGTATTAGGCATGCATGGAGTGACTAAATCAAGGGAAAACAGTGGCATGCCATAGCAAAATAATCCCAAATACAAGCTAAGATATGGCCAACAAAAACTTAACAAACATGCTCACACATAAGGCATTCAAGACAAGTCTTGAAGACACAAGGAGATGGGATGACCCTTTCCTTTTTGGGACCTCAAAACACCCTTCCCACCACTAAAATTCCTCTGGATTTTAGTGGTGAGAAGGCCAAAACAAGGTAGTCCCAAAAGCTCACAAAGAAGGCACAAAAGCAAGGCCAAACAAGGCCTAAGAGGGGGGAAACAACCCCAAACACAAAAGTGATCTTAAACAAAGATCTTAAGCACAAAAATTTAGAACTCTTTGTAGTAGAAAGTTAAGCTTAAATCAGCATGCAAATAAGACTAAAAGCTTAAGCAAAAATGGGGGATTTAAGGGTTAGAAACTCACCCTTGAAGACCACCTTTAAAGCTGCAACTCCAGCAGGTTTTTCAAGCTCAAACCAACCCAAGAACACCAAAACCAGCTCCTAAGCACCTCAGCAACAAAAGGATGGTGTTTGAGTGTGTGTTTGTGTGCAAAAGTGAGACAAAATGACACTTTAAGGCACAAAACAAGAGCAAAAGAGAGATATAGATACAAGTGTGTATGTATAACTCAAACCACAAAATTCTGAACCTAGAGGAGGGAGGAGGAGCCTCCCTCTTATAGACAGCAAAATCACAAGCTTCTTGAAGAAGCTAAGGCTCAAGGCCATCCCTCCATACACGTGTATGGAGGATGGTTCTTGTGCTCTCCAGCTGTGCCAGCTAGCCAAAAATATCTCCAAAAAGGTGACAAAAAGCAGCCGACCACTTCAAGTGGTCGGCCAGCTACTTTAAGTGGTCTCCCAAGAAGACAACTGGCCGGCCATGGTGGGAGATGGCCAGTAGCATGAAAACAAGCAAAATGTGTGGTGGCTGACCAGAAAAGATGGCCCAAAGACCAAGGAGACCAGTTGTCAGACTAGAAAACTGGCTGGCAGGAGGGAAAGTGGTCTCCAAGGGGAAAAACTGGTCTCCCACCCTTGTACCACCTTCCAAACAAGGAAAACAAGGTTTGTACCAAAAACAAACCAAAACGGATGCAAGACAAAAGTTTGGGAGGCAAAGCGCGCAGCAGAGAGCCTCGAAAATTAGCTAACGAGCACCAAAAGTGGTTTACGACCACAAAAGTGGTCTCCCAAACCACAGTGGCCCTCTCGGCCAAGGAAACAAGGTGTGGTTCGAAAACCACGCCAAACAGAGAACATTAAGTGGTCCCGAGACAAGGTGCGCGGCCGAAGGCTCCGAAAATCGGAAACTGGTCTCCAAACGGGAAAAGTGGTCTACGACCATGAAAAGTGGTCTACAACCATAAGAGGGGGTTTTCAAGACCTCTCCTTCCCTCAGGCAAGGAAAACAAGGCTTGGTCCGCAAACCGAGCCAAAGCACAAAGAGTTCAGAGGCCAGGAGGCAAGGCTCTCAGCCAAAACTCCAAAACCTCGAAACGAGCACAACATGCGCAATCACCGAGCGCTCAATCGATGACGTCTGAGTCTTAAGGTCGGTCAAAAATGGGGTGTCTACACTTACCAATTAGTCCTTTAACCGGTTAAGTCCAATGTGAATAGTCCTCTAATGGGAGAGATGGTCTAAGCAACAAGTGTTTTGAGCATGAAAGAGGTCTCATGCTGCTGGTTAGTAGAAACCCCCAAGAAAGGGTTAAAACCATTGGGCATGAGAACCTGAAATTCACACTCAAGCCAACAAGAGGCTTAAGAGCACTTTCAAAAGTGAATTAAAAAGTGAAGAATGGAGGGAGGTGACAGACTTTTCAGTGCTGAAATGGCATGCTAAAGATACAAAATCATGCAATCAATATATGCACAACATGTTAATAGCCAAAGGCATCGAAGCTAGTGAAGTGTATTACACTAGAAGCATGCAATGTCAAGTTCAAAAAACCAAACTAGCTATGGACAGACCTAAAACATGCCAAATCAGTGGCCTAAACATGTTGAAATTAAGGCACAAAAGAGTAAAAGATCATGCGCACATGTTGGCTCGCAAGCAAGGCATAAGGCACATCTCTCAAAAGCAATTAAAGAGCGATATATGTGAGAGTGTGACAGAGGTATATGCTTTGAAATCACATGCTAAATGATGCCATACCATGCAAACATCACAATAAGGTATGCTAGAGGGCCTAAAACACAAAGCTAGTAAAGGTCAACTGCACTACAGCTATACAAAGCAAAGCATATATGACCAAGACCACCCAAAACAGAGCTAAAGCATAGCAAATAAGTAGCAAAAATGTGCTGGAGTTAAGCTAACACAAGCTAGAATGATAGACTAACTCATTAGGGATTCAAGGCTAGTAAGCATGATTGCACTACAAGTACAAAAAGCAAGCAAGAATTGACCCAACCAGCCAAAAACAGAGTTAAGGTAGGTCAAAATAAAGCCTAAAACATGCTTGAGCTAAGCTTCAAAAAGGTAGAAATAGAAGCTCACTTATTAGGCCATCAACACATGCAAACAAAACACAAGGAGGGGAGGCCACCCCCTCCTATTTGGGACCTCAAAACCAACTTTCTACCACTGAAATTCCTCTAGAATTCAGTGGTTAAGGGGCCAAAAAAAGATTGTTTTAAAAGCTTTAAAGGATGGCACAAAAGCTTAATAAGAAAAGAGACAAGAAGGGTGGACCACCCCCAAACTCAAAAGGGGCTTAAACCACCATTTTTAGGACTAAAAAAAAAAGTTTTTTTCAGCTCAAAACCAAGCCAAAAACAGTTTGCAAAGGTGGCAAAACAAGTGTGCAAGACAAGCTTAAAAGGGAGAGAGTTATACCTCTTGAAGCTCAGCACAAATCATCCACTTTCTTAGGCTCAAACAACCTTCCAACAGCCCAAAAATAGGTTCCAAGGGACCTCAGCCCAAAGATATGCAACTTTGATGAAGGATGTCTAGGCAAACTAGAAGTGTTTCTTTACTTCTATGCACACTCTCTTCTTGTATGCACAAAAGGGCAAGAGAGAGAGGACTCTAGAGAGAGAGGAATGTAGAGAGAGATGATTTTTAGAGAGAGAGGCTCCCAAAATATTCCCACCTCCTAAAATGAGAGAAATGGCCTCCATATATAGCAAAAATGCATGCCTTGGTCGAAATATCTGAATTGGGACAGTTGGAGGTTGTGTAGAACAGTTGAAGGGAAAAGACCTGCAAAATATCCGAGTTTTGGACACAAATGGCCGACTGGCCACTTGTAGTAGTCGACCAGCCACCCCAACTGGCCAACCGGCCACTTTTCTTGCCGACAGGCAAAAATCTACTTTTTGGGCCCAACTTGAAATGGGCATATCTCCTTCGTATGGACTCTTTTTCAGGTCATTATTGTGCATAAATTCAAGCCCTGGAAGTCTTCTTTCCAATGGTGGAAGACTCACATCAAAATTCCAAGTGTGAAAAAAGTTATGCTCATTTTAGTGAAGACTGCTCAGTTTCGGTCCAACCAGATTCATGCCGACCTTCTTCCAAACTAGTTTTCTTTCCTCCTCTCCTCTTTTCTTTAACCCCAAACCCACAAATAAGGTGTTTTGAAATATTTTTCAGAGATTTCATCTCTCTTTCATTCATTTCCACTTTGTCCTTGCTCGGTTTACCGAAAAGCACAACATTTAACGAAATGCGAGCCTCGAAACATCGTAGAATCATTTTTCAAAAATATTTTGAAAGAGAGAGTTTTAAGGTCTAAAAATCATTTTAGTCAAAAGGCTTTGGTCCAAAAAGGGGTGTGAGGTTTGGGAGTTGACGCTTCTCTTACTGAAGAGATTGAACCTTTGCACTGCACAACTTTCATCACCAAGTAAACAATTAGTAGCGCCCAAGTCTTAAGGGCGGTCAAAAATGGGGTGTCTACAATGCCCCAGATGGACGTCATAGATCAGCGATGACCTCATCCTGTGCGGCCATCCGTTGATTTACTGTATCCATGGTTCTCTTAATAGCTGCCATCATGGCAGCAAGTTTTTCTCTATTCTGTGCCATCCTTGTTCTAGGTGGGTGAGATGGTGGTGAATTATGTGCACGAATAGGTGTCGGTGGAGCGCTCTATACCGATGCTGATGCTTGTTTGTTCCTTCTTCGTCGAGTAACTGGCGGGAGAGAAACTAACACTGGCTGACTGTTAACAAGATCTTGAGTTTTACACAGTCTGCGGGAATGATTCCATACAACTTGAGGAATATCGGGTCTTTCGGAAGCTACGATGAAAAACTACCTAGCAAAAGTAAGAAGGGAGAAAAAAAAAAATTCGGACAGCACTTCGGCCCTAATTTTCAAAAATCACAACACGCGGCTAAACTGTGATCCCCACTGAACTTTTGTTGACTGCTCATTTGTAATACTGATATGAACCACCCTGTACAGTTTCACTGTAAAGCACATACCATGTAAATGAACCAAAACACCCCTATAAGGGGGGTAGGGTTACCCTGTCCTAGATTTTGACATGATCTGGGTTGTACTATTTCAAGCAAATGGTTTCATAATATCCTGTAGGGGGTGGCATCCTGTCCTAATTTGGAATAGTCACCAGAGTGTACTATATATATTAGGTCAAATAGTCACAGAGGGCACCACAACAAGACTACCTAATATACCTCTCACACCTAACATCGAGAAGTGAAAAGAGGATCAAACGGTACGGCGGTAATCTAGATCCAAGGGTTGTGTTCCCAACATGGCAGAGCCATGACCGGTCAGCCTTTTCGCAAGCTTTGTAAGCAAGCCTCCAGCAAACTGTCCAGGGATAGCAGATGGCAAACACAAGGACTTAAGCGCACCGATGCAAATGCAATGCAAAGAACATATAAATGTAAATAAAAATTCACATCATAATTTTCAAGTCAAGTTCTCTAAATTCCCCAGCAGAGTCGCCAGAAACTGTAGCATGGCTCGACAGTCCGGCATTCAGCTGATCGGCCTCACACACTGTGTGTTCTACTTCCCTTTCCGGTTCAAACGTTAGTTTGGGCACGATCAGATTCGCCCGGAAGAGGGGGTAGAGTACCCGGTTTCATTCCCCATGTGAGGTTCACACTTGGCTAGGTACCTCACTGCTTGGAGGATGAGGAAGATTTTGGCCCCTGCCCCTAATTTCAGTTGTGCCCTTTTTGGCGAGTGTTTGGCTTGGCTCGAGAATGAGGCACAAACCGGGCCCACTTTGGCGTCAAAAGCTTCCACAAGCACGAGCGAGGGACACAGGAGCACCTGACTCATCTATGCCCTTGGTTTATTGTTTTGACCTTTCTTTTCAAGTTTTTTTTAATGTAATAAAGCAGCTTTGATTTGTATCGAGAGTTGGAGAACTTTAAATTGAAATCAATGAAATTAAAGTTATAAGCACTAAAAATTTTCCTTTTGGTCCAAAAATGATCTAAGTTGTAAAAGGGAAAATTTGAACATAATCAACTTTTATCAAAACTTTTCAAAACCATTTTTGAAAAGGATCACCACTTCACACGCACGGAATCAATCCATAAGATGTACAACCCCGAATCAAAAGATCACAAATTGCCCCTTGATTGAACACCACTGTTCAGCATTGTAACCAACTCTTCTCTCAAAGTGGAGAGATCACAACTGAACTCTTAGATAAAGAACAGACAAAGATGACCTGATAAGACATATGGACATGATAATTGAGTTAGAGATGCTTACGGCCAGACTTCAGGATGAAGTTACCTACGTATCTTGAAGATGGGAATCAGGCCTTACGTAGATCGGTTCAAGTTCACCCGAGTATTAACTCTCTCCTTTTGTGCTCTAACTTTTGCCAAGGCCGCCCTTAAGGGTTTTCAACCTTGCGAGCTCAGTTTTTCTTTATTTCTAATTTTTTATGCTCTAACTTTTGCTTAGGTTGCCCTTTTGGGTTTTCGGCCTAGCGAGCCTCTCAGGGATAGTATTTCTTCAACTTGTCCATATTGATCGGTTGGGAAAATTCTAGGTGTAGCTCGGCTTTTCGCGCCCCCTTTTCGAAAGGATGAATAGCCCTTACAGTTTGGATTCCACTTGTGTTGGTTCTGAATCTGATTTCACAAGTGCAATATCAAACAATGGAAACACAAAAAGAGTCCAAATCCGGCAATTGTTTTTTGGAAAATCGATGTTTGAATCAAATGCCAAAAATGGACTACTTTGCCAGATTTCAGAGTCGCCACCTAAATATTTATTTTGGGAAATTTACGAAACCTGTGACTCGTGCAAAAGGCCATTAGTCCGTCGTTACCAAAGTGTCTTGGTTCGGGAACTTATGTATGAGAGGGGAAGGTCAATAATGAGCACCCCACTCACCCGATCAAAGATCGGCCTCTACTAATTATGATGTGATTCTTATGTACAGTATATATTCTTATTTTATCTTTAACATACAAGTATAGACTAATTTCACAAATAGTTGGAACGTTTGATTTCATGTTTGTTTTGAAAAAGTGTTTTGAATATGTACCACTTGAAAAAGTGATCTCATATATATACATTAATCAAAGTATCCCAATGTCAGTGAATAGCCTTCATCCACAGGCATTCAAACAGTTTATCATTTAAGCAATTAGCCTCATGGTAGTATGTTTGATACGACAACAATCACACTTATGCAATATGCTAAAGCATAAAAACTTAACATGTACTTCGAGCCCAAAAGAAAAGAACTAGTTAGAAAAAAATGCATGATCCTAACTATGTATTTTGACTAATGCAACACATACAATATGCAATTAATATGCTCGGCTACTAGCATGGCATGCGAGGCAATTCAAAGCATGTGATAGCGCACGTATTCAAGTAAAGAGTTTGAATTTGACATTTGAAATAATATGATGAGCCGAACTTTCATGCATGCAGTACTAGTGGATGCAAACATGAGTATGCTAATTTAAACATGATGTTCTTAAACTAACCATCATAAGCTGGTAAATAAAAGGGAGAAAGATGTGGGGTTGGAAGACATACAACTTATTACATATTTGTCCTCGTGAAGCAGGGTCCAAATGTCCAAGTGCCCGAATAAATAAATATTACAAATCCGAATGAATAATAAGGAAAAGGGGCTATCTAATTTATTACAACAAATAATATGTAATGATCATGCGATGCTCCTCAGGAATTACTCTATCTGCCCTGTTGAGATTTGTTCTTTTTCACCTTATCATTGCTTTCGACCAAAACTGTATTGTTTGCAATTTATTGGAGCCTTGCTGACCCAAAACAAGACTTAGTCGAGCCCCAAATAAATCCAAGCATACCTTGTTTTCTTTACGGAAATCTGTATTTTGTGCTTGAGGTGAAACAATGCAAACATGCAGACAGGGTATTCCTAGCCATGTTTGTCTCTTCTACTCTTCTCTATCATGGAAAATGCTCAAGAGAGAAGCGAATTCGGTTCCCAAACCATCTATGGTTGTGTAGACCGCCCGGAACTCCGCTCCGCATGCAAGGGCGCGAATTGTTATTCTAGCTACTATAGTTTGGACTCATGTCACGGTTCTGAATCTAATCTCACAAAGTGCAATGTAAGACTGATAAATCACCAAAGAATCCAAATCTGGCAAATCGTTTTGAAATACTGATTTTAATCGAAAAACGCCAAACATGGACTGCTTTGCCAGATTTCAGAGTCGCCACCTAATATTTTCTTTTTGGGAAATTTAGGAAACCCTAACTCGTGCCTAAGGCCACGTGTCCGTCATCACCAAAGTTGCCTCGACTCGGGAACTTGGATACGAGAGGGGAAGGTCATGCAATGAGCACCCCCACTCGCCTGATCAAAGGATCGGCCTTTACTAACATGATATGTTGTTTTTGAAAACAAATGTGTTCTTATTCCGGTTTATTAGCTAGCTTACTATGTGATGCGCACAGCATACAAGTATAGACTAAATCACTCAAATTGGAACAAAACATCTCATGTTTGTTTGTTTGAAAATGGTTTGAAGGTGCTACCCTCAAGTAGGCTAAGACGCGGATTTTGCCACCCTCAAGTGTGCTTAGAAAACATGATTTTGCCACTTCAAGTGGGCTAAAAACTCGCATTTGATGAATTGTTCCAATTCAAGCAATCCAACCTTCATCCACAGGCATTCATGCAGTTATATCAGTTAAGCAAATAGCCTCATGGCAAGCATGCTAATCATGGCAACACTTACACGCATGCAAGGATGCTAAAGCATAAACATTCACAGTGTACTCCGAGCCAAAAAAGAAGCTAGTTAGTCATCAATGCATGATCCTAGCTATGTCAACAATGCCTAATGCAACACATGCAAAATACAACTAAGATAGGCTCGGCTATTCTAAGATGTCATGTGAAATGCAACAATTGATACATGTATTCAAATTGGAATTGAAATACAATGCAGTTTATATGATGCGCCGAGCGCGGTGCATGCAAAACAGATGAATGAATGCAGACATGCAAAGCATAAGGATGCTAATCGAAATATGCCCTAAAACTAACTATCAAAAGCTGGTAAATAAAAGGGAGAAAGAAATGGGGGTTGGAAGACATGCATCACACACACGCACGCTTATTACAACAGTTGTGCCCTCTCGACGGAGGGTCCGAATAATAAACTAACTAGCTAATCTAAGCTAATTCAACTAATTATTACATCACAAGACTAATTAACTAACAAGCTAACTAATTAGTTATTACAACACGAATTGAATAGTTAAGTGCATTAACTAATTAAGTACAAAACCGACAAACTAGCTAAGTAAGTAAAGCAGCTAAGTAAAGCAATTAGGATAAGCCCCCGGGGAGGAGAAGCACATGTATGCTCAGTCACCTCGTTCGAAAATCCATCGCGATGCCCCAACTTGCCTCTGTTTGCATTTGTTTTCAGAACACTTCACACAGCTCCAGATAGCTTCTACTCTATCATGGGCACCTCCAGAACCATGGCCGACCACTTATTGGTGTTGCCAACCACCTGCCGACCACTTACCTTTGCTGCAGACCAGAAAAAGTGGTCGGCCAGCCACTTTTACTGGTTTGCCGGCCAAAAAATTCTGCACAACTCTGATTTGTTGCAACAGAGAACAAGAAGGGGCATGGCAATGTATTTGCAAGATATGTGTGCACAACCATCCTCCCTATCATTTCATGATCTCAAGGGAGTGTAGTTCTCGACTCTCGGGCCACTAACCATGCATCGCAATGCACGGTGGCCGAGAAGCCAAGATTGTACGAATCAATGTGAATGAATGCACAAATAACACATAAAGCCTTAACCTCTATCATGCATGATCAAGAGGGTCGGCGACCAAGAAATGAGGCACGTTTCATCACTCCAAGTATGAAACGTCCCTCGTTTCTCGTGTTTGGATTAACACCCTATCCAAACACAATGAAATGCATGGAACATGCTCAACCTATCAAAGCTAATTGCATACAAACAATGCTAATGCAACATGAGCATGCAAACACAATGCAATGCAACATGATCAACTTATCTATGCTAATGGCATGCGAACAATGCTAATGCAACATAATCAACCTAACAATGCTAATGGCATGCACATACAATGCAATGCAACAAGCATGTAAAAACAATGCAAACAACAACATTCAAACAACATGCTCGATGGACTTAAACTGAATATGGAAAGACCTCAATCATGCCCAAAACAGTGGCCAAAATGCTATGAAATGATGGCATGAAAGGCAAAATGGTGATGTTCATGCAATGGCCTATCAATTAAGCACAATGGCATAACTCTCAAAAGTGCTCAAGGAGTGACAAATGTAAGAGTGTAGCCACACTATAAGCATTGAAATTAGGTATGAAATGATGCCAAATCACTCAAACAAAGCAAGCATAGCATGCTAGGGTCCTTAAGCATTAAAGCTAGTGAAGGGGACTACACAAGAGGCATGCAATACATGTCACAAATGGATGAACCAGTCATGGTCAGAGCTCAAGTAGGTCAAAACGAGGACCAAAACATGCTGAGATGGGGGCTCAAAGGTCTCGGCATGCATGCATACAAGTTAGGCCACAAACAAGGCAACAATGCATGACCCTTAGAGGCACTCAAAGGGTGAAAGAAATGGGAACATGGAAATGCTATATGCTCTAAAATAACATGTGAAATGATGCCAAATCATGTACATGTCACAAATGAAGCATGCTAGGAGACTCAAAGCTTGAAACTAGCATAGGCACTTGCACTTTAGCTATGCAATACAGTAAGCATATGACCAATGCAGCCCAAAATAGTCCTAGAGCATGTCAAATCAAGGCTAAAACATGCATGGAGTGTAGCCAAAACAACAAGCATGCAAGGCCAACAAGGAGGATTACACTACACCTACCAAAACCAAGCATGAGATGACTTAACCAACAAAAATCAGAGTTGTATCATGGAAAAATAGGACCAAAAATGGACTAATACCAAGTCAACACATGCTAGGATAACAAGCTCACTCATTAAGCATACAAGCCTAGTAAAGAGGACTTACACTACAAGTGTAAGAAGCAAATGAGGGATGCTCTAACCAACAAAAAACAGAGTTCTATCATGGAAAAACAAGACCCAAAACACACTGAAATGGTGGTCCAAAAGCCTAGGCAAGATGGCATACACAATTGCTCATATTTAAGGCATAAAGCTCAACCTCTCCAAAGCATTGAAAGAGTGACATATGAGAGGGTATGACCATGAAACATGCTCTGAAATCACGTATGAAATGATGTTAAATCATGCAAATAGCCCAAGTAATGAATGCTAGTGACTTGGAAACTCAAGGCTAGTGAGCTAGAATGCACTATGGCTATACAAAACAAGGCATGCATGACCAAAACAATGTAAATCAGACCTCAATCATGGCAAAACATGAACAAAAGCTTCTTTGAGTAGAGCCAAAAGCATGCTAGAATGATGGTCAAAAGCATGATGCATGTTATGCTAGCATGCAAGATTGCACTACAAGTGTGTGAAGCATGCAAGGGGCTACTCAACCAAGCTAAAACAAAGGTATGCCATGTCAAAATAATACCAAAAACAAGTTGAGAACGAGCCAACACATGCTAGAAAACCATGCTGAAACATGAGGCTAATAAGACAAGCATTCAAGATACAAGGAGAGGGGATGATCCCCTCCTATTTGGGACCTCAAAACACTCTTTTCACCACTGAAATTCCTCTGAGTTTTAGTGGTGAGAATGCCAAAAGGAGGTGGTCCCAATAGCTTAAAAGGATAGCACAAAAATAAGGCCAAACAAGGCACAAGAGGGGGTAGACCACCCCCAACACCAACAAGGCCTTAAACAAAAATGTTAAGCACTAAAAATTAGAATTTTTGCAGTAGAAAGTCAAGCCAAAATAAGCATGCAAATAGGTCCAAAAGCTTAATCAAAATAAAGCTTTAAAGGGCTAGTTGACTCACCCTTGAAGAACAACTTCAAAGCTGCAACTCCAGCAACTTTTCTGAGCTCAAACCAATCCAAAAACACCAAAACCAACTCCTAAGTGCCTCAGCTCTAAGAGTATGGTGTTTCACTATGTGTTTGTGTGAAAAAGTGTGAAGAAACTACACTTTTGAGCACAAAAATGAGACAAAGAGAGAAATATAGAGATAGATAGGTATGTATATCTTCTAAGCCAATTTCAGAACCTAGAGAAGGGAGAGAGGGTCTCCCTTTTATAGAAAAACAAGCCTCAAGCTTGAAGCTAGATGCAATCCCTCCATGCACGTGTATGGAGGATGGTTTCTGTGCTCATTAACTGGCACAGCTGGCAAGAAAATATCTTCAGGAAACTGCAGGAAAGAGGCTGACCAGTTGAAATGGTCGGCCAGCTACTTGCACTGGTCGGCCAGCTACTTTTTCTGGTTGGCCAAGACAAAAAGTGGTCAGCAATGGGGGAAAGGTGGTCTACACAGAGAGAGGAAGGTAGTGGCATGGTGGGAGACCACTTTTTCCAGCTGCAAACCACTTGTAGACCACCAAAAGTGGTCTACAGGGAAGAAAACTGGCTGGCGGGGAAGAAAAGTGGTTTTCAGGGAGAGAAACTTGTCTCTAACCCTCATTCCACCCTCCAAGCAAGGAAAACAAGGTTTGTGCCAAAAACAAACCAAAACGGATGCAAGACAAGAGTCCAGGGGTCGGGGCGCAAAGCCGGAAGCCTCGAAAACTAGTCTACGGGCACCAAAAGTGGTCTATGAGGGAAAAATGGTCTACAACCAAAAAAAGTGGTCTCCAAGACCTCTGTGTCCCTCTAGACCAAGGCAACAAGGCATGGTTCGAAAACCAGGCCAAAAGGAGAACGGTAAGCGGTCCCGAGACAAGGCGCGTGACTGAAGGCTTCGGAAATCGAAAATTAGTCTCCAGGAGGGAAAAATGGTCTACAAGACCTCTCTCTCCCTCCAGGGAAGGGAAAACAAGGTTTGGTTCAAAACCAAACCAAAAGGGAAGCAAGACAAGGCGCTCAGCCGAAGGTTCCGAAAATCGGAAACTAGCCTACAAGAGGGAAAAGTGGTCTACGACCACAAAAAGTGGTCTACAGACCTCTCTCTCCCTCCAGGGAAGGGAAAACAAGGTTTGGTCTACAAACCAAGCCAAAACACAAAGAGTTCAGAGGCCCGGAGGCAAGGCACTCAGCCGAAAACCCCAAAAACTCGAAGCGAGCACAAACATGCACAATTATCGAACGCTCGAACGACGACGTCTGAGTCTAAAGGTCGGTCAAAAATGGGGTGTGTACAGGTTGCAAGTTGATTTGCAAGATGATTTTGGACACGGTAGGACAAAGATCAATAAATGCAATGCATAACAACCACCCCTCCCTCCTATCATGAAGCAAATTCAAAAAGGGAAGTAAAGACGCTTCAAGATTCATCAAAACATTATGGACTAATGTAAGACAAGCCTTGACACAATAAACTCAGTATAACGTCCGACCGAATTCAATCAATCATATTGGTTCTTTATGTTGGTTAATTCATTTTAACCTCAATTTTATTAGCCTATTTTATATTACCTTCCCTTTTCTTTAATCCATTAAGTCCACGGTGATATTTACATCCACTAAGTCCGAAATACAATAAAGGAAAATAAGTGTCGACTAAACCCGAATAAATAAACTTTATTTTCTTCGGAGGAAATTACAAAGGAAGAGTCAAACTTATTTACAAGTTAAGGATTTCAAGTTAAATTCAAGATACGCAACAAGAACTAGTCAAACTCAGAAGAGTGATAATGACTTAGAAAAACCCAAAGTGAGCGATAATGACTTGAAATCCAAACTTGATAATAAGTGATAATGACACTTTCCTTGGTGATTTCCAAGGGTCAATTAATCCCAGTAAACACATTGATAATAAATTCTTCGGGGGAAATTACAAAGGAAGAGTCAAACTCATTTACAAGCGATAAGGGATTTCAAGTCAAACTCAAGATGCTCAACAAGGACTAGTCAAACTCCAAAGAGTAATAATGACTTAGATAAACCCATTGTGAGCGATAATAACTTGAAATACAAACTTGATAATAAGTGATAATGACACTTTCCTAGGTTATTTCCAAGGATCAATTAGTCTAGTCCCTTAAAAGTAAACACACTGGTGGCTAAAGAGAAATAAAAAATAAAAGGTTGTGCTTTAGTATAAGAACATGTAAACGTTTGGGGCAATGGGCCGCTAAAGAGATTAAACCATTAAGCATAGAAGGTTTTATGTCTTTGGTAGTGAACCTCCTAAGAGATTAAACCATTAAACATAGAACATTTTATGCTTTTGGTAGTGAACTTTTATGCCTTTGGTAATGAATCCCCTAAGAGATTAAACCATTAAGCATAGAAGAGTTTCTTTCTTATACTTGAACCACAATCTTTTATTTTTCACAGCTTTTTAATCGATATAAGCAAAGATTGGAGGGAGGTTGCAGAGATGATTATGCGAAGTTGATTAATTGGTTAGTACAAACAAACATGATATCTAAAACATGAATCATTGAAATAAATTAAATAGCCCCCTAAATAGCATACAATAGTGCTGAAATTAAGCTATAGAAAGCGAGCAAAATTAAATAGGATCAAGTTAGTAAACAAGTAGAAGGAAGGATGGCTAACCCCTCCACTTTTACAACTTCAAATCACATAGTTTAGATGTTGAAAAACAGTCCCAAATCAGCCCCAAAACAGTGGGAAAAATTAGCGAAAACAAGTGGGAAACACAAGGATTCAAGCTTGGAATAAGGTTTAAAGAAGGGTGATTAACCCCTCCACCTTTGGGTAGCTTTTAATCACAAGTTTCAGCCCTCAAAACAGTCCCAAAATAATATGAAAACACAAGAAAAAGATGAACAAAGATTGAAGTCAAAGTAAGGACGCTTTACCTCTTGTAGAGAAGTGTTCTTGTTGTAAATCAAACTTGATTCCAAAGCACACTCAAGTTTGAGTATGATTTTCAATTCTCAAATCAAGATCCAAGTTCAAGCTCTTGTATGGTATGAATGGATGGAAGAACAAAGATGGTTTCAAGCTCTTATATGCCTAACACCTTGATATTTCTCTTTGTTGTATGATATTTCTAACTTGATGTTGTTTGATAATGTTTTCTAACTCTTCTCACCAATCTCTAACCCTTGATACAGCAGGATGAGGTCTGTATTTATAGGCCCCGAGCAGTTTTGCTCAAAATATCTGCAGGATTGGGCAGCTGGGAGAACACTGCTATATCTGTGTGAAAAGTCAAGAGGTCTGGCCAGATGTTGGTATCTCTGGCCGGATATCACTTAGGTCCAGCCGGACTTCAATGTATTTCCATTATCTCTTACTTTCAGGTTCAATACAAGTTGATACACGGTGCAATACTGAAGTTCCGGGGTAGAAATACAGTGGGTATGGCAGGTTGGAATTGTTTAGAGCTCAAACTCATATTCTTTTATTGAGAATTTAAACCACTGACTCAATGTAATCGTTATCATCGAGTGCTCAGAATCAAGCGCCTAAGTCTTACGAGCGGTCAAAATTGGGGTGTCTACACTAGGCCATCCAGGTCCATGAGAATAACAGCTCCACCCGACCAGATAGCTTTGATGATGTAAGGACCAGTCCAATTGGGTCTGAACTTGTCCCTAGGGTCATGGATAGGAGCTCAGTTGTCTTTTAGCACCAAATCCCCCGCTTTAAGATTCCTGGACTTAACCTTCTTGTCAAAAGCCCTAGCAATCCTGCGCTGGTAACCCTGAATGTGGTACAATGCTTTCAGCTTTCTTTCGTGAAATAGCATCAATTCTTCAAATCTGCTCTGTTGCCAGTCCGCCTCTGCTATCTGACATTCAGACATAACTCGCAGTGATGGGACTTCTATTTCAATTGGCAGAACAAAGTCCATCCCATAGACAAGAGAATAAGGAGTTGCCCCTATAGACATCCAGATTGAAGTTCTATAACCCCAGAGTGCGAATGGCAATTTATTCAGCCAGTCTCTGTAAGTCTCAACCGTCTTCTACAAGATATGCTTGATATTCTTGTTGGCAGCCTCAACAGCTCTGTTGGTTTGCAGCCGGTATGTAGATGACTTATGAAAAGCCACATTGTATTTCTCTAATAAGTCTATCACTTCTTTTTTGAAGTGGGAGCCATTATCCGAAATGATCTCGTTTGGGACCCGTATTGGCAAATGATGTTATTTCTAATGAACTTAGCCACATGCATTGCTTTTAACACTGTATAGAACTGAGCTTCCACCCATTTCGTGAAGTAATCAATTGCCACCAGAATGTATTCATGCCCATTCGACCCTTTTAGTGTGACTACCCCAATGACGTCAATTTCCCAGACTGAGAAAGGCCATGGCGAAGTCATGTTGTACAGTTTGAATGGTGGGATGTTCATTCGATTAGCATGAATTTGGCATTTGTGGCATCACCGAACAAAACCAATACAATCCTCCTCCATGGTAGACCAATAATAACCTTACCTGAGAATCTTTTGGGCTAACATTACTCCATTCATGTGCACTCCGCACTCTCTTCCATGGATGGCCTCCATCAGGCGCTTTCATTCCTTTGCTTCGATACACAACTTGTGCATTCCCAGATGACCTCTCTTGTATAGTTTACTTTAGTAGATGATAAATTGAACGGCCATCCGCCGTAATGCCCTTTTGTCCTTGGCATTTGCCCCTAGTGGATAAACCTCATTTTCCAAGAAGTTCCAAATATCATAGTACCAAGGGTTTTGATCTTGCGCTTCATCGATTGCGGCAATAGTCTCATAGGTTGGCGTGTATCTCTACTCAGTGATGATCGGATACATTCGGACTCCAAACGGGATATCTATCATGGAAGATAGAGTTGATAAGGCGTCAGCAAACCTGTTGTTCTCTCTCAGTAGACGCGTGAAAGTCAGCTTTTCAAACCTAGGAATCAGAATGTCCAAGGTCTGGTGATAAATATTCATATTTTCTTCTTTAACCTTCCAGTCTCCATTTGTTAGAGAAACAACTAGGTTCGAGTCCCCGATAACATCCAATCTTTTTTCCCCTAGTTCTAGGGTGGCTTCCAAACCAGCGATACTCGCCTCATATTCTGCTTCGTTATTGGATACCTTGAACCGAAGTTTGAAGGCTAAAGGTATATGGGAGTCGTCGGGTGCTATCAACAACACACCCATCTGTAGACACCCCATTTTTGACCGTCCTCAAGACTTGGTTGTGCTTGTAGGTACACCCAACAACTGGTTCGATTGCTCGCCCAGCATTCGACTGTCGCGGCGGAACGTCATCGGTTCGAGTTTCCGGACCCTGTATCCTTTCTGCCTCTTTTTGGACCTGACTAGGTCCTGTCAGAGTGGCCTTCCTAGTGCACTGCCGGCCATGGCATAGTGCACTGCCGGCCATGGCTTTGCCCCTACCGGCCACTGGTGAGCACTGCCGGCCATCAGTGTGGCACTGCCGGCCATTGCTGATGGCCGGCACCCCCCATTTTCAGCTAGTTTCCGGCAGATATTTGTACCAGCTGGATTCCTCATATCTGCCCTCCATACACGTGTGTGGAGGGATCAAAGCCTTTGGAAGCTTGTTCAAGAAGCTTTAGCCTTGCATTGCCCTATATAAGTAAGGAGCTTCTTCCTTACACCAGGTTCTGAGATTTTGGAAGAAAAAATCTATCTCTCTCTCTAGATTGTTTAGGGTTAGGGCTTGGAAGCTTGGTTTTCTTTGCATTTTTGCACTAGACCTTATAGCACAAGGCTTCTATCACTCATTCAAACACCTTGAGGCTGATCTTCAGAGGCTAGAAGCTCAGATTTTTGGACCAAAAGGTTGCTAAAGACTTGTTCTTCAAGGGTAAGCATCTATTTCCCTTAAACTAGTCTTTCTTTGTTTCATTTCTAAGCCTTGCTTGAAAGCATTTTTGGGCTCCGACCCTAACTGAAAATAATCATATTTTGAGTCCCTCTTCATGTTTTATTAAGGGTATTTTTCTGTTTGAGGCCTCCTTCCATCACTTGCCTCTTTAACTTTCTTTTAGGCCTATTTTTGCATAGTATTTTAGGCTTATTTTTGAACTGTTTTGAGCTTTGATGTAAACTGTAAAGTGAATTTTTTTGAGTCCTTCTTCAACTTTGTTGAAGGGCTCTCCTTTGTTTGAGGTCATCTACTACCACTTGCCTCTTTACCCCCCTTTTAGGCCCTTTTCTTGCATGCTAGTTTAGGCCTACTTGTGTTTATTTTCGTGGTTTGACGTAAACTGTGAAATGCCTTATTTTGAGCTCCTCTTCAACTTTGTTGAAGGGCTCCTTGCTGTTTGGGGTCGGCTGCTTCCCCTTGTCTCTTTGACTCACTTTTGGGGCCATTTTTGCATGCTAGATTAGCCCTATTTGTGTTCATTTTTGAAGCATGTTGTAAACTGAAAATAGTCTTTTTTTGAGGCCCTTTTCATGTTTGATTAAGGTTCCATTTTTGTTTGAGGTCATATGATAGCTTGTATGCTTAGTTGCCTCTTGTTTTGAGCCTTATGCCTAAGCTATTGTTGCATGCCTTGTTTGGCCTTCTAGCCACTGAAATCCAGTGGATTTTAAGTGGCTAAGACCCTATTTTGAGCCTCCAAATCAGAGGGGGGGTGACCCCCTCTCACCTTGACTTGCTTGATGGCCATTTTGGTCTTCTAAAGGGCCCCCATCTTGCATGCTTTGTTGATTGATTTTGGGGCCAATTTTGTGAGTTTTAGGACTACCATGTTTGATTTTCGGAGTTGTATATGTCATGCCACTTGTCTATCTTGCATGTGCCTAAGAACCCCTTGCATGGCCCTCTAAAGGAGCCCCTCATTTTGGTATGCATTGGCTGCATTTCCATGGTTATTTGGGCCTATTTTCACATGGTTTATTCACTGATTTTTGCTGGTTTGATGATTTCTCACTTGCATCATATATCTGCAATGTAAACCATGTTTGCTAGTCAAATTCGCATGCTAATTTAGTCCATCTTGTTAGCACTTTTTGGCCTTGCTTTAAACTGGAAAAGTCCATGTTTTGGGACTGCCTTGGTTCTGTCTTTAGACTTCATAGTCCAATAATGCATGCTTTGTATAGCTGTAAGTCATTCTATGTGCCTAGTTTTGCATTTCAGGGTTCATCTCATGCATCGGGTGCCATGTTGCCATGTTTCGGGGCTGTTTAGCATCATGTTTGAGTGCTAAAATTTGCATGTTTGCATACCATGTTCCATGCCTTACCATGCTTTGGTAGAGTGGCATTTGTGCCTTAGGTTCGGTCCTCGGTTTGCGTGCACGCGTGCACGTATTTCGAGTGTCTCTTTTTCATCTAATGGCTACTAATTTGGACCTAGTTGAGAGCTGTCCATGTTGGTGTAAGCCCATTTTACCATGTTCTCTCATGCTTGTTACACGTAGTATGTCATTACATACTTGCTTAGCTTTACATGCCTTGCATGCTCGCATGTTCACATTGCATTTTACCATGATTATCCAAGGTTGTCGCCTCACATCATGATCATATGCTTATCGCATGTTTGGTTTAGTTGCAAGTTTGCATACTTGGTCCATATTGCGTGTTTGCCATGCTTATGTGTTGCATTGTTCGAGTTAAGCGTTAATCCGAGCACGAGGAACGAGGGGTATTCCATACTTCAAGTGATGGGATGTGTCTCAATTCTCGGTCGCCGAAGCTCTTGATGATTCATGATAGAGTTCTAGGCTTTATTTGCCTTGTATGTGCATTCATTTCATATCGAGTCATGCAATTCGACTCCTCGGCCATCATGCATCGATATGCGTGATTGGTGGCACGAGGATCGAGGACTACACTCCCTGAAGAGTAGTCATGCATACATGTGTGAAATACTTTGCCATGCCCCTTTGTTGCTCTCTGTTGTAGCAGATCAAGAATCAGCAGCTTTTCGGAGCTTGGCACGCATTTCAAGAACAATCGCAAACAGAGGCTAATTGGAGCATCGCAATGGATTTCCGCGCAAGGCAACCCGACCATGCATTATTCATCACCCGGATCAGAGCTGAGGCGGTCCCTAGCTTGCATACCAAATTTAGTGCTTTCCTATTTAATTTGTTAATTAATTAGGGTTCTGTATTATTTATTCGGACTGTATTTATTTGGGACTGTATTATTCTTTCGGACCCTCCAAGTGAGGGCCAATTGTTGTAATAAGGGTGCGTGCGTGTGTGTATGTCTTCCAACCTCACGTCTTTCTTCCCTTTTATTTAACCACTTACAATGGTTAGATTTAGGGCATATCTCAATTAGCATACTTATGCTTCGCATGTTTGCATTCATCCATCAGTATTGCATGCACCGGGCTCGGCGCATCATGCTAACTGCATCGTACTTCAATTCCAATTTGAATACGTGTATCGATTGTCATATCTCACATGCCATATTAGAATAGCCGAGCCTATTTCTAGTTGCATTCTGTGTGTGATACATTAGCCACTTAACATGAATTAGGGTCATGCATGTTTTGCTAACTAGTTTATTGTTTTGGCACGGAGTACAATGTAAGTATTTATGCTTTAGCATCTCGCATGAGTGTGAATGTTAACATGACAGCATGCTTACCATGTGGTTAAGTGCTTAGTTGATATAACTGCCTGAATGCCTGTGGGTGAAGGTTGGATTACTTGAATTGGGATAATTTATTGAAATCCGCATTTTAGCCTACTTGCGAGTAGCAAATTCCAAATATTTTCCAAACAAACGGATATGCAATGCTTTGTTCCAAATTAGGCGATCTAGTCTATACTTGTTTTACTGCGCGCATCACATAGTAATTCTAGCTAATTAACCGGAATAAGAACGCATGTGTTTTCAAAAATGAGATATCATGGTTAGTAGAGGCCGATCTTCGGATCGGGCGAGCGGGGGTGCTCACGAAAGTGACCTTCCCCAATCATACCCAAGTTCTCGAGTCGAGCAACTTTGGTGATGACGGACACGTGGCCTTTGGCACCGAGTCAGGGTTCCTAAATTTCCCCATTAAAAAATATTTAGGTAGCGACTCTGTATCTGGCAAAGCAGTCCATGTTTGGCACTTCTTTTCTAAAAATCTGTTTTCTCAAAACGATTTGCCAGATTTGGACTCTTTGGTTCAGATTAAGAACCGTGACAATTTGAGTCCGAACTGTAGTAAACCCCAATATGAACAGAACGGGACTCACCCTCCCGGGGCGTTCGGGGGACATCTACACCATCCCATAGCCAAATTGATTGGACGCTCCGTCAAAGTACATTGTCCAAGTCTCCACCTCAACTTGCAGAATGGCTTCATCTGGGAACAGGTATTCTACCGCTCCATCCTCTTCTACTGGGTGATCTGCTAGGAACTCCGCTACTGCTCTCCCCTTGACCAACTTGTGAGTTACATACTTAAGATCAAATTCGGATAGGAGAAGCAACCAACGGGCTAGCCTATCCGTAAGCGCTGGTTTCTCAAAAAGATATTTAATGGGATCTAATCTCAAAACTAGAATTACGGAGTGAGCTAACAAGTAGTGCCTTAACTTCCTGGTGGCCTATACCAAGCCTAAACAAGCTTTATTCAATGGAGTGTAACGGGTCTCATAATCCAGCATTTTCTTGCTCAAATAGTAAATGGCTTTCTCCACCCTATACTCAGATTCCTGAGCAAGCATACATCCCATTGTGGTGTCTGTTACTGACGGATATAGAATCAAAGGCTTCCCTGGCTCTGGCGGCAATAACACTGGCTGATTCTGAAGGTACTGCTTAATCTGCTCAAAAACAAATTGACATCGATTGTCCAATCGAAATTTCTTTCCTTTCTTCAGGAGACTGAAAAGTGGTTCACAAGTTAAGGTTAATTTAGAAATAAATCATCTTATGAATTGCATTTTACCTAGAAAGCCTCGCATCTCCTTTTCAGTCCTTGGTGGTGGCATTTCTAGGATGGCCTTAATTTTGGAAGGATCTACCTCGATGCCCCTCTGTGTGATCAAGAAGCCCAGCATTTTCCCTGCTGTTACACCGAAAGTACACTTCTGCGAATTCAACCTCAGCTTGTATTCTCTGATCCGTTGAAAGAATTTCTTCAAGGCGATGTAGTGGCACTCTCTTTCTTTGGACTTGACAATCATGTCGTCCACGTACACCTCGACCTCTTTGTGAATCATATTATGTAGAATAGTGGTTGCAGCCCTTTGGTAGGTAGCTCCGGCATTCTTCAGCCCAAATGACATCATCCGATAGCAGTAGGTTCCCCATGGTGTAGTGAAGGCAGTTTTCTCTCTGTCCTCGGGCACCATCAAAATCTGGTTATACTCGGAAAATCCATCCATAAAGGAGAGTAATGCATGGCCCGCGGTGAAGTCTACGAACTCATCAATATGTGGAGAGGGAAAATCATCCTTCAAACTAGCCTTATTCAGATCCCTGAAGTCGACACAGACTCTGATTCTGTCATCCTTCTTTGGGACTGGAACAATGTTGGCCAACCACATCGGATACTCAGACACAAGCAAGAACCCTACCTCAATCTGTTTGGTAACTTCTTCCTTAATTTTCAAAGCCCAATCTGGACATATTCTCTGCAACTTCTGCTTGACGAGACAGGCCTCGGGGTCAAGAGGGATCCGATGTTGTACAATCTTAGGATCAATTCCAGGCATGTCTTCGTAGGACCACGCGAAAACATCTTTGAAATCTTTTAATAAAGCGACTAAGCGCTTGCGCTCCTCCGAAGACAACGTGGACCTGATCTGGACCAGACGCAGATCCTTCTCAGTGCCGACATTAATAGTAATGATTTAGTCAGCAAGGGGTTTTGCAAACCTCTCCTCCGCTTGATTAATGAAGTTTTTCAAAGCCAGAGGAATTCCTTCCTCTTCGTTTTTATTAAAATTTTGAAAATCTTGGTCAATGCAATAAACAAGCGGCACAGAGAAATACTTAGAATCAGCAACGACATTCTCATTCATAAAGTCCAATTCATCTAGCTCTTCGGTTACAACCAACTCAAAAGCAAAAGAAAAAGAGGACCTGGACAAGACCTTGGCATCCGGGTTATCACCCCTAGGAATACTAGACTCAGACTCAGACTCAGAAGAACCGGAATCTGATTCTGACTCCACAGACTCTGTGGAATCAGATTCTGGTTCACTGCCCGACTCAGAACTACTAGTCAGATAGTCTTCCTCCAGTTGCCAAACGAGAGATGGCGCTTCAGATGCATCCAAAATACTGGTAGATGGGTTCACACCCGGTTGGTCCCCGATCATGGAAATGGTAAGGTTATCCCCCAAGCTCCCTGTGTCGGCCGGAGGATCTAAAAGGAGACATGCCAGTGCTGCCCCTACTCCAAGCTCACTCTGGTTTGAGTCATTTTCCATGCTCTGTTCAGCTTTAGCACTGGGTTCAACCATTTCCTCGGCATCACTGTCTTGCAAATGTAGGTCGAAGAAGATTTCGAAGCCGGGGAAACGCTGCTTCGCAAAATTCAACCAGGGCTCGGGAAAGCCACAAAATGTGAAGTCTTCTCCCTCCTGGACAAAGTGGCCATTCAGCATTCCCCGGATCGGCCTGTGAACAAGCTCATAGTGTTTCCCAGCCCGCTTGGCTCTGGCTCTGCCTGCCATTTCTTCTGTTTTCCTGATCCAATCCTCTTTGGTGGGTGTATAGCCAAGACCAAAGGCGGATTATGTGGCACATCGGCCAATACTGTGACGCCTTTCCGGCCACTTCTTCAAAGTACCATTGTTGGCATGTGTTGGAGTTTGTTCATGAAATAGACTGATTGGGCGTTGACATACATGCCCTCATCAGCTGCCAAGATGTTCTGCACCACTCGGGCCTCGGCCAGAGTAAACCCTAAAAGGAATACATCTTCCTTGCCATGAACGATCTCCAGTACTGGTGTAGTTACCTCTGGCGGAGGATGTACGGACGAATTCTCGAACACAATATCCACTCTCTTCCCGTGAGGGTATTTCAGCATTTGGTGGAGGGTAGAAGAGACTACTTTTACAAGGTGCAGCTAGGGCCTCCCTAGCAGTAAGTTAAAAGTAGCCGACACATCCAGGACATGGAACTCAACATCCTATTGAGCTGGGCCCACTTGAACTCTGATTTGTACTATGCCCATCACCTCCCTGCTAGTATTGTCATACTCCCAGATCACTTGGGCTATGGGCACGAAGTCTGCTGGTTTCAGGCTGATGGCATAAGCTGTGCGAGAAGGACAGACATTAATAGCTGACCCGGTGTCGACCAACACCACTAGCACCCATTTTTCTCTGCATTCAACAGATATGTACAGAGGTTTGTTGTGTGCTGAGCCTTCTGGCGTAGCGTCACCTGGGAAAACTAATCCCACATGCTATTTAGGGGTGGTGTCAATGAACAGTTTGACTCTATCCATCGTTGATAATACAGCCTGTCGATGCACTCGAGAAGCTATGAGCAGCCCCCAGATCGAAATGTCGGCTTGGATCTTTTTCAGTTGCTTCAGTACTGCCTCGTCTTCCAACTTCTTTTCTTTCTGCTTCTCAACCTCCCTATTTTTCCCAGAGGCCTCAGCTTGGTCTAAATGTGGGGGCTTGAAATATCGCCCACTTCTCGTCATGTGATCTACCTTTTCAGAGTACCAGGTATTGTTTGGAAGGGACTCACCCCAGTCCTCGTCAGTATGGGCCAGAAGTAGATCATCGTCCTCCCACCATACAGCTTCGGTAGCTGACAAAAAATTGTTCGGCTCCGTTCTGATCACTCTCACGTCATTAACATTCCCCGCAGGGTCTTGGGCTATTGCATCTTTTTGGTTGTTTTTAACCCTTTCTTGTGCAAACTGGTTCAATGCAACTTCTTATTCTGTATCCACTGGACTCGTAGTGCCCAGTTCTTGAGCTGAATTCTCAATGCTGGTGCTCTCCGCCAGTTTCTCTTTTTTATCAGCCATTCCAGCCACTGCAGCGATTCTTGCTCTCTTTTCTTTCGGTTTTGTTTCAGTTCTTTCCTCCCTGTCAAGTTCATCACTCAACCACCCAGAGTTGTCCGTCGACCCATTCAAATTGAACCAGTCAATCTGCACAACTCCTTGATCTTGTTCGTCATAGAACTGCAGATTGTCTAAGTCCTCCTCTAGCTCCGCCAGATCATCTAAACCTTGGCTCGGGCCACCCTCCCTAACCACATTGATCTCCATTGCTATTGGCAATACTTCTGGCTTGATTTGATGAATCGACACAATGTGATTGCATGGGTCATACTCCCCCTCAATTAAATCCTTAGAGCACTCAAGTAGTGGACTCGTACTCTCCTCTAAGGCCAGCTTCCCTTCTTCTACCACTGTCACCACCACGGATTCAGGTTGATGTGTGGATGTGTCCATCATGCACAAATCTGTACTTTCAGGAATGAACAACGTCGGTCTGGGTAGGTAGGAAGAGGTAATATATACACTGGGGTTATAGGGGAGGGCCAGTGTATGGATTAAATTTAGATTATGAAGTGGGGGAACCTAGTTGTGGGCTGGGAGAGGGTTGGTACTTACATTTGGCTTTTGAGGTGGCGCAATCACCTTGTTGTCGATGAGGTCTTGAATCTCATGACGCAGCTTGAAGCATTGGTCGGTGTCGTGACCGTGCTACTAGTGAAACGCACAATACTTGGCTGGATTGTGTTTCGGTGGGAGAGGATCAGGTAGTGGGCGGGGCTCTAACAGCTTGAGGTGCCCCTTTTTGATCAACACCGTCATGGCTTGGGATAAAGGCATGTAGAGTGGGATAAAGGTCTTTTAGGATCGGGACGGGTTATTTGAGGTTTATGGAGTTATGCTGGCAAAGGGATTGGCGGTCTTGGTTGTGGTGGTGACAACACTCACATCTGACGGCCGCGCAACTATGCTACCACTAGTGGTTGCATTAGAACTGTGCACAAAAGGCCTCTTGGCCTGCTCTTTTTTATCAGTTATCAACCCTTGTTTCATAGCATCTTCAATCTGAACTCTCATCTCATGGAACTCGATGAATGTGAACAGAGGTAGAATGATCATTTTATGCAACAACATCTCATGCAGATTGCGGACTACCATTCTTATCTGATCTTTCTTAGAAGGCCGTGTGGTCATCATTGAAGATTTGGCCCTCCACCTTGTCACAAATTCTGAAAAGCACTCCTTTGGCTCCTGGCGCGTTGCCTCAAGATCAAGAGTTATGACCTCGATTTGAGTGTTGTAGGAGTACTGTGCAATAAAGGCCTCAGCCATTTCCTCTCAACACTGTTTCACAGAATCCTCTAGCTTCGCATACCAGATAGTTGCTATTCTAAACAGAGTTTGGCCAAAGAGTGAGAGTTACTACAATCTGGTTAGGCCCATCGACCGCAGGATGTCTGAAAATAACGAAGATGAACCATGGGGTCTCCGGAACCATTGAATCAATCAATATGGGGCATTTTGAACCGATCTGGCAATGTCACTATAGAGTCGGTATACCCGTCTTCTATGTCGGGGATATAGTTAACACCATACGCTCTCTTGAAGAGCTTCTCCAACTTGTTAACTTTAAGCCAAGTCGGGTCAACCTCAAACTCAAATGGAACCTCGGTTTGATACACAGGCGCTTTGGAGGCTTGGGTGGGACTGGCTCTATCGGGTTGCCCTAATTCTCAGCCTGAGTATTAGCAGTATGGACTGTGGCTCTGGATGCTGGGATACCTGTAGGAGGTGGATGAGATGCAGAAGTCACTGTCGGCTGTGGCTGTTGTTGTTGCAGCCTGTTGATGACCTCAGCCTGGCGTGCTGTGACCTCGGCCTGATAAGCAGCGTCTTGCTGCATGGTTTCAACTGTTTGCTGAAGGTAGTGGATTAGGTCCTCCATACTAATCGGGGGATAGTGTGCCATCGGAATGGGTGAATGATCTCGTACTGGACAGGATATAGAAGATTGTGCCTGACTAGATGCAGGTGAAATAAAGGGTGACTGCTGGACTGGTGAATTGTGCCTAACTCTTTGTAGACCGCCCAGAACTCTGCTCCGCGCGCAAGGGCGCGAATTGGGTTCTTAGCTACTATAGTTCGGACTCTTGTCACAGCTCTGAATCTAATCTCACAAAGTGCAACGTAAGACTGATAAATCACCAAAGAGTCCAAATCCGGCAATTGGTTTTGAAAAATCAATTTTGAATCAAAAGCGTCAAACATGGACTGCTTTGCCAGATTTCAGAGTCGCCACCTAAATGTTTTATTTTTGGGAAATTTAGGAAACCCTGACTCGTGCCAAAGGCCACGTGTCCGTCATCACCAAAGTTGCCTCAGCTCGGGAACTTGGGTACGAAGGGGGAAGGTCATGAAATGAGCACCCTCCGCTCGCCCGATCAAAGGATCGGCCTCTACTAATCATGATATGTTGTTTTGAAAACACATGTGTTCTTATTCCGGTTTATTAGCTAACTTACTATGTGATGCGCACAGCATACAAGTATAGACTAAATCACTCAATTTTGAACAAAACATCTCATGTTTGTTTTAGAAAATGGTTTGAAAGTGCTACTCGCAAGTAAGCTAAAGCGCGGATTTGCCACCCTCAAGTGGGCTTAAAACATGATGATTTGCCACTTTAAGTGGGCTTAAAACTCACATTCTAATGAATTGTTCCAATTCAAGCAATCAAGCCTCCATCCACAGGCATTCATGCAGTTTAAACACTTAAGCACATAGCCTCATGGCAAGCATGCTAAACATGGCAACAATTACACACATGCAAGGATGCTAAAGCAAAAACACTCACCTAGTACTCCGAGCCAAAACAAAAGCTAGTTAGTAATCAATGCATGATCCTAGCTATGTCAACAATGCCTAATGCAACACATGCAAAAAATGCAACTAAGATAGGCTCGGCTATTCTAAGATGGCATGTGAATGCAACTAGATAACACGTATTCAAATAGGTATTGAAATACAATGCAGTTTGTATGATGCGCCAAGCCCGATGCATGCAAAACGGATGAATGATGCACGCATGCAAGCATAAGGATGCTAATTGAAATATGTCCTAAAACTAACCATCAAAAGCTAATAAGTAAAAGGGAGAGAGACGTGGGGTTGGAAGACATACATCACACACACGCACACTTATTACAAAATTCGCCCTCTCGACAGAGGGTCCAAATAATAAGCTAACTAGCTAATCTAAGCCAATTAAACTAATTATTACAAAACAGAACTAATTAACTAACGAGTTAACTAATTATTACAAAATGAAGCTAATTAACTAACAAGCTAACTAACTAGTTATTACAAACACAAATAAATAGCTAAGCGCATTAATTACTTAAGTACAAAACCAATACATTAGTTAGCTAAGTAAAGCAAATAAAAGGGGCCTCGGAGCGAGAAGTGCATGCATGCTCGGTCGCCTCGTTCGGAAATCCATCGCGATGCCCCAATTTGCCTCTGTTTGCATTTGTTCTCAGAACTCTGCACAAAGCTCCAGATAGCTTCTACTCCATCATAGGGACCTCCAGGAGGGTGGCCGGCCAGTTGGTGGTGGTGTAGACCACCTGTAGACCACTTACCTTTGCTGTAGACTAGAAAAAGTGGTCGGCCAGCCACTTTTACTGGTCCGCCGACCACTTATTCTGCCACACTTCCAGTTTGCTGCAACAGAGAACAAGGGGCACGATAATGTACTTGCAAGATATGTGTGCACAACCACCCTCCCTATCATTTCATGATCTCAAGGGAGTGTAGTTCTCGACTCTCGAGCCACCAACCGAGCATTGCAATGCACGATGGCCGAGAAGCCAAGATTGCACGAATCAATGTAAATGAATGCACAAAAGACAAATAAGAGCCTCCGCCTCTATCATGTTTGATCAAGAGGGTCGGCGACCGAGAATTGAGGCACGTTTCATCACTCCAAGTATGAAACGTCCCTCGTTTCTCGTGTTTGGACTAACACCCTATCCAAACACAATGCAACACAAGCATGCCGAACATAATGCAATGCATGCAAGCAAACAACAATGCAATGAAACAAGCATGCAAACATGAGGCAATGCAACAAGCATGTAAACACAATGTAGTGCAACCAATGCTCAACCTAGCAATGCTAATGGCATGCAAACACAATGCTATGCAACATAAGCATGCAAACAAAAAAGCAATGCAACCAATGCTAGAAGGGCATGCACAAAATTCTAAACACAATGCAAGGCATGCACACACTATGCAATGCATGCACATGCAAACAACATGGAATGTAACAACATGCGAACAACATGCAAACAAACATGCTATATGGACTTAAACCGAATATGGACAGATCTCAATCATGCCCAAAACAGTGGCCAAAATGTTGAAATAATGGCATGAAATGCAAAACAAAGCATACATATACTCTAGCCCACCAACTAAGCATAAAAGCACAACCCTCAAAAGTGCTCAAGGAGTGAGAAATGTGGAAGTGTGACAACACTATAAGCACTGAAATCAGGTATGAAATGGTGCCAAACCACTCAAACAACACAAGTATGGCATGCAAGAGCCCTTAAGCATGAAAGCTAGTAAATGAGACTACACAAGATGCATGCAATGCATGGCACAAATGGATGAACCAGCCACAAATAGAGCTCAAATAGGTCAAAACCAAGACCAAAACATGCTGAGACGGGAGCTCAAAAGGCGAGGCATGCATGCATACGAGCTAGGCCACAAACAAGGCAACAATGGCATGACCCTTAGAGGCACTCAAAGGGTGAGAGAAGTGGGAACATGGCAAGTCTATATGCTCTGAAATGTCATGGTAAATGATGCCCAATCATGTACATGTCACAAATGAAGCATGCTATGGTGCTCAAAACTTGAAACTAGCATAGGCACTTACACTATAGCTATGCAATACATGAAGCATGTAGCCAATAAAACCCAAAATAGTCCTAGAGCATGCCAAAATGACACTAAAACATGCACGGAGTATAGCCAAAACAGGCTGACATGAAGGGCATGAGGCATGGAATACGCAAGGCCAAAAGGGAGGATTACACTACACCTACCAAATCCAAGCATGAGAAGGCTTTGCCAACAAAAATCAGAGTTATATCATGGAAAAACAATCCCCAAAACACACTGAAATGATAGCTCGCAAGCTTAGGCATGAAGGCATACACAATGGCTCATGTTTAAGGCATAAAGCACAAACTCTCCAATGCATTGAAAGAGTGACAGATGCAAGTGTATGACCACACTACATGCACTGAAATCACATATGAAATGATGCCAAATCATGAAAATAGTCCAAGCAATGCATGCTAGTGGCTTGGAAACTCAAAGCTAGTGAGCTAGATTGAACCATGGTTATACAAAGCAATGCATGCATGACCAAAACAACATAAATCAGACCTTAAGCATGGTAAAACATGGCCAAAATCTTCTTGGAGTTAAGCCAAAACATGCTAGAATGATGGTCTAAAGCTTGATACACATTAGGCTAGTGAGGAAATGCACTACAAGTGCAAGGAGCATGCAAGGGGCTATCAAACCAACCCAAAACAGAGTTATGGCATGCTAAAACAACACCAAAAACAAGCTGAGATGGAGCCAAAAACATGCTAGAAAGACATGCTACTTCATAAGGCATACAAGGCTAGTTTGTAAGAATTACACTACAAGTGCATAAAGCATGCAAGGGATGACCAAACCAAGCCAAAACAGTGGTATGCCATACTGAATTAAGGCCAAAAATATGCTAAGAACAAGCCAACACAAGCTTAACAAACATGCTCAAACATGAGGCATAAAAGGCAAGCATACAAGACACAAGGAGAGGGGATGACCCTCTCCTATTTAAGACCTCAAAACACAAGTTTTACCACTGAAAATTCATTGGATTTCAGTGGTTAAAAGGCCAAGAGAAAGTGATCTCAAGGGCCTAAAGTGATGGTACAAAACAAAGCCAAACAAGGCATGCAAGGGAGTAGATTACCCCCAACACCAAAGAAGCCTTAAACAATCATGTTAAGCACTAAAAATCAGAACTTTTTACAGTAGAAAGTTAGGCATAAAACAACATGCAAATAGGGCCAAAAGCTTAATAAAAAATATGGGTTTAAGAGGTTAGAAGCTCACCCTTGTAGAACAACTTTAGAGCAACAACTCCAGCAGCTTTTTTGGATCAAAACCAGTCCAAAAACACCAAAACCAATTTCAAAGTGCCTCAGCAACAAGAGTATGGTGTTTCACTATGTGTTTGTGTGCAAAAGTGTGAAGAATAAGCACTTTTGAGCACAAATATGAAGTGAAATGAAGAAGTATAGAGATAGATGATATATATAGCTCAAGCAACTTTTTTTCTGAACCTAAAGCAAGAGGGGGGAGGTTCTCTTTTATAGAAAACCAAAGTTCTATCTTGTTGAACAAGCTTAAGGCTCTAAGCCATCCCTCCATACACGTGTGTGGAGGATGGTTTCTGTGCTCACCAGCTGTCACAGCTGGCAAGAAAAGATCTTTAGAAAGGTGCAACAAAGCTGTCGACCACTTGAAGTGGTTAGCCAGCTACTTGTAGTGGTCGGCCAACCACCACAAGTGGTCTGCAAGGAGACCAAGTGGTCGGCAGGGGGGAGGAGTGGTCTGCACCATGAAAGCAAGCTGATGGTGTGGTGGCCGACCACTTTTGATGGTCCAAAGACCAAGAAGACCAGTTGGCCGACCAGAAAACTGACTGGCGGGAAGAAAAGTGGTTTTCAGGAAGAGAAACTAGTCTTCCACCCTTATTCCACCCTCCAAGCAAGGAAAACAAGGTTTGTGCCAAAAACAAACCAAAAAGGATGCAAGACAAGAGTCCGGGGAGTCGAGGCGCGCAGCCGGAAGCCTCGAAAACTAGTCTACGGGTACCAAAAGTGGTCTATGAGGGAAAAGTGGTCTACGACTACAAAAAGTGGTCTACGAGACCTAAGTGTCCCTCTAGGAAGAGGCAACAAGGCATGGTTCGAAAATCGAGCCAAAAGGAGAACGTTAAGCGGTCCCGAGACAAGGCGCGCAACCAAAGGCTCCGAAAACCAAAAACTGGCCTATCTGAGGGAACAGTGGTCTGCGACCACAAAAAGTGGTCTACGGACCTCTCTCTCCCTCTAGGAAAAGTCAATGAGGCTTGGTCCACAAACCGAGCCAAAACACAAAGAGTTTAGAGGCCCGGAGGCAAGGCACTCAGCCGAAAACTCCGGAAACTCAAAACGAGCACAAACATGCACTATCACCGAGCGCTCAAACGATGACGTCTGAGTCTTAAGGTCGGTCAAAAATGGGGTGTCTACACTCTTCTCCATCTGGTAACCGGTGGGAGCGAAGCAAACACAAGTTGTCCCCTAACAAGATCTCCAAATCTGTAAAGCCTCCTGATACGGGTCCAGAGCGCTTGGGGGATATCCGAACTGTCCTGAAACAATGATGTTATACTACCTAGCAAAAAGAAATAAAGCAAAAAGAAAGCAAAAATCAGAAACCACACAGCACCTCAGCTCAAATGTTAACAACACACAGATGTAATCAAAGCTTTAGGACTAACACTGAATTCTGCCCCCAAAACTGATACCCAACTTGCAATTGATACGTCTGTTCCTGTATAATTTCATTGTAAAGCATATACCAGTTAAGTAAGATCCAAAACACCCCTATGAGGGGGTAAGGTCACCCTGTCCTAGTTTCGTCAGGAACTAGGGTTCACTATTCAAACAAAGCGGTTTTACGCAATCCTACATTTCGGGTAAGCATCCTGTCCTAGTTTGGAACAGTCTCTACGGCTTTTCGATATGAAACTAGGCCAAATGGTCAAAAGGGCATCTCGGCAAGACAACCTAATATACCTCTCACACCTAACACTGAGAAGTGAAAGGAGGATCAAATGGTACAATGGTAGTCTAGATCCAAGGGTCGTGTTCCCATCATGGTAGAGCCCGTGACCGGTCAGCCTTTTGGCAAGCTTTTCAGGCAAGCCTCCAGCAAACCGGCCAGGAACAGCAGATGGAAAACACAGTGACTTAAGCACACCAATACAAATGCAACGCAAAGAAACATATAAGTGTAGATAAAATTTCATATCATGAGTTCGAGTTAAGTTCTCTAAATCTCCAGCAGAGTCGCTAGAAACTGTAGCTTGACTTTTTCGCACCCCCTTTCGAAAGGCGAAATATAAGCCCTACAGTTCGAACTCCCGCGGTTTTGAATCTGATTTCAAAAGTGCAATGCGAAATAGATAATCACCAAAGAGTCCAAATCTGGCAAATCTTTTGGAAAATCAATTTTGAATCAAATTGCCAAAAATGGATTACTTGCCAGAAACAGAGTCGCCACCTAAATATTTTATTTTAGGGAAATTTAGAAAACCCATGACTCGTGCCAAAGGCCACGTGTCCGTCATCACCAAGATTGTCTTGGCTCGCGAACTTAGGTACGAGAGGGGATGGTCATGAATTGAGTACCCCACTCGCCCGGTCAAAGATCGGCCTCTACTAATCATGATATGTTTTTTATCAACATTATATGCTCTTATTCCGGTTTATTAGGCTAGCATTACTATGTGATGCGCAAACACACAAGTATAGACTAGCTTGCAAAAATTGGAACATCTCGAGTCATGTTTGTTTTGAAAATTATTTCGAAATATGTGCCACTTGAAAAAGTGATCGCATATGAACATTATTCAAATTACTCCAATTCAAACAATAAGCCTTCATCCACAGGCATACAAGCAGTTTATCAATTAAGCATTTAGCCTCATAGCAAGCATGCTGGACATGGCAAAAATGGCAATCACACTTATGCAATTATGCTAAAACGAGTAAAGGCTCACCTAGTACTCTAAGCCAAAACAAAAGATTTAGAAAAAATGCATGATTCCTAACTATGCAATATGACTAATGCAACACATGCAATATGCAACTAAATAAGCTCAGCTACTTAACATGGCATTTGAAACAATTTGATAGCATGCGGTCTAAGCACATATTAAAAAAATTATTGAACTAACAATGCAGTTAGAATGATGAACCGAGCCACAGTGCATGCAATACAAATGGATGCAAAAATGGAGAATGCTAATTAAAACATTATGTCCCTAATCTAACCATCATAAGCACTTAAATAAAAGAGAGAAAGACGTGGGGTTGAAGACATACACATTATTACATTGCGCTCTCACGAAGGAGAGTCCGAATGAATAAACTAAGTTAACTAGCTAACTAAGCTAAGCTAAAGCTAATTAAGCTAATTATGCTAATTATTACAAACCAAAATGCACTTAACTAGTTATTACAACACTTGAATTAACTAACTAGTTAACTAACTAATTAAATAACTACAACACAAGTGCAATTAAAATAAGCGATTAAACTAAATAATTAACTACTACACCTCGGAAAACGAGGGATGTTCATGCGCATGCTCGATTTCCACCCGAAATGACCACCGTTTTGCTTCCGGAGAGCCTCTGTTGCACAATAGAACACCAACACTACTGCTCACTCTGCTCTGCCTTACAAACTCATTGATGAACTTTGCGTCATTGCCGATCGGCCACTAGTAAAGACTGTCGGCCATCAAAGGTGGTCTGCCGGCCATGCAAAGTGGCCTGTTGGCCACTACTGCACAGGTTCATCTTGCTGCAACAAAGGACAAACAGAGCATATACAAGGTATTTCAAGGATTTGTTTCCATAACTCACCCCTTCTTTTCATGATCAAATCAAAGGAGAAGCAAGTTTGGTTCATAAACCATCAATGGGTGCAATTTCATTGCACGATGGCTCGTGAAACCAAGTGTGCAAGCTCAATAAATGCAACAAAACAAGACTCTCAAAAACCACCTCCCTGTCATGAAAGATCAAGGGAAGTGATGACCTTGGAGATTTGAATCATTTCATCACTAATGAGTATGAAATGATTCAATTTTTCATGTGTTCAATTAACGTCTGATTGAACACAACCAAATTATTACCTTGCTCACTTTTAGTTCCACTTTTAGTTTACCAGCCATTCTTTAATTCAATCAAGTCCAATGGTGAATTAAAGTCCTCTAATGGAAAGAGGGCTCAAAACACAAGTTGCTTTGGGTATGAAAGTAGCATCATACCCTTCGTAATGAACCCCTTAAGGGATTAAACCATTAAGTATGAGATCTCAATTTCATACTTGGGCAAGCAAGTGACTTGAAACCACTTTCAAAGCAAAATAAAAAAAGCCAAGAATAGAGAGAGGTTGTAGAGATTATTAGTGCTGAAATAAAGTATGAAAAGCCAAAAAAAGTGCTATCAACTCAAATAAGTGATGTCTAAGATCTAAAACATCAAGCTTATGAGGACTATTACACTACAGGCATGCAAAACAAAACTCAAATGCAAACAACAGCAGAAAACAGTGCTAAAATAGTCTAAAATATGTCCTAAAACATGCTGAAATGAAGCTAAAAATAACTAGATTAAAATGCTAAAACATGGCGCCAACTAGGCTAGTAAATGAGACACAAGGAGGGGAGGCTAACACCTCCAAATTTGGACTGCAAAATATGATTTTGGCCACTGAAAAAGCTCTGAAAATCAGTGTTTAAAATCTTGGAAAAAGATAGTAAAATGGTGGGAAACACAAGGGCAAAGCCCTCCAAAACAAGGTACAAAAAAGGGCTATTAACCCCTCAACCTTTAATGGCCTTAAACCCAAGCTTTAGCCCAAAAAACAAAGAGTTTTGACAGCCCAAAACATTGGAAAAATAATAGGAAAAGTAGTAGAGAAAGCAAGCAAATAGGTAAAGCCTTATATCTCTTGACGAGAAGAAGCAATTCCAAGCAACAAAACCAAGCAAACGCACCCTCTAGAGCTCAAACCAAGCTCAAGAATACCTCAGCTCAAAGATGAGAAGATTTGGTTAAGGGTGTATAGGCAAAGGTTGAAGATTTGTGAACAAAAATGTAGAGATTTGGTAGAAAAAGAGACAATTGTAAAGGGAGAGGGCAATTTTTTGAGCTTAAAATTTTCTAACCTTCAAAAAAAACAAAGGGGACTCCTATATATAGAAAAAATGAAATTCCCTCAAGGAGATCCAGCCCTACACGTGGGGAGAGATGCATGTATCTGTGTAAACAGCTGGCACAGCTGGAATAAAATATTTACAAAATATACTGGTGGCCGGTCGACCATCACTGGTGACCGGCAAGTCACATTAGTTGCCGACAACCCAAAAGTGGTGGCCGGTAGGCCACCAGAGGCTGTAGGCTGGAAAAGCTAGGCTTGGTCCAAAACTAGGACAACAAAGGTACAGGGTGTGAAAGGCTCAAAGTTGTGGCAATCCGCTGAGGACTTCGAGCACTTGGCAAGCATATAAACTCATCATCGGGTGTGCATGCGAGGACGTCAAAGTCGTAAAGACCGTCAAAAATGGGGTGTCTACACCAGACCGTTGTAAGAACTGACTGGAATCAATGTCGGGACAGTTTAAGGTCGTGTCGGACCGATGTTAGAGGCTAACCAGAATCAATGTCTGGACAGTTTAAAGGGGTCATGTCGGACCGATGTAAAAAACTGGATGTTGGAACAGTTTAAAGGGTTCATCCCAAACCGATGTAGAGAACTGGATGTTGGAATAGTTTAAAGGGGTTAGGCCAGACCATTGTAAAGATTGGCTAACCGAAATCATTGACGAGACAGTTTAAAGGGGTCATGCCGGACCGATGTAAAGAACTGGATGTTCAACCAGCAAGCATGTATAGCTCGACTTTTTGTGCCCCATTTCGGAGGACGAATAAGCCCTATAGTATCGGACTCCTGTGGTTCTGAATCTGATCTCACAAGTGCAATGTAAAATAGATAAACACCAAAGAGTCCAAATTTGGAAAATCTTTTAGAAAATCGATTTTGAATCAAAATGCCAAAAATGGACTGCTTTGCTAGATACAGAGTCGCCACCTAAATATTTTTTGGAAAATTTAGGAAACCCATGACTCATGCCAAAGGCCACGTCTTCGTCATCGCCAAAATTGTCTCAGTTCGGGAACTTAGGTATGAGAGGTTAAGGTCGTGAATTGAGCACCCCACTCGACCAATCAAAGATCGGCCTCTACTAATCATGATGTGATTCTTATTTACATTATATGTTCTTGTTCCGGTTATCAAACTAGTATTACTATGTGATGCGCACTCAAGTATTGACTATTTTGCCAAAATTGGAACATTTGATTTCATGTTTGTCTTTAAAAAGAGTTTGTGAATGTGCCACTTGAAAAAGTAGGCTCAAATGTACATGAATCAAACTATCTCAATTCAAGCAACTAGCCTTCATCCACAGGCATTCAGGCAATTTATCACTTAAGCAATTAGCCTCATGGCAAGCATACTAGACATGGCAACAATTGCACGCATGTGATATGCTAAAGCACAAAAATGCTCACCTCGTACTCCAAGGCAAGCCAAAAAGAAACAAAAGAGTTAGAAAACATGCATGGCCCTAACTAACACAACGTGACCAATGCAACACATGCAATAATGAAATTAATAGGCTCAGCTACTAATTATGGCATATGAATCAATTTGATAGCATGCGGTCTAAACACGTATTCAAAGAAGTGTTTAACAAACAATGCATTGTTAGAATGATGAACCGAGTCTCGATGCATGCAAAACAAGTGCATGCAAATCATAGAGTATGCTAAAAGAAACATGATGCTCTGATCTAACCATTATAAGCAAGTAAATAAAAGTGAGAAGGATGTGGGGTTGGAAGATATGCACATTATTACAAGTTTTCCCTCACATAGGAGGGTCCGAATAAACTAACTAAGCTAAGCTAATTTCTACGAATTAACTAACTATTACAAAAAAAAATGAAATAATGAACTAAACTAGCTAATTAATTATTACGACAAGTTAAATAGTCTATGTAACTAGCTAATTAATTACACTAATTAACTATTTAACAAATTAGAACTAACTAATGAATTACAAATTAACTAATTACAACATGAACACAATATGAGAGAAATATTAAGCTAACTACTCTAACTACTCCGCCTCGGGAAACCAGGAATGCCCATGTATGCGCGGATTTCCACCCGAAAAAGCCATTGTTCTGCTGCCAGATGCCTCTGTTGCACAATAAAACACTTGCACTGTTTTTCACCTCAAAGCCAACTCTGTTTTATTTCAAAATGGCACTACTTGGTTTTGCAAAGGTGGCCAGCGGGCTAGAAGCGGGGGCCTACCGGCCACAAATAATGGCCTGCTGGCCACTGATGCTTGATTTTTCCTATTGCAACAGAGAGCAAACAGAGCAAGAGCAGGGTATTTCTCAAGGGTTGTTTGCACTACTTACCCTTCCTTATCATCAAACAGCTCAAAGGAGTGGTAAACTTGATTCACAAACTATCAATCGATGCAATTTCATTGCATGATGGCCTATGAACCAAAGTGTGCAAGTTCAATAAATGCAACAAATGAAGACTCTCAAACCCCATCCGTATCGTGGACTGATTAAGGGAAGTGGTTGACATTGACTCTTGAACCGTTTACATCACTATCAAGTATGAAACGATTCAAGACTCAAGGGTTCAATTAACGTCCGATTAAAAACTATTCAAATTATTATCTTGCATCATTTTTAGTCCTCATTTCATTACTCCATTTTAATTACCAACCATTCCTTAGCAAATTAAGTCCAAAGGTGAGCTTTAAGTCCTCTAATTGAAAGAAGCATCAAACCAAGAGTTATTTTAGGCATGAGAGAAGTGTTATGTCGTTGGTAATAAACCCCCAAAGGGATTAAACCATTAAGCACAAGACCTCAATCTCATTCTTGAAACAAGCAACTAGTTTGAACCAACTTTCAAAGCAAAGCAAAAGCCAAAGCCAAGAAAAGAGGGAGGTTGCAGAAGTCATTAGAGGTGATCACAAGTATGGAAAGCCATAAAGAAATGTTATCAATTCAAATGCAATGAACCACTAAAAATAGTCCTAAAACAGTGCTAAAACAATCCAAAAAAGTGTAGGAATGAAGACAAAAATAGTTAAAACAATAAGCTAAAACATGGAGCATGTTAAACTAGTAAGTAAGACACAAGGAAGGGAGGCTAACCCCTTCAATTTTGGACTTCAAAAGATGTTTTTAGCCACTGAAAAACCTCTGAAAATGAATGTTTAAATGCTTAAAAAAGATAGTGTAAAGGTGGGAAACACAAGGGTAAAGGCTAAAGAAGCAAGGTGGAAAGAAACGTGAACCACCCCTCCACCCTTTAAGGCCTTAAACCACAAGTTTCAACCCAAAATTACAGAGTTTACATAGCCCAAAAACAATAGAAAAAATAGTAGGAAAAGAAGCAAATAAAGCAAGGAAACAAGCCAAGCTTTATACCTCTTGAAGAGAAGAACACTTCTAAGCAACAATTCAACACATACACACCACCAAGAGCTCAAAATAGGCTCAAAAGTACCTTAGCTTCAAGATGGTAAGGTTTGGTTTAGAGTGTATAGGCAAAGGTTCAATAACTAGCGAGAGAGAGAGAGAGAGAGAGAGAGAGAAAATATTTTGCTCCAAAATTTTCTAACCTTGAAAGCAAGAGGGGAGGTCTCCTATATATAGACAAACATCAAACTCCCTCAAAAATATCAATACATACACGTGTAAGCAAGTGCATGCATCAGTGACAACAATTGGCACAGCCGGCAGAAAATATCTGCAAAGCACACTTGTGGCCGGTAGGCCACTAATTTTGGCCGGCAGGCCACACAAGTGGCCAGTAGCCAAGAACAGTGGCGGGCAGGTCCCAAGGCTTTTCAGGCTTGAAGATCTATGGTTGTGGGCCAAAACAAGGTAAGAGGTGTATAGGGTTTGAAGGCTCAAAGCTGTGGCATTCTGCAGAGAACTCCGAGCACTTAACAAGCATATATACATTTATCATTAGGTGTGTAAGTGGTGACGTCCAAGTCGTAAGGGCAGTCAAAAATTGGGTGTCTACAGTTGCCCCTCTTTGACAGAACTCGCAGTCATGAAATGACGTGAATGAATGTCAAACCCCAAAGACTACCCGTTTTGACAAGGCTGTAAGACTTGGACAAACAATCAAGACATAAATTAAATGGTTGCGCTTGCAAGCTGCCTACATATCCCTTTGCAAGGAATCAAACCAGCGTAGTTTTAGGGCAACATGCGAATAATATGTATGAAAACAACTTTTAAAGCTGAACTAAAACGCTTCGCGAAGCCGGCTGTTTTGAAAACTTATGATCATACAAGATGATGCAATAAGCAATAACAGATGCAATAAGCAAGATAACAACATATAAATGAGCAGCTTCAAGCTTAAAACCAACACAAGTTCCATGCAAAAAGATCTAAAACACATTCTAACCACGCCAAAACAGGAGATGAGGAAAGAAAACACAGCTTAGGGTTGGGTTTCACACATCCTGAGAAATAAAGAAACGAAAACCGCTCAAAGTTGAGTTTCACGCCTCCCGAGATAAAAACTGCTCAAGGTTGCGTTTCACACATCTTAAGATAGGAGAAAAACTGCTCGGGGTCGCGTCTCACGCGTCCTGAGATAAAACACGCCCAGGGTCGCGCTTCACGCGTCCTGAGATAAAACATGCCCAGGGCCACGCTTTAAGTGTCTTAAGATAAGAGAAAATCAACATAAGTATGTGTGAAAATGCACATTCTATGCAATAGAAAAGAACCACTATGCGATTTTAACAGAACGATCAAAAACGATATTCGGTGACAACCTCCGATTTACCTCTCGGAGACTTTGCAACATGCTCAAAAAGGATACACCTCGTTTGTATTGGCAAGTGGAGCACATTCACGCACCGAAACACAGTTTCGAGATCCCTTAGAATCAATCTGAACCCAACACTGAATCTCCCATATACTTCTCGGGAAACAAAGGCACAAAACAGTATCAAGACACAAGTGAGGACCACCGGCCACCTGTCGGCCTTTATTTGGGCTTGCCGGCCACAAATGTGGCATGCCAGCCACCCGTGCCAGTTTCGGGGCAGATTGGTCTTTTCACGCATGGGTCTTTAAGTATACAACTCCATACTTCATTTCCACACACCCACACCTCCGAAAATCTTCACCCTCTCTCTCTCTCTAGGTGCTTTATCTCTCTACATTTGCACTTTATACATGTTTTCCAACACCCCACACAAACTTTTTTCGTAAAACTCTCTTGATTCTCTACACTTTGAACCGATCAGATTTTGATTTTGTCGCTTTTCTTGCATTTTCACCACTTTAGGCTTGTTCTCCTCGAGTTTCTCTCGGGTTTTGCAAACTTTCCCGGGTTTTGACTTTTTCTCCCATTTTCTCTCTCCTAGGGTTGACTTTTTTCAAGTTCTCTCTTTTCTCCATTTTTCTTCACTTTTTACCCATTTTCACCCACTTTTCAGATGGCAGATAAGATACCTCATGACGAGGTTCCTCTTGAGGTTACACCTCCATTATCACCCCATGCAGAGCTTAAGAAGGCAACAACGGAGGACATTGCAGCTGATCTTGAGGCAGAGTTCACGCCAGAGGTTGAGTCGTAGCCATTACCACTGAGAGTACACCTCTTTCATCTGATGACGTATCATTCCCATACACATACACTACCGCCTGGAGGTATCAAGCGTTTCAGCGACTTCGCTCATGGCGTGCCAAAGGACCTCCTATTGAGGGATCCGGACTCCCACATTTCTTTTAGCGCTACCGAGGTATGAACTCTATTTTCATGCAGTCCTGCCTTTCTTTTAACTGCATTTCTTGCACTACCTTTCATCTGAATGCTCTTTTATCACTGTCTTTCATCTGATTCACCTTTTCTCTGCCACATGGGGACTCCTGCACTTACAGGGAATATGGAACGACGACGGCGAGAGACTAGTATGATGAGCTCCCCGCCGAAGTCTGCGATATTGTTGACGAGGAGAGCTTCAGCCTTTTCTGCTCCGGACTTTCATCCCTCTCAAAGCGTTGGTGGAGAGGCGATGGGACACCACCAACTCTTTTCACCTCTCTTTCACCAGGGAGATGACGATGACTCCCTATGACTTTGCCATGCTCACAGGCTTAGGAGTAAGGGGTGATCCAGTCCCCTTCCACACGAATATGGGCGAGTGGAAGGCTGCTTGGATCCACCTGTTGGGAGCACACCCACCTCTGTACCGGTCGATCATATGAGGTACAGTTGGTTTGCCAAGCAGTTTTGCGGGAGTGAACCCGAGACACCAGAGGAGATAGCGCAGTACGTTGGGGGTTTCTTGATGTTTCTCCTCAGTACCACCTTGTTTTCGAATAGGTGGAACACCGTAGGCTTATATCTGTTGAGTGCCCTAGTGACACTACCCCGGGTGCGATTTTATGATTGAGGTGGAGCTAGCCTCACCACCTTTTACGGCTACATAAGTTTCACTTCCTGGATGAGGGGAGAGCGAGTTGGAGGCTATTAGAGAGCCTGGGAGGTATGCACCACATATTTTTGATTTTGTATTTTCTGTTCAATATCTGTTTAAAACTTGTGCTTTTTGTTTTGCATTTTTTGTGCCTATTCATACATTGTGCTTTCTGCCTTGTACTTTCTATTTCATATCCATTCATGCATTGTGCTTTCTGCTTTCTCCTTACAGTTGTGGGTTTATGCCTACTTCCCAGCTCTAACTCCAGAGCCTATGGAGGAGATTTCCCCCGTCATACCATATTCATGACCGTATGATGGCCGGTGTTGGCGTCGGAGCCGCGACAACACGACCTTCACCTTCTTCCATCGATACTTCGATACGGTGATGACTGACGAAGTAACCTAAAACTTACAGTCATTTTTGCTTTACTATTGATCTAATTCATACTTTGGCAACTGGCGTAACTAACAATTTGTACATTCTTTGTTTGCAGATCACATGGCAACCCTGGGCGACGATGCCGACCGGTGTGAGGGACCAGCACGCGGGGGCCTGGGCTACATCCCATTTCTGGACTTTGCTGGAGGGCCTAGTCTATCGGGTCTGGTTTCTGAGCAAGCGGTTTGTACTCCAAACCATAGGCTCGCCTGATCCGGTTGTTCCGATGCCACCCCCAGCGTCCATGAGGACAGCGGATAGCCTATTGGTTGATGCGATCATACAGTTCATGGTAGGCCTAGACGCTAACTTCTTCAGAGAAGAGGGCAACTATGCGACATTCATCTAGACTTATCTTATGCCCCCTCTGACGATCGTTCACACAGGCGAGGAAATACGAGCTCCTGTGGCGGGTGAGGCGACTCGGGCGACTAGGGCCCATACTTCCTGTTGGGCAGATGATCGGTTGGCCGGAGATTCCCACTACGCTCACATGTTGGCGGCCAACTGGGACTGCCTACCAGATTCTGATTGAGCCGGCAGAAGCAGGGCACGAGTATGTCAGAACTCGAGGCGCGCCTCAGGTATGGACCACACTTTACAATTTGCACCCTACATTTTCCATTTCAGATATGTTTATTCTAGATATTGATCAGTCAAATGCACTTGCAAGCACCTACTACGGAGTATACAAAGAGCCTCCCCGAGCTAGTTGCCTCTCTGATCGGCATGGTGCAGATGAGAGAGACGATGCTTGGTCTCCACGGTATTCAGGTAATTTGCTCTATTTTAACATGCATTACTAACTTTGTTGTGCACCACACTATCATATTTCCACTAATACATTGGCATCTTAGCTATAGTCTTCCCCAAACTGCACTAATACACTGCATTGGCACACTGTACTCATACTGTATCTGTTTTTTGTATGACACTCATTCTGCATACTATGCCTGTATCTGATATGGACACTGTAGCTGATATGTTAACAACTATTTTTCCAGATTCTATCTATACCGAGGGTGCCAGTGGCAGCAGGGGCACCAGCACCAGTAGCACCTCTTCCAGTAGTAAGGAGGAGAAAGAGGCAGGCCCCAGCACGTGGCCGAGATGAGCGTCGCGGTCAAGGTTGGGACAAGGGTTCTCGGGGCCAGAGCAGTCCTTCAGAGCCCGTTCTGGGTGATGATGATGATGAGGAGACCAGCGCCTCTGAGTCGATAGTGAGTCGACATTCTGAGTTATCTAAGAGTGGGGGTGATGACGTCAGCCCAGGATCGGGGAGCAGAGATGACGCCGAGGCGGGCTTTGAGGTAGGAAGCAGAGATGATACCGGCTCTGGTTTAGAGTCTAATTTTGATAGCGGTGCTGATGGAGACAGTGCCTCCAAGTCCCCTCTGAGGAAGAGGATGAAGAGGGCCTCTCAAGCTTGAGATGACTGGCGTCGATTTTTTGTATTTTTTTGCTCAGTTTCTTTTTGTTTGGTAGCATTAACACATGTATAGCTTCAGATAGGTTTTACTTTTGCTCTTGAAACTTGTACTCCTCTTTTGTAAAAACCATGTTCGGAATAAAACTTCGTAGTTTTTATAAAAAAAAAAAAAAAGTGTTTTTATTTTTGCATCATGAACACCATATTTGCATGAAAATGAAAATGGAATCGAATTTGAAAATGAAAACTTGTATTGGCACAATGTTCTTCATCAGGTAATGAGACAACCAACGACCAAAATATAAAATACAACTCGATAAACAAAGCAAAAACAACTCAAACACAGATATACACACTTGCTAAGACCAAAAGACTCAAAATAAGACCTCGAAACACAAAGATCAAGACAAAAACCAGGCTACCAGAAAGGGGTGTTGTCGACCACAAACGGAGGTTGCCGGCCACCACTAGTGGCCTGCCAGCCACAAATGTGAGGATCACCTGATTGCTGATAGTTGGCTTCCACTCACAGCCTTATCTTCTACAAAAAGTCCTCCTTCGTGATTTCTTCTCCAAAACCTCATTTTAGCTGCTGTTTCTTCTACAAATGGAGATATTCCTTGTCGAGAAGCTCACGGATTGGATAGCTACTTAGAAGGCACGAAAAGGGTAAATTTTTGGGGTTTCAGCATAAATGCACTTTTTTCGTTAAGCCATACTCCACTTTGGTTTCCGTTCCTCTATGTCGTGGCCCGATGTCGCGACTCGATTACGCATGTTTTTCGCTTCAAAACACAAGAAATGTGCCCGACTCTTGAAGAATTTCAGGCATTGATGGAAACCAGGCGTAATGAGGAAATCATACATCAGCCCCGTTTTGGCCACGCCTAAGCTTTGGAATGAATGTGTGGACTCAATTTGGCTTCAAAAACTTCCGCAAGCACGAGCAGAGGATGTAGGAGTACCTAACTCGCCTATGCCCCTAGTTTATTGTTTTGACCTTTCTTTTCAAGTTTTATGACGTAAAAGTAACTTTGATTTGTATCAGAGAGTTGGAGAGCTTTATGTTGAAATCAATGGAATTAAAGTTGTGAGCACTAAAAATTTTCCTTCTAGTCCGAAAATGGTCTAAATTGTAAAAGGTAAAATTTTGAACAAAATCAACTTTTATTAAAACTTTCCAAAACTATTTTAAAAAATGATCACTGCTTGACACGCAAGGAATCAATCCTCAAGATGTACAACCTCGAATCAAAAGATCATAACCGCCTATTGGTTGAATACATTACTGCTCGGTATCGTAACCAACTCTTCTTCCTAGAATGAAGATCACAGCCAAACTCTCAGATAATGGAGAAAGATGACCTGATTAGACACATGGACAGGGCAGTTGAGTTGGAGGTGATTACGGCCGAACTTCAGGATGAAGTTGCCTACGTATCCCAAAGATGGGAATCAAGCCTTACGTAGTTCGGTTTAGGTTCACTCGAGTATTAACTCTCTCATTTTGGGCTCTAACTTTTTCCAAAGTTGCCCTTTAGGTTTTTCAACCTTGTGAGCTCAGTTTTTCTTTATTTCTAATTTTTCATGCTCTAAGTTTTGCCTAGGTTGACCTTTCGGATTTTCGGCCTAGCGAGCCCCTCAATGATAGTATTTCTTCAACTTATCCATGTTGGGCGGTTGTGAAAATTTCAGGCCATCTAGGTCCATGAGAATAACCTCCCCTCCTGCCCAGATAGCTTTGACAATGTAAGGACTAGTCCAATTGGGACTAAACTTGCCCCTAAGGTTATAGATGGGAGCTCGATTGTCTTTCAGCACCATATCTTCCTCTTTGAGATTTCGGGACTTAACTTTCTTGTTAAATGCCCTAGCAATTCTACACTGGTAGCCCTGAACATGATACAATGCTTTCAGCCTTCTTTCATCAAACAGCATCAACTCCTTAAATCTGCTTTGTTGCCAATCCGCCTCTGTTGTCTGACACTTAACTATAACTCATAGCGATGGGACTTCAATTTTAATTGGCAAAATGGCTTCCATTTCGTAGACGAGAGAATAAGGGGTTGCCCCTATAGATGTCCGGATCAAAGTTCTGTAGCCCCGGAGTGCGAATGGCAATTTATCTGGCCAATCCCTATAGGTCTCAACCATCTTTTGCAAGATGTTCTTGATGTTCTTATTGGCGGCTTCAACAGCTCCATTGGTTTGTAGCCTGTATGTAAATGACTTGTGAAAAGCCACATTGTATTTGTCCAACAAGCCTATCACCTTTTTCTTGAAGTGGGAGCCATTATCTGATATGATTTCATTCGGGACTCCATACCTGCAGATGATATTGTTTCTGATAAACTTAGCCACATGCGATGCCTTCAACACTGCATAGGACTGAGCTTCCAGCCACTTTGTAAAATAATCAATCGCCACCAAGATATATTCATGCCCATTCGATCCTTTTGGCGTGACTGCACCGATAACGTCGATTCCCCAGACCAAGAAAGGTCATCGCGAAGTCATGTTGTAAAGCTTTGATGGCGGAATATTCATGCGATTGGCATGAATTTGACATTTGTGGCATCGCTGCACAAAACCAATACAATCCTCCTCCATGGTGGACCAGTAGTAACCTTACCTGAGAATCTTCCGGGCTAGCATCGCACCATTCATATGCACCCCGCATTCTCCACCGTGAATGGCCTCCATAAGGGGCTTCGATTCCTCTTATTCCATACATACACTACAAGAAATTACACTTTCTGCGACCAACTTTTTTGGTCGCAGAAAGGTCAAACCTGGTCGCGAAAACCTATTAGCGACCAAAAAAATTTGGTCGCAATTTAATCGCCAAAAGCCCGTCAAAGAAAGTTTTTAGCGACCAAAAGTGAATCTGGTGGTGGAAAACTGTTATTTGCGACCAGAAAAGTTGGTCGCGAAAAGGACTTGCATTTGTCAAAAGTTGATCGTATTGCGACTAAGAAGTTGGTCGTTGAAAGTTAACTTTTAGCGACTAACTATTTTGGTCACTAAAAGATAGCATTAGTGACCAAACTATTTGGTCACTAAAAGGATTTAAATTTGTTTGACTGAGCATTTGCGACGAAAATTTTTGTCGCGGAAAGTGAGGTTTTAGCGGCCACGAAGAAAAGTTAGTCGCAGAAATTGAGTATTTGCGACGAACATATTAGTCGTGGAAAGTAAGTTTTCGCGACCAAGAAGAAAGTTGGTCGCGAAAAGGGTATGTTGTAGCGACTAAACATTGGTCGCCAATAGTCATTCCTATAACGTTACTGCAACTAAAATCGTATTGGTTGCAAAAAAGCTTTTAATTTCAAAAATGATTTTTTTAAATATAATGCTAAATTTTTTGTAATACCTATAATACATTTGCAATTAATACATAATTCATATCTATCCAATCAATTTTAATATACCAATCCATCAACAATCCAATCTAAAAACAAAAAACCATCAATTATAAAGTCAAAATACTAGTTAATGTATGTATTTACAACCACCTATGAATATTAACACATTACATGTCCAAAATAACCATCCATCCAAAATAACCATCCATCCTTAGAACGAATTCACCACATCAAAAAATATTTAACAAAACATCAAAGATTTCAAATGCATGTCATATTTGTCCGATGCGAAGTATCTCAAAAACTCCATATATATATGAACAAATTAGAATTAATGCATCGGCAAACTCAGGTCCGTAAACACGCATGACTACGCCTCTAGCTACCTGCAATAAAAAAAAAAAAAAAATTGAAGAAAGCATTGTTAATAATAATATTTTTGTTTACAGTTCTATATTAGTTTTGTAAAAATCTATGGATCTAACTCCACTCCCAAAACTAACAATCACACACAACCTTATTGCCCAGTTCGAAACAACAACAACAACAAAAAAAAAAAAAAAACCAAGTCATGTAAAGACCAACTACCTACCTCCTCATAGCACAGACCATGCTATGATTTGTTAAACATGTATACCTTCAGAATATACATGTTTAAAAACCATTTACTTAAAAAATTTATCTTTTTATTTACTTTCAGATTATTGAAAGAGGACTGTTTTTGGTGGCTAAGAAACTGAACAAAAAGGAAGAAGTCTAGATTTTGAACTTGACTTTCCACCCAAACTGATACTACTGATAGCTCAAACAAATTCACATACACGTGTAACAAAACAATTCTCGTTACCATCCATTTGGTTTTTGAGAAAATATAGGCAAACCGTTGAAATCAAATATTATAAACAGTATACAAAACTCGAGTTATACACTACAGCAACATTCCTATGTTGGTTGTTCAAAACTTCCTTGGTAGTTTCCATTACTTACATTAATTTTATGGAATTTAGATTCTCTATAAAAAAAATTTTAAAAAAAAAATTATTTTAATGCATAAGGTTATAACACATTGTTAAACTTCAACATTCTATAATACATACGTTAATTTAATTTTAAAATCTCTTTAAATATTTTTTGAATTTAAAGTTTTTATTAATTTGATTTTTTTGATGTTCATTAATCATGAAATGAACACATCTCCTCCTCTCAGGCTCAAGCTCTATCTACTGTTGAAGGCTTTCTTCGGATCTCTTCCTCGTAGTGATCTAAAGGTTCAACAACTATGAATTGGGGAGAGTGGATCTGTAAGTTCATCTATCAAAAAAGTTAATTGTCTTTCTTATTCATTGCTCTATATATATGTTTTGTCAACATTTGGTTGTCAACAAAAATAGTTGAAGAACTATGATAAATTTTAAATGGATTCAGCTCCTCTCTAGTTGGTGCTGGAGAGGTGTTTGTTGGAATTAGTAAGGTCAATTAAAGGCTCATTCTGAATAATCTAAATTGTTCATTTCTTCGGGTCCATCGAAAAGAATATTTATGTAAAAAATTAAGTTGATCAGGTATCGATAATCAAATAATCGAATTACATGTCTTAAAAAAAATAGACAATCTATTCTCAAAATTATATTTATCGTTTAATTTTATAAGAGTTTAAACATATAGTTATTGATATCTCATCAACTTAATTTTTTATTTGAATTATCTTTTTTAATGAATCATACAAAATAAATTATTTGAATCACCAAGATAAGCTCCAAAATTAATCTACCAAAACTTAATAATCTTTTTCCAATCAAATCACTAACTGAAGAGAAGCTATCTCCTATTAAATAACATTTTACTCATAAACTAATGAAGACACATGGCACCAACCAATTCTAATTATAACTTGAGATGAAAGATAAAAAACAAAAACACAAAAAGCAAAAGTAGGAGGATGGTGATGATCATTGTGATGAGAAGTGAGGGTGTAGAAAAGTGGGAATAAATTGGGGGATGCCAAAGACAAATCTAATCCAAAGAAAAAAGAGCTAACTTTAGGCACAAAAGAAAAGGGGCAGGTGGACTAAAGTTGCCCAACCAGAAACCAATAATGGAGTTATTCTGAAATATTATTTACATGTTTGACAAATCATAGCATAGTCTAACCACCTAAAATATTATTTGCATGTTTAACAAATCATAGCATAGTCTAACCAAGTATACCTTTCACTATTATCCATCCAAAAATACCGATCTCCTCATAGCACAGACCAACTACCTATCAGCAGTCATTTACAAAACAGAGCCCCAGATCATCAACCTGAAACTACCTACCCAAACTTCCCACAGATCTGATTTTTGATTAATTTGATACCAAGTCATGTACTGAAAATAAGGCACCTCAACCTATGTCCCCCAACCATCCAACTATGTACCTAAATCCGAATGAAATCAACCTATGAAACCAATCGAATCAATATTAGACCATCATATGAATGGAAACCAACACGACATTCATAGATCAACCGTCAAAATCAGATCTATGAGCTGATAAATTGAAGCAAATCCCAGAAGTATTCACAAACCATCAAAAGCAATAGTACTATTTGAAAAACACTTGTATATGAAATAAAATTTAAAGTACTTACTCATCAAAAGAGTCGTATCCACTACGATTGCCCTGCATTTGTCTCATAAACTGTTCGAACAGCTCAAAGTGTCCTTCATATGATTGAATTATCCCTTTCAGTAATGCTACCTCTTCTTTAAGGCCCTTAACCTCTTCATCATGTGCTTGTGACCTAGCTATAGAATTGAATGCAAAAGACGGCTTTGGACCAACCCTGAAACCTTTCAAATACCCTGACCGTTTCCCAAGGACATGAACAGTAATTTGCTCCTGTGTCAGCGGGGTTGCTACAGGTTGTGAAGCTTCCTCACGAAGTTGGTCCATCTTTTCCTGTTAGTGTTAAAAAAAGAAAAAAAAAATAGAACAGTTATCCTATTTTACAAGTACACTAACTAGTTAAGCATTATATAGGAATATGAATAACAAATATAGTGAAGGTATACTTACATATAACACCCCACAAATTGGTTCAATCCAATCATTTTTTTTTTTTACTCCAATGTGAGGTCTTGTAAAAATCTACAATGTGAGGCTCCTTTCCATTTTCAATTCCCTACATGAAACATATAAAATGCAAGCTTAGTAATATTATTAATAAAAAAAATTGCAACATTAACTAATAGTTTTAAAACAAAAAATATGTTACCTCAATTGAGATTGCTGCTGAAAATGACCTTGAACCCATGGTGTGATTATAGGGTAACTTTTTCCTGTTGGCTATATTTCTTGTTGACCGTTTCTACAATGCAATAGAAATATTAATTTACAAAACAGTATCCAAGCATGGTTCCTATGTCTTTTCCTCCATCTCTGCAATTTCCTTACTCTATGTCTCATATGTAATTGTATATTATTTGAATTTCAAAGAAACTTGGGATCTTTGAGTTATTCATTGTAATGAAATTAAAAGAAACATCCATGACTGTTAACTTAATTACCTTGTGTGTGTCACCAAGAAACACTTCATCAATCATGTATCTCCAATCTTCTTGGCTCACCCCAGCATATGGTTCACTATAAGGATCTGTACCTTCTTTCACCAACTCTTTGTAATGTTGATGCATATGATATCGCCAGCCTTTGAACAAATGTGTGGACTTTGTGTCAATAATTTCTTGTGGAAGTGGGCTCTCATCATATCCTTCAATCTCAAACTTATCCTGTCCCAATTAAACACAAAATGAAAATTAAACATCTTATATATTAACTACTTCAATCTCAACAACTATAAAAATTAAATTACCCGCAAGGATTGTACAATAGCTGCTCGAATGGTTGGTGAAACATGCTCCCAATTTTCTGTTCCTTGCAATGGGGCTTGCAATCGAATTTGTGCCCCCAATTCATTAGCCGCCTTAGTGGCATTAAGTTCCATAAATGTTCTCCGCTCAATAGCAACTCCAACAAAAACTTCTTGCCACCATGTTGGCTGATAAGTCTACTAGTGTTCTTACCCCTTGTTGGACCTCATACTCGCTTCACTGATAAACCTATATTATAAACACAAAATGAAACACTATTATAGGCTGCTGCTAAATAGGTTGTTGTTGCTGTATATACAGATAGCAGATTTTAAGAAATCTCTTTAAATAACTGTAGACCGCCCGAACTTCCTCCGCGCGCTCCCCTTTCGGAGAAGGCGCGAATTAGGGTTCATAGTTACTACAGTTCGGACTCCTGTCACGGTTCTGAATCTAATCTCACAAAGTGCAATGTGAGACTGATAAATCACCAAAAAGTCCAAATCCGGCAAATCGTTTTGGAAAATCGATTTTAATCAAGAAGTGTCAAACATGGACTGCTTTGCCAAATTACAGAGTCGCCACCTAAATATTTTGTTTTGGGAAATTTAGGAAACCCTGACTCATGCCAAAGGCCACGTGTCCGTCATCACTCGGGAACTTCGGTACGCGGGGGAGGGGGAGAGGGGGGGAAAGGTCATGAAATGAGCACCCCTGCTTGCCCGATCAAAGGATCGGCCTTTACTAATCATGATATGTATTTTTGAAAACACATGTGTTCTTATTCTGGTTATTTAGCTAACTTACTACGTGATGCGCACAGCACACAAGTATAGACTAGATCGCCTAAATTGGAACAAAACAATTCAATGTTTGTTTTTGAAAATGATTTGAATTTGCCACCCTCAAGTGGGCTTAGAAATACGGATTTGCCACCAAACAAGGTGGGCTTAAAACATGATGATTTGCCACTCCAAGTGTGCTTAAAACTCACATTTTGATGAATTGTTCCAATTCAAGTAATGAAGCCTTCATCCACAGGCATTCATGCAGTTAATCACTTAAGCAAATAGCCTCATGGCAAGCATGCTATCATGGCGACACTCACACACATGCAAGTATGCTAAAGTGTAAACACTTACAGTGTACTCCAAGCCAAAACAGAGAACTAGTTAGAAATCATGCATGATCCTAGCTATGTTAAAATGCCTAATGCAACACATGCAAAAATGCAACTATATAGGCTCGGCTATCTAAGATGGCATATGAATGTAATGATTTGATGCACGTATTCAAATAGGTATTGAAAGTCAATGCAGTTTGAATGATACACCGAGCCCGGTGCATGCAAGACAAATGAATGATGCAAACATGCAAACATAAGGTATGCTAATTGAAAATGACCCTAAACTAACCATCGAAAGCAGTTAAGTAAAAGGGAAAAAGACGTGGGGTTGGAAGACATTCACACACACACGCACACTTATTACAACATTTGCCCTCTCGACGGAGGGTCCGAATGAATTAGCTAAGCTAATCTAAGCTAAGCCTAACCAATCTAATTAAGCTAATTAGATGAATTATTACACAACAAAACAAATAACTAGTAAACTACTTACTAATTATTACAACACTTAATTAATTAACAAACTAATTAATTAAATTACCAATTTAAGCTAACTAAAAAGTAAAGCTAATTACAAATCATACTGCCTCAACTCTGTTCCAAGAGGTTAAAGATGCATGCTCGGTCGGCGTTCGCTCGGAAATCCATTACCATGCTGTCAATTGCCTCTGTTTGCACTTGCCTTGATCTCTGAAAATTGTGCCAACCTCCAGACTGCCTTTACTTTAAAACAGGAATCTGCTGGTTGGCTGCCAGCCATTAAAACTGGCCGATCGGCTAGTGCTACTGGTCGGTCGGCTAGTAAAACTGGCTGATCGGCTAGTTGCTTCTCTAGGCTTCTGGTTTTGCTATGACAGAGAACAATAGAGGCATAGCAATGTATTTGCAAGACAATGTAGGCACTGCCACTCTTCCAATCATGTCTCAAGCGCAAAGGAACGTGGCACTCGGCTCTCAAGCCACCAACCAAGCATTTTCAATGCATGGTGACTAAGAACCAAGCTTATACCATGTTTATGAATGCACAAACAACACACAAAGAACCTCCACCCTATCATGCTTGATCAAGGGTGTTAGCGACCAAGAAATGTGACACGTTTCATCACTGCAAGTATGAAACGTCTCATATTTCTTGTGTTTGGATTAACGTCCGATCCAAACACATGCAATGCAACACACATATGTTATCTTGGCATGATTTAGTTAACTCAATTCTTGTTTACACATTTTACATTACCAATCCATTCTTTAATTGGTTAAGTCCAATGTGAAAGTCCTCTAATGAGAGGGGTTAACCAAAAGGGTGGTTTAGGACATGAGTAGAGATCATGCCTTTGACTAGGAGGAACCCTCAAAGGGGGTTAAAGCCATTTGGACATAATCTTTACCTCATGCTTAAACACAAACTTAAGGTCAAATAACCCTCAAAGCAAATTGAAAAATGAAGAAATGGGGAAGGTTGCAGATGTTTTTAGTGCTGAAATGGCATGCTAAAGACCTTAAAGCATGCAAGCAATGCAAGCATAGCATGTTGAGGACCAAAAACATCAAAGCTAGTAAAGAGCAATACACAAGAGGCATGCAATGCATAGCACAAATGACCAAACCAACTCTGGACAGAGCTCAATCATGCCAAAATAATGGTCTAAACATGCTGAAATAGGAGCTCAAAATGCTAGAAGAACATGCACACATGTTGGCCTATAAGCAATGCATAATACACAACCCTTAAAAGCTATGAAGAAGTGAAGTATATGAGAGTGTGACTACACTATATGCACTGAAATTACATGCTAAATGGTGCCATACCATGCAAACATCACATACATAACATGTTAAAGGCCTCAAAACTCAAAACTAGTCAAGGCCTTTTACACTACAACCATACTAAGCAATGCTCAAATGACCTTGACCATTCAAAACAAACCTAAGGCAGGTGGAAGCAGTAGGAAAAACATGCTAGACTTACAACATAGATGGCAAGAAAGATATGCTCATGTATCGGCTCACAAACAAGGCATGAGGCTCAACTTCTCAAAGCATTGAAATAGTGATATATATGAGAGTACGACCGTGATATATGCTCTGAAATCACATATTAAATGATGCCAAATCATGCAAACAACCCAAGCAAAGCATGCTAGAGGACTCAAAACACAAAGCTATTAGAGACTATCATGCTATAGCCATACAAAGCAAGCCTCATATGACCTAAACCACTCAAAATAGAGCTAAAGCATGCGAAAACATGAGTAAAAGCATGCTAAAGTATAGCCAAAATAAGCTAGAATGATGGGCTAAAGTAGCAAACATGCAAAGCTAGTGAGCAAAGTTACACTATAAGTGTAAGAAGCATGCAAAAGGTGACTCAACCAGGCCAAAACAGAGTTACAACATGCTGAAATAAGACCAAAAATGGGCTGAGATTAAGCCAACACATGCTAGAATAACAAGCTAACTCATTAGGCATGCAAGGCTAGTGATCAAGATTACACTACAAGTGCAAAGAGCAAGCAACCAATGATCAAACAAGCCAAAAACAGAGTAATGGCAGGTCTAAAAAGTCACAAAAGCATGCTTGAAAAAAGCCACAAAGAAGTAGAAACACATGCTCATTTGGTGGGCCATAAACACATGCAAGCAAGATAAGAGGAGAGGGGACCACCCCCTCCTATTTGGGACCTCAAAACCACCTTTCCACCACTGAAATTCCTCTAAAATTTAGTGGTTAAAAGGCCAAAAAGAGATAGTTTGGATAGCCTTAAAAGGTCGTACAAAAGCTTAGCAAATAAGCAACCAAAGATGGTAGACCACCCCTAACCCTAACAAGGACTCAAGCCAACATTCTTAACACTTGAAAATAGAGCTTTTTGTAGTTAACAACCAAGCCTAAAGCAGCATGCAAAAGTGGCTAAGATAGTATACAAAAACAAGCTTAAAAAAGGAATATGCTCACCCTTAAAGCACAGCAGCAAGAGGACAACTTCTGAGCCAAAAACCAGCTTTAGGAGGCCCAAACAAGTCTTAAGGAATCTCAGCTCCAAGGTCAAGATGTTTGGCTAAGAGGGTTGTGTGCAAATATGTCAAGAACACTCACTTTCAAGCACTATAGAGTATAATAGAGAGAGAGAGAGAGAGAGAGAGAGAGAGAGAATTCTAGAGAGGGAGTCAAAATTTGCTTCCTAAAATTCTGAACCTCAAACAAGGAGGAGGGACCTCCCCTTATATAGGCAATGCAAGCAAACGCTTGCTTGACAAGCTTAAAGCTTGTTTCCATCCCTCTATACACGCGTATGGAGGATAGCTTCAATGCCCAACAGCTGGCTCAAAAGATCTAAAAATATCAGAAAAATGAGAAAATTGGCTGCCAGCCAGTTCAAGTGGCCGACCAGCCACTTCAACTAGCTGACCGACCACTCCAACTAGCTGGCAAGGAGAAAAAGTGGCTGGCAAATGCCAAACGTGGCCGGTAGGGCCCCACTCTCCTTCAGCCAAGAGGTACCAAGGTTTGGCCTAAAAAACAAGGCCAAAACACAGAGGGTTTAGAGGCTCAAAGACAAGGCGCTCGGCCAAGACCTTCGAGCACTCAAAACCAACACAAATATGTGCAATCATCGAGTGCACAGACGATGACGTCTGAGTCTTAAGGTCGGTCAAAAATGGGGTGTCTACAATAGCATATGTGAATGAAGATTACTATGTATCATAGAATGTATATAGGTTGCTACAAATTTTAAGAACTCTCAACTTTAATGCATCATGGAATGTATATGCCTTTATTCAAGCTTGCAATTATTTCATGTTCATGATTATAAGATTACTATGTCTAGGATAATATGATTTCTTCTATCTTTTTAAAGAAGCCAACCTTGAATTCAATTTTTGTTTGTACCCTACTGAGTTGAAAAAAGAAAATGAGTTTTTAACCTATACTCTATTTTTTAAATTATAAATACATAAGTTAGATGGAAAGAATATAGCACAAGTTGATAAACAATGGAAAGAATACGTAAGCTAGATGGGAAGAATATAGTACAAGAATATAGCTTTTAACCTATAGTCTGTGTTGCAGCTCTTTGAACTTCAAGGTGTCAAGCAATTAAAGGGACTGTCAGTTTATAATATCCTCTTTTTAAAGTGACTATCTTCTATCCTCTTCTTTTTTTCTTTTTCTTTTTTTTCTTTTTTTTTTTTTTTTTTTGGGGGGGGGGGGGGGATCCTTTAGTATTTTGCCTTTAATCAGAAGGGGAATAATTGTAAGGTAAAAAAGTTCCTTCACAATAACACCTAAAGGATACCTTGTGTCTCCTACTTATTATTGCCAACTAAGGCTCTACAGACATTCAATTAGAATACACATTTTGCACTACAATATTTCACTACACAGAGTCATTTTGCACTACAATTAGAATACATATTTCACTACACACTCATATACTTGAAAACCAAAAGAAAATATTAAATATATAGGTTGCTGCTGCTATATACATAGAGTCATACTTCAATACTAACAAATTTTTAATCATAATCACTCAAAAAAGAGTAAGCATGTAGTAACTACTCAACATTGATTACAGTTTCAAAAGCAAAAATCAAATTGTTCTATACAAAGGATGAAACACTTACCAATATCAGCTGTTTGCAAAGATGGAGATGCATCCACAGGAGAAACCTGCAGATGCATCCACAGGAGATGGAGCTGTTGACATGTGAGCTGGGACCTTAATCGGGTTTGCCTTTGACAGTGAAGTCGTCAACCTCCTCTTATTGGCTTGCCCAGGTGGCATCTGTGTAGTCTTTGTATGTAACAAATGAGTTGTAAGTAACCAGAACCAAAAATTTTAAATGCATGACAATTCATGAAATTATAAGATAACCTAATAGTCTAATATTAGAACCACATTACAAGTCATGAAATTATCAACAAAAAAAAATTCATTACAATTTGAATCATAACTAAACATGTTTTCATTAACAAGTGCATGCCATTACAATCAAGAACATTACAATGAAAATGACTTCATAATGCAAAAAAGAAAGGATATTACAATCAAGGCTCTATATCATGATCTGTATCAGAGTTACTATGACTAAGAAATTCATCTTCATCATCACTAGGATCATTTGAATATTGATCATCATCATAGATAAAATCATCTCTGTTTGGACCCTCTACATATACAGCTGTACCAGATTATAGAACCACTTGACTTGGAATAACATCAGGTGCAATATCAATCCTATGTAAAGTGTTGCTAATAGAATCTACAGTGGTGATTTGGACAATTTCAGTGGTCTCGTTCTGCTGGAACACATCATTTGGAATAGGCAATTCATTATCATTAGGATCTACATCCTCAAGCTCTGGCACATTCCATATTTCCTCGACGTTGAAATCGCTCTACAACTTTCCAATGTTCACCTACTTTGGTATCATTGACATAAAAAACTTGTTGCACTTGACTTGGCAAGACAAATGGGTCATTTTGATACCAACGCCTTCTTACATCAATGGTTGTCAAATGTGTTTTAGTGCGAAATGTTCTGTTGCTACCAGTGTTAAACCATTAGCATTGAAACAACACAACTCGATGCCCAAACATGTATGTCATTTCCCAAACTTTAGTCAACTGACCATAAAAATCAATTGACATACCATGATGATCCCCTTGAATGACCAACCCACTATTTTGACTTTTACGACGGTTGTCTCGCTCTTTCGTGTGGAATCGAATGCCATTACAAATAAAACCCGAATAAATATTCACTATTGGACCATGACCATTAGCTAATGACCACAACTCATTAGTTGCTTCCGATGATCCTTCAGCTCGTAATTGATTTATCTACATGAACATGTGACAAGGATGCATGATGTTAATATCAATCTAGGAATAATGAATTATGTTTATGATGTGAGGTTACATATTATCTATATATCTTACCCACTCTTTGAACCACCTAGGAAATTCTTCTTGTTGTTGTCTTGTAATGTCATGTACATTTGTATTATGTAACTAATTCTTGTGTTCTCTACTTGAAAAAACAAATGTGAATAATTAGTACTTGAGTGTGATCATAATGAAAAAGCATTTTGCATATACTTAACTAAATGAGAACATACTCTATATATTCATCAATTTCAGGACTATTGTACAAGATAAACTAATGAGCCACTTTTCTTTCATTCTCAGACACGTCAACTGCCCTTTGAGTTAGCCCAAAAGTACAGACTTTTTGTGAAAAAACTGAATGCCCTGAGCCAACATCACCACCATCTTCATTTCTTTGACAATGTAAGCTTCTGCAATTGAACCTTCTGAATGAGCTCGATTTGCTACATACCCTTTCAAAATCCCGAGTAATCTTTAACAAATAACAGAAAATTATTATATGAACCATATATATGGTACTATAATAGTAAAAAATATAATTTCACAGAAAACGCATAAAAATACCTTTCGATAGAGTACATCCATCGATATTGCACTGGCCCTCCAAGAATGGCTTCGCGAGGCAAGTGAATAGCTGTCACGACCCAAACCCGCCCCTATGGGTTTAGCACCATAACCGGCCAGTAATCCGTGATTACCCATAGGCCTGCTTGGCAATAAAGACAGTAATACAGAGTAAAGGGGCTGGCGGAAGCCAAAACAGTAATAAAAGGTGTCCAATGAGCTGTGACAGTCTGTATGCAAAAAGACTTTTCCGAACATATTCACATTGATAAGCAAAACATATATACACCATATGTACAAACATTTAGGTTAGGGACCAAATCCCTAATTAGCATAGTACAGTACAAGTCTTAAACAGTATTACAAAATAGAGGCAAAATGGGGAAATCTAAAACACCCCAAAACAGCCTTGGCTTGAACCGACATGGAACCTCGAAGTGAGGCACGATGGTTGGCTTGACAAAAAGGGAGTTAACCCGACGCTCCTAGCTCCGGTCTGGTGCCTGGACACCTACATATATATATAAACCGTGAGCTAAAGCCCAGTGAATAACAGTTGTGTAAAGAGATTAAGAATGAATGTCCTTTCAGTAAATAAACAGTCATAACAGTCACTTAGAACCATAACAGTCATATGTGGTGCTTCCCATAGCAAAATAGTACAGTAGGTCTTAACAGACCGAATAGTCAATTGATGGCCATCATAACAATAAACAGTAGTGGTTCCAAACATGGGAACCGACAGAGATCTCTGTGACAGTAGCAGTAATAGTACAGTAACAGTAAATTGCTATGGATGCCACGAATACAGTTTACAAATAGGACAAACATTCATTCATTAAACAATAACGTTTCAGTAAACAGAATAGTTGATTATTCAGAAAATATTCATAATTGAACATATCTTTACAACATTGTCACTCACAGAGCACTGGGCTATAAGCAGCTAATGAGCGTCCTCGGATGCCAACCCTACACAATTACAGAACGAACACACACTAAGTTACACACTTGGGAATCAACAACTTAGTCCCTATCTTGACTCGGTGTGGTTCTACATCAATATCCTCATTAAGATGCCTTAAACACGACCTAGGAATGCCTAGGATGGAAAGAGGATGTAAAGATGCGCTTTAAAACACTTTTCAAAATTTTTAGAAAACAGGGGTCTTGCTCGAGCGTGGCTTTCTTCGCTCAAGCAAGTCAAAACAGTGGGGTCGCTCAAGCGTGGACTTCCTCGCTCGAGCGGTCTGTAAAAATGCAAAAAGTGCTGGATGTTGAAAATCCCCGATTGACGCTTGCTCGAGCATGAGACACAGTCCTCGCTCGAGCGTAGGTTCTCTCGCTCGAGCGTGCGTCTGCGTGCACCAAAAACCTGAGAGCTTGCAATTCACGCTCGAGCCAACATTCCGTCGCTCGAGCGGACCTCTGAATACACAGGGGCTCGCTCGAGCGTGGAAGCCAAAATCTGAAATTTTTAGATTTGCCTCCCAAGCTCAAACCAAGCATTCAACACATCAAAACTCAACCTTTTGGGCCCATTCTCTGGAAAACACTTGTAAACTCATACTACAACATGTTTTGAAGATCAATTTTGTAAAATCAAGCCCAAAGGTAAGTCAATTGAACACAATTTCAAAGAAACTCTCATGAACTTGTAAAAACATAGCATGCAAGAACTCTTATGAATTAAGTGCTCTAAAACTTGGCCAAATGCAAGATTAAGCTTAAGAACATGGTGAATTCATGGACTACATTCAAAATATACACATGCATGGAAGAAATTCATGCTAAACAACCTCAAAATGCAAGAATATGAACATGCATGGATGAATTAGCTCATAATTCAACACTTTACTTTAATTCTTGACCTTAAGCTCCTATTCCTCCATGAATCATGCAAGAAATGACTTGAATTCATAAACAAGAAGGTAAATATCCTACCTTAGGTCTTCAATTTTAGGTATAGAAGCTCAATTATGCAAATGCTCTTCAATTCTACTAAAATTCCAACAAATCTCAAATGAAGTCAAGTTTTTTTTTCTCCTGACTCCTTCTCTCCTTCGGTTGGTCTCAAGAAGAGGATGAAGAAATGATGTATCAAGTGTGTGAGTTAAGTCCCAAACAAGATTTGTAAAGTGGCCCACTAGATGGCAAAATGGTAGTAAATGCAAACTAATGTAATTTAACTTTATTTAATTCTAATTTAAACATTCCAAATCAAATTTAAATTAAATCTACCATAAAATCACATAAATTCTAACTAGCATATAACACTAATCAATTTCTGGTTCGGTCGCCGATAAGACCTTCAATTCGCAGTTCAAAGTTAAAACATGAACAGATTCATTCAGAAATCAAACAGATAGAAATGCATTCAAAACAATACACTCATACAATCAGTTCAGAATTTCATTCTTATCAGTTACTTATCATGCTCAGTCACAGTTTAGCAGTAATTAGAGGTGAGGGTTGTCACAATAGCTAAGTGAACCATAACATCAAAGAATGTAGGTGGAAAATTTTTTTTCTAGCTTGCAAAGTATGAATACTATGCTCTCTTGTAATTTCTCCAAATCATTCACCCTCACTATTTGTTAACATAACTGTTGAAAGTAATTTCCCAACTCAAACAATGCAATAGAAATGTCCTTGTTAAGATACCCACGCATTCCTTCATATATTATTCAACTATAATAGTTTTTTATTCCATTATGGTTTTTTTAGTATTCAATAAGCATAATATTGAATACTAATACTGCTGTCAAGAAAAGAAGAGAAAAATATTAAGAACCAACAAGAAGTTGTTGTTGCAGCATGAAGCTGCTGCTATAGCAAGTTGTTGCCACAATGCACAAAGAACCAAATACAAGCTGTTACTGCCACAAAGAGCCACTATTGTACAGGACTATTGCGATAGGGCAATTTTGTATGGATGGTTACTTGCTGAACATTAGAGCCTTAAAAGTTCATATAATTTCAGTTTCAAGGCTTCATAAATGAAGTCTGTTTTACTAGTACCCTCTTTTAAAAACCTTGATTGCTCTCTGTGGAAACTTACTAGATTAAGATAAATTGCTAAGAAATTGTTATTATTGGGATAAACCCAATCAATTTTTTCCTTTTAAATCCTTGATATAAGCCTTAACTATTACATAATACTTTGAAGTTACTTCTAGACATTCATGCTGTTTTGGAGATGCATGGCATCCAGCATAATTTGTGTATAACAAAAGCTAATCAGAGCCAAACACCATAGTTCATATGCACATGAAGCTGCAAGGCCACTTACAGGCCACTTACATTTCTATCTTTGGGAATGATCATAGCATAGGACTATAGCAGCAGGTATAAGATAAAGATAAAGGAAAATCATCGAGAAGATATAATCATACGACTAAACCACACGCCATGGCTCACCGTAACTACAATTTTACAACACATTCTTTAGTCTAATTCTGTCATCAAAAGATTTTTATCCAAATAAAATCTAATTAAAAATGTATCAAACATTTGCCAATACAGTGAGTCTATCCCATTTATGCTCAAGCTCCATATTTAACTATGAAATAGTTTGAAATCCAAATAATACATCCTATTCCCATAATGCAACATTTACCAACACATTAGGGTTTGACTTTACCACAATATTCTATAATACTTCTTCAACCAGGCAAATCGCCACCAAGAGGAGACCATCAATAATGTTTTTCAAACAGTATCTTATTCTCAATGTGAAGGCTGTTCACTTTTATGATGTTCCTTCTTTTTTCATCCATTTCAGCCATGGTCTTTCAAAAAAAAAAAAGTTCCTAAATTACAATTATCTGAAATTTTCCTGCAGTAACATGATGAGATGGCTGTAACAAATTTAGAATTCCTGACTCATTATCTGAGAAGATAATGTTTCCATTACTAGTGTTATTACTATATTTGTGGCAGTTGGGACAGAAGATTGGGCAAGTTCATAAAGTCTATGAGGAGGAAGAAAAGCAAAACTGTTGAAAGGATTTGATCTTTAAAGGTAGTGGCTTGTCAAATGGACTCTCCTAAACAGAGATATATATATATATATATTTATATGTTTTTTCATCTTAAAGATGCCAAGAGCCACTTGAAACTCAGATTCTGCTATAAGAAGAGCACAATTTCCAAACAACTTGAAGAAACTCCCAAAATAGGTTCCAAGTGCAACAAGCCAATCCAAGCAAATAAATCATCATTTCATGAGTGTGCATAAAACCAGGGCTAACCTTAAGTTACTTTCCACTTGCCAATCCTTGAATCACTATGTGGTGTCTTGAAGGTGGTTGCTCACTAGGCAAGAACATATTTTCATCTAACAGTGCTCTATTTTGAGCTTTTATTCATTTTTGAGTATTTGATTGATGTTAGGGACCCAAAAAAGTCATGAAGACTAAAATATCTGTAAACTAAAAAGATCCATAAGAGTGGATTTGTAATTATCATGTGACTCGCAACTATTAAAACTAAAAGAATACAGTTCATTTGGCTTGAGACAAAGCCTATCTGTCGATACAGTTTATAAATCAATCAGAAAGTCTATGTATGAAAATCAAATGATAGAGATTAAAAAAAAATAAAAATCAGAATGTCTATGTATGAAAATCAAATGATAGAGATATAGATATAGCTATAGACATAGATATGGATTCTTTACTAAAAATAGAAATGAGGGCAGTGAGTTGACTAATTACAGAGAGCATTCGATGAAACAGGACTGATTAGAGGGATCTAAAAAAAATCGTTGTATATTGACACAGAGAGAGAGAGAGAGAGAGAGAGAGAGAGAGAGAGAATGACCTGGTAAGCACAATGGCGGAGCCGAAGATGAAGAGGCAGCCAAACAGGAGATGAAGTGAACGGAGATGGTGGCTAGGGTTTGATGAACCGATCGGAAGTGAGGAGTTGCAACAATAACAAAGGAAGGTCAATCGATTATATTTATATACACGAACAAAGAGAGAGATTGAGAGAGAGAGAGAGAGAGAGAGACTAACCTGGTAAGTACAAGGCGGAGGCGAAGATGAAGAGCAGCAAAACCAGGGAATGAAATGAGGAGATGGTGGCTAGGGTTTGATGAACCGATCGGAAGCTCAAGGAAAGAGGAAACAATGAAGAATGGCTCAAGGCTTAGGATTAAACATGTTTTTGATTTAAGCATTTAGTTTTGTTACAGTTTCCTTTTTGTGACCACAATCTACTGGTCACCAAAAGGTTTAATGTCCCGCCCTTTTTTTTTTCCGCTCTCCCGCCAGCACGTTTGGCGACCACATTTTGTATTTGGTTGCAAATACTTACCTATTAGCTACCAAAAAAATGTTGGTCGCGAAAACACAATCATCTGTGGCCAAAATAAATGTTAGTCGCAGATGAGTGTACTTTTTACGACCAACTCAAAAAATGTGGTCGCCAAAGGTGTTTTTTCTTGTAGTGATAACTTATGCATTCCCAAATGACCTCTGCTATAGAACTTACCCCCATAAATGATAAATTAGATGGCTATTCGCCGTATTCCCCATTTGTCCTTGGCATTTGCCCCTGGTGGATATATCTCCTTTTCCAAGAAGTTTCAAATATCGTAATACCAAAGGTTTTTTGTCTTGCACTTCATCTATCGCGGCAATAGTTTCATAAGCCGACGTGTATTTCTGCTCGATGATAATCAGACGCATCCGGACTCCAAGTGAGATGTCTACCATAGCCTGTTGTTCTTTCTCAGTAGATGTGTGAAAGTCAACTTTTCAAACCTAGGAATCAAAACATCCAGGTTCTGATGGTAAACCTCCATCTTCCCTTCTTTGACTTTTCAATCTCCATTTGCTTGAGAAACAACTAAGTTCGAGTCCCCGATAACATCCAATCTTATTGCCCCTAGTTCCAGGGTGGCTGAACCAACAATACATGCTTCATATTCTGCTTCATTAGTGGACACCTTGAACCGGAGTTTGACGGTTAAAGATATATGGGAGTCATCAGGTGCTATCCACAACACACCTATCCCATAACCGTACTGATTGGACGCTCCGTCACAGTACATCGTCCAAGTTTCCTCCTCAACTTGCAAAATGGCTTCATCTGGGAACAAGTATTCCACTGCCTCATCTCCTTCTACCGAGTGGTCTGCCAAAAACTCCGCTACAGCTCTTCCTTTAACCGACTAGCGGGTGACATATTTGAGATCAAATTCGGAGAGAAGGAGCAACCAATGAGCCAGCCTACCCGTAAGCGTCAGTTTCTCAAAGAGATATTTGATGGGATCTAATCTCGAAACCAGGATTACAGAGTGAGCTAACAAGTAGTGCCTCAACATCCTAGTAGCCCATACTAAGGCTAGGCAAGCTTTCTCCAACGGAGTATAGCGGGTCTCGTAATGTAGCATTTTCTTGCTCAAGTAGTAGATGGCTCTCTCCACCCTATCTTTAGATTCTTGAGCGAGCATGCATCCCCTAGTCGTGTCTGTTATTGACAGATATAGAATCAAAGGCTTTCCCGGCTCTGGCGGCAACAACACAGGCGGATTCTGGATGTACTGCTTAACCTATTCAAAGGCAAAATGACAGTGATCATTCTATCGGAATTTCTTCCCTTTCTTCAGGAGACCAAATAGTAGTTCACAAGTCAAGGTTAATTTGGAAATAAACCATCTTATGAATTGCACTTTACCCAGAAATCCTCACACCTCCTTTTCAGTCCTCGGTGGCGGCATTCCCAAGATGGCCTTGATTTTGGATGGATTTACTTCAATGCCCCTCTGTGCGAATAGAAAGCCCAGCATTTTTCCTACCGTTATGCCGAAGGTGCATTTTTGCAGATTCAACCTCAATTTGTATTCTCTGATCCATTGAAAGAATTTCTCAAGGCGGTGTAATGGCCCTCTCATTCTTTAGACTTGAGAATCATGTTATCAACGTACACCTCAACTTCTTTGTGGAACATGTCATGCAGAATGGTGGTCGCAACCCATTGATGGGTAGCTCCAGCATTTTTCAAACCAAACGGCATAACCCGGTAGTAGTAGGTACCCCACGGCGTAGTGAATGTGGTCTTCTCTCTGTCCCCAAGCGCCATCAGAATCTGATTGTACTCGAAAAACCTGTCCATGAACGATATCGATGCATAGCCTGCAGTGAAGTCCACTAACTCATCAATATGCAGCAAAGGAAAGTCATCATTCAGACTGGCTCTGTTCAAGTCTCGGAAGTCTACACACACCCGGATTCTACCATCCTTTTTCAGCACTGCGACGATGTTGGCCAACCAAGTCGAATACTCAGATACTAACAAGAAACCTGCCTCGATCTGCTTGGTGACCTCTTCCTTGATTTTCAGTGCCCAATCCGGATGGATTCTACGCAACTTCTACTTGACTGGTCTGACCTCAGGGTCAAGAGGGATCCGATGCTATACAATCTCAAGATCGATTCCAGGCATGTCTTCGTAGGACCACGCGAAAACATCTTTGAAATCTTTTAACAAAGCGATTAAACGCCCGCGCTCCTTCTCAGTACCCACATTAATGGCAATGATTTCATCAGCACAGAGTTTAGCAAACCTCTCCTCTCTCGATTAATCAAGTTTTTCAAAGCCAGGGGAATTTCTTCCCCTTTGTTTTCATTAAAATTCTGAAAATCTTGGTCAATACAATAAACCAACGGCATAGAAAAGTACACAGAATCTGCAGAGCTTTCATTCAAAAGGTCCAGATCTTCCGTTACAGGCTCAAAAGAAAAGCTGAATGAAGACCTAAATAGGACTTTGGTATTCAGGTTACCACCCCCAGAAATACCAAACTCAAACTCAGAAGAACTTGAATTTGATCCCGACCCCACAGACTCAGTGGAATCAGATTCTAGCTTATCACCCTATTCAGAACTGGACAGATAGCCTTCCTCCAGCTGCCAAATAAGTGATGGTGCCGCTGATGCATCCAAAATGCCACTGGTTAGGTTCACACCTGGTTCCTTCCTGATCATGGAGACGGTAAGGTTATCCCCAAAGTTCTCTAGGTCAACCACATGATCTGTCAGGAGACTAGCCAATGTCGCCCCTACTTCAAGTTCGCTGCCGTCTGAGTCAGTTTCCATGCTCTGTTCAGCTTTGATGCTTATTTCAACCCTTTCCTCATCATCACTGTTCTACAGCTACAGGTCAACAAAGATTCGACCCCGGGGACACGTTGCTTAGAGGAATATTCTCCCTTCCGAACAAAGCAGCCATTCAGTGTCCCCCGAATTGGCCTGTGAATAAGCTCATAGTGTTTCTCGGCTTGCTTGGCCTTGGCTCTACCTTTTATTTCTTCTCCCTTTCTGGTCCAGTCTTCTTTGGTGGATATATAGCCTAGACCAAAGGCATGTGGGTTGTGCGGCACATCTGTTAATGTAGCAACACCTTTCCGGCCACTTCTCTCGAGTCCCATTCTTGGAACATGCTGCAATTTGTTCATGAAATAGACAGACTGGGCGCTGACCTACATGCCTTCATCTGCAGCCAAAATGGTCTGCACTACCTGGGCTTCAACTAGAGTGAATCCCGAGAGGAATACATCCTCCTCGCCATGGTTGATCTCCAGCACTGGTATAGTTACCTTTGGCGGCGAATTGATAGACGAATTCCCAAAAACAATTGCCACTCCTCCCCTATGAGGGTACTTCTACATCTGATGGAGAATGGAGGAGACGGCCATTACATAATGCAACCAGGGCCTCCCTAACAACAAATTAAAGGTAGCCGGCACATCCAAAACATGGAACTTGACCTCCTGCTCAGCTGGGCCCACGTGGACTCTGACTTGCACCGTGCCCATGACCTCCCTGCTCATATTATCATATGCCAGAATTACTTGGGCTGTGGGAACAAAGTCTGCTGGTTTGAGGCCAATTGCATAGGCGGTGCGAGAAGGACAAACATTAATAGCCAAACCGGTATCTACCCACACCATCGGCACCCATTTCTGCCTATATTTCACAGATATATACAAAGGTTTGTTGTGGGTCGAGTTTTCCGGCGGCAGTTCTTTATCAGAGAAGGTAAGAGTTGGTCTGGCACTACTTGGGAAGACCAATCCCACAAGTTGTTCTGGGGTAGTGTCAATGGAAAATTTAGCCTTGTCTATTGCCGACAACACTGCCTGTCTGTGTACCCGGGAGACCATGAGCAAGCCCCAGATAGAGATGTTAGCTTGGATTTTCTTAAGTTGTTTCAACACTGCTTCTTTTTCCAGCTGTTTCCCTTTCTGTTTCTCTGCCTCTCTGTCTTCTTTAGACGCCTCTGCCTGATCCAGGTGTGGCGGTTAAAAATACCGCCCACTTCTTGTCAGATGGTCAATTTCTTTTGCATACCCCGTGTTGTTCAGAAGGCACTCGCCCTAGTCTTCATCGGTGTGGGCCAGGTGCAGATCATCATCAGCCCACCATTCACCCTTAGCAACCGACGAACAGTTGTCTGGCTCCGCTTGTATCACTTTCATATCATAAGTATCCCCCACAGGGTGTTGGGCCGTTACAACTTTCTAATTGTCTTCAACACTTTCTAATTCAAACTGCCTCAGTGCAGCTTCCTATTCTATAGCCGCAGTGCTCACAGCGCCCACTTCCTGGGCTGAATTTTCCATACCAGAGCTCTCCAGTAGCTTTCCTTTCTCATCAGCCCTTCCGGCCACTACCACTATCTCTACTTCTTTTCCCTCTTGTTTCATTTTAGTTTCTTCCTCCTTGTCTGGCTAATCACTTAGCAATCTAGAGTTGTCAGTTAATCCATTCAAGTCGAACCAGCCAATCTGCACATCCCCTTGATCCTGTTTGTCAAAGAACTGGAAGTTGTCCAAATCCTCATCGAGTTCTCCAAATCCTCATCGAGTTCTACTAGATAATCCAACCCCTAGCTCGGGTCATCCTCTCTGACAACATTGATGTCTACCAAGGTTGGTAACACCAATTCAGGCTTGATTTGACCAGTCGGCACAATGTAGCAGCTTGGGTCATATACCCCATTAGTTAAGTCCTCAGAACACTCCGGTAATGGACTAGCACCTTCCTCCAAAGTAGACTCCCCTTCCACTATAAGTATCACCACAGGCTTGGGTTAGGGGTTGGACGTGTCTATCATCCACAGATCTGTGCTTTCAAAAATTAACATCGTCGGTCTTGGTAAGTGGGAAGGGATAATATATACACTAGGGTCATAGGGGGTGGCCAGTGTATGGATCAGGTTGAGATTTCAAGGCAGGGGGACTTGATTATGGGCTGGGAGTGGGTTTGTGGTCACTTTGGGTTTTTGAGGTGGAGCAATCACCTTATTGTCAATGAGATCCTGAATTTCATGATGCAATCGAAAGCACTGGTCGGTATCATGACCATGCTGTTGGTGAAACGAGCAGTATTTTGCAGGGTTGTGTTTGGTTGGAAGAGGATCAAGCAATGGGTGGGGTTTTAATGGTTTGAGGTGCCCTTTTTTGACTAGTACCTTCATGGCTTGAGACAGGGTAGTGTACAGCTGGTTGAAAGTCCTCTGGGATCGGACAGGGTTGGACGGTGTTTGTGAGCTTGTATTGGCAAAAAGGTCGGTAGTCTTGGTTGTGGTGACAACGCTTACATCTTACGGCCTCAGAGCTATGCTACCGTTGGCAGCATTGGAACTGTAGACGAACAACCTTTTTGCCCGCTCCTTCTCATCTGTGATCAGTCCTTGTTTCATGGCGTCTTCGATTTGCACTCCCATCTCATGGAGTTTTGTAAATGTGAACAGAGGTAAGACGATCATTTTTTACAGCAACTTGATGTGCAAATTTCGAACAACCATCCTAATCTGATCCTTCTCAGAAGGCCTCGTAGTCGTCATTAAGGCTTTAGCTCTCCATCTCATCACAAATTCAGAGAAGCCCTCATTCGGCTCCTGGCGCGTTGCGTTAAGATCACGAGTTGTGACCTCGATTTGAGTATTGTATGAATACTGCGCAATGAAAGCCTCAGCCATCGCCTCCTAATTCTGCTTGACAGAGTTTTCCAACTTTGCATACCAAATAGCCACTATACCAGACATGGTACGGCCAAAAATAGACAACTTCTGTAGTCGAGTCAGGCCCATCAGCTGCAAGATGTCTGAAAATAGGCGCATGTGCACCGTTGGATCCTCAAAGCCGTCAAAATGGTCTATGTACAGCATTTTGAACCGATCTGGCAATGTCACTGCAGAATCAGTATACCCGTCATCTATGTCCGAGATAGAGTTAACCCATTGTGCTCTCTTGAATAACTTCTCCAGTTTATGACCTTGAGTGCAGTCGGGTCAACCTCAAACTCAAATGGAGCCTCAATCTGATAAACAGGTGCTTTAGAGGCATGTGCTGGGATTGGCTCTGCTGGATTGCCTTGATTTTCTTGGACATTAGCAATATGAGCAGTGGCTTCAGGTCTTGGGATACCCGTAGGAGGTGCAAAGGATGTAGAGGCCGCAACCAGCTGCGGTTACTATTGTTGTAGCCTGTTTATTACCTCAGTCTGGCAGGCAACATCTTGCTGTAGCGTTTCAACTGTCTGCTGCAGATGATGCATCAATTCTTCCATACTGACTGGGGATACTGTGTCATCAGAATAGGCAAATGATCTTGTACTGGACCAGAAGCAGAAGACTATCCTTGAACCAGACTGGACACAGGTGAGTTGAAGGGTGACTGCTGTAAAAACTGAACTGGTGAGCTTTGCTTGATTCTCCTTCGTCTTGTAACCAGTGGGAATGAGGTAAACATGAGTTGTCCCCAAACAAGATCCCCGGCTTTACAAAGCCTTCTAACTCGGGTACAGAGTACTTGGGGGATATCCAAACTTTCCGAAGCTATAGTGTTAAACTACCTAGCAAAAAGAAATAGAGCAAAAGAAAACGGTAATCAGAAACCGCACAACACCTTAGCTAATGATATTATCAACACAGACATGATCAAAGCTGTAGGACTGCACTCCACACTGAATTCCGCCCCCAAAACAGATACCAAACTTGCAAACTTGGAACTGCTATGCACATTCCTGTACAGTTTTACTGTAAAGCACATACCAGTTAAGTGAGAGCCAAAACACCCCTATGAGGAGGTAGGGTTACCCTGTCCTAGTTTCGTCAAGAACTAGGGTTCACTATTCAAACAAAGTGGTTTCCACACAATCCTGCATTTTCGGGTGAGCATCTTATCCTAGTTTGGAACAATCTCTATGGCTTTTCGATATGCAACTAGGCCGAATGGTCAAAAGAGTACCTCAGTAAGACTACCTAATATACCTCTCACACCTAACACCGAGAATTGAAATGAGGATCAAACGGTACATCGGTAATCTAGATCCAAGGGTTGTGTTCCCATCATGGCAAAGCCCACGACCGGTCAACCTTTTGGCAAGCCTCCGGCAAACCGTCCAAGAATAGCAAATGGCAAACACAGTGGCTTAAGCGCACCAATGCAAATGCAAATGCAAATGCAAAGAAACATATAAGTATGGATAAAATTTCACATCATCAAGTTCAAGTCAAGTTCTCTAAATATCCCCAATGGAGTCGCCAGAAATTGTAGCTCGACTTTTCGTGCCCCCTTTCAGAAGACAAATAAGCCCTATAGTATCGGACTCCCACGGTTTTGAATCTGATCTCACAAGTGCAACGTGAAATAGATAAACATCAAAGAGTCCAAATCTAACAAATCTTTTGAAAAATCAATTTTGAATCAAAATGCCAAAAATGGACTGTTTTGCCAGATACAGAGTCGCCACCTAAATATTTTTTGGAAAATTTAGGAAACCCATGACTCGTGCCAAAGGCCACGTGTCCGTCATCACCAAGATTTTCTCAACTAGGTGGGAAAGGTCATGAATTGAGCACCCCACTCACCTGATCAAAGATCGGCCTCTACTAATCATGATGTGATTCTTATTTACATTATATGCTCGTGTTCCGGTTATTAGACTAGCATTACTATGTGATGCGCACTCAAGTATAGACTATTTTGCCAAAATTTGAACATTTTATTTCATGTTTGTTTTTTAAAAGAGTTTGTGAATGTGCCACTTGAAAAGTGGGCTCAAAAGTACATAAATCAAACTATCACTCAAATGTACTTGAAAAGTGGGCTCAAATGCGAATGTGCCACAGGCATTTAGGCAATTTATCATTTAAGCAATTAGCCTCATGGCAAGCATGCTAGACATGGCAACAATCACACATATGCGATATGCTAAAGCACAAAAATGATCACCTCGTACTCCAAGGCAAGCCAAAAAGAAACAAAAGAGTTAAAAAACATGCATGCCCCTAACTAATACAACGTGACTAATGCAACACATGCAATAATGCAATTAATAGGCTCGACTACTAATTATGGCATATGAATCAATTTCATAGCATGCAGTCTAAGCACTTATTCGAAGAAGTGTTTAACTAACAATGCATTATTAGAATGAGGAACCGAGTCTCGATGCATGCAAAACAAGTGGATACAAATCATGGAGTATGCTAAAAGAAACATGATGCTCTAATCTAACCATCATAAGCAAGTAAATAAAAGGGAGAAAGACGTGAAGTTGGAAGATATACATATTATTACAAGTTTGCCCTCACGCAGGAGGGTCCGAATAAACTAACTAAGCTAAGCTAATTACTACAAATTAGCTAACTATTACAAAACGAAATGAAATAATGAACTAAACTAGCTAATTAATTATTACAACAAATTAAATAGTCTATGTAACTAGCTAATTAATTACACTAATTAACTATTTAACAAATTAGAACTAACTAATGAATTAGAAATTAACTAATTACAATATGAATACAATATGAGAGAAGTATTAAGCTAACTACTCTAACTACTCCGCCTCGGGAAACGAAGAATGCTCATGTATGCGCGGATTTTCACCCGAAAAAGCCATTGTTTTGCTGCCAAATGCCTCTGTTGTACAGTAGAACACTTGCACTGTTTTTCACCTCGAAGCCAACTTTGTTCTGTTTCAAAAGGGCACTGTTGGGTTTTGCAAAGGTGGCTGGCGGGCGAGAAGTGGAGGCCTACCGGCCACAAATGATGGTCTACCGTTCACAAAAGGTGGCTTGCCGGCCACTGATGCTTGGTTCTTCCTGCTATAACAGAGAGCAAACAGAGCAAGAGCAAGGTATTTCTCAAGGGTTGTTTGCACAACTTACCCTTCCTTATCATCAAACAGGTCAAATGAGTGGTAAACTTGATTCACAAACCATCAATCAATGCAATTTCATTTCATGATGGCCTATGAACCAAAGTGTGCAAATTCAATAAATGCAACAAACAAAGACTCTCAAACCCAATCCCTATCATGGATTGATCAAGGGAAGTGGTTGACATTGAGTCTTGAACCGTTTACATTACTGTCAAGTATGAAACGATTCAAGACTCAAGGGTTCAATTAACGTCCGATTGAACCCTAATCAAGTTAATATCTTGCATCATTTTTAGTCCTCATTTTATTACTCCATTTTAATTACCAACCATTCTTTGGCAAATTAAGTCCAAAGGTGAGCTTTAAGTCCTCTAATGGAAAGAAGCATCAAACCAAGAGTTGTTTTAGGCATGAGAGAAGTGTCATGCCATTGGTAATGAACCCCCAAAAGGATTAAACCATTAAGCACAAGACCTTAATCTCATGCTTAAAACAAGCAACTAGTTTAAACCAACTTTCAAAGCAAAGCAAAGCAAAATCCAAAGCCAAGAAAGGAGGGAGGTTGCAGAAGTGATTAGAGGTGATCACAATTATGAAAAGTCATAAACAAATGCTATCAACTCAAATAGGATGATGGCTAAGGCCTAAACCACCAAACCTATAAGGACAATTACACTACAAGCATGCAATACAAGGCTAAAATGCAATGAACCACTAAAAATAGTCCTAAAACAGTGCTAAAACAGTCCAAAAAAGTGCTGAAATGAAGACAAAAATAACTAGAACAATAAGCTAAAACATGGAGAATATTAAACTAGTAAGCAAGACACAAAGAGGGGGGGCTAACCTCTCTAATTTTGGACTTCAAAACATGTTTTTAGCCACTGAAAATCAGTATTTAAAAGCTCAAAAAAAGATAGTGTAAAGGTGGGAAACATAAGGGTAAAGACTAGAGAAGCAAGGTGGAAAGAAAAGTGAACCACCCCTCCACCCTTTAAGGCCTTAAACCACAAGTTTCAGCTAAAAATTACAGAGTTTATACAACCCAAAAACAGTAGAAAAAATAGTAGGAAAAAAAGCAAATAAAGCAAGGAAACAAGCCAAGCTCTATACCTCTTGAAGAGAAGAACACTTCTAAGAAACAATTTAACACATACACACCCTCAAGAGCTCAAAATAGGCTCAAAAGTGCCTCAGCTCCAAGATGGTCAGGTTTGGTTTAGAGTGTATAGGAAAAGGTTCAATAACTAGCAAGAGAGAGAGAGTGAATTGTAGCGAGAGAAAATATTTTGCTCCAAAATTTTCTAACCTTGAAAGCAAAAGGGGAGGTCTCCTATATATAGACAAACATCAAACTCCCTCAAAAATATCAATACATACACGTGTAAGCAAGTGCATGCATCAGTGACAACAGCTGGCACAGCTGGCAAAAAATATCTGCAAAACACTCTTGTGGCCGGCAGGCTACTAATTCTGGCCGGCAGCCAAAGGTGGTGGCCGGCAAGTCCCAAGGCTTTTCAGGCTTGAAGATCTATGGTTGTGGGCCAAAACAAGGAAAGATGTGTATAGGGTTTGAAGTCTCAAAGCTGTGGTATTTTGTTGAGGACTCCGAGCACTTAACAAGCATATACACATTCATCATTGGGTGTGCAAGTGGTGACGTCCAAGTCGTAAGGGGCGGTCAAAATGGGGTGTCTACAGCATGGTACACACATAACTTATAACGTGGTGTTGAACAATGATGGCAACATAAGACTGAGTGCACCATGGACAACTTGGATGATGCACAAGGAGCAGCTTAGGTTGTGCGCCAAAGGAGGTGGTTTGGACAAAGGAAGGGATCACCACGAAACGATACTGATAGGAAAATATGACAACGAAATAGGTTGAGATCCGGCGGGCGACTAAAGCAAGGCTACCGCCCATCAGTGAAACAAAATTACTAGGTACTTAATCTAGCTCTAATACCATATTAGAATAGCAGAGAGAGGAAATAATATGTATTGTATTGAATGTGTTAATCCTATATAATAGAAAGCATGTATATATAGGCTGAAAAAGAGCATCTTACTAGAAACCTAATTATGAGAAACAATATCCTCTAAGAAACCTAACTATGACTATTCCCAAATATATTTAAAAAATGAATACCTAATATATTTAAGAATACCACATATACATTAACACGTATCATTTCTAATTATCAGTGAATGATATCTTTTACAAGTACATAAAGTAGCTCTAAAAAATAAAATTTGTCCAAATCATAATATCTAAAGAATATATATATATATATATTTTTATTCTTGTTTTTTCTTTCTTAAATTTTTGGACTTGCTGACCATAATGCATACGGAGTGAATATAGTTACACATGCCGGCCAAATTGGATTGAAACACAGCCTAATTTAAGATAACGTGTTTGTTTTTTCTTTTTATCTATTAAAGATGTATTAAAGGATGTAATAAGTGAAATGAAAATAAATAAAAAAAGAATTGTAATTTGATTTTTTGTTTAGTTATAATAGGAAATAGAAAGGAAAAAAAAGTGAGAACAAAATACAGTTTCACTTTTTGTATTTTTGGTTTGGGTTCACTTATGCGATGTTTGGTTCATAAATTTTGTGAATGAATTTGAAAAAGATCGGTGAAATGTATATAAAATATAATTACATTTCACATATATTTTTCCTTTCTCTTTCAAAATTCATGAACCAAACACAGCTTTAGACTATTTTCTTTCTCCACTTCCCAAATGAACCAAATATAGCTTGGATTCGAATCCTACAAATTATTTCTCTTTCCCTTTCTATTTCCCTCATCAATTGCTATGTTTGATTGGTGGATTTAACGAGAGAAATAGAAAGGGAAATGCAAATAGAAAGAACATGAGAAAGAATTGACAAGATTCAAATTTCAAATTATATTTGGTTGAGTTGGAAAATAGAGAAAAAAAAATAGCTTAATACTGTGTTTGGTTGGGGGATTTAGGATGGGATTTGGAAAGGAAAAGGAAAAAGAAAAAGAAAAAAGTATGTAAAATATGAATAAAATCTATATAATAAAGAAAAATGGTGTTTGAATCTTTAACATATTTTTGTCCTACTACGATATTTGGATGGCTCAGATCTGTTCAAATTATAAAATAATGGCTGAGATATATTTTCCAAAAAATGTCTTACATGTACATTTTCTACTTTCTTGCTCCTCTCTCTTACTTTTTCCTTTTCTCACACATCCTTCCATAATCCTACGATTCCACCTTCCTCTCTCTTTTCTTTTTATTTTTTTTATTTTCTCCCATTTTTATTTTTCTCTCTATTTGTTTTTTTTTTTCCCCCTTTTTGTTCACTTATTTTTATTCATATTATATGGAAAAGTTTGTGATCCCAGAATTATGAGCCAAATTTTACTATGTGTAGTGAAGATTAAATTAATGAATTTTATAGTCCACAAATTAAATGAATTTGAATAATTAATTATTATTTTTAAATATATTTAATACCTGATAGACTTCATAAATTTAAACCTCATATGAATCTTCAACATCTATATAATAAAGTTGGACGGTTTTTGAATCTTCAATATATTTTTGTCCTACTAGGACATTTGGATTGCTCAGATCTGTTCAAATTATAAAACATCTATATTTTTCAAAAAAAAGTCCTACATGTATATTTTCTACTTTCTCGGGTCTCTCTCTTACTTTTCCTTTTCTCACCCATCCTTTCATGATCCCATGATTCCACCTTCCTCTCTCTTTTTATTTTTATTTTTTTTATTTTCTCTTATTTTTATTTTTCTCTCTACTTGTTTATTTTTTTTATTTTCTTCTTTTTGTTAACTTATTTTTATTCATATTATATAGAAAAGTCTGCGATCCCAAAATTAGGAGCCAGATTTTACTATGTGTAGTGGAGATTAAATTAATGAATTTTATAGTCCACAAATTAAATGAATTTGAATAATTAATTATTATTTTTAAATATATTAAATACCTGATAGACTTCATAAATTTAGACCTCATATAAATCTTTAGCATCTATATAATAAAGCTGGTCGATTTTGAATCTTCAACATATTTTTGTTCTACTAGGACATTTGGATGGTTCAGATCTGTTCGAATTATAAAACAATGGCTGCAATATATTTTCCAAAAAATGTCGTACATGTACATTTTCTACTTTCCTTTCTTTTTCTCATCTATCCTTCCATGATCCCATGACTTCATCTTCCTCTCTCTTTTCTTTTTATTTTTTTTTATTTTCTCACATTTTTATTTTTCTCTCTATTTGTTTATTTTATTTATTTTCTCATTTTTGTTCACTTATTTTTATTCATGTTATATGGAAAAATCTGCGATCCCAAAATTAGGAGCCAGATTTAAATTAATAAATTTTATAGTCCACAAATTAAATGAATTTGAATAATTAATTATTATTTTTAAATATATTGAATACTTGATAAACTTTATAAATTTAGATCTCATATGAATCTTCAACATCTATATAATAAAGCAGGACTGTTTTTGAATCTTCAACATAGTTTTGTCCTACTAAGACATTTGGATGCTTCAGATCTGTTCAAATTATAAAACAATGGCTAAGATATATTTTTCAAAAAATGCCCTACATGTACATTTTTTACTTTCCTACTTCTCTTTCTTACTTTTTCTTTTTCTCACACATCCTTCCATCATCCCATGATTCCACCCTCGTCTCTCTTTTCTTTTTATTTTTTTGTTTTATTCCATTTTTATTTTTCTCCCTATTTGTTTATTTTTTTTATTTTCTCCTTTTTGTTCACTTATTTTTATTTATATTATATGGAAAAGTCTGCAATCCCAGAATTAACAGCCAGATTTTACTGTGGGTGGTGGAGATTAAATTAATGAATTTTATAGTCCACAAATTAAATGAATTTGAATAATTAATTATTATTTTTAAATATATTGAATACTTGATAGACTTCATAAATTTAGACCTCATATGAATCTCTAACATCTATATTATAAAGCAAGACAGTTTTTGAATCTTCGACATATTTTTGTCCTACTAGGACATTTTAATGGCTCAGATCTGTTTAAATTATAAAACAATTGTTGAGATATATTTTCCAAAAAAATGTCCTGCATGTACATTTTCCTACTTTCTCACTTCTCTCTCTTACTTTTTCTTTTTCTCACCCATCTTTCCATGATCTCATGATCCCACATTCCTCCCTCTTTTCTTTTTATTTTTTTTTATTTTCCCCTATTTTTATTTTTCTATCTATTTGTTTTTTTTTTTCTCCTTTTTGTTCAATATATTTTACACATATTTCCATACAATATATGTATGCCTGTAATACACTAGGACATTACGGGCATACATACAATTTCTATATAATTATATATGCAAAAACAATATTGTATGTATGCCTGTGAAAATTATATGTATGCCAGTCACATCTATCTATTTAGCTATATTTTATATAAGCAAAATCGAGTTTTTGTGAGAAGTTTTGTGAGAACTCCAAAAGTTTATAATAAATTTGTGATTTTATCAAATTAAAAAATAAATTTAAATAATGCTGGGATTACAATTATATTCTAATCCTAACATTATTTACATCGTGCCTTCAAGCACGGGCATACGCTAGTATACTTACATTTCATTTAATTTCACACACATTTTTCCTTTTCCTTTCAAAATCCCTTCTCAAATCTCTCAACCAAACACAGCATAAGTGAACCCAAAATATAAAAAGTGGGATTACATTTCTACCTCACTTTCTTTTTCTCTGTATTTTTTGTTATAATCAAACAAAAAGTAAGATTATATTTCTTTTTCCCTTTTTATTTTCCTCATTAAATCATTCAACTAAACACAATCTTAAGTAATGAAGATTGAAGATTGAGATTGTTGATTTCTTTTCAGTTCACTTGATTTGAGGAGTGTAAATTGGGTTTACAGATCATATTTTAATGACTCTGTGTCAAAAAAATTTATAAAAAAAAAAAAAAAAATGATCCACTAGTATAATGTGTTGAAAAGACTTATTGCCGTCCATGGTTTGTTGCTCCATCACACATAGGTGTTTGGTAGAGTCCAGATCCTCTACCGCGTTTTCCTACGGTAGATCCTGTAGTGCCCCAAAACGACGTCGTTTTGGGGCAAAATTTCAAAAAAAAACAAAAGCAGAGTAAGAGAAAGAGGGGAAGAAGAATCAAGTAGAAAGATGGGTTTGTCGGTCTCACTACCAACGGCTAGCAACCATCTCGATCCTTTTTTCAAACCATTAAAACTTTTTCTTTGCTGCAAATTAACAAACACCTTTAAGTGCCCCATTTTTCACACCTTTAAGTTGCCCATTTTTCACATTGAATCCAAATCTCTCTGCACAAAATATAAAAACAAACTTGTAATTTTTTTTACTTTACTAACCTTCAAATTCCAACTTCAAATTTGACAAATACAAACAAACATCAAATTCTCTTCGGATCTACTTGAAAAAAGGACTCTTTTGCTGGGACCAAACACAAAACCCATTTGAATGCAAATCAAACACCTTCAGTTGCTAAAGATTCTTGATTCCAATGGGAAACCCACCCGTAAAATTGTTTGATGACAAATTGAGATAATTTCAATGTGTCCGTAAAACTAATTTCCCGACAGATCTAAATGCTCTAAAGTAGTCATCGAACCCATTGAAGGAACAAACCCGTTGATATCGAACCCGTTGCTCTAAAGTAGTCATCAAACCCGTTGATATCGCAATCGACGCCATAGAATGAACTAGGGCAAGAGTTGGGATCTGTGAACAATTGGTTCCATGAATTGAAAACCTTCCCTAGTGGATCTTCGAGAATCTCTTTTTTGAACTCGAGAAGTGATCAGACTTCATCGGAGGAAGAAAAAGAAACAGGAATGGGAGAGAAGAGAAGCAAGAGAAAGAAGAAGAAGAGAAGAAGAGAGAGAAAGTGGGGGAGAGTGAGATTCATGGTGAGAAGAACCCTACAAATCACTCATTTTGATGAAGAGATTGAATGCTTGAAACCTTCTTGCTCTTCATGTTCTCCTCTTTCTCTTCCTCTGTGCTTCTTCCCTATTTTCTCTTCTCTGGTTCTGTTTGTTTTTTTTATTTATTATTGAAGTTTTGTCCCAAAACGACGCCGTTTTGGGGACACCGTAGGATCTGCTGCAAGGAAATACGGCAGAGGATCCGGTCTCGTGTTTGGTAACCCCTTGGTAAATTATCAATAAGTTTTACTTGTGAGATTTATTATCCATTAAGTATTATTAATAAATTTATCAAGTGTTGAATTTATCAGCCTCTCTTGTTTTTATAAATAAATTTACAATAATAGATTTATCAGTCAGGATTATAGATAAATAAGTATAGTTAATAGAATTGATTGTTAAGTACTCCTTAAATTAAGTTTGAATTTGTATAATATAATTATAACACATTAATCAATGTCAATTTTAAACACAAAACAATGTATTTAGGTCTCATTTGGGAAGTAACTTTTTCAGCTTAAAAACCAAAAAGTCACTAAAAAAATCAAAAAGCCAATAACCTATACTAAAAAGTTGAAGATTCTTTTTTTTCTTTACTTTTTGCACATCTTTTCATAAAAAATCATAAAGTCATTTCAAACATACTAGTTTTTTTACATCATATTTTAGCCAAAAAGTTAAAAAATTACTAAAAAAGTATGTTTCCAAACAAGGCCTTAACAAGAAAGTAAGGCCCCGTTTGTTTTGGAGTGTAATGGATGGGAGGGGATTAGGATGGAGGTGGGGTTATTGAGAGTTGATAACTCTCTCTCTCTCTCTCTCTCTCTCTCTCTCTCTCTTCCAACCAATCTTTAGGTTTGAATCAATAATGGCTGTTAGGTCAACTATTAAGCTACATTTGTTTTCAAAAATAGAATGGAAAGGATTGATAATGAGAGGATTAAGTAAAATTGTGTTTGTTTTGATAGTAGTTGTTAATGTGGAGATTGTTAAATTATTACCCTATAAAAGAAATATAAAATATTAAAACAAATAAAATTATGATTTTTACTGAACAAAAAATACAAAAACATTAAAAATTAATGTTAAAAAAAATACCTAACATGTAAATAAAAAATAAAAAATAAATAAAAAAAACCTAATCTCATGGGACTAAAGTCCGGTTTGTTTTGAGAGATAGAGGAAGGATTGGGATTAGGATTGAGATGAGACATACTAATATTGTGTTTGTTTTGAGAGATAGATAATCCCCTCCAGATTAGGATAGGACTTGGGAAGGGGATTAAAATAGAGGCTTGGGACTTGGTATTAGAAATAATCCGCCAGATTGCTTTTTTTTTATTTTTTACATGTTGGGCATTTTTTTTTTTTTTGAACATTAATGTTTAATTTTTTATACTTTTTTTAAGTAAAAATCATAGTTTTATTTGTTTTATTTTTATTTTATTTTATGTTTTTACATGTTGGGCATTTTCTTTTGAATATTGATATTTAATTTTTTTGTATTTTTTTATTTGTTTTATTATTTTATATTTAATTTATATAAAAATAATTTAACAATCCCTACACCAACAACTATCATCAAAACACAATTTTACTTAATCTCCTTTACTAACAATTCCCCCACTATAATGAGAGCATTGTGCTCCCAATACACACATTTCCATGCCCTCAATTGGGCGGATTCATCACGTCCTTTCCTACACAAAAATCATGTAGGGTGAGTACAAAGCCCAGTAGGAAATCCTTAACAAAGTATATACATTTTATACAAGTCTCAAGAGATGAATGCATGTGCTATGCCATGCCCTTTTCAAAATAAAACACATATTCATCTTTTGAAAACCATCATGCTCAATAATGCCATACAATTTCAACAGTTCAACTCTTATCAATTTTATTCAAGGTGTGGTAAATACTACTCTGGTGATCCGTAGGTCCGTGTCTGCAAGTAGTCTATACAAGTACTACCAATTTGTCATTTTTACCAGTATTGACTGAAAGGCTCGACACTTATAATCTGTCATTTTTACCAGTATTAACTGGAAGGCTCGACACCTATTCAATTTCATTTACACCACCTATCAAAACTTACCACCGTATTTACCCCAAAGCCAATTCATGAAAAATTGTTTCTCGACATTCTTTTCTCAATGCAAGTTTTCAAATCAAATTTCAAAACTCTTCATTAACAAATGGATTGATATGCCAATTGAATGATTAAAAATACAATGCAATATTTCTTCCACTTTCAATATTTTCACACAATATTTCCATTGTGATCGAAAATCTTCATTTCTCCATTCAAATGCAATTTCACAAGATGAATAAATACTTTTAGTTCAATTCATCCAAGGGATAACAAAATTCCCACCCTTTCAACCAATCTCAACAATTTAGTCATCTCAAGACTATATCAACACTTTTAAACAACAATTTTCAAAACTTCTACAATCATCATATTCCATGAAAAATATCATTTATATGTAAATAAATAAACAATTTTTCAAAACATCATTTATTTTAGCACACAAAATAAATATAACAACATCCTCCAAATATTTTCAACACCTTTCAAAAAACAATCCCAATTTCTAGATTTTCTCACCAAAACCATCCATCTTCAAATATTTGAGAAGATCTCACCAAAAACATCTTTCTTTTTGCAACATAGTTCAAAACCCTCAATTCTTATAAAAATAAAAAATAAAAATTAGAAAGTAGACTCACTTTCAAAATCACTCATCTTCTTAAATCAACAACCTATTTTCCAAAATTAATCAAAGGTTGATTTTGAAAATCATCTAGATCTTGCAAAAACATATATATAACTCAAAGAAAATCCCTACCTCAAATTTTGAAGAAAAATTGAGATGAAACCCCAAAATCAATGATGCCTAAGCTCGATCTCCACCACACATAACGAAGCCCTTGAGACTTTGGTGAAGAATTTAGGCCTAAATCTCAATGGATTTGGAGAAATCAAAGAGAGAAAGTGACTTCTAGAGAGAGAAGTTGCAGATTTAGGGTTTTTTACGGAAAAGGAAATCAAAAGTGAAGCAAAACGGCGCTGCTGGTGACTAACATACGCCAGGCTCGCTCGAGCGAAGGAGTTCTCGCTCGAGTGACCAGACACAAAAAGGTCGCCTCGCTTGAGCACAAAAAGCGTCACTCGAGCACAAGAAGCATTGCTCGAGCGTAAAATACCAAGCTTCAAAAGTTTTTTAGACGCACTCCTCGCCCGAGCGCAAGAAGCTTCGCTCGAGTGAAGGACTCTTTTCTGCAAAAGTACTGGGAGCTCACAAAGCTCACTCAAGCGCAAGAAGCCTCGCTCGAGCGAAGAGCCAAAATTCTGAACGACAAAAGTTTGAACAACTTGCAACTAATCAGTTCCAAACACTCCCAAGACATCCCAAAGCTCAAACTCAAAGAGTGGAAGGAAGAAAAGACGTAGATAATACTTTCTAACCATGAAATCCGAGTCCAGAACACCACAAGGATGGGTCAAAGACCTGGATCGCTATAACCTTTCCCCCTTAAAGAATTTCGTCCCTGAAATTTCAAATTAAGTCCAAAATCATAATTACACTAGCCACAACAAGGCTATTCTTACAATTACATCACCATGACCCATTCTCCGGTCATCCATTCCCAACGAATCGACTCACAAGTCCCAATCAAAATGAAATTTACAATTTCCCAAAACATTTGCGATGTTTAATCAAAGTCAAAATTTTCAAAAGTTTTTACACTGCAGACACAATGCTTCCAAAAGTGATACCACACCCACAATATTTCATATTCTCAAAACATATGCCATGATTTTATTGAATCCAAGTTTTTCCAAAACAACAATAACTCATGAGTTAAAACATATACAATGCCCATACTATTCACTAACATAACCAAATTCCCATTACGTGCTCACGCATCAACAAACAAATTCAGATATTTCTCTTGGACTTCCAACTCACGTTCCCAAGTCGCTTCCTCGACCCCGTGATGCTTCCACAATACTTTTACCAAAGAAATTGTCTTGCTTCGTAAGACTTGGTCACGTCTATCCAAGACTCCCATCGGCCTCTCCTCATACGAGGCATCCTCATCTACCTCTAAGTCGGTCCAATCCAACACGTGTGATGGATCTGGCTCATATTTCTAAAGCATACTAATGTGAAACAGGTCATGAACACCGGAAAGCTGTGGCGGTAACGCCAAACGATAAGCAACCTCCCCAATCCGCCCAAGGATTTCAAAAGGGCCAATAAACCGAGAGGACAACTTCCCACTCTTCCCAAATCTCATAAAACCCCTTCTAGGTGATATCTTCAAAAAAGACATGATCCCCTACTTCAAAAGACAAGGGTCTCCTCCTACGGTCGACATAACTTTTCTGGCGACTCTGCGCCGTAGCTAGCCTCTTACGAATAAGTACCACTTTCTCCGTCGTTTCCTGAACCAACTCTGGACCTAACAAAGGTGCATCACCCACCTCGGCCCAACACACAGGGGATCTACACAGTCGACCATACAAGGCCTCAAATGGTGCCATGCCAATACTCAATTGGAAACTATTATTATAGGCAAACTTCACTAAGGGCAAGTGCCTCTCCCACGAACTCGAAATGTCAAGGACACAGCCTCGAAGCATATCTTCAAGGATTTGAATAGTATGCTCGGACTGCCCGTCAGTCTGAGGATGATACGCAGTACTAAAGGTCAATCTAGTGCCCAAGGCATTCTGCAAACTTTGCCACAACCGAGCAGTGAAACGTAGATCTCTATCCGAAACAATCGTCACAGGGACCCCGTGCTACCTCACTATGTTCCTAATGTACAAGTCAGCAAGATAATCTACTGAGTCACTTACGCGCATAAGAATAAAATGCGCCGACTTAGTCAGCCAGTCTACTACCACCCAAATGGCATTACTACCCCGTTGAGTCCTCGGAAGGCCCATAACGAAGTCCATCGTAACATGTTCCCACTTCCACTCTGCTATAGGCAAGGGTTGCAACAAACCCGCTGGCCTCTGATGTTCGGCCTTCACTTGTTGACAAGTAAGGCACTTCGATACAAACACAGCTACATCCTTTTTCATACCTCTCCACCAAAATTGGCAACTAAGATTTTGATACATTTTTGTGCCTCCCGGATGTACCGCAAGGCGTGAGTGATGGAACTCCCGAAGCACTTCCTCTCTACAAGATTCTGGTACAAACAAACGGTCTAAATAACGTACACTCATATCCGAGTGAATGTTCAAACCTTTCTCCTCCTTCCCATTGGAAATTTTAACACGGATTGATTCTACATCACGGTCTCCTTGTTGTGCTTTTATGACCTTACTAATCATGGTAGGTTGAGTATTCAAAGTAAACAATGTAGCACTCTCCCTAGATTCACCCAAGTGCAAATCAAACTTGCCAATAACACCTAGCATTTCCCATTCCCGAATGGCCACACTTGCCAAGTTACACACAAATTTCACCGATTTTCGACTCAAATCGTTGGCCACTACATTGGCCTTCCCCGGATGATAATGTAATTCAAAGTCATAATCCTCCATAAATTCCATCTACCTCCGTTGACGTAAATTCAAGTCCTTTTGAGAAAACAAATACTTTAGACTCTTATGATCGGAGAAGATCTCAAACTTCTCACCATACAAGTAATGCCTCCAAATTTTTAAGGCAAAAATTACCGCCACTAGTTCTAAATCATGAGTGGGGTAATTCTTCTCGTGAATTTTCAATTGTCGTGAACCGTAGGCCACAACTTTTCCCTCTTGAATCAAGACACAACCAAGTCTATCCCCGGACGCATCACAATAGACGGTGTAATCTAAACCCCTTTCCGAAATTATTAAGACTGGTGTTGTAGTCAATCTAGTCTTAAGTTTTTGGAAAGACTTTTCACAAGCCTCATTCCACACAAACTTGACACCCTTCCTAGTCAACTTAGTCAAAGGTGCAGCTAGTCTAGAGAAGTCCCTTACAAAGCGTCGATAGGACCCTGCTAACCCCAAGAAACTTCAGATCTCAAAAACATTCTTGGGTTGTTCCCAATCCTGTACTGCGTCTATCTTTGAGGAGTCTACAGTTACTCCCTCACTTGACACTACATGCCCCAAAAACTTTACCTCGGTGAGCCAAAACTCGCACTTATCAAATTTAGCATACAAACGGTGCTCCTTAAGCAATTCGAGCACTACCCGTAAGTGAGCCTCATGTTCCTCCTCGAAGGTTGAATAAATTAAGATGTCGTCCACAAAGACGACCACAAACAGGTCCAAGTATTCTCGAAAAATTCTATTCATCAAATCCATAAAGGAAGCCGGTGCGTTAGTCAACCCAAAAGGGATTACAAGGAATTCATAGTGGCTATAACGCGTACGAAAGGCTGTTTTCTGGATGTCCTCCTCCTGGACTCTCAACTAATGGTACCCTGACCTCAAGTCTATTTTTGAGAAGCAACGAGACCCTCTAAGTTGGTCAAACAAATCATCAATTCTAGGTAGAGGATACTTGTTCTTAATGGTAACTCGATTCAACTTGCGGTAATCAATACACAATTGCAAAGACCCATCTTTCTTCTTCGCAAAGAGAGCCGATGCTCCCCAAGGAGATGTACTACGGCAAATGAAGCCCTTGTCTAAAAGTTCTTGGAGTTGAATCTTCAACTCATGCAATTCGGCTGGTGCAAATCTATACAGTGCCATGGAAATCGATGTCGTGCCAGGCATTAAGCCAATGGAGAACTCTATCTCCCGATTGTGTGGCAAACTAGTAAGATCCTCAGGAAAGACATCCGAGTACTCACAAACTACCCTTGGGAATTCATCATGCGCCCCGTCACTCTCACTATTCAAGAGAGTTGCAAGAAGGCCACTAAGCTCGCTCCTACTACGATGGTCAAAGACTGGCGACAAAACCTTATCAACTCGATTTCCCATAAAGTAAAAACAGTCACCACTTGGGGTGCAAACTGTAACTCTCTGACGGTAACAATCAATCACAGCTTGGTACGAACATAACCAATCCATGCCTAAGATGACATCGAAACTCGACATGTCTAACAACACAAAAGCAAACAGAAGTCGACGCCCGGCGACTTCTAACTCACAATCATGACACCCCCGGTCTAAATCAGTCACACCCCAATAGGTAACTCTACTCTGAGCGGAGTCGCTAACTGTGCCACCTCTAACCCCAATGCAAAAACAAATGCAGCAGATATAAATGAATGAGACGCACCCGTGTCTATCAATACATTAGCCAAAGTATTGCACACAACAAAAATACTTCTCACAACTGAGGGTCTTGGCAACTGCTTTGGCGCGGTGATAGCATACACACGCCTCTGTGGCCCATGATAAACTTGCTCCTCTCTCGGAGCATAGGCCTAGTGTACTGACTGAGTCGAGGCGGCTCCCTGGTTAACTCGTGAGGTTTAAGCTGAATGAGCCTGCTGGTGGCTCTGAGTTTGCCTCGACCCTGATGCGCCAGATGCACCTCCCAACTGTGGGCAAGTCCTCTTCATGTACCCTGGTTGACCACATTGAAAACAATTAAACCCTTGACTTTTACTCTGGGGCAATCCTTGAGATCGGTTAGGTGGTGGTGGTAACATTAACTGCCCTCCTCCCTTCTGTGGGCATGCAAAGGCTTTGTGACCTGGTTGGCCACACTTGAAACAAGAGAAGCCATTTTGTGTACTCTTTCCCGAGCCCGAACTAGGCAAAGGAAAAAGTAGATCTTGACTACTGTGGTTGGGACTGGGATGAAAAGTTGCCCCTGCTCCTCTTATTCTGCCTATAGTTTCCTTGTGGTTCTTGGCCCCTAGACCTTGAACCCCGAAGTTTCTCCTCCTCAGCCTGCACAGTAACCTCTACATGTGCCGCCGCCTCCATAAGACGGGCATAGTTCCGGATCATATTTCTGGCAATTTTTACAAGATCTTGGTTCTTAACTTCTTCTCAAACTCAAGACAACAACGCTCTTCCGTTGCCACCAACTCCGATGCAAACCGGGACAAACTAGAAAAAGTTGCCTCAAACTCGGCCACGGACATGAAATTTTGTTTGAGGTCCAGAAAATCTTGCCTCAATCTCTCCCTAGCAAAGAGAGGTAAGTACTTATCTTGGAAAGCAATCACAAAAGCTTCCCAAGTCGGTTCTACTCCATCCTTGGTGTACTTCCACCACTAACCCGTATCCCCTTTTAGATAGTAACTCGCCAGAGTCACCCCTAGTTCACTATCTTCAATGTGAAGCATCTCGAATGTCTTCATAATTTGTTCGAGCCACTCATCTGCTTTCTTGGGCTTAGGGCCACCCAGGAACTCATCCGACTTGGCCCGCAAAAACTCTCGAGTAAGGAAACTCGTGGCGTTCTCTCGGGCTTGGTTCTCTACCCTCAACAAATTCATAGCCCCCGCTATCTCTCTAGCTAAGGTCCCTATTGCGATTTGACCCACTGGTTCGGCTGCATAAGCTTGGCCTATTCCTTCCTCTTGTACTGGAACCCCATGAACCAGTATCTCATGCATACCCCGGCAGGCCCTACCACGTCTCCTGCCTCTACCACCACGAGTTTGACCTCTTCCTGACATCCTATAAAGGACAAAGAAATAATTTAGCACACTAACCCATATGTGCTCGTAACTTACCTCACCGGTCCAATCACAACAATTCTATATATATTTCTCTACTATATAGACATTTCAATTTCATTCCACATAAGCACTTAGTCATGTAAACACATACGAATTATTCTTTTATGATGAAATTCGTCCCACGAAAAACCAAGAATTCTTAGTAGAATGAGTATTGATCAAATACCCTTCTAATAAGACCGCAAGGAATTTAACAGGCGCAAACAACATCCTAAAAGTTCAATCCCATACTCATATAACCACATAGACATGTTATCACATAGTCAAAAAATGTATAACACCACCCTATCACGCAACTTCCTATCCTACAATCATGAACCCACTGTGGTAAAACTACCACTTCCCACAAGCTCCAAGTATTCGAACTTGGTAGCTCTGATACCAAGTTGTAACGCCCCAATTTTCATGCCCAAATGATAACACAATATTCATGGCTCTTTAAGATAAAAACTGGATATAAATCCTCACACTTGCATTACATGATCCAAATCAAATAACATAAACAAATAAATACCCTCATGGGTTTACAAGCCTCCAAGGCTTAAGCCCAGTTACACAAATTGGTTATTCAAACCCACACAAATAAAGCCCTTGGCTTACAAAACAGAGTCACGCATAATGAGAGCATTGTGCTCCCAACACACACACTTCCACGCCCTCAGTTGGGCAGATTCACCACGTCCTTTCTTGTGCAAAAATCATGTTGGGTGAGCATAAAACCCAGTAGGAAATCCTTAACAAAGTATATACATTTTATACAAGTCTCAAGAGATGAATGGATGTGCTATGCCATGCCCTTTTGAAAATAAAACACATCTTCATCTTTTGAAAACCATCATGCTCAATGATGCCATGCAATTTCAACAGTTCAACTCTTATCAATTTTATTCAAGGTGCGGTAAATACGACACTGATAATCCCTAGGTTCGTGTCTGCAAGTAGTCTATACAAGTACTACCAATTTTTCATTTTTACCAGCATTGATTGAAAGGCTCGACACTTATATTCTGTCATTTTTACCAGTATTAACTGGAAGGCTCGACACCTATTCAATTTCATTTACACCACCTCTCAAGACTTACCACCGTATTTACCCCAAAGCCAATTCATGAAAACTTGTTTCTCGACATTCTTTTCTCAATGCAAGTTTTCAAATCAAATTTCAAAACTCTTCATTAACAAATGGATTGATATGCCAATGGAATGATTAATAATACAATGCAATATTTCTTCCACTTTCAATATTTTCACACAATATTTCCATTGTGATAAAAAAATCTCCATTTCTCCATTCAAATGCAATTTCACAAGATGAATAAATACTTTTAATTCAATTCATCCAAGGGATAACAAAATTCCCACCTTTCAACCAATCTCAACAATTTAGTCATCTCAAGACTATATCAACAATTTTAAACAACAATTTCCAAAACTTCTACAATCATCATATTCCATGAAAAATATCATTTATATGTAAATAAATAAACAATTTTTCAAAACATCACTTATTTTAGCACACAAAATAAATATAACAACATCCTCCAAAGATTTTCAACACCTTTCAAAAAAAAATCCCAATTTCTAGGTTTTCTCACCAAAACCATCCATCTTCAAATATTTGAGAAGATCTCACCAAAAACATCTTTCTTTTTGCAACATAGTTCAAAACCCTCAATTCTTATAAAAATAAAAAAATAAAAATTAGAAAGTAGACTCACTTTCAAAATCACTCATCTTCTTGAATCAACAACCTATTTTCCAAAATTAATCAAAGGATGATTTTGAAAATCATCTAGATCTTGCAAAAACATATATATAACTCAAAGAAAATCCCTACCTCAAGTTTTGAAGAAAAATTGAGATGAAACCCCAAAATCAATGATGCCTAAACTCGATCTCCACCGCACACAGCGAAGCCCTTGAGGTAATAACCAACTTTGGTGAAGAATTTAGGCCTAAATGCCAATGGATTTGGAGAAATCAAAGAGAGAATTTGACTTCTAGAGAGAGAAGTTGCAGATTTAGGGTTTTTGAGGGAAAAGGAAATCAAAAGTGATGCAAAACGGCGCTGTTGGTGACTGGTATACGCCAGGCTCGCTCGAGCGAAGGAGTTCTCGCTCGAGCGAAGGAGTTCTCGCTCGAGCGACCAGACACAAAAAGGTCGCCTCACTCGAGCGCAAGAAACGTCGCTCGAGCGTAAAATACCAAGCTTCAAAAGTTTTTCAGACGCACTCCTCGCTCGAGCGCAAGAAGCTTCGCTCAAGCGAAGGACTCTTTTCTACAAAAGTACTGGGAGCTCACAAAGCTCGCTCGAGCGCAAGAAGCCTCGTTCGAGTGAAGAGCCAAAATTCTGGACGACAAAAGTTTGAACAACTTGCAACTAACCAATTCCAAACACTCCCAAGACATCCCAAAACTCAAACTCAAAGAGTGGAAGGAAGAAAAGACGTAGATAATACTTTCTAACCATGAAATCCGAGTCCAGAACACCACAAGGACGGGTCAAAGACCTGGATCGCTATAGGCCTGCCCAAGCCCAAGGCCAGGCCTACCGGGCCAGCTCGAGGCCCGACCCACCAGCCCGCCCAAGGCCCGAATACCCTTGGGCCTAGGGCTAGGCCTGCGCTTAATTTTTTGGCCCGTGGGACGGCTCGGCCCGACCCGAATTTTAGCGAGAGCCTATGTAGCCCGACGTGGACCGGGCTGAGCCGAGCCAATTCACACCCCTAAATTCAAGCTTGTTGAGGCCATCAAAGAAGTCGGAAACATCAAGGTATGATCAACAATCTAACATACGTCATGTTGGTGCAGCTTTGCTATTTGCAGTTTTGTTTTATTTTATTTATTCATTTTGTTAAAAGTTTGGTGTAATTTATGTTTATAGTTTATGAGGCATAAATAAGTTATATAAGATAATAAAAAAAAAATATTGAAAAGCAATTAAAGAGATGCTTTTATTTTATAATTTCTAATTATCAATTTTAATTTCTAAGAATTGTGTGACCGTCAATCGGTATAGTTCATTTTTCTGCAAGTTGAAAATTGATTTGAATATATATATATATATATATATATATTTTAAGGGAGACTTATTTATAAGTCCTTTTTCAGACACTTATGGTAGGCTGAGTCCTGTGTAATTTCTTATAGAGTCTCAAGTCCTATTTAGATAGGAATGTATTCCACAAGATTCTACATAAACATAACATGACGTGACACTTACATAAACGTAACGTAACGTGACACCTATATAAACGTAACATTACATGACACCTATATAAACGTAACGTAACGTGTCACGTTATGTTTCGCAAACTTAATGAGTTTTTATTTTTTTAAATTGAATGTGAAAATGTTGCTGGTTTATGTTGGTGTCACGTTACGTTTCATATAAATCTGATCTATAGTAACATTCAATTTCCTATATAGGAAATTGAATGTTTCCATAGATCATAGGTGTCACGTTACGTTACGTTTATGTAGATATAGGAAATTGAATGTTACCATAGATCATAGGTGCCACGTTACATTTATGTAGGTGTCACGTTACATTACGTTTATATAGATATGATCTATTGTAACATGCAATTTCCTATATAGGAAATTGCATGTTACCATAGATCATAGGTGTCACGTTACATTTATGTAGGTGTCACGTTACGTTTATGTAGGTATCACGTTACGTTACGTTTATATAGATATGATCTATGGTAACATTCAATTTCCTATATATGATTTTACTATTATTTATGATATTAACAACTAATATTGAGGGTAAATGTGTCAACAAACTTCCCACAGGACTTATGGGAATATAAGTTTTTTAGTAGGACCATATGTAGTATAAGTCTCCCTAATAGGACTTATAAATAATTTTCCCATATTTTAATAATATGTGCATGGAGAGTAAGAGAATGGGATGTGCATGGAGAGTAAGAGAATGGGCAATTATATAGAGCAACGATCAGATTTAATCCATGTATCAATGTTTAAGGATTTGTTTGGGAAGTGTGTTAGTTTTTTGGCTTTTTAATTTTTTGGCTATTTTAATTTGAGGCTAAAGAGTCTCTTTTGGGAAGGACTTTTTGGCTTTTTAACTTTTTATGAGAGAAAGAATGTAATAATTATAGGTTGGATGTGATGTTTTATTTTATTGGACTAAAAAGCCTATTTTATTTTTTTGTGGCTAAAATAACTCCAAATCCAACCCAATCTTTCTTCCCAAACAAAGCCTAATTCAATTGAGATATATACAAAAAGTGTTTCTAATGAATACATTAAAATATTGATTTTATAAAAAATAAATAAATAAATTCAGCAGATTTGATTATTTTAATTAACTGATCACACAATAAAATTTTAATTATTAATTTGCAAGAAATTATGAAATTTTTCGTACACAATCAATTATAGAGATTATTGACACAAAAAAAAATTCTACTAAAAATAATTATATTAATTAATTAAAATTAAATAATATTAAAAATTGTTATTGAATATATTAAAGTTTCAACCTCAATATATTAGGAACTTTTTTCATACACAATCAATTATAGAGCTTATTAACAAAAAAAATTCTTCTAAAAATAATTTAATTAATTAATTAAAAGTATATAATGTTAAAATTTATTATTGAATATATTAGAGTTTCGAGTGATTATTCAGTATTTTTGGAGTATGGATATGTGGTGCTCCATAAGGTTTTAATTGGTAGAGAGGGGTAAGGGCTCACAATTTATGTTGGAGATGAGAAAATAATATGGGATTAAGTAATTAGTGATTGACTTGGAATATAGCCACGTAATGTTCCAGAATTATTGAATAACTTTCTTAGAGTTTCAACCTCAATATATTTACCGACATGGAAGCAAAGCCTACAAGGCTGAAACAATGAAGGCTAAAGCTTTTTATTTATTAGACTCGACCATATAATATATTTAGGGGCGGATTTACGGGCCAGTCTTATTAAGAAGGCTTATTTATTTATAAATTTTATTTCTTTTTTTACATATTAATATCCCTAAAATAACATTTCTTTACTTTCTTCACTCCTTTTATCAACACTCTCCTCCTTTGTCAGCAACCACCACTGGTCACCAATGACCACCACCGGTCACCATCTCCAGTCGCCGATAATCACCTTTGGCCACCATCTCCAATCGCCATTAGACTATAATGATATTTTCCAACGAGTATCTTTGACCGCCGTATCTGAAAATATTTTTTCCGATGAACACCTCCGGTGATTTTTTTTATTTTTTATTTTCCAATTCCCTGACCATTTTTACATCTAAAACAACTCTCATCTCCATTACATCACCACTCACACCACCTCTTTAGATATGATATGACAATAGAAATGAGGAAGGAGGAGAAAAGTTTAGCAATGATAAATTTATCAGTATTTATCAGCTCATTTTAATCAACAATTATCTCTTACCTTGAGACACACTCATTCATTTATTCATTCACAAAAACAAATTTACACACTTGCATAACAAGAGAAAGTAAAAAATGGAGGATAAAAAATTATTAGTGTTAAATTTATCACTGATAAATAACCAAACCATTTAATCAATACTCTTCTACACTCTCACACTCATACTCACGTGCATACAATTTAACTTACGTATTCATTCACAAACATAGTCACACATTTACACATACAAAACAAAGTTTAAGACTTAAATTTATTACAATAAATTTATTGAGATTATGTTATCGAAATCTATCTCATAATATAGAAAGAGGAAGGGAAAGGAAATGGATAGAGAGAGAGAGAGAGAGAAAGAGAGAGAGAGAGACCAGATCTCATTAGAAAGAACTCCAACGACCATGTAATGGTTTCTTCTTGACGGTGAAGATGGCTACAGTACTAGATTGACATTGTAAATGGCTATATATGAACAACGGTGTAGATCAGTGACGATAGAGGTGAATGGTGAATAGTAGTAGTCAATCGGTAATGTTGAGGTGTAGATAGAAGGTTGTATAGTATAGATTGGCAATGGTGAAGTATATATCGATGACAGTTGAGATAAAAAATGGTGGAAATCATTGGTGAATGATGGGGAGATCGAACAAAGAGGTGGTGGCAGCAATAGCGGGTAGACGATGGTGGCAACGGTGTAAGCAATTGCAGCGGCGACCAACGATAGATGGTGATGGTGGTGGTGTGAAGTTTCAAAAATGATAGAAAGATGTGTGTGTGAGAGAGAGAGAGAGAGAGAGAGAGAGTTCTCTACAAAAATATTACAGTAAAAAGAATAAAAGAGAAGATATTTAATAAGGGCATTAAAGACATTTAAATATTTAGTGGTGTACATGAAAAGTCTTTAGGACCTAATGGGAAATAAGTTGATAAAGTAGGACTTAATTTAATGAGGTATCAATATTCACATTATTAAAATATTAAAAATACATAATTTATTTTTATAATATAATTATTGATTTTTTTTTTTTTTACAATATTATGTGGTACAATCAAATGATCACTAATAGCTGAATAATTTAATTTTTTAAAAAGATGATCGTGTTAGTAAGTTTTACATAATAAACCATTCAAATTTTACGGACAGTAATTGGCCAATATCCTCCCATCAATTGTAGGAATAGCAGATAATCACGTTTTTGTTTGTTTGATTGTTTGATTTGATTTTTGTTTTTTTTTTTTTATTTTCTTTTTTTTCGTTTTTCGTGCGAACACCATCTGCAAAATGTTAGAATCTTAAAAAAAATATATATAAAAAATAAATAAATAAATAAAAAAAAGGAGAATTACCTTACTATGAAATATATATATACATACAAGTATAGAGATGTAAGTGAGACTTATATTTCTATAAGTTTTCACTTGCGTTTCACCACATAAATCCAGGGGTGGGTGGCATTGTGGTTAAGCTTGGGGTTTAAGCCCCAAGGTCACAAGTTCAATTCCTTCCTTCCTGGGCCAATCTCCTGGGCAAAGCACAGTTGGTTAGGAGGTTGGACCTCAAGTTGTCTAATCAGCACGTGGTGTGGGTTCAATACTCCCCCGCTGTGCAAGTCCTAACTTAAGCGGAGCTTGTCTTGAGAGGTCGAGGCAAGTTCCCAGGTTATAGTCTCCTCACTCGGAACGGCTAACAGAACACCCTGGTGATCTCTGTAAGGGGCGCTGCCTTGGACCTACGGGAGGGTAGAGAGAATTTTCCTATAACAACAACAACAACAACAACAGCAAAAACTTCAACCCTCAACGTTTTGGTAATTTTTTTTACTTGTCCCACTGACAAGCAATTCTCCCTAAAAAAATTCATCAGGTTGGTTTTATTTTTGAATTATTTTTTAATAAAGTGATTTGAAAAGCATGTTTTGAAAATAAATATGTGTTTAGTTTTTAAAAAACTTCACTATTACATAATAAACCATTCAAATTTTACGGACAGTAATTGGCCAATATCCTCCCGTCAATTGTTAGAACAAGAGATAATATGCCCGTTTGGTAGAGCTGTGAGAAAATGATTATTGATTATGGATTAACATATTATAGATTATAGTTTTAAATATAAGTTGTTAACTGTTTGGTGTAGTTATGGGATTATGCATTTAATCAGCAGAGTAGTGTTTGGTTGAATAAGTTGTAAAATAGTTTTTTGCTGTGTAATGTCTTTTTTGCCCTAATAAGATATTAAAATTGTTATTTTTTCATTTTTTTCAGTTTTAATTTTAAAAAAATTATTTCATTAATTGTGAAATAAATTGTGCAATTTATTTAATTTTGTTTAATTTATTAATTAATATCAATTAATATTCATGTATTTTGTTTCATTTATAGCAATAATTTTTTTATTACAACTAATAATATAAAAATTGTTATTTTTTAATTTATTAATTCATTACAAAAAATACCAATTAAATTTTTTTTTCTCTTCTCTCCTCTTTCATCCGTACACGGCTGGTGGTTTGCAACCCTAGCCATCGCCGTGATCTGGAAAGGCAAAGAAAGAGAGACGACGACAGTAGATCGTAACAACGGCGACTCTGGTTCAGATCGCGATGCATAGGGTTTTGCCTTGAGATCGCGACGACGGCGACTCTGGTTAGGGTTGTCGATTGCGAACTAGGGTTGATCGTCATCACGATTGCGACGCTCGAGAGAACACCGTTGATTGTGATAGATGGCTTGCAATGGTGACAGCGACAGTGCTAGGGTTTTGCTCCCTCTTCAGATCGTGACGAGAGAGACAGAGAAAGAGAGAGAAAAGAGAGATCGTGAAGAGAGAGAGAGAGAAGAGATTTGGCTCATGAGAGAGAGTGCACTCTGGTTTGTTCGCGAAAATCACCTCGCGATCGCGATGGGGCAGAGAGAGAGAGAGAGAGAAGAGAGATCGTAAGGAGCTCCGGCGACGAGCTCATCTACTTTGCTCTCCTCTTTCATCTTTTCCGGTGTCATCGGAAATCGCCTCTCCACTGTAAATCACCCCTCTCCTTTCATGAGAGGGGGAGAATGAGTGTGTTTTTGTTTATATACCTGGTAGACTTATAATAACTTGAAAGTGTGAAGGACATTTAAGTCTTTTTATCCTTGACATTCAGCTCGCTGCTTAAGCTGAAAAAAATAAGCACCTCCTCCCCCACTCAACCAAAAAGCTCATTTCCCATTTATAAAAAGCTATAATCTACACCATTAACCTAAACCAAACATACCAAAATAACTTAAAATAAGCTAAAAGCTGAAATAAGCTAAAAATAAGCCCTACCAAACTGGTCTAATCACGTTTTTGTTTGTTTGTTTGTTTGTTTGTTTGATTTGATTTGATTTTTGTTTTTGTTTTTGTTTTTTTCTGTTTATTTTTTGTTTTTCGTGCGAACACCATCTGCAAAACGTTAGAATCTAGAAAGAAAAAAAAAAAAAAGAGAGAGAGAATTACCTTATAGTGAAATATATATTGTCACGACCCGCTCCCCGTACCCAAGGGTTAAGTATCGTGATGGTCAATAACCGAAGTTACCTCCGGCCAATTCTTGAACAAATTAATAAACGCGAGCAGAAATAATATTTAAGTGAGGGTACCAAAATAATCATCGAAGCTTCTATTTTTATTACAAAATTTATTGACCAAAAAGACCGATATTTACATATAAAAATATCATAAAAAGTGCTGTGTGTGTCTATTCTACAGCCCCGCGTCTAAGACTTTCCAAAACCTATTTCTGAATTGCATTGTTTCCTGAAAATTGGTAAATAGCTATAAGCCCATGGCAGAGTGAGAAATATTATACTAAGAGCATAAGGGCATAAAATTCACCATGGATAATTATTGGCTAAACAGAGCTTGATATTAAAATACATAGTATATAATACGGAGATCATTTAACATATAATACAGAAATCATATAAACAAAATAATCATAACCGCGATACAGAATGGAACAGAATAGATGTATGGACTCAAGAGGTGGCTCCCACCATAGTGTAGCACTTTGCTCCGTACAGCACTTTGCTCCACACCAAAAATCAGAATGTCAGTGAATCCATGATGGACAGAGGGTCACAAAGTGACTAATCAGAGGGCCAATGGTTATTTAAGTCCCCCAAAGCATGGGACCTCCGTGGTGGTACTTATAAAATAATTACTCAAAACACATTTTAATAAGCAGTTATATCCATGGGTTTTCCTTAGTATATAAAATAAGGTCCATAAAATAAATAACATAATTAAAAATGCTAATATAATATATAAAACACAATTTACGTAAAAAAATTATGGTCAGCCAAAACATACATAAAATATATTATGGTGACTCAAGTTATCATATAACTCACCTTAACTTTAATACCTCACTCTTTCTTTCCACTATCAAAGGCCTTCTTTACTCCCAGTATTTTCTTCCCCCTTCTCTATTTGTTTCTCATGTTCTATCCATAGCATCACCCCTCCTTATATACCAGGGTACACTACTTGCTTAGCAAGTTTTGAGTGACACGTGGTCACGCCACGTTGCCTTGCCATTATTATGCCCTAAACTCAAGCTACCCTCAAACGGATAAGTTTAAGTAATTGTTTTTTTTTTTTTAATGACTCTGATGTAAATAAATGATACTTTATTTTATTTTACTCTTACAAAATATTTAATTAAACATTTAAAGTTTTTCTCATTTATAATTAAATAATACTGATATAAAATTTAAGGGACAACTTAAATTTTTGGGTTGTTACAATCTTTTCTCCTTTTAAAAATTTCGTTCTCGAAATTTGGTATATTGTAGACACCCCATTTTTGACCGACCTTAAGACTCAGACGTCACCGATTGAGCGCTCGGTGATGTTGCATACTGTGCTCATTTAGAAGTCTCAGAGTCGCGGCCTTGCGCCCTGCCTCCGGACTTCCGAATTCTCTTCTGTGCCTTGTCTCGGTTTGCGAACCAGGCTCGGTTTTCTCTGTTTTCTTTCCTAAGGGGAGGGAGTGGTCCCGTAGACTATCTCTCAGTGGCCGTGGGCTACTTTTCGTGGCCGTAGGCCATTTTGCCCATTTCGGAGCCCGGTTTTCGGAGCCGTCAGGCCGTGTGCCTCGGTTCGGGACCGCCCAACCGTCTCCGATTCCTCCGGTTCTTGCCACATACCTCTGTTTTATCATTGTGAAGCACACTGGGGCCCCTGATGCCCACTTCGTGGCTGAATGCCACTTTCGGTGCTTATAGCAGGTTTTCGGGCCCCGAACCTCGCGGTTTGGCCCCCGAGCATTCATTTCGCATCGGTTTTCTCCGGTTTTTGGCGTGTACCTCTGTTTTGTCATACCGAGAAACCCTGGGGTCTCAGACACCCACTTCGCTGCTGAACACCACTTCCGGTGCCTACAGCCCATTTTCGGGACCTCGAACTGCGCGGTTTGGGCCCCGAGCGTTCATTTCTCATTAGTTTTTGTTCAATTTTGGCAGGTACCTCTGTTTCAGCATTAGGAAGATCACTGGAGGGTAGGAGGCCAGCAATTATCCCAGATAACCAGTTTCGCTCCTCCGGCGCCCGTTTTGCTCACTTCCGGGCTAATGTTGAACACCCTAGGCCCATTTTCTTCCAACCAAAGCTACATATTTGTGATGAGGGCACATGGGAGGACCCTAAAAGAGCATGGTCGGCCAGCAATTCAAAGTTTCATTTTTGAGCCCCTCCTTCAAGCTCTATGTTGTGGCTCCTGCTTCAGTGTTGCCAATTTCCGACCTTGGAACCTTGTTCTACACATCTGGGAGGACCCTAAAAGTTGGTGGTCGGCCAGAAATTGTTGTTTTCATTTTTGAGCCTCTCCTTCAAGCTCTATGTTGTGACTCCTGCTTCAGAGTTGCCAGATTTCGACCTTGGGGCCTTATTCTACACATCTGGGAGGACACCATTGCATAGTGGTCGGCCAGAAAATTTACACTTCATTTTTGGGCCATGGCCGGCCGGCCAGGGTGAGTGGCTGGCCGACCAGGTGGGGTGGCCGGCCGGCCACCTCCCAGAAATTTACCTGGCCGGCCAGCTTTCTGCTTTCCAGCTCTTTACAGCTGTCCGGATATTTTTTTGAAATATCTCCCCTATCCGGGGGATATTTTGGGAGGGAAATCTTGCCTCCATTTCCCTCCCCTTTTACACCTTTTCTTCCCTATTTGAAGGGGGGTCCTCCTCCTTTGCTAAGGTTAGGAAATTTGATCTCACAAACCTCTCTCCCAAAACCTCCATTTTCCTATTCAAAAATCCTAAAAACCTTTGAGTTCCTAGGCCAATCCTTCATCAACCCTAAGCTCCACCTTCACCACTTCCATTCCAGCAGCAAGGGAGTGTTCCTCAAGGGCTTAGGAGCAACTTTCATCAAGGCAAGAGGTAGCAAAAACTTGATCTTCAAGGGTAAGTCATCATTTCCCTTTTTCTTGCATAATTTTGCTTCAAATTTTTACCCTACTTGTGATCTGTTTTGGGTTCTGACCCCTTCTGGTTTTGTGCTTATTTTGAGCCCCTCTACAACATTGTAGAAGGGCTCAACCCTGTTTGGTGTCTCCTTCATATACTTCTTCAATAGCACTCTTTAGGCCATTAAATTGCATGCTTTGCTTAGCTTTTGAGTGGTCTGATTTCGAGTATACTATATACTGTGAGTGGGCTTATATTGAGCCCCTCTTCAATATTGAAGAAGGGCTCAATCATGTTTGGCTTCTCTATCATGCACTTCCTTTGAAATGCTTCCATTTTACCGTAAAATTGCATGATTAATTTGGCCTATTTGTGATCTGAATTGGAGCATGAAACATACTGTGATTGTGCTTATTTTGAGCCCCTCTTCAACATTGAAGAAGGGCTCAACCTGGTTTTCTTGCTCTACATATCACTTGTTTTGAATTCATGTTCCACTTCTGTTTTGCATGCTTTTTTAAGCTCACCATGCTTCGGATTTAAGCCTTAATCAGGCCTAGACAGAGCCTTATTTTTTCCTATTCTTCATGTTTTGTTAAGGGTCCAAAGTGGTTTGATGATTGGTTTTGGTACTTCATGTTATATCCTTCATATTTCCCGTAAAATTGCATGTTTGTTTAGGCTTGCTTAGCTACTGATTTGAGCCTTCATCAGGCTTAGAAAGTGTCTTATTTTGGCTTATTCTTCATACTTTGTTAAGGGTCCAAAGTTGTTTGATCATTTCTTATGGTACCTCATGTTGTAGCCCCTTATTGGCTCATTTTTGCATGCCATTTTGGGCATATCTACACACTGAATTAGAGGATCTCATCTACTGTAAATATGCCTGTTTTTGGTTCCTCTTTAATTTTGTAGAACTGTGTTTTCTGGTTTGAGCACTGTATATACTACTTGCTTTGTAATTCCTCTCTTTTTCCCCGTTTTTGCAAGCTATTTTTGCCTTGCTTGTGGTTGTTATTTATCCTTGCTTTGTACTAAAAAAATGCCATATTTGGGGCTGCCTTGCTACTGGTTTGCATGTCATGATCATGTTGTGCATGTTTAGTATGGCTATAGGCCATTTCGGGTACTTAAAATCACATTTCGGGATGATTTCATGCATTGGTTGCCATTTCGTATCATTTCGGGACTGTTTTCCCCTTCATTTAGGTGCTGAAATTTGGTTTGCATGCTTGCATATCATTTCCCGTGCTATTTCATGCCTTCGGGCCATGCCTCGGTTTGCGTGCCCGTGTGCACGCACTTCGAGGCACCTCTGTTTTCTCCGACGGCATCTGATGTGAGTATGGCTGAGGTCCACTCATGTTAGTGTAAGCCCAATTTGCATTCCGTATGTCATTTGCATTGCGTATGTCACCGCCTCGATTTGCGTGCCCGTGTGCACGCATTTTGAGGCACCCATTTTCATCTCACGGCCTCCCGTGTGAGTGTGGCTGAGGCCCTCTCATGTTGGTATAAGCCCAATTTGCATCATGTATGTCATTTCATGCTTTAATGCATCGCCTCGGTTTGCGCGCCCGTGGGCACGCATTTCGAGGCACTTCACTTTTATCCGACGGCCTCCTATGTGAGTGAGCTGAGGCTCTCCCATGTTGGTGTAAGCCCATCGTGGCATTCCGTATGCCATTTCATTTGCATTTCATATCATCGCCTCGGTTTACGCGCCTGTGGGCACGCATTTTGAGGCACTTCGGTTTTATCCGATTTGCATTTCATATCATCGCCTCGGTTTACGCGCCTGTGGGCACGCATTTCAAGGCACTTCGGTTTTATCCGATTTGTATTTCATATCATCGCCTCGGTTTACGTGCCTGTGGGCACGCATTTCGAGACACTTCAGTTTTATCCGATTTCTATTTCATCATTGCCTCGGTATGCGTGCCCGTGTGCACGCATTTCGAAGCCTTCGTTTATCCGATTTGCATTTCACATCATCGCCTCGTTTGCGTGCCGCGTGCACGCTTTTCGAGGCGTCTCATTTTCATCTCATTTTCACAGCATAGTGCATACCAGGTTGTATCTTAGATTGCATTCATGTATTTCTCGGTTTGCGTGCCCGTGTGCACGCATTTCGAGACATCTCATTTTCATAACATTGTGCATACTAGGCTGTTATCTTAGTTGCATTTCATGCATATCATGCATATTGCATCGTGTTCGGGATAGGAGTTAGCCCGGGCACGGGAAACGAGGCACGTTTCGTACTCCGAGTGACGGAACGGGTCTCAATTCCCCAGTCACCGACACTCCGGATTACCCATGATGGAGTTAGGTTTTGTTGTAGCATTCATCTGCATTCATCCTATATTGAGTTGTGCAATCCGATTCCTCGGCCATCATGCATCGATGCGTGATTGGTGGCACGAGGATCGAGGCATGCATATATTTGTGAAATACATTGCTATGCCCTTTTCCTGCTCTCTGTTGCAGCAAATAAGGAATCAGCAACTTTTCGGAGTCTGGCACGCATTTCGAGAAACATTGCAAACAGAGGCTAAATTGGGCATCCAGTGGATTTCCGCGCAAGTCCAGCATACATCATTCATCAGAAGCGAGGCAGCCCCTGGCTTGCAAGCCAGTTTAAGCTTTCTTAGTTAATTTGTTAATTAATTAGAAATCTGTATTATTCGTTTATTATTCATTCGGACTGTATTATTATTTATTCGGACCCTCTGCGCGAGGGCATAACTGTAATAAGTGTGGGTGAGTGTGATGTATGTCTTCCAACCCCACGTCTTTCTCCCTTTTATTTACCCGCTTACGTTGGTTAGATATAGGGCATATTTCAATTAGCATACAGTATGATAGCATGTTTGCATCATTCATCTGTTTTGCACGCACCGGGCTCGGCGCATCATACAAACTGCATTTGTATTTCAATTCCAAATTGAATACATGTTAGTTGCATTCCACATCCATGTTTAGAATAGCCGAGCCTGCTATAGTTGCATTATTGCATGTGTTGCATTAGGCATTCTGTATAATTAGGATCATGCATGATTTCTAATAGTTTCTGTTTTGGCTTGGAGTACTCGGTAGTTTTATGCTTTAGCATCCTTGCATGCGTGTGAGTGTTGCCATGATAGCATGCTTACCATGAGGCTATATGCTTATGTGATATAACTGCCTTGAATGCCTGTGGGTGGAGGTTGAGTTACTTGATTGGACAATTCATCAAATGTTTGTTTTAAGCCCACTAGATAGTGGCAAAATCATGTTTTCTAAGCCCACCTGAGGGTGGCAAATCCGCGTCTTAGCCTACCTGCGGGTAGCACCATCAAACCATTTTCAAACAAACAAACATGAAATGTTTTGTTCCAATTCAGGCGACCAGTCTATACTTGTTTGCTGCGAGCATCACATAGTAACCTAGGCTAATAACCGGAATAAGAGCCACAATGTTTTCAAAAACAGATATCATGGTTAGTAGAGGCCGGTCTTTGACCGGGCGAGCGGGGGTGCTCACGAAGTGACCTTCCCCAATCGTACCCAAGTTCCCGAGCCGAGGCAACTTTGGTGATGACGGACACGTGGCCTTTGGCACCGAGTCAGGGTTTCCTAAATTTCCCATTTAAAAAATATTTAGGTGGCGACTCTGTATCTGGCAAAGCAGTCCATGTTTGGCACTTCTTTCAAAAAATCTGTTTTCAAAACGATTTGCCGGATTTGGACTCTTTGGTTCAAGATTAAGAACCGTGACATTTGAGTCCTTGAACTGTAGTGACCCCAATATGAACAGAACGGGACTAACCCTCCCGGGGCGTTCGGGGACGTCTACAGTTTCTGGCGACTCTGCTGGGGATTTAGAGAACTTGACTCGAACTCATGATATCTGTTTTTGACTACACTTGTGTGTTTTCTTTGCATTGCATTTGCATTGGTGCGCCTAGGACACCGTGTTTGCCATATGCCATTCCCGAACGATTTGCCGGAGGCTTGTCTTGTCAAGTCATGTCCATAAGGCTGATCGGCTCTGGGCTCTGACAGCATGGGAACACAAACCCCGGTTTTACCGGGGCACCCTTTTTGACCATTCGACCTAGTGCATATTCAGATCCATAGTGACCATTCCAAACTAGGACAGGTTGCTTACCCGTTTATAGGTTGTTTGAAACCGCTGCGTGCGTAGTGAAACCCTAGTTCCTGACAAAATAGGACAGGGAAACCCTACCCCAACATAGGGGTGTTTTGGCTCTCACTTATCTGTTATGTGCTTTAGAGTGCGTCTCTACAGGAATGCATGTATCAGTTGAGTTTGGGCATCAGGCCTGCGGGCATCATTCAGTATTCGAGAATCAGTTGTCTGCGGATATCCGATTCAGTTTTGGGGAACAGTGAAATGGAACAGTAATCAGTGGTTGAGGACAGTGTATTTCCAGCTTATCAACTGTGTGTTGTATGCCCGACTGTGTGTTGGTGTATTTAATTTAAGCTGTTATGCTGCCCGTTTTTCTGGTTATTTATTTCCTTTTTGCTTTATTATCTTTTTGCTAGGGCAGTTTGTGCACGATTGCTTCCGAACCCGTAGATCTCCCCAAGCACTTTGGACACGAGGTCGCCGACTCAGCCGATCCGAGGATCTCGTTGACGGACATCCAGTGTTCCACTCTCTACCCCCAATTGTTAGAAGAAAGAGGAGAAAGCCCAGGGAACGCAGTGTATCAGAACAGAGGCTTCAGAACCGTGGGTTACTGCATCAGAAGACATACCAGTCAATCAGATGGAACACAGAATACATCAGCTATGGAGGCGATGGTCCGCCAGATGAATGAGAGCATGAAACAAATGCAAGACGATGCTATCCGCCAGGCGGAATTTTCTAAACAGCAGGCCGCTGTCATGGCCCAACAGTCTGAGCTGATCACCAGATTACAACAGCAGAATGCTGCATCTGCTTCACACCAGGTCCCTCCTCCACTAGGGCCATCAGGTCCCTCCTCCGCCAGGAGCTCCACTACCTGAACAGATACCTACTGGCCAGAATGCCCCTCCAAATCCTCAGAATACCCAGAACACCCAGAATACTCTCCCAAATCCACAGAATGCTCTGCCAAACTTCCAAAACCTTCAAGAGGACACGAGTCTTCCAACGGGGCTGGCTCCGCCCCCGCTTCCGCCGCAACTGTCCAAGAATCTTACACCTAATCACCCGGAATCTCCATTCGAGTTCGAGGTGGATCATACAGCTCTGAAATTGAGCAAGTTGGAGAAGCTCTTCAAAAAGTCGCAAGGGGTGAAGGCCATCCCAGATATTGAAGACGGCTATACTGACGTGGCCGTGACATTGCCGGACAGATTTAAAATGCCCCAGATCGATCGCTTTGATGGATCCGGGGACCCCATGGTCCACCTCCGGCTATTTTCCGACATCTTAAGGCCGATGGGCTTGACACAGAAGCTTTCTTTGTTCGGCAGAACCTTGTCAGGGATTGCGGCCATCTGGTACGCAAAATTAGAAGATGATGTGAAGAGGAATTGGGATGAGCTAGCCGAGGCCTTCGTTGCACAATATTCATATAATACACAGATCGAGATTACAACACGTGATCTCGAGACAACGAGGCAGAACAGAAAGAGACCTTCTCTGACTTTGTCACGGTGGAGAGCCAAGGCATCGATGATGACCTTGAGGCCAACTGATAAGATCAAATCCGGATGATTGTGCGCAATCTCCAACCAAGTTAATGCAGAAAATGATCGTACTCCCTTTCCCCACATTCTCAGATTTACATGAATGGGTACAGATCGAAGATGCAATGAAGCAAGGGTTGATTGACAGGACCGGGAGCAGCCCCGAAGAACGTTCAACCGAATAACAATGCGGGCCCGAGTGGCTCTGCCAATACAAGGACTCCAGAGGTCGGTATGGTCACCACCACTCCCCTCCCCAACCAAGGCCCGCAGCGGCCACACCTTTTTCTATGCATCTGGGAGCAGTAACCAAGCCTCAAGATACCAACCCAGAGGCCAACGAACCTTCTCCCCACTATATATGCCTTTGTCTAAAGTCCTCGGGGTTCTAGTCAGAAAGGGGCATCTGAAACCCCTGGAACCGAGGCCCCTACCAAACCCACTTCCCCCTTCCCACAACCCAGCCAAATATTGCACATACCACCAGCAGCATGGTCATGACACAGACCAGTGTTACCGGCTGCGTCATGAGATTCAGGACCTCATTGACAAAAATATCATTCTACCCCCCGAGGGACCCAATGTCACAAACAACCCACTCCCCAAACACAACCAAGATCCACCCAAAAGAGTCAACCTCATCCAAACTGGGGGCGTGTCTTACGACCCTAGTATCTATATAACTCCCTCCCACCTACCTAAGCCGGAGGTGATCCTTCCTGACAGCACTGACTTGTGCGTGTTGGACACCTTCACAACCCCATCCGAGCCAAAGGTGGTGACCACCGAAAATGAAATGGGGCAGGCTCCGAAGAGCAAAACTGTTGAGTTGGAATGGAGCAATCTGGGTCCAGCTGGAAGAGCTTATGATCCGAGTGAATATATCTTGACAATGGGCCAGCCTAAGCTGAGTGTGGGGCTACCGGAGAAGACTGAACTGTGTATGATCCGGGGGACAAACTTGAATCAGCAGGGGATGATCTGACAACGGTGGAGGAGGACTTCGCCAACCTTCAGTTTTTCAACGAGCAAGAACCAGCAGATGCTGCAATCAACTGGTATGACTATGAGGAGACGGCAGAAGTCACCGGGTGGTTAGATGATCAGCCGGACATTGTAGAATTTCAACAGGGCCCGGAAGGGGCGAGAGTATCATTGATGGCCGGAAGGGCCGAGGGTCAGAATCAACCGCCGGAGAGCGCCGGCGTTAATAATTTCGTTCAGAATCCGGGGATTGTGAATACAGGGAACGTTGAACAACCGGCTGTACTGATGCAGTCGGAACAACAAAAGTTTGACGATTCCGAGAGAATTCGAAAAGCGAAGGCCCATGTAGGGGTCGAAAGTGCTGCGTGCACAGGAACGGGAGATGCTGCGGGCATCAAAGTTGAAAGTGCTGTGAGCACGAAAGCAGGACATGCTGTGAGCATGAGGGAGGAAAAGACCGAGAGTACAAACATGCCGGAACCAGACAGGTGTCTGGTAGATGCTAATGGGATGTGGTGGGAAGACGACTTATGTCTTGCCCACACGGATGAAGATTGGGCAGGTACTCAACCAGATGATACTTGGTACCTCGATGAGGTGGACCACATGACCAGAAGTGGGCGGTATTTCAAGCCCCCACACCTTGATCAACCTGAGGCATCCGGGAAAGATAAAGAGGCAGAGAAACAGAGAGAGAAGCAAATTGAAGAAGAGGCTGTACTGAGACAGTTAAAGAAAATACAAGCAGACATCTCCATCTGGGGACTGCTTATGGCTTCAAGGGTACACAGACAGGCTGTCCTTTCTGCTATGGACAAAGCCAAACTTTCCATCGATACTACACCAGAGCAGCTGGTCGGCCTGGTCTTTCCGGGAGGGGGTTCCCCGGCATTAACCTTTACAGACAAGGAATTGCCGCCTGAGGGCGTGAACCATAACAAACCTCTCTACATCTCTGTTGAGTGTAGAGACAAGTGGATACCGGTGGTACTTGTTGATACCGGGTCTGCCATTAATGTCTGCCCAGTCAGAACGGCATATGCAGTTGGGTTGAAGCCCGCGGACTTCACGCCAACAACTCAGGTGATCAAGGCTTATGATAATACGAGTAGGGAAGTAATGGGGATTGTCAAGATTCAAACTAAGGTTGGTCCAGGACAACACGACATTGAATTTCATGTCTTGGACGTTCCCGCAACCTTCAACTTGCTCTTGGGGAGGCCGTGGCTGCACCAAGTAAAGGCAGTCTCCTCAACTCTACATCAAATGGTGAAATACCCCTACGGAAAGGGAGTAGCCACTGTATTCGGGAATTCATCGATCCACCCACCTCCGGAGGTATCTACGCCGGTCCTAGATATTGAGCATGGCACAGAAGATGTCTTCTTATCAGGATTCACTTTGGCCGAGGCCCGGGTAGTACAGAACATTATGGCTGTGAATGAAGGGTGTACGTCAGTGCCCAATCAGTCTACCTCATGAACAAGCTACAACATATTCCCGGGATGGGATTAGGAAGAAGCGGCAGGAAAGGGTCGCAGCGTTGGCCGAAGTGCCACACAATCCACATACCTTTGGACTGGGTTATCTGCCCACCAAAGAAGACTGGGTGAGGAAAGGAAAGGAAATGGCCGGCAGAGCCAGGCGAAGCAGGCTGGGAAGCCGTTTGACTTAATGCACAGGCCCATTTGGGGTACCCTGAACGGACGCTTTGTCCGGGAGGGGAAGATTTTCCATTTTGCGGCTTCCCAGAGCCTGGATAAACGCGGAGAGGAAGCGCGTACCAGGCTTTGAAATCTTCTTCGATTGCAACTATCCGGGGATGACGTTGCCACAGAGCAGACAGACCCAACAACTGAGGTGAGCAGAATAAAGCAGGGGATCCGGAGGTCACAGAATTTGAAATGGGGGTAGCACTGGCATGTCTCCTCTCTGATCCTCCGATCGACCAAGAGTGCTTGGGGGATAACTTCGTGGTTTCCATGATTGGGGATGAAACGGCTGCGAGCCGACCAGCAGCTATCTTGGATGCATCAATCGCACCCTCTCTCACTTGGCAGTACGAGGAGGGATTTTTGTCCAGCAGTTCCGGGTCAGGTAGTGAGCCGGAATCTGATTCCACCGAGTCTTGTGAGTCGGAATCAGGTTCCAGCTCGACTGAGTCTGAGTCTGGTACTCCTGGGGATGTTAACCCGGATGCCACAGTCCTGTCCAGGTCGTCTTTTTCCTTTTCTTTTGAGTCTGTTGTAACAGAAGAATTGGACGATTTGGATGAACTTAATGAGAATGAACTATCTGTGGTTTCCGAGTACTTTTCTGTGCCCCTAATTTATTGCATTAATTCAGACTTTCAAAATTTTGATCAAAACGACGAGGACGAAGTTCCTCCGGTTTTACAACGTTTAATTGAGCAAGAGCAAGAGAGATTTGTTAAGCCTTAATGGATGAAATCATTTCCGTGAACATTGGTACTGAGGAGGACCCGCGGCTGGTCCAGATCGGGTCCACGTTGTCTTCGGAGGAACGCGAGCGCTTAGTCGCTTTATTAAAAGATTTCAAAGATGTTTTCGCGTGGTCCTACGAAGACATGCCTGGAATCGATCCTGAGATTGTACAGCATCGGATCCCCCTTGACCCCGAGGCCCGACCTGTCAAGCAGAAACTCAGAAGGATCCGCCCGGACTGGGCTCTAAGATTAAAGAAGAGGTCACCAAGCAAATTGACGCAGGCTTCCTGCTGGTATCTGAATATCCGACTTGGTTGGCCAACATTGTTCCGGTGCCGAAGAAAGATGGCAGGATCCGGGTGTGTGTAGACTTCAGGGATTTGAACAAAGCTAGTCCGAAGGACGACTTTCCCTTACCGCACATCGAAGTTGGTGGTTCACAGCAGGGCATGCATTGCTCTCATTCATGGATGGCTTCTCAGGTACAACCAGATAGTGATGGCCCAAGACGGGAAAAGACTGCATTCACCACCCCGTGGGGGACATACTGCTACCGGGTAATGCCGTTTGGGTTGAAGAACGCTGGAGCTACTTATCAACGGGCCGCGACCACAATACTACATGATATGATCCACAAAGAGGTTGAGGTGTATGTGGACGACATGATTGTCAAGTCCAAGGAAAGAGAGGGCCACTACACCGCCTTGCATAAGTTTTTCCAAAGGATCAGGGAATTCCGGTTGCGGCTAAACCCTCAGAAATGTACATTTGGTGTTACAGCGGGAAAAATGCTGGGGTTTCTGATTACACAAAGAGGCATCGAGGTCGATCCTTCCAAAATCAAGGCCATCTTAGAAATGCCACCACCAAGGACTGAAAAGGAGGTGCGAGGCTTTCTGGGTAAAGTGCAATTCATAAGACGGTTTATCTCAAAATTAACCTTGACTTGTGAACCACTTTTTGGTCTCCTGAAGAAAGGAAAGAAGTTCCAATGGGACGGCCGATGTCAAGCTGCATTTGAACAGATTAAAGAATATCTACAGAACCCCCCGTTTGTCACCACCAGAACCAGGGAAACCGTTGATTTTGTATCTGTCAGTGACTGAAACTACAATGGGCTGCATGGCGCAAAGAATCAGAAGATAAGGAGAGAGCCATCTACTATCTCAGCAAGAAGATGCTGGAGTATGAACCCGTATACACCGCTGGAAAAGGCTTGCTTAGCTTTGGTATGGGCTACCAGGAAGCTGCGGCACTACCTGTTAGCTCACTCTGTAATGTTGGTTTCACGACTTGATCCCATCAAATATCTTTCGAGAAACCAGCACTTACGGGTAGGCTAGCTCGTTGGTTGCTGTTGCTCTCCGAATTTGATCTCATACGTGACGCGCAAGTCAGTGAAAGGAAGAGCAGTGGCAGAGTTCCTTGCCGACCACCCGGTTGAGGGGGATGAAGCAGTTGAGTACCTGTTCCCAGATGAATCAATTCTGCATATCGACGATGAAGCTTGGACGATGTACTTTGACGGAGCGTCAAATCAACATGGGTATGGGATAGGAGTGTTGTTGATAGCACCCGATGATTCCCGTATCCCTCTAGCCTTCAAACTCCGATTCAAAGTCTCGAACAACGAAGCAGAATACGAGGCGTGTATCGCTGGTTTAGAAGCAGCCCTGGAACTAGGGGCAAGACGGTTGGATGTCATTGGGGACTCGAACCTTGTTGTGTCTCAAGCTAAAGGAGACTGGAAAGTGAAAGAGGAAAAGATGATGATGTATCACCAAACCTTGGATTTGCTGATTCCTCGGTTTGAGAAGCTAAGTTTTACTCATCTACTAAGAGAGAACAACAGGTTCGCAGATTCTTTAGCAACTCTATCCTCTATGATAGACATCCCGTGGAGTCCGAATGCGTCCAGTCATCATTGACCAGAAATTTGCACCTGCCTATGAGTCGATTGCAGCCATAGATGAAGTTCAGGACGAACACCCCTGGTATTACGACATCTGGAATTTCTTGGAGAAAGAAGCATACCCGCCAGGGGTAAATGCCAAAGACAAGAGGGCAATCAGAAGAATGGCAGTTCAGTTCATCATCTGCGGGGGTAAACTGTATAAACGGGTCATCTGGGAATGCATAAACTGTGTGTTGATGCCGAAGAGTCAAAGCGTCTGATGGAAGCCATCCACGGGGGTGAATGTGGTGCACACATGAATGGGGTAATGTTGGCACGGAAGATTCTCAGACAGGGTTATTTACTGGTCCACCATGGAGGAGGATTGTATTAGTTTCGTCCGGCGATGCCACAAATGTCAGATTCATGCAAATCGCATGAACATCCGCCGTCAAAGCTGTACAACATGACTTCGCCATGGCCGTTTTCAGTCTGGGGAATTGATGTAATCGGAGCAGTTACGCCGAAGGGGTCGAATGGGCATGAGTTCATCTTGGTAGCGATAGATTATTTCACAAAGTGGGTTGAGGCCCAATCTTATGCGGTGTTGAAGGCTTCGCACGTCGCAAATTTATCAGAAACAACATCATCTGTCGCTACGGGCCCAAATGAAATCGTTTCAGACAATGGTTCCCACTTCAAGAAGGAGGTGATTGATTTGTTGGAGAAATACAATGTGGCTTTTCATAAGTCATCTACCTATCGGCCGCAAACCAATGGAGCAGTTGAGGCCGCCAACAAGAATATCAAGCGCATACTACAGAAGATGGTGGAAACCTATCGGGACTGGCCAGATAAGCTGCCGTTTGCTCTGTGGGGCTACAGGACTTCAATCAGAACTTCTACTGGGGCGACTCCGTACTCTGGTTTATGGGATGGAGGCCGTTCTACCTATTGAGATTGAGGTTCCGTCATTACGAGTATTGGCCGAGTGTCAAATAGCCGAGGCAGACTGGCAAAAGCAGATTTGAGGAACTCATGCTTTTCGATGAAAGAAGGTTGAAAGCACTGTACCACGTCCAAGTTATCAACGCAGAATCGCCCGGGCTTTTAACAAGAAGGTTAAGTCCAGGAATTTGAAAGAAGGAGATTTGGTGCTCAAAGACAACCGAGCTCCCATCCACGACCCAAGGGGCAAGTTCAGACCTAATTGGACTGGTCCCTACATCATCAAGTCAATCTGGTCAGGTGGAGCTGTGGTTCTGATGGATCTAGATGGCTTAGAGTTTTCCCAACCGATCAACATGGACAAGTTGAAGAAATACTACCCCTGAGAGGCTCGCTAGGCCGAAAACCCGAAAGGGCGACCTAGGCAAAACTCAGAGCATAGAAAATTTGAAATTATAAAAACTGAGCTCGCAAGGTTGAAAACCCGCAAAGGGCGGCCTTGGCAAAAGTTAGAGCGCAAAAGGAGAGTGAAAATACCCGAGCGAACCTGAGCCTGAACTACGTAAGGCTTGATTCCCATCTTTGGGATACGTAGGCACTTCGTCTTGAAGTTCAGCCACAATCTTTTCCCCGATCAACTTTGTCCATTTGATCATCTCAGTCATCTCTATTCATCAGCATTTATCGTGATCTCCGGTACAGTGCTATTCAGACTAGGGGCAACTTTCCGTTGATGAAGTGCGGCAACTAGGGCAACTTTTCGTTGGTACCATTCAAACTAGGGGCAACTTTCCAGTTGCTAGGATCCGGGGTTGTGCATCTCAGTGACAGATCTCAGGCGTGTCCAGTTCTGATCCATATCGAAAATAGTTTTGAAAAGTTTTAATAAAAGTTGACTTTGTTCAAATTAATCTTTTTACAACTAAGACCATTTTTGGACCAAAGCGGAGAATTTTCAGTACCACAACCTTCAATTTCATTGATTTCAAAACAGAGTTCTCTTGCTCTTGCATACAATTGAAGTTGCTTTTTATTACACTCAGGAAGAAAACTTGAAAGTACTAATAAAGCAATAAATTCGGGGCATAGTCAAGTCAGGTGTCCCTGCGCCCCCTTCCAGAGCTAGTTGAAGCCTCTGATGCCGACCTAGGCCCAACCTGTGCTTCTTCGTTGAGCCAATCCCAGCACTCGTCAGACAAAGTGCAACTAAAAGTGGGAGCAGGGGCCAGCAGTTCTCTAACTCTCCATGCTGCGGCCTGCCGAGCCAGCTGTGCGCCTCGAACCGGGAATGTAGCCGGATACTCTATCCCCTCTGGTGGGCAAGTTTGATCATGGCCAAACTGGCGCAGAATACGGAATGGGAAATAGAATACATAGTGAGTCAAGCCAATCGAATCCCACCTGCCGGACATGCTATAGCTCATCGCCGGAAGGTTGAGCCAAGGACAACGCCAAGCAATGCGTTCGGCTGACAAATTGCACATCCATTCAAACCACCAGCTCTCATCAGGGGCATTGACTAGGCGTTGCCGAAAGAAGTAGCCGCGGGCTGAGTAAGCAGGGCAAGAGTCCACAACTTGCAATTTATCCATCAACCATATCTGGGGAGGGATGAAAAATGAGAGAATAAAGAATAGAGAGATGTACGATGAGAGAAAAGTAAGATAAGGGTTTTGTGAGAAAAATCGAGCCGAGGGCCGAGTGATGTGAGCAAATACATGTGAGATCGGGTGGGAAACATTACCTGCAGCAGTAGTGGACTCCCTGCAAACCTGGTTGTCTCCCTACGGTAGAAGGCATCCAGACCCATCAATGTCTCGGCCAGTCATGGCAATGCAACTCTTTCCCTCTTTCAAACCTTGGGCGACTTCAATCAAACGGACGCTGGATCCTCCGGAGCCCGAAACAAACAGAAAGTGAGATAGTAGGCACAAGCAGAGGGCGTGCTGCCGGAAGCCTTGCCAATGATGGTCGCCGCGGTCACCAGCATCAGAGAATCGGTAAACCAAGCTTGGGATATCCAACATTCCGTTGCCAATCAAGGATCGAGCATCATGCGCGCTGAGTCCGCACATCCGCCCTAAGGCCTGGGCATAGCCAAAATTGAGCTGGGGCAAGATTTCCTCGCCTCACTCGGATTCCATCAAGGCTTGAAAATCTTCAAAAGTAGGACATACCTCTTGCCCTCCAAAGATGAAAACATGCGTCACTGGGTTCCAAAATCTTGCCGCGGCATAGAGGAAAGGAAGATGTAGCGGAGTCCGGCGCAGCGTGAATAGTGCATTCAAGCCAAAACCCCGGAAGTTCAACTTCTCCGAGCCATTTAAAGAGGAAATCCAAGATGTGAGATTTTCTGCAAGAAATGCCTCCATTTTTGTGAGAAACGTTGATGAAATGAAAGAGTTCCAAGGTTGGGGCTTTTATAGGAGAGTAAAACACTATTCAAAGGACACGTGTCAAAATTCTGAGGGTCGCGGGAGAGGTGGCCGGCCGGCCACCTATTCTAGTAGGCCGGCCACCTTTGATTCAAAACATGGCCGGCCGGCCACCCCCTAGTCTCTAGCTGCAAAATGTGTTCGGCCCTGCATCAGTCCTGTTTTGCTCTCCGGAACGAAGTTTGAGACATTTCTAGGCAATGGGGATGTCAAAGACCTCCGTTTCTCTCAGTATCGGATGCGTTCCATTGTCCAGATCGTCCGTCCGAAGTACGCTTTGTTGTATATCTATTGTGTGTTTGCTTATCGAGTTGTAAGTTTTGTCGAGCTGTCGCATTTTATGTTTTAAATTGCTACCTTTGGTTTATGCAATTTTGTCGAGTCTTGTTTATTGAGTAGTTAACATTGTTGTACTTTGCTTATCGAGTTGTAAACTTGCTAAGATTCTGTTATTTCTTAGTGAGTCGGTTTGTTTTAATTTGTTGCGTCGGTTCATTGCCTGACCCGGTGAATATACAAAGCACATTTCCATTCAATTCCATTTTGTGCAAAGTGATGCGATGCGATGCTGAGATTTTCAAATACAAACATCTTTTCAAAAGCTGTTTCATTCCATCATATTTTACAACAAATAAAGGTACAAAGTTTTACAGAATATAAAACTGCCTAATAATGTGCAAAGTGCTACAAAATTACTAGCTAAAAAGTAAAATAAAGCAGGAAATAGCATCAGTATCCTCGGGAACGGGAAGGAGGAGGCCCTCTCATCCTCTTCTGTGGGATGACCTCTGCACCATCATCACCATCCGAATCAGAGCTGTCGTCCTCCGGATCCCCCTCGGCCTCGCCTCCACTCCCAGAACCAAGACCGGAGCCTCCCTCCCCAGGAGATGTCTCTGACACTCGGTCTGCAACATCCTCCTCCTCATCCTCGACAATGGGTGCCCGGCGTCTGCGAGACGACCCTTGCTCCTCGAGCTCCTCGGTAAGGCCTGGATGGCCCAGCTCCTCGAGTCCCTACACCTCGGGCAGGTCTAGCACCCGATCCCTCTCTGAGATTGCCCTGATGGCCCCCCCGTGGCTGCGTATATACGGGAGGCATCTGAAAATGGAAAGTGCAATACATCAGTTCAAAAATGAAAAGCAGGCGCAAGTACAGTATGTGAGTAGGGTGTGTGCCAGATGTGTTCTACACAGTTTATCAATACAGCAGAATGTTTAAAGAGGGTGTGTGCTAGATGTGTTCTACACAGTCTATCAGTGCAGCAGAATGCTCAAAACCAGCATGTTAACAGAAATATGATAAATGCAAGAGAGATACCTGGAAGCCCATGATAGACATCTGCGCCTCTCTACGCAGGACCATCCCCTCAAGTGAGGCCACCATCTCGAGCACCTGATCCGTGTACTCCCGAGGTGGCTGCAGATATAAGCTCAAGTCATCAATAAATAAGCAACTGCCAAAATGTCTGTGTGATAAATGGAAAATGGTGGAACATACCGGCGGTGAGTCAGGATCACTGACATATCTGTGACCAGGCGTCGGAGGCTCTATAGGGATCAGAGTCGGGGAAGTAGTCCCATACTGCCAACTCATTAATTCGGTCGGCATGTCTGGCCATCCGGGATGATAAGGGGACGGAGGGATCGGAGGGATAGAACTGCCTCTCCCCCTAGAAGCGCCAGCCCTACTGGAAGAAGGGATGTCTGCAGCACGGGCGCGACTCGAAGATGCTGCGCCAGTGGGCCTCAGTGGCGGAGCCCGCACTCCCGTCAAAGGGGACATCAGATATATGCGGCGATAGGTGGCGTAGTCCCCCTCAACGAAATATAACAAAGCATCAGTGCCCTGCATATCCCTAATAACCTCCTCGGCAGATAGCCTGTCGGCAGTCCGCATAGTGGGTGGAGGCACAGCAGGGGGGTCCTGAGAATTATACCCCTACACCTGATGCTGAAAGCGCTCCCCCAGAAACCAGGCCCTACCGACTGGTCCCTCGAGCAGGAACCTATACTGGGAACCACTCGACCCTCCGGGTACTGATTTTGCACATCATCAAAGACTGCCCAGGGCTGCCAGGTAATCTGCGGATAACCAGGGTACAAATCAATCAGAAATCAGGAATATGCAAAGCAGATCAAAGATGAAAATGAAAAGGACTGAGAGTTCTGAAATACCTCTGTCGCCCTCACAGTGTCGAAGTACTGTCGCAGAGAGAAGAGAGTCTCTCGAGGCCTCGACAGGTGTTCGCCCTCAAACATCAATGAAAACGGGGTCATAGGAGGTCCTGCCACCTCCATCTCCGGGGCTAATGTGGGGAAATATGCATATACCCATAGCTGAGAAAAGCAGTGCGAAATGTGAATGTAAAGTGCTAAAGGCAGAATACAGAATGCAAAGTGCGCCGTGTGTGCAATGAACAAGTAATGAGGAGCAAAATGTAAATCAAGAGGACAGAATGTACCTCCCAGGCTCTCCAGTAGCCGCCGAGTAAGTCCCCCCGCCCGAGAGACTGCGCTCATGTAACAATAAAGGGTAGCCAGGCCAGCGCCGCCCCAATCATACTGAACGACCTGTGATAGGTCTACCAGAGCACTCAGTAGATACAATCCGACCATGTTCCCTCTATCGGCAAACAGAGTGGTGCCAAAGAGAACATGAGGAAACCACGGGCATACTGCTCGACCTCCTCGGGAGACTCAGGCTCCATCTGTGGCCGCCGGAAATGGGAAGAGAACCAAGTATACCGGACTCTCCCAGTACCTCTGTCTACGGGTGGGCGAGCCCCCAATAGATAAATCCAAGCAGCCTCCCACTCACTCATATCCTCGTCGTAGGGAATGGGTCCACCGCCTACGTCTAGGCCGGTGAGTACGGTGAAGTCCAGTGGGGTCATAGTCATATCTCCAGTAGCAGAAAAATGGAATGAATTGGTGGTGTCCCACCATCTCTCCACCAGAGCGGCAAACAATGTCCTGCTGATAAGACAATGAGATAACCCTCTGCAGAATGGTCCGAATCCTGCAAAGTCAACTAAGTCCCGGACAGCTTCCGGAAGCTCAGCATACCACTCCCTCGCGGCAGTGGAGCCGTATCCTCGCACAGTGCGAGAGCCAACCTGCATTTAGAATGAATGCATATATCAGCAAATGAAGTGAATGAGCTGTGTGCAAGTGAAGTCAGTGGGCTGTGTGTTCAAATTTCAGAAAATCTGGGCTGCGTGTTCAGTAATTTGGTGTTTTGGGCTGTGTGTTCAAATTTCAGAAAATCTGGGCTGCGTGTTCAGTAATTTGGTATTTGGGCTGCGTGTTCAAATCATTAATCAGTGGGCTGAGTGTTCACCTCAAATCTGGGCTGCGTGTTCAGTAATTTGGTGTTTTGGGCTGCTGGTTCAAATCATTAATCAGTGGGCTGAGTGTTCACCTAAAATCTGGGCTGCGTGTTCAGTGAATTTGGTATTTGGGCTGCGTGTTCAGTAATTTGGTGTTTTGGGCTGCGTGTTCAAATCATTAATTAGTGGGCTGAGTGTTCACCTAAAATCTGGGCTGCGTGTTCAGTGAATTTGGTATTTGGGCTGCGTGTTCAAATTTCAGAAAAAGCAGTGGGCTGCGTGTTCACTTTATTTCTATCTGGGCTGTGCGTTCAGTAAATCAGAGTTTAGGACTGTGTGTTCTACTCTTAATCAGTGGGCTGTGTGTTCACGTCAAATCTGGGCTGTGTGTTCAGTAAATCAGAGTTTGGGACTGTGTGTTCTACTCTTAATCAGTGGGCTGTGTGTTCACTTCAAATATGGGCTGCGTGTTCAGTAAATCTATGTTTTGGGCCGTGTGTTCAATCCTAATCAGCATGTGGGTTGTGTTCATCATCAACTTGGACTGTGTGTTCAGAAAATCAGAGTTTGGGACGTGTCTGTGTTCTACTCGCGGTCAGTGTGGGCTGTGTGTTCATCATCAACTTGGACTGTGTGTTCAGAAAATCAGAGTTTGGGACTGTGTGTTCTACTCGCGGTCAGTGTGGGCTGTGTGTTCATCATCAACTTGGACTGTGTGTTCAGAAAATCAGAGTTTGGGACTGTGTGTTCTACTCGCGGTCAGTGTGTGCTGTGTGTTCACCTTCAGTCAGTGAGCCGTGTGTTCAACAATTCAAGTGTTTTAACTACGTGTTCAAAGTGCAAACAAAGTACTATGTCACTGTATGTTTAAGCATGGCAAAGCTACAAAATGCACAAGAATACGGAAAGTAAAGTAAAATACCTCTCGCGCATCATGAGAGAGGTGCTGCTCCGGCTCTCGTAAAAGCAGATCCCCGGGAACCCGATCGTTGAAATCGGTGAAATGACGGAAAACGGCTCGCGGAAGCCTATGTACCGCTGGAGCATATCGATCGGGGAAGAAAGGCCGGACCCTCGGGGGGAGTGCCATAATGTCAAAATCATCTCCGGCACCAGGGAAACCTCCGCCGTGGGGGAAATTGCCGGCCATTTCGAGAAATCTGCAAAAAGGAGCAAAAATGAGCAAAAATGAGCCAAAATTGGAAAAAGTCAACAAAAGTCAACTCTCGGGAAATAAAAAGTCAACAAAAGTCAACCCCCGGGAAAATATTCCAAATATTGAGACAAACTTACCTCAAGTGATGAAAACGAGAAAAGAAGCTCCGAAGTCAAATTTTAGTAGGCTCAAAGGGCTTAAGTCTGAAGGATTTCGCAGAAACAACTTGCGTGGGAGGCCGAGGGGCGCGTATAAAATGCAGATCTGAGCAAGAAAATGGCTTAGAGAGCAAGAGGAGAGAATTTCACACTTGGGGGTGTGATTTCGGAGGCAATGGAGGTGTATATATATAGAAATTGCAAAAATGACCAAAATGCCCCTCTTTTTGCCAGGTGGCCGGCCGGCCCCTTTCCCTGGCTGGCCGGCCATTCACTTTTCCCCACCTGGCCGACAGCCTCTCCTAGGGCCAAGAGCTGGCCGACCATGGTCCCCACCCCCTCCCCTACCTCTCTGCAAATTTTGAGGAATTTTGGAGTTCCCGGGACCTGAAAAAGTTCAAGAAAAGTGCACTTTCTGGCGCGAAATTGCTCCGTTGGAACTTTAGCTGCAATTTCTGACATGTGTCTTGTCATTATTCATCAAAATCAAGGTGTATCCTTTTTGAACATGTTATAACCTCTCCGGGAAGTGAAACCGAGGCCGTGATCGAGTTGCCGTCGCCGAAGTGCGCGTTTTCCTTGCCTCCTATTTCGCAGCCCGACAAACCCCTGATTATGCTCGTTTTGCATTGTTGTGCTATAACTTGCATTCTAACAACATTTTGCATTGTCATGCATGATTTCTTGATGTACCATACCTCTATGCTTGAACTGCGTTGTCACACTTGTCTTTTCTCGCATTATGTTGCATTCACTCACCGACATGCGTGTGTCAGACTTCGGAATTCCAGGAATCACGTCGAATATGTTGTTGGCATACTGTTCTTGTTGAATTTCCTTCTTTTTGCAGGCACGATATTGTATGTACGGTTCATTGAGGCTGGTGCGCCCGGCGATCGCTGCAGGTATCGTATCTTCTCCGTGTGAGACGCGACGAATTGAATAATTCTCCGCACTCTTAACTGCATGAAATGTAGTTGTTGCTTGCATTTTGCTTAAAACTGTTGCATTATTTGTCAATACCTGCTTCATTACAGCTTGCTGCACTTGCATGATCATCTGGCTCTGTGCCTATCGCTTGCATTTTGCCCCTGCCTGCGGGCACGCTGCGGGCACATATCTTGTTATCCTGTTTGATTGTCTAAGTCTCGGCCTTGTCAAAATGGGTCGTCTCTAGGCTTTGACATTCACTCCCGTCATTGTTATGACTTCCGAGTTCTGTCAAAGAGGGGCAACTGTAGACACCCCATTTTGAGACCTTAAGACTCAGACGTCACCGATTGAGCGCTCGGTGATGTTGCATACTGTGCTCATTCAGAAGTCTCAGAGTCGCGGCCTTGCGCCCTGCCTCCGGATTCCGAATTCTCTTCTGTGCCTGTCTCGGTTTGCGAACCAGGCTCTAGGTTTTCTCTGTTTTCTTTCCTAAGGGGAGGGAGTGGTCCGTAGACTATCTCTCAGTGGCCGTGGGCTACTTTTCGTGGCCGTAGGCCATTTTGCCATTCGGAGCCCGGTTCCCGGTTTTCGAGCCGTCAGGCCGTGTGCCTCGGTTCGGGACCGCCCAACCGTCTCCGATTCCTCCGGTTCTTGCCACATACCTTGTTTTATCATTGTGAAGCACACTGGGCCCCTGATGCCCACTTCGTGGCTGAATGCCACTTTTCGGTGCTTATAGCCCGGTTTTCGGGCCCCGAACCTCGCGGTTTGGCCCCCGAGCATTCATTTCGCATCGGTTTCTCCGGTTTTTGGCGTGTACCTCTGTTTTGTCATACGAGAAACCCTGGGGTCTCAGACACCCACTTCGCTGCTGAACACCACTTCCGGTGCCTACAGCCCATTTCGGGACCCGAACTGCGCGGTTTGGGCCCCGAGCGTTCATTTCTCATTAGTTTTTGTTCAATTTTGGCAGGTACCTCTGTTTCAGCATTAGGAAGATCACTGGAGGTAGGAGGCCAGCAATTATCCCAGATAACCAGTTTCGCTCCTCCGGCGCCCGTTTGCTCACTTCCGGCTAATGTTGAACACCCTAGGCCCATTTTCTTCCAACCAAAGCTACATATTTGTGATGAGGGCACATGGGAGGACCCTAAAAGAGCATGGTCGGCCAGCAATTCAAAGTTTCATTTTTGAGCCCCTCCTTCAAGCTCTATGTTGTGGCTCCTGCTTCAGTGTTGCCAATTTCCGACTTGGAACCTTGTTCTACACATCTGGGAGGACCCTAAAGTTGGTGGTCGGCCAGAAATTGTTGTTTTCATTTTTGAGCCTCTCCTTCAAGCTCTATGTTGTGACTCCTGCTTCAGAGTTGCCAGATTCCGACCTTGGGGCCTTATTCTACACATCTGGGAGGACACCATTGCATGGTGGTCGGCCAGAAAATTTACACTTCATTTTTGGGCCATGGCCGGCCCGGCCAGGGTGAGTGGCTGGCCGACCAGGTGGGGTGGCCGGCGACCACCTCCCAGAAATTTACCTGGCCGGCCAGCTTTCTGCTTTCCAGCTCTTTACAGCTGTCCGGATATTTTTTGAAATATCTCCCCTATCCGGGGGATATTTTGGGAGGGAAATCTTGCCTCCATTTCCCTCCCCTTTTACACCTTTTTCTTCCCTATTTGAAGGGGGGTCCTCTCCTTTGCTAAGGTTAGGAAATTTGATCTCACAAACCTCTCTCCCAAAACCTCCATTTTCCTATTCAAAAATCCTAAAAACCTTTGAGTTCCTAGGCCAATCCTTCATCAACCCTAAGCTCCACCTTCACCACTTCCTTCCAGCAGCAAGGGAGTGTTCCTCAAGGGCTTAGGAGCAACTTCATCAAGGCAAGAGGTAGCAAAAACTTGATCTTCAAGGGTAAGTCATCATTTCCCTTTTTCTTGCATAATTTTGCTTCAAATTTTTACCCTACTTGTGATCTGTTTTGGGTTCTGACCCCTTCTGGTTTTGTGCTTATTTTGAGCCCCTCTACAACATTGTAGAAGGGCTCAACCCTGTTTGGTGTCTCCTTCATATAGTTTCTTCAATAGCACTCTTTAGGCCATTAAATTGCATGCTTTGCTTAGCTTTTGAGTGATCTGATTTCGAGTATACTATATACTGTGAGTGGGCTTATATTGAGCCCCTCTTCAATATTGAACAATGGCTCAATCATGTTTGGCTTCTCTATCATGCACTTCCTTTGAAATGCTTCCATTTTACCGTAAAATTGCATGATTAATTTGGCCTATTTGTGATCTGAATTGGAGCATGAAACATACTGTGATTGTGCTTATTTTGACCCCTCTTCAACATTGAAGAAGGCTCAACCTGGTTTTCTTGCTCTACATATCACTTGTTTTGAATTCATGTTCCACTTCTGTTTTGCATGCTTTTTTAAGCTCACCATGCTTCGGATTTAAGCCTTCATCAGGCCTAGACAGAGCCTTATTTTTTCCTATTCTTCATGTTTGTTAAGGGTCCAAAGTGGTTTTGATGATTGGTTTTGGTACTTCATGTTATATCCTTCATATTTCCCGTAAAATTGCATGTTTGTTTAGGCTTGCTTAGCTACTGATTTGAGCCTTCATCAGGCTTAGAAAGTGTCTTATTTTGGCTTATTCTTCATACTTTGTTAAGGGTCCAAAGTTGTTTGATCATTGCTTATGGTACCTCATGTTGTAGCCCCTTATTGGCTCATTTTTGCATGCCATTTTGGGCATATCTACACACTGAATTAGAGGATCTCATCTACTGTAAATATGCCTGTTTTTGGTCCCTCTTTAATTTTGTAGAACTGTGTTTTCTGGTTTGAGCATTGTATATACTACTTGCTTTGTAATTCCTCTCTTTTTCCCCGTTTTTGCAAGCTATTTTTGCCTTGCTTGTGGTTGTTATTTAGCCTTGCTTTGTACTAAAACAATGCCATATTTGGGGGCTGCTTGCTACGTTTGCATGTCATGATCATGTTGTGCATGTTTAGTATGGCTATAGGCCATTTCGGGTACTTAAAATCACATTTCGGGATGATTTCATGCATTGGTTGCCATTTCGTATCATTTCGGGATGTTTTCCCCTTCATTTAGGTGCTGAAATTTGGTTTGCATGCTTGCATATCATTTCCCGTGCTATTTCATGCCTTCGGGCCATGCCTCGGTTTGCGTACCCGTGTGCACGCACTTCGAGGCACCTCTGTTTCTCCGACGGCATCTGATGTGAGTATGGCTGAGGTCCACTCATGTTAGTGTAAGCCCAATTTGCATTCCGTATGTCATTTGCATTGCGTATGTCACCGCCTCGATTTGCGTGCCCGTGTGCACGCATTTTGAGGCACCCATTTTCATCTCACGGCCTCCCGTGTGAGTGTGGCTGAGGCCCTCTCATGTTGGTATAAGCCCAATTTGATCATGTATGTCATTTCATGCTTTAATGCATCGCCTCGGTTTGCGCGCCCGTGGGCACGCATTTCGAGGCACTTCACTTTTATCCGACGGCCTCCTATGTGAGTGAGCTGAGACTCTCCCATGTTGGTGTAAGCCCATCGTGGCATTCCGTATGCCATTTCATTTGCATTTCATATCATCGCCTCGGTTTACGCGCCTGTGGGCACGCATTTCGAGGCACTTCGGTTTTATCCGATTTGCATTTCATATCATCGCCTCGGTTTACGCGCCTATGGGCACGCATTTCGAGGCACTTCGGTTTTATCCGATTTGTATTTCATATCATCGCCTCGGTTTATGTGCCTGTGGGCACGCATTTCGAGACACTTCGGTTTTATCCGATTTCCATTTCATCATTGCCTCGGTATGCGTACCCGTGTGCACGCATTTCGAGACCCTTCGGTTTTATCCGATTTGCATTTCACATCATCGCCTCAGTTTGCGTGCACGCGTGCGCGCTTTTCGAGGCGTCTCATTTTCATCTCATTTTCACAGCATAGTGCATACTAGGTTGTATCTTAGATTGCATTCATGTATTTTCTCGGTTTGCGTGCCCGTGTGCACGCATTTCGAGACATCTCATTTTCATAACATTGAGCATGCTAGGCTGTATCTTAGTTGCATTTCATGCATATCATGCATATTGCATTGTGTTCGGGATAGGAGTTAACCCGGGCACGGGAAACGAGGCACGTTTCGTACTCCGAGTGACGGAACGGGTCTCAATTCCCCAGTCACCGATACTCCGGATAACCCATGATGGAGTTAGGTTTTGTTGTAGCATTCACATGCATTCATTCTATATTGAGCTGTGCAATCCGATTCCTCGGCCATCATGCATCGGTATGCGTGAGTGGTGGCACGAGGATCGAGGCATGCATATATTTGTGAAATACATTGCTATGCCCTTTTCCTGCTCTCTGTTGCAGCAAGATAAAGAGTCAGCAACTTTTTGGAGTTTGGCACGCTTTTCGAGGAACATTGCAAACAGAGGCTAGATTGGGCATCCCAGTGGATTTCCACGCAACGCAGTCCAGCATACATCATTCATTAGAAGCAAGGCAGCCCCTGGCTTGCATGCCAGTTTAAAGCTTTCTTAGTTAATTTGTTAATTAGTTAGGAATCTGTATCTATTCGGGCAGTATTGTATTATTTCATTTCGGACTGTATTATTATTTATTTGGACCCTCTGCGCGAGGGCATAATTGTAATAAGTGTGGGTGAGTGTGATGTATGTCTTCCAACCCCACGTCTTTCTCCCTTTTATTTACCCGCTTACGATGGTTAGATATAGGGCATATTTTAATTAGCATACAGTATGATAGCATGTTTGCATTCATTCATCTGTCTTGCACGCACCGGGCTCGGCGCATCATACAAACTGCATTCGTATTTCAAATTCCAAATTGAATACATGTTAGCTGTAGCATTCCACATCCCATGTTTAGAAAAGCCGAGCCTGCTATAGTTGCATTATTGCATGTGTTGCATTAGGCATTTCTGTATAATTAGGATCATGCATGATTTCTAATAAATTTCTGTTTTTGGCTTGGAGTACTCGGTAAGTTTTATGCTTTAGCATCCTTGCATGCGTGTGAGTGTTGCCATGATAGCATGCTTGCCATGAGGCTATATGCTTATGTGATATAACTGCCTTGAATGCCTGTGGGTGGAGGTTGAGTTACTTGGATTGGACAATTCATCAAATGTTTGTTTTAAGCCCACTAGATAGTGGCAAAATCATGTTTTACTAAGCCCACCTGAGAGTGGCAAATCCGCGTCTTAGCCTACCTGCGGGTAGCACCATCAAACCATTTTCAAACAAACAAACATGAAATGTTTTGTTCCAATTCAGGCGGCCCAGTCTATACTTGTTTGCTGCGAGCATCACATAGTAACCTAGGCTAATAACCGGAATAAGAGCGCACAATGTTTTCAAAATCAGATATCACGGTTAGTAGAGGCCGGTCTTTGACCGGGCGAGCGGGGGTGCTCACGAAGTGACCTTCCCCAATCGTACCCAAGTTCCCGAGCCGAGGCAACTTTGGTGATGACGGACACGTGGCCTTTGGCACCGAGTCAGGGTTTCCTAAATTTCCCATTTTAAAAAATATTTAGGTGGCGACTCTGTTATCTGGCAAAGCAGTCCATGTTTGGCACTTCTTTCAAAAAATCTGTTTTCAAAACGATTTGCCGGATTTGGACTCTTTGGTTCAAGATTGAGAACCGTGACATTTGAGTCCTTGAACTGTAGTGACCCCAACATGAACAGAACGGGACCTCTCTAAAGGTGATATTTGTGAGCTTTTATAGGTTTCGTGTGGCACAATCCTGGTAGGACTCTTCCTCCTCCATGTAGAGTCCTCCTAGGATTCATACTCCTGGAAGATAATGCTTATCCTCCAACGCCCTCCCTCACTGCTTAAACCAAGTGAGATGGTTTTACCACGGCCGAACTACCAGTATGACCGAGGTACACGTTAGTTAGGCACTTACTTCTCTTTCTCTTACCTCGGTTTCTCATACGCAGACCGAGCTAACCATAAGAGAGTTGAGCTGAACTATCTTTAGAACCAAGTCCTCTCAAGGGCTTGGCACACCTCGGTTTTCATATGCCCCGACCGAACTCACTGCTAAAGACCGAACTTCACTCAACACATTTCTCAACCGAAGTACGAATAAGGCTTTATGCGACCGTGCTAACCATCACGGTTGTGCGACCGGTCTGACTCCAATACTACCTCTCCAGACCGGAGTAACTTATATGGTCATTCTACTCGGCTCTTCGCAGTGCGGCCAAAACGGGCCCATTACTTGGCTTGGCCTAGCTCGGCCCATTTCATCCAGCTCGGCCCAATATATAAATTACCCTCTCAATTCCCCCTTAATTCCGTCTGCAAAGCATGATAGGGATTACCTGCTTATCAGCCGAGCTAGAGTTTTAACCTCTCTAGCCGAGCTAAAAAAACACCTTATTAGCCTTTCCAGCCGAGACAAAACACTAGCTTTTCTAGCCGAGCTACACCCCAGCCGAACCGCGCACATTCGGTCAAAAAACGTCTTTTCAACTACGGCAACTGAAACGCTTCTTCTCCCAGGGACACGTGGCAGCTTTTTATTGGTCAATCCCAACTGTCGCACCGTCCTCGTATATCACCAATTTTGAACAGTTCCTGCCTTTTTGCTTTTTACACAAAACAAAACAAACCCTCTCTATTCTGGATCTTACTCTACTCTGTTCATCTTCTCTCTCTTGTTCCTGAGCTCCTTCAGTCCTGAGTTCTTGCTGTTCTCCATCCTGTAGCTTGGAAGCCCGTGTTTTGCCACTGTTGCTTCTATCCTCAAGTCTTTCTCTCTTTCTACCAGGTTAGTACCATGAGTTCATTCTTGTTTTCCTTTTTTCTGCTTTCGTTTATTCCATTGTAGTTTGTTTAGTGTTTTTGCAAAACACTTCTCATGCTTAGCTTCGTGTAGTTTCTGAAAAAAAACTTCACAAGTACTTTATGAACTTCAAGAAATTGCTAGTAAAACACCTGTTTGATCCACAAACACATCCAACCGAACTAAGAAACTGTTTTTGCTTATATAAAGACTTAGGTAGATTGGAACCGAACTAGAACTTGTACACATCACAGTAGCTTCAATAGGTCACCATCTGATTCACACTAGCCGAAATAAAAACTCGCCGAACTAGAAATCGTGGACACGACCGAGCTGAGCCCTCGGGGGCTAAGCCAGCTTTCTCAGTTTCTAAACCGAACTCAGAAAGCTGCCCCTTGAGGCCCAACCGGAGTAACAAACCCATAGGCGAACCGAGAAAAACAAGCCTTCTGCCGAGCCGAGATAACACACACCTTGTTATAACCGAGGTAGATCCTGTAGTACCCTATGTAGCCAAAGTAAGACTCTCTTTCTTGCTTTGTTTTGTAGCACGGTCAATGATCTGTGCTTAACACCTTGTTTTTCCACTTTGCAGACTTAGGTTGTCCAGGCACTCCCTCTGTGCGCTCAACCGAGCTTCTGAGTACAACTTCTCAGCCGAATTAATTTATTTCATAAGTTATACCATAAATGGGGAAGTATAGGTTCCTAGTAGAAACCCCAGGAGGCCTAGCCGAATTCAGAAAAGATTACAACATTCCAGCCGATGTAAACCTTACCCTGGCCGAACAAGATGTTGACCCATGGGGCAATGAAGGCTTTGTCCCTTTCACCCTTCAATCAATAATAGAAACCGGACTTAGATTCCCAGTCCAACCTCTAATGTGCGAATTCCTTAGGCAAACCAGACTGTGCCCAACCCAGCTATCCACCAATACATACCGCATAATAATGGGAATAGCCGCACTAAACCACCAAACCGGTCTCAACCTCGGTTTAGCCGAATTATTCCATCAATACTCCATAGGATCCAAAAACGAAGGCTGGTGTTATTACTTGAGAATACGCCGTGGCCGAGAGAAAATAATAAAACACACACCGGACAAAGACTTGAACGACGATGATTTTTTTTGGGTCTCTGGGAATTTTGAGGACCACCAGGCCCAGATTCCTGGTTGGGGAATAAATTGGAACAAAGGAATTCCTGGTATACTTACTTCGGTTGTATTTCACACTTTTCTCTATTTCGGCTTTCTCCTCTAAACCGAACTAACAGTTTGTCTTCTTTTGCAGATAAAGCCCATCTCCTTTCAAACTACGGTTACCCTAACCTTGGTCTTCTACGCGCCGCACTACGAGTTAAGGAGAGAGGTTGGGCAAAACTCCTGAATTTCGAGCCGACCTACCGATACAGCGGTCGCCAAAAAGCGAGGGTGACTGACTTCCTTCTCCAAGACGCATCGGAACCGGACCCATCCCTGCCCGAGATTGTCCTTGTGCTACTCACTGCTGAACAAGAAATGGCAAAGAAGAACAGGCTAAAGGCCCTTCTGACTGCAACAACTCCAACCGACGTGCGACCAACCGTCCAAGCCACTGAAACCGTGGTGGCCCTTCCATCCCAGCAACCATCCTCTTCTCGCCAAAACAAGCGTGCTCGGACTACCCAAACCGAGCCACGTCTTGCTGATGAGGACGAGACCGTTCTGCCACAAAGCTCTCCTCCAAGCCCCCAGCAAAGCCTCCGACCGGAGCAAACTGACCGAACTGCCACTTCCTCCGCATGGGCTCCCGTCCTCTCCTTCGACAACCGAGATATCACAGCTGAAGATTCGGTCGTTGCTGAGAAGGACCACTTGTTGGCTTACAACCTGGCCAAAAGTGTGTGCCTTCCGAAGGACATGGAGCACCATTACAAACAGCTTAACACCGAGCTGAAGTCAATTCGGTCCTCTACGAAGTCCATGATCCTGGTAAACAGCTTTCTTCTTTCTATGTAAATTTCTTCCAACTTTGAGTCCGGCTAACGTTACTCCTCCTTTGCAGGCCATCCAGAAAAACCAAGTCACTCACAGGAGGGTCATGGAACTTCGGCGCAATACAAGGGAGGCCATGGCTGAGGCCGAATAAAAAACGGCCAAACTAGAAGAAGTCAAAAAACAGCTGGCCGAGCTCCGTGCTGAAAACGGTCGGCTGACCGAAGTGGTTAATTCGGTCGAAGTTGAAAAGTAGAAGGTTGCCACCGAGGCGAAAGACAAATACCTGCGTCTTTTGGCCAAAATTGAGAAGAAAAAAGACACCGAGATAAACCAACTAAAGGCCGGAATGAAAGAAGCCGAAAAACGAGGCTTTAAGGAGGCTGAAGACGCATACACCCTCCAGTGCAACGCTGCCAAAGACTTATTTTTCAAATGCGGCTGGAGGAGTGCGGTGGAGCAGCTCGGTTGTACGCCCGACACCGAGGTCTACAATGCTCCACCGTACTCCATTCCGGCTTCACTGTCGCAGTATGCTGCCGATCTTCAAAGGCAATTTCTAGAGGGATCTGATGATGAAGAAGATGATGATGATGACGAAGAGGATGAGGAGCCAACTCTGACCCCGGCCGTCAATGAACAATCCAGCAATCAGGCAGCTCGGTTAGAGCCAGTAGTTGAAGACTTGACTAATGAGATACCGGCTGATACCGTGCTGCCGATTGACACCACGGTCCAAACCGAGCTCCCTCCTCAAACCGGACTCCCAGCTGACACCGGACTCCAGGCAAATGCTGAGGATGAATTTGATGCCGAACTGGATGCACTTCTTCGTTGATTTTTTCTCTTTTGTTTTTGAACTTTGTAACCGGGCTACGGCCCCCCAAATGTACTTGCCTTGCTCTTTAATGAAAAGATCTTCTTCAACTCTTATTCCGGTTTGAATATGCTTGCCTTTGTAAATAAATTTCCATGAATTCATTTGCTCAACTGTGATTTCGGTTTTAGCTGTCTAACTTACTAGCCAACCACTCTTCAGCCGATATAGCTACTTCGGCTGGAGAGTATCCAGTGTTGGTTTTAACCCAGCCAACCATTCTTCAGCCGATATACTGACTTCGGCTGAAGAGTACAAAGTGTTGGTTTAATCCAACCAACCGCTCTCAGCCATACATTTACTTCGGCTGAGGAGTACAAAGAGTTGGTTTAATCCAGCCAACTGCTCCTCAGCCATACACTTACTTCGGCTGAGAGTACAAAGAGTTGGTTTAATCCAGCCAACCACTCTTCAGCCATACACTTACTTCGGCTGAAGAGTACAAGTGTGGTTTAATCCAGCCAACCACTCTTCAGCCATACATACTTCGGCTGAAGAGTACAAAGTGTTGGTTTAATCCAGCCAACCACTCTTCAGCCATATACTTACTTTGGCTGAAGAGTACATAGTGTTGGTTTAATCCAGCCAACCACTCTTCAGCCATACCCATACTTCGGCTGAAGAGTATAAAGTGTTGGTTTAATCCAGCCAACCTCTAAGTTGGTTTTTCTAGCCAACTTAGAATAAAGTGTTCTGGTTATTCCGACCAAAATGTCCTGCAGCCTGGATCCTGATCCTGGGCTTAGGAAGGGTCATAGTTGGTTATTCCGGCCAACTATGTTTACAATGCTCCTAACTTGCTAAAGGTACTGTCCACTGAAAACAATTATACCGAAAAAGAATCGACTTGTTTTATTGAGAAAGTAAAAAATTACACATACTTAAAGGGAAAAAAGCTAAAAATAAAACAACTTGAGATTTGCTGTGTTCCATGGCCTGGGAATTGCTTTGCCGTCCTCATCTTCCAAGTGGTATGCCCCTTTGCCTGCTAATCCAACCACTTTGTAAGGTCCTTCCCAGTTAGGTCCTACCTTGCCATCTCCTGGAATCAAGGTATTTCCCATCACTTTGCGCAGACCCAATCTCCGATCTTGAATTGCCTTGGATGCACTGTTTTGTTATACTTTCTGGACAACTCTTGTTGGTAGGAGGCGATGTGAACCAATGCTCTGTCTCTTCTTTCTTCCGCAAGGTCAAGCTCCAATGCTATGGCTTCGCCATTTAAGTCTGGATCAAAGTTTCGCTTCGAATTGTGGGGAGGCCAACTTCTAAGGGATGACTGCTTCCATGCCATAGCTAAGGAGAATGGTGTTTCCCTGTTGATCGTCGAGGCGTGGTACGGTAAGCCCATAAAACATGGGGGAGCTCTTCTGCCCACTTGCCTTTGGCTCTTTCTAACCTTTTCTTCAATCCATCCAAGACTACCTTGTTTGACGCCTCTGCCTGTCCATTTGCTTGGGGATATGCCGGTGTAGAATTGTAGAACTCTATCTTGTACTCTTCACAAAAGCCTCTGAAAATCCTACCATCGAATTGAGTGCCGTTGTCTGATATCAGTGCCTTTGGTATGCCAAATCGAGTGATGATATTCTGCCAGACAAACTTCTTCACATCTTTTCCTTGATTGACGCCAAGGCTTCTGCTTCTACCCACTTTGTAAAGTAGTCGGTTGCGGCAAGAAAGAACTTCCTGTTGCCTGGAGCTGTTGGAAGTGGGCCTACTATGTCCAATCCCCACATTGCGAAAGGCCATGGACTGGTTAGAGGTAGAAGTTCTCTGGCAGGTTGGTGTATTTGGTGTGCGAACTTTTGACACTTTTCGCACTTTTAACATACTTCTCTGAATCCGCTTGCATGTATGGCCACCAATATCCTTGTGAAATTGCTCTGTATGCCAGTGATCTTCCTCCTTGATGGCTGCCGCATACACCCTCATGTATTTCGAATAGGAATGCTTCCACTTTGCTGGGGTGAACACACTTAAGTAAGGTCCTGAGAACGACTTTTTATAATGCCAAGGATGGAGAGAGCCAAAATCGCTGCGACTTTGCTCTTATTCTGTTGGCTTCTTTCTTCTCTTCTGGTAAGGTGCCGTCTTTCAGGAACAGTATGATGGGATCCATCCAAGAAGGGCCTAATTTGCGCAACATACCTCTTCTGCTTCTGGGTCTTCAATGCTTGGTCTAGGCAGATAGTCGATTAGTAGTGGGTGAGGAATGGAGGTGTCTGCCATTGAGGCGAAGCCTGCTAGTTCGTCTGCTCTGCTGTTTTCCTCTCTGCCGATCTGTTCTATCTCACCACTTCAAACTTCTTTATTTCTGTTCTGACCAATTCTTGGTACTTGGCCATTCTATCATCCTTTGCCTCGTAGTCGCCAGATATTTGGTTTACCACCAACTGTGAGTCGCTGTAAACCATTAGCTCGGTGGCCTTCATGTAGAATGCTGACTTGAGGCCTGCCAGAAGCGCTTCATACTCCGCTTCGTTTGATGCTTTGATGCTGGGAAGCCAAGGTTGATGCCTGCTACTACTAGGCCGTCTGGAGAGATGAGGACTATGCCAAGTCCTGCTCCATGCCGGTTGGATGCTCCATCCACGAAGAGCTTCCACATCTCTCCAACGAACAATTTCCAGCAGGTGGAGGGATCGGATGATGCCTTGGGATCTTCCATGATGCTGGTGTCTTCTTCAGAGTCCATGCTCGTTGTCTGCCCCTTGCTTTCTGTTTGCACCAAGTCTTTATTTGTTGGCGAGTCCTGACTTGGTGTAGCATGGTTTACTTCTTCCTTCCTTTCCTTACTCTGGTCTGCCTTGGGACCTGACTGAGTAACCATTACTAGGGGTTGCGTTATTCCGACGTCAACTTCCATCCCTAGTTCGGTTGTTTCAGTTAGGTCGACTGGGCAGATGTGATGACTTCCTGGTGTGAATTCTGCGACAAAATCTGCCAATGCTTGTGCTTTTATTGCGGTCCTAGGTTGGAACTTGATGTCGTATTGTCCCAACTCTACTGCCCACTTCAGAATTCGCCCAGAGAAGTTTGCTCTTTCAAATAAAGCCTTTAATGGGAAGGCTGTGAAACAACTATGGTGTGGGCGTGAAAGTAGTGCGACAACTTTCTTGAGGCCATCATCAAGGCCAATGCCAGTTTCTCCAGTGGCAAGTACCTTGTTTCGGCCCAGCAATGTCTTGCTGACATAATAGATGGGAAGATGTTGGATTCCTTCTGCGCGGACCAACACTGCGCTATTGCATGCTGGGAAACTGCGAGGTACAAGAACAGTTCTTCTCCAGGAATTGGGGTTACAAGTAGTGGTGGAGAAGACATGTATTCCTTCAAGCTTTCCAGAGCTTGGTCGCATTCGTCGTCCCATTCAAACTTGGCTTTCAAGCATGGAAAATGGTCGTAGTCTATCTGACGACCGGCTTATGAACCGATTGAGCGCGGCGGCCATGCCGGTGAGATGCTGCACTTTTGACTGAGTTTGGTCTCTCCAGATCCTGAATGCCTTGATCTGGGAGGGGTCTGCTCTATACCCCGGTTGGTCACCAGGAAGCCCAGGAATTTGCCAGATCCTACTCCGAATGCACACTTCGACGCGTTGAGGCGTAACTTATGCTTCTTCAGGATCTCAAACATCTCACCTAGGTCTTTGAGATGGTCATTCTCATCCTTGCTTTTGACCACCATGTCGTCGATGTAAGCTCCATTGTCTTGCCTAACAATGGTTCAAACATCTTGGTGACCATCCTCTGGAATCGCCCCTGCGTTTTTAGGCCAAAGGGCATGACCTTGTAGCAGTATAGTCCTCTTGGCGTGGTGAAGGATGTGACCTCCTGGTCTGGTTCGTGCATGGCAATTTGGTGGTAGCCTCTGTATGCGTCCAGAAAACTAAGTCGGTTGTGCCCTGTGTTAAGTCTACCAGTTGATCTATCCTTGGTAGAGGAAAGCTATCTTTTGGGCACGCCTTGTTGACCGTTTTGTAGTCGACGCAAACACGCCACTTGCCATTCTTCTTTGGCACTACGACGGTGTTGGAGATCCATCTTGGGTAGTGCACCTCTCTGATTGCCCCTGCCTCCAGCAGGTTTCCTACTTCTTCTGCCACTATTTCGGCGTGGTGGAGTGCCGATCTGCGGGTGCGCTGAATGATTGGTCTGGCAGAAGGGTGGACGTTGAGTTGGTGACAGATGAAGTTGGGATCAATGCCTGGCATGTCGTATGGGGTCCAGGCGAACACTTCGATGTTGGAGGTCAAAAATTCCAAGACCTCCAATCTCTCAGTGCTGGACAACGACGAACCAAGCAAAAAGAACTTATCCGGGTTCTTTTCATCTATTCTGACCTCCACCAAGTCCTCCACTGCTTTCTGACTAGCCGCTTTGCCAACATCTGCGAATAGTTCATTGCTCTCAGGTTCTTCCACCGAATGAACGTATCCTTTGGCAGCGCGGCTGCCGTTTACTGTGACAAAGCACTGCTTCGACATGATCTGATCTCCATATACTTCTTCTATTACTCCGGTGTCGTTGGGAAATCGCATCACTTGGTGGTAGGAGGACGCCACCGAGCGCATGGCATGCAGCCATGTTCTGCCCAAGATAATGTTGTAGGTGGAGGGGACCTTCAACACCCAGAACTCCACTTGTTTCGTCACACTCCCTGCTCTGACTGGGAGGATAATTTTGCCGACGGGCCATTCTGGCATGGAGTTGAATCCGATAAGGGGAGATACGGCAGGCGCCAAGTCTTTATCTTGCAACTTTAGTTGTTTGAAGGTTTCATAGTACATGATTTCACACGAACTACCTTGGTCAATCAGAATCCGCTTGACGTCAAAATCCTTGACTCGGAGAGTGACGACCAAGGCATCGTTGTGAGGGCAATAAATCCTTGCCAAGTCTTTATCCGAAAAAGACATGACATTTGTGGCCTCTGTCTTCCCCTTTTTGACGACTGGTTGGGCACTTAGCACCTCTCTGAAGTGCTCAGCCTTTTTGATTGAACCTCTGAGCTCGCATACACGCTCAGGTTCAAAGACTCCATGTATTACGTTGATGACGCCTTGAGGTGGGGCGTCGTTCGGCATTCCATTGGGCATATTCTGGTCCTGGGGGGCTGGCTGTGCCCCTCCTCTATGTATTTGTCCAGGTGAGCCTGCTGCCACCAACTCTTCCAGATGCTGCCTCAATGGCGTGCAATTCTCAGTGCGGTGCCCCTTTTCTTTGTGGAAGGTGCACTTGATCTGTCATCGTAGTCCTTCTGTGCCTCGCCTAGCTTGGCTGGCCACTTGACGAAAGGCTCGTCTCGAATCTCGCTAAGTATGCGGTAGATCGGTTTCTTGAAGACCGTGGTTATGGCGGTGCGGACTCTCAGCCATCTTTGTCCTGGTCTTCTCCATTGTCTCTTTTGCCACGTCCGTTTCTGTTCGGCGGTCTACCGCGTTGACCTTTGCTGAGGCCTTCTTCTCTGGTGCTGCGGTCGCGCCAGATTTTGCTTTGGCACGTGCGCCATCCTCTTCTACCCTGATGTGCTGATGCACTCTCTCCATCAGGGCCTCCATGGTGAGGGGCGGTGTCATGGTGATAGAGTCCCTCAGTCTGTTCCCGACTGGAAGGCCTCTTTTGTATTGCGCAATGGCGAGATTGGTTGGGCAGTCCCCAATCTGGTTGAATGTCTCCCAGTAGCGACTGTTGTATGACCTCAGGGTCTCCTTATCGCCCATGTCGATGGAGAGTACTGGTCGATCTCCACCGGGTTTTAGTGTTTGTTCGGAACCTTGTCACGAACGCCTCCGCCAATTGCGCCCAGGAGGCTATGCTGCCTTCTGGAAGTTTCTCAAACCAAGTCAGGCCTAGGTCGCCAAGGCTTGAAGGGAATAGGATGCACATCAAGGCCTCATTCCGCCGGTATACAGCCATGACCTGGCGAAAGTGGCTCAAGTGTGAGTAGGGGTCCGTCTTCCCCTCATATGTTGTGAATTTGGGCTGTAGGAAGCCTGACGGTAGGGGCGCGTTCTCTATTGCTGGGACGAATGGTGAGGTCTGCAGCCTCGCCAATGCCTTGTCCGTTGGTTCGTAGCGGGCGCGGTATTGGCATTCCAACCTCGACGCTTCCATGCGTCCGAGGAGCCAACCGCTGTAAGGCAGAAACTCTATGTGGATCGCGCGCCCTGGCGTCCTCCTTCCATCGTGCCTTTTCTTCTAGCACGGTTCGTAGGTCGGACGATCTGGGCAACTCTGTCTGCCTGGACCGTCTGGTGCGTATGCGAGGGCCATATGTGCTTCCCTCGGTGTACGACCTCTCAGACCTCGTCCTCTCAGACCTGGAGTGACGAGTTCTGGAAGATCTGGATTGCGTGTCGCCGTCCTGAGGCTTTTTCTCTGCTTGAGAGGGTGTAGTATTCCGACTACGACTTTCCGAGTGGCGAGGGGGCGTCTTGTTTGTGCGCCCCTCTCCTGTCGCCACTTCTTTTCCTTTCACCTGGCGCTTTAGAGATTCCATGTCCGCTGCCATCCGACGGATCATTCGTCTTGTTCCTTGACGCGATCCTCCAAAGTTTGAGGATCAATTCTGCGTCTTTGTCTTTCTGGGCTTTGCGAACGGAGTGATGGGGGCTGTTATTCCGCCTTCGTCCCCTTGCATCCCTCTGGAATTTTGTCTGTGTGGTTCCAGGTTCGCCATGGGAGTGACCAGGGTAGGCCTTCGCGCCTTGCACCCCCTTCTGGAGTTAGTCCGTCAACGGCGGACTGAGGTAATTCTTCGTTGTTCGCCATTGATTTTTGGGAGAAAAGCTTGATCAAGAGGTTGTTCTTGTCTGAGTTCCCACAGACGGCGCCAATTGTACGGGAAAGAAATACACCTTCTCGTATAATCCTGTTGACCAAGTCTGCGCTCCTCCGTACGACGTCGTTAACTACCTGAAAATACACACGTGAGCTAGCCGGCGGGTGTGTGCCGGAAACCTCTCCGATGCCTAAGTCAGTCAGCTTGACAAATAGACAAAAGCTCTATGTATTCAGGGAGCAAAGTTGCATTACCTCTCCAAAGGTGATATTGGTGAGCTTTTATAGGTTTCGTGTGGCACAATCCTGGTAGGACTCTTACTCCTCCATGTAGAGTCCTCCTAGGATTCATACTCCTGGAAGATAATGCTTATCCTCCAACATCCTCCCCTCACTGCTTAAACCAAGTGAGATGGTTTTACACGGCCGAACTACCAGTATGGACCGAGGTACACGTAGTTAGGCACTTACTTCTCTTTCTCTTACCTCGGTTTCTCATACGCAGACCGAGCTAACCATAAGAGAGTTGAGCTGAACTATCTTTAGAACCAAGTCCTCTCAAGGGCTTGGCGCACCTCGGTTTCATATGCCCCGACCGAACTCACTGCTGAAGACCGAACTTCACTCAACAACACATTCTCAACCGAAGTACGAATAAGGCTTTATGCGACCGCGCTAACCATCACGGTTGTGCGACCGGTCTGACTCCAATACTACCTCTCCAGACCGGAGTAACTTATATGGTCATTCTACTCGGCCCTTCGCAGTGCGGCCAAAACGGGCCCATTACTTGGCTTGGCCTAGCTCGGCCCATTTCATCCAGCTCGGCCCAATATATAAATTACCCTCTCAAGCTATATACCAGAAATATTAAAATCTGAATATAGCTCAGAAATTTTATAAAATGGTATTATATTCAGATTTTTGGCTATCATGATGGTGAAATAGCTCTGGTAATCCACTTTGTTCACCAATCAAGAGCTCTGAAATAATTATAATTATCAAAGAAGATTACTAGAAATATTTGGGTTTGAAATATTTGGGTTTGATTTGTGAAATACCTCTGAAATTTTATGAAATAGCTCTGAAATATCTGTGAGAAATATCTTTGAAATTTTATGAAGTGGGTTTGATTTGTCCACTGCATACTAGATTGAACCAACTATATATATATTTGGAAGATTTGATTGAATAATATGATTGTCTATGATCTAAATCAAGTGTTTGATTGAAAAATATGAATCCAAGTCAATAGTGTGGGTTTTTCCCCATTATCTTTGAAGTTCCCAGTCTGTTGTAAATTCTTTGGGATTTGGAGGCATCAGAATAATATAGATAATATGATTTAATGACTTGAGAAAGACATTTAAAGCTAATAGTGTGGAAACTGTTCATGGAGTTTTCAGTTTGTAACATTAACATTAAGTAAACTGGTTTGTTCTTAAACATTAATTAAACAGATTCATAAACATTAATTAAACTTGATAATGAAACTGATTCATAAACATTAATACTGTCTTTGTTATTGGTGCCAAAATAATTTAACATTAACTGTGTCTTGTTTTTCTTGTTTGTTCTTGGTGCTGAAATAATTAAACTGATTTATACGACTTTTCAGTTTCATTTTGATATGGATATGAAAGTTGAGAATGATTGTGCTTGGAAGCCAAAATAAGGAATGACATTTGATTCGGAACAATGTGCATATGATTTTTATAATACATATGGAGGAAGAATAGGGTTTAGCATAAGAAGGGATTATTGTAAGAAGAACAAGTTCACTAACCAACTTATTTGTAGACTTTTGGTTTGCAACAAGGTGGGATTTCAAAAGGTTGACAAGCGAGACCCATTGGTAAAAAACCCTAGTGCTGAAACTAGGACTGGTTGTGAGGCTCGACTTTATGTTAAATTAGATGAGGGTACTGGGAAATTTGTTGTGACTAATTTCAAAGAAAAACATAACCACGATCTTGTATCACCCGAATGTGCCCATATGTTGCCGTCACAAAGAAATATATCAGCTACCGAAGCAATTGAGTTAGATTTGGCGGCACAATCTGGTCTTCGTTTAGGCCAGTCTTTCGAACTCAGGGGTAGGGAAGCTGGTGGGAGGCAATGTCTTGGGTTTACGAAATTAGATCAAAAAAATTACTTGAGAACCAAAAGACAACAAAGTTTAGTATATGGAGAAGTAGGCAATGTGTTGCAATACTTTAAAGAAAAATCTTTGCAGAATCTTTCTTTTTTTTATTCTTTTCAGTTAGATAATGAGGAGCAAATAACGAATATGTTTTGGGCCGATGCACAAATGATCATGGATTATGCCCAATTTGGTGATGTTGTTACATTTGATATGACTTACAAGTTAAACAAAGAACATAGACCCTTTGCATCATTTGTGGGATTCAACCATCATAGGGAAACAGTTATATTTGGTGCAGCCTTGTTGTATGATGAGGCCGCCGAATTGTTTGTATGGTTGTTTCAAAATTTTCTAGAGGCTATGTCAAGAAAGGCACCAAAAACTTTGTTCACCGATCAAGATGCTGCAATGGCTAAAGCCATACCCATCGTTATGTCTTACACGAGTCACTGATTGTGTACTTGGCATTTGATGCAAAATGCATTAAAACATGTTAGTTGTCTGTTTCAAGATAAGGGGGTGTAGACACCCCATTTTTGACTGTCCTCAAGACTTGGACGTCACCGCTTGAACACTCGGTGATCATCCATGTTTGTGTTTGTCTTGAGTTCCTGGAGGTCTCAGCCACGCACCTTGCCTCAGGATCTCTCGGCTTGACTGTTTTGTGTCTGGTTTTGCACCAAACACTTGTGTTTTGCCTTTGAGGGGCAGGGAATGGCTTGTTGGCCATTCCCACACATCACCAGCCATGGTTTGAGGCCACCAGCCATTGGTTTGTTGCCACCGGCCAAATGTTTGGCCGACCGGCACTATTTGTGGCTGGCCGACCATCTTTTTTGGTCAAATTGCATTTTTGGCCGGCCGACCACTGTGCATCTACTTTTGCAGATATTTTTATGCCAGCTGTGCTAGCTGGCATACACCTTTGTTCCCCTCCATACACGTGTATGGAGGGATCTCCCTCTTGACTAGCTTGTTTGGAAAGCTTTACAAGAGGGATTGTCTATAAGAGGGAGTCTCTTCTCCCTCCATTAGGGTTGGACAATATTTCCAGAGCTCTGAGTTTTAGGGTTAGGGTTTGTGTATCACTTATCTCTATATCTCTCTTGTGTGTATTTAGTGTGTGTTTGTCCTTACTATTGCACACAAACACCCACCATTACACCTTCCCTTAGCTGCTGAGGCATTGGAGGGCTGTTCTTGAAGTTTTGGAGCTGATTCAACCTTGGAGGAGCTGTTGGAACACCATTTTTGAAGAGGGTCATCAATGGTAAGATTCTTGTCCCTTTTTACCCCATTTTTGCATAGTCTTTTAGACTATCTTGCAACTGTTTTTAGACTTTGTATATAACTGATAAAAGTCTTGTTTTTGAGTGCTTTAAATAGTTGTTTAAGAGTGTTTTGTTGTTTGGGGGTGTTTTACCCCTCTTAGGCCTTGTTTGGCCCTATTTTTGTGCTATTTTGGTGAGCTCCGGGACCACCTTGTTTGGGCCTCCTCACCACTGAAATCTTGAGGGATTTCAGTGGTGAGGATGGTGCCTTAAGGTCCTAAGAAGGAGAGGGCCACCCCCTCTCCTTATTGTCCTTGAAAAGGGCCATTTTTTCCTCATGTGTGAGCATCTTATTTAGGTTCATGTTGGCCATATCTTAGCTGCTATTTGGTATTATTTTACCATGCTATAGCACTATTTTATGTTGGTTTAGGCACACCATGCTTGTTTAGCATACATGTCTTATAATGCCATCATTTGCCTTAACATGTACTTAGCATGTAGATTACCATGCTTGCTTGTTTTGGCCAAGCTTTGTAAAGCTTTTAGGCTTGTTTTGCCATGCTTAAGGTCTGATGTAGGTTGTCTTAGCCATGCTTGCCATGCTTTGTTTAGCCTCTTTGCATTCTTGGTTTGTAAGCCTCAAGTGTATGAACCATGAGCATGCATTACTTGCATTATTCCAGTGGTTTGGAACCATTTAACATGTCATTTCAGTTCTCATGACATGCTTGCATGCTTGCATTTGATGCCCTTTTAATGTGTTAAAAGGTTGTTGTCTTACGCCCCTTGTTTAGGCCCTTATGCATACTTGCATGTTTAAGCCATTTAGATGCCATCTAGATGTGTTATTGGCTTTGTCTTAATATGCTAAAACTTTGATTTTGGTTGCTTAATTCATGCCATGTTTGATTTTGCTAAGTGTAGTTCAATACACCTTTGGCTTACCTTGAATTTTGGCTTTGCTTGCATGCCTTGTTTGTCTTGTCTAGTTGGTTTGGCACCTTTCATGACTTGATTTTCAGAACCTATAATGCATGCCATTTGTCCATGTTTTCATCCTCTTAAGTGTGCTTGAGAGTTGCTCTTCAATGCCTAAGTGTTGGTCCTTGTGTGCATGCATGCTTGCATGTTATTTGGTCCTCATTCTCTTAGCAATTGGCCACTGTTTTGGGCTTAGTATAGAGCTGCCCAAATTAGTTTAAGTCCATTATTTGCATGTTGTTGCATGCTCACCTTGTGTGTTGTTGCATACTTGTGTGTTGTTACATGTTTAGGTTGTTTAACATGTTTGCTCCATGTGTTGTTGCATGTTTGAAAATCCACATTGCATCTTGCACACTTGTTGGTTTGCATTGCCTCATGCCTTGCATACTTGCTTGCATAGGTTGTATGCCTAGTATGCATTGTGCATTGCATGCCCATATTGCATGCTTAGTTAACATGCCTAGGATGCATTGCGTTGACATGCATGCTTAGCCTCTTGAATTGAGCATGATAGAGGTTGAGCTCCTCGTTTGTTTATGTGCATTCCATTTGAAATCAAAGTGCATAACTTGGTTTCTTGGGCCATCATGCATGGAAATGCGCGATTGGTGGTCCGAGAACCAAGAACCATGTCCCTTTGAGCCATAAACATGATAAGGGATGTGTTGGTGCACACATTTGCTTGGAATGCATTTCTATGCCTTGTTTTGCCCTTTGCTGCTGTCAAAACAGGATTCTGCAGGAAGGTTTGGCCGGCCGGCCATCTTTAGTGCCGACCAACCAACAATTTGTGGCCGGTGATCATTTCCAGTGGCCGGTGATCATTTCCTTTGGCCGGTGACCATTTCTCTTGGCCGGTGGTATCCCACAGGGTTCATAGAGTGCACCTTGGGAATTTTGCAATGATCAGAGGAGCAGAGCAGGGAAAACAGAGGCAACTTGTGCATGGCAGTGGACTTCCGAGCGAAGTCGAGCACGCATTGCATTGAGCCCTCTTCCCGAGGCTGTTTACTATTTTATTAGATTAGTTAATTTGCTTAACTAGTTTAATTGGTCTGTAATATTTAATTAGCTTGTAGGTTGGTTAAATTTTTATTATTCTTTCGGTCCCTCCGAGTGAGGGCGCATTTGTAATAAGTGTGGGTGCGTGTGTGCATGTCTTCCAACCCCCACTTCTTTCTCCCTTTTACTTACCTGCTTTTGATGGTTAGTATTAGGACATGTTTAATTTAGCATCCTTATGCTATGTATGCGTGCATCATTCATTAGTATTGCATGCACCGGGCTCGGCGCATCATGCTAACAGCATAGTATTCCAAATCTAACTTGAATACGTGCTACTTGTTGCATCCCACATGCCATCCTAGGATTAGCCGAGCCTATTCTAGCGACATTCTGTATGCGTTGCATTAGCCACTTAACATGGACTTGGATCATGCATGATCGCTAACATGTTCTCTGTTTTTGGCCTGGAGTACACTGTAAGTGTTTTATGTTTTAGCATCTCGCATGAGTGTGAATGTTAATATGACAGCATGCTTACCATGTGGCTAAATGCTTATGTGATATAAACTGCGTGAATGCCTTTGGGTGAAGGTTGGATTGTTTGAGTTGGGACAACTCGTTGAAATCCGTGCTTTAGCCTACTTGTGAGTAACAAAATTTCAAACTGTTTTTCAAAACAAACGGATATGCAATGTTTCGTTCCAAATTAGGCGATCTAGTCGATACTTGTTTGTTGTGCGCATAACATAGTAAGATTTGCTAATTAATCGGAATAAGAACGCATGTGTTTTCAAAAACGAGATATCATGGTTAGTAGAGGCCGATTTTCGGATCGGGCGAGAGGGGGTGCTCATAGCTAACCTTCCCCAATCGTACCCAAGTTCCCGAGCCGAGGCAACTTTGGTGATGACGGACACGTGGCCTTAGGAAAACGAGTCAGGGTTTCCTAAATTCCCCCATTAAAAAAATTTAGGTGGCGACTTTGTATCTGGCAAAGCAGTCCGTGTTTGGCACTTCTTTACAAAAATCTGTTTTCTCAAAACGATTTGCCAGATTTGGACTCTTTGGTTCAGATTAAGAACCGTGACAATTGAGTCCGAACTGTGGGGTGAGGCCCTCATGCGGGGCGCGTCCACAGGGGGTAAATGGTGTACTAAATAAATTCCTGTTTGACATTAAAGATGAAAATCAATGGAAGTTAGAGTAGGCGGAAATGCTTGATAAATATGATGCGCATGATAACCATTGGTTGAAATTGACTTTTGCAATGAAAGAAAAATGGGGCTGGCCATATGTTAGGTCAACATGGGCTGCGAGAATGAGTACCACACAACTTAGTGAATCTTTTAATGCTTTTTTGAAGGATTACATTCGTTCTGATTTTAATTTAAATAAATTCTTCATGCATTTCAAAAGGGTACTTTATGAGAAGCGATACAAGGAGTTAAAAGCAGGATTTGCTTTGTGCCAAAGGTTGCCAAAGGTGAAAGCGACAATAAGAATGTTAATTCAAATGGATAATGTGTACACAAAAAAGATTTTTGAGGAATTTCAAAATGAGTACTTTCAATCCATTGAATTGGACATAGAAGTAATTGAATATGGCGAGGCTAGTACCATTTACACAATTGCTGATGTTGGTAGCAATCATGCAAAGAAAGTGAAGATGGAGAGGAATGGCTCTTAGGGTTGTAATTGTACAAAGTTTGTGTAGCGATCCCAGTTTTGCCACTTCACTGAGTATGTCGGGGATCGAGCTGCCCGGTCAGCTCGCGGGGGTCCAGGGGGCAGCGCCCCTTGGCGGGCCCTAGGGTAGCGCCCTGACGGGGTTGAGGGGCAGCACCCCCGAAGCAAAAATGCAAAATGCATTAGAAGTTGCTTGTCCGCTCGAGCGGCTGTTTATGCACTCGAGCGGAAAATGTTTGGTTTCAAAAGTTTGACCTGTCTGCAAAAGTACTGGGAAAGTGTATTTGACGCTCAAGCGGGGCTTTCCACGCTCGAGCGGACCATGTTATATCAGTTCGTGAATCTGATATTTCAGATCACTCTTGTATATATCTCTCTCTCTAAAAAAACCCCTTCCTCTCCATTCTCTCTATATTTCGCTACGCCAAATTGGATCAAAATCTTGATATCTGAAGATCCATCAGAGTTCTGCCATAAGTTCTTCATCAAAGTTGGTTAACTTCTCGAGGGCTTCATTGTGTGCGGTGAAGATCGAGTTTCGACACCGTTGATTTTGGAGGTTTCATCTCATTTCTTCTTCAAAACTTGAGGTAGGGATTTTCTTAGAGTTATATATATATTTTTACAAAATCTATATGATTTTCGAAATCATCTTTCGATAGCTTTGAAAATTGATTGTTGATTCAAGAAGTTGAGCGATTTTGAAAGTGGGTTTGTCTCTTGTTCTTTTAAAATGATCTTATGAGTTTTGATCTTCGTTGATTGAAGAAAAGATGATTTTGAAAAGTTTTCTTTCAAAAGATTTGAGTTGTATAGTTTTGGTGAGAAAACCTAGAATTTGGGGCTTTTTTTTAAGAAGACTGAAAATCCATGAATTATATTATTATATTTATTTTGTGTGTCAAAATAAATGGATGTTTGGAAATTTTCTTATTTATATTTATATAAATGATGAATTTCAGGGAATATGAGAATTGTTGTTCATTTTGGAAATTATTGTTCAAAACGTTGAAATAGTCTTCAAATAACTAATTGTTGAGGATACTTGAGAAGAAGGAATTGTGTTATTCCTTGGATGATGAATTGGAATAAAAGTATTTATATTCATCTTGTGAAATTGGCATATCAATTCATTTGATTACATTAAACTTTGAAAGTTGATTTGAAAACTTGCATTGAGAAAAGAATGTTGAGAAACAAGTTTCCATGGAATGGTTTTGGGGTAAATACGTTAGTAAGTCTTCATAGGTGGTGTAAATGATATTGAATAAGTTAGCCTGAGAGTCCGGGGTGAAAGACTGAAAACCCGCGCAGATAGGTGTCGAGCCTTCCGGTTAATACTGGTAAAAATGACAATTTGGTAGTACTTGTATAGTCTACTTGCAGACACCAACCTAGGGATTACCAAAGTCGTATTTACCGCCCTTGAAATAAATTGTTAAGTTTTGAACAATTGAAATTGCATGATATCATTAAGCATGATGGTTTTCAAAAGATGAAAATGTGATTTATCTTCAAAAAGGGCATAGCATGGCATGTGCATTTCATCTCTTGAGACTTATATAAAATGTATATACTTTGTTAAGAATTTCCTACTGGGCTTTATGCTCACTCTACGGGATTTTTGTGCAGGAAAAGATGTGGTGATCCCACCCAACTAGGGGCATGGAAGTATGTGTGTTGGGAGTACAATGCTCTCATTTTGCTGTGACTCTGTGTGTAAGCCAAGGGCTGTATTTGTGTGGTTTTGAATAACCATTTTATGTAACCAGGCTCAAGCCTTAGAAACTTGTAAACCCTTGGGGGTATTTATTAGTTTATTTACTTGTTGTTGAATTACTGTATTGTTGCATGAAGAACTATTGTATCATGTAATGTAAGTTTGGAGATTTATATTCGGTTTTCCTTGAAAGAGCCATGATTGTTGTATTATCATTTGAGCTAGAAATTTGGGGCGTTACAGTTTGAAAGGGAAGGAATTTTGTGTTGTCACTCATTGAAGGTTATTAGAGACATATCGAAGATGAAAGAGGTTCCTCCACAATACATTCTAAAGAGGTGGACGAAACAAGCAAGAGCCGAAACTGTGATGGACATTACGGGGAATGACATTCAAGTAGATATGAAATTCCAACAAGCCTCGCGGTATAAGACATTGATGACCGCATTTACAGCAATAGCATGTAGAGCTGCAGAAACTGAAGAAACTTATGAGTTTTCTATTGCACAACTTTCTACATTAGGTACAAATGTTGAACGCAAGTTAAGCGCTTATTTTGGTGTTGAAAATGAAGTAAGTAATGATGATGCAACCCAAAGCTTTAAAGTGGATTACGAAGATGTGAATCATGTTGTGCAACCAAAAGTATTGAAGAAAAATGTGGAACCTAGTAAGGGCAAAATGAGGGTAAAAGTTGGATTCGAAGTGGCGTTGGTAGCGAACTCTAAAAAAAAATCTCATGCTAACAGCTTGGCTTCGTCAAAATCTATTGCAAGTCCAACGGTTACACCTTCTCCATTATCTATTGGAGGAGATATCTATGTTCATCAACATGTTCCTCCTCTTCAACCTCTTCCTCCTCTTCATCCTCTTCCTCCATCTTTGGCCATGGGTGGTAATTCTATTCCTCCACCATTGATGTATCCCACATATCATGTGAGTGTTAGTTTAACATTGTATTTTTTGTGTGGATATAATATGTGACTCAAATCATGATTGCGAAGCCTAATATATGACATTGTTGTAGGCAAACAATTTGCAGGAGATGTATGTAGTGCCAAATTCTTTGCCAAATTCAATGCCTCAACGCTATTTTGCTGAACCAACATTCCAGTCACTACTTCAAGGTTCATGTGGATATGACATTGGGTTTCGATATTCTCAAGAATCAAATAGTCCAATGTGTAGTCAGGTTCGTCCTTGTTGTCTTTTTAATTTTTAGTTGTTAAAAATTCTAGCTTTTTAGTTGCTAAAATTCTGTTTAGAGCATGTATTTACTTGCTGAAAATTATGTTTAAAGCATGTATTTAGTTGCTGAATTTGCTGCTGTCTTTTTAATTTTTACTTGCTGAAAATTCTATCTTGGTACATGCTGAAAATTTTGTCTTTTTAGTTGCTGAAAATTATGTTTAGCTCATTCATTTAGTTGCTGAAAATTCTGGAAAATTCTGTCTTTTTCCGTTTTAGGCTATCGACAAGCAAAAAGAGATGGAACGCACTGGAAATAGAAGTCATAGTAGTTGAAACTGTGAAGCAAACTGATGCTGAAATTGTTCATGTTGCGGCTGTTGCTAGAAAGTGATGTTATTGCTGTAGTTGCTGTAGTTGCTGAAATTGGGCTAAAATGTGTGTTATGGCTTGTATTTACACTGGAAATGTTCCACATTTTGTTAATGTTAATGGCTTGTATTTACACTTGATGTTATCCTTTGTATGGTTTGTTAGTGTCACTGATACATGGAAGGAGGTAGTACTTCATTTTCTTCTGACTGATTGTTTCAAAAGGAATAAATGGACCAATGTGTGTGTTGAAATTTTTAGATTTTCTTTTGTGTGAAAGAAAAGGGACACAACATTTTTATTTGTTAGAAAAATTATGCCAAATTGGTGTCTTATTTTTTGAAGACCTACAGGGCTATTCTCAAGCATAAAAGTTAGTTTAAAGCATAAATTCTAATCTTGGCACTAACAGTTATGTTATTATAAGCAGTGAACTATTGGTTGTGTTTTGAGTAATATTTTCTCGTTTTTGATATTTGTAGAGTTGAACCTAGGCCTATGGTAATAGAGACTTTGTGCTTTGTGTAGATAACTTGTGAGTGGTTGGTTCTTCAAGAGGTGCTTGTGTTGATCAAATCTTTTTTACATTTTTCCTTGCAAATCTGGATACCCAATCAAATGCTAGAATCCTAGGTAGCAATTTGCTAGTTGAACAGTTGGTATAGGAATTTTGAGCTCTAACACCATCAAATACTATCTCTACACCCAAACCAAATCATAGTAAGATTGATGCAAACAAGACCAAAATGCTATAATTTCCAAGTTCTATAATCATCAAATCCATAACTACATTCATCAAATTTTCATTCATGAAAACCATCTAAAATCATTGCATCTATAATCATAAAATCCATAACTACATTCATCAAATTTCCATTCATGAAAACCAAAACACCATCATTACATCTATAATCATCAAATCCATAACTACATTCATCAAATTTCCATTCATGAAAACCATCTAAAATCATTACATCTATTCATCAAAGCCAAAATACTACAAACACTGACAATACATCCGTTAAGTTTCATAAAATCCATAATAACATTAGTCAAATTTTCCCAAAGCCAACCAAACAATAAGTTACATCATAAAGTACAAAATTATAGAAAATACAATGAAATACACCATCGCCTTCAAAAAAATTTCCATCATTTCAAGCCTTAGACCATAGTCATCATTTTCATTTTCCACGTCATCAAGCCTCGTCCTTAGCTCGTTAAAGTCTTCTACTGTAATACCATCACAAGCTCTAGTGTTGGAACGGATTGTGGGCGTAACGTCTTCATCATCTTCATTCACGAGCTTGATGTAATTGCAATGGGCAGTGTTACTCTGCAATGCATGACAATCAGTTAATCGAATAACACAAATTAATTTATCACTATTAAAGGATTAATATTTCCAATACATACTTACATATATTTGATAAGCAAACAGAGAACAAACGCCCTTGATTTCGATTCTCATTGGTTCTTACAATATATATGGCAGTTGTTCTTCCACAATTACACAATCTCGGTTTTAATCTTATGTTACTATTGTTAGTAGAAGAAGAAGCCATTTTTAAATCTGCACACACAATACAAACAATCTCAAAACAATAGGTAATGTAAGCTTTGATGTGTCTTTCACTCTATGGAAGGACTGTGAGAATTAAATTAATTTTAATTCAGAAAGAAAAATACCTCCTGCCATGATGTTCAAGCCTTTGAATCTTTATCCTTGAATGATCAAGTCTTGAATGTATAAAGAAGCCCACTCATAGAACACTTTTACAGAACCATATGAGAAAAGTGAAAGGGACAGAGTTTCAAGCCTATTCTATGCACAAAACAACGTCTGTGTTTGATGGCTATCACAGGCATATATATAGATAGGCTTGGACCCATATCCAAGTGTAACTCCTTATAACTTTCCACCATCAGGGAAGTTGTAAAGTCCCATGAAACCACCATATGGGATATTAAACAGACATCAGTTACCCATTAACCATTAAACTAATTAATTGGTCATTAAACCAATTAATTAGTCATTAAACCAATTAAATATATATAATATAAATAAATAAATAAAACAAACATGTGGCATATGGGCCACTTTATGGATATTCTTACATTCTCCCACTTGGCACATATAACACACGTTGTTGACTGTCTAGTAACTAACAAACTGATGATGGCCATTAAATAAAGATACCCAAACCTTAGAAGTATAATACACGAATCATGGCGGTTATACTCTATCAATTAAGTATTTCCTTCCATGTATTACATTGTATCACACTCTCAACTTTATGTGGTGTCATTCTTTATGAATAACTTCTAATAAGTTATTCTAGGTCCAATGATCCCTACGGATCAATAGTCCCAATGGACTGCATAGCATCACAAATACTTTAGGTGCACAAAATGATGCTTTTCACTAATAATAATCAAAATGTCATGACAAAACAAAATAAAACAACAACTAGAAAAATTATTGAGCTAACCAATCAGTCTCATGCCCTCAACGTGTTTTGAAAACACCTTTACAGAAAGACCTTTGGTCATGGGATCTGCAACCATCATATCGGTACTAATATGCTCAATACTGACTTCTTGCTTCTTAACACGGTCTCGAATAGCAAGATACTTTATGTCAATATGCTTGCTTCGGCCTTTTGTTGTTGTTAGAGAAGAAAATCGCAGCCGAATTATCACAGTAAACCTTTAATGGCTTAGAAATTGAATCCACAATTCGAAGCCCTATGATAAAATTCCTTAACCAAACAGCCTGTGAGGTTGCTTCAAAGCATGCTATAAACTCTGCTTTCATTATTGACAATGCAATTATCGTCTCTAAAACAGCAGCGCCTGCTAGCAGAGAGACATATCCTAAAGTGAATTTTCTGGAATCTTGACAACCCGCAAAATTCGAGTCTGAATATCCAACCACCTCAAGACAGTCAACATGCTTGTAAGTAAGCATGTAGTCCTTGGTTCCCTTTAAGTACCTCATGATTTTCTTTACAGCCTTCCAATGTTCCATTCCTAGATTACTTTGGTATCTTTCAAGCATCCCAATTGCAAATGCAATGTCAGGTCGAGTACAAACCAGAGCATGCATTAAACTGCCTACGGCAGACGCATAGGGAATGCTAACCATTTGTTCCTTTTCCAAATCATTTTTCAGACATTGACTTAAACTGAATTTGTCACCCTTTAAAAGTGGTGCTGCATTAGGAGTGCAATCACTTATCTTGAATTTCTCCAAAACTCTTTCAATGTAGGCTTTATGAGATAGTCCTAATGTCCTTTTGGACCTATCTCTGTGAATCTCTATGCCAATGACATAAGAAGCTTCACCCATATCCTTCATTTCAAAATTTTGAGAAAGAAAGTGTTTAGTATCATGCAACAATCCCAAATCATTAGATGCAAGTAAAATGTCATCCACATATAGAACTAGAAAAATGTATTTGCTCCCACTAACCTTAAGGTATATACAGTTGTCCACAACATTCTCCGTAAAATCATATGAAGTAATAACATTGTGGAACTTTAAATACCACTGTCGGGAAGGTTGTTTTAGTCTATATATGGATTTCTTGAGCTTGCAAACTAAGTGACTATCTTTATCAGAACAAAAACCTTCAAGTTGCTTCATGTATACTTCTTCCTCAAGATCCCCATTCAAAAATGCTATTTTCACATCCATTTGATGTAGCTCTAAATCAAAATGAGCCACTTTGCCGTGATAATTCTAAATGAATCCTTTTTTTTTTTTTTTGAAACCGGAGAAAATGTATTATGATAATCGATGCCTTCTCTTTGAGTGAAACCTTTAGCTACGAGTCTGGCTTTATATCATTCGACATTGCCATTGGAGTCTTTCTTGGTCTTATAGACCCATTTATAGCCAACCGCTTTAACTCCTTTAGGCAACTCGACAATTTCCCAAACTTGATTCTTAGCCATAGATTCCAACTCTTCCTTCATGGCATCATACCATAATTTAGAATCATCCCTATTCATGGCATTGGAAAATGAAATAGGATCATCTTTAGGTCCGATGTCAAAATCAAACTCCATTGAGTATACAAAATAATCACCAGAAATTGCTAACTTTCTAGCTCATGAGGATCTCCTTAATTCTGTAGTCTCAATTGGGACTTGAGCTACAGGCTCTATGTTGACTTGTTCCTCTTGTGGTGGAAGTTCTTGAATTTGTTGATTTTCAAGACTATCGGGTTGATTATCTTGAAAGACAACCAATTCACCTATATTCATGGGTGTTGTATCAGGATCCCGTGATTCCTTCCACTCTATCTTTCGAGGATAACTCCCACTAGGGTCAACTTCCTCAATAAACTTAGCATTTCTGGCTTCAACAATTCTAAGTGAATTTGAAGGACAATAAAATCTGTAACCCTTGGAGTTTTCCACATGGCCTATGAAAAAACCACTAACTGTTCTGGGGTCCAATTTCTTTAAATGTGGGTTATACACTGTCACTTCAACTGGACAACCCTAAACGTGTGAGTTTCTTAAACTTGGCTTCCATCCTTTCCATAATTCAAACGGTGTTTTGAGAACAACCTTGGATGGAACCCTGTTTAAGATATACACAGCGGTTTTCAAAGCTTCACTCCATAAATTTATAGACACATTAGAATAACTAAGCATGCTCCTTACCATGTCCATAAGTGTTCGGTTCCTTCTTTCAGCAACACCATTTTGTTGTGGTGTGCCAAGCATTGAATATTGTGCAATAATGCCTTCTTCCTTAAGGAACTTAGCAAATGGACCTGGTAATTGTCCTAATTCTGTGTACCTCCCATAATATTCTCCACCCCTGTCTGACCTCACAATTTTAATTTTCTTTTCTGTTTGTGTCTCTACTCTGCTTTATAAACTTTAAAGGCTCATCAAGTGTCTCGGCCTTATCAAACAAGAGGTAGAGATACATGCATCGTGTGAAGTCATCAATAAATGAGATAAAATATCTCTGACCATTCAGACAAGGTGGAGTAAATGGTCCACAAATATCAGTGTGTATGATTCTAAGAATTTCCTCACTCCTTTTGGCACCTTTACTGGTCTTGTTGGTCTGCTTTCCCTTTATGCAGTCCACACAAATACCAAAGTTGGTAAAATCAAGAGTCGAAAGGACTTCATCATTAACCAACCTCTTTATTCTCTCAATGGAGATATGTCCCAATCTTCTATGCCAAAGAATAGAGGAGGACTCATCAACAATATTACGCTTAATGCCAATATCACCATGCAAGGTTAAAAGATTTTGTTCAAAAACAGGATCCAGATTTAATTTGTACAAACCATTAATTAAAGTACCAAATCCTACAGAAACAGAGTCTTTAAACAAACTACAATTTGCACCAACAAACTGAAATTCAAATCCAAATGGTACTACTCTAGAAACAGAAATTAAGTTTTTTTGAAAAAGATGGAATGTAAAATGCGTTTTCAAGATCCAAAACAAAGCCATTTTTAAAACAAGTTTGAAAGTTCCAACAACTTTGACGTGCAAACGCATCCTATTGTCCGAATAGATGCCTTGTTCACTTCCCGTCGGTTTCCTTAGGCTGAGGAAGCCTTGCATGGCATTAGCAATGTGAATTGTAGAACTCGAATCAATCCACTAATCATATTGATGAGTATTAACAAAATTAGATTCATAACACACAAGAGATATGAGATTACCTTTCTTCTCAAGCCATTTCTTATACTTGGGGCAGTGTTTCTTCATGTGACCCTTTTTCTTGCAGAAGAAGCATGCACCCTTATTGCCATGATTTTTAAACGGCACTTTACCAAGCTTCTTCCATTTTTGATCACCTTTGCCCTTTTTCCATTACCCTCCTTTATGTGTTGCTAAATGAGCACTTTCCACTTTTCCATGCTTCAATCTCTCATCCTCTTGAACACACATGGTCAAAAGTTCATTGATAGACCATTTTTCCTTCTGTGTGTTGTAAGAAATTTGGAATGCTCCATATTCGACAGGAAGAGAATTGAGTATGAAATTGACAAGGAATGACTTAGAAATCTCAATCTCTAAGGACTTAAGACGAGCTGCAATGTCCCTCATTTCCATAATATGCTCACACACACTCCTAGAATTGTTATGCTTCATTCATGATAGTTTGTTCATTAGGGTACTTGCCAATGCTTTGTCAGAACTAACAAATTGCTCTTCAATAGCCCTCATGTAGTTCTTGACCTTATCAGATGGTGGGATTAAGCCCCTAATGCTCTAGCTAATATGTGCCTTTATGAGCATTAGGCTTAAGCGATTGGATCGCTCCCACTTATCATAAGCACTCTTTTCTGCAGCAGAACTCTCGTCCGTGGGTTCAGGCGGTTTATCCACACAGAGTGCCAGATCAAGGTCCATGCACCCTTGTGACGCCCCAAAAATTTGGGACATCATAATAAGGTTTGAAACTTAAAACCAATTTTCTTAATTAGAATCCATCAATGTTGCCACCCAAATTCACCATCAGCCATTAATTACAACACCAAAACTAAAGTTCTTCAATTACAACTCTAGTAGAGAAAACTAGAAAATCCAGAAAGATGGTTCATGGAACTTTGTCACGTTTCAAGCTAATCAGGGCTGAATGTTGCCTTTCAACACCTCGGTGTTTCCTTCGGTTTCTTCGGTACCTGGCATGAAACGCCAGGCAACGAGGATGCCAATGAGCGACGAGCTCAATAAGATACTACAACCCGAAATACCCACCCCGATAATAATACCCACAATGAATAATGTATAGTAACAGAATAACAGGTAGCATTTAATAAGCATAATAGGAATGCCATCAGTTGAAATAATAAACAGATAATAAATAAATAGAATGACAAACAGAGGCAGTATTTCATCATAAGAAAAATGCCCACTCATTAGAATCCGAACATAAAACTTGGCATAAAACGCCAGGGCAACAAAATATATGCCATGAGTTTTGCAACACAGTAAGAAAATATAACCAACCTACCATTCTTTTTAAGAGAAAAATAATGAGCTTCTAAACATGAGATAACAATATAATTGTAAACATAAATTACAATAGTTAGATTTTAATAAATTAGGTGACACTCGAAATCTCACCAAAGAGATTTAGCTTACCAACCACTAAGCATGGCAACGGTTAATTTGAAACCCTCCCTTGGTCAAATATTTAAATGTTACATACAGTAACTACCAATGATGCCCACGCACCAGGGTTACATACCCGAGTCGTGACATCACGGTCTGCCCAAGGAAACGGTCTGCCAGGGGTACGTAACCTCCCTGTGTGCCACCTGCACGTCCACCCTTATTCCAAAACCGAATACCGAAAAGGGTTCAAATAAGTCCCGTGCCATTTTAGAGTTCGCAACACAATTTACGTGAGAATTCTCAAAACCAGGGCTCACCCTGAACAACCGGTATTGACCGTCAACCCTTAATTTCATACACTCTTTAAAACCAAGACTCACCCTGAACAACTGGTATTAACCGTCATTGTTTACTTGTGTACTAAGCCTAACCATTTCAGTTAATTTTGATATTAATCACAAATAAATTTCAAATTTTTAATTACAAATAATGTTATACCAACTCATTAAAATCCGAATAAAAAATATTACACATGTCACACAATAATAAACAATTGTACAAAATTTAAATAAACAATTTATTTAAACCATGGTATAAAATAATAATTTAGATACCCAAAGAATAGAAATAATTTATAATTACACACATGCATGGACTTTTAATCTACAAGATTAGACTAGCACAAAATTAAATAAACTACAATACACCCATATATGGATTACTAATTTACAATATTTGATGAATTAGACCAATACGATAACTGATTTTTACCCAAACAAATAATTGAAGTGATGATCTTAAATCTGTCCAGAAATTTTCAGAATGTATGTCTTGCAAATACAATTATAAATAAATTACTTATACAACTCTAAAATTCATATAAATCTACAGAATACTCAATAAACATGCTATTGTCATTTTCAGAAAGCATTTTCCAAAAAAATTATAAACAATTCTTAAAAATTCCAAGAGTGTTTATGATACAGATTTATCACATTTTCTTAAATTAATTCCATACTTAAATTTATAAATCAATTCCATGATCTAAAAATTTATTATGAAACTAGACTTCTCAAATTTCATTTTGTGCTTAGAAATTATCAGATTTGGTTTAATATAAAATTTTTAATGATTTTTCAAACACATAATAAAATCTGTCTATGGCTCCAGATTTGGTTAAAAATCTGTATAAATTCGTACAAAACTCAATAATTGTTGAAAAATTTTGTGGATGAACTAGACATCATTATCAACAAATTTGTAGAAGAAATCATCTTCAAATTTTGAGTATAAAATTGTCTAAAAATTCGTACAACTTCCTGGCAGATTTAATGGACAAAAACATCCTCAATAATCTTTACTTGTTCTTCTTATACTCAACATGAAATTAATTCTTCAAATCTCCTAAAATTCCATTGATGCATGTAAAGATGAAGCCCAAATTCATGAGGAAAACACAAATCAAGCTTAAAATATTTAATTTCTAGTTTATTTTCCATGATCATCCACATGCATGCAAGGATGGGTTTTAATTTGTGAAGAATAAAAATAAATCAACTCTTACTATTAATTTCCAAATATATATCCATGATCTTAAAGCGTAACTCAAGATTTCTTGGTCTTCTTGTTAATTAATCCTATTAATTACATGATTTTGAGTCCAAGTTTAACAAATTTAAGAAATCATCACTCATAATCTACAACCTAACTTGATTTACATGCAAAAATCTAATTTCTATCCATTTATATAATTGATCTACAAATCTTCATTTAATCCTCTCAAAATTTATCTTGAATTAATTTATATCTAGATTATTTAAACAATAGGAAGAAGAGGGTGAACTTTCTTACCCTAAGAAAACTTTTCCACAATTTTTGACTTCAAATTTAGCATCCCACAAGACCCTCTTCTTCTTGACTTTGCTTGCCCAGAACCTCTCTTCCTCTCTCACCGTACGGTTCTCTCTCTCTCTCTCTCTCTCTCTCTCATCCGGTTTTCTTTCCCTTTTGTTTTTCTTTTCTGTTGATTCCTTGGGCCTAATGGTGTGCTTCACTCCTCAATTCATCACACACACACATAGTTTCCATCTCCACCTCATGACACGTGCACACATGCACTCTTATAACACTTCCAGCACACATATCACACCAACTATGCTAGAGACCTCTAAAATACCATCACTAAACCACCTCTAATGAGGTGGAAAAGCATAAAAAAAAAAAAAAAAAAAAATTCAAGGCACCTGATTGGCTGTGGCAGTGGGGGACCCACTGCCACATCACTAGTGGTACCTCTAAATTAGAGGTCCCAATCATTTTTCCATATCACACACCCACAAAACACTTCTCTTGTTGACAACACATCACATGCACACACCCACCTAAGTTTCTTTGCACACCCACATATATTATTAATCCTATATTCAATTTATGATTAGGATTTATTTAATGAAGCAACACTTAATCTTAATAAATTTCAATTAGCACATCGTTGAATTAATTATGACTAACCGTAAATCCTACATAATTTAATTAATCGAATTGATTTCCATTAGAGCCTAATTGATTATATTTAAATTTATTGGTACAACTCATATTTTTTTTTTTTAATCAGACTCCCAAAAGGCTCTAAATAATAAACCGAACATATTTCCAACCTCAATCTTGGTTTCTTAAATCATTTAGGTCTTCAATTTCTGATAAGACTCCAAGTTTCCGTCAATTAATTTACATATTCAAATTGGGCACATCATAATTAAATTTAATTTATAATAACCACGATCCTCAATCCTCATGACTTAATCAACTCCAATTAGGACCTAATTAATCAAACCTTAGTTTTATTAAACTGAATTGAATATTTAATTACACTTTCATAGGATCCAATGCTTGAAATTAAACTGATTTAACTTATTAATTTCATCCCCTTAGGCTATTTGGACGTTCAATTTCTAATTCTAAAATAAATCCTTAATAAAATAATTTATAAATAACAAATATTAAACACCCACAAAATTATTTATTTATTTATTTATTTATTTCCTTGTTAGTGATTGAATTGGGTTAATTTAAAACTAACTTTTACACTAATACATTTTTGAGATAGACTCTAGATAAAATTAATTTATTTATTTATTTATTTTCTTTTAAGAACAAAAAAAAATGTGGGTTTTCACAATCTACCCTCCTAAAAAAAAAATTTCGTCCTCGAAATTAACTCATACCTTTAGACTCGAAAAGCTGAGGGTAATTGACACGTATCATATCTTCTCATTCCCATATTGACTCTTCCGTCCCACGATGTCTCCAAATTTTGAGTGCGTGAACTATAGCTGCTAACTCCAAGTCATGGATGAGATGATTCTTCTCATGTTTCTTTAATTGCCTTTATCCATATGTCACCACATTACCATTCTGCATCAATACGCACCCCAGACCTTCTTTGGAAGCATCACAATACACGTTGTACCCAACGTCACGTTCTGGCACTATGAGAATAGGGGCACTCGTCAATCTTTTCTTAAATTCTTAGAATGACTTTTCACAAGACTCGTTCCATTCAAACTTTACCCTCTTTTGAGTCAAATGTGCCATTGGTTTGGCCAAATTTTGAAAAGTCTTGAATGAATCTTCGATAGTAACCGGTCAATCCTAAGAAACTACGAATCTCAAATGTGTTCTTAGGTTGCTTCCATTCTGTCACTGTTTCTACTTTAGTTGGGTCTACTAATATTTCCTTGTCAGATACCACGTGATCCAAAGATCTTACTTCTTCCTCCATCTAGAACTCACATTTACTAGCCTTAGCATACAGCTGGTTTTCTCTCAAAGTTTGAAGTACTATTCTCAAATATTATTCATGGTCTCCTTCAGACTTGGAATACACCAAAATATCTTTTATGAAAACTACCACAATTTGATCTAAGTGAGGCGTGAATATTTTGTTTATTAAGCTCATGAACATGCCTGGTGCATTGGTTAGGCCGAATGGCATCACTACGAATTCATAGTGGCCGTAACGGGTTCGAAATGCCGTCTTAAGAATATCTTCTTCCTGAACACACAATTGGTGATACCCAGACCTGAGGTCTATCTTTGAGAAATACTTTGCCCCTCTAGCTAATTGAAAAGGTCATCAATCCTAGGTAGTGGATATCAATTCTTAATGGTGACTCTATTGAGTTGTCGGTAATCAATGCACAACCTAAGTGTCCCATCTTTCTTTTTAGCAAATAAGGCTGGTAATCCCCACGGGGACGTGCTTGGTCTTATAAATTCCTTGTCCAATAATTCTTGCAACTGTGTCTTTAGCTTTCTCAATTCAGTTGATGTCAGACGATGTGATGCCATTAAGATCAGTGATGTACCGGGTTGTAGTCCAATGGTAAACTCTACTTCTCGCTTTGGGGGTAGTCCTGATAATTTCTCTATGAACACATCAGCATACTCACACACCACACAAGGTAGCCCTAGTTCCATACGATCTTTATCTTCCAGAACTAAGTTGGCTAGCCACTCAACTAGGTGATCGTGCCACTTTGAATTTCCAAGTGTCAGTGATAGGGAATCTTATCTATCCCCCTTAAATTGGAATCACGTTCCGTCCTGAGAGTAAGCAATCACCGTCTTCCGGTAACAATCAATGGTGGCTCTATGGGCTGATAACCAGTCCATTCCTAGGATAACGTCAAAGTCTAAAATTTCCATGACTCGTAGGTCGCAAGTTAAACGTAAACTAGAGACTCCTAGTTCACATGATTTGCATACGATATCTACTCGAAGTTTGACCTCCTAGCGGTGAAGCTACACTCATAGGTGTTTCTAATCGTCAAGCTCTAATCCCAAGATTCACACAGTTATGGTAGAGAAGAAAGAGTATGACATGGCTACGACAATAGCATAACTAGCATAAGAATTCACAATGGAATTTGAATAGACGGTACAGTCGGATGACATGATGGTTTTGAACTTTTAATAGGGTTAAGATTATGGAGTTGGTGACCAAACTAGATATTTGAATTGAAATTGTGTTTGGTCATACACATTTCAAACCAAACACCTAAGATTCTTCACCCTGTAAGGATTAAAAGAGTGCAACCGGTTTTCAAGAGAACGACATACAAGATACAATAAACATGGCTCAAAAATTTGCCAATGATCATCTTATGGCAATACTTTGTCGGATTGGAAAGGTTCAATGAAGATAGAGAAGTGATGATTTTACATCCGACAAATTTGGCGTGAAGCTAGTTAGGATCAAACAAGGATAGTTACTATGATTAGCATAAAACTCTCATAAACTATGGGTTACATAATTCTATTCCTTCTAACACATGACACTACTCCTCAAAACGCAGTAAGACGCGTGCTTAAGTCTACCCAAGGTCTCAAGGGTTTCTAGACCTAAGCTCTGATACCATGTTGTGACGCCCCAAAATTTGGGACATCATAATAAGGTTTGAAACTTAAAACCAATTTTCTTAATTAAGAATCCTCATCAATGTTGCCACCAAATTCACCATCAGCCATTAATTACAACACCAAAACTAAAAGTTCTTCAATTACAACTCTAGTAGAGAAAAACTAGAAAATCCAGAAAGATGGTTCATGGAACTTTGTCACGTTTCAAGCTAATCAGGGCTGAATGTTGCCTTTCAACACCTCGGTGTTTCCTTCGGTTTCTTCGGTACCTGGCATGAAACGCCAGGGCAACGAGGATGCCAATGAGCGACGAGCTCAATAAGATACTACAACCCGAAATACCCACCCCGATAATAATACCCACAATGAATAATGTATAGTAACAGAATAACAGGTAGCATTTAATAAGCATAATAGGAATGCCATCAGTTGAAATAATAACAATAGATAATAAATAAATAGAATGACAAACAGAGGCAGTATTTCATCATAAGAAAAATGCCCACTCATTAGAATCCGAACATAAAACTTGGCATAAAACGCCAGGGCAACAAAATATATGCCATGAGTTTTGCAACACAGTAAGAAATAACCAACCTACCATTCTTTTTAAGAGAAAAATAATGAGCTTCTAAACATGAGATAACAATATAATTGTAAACATAAATTACAATAGTTAGATTTTAATAAATTAGGTGACACTCGAAATCTCACCAAAGAGATTTAGCTTACCAACCACTAAGCATGGCAACGGTTAATTTGAAACCCTCCCTTGGTCAAATATTTAAATGTTACATACAGTAACTACCAATGATGCCCACGCACCAGGGTTACATACCCGAGTCGTGACATCACGGTCTGCCCCAAGGAAACGGTCTGCCAGGGGTACGTAACCTCCCTGTGTGCCACCTGCACGTCCACCCTTATTCCAAAACCGAATACCGAAAAGGGTTCAAATAAGTCCCGTGCCATTTAGAGTTTCGCAACACAATTTACGTGAGAATTCTCAAAACCAGGGCTCACCCTGAACAACCGGTATTGACCGTCAACCCTTAATTTCATACACTCTTTAAAACCAAGACTCACCCTGAACAACTGGTATTAACCGTCAATTGTTAACTTTGTGTAAGCCGCTAACCATTTCAGTTAATTTTGATATTAATCACAAATAAATTTCAAATTTTTAATTACAAATAATGTTATACCAACTCATTAAAATCCGAATAAAAAATATTACACATGTCACACAATAATAAACAATTGTACAAAATTTAAATAAACAATTTATTTAAACCATGGTATAAAATAATAATTTAGATACCCAAAGAATAGAAATAATTTATAATTACACACATGCATGGACTTTTAATCTACAAGATTAGACTAGCACAAAATTAAATAAACTACAATACACCCATATATGGATTACTAATTTACAATATTTGATGAATTAGACCAATACAACGATAACTTTTTTTACCCAAACAAATAATTGAAGTGATGATCTTAAATCTGTCCAGAAATTTTCAGAATGTATGTCTTGCAAATACAATTATAAATAAATTACTTATACAACTCTAAAATTCATATAAATCTACAGAATACTCAATAAACATGCTATTGTCATTTTTCAGAAAGCATTTTCCAAAAATAAGTTATAAACAATTCTTAAAAATTCCAAGAGTGTTTATGATACAGATTTATCACATTTTCTTAAATTAATTCCATACTTAAATTTATAAATCAATTCCATGATCTAAAAATTTATTATGAAACTAGACTTCTCAAATTTCATTTTTGTGCTTAGAAATTATCAGATTTGGTTTAATATAAAATTTTTAATGATTTTTCAAACACATAATAAAATCTGTCTATGACTCCAGATTTGGTTAAAAATCTGTATAAATTCGTACAAAACTCAATAATTGTTGAAAAATTTTGTGGATGAACTAGACATCATTATCAACAAATTTGTAGAAGAAATCATCTTCAAATTTTGAGTATAAAATTGTCTAAAAATTCGTACAACTTCCTGGCAGATTTAAGGACCAAAAACATCCTCAATAATCTTTACTTGTTCTTCTTATACTCAACATGAAATTAATTCTTCAAATCTCCTAAAATTCCATTGATGCATGTAAAGATGAAGCCCAAATTCATGAGGAAAACACAAATCAAGCTTAAAATATTTAATTTCTAGTTTATTTTCCATGATCATCCACATGCATGCAAGGATGGGTTTTAATTTGTGAAGAATAAAAATAAATCAAACTCTTACTATTTAATTTCCAAATATATATCCATGATCTTAAAGCGTAACTCAAGATTTCTTGGTCTTCTTGTTAATTTCCTATTAATTACATGATTTTGAGTCCAAGTTTAACAAATTTAAGAAATCATCACTCATAATCTACAACCTAACTTGATTTACATGCAAAAATCTAATTTCTATCCATTTATATAATTGATCTACAAATCTTCATTTAATCCTCTCAAAATTTATCTTGAATTAATTTATATCTAGATTATTTAAACAATAGGAAGAAGAGGGTGAACTTTCTTACCCTAAGAAAACTTTTCCACAATTTTTGACTTCAAATTTAGCATCCCACAAGACCCTCTTCTTCTTGACTTTGCTTGCCCAGAACCTCTCTTCCTCTCTCACCGTACGGTTCTCTCTCTCTCTCTCTCTCTCTCTCTCATCCGGTTTTCTTTCCCTTTTGTTTTTCTTTTCTGTTGATTCCTTGGGCCTAATGGTGTGCTTCACTCCTCAATTCATCACACACACACATAGTTTCCATCTCCACCTCATGACACGTGCACACATGCACTCTTATAACACTTCCAGCACACATATCACACCAACTATGCTAGAGACCTCTAAAATTACCATCACTAAACCACCTCTAATGAGGTGGAAAAGCATAAAAAAAAAAAAAAAAAAATTCAAGGCACCTGATGGCTGTGGCATGGGGGACCACTGCCACATCACTAGTGGTACCTCTAAATTAGAGGTCCCAATCATTTTTCCATATCACACACCCAAAACACTTCTCTTGTTGACAACACATCACATGCACACACCCACCTAAGTTTCTTTGCACACCCACATATATTATTAATCCTATATTCAATTTATGATTAGGATTTATTTATGATGAAGCAACACTTAATCTTAATAAATTTCAATTAGCACATCGTTGAATTAATTATGACTAACCGTAAATCCTACATAATTTAATTAATCGAATTGATTTCCATTAGACCTAATTGATTATATTTAAATTTATTGGTACAACTCATATTTTTTTTTTTTAATCAGACTCCCAAAAGGCTCTAAATAATAAACCGAACATATTTCCAACCTCAATCTTGGTTTCTTAAATCATTTAGGTCTTCAATTTCTGATAAGACTCCAAGTTTCCGTCAATTAATTACATATTCAAATTGGGCACATCATAATTAAATTTAATTTATAATAACCACGATCCTCAATCCTCATGACTTAATCAACTCCAATTAGGACCTAATTAATCAAACCTTAGTTTTATTAAACTGAATTGAATATTTAATTACACTTTCATAGGATCCAATGCTTGAAATTAAACTGATTTAACTTATAATTTCATCCCCTTAGGCTATTTGGACGTTCAATTTCTAATTCTAAAATAAATCCTTAATAAAATAATTTATAAATAACAAATATTAAACACCCACAAAATTATTTATTTATTATTTATTTATTTCCTTGTTAGTGATTGAATTGGGTTAATTTAAAACTAACTTTTACACTAATACATTTTTGAGATAGACTCTAGATAAAATTAATTAATTTATTTATTTATTTTCTTTTAAGAACAAAAAAAATGTGGGTTTTCACAATCTACCCTCCTAAAAAAAAATTTTGTCCTCGAAATTAACTCATACCTTTAGACTCGAAAAACTGAGGGTAATTGACACGTATCATATCTTCTCATTCCCATATTGACTCTTCCGTCCCACGATGTCTCCAAATTTTGAGTGCGTGAACTATAGCTGCTAACTCCAAGTCATGGATGAGATGATTCTTCTCATGTTTCTTTAATTGCCTTTATCCATATGTCACCACATTACCATTCTGCATCAATACGCACCCCAGACCTTCTTTGGAAGTATCGCAATACACGTTGTACCCAACGTCACGTTCTGGCACTATGAGAATAGGGGCACTCGTCAATCTTTTCTTAAGTTCTTGGAATGAATTTTCGCAAGACTCGTTCCATTCAAACTTACCCTCTTTTGAGTCAAATGTGTCATTGGTTTGGCCAAATTTTTGGAAAGTCTTGAATGAATCTTCGATAGTAACCGGTCAATCCTAAGAAACTACGAATCTCAAATGTGTTCTTAGGTTGCTTCCATTCTGTCACTGTTTCTACTTTAGTTGGGTCTACTAATATTTCCTTGTCAGATACCACGTGATCCAAAGATCTTACTTCCTCCATCTAGAACTCACATTTACTAGCCTTAGCATACAACTGGTTTTCTCTCGAAGTTTGAAGTACTATTCTCAAATATTATTCATGGTCTCCTTCAGACTTGGAATACACCAAAATATCTTTTATGAAAACTACCACAATTTGATCTAAGTGAGGCGTGAATATTTTGTTTATTAAGCTCATGAACATGCCTGGTGCATTGGTTAGGCCGAATGGCATCACTACGAATTCATAGTGGCCGTAACGGGTTCGAAACGCCGTCTTAAGAATATCTTCTTCCTGAATACACAATTGGTGATACCCAGACCTGAGGTCTATCTTTGAGAAATACTTTGCCCCTCTAGCTAATTGAAAAGGTCATCAATCCTAGGTAGTGGATATCGATTCTTAATGGTGACTCTATTGAGTTGTCGGTAATCAATGCACAACCTAAGTGTCCCATCTTTCTTTTTAGCAAATAAGGCTGGTAATCCCCACGGAGACGTGCTTGGTCTTATAAATTCCTTGTCCAATAATTCTTGCAACTGTGTCTTTAGCTTTCTCAATTCAGTTGACGTCAGACGATGTGATGCCATTAAGATCAGTGATGTACCGGGTTGTAGTCCAATGGTAAACTCTACTTCTCGCTTTGGGGGTAGTCCTGATAATTTCTCTATGAACACATCAGCATACTCACACACCACACAAGGTAGCCCTAGTTCCATACGATCTTTATCTTCCAGAACTAAGTTGGCTAGCCACTCAACTAGGTGATCGTGCCACTTTGAATTTCCAAGTGTCAGTGATAGGGAATCTTATCTATCCCCCTTAAATTGGAATCACGTTCCGTCCTGAGAGTAAGCAATCACCGTCTTCCGGTAACAATCAATGGTGGCTCTATGGGCTGATAACCAGTCCATTCCTAGGATAACGTCAAAGTCTAAAATTTCCATGACTCGTAGGTCGCAAGTTAAACGTAAACTAGAGACTCCTAGTTCACATGATTTGCAGACGATATCTACTCAAGTTTGACCTCCTAGCGGTGAAGCTACACTCATAGATGTTTCTAATCGCTCAAGCTCTAATCCCAAGATTCACACAGTTATGGTAGAGAAGAAAGAGTATGACATGGCTACGACAATAGCATAACTAGCATAAGAATTCACATGGAATTTGAATAGACGGTATAGTCGGATGACATGATGGTTTTGAACTTTTAATAGGGTTAAGATTATGGAGTTGGTGACCAAACTAGATATTTGAATTGAAATTGTGTTTGGTCATACACATTTCAAACCAAACACCTAAGATTCTTCACCCTGTAAGGATTAAAAGAGTGCAACCGGTTTTCAAGAGAACGACATACAAGATACAATAAACATGGCTCAAAATTTGCCAAATGATCATCTTATGGCAATACTTTGTCGGATTGGAAAGGTTCAATGAAGATAGAGAAGTGATGATTTTACATCCGACAAATTTGGCGTGAAGCTAGTTAGGATCAAACAAGGATAGTTACTATGATTAGCATAAAACTCTCATAAACTATGGGTTACATAATTCTATTCCTTCTAACACATGACACTACTCCTCAAAACACAGTAAGAGACGCGTGCTTAAGTCTACCCAAGGTCTCAAGGGTTTCTAGACCTAAGCTCTGATACCATGTTGTGACGCCCCAAAAATTTGGGACATCATAATAAGGTTTGAAACTTAAAACCAATTTTCTTAATTAAGAATCCTCATCAATGTTGCCACCAAATTCACCATCAGCCATTAATTACAACACCAAAACTAAAAGTTCTTCAATTACAACTCTAGTAGAGAAAAACTAGAAAATCCAGAAAGATGGTTCATGGAACTTTGTCACGTTTCAAGCTAATCAGGGCTGAATGTTGCCTTTCAACACCTCGGTGTTTCCTTCGGTTTCTTCGGTACCTGGCATGAAACGCCAGGGCAACGAGGATGCCAATGAGCGACGAGCTCAATAAGATACTACAACCCGAAATACCCACCCCGATAATAATACCCACAATGAATAATGTATAGTAACAGAATAACAGGTAGCATTTAATAAGCATAATAGGAATGCCATCAGTTGAAATAATAACAATAGATAATAAATAAATAGAATGACAAACAGAGGCAGTATTTCATCATAAGAAAAATGCCCACTCATTAGAATCCGAACATAAAACTTGGCATAAAACGCCAGGGCAACAAAATATATGCCATGAGTTTTGCAACACAGTAAGAAAATATAACCAACCTACCATTCTTTTTAAGAGAAAAATAATGAGCTTCTAAACATGAGATAACAATATAATTGTAAACATAAATTACAATAGTTAGATTTTAATAAATTAGGTGACACTCGAAATCTCACCAAAGAGATTTAGCTTACCAACCACTAAGCATGGCAACGGTTAATTTGAAACCCTCCCTTGGTCAAATATTTAAATGTTATACAGTAACTACCAATGATGCCCACGCACCAGGGTTACATACCCGAGTCGTGACATCACGGTCTGCCCCAAGGAAACGGTCTGCCAGGGGTACGTAACCTCCCTGTGTGCCACCTGCACGTCCACCCTTATTCCAAAACCGAATACCGAAAAGGGTTCAAATAAGTCCCGTGCCATCTTAGAGTTTCGCAACACAATTTACGTGAGAATTCTCAAAACCAGGGCTCACCCTGAACAACCGGTATTGACCGTCAACCCTTAATTTCATACACTCTTTAAAACCAAGACTCACCCTGAACAACTGGTATTAACCGTCAATTGTTAACTTTGTGTAAGCCGCTAACCATTTCAGTTAATTTTGATATTAATCACAAATAAATTTCAAATTTTTAATTACAAATAATGTTATACCAACTCATTAAAATCCGAATAAAATATTACACATGTCACACAATAATAAACAATTGTACAAAATTTAAATAAACAATTTATTTAAACCATGGTATAAAATAATAATTTAGATACCCAAAGAATAGAAATAATTTATAATTACACACATGCATGGACTTTTAATCTACAAGATTAGACTAGCACAAAATTAAATAAACTACAATACACCCATATATGGATTACTAATTTACAATATTTGATGAATTAGACCAATACGATAACTGATTTTTACCCAAACAAATAATTGAAGTGATGATCTTAAATCTGTCCAGAAATTTTCAGAATGTATGTCTTGCAAATACAATTATAAATAAATTACTTATACAACTCTAAAATTCATATAAATCTACAGAATACTCAATAAACATGTTATTGTCATTTTTCAGAAAGCATTTTCCAAAAATAAGTTATAAACAATTCTTAAAAATTCCAAGAGTGTTTATGATACAGATTTATCACATTTTCTTAAATTAATTCCATACTTAAATTTATAAATCAATTCCATGATCTAAAAATTTATTATGAAACTAGACTTCTCAAATTTCATTTTGTGCTTAGAAATTATCAGATTTGGTTTAATATAAAATTTTTAATGATTTTTCAAACACATAATAAAATCTGTCTATGGCTCCAGATTTGGTTAAAAATCTGTATAAATTCGTACAAAACTCAATAATTGTTGAAAAATTTTGTGGATGAACTAGACATCATTATCAACAAATTTGTAGAAGAAATCATCTTCAAATTTTGAGTATAAAATTGTCTAAAAATTCGTACAACTTCCTGGCAGATTTAATGGACCAAAAACATCCTCAATAATCTTTACTTGTTCTTCTTATACTCAACATGAAATTAATTCTTCAAATCTCCTAAAATTCCATTGATGCATGTAAAGATGAAGCCCAAATTCATGAGGAAAACACAAATCAAGCTTAAAATATTTAATTTCTAGTTTATTTTCCATGATCATCCACATGCATGCAAGGATGGGTTTTAATTTGTGAAGAATAAAAATAAATCAAACTCTTACTATTTAATTTCCAAATATATATCCATGATCTTAAAGCGTAACTCAAGATTTCTTGGTCTTCTTGTTAATTAATTCCTATTAATTACATGATTTTGAGTCCAAGTTTAACAAATTTAAGAAATCATCACTCATAATCTACAACCTAACTTGATTTACATGCAAAAATCTAATTTCTATCCATTTATATAATTGATCTACAAATCTTCATTTAATCCTCTCAAAATTTATCTTGAATTAATTTATATCTAGATTATTTAAACAATAGGAAGAAGAGGGTGAACTTTCTTACCCTAAGAAAACTTTTCCACAATTTTTGACTTCAAATTTAGCATCCCACAAGACCCTCTTCTTCTTGACTTTGCTTGCCCAGAACCTCTCTTCCTCTCTCACCGTACGGTTCTCTCTCTCTCTCTCTCTCTCTCTCATCCGGTTTTCTTTCCCTTTTGTTTTTCTTTTCTGTTGATTCCTTGGGCCTAATGGTGTGCTTCACTCCTCAATTCATCACACACACACATAGTTTCCATCTCCACCTCATGACACGTGCACACATGCACTCTTATAACACTTCCAGCACACATATCACACACCCACAAAACACTTCTCTTGTTGACAACACATCACATGCACACACCCACCTAAGTTTCTTTGCACACCCACATATATTATTAATCCTATATTCAATTTATGATTAGGATTTATTTAATGAAGCAACACTTAATCTTAATAAATTTCAATTAGCACATCGTTGAATTAATTATGACTAACCGTAAATCCTACATAATTTAATTAATCGAATTGATTTCCATTAGAGCCTAATTGATTATATTTAAATTTATCGGTACAACTCAGATTTTTTTTTTTTAATCAGACTCCCAAAAGGCTCTAATAATAAACCGAACATATTTCCAACCTCAATCTTGGTTTCTTAAATCATTTAGGTCTTCAATTTCTGATAAGACTCCAAGTTTCCGTCAATTAATTTACATATTCAAATTGGGCACATCATAATTAAATTTAATTTATAATAACCACGATCCTCAATCCTCATGACTTAATCAACTCCAATTAGGACCTAATTAATCAAACCTTAGTTTTATTAAACTGAATTGAATATTTAATTACACTTTCATAGGATCCAATGCTTGAAATTAAACTGATTTAACTTATTAATTTCATCCCCTTAGGCTATTTGGACGTTCAATTTCTAATTCTAAAATAAATCCTTAATAAAATAATTTATAAATAACAAATATTAAACACCCACAAAATTATTTATTTATTTATTTATTTATTTCCTTGTTAGTGATTGAATTGGGTTAATTTAAAACTAACTTTTACACTAATACATTTTTGAGATAGACTCTAGATAAAATTAATTAATTAATTTATTTATTTTCTTTTAAGAACAAAAAAAATGTGGGTTTTCACAACCCTAATGTTAGAAGGATTTTGTCCTTCTAGTCCAAAAAATTATCACCGTTCCAGAATGGAATACAAGAAGACTCATAGATAGTACAGAGGTAGAAATCGCTCCAATTACAAGAACATTATTAATGCTTTAAACAAAAACCTATTAGTCTGAATCAACCAATGTCAAATTCAGTAACAAATCTAAACCTTCCTGTGGGTAGAGGTCACTAAACTGTATTAGATTTACTATTACTTTATATAATAAGACTAATGGGTTCCAAAATATGTAAGGAAAAGAAAAACTCATACCTGTGGGTTTAGAGTGTCAATCCCTTTAATAACCAATCCATTATCTTATTCCAATTAAATTTCATAAATAATTACTTTCCTGTGGACCAAGAAATTATTTATAAAACATAATTGCAATGTAAAAATGCCAATTAACTTGTAACTTTATGTGATCAAAAATACTGAGGATCACATCTTTATGTCTTAAATGCTGTGGCTACTCTTAAACATAATAAAATTTTTAAATATGACATAATTTATTAATGTGAGCAAATCCTTATAGTCACAACAAATACATAATCTTTCATGCACATAATGTATAATACATACAATCAGAGTAATATCGCATGAAAAATCCCAAGACCAAACACATGTAGTTCAACCTTATACTTAGAATTGCTTAAAAATTGGACCAAAATAAATTCCATAAGCCCAACACATAGTGTGTTTCATACTCTTATTTCACATAAATTTTCAATGCATAAATAATACCTTAATGCATTAATATAATATTACATTAGTTTAGATAACATGCCAATGAATCTCAAAAATTATAAAAACTAAAAAAACATTTTATAATTCACTGCATGAGATTCAATTGAATTTGCTTACTATTTAAACATGCAACGATAATAAACAAAACATCCTTAACAGCATGTTAAAATTTCTTTATGAAAATTCTAGAAATAAATTCAAGGCTTTCATGCCTTTTTAAAATAAACCAAATAAATCCAAATAAAAGTATGAAAATTTCTAGATTTTATACAGAATCAGATTAAATATTTTGCTCTTTAATGTGTGTGTCAAAAATAATAGTTAATAACACACAACAAGTCTCCTAAATAAAATAGATTCAGAATAGGAGAAAATTCTAAATAAATGTAAATACCACTAGCACAAACAACGATGGACTCTACTATTGCAACAGTGCTTCCTTTTTCTTTAATAGTGATATTCAAAAGTTATGCAATATAAATTACTCATTCTGATTCTACAATGATTCTGAATTGTTAAATTTTATATACAAATACCACATGTATAGAATAGGCTTGATTCGATTCACGAAATTGATAATAGTTTGATGTAAGAATTTGAAATAAAACTAAACAACATAAGAGAAGGTTGGCTCTGATACCAATTGTGAGAATTAAATTAATTTTAATTCAGAAAGAAGAATACATCCTGCCATGATGTTCAAGCCTTTGAATCTTTATCCTTGAATGATCAAGTCTTGAATATATAAAGAAGCCCACTCATAGAACACTTTTACAGAACCATATGAGAAAAGTGAAAGGGACAGAGTTTCAAGCCTATTCTATGCACAAAACAACGTTTGTGTTTGCTGGCTATCACAGGCATATATATAGATAGGCTTGGACCCATATCCAAGTGTAACTCCTTATAACTTTCCACCATCAAGGAAGTTGTAAAGTCCCATGAAACCACCATATGGGATATTAAACAGACATCAGTTACCCATTAACCATTAAACAATATAATTGGTCATTAAACCAATTAAATATATATAATAATATATATAATATAAATAAATAAAAAAAACAAACATGTGGCATATGGGCCACTTTATGGATATTCTTACAAGGGCACAACCTATTCTACTAGGTAAAAAAATTGTTGTAGTCATCCTCTCCCTTTTCTTCCTTCTCAAATTGTCGCAGTCAAAATTCTGGAAAATTATGTTTAGCTCTATTTTTCTCTGATTATCATTTGTTTTTATTATTGTTATCTAAACAATCTTAAGAACCTTAGTTCTCTGTTGAGAGTAGTTGAGGATTTCAGGAGAACTAGAGAATCAACAACACTGTCAATTATAAAAGAAAAAAGTTGTATGGATAGGCTATGTACATCAATTGAATATCAGCTTGAAAACAGAATCAATTATAACAAGGAGATCAAAAGCTTGAAGTGAAAGAGTACCTGCTTTGGAAATCAGGAATTAATCCATTACAATGGTCAAAACAGGGCTTACACAAACAACGATAGAAGTGATAATCATAGGGATGCTGTGGTACTGTAGGCAGGGGAAATAAACTATGAATGAATTAAAATTTGACATACAATGTAAGATGCTAACTTTCATAATTGAAAAATGAGATTTCGATAAACTTGGTGCTAATGGAAGTTGTTTTTTACTTCATTTTAGCAGTGAAGTGTGGTTAAGAATGCAGTTACCCCTCTCTAACCCTTGCATAGACATTGTATGAGTGTGAAAGAATCATTGATAGCTGTCTCTAATATTCAATTCAAATTATATAGGTTATGTTTACATACAACTTGAATATGTTTTTGTTAATATGTACTAGTGAGGAAGCAATAACCTGAAATGGTCCACTAATCAAAAGACATAAGAATACTCTGTTTTTAGGAATAAGTAAAAATGGTCCCCATTTCCAAGTCCAAACTAGTTTCAGATCTACACTAACCAAGTGTTAGATATTCAAGGAAGATGTCTGACCATATTTTCATGACCAATACTAACACTTTAGAGTGACGTATCAAACTTTCCACTTTTGAAAAAAAAAATGCAGTAAATCAACACCAAAATTTTTAAATTAAAAATTTATCAATTTGTAAATCATGAATCCGATGGCCTTCACCCAACCAACAAACAAGTTAAGACAGAAGTTCATACACCAGGCCTCAACAATTCATACACCAAGTCCATACACCAGGTTCAACCAACAAAAAATAAATAAATAAACAAAATAAAGTAAACAAATATCTCATCCTATCTGCAGTAGCTAGTTCAGTAAAATAAATATAAAGGAAATGATCATGCAAAGTACATAAATATGTATATATCTATCCAAATTTTGCACACAGAAGAAGAACAACAAAGAAGGAGCAACAAATGTATTTTTATTTTACTTTTGAAATTTAAGACAAAAAATTAATCAATTTGTCTCACTAATTAAATAGGTTTATGATACTGATTCATCAAAAACACACCCACTCTCAAAGCCCTAATTTTTTCCTGTTGGAATCCCAAATCAAAGCCCTAATTTTGAAATTTCAAATCTATTTTCTCAATCTCAATCACACAACCCTAACTTCTTAATTTCAGTGTTTTGAAGTCAAACCTGGTTCATCTATGGCCTGAGAACCCATGTTCTCATCAAGAAATTTCTTCGCTCAGCCGATGGTGGTCGTGGTGGAGCTATGGTTCACAAAGTAGAGAATATTAGGGCTGGAGTGGGTCGCCGTCTGGGTTGCCGGTGCCGTCTAGGTCACCGTCGGGACTGGTCGCCTATAAGGGTGGGTTCGGTGGAGGAGAACGGGTGAGTGTGAGACTGAGTGCAAGTGAGAGTAAGAGTGAAGTGAATGTATAACTATAACAACGGGCGAGAATTTTCTAAAATTTCAATTTCATATATATATATATTTTATGGTCGTTGGACCTGCAACGGCTGATCTCAGCCGTTACAAGTAGGAAATGAAGGAGGATACTCAAGGAAGGGATCCAAACTCATAGGCAGTAGGCAGAGTCTATTAGGAATAGGGCTATAGAGTGTACGACGAGTTACATCTATTCACATCATAAAATTTGAAAAGGAATCCAAAAAATTGATTTTGAAAACCTTTCCAGATATCCTGAATAGAGTAACAATCAGAAACTGTACGGTAGCGTTAGGTAGAGCTTTAAAAGAAAAAAGATTGAGAGCACCAAATTAAGGGCTCTAATAGTTTTAATTGGTATGTGGGTCTTATGTGATGTGATGTTTTAGTCTTAATTTTTTTTTCTTCTTTTTTTTTTTTTTTTGATTTTTCACACATTAGTACTCTTTTAGAGCTCTCAAATTAGAGGGATGTATCATTTCTGGCTTTAAAATTATCATTTCAGAATAAAGAATGTATTTTAAGTTTGTGAGTTTTGAATTATAATTTGAGTGTGAAAATTTTGTTTGGTTATGAGTTTTGAAAAGAGTTTTGAATTGAGTTTGAAATTTTTGACATGACATATGATATTTGATTCAAAAATTTACAACTCATAACCAAACACATAACTCAAAATTCAATTCGAAGCTCATAATTTTTTTAAAAAAAAAATCCAAAAATATTTTTTATTTAAAATATAAAAATAACAGGTGCTAAAAAAAAATATTGTTTTGGTCAACAGGCCGGACGTCCGAGGGCACATCCGAGAGGATGACTGGGTAAATATGTTTTCAAAAATGGGTGTGGAATCAATGTTTAAAAATTGTAACCAAACAACATAAGTTCGAAAAACAGGAACCAAACAGAGTAATTGTCATTTTATTTTTATATTTTTGCTTAGAAGGTATTTGAGATGATCTATATTTTTTGACTTTTTATAAAAACATATGCAAAAAAATAAAGAGATGATGTGATCTAAAAAAAATAAAAAGATAAAAAATACACTTTTGTAGGAGATGCCAAATAGTGGCTAATTTATCATCACTTCAATTATAAGTTATTTATTTTGCATTATATTAATCAAACTTGAGTGGCCCTAGCACGTGAAGGTGATTGAGAAATGGACTGTTTGTACCACATGATGTAAGAGGCACCCAAGATCCAACTCTGATACTATGTTAAAGTATTCAACTCAAAATCAATTGACAATTAATAGAGAAACTCTTATATTATATTAACTAAATTTGAGTAGCTTAGATTGGCGATGTGAGTTTAACTCTAACAATTTTAATAATTTCCATTATATATCTAACGCTTACAATATAAATATGTTAATTTATCATTATTTCAAATTAAGAAAAATCCATTATACTAAAGCTTTGTTTGGTTTTAGATTTTTGGCTAAAAAAAATACAAAATCATAAAATTTGCGACATAAGTCAATAAGACAAAATATCGCATCCAAAATATAATTATTACACTTTTTCTCTCACAAAAGTCAAAAAAGCCAAACCAAACAAGGCTAAAAAAGTCCCAACATAAAAAAGTCAGCTAAAAAAACCAATGCCAAACGAAGACTAATTGATTTGCTTTTTTTTTTTTTTTTTTAATAATTGTCAGATAATATAATGGAAATTCGAAAAGTATCATCATTATTTCTTACCATAATTTCAAATTTTGAATACTTTTCTAAATATTGCTATTTTCTTGAATATGACCTCGTTTGTCAATATTATTTTTTAGCTTAAAAGTCAAAAAAATACTAAAAAATCAAAAAACTAACAATCTATATAAAAAAAATCAAAGATTTTTTTTCTCTTTACTTTTTGCACATTTTTTTGTAAAAAACTAAAAAATCATCCCAAACATATTAATTTTTTTAAATCATATTTTAATTAAAAAATTACTAAAAAAATATATTCTCAAATGAGACAATAACATTTCTGGTCAGCATATAGGTTTCGAAATATTTTGATTCTATTTCTAAATGGTGGGTTTTTTTTTTTTTAGTAGCGGTTTTTACCCATCACGCATGGAACATGCGATGGAGCCAGGAAATGTGACATTCGTGGATAAGATGAGAGTGAGGAAAGCAATTGAAGAGGCTCAAATCCCCTACACTTACGTCTCTGCTAACTGCTATGGAGCTTATTTTGCTGGTAACTTGTCCCAACTCGGCATGCTTCTTCCTCCTAAAGAAAAAGTTTCCATCTTCGGAGATGGAGATGTCAAAGGTACCTACAATCCTAAACAACGTTACAATCTCTTTCTCTTTTTATTTATTCAGCTTTGTTATATAGATATATATTAAAATGTATAACATTTTACTTCTTCACAATTGAAGAAATGTGCAGTACAGTTCAATCTGATATTAATATTCAACTCACCAATGGTCCCATTACAGTTGTTAGAATAATGTATAGATAAAGAGAAAGAATTGTGTATTTATTGATGTATTGAATGTTGTAATATTAATTGTGTACAATGACTCCTATATATAGGAGATAGGAGAAGAAACATTGGTGGTAAGTGTAGTAGGTGTGTTAGGTGGAGTAGGTAAAGTGGACTGATGGTGGAGTGGAGTAGGTGTAGGTTACATTAATAACAGTGATACGAATCGTTCATCCTTATAAATTATTCATTGAAAAAAATATTAAATTAATTAAGTAATCATTGTATCATGATTTTATTACACTTATTTTTTTAAAAATCAAGGAAATATTTTTAAAATTATGATTGTTATTTATTTTTAAGGATGAATATAATATAATAAAATTATATAATTATAATTAGCAAATTAATTTAAATTCTTTTTATTTATGCATAATTTACATGAATAACTTAAATTAGTATAATGAGACTCACTACAAATCTTACAAACAAAGATAGGAGTGTATAAGCTTAAACTACTCTTTACAAAAATAAAATAGTTTTTCAATAAATAATTTACATGAATAACTTAAATTAGTATAATGTGACTAGCAAATAAATCTTACGGATAAAGGTAGGATTGTATAAGATTAGATTACTCTTCTATTAGAATTTTTTTTTTTATGAATAATTTTTGTGAATAACTTAAATTAATGTAATGAGGCTCGTGAACAAATCTTACGGGCAAAAATAGGATCGTAGAAGACTACTCTTCAATGAGAAAAAAAAGTCAAGTCAGAAGTATAAAAGATATAATATGAAGATATTAAACTACTCTCTCTAATCATAGTATGAAAGTCCAATCCAATTAAGGTATTTTGACAATTTCAAAAAACTTAATTTATTAATTTATTTAAGTTATATTATTATTTTATTTTTTTCATATTTTTTTTTAAAAAATTAAAAAATAATTAATTTTTTTCTTACTTTTCAAAATAAGCATAAATTGATGGGCCTCATGAAAGCCAAATCCAATTAAATTGGTGGGTCTCAATCTTACAGATTGGAGCAATTATTGATGCACCTGCTTTCTGTATGGGTTCTGCACCAATAATTGGTGTGAATGCAATTCATAGTTGTCTTTTTTATTTTTTTTATTTTTTTATTTTTTATTAAAAACAACTTGTGAAAATATGAAGAAAAAAAAAATTGTAAACTTATATATATATATATATTTGCTAAAACCTTATTTTCCAAACAAGCCAAGCTTACATATTTTTATGAAAATTGTTAGGAACCATTCTTATGAATCCCGAATTTATTCCTGATTGTATTTGTGTGGTAAAAATTAAAATGATGAAATATGAAATTCACATATGAAATGAATTTGAGTCATTAATTTATTTTTCTCGATAAATTCTGGGTTGATAAGGGTGAGTTTGTAGTATTGTTATATTTTTATAATGCATGTAATATATTTTTGTGATAACATTACACATTTTTTCATTGAAGCATTTTTCAACCATAAAACATGTAACAGTTATCACAAAATATGAGTTCGATTTTGTTCAGACAGTTACGAAAGTGAGAAAAATACACACAATTTGATCAGTTCAAAATAATGAAGCTTACTATTTTGGATGGGTCATTATACTTTTTGGGTATGAAATCCATATTTTTAGGCCATTAAACTCGATTCTTTATCAATGGCCCACCCTTTCTTTTGTATGCACTCTTTTCAAAGTGTGAATAAATTAATTTTCCAAAAATATGTAATTTTACTATAGAAGTGCATAACTTTATTTACGAATCACGGTGTGTCATAATTTTATAACAAAATCGCATAACATTTGTTATAAAAATAAATAACATGTATCATAAAAATACGTAACTAAGGATTAGTTTGAAAATGTGCTATTTTAATAACTTTTTAATTTTTTGGCTAGAATATGAGGTGAAAAAATGTGTTTGAAATGATTTTTTAGCTTTTTACGAAAAAAAAGTACAAAAAATATAGAAGAAAGAGAATTTTTGACATTTTTATATAGTTCTTTGAATTTTTTAATTTTTTTATTGTAATGTTAATTTTTTTGACTATTTTTTTAATTTCCCAAATTTACCCTAAACATATGGTGTAAGGGTTCCCACGATCAGGTCGTAGTCCAAAATAACAGTAATTGGTCTAAATCGTATATGAAATAGAATATTTCTCTAAAGCAATAAATAATTTCTCGAAAAGTAAAGGGTAAACTACCAATAGGTCCTACTTTGGAGACTTATTACCCAATAGGTCCTATTTTGGAGACTTATTACCCATTAAGTCCTATTTGATAAATTTATTAAGTGATAAAGACAAATTTATCAATCTTTTATTTTTATGAATAAATTTATAGTGATAAATTTATCAGTCTCTTTGTTTTTATGAATAAATTTTTAGTGATAAATTTATCACTCTTTTATTTTTATAGTGTTAAATTTATTAGTTAGGACCTATAGGTAAATAAATCTAGTTAATAGGACTAATTGGTAAGTACCTCAAAAGTAAAACATTTATTTTGTTAGTAGAGACTTATTTCCCTACTAATGAGTTCTACTAATTGGACCTCTATTTATGTCTTTCGTTTTTTCTCTTAGATCTCGTCTTGCATAAAAAAGTCAAAGACTTTTTAGTTAAAATAATCCCAAAAAAAAAATAAAAACAAAAACAAAATAGGCTTGGTAGTTCAATAAGACAAAACATCACGTATAATATATAATTATTTTATTTTTTCTCTCACAAAAGTCAAAAAAGTCGAAAAATCTATCTCAAACGAGACTTTTTAACCCCTAAACTAAAAAAGTCAAAAAATCAACCCACATCCCACACCCCCACACCCCCAAAATATTATTGCTCTCAATCTTACGCCCCTACAAAGATAATATTTGTTTTGGAAGATTATGGTGTGGGATTGGACTATTAATCCCACCGGACTGATAGTCTATTATTTGTTTCAATTTTTTTGCTCCGCACTAATAGTCCCCCCGGACTATTAGTCCTATATTTGTGGAACTATCCTATCACATGGGGGGTGGGATTATTTCTATAGGATTGGTATCTCATGGGATTAGGTTCTGAAATGTCCATTTTACCCTATGCTATTACTTAGCAAATAATTAGAAAATGGTAAAATAGTCTCTTGAACATTTATAAATTATTTTTTTAGTATTGTTAAAAAATTAAATTTACATATTAAAAAAAATTATTTTTTGGTGTTGTTAATTTAAAATTATATATTAAATAAAAAATATAAATTATAAATTAAATTTATTTAAAAATAATAAATTATAAGTTATGGCCTTATAAATTAAATTTTTTAGTGTTGTTGAAAAAAATATATTAAATAAAATTATTTTTTATTGTCGTTAATTTAAAATTATATATTAAATAAAAAATATAAATTATAAATTATAAATTTAATTTAATTGAAAATAATAAATTAAAAATTATGACCTTATAAATTAAATTTTTTTAGTGTTGTAAAATTATAAATTATAAATTATAGATTATAGAGGTAAAATAGTCTTTTAAACATTTATCTTTGTCCAGTCCGTCTAACCAAACATTAGATTCACTAAAAATAGTTCAATCCAGACATCTAATCCCATGACTAAACAAACATATGATACAAATCCAATCCAACCAAGTAGTCCGGGGACAATGTATCTCAGGACTAACAGTCTGATGGATTACAATTCCCCCTTATCCAGTCCGTCCAAACAAACACAGGGGGGATTAGAATCCATCAGACTTGAATCCTGGGACTGTAAATCTCCCGGACTATTTGGTTGGATTGGATATGTATCCTGTGTTTATTTTTTCATGGGATTAGATATCTGGAAATGACTATTTTTAGTGAATCTAATGTTTGGTTGGACGGACTGGATAGGATAAATGAGCAAAAGACTATTTTACCATTTTTCAATTGTTTATTAAGTAATAGCAATATTAAACATATCTTTAATATTTTAATTATTTTTAGCTAGATTAAATAAAATTTATTTTATTTTATTTTTTATAAATAAAATAAATAAAATATCAATAAAAATATATGTTATTTTTTTAATTAAAATTTTAAATAAATTTGTTTTTAAAAATAATAATAATTAAACAATGAAATTAAATAAAACATCTATTAAAATTTAAATAATGAAATTAAATAAAATATAAACAAAATTTTAAAATAAAACATCAATAAAATATCTATAAAAAAATATTTTTAGGAAATTAAATAAATAAAACATCGATAAAAAGTTAAATAAAAGTATTTTATTTTTAAATTGAGACATTTAAATTTTATTAAATATAATACATAATTAAATAGTAGATGGTCAAAATGGTCATTTTACTACTTAATCCCAACAATAAATAGTCCCTCCAAAATTATCCCACACCCCCCCTCCCCCGGATAGTATAATCCCCCATATGGGGGATGAGGAGTTTGGCCGGACTCCATGTCCGGCAAACTACAGAAAAATAAACGATAGAATATTCACTCCTTCATATAAGCAATTCGAACAGTGAATAATCCCCCTCTAATTCCCCCAATAAAACACACCGATAGATATCACTTACTGTTGGTGAAAATACCATAAAAAATATATTTTATTGATAAATAATGCAAAGAAAAAGAGATACAAATAGATCAGGCTGAGGCACGGATATCTCGTCTTCTTTAAGGAGCCCACTGTGGTTGGAAGAACCCAAAATACGAATGCAGCAGTCACCAAACTATGACCTGTCCACTCCAAGATACAATAGTCCGACCACTTGTCGTATGGTTCAAGCCAACTCTGCACAAAATGGTGAACCCAAAGCTCCACCAAGAAAAACACCCTTCTTTGCTAATATTCTCTCTTGTATAGAAAATAGTTGGTGAGTTGATTTGTTGTTGAAGAAAAGAGTAGAAGATGGAACTATTTATAGGCCTCAAGGACATTACAAAATACATCAACAATAATAATGGCCAAGAACCTAGAGAAAAGGGAGAATGTACCCAAACATGAATTCACCACCAAGTTCATGAATTATAATTAATATTAATTCATGAACAAAACCAAAGCAACGAATCTCCATTCAAGAACAAGATAAAATTCATGAATAAGAACCAAGGAAGATTAATGAACAAAATGAATAAATAAATAAATGATATTAAAATGAACTAACAATCCCCCACTCATTTTAATATCAACAAGGACAAGAGAGATTACCAAACAAAGATAGATTAGTATGCATCATGAAGGTGTGCTCTGCATTGAACCTTCATTAGTGAAACAGCAACCTTTACTCCAGAGTCAGTAGTGGTCTCAGACTTGAACTATGACTGCTTAGGGAAAATAAAGTATTACTGCTCACACATAATAATCCAGGTGTTAACATAAGTTTTAATAGCCAGCACATTACGGCCTTGTGCTTATCCCAGTTTTTATGAGCATATTTGAGAATAAGCTTTGTTCTCATAGAAAGCGACCCTACTTTCATGCTCACATAGGTGAAATCTGTCAAGGATGTTCCTGTAATTGATACACCCCACTCAACAAGAGCTACAGAATTTCATTAAGAGTACAAAAACTCAACTCTCCAACATTACAGGACAAATGCACTTACATCATAGGGATGGATAACAAAATATTAAGGAGTGCATTTTTGGCAACTACCATATGATTCGTTCTTCCCTTTGAACTTAGTTACAAGATCTCTGGTCCCTAGGTTGGGTATCCTCATACATGGTTTTTGATTTTATAGGCTTCAAACCAATCCCCCTCGATGTATTCCAAACTCTATCTCTAGCCAAGGCCTTGGTTAACGGATCCGCAAGATTATCACAAGATCTTACATAATTCACAATTATGATGCCATTACTCAAATAGGATCTCACATTACCGTGTTTCTTTCGAATAGGTCTGGATTTACCATTATAAAAATGGTTATTCACTCTACCAATAGCAGCAATGCTATCACAACGAATTAACACAGGAGGAATTGGTTTTTCCCAAAAAGGAATTTCATGTAAGAAATCTCTTAACCAATTCGCTTCCTCACATGTTGAAACTAACGCTATAAGTTCAACTTCCATAGTAGAATTAGCAATTATAGTCTTTTTTTTTAGACTTCCAACATATAGCACCACCACCCAAGGTAAAAATAAAACCCGAGGTAGAGAGAGAATCACCTGACAAAGTGTTCTAATCAGCATCACTATATCTCTCAAATACCGCAGGATACTTGTTATAAAACAAACCATAATTTTTTCGTACCAGATAAATATCTCATAATTCTTCCCATGGCTAACCAATGATCTCGACTTGGCTTGCTAGTAAACCTGCTAAGTACTCCAACAACATATGCAATGTCAGGTCTAGTACCGTCGGTAGCATATCTCAAACTACCAATCATGCTAGCATATTCCTTTTGATTAATTACTTCTTTTTCATTTGTTACAACAGATAAATGTATGCTTGCATCAAAAGGAGTAGCAATGTGCTTATAGTCTAGAAAATTATATTTCTTTAAAATTTTCTCAACATAATGTGACTGATCAAGAAAAATACCATCATTAGTCTTGGTAATTTTAATTCCCAAAATAAAATTGGCTTCACCAAGATCTTTCATATCAAAGTGGCTATTAAGCATATTTTTAGTCTCATTTATAATATGCAAATTAAAGCAAAAAATAAGTAGATCATCCACATATAGGCTAATAATTACATGTGCATTCTCACATGTTTTATAATATATGCACTTATCACATTCATTAGTCTTATAGCCATTCTTAAGCATGCAGGAATCAAATTTCTCATGCCACTGTTTAGGAGCTTGCTTTAAACCATAAAGGGATTTAGTTAGCTTACACACCTTGCTTTCTTGGCCAGGTTCCACAAAGCCTTCGGGTTGGTCCATGTAAATCTTCTCATCTAGATCTTCATTTAAAAATGTTGTTTTCACATCCATTTGATGAAATTTTAAATCATGAATTACAGCCATAGCTATCAACAGTCTAATGGATGTAATTCTAGTAACCGGAGAAAAAGTATCAAAGAAATCAAGATCAACTTGTTGCTTAAAACCTTTAACGACAAGCCTCGCTTTATATTTATCTATAGTTCCATCCGGTTTAAGTTTTTTACGAATGACCCATTTACACCCAATAGTTTTACAACCTGGAGGTAAATCCACTAGCACGTTTTATTTAAAAGTAGTGAATCTATCTCATCATTTACAGCCTCTTTCCAGCAAAATAACATCAGGTGATGATAAAGCTTCTTGCACCGTAAGAGGAATTTCTTCCACATTGTAAAGATAATAGTCAGGGGCAAAATCCTTTTCAACTCTAGCTCGTTTACTCCTCCTTGGTTGGATTTGAAAATTTTCTTGTTCTTGAAAAACTTGAGAAGGAGTAGAAGAGCTAGGCATGGATAAAATATTTTCAGAAATTATTTGACCCCCACTATTTCTAGATTTGAAAGGAAATTTATTTTCATGAAAAATAGCATCACCTGATTCAAAAATAATATTATTTTTCATATCAAAAAATTTATAAGCTGTACTATGCAACGCATACCCAAGAAAAGTACAGGTGGTAGCTCGTTCACACAATTTAGGTCGTTTAGGGTCTGCAAGTCTCACAAAAGCTAAACAACCCCAAACCCTCAAATAACTTAGATTTGGTTTACGCTTCTGCCACAACTCATAAGGTACAATTTTAGTCTTTTTATGTGGCACTCTATTTATCACATGGCAAGTTGTCAAAATAGTCTCGCCCCAAAGATTTGAGGGAGCACTTGAATCAATAAGCATAGTATTCGTCAAATCAATTAACGTTCTATTTTTTCTTTTAGCTACGCCATTAGATGAAGGTGAATATGGTGGAGTAGTCTCATGATTAATTCCCAATGATTTGAGGGAGCACTTGAATCAATAAGTATAGTATTCGTCAAATCAATTAACGTTCTATTTTTTCTTTCAGCTACGCCATTAGATAAAGGTGAATATGGTGGAGTAGTCTCACGAATAATTCCCAATGACTGAACAAAAAAGTTGAATCCAAGAGATTCATACTCCTAGCCTCTATCACTTCTAATTCTCTTAATATTTTTACCGAATTGATTTTCCACTTCAAGAAGGAATTCTTTAAATTTCTTAAAAGTATCACTTTTATTTTTTAATAAATATACGTTTGTGTATTTTGAAAAATCATCAATAAAAGTGATAAAATATCGGTTACCACCCCGAGTTAAAATTCCTTCAAACTCACACAAATCAGTATGAAATAATTCTAGCAATTCGGTATTTTGTTCAACACTTTTATGAGGCCTCTTGGTAATTTTTGCTTTACTGCAAACTTCACATTTCTCAAAATTTTTTGTCACTTTAGGAATTAATCCTAAATTACTCATGATTCTCACATATTTACTGTTAATATAACACAAGCGAACATGCCAAAAAATTAATAGAAGACAAAGTGTAAGTAGTGTCATAGTAATAATCATAAAATTAATCAGCAAGACAATTTAAGAGATAAAAGCAGCATTTATACCCATCTGTATTATAGGAAGCCACTTTTGCTTCATGTGCCTCGTAGTCTTCATCATTCATCTCCTCGGTTGGGATTTTGTTTGGGTTCTTCTCGGTAAGAACATACGCAACTTTCAAAAGACTAAGGTAAAAAAAAACTTTTCATTTCCACCTCTTAAAATGAACTCTCTTGAACTTGAAAGGCTTGTTGAGATCTCTAATTCCATCACTAGTTTTTTCTGGTACTTGATCCATGGTTTGATCTCCTTAAAATTGTTAGTGAAAATACCAGAAAAAATATATTTTATTGATAAATAATGCAAAGAAAAAGAGATACAAATAGATCAGGTTGAGGCACGGATATCTCGTTTTCTTTAAGGAGATCAAGCCCACTGCGGTTGAAAGAACCCAAAATACCGATGCAGCAGTCACCAAACTATGACCTGTCCCCTCCAGGATACAACAGCTCGACCATTTGTCGTATGGTTCAAGCCAACTCTGCACAAGATGGTGAACCTAAAGCTCCACCAAGAAAAACACCATTCTTTGCTAGTAATCTCTCTTGTATAGAAAATAGTTAGTGAGTTGATTTGTTGTTGAAGAAAAGAGTAGAAGAGGGAACTATTTATAGGCCTCAAAGACATTACAAAATACATCAACAATAATAATAGCCAAGAACCTAGAGAAAAGGGAGAATGTACCCAAACATAAATTCACCACCAAGTTCATGAATTATAATTAATATTAATTCATGAACAAAACTAAAACAATGAATTTCCATTCAAAAATAAAATAAAATTCATGAATAAGAACCAAGAAAAATTCATAAACAAAATAAATAAATAAATAAATGATATTAAAATTAACCAACACTTACCAAACCAGCAGCTGCTTTCTCCGAGAATAACCCATGAAAGTAATTGAACCGTACAGCTCCCAAGAATAAAATAAATCATTTTATTTATCACATAGATAAATAATCCAAACACAATGTGTATAAATAAGAAGTACTTTATATCATTGATTTTGTTACTATTTTATACCAAAAACGTAACTGTATATTATTAATTTGACTTTTCACTACTTCATTAATAATTGTTTGGAAAAGTTACTTGTTAATGAGAATATAAAAAAAATTATTAGAAAATCATAAAAAATATTATAATTATAATTATTAATGTGTATAAAATTTATCATTTATTTATAAATTTTTTTAAGTTAACACTGAATTAAAATTTGTCCTAATTATTTCAAAACAAAGACACAATCATGAATATTCTTATTCATGTAATCAATAATAGGAAAAGTGATTTTTCCAAGATTCATCCTATCATAGACATCAAAACTTATAATTTGTTTCAAGATTGCCGAAACACTATCTTTCTAACAATGAAGCTCTATCGCAAAGCTTTGTAATATTTCATAGTATTGTGATTGTTAAAAAAGATGGATAAATAAGGTATTGTGTTTAGTGATTGAAAAATATAAAGGACAAATTAAATAATGATTGATTAAAAATACGGACACGTAATAATCCGGGAATAGTCTATAATTTCTCTGTTAGGCATTGGTTGATTGTCCATACCCAAATGGATTTAGTTTTGATATTTTTTGTTTTTCTATTGTGTTCCGATTTGTGTAAAGACTTATTTAGTCAACTTGGACTCTTTTTGAATCCCTGTAAATTGCTAATTTTGACACATTAAATTTTAGGAATTTGACTATAAATACCGACACTTGTACTCCTTTGGTGAACTTCTAAGTTTCTTGGTAAATCTTTTTGAGATCCTTAGTCCTTGGGTGACCTCCTTGAGTGACCCTTTATTTTTATTTATTTTTTGCGGCATTTTGGTTAGTTGGTAGTATTCTTTTTTTTTTTTGGTATTGTTTCGTTGGTGGAGTTTCGTCAAATTTGTATGGAGGATTTTAAATTTGATGAGGGAATGTGTATTTAGGTTTAGCGAATTTTGCGAGAGTCTGCTTTGTCACAATTGTAACTCTTTGAACCAATTGTTTTCTTTGCTTTAGTGAAAATTTCCTCTTTATGATTATTTGTGAACGTAACGTAAATCTTAATATCATATAATTTTTTTTTTATTTTTTTTGAACGGAGATCATATAATTGTTAATCTCTCTTAAATTTACACACATACACATATATATATATATATATATATGTAAACTCTTTTGGTCCATACTATAATAAATTATCTTGATGTGGTTGTCATTGAATCTCTCTCGCAACACACAATGTCCCAAAACTAAACACTAAACAATTAATTTAGTCAAACGTTACATCGACATTTCGAAATTTTTGCATTGAGATCTGTTGACGATTCAGCCATTTATTGAACATATATGGCAGCCCATAATTTTTGAAATATAGACTAAGAAAATAGAGCAAAATTGCATTGAGAACCGTTGACCATTCAGCCATTTATTGAATATGGCAGCCCATAATTTTCAGATTTTATTGCATTGATAATTTTTTTTTAATAACCGGGTGTCTATGTTAGTTTATATGTATTTTTACTAATTTCGAGAGATCAATCTCACCGCTCATTTATGGGAGTCCTATTTAAAATCAAAACAAATGTCTAATTAGTGAATATTAAACCTAAGACTTGTAGGAAGCGCACCCCAGGTCCCAAATTGTGTCCCCTAGGCCTGTTGATATAAGAGACTAAAGAAGAGAGAAAGGTGTTGTATAGAAAAAAATTATTCAATAAGTCAGGTAAACCACATCACCATATCATCATACTGATATATTGTGCCAAACCAATGAAATTTTAAAGAATACAGTAATTAATTCATAAAACAATTTCTAAACCAAACTATAATAAAATAAAAAAAATTTTAAAATGTCACGGCTCACCATCATTTTAGATGAAGTTCACATCACACTAAATTTTAATTCTATACCATATAACTAATTTCGGAATATCTTTTCATAATTCATAATACAATAATGTTTTAGAGCTCTAATTTGAGAGCTCTAATATAACTTTAATGATGTAGAACCCATGTGAAGGCAATCTCTCTCTCTTCCACCTCATTAGAGTTTCATTTAAAACTCTCAAATTAGAATTATGTATCATTACTCAAAATTTAATATAAGACGTGATATTGATGACAATGACTATAAAATTTATGGAAATTGTGGGGACATAATTTTTGAATGACAACACATGGCTGAGGTGTCATCGAAGTGCCGGCCGAGGTGTCACCGAAGTGCCAGCCGAGGTGCCACGTGTCTTGGTCATGACACCAAGATGATCTCGGCTAGGCCGAGGTTATCTGCGAAGAAACTGGAATCCGGGATAAGCAGATAAGGGACAAAAGTCCTAGAATGAGAGAGGACTTCAGTTTGGGTAAAGATAAGACTCTTAGAGAGTTTATCCCAATCCTATTGGGAGTCCAAGATTAGCAGTAATCCTAAGTCCATTAAAGTTAGGCTTCTATTGGGACTAGATTTGTGTTGGCTATAAAAGAGAGGCACCCTCATGGGTCTAAGGTATACTTTTTATGTTATGAATAGTGAGTTAAGCACTTTTGCTATCTTTGAGAGATAACTGACTTGATCGTCGGAGTGCTCCCGAGTGGACGAACCACTGCCGAAATCTCTTCTTTTTTGTGACAGGTAATTCGGGCAATCTATTCTGCTAGTGTTCTCCAGCTGAGTGCTTGATTGGCAGTGTGGTCGGAAATTGACACACATAATTTGGCGCCGTCTGTGGGAAAGAAAGAAGAATAGATGGCCAACGACGGACAGAAAGAGAAGGTTGGGGATGACACCCCTACTGAGAGTGGGAAACATATTGACCCTGACGTCGAAGAAGACAACTGCAACGAAAAGACTCGTGATAAGAATCACAGAGAAAAGGACGTCGGCCAGGAAGGCAACGTGCCAAAGAAATTAGACTGAATCGGGTATTATAACGAGGACGACCTCTAAGTATGGAGAGATAAATGCCTACGGAGGGACGATGAGATGAAGGGAATGGCAGACAAATTGGGGGACCTGCAAACAGTCGTCAATTTCATGATGCAAAACAACGTTATGCAGCCACCATTCCCGCTACAAGATATGCCGATTCCAGCGGCCAAGAAGGGTGCCCAGAAAATGGGGCAGAAAACGGTTCCTGCAGTCCCCAGCATGGCAGGACCAAGGGATATTTTCACCGGCCTTCGCGGGAGGTCGGGCATGGAGAATCCCAGAAGACACATCGAACAAAAGAAACCTGCACCAAAGAACATCGGGATGTTCAGGGGAAGGAACTCTGTTTCAACACGACCAATGGAGGGAGGTCCAAAAGGACTCACAATGACATTGGAAGTAGTGCACCAAAGAGGGCTGGAGAATGATACTTGGGAGTTGGAATTTACAGGCTAAGGTTGGTTTAACACTTGTTGAAATTTTAAGAAAAATTTACAAATTGAAGTTAAATCGAGGACATGTTTAACACTTGTTGAAATTTAAATTTACAAGTTGAAGTTAAATCGATGATGTGTATAACACTTGTTGAAATTTAAATTTACAAGTTGAAGTTAAACCGAGGCCATGTTTAACACTTGTTGAAATTTTAAGGAAAATTTACAAGTTGAAGTTAAACTAAGGTCATATTTAACACTTGTTGAAATTTAAAAAAAAAATTTACAAGCTGAAGTTAAACCGAGGTCATGATTAAATGAAAGGAATGATATAGGTTCTATCACCTCAGGATGCCGAGGTAATAGAACCTAGGGGGCAGTTGTGGGGACATAAATTTTGAATGACGACATGTGGCCGAGGTGTCACCGAAGTGCCACCTAGGGTGCCACGTGTCCTGGTCATGATGCTGAGATGATCTCGACTAGGCCGAGGTTATCTGCCAGAATACCGGAATCCGGGATAAGCGGATAAGGGACAAGAGTCCTAGAATGAGAGAAGATTTCAGTTTGGATTAAGATAAAACTCTTATAGAGTTTACACCAATCCTACTGGGAGTCCAAGATTAGTAGTAATCCTGAGTCCATTGAAGTTAGGCTTCTATTGGGACTAGAATTGTGTTGGCTATAAAAGGGACGCACCCCCATGGGTCTAAGATATGTCTTTTAGGCTCTGTCTAGTGAGTTAAGCACTATTGGTTATCTTTGAGAGATATTTTACTGACTTGATCGTCGAAGTGCCCCCGGGTGGACGAACCACCGCGGGATTCTTATCTTTCTGTGACAGTGTAGACGTCCCCGAACGCCCCGGGAGGATGACTCCCGTTTTGTTCATTTTGCGGGTCTACTACAGTTCGGACTCAAATTGTCACGGTTCTAAATCTGAACCAAAGAGTCCAAACCTGGCAAATCGTTTTGAGAAAAACAGATTTTTTTGAAAGAAGTGCCAAACATGGACTGCTTTGCCAGATACAGAGTCGCCACCTAAATATTTTTTATGGGGGAATTTAGGAAACCCTGACTCGGTGCCAAAGGCCACGTGTCCGTCATCACCAAAGTTGCCTCGGCTCAGGAGCTTGGGTACGATTGGGGAAGGTCAGCTATGAGCACCCCCTCTCGCCCGATCCGAAGATCGGCCTCTACTAACCATGATATCCGATTTTGAAAACTTTATGTGCTCTTGTTCCGGTTATTAGCCTAGAATTACTATGTTATGCGCGCAGCAAAACAAGTATGGACCAGATCGCCTAATTTGGAACAAAGCATTGCATATCCGTTTGTTTGGAAAACGCTTTGGAATTCGCTACTCGCAAGTAGGCTAAAATACGGATTTCAATGAATTATTCCAAATCCAAACAATCCAACCTTTACCCACAGGCATTCAGGCAGTTATATCACATAAGCAATTAGCATCATGGCAAGCATGCTGTCATGTCAAACACTCACCCGCATGCAAGGATGCTAAAGCATAAAAGCTTATCTAGTACTCCGCGCCAAAACAAGAACATGTTAGCAATCATGCATGATCCAAGTCCATGTTTAAATGCCCAATACAACGCATACGGAATGTCACTAAAGTAGGCTCGGCTAATCTAAGGATGGCATATGAAATGCGCAAGTAGCATGTATTCAAGCTAGATTTGAAATACGATGCAATTAGCATGATGCGCCGAGCCTGGTGCATGCAATACTGATGAATGATGCACGCATGCATAGCATAAGGTATGCTAAAGTAAATGTGCCCTAATACTAATCATCGAAAGCAGGTTAGTAAAAGGGAGAAAGAAGTGGGGGTTGGAAGACATGCACACACGCACCCACACTTATTACAAATTTGCTCTCACTCGGAGGGTCCAAATAAACATTACAATTTAATTAACCTATAAGCTAATTAAATAATTATAGACAATTAAATTAATTAAGCAAATTAATTAATCTAATTTAAGCAATAAACAGCCTCGGGAAGAGGGTTCGATGCAATGCATGCTCGATTCTGCCCGGAAATCCACCGTCATGCTCAAGATGTCTCTGTTTTTCTTGCTCTGCTCCTCTGAAAATTTCACAACTCCCAAGGTATGCTTCATGGACACTGTGGAGCACCACCGGCTGAAGGAGAACACCACCGGCCATATAGAATGGTCACCGGCCACAAATTTGTTCCATCGGCCAACAATGATGGCCGGTCAGCACTGAAGATAGCCGGCCGGCCAAATCTCCCTGTAGAATCTGTATGACAGCAGCAGAGGGCAGACAAGGCATGGCAATGCATTTTCAAAGCAATGTTTGCACCACCACCCTCCTTATCATGTTCATGACTCAAAAGAGGATGGTCCTCGACCCTCGGACCACCAATCGCGCATTCCAATGCGTGATGGCCCAAGAAGCCAAGTTGTGCATTTTGATTTCAAATGTAATGCAAACCAAACAAATGAAAGCCCAACATCTATCATGCTCAATCAAGAGGCAAGGCATGCATGCCAAATGCAACCTAAACATGTGAGCTAAGCATGCAACATGAGCATGGAGGCAAGTATGCAAACATGCAATATGTACTAGGCACACAACCTAAGCTAACAAGCATGCAAGGCATGGAATAAGGCAACAACATTTGAGCAACATGTCAAGCATGGATTTAAACTAATTTGGGCAGCCCTATACTAGGCCCAAAACAGTGGCCAAGTGCCATGGAAATGAAGGCCAAAACACATACAAACATGCATGCACACATGGTCCAACACTTAGGCACAAGGAAGCAACTTTTAAGCACACTTAAAAGAAGACAAACATGGGTATATGGCATGCATTATAAGCTCTGAAATCATGTCATAGATGGTGCCAAACCAAGTAAGCAAAACAAGCAAAGCATACATAGGAGCTTGGAATTAGCCCAAGGACTTAAATCATGATCATATGACACATGAAGCAAATGATCAAAGTGAATCAAAACAATCCCAAATCATGTCAAAGTAAGCCCCAAACACCACTTAGATGGCATCTAAATGACCTACACATGGAAGCATACACAAATGTCTAAACATGGAGCATAAAACACAACCTCTTGTAGCATCAAAGGAGCCATGAAAAACAAGTATACAAGCATGCTACAAGGACTGAAATGGCATGGCAAGTGGTTCCAAACCACTGAAACAAAGCAAGGAAAGCATGCTAGAGGGGTCAACACTCAAGGCTCATAATGGAGATTGCATGGTAGCTATACAAAGCAAAGCATGGATGACCCAAACAACCAAAAATAGTCCTCAAGCACACTAAAACATGCATAAAAGCTTCACAAAGCTAAGCCAAAACAAGTAAGCATAGTGGTCTAAATGCTAGATACATGTTGAGGCCATTTCATGGCATTACAAGACAAGTATGCTAAGCATGCATGGTGTGTCTAAACCAACTCAAAACAAAGGTAATACATAGAAAAATACTACCAAATACCACTTAAGACATGGCCAACATGTACTTAAATTAGATGCTCAAACATGAGGCTAAAAAGGGCCTTTTCAAGGACAACAAGGAAAGGGGGTGGCCCTCTCCTTCATAGGACCTCAAGGCACCATCCTCACCTCTGAAATCCCTCAAGATTTCAGTGGTGAGGAGGCCCAAACACAATGGTCCCGGAGCTCACTCAAAATGGCACAAAATGAGGGCCTTTCAAGGCTTAAGAGGGGTCAAACAACCCCAAAGCTTAAGGCAACCTTAACCAACTATTTAGAGGGCTAAAAAAACAGAACTTTTTTATGTTATACACTAAGCTCAAAAACAGTTGTAAGGTAGGTAAAAAGAGTGTGCAAAAATGGAGAATAAAGGGGCAAGCTTCTTACCCTTGAAGACCTTTTTCACCAATGGAGCTCCAGCAGCTTTTTTAGGTTGAAATCAGTCTAAAAGCTCCAAAAACAACCCTCAAGGGCCTCAGCTCCAAGAGATGGTGTGATGGTGGGTGTTTGTGAGCAAAAATAGGACAAAACACACACAAGAGAGAGATATAGAGGTAGGATATGAACAAACCCTAACCCTAAAACTCAAACCCTAAAAAAAGTTGTCTAAAATGTCTAACCCCTCAAAAAGGAAGAGAAGGCTCCTCTTTATAGAGCTTTTGGCCTTGTAAGCTTACAAGACAAGCTTCTAAAGAGAGAGATCCCTCCATACACGTGTATGGAGGGGAGCCAAGTGCATGCCAGCTGCACCAAAATATCTGCAAAAGCAGATGCACAGTAGTTGGCCGGCCAAAGATGCAATTGACCAAAGAAAGATAGCCGGCCGGCCATCTATAGTGCCGGCCGGCCAAACATTTGGCCGGTGGCAACAAAACACAGCCGGTGGCCTCAAGCCATGGCCGGTGGAGTGTGGGGATGGCCCACAAGCCATTCCCTGCCCCTCCAAGGCAAAGCACAAGTGTTTGGTGCAAAACCAGACACGAAACAGTCGAGTCAAGAGATCCTGAGGCAAGGCACGTAGCCGAGACTTTCGGGAACTCACGACGAACACAAAAACATGGATGATCACCGAGTGTTCAAGCGGTGACGTCCAAGTCTTGAGGACGGTCAAAAATGGGGTGTCTACAGTTGCCCCTCTTTGACAAAACTCGAAAGTCATAACAATGACGGGAGTGAATGTCAAAGCACAGAGACGACCCATTTTTGACAAGGCCGAAGACTTAGACAAAGCATGCAAGACAAACAAGATATGCGCCTGAAAGCAAGGGCAAGATGCAAGACAATGCACAAAACCGAACATAACTTATGATCATGCAAAGAAAGCTGTAACGAAGCATAACATGCGACAGTTCTAAGCTAGCATATACTAGACTACACTACAATATAGAAAGGATGTAAGAGAATTATGCAATTCTCAATACATCTCACGCGGAGGATACAATACCTGTGCGGTTCGTCTGGTTGCACCAGCCTCAAATGAACCGTACATACAATATCGTGCCTAAAAAGAAAGCAAACTTAACAGGTACAATATTGTTAGCAACATGCATAACATGCAAAATGAATGCAAAATGATATGCAATATATACAAAACTATGTATAATAATGCAAATGAATATGCAATGCAATCGAATCATGATTCAATCATGAGCGGTTCAAAACCACACAAATGTCAAATAGGTTAATGGAAGTAATAAGTCCGTCTACCATAGAAAATGTGCCGCAACCCTCAAAGCGCGTACACATGTAGAACTATGAGTGATGTAGACAGACACAAGAACAAGTATTGGGTGGAATGACATAAGTGGGGAAACAACCCGCTAACGAAAGAACAATGATCCTAATGCTGGATGCAAAAATTACACTACAATGTAATATATACAATGGATATGGCATGCAGCCAAACCAAATCTTGCTTAGGAAAGGCATGTACACATACAAGCCATGTCTAACACAGAAAAGGTGCCGCCACCCTCAAACCAAGTTCATCAAGGAATAGGCGCGTACACATGCAGAACTGTGCTTTAACGTGAAAAGTATGAACTGACCTCAGCTTGTTGTTTGGCAAATTCGACTTGACGAACAGCGTCCTGCTGCATGGTTTTCATACTTTCTTGGACTTGACGCATCATCTCCTCCATTCCTGCCATACTGCCCTGATCTAACTGATCTATCGGTATATCTGTCTCTGTGGTAAAAGCAGATATCTCAACCCAACTGCACACAGGTGAGATGGATAATGACTGCTGATCCGAAGACTATTGAACTGATGATCTATGCCTGACTGGCCTTTTTACCCTGCCTCTGGCGAAGGAACACTAATTTGCCCTTGAACTGAATCTCTGACCTGACAAAGTCTATCAGCACAAGCCCAATGTACCGGGGGATATTGGAGCCTTCTGAAGCTATAGTTCCACGACTACCTTGCAAAAGAGAAAACAGACAGCATCTCAGCTTGATTTCACCAGAACAGGTATAAGCATAGCTGAACGACTATGCTCTCTACTGAATTCTGCCCAAAACTCTGCCAGTACACTGATACCCTCCGGTAAAACTGATCCCCAAAATACTGGTGCCCTCAGGCCTGATACCCAGACTTGCAAACTGATACATGCATTCCTGTAGAGGCACACTCTAAAAGCACATAGCAAGCAAGTGAGAGCCAAAACACCCCTATGGTGGGGTAGGGTTTCCCTGTCCTATTTTGTCAAGAGCTAGCGTTTCACTACGCACGCAGCGGTTTCAAACAACCTACAATCGGGTAAGCAACCTGTCCTAGTTTGGAATGGTCACTATGGATTCCGATATGCACTAGGTCGAATGGTCAAAAAGGGTGCCCCGATAAAAACCGGGGTTTGTGTTCCCATCGTGGCAAAGCCCGTAACCGGTCAGCCTTATGGCACGTTTCCCAAAGCGAGCCTCCGGCAAACCGTTCATGAATAGCAGATGGCAAACACGGTGTCCTAGGCGCACCAATGTAAATGCAATGCAAAGAAACACATAAGTGTAATCAAAACAAGATATCATGAGTTCGAGTCAAGTTCTCTAAATTCCCCAGTAGAGTCGCCAGAAACTGTAGACGTGCCCGAACGTCCCATGAAAATCCCGTTTTGCTCATTGGGCTTACTACAGTTCGGACTCAATGTTGCGGTTCTTAATCTGATCTTGCAAAGTGCAATACGAGATTGATAAATCGCCAAAGGGTCCAAATCCAGCAAATCGTTTTGAAAAACTGATTTTTTAGAAAGAAGTGTCAAACATGGACTGCCTTGCCAGATACAAAGTTGGCACCTAAATATTTTATTTTTGAAAATTTAGGAAACCCTGACTCGTGCCTAAGGCCACGTGTCCGTCATCACCAAAGTTGCCTCGGCTCGGGAACTTGGGTACGAGAGGAGAAGGTCATGCAATGAGCACCCCCGCTCGCCCGATCAAAGATCGGTCTTTACTAACATGATATCTTGTTTTTGAAAACACATGTGCTTTTATTCCGGTTATTAACCTAGAATTACTATGTGATGCGCACAGCATACAAGTATAGACTGGATCGCCTAAGTTGAAACAAAACATCTCATGTTTGTTTTTAAAAGTGGTTTGCTACTCGCAAGTAGGCTAAAATGCAGCTTTTTCTACCCTCAAGTGGGCTTAGAAAATATGTTGATTTGCCACTCTCAAGTGGGCTTAAAACTCGCAATCAATGAATTGTTCCAATTCAAGTAACCCAACCTTCACCCACAGGCATTCAGACAGTTATATCACATAAGCAGTTAGCCTCATGGCAAGCATGCTATCATGGCAGTCACTCACACACATGCAAGGATGCTAAAGTATAAACACTTACCGAGTACTCTGAGCCAAAACAAACGCTATGTTAGAAATCAATGCATGATCCTAGCTATGTCAAGAATGCCTAATGCAACACATACAAAATGCAACTAACATAGGCTCGGCTATTCTAAAATGTCATGTGAAATACAATTTGATACATGTATTCAAACAGGAATTGAAATACAATGCAGTTAGCATGATACGCTGAGCCCGGTGCATGCAAGACAGATGAATGGATGCAATCATGCGAGCATAAGGATGCTAATTGAAACATGGCCTAAAACTAACCATCACAAGCTGGTAAATAAAAGGGAGAAAGATGTGGGGTTGGAAGACATGCATCACACACATGCACACTTATTACAACAGTTGGCCCTCTCGACGGAGGGTCCGAATAAATAATACAACATCAACTAGCTAATCTAAGCTAATCTAATTAAGCTAGTTATTACACAACCAAAATGAATAATAAATTACAGCTAATTATTACACAACTCTAATTAATTAACAAACTAACTAAGTAAGCAATTAAACTATCATGCAAACTACATGAATGTGGACTGCCTCAGCTCTGCCTTGAATGATAAAAGATGTATGCATGCTCGAGTCGCCTTGTCGGGAAATCCATCGCGATGCCCCGACTTGCCTTTGTTTGCAATTGATTTCAAAAATTTGCACAAAGCTCCAGAGAGATGAAACTCCACCCCGGGAAACTGTGGGAAGGCTGTCGACCAGCTTATAGGCATGGGAGACCAACTACCGACCACTTTTTGTGGTGAAAACCAAAGAAGGTGGTCGGCCTGCCAAAAAACCTGGTCGGCCGACCAGTTTCTTCTCCTGGATTCTGTTTTTCTGCAACAAAGGGAAAAAGAGAGGCACGACAAGGTATTTGCAACACATGTGTGCATGACCACTCTCCCCGTCATTGCATAAGCTCTAAGGAGTGTAGTCCTCGACCCTCGGGCCACCAATCACGCATCTCGATGTATGATGGCCGAGAAGTCGAATTGCACGACTCAATGTGAAATGAATGCACATACAAGCACCTAAAGCCAACAACTCCGTCATGGGTAGTCAAGAGTGTCGGCGATCGGGAATCGAGGCACGTTTCGTCACTTTGAGTATGAAACGTTCCTCGTTTCCCGTGTTCGGACAAACTCCTATTCCGAACACAATGCAACAAACAATGGCATGCACAATGCGACTTTAAGTATGCAACCTAAATGCTATGCAACTAAGTGATGCAAACATGCAAAGGATGACATGCAAACATGCAACTAGCATACACAATGCTACGAACTAACAATGGCATACTCAATGCACGTGGTACTTAGCATACACAATGCACCTAAGAACTAACATACATAATGAGATGAACAAGGCATGCACAATGCAATGATCAACCATGCGACAATGTGGCATACTCAATGCTATGGAATACAATGGCATACTCAATGCAAAAATGGACTTAAACCAAAATGAATGGGCCTCAGCCACACCCAAATCAGTGGCCAAACATGATGAAAACAAGACTCCAAAACTCATGCTAGCATACACAATGCAAGGACCTAAGCCCAAGGGCACAAAATGCAACTCTACAAAAGTATTGAAAGGATGAAATATGGCATACAATGACACATGTTCCAGCTCTGAAATGACAAACAAAATGGCTCCGAATCACGCAAACAACTCACACAATGCATGTTGAAAGGCTCAAGTACTGAAGCTAGTTGTCACGACCCAAACCCGCCCCTATGGGTTTAGCACCGTAACCGGCCAGTAATCCGTGATTACCGAAGGCCTGCTTAACAGTAAAACAGTAATACAGAGTACAGGGGCATGGCGGAAGCCGATACAGTAAATAAATGATGTCCAATGAGCTGTGACAGTCTGTATGCCAAAAAGATTTTTTATACCTTTATACTTTCAGTACAAAACAGTATGCACAATATTTACAGTCGGTCGGAATAGGGACCTAATCCCTCTTAAACAGTACAGTACAATCTAACAGTCTATACAGTGATACAAACAGTACGGAGACGGACGGGGAAATTAAAACACCCCCAAGCCATAGCTTGAACAGTTCAGGAACCTCGCAGTGAGGCACAATGGTTGGCTTGACAAAACCGAAGTTTACCCTGACGCCTCTAGCAACAGTCCGGTGCCTGTACACCTACATATATATATATGAGCAGTGAGCTAAGGCCCAGTGAATAACATAATGCGTAAAGGGTTAAGAATGAATATCCTTACAGTATATTGAAAACAGCCATTTCAATCAGTTTATCAGTTGTTCAGTACAGTAAACAGTCATATGTGGTACATCCATTAGCATAACAGTACAGTAAGCAGTAGGTCTAAAAAGACCGAACAGTACAGTAGGTCTAAAAGACCGAACAGTCGTTGATGGCCAATCAACCAGTAAACAGTAGTGGTTCCAACAAGGGAACCGACAGAGATCTCTGTAACAGTAACTGTCAGTAACAGTAGTGCTAAGGATGCCACAGTACAGTTCAGAAATAAAGGACATACATTCATTCAGTAAATAATTCCAGTTCAGTAAACAGTTCAGTTCAGTATTCAAAAGATAATCATTTTGAACATATCTTTACACAATTGTTACTCACAGAGTTCTGGGCTACAGTAAGCTAGAGCGTCTCCTCCAAAGCCAACCCTACACAGTATACAGGATGAACACACACTAAGCTATACAGTTGGAAAAGATCAATAACTTAATCCCTAATTTGCCTCGGTGTTTCTACATCTATATCCTCATTAAGATGCCTTAAACTAGGCCTAAGAATGCCTAGAATGGGATGAGGATGCAAAGATGTGCACAGAAAACAGTTTCAGAAATTTCAGTGAAAACAGAGTCCCCTCGAGCGCAGGTTTCCCCGCTCGAGCGGACAGGCAAAAACGTTCCCCGCTCGAGCGTGATTTCCTCCGCTCGAGCGTACTGTAAAATATACTGGATGCTCGAAATCTCCGCTCGAGCACGCATCACTCCGCTCGAGCGGACTGTAAAGCAGGGCGAAGTACTGGGAGCTCGATTTCCCCGCTCGAGCGGCACTTCCCCCGCTCGAGCGTACGACCAAAATCTAGAAATTCCAGATTTGAGCTCCAAGATCAAAACCAAGTTTCAAAGCATCAAATTCGATCCTTTTGGGCTAATTTTCTGGAAAACACTTTAAAACTCAATGTATAACATGTTTCAAAGATCAATTTGAGAAATCAAGGCCCAAAGGTAGTTCCATTAAACTCATTTTCAAATCAATTCTCAAGAACATGATGAACATGCAATAACCATGAATTCAATCAATTTGAAGCCTCAAATGTTAGCTCAATTGAGCTCATTTCTTCAAGAACAAGATGAAATCATGGTCTTTAACATGAATATGAACATGCATGCAAGGATTCTAACTCAATTGAAACCAATTTCATGAACATGATGTTAATTGAACATGCAAGACTTTAAACAATTTCCCAAGCTTCCAAATCATGCTCTAATGAGCCAAATCTTACAAAAACATGGGGAAATTCATGGACTTGAATATAAACATGAGCATGCATGTAACAATTAGCCATGAAAACAACTTCAAATTCCTCAAAACAAGCATGCATGCAAGAGATGAGCTTCAATTCAACATTATAAGCCATATCTTGGCTCTAATCTTTAATGATCCTCTAAACCATGCAAGAATCAATTGAATTCACAAACAAGAGGGTAGTCACACTACCTTAGGTCTCCAATTACAAGAATAGAAGCACAATATGCAAGAATCCCTTCAATCTCTACAAGTCTCTAAGCCAATTTGTGAAGGACTCAAGCTAACTCCTTTCTCTCTCTCTCTAATTCGGTTTAAGCTCTCAAATGAGCTGATGAAATGTTGGCTAAATGCACACTAAGGCTTCAATATAAAATTGGAGTGGGCCACTAAGTGGCAAAATGGTAAATAAGGCCAACTCTTGTAATTTACATCATTTGATCTAATTAAATCATACTAAATCAATTTTCAGATAATTATACCATAAAATCACATTAATTCTACTGATCATAAAACATCAGTCAATTTCTGGTTCGGCCGCCGATAAGGCCTTCAATTTGCAGTTTAATGCATAAGACGAGCACAGATAATTTGACAGTCAAACAGATAGACATGCAATTGAACAGATACGGTCAATCGATTCAGTCTCAAATTTCAGTCAGTCAGTTCAGTAATTCAGTTTGTTCAATTACCAATCATATTCAGTCTTCGTTTAACAGTAATCAGTACTTAATCAGTAAACAGCGACGAGGGTCGTTACACTAGTGAAGCACATTACACTAGAGGCATGCAAGTCGATGCTCAAATGATGAAACCAACCCCAAACAGTAGCAAAATGGGTTGGGATGATGGCTTGAAAGGCACAAAAGTGAAGCTCATGCTATGGCTCGCAAATAAGGCATAAATGCACAACTCTAAAGAGCACTTAAAGCATGGAAAATATAGAAGTGTAGCACCCCTATAAGCTCTGAAATATCATGCCCAATGATGCCAAAATGTGTAAGTAGCTCAAGTTAAGCATGCAAGGGACCTCCAAACTCAAAGCTAGTCAATGCTTTTACACAACAAGTATGCATGGCTAGCACTTTTTGACCAAGAGGCCTCAAGACAGAGCTAAGGCAACCCAAAATATGAACAAAATCAGTTTGAAGTATGGCCAAAATATGCTAGAATAGAGGGCCAAAACAACATGCATTGTGAGCTATTGAACATGAGTTATACTACAAGCATATAAAGCATGTGAAGGACTACCAAACCAAGCAAAAACAGAGTCATGGAATGCCAAATGATGACCAAAAACCCACTGAAACAAGACCAATACATGCAAGAATGACATGCTCCTTTGATAAGCCATGGAAGGGATTACTCTACACATGCAAGAAGCAAGAAAAAGGGGACCAAACCAGCCATGGTTAGAGCCTAGGCAGGTCCTAGAAGTCACCAAAAAGTGCCTGAACTAGGCCTCCAAATGGTATAAACATATGCTCCTTTGGTAGGCCAAAAATGCTAGTAAACAAGACAACAAGAGAGAGGGTCAACCCTCTCTGATTTATGCCCTCAAAGCCACATTCTCACCACTAAAAATCCACTGGATTTCAGTGGTAGGAAGGCCAAGCAAAGACTAGCTCGAATGCCTTATGGCATGGCACAAAACAAGGCTAAAAAGAGCATGCAAGAGGGTAGATGACCCTCAACACCAAAAGAGCCTTAAACAAACATGAAAATTACTTAAATATGAACCTTTTTTTAGTTGACAACAAATCTCAAATAAGCATGCAAATGAGGCTAAGAGAAGGATCAAAATAATGCTTAAAAGAGGAAAAAGTGATTACCCAGCAAAAACCAGCAAATTCTATGCACCAAAAACCAGCTTTTGAGACCTCTCAAGACCCTCCAAGAACTCAGTAACAATGGTGGAGGTGTTAGGCTATGAGGTGTGGTGCAAAGGGTTAAGAATAACACACTCTTTTGGGCCAAAATGTAGAGATATAGAGAGGGATATGTATGTTTGCCTTAGAGAAAAATCTCAACCTGGTTCAATGAGGGGAAGGGCCTCTCTTATAGACAAACAAGGCCAAAGCTTCTTCAAGAAGCTAAAAAAAAGGGTTAAGATCCTCCATACACGTGTATGGAGGATACAGTCTGTGCCTTCCAGCTGGCACCCACTCAAGCAGACAAAACAGGAAGGAGGTGGCTGACCAAAAAAGGTGGTCGGCCAGCTACTTTTAGTGGTCGGCCGACCACCCTAAATGGTCTCCCAGAAAAAAAAGTGGTCTCTAGGGGTAATGGTGGTCTCCACACTGAAAGAAAGCCCATGGTGTGGTGGGAGACCAGTAAATGTGGCCCAAAGATCAAGGAGACCAGTTTCCCGACAAGAAAAATCGACTGGCGGGGAAAAGTGGTCTCCAAGGAGAAAAGGTGGTCTCCCACCCTTGTACCACCTCCCAAACAAGGAAAACAAGGTTCATGCCAAAAATGAACCAATACGGATGCAAAACGAGAGTTCGAGGGGCAAAGCGCGTGGCCGGGTGCCTCAAAAACTGGCTGTTGAGCACCAAAAGTGGCATACAGCCACAAAGGTGGTCTCCCAGACCACAGTGTCCCTCTAGACAGGGGAAACAAGGTGTGTTCCAAAAACCGTGCCAAACGAAGAATGTTAAGCGGTCCTGAGCCGAGGCGCGCGGCCGATGGCTCCGAAAACCGGAAACAAGTCTCCAAACGGGAACAGTGGCCTACGACCACGAAAAGTAGCCTATGACCACTGAGAGATGGTCTACAAGACCTCTCCCTCCCTTCGGGAAGAGAAAACAAGACCTGGTCCGCAGACCGAGTCAAAGCACAAAAAGTTCCGAGGCTCGGAGGGTAAGGCTCTCAGCCAAAACTCCGAAACCTCAAAACGAGCACAGCATGCGCGATCACCGAGCGCTCAATCGATGACGTCTGAGTCTTAAGGTCGGTCGAAAATGGGGTGTCTACACCTGCCCTTTAATCGCCGTTCGAGGCCGGTAGGAGATGTCAAATTGGCTGAGCTCGACCGACCATTGCATAAGTCTGCCGAAAAGTTTGGTTGTTGCATTATCTTCTTCAATGGTTAGTCAGTGAGGACCACTATGGAATGGGCTTGGAAGTAAGGACGGAGTCGTCTGGAGGCGGTGACCAAGGCCAAGGACATTTTTTTCTAACAACGGGTAGTTCTGTTCCGCTCCCCTGAGAGCCCGACTGACGTAGTAGACTGATCGCTGGACAGAGCTGTCTTCCCTGATGAGTGCTGCACTGACTACGGTGTTTGACACGGCTAAATAGAGGAAGAGGGGTTCACCCGTGATTGCCTGAGAAAGTAAGGGGGGTTGGCCATGCATTGTTTCAACTGTTGAAAGTCCTCTTCGGACTCTGCCGTCCACTCAAAAGTTTGCCGAAGAACTTTGAAAAAGGAGAGGCACTTGTCCGTTGAGCGAGAAATGAAGCGGTTGAGGGCGGCAACTCGGCCAGTAAGCCTCTAAACCTCCTTAACCGTTCTGGGTGACTGCATTTCAATTAAGGCCTTGATCTTTTCGGGGTTAGCTTCAATGCCCCGCTGACTGACCATGAAACCCAAGAACTTTCCAGATCCTACGCCGAAGGCGCATTTCTCCAGATTGAGCTTCATTTGATGCTTTCGTAGGGTGGTGAAGGTTTCTCGCAGGTCGGCCAGATGATCAATGAAGAGCTTGCTCATGACTAGCATGTCGTCGACGTATACTTCCATGTTCCGGCCTATCTGGTGATGAAAGACGGCATTGACCAACCGTTGGTAAGTGGCTCTATCATTTTTCAACCCAAATGGCATGACACAGTAATGGTAGGTGCCTCGGTCGGTGATGAAGGAGGTGTGTTCCTAGTCAGACGGGTGCATCAGAATTTGGTTGTATCCAGAGAAGGCATCCATGAAGCTGAACATTTGGTGGCCGGCCGTGGCGTCAACCAGCAGATCTATGTGAGGAAGAGAATAGTTGTCTTTGGGGCAAGCTCGGTTGAGGTCGGAGTAGTCGACACAGAGTCGCCATTTACCATTATTTTTACGAACCAGAACCACATTCGACAGCCATCTGGGGTAGTCCACATTTGTGATAAACTGTGCCTCAAGGAGCTTATTTACTTCAGAAGCAATAAGGTTATTACGCTCCGGGTGAAAGATACGCTGCTTCGGGCGGATAGGTCGAAAATGGGGCTCAATGCTGAGACGGTGGGTGATGAAGGAGGGGTCAATACTTGGTATGTCGAAGTGGGTCCAAGCAAATACGTCGTTGTGCTCAATCAGGAGGGCGGTGAGGTCGGCCTTGGCCTGGGAGGATAGTTGGCTGCCGATCTTGACAGTTTTTGCCGGGTTGGTGGGATCGATGAGGACCTCGACAAGCTCTTCCACTGGTTCCCCTCTAACCAGCTCGTCCTCGTTTCTGACGTCGAGTCCTTCAATGATCATGGCCTCCTTGAGCTTGACCTCTTTAAGTGAGGCAACATAACATTCCCTAGCCACAGTCTGCTCTCCCCTAACCGTGCCGACCCCAAAATCGGTGGGGAACTTGACGGCAAGATGGAAAGTGAATGTAATAGCTTGGAAGGCATTGAGGGTGGTGCAACCGAGGATGATGTTGTAGGCGGAGGGACAGTCGATGACCAAGAAAGTAAGCAACTTGGTGGTCTACCATGGGTATTCTCCGATGGTGATGGGAAGATCAATGGAGCCGATGGAGGTCACCCGGTCTCCAGTGAAACCGACCAACGGGGTTTGGAGAGGAGACAGACTTTCTTCCCCGATCTTGAGCTGGCAGAAAGCATTGAAAAAGATGATGTCTGAAGAACTGCCATTGTCGACGAGAACCCGTCTGACTGTGTAATTGGAGAGGAGGGCAAAAATGATGAGGGGGTCGTCATGGGGGTAACGGATGCCTGTGCAGTCGGCTTCTGTAAAGGTGATGGGCTCCATCCACTGCTTGGGCTATTTGGGAGGGCGATCTAATGTGGCGACTTCTTTGTCTGAGCACTGTCTTATCTTTCTGAGTTCCACCCGCCGAGTCGAGCGGGATGGACCTCCACAAGCAAGCCCGCCAGCTATGACTCTGATTTCTCCGACAGGGGGGGCGGGATTACCTTGTGCTCGGGGTTGCTGTGGAGGGCGATCATGGCCAGGGTTAGGTTGTGCTGGTTGCCGGGGAGGAGTGCACCGGCGGTTGTTTCTGATGGGTTCGGTTCTTTGCCTTTGCTAAGGGCAGGTGTTTGTGAACCGACTGAGACGTCCCTGACGTATCAAGCCCTCGACCTGATCTTTGAGGTTAACATACTCCTTAGTATTATGACTGTGGTCTTGGTGAAAACGACAATATTTGGACTGGTCTCACCGATTGGAAGGAGACCGAGATGGTTGGGGCCATTTCAGGGGGTAGTCTTGCTGGATCTGATTGAGGACTTGTTCCATGGGGGAATTAAGGGGTGTGTATCGTTCGAACCGGCCGGGTGGTCGGGCTGGTGCCGACTGGTCGGCTCTAGAGGGTCAATCGGTGTATTGAGGTGTTTGGTTATTGTACTGGGTGTTTCTGGTGTCTGAGTCCTTTCTCTTCTCTCTGGGGGTCGGGTTTTTGGCTGTGGGGTCTTGGCGAGTGGCTAGGGAATCTTCTGCGTTCATGTATTTTTAGGCTTTGGAAAGAAGGGTTGCCATGGAGGTCATGGGGTTTTTTGAGAGGGAGAAAAGGAAGTCAGATGATCGTAGGCCGGCCATGAATGCCGTGAGGATAACCTTGTCATCGTTTTCCACTACCTGCAGAGCTTCGGTGTTAAAGTAGGTGACAAAGCTGTGCAGCGACTCCCCTTCAGTCTGACGGATGTTGAGGAGCTGGGTTGTCGGACGCCGCTACCGCTGGGCTCTAATGAAATGACTGAGAAAGGAGTCACTGAGGTGCTGGAAAGTGGAGACAGAGTCTGCTGGCAGTTGACTAAACCAGAGTCGAGCCGACCCCTTGAGTGTCACGGGGAATGCATGGAGGATCATAAGGGTTCTATAGGTCTCCAAGTGATTGACTGGGTCCGTTGTACCGTCAAAAAAGTCGATCGTGGGCATTTTGAACTTAGGAGGTAGACGTTTGTCCCTGATGGAGGCAACAAATGGGGAGTTGGCTGTGGTAGATGGTTTATGCTGTATGTTCTGCATGACCCCTTGGAGTTGGAGCTTCATGGCTCGGATTTCTACATTCCAGAGAGGAATGTTGTCACCACCGGAAGGCAGCGGGGGCTGGACGCTGCTGGCCTCTCCTTCAGGGGTTGGTGCCGGGATCGATGGATATGGGCCCCGGGGTGGTAGGTTTATACCTGGGGGAAGGGGTTGCAAGCCTTCCAAGTTGGGTGGATTAGGTTGTTGGATAGTATGGCTCGAGGCTCGCTCTTGGTTGGGTGGGATATATGGAGGTGGTGGAGGAGGCATAGGAAGGTTTCTTTAGAGTAGAGCATTAATCAGGGCTTGGTTTTGCTCGGCCAAGCGGTTAATGATGTTGGTGAGCTTGGTGAAATACTGTGGTGGGTTGTTTGGATTGGGAGGGTCGGCTTGATGATCGGCAACATTGGGGTGAGAAGCCATGGATCTAGTTATAACCATCCACCTTCACAGGTGGTAGGAGGGGGTTATGGGGAGAGGGTCTCCGGCGACAATGAGCATAACTGGCGCGCGGAACAAAAACTTTCCCACAGATGGCGCCAACTGATGATACAGTTTGTTCCAGGTGGAACGGGTCGGACTGATCCGCGCTCCTCAAGCTTGTGTCCGAATGACCAAACCTACCAGAAGACCTGCACAAGAGTTCAACGGGGAACGGGGAGTCCCTTAGCGAACCCTCCGACGCGCAAGTTAGAGAGGGAAATAGAATGTAGAGATGAATTAGAGATAGAAAGCCTAACATTTTTCTTGTCTTCGACGTCTGCTTATATCCTCCGATAATCATTTCGTTGTCCCTTCCGACCTATCACCCTGACCGAAAGTCTATGCTCTAGCTTACCTTGTTCATGGTGAAGGCGTTCTGTCCCGACGGAGAGGGGTTATCGCAATAAATGTTGTAAAGGGCTTCATTAATGGCAATGTGCAGTGACAATAACTTTGCAGATCTTTGTCTGCTTATGTTGCTTGCCCTTCTCTTGCCATGTGTCTTGATGTCATTGGTTCTTATTGCTACGTGGGGTTTCAACAATACTGGGCTTTAATATTTGAGTTATGTACTGGGCCCTGAATGGTGGGCTATAATCCTTATGGGCTTACCCATGTCAGAAGGGTTTTGTTCGTAATCAAATTCCAGCACTAAACAATGAAGATTTCTGAGCAGAGTGAAGTGGCAGCAGAGAAATTTCACTATAATGAAGAAGTTGAATCCAAATATGAAGAATGCGATTCTTATGATTCAGATGAAGATCCAACATTTGAGGTTGTCGATAAGATTCGATGTAGATTTTCAAGGCTATCTACCAAGAACAAACCCAAATCACGTAAAATTAAAGAAATTGAGGAGGGTAATGAAGAGGACCCAGATGTAGTAGTAGAAATGGTTGTGCCAGAGCTTGGTGGAGAGGATCAGAAAAGTCTTGAGGCTATTCAGCCGACATGGCTATATCAAAAAAATGTGAGGGGTATTGATTAGGGTGGTTATCCTTTTCTTTAAATAGAAAAAAAAAGAGGTGTGATGCATGGGAATATGCCTTCAGATATTCTGAATATATATATATATATATATATATATGTATATAGAAGAGGCCTGCCGTATTCATTTCTAAGCCCATAAAAAAGTGTTTGAGGCCTTACCATTTTAATAATAAAAAAAGAGGTGAGTGCTTTGCTTTTATTATCTTTGACTTGGAGTAAAAAAGTGACCTTTTGATGTTCTAAAGAAATAAAAAGATTTGGAGTCATGCATGTTGTTGAAAGGAATTAAAAAAAAAAAAAAAATTTAAAGTTGACTTCAAAAAAAAAAAACAAGCTAAAATATATATATATATATATATATATTTATTTATTTAATATTATTTGTCAATTTTATCCGTAATTTATGGTGAGTCCTCAGCTTTATCCATAGGCTCTGTCTAGACAACATATTTTTGGGGAAGTGATGCGAAGCAGGGCTAAAGAAATGACAATATGCATGTCCGAGAAATTTAAAATTTCTCATACACTCAAGGGGCAAATGTAAGAGGAGTTAATTTGAGCCCACTAAATTAATTAGGCCCAATAGTCCAACGTTGATGGGCCCGAATTTATCACAAGTCCAAGATTGGTGGGCCTGGATTTACCACCGTCAAACGGGCCGAATCGCTCTAAGCCTCGAAAAGGTTCGGATCCACAAACTTAGAGACTTACTCAGGCTCGGACTCGAAAGGGTTCGGATCCACGAACCTAAAGATCCGAAGCACTTGGTTTCGAACGGATTCAAACGCAATCTAGAAGTCACTCCGTTACTGAGTCCCAGAACACTTGTGGACTCAGAGCTTTCCGGGATCTACGTACCAGAACCATGGGCATAATGGAGTCCGAACAAAGGACCCGATCCCGAGGACGGTGAGTGGAGATAAATTCACTCTTCGGTTAAACTAGCCTATACCCGGGTCAAGGTGGCACGATCTAGGGGGTCCCTGAGACTCGGCAATATTTGCGGCAGGGCGTTCTCTTGAACTACCCCTGACCCTTCTGAGGTAAGACGTCCTCTGAGACTACCCCTGACCCTTTGGGATGATTGGGGATCATTGGTTAGGTGTGGCTAAGAAGAAGGGTTCGCCGAGAGGTTGATCTCCTCTTCGGGGTTTTCCTCATCCTCGGAGAGGTCATCTCCTCGGACAAGGTGGTTAGAGAGAATATTCCCCATGTGCCTTGCACATGGGCTCCATCCTACATCATAAGCTGCCTATAAATAGCACCCACCCATAACTTTACAAGGGATGGATTTTGAAGAGATAACTCTTGGGAAAGAACTAATTTCCCTTTCTCCATTATCAACCTTGAGAGTGAAAGTGGGAGATCCATGGGAGAGCCTTCCCATTATTCTTTCTCTAGCTACTTTGTCTTCTTCTTCACCCAATCTCTTATCTCCATCATCTTTTTGCTTTTGTGTTCTTAGTTGAGACTATTGAAGAATCTAAGCCTCTCATCATCTTTTAGAGAATTCGAATTTTTCTTCAAAGATCTTCGAAGATCTTCGAATTTTCCAACGATATTCTTGAATCCTCTCGTGCAGAACTTTGTCTTTAAATTTACACATACACTTGTTTCTCTTGTTTTCTTTAATAGTACTTCTCCTTGTGGTTTATTTTACTGTAAATGAACTGTTAGTTGGGTTGGGTTGCTTTACCTTTAAAATTAAACAAGTTCGAAATGAAGAAAGTGTACGCTGTTTGGATTTTGTTCACAATATTTAAAGAGGGTGTGAATGGTATATATTTTTTAAGGCCACAGCTTCTCTCCAGTCCAAATCTGGACTGGACGGTGCTGTCCGGCCCTTTGGGGCCCACTACGGGTCGTGTTTTGATAATCTAAACCGTTCAATGTGTAGAACTCGTCGAGTACTATATGCCTGTAAAAAATTACGTTGATCGGATATCGATAGCTATATGATCAAATCAGTTTTTTATGGAAAAAAAAATGGATGGCGAAAAATAAACGGCTTACAAAAAACTGATTTGATCATATAGCTATTGATATCCGATCAACGTGATTTTTTACAGGCATATAGTACTCGACAAGTTCTACACATTGAACGGTTTAGATTATCGAAACACGACCCGTAGTGGGCCCCAAAGGGCTGGACAACACCGTCCAGTCCAGATTTGGACTGGAGAGAAACTGGGCCCATTTTTTAATTGGTGAAAAATAATATAATTTTTAATATAAAAATCACTATTTTGGACCAATTAAAATTTAGATACCTGTCCCTATTAATGCTGTTTCTCCATTAATAGTCGGGTGCCCTAAGAAGGGTCATTTCCAACAATTAATATGTAGACATCTACTGACTTTTTGTTTATTTCTTTATTAAGTTCTGTCTATTTGTTCTTTATTAATGCTAAGCAAGTATTTTGGAAAGTGTTCAAAAAAAATACAAGGTAAAACTTTAGAACAATTACAATTCAGTCGTAGTTTCATAAAAAAATTATAGATTCATAAAAAAGTTTAAGATTTTAATTATTAATATTAATAAAATTTATCACTAATTTGAGTTTTTTTTAAAACATACATTGAATTAATATTTTCTCCATCACATAAGACTGGCGTAATTTAATTTATCGCGATTAACCCATTGGGGTTTAGGGGCATGAGCTTGGACTGGATTGGACTAGTCTGAGTTGGACTTAGGATGTTGAACCAAAAAGAAAATGAAATTGATTTAAAAAAAAAGGTTCAACTTTGTAATAATCGTTAAATTATGGTTACTCTATCCATGGCTTGCATATGGTGGAAGTTTTGTTTGTTTGCTTTTTCTAAAATGATCTATGGATGGAACCTTGATTGGTACATTTTATTAAGTTTGTACCAAATTGTTTTGGTACTAGTTTTTTGTTTTTGTTTTTTTTTAAGTCTGTATGCAATTGTTTAGTATAGCTTTTGTTGTAGTTTATAAGAAAGAAAATGTTAAAATAAATTGAAAACAAAAGAGTTAAATTTCAAAGTTAGATAATTATCAATTTTAATTTAAGAAAAATTATATCAAAGTGGTAGGAAATTGTAGTGTTACTTTAATCCAATATTTTAATCCCAATGACATGGTAGTCTATTAGAATAATTAAGACAATTCTCTCTCATATCTTTTTAAATCATTAGCTAATGATCTCTTTTATCCATCGCTAGGGATGCAAAATCTTAAAATCTCCGATATATTAATTTGTGATTATGTATCAATTTTAACCAATAAATAACAATCTCAATCAAAAAATCAAAGACGAATCAACAAAACGATTTAACGTGAAAAAATCATAATTTGAGCGCCTCCAATTGTGATTAAAAAAAATTACAGCCCAAAATCACAAAATAATCCACTAAGAAGACAAAAAGGAATTTCACAAATGTACTCTCAATTACCTAACGAATCCATGACCAAATTGAACCGACCCCAATGTGCCTCTTTCACCACTGTCTTCACCTCGGAATTGTCTTATCCAACGTTGAATCCAAAACACCGATGTCGAATCTACAACAATGAGCCACTCTGGAATCCACCAAAATTTCAGGCCCGAATTCTACGGAATCCACTGAAGAACAATTCTCTCTTTTGTGAATAAAATAAAATAAACAAGTCATTTGATATAATCCACTCAATTCATGATATAAACTCTCTCAGATATCAAAAGAAACAAGCAAAGAAGCTCCAAATGAAAACCCTAACACCCAGGAAGAAGATTTGCAAGCTGTACCCTAGAAACTGAACTAATCGCAAATTTATAGCAAATAGAATCGCGATTTCCGCTCGAGTGTAGGAATGGACGCTCGAGCGGTCTGACTAAAACGCGTGTTTCAGAACATGGATCTACACTCGAGCTCAGTAAAGGCCGCTCGAGTGTAAAAATACAACTCCTAGTACTTTTGCAAGCGAATGAAACTTCTGAAAATACTTTTGCTGACCGAGTAGCTCAATCCCCGACATAGTCAGCGAAGTGGCAAACATGATAGGATTAAGATCACAAACTCCTTTGCATAGGCACAATTTGGGTTAGATTCACATCTAAATACTCATAACCTCACTGAAATAAAAGATTGAATATAAGTATAAACGGTATAGACCTAATAGAATCGATAATGTCGGTTTTATTATATTGAAAATCGATACAGACCGATTTTTTTTATCAAACCGCACCGATTCAAACAGTTCGACTCAATGCGTTTTAATCGGTTTAAGTACTTTCAAAATGAGTCATTTTTAAAATTTGTCGTATAATAAATAATTTATATAAAAATATTAAATTAGTCATTTGTACACAATTTTAACCTTATCCAATCCAACCATTCACAAAAATACAAATAAAAAAATTAATAAATACTAATACATAAAACTTTTACTGAATTAGAATTAGAAATAAAATATAATCTAAGAACCAAAATCTTAACATCAAAACAAAACCAAAACTTAAAAAAATAATTTTATTATATATAAACATCTATGATTGATTTTAGTAAAAATCAGTGTATAATATTTCAAAATCAATACTGAACCAAAAATCAAAAAAAATAATTTACAGAATTGAACAGAGCGATTCATATTACCAAACTGACCAAATATAAACTGTTTCAATTGGTTTAATCAATTTTTAAAATTTTTCTTACGTACCTATCCATCGCTCAATATATAAAGTGAGTCCAACAACTAAATTTGCTAGGCTATAATAGCTACGGAATGAATATATTTATTTTTAATATTGTTTTTTCTTTCTTATAGTTGTGGACTTGCCGGCCATAACGCCTACGGAATAAATTTATTTGGGCAGATTTACATTTAGGTTTTAATATATAGATTTTTTACCTAATAGATTTTAAAGATATTGACTAATAAATCTCATATTTTGGACTTATAATTTATATGGTCTCATATTTTTTTCTTGTGATTCATTTAGTCATTTTAGATGTGTAACGACTCATTGCTCTCCACATTAGAGTGTCATATTTGAAAAAAAAGTGCACTAAAAAGTTTTTTACTATCACATCATATCCGTCACGTTAAAGTGTCACATTTGAGAAAAGTACACTAAAGAGTTTTTAATTTTTTTAGAGTGTCACATCATACCCGCAACGTTGGAGTGTCACATGTCATGTTTGGGAAAAGTACATTAAGGAGTTTTTAATTTTTTTTAGAGGTCACATCATATCTGTCACGTTATCACGTTTAAGAAAAGTATACTAAGGAATGTTTTTTTTTTTTTAAAGTGTCATATCATATCTGCCTCGTTGTCACATTAGGGAAAAACATCCTAAAGAGTTTTTATTTTTTTTGAAGTGTTACATCATACCCGTCACGTTGTCACATTAGAAAAAAGTACACTAAAGAGTGTTTATTTATTTTTTTGGAATAAAAATTTTAGAGTGTCATATCATACTCGCCATGTTGTCACATTTAGGAAAAATATACTAAGGAGTTTTTAATTTTTTTAGAATGTCACATTGTTGGAGTGTCACATTAATACCTGTCACATTAGAGTATTACATCATACATGTCACATTAATAAAAATGTATAGTTGTTTACTAAAACACTACCAAAATAAAAAATAGGACCACATAGAAAGAAACTCTTCACTAATAGGACTTAACAGATCAATAGAAAAAACTTGAGACTAATTAGTGTACTTGTTTGTGCGATAGAATTTATTGGTAAATATCCCTAAATTTATGTTAATTAATGATTTTTTTCATCAAATATTATTAAAAAATGTCACTAATTGTTAATTTTCAGTAACAGTTTAAAAAAATTTGACATTTAAAAAAAAGTCACTTATTTGCAACTTTTAGCTACAATTTGAAAATTTTGTCACAGAAAAACATCACTAATTGTAAATTTAAGCGACAATTTATAAAAGAAAAATTTACCCATAAGTCCTAGTTTCTGAAAAGTTGAACCATTTAGTACTAAAAGTTTTCTTATGCTCCATTTAGTCCCATTTGCACATCAATCTAATGTTCGAAACATTAATCTGATGTTCGAAATCTAATGTTCGAAACATTAATCTGATGTTTGAAACATTGTAATGGGACCTTTCAGTCTATAAGAAAACTTTTAGGACTAAATAGTGTATAAGTTGTTAATTTGGGATTTATTGATGCATCCCCCTTTATAAAAATCGTGACAAAAAAAGTCACTAATTGTCAATTTTTAAGAATATGTAAAAATCATCATAAAAAATTATTTTTAATAACGATTTTATTATGACTTATTTTTAATAAGATTTGATGAGATTTAAGTCTAACTATTACGATATATTAATAATTTACCCATATATTTATGGATTGGCGGGCCAAACTGGACCAAAACCTTGGTATATGATCTTTGAGTGATGTTAAGAATACAATATTTTACTAAAATTTTGGACGTCTTTTGATAGAATATATTTGGATTCAACGTGTGTAAATTGGCTTTTCATGGATCCTATTTTGATGAATGTGTAAAACAATAATCAGTGTATTTAGTTTAAGTTTTTTAAATTTAATTTTTTAAAAACTTAGTTTTTTGTTTTTTTGTTTTTCGTGTTTTTATTTTTATTTTTAGTGAATATTTTTTAAATTTTAAACATTTTTTTTTATTTTTTTATATGCATCTTACTTAGATGTATCTAAATAGTAAACTATTTGTGAAAAAATATTTTAAAAAATTAATAAATATACAAAAAGACGAAAAATGTATTGAATTTTTATATTTTTGGTATTTAGTGAATTTTTTAAAGATTTTTTTTCACAATTATTATACTTTTTAAGTATATTTATGTTAGATGTGTCTAAAAATTAAAAATATTGCTTAAAATATTCTAAAAAATCAGTGAAAAAAAAATAAGGAAAATAAAAAAATAAAATTTTTAAAAAAATGAATTCTGAAAACTGAAACCAAACAGAGTGAATAATTTTTTATCTAATAATTATAATCCCATAATTTTATCATAATTATTTAAAAAATAATTAATTAATTTTAAAAATTATACTTATCATACTTTTTTTTAATGTGATAAAAGAGTGTGTTTATAATTATTAAACTAATTTAATTTTTTTATTTATAATTGAGCATATATGATTAAGGGTTGCTTTGTGAAGATGGTTAAAAGTTGACTTCTTGATTTTTTTTTTAAACATGTAAAAAATATAAAAGATGATATAATTTAAAATGAATAAAAAGTTGAAAGATGATTTTTACTATCTTCCTAAATAATGTGTAAAAACAGAACTGACGTCTGTGGTCTGGTTGCCCCATCACATGTAGCTGTTTGTCGAAGTAGATTTGAATTACAGTTTGAATTTGTGTACATTTGATTTGATGATAATATAATTATAAGACGTTAATGTCAATTTCAGACACAACAATTTATCTAATAAGAAAACAAATAACGAAAATGCATATCATAGAGATTTTGCTTTTCTTACTAGAAGATATGATAATTTTCCTGAAAAGTATAGCATTAGTAGTTGGCTTAACAACCATTAAAGATGACATGATTATTACATATTAATTATGTCAATTTAAACAGAAAATCAATTTTAAAAGAGACAATGAAACAAATGAAGAAATGTATATAGAGTAATACTACAAATTTATCCTTATCTATCTTGAATTTATTCAAAATTATTATCTTGTAATTCAAATTCATTCTACGCATGGATTTCACATCACACAAATTTAATCACAACTACACAATTTCATTTGGGGTAAATTCGGGATAGATAAGGGTGAGTATCTATAATTATTCATATATATAAGAGAGAAGAGTATTATTATATAAGTCTAAAAATTAGATCTAATTTTCAAGTCTAATAATGTAATAATTAGTTAAGATATTTAAGATAATATTTTTTTCTTATATATTTTTAATTATTAACTGATCATATCAAAAGTGAATTTGTAAATATTTTTATATAGGAATCTAGTGTGTTCTTACTAGAATAGAATATATGAAAAGTAAAGGAGCTGATTGGTGGGTCTTTGGAGAGAGAGAGAGTGTGTATGTGTCCGTGCGCGCGCGCGCGCGTGTGTGAGTGAGAGGGAGAGTAAGACTGAGAGGGAGATGGAGGAGTAAAGCTTGGTGGGTCTTCGCAGAGAGATAGAGAGTGAGAGGAAGAGTGAGACGGAGAGGGAGATGGAGGAGGAAAGCTTGGTGGGTCTTCGGAGAGAGAGTGAGAGTGAGAGTGAGAGTGAGAGTGAGAGTGAGAGGGAGAGGGAGAGTGAAGACAGACTTCACTTTTAGATTGGATGATCGTAGATCATGAATCTCAACCGTTGGATCCTAGGTACATGGATAGTGGTGATCAGATATTTGGAAATGCAAAAGAGCCGTTGTGCTCTTTTGCCTGAAAGAAAAAAATAAATAATAATAATACAAACAATAGCTATAAATTAACTGTCATTTTCTACAAGTAGTCATATTTTGTATTTCTATAAATAGAAACCCTCAATCTCAATTTCATTTCACACCAAACATTTCAAATTTCATTTTTCTTTTCTCATTTCTTTATCTCAATTTCATTTTACAGCAAACCTCACAAATTATTTTCTTCTTAGTTTTTTCACACAATCACTATGGAAGGTTCATAAAAAACAAAGAGAGGAAAATCATTCACCATTCAAGAAGATGTGGCAATTTGTAGAGCTTGGTGTCACATTATTGAAGACCTAATTGTTGGAAATTCATAATCTCATGCTCATTTTTGGAGAAGAATTTTTGAAAATTATTACCCGCTGCAAAATGATCACTCAAAAATACAAGTGTTTATCTCATCTTGATGGGGTGTAATCATGAAATGTTGCAACAAATTTCGTGGGTGTCTAGCACAAGTCAAAAATCTACATCCAAGTGGGATGTCACAAGTTAATATAGTAAAAATTAACTAATTAATTAATTTAGTATTTTATTGATACAGATGCTTCAAGAAAAATTGTTATTCTATTAAGATGAAAACAAACATTTTGCTTTTGAACATTGTTGGCTAATCTTCCAAAACAATATCAAGTGGCAAGATGTAACTCCTACGAATACGGTAAAGTCAAGGAAATATACACCATTTTCCCCTAATTCAGCCCCCGATTCCCCTATGGATAACTACATTTCTCTTGAAGACAACAACGACCCAAGTATTGGTAACAATCCAACTGTTGGTAATAATCCAATCGGTGAAGGTAGTGTCTCTGCAAGGGGTAAAAGGCCTATGGATAGGAAAGCTGCAAAAGAATTATTTCGGAGAAATCAAGTCGTTGAAACTGAAGTCCAAAAAATGGGCATACAATTGGAGACATTTAACCAACACATTGCCAAAATAGCATGTGACCATTGGAGCACCATTGCTATAATTTGGCAAAATAACACTATTCATTACCAAATTATAGCAATGGCAATGCTATTTTAGCAAACACTATTGGAGATGCTCTTAGGCAATATTTTGTTTGTGGATAAAGGAGCGGAGTATGATTATTTTGTTTTAGGATGAAATTATTTCGCATTTAGTTCACATTTCGTAACTTGGGATAATTTATTTCATTTTTTTTTTCTATTTTTATGCAAGATAATTTTACTGTTGGAGATGTGGGATAATTTATCATGAGATAAAGAATTTCATTACAAAATGAAGAAATTATCTTTCTTCGTTTCATACCTTATCCCATCCTCAAACCAAACATAGTTTGGGGAATATTTAAATCATACTTCTTTAAAAACCTTGTAAACAAAAACCATTGATGCTAACTTAAAATTAATTGGAATATTTCTTACCCACTAATACAAAGGAGCACTTTTCCAAAATGAATTGAATGTATTTGTATCAAAATGACACCAACTTAATCAAAAGAAAACTTCAATATTTAGTAGGAGCAATTCCATAAAAGCCAAATACGAGTTTGTAGTTATTAAAACTTAATTAAATTGCACAATAGATTAAATTCTCTTCATTTTAGAGATATCGTTTGAGGTATTCATCCACTTTTGTGTATTTGATTTGGGGATAAAGCTTAGAGGCCTCCTCTCCCTCAGCTCCAATTTCAAAGTTTGTGAGACACCCTTCATAGCAAATATGGTAGTAATGTGTTAACCCAACTTGCTTTGCATAATCTTGTCCTTAAAAAAGAAGAAGAGAGATAAATGAATTAGTAATGAGCCATATATTTGAAATGAAGGTTTGTTTGGCATTTCTAAAAGGTAATTGAGTTTTCCTATAATTTTTATTTTCATATATGAACTCAACACTTTTGGATGACTAAAAATTACAGCCACACATCTTTTTACAACATTTCCTACCACCTAATTGTAATAAGAGTGAGCCTATGATGATATGTGTCAATAAAAAATATTGTAAATAAAGTGTATTACTATAGCTATATTCCTTCTTTAAAATATTGTTGCCTTCTTTTTGATTTGGGGTATACACATGATTGTCTGAGTACATGTGTCAGATTAATTGAGATCTTAGATTTTTTTCTTTTTTCTTTTTAGAATTTGGTGTATGTTTGTTGTACTTTGTTGGTCTAGATCAATAATATATATACATATATTTTTTTTTGGGTGAGAAATTTAGCAGACAAAAGTGATAATCAAACTAACCTTTTATGAGAGCTAAAAAATCATCCTCGGAAAGAGATGACTTTTGAAGCTCTTTCCCAATTAGCTTCTTCCATATCTGAACAACCTCTCTTTGAGAAAGGATGTTTTCAGGTGGTCTCAGGTACAGTGTCTTATTTAGAGTCCGTGGATCGTCTATCGTTCTTATAGTGTACTTTGCAATATCATCTTCATCAACATATATTGCTGCCAAGGGTGACAAAAATATTAGGCATTACTTGCAAGCTTTTATTATAAGAGAAGAGAAAACCTGAAAGATTAATTCATATGTACGAGCACTTTGAATCCCATCACACCATGATATAAGCGTCTACAATTCAGATTTGCCATACAAAGACATTGATTATTGATAGGGAGATTTGGTAATAGACCCCTCAGTGTGTAACTTGTCTTTCAAAAGGACAAGAAGCCCCATAGTATTTTAAAACTTATTTCTTTTACTATAATAACCTCATATATATATATATATATATATATGTGTGTGTGTGTGTGTGTATCAACTTGTAATCACTCTTTCTCATCTCAATCTCTCTTCTTTCTGTCTCGCACTTATCACTATTCTCTTCATTGGTGTCATCGCTGCTCTCCATCGGCACTATCGCTGCTCACCATGGAATTTTTTCTCTACTGTCTTCATCACCACCATCATTTGTTGTATCCACAACTTCAGATCTGAGATCATTCACAATTGTCGTAACCAGAAAATGACGATTTGTGACGGTTCGCAAACCTCAAATCTGAGATCCGTCACTCTTTCTCTCTCTTTGGTTTTGATGGTTCATGCTCTCTCTCTCTCTTCTTCTTCTTCTTCTTCTTCTTCTTCTTCTTCTTCTCCTCCTCCTTCTCCTCTATTTTCGAACTTTGTCTCTCTATCTCTCTTTCTTCTTCTCATAATGCTCTGTTCTTTCAACAGTAAAATTTTATTCTAGTACATGACACAAAACTTTTCTGTAAAGCCATCATCGCAGCTTGTTTTAGAGTAAAATTTTACTTTGAATCATAATAAACTTTATTCTGATTCAGAGCAAAATTTTACTCTGTAATTAAAAAAAAAAAAGAAAAGAAAAGAAAAGAGAGAATAAAATTTTACTCTGAATCAGAGTAAAATTTTATTGTTATTAAGCAGATCAATATGTTGTTAACTAGAGTAAATTTTTACTGTTACAAAAACATAGTACATATTAAATGAACAAACCAGAGTCAAATTTTACTTTTAGATTTATGAACAAACAAAAAACTCTTAATTTTTCATTGTAATATCTCGATTTCTCATTTTTTTGTCAAATCTAAGTGTTTTTTTTTTTTTAATTTTTTTTTATTTATATATCTTTGATCTGAAGTTATTAATCTCAAATATGAGTTCGTAGGTATCAAATCTAAGATGGTGGTGGTTTAACGGTAAAAATGGTGGTTATCGGCCGATAATGAGGATGAACGACACTGATAGACGATGAAGATGGTGGAGACGATGAACAACCATCGAGTGGTGAAGAGAGACAGAGAGAGAGAGAGTGCTGTAAAAGAAATGGAAGAAAGAGAGGGTATAATGGTCAAATAAAATATTAAAATAACAAATTTTGTTCTCTATACAGAATTTTATAATTATAAAGGAGTTTTGAAAGTACTAAATTTTTTTCTGTCTTTTTAACAAGAAAAGGAAGTTAAGAGGGGTTTATGGCCAAATTTCCCTTATTGGGACATAAGGGCTATTAGGCTAGTCTGCAAAATTAGTGTTCAAATCAGTATGTGGGCTAGGCCTGTCATGCTTTTTTTTATGGGTCAGGTCAGTTTAAGACAGAAAAATTTAGACGGTCTAGCAAGTTGGCCTATGGTCTAATTCCAACAGATCAAAATTCCAATGTAAAATGCATTTTAAATATCACACAAGTCATTTTTACACTTGAATTGATGATCTCATATTTTCGAATAAAAAGTAATATTAGGTATCTTGTAGTATAACATTGTTCATTAATGACATTTAAAGTGCATTATCTTTCAAAATCAACATCTATACGACATTTAAAAAACATTATCAAAAAAAAAAAAAAAAATGTGAAAATGAAGTACCTTTTGGGTTGCCATCTCCCAACAAGACCACATGATCCCTTGAAGGGAAAATTTTTCCCGGCTGGCAAAGGCCGCCGAGAAAGTAGGCAGCAAAATAGTTTGCAGAGACATAGGTGTAAGGTATTCTGACATCTTGGATCGCTTTTCTTACTACCATTTTGTCATCAAATGTAACCCTTCCTGGTTCCATTGCATTCTTCATCGTTGCTGGATCAATTCCGAACTCGGATGGCAAAAATCTCTACATTATATATACCCCAAATTAAAATTTATGAATTCTCCAAATCCATAGTAAAAGAAACAACAAAGCACAAGTAGTGAAGTGATTTAACAATATTTTGCACTAGTGGCTGTCATGTTTTCCTAATATTTGTCATTTTCTATCAATTTTAAACTTGAGCCGTTAAATTATATATTTTACTGACATATTTTACTATGATAAAAATATATATATATATAATGAGATTCTTATCCTCAACTAAAAACTGTAATAAGTTTCTAAGTTAATACATAACCAAATATCTCATTATTAGTACTATAAATATGACGTTTTTCATTTTATTTTATTTTTATGTACACAACAAGGTACAAATTAGTTGTTGGATAGTTTGGCCCAATATCAAACAATATCAAACTACAACATATAAGAGTTTTAGAGACAAAATGTTTTGGTATCTAAAAGTGAAATTTTTGTTGCAAAAGACATTTAGGGACCAATTTCTATTATCCAATTTTCAATTTCCCAAATAGATAATAATTTATCACTAATATCCAATTTTCGTTGCTAAAAATATAATAACGACATTTTTCGCAACAAAAATATTTAGTCCCTAAAACATAATTTTGTTCTTAAATATTGGTTCCCAAAATTTTAATTTTTTTGTAGTGTCAGGTGATATATTGATGAGTAATAAGAGTATTGAAAATCGAAAATTTCAATATATAAAAGCCAATACAATACATGACTGTTAGTCTAGTAATAAAATAAATAGAATAATTATCATGAATAATATAATGACAATGACAATAAACAGTATATATATACAAAATCAATAGTAGAGGAACATAGTTGCGAGACACAACATCTCTAACCACCAAAAATATCAATATAAAACGTAGAGTTCTCTATCAAAATTGGATAGAGAAGTAAAAATATATATAGGAAAAACATAATTAATGGTATGGTATTAATCCGCATTAAGAATAAAACAGGTACTTATATATATTAATACATATAATGAATAAAATTATTATGTAATAAATCTCCAGAAATGATAAATTAAGATTTGTATTTATTCTGAAATAAAACTCCATGACTGATATATTAAATATAATTTATTTTTGTTAAAATATTCACTACAGTCAATATTTAAAACCTTAATTTTATCTTGTGATGATTTCATACAATAATTACCTTAACATTTCCAGCCTCCTTGATTGCATCCACAAGCTTGAGTTGAAGCAGTATCTGGTGGCTGCGAATGTGGACACCAGAAATGGCACAAATGACAACATCCACCATTTTGACGGCATTGAGGAGGCTGTGATGATCATTGAATGAACCATGTACGAGGTTAGCACCTTGATCCTTAAAAGACAACAACAATTGAGCTTTGTCAATGTCCACGCCAATCTCAGGTCGATGGAGGACATATGTTTTGTGTCCCTCTGCTAAACTTGCCTTCACCAACCTCCTTCCCAAGTACCCCGTTCCCCCTACTATCAACACTTTGCTCTTCTCCATCTCTCTCAATCTCTCTCCTCTCTTTCTATTGATAGTGGGAGAAAGATGTCACCCCTCCCACCCCTTTATATGAAAATATGTACTCCCTCCGTCCCAAAATAATGGTCTCTTTTGGGGAATCTAACTTTTTTTGGTAGTGCAATTATTGCTTTTGAAAAAAGTTGATTTTTCAAAATTATCCTTTTGATAGTACATTTTTTGGGAATATCAATGTCATAATTGTACTTTTTATATTGTTTATTAATTTAAAAGAAGGACAAAATAGGAAATTTATATTATTTTTGTACTTGATTTTTGAAGAGGGACTAATATTTTGGGACAATGAAAAATAGAATAAGGGAGTAATAACTCCAAATGAGTTAGAAGGTCCGTTTTGGAGTTCGCAATAATTGAGTTTTATAGTGATTTTTTTAGTACAAACCTATCTTTCCAAATTGGGTCTAAATATTATACACAATACTCATATGAATGTGTAATTTATGTGGATTTAACACTCCTATGAATATTGTGTAGATATTTGGTATACTCATGTAATTATTGTGTAAAGTATTTAGTAATTCATTTGAGATCTTTAATATTTTAAAAAATTTTATACAATATTCAAATGGGTAAATGTGAATATCTTGTAAAATTTTTGATGGGTCACTAACATTGCTTATCTGATTTTCTTTATATACTTTGAAAGTCTGTAAATAAAAATCAAAACTTTATTAATACAAAATAGTGGATCCTATAATTTTGAATGGAACTGGGATTCTCTCTAGTCTAAATCTGAATGGAAAAGACATTGTCCAAGTTTGTGGGGGTTATCACGAGTCCTATTTTGATAATTTGAATTGTTCATTTTTTAAGATTTTTCGTGTATATCATTCATAAAAAAAAATTAGGTTGATATGATAATGTAGCATCTTCTTTTCATCATATTTGGTTTTTAAAAAATTGAACGGTAACTTTGTTTTTTAAAATAGACCATTAATGGGTATTAAGTCCCAAAAATATGACCTATTGATAATTTACTCTTAATTTTTTTTAAAACAAATGCAACAAAAAAATTATGTTACAATTATCGAGTCAACTTAAGTGTTTTAACAATAATGTTACATTCACACAATTTTTTTCCTCACAATACAAGACAAAATAAATGTAAAGAGAATTTTGAAGGAATATTTGAATGTGAGTCAACTTTTCAAATTTTGTTTGCTACGTCATTAAGGGAATTGTGAGAGAAAAAAAAAATTATATGAATGAATCATTTATATATATATATATATATATATAATATACAGCAAAAACTTAATAAATAAATTATTTGAATCATCGAAATAATCAGTCCAGCATGGACAATGTCTCTAAATCCCATCCCTTTTAAGTGGAGCCGGAGCCTATGTGAACAAAATCGGCTGTCTTCATTTAATTTATATCAGAACCAGCTCATCCCTTACGCCAATTCAACATTTACATAAGGTTCCAAATTAATTTGTGGAAAGTCTTAAAATTTTAAATATTTTATTTTATTTACACAGTTTATAAGTGTCATATTTGAAATTAATTACAATTTTTGTTTACATCTTGTTAGTTGCGTGTGAACAAATTTAGAATCGAATTTTTATCCTCTTTATACTTGACAAAAAGTTTGGTTGAAAAAAAAAATTGTCTAAGGGCTTTACAATAATAGTAAATAAATATACTATTTACCCAAAGTCTCAGAAAAAAAAAATCCCCAACAAAATAAAAAACTCTTCTAGTTCATGAGTCCCAATAATAAAGACTGAATAATAAACACTTCTTGTCCAAAAAGTCCAAAAAAGGAGGAAAAAGAAAATTTCATCCAAACAACTTTAATATTGGTATAGACTATAGAGATTAAGGCCTTGTTTGAAAAGTGATTTTTTTAGCTAAAAAATTAAAAAGTTATTAAAAAAATTAAAAAGCCAACAATATATACTAAAAAGTCAAAGATTTCCTTTTCTCTCTACTTTTTGCACAACTTTTCGTAAAAAGCTAAAAAGTTATCCCAAACATACTAGTTTTTTTTACATTATATTTTAACCAAAAAGTTACTAAAAAAGACTGTTCTCAAACGATGCCTAAATGACAAAAAAGAAGAAGAAAGAATTAAATATTACTATAAGAATTGTGGTGCTAAGAGTATCTCCATCGAAATACTCAAATTTTTAGTTAAATTTTAACTAAAAGTTCATTTTTCTATTTTAGTCAATCATCTTTTCAAATACATTCTCCAACAAACTCTCTACTTTTATTTAATTTGTTGAGTTATCTTTCCTTAGCTACATGTAGCTACTAGTTTAATGTTCAACTAAAGTAGCTAATTAAGAATTGAATTTGATGGAGTATGTTTCTATGATTTTGAACTATAAAATAGCTAAGAAAAAACTCTAATGAGCTTATAATGATACTTTAAGGCATTATGCCTCTCCAAATTGTTTCACTCTTTCATTTTGTCCTTGTCAACAAAACATATGCAATAATCCCACTTTTTTTATTCTACAGTAAAAATTTTCATGATTACCATCAATAATTCTTTCATAGACCCAACCATCTATCCCGTTTAATAACTTATTCTTATAATTCTATCAATAATAGTCTCATTCACATCCAATTTTATCCAAAAATAAAAATAAAAATAAGAATAAAATGGAAATCAAATGTGATGACCCACCTGGTTTTTGTTTATTTGAACTTTGTCTTTAAATCTACTCATACACTTGTTTCTCTTGTTTTCTTTAATAGTACTTCTCCTTGTGGTTTATTTTACTATATATATATATATATATATATTATATGATTTTGAATTGTGAAGATTAGCTTGGGAGGTAAGCTTTCGTTGGTAAAGGAACTGTTGGGTTGCTTTACCTTTAAAATTAAACAAGTTCAAAATGAAGAAAGTGTATGTTGTTTGGATTTTGTTCACAATATTTAAAGAGGGTGTGAATGATATATATTTTATAATTAGTGAAAAATAATATAATTTTTAATATAAAAATCACTATTTTGGACCAATTAAAATTTGGATACCTGTCCCTATTAATGCAGTTTCTCCATCAATAGTCAGGGGCCCTAAGAAGGGTCATTTCCAACAATATATGTAGACATCTATTAACTTTTTATTTATTTCTTTATTAAGTTCTGTCTATTTATTCTTTACTAATGCTAAGCAAGTATTTTGAAAAGTGTTCAATAAAATACAAGGTAAAATTTTAGAATTTCATAAACTAATTATAGATTCATAAAAAAGTTTAAGATTTTAATTATTAATATTTATAAAATTTATCACTAATTTGAGTTTTTTTAAACATACGTTGAATTAATATTTTCTCCAAAATTTTGGCCTTAAAACTTTTATTTGTATTTCATTTTAATTTTTTGTATTTTAAATGTAACATACAATACAAGGCTTGAATTACAATTTTTTGTATTTTAATTTTTTGAATTCCATTTTATTTTAATTTATCAGCAGGCTTTTTCTGACAGGTCAATCCAAGGTTTGTTGGGCTTGACCCAGACGGGTAAGCGAAGTTAGGCCGAGCGTTAAGCCCAAAATATTAATGTTTGGGCCTACTTTCTATAAGGCTCACAGGATGGGTAGCAAGCTGGTCCATAGGCCACTTCTAACAGATTATTAGTTTGGGCCGTCCTGCAAAATAAACAAAATAAAGAAAATTTAAAAAGCCGACGTTTTATCTTAATTTAGGGAGACTTAAGCCAGTCCTATTGACTATACTTATTTTTTACTTTTAAGTTTTGCTTCTTCTTTTTATCTATTAATATTTTCACAAAATGTTGGGACACAATAAGTATTTTACGACTTTTTGGTGCATTAAAAAAATGTAAAAGACTTACAAGTAATTTAATTTATCGCGATTAGCCCGTTGGGGTTTATGGGCATGAGCTTGGAATGGATTGGCCTAGTCTGAGTTGGACATTGAATCAGAAAGAATATGAAATTGATTTTTAAAAAAAAGTTCAATTTTGAAATAATCGTTAAATTATGGTTACTATATCCATGCCTTGCATATGGTGGAAGTTTTGTTTGTTTGTTTTTTCTAAAATGATCTATGGATGGAACCTTGATTGGTACATTTTATTAAGTTTGTACCAAATTGTTTTGGTACTAGTTTTTTTTTTTTTTTTTAGTCTGTATGCTTAATATAGCTTTTGTTGTAGTTTATAAGAAAGAAATAGTTAAAATAAATTGAAAAAAAAATTAAATTATTTTAAAGTTAGATAATTATCACCTTTTGATTTGAGAAAAATTATATCAAAGTGGTAGGAATTGTAGTGTTACTCTAATCCAAAAGTTAGATTTATTTTAATCCCAATGACATGGTAGTCTATTAGAATAATTAAAACAATTCTCTCTCATATCTTTTTAAATCATCAGCAAATGATCTCTTTTATTCATCTCTAGGAATGTAATCGGCTCGAGACGGTCGGTGTTTAGGTGAAATTTTGTACTAAATAGATAATGTCGATTTTATTATATTGAAAATCGATACAGACCGAATTTTTTAATCAAACCGCACCGATTCAAATGGTTCTGCTCAATGCATTTTAATTGGTTTAAGTACTTTCAAAATCAGTCATTTTTAAAATTTGTAGTATAATAAATAATTTATATAAAAATATTAAATTAGACATTTGTACAAAATTTTAACCATATCCAATCCAACCATTCACAAAAATACAAATAAAAAAATTAATAACTACTAATACTTGAAACTTTTACTGAATTAGAATTAGAAATAAAATATAATCTAAGAACCAAACTCTTAACATCAAAACAAAACCAAAAGTTAAAACAATAATTTTATTATATGTAAACATCTATAGTCGATTTCGTTGAAAATCGGTATATAGTATGTCAAAATCAGTACTGAATCAAAAATTGAAAAAAAAATAATTTTTAAAACCAAACAGACCGATTCATATTAAAAAACTAATCAAGTATAACCGATTCAATCAATTTAGTTGACTTTTTAATTTTTTGATTCATCGCTCAATATATAAAGTGAGTCTAACGCCTACGGAATGAATATAGTTAGGCAGATTTACATATAAGTTTTGATAGGTAGATTTTTTTTATTTAATAGATTTTATAATAATTAATGATTTTTTTATTAAATATCATTAAAAAGTGTCACTAATTATTAATTTTCAGTAACAGTTTAAAAATTTTGTCACAAAAAATATCACTAATTATAATTTTTAGTGACATTTTAAAAAAAGTCACAAAAGGTCACTAATTTTTAACTTTTAGAATTTAAAAATTGTCACAGAAAAACGTCACTAATTATAAATTTTAGCTACAATTTATAAAAATCGTGACAAAAAAATCACTAATTATCAATTTTTAACAATATGTAAAAAATCATCACAAAAAATTATTTTTAGCGACGATTTTATTAGGACTTATTTTTAATAAAATTTAATGGGAATTAAGTCAAACTATCAAGACACATTAGTAATTTATCCATATATTTATGGATTGGCTGGCCAAACTGGACCAAAACTTTGTTCTATGATTTTTAAGTAATGTTAAGAATACAAAATATTTTACTAAAATTTTGGACATCTTTTGATAAAATATATTTGGCTTCAATGAGTGTAAATTGGCTTTTCATGGATCCTATTTTGATGATTGTGTAAAAAAATAATCAGTGTATTTGGTTTCAGTTTTTTGAATTCAATTTTTTGAAAATTGAGTTTTTATTTTTTGTGTTTTTTATTTATTTTTAGTGAATATTTTTTAAATTTTAAACAATTTTTTTTTTACTTTTTTAGATGCACCTTACTTAGATTATTTAAATAATAAAATATTTATGAAAAAATATTTTCAAAAATTAATAAATATACAAAAATATGAAAAATGTACTGAATTTTATATTTTTTTGTATTTGGTGAATTTTTTAAAGATTGTTTTTCACAATTATTATACTTTTTAAGTATATTTATGTTAAAAAAATTACTTAAAATATTAAAAAAATTCAGTGAATTAAAAAAATATGAAAAATAAAAAAATAAAATTTTCTGAAAAGTGAATTCTGAAAACTAGAACCAAACAGAGTGAATAATTTTTTATCTAATAATTATAATCACATCATTTTATCATAATTATTTAATAAAATAATTAATTTATTTTTAAAGTTATACTTATCATACCTTTTTTTTAATGTGATAAAAGAGTGTGTTTATAACTATTAAACTAATTTAATTTTTTTATTTATAAATGAGCATATATGATTAAATAATGTGTAAAAACAGAACTGAAGTCTATGGTCTGGTTACCCCATCACACGTAGCTGTTTGTCGAAGTAGGCTTGAATTAGAGTTTTTTTTTTTTTTTTTTGAATTAGCTGTTTGAATTTGTGTACATTGTCAATTTCAGACACAACAATTTATTTAATAAGAAAACAAATAACGAAAATGCATATCACAGACATTTTTCCTTTCTTACTAGAAGATATGATACTTTTCCTGAAAAGTATAGCATTGGTAGTTGGCCTAACAAGCATTAAAGATGACATAATTATTACATAATATATTAATTATGTCAATTTAAACAGAAAATCAATTTTAAAAAAGACAATAAAACAAATGAAGAAATGCATGTAGAGTAATACAACAAATTCATCATTATTTATCTTGAATTTATTCAGAATTATCATCTTGTAGTTCAGATTCATTCTACACATGAATCTTACATCACATAGATTTAATCACAACCACACAATTTCATTTGGGATAAATTCGGGATAGATAAGGGTGAGTATATAAAATTATTTATGTATATAGGAGAGAAGGGTATTATTATATAAGTCTAAAAATTAGATCTAATTTTCAAGTCTAAAATATAATAATTAATTAAGATATTTAAGATAATATTTTTTCTTATATATTTTTAATTATCAACTAATCATGAGCGAATTTGTAAATATTTTTAAATAGGAATCTAGTGAATAGAAGATATGAAAAGTAAAAGAAGAAGATTAATAGTTGGCCTGACAACAGCCATTAATAATTCAAATTATCAACTCTAAGACTTTCATAGTTCAGACCAAGGCCAAGTATTAAAAATAATTCATTAAACTAAGGTGTCGGTGACAATTCTGTTGATAGTTTTTTTTTTTTTTGGTTTGTAAAGGCAGTTTTCACACTTGTCTCCGATTTAAACTTTGAAAAGTTTACTTTTCCACTAGTTAGGAGTTGTTTGTAATAATCAAAATAAGTGTATTTTTTAATTTTTTATGAAAAATTATGTAAAAAAGTAAAAAAATGATATGATCTAAATAAAATAAATGTATTTATTAAAGGAATGCCAAATAAGCTCTAAATTGTATCACGTTAATACTTTTTAAAAATTAAAGTTTGAAATTTAACTACCACGCAAATTCAAATGAGAAAATTATCAAAAAGACCACTCTAGCAACTGTATAAGACATTAAGTTCAAGTGGATATTTTTTGTTGGTAGTGAGATTCACCCTTTTTGAAATAGTTTGGTAAGAAGTTCTTTTGTTTGTTTTGAAGAACATTTTGTTTCTCATTTTATCCTCTAATTTATCTATTGAGTATTTTTTGACTATTTGTTCAAATTTATATCTATATGTTCAAAAAAAAATTTATTTGTTCAAATTATGTTGACTATCTGTTCAAATTTATATCTATCTGTATAATTTTTTCCCTTGTCTATTCAAATATCTTTCCAAATTTTATTATCTGTTCAATTTTTTAAGTATCTATTTAATTTTCCTTTAACCATTTGTTCAAATATTTTCCTATATGTTCATTTTTTTTTTTGTTCAAATTTTTATTTTTTCTACTATTTGTTCAAATTTTCTTATCTGTTACAACAATAATACATTTTTCCTATCTGTTGAACATATCTGTTAAAATAAGAATTCATTTTTCCTACCTAAGAATTTATTCTTATCCATTACAATTTTTAACAAATAGGTTTAAACAAATCCGTTAACCTATCTGTTAAAATTAGAATTCATTTTTCTTATCTATTAAACAAGTCCATTCTTAAATAATTTTTCAACATATAGGTTTAAAGATTTGAAACAATTCTACTCTTGAACAAATCTGTTAGGAATTCTTATCCATTACATATTTGTTTCTTCATCAACAACAACAATCAACCATCAACAATCAACAACTACAAAATAATAATAATAAGAGCGGGAGAGAGAGAGAGCAAAAATGCTATATTTTTTTTTTCAAAAAAAAAAAACCTAAATATATATACATGGATACATACATACATATATATGTTTGTGTGTGTGTGTGTATGTACGTCTAACAAGTTCTGTTGATTTCACCACACACACATGCATACATATATATACATATATACATACCTAAATACATACTTGTTTGACGATATTATCAGCAAAACTTTATATCAACTTAGATCTAGGGTTTTACCTTGAATATATCATGATCTGGATGGATTTGATCCTCTCTATCGGTGACCGTCACGATTTGTACGACTTTGATCCGAAGAAGTCCAAATGAGATCTAATAACACACGCACGCGCCAGTGGTGAAGGATGGCGGTGATACAAAGCGATAGAGGCGAACCTGGACATGATTGAATCGTTGGTGAAACCGTGTATGGAGGTCTGATCTGGTGATGATGGCAATAAATCCGTCGATTTGAGAGGGTAGTCGATCTGGGAGGGTATATCAACTTCGTAGATGGACTTTTCCGGTGATAACAGAGCTGAAAGAAGAAGTAGAGGCGGTGGCAATGGTGCTAGCTAAGGTGGATGCGACGATGATGAAAAAGAAGTAAAGATAGTAGTGAAGAAGAGAGAGAGAGAGAGAGAGAGAGAGAGAGAGAGAGAGAGAGAGATGGGTGGGTTGAGGATAGGGCTGCAAATGAACTGAACTGAACTGTTTATGAACAACTCGAGCTTGGCTCGTTTAAAGCTTGTTTGAACTCGAGCTCGATTTTTAGGCTCGTATATCAATCGAGCTGAGCTCGAGTAGCCCTAAGCTCAGCTCGATAAGGCTCGTGAACATAAAAATAAATAAATAAATATTTATTAGATATTCGATTGATGAAATTTATTATTAATATAAGTATTATTATATATTTTACTCATAATTTTGTATTTTTTAATTCTTAATAAGTAAATTAATTTAAATTAAATTTTTTTTAAGCTCGAGCTCAGCTTATTTATGTAATCGAGCAAGCTCGAGTTCAACAAATATTTGACGAGCCGAGCTCGAGCTCAATTTTTGAAGCTTGACTAGAGCTCGAACTCGACTAATTCTTAATAAATGAGTTTGAACATTCAAAAGCTCGGCTCGACTTGGCTCGGCTCGTTTGTAATCCTAGTTAAGAGGAGAGAGGAGATGAGTGGGCAGTTTAGAGAGAGAGAGAGAGAGATTTTGAAGAGATACAATTTTGGAGGGTAGTTTGGACATTTTGTATCATCATATCCTTATGGATAAAATATTTGAGCGCCTGGATTTTTGGACAAAGAAAATCTAGAATTAAATTTATGGACCGAGTACCCAACTCAAATTTAGGCTTAGTTAGGGAATTTGGTTTTTTTATTTTTATTTTTATTAATATAGTTAAAATAGTCAAATATAAAATAAAAAAAAATAAAAAAAATCAAATTATACATATCAGTCATACATACTTTTTCATACAATTAAAAAAAATTATTCTCAAACATATTAACTTATTTTTTAATTTTTTTATTTTACTCATAAAGTAAAAAAGGTCAGGGGTAAATTACAAATACACCTCGTGACTTGAAATACTAATAAGATTGTTTGGTTTGGTCTTTCAGGATTCACATTTCAGAAAATTATTTTATTATTTTATTTTTTTATTTTTCATGTTTTTTTTTTTTTTTTTCACTTATTTTTTTAATATTCTAAGCAATTTTTTTAAAAAATTTTTTTAGATACACCTGACATAAATACCCCTAAAAAGTATAATATTTGTGAAAAAAATCTTTAAAAAATTCACTAATTATCAAAAATACAAAAAAAAAAAATGAGAATTTAGTATATTTTTCGTATTCTTGTGTATTTATTGATTTTTTAAAATATTTTTTTTATAAATAATTTACTTTTTAGATACATTTAAGTAAGATGCATCTAAAAAAATAAAAAATTTGCCAAAAATTTAAAAATATTCACTAAAAACAAAAAACTCAATTTCTTGAAAATTGAATTAAAAAAACTGAAAACAGATAGCTCTGTTTGGGAAGCCAATCTTGAGGCTTTTTTTTAACTATTTTAGCCGCAAAAAAAGAAAATAGGCTTTTTAGCCAATAAGACAAACATCACATCCAACCCATAATCATTACATTCTTTCTCTCACAAAAAAACCAAAAAAGCCAAAAGCCCTCTCCAAATCAGGCTTTTTAGCCTCAGGTTAAAATAGCCAAAAAAACTAAAAAGTTAAAAAGCCAACCCACTTCTCAAACGAAACCTAGTGGATTGTTCCATGTAGTTTTGAAAATTTAATTCCGCCCCTTCAAAATTTTAATTGCATATAACAAATGATCTCATCCATTAATCAATCATTAAATTAATTAATAATTTTTAATGATATCATAAATATATTTTTTTTGATTTTTTTTTGTTACTAAAAATATAGCCTATAAAGAAAAAATAAATTAAAATAGTCAATAAAATAAAATGTCACATTTTCATTTTTTCTCTCAACTGCAAAAAAAATTGAAATATAATTTTTTTAGTTAGACTAAAGTAGTCAAATAGCCAACATGCTAAATAACCAGGTTACCAAACAGGTATGTAGGAAGATAATTAGAAATTTTATTTTTTCTGTTAACTCTATTAAATAATAAATTCTAACATAAAAGTATTTATAATTTCTAAAATAAGAGAAAAAGTTTGTTTGGTGTGGATTTTTAGGATTCACTTTTTAGAAAATTGAAAAATTTTCTTTTTCGTGTTTTTTTTGTTTTTACTGAATTTTTTTAATATTCTAAGCAATTTTTTTTTTTAAATTTTTAAATACACCTAACATAAATATACTTAAAAAATATAATATTTGTAAAAAAAATCTTTAAAAAATTCACTAAATACCAAAAATATAAAAACAAAATCCTAGAATTCAATATATTTTTTGTATTATTGTGTATTTATTGATTTTTAAATTTTTTTTTTTTTACAAATATTTTTACTTTTTAGGTACATCTAAGTAAGGTGTATCTAAGAAAGTAAAAAAAAAAATTGCAAAAAATTTTAAAAATATTGACTAAAAACAATAAAACATGAAAAAAAAATTTAATTTCCAAAAAATTGAATCTAAAAAATTAAAACCAAACATACTGATTCTTATTTTAAAACAATTTCAATATTAATAAATCAAACCCCAAACATGGCAATAATTCACCTTGTTTGGTTCCACCTCTTTGAATTAATTTTTAGAATTTTGCTTTGAAAAGTATTTTTGAAAATGAATCATTATTTGGTTGTTTCAATTTTTTGAATTTTGGAACAACAATTCAAAATTCTGTCCAAAATACAATTACTCAGTGGGATGCTAAAATTCCATCCAAAACACATTGGCTTGGTGGGATGCTAGGATTTTGGGTCCAAGAGTATCACCAATGATGCATTAAATTTTTTATTAAATTTGAGTGAAAATTTCATTTGATATAAATTGTTCCAACGGAGATTTTTGAAGTTTCATTAGAACATCGGACGACTGGACAGATGTTCGGCCGGTTGACCGATCAGTATAAATTTTTTACACTTTTTTGCTTTGAGATAGTCATCCGGGAGTCAACCGGTCAGTGAAATTTTTTTACAAATTTTTGCCTTTAAGTGATCATCTGGGGGATATCCGGACGGACATTTGAGGGGACATCCAGTAGTGAAAATCAAACGGCTATGAACAGTGATTTGATGAAAGTCACATTGGTCCTCAGTTTTGATGAAATAAAAGAGAAATTCTGAATTTGATACCAATTTGATGAAATCGTTAAAGTTAAAAAATGAATCATTTTTTATCAAATTTAAATCTGATGATAAAGTTAATACACCATTGAAGATGGTCTAATGTACAACAACCAATCATTCAACAATTAAAAAAAAAAAAAAAGAATGAAAATAATAAGATAACAAATCACATCAAAAATAAAAAAATAAATAAATAATGAGGACAAGCGGCCGTCAAATTGTAATTTCTTGTGGCTCCCGCTCTCAAATAAGGCTGCAATCGAGCCGAGTTCTACAATATTCGAGCTCGGCTCGACTTATTTATAAGGTGTTCGAGCTCGGCTCGAGCTCGAAACAAGCTACAATATCTCAGCTTGAGCTCGGCTCGGCTCGTCTAAAATTTATATAACTCGAGCTCGGCTCGTAATGGCTCGTTAAGCCAAAAGAGATCCATGGAAGCCACAAACTAACACTCTGCACTTGCACTTATATAGAATTTTTTCCAACTTAAAATGTATTTTGCAATCGATGTGGGACTCCAAACAAAGACACCAAACGACGTCGTTTGGCACAACATTTCCGTCCATTCTTTAAGTCCCACATCGCTGGGAAAGGAAAAACTCTTCTGTCCAAATGCTTATAAAGTCATGAGTTGTTGGCAGTCAACGAAAGTAAAGAAAAGCAATGGCAAACATTTGAATATTTTTTATATTAAAATAATAAGCATCAATAATGATGATGGACCAGTTAAAATATTTTAACTGTTAAAGTATTTTAATTTAATAATATAATATAATAAATAAATATTTTATTATTATATATATAATATATAAATATTTTATTATAATATATTATTATATATATTAAAATATAAAAATATAAATTAATATTTATATTTTGAGCTCGCGAGCCTATTCGAGTCGAGCAATAGTAAGCTCGAGCTCGGCTCATTTATTAATCGAGCTTGAAATTTAAGCTCGAGCTCGGCTCGTTTATTAATCGAGCCGAGTTCGAACGAGCCTTAACGAGCCGAACTCGAGCTTGTTCATGAACAGCTCGGTTCGTTTGCAGCCCTACTCTTAAATGACCTGAAAAAAAAAAAAGAAAAAAAAAAAGAAAGGAGAATAGTCAAGTGTGTATCCAGAAAATTGAGAGATTTTGATAACTTTTTTTCTTTTTTGGACCTAACCAAATAGAAAATTCAAAATTTTCTAAAAAGAATGAGTTGAAAAAATCGTCAGCAAACACGTTGGGCTTGTTTGGTTTGTTTTTGGGAGAGTTGTTTTTGAAAAAAATTTGAGAGAGTTGTTTTAGAAATTTTTTTGGTTTGTTTGGTTGTATATTTTGAGAGACAAATTTTTTTTGGGAGTTTGGGATGATTTGATATTTTGGGAGAATTGAGTAGATGTGTGTGAGAGAAAAAGTGATTGAGAATGAGAGAGGAGAGAGAAAAAGTGATTGATTGATGTGTAAGAGAGAGAAAGTGATTTTGGAAATTTTTTGAGAAAAAACTCAAACCAAACAAATTTTGGAATTTTTTTTTCTAAAACTCATTTTCCAAACTCAAACCAAACATACCCGTTAATTCTTTTGAGCTATGGCTTTAGACCTTTCTAGTTGGGTATAGAAGCCGTTGTCGTCTAGAAAGTAGGGATGGCAATTTGAACCCGGCCCGACGGGGATCCGATCCTCCGATCCCGATCAGAATGGTTTTTCCCCGAAAATTACCCCCGTGGGGACGGGGATGGTATTTAAAATTAAATCCCCGAAGTATTTCGGGCCGGGGATGGGGATAACATTCACAGCCCCGGACCCGGCCCGTCCCCGTCCCCAGCCCCGTATCTCCCCCGAAGTGATATTACTGTTATACCCCTCTATATATACATGTTACATGTATAAACCAAATCCAAAAAACAAACCCAGCAGCCTCACATAGTCGCACGGCCTCTCTCTCTCTCTCTCTCTCTCTAAAAGCCTCCCACCTCCGTTGCTGTCCTCCTCTCCTTCACTACCGGTGCCGATCTCCCTCTCTCAGCTGTCGTCCTCTACCTCCTCCTCCGTTGCCCTCGTCTCTTCCTTCCATCACCGTTGAACTCACTCAGATCTGCAAACTCACATTAGATTTCTTAGATCTGAGATCGAGCAGCAGCAAACTCAGATCCAGCAGCAGCAAACTCAGATCGTCTCTTCCTTCCATCACCGTTGAACTCACTGTTGTTCATGATGAATATTTTTGATGTTGATGATGAGATTTCTTAGATCTGAGATCGAGCAGCACCAAACTCAGATGTTCGACAATCTCTCAGATCTGCAAACTCATTCGGCGATTTCTTAGAATTATATTTACTCAGATTTCTTCAATTTCAGATTTTTTTTAAAATTTTTTTTTTTAAAGTTGATGATTGTTGATGTTGATGATGAGAACATATTAATTTTTTTTTGTTAATGTTCATGAAGATTGTTTAATTTCAGATTGTTCATGAAGATGGTTTAATTTTTTTTTTTTTCTTCAATTTCAGATTTCTTCATGAAGATTGTTAAAAAAAAAAAAAAAAGAAGATCGGGGATATTTCGGGGTCGGGGAAACCCGATCCCCGATCGGGGGCGGGGGGGGGGTGCGATAGGCTCCCCGCCGGGGATCGGGGGCGGGGACGGGGAATTTGTCGCTTTCGGGGATCGGGGACGGGGAGTGTGATCCCCGGTCCCGACCCGCCCCGTTGCCATTCCTACTAGAAAGCGACGAAAAGTACAATACAATCCAACCCAAAAAAATAAAATAAAAATTAGAGTAAATTATAAATATATTAAGATTTACTTAAAATATAAATTATTTTTTAAAATTATAAATATATTCTTGTTAGAAATTTTTATTTAATATATTTCATAACTACTTTTTTATATCATGGTAAAATTAATTAAATTATCAATCGAGTTATTTATTATGAAATTAAAGAGAATTTAATTTTTAAAATTATAAAGAGCAAGTCATATTTTAAATAAATTTTAGGAGATATATTTATAATTTATCTAATAAATTACTAATAAAAGAATCCCAAAAAGTACCAAAAGGTCTTGCGACTTTTAAAATTTATTAATTTTACCTACTTTTAGAAGTACACTAATAAAAGAATCCCAAAAACTACCTAACGGTCTTGCAACTTTTAAAATTTATTAATTTTACCTATTTTTTGAAGTACACTAACGTTTGGGATTGTTTATGATGTTCTAAATAAGTTTTTTTTTAAAATTTTTTTTATGAAATATAAGTTGGGTTTAAAGTGACATGGTAGAGAGGTGATGTGACTTAAATATGATGATGTGATTTAAATATGATAGTGATTTTTTAACTTTTTCAAAGTATGCCAAACCAAGCCATAATTGTTTTAGGTTTGTTAAAAGGAAAATTTACTTAGAGCATCTCCAACGGTTACTCAGATTTTTCACCAAATCTGAGTCAAAAAGTGACAATTTCTTTAATCTGATACTTCGCGCTCCAACGGTTCAGACTCAAATCCTTTTCATCAAATTTGTGCCGGGCAACCGGTTGGTTGACCGGCCGGTCAACCGGTAAAGGCAAAAAAAAAATTTTATTTTATTTTTATTTTTTTTTTTGAACTTTTTGAACCTTTTGGTGGTCGACCGGGTGGTCGACCAGGCAAAAAAAAAATTTTTTTTTTTTGGACCGATTTGAACCTTTTTTTGGGAACTGTTTGAACTTTTGGTGGGTGACCGGTTGGTCCACCGGCCGGTCCACCGGCTGGTCGACCGGTTCGTCTCCTGACAACTGTCATGTACAGTGTTTTGGTGAAACGCGGAGTCTGTCATCAGTTTGGTGAAACTTTTGCTGAAATCTCATTTTGGTATGACTTTGGTGCAACCGTTGGAGCATGAAAAAGTGGGTTTTTCATCAAAATTTAAATCTGATGCTGGGTTTGGTTCACCGTTGGAGATGGTCTTATAAATTTTATTTTGAGTAATGGTAATCTGATTAGTTTCAAAATTTTTCTTCTAGACTAATCAATCTCATTAATTTTAAAAAGGTAAATTAAATAATAGTATTTAAAATTATATTTACAGTTATACCTTATTTCTATTATATATATATATATATATATATTCTTTTTTTGTGCTAGAAAGGTAAAATACACAATCTATGAGAATCAAGTTTGGAATGAATTCTTATATGAGAATTTTTTTAATTTGGAATGACTTAAAAGGTAAGATTTTTCAAACATTTCAAAAGAAATATAAAAATGATTTGAAATATGAGATTTTTTAAATATTCCAAAAGAATGGGAGATTCTTCAAATATTTCAAAAGAAGTACAAAAACTACTTAGTAAGTTTTGAGCAAATGTATAATTTTAAGGGGTACTTACCAATTAGTCCTATTAACTAGACTTATTTACCTACAGGTCCTAATTAATAAATTTAACACTATAAAAATAAGAGAGTGATAAATTTATCACTAAAAATTTATTCATAAAAATAAAGAGACTGATAAATTTATCACTATAAATTTATTCATAAAAATAAAAGACTGATAAATTTATCTTTATCACTTAATAAATTTATCAATATGACTTAATGGGTAATAAGTCTCCAAAGTAGGACCTATTGGGTAATAAGTCTCCAAAGTAGGACCTATTGGTAGTTTACCCTTATTTTAATCTATAGCACTCAAATGTAACAGTCAAATGTAATACTTCAAAAAAACTCTTTAGTGTATTTTTTTCAAACGTAACATTTCAATGTAACACTCTAAAAAAACTTCTTAGTATAACACTCCAAAAAACTCTTTAGTGTAATACTCCAATGTAATACACAAAAAAATTTCTTACTGTACTATTTCCAAATATAATAATCTAATGTAACACTCAAAAAAAAAAAAAATGTGGGATTCTTCAAACCATTCCAAAAGGAATACAAAAGTTCCTTAATAAATTTTGGATAAATGTATAATTTCAAACTTTGAGTGTTAGGTTTGGAAAAAGTATACTCAATAGTTTTTAGTGTATTACATTGGAGTGTTACGTTCGAAATTACATTGATTGGAGTATTACGTTTGTGAAAAATACATTAAGAAATTTTTGTGTGTGTTACATTAGATTGTTGTATTTGGAAAGTTTAGAGTATTGCGTTGTTACGTTTAAGAAAAGTATATTAAGGAATTTTTTAATGTGTTATATTGAAGTGCTATGTTACTGGAGTATTATATTAGAGTATTACGTTTTTATTCGTAATGGGAGATTTGTTCTAGAAGGAGATAAAATCAAAAACTTTCATAGTGTGGATTGCCCAAATGTGTAAAGTCATATTTGGAGAAACTTACTTTTATCTCTCAAAAATTAAATTTAAACGTGTAAGTGATTACTTTTTTGTATAATTTCTACTTTAATGGTAGCTTTAGGTTCATAAGAAAAAAGGAAAGACTAAATCATTCACAAGATTATATTTTAGAATTTATTAGTGCTTCACCCTTATTAAAATGATATTCATATAATTATAAAAATGGTAAATTACAAATGTATTTCTTAAGGTTTACTTAAAGGAAGCTTTTTTGATAAATCTCCTTTTTAAGAGTTTTATTCCATCTAATCTGTATTCTTTTTTACTATTCCATTAGATCCTATTTGAGGTAAGAAGATCAAAACACCCTAAATCTCTCTTGCCCCCATTAATGTTGATATTTAATGTTGATTGTCATTAATATCTTCACTATAAAAATATACATTAACTACACAGCACTATTTAATGTTGATATATATTACACACAAAAATTAAACATGGTTCTTTATTAATTGTAATTATATTTTGGTATTTCCCATTCATCCAAATGTTGACTGTACGTGATAACGTGAATGTTCACATTAGATGACGTGAACGTGAATGTGAATGTTCACATCAGATGACGTTGTGATAAAGGTGATGTTAAGGTTCACATCAGCATTGAATCAAATTACATAACCACAAGCCTCAACTTTCCTTTGAATATAAACATGACGTGAATGTTCACACTAAAACGTATGAATGTGAATACAAATGTTAATGTTCATAATGTTAATATCTATATTTCAGAATTCATGTGAACATTCATATTTATATGTTTTAGTGTGAACATCATCTGATATTAACATTATAAACATTAAAATTTGTATTCACATTCATATGTTTTAGTGTAAATATTCACGTCATATAATGTGAACATTATCACATTCACGTCATCTAATGTGGATATTCACGTCATCATGTACAATCAACATTTAGATGTATAGGAACTACCAAAATATAATGACAATAATCAATAAAGAACTATGTTTTATTTTTGTGTGTAATGTATGTCAACATTAAATAGTGGTGTGTACTTAATACATATCAACATTAAATACAAGGGTATAAGAGTCTAAGAAAATATTGTAAATCAAGAAAAAAGATCTTATGGAATAAAGATATAAATACATGAGACTAAGTGGGTTACAATTTTTTTTTATGGACTTTTTAGGCTAGAACACTCATAAATAGGATTTTATCAATAAAAACCCCTTACTTAAAATACGAGTTACTATATGTGGTTTTAGAAATTAGATCTCACCCCATTAAGTTTCTAATTGTATAACAAATAACTTATTTTATTAATAAATCATAAAATCAATTAATAATTTTTAATAATGTCATAAGTATATTTTAATTTTCAATTCAAATAATTTTATTGTTGTATAGGAGAGTAGTTAATTTTATTTTATTTTTTTAGTTAGGTTTGTTAAATAATTTTTTTTAACAAGAGATTTGTACTTGTAATTTCTAAAATTATAGAAAATAATTTATATTTTAAACAAATTTTAAGAAGTATATTTGTAATTTATCTATCATAAAAATATCACCATCGCTATCACATTATGATGATGCAAAATTTATTAGTAAACATTATATAAGAGTAATATTTTAATTAAATTAAAGGATGTTTTGAAATTAGTGAAAATACATTATGTTCTTTATTTATTTACGACAAAAGTTAAAGAGTGTTTTTGGGATACTGTTTAGTACTGATACTAAGATAAAAAAAAAAAGTGTCTTAAAAATAGATGAAATCTTAAAAGGTGTATTGATTTTAATAAAAATTACATTGAATAAGTTAAAAGTGCATTGAATATTCTTTTCTTGTGCCCCGACAATTTGATGATCAAGAATTTAATATAATATTATAGCAGGCAATAGATCATATGTTCAAATTGCACCGTCTATTTAATATTTTGATGGTCAACAATCTAATATAGAATCGGAATAAAAAAAAAAAAAAATCATTTCACTTGCTTATCTAATAATTAAAACACTTATACGTATTTAGCTTTCTGAGAGGGGTGACTATTGATTCAATGATAAAATGTTAACATAATAATCTTGAGATTCAAGTTTTGGAGCAATCACTTTATGCACTATGTTAAAAGTTATGTGTTTTCCTCCCAAACACACATTAATACATACTATTTAAATGTTGTTTTATTTTATTTTTTATATAGAGAATAGTGTGATCACACCTAAGAAATTTGTTAAAAATATAATATAAATAATAAAATCTCGATGGTCTAACAATTCAGTACTGTCTATATATGTGAAGCCTTTGGTTCGCCGAATTTGGAGGCAATAAAAAACTAAGAGCTAACAATGGGAAAGAGCAAGGTTCTAGTTGTGGGTGGGACTGGGTACATAGGAAGCAAGATTGTGAGGGAGAGCTTGGCCCAAGGGCACACGACCTTTGTCCTTCAAAGGCCAGACATGGATATGGATGTCAACAAGCTCCAAATGTTGTTGTCCTTCAAGGCCTCTGGTGCTCAGCTCGTTGAAGGCTCGTTTTCTGATCATCAGAGCCTCGTGGATGCTCTAAAACTGGTCGACGTGGTCATTTGTGCCACATCGGGGTTGCATTTCCCAACTCACAGCATTTTGTTACAGCTCAAGCTTGTTGAGGCCATCAAAGAAGCTGGAAACATCAAGGTTTGATCAACAATCTAACATTCGTTATGTTGATGCAGCTTTGCTATTTACAGTTTTATTTTATTTGTTCATTTTGTTAAAAGTATAGTGTGATTTATGTTTATCATTTATGAGGCATTAATAAGTTATATAAGATAAAATTAAAAAAAAAAATTTATTGAAAAACAACTAAAGAGATGCTTTTATTTTAGAGTAAACTATCAATAGGTCCTAATAGTTAGACTTAATTCTCATCAAATCTTATTGAAAATAAGTCTTGGTAAAATTGTTGCAAAAAATAATTTTTTTGTGACAATTTTTTATATATGTTGTTAAAAATTGACAATTAGTGACTTTTTTTTGTCATGATTTTTATAAATTGACTCTAAAACTTACGATTAGTGACTTTTTTATAACAAATTTTTCCCATAGGACCTATTAGATAATAAATCTACTTATTAAGACCTACACGTACCCCTTTATTTTATACTTTCTAATTATCAACTTTTAGTTTCAGGAATTGTGTTACCGTCAATCGGTTTAGTGCATTTTTTTGCAAGTTGAAAATTGATTAGAAAATTAATGAAATATCTCTCCAACTTTGAGTAATAGAAGAGGTCCAATATGTTTTTTTATTTATTAGCTAAGGTCTCTCGATAAAAATTCTTTTGTGAAAATTAAAATTTTTCTGTGTCAGGACGAAATTTCTGTGTCAATTTTTTTTTTTTGTGAAAATGTTGAGTGACCCCAACTATTATAAAAATATTACATATTTTTTTATCTTATAAAATCTTAATAATAGAGACTTTAAAAAAAAATTATCCAAAATTGATTTGTATACATATATTTTAATAATATGTGGATGGAGAATAAGAGAATAGGCAATTATATAGAGCAACGGTCAGATTTAATCCACGCATCAACGTATAATTCTATTGAGATATATACAAAAGGTGTTTCCAATGAATACATTAAAATATTTATTTTATAAAAAAAATAAAAATAAATAAATTCAGAAGATTTAATTATTTTAATTAATTGATCACACAATAAAATTTTAATTATTTAATTCGCAAGAAATTACGAACTTTTTCGTACACAATCAATTATAGAGATTATTAACAAAAAAAAAAATAAATTCTTCTAAAAATAATTAAATTAATTAATTAAAGTATATAATATTAAAAATTATTATTGAGTATGTTAGAGTTTCAACCTCAATATATTTATTTTGTTCCAAAAAAAAAAAAAAAAAAAACCTCAATATATTTACCGACACGGAAGCAAAGCCCACGTGGGCTGAAACAAATGAAGGCTAGCTTTTTATTTCCTATAATTAGACTGGACCGTACAATTTATTTAATAATTGAACTCGTTAATTTAATTGGACTTGTGAATATGTACAAAATTAATTTAATGGGGTATCGATATTTATATTATTAAAAAAATAATTAATTTATTTTTAAAATTATTATTATTGATTTTTCCTTTTTACAACATTATGTAATACGATCAAATGATCACTAATGTTTAATACGATCAAATGATCACTAATGTTTGAATAATTTAATTTTGGATAAATTATAAACTCATCTCTTGAGATTTATTTAAATTACGAATTACTCTTGTAATTTTAGAAATTATAATATGTCCCTTAAGATTTCTAATTTCATAACAAAAAAGTCTTTTTATTAATAAATCATCAAGTTAATTAACAATTTTTAATGATATTAAACTTTTATTTTAATTAATAATTTAGATAATTTTATTATTGTATAGGAGAACAGTTATAAATTTTATTTTTTTCAATTAATTCTGTTAAGTAAAAAATTCTAACAGGAAGATATTTGTAATTTTAAACTATAAAAAATAATTTATATTTTAAATAAACGTCAAAAATGTATTTATAATTTACCCTTTAATTTTTTACAAAGATAGACGTGTCGTGTCAATAAATTTTACCTAATACACCATTCAAATTTTATATCCTCCCGTCAATTATTTGAATAGGAGATAATTACGTTTTTGTTTGTTTGTTTGTTTGTTTGATTTGATTTGATTTTTGTTTTTCTTTTCCCCTTTTTCTTTTTCATGCTATAGCAATTTGCAAAGCGTTAGAATCTAGTAAAAAAAATAGTTATTTTTTTATTTTTTCATCTTTGCTTAATTTATCGTCACTTCAATTATAAGTTATTTATTTATTTTGCATTATTTTAACCAGACTTGAGTGGTTTCTAAAACGTAAAGGTGATTAAGAGATGGACTATTTATACTACATGATGTAAGAGGTACACAAGACTTAGCTCTCTGATACATGTTAAAACATTTAACTCAAAATCAATGACGAATAATTAGTAAAGAGGCTCTTACATTATATTAACAAAATTTGAGTGGTTTAGATTGTTGATATGGATTGCTCAAAAAAATAAAAAAATAAAAAAATTTGACAATGTGGGTTTAAGTCTAATAATTTTGATCATCTCCGTTGCATCTAACGCTTACAATATAAATATGTAAATCTATATATTATATAAGTGAAAAGAAGTTTCTAGTTAGAAAACTTTTAAAGCCTCCACATGCCTAACATTAATTTTTTATTGTCCCAATTTAAAAAAAAAAAAATTCATATGTATCACATAATTTTTGAATTAAAAAATAAAAAATCTTCAAACCTTCTTTTAAAATCATTACCTAAAAGATGATCATTTTCTAAAATTAAATATAGAAATACGGTTTATTGACTTTCTAATTTATTTATCCATGTTCTAAAGTCTCTACATAAAATTATTCATTCCTTAAAATTAATTAAACAAAAATCAATTCAAATCTGTTTAAATTATTTTGTTTGATTAATTTTGTTTCATTCTAATTAATTTGGAAAATTGATTTGGTTGTTACTCTATAATTAAATTGTTTCTCTATAAATAAATTAAATAAACTGATTTAGTTGTTTTCCATATTAAATTTGTGAATTTTTAAGTTAAAAAAAAATTTAAAAATAAAAAAATTAATGATTTTTGATTTAGAAAAGAAAAAATGAAAAAGATCCTTTATGTGCATTTTTTCTCTAATCAATTCTTTCCTACCGCAAAATCTAACTGTCATACATGACACCTTCTCTAAGTCATTCACGTCTTCCTCATCCTATAAATATTACATTCATACAATGATGCAATTCATTAGTTTTTCTCCATCTTTATAAGACAATTGGAGGTTGGTTAATATTTAGTCTCTTGCATTATTTAAACATACTCTTTCATCTTTTAAGTACACTTTTTTTTTTTTCTTTTGGGTGTATTTCTGACCATTTTTTGTTTTACATTTCATATTTTATGTATCATTTGGCTTGTCTACTCTCGACTGACCATCATTTGTTTTTTTACTTATAACCATTTTTTTTGTTGAAAAATATTATTTCACTAAAATTTGTATTCAAAATTTTATCCTAATAAAATGATGTGATAGTATCATTTGTATAATAAAAAATATGTCAGTGGACTCTTTATTATAATGTGATAGATTAAAATTCGACCAAATCATTATTAATAATTTTTTTGTATTGATTTTATATTTGTATATCACTACTTTTTTTAAAAAAAATTTTACTTTTAATATTTTGTGACGTCATGATATGTGTTAATTGATAATTGGTATAGAGCATTATTTCAAAAGTACCTAATAATTTTTTTTCTAAAATATTTTTATAACTTCACTTTATTATTTTTATCTACAGTTGATTTTGTTTAAAAATATCAATTCAAAAAATATTTTTTTTTTTAATTTTGTTTGAATTGACGTGATATTTTGTTTAAATTGATTTTTGTTTAATTTTGTTTAAAAATATTATAAAAATATCTACAGTTTGTTTTAATTTTAACAATTAAATTATTATACATCTATTTGTTACATAATACTTAGGACAAAATATTAATAGCAACAAAAAATAAAAATTGTATAACTCATGTCATGTTTGAAATGTTTTTTTTTTTGATTAAAAAGTCAAGAAACTAAAATGTGTTTGACATGTAGGAGAAAAAAAGGACACATTTGAAAGGACAAAACAAAAAATTTAAGTAACAAATAAAAATATTTGTATTTTTCTATACAATTAAAAAATTCTTTTCTAAATACATTAACTTTTTTTTTTTTCAATCTCTTAAAAAATTAAAAAAGCTAATTTCAAACACTCTTTTTGTTACAAAAAAGTTAACACTTACTTAATATTATTTAGTTTTTTATTTTTAAAAAAATTACTTTTAAGTAATTTAAAAATAAATTTATCAATCATTGTTTAATCCCGTACATAACCCATGTGATATACTAGTTTATCATTATTTCAAATTAAGAAAAATTCATTATGCTAATTATGTGCTTTTTTATTTTTATTTTTATAATCATCAGATAATGTAATGGAAATTCGAAAAGTATCATCATTTTAATTTTCTTACCATAAATTTAAACTTTGAATACTTTTCTAAATATTACTATATTCTTGAATATATATTTCTGGTCAGCATATTTATGAGGTTTCGAAATACGGTGGTACTATATGAATCAATTAATATATTAACTAGTATACCAACATATGTTATGACATTATTATTGATTCCACCTATTATATAAATTACAAATATCAAAAATTTCTAAAATTATACCATTAATTTATTAGTATATCAATTAGTAAATATATCGTTATTTTTCAAAATCGTTCAAAATATTTTGATTCTCTTTCTAAATGGTGTTTTTTTAAAAAAAAATAAAAATTAATAGCGGTTTTTACCTTCGGAGTTTGGGATGGACCCATCACGCATGGAACATGCAATGGCGCCAGGGAATGTGACATTCGTGGATAAGATGAGAGTGAGGAAAGCAATTGAAGAGGCTCAAATCCCCTACACTTACGTCTCTACTAACTGCTATGGAGCTTATTTTGCTGGTAACTTATCCCAAGTAGGCATGCTTCTTCCTCCTAAAGAAAAAGTTTCCCTCTTTGGAGATGGAGATGTCAAAGGTACCTACAATCCTCAACAACATTACAATCTCTTTCTCTTTTTATTTGTTCATGATTTACATAAATAACTTAAATTAGTATGATGAGACTCGCGACAGATCTTACGAATAAAGATAGGAGTGTACAAGATTAAACTAATCTTTACAAAAAAGAAAGTTTTTCATAAATAATTTATGTGAATAAATTAAATTAGTGTAATGTGGCTCGCAAACAAATCTTACGGATAACGATAGGATTGTATAAGATTAGATTACTCTTCAATTAGAAATTTTTTTTTATGAAAATTTTTGCGAATAACTTAAATTAGTGTAATGAGGCTTGCTAACAAATCTTACGGGCAAAAATAGGATTGTACAAGACTACTCTTCAATGAGAAAAAAGTCAGAAGTATAAAAGAAGGAATATGAAAGATATTAAACTACTCTCTCTAATAGAGTATGAACGTCCAATCCAATTAAGGGTGAGTTTATAATATTGTTGTATTTTTATAATACATGTAATATATTGTGTAGTTTTTTTAGTAGAGTTATGACAATTTTTTATTCAAAATAAAGATACATATTTTATGATAACACATATTTTTTCATTGAAGCATTTTTAAACCATAAAATATGTAACAGTTATCACAAAATACGAGTTCCATTTTATTCACACATGAACAATAAACACATTTTGATCAGTTGAGAATAATGAAGCTTACCATTTTGGATGGGTCATTATACTTTTTGGGCATGAAATCCATATATTTAGACCATTCACCTCGATTCTTTATCAATGGCCCACCCTTTCTTTTGTATACACTCTTTTCAAGGTGTGAACAAATTAATGTTTCAAAAATACGGAACTTCTACTATAGGAATGCATAACTTTATTTTTTAATCACCGTGTGTCATAATTTTATCACAAAATCATGTAACATTTGTTATAAAAATAAATAACATGTTGGTTTGGACATATACTATTTTAATAATTTTTTGATTTTTTTGATAAAAATATGAGGTGAAAAAAATTAATATGTTTTAAATAATTTTTTGACTTTTTACGAAAAAAAAAATACAAAAATATTGAAGAAAAAGAATTTTTGACTTTTTTATATAGTTTTCTTTTGATTGTTTTAAATTTTTTTTGGCTATTTTTGAATTTCCCAAACTTGCCCTAAGCATATGGCATAAGGGTTCCCATGATCAGGTCGTAGTTCAAAATAAGAGTAATTGGTCTAAATCGTATATGAAATAGAATTGTTACGTTTGGTAGAGCTTTTTAATTATGATTTAAGAGTAAGAGTTGTATTTTGAGTTTGTAAGTTTTAAAATTATGATTTGAGTATGGAAAATTTGTTTGGTGAAAGAGTTTTGAAAAGAATTTTGAATTGAGTGGGGAATTTTTGATGTGACATATGATTTTGATACAAAAACTTACAACTCATAACCAAATATACAATTCAAAATTCTATTAAAACACATAAATTTTTTTTAAAAAATTCAGAAAATATTTTTTCAAATATATAAAAATTACATATGTCAATTGCAAAAAAAAAAAAAAAAAAAAATTGCACTGTTCCGGTTAACAGGCCGGATGGCTGGTGGGACGTCCGGTGAGATATTCGGTGGGACGATCGGTTAGGCTAAATTTGACAAAATTTTTTTTTCTGAAAATCGCGCCTCACACAGAGTTTTTTGCAGAGTTTTGTAAATGTTGTGAAAATGTGATTTGAGAACACTATCCAAACATCATATTAGGATGTGAGGGTAGAATCATAGTTTGGAAATCATTTCAAACACAGCCATTTCTAAAGTATTAAATAATTTTTCGAAAAGTAAAGCATTTATTTTGTTATTACAGACTTGTTTCTCTACTAATGAGTTCTACAAATTGGACCTCTATTTAACTAGAAAAGAAGTGATTTTTTTTTTTCCCTTTGGTTTTTTTTTCTCTCTCTTAATCATTTAGTCATTTATCTATTAACTTTAGAGGAATTATTTTAAGATCCTTGATATTAAGATTTTATAAGATAAAGAATATATATTAATTTTTATAGTAGTTAAGATCTTTCAACATTTTCACAGAGAAAGTTCAATTCAGAGAAATTTCGACTCGACATAGAAAAATTTTAAAAATTTTGAAATTTCTCTGATATGATCATAGAGAAATTTTCATTGAGGGACCTTAACTAATAAAAAAATATATCTTAGACCTCTCTTACTACACAAAGTTGGAGAAGAATGTTTCACTAATTTTCTCTTAACTTTATCTCTTGTTGGATTAACTATTTGACACTATACATGCAGCAATTTTTCTTGACGAAGACCATGTAGCAAAATACACAATCAAGACAATAGATGATCCTCGTACCTTGAACAAGACACTCTATCTTAGGCCTCCTCAAAACATCCTTTCTCAAAGCGAGTTAGTTGATAAGTGGGAAAGGCTTAGAGGGAAAAAACTACAAAAGCTTTGCATATCGGAAGAGGACTTCTTAGCTTCCATCAAAGGTAAAGAATTTATGTTTGGATGACAGGAATCAAAAGAAAATGAATGAAAATTTTATATGTCAAGAATTCAGTTTTGGTATAAAGAATTCAAGCATTTAGTTTGGTTGGAAATTATGATTTAATTTTTCATATTATAGGGCCATCTAATTATTTTATTCTTAACTAGTCACATTTGTTTGAAATTGTGAGATTCTCATGAGAATGTGGAAATATGATTCTTATTTAAATTGTGTTTGAATTATGAATTTGAGTAAAGATTTGTGAATGGAAAGAAAAAAGAAAAGCTAAAAGTAACAAAAATCTAGCGCTTATATATATATTTGATAAATTCTTATTTAAATTCATAATTCAAACACAACCTTAGTGTAATAATCTCATTATGTTTTATCTTACGAAACTAATTGAGAATCACATTCTTAAACGATACAATTAAAAAGACTTGATATGAGATTCCCATTCTGTCTCCTTATTCCTACCATCCGAACATAAGAATACTTAGCCAATGTTCAATATGTCATGAAGTGACAAGTCTTTCATCACCTTTCTCATGCTAGACAACAAGTACTTTTATTTCTATGCAAATTAAAAAAATCTAACTTTTGTCTTTATGTAATGCAGGAATGGACTATGGCGGCCAAGTAGCAGCCTCACATTGTTACCACATATTCTATGAAGGTTGCCTCACAAATTTTGAGATTGGGAAAGAAGGAGAAGAAGCTTCTAATCTCTATCCGGAGGTCGACTACACTCGCATGGATACATACCTCAAGCGCTATTTATGAAAAAATATACGTATCCGAGCGTAAAATCAGAGAGTCCCATAGTCAGGGGTTCAAATCATCGTGAATGTTTGTGTAATGAATGATGCTAATTAGCTTGAAAAATAAAGAAAACATAAACATTTTTTTTTTTGGGTTGCATGCTTCGTAGCATTTGCTCTGTGGATAGCTTGTTGCCCTTTCTACAGTAATGCTTGTTAAGTGCATTCCCTATTCCATTGTGTAATGTTTTATTATTTTTATAAGGGGAACTTATGTACTAAGTTCAAGACCCAGCTAATCCTCAAATAAAACACTTATACTAATTAGTTCAATACATTTTAATTGTTATCAAAAAATCTTTTTTTTTTTTTTTTTTAAAATTTACAGACACTGTTCACATCTTACTACCGTCGGACTTCCGTCAAACGGTCGCCGGAGACTCGTCGGAATGTTCAACATCGCCGGGAAGTCGCCGGAGTTTCGCCGGAAGTTCACCGGAGTGTTAAGAACGTTAATGGAAGTCGCCGGAATGTTCAGAACGTTCACTGGACGTTAAGAACATCACTGGAGACTCACCGGAATGTCTAGAATATTGCCGGAAAAAAAAAAGGAATAAATGGATAAATTATAGCAAAAAAAATATAGCAAAATGTGCTAAATATTGATAAATTAAAAGGAAAAAAAATGAAATAACAAAAAACAGCAACAATGGGGAAAACATATGTTATTTTTCAATTTTTGTAAGGTTCAAGCAAATAATCTCTAAATAGTGATCAAACTGAAAAGTAAGTTTTGAAACTGTAAAATGTTACAGTTTCAAAACAAAAATTTATTAAGCATTTATCCTTATTAATCAAACTGAAAAACATGTTATGAACCTGTAAAATTTTACAGTTTTATACCATGATTCATTCCAGCACCAAAAAAATTTGAAACTGCAAAATTTTATAGTTTTAAACCATGATTCATTCCAGCACCAAAAAAAAATTTGAAACTGCAAAATTTTACAGTTTTAAACCATGATTCATTCCAGCACCAAAAAAAAATTTGAAACTGCAAAATTTTACAGTTTTCACCGCCTGTAACTAAAACTCGAAAACTACTTGTTCAGAATTTGAAAATTTTCTCCATTAGAACAGAAAAACAGAAGTGTATAGCAGAGAAAAAAAAAAAAAAGAGATCGAAGGAGAAATGCGGATGTAGAGAGAGGATTGTACTCCGGCAACTATTTTTTATTTAGATATAGCCAAATCTGATGTAGATCTACTCAGATCTGATGTAGATCAGATCTACATCAGATTTGAGTAGATCCACTCATCTTCTTCGTCGGAAATATATCATATTCTTCGTCGAAAATATATCATCTTCGCCGTCGGTGAGAGTGAAGTCATGAGTTGATTTCGATGGTTGGTGGTTATCGGTGAACCCCGATCAATGGAGAAAGACATGATCACCGGTTGTCGTCCATGACAAAGACGATGAAAGAAAAATGCAGAAAAAAAGAGATAGGAAAACGTAAAGAGGGAGACAAAAAGTAGAGAGAGAGAGAGGGGAAAGAAGGACTTTTGGGTCTACTCAAAAAGTTATAAAATTAAATTGTGTCCACATGTTCCACATGGGACCTGTGGGTAATTTCCCCTTTTTATAATAAATTATTACTTTTTTCCCAATCAAATAATAGTTTAAAAAAAAAATCTCTGAAAGCAGTTGAACGGTGAAGAATTGTAGTTTGTGGATGCAATAACTTGATATCACTTACCAAACCAGTAGGTGCTTTCTTCGAGAATAACCCATGAAAATAATTGAACCATACAGCTCCCAAGAATAAAATAGATCATTAATTATTTATCACATAGATAAAAAAATCTCAACACAATATGTATAAATAAGTACTTTATATCATTGATTTTGTTGCTATTTTATACCAGAAACGTAACCGTATATTATTAATTAGACTTTTCACTACTTCATTAATAATTATTTGGAAAAGTTACTTGTTAGTGAGAATGCAAAAAAATTATTACAAAATCATAAAAAAATTATAATTATAATTATTAATGTGTATAAAATTTAGCATTTATTTGTAATTTTTTTAAAAGGTCTGCAATGAAATGAATTTTTTCCTAATTATTTCAAAATAAAGAGTCAACCATGAATATTCTTATTCATGTAATCAATAATAGGAAAAGTGATTTTTCCAAGATTGATCCTATCATAGGCGTCAAAACTTTACTAGAATAAAATTAAAATTTTATGATTTGCAATGCGTGTCGTAAAAACTCGTTCACGATATGCATACAAATACCGTTATATGACATGTCGTGGAAAGTTGAGCATCATTTTCGATATGCAGGTAAAGTTGTAAAAAGTAATAAATTAAATATTAATGACATACTTTGTATGTTGTATATAATTTTTTACGACATTTTTGTCATGTCATAAATTATCATACTTTTTGTGACATAATTTTGCATGCTGTACAAGGTTATTTTTAATATATTTATGGCATATTTTGTATGCCGTATATAATATTTTACAGTATTTTCTTGCATGTTATAAATCATCACTTTTCACGACATAATTTTGTGTGTCATAGAATTTCATTTTTAATATATTTATGACATACTTTATATGCTGTATATAATCTTTTACGACATTTTCTTACATGTTATAAATCATTACACTTTTCATGACAAAATTTTATATGCTGTAGAAAGTTATTTTTAATATATAATATATATACATGAATATAACATTGCCTAACAGTATGTAGACAGTAGCTTATAAAATGTAACCTGTTAACAAACCAAGCAGAAGCAGTAACTATTTGTAAGCAAAAAATTCTAATATCCATACACCAAACAACCTGCATATTAACTTTTATCCTCAACTTCTATCATATCAAGCTGATAACAACCTCAAACATACAAATCAAAAAAAGTATCCAAATCATACGATTCACTAATCTCTAAAATACGACTTTAAACATCCAAAAAGTATAGAGCAAATTACAGCAATGGTCCCTATAGTTTACCCCTGATTTCATTTTGGTCCCTGTATTTCTAATTGCATCAATTTTGCCCCTACAATTTGGTTTTTGGCTCTATGTGGTCCAATAATTAATAGTCGTTGGCTTTTTAGACGGAAACCCACGCGTGCCTTGTACGCACGGGATGAAACCAGTCAATTCGTAAATGAAACCACTAGGGAAAGGTATTTTCTCTCTTTCTTTCTCTCTCTCCTCTCTCTCTCTCTCTCTCCTTCCTTTCTCTGATTTATTTCTTTTTAGTTCTTTCATTCTCCCTCCATCTCTCTTTCTTTTTGAATCAAACCCTTCTCTCTCTAAAGCCATCAATGGCAGCACCAACCACAAATTTCGGCATTGTCGACTACCAGTTACCCAACAACACCCACAACGTAACCTTTTTCACCGATCAAATCCACACCCTTGTCACTCGCTCTCCCTTCCTCGTTGACTCCTGGATCTCCGAAATCACAGCCATCCATCGTTCCCTTCTCCACCGTCTCATCGTTAGCCTCGACATCGAGTGGCGATCAAACAACCGTTTCCACGATAACCCCGCTTCCGCCACTCTCTAACTTTGCGTCGGCCGCCGATGCCTCATCTTCCAACTTATCTACTCCCTCAAAATCCCTCAATCCCTCTTCGACTTCCTCAACAACCCTATCTACACTTTTGTGGGTATGGATATTCACACCGATGTGTTCTCTACTTCTATCTTGTTGGGAAAATATACAAATTTCCCTTTGTTTTAGTCATTCAACAAATTTTGTGATGAATCCGAATCTGAAACTGAATTCAGTTTCACCAGAAATGGAGTCTCTGCTTCTAACAGACGATGGCAGAGAAGAGTGGAGCTGTGAAGAGGTCGAGAGAAGACGAAGAAAACGGAGTCTCTGTTCCTGTAGATATAGAGGACAGCAATAACAATAATAACAGCAATAAAGAGACCGGTTATATATCTTCTGTTATACCTGGGTGGTTTTTTGAGATTAGCCCAATGTGGCCTGGTTTGTTTCCTTTGTATATATGGATTATATCTACTATATATTGTCTGTAGATTGAGATTGTTATTCAAGGTCTTTGCTTTTTGTATTTGATTTGAGATTATAGTTTAGTTTCCTATATGGGTCTGTATGTATGTATGTATGATTTTAGCTATGATTATTTGATTGTTTGTTAAAAATAAAAAAATAAAAAATAAAAAGGAGTTCATATCTATTGCCATTGGTATTCAAATGACTGTTTTTTGGATTTGTTTTAGGGTTTTTATGGTCCTTCTGTTTTCTAGTAATTACATCAACACTTTCGAAGATTCATTAGGTGAAAGAAAGGAAGGGAAAGAAAATTATATGTTTTGTTCAAGCTAAATTCAGTTTGACTACAAGTGAATGATGGGTTTGAGAGATTTGTTGGAAGTAAAAATTGAATATATTGCGAATAATATTTATTTTGGAAGGTAGGTTTTGTTTTGTGGGAATTTAAATTTTATTAGATACAAAATATACAAATATATAATGAAGAATATAATAGAACAGAGAGACTGATCCCTTACACCAAAACAAACTTATCAGCCAAAGAAAATGTTCAACAATGGGCTTTTGAAAGACTGCCATTGATGGCTTTGGAGAGAGAAGGGTGGTTTCATCCCGTGTGTGCAAGGTACGCGTGGGTTTCCGTCCAAAAAGCCAACGACTGTTAATTATTGGACCACATAGAGCCAAAAACCAAATTGTAGGGGCAAAATTGATGCAATTAGAAATACAGGGACCAAAATGAAACTACGGGTAAACTATAGGGACCATTGCTGTAATTTGCCCAAAAGTATAACTAGAAATCGTAAATCAATTAGTCTAATATTTAGTCCAAAAGAATGAATTGACTAGGCCATGCAATTGTACTTCCTATTGCATCTTGAAGATCATATATCTCATGAGTAGAACGAAACAATGGCATGTTGACTATTACGTGATTCACCCATACTTTCCAACACAAAGGTCCAAGAATCACGTGATGTACCTTTGACTTGGGATCCCTTGATGCAATTTGGCCTTCTGCAACCACCAAGTTTGTCCCCTCCCAATGCAATAACTTGCATTTGACATTCTCTAAGCTCGATACACCATTACTTTGATCCTACAAAAATTAAGAGTATATAAGCATACTGCATAACATTCATCCTATTTACCAAGTATTAGTTCAACAAAGGAAATGAAAGTGTCAAAAATCTTCAAGGAGAACTCACTTATATAAGTCATCAATGTCAGAAAAGAAAATTTTAACCTGATGAATACATATTTTGAGGTGGTCACACTTATGAGTCTACTCAACCTGATGAATTTATAAAAACTAAATAGACATTCTAATTCAAGTAGATCACTAATAAGTCCCTCATTTCTTCACTAAAGAACACAAGAAGATGATTTTGGAGTCTTCATTATGAGAGTTGTATTAAAAAAAAAAAAAAAAAAAAAAAAAAAAAAAAATTTGAGAAAACGAGTTCTACCTAGGCAGATGAAACATGTAGCCACTCTTCCCTACTCTCTCTTTCTTTCTCAAAGCAAAATGCCAATTTACGTTTCGGTTGGATGAAAACCGTGCTAGAAAGCTATGTATGCCGGTGCAGGACAAGAAATATATTACTAACTACCAAGACTATCGTATATGGCACACAATTCTATGTCTTTTATCTCGATACATAAGATTATGCATCAAAGTTCACGTATTTCAAAATAATCATCATTTTTTACAGTTAAGAATGCATTGAGTTAGAGAATACAACCTTAAATGCAAGAAACAGAATCATGTTCCTTCTGAGACCATTGAGCTATTATCCAAAGAGCATCACAATTTTTCCTTGGTTTCCTTACCCAATATACAGACTCTCCTGAAAGTAACAGCTAAAACTCATAATCCAAACTCAACACAAAGCATTATTACTATTTATTTCAACTTTTGCCTTCTGTTGCTTTGCCTACAAATTTCTTCCTCCTAGCTATAACACAGTTCTCAATGCTCAAAAAGTAATAACAATAATAAGATTAGAAGAACAGTTGAAACTACATTTGGCTCTAGATAGGGGCTGAAATTGTATATAGCTCTGTATTTTGAAGATTTGTGATTCTTTTCCTCATATATATTGTCATTTACTATTACTACTACCAGTTATATTTATTTAATTTTCAATGAATAGAGTACTAAAATTGGTAAAAGGATTGTTCTACCAAACCATGCTATTTTAATAACAGATCTTTCAAACTCAAACTCAAACTCAAGCAATTTGGAATTTGTTTTCCAAACCCATGTTTTGAAAATATGATTTCACTAAAGTTTTGTTCTCAAACTATGACTTTAGTCATAACAATTGAAACTTCTAAAAAGAGCATAACTTACCGTATCTAAACCAGTTGGAAGGTTTGCAATTGAAGAACCAACACATTTAAGATAATTTCATACCTTCAATGCTTTCAGTAACAGAACCAACTTCATTCACCTAAAAAACCATAAAAACACTTCATTAAGCATATAGCTACCACATACTTCCAACAATAAAAGACATGAAGAGTAGATAAAAATGTTCTGAAAATACTATTTTCACTCACTGAAGTTGGAAGGTTGTCATGAGAAGTAGATTGGAGTAGATTGGAGTAGATCGGAGCTTCTTTGGGAGGGATTGGTACCTTACAATCAAAGATAAACATGCAAGTGATTTAAATATAAAATAACAAATGATTTGAATCAAAATTTACTTGAATTAAATCATCAAACATTATATTATCATGTTTAGCTTTTCCTCTTACATCATTTTTCCTTCTTTATTTGATAAGCATGGCTTTTATCTCATTGAGTTGTTGTTCTAAGTCCAGCACCTTGCCTTCAAGTTTTCTCACGTACTCATTTTGGTGTACTTGTGCATCAACCTTAGATGGTAATGCCCCAAATCCCAGTTGTGACAACCCTAGTTGTGACAACCCCGTTCCGTATTATACTGTTAACTCATTAATTATATGAGTGTTAATGTGCTTGATATGAAATTTGATGTTAATTATGTGTTTTATGTGATTTTTGAATGCCTATCTATTGATTGTAGTCATATCTGTTACAATTTCTGCTATAATCCGGAATTGAGGGCTGTAGAGGCGTTAGAAACCGAAATTGATTAATTTATTGTGTTCAGCATAATTTTTAGAGCATACAGTGAAATTTAATTAAAAACTTATTCGGATCAAAATAATTAGATTAATTTGATTTAATTAAGCCTATTTGATTAAGCTTAAGCTTTGATTAGCCAATAAGATTAATGAGGCCTATATATATATGATAAGCAATGTTATTTGAGCTCACACTTAGACATAAAATCTGCTGGAGCTCTAGAAAGAGAGAGAATCATCCTTGTAGAGAGAGAGAGAGAAGGACAAAAACTTAGGAGAATTGCTCAATGATTGAGGAATTGAAGAAGACAACTCATAATCTTGCAAAAATTATTGTTCTTGAGGCCTTTAGGTAGGTTTTTGAACCTTAATTCATGAGTTTAAGTTCATAATTAAGTGAATTCAAAGATAATATGAAGCCAAGGACAAGATTTAAGATGAATATGATGAATTTGAAGTCAATATACACATGCATGTAAGAGATTGCCATGAATTTGCATATTTGAGCATGGAACATGTAGTTCTTGTTTATTTGAGAGTCATTTAATACTTGCATGTAAAAATCATCATGGTATGAAATTTAATTCTAAGGATTCATGTTTGTATTTGGAAGATGATTTTTTGGAACATGAAGAATATGGCTCCAAACCACACATGCATGCATAATTTGGTTGAGTCTCATGAGTTTGAGCATCAATTGTACCATTTGAGATGAAAATAGAAGCTACACTTCACATGCATGAAAGATCCAAGAAGATATAAGATTTGTTTGCATGAGTTTTGAAGTTGTGAAAATAAATTTGATATAATTGAACTTATGTGATGAATTCATGGGAATTTGAGCTTCAAATCTTGTGAAATTGACATTTATATCATGTGAGAGGTTGTGTGGTTGACGTATAGGCCATAACATGTAAGTTACACCGTGTGGAGTTGTGTTTTGAGGCTCAAATAGCTTGCTGGAAAACCCAAAAATCGGTCTCTTTGCTCGAGCGAATAATGAAGGCAACCAGAAGTTTTGTAGACATTGATGTCCGTTTGAGTGAGAAGAATTGCACTTGAGCATAAAAATGAAGCAACCGGTACTTTTGCAGACCAAAGGGGACCGCTCGAGCGAGCAAAGCTACGCTCGAGCAAGGAACCCTATTTCAGAAAGTTTTGAAAAGCTGTTTCATGTTCTGTTTTCCTTTCTTTTCAATTTCTAAGCACTCTTAAGCATGCATTATGCATTATAAATGAATGAAAGAATAAGAAAGAAGCCTAAGAGAATTGAATAAGTTAAGAACGGATTGAATTGCTTGTGACCCAATATGTTATGGAATGTGCAGGGTCGAATGCGAGGGCAAATCCATCGACAAAACACTGTGAGTAATATTTTAGTAAAGATATTTTCAAGTATGTTATCTTCCAAATGCTACTTCTGTATAAGCTTCATGGATTTGTTGATTTGAATTATGAATGAGTATTCTATATGCCTAATTTTTGTGTAAGACTCTACGAAGAACACGATTTGGGCCCAAGGCCGTTTGATATGATGGTTGGCCCCGAGGCCGTTTGATATGATTGGGCCCGAGGTCGTTTGATGTGTATGAATTGGGCCAATGGCCGTTTGAATGAAAAGGTGCTCATAAACATGAATATGAATATACACATAAATATGAATATGGAAATAATGGGCCCGAGGACGTTTGATGAATCTAACAAGTTATACAATGGGCCTAAGGCCGTCTGATATGTTTGCTAAGGATCTAAAATGGACCCGAGGCCATTTGACATATACAACAAAAACACAGAATGGGCCTAAGGCCGTTTGTATATGAAATTTAAGGGTTCGATGTACTTAATATGAATCTCATTCATATAACCCCTTTACTTTGGTATTATTCACTGGGCGTTAGCTCACTTTTATTTATATGTATGTAGGCGAGCAAGGGATGTTCAACCCCAGCCTCAGTGGAGTTTGAGAAAGGAACCCGAGTTTTGTGAAGTCAGCCTAGGTGCCTCACGCAAGAGGTTTTGTTTATGATCTTTTGTAATTTCTTTTGCTATTTCCATTGGCCATGATAGGCCATTTATGTGTATAAGCTTTTAGTATAGCTGACTATGTGTTTGAATGATCCTGGGTGTACAAGATGTTAACTACTAATATGTTGTGTGAGTTATTAATAAGTATATAGGAAATGTTTTGATATGCTATATAAGCACAGTTTATTGGACAAAATTTTTAAGTCTGCTTCCGCATCTGGCCTAATATTTTTAATTTTTAATTGATTTCTGTTTGAGGCCGTAGGTAATCTCATGATTACTGGTCGGTTATGACCTTAATCTATAAGGGTGGGTTTGGGTCATGACACCAGCCCTCGTATACTCTCACGACGCTCGGGACCAAAAGTATGAAAAATTGTATCATCTTTTATAGATTTTGGACTCTCATCAGTAGAAGCCTTATGAAATTCTTGAACTTTTTTCTGAAAATATAAAGCATGTCTTAATAAATTGATGTGAATGCAAATTATAATATATATAAAAAAAAAAATGAAGTAATTTTGGTACCACAGTTGCGTCAAGCACTTCATTCATGGATTTTCTTTCCTTTCTCGCATGCCCTTTAATCCAAACATCAACTTTTGATAAGGATGATGGTGCTCGACTTTCTCTTCTCTAGAAAATAAAATAGAAAATGAAAAAAAAAAATGATTAAAAACAATCTCATAGTAACCATACTTCATACCCAATTTACAAAACTACTTGAATCACTTTTAAATTTACCATTTCATCCTCTAATCGTGCATAACCTTTACAACTCATGGTGTGTAAGAGGGTTTGCTTTTTCCTCATTGCCCTAAATCTTTTACTCTTTGCCTACATATACAAAAGAAGGATGTCATAATTTATATGATTAATAATTCATAATTGAATCACTATGAAAAAATTTGTTGGTCTAATTACTTCATAAAAACTAGAGAGTTTCTACGAGGAAACTTACCTTAAATTCTTTGGAAGTTTGTTGTTTCACAAATGCTTTCCATTCAACCATTTCTACATTATCAGGTCTGGTGAGGACAATATTGTGTGCTAGCTTAGCACTTTTATCAAGAGGTCTTATTTTTCGTAATAGTTCAGATTTGTGTGAGCGCCATAATCTGCCAAACTTTTGCATGATGTATTGCTTATGGAAATCATGTATTTTGAATCTAAGCTGCATTTGCATTTAAACAAAAATTTAGTGATTAGGAAAAAAACTTGGGTTGATAGTATAATAATAAATTAAATAAATATATGTTGCCTTCACACAAGCCCATAGCTTGTCTTTAACCTCTTTTGGAATATCAGGCCATTTCTTTGTGGTTATTGGCACCATCTCTCGTGCCAAGATCCCTTCTAAAGCCGATAGTTTAACTGACTTAGGTCCCATAGGCTGATTCCTCTCATTGAAGTCAATTTCATCACACTTTTGTTTTCCTTTGTCATGCATCTTTAACTTTGATGCCCCCCTAGTTTTCTTCTTTGGTACTTGAGTGGAGTCTACAACTCCTTCCATATCATGTGATTCAACATGTGGAGAAGTAGAACACTTATCTGAAATTCTGAATGATGCATTTTTTCTTTCATCCATTGTCACAACAATTATAGCTTTACGCTCTGTAGATGCACTTGAACGTCCCGGGAAAATCCCGTTTTGTTCATTGGGCTCACTACAGTTCGGACTCAATGTCACGGTTCTTAATCTGATCTTGCAAAGTGCAATGCGAGATTGATAAATCACCAAAGAGTCCAAATCCGGCAAATCGTTTTGAAAAACTGATTTTTAGAAAGAAGTGCCAAACATGGATTGCTTTGCAGATACAGAGTCGCCACCTAAATATTTTATTTTTGGAAAATTTAGGAAACCCTGACTCGTGCCAAAGGCCACGTGTCCGTCATCACCAAAGTTGCCTCGTCTCGGGAACTTGGATACGAGAGGGGAAGGTCATGCAATGAGCACTCCCGCTCGCCCGATCAAAGATCGGCTTTTACTAACATGATATCTTGTTTTTGAAAACACATGTGCTCTTATTCCGGTTATTAACCTAGAATTACTATGTGATGCGCATAGCATACAAGTATAGACTGGATCGCCTAAGTTGGAACAAAACATCTCATGTTTGTTTTTGAAAGCGGTTTGCTACTCGCAAGTAGGCTAAAATGCGGATTTTGCCACCCTCAAGTGGGCTTAGAAAACATGGTGATTTGCCACTCTCAGGTGGGCTTAAAACTTGCAATCAATGAATTGTTCCAATTCAAGTAATCCAACCTTCACCCACAGGCATTCAGGCAGTTATATCATATAAGCAGTTAGCCTCATGGCAAGCATGCTATCATGGAAGTCACTCACACACATGCAAGGATGCTAAAGCATAAACACTCACCGAGTACTCTGAGCCAAAACAGAAACTAGTTAGTAATCAATGCATGATCCTAGTTCATGTTAAGATGGTTAATACAACACACACAAGAATGCAACTAAGATAGGCTCGGCTATTCTAAAATGGCATGTGAAATGTAACAATTGATACATGTATTCAACTTGGAATTGAAATACAATGCAGTTAGTATGATGCGCCGAGCTCGGTGCATGCAGTACAGATGAATGAATGCAAACATGCAAGTATAAGGATGCTAATTGAAACGTGCCCTAAAACTAACCATCGAAGGCTAATAAATAAAAGGGAGAAAGAAATGGGGGTTGGAAGACATGCATCACACACACGCACACTTATTTACAACATTGCCCTCTCGGAGGAGGATCCGAATAAATAATACAGAACCGACTAATTAACTAACTATTCTAGCTAATTAATTATTACACAACCAAAATTGAAACAAATAACTATTCTAAGTTTAACAAAAGCACTGAAATGGCCTCATGATGAGGGATGCATGCATGCTCGAATCGTCTAGCTCGGAAATCCATCGCGATGCCCCAACTTGCCTCTGTTTGCACTTGTTTCCAGAACACTGCACAAAGCTCCAGAAAGCTGAAACACCCCCATGGGGACCTGTAGGAGGGCTACCGACCAGTTGTTGGCATTGGAGACCACCTGCCGACCACTTTTTGTGGTGAAAACCAGAAAAAGTGGTCGGCCAGCCACTTTATCTGGTCGGCCGACCAGTTTTTGCTGCTGGTTTCTGGTTTTCTGCAATAGAGGGCAAGAAAGGGGCATGGCAAAGTATTTGCAACACATGTATGCGCGACCACCCTCCCTATCATTACATAAGCTCAAGGGAGTGTAGGTCTCGACCCTTGGGCCACCAATCACGCATCTCGATGCATGATGGTCGAGGGGCCAAATTGTGCAACTCAATATGGAATGAATGCACATACAAACACCTAAAGCCTAGAATTCCGTCATGTATAGTCAAGAGTGTCGGCAATCGGGAATCGAAGTACGTTTCATCACTTCGAGTATGAAACGTGCCTCGTTTTCTGTGTTTGGACTAACGTCTATTCCAAACACAATGCAACAAACATGGCATGCACAATACGACTCAATCATGCAACTTGATGCAATATAACTTAGACATGCAAACATGCAAGGGATAAACATGCAAACATGTAACTAGCATACACAATGCTATGAACTATATGGCATACACAATGCTCATGACACTAGCATACACAATGCACATGGTAACTAGCATACGCAATGCAATGAACATGGCATGCACCAATGCAATGATCGATCCTGTAACAACATGGCATGCTCAATGCTATGAACCACATGGCATACTCAATGCACAATGGACTTAAACCAAAATGGATAGGCCTCAGCCATGTCCAAATCAGTGGCCATAACACCAAGACTAAGGTACCAAAAGGCAAGACACACATGCACACATATTGGTCCACAAGCTAGGCAACAAGAACACAACCCTTAGGGGCACTCAAGGGGTGACAAAAGTGGGAGCATGGCAAGTCTATATGCTCTGAAATTACATGCAAAGTGAAGCCATATCATGCAAATAGCTCAAATAAAGCATGCCAAGAGACTTGAAATACAAAGCTAGTCAAGGGCTTTACACTACAACCATACCAAGCAATGCTCAAATGACCTAAAGCACTCAAAACAGACCTAATGCAGGTCAAAACAGTGGCTGAAATGGACTGAAATGATAGCTTGCTAAGCAAGAAAAAGCATGCCCAAATGATGGCTCGCAAGCAAGGCACAAAGCTCAACTCTCAAATACAATTAAAGAGTGATAAACATGAGAGTATGGCAAAGATATAAGCTTTGAAACTCCATGCCAAATGATGCCAAGGTATGCAAACATCACAAATATAGCATGCTAGGGACCTCAAAACTCAAGACTAGCCAAAGCATTTGCACTATAACTATACAAAACATTAGTGATATGACCATGGCAGCCCAAAATAGTCCTAGAACAACCCAAAATATGAATAAAATCATGTTGGAGCATAGCCAAAATATGCTAGAATGATGAGCCAAAACAACATGCATACAAAGCTAGTAAGCAAGATTTATACTACAAGTACATGAAGCATGCAAGAGGCTATCAAACCAACTTTAGATAGAGTTATGACATGCTAAATAATGACCAAAAACCTGCTGAAATGGAGCCCATACATGCTAGGAAGACATGCTACTTTGATGAGCCACAAATGGGATTGGACTACACATACAAGAAGCATGCAAAAGGTGACCAAACCAGCCATGAACAGAGTCAAGGAAGGTCCTAGAAGTCATAAAAAAGTACTTGAACCAAGCCTCAAAATAGTAGAAACACATTCTCCTTTGATAGGCCAATAATGCAAGCAAACAAAACAAGAAGAGAGGGGATCACCCCTCTCTGATTTAGGACCTCAAAACCACAATCCTACCATTGAAAATCCACTAGAATTCAGTGGTTAAAAGGCCAAGCAAATAATAATTCAAAGGCCTTAGGGCATGGCACAAAACAAGGCCAAACAAGGCACAAAAGGGGGTAGAACACCCCCAACACCCAAGGAGCCTCAAACAAACATGTTAAGTACTCAAAAATAAAGCTTTTTTCAGTTTAAAGTTAATCCAAAATAAGCATGCAAAGATGGCTAGGAGAGTAACCAAAAAATAAAGCTTAAAGAGAAGAAAAGGGGTTACCCTTGAAGCACTGCAACAACAGCAATTCCTCCAGCCCAAAACCAACTCTTATGACCCAAAAACCACCTCCAAGGATCTCAGCTAAAATATGGTGATGTGTGGCTAGGAGTTGTAGTGCAAAAGTGAAGGAACAACACTCTTTAAGGCACAAAATATATAGAGAGAGAAGAATATAGAGAGGGAGATGTATGTATCACCCTTAGCCAACTTCAGAACCTGTGGAATAGAGAAGGAGACCCTCTCTTATATAAAAACATAAACTAAAGCTTCTTGGAGAAGCTTAGAGCTTGGATCCAATCCCCTCCATACATGTGTATGGAGGATGCAGTCTGTGTCCTCCAGCTGGCACAGCTGGCATCCACAGAGTCTTCAAAATCTGCAAGAAGGTAGCCGACCAGTTAAAGTGGTCGGCCAACCACTTTTTCTGGGCGGCCGACCAGTTTTTCAGAGATAGTGGTCGGCCAGCCACTTTCTCTGGTCGGCCAGCTAGTTTTTCTGGTTGGCAGGAAAATTCTGCTTTCCAAGTCCAACTTCAAATGGCCATAACTCCTTCATATGGACTCCTTTTCAGGTCATTCTTGTGTCCAAATTGAAGCCCCGGAAGTAAGATTTCCAATGGTAGCCTTGCATCAAAATTCCAACTTTGAAAAAAAGTTATGCCTGTTTTGGTGAAGCCGCGCAGTTTTGGTCCTACCCGGATTCATGCCGAACTTCTCCCAAACTAGTTTTCTTCTCTCCTTTTCTCTTTTCTTCAAATCCAAACCCCTAAACAAAGTGTTTTGAAAGATTTTTCAAAGATTTCATCTCTCTTTCATTCATTTCCACTTTGTCCTTGCTCGGTTTACCGAAAAGCGCGACATTTAACAAAATGTGAGTGTCGGAACATCGTAGAAACTTTATTTTCAAAACATTTCGAAAGAGAGGGTTTCAAGATCTAAAATCTTTTGATCAAGATTGTTTTGGTCCAAAAGGGGTATGAAGTTGAGATTTGTCTCTCTTCTTGCTGAAGAAACTGAACTTTTGCCCTGCACACATTTCTCCACCAAGTAAACCATCAGTAGTGCCCAAGTCTTAAGGGCGGTCAAAAATGGGGTGTCTACACGCTCCTTCCTAATTCTTTTCTTAGCTTTGTTTGAACTCTGTGCAATACACAAGGAAAAATAAGAAATAATGTGGACAACAATTGGTTATAATTTCAATTTTATGTTAAATGAGAAATAAAGTACCTCTCCACTCATCTTGCTAGTTGACAATTTCAAGATTCAACTGTTAATAAGAAAATGGGCATTCAAAATAACAATCAGATCATCAACAATAAAGGGAACAGGTGAAAAATTGGCAAAGAACAAAATTCATATTTTTTTGCATTACCTTTAACTCTTGGACTTCTACAATTTCTTTCTCTAATCTTTCAGACTCCTTCAAAGATGTTGCTTCTGCTTCTTTCAGTTCCACCAACTGTAACTCAAAACATTCTTCTTTGTCAGATGTTTCACCTTATTGCAAAAAGACAAATATCTATTCAACCAAAATCCCAACCCAAATGCTTAGTTACCCAAAAGGTAAAATATATTTCATTTGTCCTTTTTCGGCAATAACTTTAAAGACTTTTGAAGTTTGTAGTGAACAAACAACTTTACAAATAGATTACTAAAAAAAAGGTTTGCCCAACTCTTGGTCTGTTCAACTTCATAAACTGTCCTATTTGCCCCTGTGGACTCACCTTTTTCCGCGCCCCCTTTCAGAAGGTTTGAAAAGAAGGCCTCACAGTTCGAACTCCCGTGGTTTTGAATTTAATCTCCTAAGTGCAATGTGAAACTGATAATCACCAAAGAGTCCAAATCCGGCAAATCGTTTTGGAAAATTGATTTTGAATCAAAAAGTGCCAAAATTGGATTGCTTTTCCAAATACAGCGCCGCTACCTAAATATTTTATTTTGGGAAAATTTAGGAAACCCATGACTCGTGCCAAAGGCCATGTGTTCGTCATCACCAAAGTTGCCTCGGCTCGAGAATTTAGGTACAAGAGGGGAAGGTCATGAATTGAGCACCCCCGCTCGCCCGATCAAAGATCAGCCTCTACTAATCATGATATGATATTTTATAAACATTATGTGCTCTTATTCTGGTTTATTAAACTAGCTTTACTATGTGATGCGCCCAAGCAAGTATAGACTAGTTTGATCAATTTGGAACAATTCAACTCATGTTTGTTTGCGAAAATGATTTGATTTTGCCACCCTCAAGTGGGCTTAAAGATACGGATTTGTCACCAAACATAGTGGGCTTAAAACATGATTTGCCACTCAACAAAGTGGGCTTAAAACGCACATTTGTTGAATTGTTCCAATTCAAACAACAAGTCTTCATCCACAGACATTCAAGCAGTTTAGCATTTAAGCACATAGCCTCATGGCAAGCATGCTAGACATGGCAACATTCACATTCATGCAAGTATGCTAAAGCATAAAAACTCACCTAGTACTTCAAGCTAGGAAAACATGAGTTAGAAAAATATGCATGATTTCTAACTATACAAGATGCCTAATGCAACACATGCGATAATGCACCTAATAGGCTCAGTTGCTAACATGGCGTATGGATTGATTTGATAACATGCTATTAAACACGTATTCAAATAAGTATATTGAAATGGCAATGCAGTTTGAATGATGGCTGAGCCTTAGTGCATGCAAGACAAGATGAATGGATGCAAGCATGCGATATGCTAATTGAAATATGATCCATAATCTAACCATCAAAAACGATTAAATAAAAGGAAGAAAGACGTGGGGTTGGAAAACATACACACACACGCACACTTATTACGACATTACGCCCTTGCGAAGAAGGGTCTGAATGAATAAGAGCTAAGCTAATCTAACTAAGCTAATTAGACTAAATATTACACATCAAATGAATAACTAGCTAAGCTAATTACAAATTATTACAACACTTTAACTAACTAGTAAACTAATTAATTAATTTACAACACAAATGCGCACGAACTAAGCATTTAAGATATTAAACTATGCTGCCACTGCTCCGTCTCGGGAAGTGGAAGATGCACATGCTTGATTTTCATCCCGAAAGACCTCCGTTTTGCTCTCGAAAGTCTCTGTTTGCAGGGTTGAGCATTTCCAGAACCTTTCTGCTCCACCTTACTAAATCTTTGCTGAGATTTACATCAGTGGCTTGCCGGCCATGGATGAATGCTGCCGGCCATCTGTCGGCCATAAATGATGCACTGCCAGCCATAAATGGTGGCATGTTGGCTACTGATGCACTGGGTCATCACACTGCAACAGAGCACAAACAGAGCAAAAAGGGGGTTTTTCCAAGGATTTGTTTGTACTATATCCCTTCTTATCATCTCAATATCTCAAAGGAGTGACACATTTGGATCCAAAAACCACCAATCAAGCAAGTTCATTGCATGATGGACAAAGATCCAAGTTTTACAATTTCGATAAATGCACAAATATGACCAACAAGACCACCACCCTATCATGCATGATCAAGGGCAATGTAGACCTAGGAAAGAGGCACATTTCATCACTTTTGAGTATAAAATATCCCATTTTCCTTGTGTTCAAATTAACGTCCGATTTGAACACATGCAATGCAACACAAAGACATGCTTATCATGTCTCTTTTACTTGTCAATTTTGTTTATACATTTAATTACCAAATCATTCTTTAATCAATTTGTCCATTGGTGAGTATCTTTTAAGGTGAAGGAAGTGTTAACCAAGGGATAGTGTAAGGCAAGAGAGAGATCATGCCTTTGATAATGAACCCTCAAAGAGGATTAAACCATTGAGCATGACCTCAATCTCAAGCTTAAAGGATCCCAAGCTTGAAACAACCCTCAAAAGCAAATGAAGGAGTGAAGCAAAGAGGGAGGTTGCAGAGATATAGGTGCTGAAATTGAGTGATAAAAGCACTAAAAACATGCAGCCAAGTCACAAGAATGATGTTTAAAGCCTTAAAACAACAAGCTAGTGCAAGGATTTACACTACAACTACACAAAACAAAGTTCTAATGAACCAAACAGCCCAAAACAGAGCTAAAGCAGGCCATTTCAGAGGCTAAAATATGCTGGACTTAAGCTAAGTTAAGTTAGAAAAACATGCTAACATGTGAAGTTAACTAAGCATGCAAACAAGACACAAGGAGGGGAGGCTAACCTCTCCAATTTTGGACTTCAAAATGAATTTTTTACCATTGAAAAATCTCTGAAATTCGGTGGTTAAAAGGCCCAAAAAGGTTGGTTTGAAAGTGATGGATAAAGGCACAAAAGCTTTATAAACTAATAAACAAGAAAGGTGAACCACCCCCCTAACTAAAAAAGGCTCAAACCACCATTTTTAAGCCACAAAAATAGAGCTTTTTACAGTTCAAAACCAACCCCAAAAACAATTGAAAAAGATAGAAAAACAAGTATTGAAAACAAAATAACAAGACTAGTATTCTACCTCTTGAAGCAAAGAACACTTTTAGGCACAAGTTTAAACCAAAACCACCTTGAAGAGCTCCAAGAAGGCCCCAAGGAACCTCAGCTCAAAGATGAGAGGATTTGGTTTAGGAGAAGTAGGCAAAAGTATAGAGAAACTAGGCAAACACACACAATTTTGCACAAGAGAGAGAGAAATCTAGAGAGAGGAAATTTTCATGTCTCAAATTTTCTAACCTCTACACATGAGAGGGAGGGTTCCTATATATAGAAAACACAAATTTCCCTCACAAACATCCAGCCACACACATGTAGAAAGATGTATGAATCTATGCAAATAGCTGGCACAAAATATAACAAAATATTTGCAGCATACAATGGTGGCTGGCAAGGCTTCATTGATGGCAGACAATGCACATCAATGGCCGACAAAGGAGAAGTGGTGGTTGGCAGCCTCCAAGGATGGCCGGCAGGCCATCAGAAACTTCAGGATGAAAAGACCCAAGCATGGTCCAAAAATGAGACAAAATGGATGCAGGGTTTGAAATGCTCAAAGCTATGGCATTCCGCTAAAGACTTCGCGCGTCCGGCAATCAAACAGACTCATCATCGGATGTACCTGCAAGAACATCCAAGTCTTAAAGGGCCGCCAAAAATGGGATGTCTACAGTTGCCCCTCTTTGACAGAACTTGGAGTCATGTAAAAACGTGAGTGAATGTCAAAGCCCGGAGACAACCCATTTTGACAAGGCCGTAAGACTTAGACAAACAATCAAGACAGGAAACAAATGAATGCGTTCGCAAGTTGCCTACGTATCCCTTTGCAAGGAATCAAACTAGTGTAGTTCTGGGGCAAGATGCAAATGATATGCATGATGCAAGAACATAACTTATGATCATGCAATGAGACTGTGCAATGAAACATTTAAATGCAAATGCAATGTATTGAAAATGCCACGGTTAGACAAACCGAAATAGGACACAGTAATCTCAATCATAAGAAAGAGTAAGCAAACACGCCACGCATGGGAATTACGAACCAAACCACATTTCATGCAGAAATGATGTAAGAAAATTATGCAAGCTTAACTACGTGACGCGCAGGAAAGACGAAGAGAAACAAAATCATCGGGCGTACCTGAGATGTCAAACAAGATCCTAACGTGTTGCACGTGGAAGAAAACAAGGATGGTGTGAACACCGGGATGCACCCGAATGTTTTTAACTGAAGGATGGTAACCGAAGGATGGTATGAACATCAGGACGCACCCAAATGTTTTTTAACCGAAGGACGGTAACTAAAGGATGGTATGAACATCAAGATGCACTCAAATGTTTTTAACCGAAAGGCAGTAACTGGAGGAAGGTATGAACATCAGGATGCACTCAAATGTTTTTAACCGAAGGGGGGTAACCGGAGGAAGGTATGAACATCAGGATGCACTAAAATGTTTTTAACCAAAGAGAGGTAATCGGAGGAAGGTATGGACATCAGGATGCACTCAAATGTTTTTAACCGAAGGGCGGTAACCGGAGGAAGGTATGAACATCAGGACGCACTCAAATGTTTTTAACCAAAGGGTGGTAACCGGAGGAAGGTATGAATATCAGGATGCACTCAAATGTTTTTAACTAAAGGATGGTAATCGAAAGAAGGTATGAACATCAGGACACACTCAAATGTTTTTAACCGAAGGGTGGTAACTGACGGAAGGAGAGTAAAAGGATATGATTCGAAGGGCACGGATGATTTTACCTGAAACTCCTCTAAATGGACTATACATACAATATCATTTGTTTGTGCTGGCTCCTTTAAATGAACCGTACATATAATATCGTGCCTGTGTACAAAAGCGTGCTATGAAACAACAGTGCATTTCTATGCATGAAACAATAATGAAATCATATTCTATGAAACAATAGGGAAGTGCATATTCTATGCAATAATGGAGAAGCACATATTCTGTGCACGTGTAACGAATAGGAAACGCATATTCTATGCAAGACAACAACTGAGATATAAGACATGTTCTATGCAAACCAAACAATTTGAGAGCATATTCTACACATGATTGGTAACGGGAGCATATTCTATGCATGATTCAAAGGCAAATGCATATATTCCATGCATGATTCAAGAACGAAAGCAATAAGCATGTTCTATGCGTAATGCAAGAGCGGAAGCACATTCTATGCAGCTAAAATAAGAGCATGTTCTATGTGACAGTATAAGTGGAATGCACGTTCCATGCAACAACAAAGAAACACATATTCTATGCAATAACAAAAGCATATTCGTCAAGACCAATTCAAGAACAACTTCCGATTTACCTCTCGGAAAAGTTGCAATATGTTGAAAAAAGGATACACCTTGCTTATGTTAATGAGTGACGAACATCGTGCACTGGAAATGCAGTTCTGAGCTTCCATAGAGGCATTCTGAACTTAATAATGAACATTCCCTTCAATTTTTGAAATCCAAGGACATAAAACAGAACCAGGGACACAGAGGAGACCTTTGGAAACCCACCGGCCACAAGAGGGGGCCACCGGCCACTGGTGTGCCTTGCCGGCCACTAGTATGCCTTGCCGGCCATCGATGGTGCCTTGCTGGGGCAAAACTGTCTTTTCATGCACAGGCCTTTAAATACAAGCCACTAGGGCTCATTTCCTCACACCTTCTTGACTGAAAATGCTCTCTCTCTTTCTCTAGGTGCTTTCCCTGTCTAGATCTGAGCCTTTTATGCGTTTTCCAACGCCCTGCACAAACTTTATTCGCTAAATCCTTCTAGTTCTCTTCGCTTTGAACTGATTGGAATTTGATTTCGACACTTCTTTCCTCATTTCCACCATTCTAGGCTCATTCCTCTCGAGTTTCTCTCGAGTTCTGTGCACTTTTCCCGGCTTTGACTTTTTTCTTCATTTTCTCTCTATTGGGGTTCACTTTTTCCAAGCTTACCCTTTTTCTTCACTTTTCACCCATCTTGCACCTATTTTCAGATGGCGGACGATTTTCCTCATGAGGGGGCTCATTCCGAGCTTCCCTCAGTAGACTTCGAGGTGGACATCGAGGCCGAGCCAGAGCCATTACCGTTGAGTGTATGACCTTTTGATCTAGCGAGGTATCATCCTCAGACACACATATTGCCCACTACCGGAGGCATGAGATGTTTCATTGATCTCGCTGACGACGCGCCAGAGGACCTCCTATTAAGGGAGTCAGAGTCTCATTTATCGGCCATTGCCATTGAGGTACGAACTCTGTTTCTATGCATTTCCGTCCTTAATTGTTCGCATTTCTTGTATTGCTTTCATCTGACTGTGTCTCATACACTGCCTTGATTTCATTGCATCTCATGCACTGCCTTAATTTGATTATATCTTATGCACTGCCACAGGGTGAGTCTTGCGCCTTTAGGGGCTATGGTGCGACGACTGCTCGAGATTGGTATGACGAGCTCCCAGCTGGAGTTCGTGACATTGTTGACGAGGCAGGCTTCGGCCTCTTCTGCTCCAACTTGACTCGGGTTACCACGAGCCGTCCTCTCTTAGGAGCACTGGTGGAGAGGTGGTGGGACACCACCAACTCCTTCCACTTTTCCACCACAGGGGAGATGACAATGACTCCTTACGACTTTGCCATGATCACCGGCTTAGGCGTAGGGGGTGATCCGATCCCTCTTAACCCAGATATGGAGGAGTGGCAGGCAGCCTGGCTCGAGCTGCTTGGGGCACATCCACTGATATACCGGACGGGCATGGTACGATACACCTGATTCGAAGAGCAGTTCAGGGGGACCGAACCCGAGACGATAGAAGAGATAGAGCGGTATGCCAGGGGCTTCCTGATATTCATCTTCGGTACCACCTTGTTTTCAAACAGGTGGAACACCGTGGGCCTGTATTTGTTGAGTGCCTTGGTGACTCTTTCTCGAGTTCAGTTTTATGATTGGGGCGGAGCCGGCCTCACCACATTATACAGATATATGAGTTCTTCTTTCCGTTTGCGAGGGAACTTGGTTGGAGGCTACTGGCTTGCCTAGAGGTACACTTCTCAGTTCCCTCTTTACACTTTACATTTTCTGCTTAGCATTTCTTGCTTTACATCTGTTCAAGACATGTGTTTTCTGCTTTGCACTTTCTGCATCTGTTCATATTGTAAGCTTTTTGCTTTGCACTTTCTACATCCATTTATGCTGTGTGCTTTCTACTTTACACTTTCTGCATCTGTTTATATTGTGTTGATTACACATCTCTGTAGTCTCCCTGCAGCTATGGGTGTACACATACTTCTCGACTCTTGCCCCAGAGCCAGTAGATGAAATTTCATTGACGGTCCCTTTTTCTCGGGTATACGATGGCCAGCTTCGCCGTAGGACTTGTGAGCCCTTCATGTTTTTTCGCCAGTACTTCGACATGGTAGCGGCGCACGAGGTAACTTGAAACACATCTTTGCTTTACAGCTATTTCGATTCATACATTAGCAACTAACAGCGACTGATAACCTGTTCACTTTCCATTTCAGATCACATGGCAGCCTTGGGCCACATACTGACAGAGCTTCGAGCCTAGTACCATGTGGCTTGGGGCATTTCCTGCTATCATATTCTACTTGAGGGCCCAATTTGCCGAGCCTGGTTCCTAGGCAAGCGCTTCGTGCGCCAGATCATGGGCCTGCCTACCCCGTTTATACCGATGGCACCGCCAGTATCCATGAGAGCGACAGACAAGCTATTTGCCGAAGAGGTGATCCAGTTCATGGTAGGCTTGGAGGTAAAGTATTTCCGTGTAGAGGGCGACTACGCGGCCTTTATCTAGATACACTTGATGCCGCCTCTGACCAATGTTTGCGGGGGTGAGGAAGTGAGAGCTGCTTCCATGAGAGCGAGACGTAGAGCGACCCGGGCGAGCAGAGCCCGTGGCAAAAACGCTTCCCAGGCGAGGCAGGGGACCAGGTGGCCAGAGCTGCCTACTGTACTCACATGTTGGCGGTATACTGGGGAGGCCTATCAGATCGCGATTGAGCCTGCAGCAGCTGGGCATAGATACACCAGAGCCCAGGATGCACCTCCGGTATGTACCACATTTTTAGTTTTCCCATCTCTTTCTGATATTTGTTTGTTCTGGACATTAATCATTCCCAATGTAATACAGGCACCTCCAAGATATACCAAGGATCTACTTGAGCTACTAGCCTCATTTGAGGGCCCGATATTGAGGAGGGAAGCACTGCTCGGCTTCTACGACATTCAGGTCATTTCTTCAGTTTTCTTACATTCCAGTCATCACATTTCCATTGACACATTGAAACTGACATGAGAACTTCCCCACACTACACTGATACAATGCATCTGAAATTAGGGGTGCAACTCGGGCAGGTTTGGTCGAGTTGGGAGGTTGTCCAAGCCCAGCCCAAGTTGTGCTAAGACCTGCCCAAGCCCGCCCAAGCCCGAATTGTAACCCGAGGTTATCTGGCCAAGCTCGACCTGAGTTAAACCTGAATTGTCCGAGTTGTTCGAATTGTTCGAATTGTAAATGAATTTCAGTTTTTTTTTCTAGCTACATTATTAAATTATTAAAATTTAACTCTATTTACAATTTTTATTTTATTTTATTTATAGAAAATCATTAATGTTATCAAAACAAATAATTTATATAATGTAAGAGAAATGCCACTATAATAGTCCTTACAATTTATGAGTGAAAATAAAAAGAAAAAAAAGTAAGATTTTATGTTATTTGTATATATAATATATATTCAATACGATTTAATAATATAAATTACTTTAATATCATCTAATGGCTAATAATTTATATGTATATTTGATATTTTTATATATCTATATATATATATAATTCGGGTTTCGGATTGCTTAGGTTGTTTGACGTCTTTGCCCAAGCCCACCCAAATTTTAATTCGGGCTTCTGAATTTTTTGCCCAAACCCATACCGAATTTAAAAATATTTTGTCCAAGCCCTAAAAAAATTTGGGCTGGGCTCGGGTTGATCGGGTTGAGCTCGCCCAAGTTGCGCCCCTATCTGAAATACAATACTTTCATACTGCATTCATACACTGTACATGACTTTAGCATATACTCATTCTACCCTATACTTGCATCTAATATGCATACTGTAGTTGACATATGACAACTGCCTTTTCATGTCCCACCCATACTGGGTGCGCCAGTAGGAGCTACAGCACTTGCGCCAGTGATGCCTCCTTCGGCAGCAGGGAGAGAGAGATAGGCTCCAGTACGCAGCAGAGGCCGAGATAGTGGTGCCCGAGTTGAGAGTGGTCCTTCAGAGCCTATTCTAGACGATGACGACATTGAGACTAGCGAGGCTGAGGGGGTAGCGAGTCAGCATTCAGAGTCATCAGAGAGTGGAGGTGATGATGCTGGCTTGGGTTCTGAGAGTAGGGATGATGATGCTGAGGAGGGCTCCGAGGCGGAGAACAGAGACGGCTCCGGTTCAGACTCTGATCCAGATTCAGATAGTGGCACTGATGGAGATAGTGCTGCAGAGTCCTCTCCTCCGAGGAAGAGGACGAAGAGGGCCTCTAGATCCTGAGATGGATGGTGCTGATTTTTGTATTTTTACTTAGTTTCTTTTGGTTTATAGTGTTAGCACACTGTACAGCTTCGGACATGTTTTATTTTCTTTAAAAACTTGTACTGCACCTTTTGTAAAAACAACCATGATTAGAATGAAAACCAATTTTTTTTTTTTTTTTTTTTTGTTTTTTGTTTTGAAAGAGTGTTGTATTTTGCATCATGGGCACCGCATTGCATGAAAAATGAGATTGAATTTGATAACGAAAACCGAAAATTTGTATTGTCACAATAGTTTGAATCAGGTAACGAACCGACCAACAATTGACATACAAACAAAGCACTATACAACTCGATAAGCAAAACAACTCGATAAACTTGTTAGAAAAAAGAAACAAAAAGGACCTAACACAAGACCTCAAGACACACAAACAACAGAGCGAAACACATGCATCCAACATTATTCTTCAAAAAGGAGGATAGCAGGCATGAGAGGAAGACTGCCGGCCATAAGTGGTGAATGCCGGCCATAATGGGTGGCCTGCTGACCATCTATACCTCTTGCCGGCCATTAATGATGCCTTGCCGGCCATCAATGTGCAGGACCTCCACATTGTTGACACTTGGCTTCCACTCACTGTCTTATCTTCCACAAAAGGCTGGGCTTCATGATTTCTTCATTTCAACTGCAAATTCTTCACAAATGGAGCCATTTTTCGCTAGAAAACTCTCTCATTGGATTGCAACTTTGGATGGCTCAAAAAAGGTGAATTTCTGGGGTTTCACCATAAATGCACTATTCCCGCTGAGTCATTCTCCACTTTGTTTTTCATTCCTTCATGCCGCGGCTAGATGTTGGAATCTGATCATGCACGGCTTTAGCTTCGGGGAACAAGAGATGTGCTCGACAGTAGAAGAATTTCAGGCACTAACGGAATTTTGACGCGATGAGGAAATTCTGCCTCAGCCTCGTTTTGGTCACATCCAGCTTTGGGAAGGATGTGCGGGCTCACTTTACATGATGCCCGATCCTTAGTTCAGAACGGAGAGCTAGACATCTCCAGTTTGATTCATCGATTTTCTGACGGCAGTGATCGAGGCAATCTTTTCTAGCAGGGTTTTCGGCAACATGCCCTTTGTTTGTGCATGTTGGCACATTTTCTTCTTGCCCCCAGTTTTGAAGGGTCTAGCATTTGGCTAGTTGAAGTGGCATAAGGCTTGAAAGAGGGCAAGAACTGCATGGGCTTGGTACTGGCTGAGACTTTGATGGGTCTAGACGCCTTTTATCGGTGAGAGACAACCAAATTTGCAGGAAGTTCACTACTTCTTCAGGTAATGTTTCCCACCCTTTCTAATATGTGTTTCTTACATCACTCGACACTCATGCTCTGTTTTTCTCTCAAAGTCCTTTTCTCACTTTTTTCCTCAACACACACCTCTCTATTCTTTAATCTCTATTTTCTTTCATCCCTCCCAAATATGGCTCATGGATAGGTTAAAGGTAGTGGATTCTTGCCCTACATATTCAGCACAAGGCTATTTCCTTCGCCAATGGCTAGTGGATTTCCCGAACGAGGGGTGGTGGTGCCATTGGATGTGCAACAAGTCTGCTGTTGACATTGCTTGGCGTTGCTCCTAGTTTGATCTGCCCGAGATGAGCTACAGCATGACTCGACAACCTGGTATTCAGCTGATTGGCTTGACACACTGTGTATTCTACTTTCCGTTCCGGTTCAGGCATCAGTTAGGACATGACCAAACTTGCTCAGAAGAGGGGGTAGAGTACTTGGCTTCATTCCCAATTCAAGGTTCACAATTGGCTCGATATCCCACTGTATGGAGGACGAGAGAGCTTTTGGCTCCTGCCCCTAGTTTCAACTGTGCACTTTCTGGCGAGTGCCTGACTTGTCTTGAAGATGAGACACAATCTGGACCCACTTTAGCACCAGGACCTTCCATAAGCACAAGCGGGGGATGCAGGAACACTTGACTCATCTATGTCCCAAGTTTATTGCTTTGATCTTACTTTTCAAGTTTTCTTTTTGAATGTAATAAAAGCAACCTTAATTTGTATCGAGAGTTAGAGAACTTTGTATTGAAATCAATGAAATTTAAGTTGTGGGCACTAAAAATTTTCTTTTTGGTCCAAAAATAGTCTAAGTTATAAAAAGATTAATTTAAACAAAATCAACTTTTATTAAAACTTTTGAAAACCATTTTTGATAAGGATCACAACTTCACACACATGGAATCTATCCTCGAGATGTACAAACCCTAAATCCAGAAATGGAAAATTGCCCCTTAACTGAATAGCATTGCTCAGCACTGTAGTCAGCTCTTCTCTCAGAGTAAGGATCACAACCGAACTTTCAAATAACGAACAGACAAAGATGCCTTGATCAAACACATGGACATAGTTGATTTGGAGGTGTTTACGGCCGAATTTCGAGATAAAATTGCCTACGTATCCCAAAGATAGGAATCAGGCCTTACGTAGTTCGGTTAGGGTTCACTCGAGTATTAACGCTGTCCTTTTTGTGCTCTAACTTTTTCCAAGGCCGCCTGTAACATGCCCGGGAGGGTACCCGCGCGCATTAAACAGTTCGGACTCCCGAGATCTCTTTGATCTAGTCTCACGAGTGCAATGTGAAACGTAGATGAGAGTCCAGATTTGGCAACTTTTATTGAAAATCCATTTTTTATTGCAATTTTACCAAAAATGGACTGCGTCATCAGATCTCAGAGTCCACCTAATATTTATTTTGGGAAAATTAGGAAACCCATGACTCGTGCCAAGGCCACTGTTCGTCGTAACCAAGGATGCTTGGCTCGGAACCTTAGGTATGAAGGAGAAAGGTCATTATTTGAGCACCCCCGTTCACCCGATCAAAAGATCGGCCTCTACTAAACCATAATATGACTTTTATTTTCTTTATATGTTCATGTTCTGATTATTTAATAAATCCTAAATTTACTATGTGAAACATACAAGTATAGACTATGTCACCCATTTTGGAATAAACTTGATTTCATATAGTTTTGAAAGAGTTTTGAAAATGTATAACCCAAATAAATTGAGTTTACAAACACGAAAATCAAATATCATTCCAAATTAAGCGACACAACCTCCATCCACTGGCATTCATACAGTTATATCACATAAGCAAATAGCCACATGGTAGGATGCTTAAACATAGTAAGAAAAACACACACAAACGGGATGCTAAAGCATAAAAACTTACATGTTTGACGACCCGCGAACAAGCAACAAAACAAAGTTAGTAAAACATGCATGATCTTATATACAAAATCCTAATGCAATTCACTCATGAGATGTAACTAAGATTCGGCTTCTAAGATATGACATGTGAATCATCTCAAGAACATGAGGTAGCGCACATAATCACATAGGAATTGATTAAATCCACAAATGCAAACTTCGCCGAATCAAGATGCATGAAACATGGATGCAAAGCATGAATATGATGAAAAATAAATATGATGTTTATGTAAATAAGGAAAGCAAGTAAAAGAATGGGATAGAAAGAAGTGGCGGGGAATTATTACAACGCTTTGAATAAATTATTACAAACCAGATAAGAGAGAGAGAAGGGAATATTACAACAAAATAAAAACCTCACAATACACTCAAAATTAAAAAAAAAATAAAAAATAAAATAAAAACTTCATGTTCTTTGGAACCGCCACCGGAAATTGGTCAACATTGGGAGATTACGCCATCTTGTCTGGAAGAAGCTAACCGACCGGCCAAATAGGCCGGCCGGCCAACTAGGCCAAGCAAAACCTGTCTTGTTGCGAAACCAAGAAAAGGCACAAACAAAATATGTAGGTGGCTCAACTAACCACTATCGGTTAGATTAAAAACACGAAAAACAATATAAAATAAAATAAAAGTGTAAACTTACAAACATAAATCTAAAACATAAAACAAATATAAGATAGAACATACAAGATTACAACAAAACTAATGTGAGACTAATACAAGAAAAAGAATAAATATGAGGTAGAACATGCAAGATTACAACAAAACTATTTGAGATAATACAAGAAATAAAAATAAATATGAGGTAGGAACATGCAAGATTACAACAAAACTAATATGAAATTAAAAAAATGCGAATAAAAAAATAAATAAATAATTATAAGCTAAGCAAACCACTAGGATTATAACAACACACTGAAATATAAAGTAAGAAAATAAATATGAGATAAACAAACTACTTGGATTATAACAAAACACTATGAAATAAGAAGTAAGAAAATAAATATGAGATATAAAATATAAGAAAATGAAAGACAAAAATTCACCTTCCAAAGAAAGATTGAACTTCTTGATTTCCAAAAACTTCCTCTTGATCACCCTCAAGTGAAGTGTGTTCTCAAATCCTCAATTCGAAATTATGGAGTTTATGGTATGAAAAGTGGCTAACTCTCTAGTTTTTCTCACTTTCAATCACTAAACACTCTTCCTTATGATCAAGGCAATTGATCTTTGGCTATATCAGAATTTTTAGAGTGGTTTTGGTGTATGGAAATGAGGAATTTCAGTAGTTATGGAAGGTATGGGGTGTATATGGAAGATAGAAATATTTTGGCTCAAAAACTCATTTTTCTCTCTTTTTTCACTCTTTTCTCACTCCTTTCTCTTCAATTTCGTGGTCCTCCTCTCTCTTACAATATGATCATTCTATAGGCAATGAGGGAGAGTAAAGGTCAAAAAGAGGTGGGAGACAAGGTGGGAGACAAGAATGTGATAGGAAGGCAAATTTTCAAGGTGGTTGCATGGGATACTCCTTTATGAATGCAAACAAAACCTCTTTTTGACAATGGGAGATGATTAGGTATAATGAAGGATGAGTGGATGCACTTGAATGGCTCACAAAATGGGTAAATGGGTTGTCCCAACCGAACCAAAACCAAAAAAAATGGGCTATTGTTGTTTTGGGCCGAGTCAACAAAATCTGCTTTTAAGTCAACTTCAAATGGGCATATCTCCCCAAATGGACTTGGTTTTAGGCGGTTCTTGGGTCCAAATTGAAGCCCAGAAGTCTACTTTCCAATGGTGGTGGCCTCACATTTAAATTCCAAGTGTACAAAGAGATATGCCTAATTTAGTAAAGGCTGTCTCGGGCTGGGTCAACAAAATCTGCTTTTAAGCCCAACTTCAAACGGGCATATCTCCCTTATTTGGACTTGGTCTGAGGTGGTTCTTGGGTCTAAATTGAAGCCCCAGAAGTCTACTTTCCAATGGTGGTGGCCTCACATTTAAATTCCAAGTGTAAAAAGAGATATGCCTAATTTAGTAAAGGCTGCTCATTTCTTAATGATTTGATACTCATCCTTTTCCTAAACCAGTTTTCTTTCATCCCCTCCTATTTCCTTCAACTCCAAACCTATAGGAAGATGTTTTTTTAAATATTTTTCAAAAAGTTTCACCTTCCTTCCATTTATTTCCACTTTGTCCTTACTCGGTTTACTGAAAAGTGCAATATTTTAATCGAAATGGGAGTCTCGGGACATTGTAGAAACATTTTAAAAAAAACATATTTTGAAAAGAGGGTTTTAAGGTCTAAAATAGTTTGGCCAAAGAATGGGTGAAGGTTGAGATTCAAACTCAAATTCCATCTTTCTTACTGAGAATTTTGTGAGAAACACATTCTAATTGTCATCATCGGGTAATCAAAAGAAAGCGCCCAAGTCTTAGGGCTGGTCAAAATGGGGTGTCTACAGTTGCCCCTCTTTGACAGAGCTCAAAGTCATTTCATGATGTGAGTGAATGTCAAAGCCCGAAGACGACCCTTTTGACAAGGCCGTAAGACTTGGGCAAACAAACAAGATGTAATGCAAGTGGTTGAACCCGAAGGATGCCTACGTATCCCTTTGCAAGGAATCAAACCAGCGTAGTTCAGGGGCAGAATGCAGGTGACATACTCAAAATACAATTTGAAAGTTGGACTTACACGCTTCGCGAAGCCCGTTGTTAGAAAATTCATGATTTATGCAAGAGAGGAAAGACCTCAACCCAGAGAAATCAACATCCTAACACGTCTCACGCGAAAGGAGGAAATATGGTGTAAACAACAGACGCACCTGATGTTTTTAACCGAGTGAATCAACAACCTAACGCGTCTCACGCGAAAGGAGAAGGGGTGGTGTAAACAGACAGGCGCACCTGCTATTATTAACCAATTGGGTGGTGTGAACAGACAGGCGCACCTGCTTTTTTTTAACCGATTTGGGTGGCCACGGATGCCGCTTTTCTGATCATATTTACAACTTTCCCTATTCTCCAACGGGGTGACAGACTAGGTTGGTTCAGTTTCCAGAGTTGAGGCGCATACAAAGCTATTGAAATTGATGCACAAAGAAGTGCGGTACCCAAAGCAGGGCGATTGAAATTGATGCACAAAGTAGTGCGGTGCCCAAGGCAGGGCGATTGATGCACAAAGCAGTGCGGTGCCCAAGGCAGGGCTATTGAAATTGATGCACAAAGTAGTGCGGTGCCCAAAGCAGGGCGATTGAAATTGATGCACAAAGCAGTGCGGTGCCCAAGGCAGGGCTATTGAAATTGATGCACAAAGTAGTGCGGTGCCCAAGGCAGGGCGATTGAAATTGATGCACAAAGTAGTGCGGTGCCCAAGGCAGGGCGATTGATGCACAAAGCAGTGCGGTGCCCAAGGCAGGGCGATTGATGCACAAAGTAGTGCGGTGCCCAAAGCAGGGCGATTGAAATTGATGCACAAAGCAGTGCGGTGCCCAAGGCAGGTGTAGACACCCCATTTTTGACCGTCCTCAAGACTTGGACGTCACCGTTGGAACACTCGGTGATTATCCATGTTTGTGTTCGTTTGGAGTTCCCGGAGTTCTCGGCTCGCGCGCCTTGCCTCAGGACTTCCGAACTCGACCGTTTTGTGTTTGGTTTTGCACCAAACACTTGTGTTTTGCCTTGGAAGGGCAAGGAATGCTTTGTGAGGCATCCCCACATACCACCGGCTGTGGCTAGAGGCCACCGGCTGGCTGGTGTTGCCACCGGCACTATATTGTGCCGGTCGGCACTCTTTTTGGCAAAATGACCATTTTGCCCTGCCGACCACTTTACAGCTGTTTTTGGAGATATTTTCAGACAGCTTTCTGGTGTTTGTTTCCCCTCCATACACGTGTATGGAGGGATGAGCCTTTAGGCTTGCTTAACTTGTAAGTTTTCATGCCTATACAAGAGAAGGCTCTTCTCTTGGCTCAAGGGTTAGAAAATTTGGAGGGTGAGAGAGGAAAAGAGAGAGAGAAGCTCTGGTTTTTCTAGGGTTTGAGTTGCATATACATTCTATCTCTATCCTTCTCTTGTGTGTCTAGGTGTTTTGTGCCTTACTATTGCACACAAACACCTAGTGTTTCACTTTCCTCTTGGAACTGAGGTGCTAAGGGCTTGTTCTTGAAGTTGTTGACTGGTTTGGAGCTCAAGGAACCAACAACTCCAACCTTTGTGAAGGTGGTCTTCAAAGGTAACAAGACTTACTTTATTTACCCCATTTTTGCACCCTCTTTTTGCTTACTTTAAAACAGTTTTTGTGCTTAGCATATAATACATAAAAGCTCTGTTTTTCAAGCCTCTTCATTGTATATTAAGAGTGTTTTGTGGTTTGGGCAAGTTTGACCACCCTTAGGCCTTGAAAAGGTCACTTTTTTGTGCTATTTTGGAGAGATCCGGGACTTGTGTGCTTGGGCCTCTCCACCACTGAAATCTTGAGGGATTTCAGTGGTGGAGATGGTGCCTTAAAGTCCTAGAAAGGGGAGGGCCACCCCCTCTCCTTGATGTCCTTGAAAAGGGCAAGTTTTGGCTTCCAAAGGAGCACCATGTTTGAGTATGTGTTGAGCATGCCTTGGTTGTTTTCCATGCTTATATTGCCATGATATAACATGCCTCCAAGTTGGTTTTGGTCTCCTATACATGCTTAGTATAGTTGCCTTGTAATGCCTCCTTATGCCTTAACATGCTTAGGTTGTATGCCTCCATTTCTAGCATGTTTTAGACTTGTGTTTGTGAAGATTTTGTGCTCATATTACCATGTTTTAGGTCTGTCCATAGTCATTTTGGTCAATCTTAGCATGCTTAATATAGCCTCTTTGTATTTGGCTTGTTGGCCATAAGAACATGAGTGTCTAGCATGCCTTACTTGCTTCATTTTTGATGGTTTAGAACCATCTAACTTGCCATTTCAGACCTTGTAATGTGCTTGTTTGATTGCCCTGCATGCTTCTTTAATGCTCTAAGAGTATGTATTGAATGCTCCATGTTTTGGTCATGTTGCATGCCTTCGTGTTTGTGCCTCTTAGATGCCATCTAAGTAGCCATTTGGCTTTGTTTTCACATGCTAAAACTCTGTTTTGGATTGTTTCAATGCATGCCATAATTGCCTTGCATAAGTGTGGTTCAAAGCCTTATTGGCTTGCCTTAATACTTAGGCCATTTGTTGCATGTTTGACTTGCTTTGTGGCATGATTTGGCATCATGTTTTGCATAATTTTCAGAGTTTCATATGCATGCTAATAGTCCATGTTTAACTCATTTCAAGTGTGCTTGAATGTTGTTTTGTTTATGCCTAAGTGTCGGAGCATATATGGTTGCATGTTTGTATGCATTGTGACTTCACCTCCTTAGCATCATGGCCACTGATTTTGGGCCTTTTAGGGTGGCCTAATTCTTATCTCTAGTCCATCCTCTATGTGGTTTGCATGCTTGCTTCATATGCTTGTTTGTACGCTTGCATAAGTGCATTGCATAGTCCATGTTGCATGCTAGATAACATGCTTAGGATTGCATCGTCATGAGCATGCATGCTTGGCCTCTTGAGACGAGAATGATAGAGGTTTGGCGCCCTTTTGTGTCTATTTGCATTGCATACATTTGAAATCAAAGTTGCACTCTTGGTTCTTAGGGCCATCATGCATGAAAATGCGCGATTGGTGGTCCGAGGATCGAGGCATATACCCCATTGAGTCATTAACATGATGTGGGATGTGTTTTGTGCATACATGCTTTGAATTACCTTGCCATGCATAGTTTGTCCTCTGCTGCTGTGAGTTGCAGGATCTGCAGAACATTTTGTGCCGACCGGCACTTTTTAGTGCCGACCGGCAGTGCTTTCCCAGCCGATGGAACAATTCAGTGCCGGTGGCCTCCTCCTTCAGCCGGTGGTGCTCTGTCCCAGCCGGTGGTACCCCCCAGTGCCCTGAGAGGCACTCCTGGAATTTTGGTAATTTTCAGAGGAGGATAGCAGGGGAAACAGAGGCAATCCGTGCATGGCAGTGCGATTCCGAGCCAATTCCGAGCGCGCGCTGCATTTGAGCCCTCTTCCCGAGGCGTTTACTGCTTTATTTAACTTAGTTAATTTGTTAATTAATTTAGTTAATTTGTAATAATTAATTAGCTTGCGTAGTTAATTAATTTGTATTATTCTTTTGGTCCCTCCGAGCGAGGGTAAATTTGTAATAAGTGTGTGTGAGTGGGTGCATGTCTTCCAACCCCCATTTCTTTCTACCCTTTTATTTACCTGCTTATGTTGGTAGATTAGGGCATACTTATTTTAGCATACCTCGTGCAATGCATGCGTGCATTCATGCATTTGTTTACATGCACCGGGCTCGGTACATCATACAAACCGCATTGCAATTTTCAATTCCAAATTGAATATGTGCTACTCGCGCACTTCACATGCCATGTTTAGGGTTAGCCGAGCCTACTCTAGATTGCATCTATGCCTGTGTTGCATTAGCCACTTAACATGAACTAGGTCATGCATGTTTGCTAACCGGGTTATTGTTTTTGGCACGGAGTACGATGTAAGTTTTTATGCTTTAGCACTTCGCATGCGTGTGAATGTTAACATGACAGTATGCTTACCATGCGGCTAAATGCTTATGTAATATTACTGTTTGAATGCCTGTGGGTGGAGGTTGGATTGCGTGAGTTGGAACAACTCATTGAAATTCGTATTTTAGCCTACTTGCGAGTAGCAAAACCAACACGTTTTTCGAGACAAAACGGATATGCAATGTTTATTCCCAAATTAGGCAATCTAGTCTATACTTTTGTGCTGTACGCATAACATAGTAATTCTAGGCTAATAACTGGAATAAGAACATGTAATGTTTTCAAAATCTGATATCACGGTTAGTAGAGGCCGGTCTTCGGACCGGGCGAAAGGGGGTGCTCATAGCTGACCTTCCCCGATCGTACCCAAACTCCCGAGCCAAGATCACTTTGGTGATGACGGACACGTGGCCTTCGGCACCGAGTCAGGGTTTCCTAAATTTCCCATTTTAAAAATATTTAGGTGGCGACTCTGTAATCTGGCAAAGCAGTCCATGTTTGGCACTACTTTTCAAAAAATCTGTTTTTCTTCAAAACGATTTGCCAGAGTTGGACTCTTTGGTTCAGATTTAGAACCGTAACACAAAAAGGGGAGTCCGAACTGTAGAGTGAAGCCCACGGGCGCGTCTACAGCAGGGCGATTGAAATTGATGCACAAAGCAGCGCGGTGCCCAAGGCAGGGCTATTGAAATTGATGCACAAAGTAGTGCGATGGAATTGAAATTGAAATTTGAGTGGTAGGTGCACGAAGTGAGATTATTGTGCGATAGATGTACAAAATGAAAGAATGAATTGTATGTTCGAACCAAATACCGTATATATATACCATGTACGAACAAAATACATATGAATACAGCAATATACACAAACAAATAACAGACCTATACACAGACATAAACATATACAGTATATATACAGGTATATATGACACAGACATATACAGACATATACACAAACATATACGGATATATACACAAATATATACGGATATATCTTTTCTGGGCTTGCTGTTTTCTCTCTTTTCTTTTCTTTTTTTTTTGTTTGTTTTTTTTTTTTTTGTTTTTGGAGTCTCTGTAATCGGGATGTCCTCCCCTGACTTCAATAAAATCAGTTTCTTTTTTTGCTCATCAATGGCGTGACTGGCATATCACTTTGAACTTGAAAACATTTTTGTTTGATTGAATTTGAGAGTGATTGAATTTTGAACTATGAATTGAACATTGATTCTATACTGACCTGAATAAAAAATGACTTAACGAAAGAAGAACGAAGCAAAACGATCCAAACACACTTATATACACTGACTAGTATAAATACACCGACTGGTATAATATACTGACTGGTATGAATACACACTTATATACACTGACTGGTATGAATACCTTGACTGATATGAATACACACTTATATATACTAAAGAGTTGACTCGAATGGTGGAGAAGACAGAATCACTAACTCAACTATGCCCCTAATTCATTGCCTTGATTTTTTTCTTGATTTTTTTGTAAAAATGTTTTGATCAACATGAGAGTTAGATTAGCATACTTATTCCATTTTCTGTTTCAAATCATGTAAGCTAAACTGTGAGCACTGAAAATTTTCCCTTTTCAAATCCAAAGAATGGTCCAAGTTTTGCAAAAATGGAACAATTTTCGAGAAAAATTAGTCAGCTTCATTCAAATTAATCAAAATCTATTTTTGCAAATGGTCACTACTCAACTAATATGGAATCAACTATTGGGGTGCATAGTCCCAAGCCAGATAATCAAAGGTGATATCTGAACCAAGCCAAACCGAACCGAATGAAGCCAAGCAATGCTGGACCGAACTGTCGAACCGAACCGAACCAAACCGAACCGAACTGAACCAAACCAAGTTGACTCGAACCAACTGAACTGAACAGAACAGAATGAAAATACACCAATCAAACACGGGTAGGACAACCAATCAACTATAGATACACCAATCAAACATGGACAAAATGAATGAGTTGAAAAATTATTAGGGCCGAACTTCGAGATGAAGCTACCTACGTATCCCAAAGATAGAATCAGGCCATCGTAGTTCGGGCTGAGGGTTCACTCGGGTATTGACACTCTCCTTTTGTGCTCTAACTTTTGCCAAAGCCGCCCTTTCGGGTTTTCGACCTTGCGAGCTTCTTTTTTTATTTCCTTTTCATTTTTTTTTTTTTTCATTTTGTTTATTTCATTTTTTTTATGTCTTTTGAGTTTCTATTTTTTTGTTTTTCTGCTCTAACTTTTGCCTGGGTCGCCCTTCCGGGTGTTCAGCCCAGCGAGCCTCTCAAGGGTTACTTTCATTTTAACTAGTCCATGTTGATTGGGGAATCTCTAAGCCAACTATAAGAACAACTGCTACACTTGACCGGTAGATATGATGATGTAGGGACTAGGTTGAATTGGGTATGAATTTGCCCCTAGTGTTGCCCCTAGTGTAGTGGATAGGAACTCGACTGTCCTTCAATAATAAAATTCATTCTCTCAAATTCTGTTTTTTTTCTTTCTAGGCGGTCTTCATTGGGAAACGATTCAGTTTTAACTCTTTGATCACATCCAACCTTTTGCCCCTAGTTCAAGGGCTGCTTCAAATCTAAATCTCATCCAACCTTTTTGCCCCTAGTTCAAGGGTTGCTTCCAATCTGAATCATAGGCCCTACATAGTTTTGGCTAAGGTTCTCTCGGGTATTGACACTCTCCTTTTACGCTCTAACTTTTGCCAAAGCCGCCCTTTCGGGTTTTCAACCTTGCGAGCTTTTCATTTTTCTTTTTATTTTTCCTTCTTTTTTTTTTTTTTTTTTTGTGCTCTAACTTTTGCCTGGGTCGCCCTTCCGGGTTTTCGGCCCAGCGAGCCTCTCAAGGGTGATTCTTGGGTGATACTTTATTGCCCCTAGTTCAAGGGCTGCCTCCATTTCAACTATGCAAGCCTCACACTTTTGCCCCTAGTTCAAGGGCTGTTTCAAATCGAAATCACATTCTCCCTTATTGCCCTAGTTGAAGGTTGCCTTTATTTGAATCACATCATTGCCCCTAGTTCAAGGGGTTCCCATTGAATCATATTCGACCTTATTGCCCCTAGTTTAAGGGATGTCTTCATTTGAATCACATCATGGCCCCTAGTTCAAGGGCTATTTCCAATTTGGCTATGCAAGCCTTACACTTTGATGATCATGACTTCAAATCACGGTTTGAAAGCTAAGGAGCTAAGGAGGTTGGACCACGAGTCAAGAGGACCCTATGCTGTATAATCAATTCCAGGCATGTTTTCGTAGGACCACGCAAAAACAGTTTTTTGAAATCTTTTCACAAAGTGACTAATCACTCGTACTCTTACGAAGACAAGATAGAACCAATTTGGACCAAGCCAGGATCCTTCTCAGTACCCACATTAACAAAAATGATTTTATTCATCAAGGGCTTAGCACACCTCTCTTCCTCTCAGTTGATCAAAATTTGCAAATCCTGAGGAAATTCTTCCTTTTTGTTTTTATCAGAGTTTTTGAAAAAGTTTTGTAAAACTTTGGTCAATGCGATGAATTAAGGCATGGAGAAGTAGGCAGACTCTATGGCACTTTTATTTGAAAAGAAACAACAACTAGCGATGATAACAGACTCAAAAGAAAATGACGAATAAGACCTAGATAGGACAGAAATGTCTAGGTCAGCACTCTCGAAATCAACAGACTGACTCACTAGAATGACTCAACACTCAGTTCAGAAAGTAAAACAAAAAGCATTTCCAATTTGCTCAGTGCGTGCCATCCACCATGTTTAGAGTAAAATGCATGCCATCAGCAGGTGGTTCACCTCTGATCACCAGACCAGCTATCCCCCAAGTTCATTGACCCAGTGCTGTTAGACTTTGTAGAACCTGGTGGAGTGATGATCTTGTTGTCAATCAGGTCTTGAATTTCATGGCGAAGGCGAAAACAATGATTAGTGTCATGGCCAAGTTGCTGATGAAAGGCACAATACTTGGTAGCATCATACTTAGCTGGAAGGCGATCAGGGAGGGGTCGACAATCAAGGGGTTTGAGATGGCCTTTTCCGATGAGGATTTGGAGAGCTTTAGACAAGGTCATGTAAAGGGGATTGAAGATGCGGTTACCAGTCCTGGAAGTATTGACAGAAAGGTCGGCAGGTGTTGACTGGGTTTGATAATCTCTTACGAGTGTAGGACTGGAGCTGGAAGGGGTGTTTCTGGTACAACATCTTTTTTTATGGATTACCCCTTGGATCAAAATGCTCCCAATTTGAGTGACAAAAGTGTCATCCACAGTCTTTGTAACAACTGCAAGCACTTGCTGTTTGTTCAACCCTTTGACTTTTAAAGCCTCAATAGCCCATTGGAGATGTGCATAAGGATCAATACTTGCTTCGGCTTCATTTTTGCCACTTGCTTCAATTTTGCCAAGGGATTGGGTGGTTATATCGGAGTGAGGTCCACTTGTTGTTGACATGTCATCACCCAGACTTAAGATACCTTCGGGTTGGCCCTTTCCAATTGTAGCACGCCCCAAGATTGGGGAGCTTTTTGACGTGAAAATTTTGGCACATGATGTGGTCGATGACGGAGCCAAGATCCCAAAGGCTAAATCTGCCAGTGCTCTGAAGATCTTCAATCATGCTCAACAACTTAGAAGTAGTGGGTTCGGCTATTGATGCTTGCGAGGTATTTGAACCGACTTGGTCCTGGTGAACTGGTTGGGCCGGGCTCTTTGGATGGGTTGGACTGGAATCAGACTATTAGGGAGTTCAAGTTTTGGGGGTTGAGATGATTGGGGTTCAGGTGCATCCATCATACATAACTCAGTGCTTTCAGGAATACATACCTCAGGTTTTGGTAAATGGGTAGGTGTGATATAGATACTGGGGTTAAAGGTGGATGAAAGTGTATGGATGAGGTTAAGATGAGGAGGTGATGGAACTCTGTCATAGGGTGGCAACGGGTTGGTAGTGACGTTGGGTTTTGGTGGTTGTGGGGGAGCTATGACTTTATTGTCTATGAGATCTTGGATCTTATGTTGGAGACGAAAGCAACGATCTGTGTCATGTCCTGGTTGTTGGTGGAAAGCACAGTGTTTGGTAGGGTCATGTTTGGCTGGGAGAGGTTCGGGAAGAGGTCGGGGGTCCAAAGGTTTCAAGTACCCTCTTTTTGTCAAGATGTTCATTGCTTTAGAAACTGACATATAGAGAGGAGTGAATGTTCTACTTGGAGCTCGGGTTGTGTTTTGCAGGCCAGCATGAGCAAAGGGATCGGCTATTTTAGTGGTGGTGGCAACCAAGTTGATTTCAGAGGGTTTCACAGCTATGCTACCACTGGTGGTAGTATTGGAACTGCGACCAAAAGGCTTCCGGACAGGTTCCTTATCATCAATAATTCCCTGTTTGATGGCATCCTCTATCTGAACCCCTATCTCTTTTAAGTCATTAAAAGTGAAGAGCGGGAGGACTATCATTTTTTGTAACATCTTTCCATGTAGATTTCTGACTATCATACGAATTTGGTCCTTTTCAAGTGGTCTGTTGGTCATCATTGCTGCTTTTGCCCTCCATCTGGTGATAAAGGTCATGAAACTTTCATTGGGCTCTTGACGGGTGGCTTCTAATTCCCGAGTAGTCACGTCAATCTGGGTGTTATAAGCATACTGGGTGATAAAGGCCCCAGCCAACTCTTCCCACATTGTTTTACCGAATCCTCTAACTTGGCGTACCAGATGGCAGCCACTCCTGACAAAGTTCGTCCGAATAAAGAGAGCTTTTGCGGACGAGTCAAACCCATAGGCTTTAAGACATCAGAGAATAGGCGAATGTGCACCATTGGGTCACCGGAGCCATCAAACCTATCAATGTGTGGCATTTTGAACCGTTCTGGCAACTTCACAGCTGTTTCAGTGTACCCGTCTTCGATGTCCGGGATTGAATTGACTCCTTGTGCCTTTTTGAAAAGTTTTTCCAACTTGGCCAGCTTCAACATAGTTGAGTCAGACTCAGGTGCTTCAGAGGGATGGAGCCCTCCCACTGGTTGTGGAAGAGGAAATGATCCTCCTGAAGTTTGTGCAGGAACCCTCAATCTTCTGGTGAGTTAAGTTCGGGAAACTCGTCAACCGGTGGAGGTGGAGGTGGAACTGGATGAGTCACCGGAGGTGGTTGAGTAATGGACGCCCCAGATGAGCGTTGCAGTTCAGCAAGAGTATTGCCTTGAGCAGCAAGAGTAGTGCCTTGGGCAGCAACCGTAGTGACAAAGTATCCATGCTCCGTTGAAGGCCCAGTAGTATGTCTACTATATTTTCTGGAATCTGAGCCATCACTGATTCTGGTGAGTTGAGTGGTGATGATCTAGCAGGTGAAGAAGGGGTATTCTGGACAGTTGATGAAGCTTTTGCTTTTCTTCGTGTAACCGGTGGCAAAGAAACTAACACTGGCTGACCCTGAACCAAATCTGCACTTTTGCAAAGTCTACCAACGCGAGTCCAGAACTTGGGGGATATCAGACCTTTCGGAAGCTATAGTGCCCAACTACCTTGCTGAAACAAAACGGGACCCCCGATCAGAATTTCATTTGCATCCTAGCCACTGATTACTGCTAACTCATGAAAAACTGAACTCAACCCCACAAATTGAAATGACTGAACCACTTCTGAATCTGAGAATTCCATACATTGCACATAACACATAGCAGGAAAGAGAACAAACACCCCTATGGGGCTAGGGTTACCCTGTCCTATCTTTGAAATGATCTAGGGTTTCACTATTCAAACAAGTGGCATCATACATCCTAGAAATGGGAAGCATCCTGTCCTAATTTTGAAGGTACTATAGCTCACTATATGCACAAGGTTAGCTCTACTCTAAGGGTTGAAGTCAAGGTGACTACCAAAGAGTCCTTTGGGTCATAACCAATAAAGATTCCAGGAAATCAGAAGAGTCAAATAGCCTCTCTTCGAAGTCTGAGAACCTTAGATAGCAGATAGATAGCAAAGCTACCCTTTTGACAAATCTCAAAAGGTTACAACACAAGGCCTCTAAAGTATCGTAAAGATAGGTAGTGTCACAAAAAGCTTGCCTGTGCTCCCACCAGTATCTGGGCAACACAGGGACTTAAGTGCACCAATGAATGCAATGCAATAAACATATAATTGAAAATAAAAGTCATATCATGGAGTTCGAGTCAAGGTTTCATAAAATCCCCAGCAGAGTCGCCAGAAACTGTAACATGCCCGGGAGGGTACCCGCGCGCATTAAACAGTTCGGACTCCCGAGATCTCTTTGATCTAGTCTCACGAGTGCAATGTGAAACGTAGATGAGAGTCCAGATTTGGCAACTTTTATTGAAAATCCATTTTTATTGCAATTTTACCAAAAATGGACTGCGTCATCAGATCTCAGAGTCGCCACCTAATATTTATTTTGGGAAAATTAGGAAACCCATGACTCGTGCCAAGGCCACTGTTCGTCGTAACCAAGGATGCTTGGCTCGGAACCTTAGGTATGAAGGGGGAAGGTCATTATTTGAGCACCCCGTTCACCCGATCAAAAGATCGGCCTCTACTAAACCATAATATGACTTTTATTTTCTTTATATGTTCATGTTCTGATTATTTAATAAATCCTAAAATTTACTATGTGAAACATACAAGTATAGACTATGTCACCCATTTTGGAATAACTTGATTTCATATAGTTTTGAAAGAGTTTTGAAAATGTATAACCCAAATAAATTGAGTTTACAAACACGAAAATCAATATCATTCCAAATTAAGCGACACAACCTCCATCCACTGGCATTCATACAGTTATATCACATAAGCAAATAGCCACATGGTAGGATGCTTAAACATAGTAAGAAAAACACACACAAACGGGATGCTAAAGCATAAAAACTTACATGTTTGACGACCCGCGAACAAGCTACAAAACAAAGTTAGTAAAACATGCATGATCTTATATACAAAATCCTAATGCAATTCACTCATGAGATGCAACTAAAGATTCGGCTTCTAAGATATGACATGTGAATCATCTCAAGAACATGAGGTAGCGCACATAATCACATAGGAATTGATTAAATCCACAAATGCAAACTTCGCCGAATCAAGATGCATGAAACATGGATGCAAAGCATGAATATGATGAAAAATAAATATGATGTTTATGTACAAATAAGGAAAGCAAGTAAAAGAATGGGATAGAAAGAAGTGGGGCGGGGAATTATTACAACGCTTTGAATAAATTATTACAAACCAGATAAGAGAGAGAGAAGGGAATATTACAACAAAATAAAAACCTCACAATACACTCAAAATTAAAATAAAATAAAATAAAATAAAAATTTCATGTTCTTTGGAACCGCCACCGGAAATTGGTCAACATTGGGAGATTACGCCATCTTGTCTGGAAGAAGCTAACCGACCGGCCAAATAGGCCGGCCGGCCAACTAGGCCAAGCAAAACCTGTCTTGTTGCGAAACCAAGAAAAGGCACAAACAAAAAATATGTAGGTGGCTCAACTAACCACTACCGGTTAGATTAAAAACACGAAAACAAATATAAAATAAAATAAAAAGTGTAAACTTACAACATAAACCTAAAACAATAAAACAAATATAAGATAGAACATACAAGATTACAACAAAACTAATGTGAGACTAATACAAGAAAAAGAATAAATATGAGGTAGAACATGCAAGATTACAACAAAACTAATTTGAGACTAATACAAGAAATAAAAATAAATATGAGGTAGGACATGCAAGATTACAACAAAACTAATATGAAATTAAAACATGCGAATAAAAATAAATAAATAAATAATTATAAGCTAAACAAACCACTAGGATTATAACAACACACTATGAAATATAAAGTAAGAAAATAAATATGAGATAAACAAACTACTTGGATTATAACAAAACACTATGAAATAAGAAGTAAGAAAATAAATATGAGATATAAAATATAAGAAAATGAAAGACCAAAAATTCACCTTCCAAAGAAAGATTGAACTTCTTGATTTCCAAACTTCCTCTTGATCACCCTCAAGTGAAGTGTGTTCTCAAATCCTCAATTCGAAATTATGGAGTTTATGGAGTTTATGGTATGAAAAGTGGCTAACTCTCTAGTTTTTCTCACTTTCAATCACTAAACACTCTTCCTTATGATCAAGGCAATTGATCTTTGGCTATATCAGAATTTTTAGAGTGGTTTTGGTGTATGGAAATGAGGAATTTCAGTAGCTATGGAAGGTATGGGGTGTATATGGAAGATAGAAATATTTTTGGCTCAAAAACTCATTTTTTCTCTCTTTTTTCACTCTTTTCTCACTCCTTTCTCTTCAATTTCGTGGTCCTCCTCTCTCTTACAATATGATCATTCTATATAGGCAATGAGGGAGAGTAAAGGTCAAAAAGAGGGTGGGAGACAAGGTGGGAGACAAGAATGTGATAGGAGGGCAAATTTTCAAGGTGGTTGCATGGGATACTCCTTTATGAATGCAAACAAAACCTCTTTTTGACAATGGGAGATGATTAGGTATAATGGAGGATGAGTGGATGCACTTGAATGGCTCAGAAAATGGGTAAATGGGTTGTCCCAACCGAACCAAAACCAAAAAAAAATGGGCTATTGTTGTTTTGGGCCGAGTCAACAAAATCTGCTTTTAAGTCCAACTTCAAATGGGCATATCTCCCCCAAATGGACTTGGTTTTAGGCGGTTCTTGGGTCCAAATTGAAGCCCCAGAAGTCTACTTTCCAATGGTGGTGGCCTCACATTTAAATTCCAAGTGTACAAAGAGATATGCCTAATTTAGTAAAGGCTGTCTCGGGCTGGGTCAACAAAATCTGCTCTTAAGCCCAACTTCAAATGGGCATATCTCCCTTATTTGGACTTGGTTGAGGTGGTTCTTGGGTCTAAATTGAAGCCCCAGAAGTCTACTTTCCAATGGTGGTGGCCTCACATTTAAATTCCAAGTGTACAAAGAGATATGCCTAATTTAGTAAAGGCTGCTCATTTCCTTCTTAATGATTTGATACTCATCCTTTTCCTAAACCAGTTTTCTTTCATCCCCTCCTATTTCCTTCAACTCCAAACCTATAGGAAGATGTTTTTTTAAATATTTTTCAAAAAGTTTCACCTCCTTCCATTTATTTCCACTTTGTCCTTACTCGGTTTACTGAAAAGTGCAATATTTTAATCGAAATGGGAGTCTCGGGACATTGTAGAAACATTTTAAAAAAAACATATTTTGAAAAGAGGGTTTTAAGGTCTAAAATAGTTTGGCCAAAAAATGGGTGAAGGTTGGATTCAAACTCAAATTCCATCTTTCTTACTGAGAATTTTGTGAGAAACACATTCTAATTGTCATCATCGGGTAATCAAAGAAAGAGCCCAAGTCTTAGGGCTGGTCAAAATGGGGTGTCTACAGTTGCCCCTCTTTGACAGAGCTCGAAGTCATTTCATGATGTGAGTGAATGTCAAAGCCCGAAGACGACCCTTTTGACAAGGCCGTAAGACTTGGGCAAACAAACAAGATGTAATGCAAGTGGTTGAACCCGAAGGTTGCCTACGTATCCCTTTGCAAGGAATCAAACTAGCGTAGTTCAGGGGCAGAATGCAGGTGACATACTCAAAATACAATTTGAAAGTTGGACTTACACGCTTCGCGAAGCCCGTTGTTAGAAAATTCATGATTTATGCAAGAGAGGAAAGACCTCAACCCAGAGAAATCAACATCCTAACACGTCTCACGCGAAAGGAGGAAATATGGTGTAAACAACAGACGCACCTGATGTTTTTAACCGAGTGAATCAACAACCTAACGCGTCTCACGCGAAAGCAGAAGGGGTGGTGTAAACAGACAGGCGCACCTGCTATTATTAACCAATTGGGTGGTGTGAACAGACAGGCGCACCTGCTTTTTTTTAACCGATTTGGGTGGCCACGGATGCCGCTTTTCTGATCATATTTACAACTTTCCCTATTCTCCAACGGGGTGACAGACTAGGTTGGTTCAGTTTCCAGAGTTGAGGCGCATACAAAGCTACCTCAACCTATGGGGCTGCCATACAGATTTCAAGCCGGGGATACACCCCTGGGTATTTAAACCAGACTTTAGTCTCGGAAATCCTGAACCTTTTGCGTTCTAGGTCTCGGCCATTCGAACTCTAGTTTCCACCGTCGCAGTTGGTCTCCTAGGAACTCATTGCAATCACAGGCGGGTGACTATACCAGACCACCTAAAGTCGTTCGGGCACGACAAACGCCAAAGGAATTGCACCTTTCGAGGATTTAAGGTCTCCTAGACCACGTAGGATTTAAGGTCTCCTAGACCGGGCGAGTGTACAAGATAGCGCGATGCGCAAGGTAGCGCGATTGAAATTGATGCACAAAGAAGTGCGGTACCCAAAGCAGGGCGATTGAAATTGATGCACAAAGTAGTGCGGTGCCCAAGGCAGGGCGATTGATGCACAAAGCAGTGCGGTGCCCAAGGCAGGGCTATTGAAATTGATGCACAAAGTAGTACGGTGCCCAAAGCAGGGCGATTGAAATTGATGCACAAAGCAGTGCGGTGCCCAAGGCAGGGCTATTGAAATTGATGCACAAAGTAGTGCGGTGCCCAAAGCAGGGCGATTGAAATTGATGCACAAAGCAGTGCGATGCCCAAGGCAGGGCTATTGAAATTGATGCACAAAGTAGTGCGGTGCCCAAGGCAGGGTGATTGAAATTGATGCACAAAGTAGTGCGGTGCACAAAGTAGTGCGGTGCCCAAGGCAGGGCGATTGATGCACAAAGTAGTGCGGTGCCCAAGGCAGGGCGATTGATGCACAAAGCAGTGCGGTGCCCAAGGCAGGGCGATTGATGCACAAAGTAGTGCGGTGCCCAAAGCAGGGCGATTGAAATTGATGCACAAAGCAGTGCGGTGCCCAAGGCAGGGCGATTGAAATTGATGCACAAAGCAGTGCGGTGCCCAAGGCAGGGCTATTGAAATTGATGCACAAAGTAGTGCGATGGAATTGAAATTGAAATTTTAGTGGTAGGTGCACGAAGTGAGATTATTGTGCGATAGATGTACAAAATGAAAGAATGAATTGTATGTTCGAACCAAATACCGTATATATATATACCATGTACGAACAAAATACATATGAATACGGCAATATACACAGACAAATAACAGACCTATACACAGACATAAACATATACAGTATATATACAGGTATATATGACACAGACATATACAGACATATACACAAACATATACGGATATATACACAAATATATACGGATATATCTTTTCTGGGCTTGCTGTTTTCTCTCTTTTCTTCTTTTTTTTTTTTTTGTTTTTTTTTTGTTTTGTTTTTGGAGTCTCTGTAATCGGGGATGTCCTCCCCTGACTTCAATAAAATCAGTTTCTTTTTTTGCTCATCAATGGCGTGACTGGCATATCACTTTGAACTTGAAAACATTTTTGTTTGATTGAATTTGAGAGTGATTGAATTTTGAACTATGAATTGAACATTGATTCTATACTGACCTGAATAAAAAATGACTTAACGAAAGAAGAACGAAGCAAAACGATCCAAACACACTTATATACACTGACTAGTATAAATACACCGACTGGTATAAATATACTGACTGGTATGAATACACACTTATATACACTGACTGGTATGAATACCTTGACTGATATGAATACACACTTATATATACTGAAGAGTTGACTCGAATGGTGGAGAAGACAGAATCACTAACTCAACTATGCCCCTAATTCATTGCCTTGATTTTTTTCTTGATTTTTTTGTAAAAATGTTTTGATCAACATGAGAGTTAGATTAGCATACTTATTCCATTTTCTGTTTCAAATCATGTAAGCTAAACTGTGAGCACTGAAAATTTTCCCTTTTCAAATCCAAAGAATGGTCCAAGTTTTGCAAAAATGGAACAATTTTCGAGAAAAATTAGTCAGCTTCATTCAAATTAATCAAAATCTATTTTTGCAAATGGTCACTACTCAACTAATATGGAATCAACTAGGGTGCATAGTCCCAAGCCAGATAATCAAAGGTGATATCTGAACCAAGCCAACCGAACCGAGCCAAACCGAACCGAATGAAGCCAAGTAACGCTGGACCGAACCGTCGAACCGAACCGAACCAAACCGAACCGAACTGAACCAAACCAAGTTGACTCGAACCAACTGAACTGAACAGAATGAAAATACACCAATCAAACACGGTAGGACAACCAAATCAACTATAGATACACCAATCAAACATGGACAAAATGAATGAGTTGAAAAATTATTAGGGCCGAACTTCGAGATGAAGCTACCTACGTATCCCAAAGATAGGAATCAGGCCATCGTAGTTCGGGCTGAGGGTTCACTCGGGTATTGACACTCTCCTTTTGTGCTCTAACTTTTGCCAAAGCCGCCCTTTCGGGTTTTCGACCTTGCGAGCTTCTTTTTTTATTTCCTTTTCATTTTTTGTTTTTTTTTCATTTTGTTTATTTCATTTTTTTTTATGTCTTTTGAGTTTCTATTTTTTTTGTTTTTCTGCTCTAACTTTTGCCTGGGTCGCCCTTTCGGGTGTTCAGCCCAGCGAGCCTCTCAAGGGTTACTTTCATTTTAACTAGTCCATGTTGATTGGGGAATCTCTAAGCCAACTATAAGAACAACTGCTACACTTGACCGGTAGATATGATGATGTAGGGACTAGGTTGAATTGGGTATGAATTTGCCCCTAGTGTTGCCCCTAGTGTAGTGGATAGGAACTCGACTGTCCTTCAATAATAAAATTCATTCTCTCAAATTCTGTTTTTTTCTTTCTAGGCGGTCTTCATTGGGAAACGATTCAGTTTTAACTCTTTGATCACATCCAACCTTTTGCCCCTAGTTCAAGGGCTGCTTCAAATCTAAATCTCATCCAACCTTTTTGCCCCTAGTTCAAGGGTTGCTTCAAATCTGAATCATAGGCCCTACATAGTTTTGGCTAAGGTTCTCTCGGGTATTGACACTCTCCTTTTACGCTCTAACTTTTGCCAAAGCCGCCCTTTCGGGTTTTCAACCTTGCGAGCTTTTCATTTTTCTTTTTATTTTTCCTTTTTTTTTTTTTTTTTTTTTTTGTGCTCTAACTTTTGCCTGGGTCGCCCTTCCGGGTTTTCGGCCCAGCGAGCCTCTCAAGGGTGATACTTGGGTGATACTTTATTGCCCCTAGTTCAAGGGCTGCCTCCATTTCACTATGCAAGCCTCACACTTTTGCCCTAGTTCAAGGGCTGTTTCAAATCGAAATCACATTCCCTTATTGCCCTAGTTGAAGGTTGCCTTTATTTGAATCACATCATTGCCCCTAGTTCAAGGGCTGTTCCATTTGAATCATATTCGACCTTATTGCCCCTAGTTTAAGGGATGTCTTCATTTGAATCACATCATGGCCCCTAGTTCAAGGGCTATTTCCAATTTGGCTATGCAAGCCTTACACTTTGATGATCATGACTTCAAATCACGGTTTGAAAGCTAAGGAGCTAAGGAGGTGGACCACGAGTCAAGAAGGGACCTATGCTGTATAATCAATTCCAGGCATGTTTCGTAGGACCACGCAAAAACAGTTTTTTGAAATCTTTTCACAAAGTGACTAATCACTCGTACTCTTACGAAGACAAGATAGAACCAATTTGGACCAAGCCAGGATCCTTCTCAGTACCCACATTAACAAAAATGATTTTATTCATCAAAGGCTTAGCACACCTCTCTTCCTCTCAGTTGATCAAAATTTGCAAATCCTGAGGAAATTCTTCCTTTTTGTTTTTATCAGAGTTTTTGAAAAAGTTTTGTAAAACTTTGGTCAATGCGATGAATTAAGGCATGGAGAAGTAGGCAGACTCTATGGCACTTTTATTTGAAAAGAAACAACAACTTAGCGATGATAACAGACTCAAAAGAAAATGACGAATAAGACCTAGATAGGACAGAAATGTCTAGGTCAGCACTCTCGAAATCAACAGACTCTGACTCACTAGAATGACTCAACACTCAGTTCAGAAAGTAAAACAAAAAGCATTTCCAATTTGCTCAGTGCGTGCCATCCACCATGTTTAGAGTAAAATGCATGCCATCAGCAGGTGGTTCACCTCTGATCACCAGACCAGCTATCCCCCAAGTTCATTGACCCAGTGCTGTTAGACTTTGTAGAACCTGGTGGAGTGATGATCTTGTTGTCAATCAGGTCTTGAATTTCATGGCGAAGGCGAAAACAATGATTAGTGTCATGGCCAAGTTGCTGATGAAAGGCACAATACTTGGTAGCATCATACTTAGCTGGAAGGCGATCAGGGAGGGGTCGACAATCAAGGGGTTTGAGATGGCCTTTTCCGATGAGGATTTGGAGAGCTTTAGACAAGGTCATGTAAAGGGGATTGAAGATGCGGTTACCAGTCCTGGAAGTATTGACAGAAAGGTCGGCAGGTGTTGACTGGGTTTGATAATCTCTTACGAGTGTAGGACTGGAGCTGGAAGGGGTGTTTCTGGTACAACATCTTTTTTTATGGATTACCCCTTGGATCAAAATGCTCCCAATTTGAGTGACAAAAGTGTCATCCACAGTCTTTGTAACAACTGCAAGCACTTGCTGTTTGTTCAACCCTTTGACTTTTAAAGCCTCAATAGCCCATTGGAGATGTGCATAAGGATCAATACTTGCTTCGGCTTCATTTTTGCCACTTGCTTCATTTTGCCAAGGGATTGGGTGGTTATATCGGAGTGAGGTCCACTTGTTGTTGACATGTCATCACCCAGACTTAAGATACCTTCGGGTTGGCCCTTTCCAATTGTAGCTCGCCCCAAGATTGGGGAGCTTTTTGACGTGAAAATTTTGGCACATGATGTGGTCGATGACGGAGCCAAGATCCCAAAGGCTAAATCTGCCATAGTGCTCTGAAGATCTTCAATCATGCTCAACAACTTAGAAGTAGTGGGTTCGGCTATTGGTGCTTGTGAGGTATTTGAACCGACTTGATCTTGGTGAACTGGTTGGGCCGGGCTCTTTGGAGTGGGTTGGACTGGAATCAGACTATTAGGGAGTTCAAGTTTTGGGGGTTGAGATGATTGGGGTTCAGGTGCATCCATCATACATAACTCAGTGCTTTCAGGAATACATACCTCAGGTTTTGGTAAATGGGTAGGTGTGATATAGATACTGGGGTTAAAGGTGGATGGTGTATGATGAGGTTATGATGAGGAGGTTAAGATGAGGAGGTGATGGAACTCTGTCATAGGGTGGCAACGGGTTGGTAGTGACGTTGGGTTTTGGGGTTGTGGGGGAGCTATGACTTTATTGTCTATGAGATCTTGGATCTTATGTTGGAGACGAAAGCAACGATCTGTGTCATGTCCTGGTTGTTGGTGGAAAGCACAGTGTTTGGTAGGGTCATGTTTGGCTGGGAGAGGTTCGGGAAGAGGTCGGGGGTCCAAAGGTTTCAAGTACCCTCTTTTTGTCAAGATGTTCATTGCTTTAGAAAGTGACATATAGAGAGGAGTGAATGTTCTACTTGGAGCTCGGGTTGTGTTTTGCAGGCCAGCATGAGCAAAGGGATCGGCTATTTTAGTGGTGGTGGCAACCAAGTTGATTTCAGAGGGTTTCACAGCTATGCTACCACTGGTGGTAGTATTGGAACTGCGACCAAAAGGCTTCCGGACAGGTTCCTTATCATCAATAATTCCCTGTTTGATGGCATCCTCTATCTGAACCCCTATCTCTTTTAAGTCATTAAAAGTGAAGAGCGGGAGGACTATCATTTTTTGTAACATCTTTCCATGTAGATTTCTGACTATCATACGAATTTGGTCCTTTTCAAGTGGTCTGTTGGTCATCATTGCTGCTTTTGCCCTCCATCTGGTGATAAAGGTCATGAAACTTTCATTGGGCTCTTGACGGGTGGCTTCTAATTCCCGAGTAGTCACGTCAATCTGGGTGTTATAAGCATACTGGGTGATAAAGGCCCCAGCCAACTCTTCCCAACATTGTTTTACCGAATCCTCTAACTTGGCGTACCAGATGGCAGCCACTCCTGACAAAGTTCGTCCGAATAAAGAGAGCTTTTGCGGACGAGTCAAACCCATAGGCTTTAAGACATCAGAGAATAGGCGAATGTGCACCATTGGGTCACCGGAGCCATCAAACCTATCAATGTGTGGCATTTTGAACCGTTCTGGCAACTTCACAGCTGTTTCAGTGTACCCGTCTTCGATGTCCGGGATTGAATTGACTCCTTGTGCCTTTTTGAAAAGTTTTTCCAACTTGGCCAGCTTCAACATAGTTGAGTCAGACTCAGGTGCTTCAGAGGGATGGAGCCCTCCCACTGGTTGTGGAAGAGGAAATGATCCTCCTGAAGTTTGTGCAGGAACCCTCAAATCTTCTGGTGAGTTAAGTTCGGGAAACTCGTCAACCGGTGGAGGTGGAGGTGGAACTGGATGAGTCACCGGAGGTGGTTGAGTAATGGACGCCCCAGATGAGCGTTGCAGTTCAGCAAGAGTATTGCCTTGAGCAGCAAGAGTAGTGCCTTGGGCAGCAACCGTAGTGACAACAGTATCCATGCTCCGTTGAAGGCCCAGTAGTATGTCTACTATATTTTCTGGAATCTGAGCCATCACTGATTCTGGTGAGAGTTGAGTGGTGATGATCTAGCAGGTGAAGAAGGGGTATTCTGGACAGTTGATGAAGCTTTTGCTTTTCTTCGTGTAACCGGTGGCAAAGAAACTAACACTGGCTGACCCTGAACCAAATCTGCACTTTTGCAAAGTCTACCAACGCGAGTCCATAGAACTTGGGGGATATCAGACCTTTCGGAAGCTATAGTGCCCAACTACCTTGCTGAAACAAAACGGGACCCCCGATCAAAATTTCATTTGCATCCTAGCTCAACTGATTACTGCTAACTCATGAAAAACTGAACTCAACCCCACAAATTGAAATGACTGAACCACTCATCTGAATCTAAGAATTCCCATACATTGGACATAACACACAGCAGGAAAGAGAACAAACACCCCTATGGGGCTAGGGTTACCCTGTCCTATCTTTGAAATGATCTAGGGTTTCACTATTCAAACAAGTGGCATCATACATCCTAGAAATGGGAGAGCATCCTGTCCTAATTTTGGAAGGTACTATAGCTCATTATATGCACAAGGTTAGCTCTACTCTAAGGGTTGAAGTCAAGGTGACGCTACCAAAGAGTCCTTTGGGTCATAACCAATAAAGATTCCAGGAAATCAGAAGAGTCAAATAGCCTCTCTTCGAAGTCTGAGAACCTTAGATAGCAGCAGCTATAGCAAAGCTACCCTTTTGACAAATCTCAAAAGGTTACAACACAAGGCCTCTAAAGTATCGTAAAGATAGGTAGTGTCACAAAAAGCTTGCCTGTGCTCCCACCAGTATCTGGGCAACACAGGACTTGAAGTGCACCAATGAATGCAATGCAATAAACATATAATTGAAAATAAAAGTCATATCATGGAGTTCGAGTCAAGGTTTCATAAATCCCCAGCAGAGTCGCCAGAAACTGTAACATGCCCGGGAGGGTACCCGCGCGCATTAAACAGTTCGGACTCCCGAGATCTCTTTGATCTAGTCTCACGAGTGCAATGTGAAACGTAGATGAGAGTCCAGATTTGGCAACTTTTATTGAAAATCCATTTTTATTGCAATTTTACCAAAAATGGACTGCGTCATCAGATCTCAGAGTCGCCACCTAATATTTATTTTGGGAAAATTAGGAAACCCATGACTCGTGCCAAGGCCACTGTTCGTCGTAACCAAGGATGCTTGGCTCGGAACCTTAGGTATGAAGGGGGAAGGTCATTATTTGAGCACCCCCGTTCACCCGATCAAAAGATCGGCCTCTACTAAACCATAATATGACTTTTATTTTCTTTATATGTTCATGTTCTGATTATTTAATAAATCCTAAAATTTACTATGTGAAACATACAAGTATAGACTATGTCACCCATTTTGGAATAACTTGATTTCATATAGTTTTGAAAGAGTTTTGAAAATGTATAACCCAAATAAATTGAGTTTACAAACACGAAAATCAATATCATTCCAAATTAAGCGACACAACCTCCATCCACTGGCATTCATACAGTTATATCACATAAGCAAATAGCCACATGGTAGGATGCTTAAACATAGTAAGAAAAACACACACAAACGGGATGCTAAAGCATAAAAACTTACATGTTTGACGACCCGCGAACAAGCTACAAAACAAAGTTAGTAAAACATGCATGATCTTATATACAAAATCCTAATGCAATTCACTCATGAGATGCAACTAAAGATTCGGCTTCTAAGATATGACATGTGAATCATCTCAAGAACATGAGGTAGCGCACATAATCACATAGGAATTGATTAAATCCACAAATGCAAACTTCGCCGAATCAAGATGCATGAAACATGGATGCAAAGCATGAATATGATGAAAAATAAATATGATGTTTATGTACAAATAAGGAAAGCAAGTAAAAGAATGGATAGAAAGAAGAAGTGGGGCGGGGAATTATTACAACGCTTTGAATAAATTATTACAAACCAGATAAGAGAGAGAGAAGGGAATATTACAACAAAATAAAAACCTCACAATACACTCAAAATTAAAAAAAATAAAATAAAATAAAATAAAAACTTCATGTTCTTTGGAACCGCCACCGGAAATTGGTCAACATTGGGAGATTACGCCATCTTGTCTGGAAGAAGCTAACCGACCGGCCAAATAGGCCGGCCGGCCAACTAGGCCAAGCAAAACCTGTCTTGTTGCGAAACCAAGAAAAGGCACAAACAAAAAATATGTAGGTGGCTCAACTAACCACTACCGGTTAGATTAAAAACACGAAAACAAATATAAAATAAAATAAAAAGTGTAAACTTACAACATAAATCTAAAACAATAAAACAAATATAAGATAGAACATACAAGATTACAACAAAACTAATGTGAGACTAATACAAGAAAAAGAATAAATATGAGGTAGAACATGCAAGATTACAACAAAACTAATTTGAGACTAATACAAGAAATAAAAATAAATATGAGGTAGGACATGCAAGATTACAACAAACTAATATGAAATTAAAACATGCGAATAAAAATAAATAAATAAATAATATAAGCCAAGCAAACCACTAGGATATAACAACCACTATGAATATATAAAGTAAGAAAATAAATATGAGATAAACAAACTACTTGGATTATAACAAAACACTATGAAATAAGAAGTAAGAAAATAAATATGAGATATAAAATATAAGAAAATGAAAGACCAAAAATTCACCTTCCAAAGAAAGATTGAACTTCTTGATTTCCAAACTTCCTCTTGATCACCCTCAAGTGAAGTATGTTCTCAAATCCTCAATTCGAAATTATGGATTTATGGAGTTTATGGTATGAAAAGTGGCCAACTCTCTAGTTTTTCTCACTTTCAATCACTAAACACTTCCTTATGATCAAGGCAATTGATCTTTGGCTATATCAGAATTTTTAGAGTGGTTTGGTGTATGGAAATGAGGAATTTCAGTAGTTATGGAAGGTATGGGGTGTATTATAGGAAGATAGAAATATTTTTGGCTCAAAAACTCATTTTTTCTCTCTTTTTTCACTCTTTTCTCTCTCCTTTCTCTTCAATTTTCGTGGTCCTCCTCTCTCTTACAATATGATCATTCTATATAGGCAATGAGGGAGAGTAAAGGTCAAAAGAGGGTGGGAGACAAGTGGGAGACAAGAATGTGATAGGAGGGCAATTTTTCAAGGTGGTGCATGGGATACTCCTTTATGAATGCAAACAAAACCTCTTTTTGAAAATGGAGATGATTAGGTATAATAGTATGAGTGGATGCACTTGAATGGCTCACAAAATGGGTAAATGGGTTGTCCCAACCGAACCAAAACCAAAAAAATGGGCTATTGTTGTTTTGGGCCGAGTCAACAAAAATCTGCTTTTAAGTCCAACTTCAAATGGGCATATCTCCCCCAAATGGACTTGGTTTTAGGCGGTTCTTGGGTCCAAATTGAAGCCCCAGAAGTCTACTTTCCAATGGTGGGGCCTCACATTTAAATTCCAAGTGTACAAAGAGATATGCCTAATTTAGTAAAGGCTGTCTCGGGCTGGGTCAACAAATCTGCTCTTAAGCCCAACTTCAAATGGGCATATCTCCCTTATTTGGACCTGGTTTGAGGTGGTTTCTGGGTCTAAATTGAAGCCCAGAAGTCTAATTTCCAATGGTGGTGGCTTCACATTTAAATTCCAAGTGTACAAAGAGATATGCCTAATTTAGTAAAGCTGCTCATTTCCTTCTTAATGATTGATACTCATCCTTTTCCTAAACCAGTTTTCTTCATCTCCTCTCTATTTCCTTCAACTCCAAACCTATAGGAAGATGTTTTTTAAATATTTTCAAAAAGTTTCACCTTCCTTCCATTTATTTCCACTTTGTCCTTACTCGGTTTACTGAAAAGTGCAATATATTAATCGAAATGGGAGTCTCGGACATTGTAGAAACATTTTAAAAAAAACATATTTTGAAAAGAGGGTTTTAAGGTCTAAAATAGTTTGGCCAAAGAATGGGTGAAGGTTGAGATTCAAACTCAAATTCCATCTTTCTTACTGAGAATTTTGTGAGAAACACATTCTAATTGTCATCATCGGGTAATCAAAAGAAAGCGCCCAAGTCTTAGGGCTGGTCAAAATGGGGTGTCTACACCGCCCTTTCTGAGTTTTCAATCTTGCGAGCTCAGTTTTTCTTTTTTCCAATTTTTGTGCTCTAACTTTTGCCTAGGTGGCCCTTCCAGGCTTTCGGCCTAGCGAGCCTCTCAGGGGTAATATTTTTTCAACTTGTCCATATTGATCGGTTGGGAAAATTCTAGGCCATCTTGGTCCATGAGAATAACAGCTCCACCCGACCAAATAGTTTTGATGATGTAAGGACCAGTCCAATTGGGTCTGAACTTGCCCCTAGGGTCATGGATGGGAGCTCGGTTGTCTTTCAATACCAAATCCCATTCCTTAAGATTCCGAGATTTAACTTTCTTGTTAAAAGCCTTGGCAATCCTACGTTGATATCCTTGAACATGATATAGTGCTTTCAGCCTTCTCTCATCAAACAGTATCAGTTCTTCGAACCTACTCTGCTGCCAGTCCGCTTTTGCTATCTGGCACTCAGCCATAACCTGCAGTGACAGAACCTCTATTTCACTCGGCAGAATAGCTTCCATCCCATAAACAAGAGAGTACGAAGTTGCCCCAATAGATGTCCGAATTGAAGTTCTGTAGCCCCAGAGGGCAAATGGCAATTTTTCTGGCTAGTCCTTGTAGGTCTCAACCATTTTCTGCAAAATGTGCTTGATGTCCTTGTTGGCAGCCTCAACAGCTCCGTTGCTTTGCGGCTGATATGTAGATGACTTATGAAAAGCCACGTTGTATTTCTCTAACAAGTCGATCACTTCTTTCTTGAAATGGGAGCCATTGTCTGAAATGATCTCATTTAGGACTCCATAACGGCAAATGATGTTGTTTCGGATGAACTTAGCCACATGCGCTACTTTCAACACTGCATAAGACTGAGCTTCCACCCACTTTGTGAAATAATCAATTGCCACCAGAATGTATTCGTGCCCATTTGACGCTTTCGGTGTAACTGCCCTGATGACGTCAATTCCCTAGACTGAGAAAGGCCATGGTGAAGTCATGTTGTATAGCTTCGACGGCGGGATATTCATGCGATTTGCATGGATTTAGCATTTGTGGCATCGCCGAATAAAACCAATACAATCCTCCTCTATGGTAGACCATTAGTAATCTTGCCTGAGAATCTTCTGGGCTAACATTACTCCGCTCATGTGTGCTCCACACTCTCTCCCATGGATGGCCTCCATTAGGCGCTTTGATTCCTCTGTGCCGACATATAACTTGTGCATTCCCAGATGATCCCTCTTATACAACTTACCCCCGCAGATGATAAATTGAACGGCCATCCGCCATATTGCCCTTTTATCTTTGGCATTTGCCCCTAGTGGATAAACCTCATTTTCCAAGAAGTTCCAAATATCATAATACCAGGGGTTTTGATCCTAGACTTCATCTATTGCGGCGATAGTCTCGTAGGCCGGCGTATATCTCTGTTCAATGATGATCGGATGCATCCGGACTCCAAACAGGATGTCTATCATAGAAGATAGAGTTGATAAGGCGTCAGCGAACCTGTTGTTCTCTCTTAGTAGATGAGTGAAGGTTAGCTTCTCAAACCTAGGAATCAGAACATCTAGGGTTTGATGATAGATCTTCATATTTTCTTCTTTGACCTTCCAGTCTCCATTTGCTTAAGACACAACTAGGTTTGAGTCCCTAATGACGTCCAACTTTTTTGCCTCTAGTTCCAAGGGGGCTTCCAAACCAGCGATACATGCCTCGTATTCTGCTTCGTTGTTAGATACCTTGAACCGGATCATGAAGGCTAAAGGTATATGGGAATTGTTGGGTGCTATTAGCAACATCCCTATCCCATAACTGTATTGATTAGACGCTCCGTCAAAGTACATTGTCCAAATCTCTTCCTCGATTTGCAGAATAGCTTTATCTGGGAATAGATATTCTACCGCTTCATCCCTTTCCACTAGGTGATCCGCTAGAAACTCAGCTACAGCTCTCCGCTTGACAGACTTGCAAGTAACATATTTCAGATCAAATTTGGAGAGGAGAAGCAACCAATGGACTAGCCTACCCGTAAGCGCTGGTTTCTCAAAGAGATATTTGATGGGTTCTAATCTCGAAACTAGAATTACGGAGTGAGCTAACAAGTAGTGCCTCAACTTCCTGGTAGCCTATACCAAGGTTAAGCAAGCCTTCTCCAGTGGGGTGTAACGGGTCTCATAGTCCAGTATTTTCTTACTCAAATAGTAGATGGCTTTCTCCATCCTATCCTCAGATTCCTGAGCAAGCATGCATCCCATTGCTGTGTCCGTTACTGACAGATACAGAATTAAGGGCTTCTCTGGCTTTGGCGGCGACAACACAGGTGGGTTTTATAGGTATTGTTTGATCTGCTCGAAAGCGAATTGACATCGATCATCCCATTAAAATTTCTTTCCTTTCTTCAAGAGATCAAATAGTGGTTCACAAGTCAAGGTTAATTTAGAAATAAACCGTCTTATGAATTGCACTTTACCTAGAAAGACTCACACCTCCTTTTCAGTCCTTGGTGGTGGCATTTCTAGGATGGCCTTGATTTTGGAAGGATCTAACTCGATGCCTCTCTGTGTGATCAAGAACCCCAGCATTTTCCCTGCTGTTACGCCAAAAGTACACTTTTGTGGATTCAACCTCAATCTGTACTTTCTGATCTGTTGGAAGAATTTCTTCAAGGCGGTGTAGTGGCCTTCTCTTTCCTTGGACTTGACAATCATGTCGTCCACGTATACCTCGACCTCTTTATGGATCCTGTCATGCAGAATTGTGGTTGCAGCCCTTTGATAGGTAGCCCGGCATTCTTCAACCCAAACGGCATCACCCTATAGCAGTAGGTTTCCCATGGCGTGGTGAAAGCAGTTTTCTCTCTGTCTTCGGGTGCCATCAGAATCTGGTTATACCTAGAAAATCCATCCATGAAGGAGAGCAACGCATGGCCTGCAGTGAAGTCCACTAATTCATCGATGTGCGGTAAATGAAAGTCGTCCTTCGGACTGGCTCTGTTCAGATCCCTGAAGTCCACACACACTCGAATTCTGCCATCTTTCTTCGGCACTGGAACAATATTGGCCAACGAAGTTGGATACTCAGATACTAGCAAGAACCCTGCATCTATCTGCTTGGTGACCTCCTCTTTAATCTTGAAAGCCCAATCGGGGCGTATTTTCCAAAGCTTCTGCTTTACGGATTGGGTCTCGGGGTCAAGAGGGATCCGATGCTGTACAATCTCAGGATCGATTCTAGGCATGTCTTTGTAGAACCACGTGAAAACATCTTTGAAATCTTTTAATAAAATGACTAAGCGCTCGCGCTCCTTCGAAGACAACCTGGACCCGATCTGGACCAGACGCGGATCCTTCTCAGTACCCACATTAATTGAAATGATTTCATCAACAAGGGGTTTTACAAACCTCTCCTCCTCTCGATCAATCAAATGTTTCAAAACCAGAGGAATTCCTTCCTCATTGTTTTTATCAAATTTTGAAAATCATGATCAATGCAATATACAAGTGGCACAGAGAAGTACTCAGAATCTGTAGTGGTATTCACATTCAAAAGGTTCAGCTCATCTAATTCCTCGGTTACAACCGACTTAAAAGAAAAGGAAAAAGATGACCTAGATAAAACCTCAGTATCCGGGTTATTAACCCCAGGAATACCGGACTCCGACTCAGAGGAACTAGAATCTGATTCTGACTCCACAGACTCTGTGGAATCAGATTTTGACTCACTACCCGACTCAGAACTACTGGACAGGAAGCCCTCCTCTAACTGCCAAATGAGAGACAATGCGTCAGATGCATCCAAGATACCATTGGAAGGGTTTGCACCCGGTTGGTTTCCGATCATGGAAACGGTCAGGTTATCCCCCAAGCTCTCTGAGTTGATCTGAGGATCCGAAAGGAGACATGCCAATGCTGCTCCTACTTCAAGGTCACTGTTGTTGGAATCACTTTCTATGCTCTTTGCAGCCTCAGTAGTTAGTTTAGTTTGTTCCTCTGTATCACTCTCTTGCAGCTGTAAGTCGAAGAGAATCTCAAAGCTGGGAATTTGCTGCTTCTTAGAGTTGAACTAGGGCTCGGGGAAACCACAGAATGGGAAGTCTTCACCCTCCCGAACAAAATAGCCATTCAGGGTTCCCTGGATAGGTCGATGCACAAGTTCATAGCGTTTCCCGCTTTGCTTTGCTCTGGCTCTTCTTGCCATCTCTTTCCCTTTCCTCACCCAGTCCTCTTTGGTGGGAGTATAGCCAAGACCAAAGGCATACGGGTTATGTGGCACGTCGGCCAATGCAGTAATGCCCTTCCAGCCACTTCTTCCTAATCCCATTCCGGGCATGTGCTGTAGCTTATTCATGAGATATACAGATTGGGCGTTGACATATAGGCTCTCATCAATGGCCAAGATATTCTGTACTACCAGACCTCAGCCAAGGTAAATCCCGAAATGAAAACATCCTCTTCGCCATGCACAATTTCCAGCACAGGTGTAGTGACCTCTGGTGGAGGATGTATAGATGAATTCCTAAAGACTATAACCACCCTTTTTCTATGGGGGTACTTCAGCATTTGGTGGAGGGTGGAAGAGACAGCTTTTACTTGGTGCAGCCAAGGTCACCCAAGTAGTAAGTTGAAAGTGGCTGGAACATCTAGGACATGGAACTCGATGTCTTGTTGAGCTGGGCCAACCTGTACTCTAATCTGCACTGTTTCCATTACCTCTCTGCTTATGTTGTCATACGCCCGGATCACCTGGGCCATAGGTACAAAATCGGCCGGTTTCAAACCAATAGCATAAGCCGGGCAACAAGGACAGACATTAATTGCCGACCCGGTGTCGACCAATACCACTGGTATCCGCTCACTCTATGGATATGTATAAAGGCTTGTTGTGTGTAGAGCCTTCTGGCTGTAATTCCTTGTCTGAAAAGGTCAAAGTCGGCGCAGCACCTCCTGGGAAGACCAATCCCACCAGTTGTTCCAGGGTAGTCTCAATGGACAACTTGGCTTTATCCATCACCGACAATACTGCCTGTTTATGCACTCGCGAAGCCATAAGCAGCCCCTAGATAGATATGTCAGCTTGAATCTTCTTCAACTGCTTTAGCACAGCCTCTTCCTCTAACTACTTTTCCTTCTGTTTCTCTATTTCTTTGTCCTTTCCGGATGCCTTGGGTTGGTCCAGATGCGGTGGTTTGAAATATCGACCACTTCTTGTCATGTGGTTGACTTCTTCCATATACCAGGTATTGTCAGGAAGACCTTCACCCCAATCCTCGTCAGTGTGGGCAAGATGTAGATCATCATCTTCCTACCACATACCTCCGGCAACCGACAAGCAATTGTCCGGCTCCGTTCGGGTCATCTTCTCATCACAGATTTCCCCCACAGGGTCTTGGGCCTTTCCAGCCTTCTGTTTATTTTGATTCGCTTCTTGCTTAAGGCACCTCAATGCGGCTTCTTGCTCTGTAGGTACAGTACTAACTATGCCCAGTTCCTGAGCCACTTGTTCTGCACCGGTATTTTCCAGCAGTTTACCCTTTCCACTGGATGTTCCAGCCATTGCAGCAGTTCCCGTTTTCTGTTCTTCCAGCTTTAGTTCAGTTCCCTCGTCTATATTGGGTTCATCACTTAGCCACCCTGAATTATCGGTCGACCCATTTAGATTAAACCAATTAATATGCACGTCCCCTTGATCATGTTCATCAAAGAATTGCAAATTGTCTATATCCTCCTCCAGGTTGACTAGATCATCTAATTCTTAACTAGGGCCATCTTCACGAACTACATTGACCTCCATTCGAACTGGCAACACCACCTCCGGCTTAGCTTGATTGATTGGCATAATATAGCAGCTCAGGTTATACACTCCATCAGATAAGTCCTCAGAGCCTTCGGGTAACGGACTGTCATTCTCCACCGAGGTTGACCTCCTTTCATCTTCCACAATCACCACCACTGGTTCGAGTTGGAGTAAAGACGTGCTCATCATGTATAAGTCTGTGCTCTCAAGGATGAACAACGCCGGCTTAGATAGGTGGGAAGGGGTAATGTCTATATTGGGGTCATAAGGGACGGCTAGTGTATGGATGAGGTTTATATGCCGAGGTGGAGAGACTTGATTATGTGGTGGGAGAGAATTTGTAGTGATGTTGGGTTTTTCGGGAGGTGCTATCACCTTATTGTTAATGAGATCTTGAATCTCATGACGCAGTCTGTAGCACTGATCAGTGTCATGACCATGCTGTTGGTGAAAATCACAGTATTTGGCTGGGTTGTGTTTAAGTGGGAGAGGATCGGGCAGTGGGTGTTGTTCTAACGGCTTAAGATGCCCTTTTCTGATCAGGACCCCCTAGGGCTTTGGATAAGGACATGTAAAGTGGGGTGAAGACCCTCTGGCCTTGGGCCTGATGGCTTGAGGTTTGTGAAGTTGTGTTAGATGTACTAGCAAAAGGGTTGGCGGTCTTGGGTATGGTGGTGACCATACTTACATCTGAAGGCTGTACAGCTACACTACCGCTAGTAGTCGCATTGGAACTGTGTATGAAAGCCCTCTTGGGCTACTTCTTCTCATTATTTATCAACCCTTGTCTCATTGCGTCCTCAATGTGAACTCCTATGTCATGGAGATCAGTAAATGTGAACAGGGGCAAGACAATCATCTTCTGCAGCAATCTCCCTTGTAGGTTGCGGACGATCATTCTAATTTGATCTTTTTTGGATGGCCGGGTAGTCATCATAGAAGCCTTAGCCCTCCATCGAGTCACAAAGTCCGAGAAACCCTCATTCGGTTCTTGGCGGGTTGCTTCGAGATCACAGGTAGTGACCTCGATTTGGGTATTGTAGGAGTACTACGCTACAAAGGCCTCGGCCATTTCATCCCAGCTCCATTTCACCGAGCTTTCCAGTTTTGCATACCAGATGGCCGCTATACCCGACAGGGTCCTACCAAAAAGCGACAGCTTTTGTAGTCTGGTGAGGCCCATTGGTTATAGGATATCTAAAAATAACTGTAGATGGACCATAGGATCCCTGGAGCTGTCAAACCGGTCTATGTGCGGCATCTTGAATCTGTCTGGTAAAGTCACTGCCGAGTCAGTATAGCCATTCTCAATATCAGGGATTGAATTTACGCCCAGCGCCTGTTTAAAAAGCTTTTCTAGCTTGTTAACCTTCAATGCAGTAGGGTCAACCTCGAATTCAAATGGCACCTCCGTCTGGTAAACTGGTGCCTTGGAGGTCTAAGATGGGATCAAATCTGCCTGAATGCCCGCATTTTCCTAGTCATGAATTGTGACCCCGGGTGCCGGAATTCCTGCTGGAGGTGCATGGGATGCAGAGGCTACTTCCAATTGGGGTTGCTGTTGTTGAAGCCTATCTATCAATTCTGCTTGGTGGGCTGCGATCTCAGCTTGGCGGGCTGTGACCTTAGCTTGATGGGCAGCATCTAGCTGTATGGTCTCAATGGTCTGCTGGAGCTGACGAAGCATATCTTCCATGTTGACTGGGGAATGCTGAGCTATCAGGATTGGTGAATACTCTCTTTCTGGAGTAGAAGTAGAAGACCAAGCCTGACTGGGCACATGCGAAGCAAGTGGTGACTGCTGAACTGGTGAGTTATACCTAACCCTTCTCGATCTTGTAACCAGTGGGAGCGAAGCAAACACTGGCTGTCCCTTGACAAGATCCCCGGATGTATAAAGTCTCCTTATACGAGTCCAGAGTGCTTGGGGGATAACTAAATCGTCAGAAGCAATGGTGAAAAACTACCTTGCAAAAAGAAAATAAAGCAAAAAGAAACAAAAATAAAAAATCGCACAGCACCTCGGCTCAGAAACAAACAACACACAGTTGCAATCATAAGCTGAAGAACTGTACTTAATGTTGATTTCTGCCTCAAAACTGATACCCAGACTTGCAACTGATACATACATTCCTACAAAGTTTCACTCTAAAAGCTCATATCAAGCAAATGAGAGCCAAAACACCCCTATAATGGGGTAGGGTTACCCTGTCCTAATTTCATCAGGAGCTAGGGGTTCACTATGCAAAACAAGCGGTTTCATATAATTCCTGCATTCGGGTAAGCAACCTATCCTAGTTTGGAACAGTCTCTATGGTTTTCGATATGCAACTAGGTTAATTGGTCAAAAAGGGTACCTCAGCAAGACTACCTAATATACCTCTCACACCTAACACCGAGAAGTGAAAGGAGGATCAAGCGGTACAGCGGTAGTCCAGATCCAAGGGTTGTAATCCCATCATGGCAGAGCCCGCAACCGGTCATCCTTTTGGCAAGCTTTTCCAAGCAAGCCTCCGGCAAACTGCTCAGGAATTGTAGATGGCAAACACTGTGACTTAGGCGCACCAATGCAATTACAAATGCAAAGAAACACAAAAGTGTAGATAAAAAAACATATCATGAGTTCGAGTCAAGTTCTCTAAATCCCCAGCAGAGTCGCTAGAAAGTGTGGACTCACCTTTTTTCGCGCCCCCTTTCGGAAGTGTAGACACCCCATTTTTGACCGTCCTCAAGACTTGGGCATCATCGTTTGAACACTCGATGATCATCCATGCTCGTGTTTATTTTGAGTTTCTGAAGGTGTCGGCTGCGCGCCTTGCCTTGGAGCCTCTCAACTTGTCTGTTTTGTGCGTGGTTGTAGACCAAGAGTTTGTGGTTTTGCTTTTGAGGAAAGGGGGTGGCTATTTGGCCAGCCCTACAACCCATCGGCCGGGCCTCATGCCTATTGGCCTTGTCTTCTCTCCGTCGGCCATCAGTGTTGGCCGGTCGGCACTCTTTTTGGCTGATCGGCCATTTTTTTGGCCGAGACCCCTTTTTCTGCTTTTGTAGATATTTTCCTTTCAGCTGGTGCCAGCTGTTGGTCACTTGGTGTATCCTCCATACACGTGTACGGATGGATTCAAACAAGTCCTAGCTTGTTCAAGAAGCTTGGGACTTGGTTTTCTATAAGAAGGGAGGCCCCTCTCCCTTTCCAGAGGTTCTGAAAATTGATATACAAGATATACATATCTCTCTCTCTATATTTCTTCCTCTCTCTCTCTCTCTATACTTGTGCTTGTTTGTGTTTAAAAGTGTAGTTTCTTCACACTTTTGCACACAAACACCTAGTGAAACACCTTCATTACTGAGTTGAGGTTCTTGGAGGTCACATTTGGGTGGTTTAAGCTTGGTTTTTGCCTCTGAAGTTGCTGTTCTAAAGAGGTTCTTCAAGGGTGAGTCCTTTACCTCTTTAAAGCTTTGTGTTCATAGCTTATTTAGCCAACTTTGCATACTGTTTTAGGCCTTACTTTCAACTGAAAAAAGTCTTGTTTTTAGGTGTTTAACATGTTTGTTTAAGGCCTCTTTGGTGTTGGGGTTGGTCTACTCCCTTGCATGCCTTATTTGCTAGGCTTTTGAGCCATCACTTGAGGCCTTTGTTTTAGCCTTTATTTGGCCTCTTCACCACTGAATTCCAGAGGAATTTCAGTGATGGAAAGTGTGTTTTGAGCCCTTAAATAGGAGGGGGTTATCCCCCCCTCCTCCTCTCTTGAGTGCTTGTGTTGATGGCTCACCAAGTTGGCATGTTTTTCTACCTCTTTGTGGCTCCATTTCAGCATGTCTTAGGCCTTGTTTTGCCATGATATAACACTGTTTTGTCTTGGTTTGATCACATCATGCATGCTCCTTGCACTTGTAGTGCAAATCCTCTCACTAGCCTAATATGCATCATGCTTTTAACCATCATTCTAGCATGCTTTTGGCTCTACTCAAAGAAACTTTTACTCATGTTTTACCATGTTTGAACTCTGTTTGAAGTTTTTTTTGGTCATGCATGCCTCGCTTTGTATAGCCATAGTGCATTCTAGCTCACTAGCTTTGAGTTTCCAAGTCACTAGCATGCATTGCTTGGGCTATTTGCATGATTTGGTATCATTTGATATGTGATTTCAGTGCATGTAGTATGGCCATACACTCACGTGTGTCACTCTTTCAATGCTTTGGAGGGGTTGTGCTTTATGCCTTAAGCATGAGCCCATATGCATGACTTTTTGCCTAAGCTTTTGGGCTGCCATATCAGTGCATTTTTGTTATTATTTTGACATGCCATAACTCTGATTTTAGTTGGTGAAGTCATCTCATGCTTGGTTTTGGTGGGTGTAGTGTAATCCTCTTTATTGGCCTAGCATGCTCCATGCCTCATGCCTTTAATTCTAGCTTGTGTTGGCTATGTTCAAGCATGTTTTTGGTCTTGTTTTGACCTGCCTTGGGACTATTTTGAGTCACCTTGGCCCTTTGGGGCTTGCTTGTTATGGCCATGGTGTAAGTCCCTTGGCTAGTTTTAGGCTTTGAGCCCACTAGCATGCTTTGTTTATCATATGTGCATGATTTAGCATCCTTTGGAATGTGATTTTAGAGCCTATTTCACTGCCACACTCTCACATTTTCCACTCCTTCAATGTGCCTGGGAGTTGGTGCCTTCATGCTTTGTTTGTGAACCAATTGGCATGCGTGCTTGTATATACTTTTGGACTTCATTTTCAGCATGCTTTGGCCATTGTCTTGGCATGCATAAGGCTTGTTTGAGGTTGGTTTGGTCCTTTAAGTGTTGCATTACATAGCCCTTGCCATTGCATTGTTGTTTGCATGTGGTTGCATGCTCATGTTGCTTGCATATTGTTGTTGCATGCTTATGTTGTTTGCATGTTGCATGTTGCATTATCTTTGCATGTTTGTTGCATTGCATTGTGTTTGGAGCGGATGTTGATCTAAACACGGGGAACGAGGGGCGTTTCATACTTGAAGTGATGAAATGCGCCTCATTTCTTAGGTCACCGACACCTTTGATCATGCATGATAAGGTGGTGGTTCATTGAGTCTTATGTGGTATTTGTGTGCATTCATTAACATTGATTTGTGCAACTTGGCCTCTTTGGCCATTATGCATTGAGATGCGTGATTGGTGGCTCGAGAGCTGAGCACTACACTCCTTTGAGCTCTAGACATGATAAGGAGTGTGGTTGCACACACATTTTCTTGCAAATACACTGCCATGCTTCTGTTAGTGCTCTGTTGCAGCAAAGGGAGAATTTGCAGGAAGCAGTAGCCGATCGACCACTTTGTCTGCCGATCGGCTATAAAAATTGGTCGATAGCCATAAACTCTGGCCGATGGCCACTCCTCTTGGCCGATCACTTCTCAGCATCTCCATGAGGTGGATCAAAAGTATCTTGGAGGTTGGCACAGTTTTCAGAAGTTTAAAACAGTGCAAACAGAGGCATCATGAGGCACGGTAGTGGATTTCTGAGTGAAGCCAACTGAGCATGCATACACCCCTCCCCGCGAGGCCATTTTTAACGCTTTACTAGCTTAGTTGTAGTTAATTACTTGTTTTGTAATTAATTAGTTTAATTTGTGTTATAATATTCTAGTTAGCTTAGTATAGCTAGTTTCAATTTGGTTTGTAATTAATTAGCTTAACGTAGCTAGTTAGTTGATTCATTTGGACTCTTCGTCGCGAGGGCAAATTTTGTAATAAGCGTGAGTGTGTGTGATACATGTCTTCCACCCCCCCCATTTCTTTCTCCCTTTTACTTAACCGCTTTCGATGGTTAGTTTAGGGTCATTTTCAATTAGCATACTTATGCTTCGTATGTTTGCATTCATTCATCTGTCTTGCATGCACCGGGCTCGGCGCATCATTCAAACTGCATTGTATTTCAATTCCTATTTGAATACATGTACCAAAATTGTTGCATTTCATATGCCATCCTAGAATAGCTGAGCCTGTCTTAGTTGTAATTTTGCCTGTGTTGCATTAGGCATTCTTGACATAGCTAGGATCATGCATGATTACTAACTAGTTTTTGTTTTGGCTCGGAGTACTAAGTAAGCGTTTATGCTTTAGCATCCCTGCATGTGTGTAAATGTTGCTATGATAGCATGCTTGCCATGAGGCTATTTGCTTAACTGCTATAACTGCATGAATGCCTGTGGATGAAGGCTTCATTGCTTGAATTGGAACAATTCATCAAAATGCGAGTTTTAAGCCCACTTTGCGGAGTGGCAAAATCATGTTTTTCTAAGCCCACTTGAGGGTGGCAAATGTGCGACTTAGCCTACTTGCGAGTAGTAACTTCAAACCATTTTCGAAAAACAAACATGAGTTGTTTTGTTCCAAATCGAGTGATTTAGTCTATACTTGTATGCTGTGCGCATCACATAGTAAGCTAGCTAATTAACCGATATAAGAGCACATGTGTTTTCAAAAACAACATATCATGTTAGTAAAGACTGATCCTTTGATCGGGTGAGCGGGGTTGCTCATTGCATGACTTTCCCCTCTCGTACCCAAGTTCCCGAGCCGAGGCAACTTTGGTGATGACGGACACGTGGCCTTAGGCACGAGTCAGGGTTTCCTAAATTTTCCAAGATAAAATATTTAGGTGGCGACTCTGAAATCTGGCAAAGCAGTCCATATTTGGCGGTTTTTGATTAAAATTGATTTTCCAAAACGATTTGCCGGATTTGGACTCTTTGGTGATTTATCAGTCTCACATTGCACTTTGTGAGATTAGATTCAGAACCGTGACATGAGTCCGAACTGTAGTAGCTAAGAACAACGATTCCCGCCCTCGCGCGCGGAGCGGAGTTCCAGGGCGGTCCACAGGAAGGTTTGAAAAGAAGGCTTTACAGTTCAGACTCCCATGGTTTTGAATTTAATCTCACAAGTGTAATGTGAAATTGATAATCACCAAAGAGTCCAAATCTGGTAAATCATTTTTGAATCAAAAAGTGCCAAAATTAGATTACTTTTCCTGATACAGAGTCGCCACCTAAATATTTTATTTTGGGGAAATTTAGGAAGCCCATGACTCATGCCAAAGGCTACGTGTCCGTCATCACCAAAGTTGCCTCGGCTTGGGAACTTAGGTACGAGAGGGGAAGGTCATGAATTGAGCACCTCCGCTCGCCCGATCAAAGATCGGCCTTTACTAATCATGATATGATATTTTATAAACATTATGTGCTCTTATTTCGGTTTATTAAACTAGCTTTACTATGTGATGCTCCCAAGCAAGTATAGACTAGTTTGCTCAATTTGGAACAATTCAACTCATGTTTGTTTGCGAAAATGATTTGATTTTGCCACCCTCAAGTGGGCTTAAAGATGCGGATTTGCCACCAAACATAGTGGGCTTAAAACATAATTTGTCACTCAACAAAGTGGGCTTAAAACGTATATTTGTTGAATTGTTCCAATTCAAACAACAAGCCTTCATCCACATGCATTCAAGCAGTTTAGCATTTAAACACATAGCCTTATGGCAAGCATGCTAGACATGGCAACATTCACATTCATGCAAGTATGCTAAAGCATAAAAACTCACCTAGTACTCCAAGCTACGAAAACAAGAGTTAGAAAAAGATGCATGATTCCTAACTATACAAGATGCCTAATGCAACACATGCGATAATGCAACTAATAGGCTCAGCTACTAACATGGCATATGGATTGATTTGATAACATACTATTAAACATGTATTCAAATAAGTTTATTGAAATGGCAATGCAGTTTGAATGATGCGCCGAGCCTTGGTGCATGCAAGACAAGATGAATGGATAAAAGCATGCGATATGCTAATTGAAATATGATCCCTAATCTAACCATCAAAAGCAATTAAATAAAAGGGAGAAAGACGTGGGATTGGAAAACATACACACATGCACGCACGCACACTTATTACAACATTACGCCCTCATAAAGAAGGGTTCGAATGAATAAGAGCTAAGCTAATCTAACTAAGCTAATTAGACTAAATATGACACACGAAATGAATAACTAGCTAAGCTAATTACTAATTATTACAACACTTTAACTAACTAGTATACTAATTAATTAATTTACAACACAAATGCGCACGAACTAAGCATTTAAGATATTAAACTATGCTGCCACTGCTCCACCTTGGGAAGTGGAAGATGCACATGCTCGGTTTTCATCCCGAAAAGACCTCCGTTTTGCTTTCGAAAGTCTCTGTTTGCAGGGTTGAGCATTTCCAGAAGCTTTCTGCTCCACCTTACTAAATCTTTGCTGAGATTTACATTAGTGGCCTGCTGACCATGGATGAATGTTGTTGGCCATCTGCCGGCCATAAATGGTGGCTTGCCGGCCACTGATGCACTGGGTCATCACGCTGCAACAGAGCACAAATAGAGCAAAAATGGAGTTTTTCCAAGGATTTGTTTGTACTGCATCCCTCCTTATCATCTCAATATCTCAAAGGAGTGACACATTTGGATCCAAAAACCACTAATCAAGCAAGTACATTGCATGATGGCCAAAGATCCAAATTGTACAATTTCGATAAATGCACAAATATGATCAACAAGACCACCACCCTATCATGCATGATCAAGGGCAATGGAGACCTAGGAAAGCGACACATTTCATCACTTTTGAGTATGAAATGTCCCATTTTCCTTGTGTTCAAATTAACGTCCGATTTGAACACATGCAATGCAACACAAAGACATGCTTATCATGTCTCTTTTACTTGTCAATTTTGTTTACACATTTTAATTACCGAATCATTCTTTAATCAATTTGTCCATTGGTGAGTATCCCCTAAGGTGAAGGAAGTGTCAACCAAGCGATAGTGTAAGGCCAGAGAGAGATCATACCTTTGATAATGAACCCTCGAAGAGGATTAAACCATTGAGCATGACCTCAATCTCAAGCTTAAAGGATCCCAAGCTTGAAACAACCCTCAAAAGCAAATGAAGGAGTGAAGCAAAGAGGAAGGTTGCAGAGATTTAGGTGCTGAAATTGAGTGATAAAAGCACTAAAAACATGCAGCCAAGTCACACCAATGATGTTTAAAGCCTTAAAAACAACAAGCTAGTGCAAGGATTTACACTACAACTACACAAAACTAAGTTCAAATGAACCAAACAGCCCAAAACAGAGCTAAAGCAGGCCATTTTAGAGGCTAAAACATGCTGGACTTAAGCTAAGTTAAGCTAGAAAAATGTGCTAACATGTGAAGTTAACTAAGCATGCAAACAAGACACAAGGAGGGGAGGCTAACCCCTCCAATTTTGGACTTCAAAATGAGTTTTTTACCACTGAAAAACCTCTGAAATTCAGTGGTTAAAAAGCCCAAAAAGGTTGGTTTGAAAGTGATGGATAAAGGCACAAAAGCTTTATAAACTAAGAAGCAAGAAGGGTGAACCACCCCCTAACTAAAAAGGGCTCAAACCACCATTTTTAAGCCACAAAAACAGAGCTTTTTATAGTTCAAAACCAACCCCAGAAACAATTGAAAAAGATAGAAAAACAAGTATTGAAAACAGGATAACAAGACTAGCATTCTACCTCTTGAAGCAAAGAACACTTTTAGGCACAAGTTCAAGCCAAAACCACCTTGAAGAGCTCCAAGAAGGCCCCAAGGAACCTCAGCTCAAAGGTGAGAGGATTTGGTTTAGGAGAAATAGGCAAAAAAGTATAGAGAAACTAGACAAACACACACAATTTTGCAAGAGAGAGATAGAGGAAATTTTTATGTCTCAAATTTTCTAACCTCTACACATGAGAGAGAGGGGTCCTATATATAGAAAACACAAATTTCCCTCACAAACATCTAGCCCCCACATGTAGGAAGATGCATGAATCTGTGCAAATAGCTGGCACAAAATATCACAAAATATCTGCAGCATACAACAGTGGCCGGCAAGGCTTTATTGATGGCAGGCAATGCACATCAATGGCCGACAAAGGAAAAGTGGTGGCTAGCAGCCTCCAAGGATGGCCGGCAGGGCCATCAAAAACTTCAGGATGAAAAGACCCAAGCATGGTCCAAAGATGAGACAAAATGGATGCAAGGTTTGAAATGCTCAAAGCTATGGCATTCCGCTAAAGACTTCGCGTGTCCAGAAATCAAATAGACTCATCATCGGATGTACCTGCAAGAACATCCTAGTCTTAAAAGGCCGTCAAAAATGGGGTGTCTATAGCCCCTGTTATTACTCGACAAATACAAAAACAAAAAGAATTCAACTTTACATCTCAGACTACAAATGGTATGGCCAATATAAAATTTAAAGAACCACAAATTTCAAATCAAACATCAATACATACAACTTTACACATCTTAAACGACAAACAAATAGAAGATGGAAAAAAGAAACCACACGTATCAAAAACATTCTGTTGGCAGTAGTGTCACAAAAATGTTTATAGGTAGGTAGGTAGAATTAAAGCATAACAGAAATGTTTATAGGTAGGTAGGTAGAATTAAAGCATAACAGAAATGTTTTTGTCAAACAAATCTTTATAAGCCAAGCAATAAATTCTTGATAATATTGATTTCAAAGACGGCACAATATTCACCTGTAACATGCCCGCGAGGGACCCCAACGGGTTACAGTTCGGACTCGATTTGTGTCGGTTCTAAATCATGAACCAAAGAGTCCAACTTTGGCAAATCGTTTTGAGAAAAAAATAGATTTTGAAAAGAAGTGCCAAACATGGACTGCTTTGCCAGATACAGAGTCACCACCTAAATATTTTTAAAATGGGAAATTTAGGAAACCCTGACTCGGTGCCGAAGGCCACGTGTCCGTCATAACCAAAGTTGTCTTGGCTCGGGAGCTTGGGTACGATTGGGGAAGGTCAGCTATGAGCACCCCCTCTCGCCCGGTCCGAAGACCGGCCTCTACTAACCATGATATCCGTTTTTGAAAACGTTATGTGTTCTTATACCAATTATTAGCCTAAAATTACTATGTTATGCGCGCAGCAAACAAGTATAGACTAGATTGCCATAATTTGGAAACAAGCATTGCATATCCGTTCGTTTTGAAAAACGTGTTGGGTTTTGCTACTCGCAAGTAGGCTAAAACACGGATTTCAACGAGTTGTTCCAACTCAAGCAATCCAACCTCCACCCACAGGAATTCAATTAGTAATATCACGTAAGCATTTAGCCGCATGGCAAGCATACAATCATGTTAACATTCACACGCATGCGAGATGCTAAAGCATAAATACTTACATCGTACTCCGTGCCAAAACAATAAACTAGTTAGCAAGCATGCATGACCTAGTTCATGTTAAAATGACTAATGCATCGCAGGCAAGGGTGCAATCTAGAGTAGGCTCGGCTAACCCTAAAATGGCATGTGAAATGCAATCATTCAATGCACGTATTCAATTTGGAATCAAAAATACAATGCAGTTAGCGTGATGTACCGAGCTCGGTGCATGTCAACAAATGCATGGATGCACGCATGCATAGCATAAGGTATGCTAAAATAAACGTGCCTTAATCTACCATCATAAGCAGGTAAATAAAAGGAAGAAAGAAGCGGGGATTGGAAGACATGCACACACACGCACCCACACTTATTACAGATTTGCCCTCGCCCGGAGGGACCAAATAAATAATACAAATTAATTAACTACGCAAGCTAATTAAATATTACAAATTAATTAAATTAACTAAACAAATTAATCAATCTAATTAAAACAGTAAAGCCCTCGGGAAGCGGGTCAGATGCAGCGCATGCTCGGGACTTGCTCGGAATCGCACTGCCATGCATAGTCTGCCTCTGTTTTTCCTGCTTTGCTTCTCTGAAAACTGCCAAAGTCTCAAGGATGCCTCTCTGGATACTGAGAATCACCATCGGCTGGAGGAAGTGACCACTGGCACTAGGATGTGGCCATCGGCACAAAATAGATCCACCGGCCATCGATTGACTGCCGGTCGGCACTAAATACTGCCGGCCGGCAATAAGTTCCTGCAGAACCTGCAACTCACAGCAGCAGAGGGCAAAATCTTGCATGGCAATGCTATTCAAGCTATGTATGCACCAATCACATTCCCTATCATGTTAATGATTCAAGGGAGGATGTGCCTCGATTCTCGGGTCACCAATCACGCATTTCCATGCATAATGGCCTAAAGAATCGAGTGTGCACTTTCAATGTCAAATGCATGCAAACCAAACAAATAAAGGGGCCCAATTCCTATCACTAGATCAAGGAACAAGGCATGCATGTCTATGTGCGCAATCCTAAGCATGTCAACTAGTATGCAACATGGGATGCAAACAAGAATGCTAGTATGCAAACACACATACAAGGCAAGCATGCAAACCGAGCAAAGGAGTGGACTTAAACATGACTTAGGCAACTCCAAATAGGCCCAAAATCAGTAGCCAAAACCAAGGAAATGAAGGCCAAAATGCACACACACATGCGAGCACTCATGGTCCAATACTTAAAGCATAATGGGGCAACTTTTAAACACATTTAAAAGGGCACAAATATGAACAATTAGCATACGAGTTAAACTCTGAAATCATGTTAGAAGATGTGCCAAACCAACTCAAACAAGACAAACAAAAGCATGCAAATGGCCCAAGTATTTGAGGCAAGCCAAGAGGCATTGAACTACACTTGACAAGACCTAATATGGCAAGACTTAAGCAACTAAAATCAGAGTTTTAGCACACAAAATCAAGCCCAAAGGACCACTTAGATGGCATCTAAATGGTTTGAATTCAAAGGCATGCACAATGGTCAAGACATAGGGCATACAACACATGCTTTTAAGGCAACAAAGAGGCATCCAAGGTAAGCATATGAGCATGTCAAAGGGACTGAAATAACATGTTGGGTGGTTCCAAACCACCAAAATGATGCAATCCACATGCTACACATCCACATACTTGAGGCATACAAGCCCGACAAGCTACAAATGCAAAGGAGCTATACTAAGCATGCCAAAATTGATCCAAACAACTATGGACAGACCTAAAGCATGGCAAAATAAGCACAAAACATTCACAAGACTAAGCCTAAAACATGCTCGAACAAAGGCTAACAACATAAGGCATATTAAGGCAATCACAAGGCATTACAAGGTAAGTATGCAAGGCATGCATGGTGTACCAAAACCAACTTAATACAAAGTTATAACATGGCAATATAAGCATAAAATACAGCCATGGCATGCTCAACACACACTTGAACATAAGCTCCCTTAAGAGACCAAAAATGGTCCCTTTCAAGGATAACAAGGAGAGGGGGTGGCCCTCCCCTTTTGGAGACTTCAAGGCACCATCCCCACCACTGAAATCCCTCAAGATTTCAGTGGTGAAGGAGCCCAAACACCAAAGTCTCGAAACTTGCCAAAATGGCACAAACAAGGGCCTTGCAAGGCCTAAGAGGGTCAAACTTCCCCAATCACTAAAAACACTCTTTAATAAATATCAAGAGGGGCCTAAAAACAAACTATTTTAATGTTATACACCAAACAAAAAACATCTCTAAGATAGGTAGAAATAGGATGCAAAAATGGGGAATAAAACTATTTCTTACCCTTGAAGCCTTTCTTCAACAAATGATGCTCCAACAGCCCTTCTTGGCTTGAATCCACCTCCAAAACACTCAAACAAGCCTCCAAGGGTCTCAAGTCAAGAGATGGTGTGTTAGTGTGTGTGTGAGCAAAAATGGCACAAAACACACACCTTATAGAGATAGAAATATATCTAACCCTAACCCTAGAACTCAAGCTTTTCCAAAGCTGTCTAAAGTTGTCTAACAAGTGTCCAACCTTCATGCCAAGAGAAGACTCTCTCCTATATAGGCAATTCCCTCTTGTAAAGCTTACAAAACAAGCATTCAAGAGGGAAATCCCTCCATACACGTGTATGGAGGGATGGTGGTGCCAACTATCACAGCTGGCACCAAAATATCTACAAAAAGTAGATGAACAGTGGTTGGCCACTCAAAATTGTCATTTTGACAAAATTAGTGCCGACCGGCACACAAAAGTGCCGACCGGCAATATATATTGCCGGTGGCAACAAAAACCAGCTGGTGGCCTCTAGCCACTGCGGTGGGTGTGGGGATGCCTCACAGGCATTCTCTGCCCCTCCAAGGCAAAAACACAAGTGTTTGGTGCAAAACCAGACACAAAACGGTCGAGTTCGGAGATCCTGAGACAAGGCGCGTAGCCGAGAACTCCGGGAACTCCAAACGAACACAAACATGGATAATCACCGAGTGTTCAAACGGTGACGTCCAAGTCTTGAGGACGGTCAAAAATGGGGTGTCTACATCACCTTACAAGTATATTCACTCATATTAACTTCAAAGAAAATAGCTAGTGAAATTATATAGAAAGGAAAAAATAAAAAGAATGACAAGTAAAAGAGAACTAGTCAAGCCCAATAAGAATTCGGTTATATGAAAATCAAATGTTCCTACTTCTCATTAATCATACAACACTTCCACACCCTCACAATCCATCCTGACGTAGTGCTCATCTTCATCATTAGTATTTGCACCAAGTCTAGATACGTCTAAAGGTGCAGATGGCATATAGGCATCTTCATCATATATATCCAAATCACGAAATCCTCTTGAAGGTGCTTTAAGTACAACTTCCCAACTAGATGTATCACTATCCCTCAAATAGAACACTTATTTTGCATGTGATGCTAGAATGAATGGATCTCTCTCAAATGGATTTCGTCCTTGTTGGATGTTCACCAATGTAAATCCATCTTCAACTTTGACAACGTTTCCAGTAGTTGCCTAGTCACATTTAAATAGAGGAACTTGAAATTTGTAGTAATCCAACAAAATTATGTCTCTGATAACCCCATAGAAACATATTTTTTGAATAACTTGTGCAATGTCTTTCTTACTAGATCGACAAATAGTTTTTGCTTCAATGGAAACATCGCTATTTTGTGTGGACCTTGGACATCATTTGTATGAAAGTGATGCCCATTAATGACATAGCCCAAATAAGACGTTGCATGCTTTCTTGGGCCAGCTGCAAGCCATTTCAATGTATCTGAAACCTTATTACCACATGATTCAATCTTTTCTTTCAACCACTGAGAAAAAGTGTGCATTTGTCTAGAATGTAGTAGAGCGGCATCCCTCAAAAAACGTCTGTCCAAAAGCTTAAGCTCCTTCGCGTGCATTCTAATAAGGAAGGAAAATTGTGAGATAAATATATCATGTAAACACTCAATTAGTAATAAATATTTATGTTATCATACTTACTCTAAATATGGTTGGACTTCAGAACTGTTTATCAACACACAACAATGAGCAATTTGTAACATATCATCAGGTATCATGATTGAATTCCCAAAAGTAATCGGGCGTCCTTCTAGTATTGTTTCATTTTCAAATTCTTCGTTGCGGTTATGTCGATCACCTTTTTCAGCTGCTTGCTTCGTGTACCCACTACAAAACTGCATGCACTCTTCAGCTATATAGCATTCCGCTATGCATCCCTTAGGTCTTGCACGATTCCTAACATATCCCTTAAGTATCTTCATATATCTAGACCATAATATAATTAATATTCAAGTTAATTGCTTTTTTTGACAAATACATCAATAGATATACATAATAAAAAGTGATATACGCCTCACCTTTCAAATGAGTACATCCAACAAAATTGCACTGGTCCACATATGCGAGCTTCTCGTCCTAGATGGATTGTCAAGTGAACCATAATGTCAAAAAATGATGGAGGGAAGAACCTTTCCAACATACATAAAGTCTCAGCAACATCTTCTTCAAGTAGTTCTAATTTATTCTTATCAATCACTCTTTGAGATATTTGATTAAAAAAAGTGCACAATCGGAATATTGCATTCCTTGGTCCCTCTGGTAAAAGTCCTCTCAATGCTACTGACAACAACTGTTGCATCAAAATGTGACAATCATGTGACTTGAGACCTATGAGCTTGCACTCTTCTAATGAAACACAATTAGCAATATTGGAGCTATAACCATCAGGCAACTTTAAATCATGTAACCTAGAACAAAAGATCTGCTTCTCGACTTTTGAAAGTGTATGTGATGTCAGTGGCAAATAAAAATGAGTGCCTTTGTCCTCCGCATGCAATTTGTATCTAATGCCCATTTCTTCAAAATCTTTACGAGCTTTAAGGCCATCCTTTGATTTCCCCTTCACATTCAATAATGTGCCAATGATACTTTCACAAAGGTTCTTCTCAATGTGCATTACATCCAAGTTATGACACAAAAGTAATGCCTGTAACATCAATCAAATATTCATTCTATAAAAAATGAGAATAACAAATTCAACTAATTTTGAAAATAGGAATTCTACTTTCTTTAGACTTATATCCCAATATGGTAAATTGAAAAATATGGACTTCATCTTCCATGGTTGAACACAAACTGGCTCTTTTTCTTTGATGATCTCGGATTTTTTTTCTTTATTCTCTCCTTTGTTGCTTTTCCCCAATTCATGTCTTTAACTACACCGAAAACATCAATTCCATTTAATGGTTTAGGCTTCCTCGAAGTTCTTGCTTTCCATCAAACCAACTTTTTTTTATCTGAAATGGATGGTCGGGTGCAAGAAATCATCTATGGCCCATGTACACAGTTTTTTTACTATTACTCAACCATTGTGAACATGTGTCAGTGCTACATATTGGACAACAACTTTTCCCTTTATGGTGCATCCAGCTAAGTTTCCATAAGCTGAAAAATCATTTATTGTCCACATCAAAATAGCCTTCAAATTAAACATGGAGTTGTTGGCTGCATCATAAGCCCTAACACCATTAGTCCATAATTCTATTAGGTCTTCTACAAGTGGCTCTAGATAAACATCTATGTTGTTGCTTGGTTGCTTTGGCCCTGGAATTAGTAATGTCAATATGATATTGTCCTTTGCCATACATAACCATGGGGGAAGGTTATATGTAACTAACATCACTGGCCAGCAACTATAGTTTGAGCTAAGATTGGCAAAAGGATTAAACCCATCTGCTAAAAGACCAAGTCTAAGATTTCGTGGATCTGATGCAAAAGAAGGCCACTTTTGATCGATTGATTTCCATGCCAATGAGTCAACTAGATGTCTCATCTTGCCTTCTTGGCTTTTATGAGAGGAATGCCACGTTAATTGCTTTTCCCTCTCTTGTGACTTGAACATCTTTTTAAAACTTGGTATTATTGGAAAATATCTCAACACCTTCGTAGGAACCCTCTTTTTAATCTTTTTAGTGCATTTATCTACTTTCCAACGTGAACAATTGCATTTCGGACATGTCTCCTTAAGCTCTAAATCTTTTCTAAACAAACAGCAATCATTCACACAAGCATAGATTTTCTCATATCCTAGATCAAAGGCTTTGAGCATCTTTTTTGCTGAATATATAGATTTGACAAGCGTGTTATCTTCTGGTAGCATATCAAACACTATTTGAAGAAGTTCATCAAAGCTTTCATCAGAATGATCATGTGCAGCTTTATGCTTGTATAAAGCAACAATTGTTGAGAATTTAGTGTACTTTATACACCCTAGATATAAATGAGTTTCAACATCTTCTAATGATTGTGTTAATTCTCTCTCTCTACTTTCACTTGTAGACTCTGCAAAATCATCATCTTTTACATACAAGTCTCTAAATATCTTTTATGTATCTGAAATTTCAACATCTTCTTGATGTGACGATGCCCTTAGTTGTTCCCCGTGAAGGAACCAAGAAGTATATTTAGGATCCATCCCTTCCATGACCAAGTGCTCGTACACTATCTTGCAAAATTGGTGAGATAGATTTTGACAATTTCTACAAGGGCAAATGATCATTTAGGGATTCCCTACATTCGCCTTAGCTATATCTACGAATTTGCATGCTTCATCTAGATAATCCTTCGTCACTCTGATAATTTTATATCAAAATTTATTATTCCAATAAAATGACCATATAAAAGCTTAAAAGTTATTGTGTTTGAGAAAAAAACCCTTAAAAGATGCACCAAGGATTTATCCATCTAGACCCAGGTAATCTCTGGATGCAATTGTGCTCAGAGCTACACGTAATCTCTAGATCCAAACCCAAGTAAATGAGTCCACTTCCAATGAAAGAAGAGGGAAGCAAAAATTTAAAATAAGGGCACTACAATTCTATTTCTTGTCAACCAAACAAATAAATTAAATTATATAAACCACACATATGTCTACTAGGAATTGATGTTAATAGGAATTGATGTTAGCCACAATTATTGGTTGGGCATACCAATTTAGTTCATAAGAGTTGATGCTTTTATACCATACCATACTGTGTATTTGATTTTGAAATGACTTTTCAATGTTCTTCATAATTGTAAAATGATAGTGAAGGATAAAGGGAATTCGGACATCAAGTTCTCTCATCAAGCTTTAGAATCACAATCCACAAGCCAAAGTTATTTTAAAAACAAGAAACTAAAAAGCCATCTCATAATAGGACATGCATAACTGACAATACTTAAACAACATAAAACTCAGCATATGAACAAGATTTTTGGACAAACAAAGCATTATTATACATTTGATATTCAACATTTACAAAGAGAAATTTTCAAAAGTGTTAACATTTCATCCCAAACGTAGCAACCTTGAAACCAAACGAAAGCAAAATTAGAAGATTAGTTTTGGACATCCCAAATATTGAATAAGGTTCACTTTACAAATGAATGAAATTTATTTGAGACAAAAATAGAATTTCCCTAACAATGCAAGCTTGTGTATTCAAAGATTAGAAATTACCTTCACAAAGAGCAAGCTTAACCTTTATTCCCTTGCAATGTTTGAAAAAAAAAAAGCTCGTATATATCAATCTCTGCTAGAAGGATATTAATGGCTTGATGATCTTTCTGAAAAATTCAATTCTCCATAAAATCAAAATGGGGAAAAACAGAAACCTTAATGTTCAACAGAAAATAATCACAAAACAACCTACAAAAAAACTGAGAAGATCTTCATCTTCTTATAAGCAAATTCCTTTTTCATACAAATTTGTGCCCATATTGTTTATCAATAGAAAAATTGAAACTAAACATACAAGAAAATTAGTCGACAGAAAATTCTATCACAATGAAGTAGATATAAATTCTTCATAGATACAAACTCTAAACTTGAAATTGAAATGGAATGCAACTTAATAATAGAGAGAAAAGGTTAATAACATAAAATCTTCTTTATGATTTTAACAACAAAACCAAACATATTTAAGTGAAATCATTCTGAAGTTCAAGAAGAACGATTCAAAAAGTTCTGAAGTTCTGAAGTACGACCGGAAATTCAAAAAGTTTTTTTTGTGAACATATATGGTCATAAAATCAACTAGTAGAGGTTAATAAGCCTCATAAAACAATCAGTAGAGAAGTTCTACTTTAGATCATCAAAATTGGGACTGCCATGATTTACCTTCCTTACTAGTCCTATTCAAAACCAAAACAGTTTTCATTATTTTCTTTAATTTCAAACAACTTGCATATTTGGGTTGGGATCTGAATCACTGCACAGATACTGAGCATCTGCCAAAGAATGCTAAACATTGGTTAACTTGGTTCCTTTAAAATTGGATGGGTCTGAATTCTTGGCATCTCAAATGGAGAATTTGTAAGATACAAGAATTTCACAAATTGTTGTCCATGCATTGCATCTGTTTGTGTGTAACTTCTAACAAAAAAACTAATCACCATAATTTAGTAAATATGCCTCTTGTTTGAGAAAATTGGCCTTAAATGTGCAAGATTAGTGGTTTGGAAATCATCCAACAAATGAAATATCAGACTTTAACCACTACCTGAGAGAAGTTCTTTAAATTCCTTTGAGCCGCTGAAGAAGTGTACTTCGGGAAACTGGTGGAGAACTATTAGAAAATAAAACAAGTTAATAAATTAATCTCAAATAAAGCAATAATATAAGGTATAAGAGAGAAAATTTCCAAGTGGAACTTGTCCAGGTAGAGACGTTTGGCAAGTAAAAACTCATCTAGGCATAGTAATCACACCAATGACACCAATGAAGGGACCCTTTTCTAAACAAAAAATATAAAATATTCTGAAACAATGACAAAGTGTAACAAAATTATGTGGGATAACCACTCACTGAAGTAACATGTTAATAAGTCCAAAGAATTAGTAACTTAGTTATACCAAGGATATTCAGCACAATTGGATAATTGTTTCTTCTTGGGAAAAAAAAGCACAACACTAGACACGATTTCTCTCAATTTCAGTAAACAAACCACAAACAAGTGCAAAGAGCAAGAGACATTTCAAGGACGCAAAAACAACCGATTTCAAGCAAGTAAAGTTGTGAAGTGAAGAACAGAACTAACCTTTTCTTGTTGGAGACCGTTCGTTGGAATTTGCTGGGGTGAGAAAGTGAGAGAAAATGAGAGAGGAACTGTGGGAAAATGAAGAAAAATGAAAGAGCCACCAAATTAACTAAATGGAATCAAGAAAAGCCTAAAGGTCATCTTACTCTTAGACCAATAAATAGAGCTGATGAGGTTAAAGTTAAAGCTGCTAGAATACCATACTAAAATTGGAATTGGAAAGTAATTTCACAGCTCAATAGAAGTTAAATACTATTATAAAACCATAAATGTAATTTCACAGCTTCATATTCACAAAATAAACTACTCCGAAATAACTTCAATAATACAATTTAGAATTGGAGAGTTAAAACAACAAATTGATAATCACAACAAAATACGAAGAAGAAGCGATTGCCGATGAAAATCAACAATATAAATGGAACAGCATGAGTGCCAAGAAGAAATCGATACCTCGCTGGTGCAGATGGTGTGGCGGTGGAGCTTCAAAATTGAGAGAGATAGAGAGAAATTGAAATTGCTCTCAGATGAAATCAAAGATGAATCTCTAAGAGAGAGATCAGAGAGAGAATCGAAATCGCAGTGGCGGTGCTGACCGATCTGAATCTGAATCTCAAAGATGAATCTCGCTACTTGCCGTGCAGATGGTGATGGCGGTAGAGCTTTGAAATTGGTGAATTGTGAGATTTGAAGTGAGATTCAAAGTAAGGGTTTAGAGAGGGTTGAGAGAGGCGACGTGAGGATTCAATGTTGTTTATGTTTGAAGGCATGAGGCTTTACAAAGGCTTTATTCTCAGATTCAAAATAGGCGTGTGTGGCCTACGTATTTGGAGGCGTTTTTAAACGCCTTCTATTAGAAAACAGTGTCGTTTTAATTAAAGAAACATGCGATGTTTCTAAAATGTCGTTAAATATTAACAAAAATGACATTTAAAAAACCACCGTTAAAAAAAAGGCCGCAAAAACCCTTATTTCCTGTAGTGAGCACAGTTTTCAATGCTAAAAAAGTAATAACAATAATAAGATCAGAAGAATAGTTGAAACTGCATTTGGCTCTAGATAGGGGCTGAAATTGTATATAGCTCTACATTTTGACAATTTTTTTATTCTTTTCCTTATATTTATTGTCATATCTATTAGAAATTTATAAATATCTAAGAACATCTAGAATTGTTTTTTTATTATTATTTATAATTAAAATATAATTTGGTAAAAAAAATTATTAAAAAAACACTTATTGATTTATAAGATTATGACTTTTTGAGAGTGAAAAAAACAAAAATTAAAATTTTTATAGTAAGAATTTTCACTACATACTAATGCATGCGGTGTAAAATTATGATATATTATAACGTAAATGCATGTCATCTTAAGTATAAATATTTCACGGCATATTTTTGCAAGTCGTGAAAGTAAATAAATTATTTTTGTATTAAAAAAATCTAGATTGTAACTAAAATATCTAGTTTATTGGGAAAAAAAAAATAAAAACTTCTCATATCTACTAGAAATTTATAAATATTTAAGAACATCTACAATATTTTTTTTATTATAATTAAAATATAATTTCTCTAGAGAATGAGAGTGTTTGGGACAAAAATAAGTATGGATCTAGAATGAGAGAGACAGTGAGGCGTAAGTTTTTAATTTTTTTTTTTTTACTTTTTAAATTTCATATACTGAGAAGGAAAACATTTTTAATTTTCTAAAAAAATCACTAAATTCAAAAAAAAATATAAAATTTAATATTTTGCGACATGAAATGTATGTTGTTTTAAGTGCAAATATTTTATAACATATTTTTGTATGCCGTGAAAATATATATATTTTTACGGTATATTTTTGCATGTCATAAAAGAATCGAATTGATTTTTTTTTTTTTTTTTTTTTTTTTTCACGACATTCATTAGCATGTCGTGTAAACTTATAATATTTTACAACATAAAATGTATGTCATTTTAAGTGCAAATATTATACGACATATTTTTGGAAGTCGTAAAAACATACATTTTTTATGGCATACTTTTACATGTTATAACTATTTGAATTAACGACTTATATGGTATGTATGCTGTTATTGACAAAATCTTAACAGCTTACAAAAAAAAAAAAAAATGTCATAGAATGTAATAACTACGACATGCATTTAGCGCATGCTGTAAATATGATGCCATAAATAATTAGTTTTGTTGTAGTGCTTGTAATTTGTTTCAAGATTGCTGAAACCCTACCTTTCCAACAATGAAGCTTTATCGCAAAGCTTCGTAATGTTTCATAGTATTGTGATTGGTAAAAAAAGGTGGGTAAGTGAGGTATTGTATTGGGTGATTGAGGAACATGAAAAGGCAGACTAAATGATGATTGATTAGGAGTACAGATACGTGGTTATCCAAAAATAGTCTATAATTTTCCTCTATTGCAAGTTTTGTTTGTTTTTTTTTTAATAAATGATCCATGAATGGAACCTTGATCCATGTTTGGCACAGTTTATTAAGCCTATACCAAATAGTTTTTTTTTTTTAGTCTACGCAATTCTTTAATATAACTTTTGTTATTGCTTATAAAAAAGAAATAATTGAAATAAATTGGAAAAAAACAAATAATTATTCTGAAGTTAGATAACTATCAACTTTTAATTTGCAAAAAGTTAGATCAAAGAGGTAGGAACTTATCTCTCTCTAAGCCTTTTCCACCCAAAGTTTTCTATTGGGTGTGTCGCTAGGAGTGGGGGGGAGTTTCAACCGCCGGCTTACTCTCTCCTCCTTCCACCCCATTTCTTTTCATTTTCTTTATCTTTTTGCATAATAAAATTTAAAGCTTGTCCTTTCAACCTTTCTCGGCGCAACCACCACCACATCGCCACCAGATCTGCCACCTTCCCGCCTCAATGGATCTATCCTCACCAGATCTACTTTATCTCCTTCAGACCTGCCTCTGGCCGCTAGTGTTGGTGTCGTTTCTCTCTCTTTTTGATCTTCCAGATCTGATGTTTCGCTTGCGCCTAAACTTTCACCCTCACGTCCAAAACTTTAAGATTTGATTTCAGATCTTCTCAAAATCCGAAGACAAACATTGTTTAACACGTTTTAGGCAACCACTTCAACCTCATTGTTCCACCTTGAGTAGTGGAGGTGGGGTCATTAGACTTCAAGTTAAAGGTTGCGGTGTAGTGGAGTTTTGGATGCGTTTGGCAATTTGGATCTAGTTATTTTTGGTTTTTTATTTTTCATTTTTTTTTTATTGTTTGCTGTAATAATTCTCCATATGTGGAAGTTTTCCCTCCTTTGTGAGGGTTTTTTTCTCCTCCTCTATAGAAGCTATGATTCTTTATCCTGTGGAAGTTTGTTATCTCTTTACAAGATCTTTTGCTACTGTTATATGAAATTGTTCTAAATTTTTTTTATCGATTTTGTAATAAAGATTTTCTTCCTGATCTAAAAAAGAGGTAGGAACTTCTTAAACTATCTTAGGTTCGTTTGTTTGCATGACTAGGGTTGTGAAAAAAAGCTTTGAAATTTGTTATTCAGGTATATGTTAATTTAATTGGGATGTCCCACCTTTTATTTTCTTAATCTTTTGATTATTTGAGTAGTGCTATTCTAATTAAAAAATTAAAAACCTAATAATGTACTAGTTTATTAAAATATTTAAGATATTTCTCTCTTTCATATTGTTAGAATAGTAGAGAGAGGAAATAATATGTATTGTAATGAATGTATTAATCCTATACAATAGAAGACTTGTATATATAGGCTGAAAAGGAATATCCTACTAAAAACCTAACTATGAGAAAGAGTATCCTATAAGAAACCTAACTATGGCTATTCCCAAATATATCAAGGAATACCACATATACATTAACATCCCCCCTCAAACTCAAGGAAGATAAACATCTTGAGTTTGGAGAGATAAACTAAAACTTGAAATAAAACAAAAGAAAATAAAAGGCAAATAGATTGCAAAGTCTAAATGGAAGTGCAAGGGTGCTTGAGATATATTAGAGACTGAAACTAATGTCAGGAGACAGTTTATGATTATGTCGGACCGTTGTAGGAACTGGCTAAAACTAATGCCGGGATAGGAGATAGTTTATGGTCATGCCGGACCAGTGAAGGAAATGGCCGAAACTAATGTCGGGACAGTTTAAGGTCATGCCGGATGTAGCTCGGCTTTTTCGTGCCCCTTTTCGGAAGGTGAAATATAAGCCCTACAATTCGGACTCCTGCGGTTCTGAAGTTGATTTCACAAGTGCAATGCGAAATTGATAATCACCAAAGAGTTCAAATCCGACAAATCTTTTGGATAATCGATTTTGAATGAAATTGCCAAAAATGGACTGCTTTGCCAGATACAGAGTCGCCACCTAAATATTTTATTTTCAGAAAATTTAGGAAACCCATGATTTGTGTTAAAAGCCATGTATCCGTCATCACCAAGATTGTCTCAGCTCGGGAACTTAGGTACGAGAGGGGAAGGTCATGAATTGAGCACCCCACTCACTCGATCAAAGATCGGCCTCAAATAATCATGATATGATTTTTATCAACATTATATGTTCTTGTTCCGGTTTATTAGGCTAGCATTACTATGTGATGCGCACACACACACAAGTATAGACTAACTTGCAAGAATTGAAACATCTCGAGTCATGTTTGTTTTGAAAATTGTTTGAAAATATGTGCTATTTGAAAAAGTGATCGCATATGAACATTATTCAAATTACTCCAATTCAAGCAATAAGCCTTCATCCACAGGCATACAAGCAATTTATCAATTAAACATTTAGCCTCATGGCAAGCATGCTAGACATGGTAAAAGTGGCAATCACACTCATGCAATTATACTAAAGCGAGTAAAGGATCACTTAGTACTCCAAACCAAAACAAAAGAGTTAGAAAAAATGCAATATGACTAATGTAACACATGCGATATGCAACTAAATAGGCTCGGCTACTTAACATGGCATTTGAAACAATTTGATAGCATGCGGTCTAAGCACGTATTCAAAAAAAGTATTGAACTAACAATGCAGTTAGAATGAAGAACCGAGCCACGATACATGCAATACAAATGGATGCAAACACGGAGAATGCTAATTGAAACATGATATCCCTATTCTAACCATCATAAGCACTTAAATAAAAGGGAGAAAGACGTGGGGTTGGAAGACATACACATTATTATATTGCGCTCTCACGAAGGAGAGTCTGAATGAATAAACTAAGCTAACCAGCTAACTAAGCTAAGCTAACCTAATTATGCTAATTATTACAAACCAAAACGAACTTAACTAGTTATTACAACACTTGAATTAATTAACTAGTTAACTAACTAGTTAAATAATTACAACGCAAGTGCAATTAAAATAAGCAATTAAACTAAATAATTAACTACTACGCCTCGGGAAACGAGGGATGTTCATGCGCATGCTCGATTTCCACCCGAAAAGGCCACCGTTTTGCTTCCAGAGAGCCTCTGTTGCACAATAGAACACCAACACTACTGCTCACTCTGCTCTGCCTTACAAACTCATTGCTGAACTTTGTATCAATGGCCGGCCGGCCACTGGTAAAGACTGCCGGCCACCAATGATGGCTGGCCGACCATCAAAGGTGGTCTGCCGGCCATGGAAAGTGGCCTACTAGCCACTGCTGTATAGGTTCATCTTGCTGCAACAGAGGACAAACAGAGCACATACAGGGTATTTCAAGGGTTTGTTTGCACAACTCACCCCTCCTTTTTATGATCAAATCAAAAGAGAAACAAGTTTGGTTCATAAACCATCAATGGGCGCAATTTCATTGCATGATGGCTCGTGAAACCAAGTGTACAAGCTCAATAAATGCAACAAAATAAAACTCTCAAAAACCACCTCCCTATCATGAAAGATCAAGGGAAGTGATGACCTTGGAGACTTGAATCATTTCATCACTAATGAGTATGAAATGGTTCAAGTTTCCATGTGTTCAATTAATGTCCGATTGAACACAACCAAATTATTATCTTGCTCACTTTTAGTTCCACTTTTAGTTACTCCATTTTAGTTTACCAACCATTCTTTAATTCAATCAAATCCAATGGTGAATTAAAGTCCTTTAATGGAAAGAGGGCTCGAAACACAAGTTGATTTGGGTATGAAAGAAGCATCATACCGTTGGTAATGAACCCCCTAAGGGATTAAACCATTAATTATGAGATCTCAATTTCATACTTGGGCAAGCAACTGACTTGAAACCACTTTCAAAGCAAAATAAAAAAAGCCAAGAATGGAGGGAGGTTGTAGAGATTATTAGTGCTGAAATGAAATACGAAAAGCCAAAAAAAAAGTGCTATCAACTCAAATAAGTGATGTCTAAGATCTAAAACATCAAGCTTATGAGAACTATTACACTTGAAGCATGCAAAACAAAACTCAAATGCAAACAACAGCCCAAAACAATGCTAAAAAGGTGTAAAATATGTCCTAAAACATGCTAAAATGAAGCTAAAAATAGCTAGATTAAAATGCTAAAACATGGCACCAACTAGGCTAGTAAGCAAGACACAAGGAGGGGAGGCTAACCCCACCAAATTTGGACTTCAAAACATGATTTTGGCCATTAAAAAAGCTCTGAAAATCAGTGTTTGAAAGCTTGGAAAAAGATAGTACAAGAGTGGGAAACACAAGGGAAAAGACCTCCAAAACAAGGTACAAAGAAGGGCTATCTGCCCCTAAACCTTTAATGGCCTTAAACCCAAGCTTTAGCCCAAAAAACACAGAGTTTTGACATCCCAAAACAATGTAAAAATAGTAGGTAAACTAGTAGAGAAAGCAAGCAAATTGGTAAAGCCTTATACCTCTTGAAGAGAAGAAGCAATTCCAAGCAACAAAACCAAGCAAACACATCCTCTAGAGCTCAAACCAAGCTCAAGAATACCTCACCTCAAAGATGAGAAGATTTGGTTAATAGTGTATAGGCAAAGGTTGAAGATTTTTAGGTAAAAGTGTAGAGATTTGGTAGAGAGAGAGAGAGAGAGAGAGAGAGAGAGAGAAAATTTGTAGAGAGAGAGGAAAATTTTTGAATTCAAAATTTTCTAACCTTCAAACAAGAGAAGGGGCTCCTATATATAGAAAACATGAAATTCACTCAAGGAGATCCAGCCCTACAAATGGGGATAGATGCATGCATCTGTGCAAACAGTTGGCACAGCTAGCATAAAATATCAGCAAAATACACTGGTGGCCGGCAGGCCACATCAGTGGCCGGCAGGTCACTAGAGGCTGCAGGCTGGAAAAGCTAGGCTTGGTCCAAAACTGGGACAACAAAGGTACAGGGTGTGAAAGGCTCAAAGTTATGGCATTCCGCTGAGGATTTCGAGCACTTGGTGAGCATATAAACTCATCATTGGGTGTGCATGCGAGGATGTCCAAGTTGTAAGGGCTGTAAAAAATGGGGTGTCTACAGTTGCCCCTCTTTGAAAGAACTCGGAGTCATGAAATGATGTGAGTGAATTTCAAAGTCCAAAGACGACCCATTTTGACAAGGTATAGACACCCCATTTTTGACCATCCTCAAGACTTGGACGTTATCGTTTGAACACTCGATGATCATCCATGCTCGTGTTCGTTTTGAGTTCCCGAAGGTTTCGGCTGCGCGCCTTGCCTTAGGATCTCTCAACTTGTTTGTTTTGTGCTTGGTTGTGGACCAAGGACTTGTGATTTTGTTTCTGAGGGAAGATGGTGGCTTGTTGGCCATCCCTGTAACCCATCGGCTAAGGCTTTGTGCCATCGGCCATAAGTGGTGGCTGATCGGCACTCTTTTTGGTCGATCGGCACTCCTTTTGGTCGATCGGCCATATTTTCTGGCCGAGACCTTTCCACCTGCTTTTGTAGATATTTTTGTGCCAGCTGTGACAGCTGGTGAGCATAATTCTCATCCTCCATACACGTGTATGGAGGGATTGCATCAAGACTCAAGCTTGTTCAACAAGCTTGAGAATTGAAATTCTCTAAGAAGGGAGGCCCCTCTCCCTTTCCAGAGGTTCTGAAAATTGATATACAAGATATATATATATCTCTCTCTCTATATTTTACCTCTCTCTCTCTCTCCATTTGCTCTTGTTTGTGCTCAAAAGTGTAAAATCTTCACACTATTGCACACAAACACTTACTAGAACACCATCCTTTGGTTGCTGAGATCCTTAGGAGTTGGTTTTAGAGTTTTTGGAGTGGTTTAAACTCAGAAAAGGTGCTGGAGTTGTGTTCTTGAAGGTGTTCTTCAAGGGTGAGAAACTAACCTTTTAATCCCTTATTTTGGCTTAAGCTTATAGACCTACTTGCATGCTGATTTAAGCTTAACTTTATACTATAAAAAGTTCTGCTTTTTTATGCTTGTGATGTTTGTTTAAGGTCACTTTGGTGTTTGGGGTAGTCTACCCCCTCTTAGGCTTTGTTTGGCCTTGTTTTGTGCCTTCCTTTTTTGAGCTTTTGGGACCACCTTGTTTGGGCCTTCTCACCACTGAAATCCAAAGGATTTTTAGTGGTAAAAAAGTGGTTTTGAGGTCCCAAATAGGAGAGGGTCATCCCCTCTCCTTGTGTCTTGTATGCTAGTATAAATGGCTCATAATAGTAGCATGTTTGCTTAGCTTGTTTTGGCTCCATTTCAGCAAGTATTTGGTGTTATTTTGCCATGTTATACCTCTGTCTAAAGTTGGTTTGATGACCTCTTGCATGCACCATACACTTGTAGAGCAATTTTACATGCTAGTATAACATGCATCTTGTGTTTCGACCATCATTCTTGCATGTTTTGGCTCAACTCAAAGGAGCTTTTAGCCTTGTTTTACCATGCTCTAGCTCGGATTTGTATTGTCTTGCTCATGCATGCGTTGCTTTGTATAGCCATGGTTCAATCTAGCTTGTTAGCTTTGGGTGTCCAAGTCACTAGCATGCATTGCTTAGACTATTTCCATGATTTGACATCATTTCATATGTGATTTTAGTCCATATAGTGTGGTCTTGCACTCACATTTGTCACCTTTTCCACGCATTACGAGGTTTGTGTTTTATGCCTTAAGAATGGGTCATTGTGCATGTCTTATTGCTTAAGCTTTTGGGATACCATCTCAGTGGGTTTTTGGGTTTATTTTGACATGCCATAACTCTGATTTTTATTGGTTAAGTCATGCTATGTTTGGTTGTAATAGGTGTAGTGTAATACCCCTTGTTAGCCTTGCATGCCTCATGCTTTTTGGACTTTTGTTCTAGCTTGTGTTGGCTAGGTTCGAGTACGCTTTTGGTCTTGTATTGACCTGCCTTGGGACTGTTTTGGTTTCCCTTGGCCCTTTGGGGCTTACTTTGTATGGCTATGGTGTAAATCCCTTTGCTAGCCTTAAGCTTTGAGCCTTATGCATGCTATGCTTGTGTTATGTGTGTGATTTGGCATCACTCTTGACATCATTTTAGAGCATGTAGTGTTTTCACTCTTTAAGTGCTCTTGAGAGTTGTCCTTTTTATGCCTTAATTCTTGGGCCAATTGGCATGCATGCTTGTCTTGCATTTCATGTCATCAATTCATCATTTTGGCCAATGATTTGGGCATGATTGAGATCTGTCCATTTCGGTTTAAGTTCATCTTTGCATGTTGTTGCATGCTTGTCATATTGCATGTTGTTGCATGCTTTGCTAGTTTGCATGTTGTTGCATGCTTGTCCATCTTCGCATGTTGTTGCATGCTTCCCTTTTGCATGTTGTTGCATGCTTGGTACATTGCATGTTTGCATGTTTAGGTTGCATTGCATTTTGCATGCTAATGTTGAATTACATTGAGTTGCATGCATTACATTGCATTTGGCATGCTTATGTTGTATTGCATAGCATCTCCATGTTACATGCATTGCATTGTGTTTGGTATGGGTGTTAAGCCAAACACGAGGAACGAGGGACGTTTCATACTTAAAGTGATGAAACGTGCCTTAATCCTCGGTCGCCGACCCTCTTGATCATGCATGATAGAGGTTAAGGTATTTATGTGTTTTTGTGCATTTCATTCACATTGATTTGTGCAACTCGACCTCTTTGGCCATCATGCATTGAAATGCGTGATTGATGGCTCGAGGGTCGAGTACTACACTCCTTTGAGTTTCAAACATGATAAGGGGTGCAGTTGCACAACATTTTCTTACAAATGTATTGCCATGCCTCTGTTTGTATTCTGCTGCAGCAAAAGGAGTAGTTTGCAGGAAGAGATGGCCGATTAGCTATCTAGTGTGCCGATCGGCTAGAAATGTTTGGCCGATAGTCTCAAAATTGGTCGATGACCATTATCCACTGGCCGATGGCCACCCCTCTTGGCCGATGACCTCTCAGAGTGTCCATGAGGTGGTTCAGAAGCATCACAGAAATTGGCATAATTTTCAGAGGTGCAGAACAGTGCAAACAGAGGCAACATGAGGCATGGCAACGGATTTCCGAGCGAAGTCGATCGAGCATGCATATGCCCCTCTTCTCGAGGCCCTTTTAACTGCATTGTATAGTTAGTTAATTTGTAATTAATTAGTTAATGTGTTAGCTAATTTAATTCATCGTTGTAAATTCTTAATTAGCTTAGTGTTAGCTAATTTCCAATTTGGTTATGTAATAGTTAGTCTAATTAGATTATTAGATTAGTTAGAATAGCTTAGCGTAGCTAGTTTATATTATTCATTCGGACCCTCCGTCGAGAGGGCAAATTTTGCAATAAGTGCGTGTGAGTGTGTGAATGTCTTCCAACCCCACGTCTTTCTCCCTTTTACTTAACCGCTTATGATGATTAGTTCTAGGTCATGTTATGATTAGGATCCTTATGCTTGCATGTTTGCATTCATTCATTTGTCTTGCATGCACCGGGCTTGGCGCATCATACAAACTGCATTGTATTTCAATACATTTACTTGAATACGTGTTCAACAACATGTTATCAAGTTGCATTTCATATGCCATATTAGAATAGCAGGGCCTATTTTAGTTGCATTTTTGCATGTGTTGCATTAGGCATCTTAACATAGCTAGGATCATGCATTGATTACTAACTAGCTTTTGTTTTGGCTCGGAGTACACTGTAAGTGTTTATGCTTTAGCATCTTGCATGTGTGTAAGTGTTAACATGATAGCATGCTTGCCATGAGGCTAACTGCTTAATTGATATAACTGCAAGAATGCCTGTGGATGAAGGTTGGATTACTTGAATTGGAACAATTCATTGAAATGCAAGTTTTAAACCCACTTGAGAGTGGCAAAATCATGTTTTCTAAGCCCACTCGAGGGTGGCAAATCCACGTATTAGCCTACTTGCGAGTAGCACCTTCAAACCATTTTCAAACAAACAAGCATGAAATGTTTTGTTCCAACTTAGGCGATCTAGTCTATACTTGTATGTTGTGCGCATCACGTAGTAAGGTTAGCTAATAAACCAGAATAAGAATGCATGTGCTTTCAAAAACAATATATCATGTTAGTAAAGGCCGATCCTTTGATCGGGCGAGCGGGGGTGCTCATTGCATGACCTTCCCTTCTCGTACCCAAGTTCCCGAGCCAAGGCAACTTTGGTGATGACGGACACATGACCTTAGGCACGAGTCAGGGTTTCCTAAATTTCCCAGAAACAAAATATTTAGGTAGCGACTCTGTATCTGGCAAAGCAGTCTATGTTTGGCACTTCTTTATAAAAATCAGTTTTCCAAAATGATTTGCCGGATTTGGACTCTTTGGTGATTTATTGATCTTGCATTGCACTTTGCGAGATTAGATTCAAAACCGTGACATTGAGTCCAAACTGTAGTAGCTAATGGACAAAACGGATTTCGCCCTTTTCGCGCGCGGAGCCGTGACCTTCGAGCACATCTACAGTTTTTGGCGACTCTGCTGGGGATTTAGAGAACTTGACTCGAACTCATGATATTTTGTTTTGACTACACTTATGTGTTTCTTTGCATTGCATTTGCATTGGTGCGCCTAGGACACCGTGTTTGCCGTATGCTATTCCTGAACGGTTTGTCGGAGGCTTGCTTTGAGAAGCGTGCCATAAGGCTGACCAGTTGCGGGCTCTGCCACGACGGGAACACAAACCCCGGTTTTTACCGGGGCACCCTTTTTGACCATTCGACCTAGTGCATATCAAAAACTGTAGTGACCATTCCAAGCTAGGACAGGTTGCTTACCCGATTATAGGTTGTTTGAAACCACTGTGTGCGTAGTAAAACCCTAGTTCTTGACGAAACTAGGACAGGGCAACCCTACCCCTCCATAGGGGTGTTTTGGCTCTCACTTGCTTGTTATGTTCTTTTAGAGTGTGCCTCTACAAAAATGCATGTATCAGTTTGCAAGTCGGGGTATCAGGCCTGAGGGCATCAGTATTTTGGGGGAATCAGTTTTACCTGAGGGTATCAGTTTACAGGCAAAATTTTGGGGCAGAATTTAGTAAAGATCGCAGTCATTCAGCTATGCTTATATCTGTTTTGGTGAAATCAGGCTGAGGTGTTGTCTGTTTTCTTCTTTTGCTAGGGGTAGTCATGGAACTATAGCTTCAGAAGGCTCCAAATATCCCCCGGGTACATTGGACTTTTACTGATAGACTTTGTCGGGTTAGAGATTCAGTTCAGAGCAGCCAGTGTTTTCCTTCGTTGAGGCAAGGCAGAGAAAGGCCAGTCAGGGCTCACCGGTTCATCTGATCCGTCAGTCACTAGTCACATCACCTCTGTTCAATACAGCAGACTCATGATGACGCAAAGTTCAGAAGAAATTGTGGTCATGGCAGCAGCATTAAACTAGGGAATCACCATGTAGGGTGAGATCAACGCTGAAATGCAACGCCCATCTGGGGCACCTACCACACATCCAGTCTTGGAACCCCAATCATTTCAAACCCGTGAGCCCACTACTTTTGAGCTAATGGGAATGATCGGCGATCTTCAGAGGATTGTGGTTGATCTAGCCTTTGGACTATCGGCCCCGCCGTCAACCACATCACATGTCAGAAATTTCATACCAGAGGACCCCCCACTCCTGGGACGAATTGTAATTGAAATTGGCCAACCTGAAGCCATCCCAAGTTTGGGTAATGACATGTCGACAACAACAAGGCTCTGCTCTGATGTAGCGACCCAAACCTTCGACCAAGCTGAGGCGAGTGGAAAGAACAAGGTAGGGGCAGACATTGATCCCTATGAACACCTTCTGTGGGCTGTTGAGGCTTTGAAAGCTGAAGGACTGAACAAACAACAAGTGCTCGCAGTTGTTGCACAAACTGTGGAGGATACTTTCATCACCTAGAATGTGAGCAGTTCAAAGCAAGGGGAGGACTGGGAGAAGGGCCGTCGTGCTAGAAATGCTCCTCTTAGCTCTAATCCTACAGGCGGGAAAGATCAGTAGACCAAGCCAGTACCTGCCGACCCCTTTTCTAGTGCATCCAGCAAAAATCCACAAACCTCGAAGTATCAACCCCGAGGTCGCAGGGTCTTTCATGCCCCGAACCCACTCCCATGGGTTAAGGACATAACAGAACCCGCCCCCATGGGTTAAGGACATAACCGACCAGTAATCCTGAGATTACTTACGGCCTCAAACCAAACCAGACATAACTCATCAGAGTAAAGGGGCAAAATGGAAGCAATTTCAAACTTTTGTCCATAGAGCTGTGCTTATATGGCACATCATAACAAACCATACATATATATATATATTAATAACTCACATCAGAAAATACAGTACTATAAAGTTCTGTACAGACAGGATCATTCAAGCGTAAGTCAGCCAATCAAAACTATATACAGACGTATCCAAAGTCCCCGCCAACATGACAAAATAAAACAAGATAACAAAAGGGCAAAGACAAGTCTTGTGCGTAAGACGTAAGGGCTGACTCTTCAAAACTTGGTTGTTCCTCCCAAACTTCACTGAGGCTGGGTTTGGACCTCTCTTGGCTCACCTACAAACACATGAATGAGCGAGAGTGAAAGCCTAGTGAATAATATCAAATAAAGTAGATACATTAGAACAACGTACATCCGACGGCCTTGGGCCCAATTCATATTTTCAATCATGTCAAACTAGCCTTTGGCCCATTCAAACTTTCAATCATGTCAAACTGGCCTTTGGCCTATTCAAACTTTCGTATCAGACTGGCCTTTGGCCCATTCATTCATTCGTGTCAAACTGGCCTTTGGCCCATTCATTCATTCGTGTCAAACTGGCCTTTGGCCCATTCATTCATTCGTGTCAAACTGGCCTTTGGCCTATTCATTCATTCGTCTCAAACTGGCCTTTGGCCCATTCATTCATTCATTCGTGTCAAACTGGCCTTTGGCCCATTCATTCATTCATGTCAAACTGGTCTTTGGCCCATTCATTCATTCATATCAAACTGGCCTTTGGCCCATTCATTCGTATCAAACATTTGTCCACAATTCAATTCAACAGACTTATAGGAAGATGAGCAATTGGACAAATGGCATATTTCAGATATCTTTGTTAAGATATTACTCACAGTGATCGGCTGGTTGATTTGCCCTTGAGTTTGACCCTACACATTACATGAACAAAATGGGTCACAAACAATTCAATTCGTCTATAATTCACACGTTCCTCTTTAGGCTTCTTTCTTATTCCTTTAATTCATTCATAATGCTCAATGCATGCCTAAGAGCACTTAGAAGTGAAAGAGAATGGAAAACGAAACACAGAACGCATTTTCAAAATTTCAGAGACAGGGGTCCCCCGCTCGAGCGTAGACTTCCCCGCTCGAGCGGACCCATAAGGTCTGTAAAAGCACTGGTTGCCTCGTTTTTACGCTCGAGCGTGATGTCGGACGCTCGAGTTGAAGGTCATCCTACATAGCTCCCCGCTCGAGCAGACATCGTGTTTGCAAAAAGTCTTGGGAGCTCGTATTTTCCGCTTGAGCGGCGTCTTCCTCGCTCGAGCGGACATCCCAAATTCTGGAAAATCCAGAATTGTTCTTGAGCTCAAATTCAACATTCAAATCAACATATCTTGCATATTATGGCTCAAACTTCACATATACATGTACTAACATGGTACAAACACCAAATTACAACATTATGAAGCACAATTCGATGAATCACTTACATGCATGACTCAAATTGACCCAAACTCATCACCAACATACTAAATTCAAACATTCAAGACTCACACCTCCATGATTTGTACTTGCATGTGGGATATACACAATACCCTCAATTTATTTGGTGAAGAGATGATCAAATACATGGACTTTAATCAAAATTCAACATGGATCACACACATGGTGCTCAAACATGGAAATTCATAGCAATTTCCTACATGCATGCATCTATTGACTTCAAATTCCACAAAACCAACTCAATTCATGTTCTCTATTATCATTCAACTTTGAATTTACAAATTACAAACTAAAATCCATGAGTCAAGGGTTGATTACTCACCTATGAGCCTTAATCTTCCCAATTTATGGTCAAATCTTGAGTTGGTCTTCAAATTATCAAGCTTCAAGATCAAACTTTCAATCTCCTACACACTCTCTCTCTCTAATTTGGTTCCCTCATTCTTTCTTTAGAGTGATTTCAGCCAAAATGAATAAAAGAGAGGAGTTGCGTGCATAGTGCCCCTATATATATAAGTCCCATTAATCATAATTATCAATATTAAACTATTTGAGCACTACACCATTAAATTAATCTAATTAATTTGATCGGAATAAATTTTCAATTAAATTTCACCGTAGGTTCTAAAAATTATGCCAATCACAATGGCGTAATCAATTTCGGGTTCCGCGGTCAATACGGCCTTCAATTTAAATTCCAAAGCAGATAATCTAACAGATATTTCTACGGTGAATAGATAGAAATTCAAAATCACATATTTTCACATAAATGGCACGCAAAATCATATCAAACACATAATCACATTCATAATAAGGACCAATTAGCATAATATGGAACAGGGTTATCACAGTCTTCCCCCCTTTAGGAAGTTTGGTCCTCCAAACTTATTTTACCTTCGTCGGGAAACAAATGTGGATAGCGTAGTTGCATTTCATCCTCTTTTTCCCACGTGGCATTCATCCCATTGTGTTCTTTCCATTCCACTTTCACCATTGGGATGGACTTGCTTCCCAATTGTTTCACTTGCCGGTCAACGATTCATTCCGGGCATTTGGCGTACTCCATATTTTCGTCAAGAGCTACCCGGTGATAATCAATCACATGAAACGGGTCCCGAAGATAACCCCTCAACATCGGCACATGGAACACATTATGGATTTGCTTGAATCCTGGTGGCAAAGCAACTCTATAGGCAACTGGACCAAGTTTTTCTAGAATTTGAAACAATCCAATGTAACGGGGCGACAACTTACCCTTCTTTCCAAACCTAACTTGGCCTTTCATTGGGGACACACGAATAAACACATGGTCACCGGCCTCGTACTCGAGAGGCCTTCTTCGAACGTCTGCATAATTCTTTTGTCGGTCCTGAGCTGTCTTCAGCCTTTGTTGAATAATTTTGATCTTCTCAGAAGTGTCTTGCACAATTTCGGGCCCAAACAAAGCTCTGTCCTCGACTTCTGTCCAACAAATCAGTGATCTACACCTTCTACCATACAAAGCCTCGTATGGTGCTATGCTGATGCTGGAGTGGAAGCTGTTATTGTATGCAAATTCTGCAAGTGGCAAATAGTCTTCCCAACTCCCCTGAAAATCTAAGGCACACATTCTCAGTATATCTTCCAAAGTCTGTATAGTTCGTTCTGACTGCCCATCTGTCTGTGGGTGGAATGCAGTTCTAAACCTCAATTCTGTCCCCATAGCTTCCTGCAAACTCTTCCACAATCTAGATACAAATTTTGGATCTCTATCCGATACAATGGATACCGGAACTCCGTGTAAACGGACAATCTCATCAACATATATTGTAGCCAGTCTATAAGCATTAAATGTAGTTCTAACTGGTAGAAAATGTGCAGATTTAGTCAGTCTATCAACTACAACCCAAATAGAATCCATACCTCGAGGTGTCCGAGGTAGGCCAACAACAAAATCCATAGTCACGTGTTCCCAGTTCCATTCAGGAATAGGGAGAGGTTGAAGTAGACCGCTTGGTTTCTGATGTTCAGCTTTAACTTGCTGACACTGAAGACATTTGGACACATATTCTACAATCTCTTTCTTCATTTTAGGCCACCAACAGCTTTGTTTCATATCCTGATACATTTTATTGTTACTCAGATGCATAGCAAACACTGATTTGTGGGCTTCATCTAAAACCCTTTTCTTTAGTTCCGGAATATCTGGGATACACATTCGATTCCAAAATCTCAACACTTCATTTTCAATGCTAAACTCTGCTTTCGGACTTGTCTCAAATTCATCAATCACCTTCTTGAGGAATTCATCATCTTTCTGTTTCTGTTTAATTTCATCAATGATTGCCGGTTCAGCTGAAATAGTGGCTATCAATCCGCCCTGTTTGCATAATACCACTTCAATTTCAGACTTCTCAAAATCTTGCAAGATTTCTTTCTGTTTAGTAAGCAAACAAGCCATACTCCCCATTGATTTTCTGCTCAAGGCATCAGCAACTGTATTAGCTCTCCCAGGGTGATACTGAATCTCAAGATCATAGTCCTTTATCAGTTCGAGCCATCTCCTCTGTCGCATGTTCAACTCCTTCTGCATGAAGAAGTATTTCAGACTTTTGTGATCCGTGTAGACCTCACACTTTGCCCCATACAAATAATGCTGCCAGATTTTCAAAGCAAAAACAACTGCGGCCAATTCTAAATCATGCGTCGGGTAGTTCTTCTCGTGTGGTCCCAACTGTCGGGAGGCATAAGCAATAACCTTTGCGTTCTACATTAGTATATAACCCAAACCTTTATAAGATGCATCACTGAAAATTACAAAGTTTTCCGTACCTGTGGGCAATGTTAATACTGGTGCAGTGGTCAGTCTCGTTTTCAGTTCATGAAAGGCAGACTCTCTTTCGTCGTTCCATTCAAATGGTTGCCCCTTGCGTGTCAACTGGGTAAGAGGTACAGCTATCCTTGAAAAGTCTTTCACAAACCTCCTGTAATACCCGGCTAAGCCCATGAAGCTGCGGACTTCTGTCACATTAGTCGGTGTAGGCCAATTCACAATTGCCTCTATTTTCTGTGGGTCCACTGAAATCCCCTCTTTGTTGATAACATGCCCAAAGAAAACAACTTCATCCAACCATAACTCACATTTCTTTAGTTTAGCAAATAATTTCCTTTCCCTAAGTATTTGCAAGACAGTTCTCAAATGATGTTCATGTTCAAGTCTATTCTTCGAGTATATCAAAATGTCATCAATAAAAACCACAACAAATTCGTCAAGTTAGGTTTTAAAAATTCTGTTCATTAAGTCTATAAATGCTGCCGGAGCATTAGTTACCCCAAATGGCATAACAAGAAATTCAAAATGACCATACCTCGTTCTAAATGATGTTTTCTCAACATCTTCTGCCTCTACTTTCAACTGATGATACTCGGATCTCAAATCAATCTTGGAGAACACTTGTGATCCCTGCAACTGGTCAAACAGGTTATCAATACGGGGTAGGGGATATTTATTCTTTATTGTTACCTTGTTCAGTTCTCGATAGTCGATGCACAAACGCAAAGTTCCATCTTTCTTCTTTACAAACAACACTGGTGCACCCCACGGTGAAGTACTATGTCGGATAAACCCTTTGTCAAGTAGGTCTAGCAACTGTTCCTTCAGTTCTTTCATTTCAGCAGTAGCCATTCTGTAGGGAGTTTTGGAAATAGGCTGGGTGTCTGGCATAATCTCAACTGTAAAGTCTATCTCTCTGTCTACCAATTCCCCTGGTAATTCATTTGGAAACACATCTAGAAATTCTCTAACAATAGGGATATTATTCAATTCAACATTTACAGATTATTCAGACAACACATAACACAAATAACCCTGGCACCCTTTCCTGATCAGTTTACATGCCTTCATTGCAGATATTAAATAAGGTGGAGGTACTACCCCGTTACCCACAAACACAATTTCTTCCTATTTTGGTGGTCTAAACACAACCCGTTTTGTCACACAATCAATGGTAGCACAATATTTAGTTAACCAATCCATGCCCAAAATTACATCAAAGTGCCTAAAGTTCAAGGGCAACAACTACATTGGCATTCCGTGTATCGCCTGGAACAAGCGCAAAAACTCTTCCCTGTCTCACGGTATCTTTGGTGGTAGTAGATCTCATGGTATTTCCCAGCTTCGGGATTGATGCAGTGGAACTAGCAGCTATCTTCCCACTGTTCTGATTACAATCTCAGGCCATATGCCCTTGTTTACCACATTTAAAACAGGCTCCCAACACACGGTAACAAACCCCACGGTGCCTTTTACTACAAATGTTGCACATGGGAGATGTATCTCGGGAAGAATTCGAAGTACTTGAGGAGCCCGTGTTTTGCTTTTTCGAAAATTTCTTCTTTGAGAAGAAGCCTTGCCTTTTGTTACCTTTCCAGTCAGTTGTTGACTTAGTCTGTCTAGCTATGTTAGCTTCTGATATTATGGCCCTGTCTAGCACCCCAATGTAGGTTTCCAGCTTCAAGACATTCACCCTTTCTAAAATGTCGCTTCGAAGCCCACCTTTGAAATGCCTTGCTTTCTTAAAATCAGTATCAATCACATGTGGTGCAAACCTGGCCAATTCAGTGAATTTGGCCTCATACTCAGCTACAGTCATGCTGTCTTGTCTAAGTTCCATGAACTCTAACACTTTCTTGTCCCGGACACATTACGGGAAGTACTTATCATAGAAAATTTCCAAAAATTTCGCCCAGTCGACATCTTTATGATTTTCACGCATTAACATCCACCATCTTCTTGCTTTGTCTTCTAGCATAAAAGTAGCTAGAAGCACCTTCTGTGTCTCCGAACAAGGGAACACCTCAAATAGCTTTTCGATGCCGAGGACCCACGCTTCGTCTTTCAATGGATGTAATCCCCCATGGAACTGTGGTGGTTTCATTTTCTTAAACTCTTTGGTGAGAGCTATTATTCGATCGTCATTCTGATTATCTGGCACGGGTGGTGCCGGAGGCGGAGGTGGAGGATGTGGTTGTTGCCACTGTTGTTGTTGCCTCAATATTTCTTCCATTTCCTGAATCAATATTTCCATTCTATCCATTCTGGCAGTAGAGGACTCCTCTATCTCATCACCTCTTGTTCTCATCATCTGATTAGCCTTGCATTATACTTTATACAAAAGATTCACAAGTATACATACACTAGAGAGCATACATATTCAAACAATTTACAATGCAAGCAAAGCACAAACTTATAGCACATAATTGTTCATATCAAAACATTTAAGCATATTCTCGATGCTTCCAAATTCATACTTATCACATGAATGCATCCTAGATCTTTTTTAGACGCTTATTGCTCTTTTGGACAAGTGTGTGAGTTATTAACTCGTGCTCTGATACCACTCTGTCATGACCCGAACCCGCCCCCATGGGTTAAGGACATAACCGGCCAGTAATCCTGAGATTACTTACGGCCTCAAACCAAACCAGACAAAACTCATCAGAGTAAAGGAGCCAAACGGAAGCAATTTCAAACTTTTGTCCATAAAGCTGTGCTTATATGGCACATTATAACAAACCATACATATACATATTAATAACTCACATCAGAAAATATAGTAATATAAGGTTCTGTACAGACAGGATCATTCAAGCCTAGGTCAGCCAATCAAAACTATATACAGACGTATCCAAAGTCCCCGCCAACATGACAAAATAAAACAGGAAAACAAAAGGGCGAAGACGAGTCTCGTGCGTGAGGCGCAAGGTCTGACTCTTCAAAACTTGGTTGTTCCTTCCAAACTTCACTGAGGCTGGGTTTGGACCTCTCTTAGCTCACCTACAAACACATGAATGAGCATGAGCGAAAGCCCAGTGAATAATATCAAATAAAGTAGATACATTAGAACAACGTACATCCGATGGCCTTGGGCCCAATTCATACTTTCAATCACGTCAAACTGGCCTTTGGCCCATTCATTCATTCGTATCAAACTGGCCTTTGGCCCATTCAAACTTTCAATCATGTCAAACTGGCCTTTGGCCCATTCATTCATTCGTATCAAACTGGCCTTTGGCCCATTCATTCATTCATGTCAAACTGGCCTTTGGCCCATTCATTCATTCATGTCAAACTGGCCTTTGGCCCATTCATTCATTCGTGTCAAACTGGCCTTTGGCCCATTCATTCATTCGTCTCAAACTGGCCTTTGGCCCATTCATTCATTCATTCGTGTCAAACTGGCCTTTGGCCCATTCATTCATTCATGTCAAACTGGTCTTTGGCCCATTCATTCATTCATATCAAACTGGCCTTTGGCCCATTCATTCGTATCAAACATTTGTCCACAATTCAATTCAACAGACTTATAGGAAGATGAGCAATTGGACAAATGGCATATTTCAGATATCTTTGTTAAGATATTACTCACAGTGATCGGCTGGTTGATTTGCCCTTGAGTTTGACCCTAGACATTACATGAACAAAATGGGTCACAAACAATTCAATTCGTCTATAATTCACACGTTCCTCTTTAGGCTTCTTTCTTATTCCTTTAATTCATTCATAATGCTCAATGCATGCCTAAGAGCACTTAGAAGTGAAAGAGAATGGAAAACGAAACACAGAACGCATTTTCAAAATTTCAGAGACAGGGGTCCCCCGCTCGAGCGTAGACTTCCCCGCTCGAGCGGACCCATAAGGTCTGCAAAAGCACTGGTTGCCTCGTTTTTACGCTCGAGCGTGATGTCGGACGCTCGAGTTGAAGGTCATCCTACATAGCTCCCCGCTCGAGCAGACATCGTGTCTGCAAAAAGTCCTGGGAGCTCGTATTTTCCGCTTGAGCGGCGCCTTCCTCGCTCAAGCGGACATCTCAAATTCTGGAAAATCCAGAATTGTTCTTGAGCTCAAATTCAACATTCAAATCAACATATCTTGCATATTATGGCTCAAACTTCACATATACATGTACTAACATGGCACAAATACAAAATTACAACATTATGAAGCTCAATTCCATGAATCACTTACATGCATGACTCAAATTGACCCAAACTCATCACCAACATACTAAATTCAAACATTCAAGACTCACACCTCCATGATTTGTACTTGCATGTGGGATATACACAATACCCTCAATTTAGTTGGTGAAGAGATGATCAAATACATGGACTTTAATCAAAATTCAACATGGATCACACATGGTGCTCAAACATGGAAATTCATAGCAATTTCCTACATGCATGCATCTATTGACTTCAAATTCCACAAAACCAACTCAATTCATGTTCTCTGTCATCATTTAACTTTGAATTTACAAATTACAAACTAAAATCCATGAGTCAAGGGTTGATTACTCACCTAGGAGCCTTAATCTTCCCAATTTATGGTCAAATCTTGAGTTGGTCTTCAAATTATCCAGCTTTAAGATCAAACTTTCAATCTCCTACACTCTCTCTCTCTCTCTAATTCAGTTCCCTCATTCTTTCTTTAGAGTGATTTCAGCCAAAATGAATAAAAGAGAGGAGTTGAGTGCATAGTGCCCCTACATATATAAAGTCCCATTAATCATAATTATCAATATTAAACAATTTGAGCACTACACCATTAAATTAATCTAATTAATCTGATCTGAATAAATTTTCAATTAAATTTCACCGTAGGTTCTAAAAATTATGCCAATCACAATGGCGTAATCAATTTCGGGTTCCGCGGTCGATACGGCCTTCAATTTAAATTCCAAAGCAGATAATCTAACAGATATTCCTACAGTGAACAAATAGAAATTCAAAACCACATATTTTCACATAAATGGCACGCAAAATCATATCAAACACATAATCACATTCATAATAAGGACCAATTAGCATAATATGGAACAGGGTTATCACATGAACCACCTGCGGGCGGCGCTCATTTTACTCCGGATGTGGCGTATGGCACGCACTATTTTGAGCATTTACGAATGCTAGTTTTTGTGCTTTCTGATTTCGGTATTGGGTTAGTCTTGTTGCGTTGTATATAGTCAGTCTTTTTGTACTGAGTCAGTCAGGTCTGTCTTGTTGTATCGAGTCAGTCCTGTTTTGTTGGAGTCGGGTGGTTTCGGGGGTGTTACCTCAGATATCACCTGTTTGTTTTGTGTTTGTCTTTTACACTCTTTTGAGTATGTTTCTACCTTGGGGCCAGTTGCATCAGAAGATCTGAATGAAACAGCAGTGGTTTTCATGCTTTTGAGTTTGTTGCTATCTTGAACCTGTTGTGCCAACAAGTTTGAATGAAACGGCAGTGCATTTCACCTGCTTTTCTGTGCCTTTTAAATTATTGCATTGACCTAAGTTTTTCAAAACTTTTTGAACACTGTGGTGAAAACAAAGAGGGAGGAATTCCTCGGGTTTTGCAAAATTTGATCAACTGACAGAAAGAGAGGCGTGCTAAGCCCTTAATGATTGAGATCATGTTTATTAATGTGAGTACTGAGAAGGATCCTGGCTTGATCTAGATTGGTTCTACATTGTCTTCAGCGCGAGCGACTAGTCGCTTTCTTAAAAGATTTCAAAAAATGTTTTGTGTAGTCCTGCGAAGACCTGTGTGGAATCGTTCTTGAGATTGTGCAGCCTAGGATCACTCTCAGCCTCGAGACTCGACCTCTTGCTTTCAAACCTTGAACTTGGATTCAGAATGTTCAAAGGTCAACCATAATGTAAGGCTTGTATGGCCTGATCAGAAGCAACCCATGAACTAGGGGCAAAAATGTCAAATGTGCTCAAAGATTCAAAAGGGGGGTCATTTTGCAAACCAATGAAGATTGGAAAGAAAGCCAAATCCCAGAAGGGAGGAAAGAAGAAAGTATTGCTGAAGGACAATTGAGCTCCCAAACCTCCAGATTGTTGACAGTTGGCTTCCACTCACTGCCTTATCTTCTACAAAAGGTTGAACTTCGGGGATTCTTCATTTCAGCTGCAAATTCTTCACAAATTGAGCCATTTTTTACCGAAAAACTCTCGGGTTAGATTGCGACTTTAGATGGCTCGAAAAAGGTAAATTTTTCGAGTTTTAGCATAATGCATTTTTTCCGTTGAGCCAAACTCAACTTTGTTTTCAGTTCCTTCATGCCACAGCTCGATGTTGGAACCCGATTACACACGTCTTTAGCTTCGTGGGACAAGAAATATGCCCGACAATTGAAGAATTTCAGGCACTAATGGAATCCCGGTGCGATGAGGAAATCATACCTCAACCCTGTTTTGGCCACGCCCAAGCTTTAGGACGGATGTGTGGGCTCACTCTGCACGAGGCTCGATCTTTGGCCCACAACGGAGAGCTAGACATTCCCAGTTTGATTCATCATTTTTCCGACGTCGGTGACCGCGATGACCGTCTTTGGCGGGATTTTCGGCAACATGCCCTCTGCTTGTGTATACTGGCTCATTTCCTTCTTGCCCCTAATTTTGGCGGGTCTAGCATTTGCTTGATCGAAGTGTCGCATGGCCGGAAAGAAGGTAATAGTTGCATTGGCTTGGCGCTGGCCAAGACTTTGATGGGCTTAGACGCCTTCCATTGGTGAGAGACTACCAGATTGGCAGGGAGTACACTACTTCTTCAGGTAATGTTTCCCACCCTTTCTAATATGTGTTTCTCATATCGCTCGACACTTATGCTCTATTTTTCTCTCAAAGCTCTTTTGTCACTTTTCTCTTAACATACATCTCTCTATTCTTTAATCTCTTTTTTCTTTCATCCCTTCCCAGGTGTGGCTTATGGATAAGCTAAAGGTAGTGGACTCTTGCCTTGAGTACTCAGCTCGTGGCTATTTCTTCTGCCACCAACTAGTGGATTTCTCGAATAAGAGATGGTGGTGCCACTAGATGTGCAATAGGTTTGCTGCTGACATAGTCTGGCGTTGCCCCTAGTTTAATCTGACCGAGATGAGTTACAGTATGGCTTGGCAGTCCGGCATTCAACTGATTGGCCTCACACACTGTGTGTTCTACTTTCCTTTCCGGTTCAAACGTTAGTTTGGGCACGATCAGATCTGCCCGCAGGAGGGGGTAGAGTACCCGGTTTCATTCCCCATCCAAGGTTCACACTTGGCTAGGTACCTCACTGCTTAGAGAATGAGGGAGGTTCTGGCCCCTGTCCCTAATTTCAGTTGCGCCCTTTTTGGCGAGTGTTTGGCTTGGCTCGAGAATGAGGCACAAACCGGGCCCATTTTGGCATCAGAAGCTTCCACAACCACGAGCAGGGGACGCAGGAGCACCTGACTCATCTATGCCCTTGGTTTATTGTTTTGACCTTTCTTTTCAAGTTTTTTTAATGTAATAAAAGTAACTTTGATTTGTATCGAGAGTTGAAGAACTTTAAATTGAAATCAATGAAATTAAAGTTGTGAGCACTAAAAATTTTCCTTTTGGTCCAAAAATGGTCTAAGTTGTAAAAGGGAAAATTTGAACAAAATCAACTTTTATCAAAACTTTTCAAAACCATTTTCAAAAAGGATCACTACTTGACACACACGGAATCAATCCACAAGATGTACAACCCCGAATCAAAAGATCACAAATTGCCCCTTGATTGAACACCACTGTTTAGCATTATAACCAACTTTTCTCTCAAAGTGGAGAGATCACAACCGAACTCTTAGGTAAAGAACAGACAAAGATGACCTGATTAGACACATAGACATGACAGTTGAGTTAGAGATGCTTATGGCCAAACTTCAGGATGAAGTTGCCTATGTATCTCGAAGATAGGAATCATGCCTTACGTAGATCGATTCAGGTTCACTCGAGTATTAACTCTTTCCTTTTGCACTCTAACTTTTGCCAAGGCTGCCCTTTAGGGTTTTCAACCTTGCGAGCTCAGTTTTTCTTTATTTCTAATTTTTTGTGCTCTAACTTTTGCCTAGGTTGCCCTTTCGGGTTTTCGGCCTAGCGAGCCTCTCAGGGATAGTATTTCTTCAACTTGTCTATGTTGATCGGTTGGGAAAATTCTAGGCCATCCAAGTCCATGAGAATAACAGCTCCACCCGACCAGATAGTTTTGATGATGTAAGGACCGGTCCAATTGGGTCTGAACTTGTCTCTAGGGTCATGGATGGGAGCTCGGTTATCTTTTAGCACCAAATCCCCCGCTTTAAGATTCCGAGACTTAACCTTCTTGTTAAAAGCCCTAGCAATCCTGCGCTGGTAACCCTAAATGTGGTACAATGCTTTCAGCTTTCTTTCGTCAAACAGCATCAGTTCTTCAAACCTACTCTATTGCCAGTCCGCCTTTACTATCTGACATTCAGCCATAACTCGCAATAACGGGACTTCTATTTCAATTGGAAGAACAACTTCCATCTCATAGACAAGATAATAAGGAGTTGCCCCTGTAGACGTCCAGATTGAAGTTCTATAACCCCAGAGTGCGAATGGCAATTTATTCGGCCAGTCCTTATAAGTCTCAACCATCTTTTACAAGATATGCTTGATATTCTTGTTGGCAGCCTCAACAGCTCTGTTGGTTTACGGCTGGTATGTAGATGACTTATGAAAAGTCACATTGTATTTCTCCAATAAGTCTATCACTTCTTTTTTGAAGTGGGAGTCATTATCTGAAATGATCTCGTTTGGGACCCCGTTTCGGCAAATGATGTTATTTCTGATGAACTTAGCCACATGCGCTGCTTTTAACACTGCGTAGGACTAAGCTTCCACCTATTTCGTGAAGTAATCAATTGCCACTAGAATGTATTCATGCCCATTCGACCCTTTTAGTGTGACTGCCCCAATGACGTCAATTTCCCAGACTGAGAAAGGCCATGGCGAAGTCATGTTATACAGTTTTGACGGCGGGATGTTCATGCGATTAGCATGAATTTGGCATTTGTGGCATCACTGAACAAAACCAATACAATCCTCCTCTATGGTAGACCAGTAATAACCTTGCCTGAGAATCTTTTGGGCTGACATTACTCCATTCATGTGCGCTCCGCGCTCTCCTCCGTGGATGGCCTCCATCAGGCGCTTTGATTCCTCTGCTTTGACATACAACTTGTGCATTCCCAGATAACCTCTCTTGTATAGTTTACCTCCGTAGATAATAAATTGAACAGCCATCCGCCGTATTGCCCTTTTGTCCTTAGCATTTGCCCCTAGTGGATAAACCTCATTTTCTAAGAAGTTTCAGATATCATAGTACCAAGGGTTTTGATCTTGCGCTTCATCGATTGCGGCGATAGTCTCATAGGTTGGCGTGTATCTCTGCTTAATGATGATTGGATACATTAGGACTCCAAGCGAGATGCCTATCATGGAAGATAGAGTTGATAACGCATCAGTGAACCTGTTGTTCTCTCTCAGTAGATGCGTGAAAGTCAGCTTTTCAAACCTAGGAATCAGAACGTCCAGGGTCTGGTGATAAATCTTCAAATTTTCTTCTTTGACCTTCCAGTCTCCATTTGCTAGAGAAACAACTAGGTTCGAGTCCCCGATAACATCCAATCTTTTTGCCCCTAGTTCCAGGGTGGCTTCCAAACTAGCGATACACGTATCATATTCTGCTTCGTTATTTGATACCTTGAACCGAAGTTTGTAGGCTAAAGGTATATGGGAGTCGTTGGGTGCTATCAACAACACACCTATCTCATAACCAAATGGATTGGACGCTCCATCAAAGTACATTATCTAAGTCTGCACCTCAACTTGCATAATGGCTTCATCTGGGAATATGTATTCTACCACTTCATCCCCTTCTACTGGGTGATCTTTCAGGAACTCCGCTACTGCTCTCCCCTTGATTGACTTGCGAGTTACATACTTAAGATCGAATTCAGATAGGAGAAGCAACCAACGAGCTAGCCTACCCGTAAGTGCTAGTTTCTCAAAAAGATATTTAATGGGATCTAATCTCGAAACCAGAATTACGAAGTGAGCTAACAAGTAGTGCCTCAACTTCTTGGTGGCCCATACCAAGGCTAAATAAGCTTTCTCCAACAGAGTGTAGCGGGTCTCATAATCTAGCATTTTCTTACTCAAATAGTAGATGGCTTTCTCCACCCTATCATTAGATTCCTGAGCAAGCATGCATCCTATTGTGTTGTCTGTTACTGACAGATATAGAATCAAAGGCCTCCCCGGCTTTGGCGGTGATAACACTGGCGAATTCTGAAAGTACTACTTAATCTGCTCAAAAGCGAATTGACATCGATTATCCAATCGAAATTTCTTTCCTTTCTTCAGGAGACCGAAAAGTGGTTCACAAGTCAAGGTTAATTTAGAAATAAACCGTCTTATGAATTGCATTTTACCTAGAAAGCCTCGCACCTCCTTTTCAGTCCTTGGTGGTGGCATTTCTAGAATGGCCTTGATTTTGAAAGGATCTACCTCGATGCCCCTCTGTGTGATCAAGAAGCCCAGCATTTTCCCTGCTGTTACACCGAAAGTACACTTTTGCGAATTCAACCTCAGCCTGTATTTTCTGATCCATTGAAAGAATTTCTTCAAGGTAGTGTAGTGGCCTTCTCTTTCTTTGGACTTGACAATCATGTTGTCCACGTACACCTCAACCTTTTTGTGGATCATATCATGTAGAATAGTGGTTGCAACCCTTTGATAGGTAGCTCCAGTATTCTTCAGCCCAAACGGCATCACCCGATAGCAGTAGGTTCCCCACAGCGTAGTGAAGGCGATTTTCTCTCTGTCCTCGGGCGCCATCAAAATCTGGTTATACCCGAAAAATCCATCCATAAAGGAGAGCAACGCATGGCTCGCGGTGAAGTCTACGAGCTCATCAATATGTGGCAGAGGAAAATCATCCTTCGAACTAGGCTTATTCAGATCCCTGAAGTCGACACAGACTCTGATGCTGTCATCCTTCTTTGGGATTGGAATAATGTTGGCCAACCACGTTGGATACTCAGAAACAAGCAAGAACTCTGCCTCAATCTGTTTGGTAACTTCTTCCTTAATTTTCAAAGCCTAATCTGAACGTATTCTCTGCAACTTCTACTTGACGAGCCGGGCCTCGGGGTCAAGAGGGATCTGATGCTATACAATCTTCGGATCGATTCCAGGCATGTCGTCGTAGGACCAGGCGAAAATATCTTTGAAATATTTTAATAAAGCGACTAAGCGTTCGCGCTCCTCCGAAGACAACGTGGACCCGATCTGGACCAGACGCGGATCCTTCTTAGTACCCACATTAATAGTAATGATTTCATCAGCAAGGGGTTTTGCAAACCTCTCCTCCTCTCGATTAATGAAGTTTTTCAAAACTAGAGGAATTCCTTCCTCTTCGTTTTTATTAAAATTTTGAAAATCTTGGTCAATGCAATAAACAAGCGGCACAGAGAAATACTCAGAATCAGCAACGACATTCTCATTCATAAAGTCCAGCTCATCTAGCTCTTCGGTTACAATCGACTCAAAAGCAAAAGAAAAAGAGGACCTGTACAAGACCTTGGCATCCAGGTTATCACCCCTAGGAATACCGGACTTAGATTTAGAAGAACCGGAATCTGATTCCGACTCCACAGACTCTGTGGAATCAGATTCTCGTTCACTACCCGACTCAGAACTACTAGTTAGATAGCCCTCATCTAGTTGCCAAACGAGAGATGGCCCTTCAGATGCATCCAAAATACTACTAGATGGGTTCACACCCGGTTGGTCCCCAATCATGGAAATGGTAAGGTTATCCCCCACGCTCTCTGAATCGGCCGGAGGATCTGAAATGAGATATGCTAGTGCTGCCCCTCCTCCAAGCTCGCTCTGGTCTGAGTCATTTTCCATGCTCTATTCAGTTTTAGCACTGGGTTCAGCCTTTTTGTCGGCATCGCTGTCTTGCAAATATAGGTCGAAGAAGATTTCGAAGCCGGGGACACGCTGCTTCGCAAAATTCAACCAGGGCTCGGGAAAACCACAAAATGGGAAGTCTTCTCCCTCCTGAACAAAGTGACCATTCAGCGTTCCCGGATCGACCTGTGAACAAGCTCATAGTGTTTCCCAGCCCGCTTGGCTCTGTCTCTGCCTGCCATCTCTTCCCTTTTCCTGACCCAATCCTTTTTGGTGGGCATATAGCCAAGACCAAAAGCATACGGATTATGTGGTACATCAGCCAATGCTGTGACATCTTTTCGGCCACCTCTTTCCAGTCCCATTCCTGGCACGTGTTGGAGTTTGTTCATGAAATAGACTGATTGGGCACTGACAGACATGCCCTCATCAGTTGCCAAGATGTTCTGCACCACTCGGGCCTCGGCCAGAGTAAACCCTGAAAGGAATACATCCTCCTCGCCATGAACGATCTCCCGTATTGGTGTAGTTACCTCTGATGGAGGATGCATGGACGAATTCTCGAACACAATAGTCACTCCCTTCTCGCGAGGGTATTTTAGCATTTGGTGTAGGGTAAAAGAGACTGCTTTTACAAGGTGTAGCCAGGGCCTCCCTAGCAGTAAGTTAAAAGTGGCCGACACATCCAGGACATGGAACTCAACATCCTGTTGAGCTGGGCCCACTTGAACTTGGATTTGTATTGTGCCTATCACCTTCCAACTAGTATTGTCATACGCCCGAATCACTTAGGCTGTGGGCACGAAGTCTGCTGGTTTCAGGCCAATGGCATAAGCTGTGTGAGAAGGACAGACATTAATAGTTGACCAGGTGTCGACCAACACCACTGGCACCCATTTTTCTCCACATTCAACAGATATGTACGGAGGTTTGTTGTGTGCTGAGCCTTCTGGCGAGAGTTCTTTATCAGAAAAGGTTAGGGTTGGCGCGGCGCCACCTGTGAATACTAATCCCACATGTTATTCAAAGGTGGTGTTAATGGACAATTTGGCTCTATCCATCGTTGATAATACAGCCCTGTCGATGCACTCGAGAAGCCATGAGCAGCCCCCAAATTGAAATGTCAGCTTGGATCTTTTTCAGTTGCTTCAGTACTGCCTCGTCTTCCAACTGCTTTTTTTTCTGCTTCTCAACCTCCCTATCTTTCCCAGAGGCCTCAGCTTGGTCTAAATGTGGGGGCTTGAAATACCACCCACTCCTCGTCATGTGATCTACCTCTTCAGAGTACCAGGTATTGTTTGGAAGGGACTCACCCCAATCCTCGTCGGTGTGGACCAGAAGTAGATCGTCGTCCTTCCACTATACACCTCCGGCAGCTGACAAACAATTGTTCGGCTCCGTTCTGATCACTCTCACGTCATGAGTATTCCCCGCAGGGTCTTAGGCTATTCCAGCTTTTTGGTTGTTTTCAACCATTTCTTGTGTAAACTGCTTCAACGCAGCTTCTTGTTCTGTATTCATTGTACTCGTAGTGCCCAGTTCTTGAGCTGAATTCTCGACGCCGGTGCTCTCCGGCAGTTTTCCTTTTTCATTGGCCATTCCGGCCACTGCAGCGATTATTGCTCCTTTTTCTTCCAGTTTTGTTTCAGTTCTTTCCTCCCTGTCAGGTTTATCACTTAACCACCCAGAGTTGTCCGTCAACCCATTCAAATTGAACCAGTCAAACTGCACATCTCCTTGTTCTTGTTCGTCATAGAACTGCAGATTGTCTAAGTCCTCCTCTAGCTCCGCCAGATCATCCAAACCTTGGCTCGGGCCATCCTCCCTAACCACATTGACCTCCATTGCTGTTGGCAATACCACTTCTGGCATGATTTGATCAATCGTCACAATGTAACAGCATGGGTCATACTCCCCCTCAATTAAATCCTTAAAGCACTCAAGCAGCGGACTTGTACTCTCCTCTAAGGCCAGCTTTCCTTCTTCTACCATTGTCACCACCACGAGTTCAGGTTGAAGTGTGGACGTGTCTATCATGCACAAACCTGTACTTTCAGGAATGAACAACGTCAGTCTGGGCAGGTAAGAAGAGGTAATATATACACTGGGGTCATAGGGGAGGGCCAGTGTATGGATTAAATTTAGATTATGAGGTGGGGGAACCTAGTCGTGGGCCGGGAGAGGGTTGGTAGTTACATTTGGCTTTTGAGGTGGTGTAATCACCTTGTTGTCGATGAGGTCTTGAATCTCATGACGTAACCTGAAGCATTGGTCGATGTTGTGACCATGCTGCTAGTGAAACGCACAGTACTTGGTTGGATTGTGTTTCAGTGGGAGAGGATCGGGTAGTGGGCGGGGCTCTAACGGCTTGAGGTGCCCCTTTTTGATCAGCACCCTCATGGCTTGGGATAATGGCATGTAGAGTGGGGTAAAGGTCTTTTGGGATTAGGACGTGTTGTTTGAGGTTTATGGAGTTGTGCTGGCAAAGGGATTGGCGGTCTTGGTTGTGGTGGTGACAACACTCACATCTGACGGCCGCGCAACTGTGCTACCACTAGTGGTTGCATTAGAACTGCGCACAAAAGGCCTCATGGCCTGCTCTTTTTCATCAGTTATCAACCCCTGTTTCATAGCATGAGATATAGAAGCCGCTGCAGGTTGTGGTTGTTGTTGTTGCAGCCTGTTGATGACCTCAGCCTGGCGTGCTGTGACCTCGGCCTGACGAGCAGTGTCTTGCTGCAAGGTTTCAACTGTTTGCTGAAGGTGGTAGATTAGGTCCTCCATACTAATCGGGGGATATTGTGTCATCAGAATGGGTGAATGATCTTGTACTGGACTGGATGTAGAAGATTATGCCTGACTAGATGCAGGTGAAATAAAGGGTGACTGTTGGACTGGTGAATTGTGCCTAACTCTTCTCCGTCCGGTAACCGGTGGGAGCGAAGCAAACACAAGTTGTCCTCTAACAAAATCTCCAGATCTGTAAAGCCTCTTGACAGGGGTCCAAAGTGCTTGGGGGATATCCGAACTGTCCAAAGCAATGGTGTTATACTACTTAGCAAAAAGAAATAAAGCAAAAAGAAAGCAAAAATCAGAAACTGCACAGCACCTCAACTCAGATGTTACCAACACACAGATGTAATCAAAGCTGTAGGACTAACACTGAATTCTGCCCCCAAAACTAATACCCAACTTGCAATTGATACGCACGTTCCTGTTCAATTTCACTGTAAAGCACATACTAGTTAAGTGAGATCCAAAACACCCCTATGAGGGGGTAAGGTTACCCTATCCTAGTTTCATCAGGAACTAGGGTTCACTATTCAAACAAAGCGGTTTCACGCAATCCTACATTTCAGGTGAGCATTTTGTCCTAGTTTGGAAAAGTCTCTATGGCTTTTCGATATGAAACTAGGCCAAATGGTCAAAAGGGCACCTCAGCAAGACTACCTAATATACCTCTCGCACCTAACACCAAGAAGTGAAAGGAGGATCAAACGGTACAGCGGTAGTCCAGATCCAAGGGTTGTGTTCCCATCATGGCAGAGCCCGTGACCGGTCAGCCTTTTGGCAAGCTTTTCAGGCAAGCCTCTAGCAAACTGTCCAAGAATAGCAGATGGCAAACACAGTGACTTAAGCGCACCAATGCAAATGAAATGCAAAGAAACATATAAGTGTATATAAAATTTCATATCATGAGTTCGAGTCAAGTTCTCTAAATCCCTAGCAGAGTCGCCAGAAACTGTAGCTCGACTTTTTCACACCCCCTTTCGGAAGGCGAAATATAAGCCCTATAGTTCGGACTTTCGTAGTTCTGAATCTGATTTCACAAGTGCAATGCGAAATAGATAATCAACAAAGAGTCCAAATCCAGTAAATCTTTTGGAAAATCGATTTTGAATCAAATTGCCAAAAATGGACTGCTTTGCCAGATACAGAGTCGCCACCTAAATGTTTTATTTTGGGAAAATTTATGAAACCCATGACTTGTGCCAAAAGCCACGTGTCTGTCATCACCAAGATTGCCTCGGTTCGCGAACATAGGTACGAGAGGAGATGGTCATGAATTAAGTACCCCACTCGCCCGATTAAAGATCGGCCTCTACTAATCATGATATGATTTTTATCAACATTATATGCTCTTATTCCAGTTTATTAGGCTAGCATTACTATGTGATGCGCACACACACAAGTATAGACTAGATTGTAAGAATTGGAACATCTCGAGTCATGTTTGTTTTAAAAATTATTTTGAATTATGTGCCACTTGAAAAAGTGATCGCATATGTACATTATTCAAATTACTCCACAATTCAAGCAATAAGCCTTCATCTACAGGCATACAAGCAGTTTATCAATTAAGCATTTAGCCTCATAGCAAGCATGCTGGACATGGCAAAAATGGCAATCACATTCATGCAATTATGCTAAAGCGAGTAAAGGCTCACCTAGTACTCTAAGCCAAAACAAAAGAGTTAGACAAAATGCATGATTCCTAACTATGCAATATGACTAATGCAACACATGCGATATGCAACTAAATAGGCTCAACTACTTAACATGGCATTTGAAACAATTTGATAGCATGCGGTCTAAACACGTATTGAAAAAAATTATTGAACTAACAATGCAGTTAGAATGATGAACCGAGCCACGGTGCATGCAATACAAATAGATGCAAACATGGAGCATGCTAATTGAAACATGATGTCCCTAATCTAACCATTATAAGCAGTTAAATAAAAGGGAAAAAGACGTGGGGTTGGAAGACATACACATTATTACATTGCGCTCTCACGAAGGAGAGTCCGAATGAATAAACTAAGTTAACTAGCTAAACTAAAGCTAATTAAGCTAATTATGCTAATTATTACAAACCAAAATGAACTTAACTAGTTATTACAACACTTGAATTAACTAACTAGTTAACTAACTAATTAAATAATTACAATGCACACTACAACAAAAAACACATTTTATAGCATTCGATGAATGCTATCAAAAGTAAGCAATAGCATTCGTTGGAATGCTATGTTTGCCCATGTTATTAAAAGTGTATCATTTTTAATAACATTTATCGAATGTTATCGTTGAACGCTATCGTAAATATATTATAACAATTTTTGAATGCTATGAAATAGCTAAAAGTTACTACAAATACAAACCAAAGGATAACATTTTGTTAATGCTATAAAATTGTTTTTATAGCAATCTAGTAATGTTACAATTTACCATATCATAACTAACTAAGAATGTTATAATAAAGCATGATAACATTTTTTAAATGCTACAAACACCTCATTATGATAGCAATTTTAAATGCTATCATATAGTATTATAAATATAATAAAAATCCATTCCAACACCAATATTGGAAACCTAAATTCTGTAAATGCAACAAACAAACACATTTTCATCCATCACATACAAAACAATATCATCATTAAAAAATAACTCATCACCACAAATTTCAAGAAATAATAAAATCGTCATAACATTGTCTTAATAAAGTACCAAAACACAATCTGTCACTATGTTCAAAAAAATAAAAATAAAAACTAAAACTTAAAGTCATAATGTCGGTATGTACAAGACAATAACACATTCAAATTCCTTTTTCTGCACCCACAAACTTCCAAGCTGACTTCTATTGGTTCCATCTTCTTTCCAAACCTAATAACTGTAAAACAATAATCAACACGTCACAATAAGTATAATCAATTTAACAATAATGTATATCATTAAAAAGGAAAAATAAAAATAAAATTATATCAAAACAAAAGCAACAAAGCAGAGATTAGAACTTCTTTACTATTATAGACCATTTAGCTACATTTAGTTCTGATATCTACCTAGGTTTATAATCTAGTTAATTCTACATTTTTATTTTTATTTTTTTTATTTTTTATTTATTTTTTATTTTTTATTTTTTTGATCGGCAAAACAAAAAACTTTATTGATGATAACCAAACAAAGTAGGGAAAAACATCAATAAAGAGGAGCTTGGAGCTAAGCGAAACTCCAACCTCCTAGTTGGTGAGAAACCAACAGAAAAAGAAAAACACAAAACAGATCAAGCAAAACAGAACCAGAAAATCAGTCCAAGAGAAACATATCAGCAAAAACCAGAAAATCAGTTCAGCTACTAGAGCAACTTAATATCAGCAGCAAGACCCCATTGACAGTACCCCAGTGGGAAGCTCCAACAGTGAGAGAGACTCCAAACCTCAAACCAACTGCACAACAGATTGTATTGCCATACTCAAACCAACAGTGACATACTCAATCCAGCTCAACAGAACCAGAACTAAACCTTGCTATTGACCTTGGAAAAATAATCACACCATCACTGCAGCCAAATAAAGTGGCAGACCCATCACCAAGAGCTAAACCTTGCTGAGCAAGACCCCATTAACCACAATCAGATCTCAATCAGAACTCAATCCAGCTAGACCCCATTAACCCAGCTCCAGGCTCAGTGCCAGAACAAACCTTGCTAATGACCTTTGTAAAGTAAACAGACCATCACTGTAACATCAAGACCTCCATAGAAGGATCAACAAAGAGAAGCCTCAGTCGGATCACCAGCAACAATAAAATGACAGAGGAGACCAACTCACAGTCACAACATGAACATACACCACCATACTCTGATTGGAACAACTCACAGTCAGTCACCCTCAAACTGAGCCTCCCATGAAACTACTTACCGCAAAGGACCCAAAAGATGGTCTTCAAGAACATTCCAAGATACAACCCCAGTCACACCATATGTTATATAAGATACACCAAAAAGCACCAAGGTGATGAGCTAAGGCAAAAAACACCAGCTGCAGATTGTAACTCAATAGTATCCAAGCAAAGTAGAGCTGCAGATTGAACTCAATAGCATCCAATACCTGAAGACCAGAACCAGAACCAATAGCATCCAATACCAGAACCAGCAGAAGCCAAAACCAGAAGCATTAGAACCAAACCAAACGCAGCAGCTGAAGCTGCAGATCCAATCTGAAGACCAACAGCTGAAGCTGAAACAAACCCAGGACTTCATTACCAATAGGAACATTAACTGTCTCAGATCTTCTATCTGGTGGAAGTACAGCATCCAGTTGGGCTACTAAAAGACTCCTCCAAGAACTATATTTGAAACAAGGCAACAAAGCAACAGAGCAGTCAGATCTGATCCACCATCAAACACAGACACATAAAAACAGGACACACACAGCAGCAACTTCTACTTGATGTATATTACACACTTCCACTGCAGCATCCAGTTGGGCTACTGAAAGACTCCTCCAAAGAAATATTGAACCTGGATGGATGCCAGTGAGAGACTCCCCTTGACACAGAAAGCACACCTCTGAACCTGGAGGGATGAATCTGAGAGAGACTAACCAAACAGCTGAATCCACTGGTGCTGGTCATAGCAGAATCTCAGCCACACAATCCAAAGGTAACAATGCTCTCCTCCCCCCCCCCCCCCAGATCCAGCATAACAGCATAACAGAAGCATACAGCAGAGCAGATGCACACACACCCCAGCTAATCCCTGGTGAAGAGCTCTGAATCACAGAACCAGAAGCAGCTGCCAAAATGTGTTACACAATACAAAACTAGCTTCACCAACTGAGACAAGAGCTTTGCTGAGCATTGAACACCACATTTCAGCCCAGCATGACAGCAACAAAACTTCCCAAGACAGAACCAGAAACCAGCACCCAGCAAATTCAGCCCACTGATTCAGACCAGAAACAGACCAAATACTTCCCAAGAGTTTTTTTTTTATGAGTAACAAATACTGTGGACTTTTAAATTATATATAATAACATAAAGTTGAGTTTTGTTCTCTACTAACTCCTTTATATTGTGTTGGTGAACTTTGTTCTTGTTCTCTCTCTCAGCTCTCAGGATTCTAGAGTTAAAACAATGACAGAAGCTAACAATGTGTCCCGTCTATTCATAAAAAAAAAAAAACATTTCTACATTTTCTGCAAATACATTTCTGCAGGTGGAATAAATAAAAACAAATATAATAAGATTTAAATTGTTCATGAAGAGTAATATTTGTAATCTTTTAAAAAATTACCAACCTGTAGAAGTGATCACTGCCCCATAACAACTTTGTCAGCTGGCCATGCAACTGTAGTACCCACAGCGTCTTCAATGTAAGTCATGTCAGCAGTAGGCCTCCATAAATATGCTCCAGCTTCTCTTGCGAGATCTACCCATACTCTCATGGCATTAGGTCCAATAGGAATGTGATGGACAAGTTGTTTCGGATCACTTGAAGACCAACGCCCTTCAGCAACTACTTCCCCTGACCCCATCCAATCCAGCAACTTGCATTTCTTGTTGGGGGTGTTAGTGTTCTGACATTTTAGTAACAAGGCAATGACAAACAAGAGAAACTGTCACTCATATATGGTTGTTAGCTCCCCTCTTTCTCTATATATATACACAATAATGATGAGTCAACCAAGAATTTTAATTGTCTAAATCAATACTCATAAGATGTGTTACACAGACTTTTCTACTTCTCCCATTGTACTTGTGTCCACTGGATATGACAAGGGTAAACATGGGGGATATGTGTCGAACACCTATACCCAATATAGACATTTGTATCCTCTAATTTTGTATGATGTTTGAAGAAGAAGACACTCGCATTTGCTAGTAAAGAGAACATTTCTATTATGTAAATTCTATGTTTATTTGCCTGTATGTATTTTTTTCCCTAACTTCTTATTTTTACTTGGTATTAGTAAACAACTTATTGAAGTAACATTACTCAAGCTGTTTAAATTATATTATAGAAACTGTCCCCTTACATTTTCCAAAACATTAAAGTAATTGTAATAAGATCAACCTTCCAATCATTAAGGGGAGCTATGACCACCATCATCTTATCTGGGGTGTTTGAACCCCTCACATTCTAGCTAATTATTTCTAATTCATGTAGTATCACTGAATAGTGAAAACCCAAACCCCTTAAGTGGTATTCTAAAGTTGATCTCTACATATAAATATACTCATAGAATGGAAATGTATGTGTGTGCATGTGCGCACACTACTTTCATGTAAAATGGAATGTAAATAATATTTTTTACCGAGGGAGAAACTATAGGTCTTGTTGATCCTTCCTCGCTTGCTTGCTTCTGACACCAAAAAATAAAAGACAATAATGTAATTATGTTAAAAAATTTGAAACCTATATAAGTAAATTTAATAAATGCGTAAAACTACTTGCCTCGTTTCTCATTAGATGACTAACTACGCTCTCCAAATGTGCCACTCTTTCTTTCAATTGAGTAGCTTCTTCTTTTTCCTGAGTTTTAAAACTATCCCTTTGCGAGAGTACACATAATTTAGTAAGAGTAACTCCTTTGCCAAGCCCTCTTATTCGCCCGCGATTCTCACGACCAAGTATTTTTGAAAGAGCATCTTGTTTTACCTTAAGAATAGATGATGATACTGGATCATCAAGTTCAACTTCTTTCAATTTATCCTGAAAAAAAAAATAATATTATTATTATGCCAGAGTAGATAAGGATGACCAATATGAATATCAAGATATATTATAAAAAATAAAAAATAAAAAATTAAATAGAGAAATGTTCTTACAATAGTTTCAGCAACAGTTGTGTTTATGGGTTCACCACTCTTTTTGGTATGTGCCTGAATCCAGACAGGAACTCTAGATAGAGATGAGGAGGTTGCACCCTTGTTTTTCTAGGGGGGAAACAAAAGATTCATACTATAAAAAAAATACAAACAGAACTAAATAAAATTTATAATAAAATTTAATGTTACCATGTCCTCAGTCAACCGTGCATATCCCTTGCGACTGCATGTATGTGGGAGTTGTTTCCTTCTAATTGCTTTGAATTTCTCACTTTTAGCCTAAAGCAATTAATCATTTTTTTTTTTTTTTTTGGTCAACGAAAACATTCTATTTTATTGAAATTGATACAACATTATAGTAAAATAGACAATCATGTTTAATGGAATAGCAGCATGCTCCCTAAGAAACATCAATCAACAATGATGATTAGTGATCCCCTTGCAACAAAACATGACAAAAAGGTGGAGAAACATAATAGTAGTGATACAAATACAATTTGCCTTTATAAAATAGTGTTGATAACAATAGAATGTCTTTATCATATGTTGCCTTCATAAAATAGCATTGACAACTTCAGAAGTTTCTTACCTTAAACTTTTCACTTGTCTTTTCCTTCAAGAAATCCTTCCACTCATGAATTGATTTGATGTTATCAGGTCGTAGTTTAAGCCTTTCTTCTTCGTTTGATGCTTTCCTTATTTTGGTAACTAATCTTGATTTGGAGGCCCTCCAAAGATCATCCATTGACATAAATATATGATCTTTTTGCCACTCTTCATCTACCTTAAATCTTACCTGCAAGTTGTATTACCATTAATGTTATGATTATTTTATGTTCAAAGCAAAGATATTTAAGTTTGGTATACTACACCTGAATAGATTTCCATAAGACTTCTTCCATCCCCAAGGAAGTTTCCTCCAATCAGGAAGTGTTACAGGTACAATCTCTCGAACAAGAGCTCCTAAGAAGGAGGATAATTTGACCGATCCATCACCAATTGGTTGACCCAAGTCATTGTACACTATTTCAATTCGACTTCCGCCATCCACTGCAATTGTTTTCAATTTGGTTGGGCCCCTTTTTCGTTTAAGACTTTGTGAACCCTCTGTAGGAACTGCAGTTGTTTCTAGGGAATCTTGAGGCAAGAGGTTGGATGGTCCTTCAAGAGAGACTTCACTTGATGTCTGCCTCGGACGTAACCTCCCCTCACAAGTAGCAACATGGTAACCAACCTATTCAACAAAATAATAACATAGCATCAAATTCCAAACTTAGTTAGAGAAATGAATTGAAATAAAGAAAGTATCTTGAAACAAGAATTGAGTTGTATACCTTATAAATACATAAAGGCTACAAAAGTGATAGAAATGACCAAGCAAAAAAAACCTGTACATACCATCATTTCCCAAAAATTTAAATAAAAACTTGTAAAGTGCAATATTATACATTCATCATAAGTTAAAACTCTTTTATCTTGTTTCAAACCACCATAAATAATTCTGAAACAAATTTAGAATGTAAACTAGTGCTTTAAAAAGAAATTTCAAAATAACATTAAAACTCAAAAGACTCGAGATAAAAACTACAATCTTTTCAAGAGTAGCACACAAATCACACCAATATTCCATCACAATCTTCTCTCACAAAACTGCCTTCGTCATTGTCATCATCAATGTTCAAATCAAGTGATGAAACGTGTTGTGGCCTAGAAGGCATATCCGCATTCTCATCATACATTTCCAACTCATTAGAGCCTCTTGACGGTGCCTTTAGTAAAACATACCAATTAGATGAATCAGTTTCTCTCGAATAAAATACTTGTTTTGCTTGTGAGGCCAATAAAAAAGGCTCCCTCTCATATTGGTTCTCACCTTGGGGTAGATTAACAAGTGTAAAACCATCTGCAAATCTAACACCATGTCCAATATTTACCCAATCACACTTGAATATTGGAAGTTGAAATGTATGGTAATCTAATAAAATTATATCTCTGATCACACCATAATATGCAACGACATCAATAACTTGAGAAGTGTCCTTTGCACTTGCTCTGCACATGGTGCTAGCTTCAATAGAAACGCCACTATTTTGAGTTGACTTCTCTGCTTCCTTTGTGTGGAATCGCTGCCCATTAATTATATATCCATTATAGGACATTGCATACTTTCTAGGACCATATGCAAGCCATTTTAGTTTGTCCACCTCATCATTGTCCAACTCATTAGTTGATGGGGTATGAAACTGAATCTGTTAAAAAATAAGGAAATAAATTCATATATTATGTTATCATATTCTTCTAGACAAACAGATTTGAAATAACATGTAACCTTTTCCTTTAACCATGTTGCGAAATGTTCAGCATGTCGCTTCAAAAGTAAGCTTTTATGTTTTTGAAGACCAAGGCTCCTGTTTGATTGCTTTAAGTCCTCTAAATGCATCCTGATTGAAAACAAAATATGTAAGTGGTTTATAACTGATATCAGGTACCTAGTAAATTATGCATTGGAAATTCTATCATACTTACTCCAAATAGGGTTCCACTATGGCTGTATTGAACAACACGTAACGATGTGCAGTTCCCAACAATTCATCACTCAATGTGATTGATGTTCCACCTGAAATTGGACGACCTTCAAGAATCACATCATTATCAAAATCTTGATTGCGGCCTACTTGATAATCTACTTCAATAGTTGTCTTCATATTTTTATTACAAAATGACATGCACTCATCTGCAAGATAGCATTCTGCGATGCAGCCTTCAGGTCGTGCAGGATTCCTAACATATCCTTTGAGTATCTTCATATATCTTCAGAAAAATGAACATCATATTAAAATGATACTTCTTAACACATAGTCATATTTAATAATCATAAAATAGGTGTTCACCTTTCAAAGGGATACATCCAACGGTATTGGACTGGTCCACATAATCGTGCTTCTCGTCCTATGTGAATCGTTAAATGTATCATGATGTCAAAGAATGAAGGTGGAAAGAACCTTTCAAACATGCATAAGGTTTCAATGACTTCTTCTTCGAGGGCAGCTATTTGTTCTCTATCAAGGACTCGTTGACATTTTGTTGAAGAATGAACACAACCGAATTATGGCATTTCTTGGTCCTTCCGGCATTAATCCTTTCAAAGCTACAGGCAACAATTGTTGCATCAGAACATGACAATCGTGGGATTTGAGGCCTATAATCTTGCATTCCTCCATCGATATACAATTCCCAATATTTGAGCTATACCCATCGGGTAACTTTAGGTCAAATAACCTCTTGCAAAATATTTTCTTTTCAGTCCTTGATAGTGTATGTGCAGCTGCAGGGAGGTATGTTCTAGTCCCATGGTCTGTTGGATGCAAGTCGTGTCGTATTCCCATTTCTTGTAAATCCTTACGAGCATTGAGACCATCCTTTGATTTTCCATTGATATCCAACAAGGTGCCAATGATGCTCTCACAAACATTTTTCTCTATATGCATTACATCTAAGTTATGACGTAATGTAAGTTCCTGAGAAATCATTATAAAAACACTTATAAAATTGCTACTATCAAAAACTCAAAAATAAATAATAAATAAATAAATAAGATATATCAAAATAGTCAATAACAATTACGTTCCAATAAGGTAATTCAAAAAAAATTGACCTCTTTTTCCACGTTTGAATAGGTTCATTATCTCGCTTTCGCTTCTTCTTTTCACTTTTTCCGTTATCATTCTTCATGTCTTTAATAGAAACCCAAATGTTGTTGCCAGTCATGATTTTTGGATTTCTTCTCTTTTCTTCCTTACCATCAAACCAAGTTTTTTTCTTTCGAAAAGGGTGAGATGGCGGAAGGAAGCACCTGTGGCCCATGTATGCAAACTTCCTACTAAATTTAGCCACTGTGAATATGTATTGTTGCCACATATAGGACATGCTATTCTACCCTTGTAGTACACCCAGAGAGATTTCCATATGCTGGAAAGTCATTTATTGTCCATAATAAAATTGCTCTCAAATTGAAAACAGTTTTTGTGAAAGCATCATAAATATTCACCCCATTATTCCACAACTCTTGCAGGTCTTCTATAAGCGGTTGTAAATATACATCAATGTCATTACCTGGTTGCTTTTTTCCTGGAATCAATAATGTCAACATAACATTTTCTCTTTTCATACATAACCATGGTGGGAAGTTATATGCAACTAGCATCACGGGCCAACAACTGTACGTAGAACTCAAATTACGAAATGGATTGAAACCATCAGCCGCTAGACCTAGTCTGAGATTGCGAGGATCTGATGAAAAGAGTGGCCACTTATTATTAACCAAGTCCCACGAGCAAGAATCAACTGGGTGTCGCATCTTGCTATCTTCACTTTTATGAGCAGAATGCCACCTTAAATCTTCAGCCATTTGTGATGACCTAAACATCCTCCTAAACCTTGGGATTATAGGAAAATATCTTAGCACTTTAGCAGGAACACCTTTTTTAATTTTATTGGTGCGTTGATCGACCTTCCATCGTGAAAAATCACATTTTGGACAACTCTCCATTTCAGCATTCTCTTTTCTAAACAAACAGCAATCATTCACACAAGCATGAATCTTCTCATACCCTAAATCAAATGCTTTGACAAATTTTTTCACAGAGTATACAGACTTCAGAATGACATTTCCCATTGGTAACATATCATGTAATATCTCCAGAAGTTTATTAAAACTGTTATCAGACCATTCATTTACAGCTTTAAGCTTGTAAAGAGCTACAATTGCTGACAACTTTGTGTATTTTTCACAACCTAAATATAATGGAGTTTCTGCATCTTCCAGTAATTTGAAAAAATCCTCATCCCCACTTTCGTCAACAGATTTTTCATAATTGTCATCTCGCGCACATGCAGCTTTAAATAAATTGTATGAGCCTAACATTTCCATATCAGGTTTATCACTGACATTTGGTTGTTCTCCATGATGAAACCAATTTGTATAAGTTTCATCCATTCCCTTTATGACCAAATGCTCATACACAACCTCAATACAATGGTGACTTAAGTTTCGACAATCTTTGCAAGGACATATAATCTTCTCTGGATACCCTGCATTCCTTTTAGCCATGTCCACAAAATTCCATGCTGCTTTCATGTATTCATCTGTAGTTCTATTTTACCATTCAAAGTCCAAATTTATCAAAACATTTGAGAATGAATATTTTAAGCACAACAGGTTCCAAATATAATTTTCATTACCTATTAAGATGTACCCAATCTTTCTCCATCATTAATCGCGAAGTAACTGTTTTCCTAATATGGCCAAGTAATACATATAGTTGCTTAGATCAGAAAGGTGGAGAAATTTCACACAAATAGAAGTGCATAGAAATTTCACACAAATAGAAGTGCATCTAAATAGTGAAAATAGGGATTTCTTAATAAACTATGATACATAAATATACAGGTCTTCGAACATGACCTTTATGAATTTTAGTCGTAGGCAATGCTACACCAAGGCTATATTAAGGTTTGAGACATTTTGTGATAACTGTAATGAATATTTTAAAAGTGTCTTATAGGCATCAATTCCATTGTCTTAACTTTCATAAGAAGGCAAAAATATAAAATTGCCTATAAATGGTCATGTATAATGAGAAGATCATATGATTAGAGTAAAAAAAACAAGAATGCAATAAAGAAAGAGAATCATAATATACATGAATTTTCATAAAACAAATATAGTTCTAATAAACAGCAAAGCAATATCCAAATCAAATAAAAATACATATAATAAATAAATAACTAAACTAATATAGTTTGACGAAATTTCAACCACAAAATTTGAATAAGCCAAACAATCCCTCCCCTCCCCTCCCATAGGGAAAAAAAAAAAAAAAACCCTTCTATATTGCATGATGGAGTACATTCATGCTGTACATTTTTTCCTCATCTTTCTGCATGTATTGGCTGGTTGTGGGGGGTTAGGGAATTCCTGTTGAGGGTTGCGTGACAGTGAGACTTAACACCGGGGGATAGGGTTAAGCAGTTTGGTATTATTTTCCTATATATCCATCAATATGCACATGTTTTCAGGATAGCGATGTATCTTATTTATCAATATTTTTATTCTTTGAGTGCAGATTTCATTTAAGTTTGTTTTACAAGGCAAACCAAGCTTCTTTGCATTCAAAAATCATTATTCACTAGACCAGGACTCTTATGCAAAGCGGCAATGGTGAATTGCACACCATTAGATTCATATAAAGAAATATCTTTCAAATGATGAATTAGGCTCATTAACACTGTATCTAACTACATTTGTATATGCATTTCATATAAACACTGGCTTAGAATGGAGCCACTCTTTTGAATGATTAGTGATTTGGCATTAGCATCATGTACGACTAATATTTTTTGAGTTTTTATTTTATTTTTATTTTTATCTGTGGCATGCTTCTTTTTCAATTGCTAGTTTCCACTAATGAATTCAAAGCTACATAAATATAAATGCAGTCTTGAATTTGTATTTTCTTTATCTTAGCTAAGTCTATAGACAATTTGAAAATAGTATTCTTGCTTCCTTCTTGGAGACTACATAAGGCAAATTATTTCAAATACATCCTTGTGACATTGAACCTGACAGTTTTCCCTTGCTTTAGATTTTATTTTATTTTTCTAAAATTGTAAAAGCTATACTGGGCTGGAAAATTACGTGACGGAAGGTTTTTATAAGGTTTTTAAGTTTCGCTCATCATGTCTGTACAATGTCTGACTAAAGACTATCGATCCAATATTTGTAATTTTAGGTCCAAATCGAGCATTCGGTGACCTAGTTGCAGCATCTGGTATGACAGACGCAATGGTAGATAGTTTGACTGCTCTGAAGGATCTGGATGGTGTTCAAGGATTGCCTCCACTAAAAAAAATAGAAGACATGCGTTATCTGAAAAATACACGAAAATCTACAAGAGTTGAAATAGAGCGCCAGAAACAGGAAGAAGTAGCCAATGCACAGGTGAGACAAGTATATGAAAAGGGAAGGGCTTATGGAACTGGAAGAAGGAAATGCAGTGTGGCCCGTGTTTGGATCCAACCCGGTGATGGTAAATTTGTAGTTAATAACAAAGAGTTTGATGTCTATTTCCCAATGCTTGATCATCGTGCTGCTCTTCTTCGGCCTTTTTCTGAGACGAAGACTTTGGGTCTTTAGGACATCAGTTGTACTGTGAAAGGAGGTGGTGTTACAGGTACGCTTTACTCTTTTTTACTAACATATGTTATGATCGATTGGCATCATTATTTGGAACAAAATTCTGCTGGAGACAATGAATACATTTTCTCTTTATTGCATTTTGTCAAAAGGATCACACAGCATGTTGCTTTTTTCCTCCTTTCCTTTATGGTACACTTGCTCTATATGTGGAAGAAGAATTGCATTTTTGCCTCTTTCTAGTATTCCATTTTCTCTGTGTAGTTCATATCACCACCAGCAAGTACATCAATAATGTTAATATGCTACCCCTGTGTTCCCAAATTTGACCTCTTTTGACGTTGATTGTTAGCTAGAGTTTAAAGGTTCCCCCCCCCCCTAATGATTAAATGTTTCTAGCCAGATCTGCCATGGTTTGAGTTGGTTCAGCTTCTGTCTCAACAAATTTGGGGTAAATCCCTCGGGTTGGTCATTTCCAGATTGGTTTTTAATTGCACAGTTTACCAATTGTGGATGACCAGAAATAACAGATTTTTTAATGGGGAGTTCCTCCCCGAGGAGGTGGTTATTAAGCAAATAATTGATATGGTTCGATTTCGGATGTTTTTTGTTACTAACCTGAATAGTAATCAAAGTGACAGGTTGTTTCTGGAGACATGGAGGCTGCCAGATTCAATTTTGAATAATAGAGTTACCTCTCTGGATCCGGTTAGAAGAGTTTTGAGGGATGTGAGATCACTTCAAGTGGGTTGAGTGAATGGGAGCATAAATAGAGTGTTATGTAATTGTTTGGTTAATGTGCAGGTTGAAAGGTGCTGTTTTAGGAGCTAGACCATATCATAGAGGGTTGAGTGTGGGGAGGACATTAAATCACATACCTTTCACTGCCCATATTGAGAGAGTTTTGTTGCTAACTTGTTTACACGTTTATGAATTGTTGTTCTATCTTGCAAGTTGCTTGCTGTCAACATTTCTAGAGTGTAGTGAGGTCTCATATTGTGGGTTGAGTGATGTGAGTTCATATAATGTGGGCTGTTTGTGGTTCGTATGTAAAGCTTTTTCTTGCCGATGGCATAGAGCATTGGTTCTTAGCTGTGATAAGAATTCATGTATCAGGTTGCGTGTTTGTTTCAAGTCTGTTGCTGGAAAAAAGGGTTACATAAAATGTCTGCTAGATGTCTTCTACCGCTGGGAACACTTGTGGACAGTTTGTCCTCTGGAATTAGGAATCTGGCAGCAAGGGATGATGGCTGCTCTAAGCGCCTCAAGTGTGAAGAAATCCTTTAATTTTGATTGTAAAAGTCGTTCTTATTTAGTCTATTGTAGTATTGATGTTCAGGTGAATATTTTGTGGCCTACCCTTGCGGGCTGTGCAAGGGAAAATACTCATATCTTTGTGCTGACATTGATTCAGCTTTTGGGATTATGGGGTGAGTTCATGGTCCACATACAGCTGGTATGGGGACCCTGAACACATTAAAAGGATCCAAAAAAAGGGTTCATGTATAGTTGCAGGTAGATCTGCCCTCTTTGTTATGGTCTCATTTTCTTCATATCCAGGGTATTGAAGTCTCATTGGCTAGCTATGTGCTTTTTTGAGGTGTATCCAGGTTGGTTCTAGGTTGAGGCCTGCATCGAAAAGTTGGCTGATATCCTACTTTTCTCTACTCTACAGCCTATGGCAGATTGCAGATGTAGGTCTTTACAGATCTTCTACCCTCCTAGTCCAACATTGTTCTCTGTAACTACAGTTGTTCTTTCGATAATAAAACAGCAGCAACAGCAGTACAAAACAGCAGCTAGCAGTTAACCTCCCCTATGTGACACCTCTGTACACACAGCAGTAGGCAACTATACAGGAGTAACAACTTTCTCAGGAGCTCTCCAACCAAACCCAATACTGCTGCTGCTGCTCACCAGGGCCAGAACCAAGTCAATCTTCTAACTAATATCTAACTCTAACAAATATCTAATATCTCTAACAGACATATATAGGAACAGAAGCTGACACAACTGATTAACAGCAGAAAAATGACCCAAGTTGGGGGCATGCATATGTTAACACAACTGATTAACAGTGAAGGAGATGTTAGGTCTGGTGATAGTTAAGTACTGCAAAGCCCCAACTATACTGCGATAAAGAGAAGGATTGTCAAACAATTCAGTGAAAGAACTAGTGAGACTAGGCTTGACAGACATAGGTGAAGAACAGGGCTTGCATTCAGCTACTCCAGCTTGCACAAGTATGTCATGAGCATACTTTTGTTAACAAAGTGTATAACCAGTAGCAATAGCTTGAACTGAAATGCCCAAGAAATAGGACAAAGGACCCAATTCTTTCATAGAAAAAACCTCATGCATATGAGCAATAAGAGAGGTAATATGAGCATCATTATTTCCTGTGAGTAATATGTCATCAACATAGATTAAAAGCACAGTAATAGTGCTATCAGACTTCTGAATGAATACAGATGAATCACATTTACTATTCTAAAACCCCTGAGATAGAAGAAATGCAGAGAAGGTGGAGTACCAGGCTCTAGGTGTTTATTTGAGCCCATATAAGGCCTTGTGAAGTTTGCAGACATGAGTGGATTGAGTAGGATGAACAAAGCCAAGAGGCTGCAACATATGCACCTCTTCTTCAAGAACTCCATGAAGGATAGCATTAGATATGTCAAACTACTTGATCGACCAATTGTGATGAAGAGCAAGACATAGAAGAATCCGATCGGTGTTCCTATTATTCCTACTATTCGATTCCTTATCAGTTTGCAGTATATATATATACTAGTTCCTACTGTTCGGTTCCTAATTTACTCTAAAACTTGATCAATCTGATCCGTGTACAATCCTAATTTTTACATATTTTTGTAATATATGTTATGTATTTTTATAATAAATATTAAGTAGTTGTGTATCATATATAACTTTTTTTACTTATTTTTTTAGGCAAATATTGCATTTTTATCTTGCATCATTTGTGACGAATGTTACGGATTTTTTTTTGATACATAATTTGTACTTCATAAATAAAATTACATATTTTCTAATAATGTTAAAATTTTTAAAAATGTGTAACTAACAGTGTATATGATACATATCTTCCATAGCATTAAAACACTAATACAATATTAATAAATTTTACCTCCATCTCAATTTCATTCACTCCTCTATCTCTCAAAACAAATGGTAATAATAATTAACATCTCGTTGCAATACTTATAAAAGATAGTAGGTGGCTCACGTGATGCGTGTGCAAGTTCAATAAATAAAATATTTAACATATATTAGTTGTAATCTCAAGTGTTATGATTATTCCTTATCAAATTTGTGCTCTTAACTTCAAGTCTTGGCCTATTCTTTTCTCTAGCATTTTTTTTTTTCTTTGGTTTTTGATAGATCACTACACACTTGGTATGAAGAGAGACAAAGCTTAAAAGACACCAATTTAGGTGCTCACATATATAATAGTATAGATAAAAACAAATAAAATATTTAAAATATATTAGTTGTAATCTCAAGTGATAAGATTCTTCCTTATTAAATTTGTGGTCTTCAGTTCTAAGTGTTGGCCCATTCTCTTCTCTAGTATTTTTTTTTTTTTTTTGGTTTTTGATAGATCACTGGACACCTGGCATGGAGAGAGACAAAACTTCAAGACACCAATTTAGGTGCTGACATATATAATAGTATAGATGGTATAGAATTTTCGTATATTTGTTTTGGTGTGGGGTAATGAGTTTCTTCGACTAGTAGGGTGTAGTGGCATAATAAGTGGTATTGTGAACTTTTTGGCTCAAGTGTTCAATGATAGTCATGGTGGGAAGCTAACGGTTATATGGTTGGAGTACTTGATCACTATACAGTTTAAAAAGAAAAAATCGTACCAAGAAAAATTCAGAACATTCTACTTGGTTTAAGTGCACGTTTTTGAACCCTGGTCCTTTCAACTTTTGGACCCCAAAAAAAAAAGGTTATTTACACAGTGATCCCTTAAACTATTGTCAAGTATCCTTTTGACCTTCTATATTAAGAAACCATACAAACTGACTTTCTAAATTATGGATATTGTAAGAGGGAGAGGTCAGTTTGCAGTTCTATTTTCTCATTTCTTGGTTGAGCTTGTATATAAGAGTTGGCTGCTAGTTCTCAGTTCTACAGTTTATGGCAGTTTGCAGCAGCAGATTGGGTGTAGATGTGTCCATTCGAGTGATTGTTGCTGCTGTTAACTAATATCTAATAAAAGGTCCATAATTGCTCAGGTATAATCAATTTAACTCTTGCAAAGAGATATTTGAATATTAATTAAGTTCCCATAACTTGAGATCAATTTAAATCTATAAATTTTAATTTCATTTACAAATCCAAATTTACATATCCAAATAGAGTTTAATTGGAGTTAAATCACATACCTTTTTTTTTGGGGGGTTCAATTGGTCATAGATTAATTTCAAATAATGATTCAAAATCCAACAATATCTTTAAAGTCAACAATTTCCAAACTCAATAACAATCTCATGAAGAACTACATATAACCCGATCGAACTATACTCCATAAAAGCTAAACAACAACCTCAAACTACACAGTATTGCTATATCAATAGGCCAAAAATCCTTACTCACCTACCCATTTTCTTTTACCCATCGTGTTTTTAATGATGGCATGGATAGAAGAAAAACTCACACATAACTTTCACAAATGGTTGGAAATGTTGACATAAAATACAATGCACTGATATAATATCTACTTTTACCCAATGTTATTGCCATTTTACCATAAACCATAATTTTTTTTCTTTGAAAACAGAAGAAAAATAAAAATCCAGAATCATTTTTTTTTTTTTTTTGTGATGGCTTCTATATATATCATTTTTGTTTCACCAAACTTTTCATCTCCTTGGTTATTTCTCATATACAATAACATGATAAATTTCAAATATAGTGCTCATCTTTATGTGTACATATATATAAATATAGCTATAGATATAGATACTAATACATATATTAAAAAAACTCATAAGAAAACAGTATACAAGTTCAGCCACTCTTAGTGGCATTTTATCAAGCACCTAAGAGGCATAATAATATATATACTAGTGCAATATATCAGAGAAACTATGACCTATATAACTTTACCACCTATGTAGACAATTTCAACAACCCAAACAATACACTACCATTCAAAAACATTGTACAATACAAAACCAGAATGAAAATTGAAGAAAATCCTTCAAGAAGATGAAAAACTCATTTCAACTTCATACTAAAATCACAGAAATGGTTAATGTACTTCTTACTAAATTAAAACCAAATCATCCAAAATAACAGAGCAGTGAGTGTTTATTCTTATTCTTCTTCTTCTTTTTTTGGTTCAATTTTTCGAAAAAAAAATAAAAAAAAATGACCCAAACAGAAAGAAGTACATAAAACATCAATTTACCTATGAAACTTCAACGATGAATAACAGAGCTTCAACTCCTTACAGCTCTGATCCAGTAAATCAACCAACTCGTCCAATCGGAGACAAACTTGCCAAATCAAACGCAAAAACTTGAAACAAATTCCAAGTGTTTTCTAGGGTTTTTTTGTATGCTCGATTTGCGATTAGATGTGGGAGAAATACAACGCAAGAGAGGGGTCGTGCAAGAGATGGAAACTGAACGGAAAAATCGCGGCAAATTTTGAGCGCCTTTTTTCTTTCAGGTTTCAATAGCATTCTTTCTTTGCTATATCCTGTAGAATGAAGTTCCGTACTTAGAAACCTTTAATATTGGTTTTTAATTGCTATTAAAATATAAAAGATTGCTATAAAAAATTAAATGTTATTATTCAAAAATATTTTACAGCATTTTATTAAAAAATGTTATGTATACCTTTTATTTTATAACATTCATAAAAAAATGCTATAAACAAATGTTATTAATTATACTTTTTGTTGTAGTGGCAAGTGCAATTAAAATAAGCAATTAAACTAAATAATTAACTCCTACGCCTCGGGAAACGAGGGATGTTCATGCGCATGCTCGATTTCTACCCGAAAAGACCACTGTTTTGCTTTTGGAGAGCCTATGTTGCACAATAGAACACCAACACTACTGCTCACTCTGCTTTGTCTTACAAACTCATTGCTGAACTTTGCATCAATGCCGGCCGACCACTGGTAAAGACTACCGGCCACCAACGATGGCCGGCCGGCTATCAAAGGTGGTCTGCCGGCTACCTGTCGGCCATGGAAAGTGGCCTGCTGGCCACTACTGCACAAGTTCATCTTGCTGCAACAAAGGATAAACAGAGCATATATAGGGTATTTCAAGGGTTTGTTTGCAAAATTCACCCCTTCTTTTCATGATCAAATCAAAGAAGAAGCAAGGTTGGTTCATAAACCATCAATGGGTGCAATTTCATTGCACGATGGCACATGAAACCAAGTGTGCAAAATCAATAAATGCAACAAAATAAGACTCTCAAAAACCACCTCCCTATCATGAAAGATCAAGCGAAGTGATGACCTTGGAGATTTGAATCATTTCATCACCAACGAGTATGAAATGGTTCAAGTTTCCATGTGTTCAATTAATGTCCAATTGAACACAACCAAATTATTACCTTGTTCACTTTTAGTTCCACTTTTAGTTACTCCATTTTAGTTTACCAACCATTCTTTAATTCAATCAAGCCCAATGGTGAATTAAAGTGCTCTAATGGAAAGAGGGCTCAAAACACAAGTTGCTTTGGGTATGAAAGAAGCATCATACCGTTGGTAATGAACCCTTTAAGGGATTAAACCATTAAGTATGAGACCTCAATTTCATACTTAGGCAAGCAAGTGACTTGAAACCACTTTCAAAGCAAAATAAAAAAAGCCAAGAATGGAGGGAGGTTGTAGAGATTATTAGTGCTGAAATGAAGTATGAAAAGCCAAAAAAAAAGTGCTATCAACTCAAATAAGTGATGTCTAAGATCTAAAACATCAAGCTTATGAAGACTATTACATTACAAGAATGCAAAACAAAACTCAAATGCAAACAACAGCCCAAAACAGTGCTAAAACAGTCTAAAATATGTCCTAAAACATGCAGAAATGAAGCTAAAAATAACTAGATTAAAATACTAAAACATGGCACCAACTAGGCTAGTAAACAAGACACAAGGAGAGGAAGCTAACACCTCCAAATTTGGACTTCAAAACATGATTTTGGCCATTGAAAAAGCTCTGAAAATCAGTGTTTAGAATCTTGCAAAAAGATAGTAAAAGGGTGGGAAACACAAGGGCAAAGACCTCAAAAACAAGGTATAAAGAAGGGCTATCAACCCCTCAACCTTTAATGGCCTTAAACCCAAGCTTCAGCCCAAAAAACACAGAGTTTTGACAGCCCAAAACAATGGAAAAATAATAGGAAAAGTAGTAGAGAAAGCAAGCAAATAGGTAAAGCCTTATACCTCTTGAAGAGAAGAAGCAATTCCAAGCAACAAAACCAAGTAAACACACCCTCTAGAGCTCAAACCAAGCTCAAGAATACCTCAGATCAAAGTTGAGAAGATTTGGTTAAGGGTGTATAGGCAATGGTTGAAGATTTGTAAGCAAAAGTGTAGAGATTTGGTGGAGAGAGAGAGAGAGAGAGAATTGTAAAGCGAGAGGGAAATTTTTTGAGCTCAAAATTTTCTAACCTTCAAACAAGACAGAGGGGGCTCCTATATATAGAAAACATGAAATTCCCTCAAGGAGATCCAGCCCTACACGTGGGGATAGATGCATGTATCTGTGTAAACAGCTAGCACAACTGACATAAAATATTTACAAAATACACCGGTGGCCGGTCGGCCATCACTGGTGGCCAGCAAGCCACATTAGTTGCAGGTAACCCAAAAGTGGTGGCCGGTAGGCCACCAGAGGCTGCAGGCTGGAAAAGCTAGGCTTGGTCCAAAACTGGGACCATAGAGGTACAGGATGTGACAGACTTAAAATTGTGGCATTCCGCTAAGGACTTCGAGCACTTGGTAGGCATATAAACTCATCATCGGGTGTGCATGCGAGGACGTCCAAGTCGTAAGGGCCGTCAAAAATTGGGTGTCTACACCAGACCGTTGTAAGAACTGACTGAAATCAATATCGGAACAGTTTAAGATTGTGTCGGACCGATGTTAGAGGCAAACCAGAATCAATGTTGAGACAATTTAAAGGGGTCATGTCGGATTGATGTAAAGAACTGGATGTCGAAACAGTTTAAAAGATTCATCCCAGACTGATGTAGAGAACTAGATGTCGGAATAGTTTAAAGGGGTCATGCCAGACCATTGTAGAGATTGGCTAACCAAAATCAATGTCGAGACAGTTTAAAGGGGTCATGCCAGACCGATGTAGAGAATTGGATGTTGAACTAGCAAGCGTGTATAGCTCGACTTTTCGTGCCCCCTTTCGGAAGACGAATAAGCCCTACAGTATCGGACTCTAGCGGTTCTCAATCTGATCTCACAAGTGCAATGTGAAATAGATAAACACCAAAGAGTCCAAATCCGGCAAATCTTTGAGAAAATCGATTTTGAGGCCTTGTTTGGCATGATCTAAAAAAGCCAAAAAATCAAAAAGTCACTATTCTATTTAAGTCACATCATCTTATTTAAGTCACATCACCTCTCTAACACATCACTTCAAACCTAACCTATACTCAACCCATATTTCATAAAAAGTCAAAAAGTGCACTTATTTAAATCATCTCAAACCAACCCTGAATCAAAATGCCAAAAATGGACTGCTTTGCTAGATATAGAGTTGCCACCTAAATTTTTTTGAAAAATATAGGACACGCATGACTCATGCCAAAGAGCACGTCTTCGTCATCACCAAGATTGTCTCGGCTCGGGAACTTAGGTACGAGAGGTTAAGGTCGTGAATTGAGCACCCCACTCGCCCAATCAAAGATTGGCCTCTACTAATCATGATGTGATTCTTATTTACATTATATGTTCTTGTTCTGGTTATCAGACTAGCATTACTATGTGATGCGCACTCAAGTATAGACTATTTTGCCAAAATTAGAACATTTCATTTCATGTTTGTCTTTAAAAAGAGTTTGCGAATGTGCCACTTGAAAAAGTGGGCTCAAATGTACATGAATCAAACTATCTCAATTCAAGCAACTAGCCTTCATCCATAGGCATTCAAGCAATTTATCACTTAAGCAATTAGCCTTATGACAAGCATGCTAGACATGGTAACAATCACACGCATGTGATATGCTAAGGCACAAAAATGCTCACCTCGTACTCCAAGGCAAGCCAAAAAGAAACATAAGAGTTAGAAAACATGCATGCCCCTAACTAATACAATGTGACTAATGCAACACATGCAATAATGAAATTAACAGGCTCGGCTACTAATTATGGCATATGAATCAAGTTGATAGCATGCGATCTAAGCACGTATTCAAAGAAGTGTTTAACAAACAATGTATTGTTAGAATGATGAACCAAGTCTCGATGCATGCAAAACAAGTTGATGTAAATCATGGAGTATGCTAAAAGAAACATGATGCTCTAATCTAACCATTATAAGCAAGTAAATAAAAGGGAGAAAGACGTGGAGTTGGAAGATATACACATTATTACAAGTTTGCCATCACACAGAAGGGTCCGAATAAACTAACTAAGCTAAGCTAATTATTACGAATTAACTAACTATTACAAAATGAAATGAAATAATGAACTAAACTAGCTAATTAATTATTATAACAAATTAAATAGTCTATGTAACTAGCTAATTAATTACATTAATTAACTATTTAACAAATTAGAACTAAATAATGAATTACAAATTAACTAATTACAACATGAATACAATATGAGAGAAGTATTAAGCTAACTACTCTAACTACTCCGCTTTGGGAAACCAAGAATACCCATGTATGCGTGGATTTCCACCCGAAAAAGCCATTGTTTTGCAGCCAGATGCCTCTGTTACACAGTAAAACACTTGCACTATTTTTCACCTTAAAACCAACTCTATTCTGTTTTAAAAGGGCACTGCTTGGTTTTGCAAAGGTGGCCAATGGGCTAGAAGTGGGGGCCTGCCGGCCACAAATAATGGTCTGCTGTCCACAAAAGGTGGCCTGCCGGCCACGGATGCTTGATTTTTCCTGCTACAACAGAGAGCAAACAAAGCAAGAGCAGGGTATTTCTCAAGGGTTGTTTGTACAACTTACCCTTCCTTATCATCAAACAGCTCAAAGGAGTGGTAAACTTGATTCACAAACTATCAATCGATGCAATTTCATTGCATGATAGCCTATGAACCAAAGTGTATAAGTTCAATAAATGCAACAAATAAAGACTCTAATACCCCATCTTTATCGTGGACTGATTAAGGGAAGTGGTTGACATTGACTCTTGAACCGTTTACATCACTATCAAGTATGAAATGATTCAAGACTCAAGGGTTCAATTAACGTCCGATTGAAACCTAATCAAGTTATTATCTTGCATCATTTTTAGTCCTCATTTCATTACTCCATTTTAATTACCAATCATTCCTTAGCAAATTAAGTCCAAAGGTGAGCTTTAAGTCCTCTAATTGAAAGAAGCATCAAACCAAGAGTTGTTTTAAGCATGAGAGAAGTGTCATGCCGTTGGTAATAAACCCCCAAAGGGATTAAACCATTAAGCACAAGACCTCAATCTCATGCTTGAAACAAGCAACTAGTTTGAACCAACTTTCAAAGCAAAGCAAAAGCCAAAGCCAAGAAAAGAGGGAGGTTGCAAAAGTGATTAGAGGTGATCACAAGTATGAAAAGCCATAAAGAAATGCTATCAACTCAAACAGGATGGTGGCTAAGGCCTAAACCACCAAACCTATGAGACAATTACACTACAAGCATGCAATACAATGCTCAAATGCAATGAACCCCTAAAAATTGTCCTTAAACAATGCTAAAACAGTCCAAAAAAGTGCTGGAATGAAGACAAAAATAGCTAGAACAATAAGCTAAAGCATGGAGCATGTTAAACTAGTAAGTAAGACACAAGAATGGGAGGCTAACCTTTTCAATTTTGGACTTCAAAACATGTTTTTAGCCACTGAAAAACCTCTGAAAATCAGTGTTTAAATGATCAAAAAAAGATAGTGTAAAGGTGGGAAACACAAGGGTAAAGGCTAGAGAAGCAAGGAGGAAAGAAAGGTGAACCACCCCTCCACCCTTTAAGGCCTTAAACCACAAGTTTCAGCCCAAAATTACAGAGTTTATATAGCCCAAAAACAATAGAAAAAATAGTAGGAAAAGAAGCAAATAAAGCAAGGAAACAAGCCACGCATTATACCTCTTGAAGAGAAGAACACTTCTAAGCAACAATTCAACACATACACACCCTCAAGAGCTCAAAATAGGCTCAAAAGTACCTCAGCTCCAAGATGGTAAGGTTTGGTTTAGAGTGTATAAGCAAAGGTTCAATAACTAGCAAGAGAGAGAGAGAAAATTGTAGAGAGAGGTAAAATATTTTGCTCCAAAATTTTTCTAAGCTTGAAAGCAAGAGGGGAGGTCTCCTATATATAGACAAACATCAAACTCACTTAGAAATATCAAATACATACACGTGTAAGCAAGTGCATGCATCAGTGACAACAGTTGGCACAGCAGGCAGAAAATATCTGCAAAACACACTTGTGGCTGGTAGGCCACTAATTCTGGCTGGCAGGCCACACTAGTGGCCGGTAGCCAAGAACAGTGGCTGGCAGGTCCCAAGGCTTTTCAGGAATGAAGATCTATGGCTGTATGCCAAAACAAGGCAAGAAGTGTATAGGGTTTGAAGGCTCAAAGTTGTGGCATTCTACTGAAGACTCCGAGCACTTAACAAGCATATACACATTCATCATTGGGTGTGCAAGTGGTGACGTCCAAGTCGTAAGGGTAGTCAAAAATGGGGTGTCTACAATTGCCCCTCTTTGATAGAACTTGCAGTCATGAAATGATGTGAATGAATGTCAAAGCCCGAAGACGACCCATTTTGACAAGGCTATAAGACTTGGACAAACAATCAAGACATAAATTAAATGGTTGCGCTTGCAAGCTGCCTATGTATCCCTTTGCAAGGAATCAAACCGGCGGAGTTTTGGGGCAACATACGAATGATATGTATAAAGAAAACTTTTAAAGCTAGACTAACACGCTTCGCGAAGCCGGCTGCTTTGAAAACTCAAAATCATACAAGATGATACAATAAGCAATAACAGATGCAATAAGCAAGATAACAATATATGAATGAGCAGCCTCAAGCTTAAAACCAACACAGGTTCCATGCAAAAAGATCTAAAACACATTCTAACCACGCCAAAACACAAGATGAGGAAAGAAAACACAGCTCAGGGTTGGGTTTCACACATCCTGAGAAATAAAGAAACGAAAACCACTCAGAGTTGCGTTTCACGCCTCCCAAGATAAAAACTGCTCAAGGTCGCGTTTCACGCGTCTTAAGATAGGAGAAAAACTGCTCGGGGTCGCGTCTCATGTATCCTGAGATAAAAGAGGCCCAGGGTCGTGTTTCACATGACCTGAGATAGGAGAAAACCGCTCGAGGTCGCATCTCACATGTCCCGAGATAAAACATGCTTAGGGCCATGCTTTACGCTTCCTGAGATAAGAGAAAACCGCTCGGGCTCGTGTTTCACGCGTCCCAAAATAAAACACGCCCAGGGCCACGCTTCACGCTTCCTGAGATAAGAGAAAATCGGTCAGGGTCGCGTTTCACGCGTCCCGAGATAAAACACGCCCAGGGCTGTGTTTCACACATCTTGAGATAAGGGAAAACTGTTTAGGCTCGTGTTTTATGCGTCCCGAGATAAAACACGCCCAGGGACGCACTTCACACGTCCTGAGATAAGAGAAGACCGCTCAGGCTCGCGTTTCACGCATCCTAAGATAAAACACGCCCAGGGCAGCGTTTTACGTATCTTGAGATATAAGAGAAAGATGCAAAGAGGAATTAGTGTGTGTGATAGATGCACAAAGTGAGCGAGTGCGATAGATACACAAAGTGAACAAGTACGATAGATGCACAAACTGAACAAGTACGATAGATGCACAAAGTGAACAGGTGCAATAGATACACAAATTGAACAGGTGCAATAGATGCACAAAATGAATAAGATGACAAATCAATACAATGACAACGCATATTCCATGTAAGATAAGTAACCGATGTATGATGTTAATTAAAAGCATGTTCTATGCAAGAAACAAAAGCATATTCTATGCACAAATCATAAATAATGCAGGACATGCGTGCAACATAAGTATGTGTGAAAATGCACATTCTATGCAATAGAAGAGAACCACTATGTGATTTTAACAGAACGATCAAAAATGATATTCAGTGACAACCTCCGATTTACCTCTTGGAGACTTTGCAACATGCTCAAAAAGGATACACCTTGTTTGTATTGGCAAGTGGAGCGCATTCACACACCGGAACGCAGTTTCGAGATCCCTTAGAATCAATCTGAACCCAACAATGAATCTCCCATATACTTCTCGGGAAACAAAGGCACAAAATAGCATCAGGACACAAGTGAGGACCACCGGCCAAATGTCGACCTCTATTTAGGCTTGCCAGCCACAAATGTGGCATACCGGCCACATGTGCCAATTTCAGGGCAAATTGGTCTTTTCACGCATGGGTCTATAAGTATATAACTCCATACTTCATTTCCACACACCCTCACCTCCGAAAATCTTCACCCTCTCTCTCTAGGTGCTTCATCTCTCTAGATTTGCACTTTATACACATTTTCCAACGCCCCATGCAAACTTTTTTCGTAAAACCTTCTTGATTCTCTACACTTTGAACCGATCAGATTTTGATTTCGTCACTTTTCTTGCATTTTCACCACTTTAGGCTTGTTCTCCTCGAGTTTCTCTCGGGTTTTAAGAACTTTTCCGGGTTTTGACTTTCTCTCCCATTTTCTCTCTCCTAGGGTTGACTTTTTTCAAGTTTTCTCTCTTTTCTCCATTTTTCTTCACTTTTCACCCATTTTCACCCACTTTTCAGATGGCAGATAAGATACCTCATGACGGGGTTCCTCCTGAGGTTCCACCTCCATTATCATCCCATACAGAGCTTAAGGAGCCAACGGTGGAGGACATTACAACTGATCTCGAAGAAGAGTTCGTGCCAGAGCTTGAGCCGGAGCCATTACCACTGAGAGTACGCCCCTTTCATCCGATGACGTATCATCCCCGTACACATATACTACCGTTTGGAGGCATTAAGCGTTTTAGTGACTTCACTTGTGGCGTGCCAGAAGACCTCCTATTGAGGGATCCGGACTCCCACATTTCTTTTAGTGCTACCGAGGTATGAACTTTATTTTCATGCAGTCTTTCCTTTCTTTTAACTGCATTTCTTGCACCACCTTTCATCTGATTGCTATTTTATCACTGCCTTTCATCTGATTCACCTTTTCTCTGCCACATCGGGACTCCTGCACTTACAGCAGATATGGAACGATGACGGCGAGAGACTAGTATGATGAGCTCCCCGCCGAAGTCTGAGATATTGTTGACGAGGCTAGCTTCGGCCTTTTCTGCTTTGAACTTTCATGCCTCATAACGAGCCGACCCCTTCTCAAAGCGTTGGTGGAGAGGTGGTGGGATACCACCAACTCTTTTCACCTCTCTTCTGCTGGAGAGATGACGATGACTCCCTACGACTTTGCCATGCTCACAGGCTTAGGTGATTCGATCCCCTTCCATAAGGAAATGGGCGAGTGAAAGGCCACTTGGATCCACCTGTTGGGAGCACACCCACCTCTGTACTGGCCGGTCATGGTAAGGTATAGTTGGTTTGCCAAGCAATTTTGCGGGAGCAAACCCAAGACACCAGAGGAGATGGAGGAGAACGCTCGGGGTTTCTTGATGTTTCTCCTCGGTACCACCTTGTTTTCGAGTAGGTGGAATACCGCAGGCTTATATCTGTTGAGCGCCCTAGTGACACTGCCCCGAGTGCAATTTTATGATTAGGGCGGAGCTAGCCTCGCCACCTTCTATGGCTACATAAGTTTCACTTCTCGGATGAGGGAAGAGCGAGTTGAAGGCTATTGGAGAGCCTGGGAGGTATGCACCACACCTCTTTGATTTTGTATTTTCTATTCAATATCTGTTTAAAACTTGTACTTTCTGTTTTGCACTTTTTGTGCCTGTTCATATATTGTGTTTTCTACCTTATACTTTCTATTTCATATCTATTCATGCATTGTGCTTTTTGCTTTCTCCTTGCAGTTGTGGGTTTATGCCTACTTCCCAGCTTTAGCTCCAAAGCCTATGGAGGAGATTTTCTCCGTCGTACCATATTCACGATGGTAAGATAGCCGGTGTCGGCGTCGGAGCCGCGATGACACGACCTTCGCCTTCTTCTATCGATACTTCGACACGGTGATGACTGACGAAGTAACTCGAAACTCACAATCATTTTTGCTTTACAACTACTCTAATTCATACTTTGGCAACTGGCGGCAACTAATAATCTGTACATTCTCTGTTTGCAGATCACATGGCAACCCTAGGTGACGATGCCGACTGGTGTGAGGGACCAGTACGCGGGGGCCTGGGCTACATCCCATTTTCGAACTTTGCTGGAGGGCCTAGTCTGCCGGGCCTAGTTTCTGAGCGAGCGGTTTGTACTGCAGATCATAGGCTCGCCTGATCTAGTTGTTCCGATGCCACCTCCAGCATCCATGAGGACAGCGGATAGCCTATCGGTTGATGCGATCATACAGTTCATGGTAGGCCTAGACGCTAACTTCTTCAAAGGAGAGGGCGACTATGCGAGATTCATCCAGACTTATCTTATGCCCCCTCTGACTGGCGTTCACGCAGACGAGGAAATAGAAGCTCTTGTGGTGGGTGAGGTGACTCGGGCGACTAGGGCCCATACTAGATGGGGCCCTCCTGTTGGGCAGATGATTGGTTGGCCGAAGATTTCCACTACGCTCACATGTTGGCGACCGACTGGGACTGCCTACCAGATTCTGATCGAGCCGGCAGAGGCAGGGCACGAGTATGTCAGAGCTCGAGGTGCGCCTCAGGTACGGACCACACTTTACAATTTGCACCCCACATTTTCCATTTTAGATATGTTTATTCTAGATATTGATCATTCAAATGCACTTACAAGCACCTACTACGGAGTATACAGAGAGCCTCCTCAAGCTAGTTGCCTCTCTGATCGGCATGGTGCAGATAAGAGAGATGCTGCTTGGTCTCCACGGTATTCAGGTAATTTGCTCTATTTCAACATGCATTACTAACTCTATTGTGCACCACACTATCATATTTCCACTGATACATTGGCATCTCAGCTGTAGTCTTCCCCGAACTGCACTGATACACTGCATTGGCACACTGTACTCACACACTGTACTTATATTGTATCTATTTTCTAAATGACACTTATTCTGTATACTATGCCTGTATCTAATACGCACACTGTAGCTGGTATGTTAACAACTATTTTTCCAGAGTCTATCTATACTGAGGGTGTCGGTGGTAGCAGCGGCACCAGCACCAGCAACACCTCCTCCAACAGCAGGGAGGAGAGAGAGGCAGGCCCTAGCACGTGGCCGAGATGAGCGTTGCGGTCGAGGCTGGGACAGGGGTGCTCGAGGCCAGAGCAGTCCTTCAGAGCCTATTTTGGGTAACTATGATGATGAGGAGACCAGTGCCTCCGAGTCGATAGTGAGTCGACATTCTGAGTCATCTAAGAGCAGAGATGATGACGTCGGCTCAGGATCGGGGAGCAGAGATGACGCCAAGGCGGGCTTTGAGGTAGGGAGCGAAGATGATACCGGCTCTGGTTTAGAGTCTGATTCTGACAGCGGTGCTGATAGAGACAGTGCCTCCAAGTACCCTCCGAGGAAGAAGACGAAGAGGGCCTCTCGAGCTTGAGATGACTGGTGCCGATTTTTTGTATTTATTTATTTTTTTTTTCCTTAGTTTCTTTTTGATTGGTAGCATTAACACATGTATAGCTTCAAATAGGTTTTACTTTTGCTCTTGAAACTTGTACTCCTCTTTGTAAAAACCATGTTCGGAATAAAACTTTGTAGTTTTTATAAAGAGTGTTGTTATTTTTGCATCATGAACACTATATTTGCATGAAAATGAAAATGGAATCAAATTTGAAAATGAAAACTTGTATTGGCACGATATTCTTAATCGGGTAATGACACAACCAACGACCAAAATACAAAATACAACTCGATAAACAAAGCAAAAACAACTCAAACACAGATATACACACTTGCTAAGACCAAAAGACTCAAAACAAGACCTTGAAACACAAAGATCAAGACAAAAACCAGGCTGCCAAAAAGGGGGGTTGCCGGCCACAAAAGGGGGTTGTCGGCCACCACTAGTGGCCTGCCGGCCACAAATGTGAGGATCACCTGATTGCTGACAGCTAGCCTCCACTCACATCCTTATCTTCTACAAAAGGTCCTCCTTCGTGATTTCTTCTCCAAAACCTCATTTTAGCTGCTGTTTCTTCTACAAATGGAGATATTCCTTGCCGAGAAGCTCACGGATTGGATAGCTACTTAGAAGGCACGAAAAAGGTAAATTTTTAAGGTTTCGACATAAATGCACTTTTTTCGTTAAGTCATACTTCACTTTGGTTTCCATTCCTCCATGTCGTGGCTCGATGTTGGGACTCGATTACGCATGTTTTTCGCTTCAGAACACAAGAAATGTGCCCAACTCTTGAAGAATTTTGGGCATTGATAGAAACTCGATGTGATGAGGAAATCATACCTCAGCTCCGTTTTGGCCATGCCCAAGCTTTGGGACAAATGTGTGGGCTCAATTTGGCTTCAGAAACTTCCGCAAGCACGAGCAGAGAACGTAGGAGCACCTGAATCACCTATGCCCATAGTTTATTGTTTTTACCTTTCTTTTCAAGTTTTATGATGTAAAAGCAACTTTGATTTGTATCAGAGAGTTGGAGAACTTTATGTTGAAATCAATGGAATTAAAGTTGTGAGCACTAAAAATTTTCCTTTTGGTCCAAAAATGGTCTAAGTTGTAAAAGGTAAAATTTTGAGCAAAATCAACTTTTATTAAAACTTTCCAAAACCATTTTCGAAAATGATCACTGCCTGACACGCACGGAATCAATCCTCAAGATGTACAACCCCGAATCAAAAGATCACAATCGCCCATTGATTGAATACATTACTACTCGGTATCATAACCAACTCTTCTTCCTATAATGAAGATCGCGACCGAACTCTCAGATAATGGACAAAGATGACCTGATCAGACACATGGACAAAACAGTTGAGTTGGAGGTGATTACGGCCAAACTTCAGGATAAAGTTGCCTACGTATTCTAAAGATGGGAATCAGGCCTTACGTAGTTCGACTCAGGTTCACTCGAGTATTAACTCTTTTCTTTTGTGCTCTAACTTTTGCCAAAGTCGCCCTTTAGGGTTTTCAACGTTACGAGCTCAATTTTTCTTTATTTCTCATTTTTCATGCTCTAACTTTTGCCTAGGTTGCCCTTCCGGGTTTTCGGCAGAGCGAGCCTCTCAATGATAGTATTTCTTCAACTTATCCATGTTGATCGGCTATGAAAATTCCATGCCATCTAGGTCCATGAGAATAACCTCCCCTTCTGACCAGATAGCTTTGATGATGTAAGGACTAGTCCAATTGGGACTAAACTTGCCCCTAGGGTTATAGATGGGAGCTCGGTTGTCTTTCAGCACCATATCCCCCTCTTTGAGATTTCGGGACTTAACTTTCTTGTTAAAGGCCCTAGCAATTCTACGCTGGTAGCCTTGAACATGATACATTGCTTTCGGCCTTCTTTCATCAAACAACATCAACTCCTCAAATATACTTTGTTGCCAATCCGCCTCTGTTGTCTGACACTCAACTATAACTCGTAGCGACGGGACTTCAATTTCAATTGGCAAAACAGCTTCCATTTTGTAGACGAGAGAATAAAGGGTTGTCCCTGTAGATGTCCGGATCGAAGTTCTGTAGCCCCAGAGTGCGAATGGCAATTTATCTGGCCAATCCCTCTAGGTCTCAACCATCTTTTGCAAGATGTTCTTATTGGCGGCTTCAACAGCTCCATTGGTTTGTAGCCTGTATATAGATGACTTATGAAAAGTCACATTATATTTGCCCAACAAGCCTATCACCTTTTTCTTGAAGTGGGAGCCATTATTTGATATGATTTCATTCAGGACTCCATACCTGCAGATGATATTATTTATGATAAACTTAGCCACATGCGATGCCTTCAACACTGCATAGGACTGAGCTTTCATCTACTTTGTAAAATAATCAATCGCCACCAAGATATATTTATGTCCATTCGATCCTTTTGGCGTGACTGCACCGATAACTTCGATTCTCCAGACCGAGAAAGGTCATGGCGAAGTCATGTTGTAAAGCTTTGATGGCGGAATATTCATGCGATTGGCATGAATTTGACATTTGTGGCATCACCACACAAAACCAATACAATCCTCCTCCATGGTGGACCAGCAGTAACCTTGCCTGAGAATCTTCCGGGATAGCGTCACACCATTCATATGCGCCCCACATTCTCCACCGTGGATGGCCTCCATAAGGGGCTTCGATTCCTCTTATTCCATACATAACTTATGCATTTCCAAATGACCTCTTCTATACAACTTACCCTCGCAGATGATAAATTGGATGGCTATTTGCCGTATTCCCCATTTGTCCTTGGCATTTGCCCCTGGTGGATACATGTCATTTTCCAAGAAGTTTCAAATATCATAATACCAGAGGTTTTTGTCTTGCACTTCATCTATTGCGGCAATAGTTTCATAAGCCGGCTTGTATTTCTGCTCGATGATAATCGGACGCATCCAGACTCCAAGTGGGATGTCTACCATAGAAGATAGAGTTGGTAAAGCATCAGCGAACCTGTTGTTCTCTCTTAGTAGATGTGTGAAAGTCAGCTTTTCAAACCTAGGAATCAAAACACCCAGGTTTTGATGGTAAGCCTCTATCTTCTCTTCTTTGACTTTCTAATCTCCATTTGCTTGAGAAACAACTAAGTTCGAGTCCCCGATAACATCTAATCTTATTGCCCCTAGTTCTATAGCGGCTGAACCAGCAATACACGCTTCATATTCTGCTTCATTATTGGACACCTTGAACCGAAGTTTGAAGGCTAAAGATATATGGGAGTCATCGGGTGCTATCAACAACACACCTATCCCATAACCATACTGATTAGACGTTCCGTCAAAGTACATCGTCCAAGTTTCCTTCTCAACTTGCAGAATGGCTTCATCTGGGAACAAGTATTCCACAGCCTCATCTTCTTCTACCGAGTGGTCTGCCAGGAACTCCGCTACAACTCTTCATTTAACCGACTTGCGGGTGACATATTTGAGATCAAATTAAGAGAGAAGGAGCAACCAACGAGCCAGCCTACCCGTAAGTGCCGGTTTCTCAAAGAGATATTTGATGGGATCTAATCTCGAAACCAGGATTAAAGAGTGAGCTAACAAGTAGTGCCTCAACATCCTAGTAGCCCATACGAAGGCTAGGCAAGCTTTCTCCAACGGAGTATAGCGGGTCATGTAATCTAGCATTTTCTTGCTCAAGTAGTAGATGGTTCTCTCCACCCTATCTTTAGATTCCTGAGCGAGCATGCATCCCCTAGTCATGTCTGTTACTGACAGATATAGAATCGAAGGCTTTTCCGGCTCTGGTGACAACAACACAGGCAGATTCTAAAGGTACTGCTTAACCTATTAAAAGGCAAATTGACAGTGATCATCCTATCAGAATTTCTTCCCTTTCTTCAAGAGACCAAATAATGGTTCACAAGTCAAGGTTAATTTGGAAATAAACCGTCTTATAAATTGCACTTTACCCAGAAAGCCTCGTACCTCCTTTTCAATCCTTGGTGGTGGCATTTCTAGGATGGCCTTGAATTTGGAAGAATCTACTTTAATGCCCCTCTGTGTGATCAGAAAGCCCAGCATTTTTCCTGCCGTTATGCCGAAGGTGTATTTTTGCGGATTCAACCTCAATTTGTATACTCTGATCTATTGAAAGAATTTCTTCAAGGCGGTGTAGTGGCCCTCTTGTTCTTTAGACTAGACAATCATGTCATCCACGTACATCTCAACTTCTTTGTGGATCATGCCATGTGGAATGCTGATCGCAGCCCACTAATAGGTAGCTCTAGCATTTTTCAAACCAAACGGCATAACCCGGTAGCAGTAGGTACCCCACAGCATAGTGAATGTGGTCTTCTCTTTGTCCTCGGGCGCCATCAGAATCTGGTTGTACCCGGAAAACCCGTCCATGAACGATAGCAATGCATAGCCTGCAGTGAAGTCCACTAACTCATCAATATGCGGTAGAGGAAAGTCATCATTCGGACTGGCTCTGTTCAAGTCCCAGAAGTCTACACACACCTAGATTCTACCATCGTTTTTCAGCACTGGGATGATGTTGGCCAACCAAGTCGAATACTCAGATACTAACAAGAAACCTACCTCGATCTTCTTGGTGACCTTTTCTTTGATTTTCAGCGCCCAGTCCGGATGATTCTACACAACTTCTGCTTGACTGGTCTGACCTCGGGGTCAGGAGGGATCCAATGCTGTACAATCTCAGGATCGATTCCAGGCATGTCTTCGTAGGACCACATGAAAACATCTTTGAAATCTTTTAACAAAGCGATTAAACGCTCGCGCTCCTCCGAAGACAACGTGGACCCGATCTGGACCAGGCGCGGATCCTTCTCAATACCCATATTAATGGCAATGATTTCATCAGCACAGAGTTTAGCAAACCTTTCCTTCTCTCGATTAATCAAGTTTTTCAAAGCCAGGGGAATTTCTTCCCTTTCATTTTCATTAAAATTCTGAAAATCTTGGTCAATACAATAAACCAATAGCATAGAGAAGTACATAGAATCTGCAGAGTTTTCATTCAAAAGGTCCAGATCTTCAGTTACAGACTCAAAAGAAAAGCTGAATGAAGACCTAAACAGGACTTTGGTATTCGGGTTACCATCCCCAGAAATACAAGACTTAGACTCAGAAGAACTTGAATTTGATCCCAACCCCACAGACTCAGTGGAATCAGATTCTAGCCCATCACCCGATTCAGAACTAGACAGATAGCCTTCCTCCAGCTGCCAGATAAGTAATGGTGCCGCTAATGCATCCAAAATGCCACGGGTTGGGTTCACACCTGGTTCCTCCCCGATCATGGAGACGGTAAGGTTATCCCTAAGTTCTCTAGGTCAACTACATGATCTGTCAGGAGACTAGCCAATGCCGCCCCTACTCCAAGTTCGCCGCTGTCTGAGTCAGTTTCCATGCTCTGTTCAGCTTTGATGCTTGTTTCAGCCCTTTCCTCATCATCACTGTTCTACAGCTGCAGGTCAAAAATGATCTCGAACCTAGGGACACATTGCTTAAAGGAATTCACCCAAGGCTTGGAAAAATCACAAAAAGGGAAATCTTCTCCCTCCTGAACAAAGCAGCCATTCAGTGTCCCCCGGATTGGCCTGTGAATAAGCTCATAGTGCTTCTCGACTTATTTGGCCTTGGCTCTGCCTTTTATCTCTTCTCTCTTTCTGATCCAGTCTTCTTTAGTGGGTACATAGCCCAGACCAAAGGTATATGGGTTGTGCAGCACATCTGTTAATGCAGCAACACCTTTCCGACCACTTCTCCCGAGTCCCATTCCTGGAACATGCTGTAGTTTGTTCATGAAATAGACAGACTGGGCGCTGACATACATGCCTTCATCAGCGGCCAAAATGGTCTGTACTACCCGGGCTTCAGCCAGAGTGAATACCGAGAGGAATACATCCTCCTCACCATGGTTAATCTCCAGCACTAGTATAGTTACCTCTGGTGGTGGATTGATAAACGAATTCCCAAAAACAATTGCCACTCCTCCCCTATGAGGGTACTTCTACATCTGATGGAGAGTGGAGGAGACGGCCTTTGCATAATGCAACCAGGGCCTCCCTAACAACAAATTGAAGGTAGCCGGCACATCCAAAACATGGAACTTGACCTCCTGCTCAGCTGGGCCCACCTGGACTCTGACTTGCATCGTGCCCATGATCGCCCTGCTCATATTATCATATGCCCGAATTACTTGGGCTATGGGAACAAAGTCTGCTAGTTTGAGGCCAATTGCATAGGTGGTGCGAGAAGGACATATATTAATAGTCGAACCTGTATCTATCCACACCATCGGCACCCATTTATCCCTGCATTTCACAGATATATACAAAGGTTTGTTGTGGGTCGAGTCTTCCGGTAGTAGTTTTTTATCAGAGAAGGTAAGAGTTGGTCTGGCACCGCTTAGGAAGACTAATCCCACAAGTTGTTCCAGGGTAGTGTCAATGGAAAAATTAGCCTTGTCCATTGCTGACAACACTGCCTGTCGGTGTACCCGGGAGACCATGAGAAGACCCCAGATGGAGATGTCTGCTTGGATTTTCTTAAGTTGTTTCAATACTGCTTCTTCTTCCAGCTGTTTCTATTTCTGTTTCTCAGCTTCTCTGTCTTTTCTAGATGCCTCTGCCTGATCCAGGTGTAGCGGTTTAAAATACTGCCTACTTCTTATCAAATGGTCAATTTCTTTCGCATACTACGTGTTGTTCGGAAGGCACTCGCCCTAGTCTTCGCCGGTGTGGGCCAGGTGCAGATCACCCTCAGCAACCGACAAACAGTTGTCTGGCTCCGCTTGTATCACTTTCACATCATAAGTATCCCCCACGGGGTGTTGGGCCGTTATAGCTTCCTGATTATCTTCAACCCTTTGTAATTCAAACTGCCTCAGTGCAGCTTCTTGTTCTATATCCGCAGTGCTCACAACACCCACTTCCTAGGTTGAATTTTCCACACCAGAGCTCTCCAGTAGCTTTCCTTTCTTATCAGCCCTTCCGGCCACTACCACTATCTCTACTTCTTTTCCCTCTTGTTTCATTTTAATTCCTTCTTCCTTGTCTGGCTCATCACTTAGTAATCTAGAGTTGTCAGTTGATCCGTTCAAGTCAAACCAGCCAATCTGCACATCCCCTTGATCCTATTTGTCAAAGAACTACAGGTTGTCCAAATCCTCATTGAGTTCTACTAGATTATCCAACCCTTGGCTCGGGTCATCCTCTCTAACGACATTGATGTCTACCAAGGCTGGTAGCACCAATTCAAGCTTGGTTTGACCAGTCGGCACAATGTAGCAGCTTGGGTCATACACCCCATTAGTTAAGTCCTCAGAACACTCCGGCAACGGACTAGCACTTTCCTCCAAGGTAGACTCCCCTTCCACTATAAATATCACCACAGGCTTGGGTTAAGGGTTGGACGTGTCTATCTTGCACAGATCTGTGCTTTCAAGAATGAACACCGTCGGTCTTGGTAAGTGGGACGGGATAATATATACGCTAGGGTCATAGGGGGTAGCCAGTGTATGGATCAGGTTGAGATTTCAAGGCGGGGGGACTTGATTATGGGCTGGGAGTGGGTTTGTGGTCACGTTGGGTTTTTTAGGTGGAGCGATCACCTTGTTGTCAATGAGATCCTGAATTTCATGACGCAATGGAAAGCACTGGTTGGTATCATGACCATGCTATTGGTGAAACGCGCAGTATTTTGCAGGGTTGTGTTTGGTTGCGAGAGAATCAAGCATTGGGCGAGGTTCTAATGGTTTGAGGTGCCCTTTTTTGACTAGCACCTTCATGGCTTGAGACAGGGTAATGTACAGCTGGTTGAAAGTCCTCTGGGATCGGACAGGGTTGGACGGTGTTTGTGAGCTTGTATTGGCAAAAATGTCGGTAGTCTTAGTTATGGTGACAACGCTTACATCTTACGGCCTCGCAGCTGTGCTACCATTGGCAGCATTGGAACTGCAGACGAACAACCTTTTTGCCCGCTTCTTCTCATCTGTGATCAGCCCTTGTTTCATGGCGTCTTCGATTTGCACTCCCATCTCATGGAGTTTTGTAAATGTGAACAGAGGTAGGACGATCATCTTTTGCAGCAACTTGCCGTGCAAATTTCGGACAACCATCCTAATCTGATCCTTCTAAGAAGGCCTCATAGTCATCATTGAGGCCTTAGCTCTCCATCTCGTCACAAATTCAAAGAAGCCCTCATTCGGCTTCTGGCGCATTGCCTTGGGATCACGAGTTGTGACCTCGATTTGAGTATTGTATGAATACTGCGCAATGAAGGCCTCAGCCATCGCCTCATAATTATGCTTGACAAAGTTTTCCAACTTTGCATACCAAATAGCCGCTATACCAAACATGGTACAGCCAAAAAGAGACAACTTCTGTAGTCGAGTTAGGCCCATCAGATGTCTGAAAATAGGCGCACATGCACCATTAGATCCCCAGAGCCGTCAAAACGGTCTATATGCAGCATTTTGAACTGATCTGGCAATGTCACTACAGAATCGGTATACCCGTCATCTATGTCCGAGATAGAGTTAACCCATTGTGCTCTCTTGAATAACTTCTCCAGTTTATGACCTTGAGTGTAGTTGGGTCAACCTCAAACTCAAACAGGGCCTCAGTCTGATAAACAGGTGCTTTGGAGGCTTGTGCTGGGATTGACTCTGTTGGATTGCCTTGATTTTCTTGGACATTAGCAATATGAGCAATGGCTTCGGGTACTGGGAGTGCATGGGATGTAGAGGCTGCAGCCGACTGCGATTACTGTTGTTGTAGCTTGTTTATTTCCTCGGCCTAACGGGCCGTGACCTCGGCCTGGCGGGCAGTATCTTGCTGTACGGTTTCAACTGTCTGCTGCAGATGATGTATTAATTCTTCCATACTAACTGGGGGATACTGTGTCATCGAAATAGACGAATGATCTCATACTAGACCAGAAACAGATGATTGTCCTTGAACCAGACTTGACACAGGTAAGTTGAAGGGTGACTACTGTAAAAACTGAATCGGTGAGCTCTGCTTGATTCTCCTTCGTCTTGTAACCAGTGGGAGTGAGGTAAACACGAGTTGTCAACAAGATCCCCGGCTTTACAAATCCTTCTAACTCGGGTCCAGAGTACTTGGGGGATATCCGAACTTTTTGAAGCTATGGTATTAAACTACCTAGCAAAAAGAAATAAAGCAAAAGAAAACGGTAATCAGAAACTGCACAGCACCTTAGCTAATGATATTATCAACACAAACATGATCAAAGCTGTAAGACTACACTCCACACTGAATTCTGCCCCCAAAATAGATATCAAACTTGTAAACTTGGAACTGCTATGCACATTCCTGTACAGTTTCACTGTAAAGCACATACTAGTTAAGTGAGAGCCAAAACATCCCTATGAGGGGGTAGGGTTACCCTGTCCTAGTTTCGTCAAGAACTAGGGTTCACTATTCAAACAAAGTGGTTTTCTCACAATCCTGCATTTTCGGGAGAGCATCCTGTCCTAGTTTGGAATAGTCTCTATGGTTTTTCGATATGCAACTAGGCCGAATGGTCAAAAGGGTACCTCAGCAAGACTACCTAATACACCTCTCACACCTAACACCGAGAACTGAAATGAGGATCAAACAATACATCGGTAGTCCAGATCCAAGGGTTGTGTTCCCATCATGGCAAATCCCATGACCGGTCAGCCTTTTGGCAAGCTTTTAGGCAAGCCTCTGGCGAACCGTCCAGGAATAACAAATGGCAAACACAGTGACTTAAGCGCACCAATGCAAATGCAAAGAAACATATAAGTATAGATAAAATTTCACATCATGAAGTTCAAGTCAAGTTCTCTAAATATACCCAGCAGAGTCGCCAGAAACTGTAGCTCAACTTTTCGTGCCCCCTTTTGGAAGACAAATAAGCCTACAGTATCGGACTCCCGCGGTTTTGAATCTGATCTCACAAGTGCAATGTGAAATAGATAAATATCAAAGAGTTCAAATCTGACAAATCTTTTGAAAAATCGATTTTGAATCAAAATGCCAAAAATGGACTACTTTGCCAGACACAAAGTCGCCACCTAAATATTTTTTAAAAAATTTAGGAAACCCATGACTCGTGCCAAAGGCCACGTGTCCGTCATCACCAAGATTTTCTCAGCTCGGAGGGAATGGTCATGAATTGAGCACCCCACTCACCTGATCAAAGATCGGACTCTACTAATCATGATGTGATTCTTATTTGCATTATATGCTCTTGTTTCGGTTATTAGACTAGCATTACTATATGATGTGCACTCAACTATAGACTATTTTGCCAAAATTTGAACATTTTATTTCATGTTTGTTTTTTAAAAGAGTTTGCGAATGTGCCACTTGAAAAAATAAGCTCAAATGTACATGTATCAAACTATCCCAATTCAATCAACTAGCCTTCATCCACAGGCATTCAGGCAATTTATCACTTAAACAATTAGCCTCATGGCAAGCATGCTAGACATGACAACAATTACACGCATACGATATGCTAAAGCACAAAAATGCTCACCTCGTACTGCAAGGCAAGCCAAAAAGAAACAAAAGAGTTAAAAAACATGCATGCTCCTAACTAATACAAAGTGAATAATGCAACACATGCAATAATGTAATTAATAGGCTCGGCTACTAATTATGGCATATGAATCAATTTGATAGCATGCGGTCTAAGCACTTATTCAAAGAAGTGTTTAACTAACAATGTATTGTTAAAATGAGGAACCGAGTCTCGATGCATGCAAAACAAGTGGATGCAAATCATGGAGTATGCTAAAAGAAACATGATGCTCTAATCTAACCATCATAAGCAAGTAAATAAAATGGAGAAAGACGTGGGGTTGGAAGATATACCCATTATTACAAGTTTGCCCTCACACAGGAGGGTCCGAATAAACTAACTAAGCTAAGCTAATTACTACGAATTAACTAATTATTACAAAACGAAATGAAATAATGAACTAAACTAGCTAATTAATTATTACAACAAATTAAATAGTCTATGTAACTAGCTAATTAATTACACTAATTAACTATTTAACAAATTAGAACTAACTAATGAATTAAAAATTAACTAATTACAACATTAATACAATATGAGAGAAGTATTAAGCTAACTACTTTAACTACTCCACCTCGAGAAACGAAGAATGCTCATGTATGCGCGGATTTCCACCTGAAAAAGCCATTGTTTTGCTGCCAGATGCCTCTGTTGTACAGTAGAACACTTGCACTGTTTTTCACCTCAAAGCCAACTCTGTTCTGTTTCAAAAGGGCACTGCTGGGTTTTGCAAAGGTGGCCGGTGGGCTAGAAGTGGGGGCCTGCCAGCCACAAATGATGGTCTGCCGGCCACTGATGCTTGGTTCTTCTTACTACAACAGAGAACAAACAAAGCAAGAGCAAGGTATTTCTCAAGGGTTGTTTTCACAACTTACCATTCCTTATCATCAAACAGCTCAAATGAGTAGTAAACTTGATTCACAAACCATCAATCAATGCAATTTCATTACATGATGGCCTATGAACCAAAGTGTGCAAGTTCAATAAATGCAACAAACAAAGACTCTCAAACCCTATCCCTATCATGGATTGATCAAGGGAAGTGGTTGACATTGAGTCTTGAATCGTTTACATCACTATCAAGTATGAAACGATTCAAGACTCAAGGGTTCAATTAACGTCCGATTGAAACCTAATCAAGTTAATATCTTGCATCATTTTTAGCCCTCATTTTATTACTCCATTTTAATTACCAACCATTCCTTGGCAAAATAAGTCCAAAGGTGAGCTTTAAGTCCTCTAATGGAAAGAAGCATCAAACCAAGAGTTGTTTTAGGCATGAGAGAAGTGTCATGCCATTGGTAATGAACCCCCAAAAGGATTAAACCATTAAGCACAAGACCTTAATCTCATGCTTGAAACAAGCAACTAGTTTGAACCAACTTTCAAAGCAAAGCAAAGCAAAGCAAAGAAAAACCCAAAGCCAAGAAAGGAAGAAGGTTGCAGAAGTGATTAGAGGTGATCACAAGTATGGAAAGTCATAAACAAATGCTATTAACTCAAATAGGATGGTGGCTAAGGCCTAAACCTATGAGGACAATTACACTACAAGCATGCAATACAAGGCTCAAATGCAATGAACCACTAAAAAAGTCCTAAAACAGTGCTAAAACAGTCCAAAAAAGTGTTGGAATGAAGACAAAAATAGCTAGAACAATAAGCTAAAACATGGAGAATGTTAAACTAGCAAGACACAACGAATGGAGGCTAACCCCTCTGATTTTGGACTTCAAAACATTTTTTTAGCCACTGAAAAACCTCTGAAAATCAGTGTTTAAAAGTTCAAAAAAAGATAGTGTAAAAGTGGGAAACATAAGGATAAAAGCTAAAGAAGCAAAGTGGGAAGAAAGGTGAACCACCCCTCTACCCTTTAAGGCCTTAAACCACAAGTTTCAGCCCAAAATTACAGAATTTATACAACCCAAAAACAGTAGAAAAAATAGTAGGAAAAGAAGCAAATAAAGCAAGGAAACAAGCCAAGCTTTATACCTCTTGAAGAGAAGAACACTTCTAAGCAACTATTCAACACATACACACCCTCAAGAGCTCAAAATGGACTCAAAAGTACCTCAGCTCCAAGATGGAAAGGTTTGGTTTAGAGTGTATAGGCAAAGGTTCAATAACTAGCAAGAGAGAGAGAAAGAGAATTGTAAAAAGAAAGAAAATATTTTGCTCCAAAATTTTCTAACCTTGAAAGCAAGAGGGGAAGTCTCCTATATATAAACAAACATCAAACTCCTCGAAAATATCAATACATACACGTGTAAGCAAGTGCACACATCAGTGACAACAGTTGGTAGAACTGACAGAAAATATCTACAAAACACACTTGTGGCCGGCAGGCCACTAATTCTGGCCGGCAACCAAAGGTGGTGGCCGGCAAGTCCCAAGGCTTTTCAGGCTTGAAGATCTATGGTTGTGGGCCAAAACAAGGCAAGAGGTGTATAGGGTTTGAAGTCTCAAAGCTGTGGCATTTTGCTAAGGACTCCGAGCACTTAACAAGCATATACACATTCATCATTGGGTGTACAAGTGGTGACGTCCAAGTCGTAAGGGCGGTCAAAATGGGGTGTCTACAGCGTGGCACACACATAACTTATGATGTGGTATTGAACAATGATGGCAACAGAAGACTGAGTGCGCCATGGGCTACTTGGATGGTGCACAAGGAGCGGCTTAGGTTGTGCGCCAAAGGAGGCGGTTTGGACAAAGGAAGGGATCACCACGAAACGATACTGATAGGAAAATATGACAACGAAATAGGTTGAGGTCCGGCGGGCGACTAAAGCAAGACTATCGCCTGTCAGTAAAGTAAAATTACTAAGTACTTAATCTAGCTCTGATACCATATTAGAATAGCAGAGAGAGAGGAAATAATATGTATTGTATTGAATGTGTTAATCTTATACAATAGAAGGCATGTATATATAGGTTGAAAAAGAGTATCTTACTAGAAACCTAATTATGAGAAACAGTATCCTATAAGAAACCTAACTATGGCTATTCCCAAATATATTTAAAAAATCAATACCTAATATATTTAAGAATACCACATAATTATCAGTGAATGATATCTTTTACAAGTACATGAAATAGGTCTAAAAAATAAAATTTGTCCAAATCATAATATCTAAAGAATATATATATTTTTTATTCTTGTTTTTTCTTTCTTAAATTTGTGGACTTGCTGACCATAATGCATACGGAGTGAATATAGTTACGGACATGCCGGCCAAATTGGATTGAAACACAGCCTAATTTAAGATAACGTGTTTGTTTTTTCTTTTTATCTATTAAAGATGTAATAAAGGATTTAATACGTGAAATGAAAATAAATAAAAAAAAAAGAATTTTATTTTGATTTTTTGTTTAGTTATAATAGAAAATAGAAAGAAAAAAAACGTGAGAACAAAATACAATTTCACTTTTTGTATTTTGGGTTTGGGTTCACTTATGCAATGTTTGGTTCATAAATTTTGTGAATGAATTTGGAAAAGATCGGTGAAATGTATATAAAATATAATTACATTTCACATATATTTTTTCTTTCTTTTTCAAAATTCATGAACCAAACATAACTTTAGACTATTTTCTTTCTCCATTTCCTAAATGAACCAAATATAGCTAGGATTCGAATCCTACAGATTATTTCTCTTTCCCTTTCTATTTCCCTCATCAATTGCTTTGTTTGATTGGTGGATTTAACGAGAGAAATAGAAAGGGAAATGCAAATAGAAAGAACATGAGAAAGAATTGATAAGATTCAAATTTCAAATTATATTTGGCTGAGTTGGAAAATGGAGAAAAAAGATAGCTTAATACTGTGTTTGGTTGGGGGATTTAAGATGAGATTTGAAAAAGAAAAGAAAAAGGAAAAGGAAAAAAGTAGGTGAAATGTGAATAAAATCTATATAATAAAGAAAAATGGTTTTTGAATCTTTAACATATTTTTGTCTTACTAGGACATTTGGATGGCTCAGATTTGTTCAAATTATAAAACAATGGCTGAGATATATTTTCCAAAAAATGTCTTACATGTACATTTTCTACTTTCCTGCTCCTCTTTCTTACTTTTTCTTTTTCTCACACATCCTTCCATGATCCTATGATTCCACCTTCTTCTCTCTTTTCTTTTTATTTTTTTATTTTCTCCCATTTTTATTTCTCTCTATTTGGTTTTTTTTTTTTTCTCCTTTTTGTTCACTTATTTTTATTTATATTATATGGAAAAGTCTGTGATCCCAGAATTAGGAGTCAGATTTTACTGTGTGTAGTAGAAATTAAATTAATGAATTTTATAGTCCACAAATTACATGAATTTGAATAATTAATTATTATTTTTAAATATATTGAATACCTAATAGACTTCATAAATTTAGATCTCATATGAATCTTCAACATCTATATAATAAAGTTGGACGATTTTTGAATCTTCAACATATTTTTGTCCTGCTAGGATATTGGATGGCTCAGATCTGTTCAAATTATAAAACATCTATATTTTTCAAAAAAATATCATACATGTACATTTTCTACTTTCTTAGGTCTCTCTCTTACTTTTTCCTTTTCTCACCTATCATTTCATGATCTCATGATTCCACCTTCCTCTCTCTTTTCTTTTTATTTTTTTATTTTCTGTCATTTTTATTTTTTTCTCTACTTGTTTATTTTTTTTATTTTCTTCTTTTTGTTCACTTATTTTTATTCATATTATATTGAAAAGTCTGTGATCCCAAAATTAAGAGCCAGATTTTGCTGTGTGTAGTGGAGATTAAATTAATGAATTTTATAGTCCACAAATTAAATGAATTTGAATAATTAATTATTATTTTTAAATATATTGAATACATGATAGACTTCATAAATTTAGACCTCATATAAATCTTCAACATCTATATAATAAAGCTGGTCGGTTTTGAATCTTCAACATATTTTTGTCCTACTAGGACATTTTGATGGTTCAGATCTGTTCAAATTATAAAACAATAACTGTGGTATATTTTCCAAAACATGTCTTACATGTACATTTTCTACTTTCCTTTCTTTTTCTCATGCATCCTTCCATGATCCCATGATTTTACCTTCCTCTCTCTTTTCTTTTTATTTTTTTTATTTTCTCCCATTTTTATTTTTCTCTCTATTTATTTATTTTATTTATTTTCTCATTTTTGTTCACTTATTTTTATTTATATTATATGAAAAAGTCTGCGACCCTAGAATTAGGAGCCTGATTTTACCATGTGTAGTAGAGATTAAATTAATGAATTTTATAGTCCACAAATTAAATGAATTTGAATAATTAATTATTATTTTTAAATATATTGAATACTTGATAGACTTCATAAATTTAGATCTCATATGAATCTTCAACATCTATATAATAAAGCAAGACGGTTTTTGAATCTTCAACATATTTTTATCCTACTAGGACATTTGGATGGTTCAAATTTGTTCAAATTATAAAACAATGGCTAAGATATATTTTTCAAAAAAATGGCCAACATGTACATTTTTTACTTTCCTACTTCTCTCTCTTACTTTTTCTTTTTCTCACCCATCCTTCCATGATCCCATAATTCCACCTTCCTCTCTCTTTTCTTTTTATTTTTTTGTTTTATTCCATTTTTATTTTTCTCCCTATTTATTTTTTTTTTTTTTCTCTTTTTTGTTCACTTATTTTTATTCATATTATATGGAAAAGTCTGCGATCCCAGAATTAACAGCCAGATTTTACAGTGAGTAGTGGAGATTAAATTAATGAATTTTATAGTTCACAAATTAAATGAATTTGAATAATTAATTATTATTTTTAAATATATTGAATATTTGATAGACTTCATAAATTTAGACCTCATATGAATCTCTAACATCTATATAATAAAGTAGAACAGTTTTGAATCTTCAACATATTTTTGTCCTATGAGGATATTTTGATGGCACAGATCTGTTTAAATTATAAAACAATGGTTGAGATATATTTTCCAAAAAATATCCTACATGTACAATTTCTACTTTCTCACTTCTCTCTCTTACTTTTTCTTTTTCTCACTCATCCTTCCATGATCCCATGATCCCACATTTCTCTCTCTTTTCTTTTTATTTTTTTATTTTCCCCCGTTTTTATTTTTCTATCTATTTGTTTTTTTTTTTATTTTCTCATTTTTTATCAATATATTTTACACATATTTCCATACAATATATGCATGCCTGTAATACACTAGGACATTACGGGCATACATACAATTTTCATATAATTATATAAGCAAAAACAATATTGTATGTATGCCTGTGGAAAGTGTATGTATGCCAGTCACATCTATCTATCTAGCTATATATTATATGAGCAAAATCGAGTTTTCGTGAGAAGTTTTGTGAAAACTCCAAAAGTTTATAATAAATTTGTGATTTTATCAAATTAAAAAATAAATTTAAATAATGCTGGGATTACAATTATATTTTAATCCTAACATTATTTATACCGTGCCTTCAGGCACGGGCATACGCTAGTATATTTACATTTCATTTAATTTCACACACATTTTTCCTTTTCCTTTCAAAATCTCTTCTCAAATCTCTCAACCAAACACAGCATAAGTGAACCCAAAATATAAAAAGTGGGATTACATTTCTACCTCACTTTCTTTTTCTCTGTATTTTTTGTTATAATCAAACTAAAAAGTAAGATTATATTTATTTTTCCCTTTTTATTTTCCTCATTAAATCGTTCAACTAAACACAATCTTAAGTAATGAAGATTGAAGATTGAGATTGTTGATTTCTTTTCAGTTCACTTGATTTGAGGAGTGTAAATTGGGTTTACAGATCCTATTTTAATGACTCTGTGTCAAAAAAATTATAAAAAAAAAAAAAATGATCCACTTGTATAATGTGTTGAAAAGACTTATTGACGTCCATGGCTTGTTGCACCATCACACATAGGTGTTTGGTTGAGTCCGAATCCTCTGCCACGTTTTCCTGCGGCAGATCCTCCGGTGCCCCAAAACGACATCGTTTTGGGGGGTAAAATTTCAGCCAAAAATAAATAAATAAATAGAACCAGAGTAAGAGAGAGGGGAAGAAGAATCAAGTAGAAAGATGGGTTTGTCGGTCTTGCCACCAACGGCCAGCAACTAGCTCGATCCTTTTTTCAAACCATTAAAACTTTTTCTTTACTTGAAATTAACAAACACCTTTAAGTGCCCCCTTTTTCACACCTTTAAGTTGCCCATTTTTCACATTGAATCCAAATCTCTCTTTGCTCAAAATATAAAAACAAACTTGTAATTTTTTTTACTTTACTAACCTTCAAATTCCAACTTCAAATTTGACAAATACAAACAAACATTAAATTCTCTTAGGATCTGCTTGAAAAAATGACTCTTTTGCTAGGACCAAACACAAAACCCATTTGAATGCAAATCAAACACCTTCAATTGCTAAAGATTCTTGATTCCAATGGGAAACTCACCTGTAAAATTGTTTGATGACAAATTAAGATAATTTCAATGTGTCCGTAAAACTGATTTCCCGACAGATCTAAATGCTCTAAAGTAGTCATCGAACCCATTGAAGGAACGAACCCGTTGATATCGAACTCGTTGCTCTAAAGTAGTCATCGAACCCGTTGATATCACAATCGACGCCGTAGTTGGGATCTGTGAACAACTGGTTCCATGAATTGAAAACCTTTCCTGGTGGATCTTTGAGAATCCCTTTTTTGAACTCGAGAAGTGATCGGACTTTGTTGGAGGAAGAAGAAGAAACAGGAATGGGAGAGAAGAGAAGGAAGAAGAAGAAGAAGAAGAAGAAGAAGAAGAGAAGAGGAGAGAGAAAGTGGGGAAGAGTGAGATTCATGGTGAGAAGAACCCTACAAATCACTCATTTTGATGAAGAGATTGAATGCTTGAAACCCTCTTGCTCTTTCTATTCTCCTCTTTCTCTTCCTCTGTGCATCTTCCCTATTTTCTCTTCTCTGGTTCTGTCTGTTTTATTATTATTATTATTATTATTATTATTATTATTATTGAAGTGTTGCCCCAAAACGACGTCATTTTGGGGGCACCGTAAGATCCGCTGCAGGAAAACGCGGCAGAGGATCCGGACTCGTGTTTGGGAACCCCCTGGTAAATTATCAATAAGTTTTACTTGTGAGATTTATTATCCATTAAGTATTATTAATAAATTTATCAAGTGTTGAATTTATCAGCCTCGCTTGTTTTTATAAATAAAGTTACAATAATATATTTATTAGTCAAGATTATAGATGAATAAGTATAGTTAATAGAATTGATTGTTAAGTACTCCTTAAATTAAGTTTGAATTTGTATAATATAATTATAACACATTAATCAATGTCAATTTTAAACACAAAACAATTTATTTAATAAGAAAGTAAACGACTAAAATGCGTGTCATAGAGATTGACCAATGCCATATGAAAAGCTTAGAAGAGAAAATCATTTAAATTAAAGATGGCATACTTATTAGATATTAATTATGTCAACTTAAACGTAAAATCATTTAAAAAAATGAAGAAATGTATATAAGAGAGAATCTGCTATGTTCTTACTTGAAGATGTGAAAAGTAGAAGAAGAAGATTTAGGCCCCGTTTGTTTGGGGTTCTATGGAGGGGATTAAGATTGATAGTGAGGTGAGACTAATTATATGGGGTGTTTATTTTGAGAGATAGGAGACTCCTAATCCTTTGGTATTTTGATAGGCCTTAGAAAGGGATTAGGATGGAGGAGGTAGAGGTGGTATTAGGAAATTAGTCCCATGAGATTATGTTTTTTTTATTTATTTTTTATTTTTTATTTACATGTTGGGTATTTTTTTTAACATTAATTTTTAATGTTTTTGTATTTTTTGTTAAGTAAAAATCATAATTTTATTTGTTTTAATATTTTATATTTCTTTTATAAGGTAATAATTTAACAATCTCCACATTAACAATTACTATCAAAACAAACACAATTTTACTTAATCCCCTCACTATCAATTCCTTCCATTCTACATTTGAAAACAATCGTAGCTTAATAGTTGACCTAACAGCCATTATTTGGTTGGAAGAGAGAGAGAGAGAGAGTTATCAACTCTCAGGTCCTATTTGTTTTGAGAGATAGATGAAAGATTGTGATTAGAATTGAGGTGAGACATACTAATATTGTGTTTGTTTTGAGAGATGTAGAGGGGATTCATAATCCCCTCCAGATTAGGATGGGCCTTGGGGAGGAGATTAAAATAAAGGCTTAGGACTTGGTATTAGAAATAATCCGCCAGACTATTTTTTTTTATTTTTTACTTGTTGAGAATTTTTTTTTTTGAACATTAATGTTTAATTTTTTGTATTTTTTTAAGTAAAAATCATAGTTTTATTTGTTTTATTTTTATTTTATTTTATTTTTTTACATGTTGGGCATTTTTTTTTAACATTAATTTTTTTGTATTTTTTTATTTCTTTTATTATTTTATATTTAATTTATATAAAAATAATTTAACAATCCCTACACCAACAACTATCATCAAAACACACCGTTTGGGGACTGACTAAATTAGCCAATTAGTCAAAAAGTTACTAAATTAGCCAAAAAGCCAACCACTCATATCAAAAAGTTAAAGATTCTCTTTTCTCTCTACTTTTTGCACATCTTTTCGTAATTAGCCAAAAAGTCATCCCAAACATACAAGTTTTTTTTACCTATCTTTTTAGCCAAATAGCCAAAAAATTACTAAATTAGCCTGTTCCCAAACGATTCTACCTGTGAAGACAAATAGTGCCTTAAGACTTTCATAGTTCAAACAGAGGCCAAATATTTTAAAAAAGGATATTCTTGTTGAAATTTTATATAGTATTATTAATCAAAATAAGGTGGCAGTGACAATTTTGTTTTTTTTTTTTTTTTTTTTTTTTTTTTTTGTAAAATCATTAACCGCCACAAACCCTCAAATTTAGGTCTAGAGCTGTAGAATTTTCTTTACTTATCTCCGATTTAAATTCTAAATAAATTTAAGAGTTTACTTTGCAATATTAAATTAAATTGTATCACATCAGCACTTTTTTAAAATTAGAAATTCAACTACAACACAAACTCAAATTTATGCCTCATTTGAGAATTGATTTCTTTTCGTTAAAATGGTTATAAAGCTAAAACAAATTAAAAGGTTTAAAATTATTTAAAATGTCAAATCATACATACTAGACATTGGTGTTTTTCATACAACTAAAAAAAAAAAAAAAACTACTCTGAAACATATTAACATTTTCATTTTAGGAAAAAATAAGATTTTATTTTTTCTAGTATTTTAATTAGTTCGTATAGTTCCCTTGTGTTGCTACGCTTTACCTGTCAGTTTAAAATTAAAAAATTATTACATATATATGAAAAAATTTATAATTTTAATTATTAATATTAATAAAGTTTATCACTAATTTGTAATTATTCTTCAAAATTCTACACTGATATGAAATTTTCTCTTTATTTTACTCAAAAAGTTAAAAGATAAAATTAAAAAATAAAATCCAAAATGAGGCATTAAAACTTGACCAAAAATTCAATACAATGTTAAATGTCCAATCCATAATGCCATGGATCGAGGTTTATTCACTCATATTATTTTTTTTGAGTTAAATATTGAAGGATTTATTAAGAAATCATTTTTCAAATATTTTATGGATTTATTTACTCATATTTAAGGTATTTTATGAACAATTTTACTCTTACAAATATTTTTTAAATACTTAGCAATTTGGTGATGTGAACATTCATATTTACAGTGTGAATATTTACATTGACCATGTAAATATTCATATCACGGAACATTCACACTATTAATGTGAATATTATTATTAGAGGTATTTTAGTAACTATGTCACTCATAAGACTTACTGAAATATAAGAAAATAATTTGCATTAAGTAGAATATAAGTAGGTGAAAAAAATTTATGAATAAATGCCCCTAAAATTAATAAACATGCATTACGTTCTTTATTTATTTATGATAAATGTATGGAAAATTTACCCATAAGTCCTAGTTTTTGAAACGTTGAACCATTTAGTCCTAAAAGTTTTCTTATGCTCCATTTAGTCCCATTTTTACATCAGCATAATGTAAATAATGTAAATGATTGATGTTTCATTCTATAATTTCAAAATTTATTGAAATCTGATGAACATGTAGATGTTTTTCATCCTATATTTTCAAACATTATTGAAATTTGATTGAACATTAGATGTTTGAAAATCTAATGTTTGTAACACATGACTCTGATGTTATTAACATTGTAAATGGGACCTTTCAGTCTATAAGAAAACTTTAGGACTAAAAGTGCATAAGTTATTAATTATTTGGGGATTTATTGGTGCATCCCCCATTGGTATTGTTTAGTATTGAGATTCAGATAAAAAATGTTTTAAGAATAAATAAAATATTACAAAATATATTGATTTCAATAAAAATTACAGTAAATTCAGTGAAAAAAGTATTGTATTTTTTAAATTTTTTTATCTTTTTTTCTTGTGCCATAAAAATATTAGTAAGACCCTTTATTTATTTATTTATTTATTTATTTATGATATTTATTAGCATGCCCCTAATATACACAAATTACCCATCTTTTTTAAAATTTAAATTTTTTTGATGAGTTTTTTATAAAAAAAATGATATTAATGATTAACAATTTATAAGTATCAAAGTATACAATAGATCTTATGTTTGAACTTCACGTTCTACCTAATAATTTGATGATCAAGAATTCAATATGGTATAGATCTTATGTTTAAGGAAAATACTTCGTAACTCGAATTATCGTGGCTCGAACGGCTCGACAGCCCAAAACGATGTGTTTTGGTCTTTTTTTTTTTTTTTTTTTTTCTTCTTCTTCTTCTTCTTCTTCTTCGTCATGCTGGTCTGAAACAGAGGGAGAGGGAGGGAGAGTGAGAGAGAGAAAGAGAGAGAGAGAGAGAGAGAGAGAGAGAGAGAGAAGGCAGGTCGTCCGTCGCAGCCCTCCGCCCGCCGTCGCAGCCCTCCGCCCGCCGTCGCAGCCCTCCGCCGTCGCCTCTGCCCGATCGTCGCAGCCCCGCATCCGCCGATCGTCGTCGCAGCCTCTACCTCACAGCCCCGCCCCCCGCCCCCACCCCTCATCCGCCTCCGCCTCCGCCCCCCACCTCCGCCTCTACCCCGATATGTTGGCCCCCTCCAATCCCTCCTCCTCCTCCGTCCCTCCTCCTCCTCCTTCTCTCTCACTTTTTCGAGCCAATTTCGAGCCAAAAATCTCGAGCTACCAATCGCGATCGTATGTTTAAACTTCATAATCTACCCATCTACCCAATAATTTGATAGTACTAGCTATTAGCATTACTATTTATGTCTAAAAGTTAGACTCACTTTCTAAATTTAGTGATGTGTCAAGAAGATAATTAGTTGATAATTAAATATTTTCTAATTATCAATCAATTATTTTCTTGACACATCCTTGAATCTATAAAATGGGTATAAAAGCTAAATCTATATATCATTTTTCAATAATTAAAACACTTCAACGTGTTTAGCCCAAGTATAGAGAATATTGAGTTGTTAGGCAAAGTCTATTTTTTGGGTTAAAATTCACAAAAAGACAAAATATGTTAAAATAGTTAATAAAATAAAATGTCATATTAAATCTATAATCATTTCACTTTTTCTCTTGCAAACATCACATCCAACTATAAAACAAATTCAACCATCTTTTCAAATACAAAAATTTTAGCCTAATAAAATAATCTACTAAAATAGCAACTTTTCAAACACCCACACGTAAATGACATGTTAAAATTATAATGTAAATAATAAAACCTTGATAGTCTATGAATTCAATACTGTCTATATATATATATATATATAGAAGCCTTAGGTTAACTAAATTTGGAGGGTTAAAAAAAACTAAGAGCTAACAATGGGAAAGAGCAAGGTTCTAGTTGTGGGTGGGACTTGATACATAGAAAGCAAGATTGTGAGGGAGAGCTTAGCCCAAGGCCACACAACCTATGTCCTTCAAAGGCTAGACATGGGCATGGATGTCAACAAGCTCCAAATGATGTTGTCTTTCAAGGCCTCTAGTGCTCAGCTCGTTGAAGGCTCGTTTTCTGATCATCAGAACCTGGTGAACGCTCTGAAACAAGTCGACGTGGTCATTTGCGCCACAGCGGGGTTGCATTTCCCAACTCACAGCATTTTGTTGCAACTCAAGTAGGAGTGTAAAAATGATCCGCTGAGATGGGCACGGCCCGTTTAGGGCTGGGCCCGAACCCAGCCTGAGCCCCTAGGCCTGGGTCTAAGCCATCATTTTGAAGCTTGGCCCGGCCCGGCCTGTGGTCCCGACCCGCTTGGCTCGACCCGTGACCCGTCCCATCAGTCCGCTTAAAGCCCACTCAAGGCCTAGCAAGTAGCCCAGCCCGCCCGACACCCAGTGTCTTTTTTTAGTGGAAAATAATAAAATTTTAGTAGAAAAAATTAAAAAAACAAAAAAAAATGGTTAGGTTCACCCAAGCCCAAGGCCAGGCCCACTAGCCCACCCAAGGCCCAAATACCCCTGGGCCTAGGACTAGGCCTAGACTTAATTTTCTGGCCCGTGAGACGACTCGGCCGGACTCGATCCGACCCAAATTTTAGCGAGAGCCTATGTGGCCCGACATGAATCGGGTCGGGCCCAGCCAATTTACACTCCTAAACTCAAGCTTGTTGAGGCCATCAAAAAAGTCGGAAGCATCAAGGTATGATCAACAATCTAACATACGTCATGTTGGTGCAGCTTTGCTATTTGCAGTTTTGTTTTATTTTATTTATTCATTTTGTTAAAAGTTTGGTGTAATTTATGTTTACAGTTTATGAGGCATAAATAAGTTATATAAAATAATAATAATAAATTATTGAAAAACAATTAAAGAGATGCTTTTATTTTATAATTTCTAATCATCAACTTTTAATTTCTGAGAATTGTGTGACCGTCAATCGGTTTAGTTCATTTTTGTGCAAGTTGAAAATTGATTTGTATATGTATATATATATTAATAATATGTGCATGGAGAGTAAGAGAATGGGCAATTATATAGAGCAACGATCAGATTTAATCCAGGTATCAATGTTTAAGGGTTAGTTTGGAAAGTGAGTTAGTTTTTTGGCTTTTTAATTTTTTGACTATTTTAGTCTGAGGCTAAAGAGTCTCTTTTAGGAAGAATTTTTTAGTTTTTTTGACTTTTTATGAGAGAAATAATGTAATAATTATAAGTTGGATGTGATGTTTTATTTTATTGGGCTAAAAAATTTATTTTATTTTTTTGTGACTAAAATAACTCCAAATCCAACCCAATCTTTCTTCCCAAACGAAGCCTAATTAAATTGAGATATATACAAAAAGTGTTTCTAATGAATACATTAAAATATTGATTTTATAAATAAAAAAAATAAATTCAACAGATTTGATTATTTTAATTAACTGATCACACAATAAAAATTTAATTATTAATTTGCAAGAAATTATGAACTTTTTTCGTACACAATCAATTATAGAGATTATTAACACACACAAAAAAAAAAAATTCTACTAAAAATAATTATATTAATTAATTAAAATTAAATAATATTAAAAATTATTATTGAATATATTAAAGTTTCAACCTCAATATATTAGGAACTTTTTTCATACACAATCAATTATAGAGATTATTAACAAAAAAAATCTTCTAAAAATAATTTAATTAATTAATTAAAAGTATATAATGTTAAAATTTATTATTGAATATATTAGAGTTTCGGGTGATTATTCAGTATTTTCAGAGTATGGACACGTGGTGCTCCATAAGGTTTTGATTGGTAGAGAGGGGGTAAGGACCCACAATTTATGTTGGAGATGGGAGAATAGTATGGGGTTAAGTAATTAGTGATTGACTTGGAGTATAGTTACGTAATGTTCCAGAATTATTGAATAACTTTCCTAGAGTTTCAACCTCAATATATTTATTTTGTTCCAAAAAAAAAAAAACCTCAATATACTTACCGACACAGAAACAAAGCCTAAGGGGCTGAAACAAGGAAGGCTAAAGCTTTTTATTTATTAGACTCGACCATATAATTTATTTAGAGGCGGATTTACGGGCCGGTCTTATTGAGGAGACTTATTTATTTATAAGTTTTATTTCTTTTTTTACTTATTAATATCCCTAAAATAACATTTCTTTACTTTCTTCACTCCTATTATCAACACTCTCTTCCTCTGTCAGCAACCACCACTGGTCACCGATGACCACCACCAGTCACCATCTCCAATCGCCAATGATCACCTTTGGCCACCATCTCCAATCGCCATTAGACTATTATGATATTTTCCAATGAGTATCTTTGACCGCCGTATCTGAAAATATTTTTTTCTGACGAACACCTTCGCTGATTTTTTTTTATTATTATTTTCCAATTCCCTGACCATTTTTACATCCAAAACAACTCTCATCTCCATTACATCACCACTCACACCACCTCTTTAGATATGATATGACAATAGAAATGAGGAAGGATGAGAAAAGTTTAGCAGTGATAAATTTATCAGTATTTATCACCCCATTTTAATCGACAATTATCTCTTACTTTGAGACACACTCATTCATTTATTCATTCACAAAAACAAATTTACACACTTGCATAACAAGAGAAAGTAAAAAAGGGAGGATAAAAAATTATCAGTGTTAAATTTATCACTGATAAATAACCAAACCATTTAATCAGTACTCTTTTATACTCTCACACTCATACTCACGTACATACAATTTAACACTGGTGAAGTATATATCGATGACAGTTGAGATAAAAAAATGATGGAAATCATTGGTGAATGATGGGGAGATCGAACAAAGAGGTGGTGGCGGCAATAGCAGGTAGACGATGGTGGCAATGGTGTAAGCAATTACAGCGGCGACCAACGGTAGATGGTGATGGTGGTGGTGTGAAGTTTCAAAAATGATAGAAAGATGTGTGTGTGTGTGTGTATGTGTGTGTGTGTGTGAGCGAGAGAGAGAGAGAGAGAGAGAGACTTCTCTACAAAAATATTACAGTAAAAAGAATAAAAGAGAAGATATTTAATAAGTGCATTAAAGACATTTAAGGACTTAGTGGTGCACACGAAAAGTCTTTAAGACATAATGGGAAATAAGTTGATAAAGTAGGACTCAATTTAATGAGGTATCAATATTCACATTATTAAAATGTAAAAAATACATAATTTATTTTTGTAATATAATTATTGATTTTTTTTTTTTTTTTACAATATTATGTGTGTACGGGAGCGAAATATCCTCTATTCTCCGTACTTCTTGAACTCAAGCTCCACGTAACGTTGCCTGGCCTTAAAACAGAAAGACGGTGAGCTGCCCGGCGGTGTGTTGTCAGAAAGTCCCTCCAACGATCAAGTTAGACCACTTGAAGAAGAAAAGAACACTTTTTAGAGAGAGAGAGAGAGAATTGTTCAGATTACTTACCTCCAACGTCCCCCATTCCTCCTTTTTCTAGGCTGGCCATGCAGCCTCAGGGATTGTGCGTGCACTACCTCTGTTGTCCTTCCCTGGACAGGTGGCAGTGCTCGCCTCTCACTACCTTACGCGTGTGAGGGCCAAAACCTCCAAACAGCATGTATGGAACTGCCAAACGGTATTGACACGTGCCAGGAGTGGATTTCCCCTCCATCACACCATTAGTCCAGGTGGCACACTCAACCGGGATACCATGACCGATCTATCCCTTGGAAAGAAACACCACCATGATCGAGACGACCGAACTGTAAGAAGTCGGTCCATCTGAACCGACTGGCCGTGAGGCATGCCGGCCTTCATCCCAGTCGAAATGCATTCCGGGATGTGCTTGGCTCGGTCCAGATGCACCACTGCGAATCCAACCGAGCACTTAACCGAACTACAGCCCGGTTGGGCACATGCATGTCTTTGCACTCTGGCCAACGACATAGCTCGGCCAAACGTGATAGCCCGAGAAGCCGTGTAGATTTGGTTCAGCGCCATGGCTCGGCGCAAATCTCCCTCTCAATTGCCCCGTAATCCCATCCGAGCTGAGCGTGATTTGGGATTATCATTCTGACCAGGCTATCCGGATTGGTCGGTCATCAGGGATTGCGCCAGTAGTCTTGTCATCGATCGTACAGCCGTACTGATAGAGCCATCTTTTCGACGCCACGTGGCTTCATGTCATTGGTTCCGTGCAGCCCCATAGTTGTCTTCCTCATGTGCAAAATTCAAACAGTTGCCGCCCTTTGGCTTCTCCCCTCCTTTATATACGCACATGAGGGGTCACATACGCCCCTACTGTTCATCTTCTCTCTCGAGCCAAACCCTAGCCTTCAAGTTTCCCAACTTCTGCCATCATTGCTCTTCCAGTTGTTCTTGACCATCTTCGATCTCTCAGAAGTAGCAATCGAGCCCGAGGACAACTAGTCTTACCCAAGCATCCATTACCCGTAAGTTTCTCTGCCCCTCCGTGCGCTTTTCTATCAGTGTTCTTCGTGTTCTTCATCTCTGTTTTTCAAGTTTTTATCTGGACTGATAGAATCTTACCAGTGCCCCCTCTTTGGGGTAATACTGGCACACCATAGGAAAAATTGGAATCAGGGAAGCAGATGGGGCTCCCATGCCCCTTGTTTCCCCTACTTTTGATGCACGAACTGGACATTTAGGATAAACAGCCTGAATCCCGAGCGAGACTGAGCAAAACTCAACTTTTTGATCTATAAATAGGATTTAGCCGAGCAAAAACCTGTTTGTGGTCTTGTCTTGAGGCCGAGACCGAGCTGCAAGAAGGGGGCTGGAACCGATCTAGGAGGGCCAGGTCGGCCAGATAGCGAAGCCGAGATAAGAAAAATAAACCGATCAAACACCTCAGGATACAATACCGAGCTAGACACTTCCCTGTAGGAGCCGTGCAACTTATGTCGCGCTAATCCTTGGACTTATTTCTTAATAACGCAGAACAAACTAGGACCGACCAGGCCCGTTCAGTGTTACAACCGGTGAAACTCAAAGTCCAAGCAAACATTCACCAAATTTTCACCGAGATACGACCTAAATCAACCAACTAAATAAAACCGGGATAGATGGGGAAGTACTGGTTCATGGTGAATTCTCCCGGGGCAATGGCCGAATTCCGTAGAGAGTACAATATTCCAGATGATGTCCACTTGGAGCTCGCCAAGAAAGAAGACACTCCTTGGGGCAAGCTGGACAAATGCCTCTTCACGGTGGTGTCCATTGTAGAAGGAGGCCTGCGCTTCCTAGTCCAACCTCTGATCTGCGAGTTTTTAAGGCAGATTAGGCTGTGCCCGACCCAAGTCTCTAACAATACATACAAAATAATAAACGGCGTAACCGAGCTAAATAGAATACTTGGTCTGAATCTCGGCCTTGCCGAGATATTTCATCAATATAGTCTTAGCAAAAATAAAGGTGGGCTTTGCTAGTATTTAAAGGTCAGAAAAGGCCGAGCAAAACTCATCGAAGGTAATCCGGACAAAGAAACAAACGATGACGACTTCTTATAGGTGTCCGGTCATTATGAGAACACCGAGGCGCCTATACCGGGCTGGTACATTAGAAAAGATTTTGGGAGTGCCGGTGAGCGTCTCGGCAAATATATATTATTTTCTTTCTGAATTGATCTTTTTACTACCGATCTAACACTTCCTTCTTGCTGCAGATTATAAACTCTTGGCAGACGATTACTCTCGCACAAACCAAGAGGCCATTAGGGTTGCATTGCGGCATCCAACCGAGGAAAGGGAATCACCCAAACTGCTCGACTTTGAACCGAGCTACCGCTACACAGCCCCTCGCAGGAGCAGGGTGACAGACTTCTTATGAGTGCCCTCTCCAGAACTGGATCCCAACCTTCCCCCGGTCAGACTAGTTCCACTGACAACCAAGCAAGAAATGGCAAAAATTCGGGCTATCAAGTCAATGATTACTGGTGAGCAGAGCAATTCCCAGCCACCAGAGGAAGCTGGGGGAACTTCTCCCAATGCGGTCGTCAAGGCGAAGGGGGTCGTGTTGGCTCTCGCTAGTGAACAAGGTGCAACTCTGTCCAAGAAGAGATCGAGAAAGGATTCGGCCGAACAGCATTTGGCAAACGAAGACTCCGCCGAGCACGCCTCCGTTGACTTAGGGGACTAGACTGAGCAACCGAGCGCCAAGCCATCCGCTCGCTCCAGTGCCCATCCAATCTGGTCGCCTGAATTGACGTACAAAGGCCGGGCAATCTCTTCGGAAGACTCTGTCTACGCCGACAAGGACTACTCTCTCGGCTTCAACATGACGAAGGGGCTGCTCCTCCCTGTCAACATGAAGAAGCACAACGAGCCGTCCAACCTGAAGGTTCTCCGTTCGGCGGCAAAGTCAATAGTGTTGGTAAGTTTGCAAGTTCTTCTGTTGCCAAGTGTCTGCTCAGTTGTGGAGTTCTAACATTTTCATTTGTTGTGCAGGCCGCGCAAAAGAATTACCTGGCCCACGAGCGAATGATTACCGTGCGGAAAAGTTTGAGGGAGGCCATTACTAACAACAAGGCCAAGACAGCCGAACTGGCGAAACCAAAGGCCGCGCATGAAGCAACAGAGGCCGAGCGAGACAAACTTTTTGAACGGTTGGCCCGGGTAGATGAGGAGAAGCAGAGGGCCCTTCAGATGACCAAGGCTCGTTGCATCGTCGAGCTGTGTAAACTCTGCGACGCCCACAAAGCCGAGGTGGATAAAAAGGTCGAGGATGCTGAAGACCGCGGTTACGCAGAGGGTGAAAGAGCATATGAACAGCAAGTTCAGGGGACCAAGGACATCTTTTTTCAGTGTGGTTGGAAAGTCGCCGTGGAAAAACTTGGCCTTGGTCAGGACGCCGAGGTGTTTCAAAACCCGCCTGCTGCCTTCATCCCGGCCTATATGCAAGCTTATGCCAGCACCGTGTAAAAGAGGCTCATTGAAGAGGCTAAGCAGGCAGCCGAAGCGGAAGCTACAACCGTGCAACTAGCCGAGCAAAATCCTCCTGAAGCTTCTGATTGGGCCGAAAAACGAGAGACCGAGTAGGAGGTTGTCGCGGTGGTAGATGCCGTAGCAGATGGGGCCGAGGTGGAATTGGCCGAGCAAGCTGCTCACGTATATTTGGACTGATCTCTAGCCCCCTTTTTTTTTTTTTTTTGGAATGTAACCGGGCTTAGCCCCACTTTTGTAATTCCGCTTTCTTAGTCAATGAAAGGTTTAACTTTTGCTCGCCAAGTATCTATTTTTGTTATTTCTTCGGTATGATAAGCAAGCCTTCTTCGATTTGATATGTTTGTCGAATACAAGTTCCAGCTCGGGTGAGTAAAATTAGCTCGGCCATGAACCTGGATGGGCCAAGCGTCTATTGCCATGGGTGAGCAAAAAGTAGCTCGTCCCGGTGCAAGTGGGCAATACGCCAACGTTTCACTCGGGCTAGCAAAATCAGTTAGGCCCTACTGCAAGTTGGACAACACATCGATATTTTACTCGAGCAAGCAAAGTCAGCTTGGCCCATTTGCAAGTTAGGCAAAACGCGAACATTTCACTTGGGTGAGCAAAATCAGCTCGGCCCTTCTGCAAGTTGGACAAAACGCCAACATTTTACTTGGGCGAGCAAACTCAGCTCGACCCTTTTGCAATTTGGGCAAGACGCCAAAATTTCATTTGGGCGAACAAAAAACAACTCGGCCCTTTTTCCATTTGGGCAAAACGCCAAAATTTCATTTGGGCGAGCAAAAATCAGCTCGGCCCTTATACGAGTTGGGAAGAATGCCAACACTTCAATTGGGCGAGCAAAATCAGCTCGGCCTTTATACGAGTTGGGCAAAACGCCAACATTTCAATTGGGCGAGCAAATTCAGATCGGCCCTTATGTAAGTTGGACAGAACACCAACTGTTTGTACGGCTTGTCTCTACACCGGCGAGTAAAAGTCAGCTCGGCCCTGTGTAAGTTGGTTTTCTTGCCCCTGGCATCCATAGTGGCCCAATACCCTTGTGATGTCATTGCACAAAGACACATAATATAAGAAAGAAGTGGGGCTATCTTTCATTACATGTCAGCGATTTACATCAAATGCCAAAAGGCTAAGGTTCAAAAGGCAAAGGAACAAAAATGATTACATTTCAGAAGTAAAAAATCTTAAGATTAGCTGCATTCCATGGTCTGGGGATAGCTTTACCATCTAAGTCTTCCTGATGATATGCCCCTTTGCCTGCGAGGCCAGTTACCTTATATGGCCCTTCCCAATTTGCACCGAGTTTGCCTTCGCCAGGGATCACCGTGTTGCCCATTACCTTTCTCAAGACCCAGTCTCCGATCTTGAATAGCCTTGGATGCACGGCCTTGTTGTATTTCCTGGAGAGCTCTTGCTGATAGGCTGCTATGTGGATCAGAGCCCGTTCCCTTCTTTCTTCAGCTAGGTAAAGTTCCAAGGCCACTGCTTCACTGTTCAAGTCTGGCTAAAAACTTTTAGACCGGATGGTTGGCATACTGATTTCCAGTGGGATGACGGCCTCCATACCATAGGCCAAGGCGAATGGTGTTTCCCCAGTTGAATGTCTCAGCGTGGTGCGGTATGCCCAGAGCACATTGGGGAGTTCTTCAGTCCATTTCCCTTTGGCTTTCTCTAGCCACTTCTTCAGCCCGTCCAGGATGGTCTTGTTTGAGGCTTCTGCTTGACCATTTGACTGAGGGTAGGCCGGTGTTGAGTTGTAGAACTCGATCTTTAACTCCTCACAAAATCCGCGAAAGAGTTTCCCATCGAACTGAGGGCCATTATCCGAGATGAGGGCCTTCGGTATACCAAAGTGAGTGATGACATTTTGCCAAATGAACTTCTTCACATCTTTCTCCTTTATGGTTGCCAATGGCTCAGCCTCAACCCACTTAGTGAAGTAGTCGGTAGCAGCGATGAAAAACTTGCGGTTGCCTAGGGCTGTTGGGAGTGGTCCCACAATATCCAACCCCCAAAACGCGAACGGCCAAGGACTTGTAAGGGGGAGCAACTCTCTGGCCGGCTGGTGGATTTGGTGAGCAAATTTTTGACATTTTCACACCTGTGAACGTATTTCTATGCGTCCGCCTGTATGCATGGCCAACAATAACGTTGGGAAATCACTCGGTAAGCCAAAGACCTTCCCCCAATATGACTCCCGCAGATGCCTTCATGAATCTCATAGAGGAAAGCTTTCACCTTGTCGGGGTGGACGCACTTCAGATACGGCCCAGTAAAAGACTTCTTGTATAAGGCCCCAGATGGAGAGAGCCAAAACTGCTCTGATTTGGCCCGGATTTTGTTGGCCACCTTCTTTTCTTCTGGTAAGATTTTATCTTTTAGGAAGGTGATGATGGGGTCCATCCAGGATGGTCCCAAGTCAGCGCAGAGTACTTCGGACACTTCTGGTTCCTCAACGCTTGGCCGAGGTAGGAATTCTATCATCAAAGGATTGGGGAAAGTTGTTTGCGTAGTTGCAAGGCTGGCCAATTCGTCAGCTATGTTGTTTTCTTCGCGGTTAATTTGTTCTACTCTTATTACGGCGAACTTTTTTATTTCTGCGCGTACCAGCGCTTGATATTTGGCCATTCTTTCATTCCTGGCTTCATACTCCCCAGAGACCTGATTGACCACCAGCTTGGAGTCACTGAATACTATAAGGGCCAACGCTTTCATTCTTAATGCACTTCTCAATCCAGCAAGGAGGGCCTCATATTTCGCCTCAATGTTGGACGCCGGGAAGCCGAGCGTAACTGCTTCCTCGATAACCAGCCCGTCCGGGGAAGTCAGCATAATACCCAGCCCGGCGCCATGTCTGTTGGAGGCCCCGTCGACGAAGAGCTTCCACATCTCGCCAATAAACAACTTCTAGCAGTCGGATGGGTTTTGGGAGCTCCTCAACTCCAAGGTACTGGTCGGTTCATTCTGTTCTCTTTCCATGTCTCGATCAAGCTTGTATTTCGGTAAGTTATCCAGCTTCTCCATGTCGGCTTCGATTTGCCCTTCTTCCATTTGTGATCCACCACTTGTCCCTGTTGCCTAAACCATGGGCTGCGCTCGATCACAATGCGCCCTAGTAGCGGGGGCTCCTGCAGTACAAAATTCCCGGCGTAGGATGTAGCTAGTGGCGAAGCGGACATCCCATAGGTGACATCAGCCACGAACCTCTGGAGGTCGCCAATCATTCCTATTAACTCGAACGTGGTGGGCTCACGAGCCTGATACAACTGGGATTCCCAGATCGGGCGCGCGGCAGGCGACCTGGGCGGATGCGGTACATCAACATTGGTTTCATCCCGCAAGATGTTCCCTTGATCTAATGCGGCTGTCATAACCACTATTTCCTCTGAACTTTGCGTCATCATAAGTCCTCTTGAACTGAACGGTGACTAACGAATCAGATCTCTGTCTTGTCTCAGCAAAGAAGCACACTGGCTATTCTGCACTAACTCTCTGAACTGAAAAAAAAAACACGCAGCATTTCGGCCCAATCAGAACATACACGAGCATAACTGAATAACTGTACGCTACTTACTGATCACTGTTCCCCAAAATCACTATCCCCAAAACTGAATCTTGATACCCGCAGATATAACTGATTCTCAAATTCCGATACTGATGCCCTCAGGCTTGACACTCAGACTCGCAAACTGATATATGCATTCCCCTGTAGAGATACAACTCAAAAGCACATAACAAGCAAGCAAGAGCCAAAACACCCCTATTTTGGGGTAGGGTTTCCCTGTCCTATTTCGTCAGGAGCTAGGGTTTTACTATGCACGCAGCGGTTTCAAACAACCTATAATCGGGTAGCAACCTGTCCTATCTTGGAATGGTCACTATGGATTCCGAACATGCACTAGGTCGAATGGTCAAAAGGGCGCCCCGGTGATAAACAGGGTTTGTGTTCCCATCGTGGCAGAGCCCGTAACCGGTCAGCCTTATGGCACGCTTCTCAAAGCGAGCCTCCGGCAAACCGTTCAGGAATAGCAGACGGCAAACACTGTGACTTAAGCATACCAATGCACATGCAATGCAAAGAAACGCATGAGTGTAATCAAAACAAGATATCACGAGTTCGAGTCAAGCTCTCTAAACTCTCCGGTGGAGTCACCAGAAACTGTAGACACACCCGCGAGGCCTTATGCTACAGTTCGGGCTCGATTTGTGTCGGTTCTTAATCTGATCTCACAATGTGCAATGTGAGATTGATAAATCACCAAAGAGTCCAAATCTGGCAAATCGTTTTGGAAAACAGATTTTTGTAAAGAAGTGCCAAACATGGACTGCTTTGCCAGATACAGAGTCGCCACCTAAATATTTTATTTTGGGGAATTTAGGAAACCCTGACTCGTTGCCTTAGGCCACGTGTCCGTCATCACCAAAGTTGCCTCGGCTCGGGAACTTGGGTACGATTGGGGAAGGTCAGCTATGAGCACCCCCTCTCGCCCGATCCGAAGATTGGCCTCTACTAACCATGATATCTAGTTTTGAAAACACATGCGTTCTTATTCCGGTTAATTAGCCTAGAATTACTATGTGATGCGCGCAGCAAAACAAGTATAGACTAGATCGCCTAATTTGGAACAAAGCATCGCATATCCGTTTGTTTGAAAATGATTTGAAATTTGCTACTCACGAGTAGGCTAAAACACGGATTTCAATGAGTTGTTCCAACTCAAACAATCCAACCTTCACCCACAGGCATTCAAGCAGTAATATCACATAAGCATATGGCCATATGGTAAGCATGCTATTATGTTAACATTCACACTCATGCGAGATGCTAAAGCACAAATACTTACATCGTACTCTGTGCCAAAACAGTGAACTAGTTAGTAATCATATGCATGATCCTAATCCATGTTAAGTGGCTAATGCATCGCATACAAAATGTCACTAGAATAGGCTCGGCTAATCTATGAATGGCATATGAGATGCACAGATAGCATGTATTCAAGTTAGATTTGAAATACTATGCAGTTAGTATGATGCGCCGAGCCCGGTGCATGCAATACTGATGAATGATGCACGCATGCATAGCATAAGGTATGCTAATTTAAATATGCCCTAATACTAACCATCAAAGCAGGTAAGTAAAAGGGAGAAAGAAGTAGGGGTTGGAAAACATGCACACACGCACCTACACTTATTACAAATTCGCCCTCACTTGGAGGGACCAAAAGAATAATACAATTTAACTAACCTACAAGCTAATTAAATATTATAGACAATTAACTAGTTAAGCAAATTAACTAAGTTAAGAAAGCAGTAAACAGCCTCGGGAAGAGGGCCTAATGCAATGTGTGCTCGGCTCCGCTCGGAAGTCCACTGCCATGCACAAGCTGCCTCTGTTTTCCCTGCTTTGCTCCTCTGATCATTGCACAAATCCCAAGGTGCACTCTATGAACCCTGTGGGATGCCACTGGCCAAGGGAAATGGTCGCCGGCCATGAGGGAGTGGTCATCGACCACTGGTTGAGCTCTCGGCCACCAATTGTTGGTCGATCAGCACTAAAGATGGCCGACCGGCCAAAGCTTCCTGCAGAATCCTGTTTTGACAGCAGCAGAGGGCAAAATAAGGCATGGCAATGCATTTCAAGCAAATGTATGCACCAACACATCCCTTATCATGTTTGTGGCTCAAAGGGATATGGTCTTTGATTCTCGGACCACCTATCGCGCATTTCAATGCGTGATGGCCCAAGAAACCAAGTTATGCATTTTGATTTCAAATGAAATGCACATCAAACAAACAAATAAAACCTAACCTCTATCATACTCAATTCAAGAGGCAAGGCAATGCATGCCAATGCAATGCAATCTAGGCATGTGAGCTAGCATGCAATATGGGCATGAGAGCAAGTATGCAAGGTAGCAAACATGCAAAGTGTAATCTTAACCATGCAAACATGCAAGATGCAACATGGACAACATGCTAAGTACAATGCATGCCAAATGCATTACAACCTAAGCATGCAAATATGTAATGTGACAAACATGGAACAAGGCCAAATATGTAACAACACACAAGGCGAGCATGCAACCATATGCTAGAATGGTCTTAAACCGAAGTGGACAGCTCTCAACCAAGTCCAAAACAGTGGCCATTGCTATGGAAATGAAGGACAATTATACATACAAACATGCATGCAAATGGACCAACATTTAAGCATAAAGAGACAACTCTCAAGCACACTTAAGAGGATGCAAACATGGACAAATGGCATGCATATTAAGCTCTGAAATACACATGAGGGATGATGCCAAATCAACCTATCAATGCAAGCAAGACATGCAACCAAGCCTAAAGACTTAGGCTCACCAAGGAGGTATTGAACTACCCTTAACAAAACCAAACATAGCATGAATTGAACAACCAAAATCAGAGTTTTAGCATATTAAAACAAAGCTAAAAACACAATGACATGGCATCCTAGAGGCCTAAACATGATGGCATGCATGAAGGCACAAACATAGAGCATAAGATGACAACTTTATAAAGCATTAAAAGGACATCAAATGCAAGCATACAAGCACACCATGAGGACTAAAATAACATGACAAGTGGTTCCAAACCACTGAAATAGTTCAAATAATGCATGCTAGAGGGGTCAACACTCAAGGCTCAAAAGGGGGATTACATGGTAGCTATACAAAGCAAATCATGGACGACCCAAATGACCCAAAACAGACCTCAAGCACATCAAAACATGCATATAAGCTTCACAAAGCTAAGCCAAAAACACATGCTAGAAACAAGGCTCAAAGCACAAGGCATGTTAAGGCAATTCATGGCATTACAAGACATGTATGCAAAGCAAGCATGGTGTGTCCAAACCAAGTAAAAACAGAGGTAAAACATGGCAAAATACTACCAAACACTTACTGAAACATGGCCAACATGATCTTCAACAAGGTGCTTACACATGAGGCTTAAAATAGCAAGTTTAAAGACAACAAGGAGAGGGGATGGCCCTCTTCTTCTTAGGACCTTAAACCACCATCCTCACCACTGAAATCCCTCAAGATTTCAGTGGTGAGGAGGCCCAAACAAAGTGGTCCCGGAGCTCACCAAAATAGCACAAAAAAGAGGCCAAACAAGGCCTAAGAGGGGGTAAACAACCTCAAAGCTCGAAACGCCCTTAAACAACTATTTAAAGAAATGAAAAAAAAGACTTTTATTAGTTATATACAAAGTCTAAAAACAGTTGCAAGATAGGTTAAAAAGCTATGCAAAAATGGGGGAAAATGGGTAAGATTGTTACCCTTGAAAACCTCCTTCAAAAATGGAAGACCAGTAGCTTCCTTAGGTCCAAACCAGTCCAAAAGCTCCAAGAACAAGCCCCTATTGCCTCAGCAACTAAGGTGTAGTGTAATGGTAGGTGTTTGTGCACAAAACTAAGACTAAGGCCCCGTTTGGGGACTGGCTAAATTAGCCAATTAGCCAAAAAGTTACCTTTTTAGCCAAAAAGCCAACAACCCATACCAAAAAGTCAAAGATTTTCTTTTCTCTCTACTTTTTGCACAGCTTTTCGTAATTAACCAAAAAGTCATCCCAAACATACAAGTTTTTTTTACCTACCTTTTTAGCCAATTAGCCAAAAAGTTATTAAATTAGTCTGTTCCCAAACGAGGCCTAAACACACCTAGAACACTCAAGAGATGGAGAGATATAGAGATAGAGTATGAACAAACCCTAACCCTAAAACTCAAAGCTCTGGAAATTTTTTGTAACCCTAATGGAGGGAGAAGAGGCTCCCTCTTATAGAGATTCACTCTTGCAAAGCTTCCAAAACAAGCTAAGCAAGAGTGAAATCTCTCCATACACGTGTATGGAGGGGAGCAAAGTGTATGCCAGCTAGCACAGCTGGCATAAAAATATCTATAAAAGCAGATGCACAGTGGTCGGCCAGCCAAAAATGCAATTTGACCAAAATAGATGGTCGACCGACCAAATATAGTGCCGACCGGCCAAATATTTGGCCGGTAGCAACAAAACACAGCCGGTGGCCTCAAGCCATGGCCGGTGATGTGTGGGGATGGCCAACAAGCCATTCCATGCCCCTCAAAGGCAAAACACAAGTGTTTGGTGCAAAACCAAACACAAAACAGTCGAGTCGAGAGATCCTGAGGCAAGGCGTGGCTGAGACCTCCGAACTCAGGACGAACACAAACATGGATGATCACCGAGTGTTCAAACGTGACGTCCAAGTCTTGAGGACGGTCAAAAATGGTTGTCTACACTTATAAATCTTCAACGCGGCTGTCATCCCAGCAAGATGTTGCATGTCCTTCGTGGAGTTTGGTCGATCCAGCTCTTGTATCGCCTTGATTTGGGAAGGGTAGGCTTCAATTCCTCTGTTTGTGACCAAAAAACCTAGAAACTTTTCGGTGCCAACTCCAAAGGCGCACTTAGAGGCATTCAAACGCAGTTTGTGATGTTTAAGTGTAGCGAACATCTTTGCCAGGTCGGCGAGGTGTTGAGACTTTTCCTTGCTCTTTACCACCATATCATCGATGTAAGCCTCCATGGTACGACCCAAAAGGGGAGCGAACATCTTGGTTACCATCCTCTGAAAAGTTGCCCCGGCGTTTTTCAGTCCGAACGACATGACTTTGTAACAATACAGGCCTCTTGGAGTGGTGAATGAAGTGATCTCTCGGTCTGGTTCATACATGGCTATCTGGTGGTATCCACGATACGCATCCAGGAAGCTAAACCTCTGATGGCCAGCGGTTAAATCTACCAGCTGGTCGATTCTCGGGAGGGGAAAGCTATCCTTTGGACAGGCGCGGTTGACCGTCTTATAATCAACGCACACCCGCCATTTACCATTTTTCTTCGGCACCACTACCGTGTTAGAGATCCACCAAGGATATTGCACTTCTTCTATTGCCCCTGCTTCTAACAAGTTCTTAACCTCTTCCACCACTATCTCGGCATGGTGCAAGGCTAAGCGTCGTGTCCTCTGGATGACCGGCCGTGCATTTGGGATGACATTCAACTGATGACAAATGAAGCTAGGGTCGACGCCAGGCATATCGTAAGGCGTCCATGCAAAAGCTTCCATGTTGGAAACCAAGAAGTCGACATAATCGAGTCGCTCGGCGCTGGACAAAGATGATCCCAAAAGAAAGAACTTAGTTGGATCGTTCTCATCAATGTGCACATCTACAAAATCTTCGACCGATTTCTCCTTGGCCTTTCTTCCTACGTCTTCTAGGACTTCCTTTCCCTCCGGGCCCTCTATCATTTGAACGAACCCTTTGGCGGCTCGGCTGCCATTCACCGCAACGAAGCACTTTTTTGCCATTACCTGGTCTCCCCAAACCTCTTCTACCTGCCCGGTTGGCGCCGGGAAGTGCAATACCTGATGGTAGGTCGACGTTATTGCTTGCATGGCGTGCAACCAACCCCGGCCCAAGATTAAGTTGTAGGTATGTAGACACCCCATTTTTGACCGACCTTAAGACTCAGACATCATCGATTGAGCGCTCAGTGATAGTGCATGTTATGCTCGTTTCGAGTTTCTGGAGTTTTGGCCCAGTGCCTTGCCTCCGGGCCTCTGAACTCTTTGTGCTTCAGCTCGGTTTGCGGACCAAGCCTTGTTTTCCTTGCTTGAGGAAAGGAGAGGTCTTGTATACTGCATGTGTGTTATTGACTGCCATGAAAGCATGCTTTCCATGAGGCTAACTGCTTATTTGATATAACTGCCTGAATGCATGTGGGTGAAGGTTGGATTACTTGAATTGGAACAATTCATTGAATCCCGAATTTAGCCTACTTGCTAGTAGCAAACTTCAAACCATTTTCACAAACGAATATGCAATGTTTTGTTCCAAATTAGGTAATCTAGTCTATACTTGTATGTTGTGCGCATCACGTAGTAAGATTAGCTAATCAATCGGAATAAGAGCACATGTGTTTTCAAAAACAAAATATCATGCTTAGTACAAGCCGATCTTTGATCGGGCGAGCGGGGGTGCTCATTGCATGACCTTCCCCTCTCGTACCTAAGTTCCCGAGCCGAGGCAACTTTGGTGATGACAGACACGTGGCCTTCGGCACGAGTCAGGGTTTCCTAAATTCCCCCAAAAATAAAATATTTAGGTGGCGACTCTGTATCTGGCAAAGCAGTCCATGTTTGGCACTTCTTTATAAAAATCAGTTTTCCAAAACGATTTGCCAGATTTGGACTCTTTGGTGATTTATCGGTCTTACATCGCACATTGTGAGATTAGATTCAGAACCGTGACATTGAGTCTGAACTATAGTAGCTCAGAGAACAAGACGAGATTCGTGCCCCCTTCACGCGCGCAAATGTCGGAGAGTTCCTGGTAGTGCGTCTACAAGGTGGATGGGACCTTAAGCACCCAGAATTCTACTTGCTTCATGACCGAACCCACTTTGACCGACAATATGATCTTTCCAATCGGCCATTTTGGTTGAGAGTTGAAGCCAACCAAATGAGACGTTGCAGGGGCTAAGTCCTTGTCCTCCAACTTCATTTGTTTGAACGCGTCATAATACATGATTTCGACTGAACTCCCCTGGTCAATCAAAATTCTTTTGATGTCGAAGTCTTTGACGCGAAGAGTCACTACTAGGGCGTCATTGTGGGGCATTTGAGTTCTCTCCAAGTCCTTACTTGAAAAGGTAAGGATATCTTTTTTTTCGGTCTTCCCTATTTTCACAGCGGGCTGGACGGAGAGCACCTCCCTTATGTGCTCGGCTTTCTTGATCATCCCTCTCAGCTCGCAGACCCATGTCGGTTCAATGATGCCATGGATGACATTGATTACGCCTTGCGGCGCTGCGTCCAGGGCGGCTAGGCCGTTTGGCTCAATCTGTCCCAGTGGAGCGGCTTTCATACCCCCATCTATGTATTGGTCCAGATGTCCTGCCGCCACCAGCTCCTCCAAATGTTGTTTGAGCAGCAAGCAGTCCTCCATTCGGTGCCCCCATTCTTCATGGAAGGTGTAGCGATATCTTGAGTTGAAGCCCCTCTGTGTATTCCCCAACTTGGCCGGCCAACGAACGAAAGGTTCACCTCAGATTTCACTCAGGATGCGGTATATAGGGATTTTAAAGACCGTGGTGATATTGGTTCGCGCTTTCAATTTTCACTTGGCATCTTCCTCCTCATCACGAGGAGCGTTAGCTCGGTCGTTTCTACGACCTTTGCTTCTATTATCGCGGTTTGAGCCACGACGTTGATCTTTTGACCGATCATTTGGGCGGTTGTCCTCCTGCCCCACCGAGTGAACCTTTCCCGCCATTCTTCTATCCGCTGCGACCGGATTAGCCTTCTCGGTTGTGGAGGCGGCGTCATCCTCTACACGGATGTGTTCGTTGATCCGTTGCATTAAGGACTCCATGGTTGCGGGCTGGTGCATTGTAAGCGAATCTCGTAGCCTATGTCCGACTGGGAGACCATGCTTGTATTGGGTAATCGCCAGATTTGTAGGGTAGTCGAGGATCTCATTGTAGGTTTCCTAGTACTTCGCATTGTATGCCTTCAACGAACCTCCAGACTCCATCTTGATGCCCAGGAGATGGTCGACCTCCTTTGGTGTTCGAGTGTTGGTTTTGAATCTGTGACGAAGGCCTCCGCTAATTGCTGCCATCCCTCAATGCTCCCCTCTGGAAGCCTTTCGAACCATTTCAGGTCCAGTTCTTCTAAGCTCGCTGGGAATATCAGGCACATCAAGGCGTCATTGCGCCGATGTCCAGCCATTACTTGCTGATAATGACTCACGTGCATGTACGGATCCGTCTTGCCGTCGTACAACGTAAACTTAGGCTGGTGGAATCCAGCAGGGAGTGGTATACTCTCGATTTCTGGGGACAGTGGTGTAGTTGTAAGTCTCGCTAGCTCTTTGTTCACAAGCGCTGGAGCCACCACTCTGGGTGCTGGCATTGCCACTTCCTCACTACAACGGATTTGGGAGCTTAGCCTCTGCAAAGCCGGCAATCTCTGAGTCTCCCTACGGTGAGCCCTCTCCTCCAACACATCCCTCAGGTCTCCCGAATGGGCGGAAAAAGAGTATCGCGATGTCAACGATGGGTGTGAGGGACGGTAGGTGCTGTCGCGAGTGTGAGATTTGCCCACCTGTGGGTCAGAGTCCCCGACCCCATAGCTTCTGGTGATAAAGAGAGAGTGCATCCTTTCTTGGCGGTGACTGCCGGAATGAGGAGACAGGGTGCGCTCACTGAGGCTACCTTCTCCAGCAACACCCTTCCCCTTGATCTGGCATTTTAGCACCTCCATTTCAGCCGCCATCTTGCGAATGAGGGTGTCCTAGTCTTTGAGTTTGTGCTCCAGGCGCTGTGCATGCGACTCCCCCTGCCGTCGACCGGCCCTCTGGACTCTTCGAGCGATCAGTACTCCTCGCGCGTTTGTCTCGCGCACCTCTCGAAGAGGCCTCCAGGCCCGCCATGGCTGGAATAGCAGAGGGGCCTTCTTTCCGTCAAACAGACTCTAGCGTGGCATCATCGACGACGGACAGTGGAGTTTCATCATTGTTAGCCATGGAAACGGTCGAAAAAGCTTGAAGAGCAAGGTTTGTGTATCAAAGACTTCCCACAGACGGCATCAATTGTACGTGAGCGAAATATCCTTTGTTCTCCATACTCCTTGAACTCAAGCTCCACGTAACGTCGCCTGGCCTAAAAACAGAAAGAAGGTGAGCTGCCCGGCGGTGTGTTGCTGGAAAGTCCCTCCGACGATCAAGTTAGACCACTTGAAGAAGAAAATAGCACTTTTTAGAGAGAGGGAGAATTGTTCAGATTGCTTACCTCCAACGTCCCTCATTCCTCCTTTTTCTAGGCTGGCCATGCAGCCTCAGGGATTGTGCGCGCACTACCTCTGTTATCCTTCCCTGGACAGGTGGCAGTGCTCGCCTCTCACTACCTTATGCGTGTGAGGGCCAAAACCTCCAAACAGCATGTGTGGAATTGCCAAACGGTATTGACGCATACCAGGAGTGGATTTCCCCTCCATCACACCATTGGTCTAGGTGGCACACTCAACCGGGATACCATGACCGACCTATCCCTTGGAAAGAAACACCACCATGACCGAGACGATCGAACTGTAAGAAGTCGGTCCATGCGAACCGACTGGCCGTGAGGCATGCCTGCCTTCATCCCAGTCAAAATTCATTCCGGGATGTGCTTGGCTCGGTCCAGATGCACCACTGCGAATCCAACCGAGCACTTAGCCGAACCACAGCCCGGTTGGGCACATGCATGTCTTCGCACTCTGGCCAACGACATAGCTCGGCCAAACGTGATAGCCCGAGAGGCCGTGCAGATTTGGTTCAGCACCATGGCCTAGCGCAAATCTCCCTCTCAATGTGGTACAATCAAATGATCACTAATATCTTAATAATTTAATTTTTTAGAAAGATGATCGTGTCAGTAAGTTTTACATAATAAACCATTCAAATTTTACGGACAGTAATTGGCCAATATCCTCCCATCAATTGTTGGAATAGGAGTTAATCACGTTTTTGTTTGTTTGTTTGTTTGATTTGATTTGATTTGATTTTTTTTGTTTTTTTTTTTTTGTTTTTTTTGTTTTTTTTTTTTTTTTGTTTTTCGTGCGAACACTATCTGCAAAACGTTAGAATCTAGAGAGAAAAAAAAAATGAGAATTACCTTACAGTGAAATATATATATATATACATACAAATATAGAGATGTAAGTGAGACTTAGGCCTCGTTTGGCAAGTGACTTTTTTAGTTAAAAAGCTAAAAAGTTACTAAAAATCAAAAAGCTAAAAACTCATACCAAAAAGTCAAAGATTCCCTTTTCTCACTACTTTTTGCACATCTTTTCGTAAAAAGCCAAAAAGTCATCTAAACATACTAGTTTTTTTTACATTACATTTTAGCCAAAAAACTAAAAAGTTATTAAAAAATATGTTCCCAAACGAGGCCTTATATTTCCATAAGTTTTCACTTGTGTTTCACCTCATAGCAACTTGAACCCTCAACGTTTTGGTAATTTTTTTTACTTGTCCCACCGACAACCAATTCTCCCTAAAAAAAATTCATCATGTTGGTTTCATTTTTGAATTATTTTTTAATAAAGTGATTTGAAAAGCATGTTTTGAAAATAAATATGTGTTTAGTTTTTAAAAAATTTCACTATTACATAATAAACCATTCAAATTTTCCGGACAGTAATTGGCCAATATCCTCCCGTCAATTGTTGGAATAAGAGATAATATGCCCGTTTGGTAGAGCGGTGACAAAATGATTACAGATTATGGCTTAACAGATTATAGATTATAGTTTTAAATATAAGCTGTTAACCTGTTTGGTGCAATTATAGGATTATAGATTTAATCAGCAGAATAGTGTTTGGTTGAATAAGTTGTAAAATAGTTTTTTGCTGTGTAATGTCTTTTTTGCCCTTATAAGATATAAAAATTGTTATTTTTTCATTTTTTTCAATTTTAATTTTAAAAAAATTATTTCATTAATTGTGAAATAAATTGTGCAATTTATTTAATTTTGTTTAATTTATTAATTCATTACAATTAATATCAATTAATATTCATGTATTTTGTTTCATTTATATCAATAATTTTTTTTATTACAATTAATAATATAAAAATTGTTATTTTTTAATTTATTAATTCATTACAAAATATACCAATTAAATTTTTGTTTTCTCTTCTCTCTTCTTTCATCCGTACACCGCCGGTGGTTTGCAACCCTAGCCATCGCCGCGATCTGGAAAGGCAGAGAGGGAGAGACGACGACAGTAGATCGTAACGACGGCAACTCTGGTTCAGATCGCGATGCGTAGGGTTTTGCCTTGAGATCGCGACGACAGCGACTCTGGTTAGGGTTGTCGATTGTGAGCTAGGGTTGATCGTCATCATGATCGCGACACTTGAGAGAACACCGTCAATTATGATAGATGGCTTGCAGTGGTGACAGCGACAGGGCTAGGGTTTTGCTCCCTCTTCAGATCGTGACGAGAGGACAGAGAAAAAGAGAGAAAAGAGAGATCGCGAAGAGAGAGAATAGATTTGGTTCGTGAGAGAGAGTGCGCTCTGGTTTGTTCGAGAAAATCACCTCACGATCACGATGGGACAGAGAGAGAAAGAAGAGAGATCGTAATGAGCTCCGGCGACGAGCTCATCTTCTCTGCTCTCCTCTTCCATCTTTTTTGGCATCGCCGAAAATCGCCTCTCCATTGTAAATCACCCCTCTACTTTTATGAGAAGAAGAGAATGAGTGTGTTTTTGTTTATATACCTGGTAGACTTGTAATAACTTGAAAGTGTAAAGGACACACCACAACAAAAAAGGCCTTGGTGACAGATTGATTTTGTCTCCAAACATTAAATTTTCGTCACTAAAGTGATCTGCGATGAAAAAAATTTGTCACTACGTTCGTGGCCTATACGTTGTCGCTGAAAGTACCTGGTGACGAAAAACAGTTTCGTCACCTATTTTTCATTTTTGGTGACGAAATGTTTCGTCTCCAAATGTTGAATTTTTCGTCCTTTAAAACATCAATTTCGTCACCAAAACTAAATAATATTTTATTTTAATTGTTTTTGGCGACAAAATATTTCGTCACCAAATAGATTTTAGTGACGAAAGTTTTCCTCACCTGATATGGATTAAAGTGACAAAAAAATTCGTCACTAAAATAAGCAGAAAAGAAAATTATTCAATGACAAAAAACATTTTGTCACCAAATATTTCAATTTAGCGACAAAATATTCAACAAATGTGAAAAACTTATTCGTCATGTTTTTTGAAAACTAATAGCGACATTTTTCATTTCGTCGCTAATAAAAATTAAAAATTTTTAAAGGAGGCGTACTATTTTCATATTAAATTTTTTCTTTTCAGTAAAAATTCCCTGCGCATTTCAATAACCTGTGCAATAACTTGTCCGATGGCCTATTCAATAACCTGTTCAATAAAATATCTATTACAAATCAATACAAAAATCTGTTCATTTTCATAAATTTCACAATCGAATTTCAGCACTATCCACAAAAATACAATATGAACTGCATGCAGATTATAAACATGTCTTCTAATATCCACAAAAAACATGTCTACTAATATTCACAAAAATATAATATCAACCGCATGCGGATTACCAAACACGTCTCCTAATATCCACAAAAAAACATGTCTACTAATATCAACAAAAATAAAATATCAAGTGCGGATTACCAAACATATCTTGTAATACCAACAAAAATATAAAATTTACAACGCAACCAAAATATATGTAAGGTAATATGAACAAAAACACAAAATGAGCTAGCTTCTACTCTCCAAAATACCAAACATTTCCATATCAAATCTCGAATCTGAAAAAAAATGAAACACAAAAAAAAAAAAAAAAAAAAAAAAAAATGCAAGTTAGACAATTATTATCTTATCAATAAAATATACAATTTAACATGCATTTTTCGACTTAGTTTTCAAATCGGGAGTCCGGTGCTAGTTCCGTAAGTTTCCACAACTTACATTGGTCCCTCCCGAGGTGTTTGAGGTGTTCCCTGGGCTTTCCTGTGCCTGTTACACGATTTTGGCCCCCGATGGCCTATTTACAAGCTTAACTGTTGGAAAAATTCATTTTTGGACTTAGTTTTCAAAACGGGAGTCCCGTGCTAGTTCCGTAATTTTACAAAAGTTACAATGGTTGCTTCCGAGGTGATTGAGGTGTTCCTCGGGCCTTCTCGGGGTTGTTTAACAATTTTGGCCCCCAGATAGCCTATTTTCAAGCTTAAGAGTTGGAAAAAATGCATTTTTAGACTTAGTTTTCAAACTGGGAGTCCCATGCTACTTCCGTAAGTTTCCACAACTCACATTGGTCCCTCCTAAGGTGTTTGAGGTGTTTCCCAGGCCGTTTCGTGGCTGTTGCACGATTTTGGCCCCGAAGGCCTATTTTCAAGCTTAAGTGTGAAAAAGTGCATTTTGGATTTAGTTTTCAAACCGGGAGTCCCGTGCTAGTTCTGTAAGTTTCCATAACTTATGTTGGTCCCGCCCGATGTGTTTGAGGTGTTCTCCGGGCCTTCTCGAGGTTGTTTAACGATTTTGGCCCCCGGATGGCCTATTTTCAAGCTTAAGAGTTGGAAAAAATGCATTTTTAGACTTAGTTTTCAAACCGGGAGTCCCGTGCTACTTCCGTAAGTTTCCACAACTCATATTGGTCCCTCCTGAGGTGTTTGAGGTGTTTCCTAGGCCGTCTCGTGGCTGTTGCACAATTTTGGCCCCCGAAGGCCTATTTTCAAGCTTAAGTGTGAAAAAGTGCATTTTTGGATTTAGTTTTCAAACCGAGAGTCCCGTGCTAGCTCTGTAAGTTTCCACAACTTATGTTGGTCCCTTCCGATGTGTTTGAGGTGTTCCCCGGGCCGTCTCGTGACCGTTGCATGATTTTGGCCTCCGATGGCCTATTTTTCAAGCTTAAGTATGAAAAAGTGCATTTTTGGACTTAGTTTTCGAACCGGGAGTCCCATGCTACTTCCGTAAGTTTTCAGAAGTTACTTTGGTCCCTCCCAAGGTGTTTGAGGTGTTACTCGGGCCGCCTCGTGACTGTTACACGATTTTGGCCTCCGATGGCCTATTTTTCAAGCTTAAGTGTGAAAAAATGCATTTTTGGACTTAGTTTTCGAACCGAGAGTCCCGTGCTAGTTCCGTAAGTTTTCAAGACTTACTTTGGTCCCTCCCGAGGTGTTTAAGGTGTTACCCAGGCCATCTCGTGGCTGTTACACGATTTTGCTCTCCGATGGCCTATTTTCAAGCATAAGTGTGAAAAAGTGCATTTTTGGACTTAGTTTTCAAACCGAGAGTCCTGTGCTAGTTCCGTAAGTTTCCACAACTCACATTGGTCCCTCCCGAGGTGTCTGAGGTGTTCCTCGGGCCATCTCGTGGCTGTTGCACGATTTTGGCCTCCGATGGCCTATTTTCAAGCTTAAGTGTGAGAAAGTGCATTTTTGGACTTAGTTTTCAAACCGGGAGTCCCGTGCTAGTTCTGTAAGTTTCCAAAACTCACATTGGTCCCTTCCGAGGTGTTTGAGGTGTTACCCGAGCCGTCTCGTGGCTGTTGCACGATTTTGGCCTCCTATGGCCTATTTTCAAGCTTAAGTGTGAAAAAGTGCATTTTTGGACTTAGTTTTCAAACCGGGAGTCCCGTGCTAGTTCCGTAAGTTTCCACAACTCACATTCATCCCTCCTGAGGTGTTTGAGGTATTCCCCAGGCCGTCTCATGGATGTTGCACGATTTTGGCCTCCGATGGCTTATTTTTCAAGCTTAAGTGTGAAAAAGTGCATTTTTGGACTTAGTTTTCAAACCGGAAGTCCCGTGCTAGTTCCGTAAGTTTCCACAACTCACATTGGTCCCTCCCGAGGTGTTTGAGGTGTTACCTAGGCTGTCTCGTGGCTGTTGCACGATTTTGGCCTCCGATGGCCTATTTTCAAGCTTAAGTGTGAAAAAGTGTATTTTTGGACTTAGTTTTCAAACCGGGAGTCCCGTGCTAATTCCATAAGTTTCCACAACTCACGTTGGTCCCTCCCGAGGTGTTTGAGGTGTTCCCTAGGCCGTCTTGTGGCTGTTGCACGATTTTGGGCTCCGATGGCCTATTTTTCAAGCTTAAGTGTGAAAAAGTGCATTTTTTGACTTAGTTTTCGAACCAGGAGTCTCGTGCTAGTTTTCAACAGATGGTTTACATAATATACGAGGGCCTTCCACAAATGAAGGTTTCAGCTACATGATTAGAGACCTCTACGGCACTTAACAAGGCATCCCTTTTTCTTTTTTTTCTTTTTCTTTTTTTTTCATTTGTTTAGGTGATGGCCATTTTATTCCATTGAAATTTATCTCGACCCACTACAGATAAGATACATCAATTGCAATGACATGGTGTTGCAACCTGCAAATTACATCAAACCTTCCTATCCAAGCATGTTCATGACTGCATCCTAACAGGCTAATGTTGTTGTAAAATATCTCCTTGCAATTGTTATAATACTTTCTTTTTTATTATTATTTTATTATTTTTGCTCTTTTTTTTAAAGTAGTTAGTACTACATATTCTTTAAAGAATAATGCCACTAAGGAAGGGAGTACATTGAGATGTCATAGTGTACCTTTATTGCCTACCAATAAAGGCATTTCAGAAGCTTGATCGGTGCCATTAGAAAGATTACAGAACTTTTTGCTATCCAAATTGCCCGAAGAACTTCTAGATAAAGAAAGACCTGGACATCAATATCACAATTCATCAGAATGTAAATTAGATTAAGAAAATGGGAGAATTCCCTCTCCAAAATGCTTACAATTTGAATTTATAGTGTAGATTTAAGGCTTGTTTGGTGTAGATTCTAACAAGTTAAAAATTGATGAACTACTTCTTTCTCATAAGATGTAAGCAAAATGTACACCAAACACTTTGATGTAAATTTCTAAAATTAAAAAAAAAATTATAAACAATTCTATAAACTGCACATAACAACCCCTTAAACTTGATATGATGCGAGAATAATTAGAGTAAAAATAAATAATTAATTAACTTTTCCAAACATGGATATGATAAAAGAGAAGACTCTACTAGCTTGATACGTCAACCAAAGACTAAAAGCTCAGGCACTATTCCACCACCATCCATAGGAGATTTGTGCCAATTTGGTAGTAATAATAAGATCATACAACAACATGGCAATGCTACAATAAAACATGAACATCACATCTATCCAATAAGATCATACATTGATTTCATGACTCTTCAATAAAATATGAACATCACATCTATCCAAAACTGGGCATACCTTATCAGCCCCATCTTTGTAATACTGTCTGGCAAGATCCACCAGCTTGCCAAGGTTTCTCACCTTCAAAAAGATGATGACACTACTCATTACCAAATAAAAAAAACTGAAGTGATGCATAAGCAATGCACATGATCATAATCCCATATAGAATGAGAAAATATATACATATAAAAAAAATTAAAGGGAAAAGAAAGATATGGAGAGAGAGAAAGAGAGGGAGGGAGGTGAGGTGAGGAGAATTGGGTGTTAATTGCTATTATTTACTTTTTTCAAAAAGGTAAAGTTGTCTTTTCACCAGCATCTATATTTTCTTTTTCTTTTTTTTCCCCCTTTATTATTCTAAATTTAAAGGATCAAGGACAATGCACACTTTCTCCATGTGGACACCAAGCTGGAAACCCAAACTATTCTGGTTTAATACAGAGTATAGATATGTCCACAAAATAAAAACAAATTGAACAGGAGGCAGATATGTCAACGTTGAAGAATAGAGTCATTATATGACCAAAATATGAATTAACCAAAATTTACATTAATGATGTTCCTTGACTAGTGTAAAGCAAATTCATCAACATAAATAGGTATTAGGTCATGAATTAAGAGTTCACATAAATGTCTAGAAAGAAGAAGCATAACAAATAATAGACAATTATTTCCTTGATGGAATTAAAGAAAACAACTAGTGTCATCATAAAAGATGCTGGTTGGCGGGTTGGGTGGGAATATAAATAATATCAAGATGTCCACCACTGTCTGCACACCAATCAAATCATATAGTTTAAAGTAAATATCATTCAAACACATAATGATTTGATTAAGAATTACATTTTGTTATACCTCATTTTCATTTGTTTGCTCTCTTACATCATATTGGTCTCCCTTCATAACAACAAGATTGATGATGCATTCAAGTGATTGTCTGAATTGTTTAGAACAGGAGAGTTAATTATTGTGTTATAATGAAAGATTGTTTACAACAATGTCTTATATTAATGATGTGCAACAAGTGACTTCTTTTCCTGACCCATAGAACAAAGTTAATTACTGTAGTCTCTCAACAACCAAATCTAATGTAAACATGTAATTATGTTGTAGAATTACAAAAAAGTTGTGCACATGTGGGGGAAAATAAGAGAAAACAAAATTAAAATCACCTCAAGGCAAAGGCAATGCGAGGGAGGAGCACATATACTTCCCATAAATAATGGAAAACTCAACTACACTTAATTATGCAGCCTAACTGAAAATAAATTATAAAGCTCAATACTTTTCCTACATTTTAACTTAATTTTCTCAGCAAACAAACAAAGGGATTGTAATGCCTGCTTACAAAACAATGACTTTTATAGCAGTTTTTATTTGAAGACTAGAAGCACACAGAGGGGCAGATTTAAAAATCACCTGACCCATAATTGTTTCAAAAACTAATGCATCCAACACAAGCTTTAAATGCCAATTACATAGGGTTTGTTACATGATTCAATTACATATAAACGTCATTATAAATGAGGAAAACAGCTGTCATTCCATTGTCCTAAATTCGCTATAGTGAAAAATCCACAATTCTGGCCAAAATTCAGGCAAGTACCTCACTATGCCACAAAGTCCTAATAACAGAGCCTTGTTATAGCTTTTCCTTTTTTTCCAGAAATTATACTATGCCACAATTGTCTAATGTCAAATCTCACATATTGAGCTCATCAGACCAAACAATCAAGGAATACAAGGCCTCATCATCCATAGTAACAAATTCTTCTTCTTCTTCTTCTTCTTCTTCTTCTTCTTTGGTTGGGTAAGTAAGCGGTTAGTTTTATACCAAAAAATATAGATATTACAGAGATGCTCAATACACAAGCTGAGGATCAACACAACTTTCAAGATGTGACACCAAACTTAAGGCTAAGACAAAACATTACATCTAACCTAATAAGATTAATCTCTCACAAATGAGAGGCTAGGCAAAACTAACACACCCATATAGTAATGAATTCTAATAACAAAATTAGGAAAATTAAAATTGAAAATTTCCTTAGAAATTCACAATTCCAAACATAATTAATATTACAATCTGCTAGGTTGCTTAAAAATATACAATGGGGGAAAAACCATATGAACAATTTGCATCATAAATGTCCCTTGATTTGCCCTCTAGAAGCAAAAACTCAACTAAAGTTTAGCAAAGACGGTTATTTGGATAAGAAATCCCCATTTCAAAAAAAAAAAAAAAAAATCATGGAAGCCTTCTTGTTTTTCAATTTCCTCAGTATTTTCTCGGCAGCCAAACGCATGCCTAATTCTTAGTATTTCCTTAGTATTTTCAATTTCCCTAATTTTTATTTGAACATCTAAGAGGGGAACCTAGCCCAGTTTTTATCAAACTAGAAATTTATATATATATACACATATATACATGAACACACACACAGAGAGAGAGAGAGTAACGTAGGACAAGATTTTAAGAATTTTTATATTTTTAGTTTTAATATTTTTAATATATTATTTTATTAGGATTCTTGTAATTTAGTATAAATATTTTAGAATTATTAGGTTTCTTAATTTTATTATTTTGGAATTAGGTTATGACTAGGATTTTAAATAGTTTAGAATTTTAGTTTCCTATTCTCTTAGGTTTTCTAATTTATGTTGATTTAAGTATCCTAATTTATTTTAGAATTACTTTTCCTACTAGTATTAGGTTTAATTTATTATAAATAGTTATGTAAGCCTCATGGCAAAGACAATTTTTATTCATTCATTCAATAATATTTCTTTTCCTTGTAGATTCAAGGTTCTATTTTTCTCGTGGATTCAAGAGTCCCTTTCGTCTACTAGAACGATATCTAGTCCCTATGTATTCCGCTGTGTCAAGTGGTATCAAAGCATGGATTCGCCTAGCTCAATTACACAAGACAATGGAGCACACACAATCCCTATTGACGTTGATCGTAGGGTGAAAGCCATATGGGATGCGATTGAGGAACATCGGCTAGAGGTGCATGAACTTCGCAATGAGATTTGTAATCAACTTGCCAATTTGGGACTAATCGTCAACCAGAGGCAACCAACAATTGACAGCAATTGCGCCGGAGGATTCACCCGAGGCCAACCTGTTAGCTTACGTTATTTTGCAGAAATTTCATATTTTAACGGTTCAAGTAAGTTTAAAAAAGAAGATTTTCTTGATTGGTTGCTTGATCGGTTGCTTGATCTTGAAAATTTCTTTGAATTCATGAAGATTCCTCATGAAAAGAAGGTTATATCTGCATCCTACAAACTTGATAAAATTGCATTGAAGTGGTGGAATGGATTACAAGATTATCGAGTTTGCAAAGGTAAAGACAAAATTCATTCATGGTTAACAATGAAAAAGTTTTTAGCATCAAAATTTTACTTTCATGATCATGAAGATATATTGTCATATACAAATCAAGATACTTCCATGGAGTTGGTAAAAATTTGCAATGAAATTGTAGTTGTGAAAGAAAAGAATTCAGATCCAAATATTATTTGTGGTGAGATTGTTTGTAAAAATAATGAAGAAGATACAAAGTCTTGTTCGAGTATTGATAATGCATCAGCACATGGTAATTTGAATATTGAGGAGAAAGTTTTACAAACAAATCATAAAAATATTGAAGAAGAAGGAGATCTGATTGAGCCCAGTAACAAAGAGAAAGCAGAAGAAGAGATAATGCAACCGCTGTGTGCAACAAAGAAATTGGTTGATGCTACACTTAATATTCCAAGGTTGATAGTTGAAGGATCAATTGAATCTGGGATGGTGCAACATCAAGAGAGCATTCAAGTTCTAAATGAAGTAAATTTCGTTGATTTTCTTGGTGTTAAGCAATTTAATTTGATTGTCAATACTTGTCAAATTAATCTTGTCAACCAGTTGAAGCATATAGAGAAGAACCTTCAGACAGAAAACTTTTTTATATACAACTTTTGGAAGAGAGGCAAGCAACTGAAATATTCAAAATATCTCTTTATTTGGCATAGAAGATGGCAGATCTCTAATATGAACTCGAGGACGAGTTCTTTCAAAGAAGAGGGGTCTGATGTAGGACAAGATTTTAAGAATTTTTATATTTTTAGTTTTAATATTTTTAATATATTATTTTATTAGGATTCTTGTAATTTAATATAAATATTTTAGAATTATTAGGTTTCTTAATTTTATTATTTTGGAATTAGGTTTTGACTAGGATTTTAAATAGTTTAGAATTTTAGTTTCCTATTCTCTTAGGTTTTCTAATTTATGTTGATTTAAGTTTCCTAATTTATTTTAGAGTTACTTTTCCTACTAGTATTAGGTTTAGTTTATTATAAATAGTTATGTAAGCCTCATGGCAAAGACAACTTTTATACAACTTTTATTCATTCATTCAATAATATTTCTCTTCCTTGTGGATTCAAGGTTCTATTTTTCTTGTGGATTCGAGAGCCCCTTTCGTCTACTAGAACGATATCTAGTCCCTGTGTATTCCATTGTGTCAGAGAGAGAGAGAGAGAGACTAACTTGGTAAGCAGAAGTGGCGGAGCCGAAGATGAAAAGGCAGCAAAACAAGTGATGAAGTGAATGGAGATGGTGGCTAGGGTTTCGTTAATAATTTACCCAATTGGAAATCGCAAAAAAAATTGAGGGAAATCGCATACAAATCTCTATTCACGAAGAGTGTACATATATATATATATATATAGAAAAGAAGATATCTATTGCGAAATGGATGGAGAAGAGGGCTTCCGATGATGCTGCATCAGTGAAGCAAAACGAACGGAGAAAAGGGCTTCTGGTGGTGCGATTCGAACGGAGAGAGAGGGTTTTCGGCAGTGCTCGTGTGCATGTGAGAGGACAAGGAAGAGATTGGTGAGAGGGTTTCACGAGCTCAGACCAGAGAGAGAGAGAGAGACGAGACTGGGTGAGAGAGTGAGAGAAAGAGCGCGAGAGATGAGTGATTTGGGAAGACAAAACAGTGTCGTTTTGTCCCCTTAAATTATAGGTGATGAAATTATATTTGTCTCAGAAATTTTTTACAATGGTGATGAAACTTTTCGTCTCTAATATGGCTCCCAAATTTTCCACCAAAATTTCTAAGGGCGGGAATTTGTTTTACGACAAAAAATAAAATTTAGAGATGTAAAAAAATTTCGTCACCTATTATTTTATTTATTTTAAACATTTGGTGACGAAATTTTGTTTTTGTCTCTAAAAATAGTACAATTGGAGACAAAATCTTATTTTCATCACTAAAACATGTATATTTGGAGACGAAATATTTTTTCATCATGCGTTTTCGTCACCATAGACCTTTTTTGTTGTAGTGACATTTAAGTCTTTTTATCCTTGACATTCAGCTCGCCGCTTAAGCTGAAAAAATAAGCACCTCTTTCCCCACTCAACCAAAAAGCTCATTTTCTATTTATAAAAAGCTATAATCTATACCATTAACCTAAACCAAACACACCAAAATAACTTAAATTAAGCTAAAAACTTAAATAAGCTGAAAATAAGCCCTACCAAACCGGTCTAATCATGTTTTTGTTTGTTTGTTTGTTTGTTTTGATTTGATTTGATTTGATTTTTGTTTTTTTCTTTTTGTTTTTTGTTTTTCGTGCGAACACCATCTGCAAAACGTTAGAATCTAGAAAGAAAGAAAAAAAGAAAAAAAAAAAAAAGAGAATTACCTTATAGTGAAATATATATATACACACACACACACAAATATAGGGAGATGTAAGTGAGACTTACATTTTCATAAGTTTTCACTTGCATTTCACCACATAGCAACTTGGACCTTCAATGTTTTGGTAATTTTTTTTACTTGTCCCACTGACAAGCAATTCTTCTCAAAAAAAATTCATCATGTTTGGTTTCATTTTTTTGGGTTATTTTTTAGCAAAGTGATTTGAAAAATATGTTTTGAAAATAGATGTGTGTTTGGTTTTTAAAAAATTTCGCTATTACAAATTCAAATTTCCGTCCATAGGTGGAAAGAGGGGGCTGCAAAGGATATATTCAACAATAAATATAAAAAAAAATTGTCACATCAAAAATACCATCATATTTGTAAGCAATTCTCCCTAAAAAAAAAAAATTCATCATGTTTGGTTTCATTTTTTTTTTTTTGAGTTATTTTTAAAAAAAAGTGATTTGAAAAGTATGTTTTGAAAGTAGATATGTGTCTTACAAATTCAAATTTCCCTCCATAGGATTCGTTTGGGAAGTGGGCTTGGCTTTTTGGCCTGGGTTTTTTTGGTTTTTTTTTATTTTTGTGAGAGAAATAATGTAATGATTATGGGTTAGATATGATATTTTGTCTTATTAAGCTAAAAAGCCTATTTTATTTTTTTTGTGGCTATTTTAGCTAAAAAAAGCCCAAAACCTATCTTTCCAAATAGAGGCATAGGTGGAAAGAGAGGGTTGCAAAGGATATATTCAACAATAAAAAATAAAAAATAAAAATTGTCACATAAAAAATATCATCATATTTGTTTTATGTGTACATATATATATATATATATATGTACATACTATATATGTATCAAAACATAATTTGGTATGTACCTATTATGGGTGCATATCCTACCATTAAATGTGTGATCTTATTATAAAATTTCGTAATATTAATCATAAAATACATAATTTCGTCCACAAATTGGCATTAAAAAAATTATAACCAACTTACAAACTTTTACAACATCAAATATAAAATTTTGGACAGTTTTTTACGTCAATTTCTCATGATGTTATGCATTTTTGTGTTATTGTTACGAAATTTTGTGATAATAAATTTTCTGATATGCATTTATGAAAATTTATATATGTAATTTTACAGTGCATACAACGTAATTTTAAAGTTGTTGAAATTCATAAATTTGTATTTGAAATTTGTCTTCATAAATTGTTGAAGATAATATAAATTTTCTTTATATTTGAAATTGTAAATATATATTTAAAAATTTATTATAATTTTTGAGCTTATTAATACACTAATATAACAAATATTACAAAATACAAAAAATTATATAATTTCATATTTTATTGTGGAGTGGTTTGGGATATTCTAAATAAGTGTACTTTTTGATTTTTTATAAAAAAAAAAAATATGTAGAAAAGTAAAGAGAAAATATTGATAGATATTGATTGATATGATCCAAATAAATGTATATATGTTAAAAAAGTGTACTTTTTTAGTACATGTCAAACACCTACGGTATTCCATATAATTTTTTTAAAATTTTTATACTACTTTTAAACAATTTTACATTCATGAAGATGATAAGCAATAGGCAATAGGCAGTGAGTTCAGATCCCCTCCTTGAGTATCCTCTTTCATTTCCTACTTGCAACGGCTGAGATCAGCCGTTGGCAGATTCCAACGAATTATAAAAATTAAAAAAAAAAAAAAAAATTGAATTGAAACTTTCATTTTCCCACCAAAGCATTAACACAGCTTATAGAGTATACACTGACTGTCACTCACTCTCACTCAGCCCGCTTGTCCTCCACCGAACCCACCCTTATCGACGACTTACCTTCACTGGCGACCCACTCCCGACGACGGCGAGAAATTCTTAGATTTCGGTAATCTCTCTCAGAGTGAGTGAATCTGCTTGAACATTTGATTTCGGTAATCTTTATCCAGAAATATGATAATTTTATAAAATGATTTCTTTTCAGAGCTATATTCAGATATTTGGAATGGTAATGGTATTATATAAAAATCTGATTTAGATTAAATAAAATGGTATTAGATTATATTCAGATTTCGGTATTAGCTATATACCAGAAATATTAGATTAAAAATTTGAATATAACTTATAAATTTTATAAAATGGTATTTTATTCAGATTTTTGGCTATCATGATGGTGAAATAGCTCTGGTAATCTTTTTTGTTCACCAATCAAGAGCTCTGAAATAATTATAATTATCAAAGAAGATTACCAAAAATATTTGGGTTTGAAATATTTGGGTTTGATTTGTGAAATACCTCTGAAATTTTATGAAATAGCTTTGAAATATCTGTGAGAAATATCTTTGAAATTTTATGAAGTGGGTTTGATTTGTCCACTGCATACTAGATTGAACCAACTATATATATTTGGAAGATTTGATTGAATAATATGATTGTCTATGATCTAAATCAAGTGTTTGATTGAATAATATGAATCCAAGTCAATAGTGTGGGTTTTTCCCCATTATCTTTGAAGTTCCCAGTCTGTTGTAAATTCTTTGGAATTTGGAGGCATCAGAATAATATAGAAAATATGATTTAATGACTTGATAAGGACATTTAGAGCTAACAGTGTGGAAACTGTTCATGGAGTTTTCAGTTTGTAACATTAACATTAAGTAAACTGGTTTGTTCTTAAACATTAATTAAACAAATTCATAAACATTAATTAAACTTGATAATGAAACTGATTCATAAACATTAATACTGTCTTTGTTCTTGGTGCCAAAATAATTTAACATTAACAGTGTCTTGTTTTTCCTGTTTGTTCTTGGTGCTAACATAATTAAACTGATTTATATGGCTTTTTAGTTTCATTTTGATATGGATATGAAAGTTGAGAATGATTGTGCTTGGAAGCCAAAATAGGGAATGACATTTGATTCGAAACAATGTGCGTATGATTTTTATAATGCATATGGAGGAAGAATAAGGTTTAGCATAAGAAGGGATTATTGTAAGAAGAACAAGTTCGCTAACCAACTTATTTGTAGACTTTTGGTTTGCAACAATGAGGGATTTCAGAAGGTTGACAAGCGAGACACATTGGCAAAAAATCCTAGAGCTGAAACTAGGACTGGTTGTAAAGCTCAACTTTATGTTAAATTAGATGAGGGTACTAGGAAATTTGTTGTGACTACTTTCAAAGAAAAACATAACCACGATCTTGTATCACCCGAGTGTGCCCACATGTTGCCGTCACAAAAAAAGATATCAGCTACCCAAGTAATTGAGTTAGATTTGGCGGCACAATTTGGTCTTCGTTTAGGCCAGTCTTTTGAACTCATGGGTAGGGAAGCTAGTGGGAGGCAATGTCTTAGGTTTACGAAATCAGATCAAAAAAATTACTTGAGAACCAACAGACAACAAAGTTTAGCATATTGAGAAGTAGGCAATGTGTTGCAATACTTTAAAGAAAAATGTTTGCAGAAGCCTTGTTTTTTTTATTCTTTTTAGTTAGATAATGAGGAGCAAATAACGAATATGTTTTGGGCCGATGCACAAATGATCATGGATTATGCCCAATTTGGTGATGCTGTCACATTTGATACGACTTACAAGTTAAACAAAGAACATAGACCCTTTGCATCTTTTGTAGGATTCAACCATCATAGGAAAAAAGTTATATTTGGTGCAGCCTTGTTATATGATGAGACCGCCGAATCGTTTGTATGGTTGTTTCAAAATTTTCTAGAGGCTATGTCAAGAAAGGCATCAAAAACTTTGTTCACCGATCAAGATGCTACAATGGCTAAAGCCATACCCATCGTTATGCCTGACACGAGTCACCAATTGTGTACTTAGCATTTGATGAAAAATGCATTAAAACATGTTAGTTGTCTGTTCCAAGATAAGGGGGTAAAAGGTGTACTAAATAAATTCCCGTTTGAGATTGAAGATGAAAATCAATGGAAGTTAGAGTGGGCGGAAATGCTTGATAAATATGATGCGCATGATAACCATTGGTTGAAATTGACTTTTGCGATGAAAGAAAAATGGGACTGGCCATATGTTAGATCAACATGCGCTGCAGGAATGAGTACCACACAACTTAGTGAATCTTTTAATTCTTTTTTAAAGGATTACATTCGTTCTAATTTTAATTTAAATGAATTCTTCATGCATTTCGAAAGGGTACTTTATGAGAAGTGATACAAGAAGTTAAAAGCAGGATTTGCTTTGTGCCAAAGGTTGCCAAAGGTGAAAGCGACAATAAGAATGTTAATTTAAATGGGTAATGTGTACACAAAGAAGATTTTTGAGAAATTTCAAAATGAGTACTTTCGATCCATTGAATCGGACATAGAAGTAATTGAATATGGCGAGGCTAGTACCATTTACACAGTTTTTTTTGTTGGTAGCAATCATGCAAGAAAAGTGAAGATGGAGAGAGATGGCTCTTTGGGTTGTAATTGTACAAAGTTTGAAAGGGAAGGAATTTTGTGTTGTCACTCATTGAAGGTTATTAGAGACATATTAAAGATGAAAGAGGTTCCTCCACAATACATTCTAAAAAGGTGAACGAAACAAGCAAGAGCCGAAACTGTGAAGGACATTACGGGGAATGACATTCAAGTAGATATGAAATTCTAACAAGCCTCGCAGTATAAGACATTGATGACCGCATTTAGAGCAATAGCATGTAGAGCTGCAGAAACTGAAGAAACTTATGAGTTTTCTATTGCACAACTTGCTACATTAGGTACAAATGTTGAACGCAAGTTAAGTGCTCATTTTGTGTTGAAAATGAAGTAAGTAATGATGATGCAACCCAAAGCTTTGAAATGGATTGCGAAGTTATGAATCATGTTGTGCAACCAAAAGTATTGAAGAAAAATGTGGAACCTAGTAAGGGCAAAAGAAAGGTAAAAGATGGATTCGAAGCTGCATTGGTAGCAAACTCCAAAAAAAAATCCCATGCTAACAGCTTCTTCATTAGCTGTTGGAGGAGATATCTATGTTCATCAACATGTTCCTCCTCTTCAACCTCTTCTTCCTCTTCATCCTCTTCCTCCATCTTTGGCCATGGGTGGTAATTCTATTCCTCCACCATTGATGTATCCCACATATCATGTGAGTGTTAGTTTAACATTGTATTTTTTGTGTGGATATAATAAGTGACTCAAACCATGATTACGAAGCCTAACATATGACATTGTTGTAAGCAAACAATTTGCGAGAGATGTATGTAGTGCCAAATTCTTTGCCAAATTCAATGCCTCAACTCTATTTTGCTCAACCAACATTCTAGTCACTACTTCAAGGTTCATGTGGATATAACATTGGGTTTCGATATTCTCAAGAATCAAATAGTCCAATGTGTAGTCAGGTTTGACCTTGTTGTCTTCTTAATTTTTAGTTGTTGAAAATTTTGGCTTTTTAGTTGCTAAAAATTTTGTTTAAAGCATGTATTTACTTGCTGGAAATTCTATTTAAAGCATGTATTTAGTTGCTGAATTTGCTGTTGTCTTTTTAATTTTTACTTGCTGAAAATTCTGTCTTGGTACATGCTGAAAATTTTGTCTTTTTAGTTGCTGAAAATTATGTTTAGCTCATTCATTTAGTTGGTGAAAATTCTGTCTTTTTCGGTTTTAGGCTATCAACAGGCAAAAAGAGGTGGAACGCACTGGAAATAGAAGTCATGGCAGCTAAAACTATGAAGCAAACTGATGCTGAAATTGTTCATGTTGCTGCTGTTGCTGGAAAGTGATGTTGTTGCTGTAGTTGCTGAAATTAGGCTAAAATGTGTGTGTTATGGCTTGTATTTACACTGGTAATGTTCCACATTTTGTTAATGTTAATGGCTTGTATTTACACTTGATGTTATCCTTTGTATGGTTTGTTAGTGTCATTGCTACATGGAAGGATGTAGTACTTCATTTTCTTCTAAGTGATTGTTTCAAAAGGAATAAATGGACCAATGTGTGTGTTGAAATTTTTAGATTTTCTTTTGTGTGAAAGAAAAGGGACACATCATTTTCATTTGTTAGAAAAATTATGCCAAATTGGTGTCTTATTTTTTGAAGACCTACAAGTGTATTCTCAAGCATAAAAGTTAGTTTAAAGCATAAATTCCAATCTTGGCACTAGTAGTTATGTTATTATAAGCAGTGAACTATTGGTTGTGTTTTGAGTAATATTTTCTCGTTTTTGATATTTGTAGAGTTGAACCTAGGCCTATGGTAATGGAGACTTTGTTCTTTGTGTAGATAACTTGTGAGTGGTTGGTTCTTCAAGAGGTGCTTGTGTTGATCAGATCTTTTTTACAATTTTCCTTACAAATCTTGATACCCAATCAAATGCTAGAATCCCAAGTAGTAATTTGCTAGTTGAATAGTTGGTATAGGAATTTTGAGCTCTAACACCATCAAATACTATCTCTACACTCAAACCAAATCATGGTAAGATTGATGCAAACAAAGACCAAAATGCTATAATTTCCAAGTTCTATAATCATCAAATCCATAACTACATTCATCAAATTTCCATTCATGAAAACCATCTAAAATCATTGCATCTATAATCATCAAATCCATAACTACATTCATCAAATTTCCATTCATGAAAACCATCTAAAATCATTACATCTATTCATCAAAGCCAAAATACTACAAACGTTGACAATGCATCCGTTAAGTTTCATAAAATCCATAATAACATTAGTCAAATTTTCCCGAAGCCAACCAAACAATAAGTTACATCATAAATTACAAAATTATAGAAAATACAATGAAATACACCATCGCCTTCAAATTTTTTTCCATCTTTTCAAGCCTTCGACCATAGTTATCATTTTCATTTTCCACGTCATCAAGCCTCATCCTTAGCTCGTTAAAGTCTTCTACTGTAATACCATCACAAGCTCTATAGTGTTGGAGCAGATTGTGGACGTAACGTCTTCATCATCTTCATCCATGAACTTGAAGTAATTGCAATGGGCAGTGTTACTCTACAATGCATGGCAATCAGTTAATCAAATAACACAAATTAATTTGTCACTACTAAAGGATTAATATTTCCAATACATACTTACATATTTTGATGGGCAAACAAAGAACAAACGCCCTTGATTTCGATTCTCATTGGTTCTTACAATATATATGGCAGCTGTTCTTCCACAATTGCATAGTCTCGGTTTTAATCTTATGTTGCTATTGTTAATAGAAGAAGAGGCCATCTTTAAATCTGCATACACAATACAAACAATCTCAAAACAATAGGTGGTGTAAGCTTTGATGTGTCTTTCACTCTATGGAAGGACACAACCTATTCTACTAGCTAAAAAAATTGTTGCGGTCATCCTCTCTTTTTTCTTCCATCTCAAACTATCGCAGTCAAAATTCTGGAAAATTATGTTTAGCTCTATTTTTCTCTGATTATCATTTGTTTTTATTATTGTTATCTAAACAATCTTAAGAACCTTAGTTCTCTGTTGAGAGTAGTTGAGGATTTCAGGAGAACTAGAGAATCACCAACACTGTCAATTATAAAAGAAAAAAGTTGTATGGATGGGCTATGTACATCAATTGAATATCAGCTTGAAAACAGAATCAATTATAACAAGGAGATCAAAAGCTTGAAGTGAAAGAGTACCTACTTTGGCAATCAGGAGTTAATCCATTACAATGGTCAAAACAAGGCTTACACAAACAACGATAGAAGTGATAATCATAGGGATGTTGTGGTACTGCAGGCAGGGGAAATAAACTATGAATGAATTAAAATTTGACATACAATGTAAGATGCTAACTTTCATAATTAAAAAATGAGATTTCGATAAACTTGGTGCTAATGGAAGTTGTTCTTTACTTCATTTCAGCAGTGAAGTGTGGTTAAGAATGCAGTTGCCCCTCTCTAACCCTTGCATAGACATTGTATGAGTGTGAAAGAATCATAGATGGCTGTGTCTAATATTCAATTCAAATTATATAGGTTATGTTCACATACAACTTGAATCTGTTTTTGTTAATATGCACTGCTGAGGAAGCAATAACCTAAAATGGTCCAACAATCAAAAGGCATAAGAATACTCTGTTTTTAGGAAGAGTAATGATTCATCCCCCCTTTTCCCCCCACCCCCTTTGACCCCCTCTCTCTCTGATTGGTTACATTTTCTTTTTCTTTTTCTTGTTTTTCCTGCTCCTCCAATCACCACCCGCCATGTGGCAAAGGGGGTGAGGGGGTGACCCCCAAAAGGGGGTCTCAAGCATTATTCTTTTAGGAATAAGTAAAAATGGTTCCCATTTCCAAGTCCAAACTAGTTGCAGATCTGCACTAACCAAGTGTTAGATATTCAAGGAAGATGTCTGACCATATTTTCATGACCAATACTAACACTTTAGAGTGAAGTATCAAACTTTCCACTTTTGAAAAAAAAAAATGCAGTAAATCAGCACCAAAATTTTTAAATTAAAAATTTTATCAATTTGTAAATCATGAATCCGATGGCCTCCACCCAACCAACAAACAAGTTAAGACAAAAGTTCATACACCAGGCCTCAACAATTCATACACCAGGTTCAACCAACAAAAAAAATAAATAAATAAACAAAATAAAGTAAACAAACATCTCATCTTATCTACTGTAGCTAGTTCAGTAAAATAAATATAAAGGAAATAATCATGCAAAGTACATAAATATGTATATCTCTATACAAATTTTGCACACAGAAGAAGAACAACAAAGAAGGAGCAACAAATGTATTTTTATTTTACTTTTGAAATTTAAGACAGAAAATTAATCAATTTATCTCACTAATTAAATAGGTTTATGGATACTGATTCATCAAAAACACACAAAAACAAACCCACTCTCAAAGCCCTAATTTTTTCCTGTTGGAATCCCAAATCAAAGCCCTAATTTTGAATTTCAAATCTATTTTCCCGATCTCAATCACACAACCCTAACTTCTTAATTTCAGTGTTTCGAAGACAAACCCGGTTCATCTATGGCTTGAGAATCCATGTTCTCATCAAGAAATTTCTTCACTCAGCCGATGGTGGTCGCGGTAGAGCTATGGTTCACGAAGCAGAGAATATTAGGGCTGGAGTGGGTCGCCGTCTGGGTCGCCGGTGCCGTCTGGGTCACCATCGGGACTGCTCGTCGGTGAGAGTGGGTTCGATGGAGGACGACGGGTGAGTGTGAGGCTGAGTGCAAGTGAGAGTGAGAGTGAGAGTGAAGTGAATGTATAACTATAGCAACAGGTGAGAATTTTCTGAAATTTCAATTTCATATATATATATATATATATATATCTATATGGCCGTTGGATCTGCAACAGCTGATCTCAGCCGTTGCAAGTAGGAAATGAAGGAGGATACTCAAGGAGGGGATCCGAACTCATAGGCAGTAGGCAGAGTCTATTAGGGATATGGCTATAGAGTGTACGACGGGTTACATCTATTCACATCATAAAATCTGAAAAAGAATCCAAAAAATTGATTTTGAAAACCTTTCCAGATATCCTGAATAGAGTAACAATCAAAAACTGTACGGAAGCGTTAGGTAGAGCTTTAAAAGAAAAAAGATTGAAAGCTCCAAATTAAGAGCTCTAATAGTTTTAATTGGTATGTGGGCCTTATGTGATGTGATGTTTTAGTCTTGATTTTTTTTTCTTCTTTTTTTTTTTTTTTTTGGTTTTTCACATCATTAGTGCTCTTTTAGAGCTCTCAAATTAGAGGGATGTATCATTTCTGGCTTTAAAATTATGATTTGAGAATAAAGAATGTATTCTAAGTTTGTGAGTTTTGAATTATAATTTGAGTGTGAAAAATTTGTTTGGTTATGAGTTTTGAAAAGAGTTTTGAATTGGGTTTGAAATTTTTGACGTGACATCTGATATTTGATTCAAAAACTTACAACTCATAACCAAACACATAACCCAAAATTCTATTCAAAGCTCATAAATATTTTTTTTTAAAATCCAAAAATATTTTTTATTTAAAATATAAAAATAACAGGTGCTAAAAAAAAAATACTGTTTCGGTCAACAGGCCGGATGTCCGGGAGAATGACTAGATAGATATGTTTTCAAAAATGGGTGTGGAATCAATGTTTAAAAATTGTAACCAAACAACGCACTCAAACTAAAATATAAAATTAAGTTTCCAAAACCCCACCAAACACAACCTAAAATTTTCAAAAAATTAGGTTCGAAAAACAGGAACCAAACAGAGTAATTGTTATTTTATTTTTATATCTTTGCTTAGAAGGTATTTGAGATGATCTAAATATGTATATTTTTTGACTTTTTATAAAAACATATGCAAAAAAAAATAGAGAGATGATGTGATCTAAAAAAAATAAAAAGATAAAAAATACACTTTTGTAGGAGATGCCAAATAGTGTCTAATTTATCATCACTTCAATTATAAGTTATTTATTTATTTTGCATTATATTAATCAAACTTGAGTGGCCCTAGCACGTGAAGGTGATTGAGAAATGGACTGTTTGTACCACATGATGTAAGAGGCACCCAAGATCCAACTCTGATACTATGTTAAAGTATTCAACTCAAAATCAATTGACAATGAATAGAGAAACTCTTATATTATATTAACTAAATTTGAGTAGCTTAGATTGGCGATGTGAGTTTAAGTCTAACAATTTTAATAATTTCCATTATATATCTAAAGCTTACAATATAAATATGTAAATTTATCATTATTTCAAATTAAGAAAAATCCGTTATACTAAAGCTTTGTTTGGTTTTAGATTTTTGGCTAAAAAAAATACAAAAAGATAAAATTGGCTACATAAGCCAATAACACAAAATATCACATCCAAAATATAATCATTACACTTTTTCTCTCACAAAAGTCAAAAAAGTCAAAAAAATAAAACCAAACAAGGCTAAAAAAGTCCCAATATAAAAAAGTCCGCTAAAAAAACCAATGCCAAACGAAGGCTAATTGATGTGCTTTTTTTTTTTTTTAATAATTGTCAGATAATATAATGGAAATTCGAAAAGTATCATCATTATTTCTTACCATAATTTCAAATTTTGAATCCTTTTCTAAATATTGCTATTTTCTTGAATATGACCTCGTTTGTCAATATCATTTTTTAGCTTAAAAGTCAAAAAAAATACTAAAAAATCAAAAACTAACAATCTATATCAAAAAGTCAAAGATTTTTTTTTCTTTTTACTTTTCACACATTTTTTCGTAAAAAACTAAAAAATCATCCCAAACATATTAATTTTTTGGGCAAATTACAAATAAAACCCCAAGGTTTAGCGTGTTTTGCAAATTAAACCCCAAGTTTTTAATTTTGACAATTTGAACCCCGTAATTCATTCTGTGTCACAATGTAAGCCCCCCATCCATCTCCGTTTCCTGAAGTAACAAAGAAAGCCATTTTTGGTGCCTAAACCAACACAAAACAACGTCGTTCCTTATTGGACCCATATAAAAGCCCCCAAATCCTGAATTTCACCAATTAGGGCTACAATTTGCCCTAATTTCTTCGATTTCGTCAATTTAGGGCAAAGGGGTTGTTATGATTTGGAAGAAAATCTGGACCAAAGTCTGAAGCACTGCTGGTTAATATTATTTGAAGTGTTGGTAAGTGATTTATATGATTTGTTTTGTTTCTTTCTTCTTGTAATTTGTATATGAAGTTTTCTTTTTTCTTTTTCTGATTCTGTGAGTAATGGCAAACTCTGTGTTTGTATCTTACTTTATTGCATGGGTATGTGTGTGTGTTGGTTACTTTAACGTCTTGGATGCTTTATGAAATTTTTTATCTCCATTGATAGACCATTGCATTAACTGAATGGTTGGACCACTGCATTAATTGAGTTATGGACTACTGATTTATCAAATTTTTTATCTCCATGTTTGGTCCCATGCCACTTGTTCAGTCCACTGATTTTTGATGCAGTTTTTTTTGTTTGTTTGTGAATGCAGCAATCGATGATATAAATATGAAATTGGTTTTACATCATAGTGGGCATTTTGTAGATAGTGATGGTGGGCCTAGGAGTTACTTTGGGGGTAAAGTACATGTGATTGATACTGTTCATGCTGATACATTTTCTGCGCCTGAGCTGATATATATGGTGAAGAAGTTGGGGATATGTGATTTCAAACAGTTTTTTTATAGGATTCCCACAAAAGATCTGGTTAGAGGGTTAAGAAGATTAGGTACTAACCAAGACGTGTTAGAAATGTTTCAGTATCTAGGCTCTGCAAACACATTAGAATTATTTGTTGAGCATCATGTGCCACACAATGTAGACTCCCCTCACCCTGTTTTGTTCCTTACTGATGTTCCTGTAAATGATGCTGAAAATGCTCAACATCCTCAGTCTCATGACTATGAAGATGAAGCAAACAGTAAAGATGAGGAAAATGATGACTCATCAGATAGTGATTTCTTAGCTAGTAGTGAGGGTGAGGATGACCCTACTGATGATATCATGTTTCATGGTAATGTAGAGAGGGAACCAAATAGAGAAGGAGGCAATGCATTTGAGGAATATGTTGTAAATGATGAGGATTCATCCGAGGAGGAATTATTAACCCCTGAAGGATCTGAATCTAGAGAAGCCAAAGTACCCTGAATTTAGGCCTGAGGTTGATAAGGCTAATCTTGAATTTAAAATTGGAATGTTATTTAATAATGCCATTGAATTTAAGGATGCTGTGAGGAAATATGCAGTGAAAGGGGGCTATGATGTCAAATTCACTAAAAGTGAGACATGAAAGGTTCAAGTCAACTATAGTCATGGGTGTGAGTGAAGGCTTTATGCCTCTAAGATGAGTGGAGAGAACACATTACAAATTAAGACATACAAACCTACACACACTTGCAACAGAAATTACAAGAACAGACAAGTAACTAGTGCTTTTTTGGCATCTAAGTATGTGAACAAATTCAGGACCACCCCTACCTGGAAAATAAATGAATTTAAGGACACTATGAAAGATGACTGTGTTGTAGAAGTATCCAAAATGAAATGTTACAAAGCTAGGAAACAAGCATTGGTGCAACTTGAGGGAACAAATGCTGAACAATATACAAAACTGTGGGATTATGCTGCTGAGTTGATAAGGACCAATCTAGGTTCAAGAGTTTACATCAATGTATGGAGGCCTCAACTTCAAATTAAGCCTAGGTTCCAAAGAATGTTTGTGTGCCTTGATGGAATCAGAAGAGGGTTTTTTGCTGGTGTCAGGGCATTGATTGGCTTGGATGCTTGTCATTTGAAAGGACCTTGTCAAGGACAATTGTTTGTTGCTGTGGGATGGGATGGAAACAACATGATGTATCTAATTGCTTATGCAGTGGCTGGGAGTGAGAATAAAGAAAGTTGGACTTGGTTTGTAGAGAATTTGTTTGAATGTATTAGCACAAGTGCAGAGCATGGATGGACCTTCATCACTGATCAACAAAAGGTTTATTTATGTTTAATGATTTTTTCATTATTCTGTTATGTTCCTTACTGTTTTTCATTATTCATGATTTTGACATTTATGTTTTGCAGGGATTGGTTCCAACTCTTGAAGAATTGTGCCCTGAAGGCCATTATAGGCTTTGTGTTAGACATCTTTATGCAAAATTCAAAAAGGAGTTTAAAGGGAAGGAGCTAAAGAGTTGTGTATAGAAAGCTGCAAAGGCATATACAAGGGTTGATTGGGAAAAATATATGACTAAGTTGCATAGTATAGACAGTAGAGCATATGATTGGATGATGAGACTTAATCCAGTTCAGTGGTGTAGGCATGCATTTAATCCCAGAACAAAGTGAAATAGATTGTTGAACAATATTTCAGAGTCTTTTAACAATTGGGTCTTACCAGCTAGAGATAGATCCATCATTACCATGTTAGAGTGGATCATGAGGGCTTTAATGGTGAGGCTACATGAATGCAGGGACAAAATGATGAAGTACCAAGGGCCAATATGTGCAAATATACAAACTAAGATTGAGATGTCAAAGGTAAAATCTAGAGTATGGATACCTACTTGGTCCGGGGGTGCTCTATTTGAAGTTAGATATGGAGTAAGTGGATATGTTGTCAATTTAGAGAATAGGACATGCATTTGTTTCAAGTGGGATCTAACTGGAATCCCTTGTCCCCATTCTGTGGCTACTATTTTCTTTCAAAAAGAGAGAGTTTAGGATTATGTGCATGTGGCTTTCAAAAAAGAGACCTACTTGAGAACTTATGAGGCATTGATAAATCCACTTAATGGCCAAGATCAGTGGCCCAAGACAAGTTCTGAGCCTTTACTTCCTCTTAAGTTGAAAAGGCCAACTGGTAGGCCTCAAAAGCAGAGAATTAGAGACCCAGATGAGCCTCAGAACCCATTCAAGTTGCGGAGGAAGTGTACCAGCCTGAAATGCTCCAAGTGTGGTGTACATGGTCATAATCAAAGAACATGTAAGGGGCCTATCAAGGGTAAAAAGATGGAGCTGCAAGTTCATCAAAGAATGTAAGTAATGTATTGGTATGCTCTACTTGTAATTGATGTTCATATATGCTCAAACTGTGGTTTAACAATTTTTTGTTAACAGGTGAGAACTCGACAAACTTTTATAGGATTCAGATCAGATGCAATATCTAGGGAAGCATCAACTGGTGGACAACAGCAGCAGCCACCACAGAGGGCATCAACTGGTGGACAACATGGACAACAACAGCAGCCACCACAAAGGGCATCAACAAGGAGGACATCAACACCAGCAGCAACCATGAGAAGGGATGAAGTTCAACAGGTCTTAGGTAGTCAGGCTAGTGTGAATAAAGACATAGTCAACTGAATGTTGTAATTATGAATTGGTTTTTTTTTTTTTTTTTTTGTAATGGTCATGTGACCTGAAGACAGATTATGGATGGTGAACTGCTTCTTTTTGTAATGATGAAAGATGTATATTGGTTTGGAGCAATATATAGATAGTTATTATACATGCTTAGTATACATGGTTGACATCAATGATGTACCCAATTGGATGGTCATTATATATGCTTGGAATGTGCTGTATATTTGCTTGGAGCAGGTTGAACAATGCTTACTAATCTATTTTTGACATGCTTGGTTTTTTATATACTTGGAACAATGCTGTCTATTGGTTTGAAACAAGTTCAACAATGGCTTTTAATCTGTTTTTACAAGGTTGTAATATGTTTTCCCTTCACTTGGACATTTTGTCAAAACATTCAGACCATCATTTATCAACCAAACAAACAAAATATATATAACCAAACAAACATTACCACAAAATATATACAACCAAACAAGCATCATTTCATTCAAAATTATACATTAAGTTCACATTGGCAAGTGCATAGTTGCATTATATTTCCTAAACCAGAAATGCTAACTACCTAGCCAACTAACTAATTAACCTACATTCCCTAACTGCTCACTGTTAACATTCCAATTACAATCACTGCAACAATCAATCCACCTACAATCCATTTCTGTCTACGGCGATAAGTTTGAACATGCTCCTTTAATCTAGTTACCGTTTCCTCTAAGCTTGCAACCTTGCCCACCAACTTCAGCAACACTTGTCTACCACGAGGACAAGTAGGTGGATCATACCAATAGAAGAAGCCACAAGCCCCATTTTTCTAGAAAAAAAAAAACAAAAAAAAATTAAATTAAATTAAATAAATAAAGTACATAAATTACAAATTTCATATTATTCACGGGACTGGGAAAACTTACTCCATAATTTGGACAACCAAGAAACCTCCTAGCTGGGTTCGCATGGGTCCATGAAGTTCGGATTCTTGCTCTCATTCCACAACTGCAACGAGTCGATTCACCCCAATTGTTTCCACCCCAGCTGTTTCCTTCACTCATATTTCGTAATGGCAGAAATGGAGATTCGTTTAGTAGTGGATTCATCATTCGTATTGCCCTAAATCGATGAAATCGAAGAAATTTGGGGAAATTGGGGCAAATTGTAGCCCTAATTGGTGAAATTCAGGATTTGGGGGCTTTTATATGGGTCCAATAAGGAACGATGCCAATTTGGGTTAGTTTAGGCGCCAAAAATGGCTTTCTCCGTTACTTTAGGAAACGGAGATGGGCAGGGGCCTTACATTGTGACACGGAATGAATTACGGGGTTCAAATTGTCAAAATTAAAAGCTTGGGGTTTAATTTGCAAAACACGCTAAACCTTGGGGTTTTATTTGTAATTTTTCCTAATTTTTTTAACACTACAACAAAAACACATTTTAGTGACACCATACTAGTGGCATGTTCTTAAAAAATGTCACAAAAAGAATATTTGGTGGCATTTTTTAAAAAAATGTCATAGAGCCACAAACATACAAGACTCTAGTGGCATTTCAATTAAAAAAAGTGTCACTTCACTACAACAAAAATGTCACTACAACAAATTTACACTTTAGTGACACTACACTAGTGGCATGTTTTTAGAAAATGCCACAAAAATAAAAATTGGCATTAAATGTTTTATAGCATTTTGAGAAATGCCACTAAGCCAAAAACTTTCCAAGCTTATAACGGCATTTTTGAAAAAACAAAAAATGCCAATATATTTTCTAAATTTTTAAAATGCAGTAAATGATTAAAAATAAATAAATTAAACTCAATATAAACTATAGGAAAAAGCACATTCAGCGACTAAATTTCCTGACCAAAAAAAATTTGGTCGCTGAAAGTATAGCTTTCAGCGACCAAAACAGCATTAGTAGCTAAAAGTAAAGCTTTTTAGCGACTAAACAATTTTAGTAACCAAAAGTCTACAATTGACGACTTTGGTCGCTAATTATATGGGTTTTAGTGACTAAAAAATTTTTAGTAGCCCAAAGTAAAGCTTTTTAAAAACTAAAAAAATTTAGTAGCCAAAAGTCTACAATTAGCGACTAAAAATAAGTTTGGTCGCTGATTATATGGGTTTTACCGACTAAAAAAATTTTAGTAACCAAAAGTAAAGCTTTTTGGTGACATATAAAATTTTAGTAGCCAAAAGTCTACAATTGGCGACTAAAAAATAAGTTTAGTCACCAAAAGTGGTCATTTTTAGCGCGGGAGAACTAAAATCCTAAGGCGGGAATTAAATTTTTTGGCGACCAAAATTTTGGTAGCTGAAAGTGCATCTTCGGCTACCAAATCCGATTTTGGTCGGCAAAAGTTAAATTTTTTTAGCAACTAAAAAACAGTTAGTAGCCAAAAGTATAGAATTGGCGACTAAAAAAAATTTTTAGTCACCAAAAGTGGTCTTTTTTTATTTTGCTAGTAAATAGTTTATTTTACATAAATTATGTTCAATAAAATAATTATGTTTATACATATACTTTTATATTAATATGGATGTATGTACTATATAAATAATATATGTTGCATATATAATCATGTGGTGCTATAGAGGTGCAGTGGAAAGAGTGTAGTGTATAAGGTTTATGGTGCGGGAGATTGGCGGTTCGAGTCTCCGCAAGAGCAGATCAAATTGTTCTACAACAAATTATCGTCACGAATGACACTTGATAGCGTCACGAATAGTGCCTACCATGACATTAAAGTGTCACTGAAAGGTTTTAGTCTTGATAGTGTAATGACACTTATAAGTGTCACTAACTCTTTTTTTAATGGCGCTTGATAGTGCCACAAATAATATCTACCATGACATCAAAATGTCATTGAAAGTTTTTAGCCATGATGGTGTAGTGGCACTTGCAAGTATCTACCGTGGCACTAGTATCTACCGTGGCACCGATACAAATGGCACTTGTCCAAAATGCCACAAGACTAAAAAATGTCATTAAACTAATAGTTTTGTGGCACTTTCAAATGTCACTAAACTAAGAAAATGTTGTAGTGTAAATCATATTTTGATTAAAAAATTAAAAAGTTACTAAAAAATATATTCCCAAACGATGTAATAACATTTCTGGTCAGCATATAGGTTTCGAAATATTTTGATTCTAATTCTAAATGGTGTGGTTTTTTTTTTTTTTTTTTTTTTTTTTTCAGTGGCGGTTTTACCTTCGGAGTTTGGGATGGACCCATCACGCATGGAACATGCAATGAAGCCAGGAAATGTGACATTCGTGGATAAGATGAGAGTGAGGAAAGCAATTGAAGAGGCTCAAATCCCCTACACTTGCGTCTCTGCTAACTGCTATGGAGCTTATTTTGCTGGTAACTTATCCCAACTCGGCATGCTTCTTCCTCCAAGAAAAAGTTTCTCTCTTTGGAGATGGAGATGTCAAAGGTACCTACAATCCCAAACAACATTACAATCTCTTTCTCTTTTTATTTATTCAACTTTGTTATATAGATAGTTATTAAACTGTATAACATTTTACTTCTTCACAATTGAAGAAATGTACAGTACAGTCCAATCTGATATTAATATCCGACTCACCAATGATTCCATTGCAGTGATACGAATCGTTCATGTAACAATCCAGATTTTTAATTATTCTGTAGAATTTATACTAATATTATTTAATCTCAGTTAAAAAAATATATAATTTATTATATATTATTATGTGTGATTTTGTAAAATAATATAATTATTAAAAGTTTAGGGGTCAAAATATAAATAATAATAATATGGATAATATAAATAATAATAATAATGAGTGTGGTATTAAAATAAATAATTAATTTTATGTTGATATACGATAAAATGTATTTTATTTAAGAATTAAATTATTTATATAATTATATTAAAATATTGGATCAAAAGGTAATTATCTTAAATATCTATTAAGGATAAGAACGAACCTATATTATTAATTATCGAATCTGTGTAATAATTAGGCCCTGCCACGTGTTGAGCACTGTGGCGTCCTCCTCCCTATTTAAGGGAGGAGTTGATCAGCCTGCGTGAGAAATGAAAGAAGAAACAGAAGGAAGAAAGGAAAAGAAAGAAAGGAAAGAATGGTGGAAATTAAAAGAGTCTTTGATAGTGGAAAGAAAGAGTAAGATATTGAAATTAAGGTGAGTTATATTATATCTTGAGTCACCAAAATGTATTTTACGTATGTTTTGACTTACCAAAATCTGTTTTATACAAGTTATATTTTAATAAAAGTTATGTTTTATAAAGATTTCAGTTACATGGTTTCATTTCTGAGCCCTTATTTGCTTAAAAGGAAACCCATGAATATGTCTGTTTATGTTTTAAAGAATATTTGACTACAACCTTATAAACAATTATGTTTTGTAAGTACCACCACGGGAGTCCCACGCCTTGGGGGACTTAAATAACCATTGGCCTCTGTTTGACCACTTTGTGGTCCTCTGTTTGTCATAGATCCATTGACCTCTGTTTTGTGCGGAGCAAAGTGCTGTGCGGAACTAAGTGCTACACTATTGTGGGAGCCACCTCTAGAATCTGTACGAGCCACCTCTTGAATCCGTACCTCTGTTCTGATTGTCACTTCTGTGACCTCTGTTCTGTTCTGTTCTGTACCGTGGTTGTGGTTACATAACTTCTGTATTTCAGTTCTGCTACTTAAATGATTTGGTTAACAATAAAAGGTTATTTGTTCTGACGAAGCATAATCTCAGTTTTATTACTTAAAGGATTATTTGTCAAATGATTTCTGTTACTTAAATGATTTGTTTATATAAATGTTTTGGCCTAACTAACGATCCATGGTTATTTCGTGTCCCTTATACTCTTGGTATAATATTTCTCACTCTGCCATGTGCTTATAGTTGTTTACCAATTTTTCAGGAAATAGCTTTTGGAAAGTCTTAGATGCGGGGCTGCGGAATAGATACACACACAGTATTTTTATGATATTTTATATGAATATCGGCCTTTTTGGTCAATATATTTTGTAATAAAAAAACAGAAGCTCCAGTGATTATTTTGGTACCCTTATTTAAATATTACTTCCGCTTGCGTTTATTGATCTGTTTTAGAATTGGCCGTAAGTAACTTCAGTTACTGACCATCACGATGCTTAACCCTTGGGTACGGGGAGCGGGTCGTGACAGTTCATCCTTATAAATTATTCATTGAAAAAAATATTAAATTAATAAGATAATCATTGTATCATGATTTTATTATACTTATTTTTTTTTTAAATCAAGGAAATATTTTTAAAATTATGATTGTTATTTATTTTTTAAGGATGAATATAATATAATAAAATTATATAATTATAATTAGCAAATTAATTTAAATTCTTTTTATTTATGCATAATTTACATGAATAACTTAAATTAGTCTAATGAGACTCACTACAAATCTTACAAACAAAGTGAAAAATCTAGAAACCCTAGATGTTGATTTGTGATTATGTACCAATTTTAAGCAGAATATAACAATCCCAATCAAACAATAAAAGACAAATCGACACAACGATTTTACGTGGAAAAACCACAATTGGACACCTCTAACTGTGATTAAAAAACCACGGGCAACAGCTACAAAACAATCCACTAAGAAGATTTAAAGGAATTACACAGATATACTCTCAATTACCTAGCGAATCCACGCCTAATTGAACCAACCTCTATGTGCCTCTTCCAAACCCGTCTTCACCTCGGAATTGTCTTTACGATGAGCCACTCCAGAATCCACCGAAGCTTTAGGCTCGAATTCTTCAGAATCCACCAAAGAACAACTCTCTCTCTCTTGTGTATAACAAACAAAACCTTTGATGTACTCTCTTTAAACCATGAGTTGAATACTCAATAAAACATCAAAGAAAACTAACAAAATATCCCCAGATATAAACCTTAAGAACCAAAAAGAAGATCTGGAGGAAATTAATTTAGTTTTGGAAGAAAACCAACTACTTATAGAAAACAAAAGTAATCTTAGTTTTGAAAGAAAACCAACTTCTTAAAGAAAACAAAAATAATCCTAGTTTTGAAAGAAAACCAACTTCTTATAGAAATCCTTGTCAACCGGGATTGCCAAGAATAAAACTTAACAATCTCCCCCTTTGGCAATGCCATGACAAAACACACCTAACAAATAAAATCCTAATCACCCCAACCCATAACAGCCAACAAAAGCCAACTTCTATCGCAAGGTCATGATCTGCAAAACAGTTATTAGTGCCACAATCTCCAAAACAACTATTAGTGCCACAAGAGTATATGAAAAAAATAATAATAAACATATGACAAGATTATCTTGAAGCATGAGATGGAAAACATGAATAGATGCGACTTGGAGATATTAAGAACATGTAGCATGAAAACATGAACAACACCTTTTTGTCACGAATTGACAAAGGAAGCTCAATCAACTAAAGCATGATCATAAACCACACAAGCAATGATATGATGATGTAAATATCAGGAGCATGCAAGAATGCAAGCAACATGCAAAACAACTAAAGCCAATCTTCCTTACCAAACAAATCAAAGTGATCATGCGAACAAACTTTTGTAACAATAAACCAAACTCTCCCTCACTAAAAACAACCACACACATTGAAAACAGTGAACAAGAAGAATAAGACAAAAAATAATATGGTGGAGCAGACAAGGAATTTCAGATTAGTACCTTAATACACACAAGACTATCCAAGAAGCACAATTACTTGAAAACACAATGTACACAGCCTCTAGAAAATTCCTCATAAAAGAAAGTGATGCATTATGTGAAAAGCATAGATCCCATGATAAAAGTGTGTGTGTGACTCTTTGGATTCGACAAACACTAGATTCAAATCCTAGTAGTGATAAAAAAGTTGGACCTCCAACAAGAGAATCTAAGCATAACTACGGAAAGTCAAACCACTAGGAATCAAGGGGTATTTGGTGAGTGAAAGTGGAGGCTCCCCCTCAATCAATGAATCCTTTATTTTTTTTCTTTTTTTTTTTCCACATCTTTTTCTTTTCTTTCTTTTGCACATTTTTTTTTTTCTTTTTCACATTTTTTTCTTTCTTTCTTTTGCACACTTATTGGCGGCTGACATGCTCAAGAGTATGGAAACCGAACCAGAGAAGTATGGATATAATAAGGATGGCCTGGTTGGTGACTCTGAGGTAGCCTTTTTCTCATGGTTGGACTACAAAGAATAGAGAGGAAAGCCATGGAGATGCAAAAAGATGGAAGATGGTGAAGAGACTCAACATCACCCATGATATGCTAGCATAGGTCAATTCCTCTAGAAAAGCAAAAGATACAATGCCAGAAGTCCATAGAGAAAAAATAATCACTAAGATGGAAGACTCCAAAATTTGCTAATCCAAGAGTGTGTACAGAATGAGACATACTAATCAAAAAACACACACTCCAAAATGAGTAATGACCACAGAAAGTACACACATGGTAACATGTAATGGATATTCTCATCAATTCCAATATGCACCAAGGACCACTCAAAAATTTCAAGCTTGCAAAACCATACTAAGAAAATCTTTTTGGATTTTTTTTATTTTTTTTCTTAACCAAAGCAAGACAAAAAACGAACATGCACACATTTTTTTTTTTTTTAAACAAAACAAGTCAGAAAACGAACAAGCACACATAAACCCAAAAATTAAAACAAATAAACAAATTAACACAAGTCAAGTTTTCTCACCCAAACCGCTTTAGTATAAACAAAGTTGTGAGCATTGTGGTTTTTGGGTGGTGTCTTGACGTTGTGGTTTCCTTCCCTTTCAATGAGAACCCGTCTTGACATGGTTTCCAACTTCCTATTCATAGGTCTAGGCAAATACACTCTCCCATGCAACTTATAACAATAAGGGCGAATATGACCATGCATACCACACTGATAACAAATAAAAACAGGATGTACAGGGTGTACCTTTTTTTCTTTTACCTTACCAACTCTAGGAAGTTTGAGAAGTCCATCCTCATGTTGAATTTTTTGTTCTCCTTTTCCTTGAGTTCTTGTATCATGAGATGTAGATGCACTCTGTTTTTGCTCTTTGTTATCACCAAAGCCAATGCCACTCTTGTCAGAACAAATTTGTTGAGACCCAATGATATTGTCCAAAGTCTTTGATCCTCTGTTCCAAAGACCAATGGTTGCCATAGCACACTTGAGTTCTTCCTCTTTCTTGATCATTAGTTCTTCCAAAGCAACTTGAGACATATCGAGAGTTTCAATCTTTTCTTCATATGTTGCATAGATTTGCTGTAGCTCATTCCTCTCTGTCTCACAAGTCAAGAGTTTTGCACAAAAAACTTGTTGATCATTAGAAATTTTAAGGGCATCATTCCTAGCCTCGGAAATCTCTTTTTTTAATTTGACATTCTCACTTTCACATGCTTTGAGTTTCGTAGTGAGTTTGTCATTCAATTTGGATAAGTTAAGAGACTCCTTATACAACTTTTCATAAGCTTGCTCAAGCTCTTCATCATCACTCTCCGAGGATTCGTCAAGTAGGGGTGGTCGAACCATAAAATTTCTCTCATGAATTGAATCCATTATCACAAATCAAACAAGATCTCGTTCTAAAAGAATTTTTTTTAAAAAAATAGAACGACCTACTCTGATACCAATTGAAAAATCTAGAAACCCTAGATGTTGATTTGTGATTATGTACCAATTTTAAGCAGAATATAACAATCCCAATCAAACAATAAAAGACAAATCGACACAACGATTTTACGTGAAAAAACCACAATTGGACACCTCCAACTGTGATTAAAAAACCACGGGCAATAGCCACAAAACAATCCACTAAGAAGATTTAAAGGAATTACACAGATATACTCTCAATTACCTAGCGAATCCACGCCTAATTGAACCAACCTCTATGTGCCTCTTCCAATCCCGTCTTCACCTCGGAATTGTCTTTACGATGAGCCACTCCAGAATCCACCGAAGCTTCAGGCTCGAATTCTTCAGAATCCACCGAAGAACAACTCTATCTCTCTCTTGTGTATAACAAACAAAACCTTTGATGTACTCTCTTTAAACCATGAGTTGAATACTCAATAAAACATCAAAGAAAACTAATAAAATATCCCCAAATATAAACCTTAAGAACCAAAAAGAAGATCTGGAGGAAATTAATTTAGTTTTGAAAGAAAACCAACTACTTATAGAAAACAAAAGTAATCCTAGTTTTAAAACAAAACCAACTTCTTAAAGAAAACAAAAATAATCATAGTTTTGAAAGAAAACTAACTTCTTATAGAAATCCTTGTCAACCGGGATTGCCAAGAATAAAACTTAACACAAAGATAGGAGTGTACAAGATTAAACTATTCTTTACAAAAATAAAATAGTTTTTCAATAAATAATTTACATGAATAACTTAAATTAGTGTAATGTGACTCGCAAATAAATCTTATAGATAAATATAGGATTGTATAAGATTAGATTACTCTTCTATTAGAATTTTTATTTTATGAATAATTTTCGTGAATAACTTAAATTAATGTAATGAGTCTCGTGAATAAATCTTATGGGCAAAAATAGGATCGTAGAAGACTACCCTTCAATGAGAAAAAAAGTCAGAAGTATAAAAGATATAATATGAAGATATTAAACTACTCTCTCTAATCAGAGTATGAAAGTCCAATCCAATTAAGATATAATATGACAATTTCAAAAAAGATATAATATGACAATTTCAAAAAATTAATTTATTAATTTATTTAAATTATATCATTATTTTATTTTTTTATAATTTTTTTAAAAAAATTAAAAAATAATTAATTTTTTTCTTACTTTTCAAAATAAGCATAAATTGATGGGCCTCATGAAAGCCAAATCCAATTAAATTGGTGGGTCTCAATCTCACAGATTGGAGCAATTATTGATGCACCTGCTTTTTGTACGGGTGATGCACCAATAATTGGAGTGAATGCAATTCATAGTTGTCTTTTTAAATATTTTTTGTTTTTTATTAAAAACAACTTGTGAAAATATGAAGAAAAAAAATTGAACACTTATATATATATATATATATTTGCTAAAAACCTTATTTTCCAAACAAGCCAAGCTTACATATTTTTATGAAAAATGTTAAGAACCATTCTTATGAATCTCGAATTTATTCCGATTGTATTTGTGTGGTAAAAATTGAAATGATGCAATACAAGATTCACATATGAAATGAATTTGAGCTATTAATTTATTTTTCTCGATAAATTTTGTGTTGATAAGGGTGAGTTTGTAGTATTGTTATATTTTTATAATACATGTAATATATTTTTGTGATAACATTACACATTTTTTTATTGAAGCATTTTTCAACCATAAAACATGCAACAGTTATCACAAAATATGAGTTCGATTTTGTTCAGACTGTTAAGAAAGTGTGAAAAATACACACATTTTGATCGAAAAATGGTTGAGGGTGTAGACGTCCCCGAACGCATCCCGGGGAAAGGGAGTGCGAGTCCCTCCCGTTCTGGTTCGATATTGGGTCACTACAGTTCGAAGGACTCAAATGTCACGGTTCTTAATCTTGAACCAAAGAGTCCAAATTCGGCAAATCATTTTGAAAACAGATTTTTTTGAAAGAAGTGCCAAACATGGACTGCTTCGCCAGATACAGAGTCGCCACCTAAATGTTTTTTAAATGGGAAATTTAGGAAACCCTGACTCGGTGCCAAAGGCCACGTGTCCGTCATCACCAAAGTTGCCTCGGCTCGGGAACTTGGGTACGATTGGGAAAGGTCACTTCGTGAGCACCCCCGCTCGCCCGGTCAAAGACCGGCCTCTACTAACCATGATATCTTATTTTGAAAACATTGTGAGTTCTTGTTCCGGTTATTAGCCTAGATTACTATGTGATGCGCACAGCATACAAGTATAGACTGAGTCGCCTGAATTGGAACAAAACATTTCATGTTTGTTTGTTTGAAAATGGTTTGATGGTGCTACCCGCAGGTAGGCTAAGACGTGGATTTGCCACCCTCAGGTGGGCTTAGAAAACATGACTTTGCCACTATCTAGTGGGCTTAAAACAAACATTTGATGAATTGTTCCACTTCAAGTAACCCAACCTTCACCCACAGGCATTCAGGCAGTTATATCACATAAGCACATAGCTTCATGGTAAGCATGCTATTCATGGCAGCACTCACACGCATGCAAGGATGCTAAAGCATAAAACTCACCGAGTACTCCAAGCCAAAACAGAAACTGATTAGAAATCATGCATGATCCTAAATATATAGAAATGCCTAATGCAACACATGCAAAGATGCAACTATAGCAGGCTCGGCTATTCTAAACGTGGCATATGGAATGCTACAACTAACACGTATTCAATTTGGAATTGAAATACAAATGCAGTTTGTATGATGCGCCGAGCCCGGTGCGTGCAAAACAGATGAATGATGCAAACATGCTGTCATACTGTATGCTAATTAAAATATGCCCTAATCTAACCATCATAAGCAAGTAAATAAAAGGGAAGAAAGATGTGGAGTTGGAAGACATACATCACACTCACCCACACTTATTACAATTATGCCCTCGCGCAGAGGGTCCGAATAAATAATACAGTCCAAATAATACAGTCCGAATAATATACAGATCCCTAATTAATTAACAAATTAACTAAGAAAAACTGTAATCTGGCATGCAAGCCAAGGGGTGCCTTGATTCTGATGAATGCTGCAAGTTTGGGCTGCCTTGCGCGGAAATCCACTGGGATGCCCCAATTAGCCTCTGTTTTGCAATGTTTCTCGAAATGCGTGCCAGACTCCGAAAAGTTGCTGATTCTCTATTTTGCTGCAACAGAGAGCAGGAAAGGGGCATAGCAATGTATTTCACAAATATATGCATGCCTCGATCCTCGTGCCACCAATCACGCATATCGATGCATGATGGCCGAGGAGCCGAATTGCACTACTCAATATAGGATGAATGCATAGGAATGCCACAACAAAACCTAATTCCATCATGGATAATCCGGAGCGTCGGCGACTTGGGAATTGAGACCCGTTTCGTCGCTCGGAGTGCGAAACGTGCCTCGTTTCCCGTGCCCGGGCTAACTCCTATCCCGAACACGATGCGATATGCATGATATGCATGAAATGTAGCTAATATGCAACCCTAACATACACAATGTCATGGAATGGCATACACGCTATACGAGGTAATGTACAATCGGGCATACACAATGCTACGGATGAAATGGCATGGAATGCAATAATGGGTTTACACCAACATGAGTGAGCCTCAGCCACACTCACACAGGAGACCATTAGATGAAAACAAGATACCTCGAAATGCGCGCCCGCGGGTACGCAAACCGAGAACGGACCCTCGGGCACCGAAATGCCACTCTAATGAGACATGGCAAAGACATGGAATATGATATGCAAACATGCAAAAATCAGCGGCAAAATGAGGGGCAAAACAGCCCCGAAATGAGGCGAAGAAGTAACCCGATACCGATGCATGAAATGATCCCGAGACACGGATTTCAATGCATAAAATGGCCTACAGCTATACCATACATGCATAATTGATACATGACATGAAAAAGCAGAAGCAAGGCAGCCCCAAAACTCACATTTTTTTCAGTACAAAACAAGGCCAAACAGCAATTACAAATAGGGCTAAGATGGCATACAAAAATGGCTCCGCAAGGGAGGCAATGAGGCAAGTGATAGATGCAAAGCCCAAATGGAAAAATACCCTTCTAAAACACTGAAGAGGGGCTAAAAATATGAACATTTACACTAGATGACAAGCCTCAAATCAGTATGCAAACATGCTCAAAATGCAATGCAAGAGTAAGGCCACAAGAGGGTATAACATGAAGTAGACCAAATATACATCAAATGGCCAAAGACCCTTAATGAAACATGCCAAGGAGGTAAAAATATAACCACTTTTAGTTCTGATCATGGTCGAAAACAGAATCTAGATAAGCCTAAAAAAGCATGCAAAAATGGGGGCCAAAGAGGGGTATAATGGTAAGTATAACATGGAGGCCCCCAACAGTGTTGATCCCTTCTACAATGTTGTAGAGGGGCTCAAAATAAGCCAACTCACAGTTTATATCAAGCTCGAAAACAGATCACACATGGGCTAGAAATTTCATGCAAAAAATGTGACATACCAAGGGGTATTGAAGCAAGTACCAAATGGAGGGCTCAAACAGGGTTGAGCCCTTGATCAAACATGAAGAATGGCTCAAAAAAGTCCTAGTTTCAGTTAGGGTCGGAGCCCAAAACAGTAAGCAAATAAGCTAGAAAAATGGTGCAAAAAATGAGCTAAAAGAGGGGAAATGTGAACTTACCCTTGAAGACTATTCTTTGCTGCCTTTAGGACCAAGGGATGTTGCTTCTAAGCCTCTGAAAAACCTCTCCTTGCTGCTGGAATGGAGTGGTGGTGGTGGTGCTTGGTAGTGATGGTAGTGATGAAGAAAAGGGGTAGAAACTTAGGGATTTTGAGAGAAAATGAGAGAGAAATAGAGAGAGATGTATGCAAGGCCCTTAGGGAAATTTTTGTAACCTTAAAACCAGTCTTGGAGGCTGGTTATAAAGGCAAGAGGAGAGGAGCAAAAGTGGAGGGAAATGACACCAAGTTTTCCTCCTAAAGCTCTCCCCCGGATAGAGATATTTTGGGAGGAAAACAGCTATACAGCTGTAAAGTGCACATCCCAAGGAACATGGCCGGCTAGGTATTTTTGTTGCAGGTGGCCGGCCGGCCACCCCCTATGGCCGGCCGGCCAAGGGTCAAAAAGCTCAAGAAGATTTTTTGGCCGACCATAGAAGAAAGATGTCCTCCCATGTCTCCTCAACACAACCCTGTGGTTGGAAATTGGCAACTCTAAAACAAGAGAGAGAATAGGCCACTTTTAGGAGGGGTTCAAAAGGTTCAATTTGAGTTACTGGCCGGCCATGTGATATTAGGGTCCTCCAATGTGTGTACAACACAAATATGTGGTTTGGGCTTGAAGAAAATGCTCCTAGGGTGTTCAACATTGGCCCGGAAGTGAGAAAAACGGGCGTCGGAGGGCGCCGGAGGAGCATAACTGGTTGCTGAGATAATTGTTGGCCTCCCACCCTTCAGTGACCTTCCTGGTGATAAAACAGAAGTACCTGCCAAAATTGAACGAAAACCGATGCAAAATGAATGCTCGGGGGCCAAAACACGCAGTTCGGGGTCCCGAAAATAGGTTGTTAAGCATCGAAAGTGGCATTCGGCCACGAAGTGGGTCTCTCGGACCCCAGTGTCCCTCAAAAGGGAGTAAATAAGATGCATGCCAAAAACCGGAGCAATCGGAGATGGTTAAGCGGTCCCGAACCGAGGCACACGGCCTGACGGCTCCGAAAACCGGGAACCGGGCTCCGAAATGGGCAAAATGGCCTACGGCCACGAAATGTAGCCTACGGCCATTGAGGGATGGTCTACAGGACTTCTCCCTCCCCTCAGGAAAAGAAACGAAGAAAACCGAGTCTGGTTCGCAAACCGAGACAAGGTGCAGAAGAGGGTTCGGAAGTCCAGAGGCAGGGCTCACGGCCGCGACTCTGAGACTTCTGAACGAGCACAGTATACAACATCACCAAGCGCTCAATCGGTGACGTCTGAGTCTTAAGGTCGATCAAAAATGGGGTGTCTACAGAGGGCCCGAAACCTGGGGCTCGAATCCGACTCGAAGCCCAAAACGACGTCGTTTTGGGCTTCGAATTTTTTTTTTTTTTTTTCTTTTCTTCCTTTCCTTCCTTCTCTTTCTTCTTCTTCGTTGAGTTGAACACAGAGGAGAGAAAGAGAGAACACAGAGGCGAGAGAGAGAACGCCGGTCGTCGTCGGCGTCGCAGCTCGTCGGCCGATCGTCGCAGATCGTCGCTCGTCGGCCGATCGTCGCATCGCCGCCTCCTCCTCCGCCTCTGCCTCCGCCCGCCTCCGCTCTGCCCCCGCCCGCCTCCGCCGCCTCTGCCTCCGCCCGATTTTAATGCCCCCTCCAGTTCCTCTTCTCCTCCTCCTTCTTCCTCCTCCTCTTCTTCTTCTTCTTCTTCCTTCCTTCTCAATTTCGAGCCATTCGAGCTTTGCCCTTTTCGGGCTCTCTACCGGGACTGCATTTTGATCAGTTCAAAATAATAAAGCTTACTATTTTGGATGGGTCATTATACTTTTTGGGTATGAAATCCATATTTTTAGACCATTCAACTCGATTCTTTATCAATGGCCCACCCTTTCTTTTGTATGCCCTCTTTTCAAAGTGTGAATAAATTAATTTTCCAAAAATATGTAATTTACTATAGAAATGCATAACTTTATTTACGAATCACAGTGTGTCATAATTTTATAACAAAATCACATAACATTTGTTATAAAAATAAATGACATATATCATAAAAATACGTAACTAAGGATTAGTTTGAGAATGTATTATTTTAGTAACTTTTTAATTTTTTGGCTAGAATATGAGGTGAAAAAAATTATACGTTTGAAATGATTTTTTGACTTTTTACGAAAAAAAAAAAGAACAAAAAATATAGAAGAAAGAGAATTTTTGACATTTTTATATAGTTCTTTGAATTTTTTAATTTTTTTATTGTAATGTTAATTTTTTTGACTATTTTTTTAATTTCCCAAACTTACCCTAAACATATGGTGTAAGGGTTCCCACGATCAGGTCGTAGTCCAAAATAACAGTAATTGGTCTGAATCGTATATGAAATAGAATATTTCTCTAAAGTAATAAATAATTTCTCGAAAAGTAAAGCATTTATTTTGTTAGTAGAAACTTTTATTTCCCTACTAATGAGTTCTACTGATTGGACCTCTATTTATTTCTTTCGTTTTTTCTCTTAGATCTCGTCTGGCATAAAAAAGCCAAAGACTTTTTAGTTAAAATAATCAAAAAAAACAAAAAAACAAAATAAGCTTTGTAGTTTAATAAGACAGAACATCATATCTAATCTATAATTATTTTATTTTTTCTCTCACAAAGGTCAAAAAAATTAAAAAAAATCTATCCCAAACGAAACTTTTTAACCCCAGACTAAAATTGTCAAAAAATTAAAAAGCCAACCTATATCCCACGCCCCAAAAATATTATTGCTCTCAATCTTACGCCCCTACAAATGTATAATACACACAGATATCACTTACCAAACCAGCAGCTGCTTTCTCCGAGAATAACCCATGAAAAAAATTGAACCGTACAGCTCCCAAGGATAAAATAAATCATTTTATTTATCACATAGATAAATAACCCTAACACAATATATATAAATAAGCAGTAATGCTACAGATTTCAAAAATTTTATCAAAAGTTTTACCAAATGTCTTACATGGGTGTGAGACCCACATGAAACCGACATTGTGTGGGTCCCACAGCCATGTGAGACATTTGATAAAATTTTTGATAAAATTTTTGGGGTCTGTAGCATTATTCATAAATAAGAAGTACTTTATATCATTGATTTTGTTACTATTTCATACCAAAAACGTAACCGTATATTATTAATTTGACTTTTCACTACTTTATTAATAATTGTTTGGAAAAGTTACTTGTTAGTGAGAATATAAAAAAATTATTAGAAAATCAAAAAAAAAATTATAATTATAATTATAATTATAATTATTAAAGTTTACACTGAATTAAAAAATTTCCTAATTATTTCAAAACAAAGACTCAATCATGAATATTCTTATTCATGTAATCAATAATAGGAAAAGTGATTTTTCCAAGATTGATCCTATCATAGACATCAAAACTGGTAATTTGTTTTAAGATTGCCAAAACACTACCTTCGTAACAATGAAGCTCTATCGCAAAGCTTTGTAATGTTTTATAGTATTATGATTGTTGAAAAACATGGATAGATAAGGTATTATGTTGGGTGATTGAGAAACATAAAAGGACAAACTAAATAATGATTAATTAAAAGTACGAACACGTAATAATTCAGAAATAGTCTATAATTTTCCTGTTAGGCAGTGGTTGATTATCCATACCCAAATGGATTTAGTTTTGATATTTTTTGTTTTTCTATTGTGTTCCGATTTGTATAAAGACTTATTAGTCAACTTGGGCTCTTTTTGAATCCCTATAACTTGCTAATTTTGACACATTAAATTTTAGGAATTTGACTATAAATACCGACACTTGTACTTCTTTGGTGAACTTCTAAGTTTCTTGGTAGATCTTTTTGAGATCCTTAGTCCTTGGGTGACCTCCTTGAGTGACCCTTTTTTTTTTCTTTTTTTGCGGCATGTGGTAGTCTTTTTCTTTTTTTGCGGCATTTGGTAGTCTTTTTCTTTTTTTCTTTTTTTTTTTATTTTTATTTGGTGGAGTTTCGTCAAATTTGTACATGAAAGATTTTAAATTTGATGAGGAAAGGCATATTTAGGTTTAGCGAATTTTGTGAGAGTTTGCTTTGTCACAATTGTAATTTTTTGGACCAATTATTTTGTTTGCGTTAGTGAAAATTTCCTCTTTATGATTGTTTGTGAATGGAAGTGTTGAATCACATAAATCTTAATATCATATAATTTTTTTTTTAATTTTTTCTGAACAGAGATCATATAATCGTTAATTTCTCTTAAATTTATACACACATATATATATATTCTTTTGGTCCATACTATAATCAATTTTCTTGATGTGGTTGTCATTGAATCTCTCTCGCAACACACAATGTCCCAAAACTAAATACTAAACAATTAATTTATTCAAACGTTACAACTGCATTTCGAAATTTTTGCATTGAGATCTGTTGACGATTCAGCCATTCATTGAATATATATGGCAGCCCATAATTTTTGATTTCGTAAAATTGATATAATATAGACTAAGAAAATAGAGCAAAATTGCATTGAGAACCGTTGACCATTCAGCCATTTATTGAATATGGCAGCCCATAATTTTCAGATTTTATTGCATTGATAATTTTTTTTTTTCAATAACCGGGTGTCTATGTCAATTTACATGTATTTTTCCTAATTTCGAGAGATCAATCTCACCGCTCATTTATAGGAGTCCTATTTAAAATCAAAGCAAACGCCCAACTAGTGATTATTAAACCTAAGATCTGTAGGAAACACACCCCCAAGTCCTAAATTGTGTCCCCTAGGCCCGTTGATATAAGAGACTAAAGAAGAGAGAAAGGTGTTGCATAGAAAAAAATTATTCAATAAGTCAAGTACACCACATCATCATGCTGATATATTGTTCCAAACCAATGAAGTTTTAAAGAATATAGTAATTAATTCATAAAACAATTTCTAAACCAAACTATAATAACCCAAAAAAAAAAAAAAAAAAAAAAAAAAAACCTAAAAATATGTCAACGGCTCACAATCATTTTAGATGAAGTTCACATCACACTATTTTAATTTTATACCATATAACTAATTTCGGGATATCTTTTCATAATTTATAATACAATAATGTTTGAGAGTTCTAATTTGAGAGCCCTAATACAACTCTAATAATGTGGAGAGTATCCATGTGAAGGCAGGACCCACAATTCTCTCTCTATCTCTCTCTACTCTCTCTCTCTTCCACCTCACTAGAGTTCTATTTAAAACTCTCAAATTAAAACTATGTATAATTATTCAAAATTTAATATAAGACGTGATATTGATGACAATGACTATAAATTTTATGGAAATGTTATGCACCACGATTTTTATTTTTTTTTTTTTGCAAAATCATTTTGAAGCCTTTTGTCCATTGAGGTTTTTTGATTGTCCAACCAGCTAGGCCTGGCCGCCTTTTGTCCATTGAGCTTTTTTGGTTGTCCAACCAGTGAGGCCTGGCCGCCCGGTGGGTAGGCAACCTTGCCCTAGATTTTGAGCAAAAAAAGTGCCCCATTTTAGATCAGCTCTTAGGGTTTGTTTGATAACAAACTATTTTAAGATTTTTTTTTTATTTTTAGTTAACATTTGAAGTAAAAAATAATAATATATTTCAAATTATTTTTTAATTTTTTATAAAAAGATGTGAAAAAAATAAAGAAAAAAATAAAATTTTTAACTTTTTGGCATATGTTATAAACGTTTTGATTTTTTTTAATAATTTTTTGACTTTTAAACTAAAAGTATTGCACGTCAAACAAAGCTTTTTAGTATTAAGGGAAAAACAGGGCCCCAACTTATATAAGTACTCAGGCCATGTTTGTTTACCAACTTGGGTGGCTCGACTACATTGATATGACTGTGGGTCTCACCCATAACTTGTTTAGTGTTGATTTGGGAGAGGGGATTGATAGTGTGGAGGGCTCAGTACTCCCGATTAGCTTGGGTGAATTTTGGATAGGATTAGAAAAATAGGGAGCGGATTTAGTCTATTTTATATAAAAAAAAATTACTTTTTAATTTCTTTTAACTAGTGTACCTGTTTGTTTTAATATTTGTTTTAGTTTTTTTTTTAATATAGAAATAATTTATTTATTTATTTTATATAAAAAAAATTTAACAATCACATCACTAACCATCTCCCACACTATCATCAAAACAAACACATTTTTATTTAATCCCCTCACTAACAATCCCCACATTAATAATCTTTTCACTAATAATTTTATCCAATCTAATCTACCAAACAAACATACCCTTATAGTATTAGGAAGAAAAATAAAAGGCCCAATATAACTAATGCAACCCAAAATGATTTTATACTAATTAAAGGGCTCAAAAATATTTAGGGGTCAACTTAAAATTTTATAAACTTTTGAGTCTAAAGTGTAAAAATAAAAATTTCTTATATCAAATTCTGTCTTTACTACACAATATATACCCAAGTGTGGATTGAAATCTCATTGATTATATAATCATGCGCTTTAAAAAGTAAAGTTTTGAATTAAAAAAAAAGTATAATACTTAAATCAAGATCAGATTTTCTTTTTTTAATTTATAATTTTAGTAATTATATGTAAATAAACTTTGTTGAATACTAGCAAATATATATCAATATTATTCAGTGTGTTTGGTTTCAGTTTTCTCAATTCAATTTTTAAAAAATTCAATTTTTTATTTTTCATATTTTTTGTTTTTAGTGAATGATTTTAAAATTTTAAGCAAATTTTTTATATTTTTAGATGCACCTTACTTACATGTATCTAAATGATAAAATATTTGTGAAATTTTTTTTTCAAAAATTAACAAATACACAAAAATATGAAAAATATACTGAATTTTTATTTTTATTTTTGTATTTTTGATATTTAGTAAGTTTTTAAAGATTTTTTTCATAAATATTATACTTTTTAAGTGTATTTATGTTAGATATATCTAAAAATTAAAAAAATTACTTAAAATATTTTTAAAAATTCATTAAAAATAAAAAATACGAAAAATAAAAAGTAAAATTTTTTACAAAATAAATTTTAAAAATTGAAATCAAAACAAAACAGAGTGATTATTATTATATAAAATGTTAATAGTTACCATTTTTACTTGTAATTTTTCTTTTAAAAAAAATGTTTGGCCCCACCTTAGGGACTTGCCTAGAGGGCCCAATTGATAATCTCAACTTCTGATTGATCATCCCAGTTGGGCAATGCTTGGATTGTCATTGGAGATTGCGCCATCATACCCGGCCTCACCGTAGCAATCATTTAGAACACTTGGTATTTTAATGGAGCACTAACAACATAGTAAGAAAAGAAAAAAAAAATTAAGATTAAAATATCATATCACGTGGGTGAGATTTACTGTCAGCTCATTAAAGCCAACTTTAGAGCTCAAGAAGAGCTCCAAAATATTTTTCTCTTCATAGTGCTATCTGTTCGATTGGATGAATGATGGGGCTGGTTTCCCTCCAATTTGTAATCAAATTAGATGATATTGTTGAGTCTGTAGGGATTCATCATGGATCCCGTTCGATAATCTGAACTAGTCAATATGTAGAACTTATCGAGTACTATATGTCTGTAAAATATCATCTTGATCGGATATCGATAGCTATGTGATCAAATTAGTTTTATATAAAAAAAAATTGAATGGTGAAAAAATAAACGGTTGATAGAAATCTGATCCAATAAGATAGTTATCGATATCCGATCAACGTGATTTTTTATAGACATATAGTACTCGACGAGTTCTATATATTAAACGGTTCGGATTATCGAAACGGGATCCGTGGTAGACCCCCACAGGCCAACAATACCCTCCAGTCCGATTACGGACGGAAGGAAAGCCCAGCCCATGAATTATAATATAATTTTAAAATTATTAGTTTATATGACTCAGGTTCTATTGTTTAATTATAATTTTTGTTATTCAAATTAGATTATAATGAATATTATATTCAACAAAAAATAGGTAAATTTTTTAATCCTACAATTAATAATGCAAAATAAACCTATAATATTATATATTTTTATATCTATTACAAAATAAATGTGGACAAGAAGAAATATTCTATCCCACTAATCCAATTATCCTACAATAAATTTATTTTTAATTGTTAATATCTTATTATTAATTCTATTAATCAAATAAGGTCTTAGTGTTTTGTCTAAACCATGAATTAAATTTACCTTTTCGCCATTGCATTTGCAATCTCATCGATGGATTATACAAAAAGTAAATAATTAAAAAAAATTGTTAACGTGTACACATAGTGGTGATTTGGGAACCCAAGTTAAAAGTTAAAAGTTGCGTTCTGCAACCTTCAAAAAAAGATAAGAGCAGTTAAAAACGTAACAAAATTATTTGGGAAGCATTAAAACGCAGGCTGTGAAATTACTTCAACTATCCTCCCAAATGGGTGAAAATGTAAATTTTCTTAATTGGATGGAGGTATTTTGATCATTTTATTGTGGTGTGACATCATAAATAAATATTAACAAAAAAATAAAATAAATTTTTTTTTATTAACTTCCAAAATTACTTTTCAAAAAAGTTAAAAAGTTTGGTTAAAATTCGAAAGTTAATTTTTAACTATTTTCTCAAAACACTCCATAATAAGAAATATAAAAATATTTTATATCTCGTATGAAAATAGATGAAATCAAGAATGTATAATTATTTTAAATTTTTCCTGGGTATGAATTAAAAAAATACATTAATCAAATTCGAAGCTGCTTACGAAATGCTTGTGCAATAATATCATCAATCATGATAAATGTCAACTATATCTCCTAAAAGAAGTTCCATCAATATTGCTTTCAAATTCAACGTCCTCCAATGGGACTTAAGTTCATGTATGATTTAGTCAAAGGAGGGCAGGTAAGTTTGCCGACCCATCCAATCCAAATAAAATACTTACTTACTACCAAAAAATTAAAATTAATATATCCTAAAAAAAAGGGATCATTGAGAATGTTTTGTCAATATTCACCGACTGATTATAAGCAAATAATTACAAGAAAATTTTTAAATGTACCCAATATATCTACAGAACTAGGCTCAACTTTCCGTGTGAATTCTGTAATTGTGTAAATTTCATCATACCTGAGAGGATTATATCTAATTATTCGTGTAGGAGTCGAGTAAATTTAATTTATAATTGACAAACAAAGCACATCTAACCTCATCTTTGATCGGGTTAGATTTAACCAAATTCCACTGGACTCAAACAAATCATCACTGAATAAATATGGATGAGTTGAAGAACGTGTCGAGTTAAGAACATATAAGCCATGCGTGTAAGCCGAGTACATCAAGTAAGTTGGCATGGCCTCATTGGATGAGCCCCAGGCTATCATTTACTAAAAACTATAATAGGAAGATGGATTCTAACATGGTAATAATGAAAGGCTAAGTTATAAGAAAAAATATCAAATATCTTTCAATGAATGTACTAGAGTTGTAAATAAATTGAGTTGCTCAAGTTTTATTTAAAAAATTTAAATAGCTTTAAAATTAAATGTTTTAAATAATTGGTTGTTTACATTTTAAATTGATCTCAAATACGTTTTAATTAAATTAATTATTATTATTATAATGCAATACGAGCTAACTTTGACTCTTTTTAAAAAAATTGACCAACTTTAAAATATGTTCAAATTCACCATATTTATATATAATAATTTTTAATGAGTGGAATACAAATAATTTGATTCCTTTCATATTATGAGTTGTGAATACAATTCAAGTTTATTATTTATAGATTAATCATATTCAAACTTCATTAAAAGTTTTTCGTACTCTTTTTTAGACTTTTAACTTCCCATAAGGTGAGACATCTTGTTGACATGTTGACAATTTGAGTTCACTTATTGTTATTATTATTATTATTTTCCTGGCGGTTTGGTGATGAAAGCGCAGGGACGAAAGCTGTCCTTTTTTTAACTTCACACTATTTTTTCATTTAAATATTAACTATAATATAAAAATTAATTATACCAATATCAAGAATTAAATTGGATTGTTGTTTCATAATTGATATTTGAACAATTAAATTTTGTTTAACAATTGATGCCCAAAATCATCTTATATGGATTATTCAAAATAAATCAAATATTTATGTCAGACACTTTACACTTAGATATTGGCATGAAATATACATTCATGCTTTCTATGAGACACTTCTTATATTGGTATCTAACACTATTATTATATGTGTATATATATATATTGTTATATAATTATTATAAAATGAATAAAATATCTTTTTGACACTATATTCTTACATATATTGTTATTTTATCTTATATAATAGATTAAAAATATAAAATATGATACTTTTTGCCAAGTTTACGTATTCTAAAATTTCGAGTTTGATGGATTCAGCCTCTAAATATGCATCCGCACTACTCGAGTCTATGTAACATAGATCCAAATGGAAAAATAATATAAAATAAAACTTTTGGATAGATTTCACTGTGCTCCCTTTGTTCATTTTCTATTTTAGACCTTGAGTTATGTTTTTTTTTTCACTTTGATTCTTCATATTTCAAATCTTTCTCAATTACTCATAAAACTAACTTTTGTTCAAAACTAAATAGAATATATTACAGTAACTGTCACATGACATCAAAAATATATTATTATATTGAGATTTGAGTTTGTGTCAAATGTATAAGTTATATATAATAAAATATTTTTATGTCACGTAACTGTCAATATATTATTTTCTACCTAATTTTAGACATAAGTTAGTTTTAAAAGTAAATTAGAAAAAAACACAAAACATGAAAAGTCAAAATAGAGAAAAAACATACTAGGACCCCAAATGAACAATAACCAAACATCAAGGAATAAAATGTAATTTATCCAAAAAAAAAAAAGGGGACAAATAGCTCCGAAGGATGAATGATAGGTCCATATTGAAATTGTAGTATTGTAAAGCTTCGAGAATTTTAATGATAGTCAATTTAAACATGTTTAAATTGTAGTATTGTAAAGCTTTAATAATTTTAATAAATAGTCAATTTAAACATGTTTAAATAGTCAAATTTAAATATGTTTCAACAATATTTTCAAATCTTGTGTTCATCTAATCTATGACCACTTTACATTAATCAATTTAAACCAAACCTAATATTGGATTTTAAGGGAGTCCAAGCATGTTGAAAAGTAAATTATAAATCAGGGGTTCTTCTCAAGGAAATTCAATAAATAGCCTCTTTCAAATTACATTTCAAATTATTATGAGACTTGTAAAATAGTCAGCATATTGTTTAATGTTACAATGCACATTAAATTGACTATTTTAATTAATATTAATATGCCACTGTTCATAACGAGTCCACCGTGGCGTGGTTTATGGAAACAACTTAGAACTTATTTTAATATGAAAGTTTATGTTAAATTGTTTGGTATAGTTTTTAGTTTTTTAGGCAGAAATAACTTAAATAAACTGAAAAAAAAATGATCTTTCAAAAACTAGGCGAGAGATACTTTTAGGTAGTATTTGGTAGAGTTTTAGAATTATAATTTGATAATAGAGTTATATTTTGAGTTTGTGAGTATTGGAATTATAATTTGTGTGGAAAATTTATTTGGTTATGAGTTTTGAAAAGAATTTTAAATTGAGTTTGAATTGAGTGACGTGACATATGATATTTGATACAAAAACTTACAACTCATAACTAAACATACAATCTAAAATTCTATTCAAAGCTCATAAAAAATTTTAAAAAAATTTCACAAATATATATTTTTTTGTAATATAAAAATAACAGGTACAAAAATAAAATAAAATAAAAACTGAACACTATTCCGGTCAACCGGTGGAACATCCAGTTAGCCCAAATTTTCACGCCTCAGAAAGAGTTTTCAAAAGTGATTGTAGAATTAATTTTTAAAAGCTATTTACAAACATCATGTTCAAAATAAAAAGTAGAACTAAAGTTTGAGAGCTCCAACAAACGGAGCCTTAATTTCTATTTTTTGATTATTAACTTTTAACTTAAAATAATCTCTATCAAAGACCCCACTGTTGGGCACAAGGTGACGGTTACTTTTGTCCAATGAGACCCCGTTAAAAAATAAATAAAAAATAAAAATAAAAATAATGATTAAAAAAATTTAAAAGTCAAAAATTTATTAAAAAAAAGTCAAATATCTCACAATTTTTCGATATAACTAAAAAAATGATGACAAACACATTAATTTTTTTCACTTCATATAAAAGTAAAATATCAACAAAAAAAAAATTAAAAGTTAATTTCCAAACGAGGTCTGAATTATCTGCAATTCACATAAATAGATTGGACAATTCAGTCCGGTCATTGAGCTCATTCTTAACGATTTACTTAGTTTATTTTTAGGTCTTGGTGTATAGATGGTCTACAAAAAAAAATCTTATTAATCTGATAAATATAATTACATAATTTTATAATTTTTATTTTTATAAAAAAATATTGTTAAATATAATTTTAAAAATATATCGTTTATTTATTTATTTTTTAAAATAACACAACAGAGTTATGTAGTTGATTATTATTATTTTAAAAAAAATATATATATGTCAGGACCTAAACAACAAAAAGAAGTAAATCATGAAGCGAAGACGAATCCACTCGACTAGATCAGACCATTCCGTCCAATTCACACTGTACTAGAGACTCATTTTCCTTACTAATTTGCTTTGTTTTTATATTTAGACCATATACAATATTTGTTAAGTAAGAAGGGAACTGTAATTATAATTTTGAAAAGATATACTATAAAAACAAATATGATGAGATTATATATTTATAATTGTTAAATTAATTTATTTTTTTAATAAATAATTTAAACAGAAAAAACAAGAAAGTGAAGAAACAAGGCATCAATCTAACTATGTGATTTCATAGGTCAAGTCGAGTTAGAGTCCATCGATATTATTTAATAAAGAATTTTGTATTTGTTTAATTCTGTTCGATTCAAATATTAGGCTTATATAATCATTCTAAGCTCAGTCTTAATATAAATTATAATTCTTAAATGCGTCTATCAGAACATATATATAAGTTATTAAAAAAAGAATAAATTACTTACACTTTCTTTGAGATTTAATGAAATTACAGATTCTCTTTGAAGTTTCAAAAATTACATCATGCCCTATCGTAATTAACGCCGTTAACGGATACCATAAATTGATTAAAATGTCCTTTTGACAAATAAGGGCAAATTACTTACAGGTTTAGCTAAATTACAGATTTCCGTTTGACGTTTAACTAAATTATTATTTTTAAATAAGTTATAAAATGCAAAATTAAAAGGGAAACACTTATCACACTACAAAAAAATTAAGATTTTAGAGACCAAAATTATTTTTAGGAAACCAAATATTTTTGTTACAAAAATGTTGTTATTATATTTTTAGTAACGAAAATTGAACATTAGTGATTAATTATTATCTTTTTGGTATCAAAATTTTTGTCTCAAAAAATAAATTATTTTGAAATGAAATTATTTTGTCCCTAAGTCTATTTATTATTGACATTTTCGAAATTTTATCGCTAAAAGTCTTATTTTTAACTTTTTAGAACGATTTTTTAACGACTATCCTCACGACGATAAAAATTAGTCTTTAAATGTCTTTTGTAATAAAATTTTCACTTTTAGAGATAAAAAAATCTAGTCTCTAAAACTCTTATATGTTGTAATGTCAGATGGTGAAAATATCATAAAATTAACAAATAAATAAGTTAAAAACACAAGAAATGGCTTGTCAAAAAATTCTTAAAATATGTTTAGTTTGATTTTTAGAAATTTATTTTAAATTTTTTTTAAAAAAATTAAAATTAATTTGGTTAAGAAATAAAAAATAAAAAAATTATTATTTTTATATAATTTTATCTTTTGAGTGGTTAGAAATAATTTTTACAAATTAAATATATTTTTTCATATTTCCAAAAACTCAAAAAAAAATTCCATCTAACATAATTCTTTTGTAAATTTTGTTGATTTATCAAAGGGATTTCAACAGGGGTAATATCGTCCATCAATATATATTTTGGTGATGTCAGCTAACCATTCTTAACGTTTAGTTAACGTAGAGGTTAAATTGTTATGTGAATATAAACCTCGAGGGTGAGATGTAATTTCTAAAACCTCATGAGAGAATCTATAATTTAGTTAAACCTCAAGAGAGGTATAAGTAATTTGCCCTTAAAAAAAACTAAATATTATAGTGCTTATTATTTTTTCATAAATAAACAAAAGCTTATCGAAATATTCAATATCATATTAATTAAAACATTATAAATTTTTTTAAACCAAACACACCCATAATTCTATAAGCTCAAAAAATTCATAATTTAAAGGATAAACTATGAATAAATCATAATAGTTTGACTTAATTATTATCAAATCCTACTGAAAATAAACCTTAATAAAATCGTTGTTAAAAATAAATTTTTATAACTATTTTTTGCATATGTCGCTAAAAATTGCTAATTAGTGACATTTTTTGTCTCGATTTTTATGAATTGTCTCTAAAACTTATAATTAGTAACAATTTTCTGTGACAAATTTTTCAAACTATCGCTGAAAATTAAAAATTAGTGACTTTTTTGTGACGATTTTTGTAAATTGTCGCTAAGACTTATAATTAGTGATATTTTTTGTGATAATTTTCAAATTGCCGCTGAAAATTAACAATTAATAATATTTTTAAAAACTGTTTGATGAAATGTCATTCTATTAGACAATAAGTCCATCTGTTAAGACATATACGTAATTTAAATTTTAAACTTCTTCCTCTGTTTTGTTATCTTCTTCTAAATTGCTATAATCACCATTAACCATTGTTTCCATAATAAGGGGTCTTTGAAATGAACTATAAAAGTCCACTTTTTGACTTTTTAGGTAAAAAAGTTGAAGAAAAAAATATGTTTGTTTGAGATAGCTTTTTGATTTTTTTACAAAAAAAAAATGTGTATTAAAATATTATATAAATTAACAAAATTACGGGTTTATCCATATGAATCCGCGTGCATATCAGTACGAATTTGGCAGATCTGTGTGTACTGAAAAAAATTCAACAATGCTACAAACCCCCAGTACGGAAGACCCCCACCGACCCCCCAGTGCCACGTGTCAGCTTGAGATTGGCTGGAAACACAAAAAAAAAAAAAAAAAAAAAAAGAAAAACTGTTTTTTTTGGGCCAATCATGGATGACCCCCAGCACCCCCAGCTGGGGGTCCAAGTCATTTTTCAAAAAAATTATAATTTTTTTTTCACCGTGGTCTGGTGCAATGTTTTGAAAATTTGGGGTATGTTTGGTTTGGCTTTGAAGAGTGATTTTGGAAAATTTTTTCTAAAAAACTTGTTTGGTTTGTAATTTTTCTAAAACAATTTCTAAAATTACTTTCTCTTTCTTACACATCAATCAATCACTTTTTCTCTCACACACATCTATTCAATTATAACAAAATATCAAATCATTACAAACTCCCACACTCCAAAACTACTTTCAAAATACACAACCAAACAAACCAAAAAAATTTCTAAACTTTCTTCTCAAAACAATTTTTTAAAACTACTATCTCAAAACCAAACCAACCATACCCTTGGTTTTTTTTTTTTTTTGACAGTGTGTGTGGATGTGATTCATGTCTCCATCAGTCATATAAAAAATTGTTTTTTAATTTTTTTTGTTTTGTACCGGTAATGTGTACTGTTTTGTACATTGTTTTAATTTTTGTTTTGTACCCTTCACTTATCAGAATAGTGTTAATTTTTTATTATTATTTTTAGGATTTGTTTAGGAAGTGGGTTAGCTTTTTAGTTATTTTAGTTTGGGGTTAAAAAGTCTTGTTTATGAAAGATTTTTTTGCTTTTTTGATTTTTTTTTTAGAGAAAGAATGTAATGATTATGGGTTAGATGTGATATTTTGTCTTATTGGACTAAAATATCTATTTTATTTTATTTTTTTTGGCTATTTTAGCAAAAAAAAAAAAAAAGCCCAACTTTTTCTTTCCAAGTAATGTTTTGACTTTTTGTCTTTATAGTGTATCCCAAACAAGCACTAAGTTTTCTACATTATCAACAAATAAATTATTAACATCAAATAAAAAACAAATTAAAAATTTATACAATTATAAGGATATATATACTTTTAATATATTATATAAATTAATTAATTTATTAAATTAAATATGTAACTGGCTGGCCAAAAGTATAATGTCTAAACCCAACCCAACCCATTCCATTTATTAATTAGACTAAAAATATCAATTCAATTCAATGAACCAAAATTATGTTTAGAATTGTTTAAATAAGTGTATTTTTTAACTTTTTATAAAAAAATATAAAAAAAAATAAAAAGACGATATAACTTTAAAAAAATAGATAAATTATATACCTATAGTATATGCCAAACAATAAATCTTAAAAAAATAGAATTAGACTGGACCACCCCCAAACAATAAATCTTAAAAAAATAGAATCTTCCCTTGACTTTTTGTAAGAGAAATAATGTAATGATTATGAATTAGATGTGATATTTTATCTTATTGGATTAAAAAGTCTATTTTATTTTTTTTTGACTATTTTAGCCAAAAAAAAAAAAAAAAAAAAAGCCCAACTTTTTCTTTCCAATGTTTTGACTTTTTGTCTTTTGTAATGTATCCCAAACAAGCATATATATACTTTTTGTCTTTCTATAAGGAGATATATACTTTTAATATATTATATAAATTAATTAATTTATTAAATTAAATATGTAACTGGCTGGCCAAAAGTATAATTTCTAAACCCACCCATTCCATTTATTAATTAGACTAAAAATATCAATCCAATTCAATGAACCAAAATTATGTTTAGAATGGTCTAAATAAGTGTACCTTTTAACTTTTTATAAAAAAATAAAAAGATAATATGACTTAAAAAAATAACTAAATTATACACCTATTAGTATATGCCAAACAATAAATCTTAAAAAAAAAGAATTAGACTGCACCACCCCCAAACAATAAATCTTAAAAAAATAGAATCCCCCCCTCACGAGTTCGAATCCCCTCCTTGAGAACCCTCCTCCACATCCTACTTGCAACGGCTCAGATGAGCGGTTGCACATCCAACAGCTGAGATTTTAAAATTAAAAAAAAAAAATTAAAATTTTTGTCCATTCCCGCCCAAACAAAACAAAGCTCTCAAAGAGGTTATACAGAGGTTATGAGCACTCCTCTCACACAGCCTACACTCACCCTTTCTCCTCCACCCTCACCGGTGACCCAATACCGGCGGCGACCCACTCTCGACGTCATTGCAGATCCGACGACGGTAACCCAGTCTCAAATCGATACAGATTCTGTCTGGGTGGGTGGGTCCTTGGCAAACCAGAGGTTAGTCTTCCTCTTTGCCTCACACTGTGTAATTTATTATTTAAGCTTGAAACATTATCTGTCTCAGCCATGGATTATTTGTTTGAGCTTAAAAATTATTTTGCAAACAATGTCTGGTCTGTAATTTATTATTTTGCAAACAATTTTGCAAAAAATGTCTGGTTTGTAGTTTAATTTTTATGTTTTTATGCAGAATAATTTGAGCTTAACAAACAATATTTGAGCTTGACAATGGGTTCAGCTTAACATTATTTGAGCTTAACAATTTTTAACAAATTATTTGAGCTTAACAAGTGTCTGGTCTGTCTTAACATTATCTGTTAAGCTCAAATATTGTTATGTCGCAGACACTTAATATTTGAGCTCAAACATTACAGACCAGACACTTATTTGAGCTTAATATTATCTGTCTTAACAATCGATACAAATTGCTATGTTAGAGACATTATCTGTGTAATGGATTATTGATTATGTTTGATTGAGCTTGAAACATATCCTCTTCCCAAAAATGTGTGGTTGGAATTTTTTAAAATTGAAATTAGTCTCTAAGTTTTTATGGCTGGAATATTTTTTCAAATTGAAATTATGTTTTTATGTGTCCAAAATAAAGATTTAATTTATGTACCTAAGATTTTATTTATATGGGTTTTCAGTTGCATTTTGATATCGATGTGGAACCTGAGAATGACTGTGCTTGGAAGCCAAAACAGGGAATGACATTTGGTTATGAACAATGTGCGTATGATTTTTATAATACATATGGAGGAAGAATGGGGTTTAGCATAAGAAGAGATTATTGTAGGAAGAACAAGTTCACTAACCAACTTATTTGTAAACTTTTGGTTTGCAACAAGGAGGGATTTCGAAAGGTTGACAAGCGAGACCCATTGGCAAAAAACCCTAGAGCTGAAACTAGGACCGGTTGTGAGGCTCGACTTTATATTAAATTAGATGAGGGTACTAGGAAATTTGTTGTGACTGATTTCAAAGAAAAACACAACCATGATCTTGTATCACCCGAGTGTGCCCACATATTGCCATCACAAAGAAAGATATCAACTACCCAAGCAATTGAGTTAGATTTGGCGGCACAATCTGGTCTTCGTTTAAGCCAGTCTTTTGAACTCATGGGTAGGGAAGTTGGTCAAAAAAATTATTTGAGAACCAAAAGACAACAAAGTTTAGCATATGGGGGAAGTAGGCAATGTGTTGCAATACTTTAAAGAAAAATCTTTGCAGAATCCTTCCTTCTTTTATGCTTTTCAATTAGATAATGAGGAGCAAATAACCAATATGTTTTGGGCCGATGCACAAATGATCATGGATTATGCCCAATTTGGTGATGTTGTCAAATTTGAGACGACTTACAAGTTAAACAAAGAACATAGACCCTTTGCATCTTTTGTGGGATTCAACCATCATAGGGAAACAGTTATATTTGGTGTAGCATTGTTGTATGATGAGACTGCCGAATCGTTTGTATGGTTGTTTGAAAATTTTATAGAGGCTATGTCAAGAAAGGCACCAAAAACTTTGTTCACCGATCAAGATGCTGCAATGGCTAAAGCTATACCCATCGTTATGCCTGACACAAGTCACCGATTGTGTACTTGGCATTTGATACAAAATGCATTAAAACATGTTAACTGTTTGTTCCAAGATAAGGGGGTGAAGGGTGTACTAAATAAATTCTTCTTTGACATTGAAGATACAAATCAATGAAAGTTAGAGTGGGCGAAAATGCTTGATAAATATGATACGCATGAAAACCATTGGTTGAAATTGACTTTTGCGGTGAAAGAAAAATGGGGCTGGCCTTACGTTAGATCAACATGGGCTGCGAGAATGAGTACCACACAACTTAGTGAATCTTTTAATGCTTTTTTGAAGGATTACATTCGTTCTGATTTTAATTTAAATGAATTCTTCATGCATTTCGAAAGGGTACTTTACGAGAAGCGATACAAGGAGTTAGAAGCAGGATATGATTTGTGTTAAAGGTTGCCAAAGGTAAAAGTAACAATAAGAATGTTAATTCAAATGGGTAATGTCTACACAAAAAAGATCTTTGAGGAATTTCAAAATGAGTACTTTCAATCCATTGAATCGGACATAGAAGCAATTGAATATGGCGAGGCTAGTACCATTTACACAGTTGTTGATGTTAGTAACAAACATGCAAGGAAAGTGAAGATGGAGAGGGATGGCTCTTTGGGTTGTAATTGTACAAAGTTTGAAAGGGAAGGAATCTTGTGTTGTCACTCATTGAAGGTTATTAGAGACATATTGAAGATGAAAGAGGTTCCTCCACAATACATTCTAAAGAGATGGACCAAACAAGCAAGAGCCGAAACTGTGAAGGACATTAAGGGGAATGACATTCAAGTAGATGTGAAATTCCAACAAGCCTCGCGGTATAAGACATTGATGACCTCATTTAGAGCACTAGCAAGTAGAGTTGCTGAAACTGAAGAAACTTATGATTTTTGTATTGCACACCTTGCTACATTAGGTGCAAATGTTGAAGGCAAGTCAAGTGCTCATTTTGGTGTTGGAAATGAAGTAGGTAATGATGATGACACCCAAAGCTTTGAAGTGGATTGCGAAGATGTGAATCATGTTGTGCAACCAAAAGGATTGAAGAAAAATGTGGCAACTAGTAAGGGCAAAAGGAGGGTCAACGGTGGATTCGAACCGGCGTTGGTAGCGAACTCCAAAAAAAAATCCCGTGCTAACAGCTTGGCTTCGTCACAATCTATTGCAAGTTCAACAGTTGCACCTTCTCCATTATCTGTTGGAGGAGATATATATGTTCGTCAATATGTTCCTCCTGTTCAACCTCTTGCTCCTCTTCATCCTCTTCCTTCATCTTTGCCCATGGGTGGTAATTCTATTCCTCCGCCATTGATATATCCTACATATCATGTAAGTGTTACTTTAACATTGTATTTTTTGTGTGGATATAATATGTGACTGAAACCATGACTGAAACCATAATTGCGAAGCCTAATATATGACATTGTTGTAGGCGAACAATTTGCGGGAGATGTATGTAGTGCTAAATTATTTGCCAAATTCAATGCCTCAACGGCATTCTGCTCAACCAACTTTCCAGTCACTACTTCAAGGTTCATGTGGATATGACATTGGGTTTCGATATTCTCAAGAATCAACTAGTCCAATATGTAGTCAGGTTCGTCCTTGATGTATTTTTAATTTATAGTTGATGAAAATTTTGTGATAACATTTATTTACTTACTAAAAATTCTGTCTTTTTTTTTAGGCTATGGACAAGCAGAAACAGAAGCAAACTGATGCTGAAATTGGGCTGGAAAGTGAAGTCATGGCCTCTGAAATTGTGAAGCAAACTGCAGCTGGAAAGTGATGTGGAGGAATGTGTGTTCAAATGTTAATGGCTTGTATGTGTGTTCAAAGCAAACTGTGACGTAATGTGTGAATAATGGACCACTGTGTTATTTTAGATGGACCAATGTGTTAATTTACATGGACCAATGTGTCAATTTTGATGGACCAATGTTTTAATTTGGATGTTAAACTTGTATTGGTTGATGTTCATTTATAGTTGATTTTAATTTAGATGTTAAACCCAAGTGAGCTGGTTGTGGTTCATGTTCATTTAACTTGGTTGATGTTGGTTGATGTTCATTTAACTTGTATTGGTGTCCATGTTGGTTCTGGTTCTGGTATGCTTGTCATGACCCGAACCCGCCCCCGTGGGTTAAGGACATAACCAGTCAGTAATCATGAGATTACTTACGGCCTCAAACCAAACCAAACGTATTTTAACAGAGTTAATGGGGGCCAAACAGAAGCAATTTAAAACTTTGTCCATAGAACTATGCTTACATGGCACATCATAACAAACCATACATATGCATATTAATAACTCACATCAAAATAAGTACTACACAAAGCTCTGTACATACAGGATCATACAAGTGTAAGTCAGCCAAACAAAACTATATACAAACGTATCCAAAGTCCTCGCCAATATGACAAAATAAAAAGATAGCAAAAAGGCGAAGACGAGTCTCGTGTGTGAGACGTAAGGCTGACTCTTCCAAACCTTTGGTTGTTCCACACAAACTTCACTGAGGTTGGGTTTGGACCTCTCTTGACTCACCTACAAACACATGAATGAGCGTGAGTGAAAGCCCAGTGAATAATATCAAATAAGGAAGTTACACAAATGGTATTTAGAACAACGTGCTTCAAACGGCCTTGTGCCCAATTCGTGTTTCTATTTAACATATATAAATATAGGTCAAGTGATTATGGTTCCAAATACATCATACGGCCTCGGGCTCAATTCATTCGTGTCATTCAAGTCAAACTGGCCTTGGGCCCATTCATACTTTTAATCATGTCAAACTGGCCTTTGGCCCATTCAGACTTTCATTCATGTCAAACTGGCCTTTGGCCCATTCAGACTTTCTTGTCAAACTAGCCTTTGGCCCATTCATTTATTCATGTCAAACTGGTCTTTGGCCTATTTATCTTTCATTCAGATCAGATTGGCCTCTGGCCCATTCGTTTATGACAGACTGGCCTTCGGCCCATTCATTCATTCATTCGTGTCAAACTGGCCTCTGGCCCATTCATACTTTCATGTCAAACTGGCCTTGGGCCCATTCATTTGGCATAGCAAACATTGTCCACCAATCAGATTAACAAACTTATAAACTTACATAAAAGTAAGCAATTGGACAACAACATATTTCATATATCTTTGTCAAGATATTACTCACAGTGATCGGTTGGTTCGTTTGCCCTGGAGCTTGACCCTACACATCACATAACACATACGGGTCATAAATGATTCAATCCGTTCTTTAATTCACATATTCCTCTTTAGGCTTTATTCTTATCCCTTTAATTCAATTACAATGCTCAATGTATGCCTAAGAGTACTTAGAAGTGAAAAAGAACAAAAAACGAAACACATAATGCCTTTTTAAAATTTTCAGAAACAGGGTCCCCGCTCGAGCGTGGACTTCCCCACTCGAGCAGATCCATGAGGTCTGCAAAAGTAATGGATGCATCAAATTTACGCTCGAGCGTGAAGTTGGACACTCGAGCTGAAGGCCTCACTACATGGCTCCCCGCTCAAGCGTGAACTTCCGTGCTCGAGCGGACGTCATGTCTGCAGAAAAATACTGGGAGCTCATATTTTACGCTTGAGCGGCTGTTTCCACGCTCGAGTGAACATCATGAATTCTGGGTTTTCTAGAATGTGTTCTTGAGCTCGAATTCAACATTCAAACCAACCTTTCTTGCATATTATAGCTCAAACTTCAAATATACTTGTGCTAACATGATACAAACACGACATTACATCATTATGAAGCTCAATTTCATGGATCAAACACATGCATGTCCCAAATTACACCAAACTTGCTTTTATGATAACAATTCCATGTATTTCAAACTCATTTCCTCATAATTCGTACATGCATGTGGATTATAACTCCAATTTCAACTTAAGTGGTGCAAATGGTGATCACAAACATGAGTTCTCACCAAAATTCTACATGGATCATATTTTTCATACTCAACTATACAAATTCATGGCAATTATACACATGCATGCATTCCATGACTTCAAATTCAACAAAAACAACTCAATTCATGACCTTTATCATCATTCAACCTTGAATTTACAAATTTACAACTAGAACTCATGGATTACTCACCAAGGAGCTTTAATCTTCCCAAACTATGGTCAAATCTTGAGTTGGTCTTCAAATTATTCAAGCTTCAATGATCAAACTTCAATCTTTTACACTCCCTTTCTCTAGCCGAACCTCCCCCTCTCTTCTTAGAGTTAAAATCAGCCAATATTAAAGCTAAAGAGGAGAATTGAGTGTATATGGCCCTTTATATAGCCCCACTAAGTCAATTTATCAATATTAAATAATTGGGCACTTAATTAATCGTTTTAGATCTAATTATTCTGATCCGAATAAATTTTCAATTAAATTTCACCGTAAGCTCTAAAAATTACGCTAATCACAATGGCGTAATCAATTTCGGATTTCGTGGCCGATAAGGCCTTCAATTTAATTTCCAAAGCAGATAATCAAACAGATATTCCTACGGTGAACAGATAGAAATTCAAAACCACATATTTTCATATAATGGCACACAAAATCATATCAAACACATAATCACATTTATAATGAGAACCAATTAGCATAATACGGAACAGGGTTATCACAGTCTTCCCCCCTTTAGGAAGTTTGGTTCTCCAAACTTATTTTACCTTCGTCGGGAAACAAATGTGGATAGCGTAGTCGCATCTCCTCTTCTTTTTCCCACGTGGCATCTGTCCCATAGTGCTCTTTCCATTCCATTTTCACCATTGCAATGGACTTGCTTCTCAATTGTTTCACTTGCCGGTCAACAATTCGTTCCGGCCATTCGGCGTATTCCATATTTTCGTCAATAGCTACCCAGTGATAATCAATCACATGAAACGGGTCTCGGAGGTAACCCCTCAACATCGACACATGAAACACATTGTGGATTTGGTCAAATCCCGGTGGCAAAGCAACTCTACAGGCAACTGGGCCAAGCCTTTCCAGAATCTGAAACGGCCCAATACATTGGGGCGACAACTTGCCCTTCTTTCCAAACCCGACTTGGCCTTTCATTGGGGACACACGAATAAACACATGGTCACCGACCTCATACTCAAGAGGTCTTCTTCGAACATCTGCATAATTCTTCTGTCGGTCCTGAGCTGTCTTGAGCCTTTGCCGAATAGTTTTGATCTTCTCAGAAGTGTCTTGCATAATTTCAAGCCCAAGTAAAGCTCTATCCCCGACTTCTGTCCAACAAATCGGTGATCTACACCTCCTACCATACAAAGCCTCGTATGGTGCCATACCGATGCTGGAGTGGAAGCTGTTATTGTATGCAAACTCTACAAGTGGCAAATAGTCTTCCTAACTCCCTTGAAAATCCAAAGCACACATCCGAAGCATATCTTCCAAAGTCTGTATTGTTCGTTCTGATTGCCCATCTGTCTGTGGGTGGAATGCAGTACTGAACCTTAGTTCTGTTCCCATAGCTTCCTGCAAACTCTTCCACAATCTTGAAACAAATTTCGGATCTCTATCCGACACAATAGATACCGGGACCCCATGTAAACGAATAATCTCATCAACATATATAGTAGCCAATCTATAAGCATTAAACGTAGTTCTAACTGGTAGAAAATGTGCAGATTTAGTCAGTCTATCAACTACAACCCAAATAGAATCCATACCCCGAGGAGTCCGAGGTAGGCCAACAACAAAATCCATAGTCACATGCTCTCACTTCCATTCAGGAATAGGGAGAGGTTGAAGTAGACCGCCTGGTTTCTGATGTTCAGCTTTAACCTGCTAACACTGAAGACATTTGGACACATATTCTGCAATTTCTTTCTTCATTTTAGGCCACCAATAGGTTTGTTTCAGATCCCGATACATTTTATTGTTACCCGGATGCATAACAAATACTGACTTATGGGCTTCATCTAAAACCCTTCTCTTTAGTTCTGGAATATCTGGGACGCACATTCGGCTTCAAAACCTCAACACTTCATTTTCAATACTAAACTCTGCTTTTGGACTTGTCTCAAATTCATCAATCACCTTCCTGAGGAATTCATCCTCTTTTTGTTTCTGTTTAATTTCCTCAATGATTGCCGGCTCGGCTGTGATAGCGGCTATCAATCCGCCCTGTTCACATATTACCACTTCAATTTCAGATTTCTAAAAATCTTGCAAGATCTCTTTCTGTTCAGTAAGTAAACAGGCCATACTCCCCGTTGACTTTCTACTCAAGGCATCAGCAACTGTATTAGCTTTCCCGGGGTGATACTGAATCTCAAGATCGTAGTCTTTTATCAGTTCTAGCCATCTCCTCTGTCGCATATTCAACTCCTTCTGTGTAAAGAAGTATTTCAGACTTTTGTGATCCGTGTAGACTTCACACCTTGCCCCATACAAATAATGCCGCCAGATTTTCAAAGCAAAAACAACTGCGGCCAATTCTAAATCATGTGTTAGGTAGTTCTTCTTGTGCGGTTTCAACTGTCGGGAGGCGTAAACAATAACCTTTCCATTCTGCATTAACACACAACCCAAACCCTTATAAGACGCATCACTAAAAATTACAAAATTTTCCGTACCTGTGGGCAATGTCAATACTGGTGCAATGGTCAGCCTCGTTTTCAGTTCATGAAAAGCAGATTCTCTTTCGTCATTCCATTCAAATGATTGCCCCTTACGTGTCAACTAGGTAAGAGGCACAGCTATTTTTGAGAAATCTTTTACAAACCTCCTGTAATACCCGGCTAAGCCCATAAAATTGTGGACTTCTGTCACATTCATCGGTGTAGGCCAATTCACAATTGCCTCTATTTTCTGTGGGTCCACTGAAATTCCTTCCTTGTTGATCACATGCCCTAAGAAAACAACCTTATCCAACCAAAACTCACATTTCTTTAGTTTAGCAAATAATTTCCTTTCCCGAAGTATTTGTAGGACAGTTCTCAAATAATGTTCATGTTCAAGTCTATCTTTAGAATATATCAAAATGTCATCAATAAAAATCACAACAAATTCGTCAATGTAGGTTTTAAAAATTCGGTTCATTAAGTCCATAAATGCTGCCGGAGCATTAGTCACTCCAAATGGCATGACAAGAAATTCAAAATGACCATACCTCGTTCTGAACGCGGTTTTCTCAACATCTTTTGCCTTTACTTTTAGCTGATGATACCCGAATCTCAAATCAATCTTGGAAAACACTTGTGATCCCTGAAACTAGTCAAACAGGTCATCAATACGGGGTAAGGGATATTTATTCTTTATTGTTACCTTGTTCAGTTCTCGATAGTCAATATACAAACGTAGGGTTCCATCCTTCTTTTTCACAAACAATACAGGTGCAACCCATGGCGAAGTGCTAGGTCGGATAAACCCTTTGTTAAGCAGATCTTGCAACTGTTTTTTCAATTCTTTCATTTTAGCAGTAGCCATTCTGTAGGGAGTTTTAGAAATAGGTTGGGTGCCTGGCATAGTCTCAATTGTAAACTCTATCTCCCTGTCTACTAATTCCCCTAGTAGTTCATTTGGAAACACATCTGAAAATTCTCTAACAATAAGGATATTATTCAACTCAATATCTACAGGTTGTTCAGATAACACATAACACAAGTAACCCTAGCACCCTTTCCTGATCAGTTTACATGCTTTCATTGCAGATATCAAATAAGGTGGAGGCACTACCCCGTTACCCACAAACACAATTTCTTCCTGTTCTGGTTGTCTAAACATAACCCGTTTTGTCACACAGTCAATAGTGGCACAATATTTAGTTAACCAATCCATGCCCAGAATTATATCAAAGTGCCTAAAGTTCAAGGGTAGTAAATCCACATATAGGATGGCATTCCCAACACGTATGTCACAAAAACGATATACAGATTCACACAATACAGATTCCCCGGATGGAGCAGACACACATAGCAGATATGGCAATAATTCTAGAGGTCTACTTAGTCTAGATGCAAATGCACATTTCACAAAAGAGTGTGTTGATCCGGAGTCAATTAACACGAAAGCATCCTGCTTACATATAGAAATAGTACCTGAGACGACTGCGTTGGTATTCCGTGTATCGCCCGGAACAAGCGCAAAAACTCTCTCTTGTCTCACGGTATCCCTAGTGGTAGCAGATCTTATAGTATTTCCCGACTTCGGGATTGATGCAGTCGAGCTAGCAGCTAGCTTCCCACTGTTTTGATTACAATCTCGGGCCATGTGCCCTTGTTTACCACATTTGAAACAGGCTCCTGACACACAGTAACAAACCCCACGGTGCCTTTTGCTACAAATATTGCACATGAGAGATGTGTCTTGAGAAGAATTCGAAGTATTTGAGGTGCCCGTGTTTTGCTTTTTCGAAAATTTCTTCTTTGAGAAGAAGCCTTGCCTTTTGTTGCCTTTCCAGTCAGTTGATGGTTTAGTTTGTCTAGCTATATTGGCTTCTGATATTATGGCCCGGTCTAGCACCCCAATGTAGGTTTCTAGCTTCAAGACATTCACCCTTTCTAAAATGTCGCTGTGAAGCCCACCTTCAAAATGCCTCGCCTTCTTATAATCAGTATCAATCACATGTGGTGCGAACCTGGCCAATTCAGTGAATTTGGCCTCATACTCGGCTACAGTCATACTGTCTTGCCTAAGCTCCATAAACTCTGACACTTTCCTATCCCGAACACACTGTGGGAAGTACTTGTCATAGAAAATCTCCAAAAATTTCACCCAGTCAACATCTTTGTGATTCTCACGCATCAACATCCACCATCTTCTTGCTTCGTCTTTTAGCATAAAAGTGGCTAGAAGTACTTTCTGTGTCTCCGAACACGGGAACACTTCAAATAGTTTCTCGATGCCGAGAACCCAAGCTTCGGCTTTCAATGGATCTAATCTACCATGGAACTGTGGTGGTTTCATTTTCTTGAATTCTTTGGTGAGAGCTATTATCCGATCATCATTCTGATTATCTGGCATGGGTGGTGCCGGAGGTGGAGGTGGAGGTGGAGGATGTGGTTGCTGCCACTATTGTTGCCATTCCTGTTGTTGCCTCAATGTTTTTGCCATTTCCTGAATCAATCTCTCCATTCTATCTATTCTGGCAGTAGAGGACTCTTCGATCTCATCACCTCTTGTTCTCACCATCTGATTAAACTCACATTATACTTCATACAAAAGATTCACAAGTATGCATATATTAAAGAGCAAACATATTCAAATAATTTGCAATGCAAGCAAATCACAAACTTATAACACATAGTTGTTCACATTGAAACATTTAGATGCATTCTCGATGCTATCAAATTCTTACTTATCACATGAATGCATCCTAGATCTTTTCTAGACGCTTATGGCTCTTTTGCACAAGTGTGTGAGTTATTAACTCGTGCTCTGATACCACTCAGTCATGACCCGAACCCGCCCCCGTGGGTTAAGGACATAACCGGCCAGTAATCATGAGATTACTTATGGCCTTGAACCAAACCAAATGTATTTTAACAGAGTTAATGGGGGCCAAACGGAAGCAATTTAAAACTTTGTCCATAGAGCTGTGCTTACATAGCACATCATAACAAACCATACATATGCATATTAATAACTCATATCAAAATAAGTACTACACAAAGCTCTGTACATATAGGATCATATAAGTCTAAGTCAGCCAAACAAAACTATATACAGACGTATCCAAAGTCCTCGCCAATATGACAAAATAAAAAGATAGCAAAAAGGCGAAGACGAGTCTCGTGCGTGAGACGTAAGGCTGACTCTCCCAAACCTTTGGTTGTTCCACACAAACTTCACTGAGGCTGGGTTTGGACCTCTCTTGGCTCACCTACAAACACATGAATGAGCATGAGCGAAAGCCCAGTGAATAATATCAAATAAGGAAGTTACACAAATGGTATTTAGAACAATGTGCTTCAAACGGCCTTGGGCCCAATTCGTGTTTCTATTTAACATATATAAATATAGGTCAAGTGATTATGGTTCCAAATACATCATACGGCCTCGGGCTCAATTCATTCGTGTCATTCAAGTCAAACTGGCCTTGGGCCCATTCATACTTTCAATCATGTCAAACTGGCCTTTGGCCCATTCAAACTTTCATTCATGTCAAACTGGCCTTTGGCCAATTCAGACTTTCTTGTCAAATTGGCCTTTGGCCCATTCATTTATTCATGTCAAACTGGCCTTTGGCTCATTTATCTTTCATTCAGATCATACTGGCCTCTGGCCCATGGCCCATTCATTCTGTCATTCAAAGTCATACTGGCCTCTGGCCCATTCGTTTATGTCAGATTGGCCTTCGGCCCGTTCATTCATTCATTCGTGTCAAACTGGCCTCTGGCCTATTCATACTTTCATGTCAAACTAGCCTTGGGCCCATTCATTTGGCATAGCAAACATTGTCCACCAATCAGATTAACAAACTTATAAACTTACATAGAAGTAAGCAATTGGACAACAACATATTTCAGATATCTTTGTCAAGATATTACTCACAGTGATCAGTTGGTTGGTTTGCCCTGGAGATTGACCCTACACATCACATAACACATACGGGTCACAAATGATTCAATCCGTTCTTTAATTCACATATTCCTCTTTTGGCTTTATTCTTATCCCTTTAATTAAATTAAAATGCTCAATGTATGCCTAAGAGTACTTAGAAGTGAAAGAGAACAAAAAACGAAACACATAATGCCTTTTTAAAATTTTTAGAAATAGGGTCCCCGCTCGAGCGGGGAATAGCGGACCCATGAGGTCTGCAAAAGTACTGGATGCATCAAATTCACGCTCGAGCGTAAAGTTGGACGCTCGAGCTGAAGGCCTCACTACATGGCTCCCCGTTCGAGCGTGAACTTCCGCACTCGAGCGGACGTCATGTTTGCAGAAAAATACTAGGAGTTTGTATTTTACGCTCGAGCGGCTGTTTTTACGCTCGAGCGGACATCATGAATTCTGGGTTTTCCAGAATGTGTTCTTGAACTCGAATTCAACATTCAAACCAACTTTTCTTGCATATTATAGCTCAAACTTCAAATATACTTGTGCTAACATGATACAAACACCACATTACATCATTATGAAGCTCAATTTCATGGATCAAACACATGTATGTCCCAAATTACACCAAACTTGCTTTTATGATAACAATTCCATGTATTTCAAACTCATTTCCTTATAATTTGTACATGCATGTGGATTATAACTCCAATTTCAACTTAAGTGGTGCAAATGGTGATCACAAACATGAGTTCTCACCAAAATTCTACATGGATCATATTTTTCATACTCAACTATACGAATTCATGGCAATTATACACATGCATGCATTCCATGACTTCAAATTCAACAAAAACAACTCAATTCATGACCTTTATCATCATTCAACCTTGAATTTACAAATTTACAACTAGAACTCATGGATTACTCACCAAGGAGCTTTAATCTTCCCAAACTATGGTCAAATCTTGAGTTGGTCTTCAAATTATTCAAGCTTCAATGATCAAACTTCAATCTCTTACACTACCTCTCTCTAGCCGAACCTCCCCCTCTCTTCTTAGAGTTAAAATCAGCCAATATTGAAGCTAAAGAAGAGAATTGAGTGTATATGGCCCTTTATATAGCCCCACTAAGTCAATTTATCAATATTAAATAATTTGGCACTTAATTAACCGTTCTGGATCTAATTATTCTGATCCGAATAAATTTTTAATTAAATTTCACCGTAGGCTCTAAAAATTACGTTAATCATAATGGCATAATCAATTTCGGATTTCGTGGCCGATAAGGCCTTCAATTTAATTTCCAAAGTAGATAATCAAACATATATTCTTACGGTGAACAGATAGAAATTCAAAACCACATATTTTCACATAATGGCACACAAAATCATATCAAACACATAATCACATTTATAATGAGGACCAATTAGCATAATACGGAACAGAGTTATCACAATGCTGGTTCTGGTTCTATATTGAACACAAATCTGGTTCTGCTGGTATGCTTCTGGTATGGTGTTCATTTGTTCTGGTTCTGTTGGGATGTTAATGTATTGCTGCAGGTATGGATCTGTTGGGATATTAATGTATTGCTGTCCATGTTTATCTCCTTGTTCTGTTTCATGTATTGCTGCTGGTATGGATCTGGTGGTATGGATCTGCTGGTATGGATGTTAATGCATACTCTAAAGGTTCTATACTAAAAGAGAAAAACAGACTGTAGCGTGCTTAAAGAGACCATTCTCACTTACTTAAGCTACTGATGATCATAGAAAACCTGAGGGGAAAAAATCATTTGCAATATATATGCATATGAAGACTCCTGAGTGTGATGCTACTGCCATACTCTAACTTGCTAATAGATAAACTTCCTAAACCAAAATGCTAACAGTAAGTCATGCTGCTTGCATACTCATTCCATCATTCATTCCATAACAGATAATAGATAACAAGTTGATGTACATAAAACCCAAAATGGTACAAACTTCCATTCAGTTTCCCAAATTACAATAAAGTACAAAAGTTACATCATAAAGTACAAAATGATAGAAAATACAATGAAGTACACTATCTTTTTTATATTATTTTCCATCCTTTGAAGCCTTCGACCATAGTCATTTTTCATGTAATCAAGCCTCATCCTTACATCGTTCAAGTCTTCTACTGTTATACGAGCAGAAGCTGTACTGTTGGAACGGATTCTGGACGTAATGTCTTCATCATCTTCATCCATGAACTTGAAGTAATTGCAATGGTGAGTGGGTGTGTTACTCTGCAATGCATGCGAATAAGTTAGTTGAATAAGACAAATATTAATGTGACTAATAAAGGAAGAAAATAGCCAGACTTACCAACTTACATATTTTGATAGGCAAACAAATAACAAACGCCCTTCATTTCCATTCTCATTGGTTCTTATAATATGTATGACAACGGTTCTTCCACAATTGCACAGCCTCGGTTGTAATCTTATGTTGCTAATGTTAGAAGAAGAAGCCATTTTTTAAATCTGCATACATGAGAAAATTTTTAAATGGCAGTTCTATAGAGAAGAGGGACAGAGTGTGAAGGCTAATGGAAGTTGTTCTAATGGAAGTTGGTTCTAAATCTGTGAAGGATAATGGAAGTTGGTGCTAATGGACAGAGTGTGAAGGCTAATGGAAGTTGGTTCTAAATCTGCATACAGGGATGTGTGGTTAACTTGGTGCTAATGGAAGTCCAAAGTTCAAACTAGTTTCAGATTATCACCCATATGTCCCATAGAAACAAGTGATTACCATTGTATAGGAACAAGTCAACCAACAGAAATATATTGAGGGAGATGAAGCAATTAAGTAATGACCTTAAAAAATATATCAGTGCTATTCAGATTGTTAAAATTTGAGGCAATTAAGTAATGACCTAACAAATATCAACACTGAATACAAAATAATCTGCAGCAAGCTTGATATATTTTGGTGAAGACAAAGATTAGTGCAGCTAAGAATATCATGTGCAAGCTCAAACTTCAGGTCTACTTAACACACTGAATTACAAAAAAAACTCAAAATACTTAACAGATAAAAAAATCCGCGCGATGCAATTGTATGGACTATGGCTACTGCATGTCTACCAACAAAAATCTTTACAAAGTTTCAATTTACTAAAGCTGATTTTTATACAAACATATTCAAGGTTGAAATAATAAGAGAGTAACATTCAGAGATGCATTGCTTTATCATTTGTTAATTAACCAATTAGACATCGGCTTTAAATTACTTATCCTTTTGTTTAAACATAAAAAACCAATTGAACAAATAACAAAACCAAGAATGAGTATAGGAACAACTTAATTCATAGCTTAGAAATTACAATCATCAGTCATAAACCAACATGCACCAAACAGGTAATTTTCACTGATCAAACAACAAACCATTTGCTTAAGCACTGTCAGGGTGGTTGAATTGATTGAACATTTTCTCGGCAACCAAACAAGGAATTTGATGGCATATGAACTGTGAGAAAATTGAAGTACCTGTATGAATTTGGAAATAACCATAGTTGATTGATATGGTGGCTTATTGAGCTTTCTAAATTCCAAATAAGTGTTCTATGTTTGTTTGTTTGTTTGTATTTATTTATTTATTTATTTTTATTACAGCTCCCTCAGGCTTTGTTTTTTGGGGTTTAGCAGACGTGTGAGAATGGAGAATAAATAAAACTTCATTAATCTACAAATACAAAGCACAGAGTCTCAAAATGCTTAAAAAAAATCATTACCAAATCATCCTCTTCCTAAATTTTTTCAGACCTTTCAAAGCCCTAAATTTTTAGCCGTTGGAATAGAAATTGAAAGCCCTAATTTTGAAATTCCAAAAGCCTTAATTTTGAAATTCTAAAAGCCCTAATTTTTTCAGACGTTCACAGAACCCTAACTTGTCAATCTCAATTCCAAACCCAAATCTCAATCTCAATCACACAATTCTTGACAAAATAATTTCAGACATTCGAAGACCAACCTGGTTCATCAAGAATTTCTTTGCTCAACCGATGGTGGTCGTCGCGGTGGTTCACGAAGCGTAAGCGGTGGAGCTATGGTCGTCGCGGGGTTACGAGTGGGTTCGCCGTCTAGGTCGCCGTCGGGACTGGTCGCCAGTTCGCCGGTGAAGGTGGGTTCGGTGGACGAGCGGCTGAGTGATATTGAGAGTGTATGTGAATGTATAGTCTGTGAGAGCCGTGTTTTGTTCAGGCAAGAATGGACGAAAATTTCAAATTATTTTTTTATTTTTTATTTATTTATTTATTTTTTTTAATCTCAGCCGTTGGATGTGCAACAACTCATCTGAGCCGTTCAAGTAGGATGTGGAGGAGGGTTCTCAAGGAGAGGATCCGGACTCCCCCGAGTCCGGATCCCCTCCTTGAAAACCCTTCTCGCGGACGGGTAATACTATGACGGGGCCATATTTAAAAAAAGGGGTGGTTGTAAGTCTCAACTCTTTTTGAAAAGTCATTTTTTAATCTTTTAAAAAAAAATATTCAGTACTTTTAGTTTTAATTTTTTGAATTTAATTTTTTTTAAATTTAATTTTTTGTTTTTAGTGAATATTTTAAAAAATTTAAGTAATTTTTTTACTTTTTTAGACGCAGTACTTAGATGTATCTAACAAGTAAAATATTTGTGAAAAAATATTTTGAAAAATTAATAAATACACAAAATACAAAAAAAATACTAAATTTAATGAATTTATATTTTTTTTTGTATTTTTGATATTTAATGAATTTTTGAAAAAAATTTTACAAAAATTATACTTTTTAAGTATATTTATGTTAGGTGTGTCTAAAAATTAAAAAAATTGTTTAAAATATTAAAAAAAATTCAGTGAAAATAAAAAAAAGATACAGAAAACAAAAAAAATAATTTTTTTTGAAAAATGAATTCTGAAAACCAAATAGAGTGGTTTTTTTAAAAAAAAGTTTTTTGCTTTTATTTTTTGGCACGTCTGCGTACTCAATGCGTCATGATGACCGCAAGAAATTTTCAACCATTAAATTTTTTTAATGTATCTCTCGTCATTGAATTATATTTTAAAAGTTATATATTTAAATTTTTATAGGAATAATTGCAAACAAAAATGGTATAATCTCAAAATAACTGTAAATAGATGGAAGTACAAAATTTAATTGCACAATTTAATGCATAAATTATTTATACTTGCATGACATTGCCATTATTTTGTGTTAATACTATTTTTTTTTTTTTTTTTAGTGCAATTGTGCCCTTTTTTTTTTTTTATATGAACAAAATTGAGAGTTCTAAAAGAAGAGTTCTAGAGAGCTCTAATGGTGTGTGGACTCCACAATAATGTGATATTTGTGTCTTTTTTTTTTATTGCCAAGTCATTAGAGCTCCTAAATTAGAAAAATATATCATTTCTGTGTTTATATTAATATCTAATAATTAAAAATTAAGCCATAATGATTAAAAAAAAAAAAAATAGGGAAACAAAAATTCTATATGGTTCGTTTGGGATGTGGGTTGATTTTTTAGCTTTTTAACTTTTTGACTCGTTTGGTAAGTGTCCCTTTTAGCCAAAAAGTCAAAAAGTTACTAAAAAAGTCAAAAAGCTAACAAATCATACCAAAAAGTCAAAGATTCTATTTTCTCTCTACTTTTTGCACATCTTTTCGTAAAAAGTTAAAAAGTCATCCCAAATATACTAGTTTTTTTCACATCATATTTTAGCTAAAAAGTTACTAAAAAAGCCTGTTCCCAAACAAGGACTTTTTGACTCTTGTGAGAGAAAAAATATAATGATTATAAATTATATGTGATGTTTTATTTTATTAGATTAAAAAATCTATTTTATTTTTTAGTTAAAATAACCAAAAAGTCTCTGGCTTTTTCTTCCCAAATGAATCCCAGTGGATTTGTCGTCCAGTCAAAAACGTTGTTTTTTATTTTTTAAAATTATATCAAAATTTTTATTTTTTTGATTCGTCTAGTGTCGGAAAATCTATATAGCAATTTTCTTTTTAAAAAAAAAACCAAAATAAAAAAGTCAACTCTTTTTGGGTGTTTTAAATTTTTTTAATTTAGTGAATTTTTTTTCCAGTTTTTTCTTTAATTTTTTAAATATTTTTCTGATTATCAACTCAAGTAAAACCTGAAGTGTAAAAAATCACCGACAAATAAATCCTAAAATCCTTTACGAAATACAGGTGTAGGGAGTGGATTTGATTAATAAAGTAGCTGCTAAATAATTAATTCAAAAAATGTGGGCTTTAGCCATGTGGATTGCCGAGATTAAATTCTAGACAGCTTTACCAACCCTTATTTTGAAGTAAATGCATTTTGTTATATTAATTATAGTATGACTTTGTAATATAGAATAAAAAATATGGGTCACCTAACTGCTTATTCTCTTGCTTCATAAATGTGAAGCCAACATTACCCTACCCCACAAAAAATATTCTGCACTGTAATAATATTGTTATAATTATTTTTTAAATATTTTGATTATTATAAAATGCCACTATTGTATCATTAATAAATATGAATTGCAAAACTTATTAAACTAAGAAAAATGCACCCCCACCCCCAATGACCCCAGCCCCACGTGGCTGTGGTGATTGGAAGGAAAAAAAAAAAAAAAAAAAAATTTGAACTGGCCAATGACAAAAAACTGGGGGTGCTGGGGGTGCCCCACTGGAGATTCCTAGCACCGTTGTTAAACTAATTTGACAAGATATAAACTGGAACATTTCAATTTCTTATTTATAGAAAGTATTGATATTCATACTTTGTTTTAAGTTATGTTTGAATGTCAAGAATCCAATTGGGGAATGTGAATTTCATAATAAAATTTTTGTATTAATGTTAGGAATCCTCAATACGAAAATAATAAAATTTTAAATATTATGAGCTCAATTATTATTTTTATTCTTAAATGGTTAAAATTTCTCCAGAAATATGAGATTCTCAAGAAGAAGTGAGAGAATCAGATTCTTACTTATCTTAGAAATGTAATTCATATTAAAATAGTAATTCGAACTCACATTTCATCTAAATCCTTCCAAACATTAAAATTATGAAGATTCAAAATCATACTCTCGTACCCCTCAAAAATAATTTTAATGTCGCCTTAAGATTTATATATATATAAACCTCTCTTAAGATGAGCATAAGTGACTTAAAAAAATAAAGGGTAAATATCATTACTAATTACTATTCGTCGTTGTTGTTGACATGCTGACAATTAGCAAATGTTTGAGGCATTTTTCCTTTTTCTTTTTCTTTCTTTGTGATGAAAGCAGGTGGGAAATTAGAGTTGATGTTCAAATTGATTTTTGTTCGAGTAGGAATATTTTATTTTTTAAGTGTATTTAAAAAAATAAAAATATGAAAAAATTTATTAAAAATTTAAATAAAAAATCAAAACTTTCACAAATATTTTACTTTTTCGGTATATCTTTTAAAAAAATAATGAAATATGAAATGTTCATTAAAAATAAAAAATAAGAGATAAGAAAAATAACTCAAACATAATTTTTGAGCTAAAAAACCAAACAAAATGAATGCACAAATTTGATCGAAATTTAACAAAAGTCTGCCAATACTCAAATCGTGAGTGCATCCGTCACCATACACTTAAATGAATTAGGTGACTTTATCTCCAACAACATGCATACCCCCTAACTATACCAATCCTAAATCTTGGATTTTATGGGACTCAAAGGAGAAAATTATTTAGTGGTCCGAGTTTGTTTGGCGTAATTTATTATAAGTTTTAAAAAAAAAAAAATTATTTTTCAGTTTTTAGATAGTTATTTTTTTCAATTTATTTAAACTATTTATATTTTATAAGTTATAAATAAAAATTATACCTAATAGTTTCTATGTAGTGCTTAATTAAATTTTGTTGGTTAAAATAATAAGACTAATACTATGTTTGGGAAGTGGTTTTTGAGACTTTTTTTTGGCTAAAATAGTCACAAAAAACAAAATAGGATTTTTAACTCAATAAGACAAAACATCACATCCAACCCATGATCATTATATTATTTCTCTCACAAAAAAGTCAAAAAAATTAAAAGCTCTTCCCAAATCAGACTTTTTAGCCCCAGACTAAAATAGTCAAAAAAGTCAAAAAATCAACCCACATCCCAAAATAACATTTTTGTGTTTGTTTCTAGAAAATAACTTAATAAGTAGCGTGAGATGACTATTGTTCTCCAGAGAAAACTCATAGCTTTTTCAAACTATGGGACCAAAAATAGTAAGCATAAAAGGAAATTTTAACATGCATGCCTTTAAAATGGTGTATCATATGCATTATTAATTATGTTATTTTTTTTTTAATTATGATATTATTTTAATTATGATATATGAGATCCATAATTGTGTATCATATTGTGTTTAATTATAATAATTTTTTTATTATGATTTAAAAAATATCAAATTATATTATTTTATTTAATTATAAGGTGCGTATGCTTTCGTCAAAAAAAATGTGTCGGTATTGTTTGACGTTTCCTTGCATATGAACTTGACATTTTCTTATTCGCAAGACACTGTTATGACAAGATTTTTTTATTTTTATTTTTTCATACAAGTATTTTTTTTTTTTGAGAAATTGCAATGGGGCAATGAAAAAAAAAAATAAATTACACTACAAATGAAAAAAAAAAAAAAAATTGGTATAATTTGGATGCACAAGAAGAGTTATACCAAGTAGATAAATGAATTTGTATTATACACACAGAAAAATTATACCATCATGAAAATATAATTTTTTTTCAACTCCACTGAAATGTAATTTTTTTAATTAAAGAAAATGAGATGTTTTTAAAATAATTATTCTTTTTGAGTAAAAGAGTTAATGTGACATTTGATTTTTGTACTTGATCACAAATAATTTAGTGACCTTTTTGCTTTCTAACATTTTTAACTAAAATTTGAACTTTTTTTTCTTATTTAGTGACCCATTTCGCTTATTTTTTAGTTCTAGTATTTAAATCTAATGTTAGAACTAATGATTCTTTCTAAATTTAAGCATAATGATTCTTTCTAATGATTAAAATTTTAAATGAAAGTTAAGTATAATTTTAAAACTAATGATTCTTTCTAAATTTAAAATATTAATAAATTCTCATTATTATTTCACAATTATTAGATGATGTAATGAAGATCTTCCATTACAATCATTGAATGGCGAGGATCTTAGTCCATCAAGAGACTTTTTCTTAAGAGCTAATATATCTCTTTTTATTGAGCTTCTTTTTACTATAAAATGAATCTTTCTTGCCTACTCGTATTATAAAGAAGTGGAGATTCAAATAGAAAATTTTAAACAAAATTATCTCTGTCAAATGTATTTGTCACCAATTTAATGTTATCATCGCCCCCTTTGGATATCAAATCTACCTCTTACATGTTATACAATAATACTATAATGATCATATTTATATATCATCATAACTGTAACCATTCAATTGATTTAACAAGTCCGACAACTCATATTGTTAATAATATAGTGGTAATATATCACATGATATTAAAATATAATAAAAAATTATGATTATCATAACATTATTTGTGTCAAATATTTTTGTGAGGCAAGGGTGATGTTGGCATTGCACTCACGACGCAAGAGATGAGCAGTTAGGTGACCCATTTTTTATTCTATATAAAGTCATAATATAATTAATAAAATATAATATATTATCTACAAAATACAAAAAATAAAATAAAATAAAATAAAAATGCATGTACTTCAAAACAAGGGTAAGTGGAGGGACTAACTTCATATATTACTGTTTTACTTTTTTTTTTTTGGATGAATACAGTGTTTGGTTTTAATTTTCTAAATTAAATTTTTTATTTTTTTTATTTAGTGAATATTTTTAAAATTTTAAACATTTTTTAATTTTTTTTAGATGCACCTTACTTAGATATATCTAAAAAGTAAAATATTTGTGAAAAAGTATTTTTAAAATTATATATATAAAATATGAAAAATATATTGAATTTTTATTTTTTTTTGTATTTTTAGTATTTAATGGTTTTTTTTAAAGATTTATTTACAAAAATTATACTTTTTAAGTGTATTTATGTTAGGTGTGTATAAAAATTTTAAAAAATACTTAAAATATTTTTAAAAATCAGCAAAAATAAAAAAATACGGAAGACAAAAAAATAGAATATTCTGAAAAGTGTTTCCAAAAAACTAAAACCAAACAAAGCGTTGTTTTACTTATTCCTACAGTTATAGAATTAATTACTTTGTTTGGTTTTGAGACCCAAATTTTATTTTTAATTTTTCTGGTTTTCCTATTTCTTATTTTTAGTGATTTTATATATTTTTTTAAAATTCACTTCATTTCGATACACTTAAAAACAAAAATATTTATGAAAAAATCTAAAAACAATTCAATAAATACAAAAAATATAAAAAAATAGTATATATATATTTTTTTAGTAAATTTTTTTAAGATTTCTTCACAAAAAATTAGGTTCATCTGACAATTGTAACATTTTTATTTTATCGCTTATTTCTTAAAAAAAATGAATGACGAATATGTTTTTCAAAATAGGTCTTTCATTTTTTTTGAAAAATAAACACGATAAAATGAAAAGGTAATAATTATTTGATCAACTTGATTTTTTTTTATTTTTTAAATAATAAATATAGAAAATTTTACAAAATGAACAATTTGGACATGAAAACATGACCTGTGGTGACCCCATATACCCTTCAAATTCTCTCAAAAGAAATCCAACCCATAAGCCATTTTGAAAATACACAAATTTTGAAACATAATTTCAAATTAAAATTTTATTTTAAAAAATACAAAATTTTATTTTTGTATTTTCACATTATTTACATTAATTTTAGTTTAATCTTATTAAAAGGAATGTCAATATAATTATGTCAAAGCTATATTGCATTTTTCGCAAACCTTAGGACATGTCCCTTTTTATATTGATGATCCATTTTATTTAATTTTTAATTTTTGTGTTTAAATTATTTGTATACAAATTAGGTGTTGATTCAAGAATTATAATAATATGATGTATGCTGTGATGTTATTTTCGAAATTAATAGCAATTTTAATTGATTCTTAGTTAATATTTATAGATTAATAGAAACTGCAGGATGTAAAAAGAATTATAGTTAAATAGTGTATGAGTTTTAATTTTTTTTGAAAGAAAAATTAATACTAGAGAAATAATATTGAAAATTGATTTGGTCCTCGAATCTGGGATGCCCCGAATCCCCCTAAGCCCAAAACGACGTCGTTTTGGGCTTAGGCTTTTTTTTTTTTTTTTTTTTTTTTTTTTTTTTTTTTTTTTTTTTTTTTTTTCTGCCTTTTTCGACGCAGAGGAAGAAGAGGGAGAGAGAGAGAGAGAAGGGCTCGTCGTCTCGCCGTCCGATCATCGCCCGCCGACGCTCGTCGCAGCCGCCCGATCGTCGCCGCCGTCCCTCGTCGCAGCTCCGGCTCTGCCTCGCCGCAGCTCCGGCTCTGCCTCGCTGCCCCGGCCTCCGCCCCTGCCTCATTTCCGAGTTTGTTGGCCCCCCCCTCCCCTCCTTCTCTTCCTCCCCTCCCCCTCCCCCCCCCCCGTCTTCGTTTTCCTTCTTCTGCTGAAAAAAAAAAAAAAAAATTTAAAACCATGAAACGACGTCGTTTCATGGTTTCGGGGGATTCGGGGCCGACCAATTCGAGGTCCGAATCACAACTCAATAATATTATAATCTTAGGCACAAAAATGTTATTACAATACAATCTTTGCTGGCTGAATATCGAAAAAAGTGATGATAATAGAAATAACAACCTCCAACAACTTTTTTGGTTGAAACACCAATAAATCTCAAATAGTGATCTTATAAACTGTTTGATACTTCCTTTTTTTCTTATGGATCTAAAGATCTCATTCTAGTGTGAATTACATAAAGAGTCAAGTATAAACGTGCGTGTGTTATGTATTGAGGCACAAATGTGAGTTTTCTCATAATATTGAAATTATTAAAAGTAATATTTTAAAACAAACTTCTTAGTATATTTTTCTCAAACGTAACACTCCAATTAACACACTAAAAACTCTCTAGTGTGCTTTTTCAAACATAACAGCTAACATTCTAAAAAAAAATTAGTGTATTTTTTCCAAATATATCACTTCAATCAATGTAACATATTAAAAAATTTCTTAATGTATTTTTTTTTAAAATATAACACTTCAATCAATGTAACATGTTAAAAAATTATTTAGTGTACTTTTCTCAAACGTAATAATATACCATTTCAAAAAAAAAAAACTCCTTGTTGTACTTTTTCCAAACGTAACACTTCAACGTAACATACTAAAAAACTCAATAGTGTACTTTTCTCAAACGTAATAATGTAGCATTATAAAAAAACTTTTTTGTGTACTTTCTCAAACGTAACACTCCAATGTAATAGACTAAAAAATTGTTTAGTGTATTTTTCTCAAATGTAACAACGTAAAATTCTAAAAAAATCTTTTGTGTATTTTTTTTTTCCAAACATAACACTTCAATCAATGTAACACACAAAAACTCCTTAGTGTACTTTTTTCAAACGTAACACTCTAATATAACACTCCAATATAACACCAGAAAATCATACTAACATAAATGTAGATTTTAACGTTCAACAACTAACACTTCAGCCATCAATCACCACAAAAAAAATCTTCCACACCTCTTCTTTCCATTTTCCTCTAAAAAATGAATCAGAAATTTAAAAAAATAAATCACAAAAAGACATTCACTTAAACTTAAATGGCACCAAATCAAACAAATATAACTTTTCAAAATAAAAATAATTAATTGGTTCATAAGAAAACTCTTATGACTAAATGAATCAATATTCCTCCATATGAGATTTATGAATAAATTTTCCTAATTTTTTGGGTAAATTACAAACACACCCCCTGATATTTGATTAAAATACAAATTGCCTCATGTGGTTCTGAAAATTACATTCCACTCCCTGAGGTTTCTAATTTCATAACAAATCCTCATTTTTATTAATAAATCATCAACTCAATTAATAGTTTTTAATGATATTATAAATATATTTTAATTAATAATTCAGGTAATTTTATTATTATATAGGAGATCAATTATGAATTTCTTTTTTTAGTTAATTTTGCTAAATAATTTTTTTTAACAAGGGGGTATTTGTAATTTTTCAAACTATAAAAAATAATCTGTACTTTAAATAAATCTCAAAAGATGCATTTGTAATTTATCCTAATTTGTTTGAAATGATAAGCCGACTTTCCTCTGGAAGCCCTGTATAATTGTATATTTTGGCTCTCTTTGTTGCATTCTTTTTGCAAGTATAAAATGTAATCACAACTAACGCTCCATCTATTTTAGGAAAAAGATAAATTGGTCTAACATTCTTTTTTAACTTTTAGTAATGAGAGAGGTTTATAATAATTTTTTTTTTTTTTTATTGTCTAAGGTCCCTCACCCACACTCACACTCATATATAGCACCCACTCTCTCATTCCCTCTCCTCTCTCTTCTCACACCAAACAAACCCTCGGTTAAGTTATTCGTGTTCTCTTCTAAAATAAATAAACCCTATTACCCCTGTTTTGTTGTTGTTGTTGTTGTTTAAGCAGTAAGGTAAAGCAGAGCGGAAAAGCATGGCAAGAAGACGAAGCCACGGCTCTCCCCAACGAAGAAACTACGGCTCTTGTTCTTTCCCTCTTACCCACCATTGAAAACGCCACCAAAACCGATGTCTTGTCCAAAAGATGGCAAAACCTTTGGGCTACCTTTCCATCACTCCTATTCACTTGTGAACTTGTCACATTTGTTGATAAAACCCTACTTCTCTACAACTCTTCTGAGCTTAAAAAATTCGGACTTGATTTCAAATACTATTCATGTTTCGCTTTCAATGTCAACTAAGTAGAAAAACTATACCTTTACCACCACCATCACAATTACCAATAATACAACCATTGACTAAAACATTTGAAGAGAAAAAAATAGTGAAAAATATTTTTTGTTGAAAAATACTTTTTTTCAAAAAAAAAGGAGTGTAAAAGAAATTCTTATTGAAGCTGCTTAATTTTACCAACAATTCCTCACATTTGACAGGGATAGGACATGTGTGTGTTTCGTGTGAGATTGTCAATAGTTTGGTGTGTTTTTAATATTTTTTGGTCCAATTGATGGGCTAGACATCACGCTAGTCGTCCCCCCTACCTACTTTGAAATGTATTAAACTATAGAATTTACCAAATTTAATCGAAAATAGTGTTACGAAATTCCACCATAACTAATTTTTTGCTAAGTTGGTAGGCACGTTTGAGAATCTTGGTCACCAAATTAAAATTGAATGTATTAAATAAACATTAATTAAATTTATTTGATAACTATAATTTATAACATTCAAAAATTTAAGGGACTCATAAAATATAAGAATGAGTATCAAATGTGCAAAGCTTCTTACACCCTCGCTCCTGCCACCACCTCCAACACCATCTCCTCCACCATTGTATCGCAACAGATATAACCAGCATTTCACTGTTACAACCTCTTCATCACTTTCTCTTTACCATCACAACTCTCTAGCTCTACCATAGCCACATCCACCTCGACTACCACCACAACACAACAATTTAAAAAGAAAATTTGAAAATAGAAAATTTCATCTTATATGTATCAAATAATTTATTTTAGTTCAATACTTCAATTTTTTCAAACAATTTTTCAACTTCAAAAATTAAACATTCAATTTTCAATGCTTAATTTTTAACTTTCAATTTTCAATTTTCAATTTTATCAAAAACTACCTTAGTGCCCAATTGAAATGGACAATAAAATTTGATGGGAAATAATTAAATTTCATGGAAATTTAACCCAAAAAACAAAATAGCAAAAGTGAGGAAACCAAAAAACAAAAAGAAAAATAATTTGAATAGGGTCTGGCTTTGCTCCAGTCCACCATCGGACTGGACCGTGCTGTTGGACCCGTGGGGCCCACCACGGGTCCCGTTTTGAAATTCTGAACCGTTTAATGTGTAGAACTCTTCGAGTACTATATACTTGTAAAAAATCACGTTGATCGGATATCGATAATTATGTGATCAAATCATTTTTTTGTCAACCGTTAATTTATTCACCGTCCATTTTTTTTTATACAAAATTGATTTGATCACATAGCTATCGATATCCGATTAATGTGATTTTTTACAGACATATAGTACTCGAAGAGTTCTACACATTGAACGGTTCAGATTTTCAAAACGGAATCCGTGGTGGGCCCCCACGGGCCCAACAGCACGGTCCAATCCGATGGTGGACTGGACCAAAGCCAGACCCATTTGAATAAGGTTCTCCTCCCGATTGTGATGTTTTTCATTAACTTAGGCCTCGTTTGGCAACAGACCGGTTTAGCCAAAAAGTCAAAAAGTTTCTAAAAAAGTCAAAAAGCCAACAACCCATACCAAAAAGCCAAAGATTCTCTTTTCTCTCTACTTTTTGCACATCTTTTCGTAAAAAGCCAAAAAGTCATCCCAAACATACTAGTTTTTTTTAGCTCATATTTTAGCCAAATAGCCAAAAAGTTACTAAATTAGCATGTTCCCAAACGAGGCCTTAATATGCAAACTCTAAAGAAAAGAAATTCAAAAAATAGGTGAAATTTGAGAACCTCAAACCATGTAGTTAACATATTTAAAAATTTGTTGTTTTCAAAAACAAAAGCAATGAAACGTTTGAAAACATATGGTTTTCATCTCCTTTTTTTTTTTTTTTTTGTGAGAAAATAAATTTTCGATTTCTTCTAAATAGTCCGCTGTTTTAGAAACACTACAAGGAAAAACACTTTTAGCGACCACCTTTTTTATGTTGGTCGCAGATTTACTTTCTACAACCAACATTTTCCTTGGTCGCAGATGAGTTATGTTTTCGATACCAACACTTTTTTGGTGGTTTATAGGTAACTTTTTGTGACTAGATATGAAATGTGGTTGCGCAAGGTAATGGTGGTAGAGTGGGAAAAAAAAATGGCAGGATCATTGGTGACCAGTAAATTATAGTCACAAAAAAGAAACGGGGCATATTTTGGAACAAAACTACGCAATTTTTAATGTTTCCTAAATCATTTTTTTTAATTATCTAATTCCTAAATCAATTTGAGCTTCCTTTTTCATCGTTTCAACTCCTCACTCTTTACATTCCCAATCGGTAACAAATATCATGTAGATACCTCATTTTTGACGGCCCTTACGATGTGGACATCCTCGCATGAACACCCGATGATGAGTCTAAATGCTTGTCCAAAGGTCGAAGTCCTTAGCAGAATGCCTTAGCTTTGATCCTTTCAAACCCTGTATCTTTGTTGTCCTAGTTTTGGACCAAGCCTAACTTTTCCAGCCTGCAGCCTCTGGCCATCACTTTTGGGCTGCCAACCACTGATGTGGCTTGCCGGCCACCAGTGATGGCCGGCGGGCCACCAGTGTATTTTGCAGATATTTTATGCCAGCTATGCCAGCTGTTTGCACAGATGCATGCATCTATCCCCACGTGTAGGGCTGAATCTCCTTAAAGGAATTTCATGTTTTCTATATATAGGAGCCCCCTCTCTCATGTTTGAAGGTTAGAAAATTTTGAGTTCAAATTTTTTTTTTTCTCTCTCTACCAAATCTCTACACTTTTGTTTACAAATCTTCAACCTTTGCCTATACACCCTTAACCAAATCCTCTCATCTTTGAGCTGAGGTACTTTTGAGCTTGGTTTGAGCTTTAGAGGGTGTATTTACTTGGTTTTGTTGCTTGGAATTGCTTATTCTCTTCAAGAGGTATAAGGATTTACCTATTTGCTTGCTTTCTCTACTAGTTTTCTTACTGTTTTTCAATTGTTTGGGCTGTCAAAACTCTGTGTTTTTTGGGCTGAAGCTTGGGTTTAAGGCCATTAAAGGTTGAGGGGTTGATAGCCCTTCTTTATACCTTGTTTTGGATGCGTCTTTGCCCTTGTATTTCCCATCATTTTATTATCTTTTTTCAAGCTTTTAAACACTGATTTTCAGAGCTTTTTCAATGGCCAAAATCATGTTTTGAAGTCCAAATTTGGAGGGGTTAGCCTCCCCTCCTTGTGTCTTGCTTACTAGCCTAGTTGGTGTCATGTTTTCGCATATTCCTTTAGCTTGTTTTACCTCAATTCCAGCATGTTTTAGGACATATTTTAGACTGTTTTACCATTATTTTGGGCTGTTGGTTGCATTTGATCTTTATTTTGCATGCTTATAGTGTAATAGTCCTCATAAGTTTGGTGTTCTAGGCCTTAGACACCATCTTACTTGAGTTGATAGCATTTATTTATGCTTTTCTCACTCATTTTCAGCACTTAATAATCTCTGCAATCTCCCTCCATTCTTGACTTTTATTTTGCTTTGAAAGTGGCTTCAAGTCGCTTGTCCAAGTATGAAATTGAAGCTTCATACTTAATGGTTTAATCCCTTATGGGGTTCATTACCAATAGTATGATGCTTCTTTCATATCCAAAGCAACTTGTGTTTTGAGCCCTTTTTCCATTAGACGACTTTAATTCACCATTGGACTTAATTGGATTAAAGAATAGTTGGTGTAGACACCCCATTTTTGACCGTCCTTAAGACTTGGACGTCATCGTTTGAACAGTCGATGATCATCCCTGTTCGTGTTCGTCTTGAGTTCTCGGAGGTTTCGGCTACGCGCCTTGCCTCAAGACCTCTCGACTTGTTTGTTTTGTGTTTGGTTTTGTATCAAACACTTGTTGTTTTACTTCTAAGGGTGAGAAATAGCTTGTAGGCCATCCCCACACCTCACCGGCCATGGCTTGAGGCCACCGGCCTTGTTTCCTTGCCACCGGCCACTAGTGATGGCCGGTCGGCACTATTGATGGTCGGTCGGCACATTTTGTGGTCGGTCGGCCAACTTTGTTGGCCGATTAGCCACTTTTTCTGGCCGAGACCTTTTCTTGAGGGGGTTTGAACCTTTTGAACCCCTTGTTTTAGCTTCTTGAGGAAGCTTGAACCTTTTGAGCCCTTGATTTAGCTTCTCCAAGAAGCTTGAACCTTTTGAGCCCTTGGTTTAGCTTCTCCAAGAAGCTTGAACCTTTTGACCCCTTGGTTTAGCTTCTTGAGGAAGCTTGAACCTTTTGAACCCTTGGTTTAGCTTCTCCAAGAAGCTTGAACCTTTTGCACCCTTGGTTTAGCTTCTCCAAGAAGCTTGAACCCTTAGCTCTAGCTTCTCCAAGAAGCTTGAACCTTTCTTAGCTTCTTGGAGAAGCTTGGACCTTTGGGTTAGCTTCCTTGATAAGCTTGACCCCCTTGACCCTTTTTATGTTAGCTTCTCTTAGAAGCTTGGCACCTTGCCTTGGCCTATATAAGGAGAGCCTCTCCTTCCATTTCAAGGGTTGAAAAATCTGATATATAAGATATATATATATATATATATATCACTCTCTCTCTATATCTCCCTCTCTCTCTATATTTAGGTGTGCTAGAGGGTTCAAAAGGGTCTTGTTCTTGGCCTATTACACACTACTTCATAGCCACACACTTCCATCATCACTTGGAGGTTCTTGGAGCTTGTTTTCAAAGGTTGAGGCTTGCATTTTTGGGTCTAAAAGCTACTGGTTCTTGCTGGTCTTCAAAGGTAACCCTTTTTCCCTCTTTATTCCCCGTTTTTGCACACACTTTTAGCCTTACTTTTAGGCATATTTGGGCTTTGTCATAAACTGAAAAAAAGTCTTATTTTGAGCTCCTCTTGAAGTTTGTTTAAGGCCACTTTTGTGTTTGGGGTCGTTTACCCGCTTTTAGGCCTTGTTTGGCCTCATTTTTGTGCATTTTTGGTGAGCTCCGGGACCACCTTGTTTGGGCCTTCTCACCACTGAAATCTTGACGGATTTCAGTGGTGAGGATGGTGGTTTGAGGTCCTAAGAAGGAGAGGGCCATCCCCTCTCCTTGTTGCCTTCAATATGTGTCATTTTAACCTCATGTGTGAGCACCATTTTTAAGTTCATGTTGGCCATGTCTTAAGTGTTATTTGTGCTTATTTTGCCATGATATAGCACTGTTTTTACTTGGTTTAGACACACCATGCTTGCTTTGCATACTTGTCTTGTAATGCCATGAAATTGCCTTAACATGTATCTAGCATTTAGACCACTATGCTTACTTGTTTTGGCTTAGCTTTGTGAAGCTTTTATGCATGTTTTAGTGTGCTTGAGGACTGTTTTTGATTGTTTGGGTCATCCATGATTTGCTTTGTATAGCTACCATGTAATCTCCCTTGTAGGCCTTGAGTGTTGGACTCTCTAGCATGCTCTATTTGCATTATTTCAGTGGTTTGGAACCACTTGCCATGTCATTTCAGTCATTATGGCATGCTTGTATGCTTGCATTTGATGCTCCTTTAATGCTTTAAGAGGTTGGTGCCTTATGCTCCATGGTTGGCCCCTTTTGCATGCCTTTAGAATTAGGTCATTTAGATGCCATCTAAGTGGTTCTTGGGGCTTACTTTTGCATGATTTAGGACTATTTTAGTTCACTTTGGTCATTTGCTTCATGTGTCACATGACCATAGTTTAAGTCCTTGGGTTTGGTTGCATGCCTTGCTTGCATTGGTAGGTGGATTTGGTATCATCTTAACATGATTTTCAGAGTTTGATGTGCATGCCATTTGTCCATGATTATTCTCTTTTAAGTGTGCTTAAAAGATGCTCTTTAATGCTTAAGTGTTGGGCCATGTTTGCATGCATTGTTTGTGTGTGTATTTGCCTTCATTTCATAGCATTTTGGCTTCCTATTTAGACATGGCCGAGGCTTGTCCATATTGGTCTAAGTCCACCTTTCACATGTTGTTCAAATGTTGTCACATTGCTACATGCTTGCATGCTTCGATTGCATAATGTTTTGCATGCTCATTACTTGCATTGTTGACACATGCTTAGCCATATTGCATTTTGTTGCATGCTTCCCCCATGTTCATGTTTGCATACTTGCCTCCATGCTTATGTTGCATACTTAGCTCACATGCTTAGGTTGCATTTGGCATGCATGCTTTGCCTCTTGAATTGATTATGATAGAGGTTGAGCCCATTTGTTTGTTTGGTTTGCATTACATTTGAAATCAAAATACACAACTTGGCTTCTCGGGCCATCACGCATCGAAATGCGCGATTGGTGGTCCGAGAATCAAGGACCATACCCCTTTGAGTCATAAACATGATAAGGGGTGTGGTTGTGCACACATTTGCTTGAAATGCATTGCCATGCCATGTTTTGCCCTCTGCTGCTGTCAAAACAGGTTTCTGCAAGAAGATTTGGCCGGCCGACCATTCTCAGTGCCGACCGACCAAATATGGATAGCCGAGAGCTATACTAATGGTTGATGACCATTCCCAATGGCCGGTGATGATTCCACTTGGTCGGTGGTGCTCCACAGTGTCCATGGAGCATACCTTGGGAGTTGTGCAATTTTCAAAGGAGCAGAGCAGGGAAAACAGAGGCAACATGTGTCATGGTGATAGATTTCCGGGCGAGACGGATCGAGCATGCATCATCTCATCATTCCGAGGCAGGGCTGCGGCCATCTTCCCTTTTTTTTAGTTAATTTGTTAATTAATTAGAAGTTTTGTAATATTTAATTAGCTAGAGTAGTTAATTATTTATTTGTTTTGTAATATTTATCCGGACCCTCCGAGCGAGGGCAATTGTGTAATAAGTGTATGTGAGTGTGTGCATGTCTTCCAACCCCACGTCTTTCTTTCCTTTTATTTACTAGTTTTCGATGGTTAGTTTAGGGCATGTTTCAATTAGCATACTCATGATAGCATGTTTGCATGCATTCATTTGTATTGCATGCACCGGGCTCGGCGCATCATACTAATTGCATAGTATTTCAAATCTAACTTGAATACATGTTATCTGTGCATTTCATATGCCATTCTTAGATTAGCCGGGCCTATCTTAGTTGCATTTTGCATGTGTTGCATTAGCCATCTTAACATGAACTAGGATCATGCATTGATTTCTAACTAGTTTCTGTTTTGGCTCGGAGTACTCAGTAAGTGTTTATGCTTTAGCATCCTTGCATATGTGTGAGTGACTGCCATGATAGCATGCTTACCATGAGGCTAACTTCTTAGTTGATATAAACTGCTTGAATGCCTGTGGGTGAAGGTTGGATTGTTTGAGTTGGGACAACTCATTGAAATCCGTGTTTTTAGCCTACTTGCGAGTAGCAAATCTCAAATCATTTTCCAAACAAACGGATATGCAATGCTTTGTTCCAAATTATGCGATCTAGTCTATACTTGTTTTGCTGTGCGCATCACATAGTAATTCTAGGCTAATAACCGGAATAAGAACGCATGTGTTTTCAAAAACAAGATATCATGGTTAGTAGAGGCCGATCTTCGGATCGGGCGAGAGGGGGTGCTCATAGCTGACCTTCCCCAATCGTACCCAAGTTCCCGAGCTAAGGTAACTTTGGTGATGACGGACACGTGGCGTTAGGCAAACGAGTCAGGGTTTCCTAAATTCCCCAATTAAAAAATTTTAGGTGGCGACTCTGTATCTGGCAAAGTAGTCCATGTTTGGCACTTCTTTTCTAAAAATCTGTTTTCTCAAAATGATTTGCCGGATTTGGACTCTTTGGTTCAGATTAAGAACCGTGACAAATCGAGTCTGAACTGTGGGGTGAGGCCCTCACGTGGGGCGCGTCCACAGTTGGTAAATTAAAATGAGTAACTAAAACTTGGGATTAAAAGTGAGCAAGATAATAATTTAGTTGTGTTCAATCGAACGTTAATTGAACACATGAAACTTGGACCATTTCATACTCATTAGTGATGAAATGATTCAAGTCTCCAAGGTCATCACTTCCCTTGATCTTTCATGAAAATGAAGAGGTTTGTGTCTTGTTTTGCATTTATTGAGCTTGCACACTTGGTTTCACAAGCCATCATGCCATGAAATTGCATCTATTGATGGTTTGTGAACTAAACTTGCTACTCCTTTGATTTGCTCATGAAAAGAAAGGGTGAGTTGTGCAAACAAGCCCTGGAAATACCCTGTATATGCTCTGTTTGTCCTCTGTTACAGCAAGATAAACCTGTGTAGCAGTGGCCAGCAAGCCACTTTCCAAGGCCGGTAGGTGGCCGACAGACCACCTTTGATGACCGACCGGCCATCACTGGTGGCCAGCTGTCTTTACCAGTGGCCGGCCAGCCACTGATGCAAAATTTGGCAGTATGTTGGTAAGGTGGGGTAGAGTTGTTCTGAAATTGGGCAGCAATGTTGGTGTTCAATTGTGCAAACAGGGCATTCAGAAGCAAAATAACGACTTTTCGGGTGAAAACCGAGCATGAGCATGAGCATTCTTCGCATCTTGAGCCTGTTTAGTTTAAATACTTAGCTTAGTTATTTGTTGTAATTAATTAGTTGTAACTAATTAATTTTGATATGTGTTGTAACTAATTAGTTAGTTAATTAGTTATTCAATTCGTTTGTAATTAATTAGTTAACTAGACTAGTTAGTTAATTCAAGTATTGTAATATTTAGTTAAGTAGTTTAGCTAGTTATTCATTTTGGTTTGTAATAGTTAGCTTAATTCGCTTAGCTTTAATTAGCTAGTTAGCTAGTTTATTCATTCGGACTCTCCTTCGTGAGAGCGCAATGTAATAATGTGCATGTCTTCCAACCCCACGTCTTTCTTCCTTTTATTTACTAGCTTATGATTGTTAGTTTAGAGACATTATATTTCAATTATCATTCTTCATGTTTGCATCCGTTTGTATTGCATGCACCGAGGCTTAGTTCATCATTCTAACTGTATTGTGTAATAACCCTCATCACTGATCACCAATTAATTATCGATTACTGCTAAACTGAGAATGATTATGATTGGTAATTGAACTGACTGGATTACCGAATTGACTGACTGAAATCTGAAACCAAATTGATTGCCTGTATCGGTTTGAATTGCATTTCATCTGTTTGACTGTTTAATTATCTGTTCAGTCTTTATGTTTAAACTGCTAATTGAAGGCCTTGTCGGCGGCCGAATCTGAAATTGATTGATGTTCTGTGTTAATTAGAATTTATGTAATTTTATGGTGTAATTATCTAAAAACTGATTAGGTATGATTAAATTAGAGTAAAGGTTGGTAAATTACATGAATTGAACTTATTTACAATTAGACCACTTAGTGGCCACTATCTACACACTTTTGAGACCATTACATTACACTCAAACAAAACATTTCTTCTCCCATTTCTTGTCTCAACCGACCTTGAGAGAGTGAGAGTGAGAATTGAATTGTTCTTGAGAAGATTGCTTGTAAATTGCTTGGTAATTGAAGGAATTGGAACATAGGTTGCAAATTAAGCTTCCTCACCTTGTAATTGAAGCTCTAGGTAAGGAATTTAACCTCTCATTGTTGTGTTTAAGCTTGTTCATGCCTAGTTCTTGTATCCTTAGTGATTTGAGCCTTGAATTGGTCTATATATGTCAAATTGGAGCCTGGCTCATGCATGCATGCATTTAATTTGAAGTTTTGAAGTTGTCCTTCATGAAATGGTACATGCATGTTCATAATTTTGCAATGGTCCATGTTTTCAACTTGTTTTTGGAACAATTGGCTCACTAGAGCATCAAATTGAAGCTTTGAAATGATTTGAATTCATGCATGTTTGCATGTTCTTCATGTTCTTGATGATGGGTTTGAAGTTGGATTTAATTGACTCACCCTTGGGCTTTGATTTCACAAATTGAGCTTTGAAACTTGTTGTATATTGAGTTTAAATGTGTTTTCCAGAAATTGGGCCCAAGAGGTCGAGTTTTGAGCTAAGGAATGCTTGGTTTGAGCTTGGGAGGCAAATCTGGAAATTCCAGAATTTGGCTTCTACGCTCGAGCGAAGGATTCTACGCTCGAGCGACCATCGTTTACTCTGAGCGCCGCTCGAGCGAAGGAATGGTGGCTCGAGCGTAAATTTCAAGCTCTCAGAATCTTGGTGCAAGCAGACGCACGCTTGAGCGAGAGAACCTACGCTCGAGCGGGGACTGTGTCTTACCCTCGAGCGAGCGTCGAGCGAGCATCGAGCGGAGTTTTCCAACATCCAGCACTTTTTGCATTTTTGCAGACCGCTCGAGCGAGGAAGTCCACGCTCGAGCGACCATACTGTTTTGACAAGCTCGCTCGAGCGAAGAAAGCCACACTCAAGCGAGACCCTTATTTTCTAAAAAATTCTGAAAATATTTTCTAAGTGCATCTTTGCATCCTCATCCCACCCTAGGCATTCTTAAGCCTAGTTTAAGGCATCTTAATGAGGATATAGATGTAGAACCACACCGAGGCAATTTAGGGATTAAGTTATTACTTTCCCATTGTGTAACTTAGTGTGTGTTCAATCTGTTAACTGTATAGGGTTGGCATTCCAAGGAGACGCTCTAACTTACTGTAGCCCAGAACTCAGTGAGTAACAATTGTGTAAAGATATGTTCAAAATGATTATTTTCTGAACACTGAACTGAACTGTTTACTGAACTGATATTGTTTACTGAATGAATGTATGTCCTATATTCTGAACTGTACTGTGGCATCCTTAGCACCTACTGTTTACTGTTACTGTTACAGAGATCTCTGTCGGTTCCCTCGTAGAACCACTACTGTTTACTGATTGATGGCCATCATTACTGTTCGATCTTTAAGACCTACTGTTTACCGTACTGTTATGCTAATGGATGTACCACATATGACTGAAAGACTGAAATACTGATTTAATGAACTGTTTTCATTACTGTAAGGACATTCATTCTAACCTCTTTACGCATTATGTTATTCACTGGGCTTTAGCTCACTGCTCATATATATATGTAGGTGTACAGGCACCGGAACAATGCTAGAAGCGTCGGGGTAAACTCCAGTTTTGTCAAGCCAACCTTTGTGCCTCACTGCGAGGTTCCAAGCCTGTTCAAGCTTTGGCTTAGGGGTGTTTTTATTTCCTCGTCTGTCTCTGTACTGTTTTGTATTACTGTATAGACTATACTGTACTGTTTTAATAGGGTTTTAGTCCCTGCCCTGAATGGTTGTATATAATGTACATACTGTTTTGTCACCGACTGCATAATGTATGAAAAGTCTTTTTGCATACAGACTGTCACAGCACATTGGACATTGTTTATTTACTATATTGGCTTTCGCCAAGCCCCTGTACTCTGTGTTATTGTATTACTGTTAAGCAGGCCTTCGGTAATCTAGGATTACTGGCCGGTTACGGTGCTAAACCCATAGGGGCGGGTTTGGGTCGTGACACATTGTTAGTTCAATACTTTTTTGAATACGTGTTTAGACCACATGTTATCAAATTGTTTCATATGCCATGTTAAGTAGTTGAGTTTATTTAGATTGCATATCGCATGTGTTGCATTAGTCATATTATATAAGTTAGGATCATGCATTTTTCTAACTCATTTCTCTTTTTTAGCTTAGAGTACTAGGTGAGCATTTACTCGTTTTAGCATAATTGCATGAGTGTGTTGATGTTGCCATGTTTCGCATGCTTATCATGAGGCTAAGTGCTTAAATGATAAACTGCTTGTATGCCTGTGGATGAAGGCTTATTGCTTGGATTGGAATAATTTGAGTAATGTTAATATGTGATCACTTTTTCAAGTGGCACATATTTCGAAACAATTTTCAAAACAAACATGACTCGAAACGTTCTAATTCTTGCAAATTTAGTCTATACTTGTGTGTGTGCGCATTACATAGTATTGCTAGTTTAATAACCGGAACAAGAGCATATAATGTTGATAAAAATCATATCATGATTAGTAGAGGCCGATCTTTGATCGAGCGAACGGGGGTGCTCAAAAGTATTCATGACCTTCCCCTATCGTATTCAAGTTCCCGAACCGAAACAATCTTGGTGATGATAGACACGTGGCCTTTGGCACGAGTCATAGGTTTCTTAAATTTCCCAAATAAAATATTTAGGTGGCGACTCTGTATCAGGCAAAGCAGTCTATTTTTGGTAATTTGATTCAAAATCGATTTTCCAAAAGATTTACTGAATTTGGACTCTTTAGTGTTTATCAATTTCACATTGTACTTGTGAAATTAGATTCAGAACCGCGGAAGTCCGAACTGTATGGCTTATTTCGAACTTTCGAAAGCGGGCGTGAAAAAGTCGGGCTACAGTCACGACCCAAACCCGCCCCTATAGGTTTAGCGTCTTAACTAGCCAGTAATTCTTGGATTACCAATGGCCTCTTAATAAAATGACATATAATAAGGGGTTGCGGAAGCAAATATAGAAATATACATTATCTATAGAGCTGTGTTAACATATATAAGATAGAAAACTTTAAAACAAACTTATATATATGACGTCATAAATACATTAGTCTTACGTCACCATATACACAGATGAAGCCAAATAGGGAACTTAGCCCAATGTATCGAAAAGAAAAACAAAACAAAAACATCTGTAGCAAGGTTACGAAACTAGATATCTCAAAAAGGAATCTCCTTGGGAGGCACAATGGCTGGCTGACCCAAAACACTCCAGGCAGCAGCTTAGGCCTAGCCACGTGCTTGCTTACCTACATACATAAAATAAATAGTAAGTATGAGCCCAGTGAATAATAACAGAGTAAAGGGTTTAAATGAATAATGTCCATAGCAAATTCAGAAATCAGAGTTCGTATCAGGAATAGATTTATATTTATATTCTTGTTCAAACTACATACAGAAATCAAAATTCATGCTTCATTATACATGGTATATCCATTAGCGTTATCATGCTTGTCAGTTCTATAAGGAACCTCCGGTACCGGGAAACTTGTAATATACTTGAGCCATGGTATTATTACTCCCGGGTAAGGGCGATGAGACCACGATATTGTTACCCCCGGGCAAGGGCCTTGTACTTGTAAACCACGGTATTATTACCCCCAGGCAAGGGTCTTGTACGAAGGATGCCACGAATACTTGTCAAAAGTTGGACATTCATTCATTGATACAGAACATAACATTCCAGAAAGCTGATCATTTCTTGTCATATCATATAGGAAAATACTTAAATGTGAACATAGCTTTACAAAGTTATTCCTTACAGATGGCTCCACTTGCAGAACAAGCAAATTAGATAACCTGTGGCGCATGACCTACACACATAACAGAAACATATAATGAAACATACACTTGGTTGGTACATAAATTCTTTCGTTTCGATCTTAGTGTGTTTCTAGGTCTTAACCTCGTATTGAGTCTTAATCATAGCCTAGGATGCAATGTGATTGCTAAAATGCACTTGAACATATTTAACAAAACTTGATGAAAACAGGGGTCTTGCTCGAGCGCAACTTTCTTCACTCGAGCGGTCTATAAACTTTGCAAAAGTACTGGTTGCTTGATTTTTCCGCTCGATGCTCGCTCGAGCGTGAGACTCATGTCCTTGCTCAAGCGTAACTCTTGTCGCTCGAGCGGTCTACAAAACACGTAAACTTCTGGGAGCATGCATTTTATGCTCGAGCCAACCTTTGGTCGCTCGAGCGAAGGTGCAAAACATAGAGTGGTCGCTCGAGCGCAGGATTCGTCGCTCGAGCAGAGAGGCAGAATTTGGAATTTCCAGATTACTCTGCCAAGTGCAAAACTCAATTTCAAAGCTGTAAATCATGGTTTTTTGGGCCAAAAACTTGAGGAAATACTTGTAAATCGATAAAACATGGTAAATTCTAAATCATTTCACAAAATCAAGTCCCAAAAGCTTGCCAATTGTTCAAAACTAAACTCAAATCTTTGAAAACATAACATGCATGTGATGATTGCCTTCAAGGCTTCCAAAACATGATCATTTGGTATAACATGATATAAAACAAGATGAATTCTCAAAACAAAGGTAGAATGAACACATGCAATGACCAATTCTTTGAAATTTCAACTTAAACTATGATGAACATGAACATACAAGCATGGTATGATCAATATTTCTTCATTCTAGTCCAATACTAATATTAATCCACTCAATTCTCATGAATTCATGAATTTACCAACTAAAAAGCAAGACCTAAGGCTTGAATTCTCACCTTAACTTCTCATCCCTTAAGATTTAGAGGTAATCTTGAGCAATGCCTTAAGTCTCCAAGCAATGACCTTCTTTACCTCAAGTTTGATCTCAAGTTTCTTAGCCTCTCACTCTCTCTCACGTTTTGGGTCTCAAAGTGAAAATGACGTGATGAGTAAGAGAAATCAAGAGTTATATTGGCCTTATATAGGCTTAGTTAGTGGCTTAATTAATTTTTGATCAGGCTAATCAATTGGACATTCCTTATTCTAATTTAATTGCTCTGAACCGAATTTTAATTAAACCTACCATAAAATTCTAAAAATTCCAACGAACACAAAAACCAAGTCAATTTCATGATCGGATGCCGATAAAGCCTTCAATTTACAGAATAGAACAAAACCCGAGACAGATATTTCTACACAGAACAAATAGAAACTCATATAACACATAACATACGTAATGAATGCAAAATTTCACTTTAATTACTCTTTAAGCATTCCTAATCATGGATTACATGTCAATCAGAGGTCGGGGTTATTACAGTCTTCCCCCCTTAAAGAGTTTGATCCTCCAAACTCGAAGTACCTTCATTTTGGAAGAACGTTTGATCTAATGGAAATAAATCTGGATATCTCTTCATTATATCTTCTTCAGTTTCCCATGTAGCATACGTACCTCTATGATTCTGCCAATCGACTTTCACTAATGGAATTTCCTTGTTTCTCAATCCCTTGATTCTTCGGTTAACGATTTGAATTGGCCGTTCTGCATACGTATAATCATCCTTCAAAAGTATATGCGTCGACTTAAGAACATGGAATGGATCTCTCAAATAATCTCGAAGTATTGAAACATGAAAGACATTATACATATTTTCCATGACTGGAGGCAAGGTTACCCGATACGTCACTGGGTTAATTTTCTCTAGGATTTCATAAGGCCCAACATATCTCAGTGCCAACTTACCCTTCACTCCAAACCGTGTCTGGCCTTTCATTGGAGTCACTTTGATAAACACATGATCTTCGACTTCATATTCTCTATCACGCCTTCGGACATCGGCATAACTCTTTTGATGGCTCTGTGCAATTTTCAGACGTTGATGAATCAATTTCACTTTTTCGATTGTTTCCTGCACAAGTTCCGGCCCTAACAAAGGTCTTTCACCCACCTCAGCCCAACAAATCGGAGAGCGACATTTCCTACTGTACAAAGCTTCATACGAAGCCATACCGATACTCGAATAGTAGCTGTTGTTATACACAAACTCGGCCAACAGTAACTAAGTCTCCCAATTTCCTTGGAAATCTAGGGCACACATTCGTAACATATCTTCTAAAGTCTGATTGGTTCATTCAGATTGACCGTCTGTCTGTAGGTGGTAGGCATTACTCAGTCTTAGTTCAGTTCCCAAAGCCTATTATAAACTTTGCCAAAACCTCGACGTAAACTTCAAATCTTTGTCAAATACAACAAATATTGGCACACCATGCAATCTCATAATCTCATTTATATAAACATTAGCCAACTTGTCCGCATTATAAATAGTTTTAACAGACAGAAAATGAGCAGACTTAATCAATCGGTCAATAATGACCCAAATGGAATCCATACCTCGAGAAGAGCGAGACAAACTCACACTGAAGTCCATGGTGATATGCTCCTATTTCCATTACGGTATTGGAAGCGGCTGAAGCAGTCCAGCAGGTCGTTGATGTTCAGCTTTAACTTGTTGGTAGTGCAAACATTTAGCCACAAAGTCAGCAATGCTCTTTTTCATTCCAGGCCACCAGAAATTCGGTTTCATGTCATGGTAAATCTTTGTATTTCCTGGATGCATAGCAAATTTTGAATTGTGAGCTTCGGTCATAACATGTTTCCTTAAATCAGAACAATCTGGTACACAATTTATTCTGAAATTTTAACACATCATTTTCAATCACGAATCCGGGCCTCAGTTTTGAGTCAATTTCATCGAAAATTTTCTTCAAGAATTCATCTTCATGTTATTTCTCTTTAATCTCTTCAATGATTGCAGGTTGAGTAGAAATGGCAGCTAAGATCCCGCCTTGTTCAGGTAGTACAATTTCAATCTCATTCTTTTCTAGATCATATATTAACTCCTTCTGACCGGTGAGTAAACATGACAAATTACCCATGGATTTCCGGCTCAAGGCATCTACAACAGTATTAGCTTTCCCTGGATGGTACAAAATCTGCAAGTCGTAATCCTTGATCAACTCAAGCCATCGTTTCTGTTTCATATTCAGTTCTTTCTGAGTGAAGAAATATTTGAGGCTTTTATGATCAATATACACTTCACAAGTCACACCGTATAGATAATGTCGCCAAATTTTCAAGGCAAATACTACAGCTGCTAATTCAAGGTCATGGGATGGATAGTTCTTTTCATGAGGCCGGAGTTGTCGAGAAGCATAAGCGATTACTTTTCCATTTTGCATTAACACACAGCCCAAACCTTTGTAGGAAGCATCACTGTAAATTTGAAACCTATCGATTCCATTAGACAAGGTCAAAATTTGTGCAGTTACCAATCTAATTTTTAGTTCCTGAAAGACTGACTCCCCGTTGATCATTCCAATCAAATGGTACATTTTTCTATGTCAACTGCGTCAATGGCGTAGCAAGTTTTGAGAAATCTTTCACAAATCTGCGATAATAGCATGTAAGTCCCAGAAAACTTCAAACTTCTGATACATTTGTCAGTTTAGGCCACTCCACAATAGCTTCAATTTTCTGCGGGTCAACGGAGATACCATCTTTGTTGATTACATGCCCAAAAAATGCCACACTGTCAAGCTAAAATTCACATTTAGAAAATTTTGCATATAACTTTTTTTCCCTTAGGGTCTGTAAAGCAATTCTCAAATGATTTTCATGTTCTTCTCTGCTTTTAGAATAGATCAATATATCATCTATGAATACAACAATAAATTCATTAAGGAATTGTTTGAACACTCTATTCATTAAGTCTATGAATGCTGCAGATGCATTAGTTACCCCAAATGGCATGACTAAGAATTCATAATGCCTATATCTAGTTCTGAATTCAATTTTCTCTATGTCTTTTGCCTTGACCTTTAACTGGTGATACCTAAATCTAAGGTTAATTTTAGAAAACATTTGGGCTCCCTGGAGTTGGTCAAATAGGTCATCTATTTGGGGTAGTGGGTATTTATTCCTGACAGTCACTTTGTTCAACTCCCAGTAGTCTATGCATAGCCTTAAGGATCAATCTTTCTTTTTGACAAATAACACTGGAGCACTCCAAGGCAAAGTGCTCAGGCGGATAAATTTCTTGTTTAACAGTTCCTGTAGTTGAGTTTTCAATTCTTTCAATTCAAAAGTGGACATTATGTATGGGGTTTTAGAAACTGGTTGTGTCCCGGGTACTACATCAATGGTGAACTCAATTTCCCTGTCAATTAACTCTCCAGGTAGGTCATTAGGAAATATATTGGGAAATTCACAGACCATGGGAATATTTTCCACACTAACACTATCCGAAGACACAGTCTACATACAACACAAGTAGCCTCGACAACCTTTTCTTAATAATTTTCTAAATTTCATAAATGAAATCAAATATGGCGGAGGAACTACCCCATTTCTAGTATAAAAAAAAAACTCAGGCACACTAGTTGGTCTAAACACAACAGATTTACTCGCACAGTCAATGGTGGCACATTATTTAGTCAACCAATCCATACCCAAAATACAATCAAAATGATCAATGTTCAAGGGCAGCATACAATGTCATATCACCAATCACAATATCACATGCCGGACAAACATAAGCACATATCATAGAACCCCAGACGACGTAGATACAGATAGTAAACAGTTCATAGGTTCTAACGGTTTAGTTAATTTCTGAGAAAAAGTATGCAATACAAATGAATGCATGGAACTAGAATCAATCAGTACATAGGCATTCTGAGTACAGATAGAGATTATACCTAACACCATTGACTCAATATTCTGTACATCCCCAGGTACTAATACAAAAACCCATCCTTGTCTCAAAGTTTCTCCCCCAGTGTTGGCTCTCACATTCGTTCTTGGTGCAGGAGCAGATCCGGCTGAACTTGTCGCAGGACAGGTAGTCGTATTGAGTCTCATCAGGCAATCTCTAATCATGTGGCCTGTCTTTCCATATCAAAAACAAACACCAGATGCATGGTGACACATGCCCCTATTCTTCCTTCCACATTCTAGACAAATTGACATAGACCTACTGTTTTGGCTTGAGCTACTTGACGATCCAGTATTTTGCTTTTTCGGAAATGATCAGCCCTTCTTGAAATTGAATCCGGTCCTTTTACCCCACATTCAATTGTTGGAGTTGTAGCTTGTTTCTTTGCTGTCAGAATGGCTTTTGCCATCAGCGCTCTATCAAGTACTTCTACATATGTAAGTAATTTCAATACACCTACTCGATCAAACACTTCTAAGTCTAATCCCCGTTCAAATTTCTAATCTTTTTTGTAATATGTATCGACCATATGAGGAGCAAATCTGGCCAACTAGATGAACTTAGCCTCATACTCGGCTACGGACATCTTCCCTTGCTTAAGTTCTTGGAATTCAGAAACTTTTCGGTCTCTAAAGCATTGGGGAAAGTACTTGTTGTAGAAGATCTCATTGAATTGAGTCCAGGTCATATTCCCATTACTATTTTGGATTAATAACCACCATCTCCGAGCTTCATTTTTAAGAGTGTAAGTGGTTAATAAAACCTTCGGAGTCTCAGTACAGGGGAACACTTCATATAACTTCTCTATTTCAAGTAACTATGTCTCCACGAAAGTTGGCGGTTTCATCTTCATGAATTTCTGAGTTAAGTTGATGATATCATTATTATCCAATTCAACTTGGGCCAAAGGAGGCAAATGAGGCATCGGTTGTTGTCTTTGTTGCTGTATTATTGCTTCAGTTAGAGCGGTAATCATTTGTTCCATTCGGCTCATGCGAGCCTCTAAGGATTCACTTGCATCATTACTTCTTGCATTCTCTATTAGCTATAGGTAAACGCAACAATAATAAACACAAGTGAGTAAACCCTTCCACAATGTTCAGAATATTCAATTTCAGTTCATTTGTTTCATTACGAGAGGTCAAGTTGAGTTCATGTTCTGATTCAGTTGTCACAGTAATCAATTCACACACTCACACATGCACATGAATATCCCCACTTCTTTTCTAGGACATCCTATAGCTCATATGGACTCATGTATACGGTAAAAAGCGTGCTCTGATACCACTCTATCACGACCCAAACCCGCCCCTATAGGTTTAGCATTGTAACCGGCCAGTAATCCTTGGATTACCAAAGGCCTTTTAACAGAATGATATATAATAAGGGGTTGCGGAAGCAAATATAGAAATATACATTGTCCATAGAGTTGTGTTAACATATATGAGATAGAAAACTTTAAAACAAACTTATATATATATATCACGTCATAAATACATTAGTCTTACATCACCATATACACAGATGAAGCCAAAAAGGGAACTTAGCCCAATGTACTGAAAAGCAAAACAAAACAAAAACATCTGTAGCAAGGTTACGAAACTAGATATCTCAAAAAGGAACCTCCTCGGGAGGCACAGTGGCTGGCTGACCCAAAACACTCCAAGCAGCGGCTTAGGCCTGGTCATGCGCTTGTTCACCTATATACATAAAATAAATAGTGAACGGGAGCCCAATGAATAATAACAAAGTAAAGGGTTTAAATGAATGATGTCCATAGCAAATTCAGAAAGTATAGTTCATATCAGGAATAGATTTATATTCATATTCTTGTTCAAACTACGTATAGAAATCAGAATTCATGCTTCATCATACATGGTACATCCATTAGCGTTATCATGCTTGTCAGTTCCATAAGGAACCTCCGGTACTGGGAAACTTGTAAGATACTTGAGCCACGATATTATTACCCCCGGGTAAGGGCCATGAGACCACAATATTGTTACCCCCGGGCAAGGGCCTTGCACTTGTAGACCACGGTATTATTACCCCCGAACAAGGGCCTTGTGCTAAGGATGCCACGAATACTTGTCAAAAGTTGGACATTCATTCATTGATACAGAACATAGCATTCTAGAAAGCTGATCATTTCTTGTCATATCATATAGGAAAATACTTAAATGTGAACATAGCTTTACAAAGTTATTACTCACAGATGGCTCCACTTGCAGAACAGACAAATCAGATAACTTGTGGCGCGTGACCTACACACACATAACAGAAACATATAATGAAACATACACTCGGTTGGTACATAAATTCTTTCGTTTCGATCTTAGTGTGTTTCTAGGTCTTAACCTCTTAACCTCTTATTGAGTCTTAATCATGACTTAGGAATGCCTAGGATGCAATGTGGATGCCAAAATGCACTTGAACATATTTAACAAAACTTGCTGAAAACAGGGGTCTCGCTCGAGCGCAACTTCCTTCGCTCGAGCAGACATGAAAAATGTGAGTGGTCGCTCGAGCACAACTTCCTTCGCTCAAGTGGTTTGTAAACTTTGCAAAAGTACTGGTTGCTTGATTTTTTCGCTCGATGCTCACTTGAGCGTGAGACTCATGTCCTCGCTCGAGTGCAACTCTTGTCGCTCGAGCGGTTTACAAAACACGTAAACTTCTGGGAGCATTCATTTTACGTTCGAGCCAACCTTTGGTCGCTCGAGCAGAGAGGCAGAATCTGAAATTTCCAAATTACTCTGCCAAGTGCAAAACTTAATTTCAAAGCTGCAATTCATGGTCTTTTGGGCCAAAAACTTGAGGAAATACTTGTAAATGGATAAAACATGGTGAATTCTAAATCATTTCACAAAATCAAGCCCCAAAAGCTTGCCAATTGTTCAAAACTAAACTCAAATCTTTGAAATCATAACATGCATGTGATGATTGCCTTCAAGGTTTCCAAAACATGATCATTTGGTATAACATGATATAAAACAAGATGAATTCTAAAACAAATGTAGAATGAACCCATGCAATGACCAATTCTTTGAAATTTCAACTTAAACTATGATGAACATGAACATGCAAGCATGGTATGATCAATATTTCTTCATTCTAGTCCAATACTTATAGTAATCCACTCAATTCTTATGAATTCATGAATTTATCAACTAAAAAGCAAGACCTAAGGATTGAATTCTCACATTAACTTCTCAATCCCTTAAGATTTAGAGGTAATCTTGAGCAATTCCTTAAGTCTCCAAGCAATGACCTTCTCTACCTCAAGTTTGATATCAAGTTTCTTAGCCTCTCACTCTCTTTAGCGTTTTGGGTCTCAAAGTGCAAATGAAGTGATGAATAAGAGAAATCAAGAGTTATATTGGCCTTATATAGGCTTAGTTAGTGGCTTAATTAATTTTTGATCAAGCTAATCAATTGGACATTTATTATTCTAATTTAATCGCTTTGAACCGAATTTTAATTAAACCTACCATAAAATTCTAAAAATTCCAACGAACACAAAAACCAAGTCAATTTCATGATCGGATGCTGATAAGGCCTTCAATTTATAGAATAGAACAAAACCCGAGACAGATATTTTTACACAGAACATATAGAAACTCATATAACACATAACACACGTAATGAATGCAAAATTTCACTTTAATTACTTATTAAGCATTCCTAATCATAGATTAATCATGGATTACATATTAATCAGAGGTCGGGGTTGTTATAATAAAGCCCTAGCCACCATCTCCATTCACTTCGTCCCTTGTTCCGTTACCGATCAAAACCAGTTTTATTGCCTCTTCTCTCGTATTTCCTCCACCACCAGGTTTGCTTCCTCCTCTCTCGCATTGCCTCCACCTTGAGGTGATTTTAATTTTGTTTTCCCTTATAAGTTTGGTTGTGGTCTGATTGAGTATTCTCTCTCTCTCTCTCTCTCTATATATATATATATATATTATATGTTCATCTTCGTTTTGATTTTTGATTTGCTTTCTTTCTATGCATATCCATTTGATTAGTGGTTAGATTGAATGTATTTGTTTCATTGTCTTTCTAGATGTTCAATGTCTCTGCTATTTTAGTTGTTACTCCTAGATTTAGCTTTTCTTACAATCATTTCTAATCATTGATGTGTATGTATTTGGAACAATTTAAACTAAAAATTAGGTAGCTAGTTGTATATAGTGTTTCTTGAATTGGGTTTGAGAGTGGTTGTTGTATTTAAAGGTTTTGGCATTGTATTATATATCTGGTTCTCTCTCTGTTTTTTAGTTTGTTATTGATTAGTGTATGGACTTTGAAAGGTTTTGTGGGTTTTTATTACCATCTACTATCATGATGGTAATAATCCAATTTAGTGTTGTGAAATCATCATATCTATATGGATTATTTTAGATTTTAATTGATTGTAATTTCTTTAGTAAGCCCTAAATTTTTTAGGTATATAAAACTCTAATTTTGAGAACCCCTAATTTTTAAAACTCAATCTGCCATTTAGCACTAGACTTTATTAATAAATTATCAATACATGCAATAAACTATAAACCATAAGTGTATTGGGTATTGGTTAAACCAGAGTGTTGTGCACTTCTAAGAATGAAACAAGAGGCCTCAAGAATTACCCATAATTACCCATAGTAGAGATCTCAAATTCAAGTAAATATTTTATGTAACACTAATATCACTTTCTTCAACCCCTTAATTATTGGGCCACATCTGCAGATTCTTCACTTTGTTTCCTAAATTAAGATGATATTTCATTCTCATTTTTATTGTGGTAAATACCCTTTTCTTAGAATTACTATCTTGATATTGATGAGTTGAGTCTTATTCTAGCTTAGCCTATGGCTCAGACTGTGTTGGAAGAGTCCTTTCCATGGAAAATTTAACCAAATTTAGATGGTCGTGCCTTTTTTATTTGATAAGTTTAAGATAGGTCATTCATCGTGCCAGGTTTGGGTTAGGCCGACACTACCTAATAAGGGATTTTGTGTTTGTTCAAGCTCGTCCGGCCCAAACATCGGGCCTATATAATCATTTCAAACCTAACCCTAATATAAATTATAATTCTCAAACCATCCATTGGGCGTGAAACTAGATCCAAGTTTAGATTTTCTAGGTCTCCAACTAAAAGAATGAAATCTAACGAGAAAGAAAAAGTAGTTCTAACCATGGATAGAGTTAGATATAGGGGGAATGTAAGAGTTTTCTGATGAAAACTTCAACGTTAGGTTCGGAGATGGCCTTTAGATCCCAAAAAGCAAGCGAAAAAGAGTGGTGGTTATAGGAGAAGCAACGATAGTTGCATGAAGAGCAACACTGGTTACGGGAGGAGCAAAGGTGGCTTAGTCAAGAGACGTGGTGGCGGTTCAAGCAAGGGGTTCTCTTAAGAGAAATTTTGAATCTCAAGCAAAGATTGAAAGCGAATGATAATCAAACTTGGGATGGAGGATCAATTTTGACGGTGACCTTAGTAGAGATGAAGGCGGCGGTGGGGAATGTATCGATTGAGGACAAGAATAAGATGGTGGATGAAGATCTAGAGGGGTATGATGGAAAAGGAAGAAAAGGTTGCATCAAGGTTGGTGATGGATTTTCAGCAAACAAGTTTAGGTTGGAGCGTTGCCAAGATCCTCAAAAATAGACGGCGGTGGAGAGTGTTTTGATGGAGGATAAGAATCGAAGGGTGTATGACGGAGATGTTCGACGGTGGATGGGTTTTGGAAGCAAAACATACGCGACAACTGTGTTAGAAAAAGCGGCACCAATTTTCAATGCACCCAAGGTGAGAAATTTCAATTTTGAAATGGTGAGTGTTAGGAATAGGTGGCCTCACAATAGGGGAGTAGGGGGTAAGTTTCGACCAAACTCTTGGAACAACCAAGAACAAGATTCCAAGTCTTGGATGTATAAGCCAAAAAAAACCCATTCAATCACAATCATCTTTTTCTTCTAATATTAGTCCTTCTACAAATAAAGTGGTAAAATTGAAGGACATAAATTTGTTTTTTAAAGAAGACCCACCACATATTAGATCTGTCAAACAAGAGGAGAAACCCAAAATTTTAGATTTGCATAATCAGTTTGAGGTGGTGGCCAAATTTTCAGAGAGTTACTCTAATAGTGAGGTTGAAAAGAAGGTATGTGATGTTTGCAAAGGTTCATCTTTGAAAAAAGATTTGGGAGATAAAACATGTACGAAAAAAGATTTGAGTGGGTCTGGAAAGTCCAATTCATGTATGAAGAAATAGTTGGATGGGTCTATAAAATCTAATATTTCTATTTCGTCAGGGTGTCGAGGAAAAAGTAAAATCCGAAGAGGTGTTTTGCAAAAGGATGAAATTTCCAAGTTTGGGTTACCAGTTGTAGAGATGAAGGTGTACCAACGAGTAATAAATGAGGAAATTACAACAACAAAAAATGTAACCTTGAAAAAACAATTCAAAATGAAATATCAATACTCTCAAAGTGAAAGTACTTTGGAGAACTTAAACAATTTTTAGCTGAAAGAAACTACCCGTGTGTTGGGTGTAGTAGGAGTTTAAGATTTATTTTGGATGTCGTGTTTATGTTCGTTGGCTTCTTGCAAACTAAGTATTGTATCGAATTGGATTTAAGTCTTTTGGCTTTTTCAATTTGATACTTTTTCTTGCTTCCCTCTCTTTCTTGTAATGTTTTATTTATCTAATAAAATATTACTTCTTTACTGATTAAAAAAAAAAACTATAACTAATAGTGAAAAATTAAAAAACTTTAAAATTTAAGGCCCTTTACAAATTTTCCAAAATTTCGAGGCCTTTCTAAAATTTGAGGCCTAAAGCACTAGCTTTAGTTACCTCATGCTCAAGCCGGTCCTGATGTCAAAGCCAATAAACCTTCATTAAAAAAATTTATTTTTTTATTTTATTTTTTGTTAAAATATTGGGGCACCAACTATAGAGTAACTTTCACTATACATTTGATATTAAAAAAATACCAAGAAATGAAGAACAAGTCATGACCAAATCTCCATATAAAGTCCATGGATCTCTGACCCTTTTGAAGCCAAAAAGAGAGAGAGAGAGAGAGAGAGAGAGAGAGAGAGAATGGGAAAGAGCAAAGTTCTTGTAGTGGGGGGTACAGGGTACATTGGTAGGAGGATTGTTAAGGCCAGTTTAGCCTTAGGACACACAACCTATGTCCTTCAGAGGCCTGAGATTGGCCTTGACATGGATAAGCTCCAGATATTGCTCTCCTTGAAAGAGCAAGGAGCTCGGCTTGTTGAAGCCTCGTTTTCCGATCACCAGAGCCTTGTCGATGCAGTGAAACTAGCCGACGTGGTCATTTGCACCATGTCCGGTGTGCACTTCCGGAGTCACAACATCTTGGTGCAACTCAAGCTTGTTGAGGCCATCAAGGAAGCTGGAAATGTCAAGGTAACAATTATTTTCACTTCGATTATGATTAGATAACAGTATCATAATATATATCAATATTGACGATACGATTATATATTAATGGCTATCCGTCATATATTCTCATACATAACGGAGGATATTTAGGACTTATTTGGTAACATTACTTTTTAATTTAAAAGTGAAAAAATCACTAAAAAATTAAAAAATCAACAATTTATACAAAAAAAAGTCAAAGATATCAAAATTTTTTTTCTATTTTTTGCATACTTTTTCATAAAAAATTAAAAAATTATCACAAACATATTAATTTTTTTAATCATATTATAGTTAAAAAATTAAAAATTACTAAAAAAATCTATTCCCAAACGATTTCTTAAAATATTGATAGACACTCAACCCGCTATTTGCTTTTGTTGTAGGGGGCTGATTAAGCTCATTTTTGTCCGCTATTGATTATCATAATTTAAATATTAGCTGATATGTATTATTTAAACTTAAGCTACTAAGGTAAAAATCAAACATATGATTTTTTATCTGCTCTGATATATTATCTTCGAAATGACATTTAATCCAAAATCAATGATCATTAAAACATTTAAGAGTTTTAGAAATCAAATATTTTGATTTCTAAAAGTAAAAAATTTATTGCAAAAGATATTTAGGAACCAATTTCTATCATCATGAGAATAGTCGTTAAAAAATTGTCTTAAAAAGAGACAAAATAATTTTGTCTCAAAATGATTTATTTTTTGAGAAAAAAATTTGGTCCCAAAAGGATAATAATTCATCACTAATGTCTAATTTTTGTTACTAAAAATATAATGATGATATTTTTCGCAACAAAATTATTTGGTCTTTAAAAAATAATTTTGTTCCAAAATTTTGATCTCTAAAATCTTAATTTTTTTATTTTTTTATTTTTTTTAGTGGATGTTGGGTGGAGGGCCTAGACTATATAAACAAAGGTTTAGTAAATGATCTGATGTTTAGGAATTATATGGAAACTTTAAAATAAAAGCCAAAATGAAAAGAATAATTGTTTAATAGTTTTGTAGCACTAAATCAACACAATAATAATAATTACAAAATTAATAGAGCCTGACCCACTGTGTTTGAAGTCATCATTTTGCCTTTTAGATACATCATTTAATTACGTGTAATGATAGGAATTTTAACTATTTTACTAAATATTTTATCAAATATCTTCAATGGTGTAAGTCTCGCCCATATAAGACATTTACTAAAATATTTGGTAAAACATTTGGGTGCCTAATATTTTTTTTAATTACTCTTCCCTTTTTGCCACAATTTTGTTGCAAAGTATATTATAATCTATTTTGCTCTCTTAATCATTCTTGAAAAACCAACAGCCTATTTGGCTATAACTTTTACATTTGACCAAGTACAAGTGAAAATTTTCAAAGGGAAAAGTTATGGATCATGAAAATTTTGTCATGAAAATGATCATGAAAAATTTATGATCCTTGAATTACCTTGATTAGTGTGTGGTGCTTTATTCTAAGTGTAATTCAAGGGTCACAAAACTTTCATGATTAAAAAAGAAGAAGAAATTGCTCAAGATACTCTCAAATTCTGGCAGAACTATTTTCCGTTCTGTTTTTAAAAGTTTCACAAACCAAATACATGCATTTTTTTTCATTCTCCACTCTCACCAAGGGAAAGGACAAACATGGCCTTTGTGCTTATTTTTGTTTATTCCTTTAAAAAATTGCACTACCCTTCCATCATTTTAAATGAACTTTTTATATAAAAATTTTGTTTGTATGTAATTTTCAAATAAAATTATATGATTTCTTATGTTTTGTGCATTTAATTGATATTATTTCCCAATTGGGCTATGAGAATAACGTTAAAAGTCTTGAGTTCGAATATTTCAAAGAGTTACTAAAGGTTTGCCTAATCATTAATTTTACGATAATGTTATATGCATTAATTAGTGTACCAATTAGTGTACCAATACTAGTTATGACATTATTATTGACCCTACTTATTATACAAATTATAAATACAAAAAATATCTTAAATTATGTCACTTCATCAATTAGTATACTAGTTAATATACTGATTAGTGCATATAACATTATTCTTAATTTTAAGGCCTTTAGGGATTAATTTTTAGTTATCTAAATATGAGATAACTCAGACTCAATTAAATTGTGCTAGGCGGGAGAGACTGTATATTATAAAAATAAAAAAATGATATTATTTGGACATTCCGTGTGGATGTGGAAAAAGTTATATTATAAAAATAAAAAATGATATTATTTGAACATTCTGTGTGGATGTGGAAAAAGTTAATTATATATTGGGTATGTTATGACTCCAAAAGAACAACTAAAAAAAGTCCAAAGTGGAGAAAGAGTAAAATGTTGGACTTTTCCCCTAGCAATTATGAACAAAAAAGTCGCTTGAAAAGGATTTTGGAAGATGAGCAATGATACTTTCTTTTAATTTTGGAGTTTTAATTAAGTTTTAATGATGTGATAGGAAATCAAAAAAATAAAAAATAAATAAAATCAAGATCAAAATATCACATTACAGTAGAGTTTACTTTCATTAAAATTCATTACAACTTCTTTATTAAAGTTTCCATTCATTTTCCTTTGGAAGACAATGACAAGTCACTAACCTATTCATGTATATAGGGTTCTCAAATTTGGTGGAAGAGTCGGTTTAAATAGTTCTACCAACAACATGGGACATGCATGCTTTACCAATTCAACTGCACTAAATAATTGACAAAACTTATTTATCAGGGTTTGTTTGGTATTTGACTTTTTTAGCCAACTTTTTATGTTTAGACTTTTTTAACCTGACTTTTTTAGCCTTGTTTGATTTTTGTTTTGAGGCTTTTTTGATTTTTGTGAAAAAAAAAAGTGTAATGATTATGGATAAAAAGTAATATTTTGTCTTATTAGCTTATATAGTATATTTTGTCTTTTTGTAATTATTTAACTCTAATACAAATGCCAAACCAGGGCTAAGTAAACTCACCAAATATAATGATCTTAATTAGGTAAAACTAATCAACAAAAATTATCTTAGATTTCAAGATATCCTATAGTCCCAAATGATTCTTTTTTTTTTTTTTTTTTTGAACAATGTGTGTGTGTAAGGAAAATGCTATTTTATAAGAATTTTTATACAGAATTTTATTCGAAAATGATGTGATAATATTATTTTTGTAATTAAAGATATCATAATAAATATATAAAATTTTATTATATTATACACATCTAATTCGTCAAAATAAATATATAAAATTTTATTTATTTATTTTGATAAGCAAAATAAAAAATTTATTATATATACACATATTTTTATGAAATTTAAAAAGGACCTACTTTAATAATGTTATAGGTACCATAGCAGAGTATTGTGATGTTTGGTCACTAGTGCAAGTTTATAGTTTGTTTACACACAAATGTCGGTGATTAATTGATTCCATCAACGAAAAGAGGAAAAATTCGAGTACTTAGTAATCTCAATTAGGGTTGGGATTTTCTACAGTTTACTAATGCGGATTGGATGTTTTTTTGTTTTACTTGGGTTTAAATTTTTGTGTAATCAATTATGAAAAAATATTAATCTGATAACTATAATCATACGACTTTATTATCTTATTATTTTAAAAAATTAACAATCTATTTTTAAAATTATATTTACAATTCATTTCCTTATCTATGTCAATTTGTAAGTGTCATAATACAACATGTACCGACAAGTTCAAAGAATAATGAGAAAAATTACAAATTAGTGGTATCATCATAAAATATTTATAAATTTTTTTTAAAATAATTATAATTATAATTATTAAAATTAATAAAATTTACTATTAATTTAAAATTTTTATTAAAAACTTTTACTGTAATTTTTGTAAAAAACAATTTGTACATAAAATTGATGTGACCCGAGATTCATTATTTGGTTTGTGATCCCCACTATGCCTAATATATGTATATATATATATATATATATTTTGAACAATGCCTAAAATGAATTGGGCAACTTACATAAATTTCTCATTCATGGTTGTTTAGTCAATTCATCTATCTAGTCTGATCTGATGATATTTTCAAATTTTCATTCTCTATTGACAATAACATAATTTGTGAGTGTTCCAATAACCTTAAAATTGAGTGTAGGATAAATTACACCTAGTTTTTATATTTTAATTTTTATAATTTTAATTGATTCAATTTTAATTATGAATTTATAATTTTATTTCAATTTGGTCTAATTGGTATAATAGTCAGCATTTTTTTACGAAAAAAGTGCATATGAGCTGCATATGTCATATTTTTAAGAGAAAAATTATAAACTTGATCAACTTAATGATAATTTTTTTGTCAAAAACTGTAAAGACGTATCAATTGTTCCAAATTGATATAAAATCTAAAATGAAAATTCAAAATTAAGTCAATTAAAAGTGTAAGAATTAAAATAACATAAATAACAAAATCTTGATTGCCAATATAATTTGTTGTTGAATATATGTATCTAAAAAAATGTTGGTAAACATTAATGTTGTGTAGAGATTCTTGCCATCGGAGTTTGGAATGGACCCAGCAAGAATGGGACACGCACTTGAAGAAAGGTTACATTTGATGAGAAGTTGAGAGTGAGGAAGGCCATTGAAGAAGCTCATATACCCTTCACTTATGTCTCTGCTAATTGTTTCGCTGGCTATTTTGGTGGCAACCTCTCTCAACTTGGTACCCTCCTTCCTCCAAAGGACAAAGTGGGAATTTATGGTGATGGTGACCAAAAAGGTACACTAATTATTCAATCAAAAAACCACATAATTTTTATCAGAAATGCAACCATACCCCAAATTTATCCAAAAAAAATTTAAAAAACACATTGAAGGGATGAGATTCAATTCAAGTGTGGATCCCATTGTACATAATTAAATATACGCTACATATCAATATTCATGGAAAAAATCTGGGTAGTTTTTTTTTTTTGTATCCTAGAGTTTCTGAATTTTTATTTTTTGATAAATTACACTATTAGTCCATGTTATTTGTTTCTATTTTCAATTTTAGTCATCCTAGTTCTATTGTATTAATTTTATCTTTGAATTTTTTTTCACCAACTAGTTTTTGAAATTTTTCTAAAAACATAACTGAAAAATTCAACCAAATACAGTAGGATGCGGTACAATTTGAAATAGTCCAATACATTTGAAATAGATCAATTTGCTCTTGATTTATGTCATAATCTTTAATGAATGTTATAAATAAGATTAAATTGACACAATGTTTAAATTTTTTAAAAAAAAATGATATAATTAAAACTATAGCGACCCCAATTACACGAGATAAATTATAACATCTAGTGTTGTAATTTATTATAAATTTTTTATATAATTTTTATGTATAACAGTACTGATACATTATGACTTTGCATTGTTTGTTGGGAACCAGTTATATTTCTTGATGAAGATGATGTGGCAACATACACAATCAAGACAATAGATGATCCTCGTACATTGAACAAAACAGTGTACCTGAGGCCACCTGAAAACATCCTCACCCAAATGCAGCTTGTTGAGAAGTGGGAAAAGCTTCTGGGTCGTACGCTTGAGAAATTTACCATCTCTGCCAAAGACTTCCTTGCTTCCATGAAAGGTACCCCAAAAAAAAAAAAATTTTTTTGAGATGGCATAAAAAATTACAAAAAGTAAAATAGATTTTTTTGGTTTAAAAATGATGACATTTATCATTTTCTACCTGTTTGACAAGAGGTATGAGTCAAAATATTATTAAATTTATATTTTTAAAAAACACATATATAATTATGTTAAAATTAGACGGTTAAAAATAATTTATTCATTATTCAGAAAAGATTAGAGGAATTCATAATTTCAAGGGTTAATTACACTAAAATCCTCTAGCAAAAAAAAAAAAATTACACTAAAATCCCTTCAACTAATATATTAGCGAATACCCCTATTTTTGAACCCATACATATTGGCCACTTTGACTATAAAAATCATATAAATTTATCTCTTTTTGAGATGGTCCGTAAGAGATGAAAGTACTATATTTTTATAATTAAATGAGTGGTCAAAATTTACGAACTCATAAGTAAAGGGAACAAAGTGATATTTACTAATAATTAAGAGATTCTTAGTATAAATAACTTTAATTTTAAAAAACATTGATATATATATATATATATTGATATTGGTGATACGGGCATATATGAGCCAATATCAGACAGTATCAGCTAACATATTAATAAAAAATGGTATTAAAAAAATCAAAATCTTATTACGTAACATAGCATATGATATTTAAAGCCCGGTATAATTTATTGTTTATATATGTGTATGAATGCAGAAATGGACTTTGCTGGGCAAGTAGGAGTGGGGCATTTCTACCATGTATTTTATGAAGGATGCTTATCAAACTTTGAAATAGGGGAAGAGGGTGAAGAAGCTTCTGAGCTCTATCCTGAGGTTCAATACAATCGCATGGAGGCCTACCTTAAACGTTATCTATGAACAGACAAATATATATATATATATATATATCTAGCTTCATGCAAAATTACATATGTATAATTTTGATAATGATGTATTAATAAAAGCTTTCGAGAGAAATTATGGAGTTTATTGATTTGAACTTATTTGTCAGCAACCATGTTATGTCCATGTTTTTCATTTTGTTTCTAAAACTAAAATTTGAATAAGTTTAGGAATCCAGACTTGTGATCTCCAAATTGATCCAAAATAATGACTGTGTGGTTGAGATTAAATTTTTGTAGTGTGAGGTTCTGTGTTGAATAAATTTGAACCATTAAATGATAATTCTGGATAATTTCTGAATAATTAAGTCTGAATTTGTAGTATTACTGATAAAAATTATCTTGCAAGAAATTGAAAAAATCATTCTTAAAAGTTAAAAATAAAAGGGAGATTTGATCAAAACCTTCTCATAATAAAATCTCAATGCATTAAGGGCAAATATAAAAAGTTTTTTTTTTTTTTGAAAAGTCCAACACATACCACTATTATCAAAATATATTTAATGAGTAATTTAATATTTTAAATTATAAAATAATATAACTTTTGATTTAGTTGTTGGTTTTTAATAAAATTAATATTTTTAAAATCCTCTCATCAATATCTATCAAATAAGATCCAAGTTGACTATAAAATTCTTTAAAAAAAAATACCGTGAAAATTGACGTAAACAGAAACATATTACTCTGTTTAATAGTAATATGTTACTCTGGTTTACAATAGCATTTTATCGTTACAAAAAACATAGTATATATTAGATGAACCAATCAATAATACACATACATAATATTTTTAAACTTGTATAAAATAAAATAAAAGTATTCCTCGTCAAAAGAGTTTGTGAGATATATAATACATGGGCAATATTATCTAAGAAAAAAAAATTACTCTGTCATTGCTCAATTATGAGCCTCCTCCTTAAGGGATTTATGAAATAAAAATAAATTGGGTTGTCATTTTCACCAAACAATGATCCAATATAAGGGTTTTGGCTAAATTTCTCAAAATAAAAATAAAAATAAACATGACCTTTAGTAACAAAATTTTGAAAATGTCAACAATAAATGCTAGAGACAAAATGATTTCATGCCAAAAAGTAGTTTTTTAGGCTAAATTTTTTATGTCAGAAAAATAGGAATTAATTACTAAATGTCTCATATTATCGATAAAAATATAATAATAACGTTTCCCATAATTAAAATATTTTGTTATTAAATTTTATCTCTCAATTTTTAATTTATTACAATATTCCCTATAACTATTTAAAAAATGCAATCTCTCATTCAATAAACAAGAAGAACTCAACAAGCTTTTTTAAATAACTTGTTCATTGTTGTGAGGGAGTGAGAGTATAAGATCGTCAATTTTTTTTTAAAAAAAAAAAAAAACAAATCAAGTTTGTGTCCGTATTTTAAATATGAATTTCATATGGGCTTGAAACAATTAGTTCTTTTTCATTGAAACATTCAAGAAAAACGAGTCCTTTTGCCTTAAAACACCAGTGATTGTCTAATATTTATAATAAATAAAACATAAAAATCGATCTACGTCAAGTTTTATGATTAATTTCTATGCAAATACAACAATAGATATTTTTAACGAAATTTGTGGATAGGTGCTAGGGCACTATTTTACCTGGAATTTCCTTTTAAAAGAGTTAGAAAAAGTGCTTGACTAATTTTTGTTTCATTAAATTATTTTTTTTCGCCTCTTCTTCCTTAGTCTTATACCTCTCCAACCTCATGAAGCCGACCTTAATTGCCCAATTAATCCCTAAAATGAAAATTCAAGCATTAACACACAAATAAATATAATTAGAATGATATCTTTTTGATATCTTAATAATTTACTTTGTTTATAGAAAGAAAAAAAAAAATTGAAATGAATTAACATTAATGCTGTGTTTGGTTGGAGGATTTGGAGAGGGATTTGGAAAGGGAAATGGAAAAGGTAGGTGAAATGTGAATAAAACATGCCTATATTTCACCTAGTTTCACACACCTTTTTCCTTTCCCTTTCCAAATCCCTTTCCAAATCCCCCAACCAAACACAGCATAAAGGAATGTGACAACGCCTATATAAATCGATATAAACCTTCATTTTAAAAATATTTATCGGTTGTGTGGTTATTGTTATGCAATATTCGGTCAATAATTTAAATTTTTTTTTTTTTTTGTTGGTGGGTCAATAATGTTTTTTTAAGTGGTCACTATTATAATTTTGCAGTCTAACCACTTGGATTGTATGAAACCAAATAATCAAATCAGAGTTGTTTAACAAATACTATTATATATATACAAAATCATGAAAGTCAAAACTCAAAAACTAACTTGGAAAATTCATAATTGAATAAATTTTGAATTTTTAAATTTCTAAAAACTCTTTTCAAAATATACAACTCAAAATTAGTTTGAAAAGTCATAAATAAATTCAAAACAAGTTTGAAAACTCATAATCACATTCGACAATTAACAATAATTTATTCATTATTCGGAAAAGATTAGAGTAATTTATAATTTTAAGAGTTTATTAAACTAAAATCACTTTAATTATTAGAGAATATCACTTTATCCCCTCAGTTATGAATCTATACATATTGGTCACTTTGACTATAAAAATCATACAAATGCACCTATTTTTGAGGTGGTTTGTAAAAGATGAAAGTGATATATTTTCATAGTTGAATGAGTGGTCAAAATATACGAATTTATAAGTAAGGGAGATAAAGTGATATTTGCTAATAGTTGAAAAATTCTTGGTATAAATAAAGTTTGGCAACCCTTGAAAAATCTAAAAAGTCAAAAAGTTATCCAAAAAGTTAAAAAGTTATCACTATTCACACAAAAAAAAAAATTTTAAAAATAATATACACACTAATACAAATAAAAAAAAAGCCCCAATATTGATACTGATGTGATGGTGGAGTCAGTGACCGGAGGAAAAAAAAAATAGTAAAATATTCACTAAATTGAATGGTAGAGTTGGGCCCGTGGGGGCTCACCACGGGTCCCGTTTTGATAATCTAGACCGTGTAATATGTAGAAATCGTCTAGTACTATATGCTTGTAAAAAATCACGTCTATTGGATATCGCTAAATACATGATCAAATCAGTTTTGTATAAAAATGGATGGTGTCATAGTTAACAGCTAACAAAAAAAACTAACACGATCAGATAGCTATCGATATCCAATCAACGTGATTTTTTACAAGCCTATAGTACTCAACGAGTTCTACACATTGAACGGTTCCGATTAGTAAAACGGGACCCGTGGTCAGCCCCCATGGACCGAACAGAACTGACCAATTTATGTCCGAAAAGTAGAGAATCAATCTCCTACACTGCCCTTGGCCGTGCTACCCTTTAGGCTTCCAACCGTATGGCCTATTCCATCACTTTATTCCCCTATACACTTATTTATACAATTTTTTAATATATATTTTTTCATAAAAAGTCAAAAAATTAACCCAAACATCCATATTTTTTTCCTCAACTTTTTAGTCTAAAAAGACAAAAAGTGTACTTATTTAGGACACCCCAAACAACCCCTTCTAATTTTAAAAAACATCAGGATATATATCAATATTGGTTGTACGATCATATATCAGCTGATATCGAACAACATCAGCCGACATATCAATAAATAAAAATATTGAAAAGGTCAAAATCTCATTACATAACGGTTAGCTATGTTTGGGAAGTGGCTAAAATAGCCAAAAAGCAAAAAAGCCAACTAAAACACATCACAGCACCTCTCTACTTTTCTGCACACCTTTTCGTAAAAAGTCAAAAAGTTACTAAAATAGCCTGTTCCCAAACCAAGCCAAATTAGCCAAAAAGCCAACAACCCATACCAAAAAGTCAAAGATTCTCTTTTCTCTCTACTTTTTGCACATTTTTTCGTAAAAAGTCAAAAAGTCATCCCAAACATACTAGTTTTTTTTAGCTCATATTTTAGTCAAATAGCCAAAAAGTTACTAAATTAGCCTGTTCTCAAACGAGACCTTAGGCTAAGTTTGGGAAGATAATGAAAAATCAAAAAGTCAAAAAGTTACTTAAAAAGTTAAAAAGTTAACACTATTCACCAAAAGTCAACAATTACGGCTGCATAACTCTCAATCTTAATTTTCCCTTACAAACCAATTTTTACAATTTTTTAGTACACATTTTTCCATAAAAAGTCAAAAAGTTAACCCAAACATCCATATTTTTTTCTTCAATTTTTTAGTCTAAAAAGACAAAAAATGTACTTATTTAGGACACTCCAAATAACCCTTAAAATCCGGTATAATTTATTGTTTATATATATATATTTATATATATGTATGAATGCAGAAATGGACTTTGCCGGGAGTGGGGCATTTATATATAGTGGAAGTGGGTGAAGAAGCTTGTGAGCTCTATCCTGAGGTTCAATACAATCGCATGGAGGCCTACCATAAACGCTATCTATGAATTGGTGTTTTGGAAAAATGGTAAAAAATTATTTTTTTTATAGCTTTTTTTGAGTTTTTTTGTGTAAAAAAGTAAATAGTTGATATGGGAAAATTTTATTTTCACACACTTAATTGTCTCAATTCACATCATTTCTCAGTACACATAGTTTATAATTTAATTATTAATTAATTTTCTCAATCTACACACTAAATGTATCAATTATACCATTCACTCATACCATTGTACACATACTCCTTCAACCATCCTTCCACACACTTGTCCCTCCTTCCACACACACTGCTACTGCTATTGCTATGGTTTGGAAATTTGTAGACTTATAATGCTACAACAGTCAAAATGAAGACTTACAGTGAAAAATTTTGCTCTAGTGTAGACCTCCCTTCCATTGAAGAACTTCATTGACAACACCATTAATTGAAGAGACTCCATATCATTACTACTAGACTCCATTAAATGATCATTACTACTAGTTATGATTTTTAGATAAACCGTTGAATGATCATTGGGGAGAGGGGGGAATATTGGAGAGGAAGACACTGTGATATTCCCAAATGATATGAAAATCTGCTAAAAATGATTTTATGATTTGAAAGAAAAAGGGATTTTAAACTACTCACTTGCCCTCTTTCTTTGTATGATAAAAAGAGAAAAGAGGCATTCATTGTGGGCATTCCACAGAAGAAAAAAAGAAGGAAAAAAAAAAAAAAGTAAGGGAAGATTACAAGGAAAAAAAAGTAAGGGAAGATTATAAGGAAAAAAAGAAAAGAAAAAGGAAAAAGAAATAAAGGGGTGAAAAAAAATAAAGAATAGTGAGTAGAAGAAAGAAATAATTGAAAAATGTAGATTGAGGAAGAGATTCTGTTAATAAAGACAGAAAAAAAATAAAAATAAAAATACAAAGCAGTTTCAGGTATTATTTCTGTCTCTTTTTTTTTTTTTTGAGAATTTCTATACTATTTTGTGAAATTTGTCTTGAGTGTTTATTTTACATGGATAAATCCGAATGGGTGCATTAATAATTTTTCTAAATCCAAATGTTGAGTTGTTTATTTCTTGCTTGAGTTTGAATTTTCATTAGTTTGCAACTCTTCTATATCAAAATCAAGCAAAAATTATGGAACTAATACGAAAATGAAATAAATAATAGAGTATAAACCTAAATATTAAAGCAATATGATAGATGTTTTGAGAGTATTGTGTTGGAAGTAATAGAGAAGTATAGAGTATGTAATAAGCAATGTGACAATAATGGAAAAGCTAGAGTTTACTTTTTTTAAACTCAAAAGGTGTATATTGAGATTTTTTTTTCTTAAAAGATATGTAGAGAGAATTTTTTTATATAATATGATGGATGTTGTTGGATGTCTATTATGGTCATTTTAATTTAAAATGTAATTATCATTAAATTAATATTTCATTAAGTGTGCGTCCTGAACTAACTAGGTGTGTGAAAATAAAATTTTATGATGACATAATCCAAAAAAGTCAAAAAATTAAAAAGCCATTCTTTTCAAATTGCCCCATGACTTCTTGCAAAATTACATACGTATAATTTTGATGATGATGTATTAATAAAAGCTTTCTTGAGAAATTATGGAATTTATTAATTTGAAGGAGAGAGAAAAGACTTCGTTTTACTGTACTATTATTTGTCAGTAACTGAGAGGGAGTTTTTATGTGCATTAGGGCCGAGCTAGGCCAAGGCGTGGTGATGGGCCGCTCTGTGGGTCGCGGTAAAAAGGGCTGAGTGAAAGGACCTTATAGTTAGCTCGGTCCAAATATAGTTACAGTCACCACGGTCAGAGTAGTGATTAGCTCGGTCATAGTATTTGGAGATTAGGTATTTGGGCTTCCTGCGGAGGACCTTGCTCTTGTTAGCTCGGTCGAAGCTTGGTATGGTTAGCTCGGTCTCAACAGGCCAAAACCGAGGTACAAGTGAAAGGAAAGCCGAACTATATGTTGCATGTGAAGACATTGGATTGAGTATGACAAAGGGCTAGTGTTAGCTCGGTCATACTGTTATTCAACCGGAGTAAAACCATCTCACTTGGTTTAAGTAGTAAGGAGGGTGTTGAAGGATAAGCATTATCTTTCAGGAGTGTGATTCCTAGGAGGACTCTATATGGAGGAATAAGAGTCCTACTAGGATTATGCCAGGGGAAAACTATAAAAACTTACAACATAACCTATGTAGAGGTAACACAATTTAGATTCCCGAATACACAGAGTTTTTGTCTATTTGTCTATTTTGCTGACTTTGGTATCAGAGAGGTATCCGGCACACACCCGCCGGCTAGCTTACGTTTGTGTTTTCAGGGAGTAAAGCGACAACGTTTGGAAGAGCGCAGACTTGATCAACAGGATTATATGAGAAGATTATTTCGTACTTGTACAGTAACCATGTTATGTCCATGTATTTTTAATGCCCCCTCGGAGCCTGCGGGTGCTGCTGTGACTAAGTCACAGCAGTAATCTGCTATGCTTCTGTGGAGATTTTTTTCGAGTCTTTTTTGATACTTTGAACCGATCATATTGTAGGGTTTGTTAAATAGATCATCCTTGCAAAAAATTAAATTGATTGGAAATCTATAATTTTATAACAAGAGTACATTTGTTTTTAAAAAAATAAACGATTAACATTATCTCGATAATTTTTTTTAAACAATTTAAATGTGATCATAGGGTTATGGATTTGTGATTAACTTAATTTTTGATATGGATGATATACTCGACGAATCCTATAATATGACAGTTTAGATCATCAAAAAAGACTCACAAAAAGCTTCCACATGCTCACAGCAGCTCGCTGCTGTCACAGCAGCAGCCCCAGGGTCCTTAAAGGCCAGGCTAGTTGATGAATACATGTGATTGGACCTTTTTTTTCCAATTTGTGATCTACATTAGAATACAAGGTTTTAGGGATCAAAGTTATTTGTTCTTTAAAACGAAAATTTATTATAAGAAATATTAAGGGATGATTATTGAGTATATTTTAAGAGTACGGTTACGTAGTACTCCATGATATTATGATTGGTGAAAAAGGTGAGGTATTATGATTTTGTGTTTGGTGATTGAGGAATATGAGGGGATATGATGACTAATAATTAGTGAAGGAATATGGACACGTGATACTCCAATAATACCTAATAATTTTTCAATATGAACAAACTAATTCCAGTACGTCATGTGAATCATCGTGAAAAAATAATCCTTAAAAGTTATAAATAAAAAATATAAATAAAAAAGACTAGCGACAAAATTTTAAAAATATCGGTAATAAATGTTAAAGACAAAACCGTTCCGTGCCAAAAAATAGTTTTTTCCGATGAAAATAATGTCCCATTTTATCAATAAAATATAATAATGACACTTATAGTAATTAAAATATTTTGTTACTAAATTTCTACCTCTAAAATTTTATTTTGTTGCAGTATTCTCTTAATTATTTAAAAATGAAATCTCTCACCCTAATAAACCAGAACTCAACAAGCTTTTTTAAGTAACTTGCTCATTGTGAGGGAATGTGAGTATAAAATCGTCAATTTTTTTTTTTTAAAAAAAAATCAAAATATTTTAAATATAAATTTCATAAGAGCTTGAAACAATGAGTTCTTTTTCATTGAAGCATTCAAGAAAGACGAGTCCTTTTGATATGAGAGTTATGTCAAAATTTGTGATTAGTTTTTATGCAAATCGAACAATAGATATTTTTAACTAAATTTGTGGATAGGTGCTAGGGCACTATTTTACATGGAATTTCGTTTTAAAAGAGTTAGAAAGTGCTTGACTAATTTTTGCTCTATTAAATTTTTTTTTTCACCTCTTCCTCATTCAAACCTCATGAACTCAACCTTAATTGCCCTATTAATCCCTACAATGAAAATTCAAGCCTTAACACACAAATAAATATAATTAGAATGATATCTTTTTGACATCTTAATAAATTTACTTTTGTTTATAGAAAGAAAGAAAGAAAAAAAAAAAAAGCATTATCGAAATGAATTAACATCAAAGGAAGGCAACATCACCACTATAAATCGATATAAACATACGTGTTTTAAATATTTATCGGTTGTGTGATTATTGTTATGCAATATTCGGTCAATAATTTTTTTTCCGTGGTCACTATTATAAGTTTGAAGTCTAACCATATGACAAATACTATATATATATATATACACACACAATCATGAAAGTAAAATAACTAACAAACTCCACTTTTTATTCACACTAGCAATATTTTGCATCCCATATGTCTTCTTATATATGACAGCCAGTGTAGTGAACACATCAAAGACAAATAGTAGGTCAAAATTAACAGTTGAACTTCTGCATTAATTTTTTATTATTTTTATTCATTTGAACCTACAACTCAATATTTCACAGACAGAAAATCTATAAACTCAGAAAAAATTATCAGAATTTACCCAGATTTTTAAATCGATGATGGATATTTAATCTTCCTGTCGTGGGACCAGACAATGAATAAATCTTAGACACTACAAAAAAAAGCGTTTTTTGCGACGGTAATTTACCGTCGCAAATGCCCCGGACGCCGTCGCTAATACTTTTTGCGACGGTAATTTGGCTTTTTGCGACGGCAGAAGGGGGTCGCGACAAAGAGGGTTGCAAAAGGTCTTTAGCGACGGTAAGTGCCGTCGCTAATACTTTTTGCGACGGGACGGAGCCTTTTTTGCGACGGCACTTTTTCTGTCGCCAATAATGAAAGGAAATACCAGTTTTTGCGACGGCACATAATTCCCGTCGCTAAAAATGGGTTTTTTGAGACGGCAACCATACCGTCGCAAAAAGTGTCGAAGCTTATAACTATTGGCGACCGCGACCTGAACCGTCGCTAAAGATTTATTTTCAATTACCTGCCATAGCTTTTGCGACGGTATGTGTGCCGTCGCAAAAGCCACTTACTATTTTTTGCGACGGGTACTTATGCCGTCTCAACAAAAAAAAATAAATAAATAAAAAACCTGTTCGGAAATTATTAAAAAAAATAAAATAACCTGTATTAAATAAAAAATAACTATAAAAAATCCAAAAATTACATAATAATATAAATTCATACATAAACAAATAATGAAAATTCATAATATTGTTCCATTCATAACAATATATAAATAAAAATTCATAACAATAAAAATTATGGCACTACATAACGTCGCATAATACATACATAATGTTGTTCACAAATTTAAATAACATAAATCAAAATCAAAACCAAAAGTTTTCGTCTTGATTCATTCGTGGGTTACAAAAACAAAACTTGGTCATAATCTTTATACGCCCGCATTCCACAAGAAGCAAACTGCTACTCAGGAAATATCTGAAAAAACAAGATAAAAATAATTAAAACCATATAATGATGTTAATATTTTAATTACAGAAAAAACTAAAAAAAAATTGACTACTGAATAATTATTTATTGTAGAGTTTCTAGATGCAAGTGTGCCAGGCATGTTGGGAACATTAAAGCTCCTATGAAGGTTATGTAGCCCTTGAATAGTTCCTGTAAAAGGAAATTTCTATATTATATAAAATCTAATGGAAAATATAGGGCAATACTCAGCAAAATCAACTCACTTGTGTTACAAAAAACAGGGGAGGCTGCACCAGATTTAGCAGAAAAATGTAGCAAAAGAACGCCTAGTACTGTCTGGAAGATTTGAAGCTGATCCATTCAGAGATGACTGCAGATAAGTTTGATAAATTTTACAAGCACCAGGAATATGCATGTGACCATATAAATCATGCCACTCGTGGTCCAAGTTTAGATATAACAGTAAGCATTCACAAAACCCAGAACCAAGATCAAACAATTGGCATACAAAAAATGCAAGACTCAAGTGAGACAAATCTGAAAAGGACAACATGATTGGAGCAGACAGTCAAAAATATAATTACAGCTGCTACCGTATTCATGCACAAGTGCACACACACAAACAAAAGTCATCAGGTACTGGAAGAAAACCAAATTCCACAAACAAAATACAATATCCAACCATGTATACTCAATAGTTTTGCAATTCATATACAATATCCCAACCATATGAACTCAATAGTTTTGCAATTCATAACTAGCATAAAACCAAAAACCATAACCCACCCACGACCACTGAATAATACTGCAATGTGTAACTATGTTACTCAGATATAAGATCAATACTATAAGCACCTATAATCTCTAAAATTATGATGCTAGGATAGGATGTAAGATCAATCCTTTCATGTTTTCGTATTAATTTTCAAGTTTAAAAACATGGCATCCAACAGTCGAGTCAACTAGAATTAAACCGTATGTCATAATTATGTCATAAATATATTTATTAACAGATCATAATTGCCTAATATTTATTAACAGATCATAATTGCAAAAGTATTGAATCAACTATCAAACCAAAACCCATAACTAGATTTCCCAACACATCATCCTCCTAAGCTTTTTGATTCAGAGCTGCCTGGCCTCTAAGAAGGTGAGATAACATTCAAACAACTTATGTTGTGTGCAACAGTAACAAATGAAAAAGAAGAAAAAAAATGCAGCAACTTCTTATTATTAGAAACACATGTTCAACAAGCATGCAAAGAAAGTGAGAACCAATATACCTTCTGCACCATAGCAGTAAGTTGATCCTATGCCCAGATTTTGTGGGTCTAGCACCATGCCGATGCGACCACGATGAAGAACTGCATGTCCCGGAACATGGGAATAGTCGAAGATTTCCTATGAATGCACCATAATAAACTCCAATAAGTGATACAAACAATAAGGTTGAGAACAATGAAATTCAAGAAGTGCCAAAGTTCGGAAATTGCTTGGTTGAAATTCAAATCCACTCGGGACCAATTGGAATCATGTGTACTAAAGTTTTTAGCCTTTTTAGAGTCTAGATTTATAGTTATTTAGGCTGGGTATTAAACTAGTTATTTTCTTACAAGTTTTATAGAATTTCATAAGGGTATTTTGGTAATTTGCAGACATGGGTTGTACCGCCCATCTATAGTCTTGGGAGTCAAGATAAATAATTGTTTGTTTGTTTTTTTCGAGTCTTACTTTTATAAGTTTGGAAATAAAAATCTAATTCCCTATGTAGTAATAGTATTTAGAAGTCCTAATCCTAGTTAGTGTAGGAAATTCCTTAAAGTCTATAAAGCAATGTAATTTAGTTTAATTCAACAGAGAACATGTTTTGATTGTGAAACTTTTGAAACTCTTTATGAAATGTGATACAATCAAATACCAGGTGAGATGCTTGAGGCTCCTAGGAGTGAATTCTAGAATTTTCTTCTTGTTATTTTTCTGCATCTTAGCTTCTAATAACATAAAAACCAGATTTAAACCATCTTTTTTCCATCATTAAAAACAGGCATTATTATTACTTCCCTCAACCTTCCAATCCTAGAACCATAAGGTACTCAAACAGCGTATTTTGTGGTTCAACCTACCTGTTATTCTCACTAATTATAATTATAATTACATTACAAAAGGGAACAAACCCAGTTCTTAATTTACAGACTATGAAGATCAAAAAAAAAAAAAAAACAGTTGTGCTGCTGCTGCTGGATACAAAATCCATATCCATACACACATTACACAAAAAATAAAAATATAAATCCAAAGCACCACAGCAGCAGCAGTGGTAAACATTTCTAGCAACATAGCCAAACACAGCAACATAACCATACACAGTTCCAGCAGCAAATTAACACAAATTAAAAACAGGACCATGAGCTACCTTTCTTTTTTTTTTTTTTTTGCAATTAAAATTTCTAAGTGAAGCACTTTTTGCTAAAAATATCAATTTATTTATTTATTTTTATATACCATGAGATCACATTGCATAGTAAAACATCTTCAAAGCTGAAATGTCAAAATATATGCCATAGCTTCCCAACAAAGCTGAAATGTCAAAAATGGCATCTGAAAATTTATTGGCCTTTACTTGAAAACCAGCATATACCCAGGTTGACTTTTATCTAGATATATGGTATGGCATCTAAATATTGGTCCAAGACTATGAAGGGAACTATTAACCCCCATTCAATGTTAAAGTTTAGGGTACCCTATTGTCTTTTTATATCTTGATTGAATTAAGAACTCTTTACACTTTGGTTTGCATAACAACAAAAACAGTCCTCAAGATCTATCCATTGTCCACGAGGATAGTAATTCAAACATAACAGCAACCACAAATGTGATATATATATATAATATATAGCTTTTTGACAGCAATGGGAAAAAGGGAAAAAGATACTTACACACTTCTAGTTGCCACCAACAAAGAACTGCAAGCAAAAAAACACAAAATCAAATTCGAAAATAAAACAAACAATTAAACTAAATTAGCATAATAATTTAGTCAATCAAATAATCCTAAATTCAACCAACAACTCCACATAAATAGATTCATCATAGAAATTCACACATTTTCGTTTAATTTCGATGCCTCAATTATAGAGATCTAGAAAAAATTGAAAGGAGAGAAGAGAGTGAGAGGGTATTACCTTGCCGGAACCGGCCATGGCAACGACGCCTGCAACCTTTTCGTGAAGAGGGGAGGAGAGACGGAGATGAGAATCGAGGGTTTGGAGAGAGAGAGAGTAGGGGAAGAGAGAGAGTGGTCGAGCTTGGAGCAAGATCGACGGAGTCCAGAGAACTGAGGGCAAGAGGATGTTGCGGATTTGGGGCCGGAAAGTTGAGATGCGAGAGATGTGGATGCTACCGCCATTGAAGATTAAGCTCAGCTTCTTCAACAACTACCGATTAACTGTCAAAAGTCTCTCTCTCTCTCTCACTCAACCCTGCACTCTCTTTCCTTCTTTCTATCTATTTGAGAGTTTGGGTTTGAGATTAGGGTTTTTTTGGGTTTGAGATTAGGGTTTTTTGTGTGGAAGCGGGAATGGGAAAAAAATAAAGGGGGGAACGGGAGTGAAAAAAATAAAGGGGCGGGGAATGAAAAATAAAAATAAAAATAAAAATAAAAATAATAATAATATAATTAATAAATTTATTTTTTGTTAAAATATATATATATATTTTTTTTTTGTAGTTAATGAATTTTTTTAAAATTTTTTTTTTTTTTAGTTACTAAGATTGAAAATTTGTGGGTAGGTTTGGTTTGTGTTTCTGAAAAAAATTTCAGAAATTTTCTCTACAAACAAATTTCAGAAATTTTCTCTACCAAACAAATTTTCCCAAAAAAATTTCCCAAAACACACAAACCAAACAAGTTTTCCAAACAAATCTCTCTCACACACACATCAAATCAATCACTTTTTCCAAAACTCTCTCTCAAAACAATTTTCCAAAACAAATTTCCCAAAAAACCAAACCAAACATGTTTTCGTACTTTTTATCTCTAAAACACATCTCTCAAACACAAACCAAACATGTTTCATTTTTATTTTAATGAAAATAAATTTTTTATTTTTTATTTTGTAGAAGTAGGGGTAATATATATTTTAATGAAAAATATTTTTTACTAAAATAAAAAGTTAATTTTCTGTAATCAATGAAAAATATTTTTCTGCGGCCTATTTTTTTTATTACTAAAAATCATGAACTAATTTTTTGTGGTAGAGGAAAAGAAGCGGCAGCAGTAGTAAAGGTGGTGGATAAGAGATGATGGCGGTAGTGGTGGTGTGTGGTGATGGTGATGGCGAAAGAGATTAGTGGTGAATTTTGATAGTGGTAGTGTAAATGGAGTGCAGGGGTGAAAGAGAGGTAATGGTAGTAGTAGTGGCAGTAGTAGTAGTGGTGGTAGTGGAGTGGTGGCGATAGTAGAGTAAGAGAGAGACAGAGACAGAGAGGAGAGATAGACAGAGAAAAAGAGAGAGACGAGAGAGAAGAAAAGAGAGAGAAGAGAGAGAGAGAGAGAGAGATGAAGAAGAGAGATAGAAAAAGAGAAGAGAAACAAGACAGATGAGCGAAAGATAGACAAAAAGAGAGAGAATAGAGTGAAAAGAGATGAGCGAGAGAGAGACACAAATAGAGAGAGAAGAGAGACAGATAGACAAACAGACAGAGAGAGAAGAGTGATGAGTGAGAGAGAGAAAGAGAAGAGAGAAAGGAAGATGAAAAAATGGATGAAAAGATATAGACAAAGAGAGAAATAGCGAAAATAGATAAACGAGAGAGACAGAGAGAGATAAGAGAAGAGAGATGAGTGAGAGAGACAGAGAGAGAAGACAGATGGGAGAGATAGAGAGAAGAGAGATGAGTGAGAGACAAAAAGAGAAAGAGACAGACAGATAGACAGACAGAGAAGAGTGATGAGTTAGAGAGAGAGAGAGAAGAGAGAGAGAGAGACAAAGAGAGAAAAAGATAGAGAGTGAGAAACAGAAAAAGGGACAGAGAGAGAAGAGAGATGAACGAGAGAGATAGAGAGAAGAGAGATGAACGAAAGAGACAGAGAGAGAAAAGAGATGAGAGAAAAGATAGATAAATCGAGAAGGAGCTCGATAAATAGAGAATATGAGAGGGAGAGAGTGAACAAGGCGAACATAATGAGGGAGAAATACACAAATATACAAGCATACAGAGAGAGAGATGAGTGATGAGTGAGAGAGAGACACAGAGAGAGAGAGATAGACAGAAAAAGAGATAGAGAGAGAAAGAGAGAGAGAGAGAGAGAGAGAGAGAGAGAGAGAGAGAAAGAGAGATAGAGAGAGAAAGAGAGAGAGAGAGAGAGAAAGAAAGAAAGAGAGATAGAAAAAGAGAGAGAAACAAGAGATGAGCGAAAGATAGACAAAAAGAGAGAGAAATAGAGTGAAAAGAGATGAGCGAGAGAGAGACACACAGAAAAAGAGAGATGGGCGAGAGAGATAGAAATAAGAGAGAGAGAGAGAGAGAAAATAAATAAGAGAGATAGAGAGAAGAAAGATGAGCGAGAGAGATAGAGAGAGAAGACAGATGAAAGAGATAGCGAGAAGAAAGATATACGAGAGACACAGAGAGAAAATGAGAGAGAGAAACAGACAGACAGAGAAAGAAGAGTGATGAGTGAAAGAGATAAAGAGAACAGAGAGAGATAAATACAGAGAAACAGGAAGATGAAAAAATGAATGAAAAGAGATGTTATATTAAAAGAGTAAGACGACATCGTTTTTTTTTTTTTTTTTTTTTGCGACAGAAAAAATACTGTTGAATTTATTCAAACTATTTTGTGACTGTATATATATGAAGCTGTCTCAAAACCACAATCACTATGCTAGGTTAGAGTTTTCCAAAAACTCTTTTGAGAAAATTATACTTTCTTGTTTTCCGTGTTATATTATTTTTACTGAATTTTTTTAATATTTTAAGTAATTTTTTAAATTTTTTAGACACACCTAACATAAATACACCTAAAAAGTAAAAAAAATCTTTTAAAAATTCACTAAATACCAAAAATACAAAAGAAATACAATAATTCAATACATTTTTTTTTTATATTTGTATGTATTTATTAATTTTTAAAAATATTTTTTCATAAATTTTTTTTTAGATACATTTAAGTAAAGTGCATCTAAAAAAATATTTAAAAATTTAAAAATATTCACTTAAAAAAAAAAAAACACAAAAGTCACTTTTTGCGACGGTAGAAAATGCCGTCTCAAAAAATCAGAGTATTTGCGACGGTAAAAAATGCCGTCTCAAAAAATCAGAGTATTTACGACGGTAGAAAAATACCGTCTCAAAAAACAGAGTATTTGCGACGGTAAAAAATACCGCCTCAAAAAAGGAGAGTATTTGCGACGGTATCTTCTGCCGTCGCAAATACTCTCCTTTTTTGAGACGGTATTTTTCTACCGTCGCAAATACTCTGTTTTTTGAGACGGTATTTTTTACCGTCGCAAATACTCTGATTTTTTGAGACGGCATTTTTTACCGTCGCAAAAAGTGACTTTTTGCGACGGCAGGCGCACCGTCGCAAATAGTTCCGTCTCATATACCCAGTTTTCTTGTAGTGAGACTTTCATTTTAAATTCTAGTTAGGCTGTGTTTGGTTAAAGAATTTGAGAAGAAATTTAGAAAGACAAAAGAAAAAGATATGTGAAAATACGTAAAATATAAGTACATTTAATTTACATTTCACTACATTTTCCAAATCCATCATAATTCTCCCAATACAGCGTTATTATTCTAGAATTGTTTTTAGCGATCCTAGACCTGGTATTCCACAAATTAATAAAGGTGACAAAAAATCATAATGACCTTTTAAAATAAATTTAAACCACACTATTTTTATCGAATTTGGACAGCACATTATTTTAACATATCATTTTGATTTTTTTTTTTTTAAATTATTGATGGTCTACACAATCCGTAAATAAAAAAATTATGGCAAATTACCAACACCCTCTCGAGATTTGACTAAAATACGGATCTCCCTGAGGTTTATATTTTCATAACAAATTGTCCCTTGATATTTCTTTGCATAACAAATTGTCCCATCATTTGTTATGCAAATATAAACCTCAGGAAGTAATTTGTAATTTTCCAAATCTCAAGAAAAATCTGTATTTTAGTTAAATCTCGAGGGAATATTGGTAATTTGCCCAAAAATTAATGAATGATATCACCGAAGTAAGATTCCTGATGTGTTATGGGCCCTAACTGCACCGACTAATTCTGTTAAAACGACTGGTAGAGAAGCCTCTTTCAATAAATAAAGTAAAAGAATTATAGATTTTTTACTCTCAATATATTAATATGAGAGCACACTATGCATGGGGAGGGAAGAATATTGAATCTGCACTACCTTAATAATAGCACCAACAATAGACAAACAAACACAAACATAAACAAAAAATATATAAATAAAACATAAACAAAAATAATAATATTACAAATTTAGAAATTTTATTCAAAAATTAGCCAGAAATATTAATATATGGTTCAAATTTATTCTACATATGAACTAGTGGCAATTCTAAGAATTTTTATAGACAAGGTCATTCCAAAAGTTTAAGTTCCTCAAATTCTATAAAACAAAAATTAAAACAAATCTAAACAAAAGTTCAAGTTTTTTTTTTTTTTTTTTCGTGTTTTATTGTCTTTAAAAAAATCATTTTTTGTTTTTTTTTTTTTTTGTTTTTTTTTGTTTTTTCAAATGCACATGTATCTAAAAAAAAATATATTTCTAAAAAATCTTTAAAAATTTCAATAAATACAAAAAAAAATGTATTGATTTTATAAATATTTTATTTTTAAATGTATCTAGATTAAATGGATTTAAAAAGTTTTAAAAATTGCTTAAAATATTTAAAAAGTTTATTAAAAATCAAAAAATATTTTAAAAATTGTTAAACAAGCAAAGTAATTTAAAATTTTCAAACAGTAGATCTCCAATGGGTGTAGATCCTTATTTGATGGAGCCTCTTGATTTTTTATTGAGATTAAACTATATTAAATAAAATATTGAATGTAAATAATTATTTGCTTTTGACACTATAGAACAATACACTTTTAGTGACTAAAAATGCCGACTGAAAGTAACTTAGTCGCCAAAGGTACATATTTTAGCTACTAAAAATAATTTAGTCGGCAAAGGTACGCACTTTAGCTACTAAAAAATATTTGGTTAGCAAATGCACAATCTTTAGCTATTAAAAATAATTTAGTCGGTATTCATTTTACTTTTGACAACTGATTGAGTTTTAATCGTTGAAAATAGGGTTTTGGACAACTAAAAAAAAAAATTTGGTCCCTAAATGTGCAACCTTTAGCTACTAAAAAATAATTTCGTCGGTATTTATTTTACTTTTGACAACTAATTGAGTTTTAGTCGTTGAAAATAGGGTTTTGGACGACTAATAAAAAATTTGGTCCTAAATGTAAAATCTTTACTTACTAAAAAATAATTTTTTCGGTATTTATTTTACTTTTGACGACTATTTGGTTGCTAATGGTGACATAAAACAACAACTAAAATATGTAGTTGCTACATATTAGCGACTACATATTTTAGTCACTAAAAGAAAATTTTATTTTGATTTGATTACTTTAGGCGACTAAATCTTTCACCGCTAAAAAGTGTCTATTGGCAACTAAATATGTTTTAATAGTTGAAAATAACGTAAATTTAGTCACCATTGACTACCGCCGACAAGCCTTCGTCGACTAACTAGGCGCCTAAAAAAAAGCCTTTCATGACAAAACATTTGATAGTTAAAAATGTAATTTCTTAAGAGTGTGAGGATGTTTGATTGCTTGATAGGTTCATGGGAACCAACAACCCTCTAGTGGAGTTGCCCCTATGGGACAATTTGGAAACTTATTAAAAAAAGTTAATTTTTTGACTTTTTAATTTTTTTATATAAAAAAATTACAAAAATGTCAACTTTTTTACACAACAAAATTACCAAAAAATTAAAAAGTCAGAAAAATAATTTTTTATTAATTTCTCAAAACACCACTATATGAACAGAAGCGAGGTTGGTGCTGTCATAGCATCATGTTGTAACAACCAAATGGTGCCATTTTGTTTATTCAAAAAAATAAAAATAAAATTGAAACATTGTTGTTGTGTAGAACAACAATGAGGAGCTATTAACCAAAAAAAAAATGAAAAAAGAAAAGAAAAAATAAATTGAAACACAAGCCTGTGAGTATGTTTTTGAAAGTAATTTGAATTTTGGATGATTTGGTATGTGAAGGAATTGGATTTAGAATAATATTGAATATTGAATCAGTTGGCTGGTTCACAGTTTGAATTTAACTTTATTTTTGATTTAAGGGGTTGTTTAGAATGTTTTAAATAAATGCACTTTTTGATTTTTTTATAAAATATGGGTTGTGTTTAAAGTGATGTAGTATAGAGGTGATGTGACTTAAATATGATAGTGATTTTTTGACTTTTTGACTTTTTTAGAGGATGCGAAACCTAGCCTAAATTTAGTTGTTACAATTATGTATATATATGATAGCTACATATACTTTTTATATTATATAGTTGTTACAAGTTATATATTGAAGTATCATTTGTTTCAAGTGCTTATATTTCAACATTAGATTTTTTTTTAATAAAAAAATTTAGAATAAGTTACATTGATAGTTCCTAAATTTTGTTTTTTGTGTCATATTGGTTCCTACACTTTCAATTAGCTAAATTTTGACTATTAATTTTTTTAGATTCTGTATCAATTTGGTCCAATTGACAATAATGTTAGGTTTTTTGATGAAAAATAATTACTAAGTTGGTTGATACTAACTCAGTAAATTGATAAAGTTTATAAATTGAGTTATACTAGGGAACCCAAATAGTTTGTCAAAATTTTCACCAAACCTCTCATATGGGTGTGAGACTTACACACATGTGGATTTGTGTAGGTCTCATACTCATATGAGAGATTTGATAAAAAATTTGATAAATTATTTAGAATTCATAACATTTTTTTTATAAATTTGTCTTTACATAATATATGTCGCTCATATTTACATTTTTTTTATAAAAAAAGAAATATCGGTGCAATTCACCCTTAAAATTATTTTTAAATAGAAATATTATAAAATTCAATTTTTATACATATTTTTTTTCAACTAATCAAACCTATTGTTCCAATTTATTATTATTATTATTATTATTTTTAATAACTCTTATTTCCCTAAAGTGAACCCAAACTTGAAAGTGCTGTTCTACACATATACTACAGCAAGACGGCAGCTTAAGGCATGTGTTCATTTTTATTTATTTATTTATTTTTTTTTTATAACTATCAAAACGACATTGTTGACTGCGTGATGTGACAGCATCTATCCCGCTTCCCTATATGAACTCACAATATATACTTTTAATTTCAATCACATGCTATTAATCAATCACATCTACATCTGTATTCTTACAAAAATGATTTGGACCCCAGGGCTGGGAAGGACTCTCACGATCCAGTTTAGTTGTGATTAGGCCACATGCTATTAATCAATCACTTCTGTATTCTTACAAAAATGATTTAGACCCCGCGGGGGCGGGGGACTCTCACGATCCAGTTTAGTTGTGATTGGACCACATGCTATTAATCAACTACTTCTGTATTCTTACAAAAATGATTTGGACCCCGCCTGGGGCCGGGGGTGGACTCTCACGATCCAGTTTAGTTGTGATTGGACCACATGCTATTAATCAACCACTTCTGTATTCTTACAAAAATGATTTGGACCCCGCCGGGGAGGGAGGACTCTGTTGTGATTGGTTAGTTTTTTTTTTTTTTTCTCCTTCAATTACTAGTCCCCACGTGTATGTTGGGTGGTGAGGTTGGTGATTGGAAGGGGTTTCAATCAAGAAAAATGATTTGGACCCCAACAGAGGACACTCGCATGACCCCCTCTGATTGTGATTGGCCAACTTTTTTTTTCTTTTTTTTTTCTCCAATCACTAGCCCCCACGTGTATGTGAAGGTGGTGGAGATGGTGATTGGAAGGGATATCAATCACTTCTGTTATTCTTAACACAAATCTAGGATCCAAAGTTTTAGTTCCTAGACTTTCTGAAACAAAAATAAATCAACCAAACCCAAAAAAGAAAAAAAAAAAACAAAAAAAAAAAACCATCAACCAACTGGTCGTTGGTTGCCATGATATATAATAGTTGTTATTTCCTCATCAACTAAATATAACCTACTATGGAATAGCTTGCTGCATATAGTAGATATGAATACCTCAAAATAATAATAATAATAATAATAATAATAATAATTAAATCACAAAAAATATCAAAAAAAAATATTAGATTATGTTTGGCTCAAGAATTTAGGTAAGAATGTAAAAAAAAAAAAAAAAAGAAAAAAGGAAAAGAATGATAATAAAATATATAAATTTACACACTTTTTATCTTTTTTTTTTTTAAAATCTTTTTTCAAATCCTTGAATTGAGCGCAGCCTTAAGGTCTGCTAAAAGTATAGTTATTAGCTAGTTTTTTCATTATTTTCACGGTAACTGGACTTCTTGATGCTAATATGTATATTGTTTTTTTAAACAACAAAAAGAAGAAGAAAAAAAATAACAACCGTGCTAAAGGACCCAAAAGAGAGACGCGAATTTGCCTCGAAAAGTTGCTTCTTTCTTCTTTTTTTTTGGTTCGGTTTTTATTTTTATTTTTTTTTGGTTTTTTTTGGAATGATTTTTATGTGTACCCTAAAATCAAAATCTTAAAAAAAAAAATCAAACCAACACAGCCCAATAAATAAAAAATAAAATAAAACAAACCAACATAGTCCAACAAATAGAAAAAAAAAAAAAAAACAACAACAACAATAACAATTTAGCTTATGTGGTTTGATAAGATTAGTGAGTTGGGTTAGACTAATTGAGTGATAAAATTGACTGATCAGTTAGATTACTGGTTAAAATTTGTTAATTCTATATAGTTTTGTACGACTCTTTACTATATTTTTATTTCAAATAAAAAAGACTCAAAAGAAATAAAAATCTAAACCTTAAATCTTAAACTCTAAACCCACCCCTATACATAATCATCCTTAAAAAAAAAAAATTACAACAGCCCAACAAATAAATAAGTAAATAAATAAAACAACCAAACTAACATAACCCAACAAATAAATAAATAAAAAATAATAAAAACAACTAAACCAACACAGTTTCAAAGAAAAAAAAACAAGAAAAAAAAAAAAAAAATTTCAAGGTACATTCGAGGCCTTAAATTCGAGGCCTCAATCTTTTTCCAAAAACTAATTACTGTTAAACAACAAATCATAAAGATGATATACTCAGTGACGGAGGAAGTGATGGAACAGGGGTTCACGAATCACGTGCCCCCTAAATTTTGGAATTTTTTTTATTTTGTAAACTAAAATAAATTATATTAAATAAAAAATTATAAAAATATTATTAAAGTGAAATGTCAATGACATTTTAAAAATTATGAGAATAATTGGTTGTTTTGATTGAAAATAAAGAGACTATTATAAATCATATTATCTATAAAAATTTTATAAATTTTTTTTAATGCAACGGTAATGTCATTATTATTGACATGCAAGTATAAATAATCATGCAAGTATAAGTAATCTCACTATAAAGATTTGAAATTTATTCGATTATTAGTTACATTTGACATGTAAACTTCACTCACTATGTATTTATTTATTATTAATTGGTGATATTACATACCAATGATGACATGGTATTACCATTATATTGAATTTTTAATCAAATTTTGTATAAAAAAATGATTTATCATAATATAATTTATTTTAAGACTTATATCCATATTTTTTTTGTATTGTCCATGATACATTAATTATAAATAATATTTTTTTTTTTTTTTTTTCTCGAAATCAATCGCAAAAATTTACGTGAAATATTTTTGTAAAAATTTTTGATATTGTAATTAATAAGTGTCCTCCCTAATTTAATTTTCTAACTTCGCCACTAGATATATTGTTATAACATCAATAAAGAAGAGCCAAGGTACATTATCCTAGTAGATACATTTTAGGGCTGGTTTGTCATGTTATAAAAAAGATAAAAAGTCAAAAAGTTATCACTATTCACCAAAAAATATATATATATAAAAATACATTTGCACAAACAAAAAAATACAGCCAACAAGTCTATTGAAGTGATGGTACGCTATTAAGTGATGGTACAGTCTGCACAGGCGGGTGCACAAAAAATGTACACAGGACAGTGTTGTTCGGCCTGTGAGGGCCTATCACGGGTCCCATTTTGATAATCTGAACCGTTCAATGTGTAGAACTCGTCGAATATTATATGCTTTACAAAAACACGTTGATCGGATATTGATAACTATATGATCAAATTAGTTTTGTATAAAAAAAATGGACGGTGACCAAATTAACGGTTGACAAAAAACTTATTCGATGAGATAACTATCGATATCTGATCAACATGATTTTTTACAAGCATGTAGTACTCGACGAGTTTTACACATTGAACGGCTCCGATTATCAAAACAGGACCTGTGGTGGATCCCCATGGGCCGAACAGCACCATCCAGTCCGATCTCGAACTAGAGGCAACTTCTTCTATACATCTTCCGAAGTATGCTGGCCACTGTACTAGCTTCCTAGTCTATTCATTGTCAGTAGGCAATTTACAATATTTTAATACACATTTTTCGTAAAAAATCAAAAAGTTATCCCTACACTCATCTTTTTTTCCTCTACTTTTTTATCCAAAAAAATCAAAAAGTGCACTTATTTAGAACACCCAAAACAACCCCTTAATATTTTTCTCTCTGATGTAATTATGTTTCTTTTTTTAATGAGCAAAAAATAAATTTTATTAATAATATGGTTTAGTCTTCGTTTGGTTTTGGCTTTTTTTAGTTGACTTTTTTGTGTTAAGACTTTTTTAGCTTGACTTTTTTAGTCTCGTTTGGTTTGTTTTTTTTGATTTTTGTAAGAGAAAAAAATGTAATGATTATGATTTAAATGTGATATTTGACTTATATGTCTAATTATGTCTTTTTATATTTTTTTTAGCCAAAAATCTTTAGCCAAACGAAGCCTTAATTGTCAACACTGGCCTGTCTAATCTCTATCCAATCTATGGTGCTCTGAACCCTTGAAGCCAAAACAAAATATATATATATATATATATAGAGAGAGAGAGAGATAGATAGATGGGGGATGGGAAAGAGCAAAGTTCTTGTAGTGGGGGTTACAGGTTACATTGGTAGAAGGATTGTTCAGGCTAGTTTAGCTTTAGGACACACAACCTATGCCCTTCAGAGGAGAGAGATTGGCCTTGACATTGAAAAGCTACAAATGTTACTTTCCTTCAAGGAGCAAGGGGCTCAGCTAGTTCAAGACTCATTTTTTGATTATCAAAGCCTTGTGGATGTGTTGGAAAAAATAGATTTTTAGTGACTTTAATTAAATATTGAAGTAGGTCATACTCATCTATTGTGTTGGGTCTAAGTGGGTTTAGGTACTTTGCAATAAGATCTTTACACCACAAAAAGAATGGTCAAAAACCATTGAGAATTAAATGAGAAATTGCCTCATAAAGTTAGCTTCATGAAAGAGATAATGGGATTTGTAACTCCCGCAATGGTGCATTAGTGGGATTTGTAACTCTTGCCTTTATTCGAGGTTAATGGTGCATTAGTAACCATCCATAAAGGCTAGAGGCTCCTCCTCTCTCCCCTCTACATGTATAAATTGAGACCACCTATCAAGTCTCAATACATAAATTTGTGCTTCCATTTTTATAAGTCAGTTTGCCAGAAAGTTCATACAGTGAGAGAGTACTGCCACAATTTTGTTCACTAAGCTAGACAAAAAGTGCTTCTGCTGTAGTTGGTTTTTTGACCGTCATATCTTGGGGAACAGACGTCGGAATTCCTCAAGCACTCGACCCATGAGGCAACGAAAATTTGTTTTAAGAAAACTGCTACCATGCAGGCTTCGGTTTGATTTCTTTACCATTTTATTATATTGGGTATTTCTGTTGTAATTTAGTTGTAATTCTTAGCATGTGTTCTGGGTATATAATTTTGATTTATTCGTGAATCTATTTGTTTAATTTCATAATTTGGACAATAAGCTTTGTTTGCTTTCTTTACCATTTTATTGTATTCGGTATTTCTCTTGTAATTTAGTTATAATTCTCAACATGTGTTCTTGGTATATAATTTTAATTTATTCGTGAATCTATTTGTTTAATTTCACAATTTGGACAACAAACTTAAAATAGATTTTTACTATTTCATTGTTGGACAAATTGTGTAATTAAATAAAATAAATAGATTCCTATTGAACAAGCACTTTGAATTTCAAAACAAGAACATGCTGGAATTTACAGAAATTCATAATACAATAAAACTAGAAAATGAAGCAAACTGAAGCCTATGTGATACCACAGTGTCCTTAAAACAGATTAGTCGTCTCACCGTGGGTGCTGAAGATATGTCGACTTCTGTCTCCCAAGATACGACGGTTTAGATCGGCTAACGAAGAAGCACCTTCTATTAGCTTTACCGAACCGACAATAGCAGCACTCTCTCACACAAGAAGAAAATTATAAGAAGAGACTGACTTGACTATAATCTGAGAGCATGTTGAACTCAAGGGAGATGGGCCTCCTTAATTACACAATAGGGAATAGAGGAGTAACCTTCCAACCATAAAGGCTGGCAACCAATGCCCATTACTCTTGGAGTACTGCACACAATTGATGGGGATTCAATGTGTGAGTTACACAGATTATACACCTGTGTGTATATACATATCTGTAGCAGACCTGGCCCAAAAAGATTAGGTTGGTGGACCACCAATCCAACCCAGCCCAAACCTAACTCAAGCCTCAAGCCCAAACCCAAGCCCCAAGATCCACGACCCACGGACCCGGCCCGGTCTGGGCGGGCGAGTGGCATGCACGTGTGGCAATTTTGCCATAACTAACTTGGACCATAGTCGAGGCTCAAGCCTATCCTTGAATCATCCATAACTCCCTTCCTTCGAAAAATTTGGATGCCTCAAAAGGCTTATGCCTTTATCAAAATCTTGAGATTTAAATACCCATCAAAGCTTTCCTCTAAAACCAATGTAGAATTGGTAGTTATATACAATTCCCAATATCTCATTCATGAGGCCATCTTTATGAGACGATTTCCCATTCAATGCTCAATGGTTTTTAGTCATTCTTTTTGTAGTGTAAAGACCTTATTACAAATAATCTAAACCTATTTAATCACACATCAACCAATTGTTGGGACCTACTTTAATTTCACATTAAAGTTACCAAAGACCTATTTTTTCCAACAATCTTCCACATGAATAAAAATTGACCGAATAAAGAAAACGGACAACGTTTACAACAAAGACTCGGAGAGAGAGCACACAGACTAACCCTACATCAGAAAGGTAACTGTTGGCTTTGAATCTTTTGTAGTGAAAGTCTATCAAATTTACTGGCTGACCAATGAACGTGATATCTTGAACTGTTCTGCCATTTGTGTAAACTGAGACAATAGACCTCACACAGGAGTTAGTCCAACCATTGTTCTTGTTATCATTTGTGTGTCCGGTATGGCCCTGCAACACTAGCCTGGTTCAGGGAGTGTTTTTAAAGAATGAGCCTTACCAATCCTTAAAGAAGCGGCCCCACTTTGCACTCATATAGGTGACCTATATAAGGTATCTCATTATACCACGGTTGATTTTCCATATCACTTAGGTCATTAAAAACATTAGCTTAACCTTCCACCCCCCATAGGGTATCACTGTACAAAGGAATGGACAAGAGGATTTACCTTTTTAGTGACTCACCCATTACACGAAATTAGGTTATCCCTTTGAACCTAGATCTTAGGATCTCCAATCAACTAGGTTAAGTTTTCCATTCCGGTAACATTACTAAAAGCCTTAACTCCATTTTTCTTAACGACATTTCTACTAACTCTCGAGTTAATCCTTTGGTTAGTGGATCCACAATATTGCCCTTAGACTTTACATAGTCTAGAAAGACAACTCCATTAGAAAGTAGTTGTCGTATGAAATTATGTTTACGACGGATATGTCTGGACTTTCCATTATACATATTACTCTGTACCCATCCAATCGCCGATTGGTTATCACAATGAATACAGATAGCAGGCATAGGTCTCAGCCAATGTGGAATATCCCTAATGAACTAGCAAAGCCATTTAGCTTCTTCGGTTGCTTTATCCAAAGCAATAAACTTAGATTTCATTGTTGATCTCGATATACACGTTTTCTTGGAAGATTCCCAAGGCATGGCTGCCCCTCTGAGGGTAAACACATAACCACTAGTGGATTTGGAGTTCTTTATATCAGATATCTAATTAGCATCACTATACCCTTCTAGTACCGATGGTGTGATAACCATGTTCCGTATTATGCTAATTGGTCCTTATTATGAATGTGATTATGTGTTTGATATGATTTTGTGTGCCAATTATGTGAAAATATGTGATTTTAAAATTCTATCTGTTCACTATAGAAATATCTGTTTGATTATCTGCTTTGGAATTTAAATTGAAGGCCCTATCGGCCGCGGAATCCAAAATTGATTACGCCATTGTGATTGGCATAATCTTTAGAACCTACGGGGAAATTTAATTGAAAATTGATTCGAATCAAATTAATTAGATTAATTTAATGGTGTAGTGCTCAAATTGTTTAATATTGATAATTATGATTAATGGGACATATATATATATATATATATATAGGGGCACTATGCACTAAACTCCTCTCTTTTATTCGTTTTGGCTGAAATCACTCTAAGGAAAGAATGAGGGAACAGAATTAGAGGGAGAGAGTGTAGGAGATTGAAAGTTTGATCTTGAAGCTTGATAATTTGAAGACCAACTCAAGATTTGACCATAAAATTGGAAGATTAAGGCTCCTAGGTGAGTAATCAACCCTTGACTCATGGATTTTTAGTTTGTAATTTTTAAAATTCAAAGTTGAATGATGATAGAGAACATGATTGAGTTGTTTGTGGAATTTGAAGTCAAGATGCATGTGATGTAAGAAATTGCTATGAATTTCCATGTTTGAGCATAAAGTGGTAATCCATGTTGAATTTTGATTGAAGTCCATGTATTTGATCATCTTCTTCAACCAATTAAGTGGAGATAATGAGTATCTCCCACATGCAAGTGCAAATCATGGAGGTGTGAGTCTTGAATGTTTGAATTTAGTGTGTTGGTGATGAGTTTGAATATGGGCTGTAAAGTGCGAGAAATACCAACTTGAATGCATGTTTGGAGCTTAAGAACAGTTTTGGAAAACCCAGAATTCTTGACGTCCACTTGAGCGGGGGAACCACCGCTCGAGCGTAAAATACGAGCTCCCAGTATATTTTACAGACATGATGTTCGCTCGAGCAGGGAAGTTCATGCTCGAGCAGGGAGCCATGTAGTGAGGCTTTCGGCTCGAGCGCTCGACTTCACGCTCGAGCGTAAAAATGATGTAACCAGTACTTTTGCAGACCTCATGGGTCCGCTCGAGCAGGGAAGTCTACGCTCGAGCGGGGACCCCTATTTCTGAAATTTTGAAAATGCATTATGTGTTTCGTTTTCCGTTCTCTTTCACTTCTAAGTACTCTTAGGCTGCATCGAGCATTATGAATGAATTAAAGGAATAAGAATGAGCCTAAAGAGGAATGTGTGAATTATAGACGATTGAATTGTTTATGACGACCCTTTTGTTCATGTAATGTGTAGGGTCAAATCTAGGGCAAATCAACCAGCCGATCACTGTGAGTAATATCTAACAAGATATCTGAAATATGCATTGTCCAATTGCTCATCTTCCTATAAGTCTGTTGAATTGAATTGTGGACAAATGTTTGACATGAATGAATGAATGGGCCAAAGGCCAGTTTGACACGAATGAATGAATGGGCCAAAGGCCAGTTTGATACGAATAAATGAATGGGGCCAAAGGCCAGTTTGATACGAATGAATGAATGGGCCAAAGGCCAGTTTGACATGAATGAATGAATGGGCCAAAGGCCAGTCTGATATGAATGAATGAATGGGCCAAAGGCCAGTCTGATACGAATGAATAAATGGGCCAAAGGCTAGTTTGACATGATTGAAAGTATGAGTGGGCCAAAGGCCAGTTTGATATGAATAGATTGGGCTCAAGGTCGTTCAATGTGTTTGGAACCACAGTCACTTGATCTATATATATATATACTAGATAGAAATAGGAATTGGGCCCAAGGCCGTCTGATGTACGTTGTTCTAATGTATCTACTTTATTTTATATTATTCACTGGGCTTTCGCTCACACTCATTCGTGTGTTTGTAGGTGAGTTAAGAGAGGTCCAAACCCAGCCTCAGTGAAGTTTGTGTGGAACAACCAAGGTTTTAAAGAGTCAGCCCTTACGACTCACGCACAAGACTCGTTTTCACCCTTTTGCTACCCTATTTTATTTTGTTAGGTTGGCGAGGACTTTGGTTTATGTTTGTATATAGTTTTGACTGGCTGACCTAGACTCGGATGATCTTGTCTGTACAGAACTTTATGTTACTGTATTTTATGATGTGAGTTATTAATATGTATATGTATGGTTTGTTATGATGTGCCATGTAAGCACAGCTCTATGGACAAAATTTTAAATTTTTGCTTCCGTTTGGCCCTTTTGCTCTGATGAGTTACGTCTGGTTTGGTTTGAGGCCGTAGGTAATCTCTTGATTACTGGCCGGTTATGTCCTTAACCCATAGGGGCGGGTTCGGGTCATGACAGATGGGTATCTGGTATAATGCAGCCCATAATCCCGGGTGTAGTGTAGATATCCTAATACCCACGTAATGCCTCTTCAATAAGTGGCATTCAGATTACTCATGTATCTACTCAGCCTACAACAGAGTAGGCTATATTCGGCCTTGTACAACTCATCAGATACATCAAACTTCCAATGACTCGAGAGTATTCTAGCTGAGAGACACTCTCACCATTAGTCTTGGTGTAGACACCCATTTTTGACCGACCTTAAGACTCAGACGTCACCGATTGAGCGCTCGGTGATGTTGCATATTGTGCTCGTTCAGAAGTCTCAGAGTCCGGCCGTGAGCCCTGCCTCCGGCTTCCGAACCCTCTTCTGTACCTTGCCTCGGTTTGCGAACCAGACTCGGTTTTCTCTGTTTCTTTTCCTGAAGGGAGGGAGAGGTCTCGTAGACCATCTCTCAGTGGCCGTGGGCTACATTTCGTGGCCGTAGGCCATTTTGCCCATTTCGGAGCCCGGTTCCCGGTTTTCGGAGCCGTCAGGCCGTGTGCCTCGGTTCGGGACCGTCTAACCATCTCCGATTCCTCCGTTTTTGGCATACATCTTATTTACTCCCTTTTGAGGGACACTGGGGTCCGAGGACCCACTTCGTGGCCGAATGCCACTTTCGATGCTTAACAGCCTATTTTCGGGACCCCGAACTGCGTGTTTTGGCCCCCGAGCATTCGTTTTGCATCGGTTTTCGTTCATTTTTGGCAGGTACTCTGTTTTATCACCAGGAAGGTCACTGGAGGGTGGGAGGCCAACAATTGTCTAGCACCAGTTATGCTCCTCCGGGCCCTCCGACGCCCGTTTTTCTCACTTCCGGGCCAATGTTGACCACCCTAGGAGCATTTTCTTCAAGCCCAAACCACATATTTGTGTTGTACACACATGGGAGGACCCTAAAATCACATGGCCGGCCAGAATTGTTATTGACCCTTTTGAACCCCTCTTTAAAATGGCCTATTCTCTCTCCTGTTTTAGAGTTGCCAAATTTGAACCACAGGGTTGTGATGAGGAGCATGGGAGGACACCAATATCTGGTGGCCGGCCATTAATTCAACATGACCATTTTGCCCCTTGGCCGGCCGGCCATAGGGGGTGGCCGGCCGGCCACCTGCAACCAAAATAGCAGGCCGGCCATGCTCCTTGGGATGTGTGCCTACAGCTGTGTAACTTTTTCCTCCAAAAGATCTGATTTGGGGGACTTTTGAGGGACAAGGGAACTTAATCCCAAGCCTCTACACATTTTCACTCACTTGCTCCTCCTTCCTTGCATCCATACAGCAGCTTTGGCTCTCTTTGAAGGTTTAGAACACTTGCTTTGAGGTACATACACATATCTATCCATTTTCCTCAAACTCTCAAGTTTTGGTGCCATTTCTCCATCACCACCAACACCACCACCACCACTCCATTTCCAGCAGCAAGGGGAGCTTTTAGAGGCTTAGAAGCAACATTCCTCAAGCCAAGAGGTAGAAAAGAAGTGGTCTTCAAGGGTAAGTTCTCATTCCCCTCTTTTGTAGCATTTTCTTGCCTCATCTCTTAGGCCTATTTTTTTATGTTTTGGGCTCCGACCCTAACTGAAACTAGGCCTTTTTTGAGCCATTCTTCATGTTTGATCAAGGGCTCAACCCTGTTTGAGCCCTCCATTTGGTACTTGCTTCAATAACATCTTGTATGCCATTATTTTGCATGAGATTTCTAGCCCATGTGTGATCTTTTTTTCGAGCATAATGAAACTGTAAGTGGGCCTATTTTGAGCCCCTCTTCAACATTGAAGAAGGGCTCAACCCTTTTGGGCCCCCTATCTTGCACTTGCTTCATAATCTCTCCTATTTACCGTAAATTTGCATGATTTGTTTGGCCTATATTTAAATTGTTTTGGAGCATGTCATGAACTGTGAGTAGGCTTATTTTGTGTCCCTCTACAACATTTAGAAGGGATCAACCTTGTTTGGGGCCTCCATGTTATACTTACCATTATCCCCTCTTTGGCCCCCATTTTTGCATGCTTTTTTAGGCTTATCTAGCTTCTGTTTTCGGCCATCATCAGAACTGGGAATGGTCATATTTTGACCCCCTGGATATATTTCATGAAGGGTCTTTTTGTTTGATGAATTTTTGGCCTACTTCATGTTATACCCTCTTGTGGCCTATTTCTTGCATGGCATTTTTGGCATGTTTGCATACTATTTGGGGGATGTCATCTACTGTAAATGTTCATATTTTTAGTCCCTCTTCAGTGTTTAGAAGGGTGTTTTTCCATTTGGGCTTTGCATCTACCACTTGTTCATACCCCCTTTGCGGAGCCCTTTTTGCAGCCATTGTTGCCCTATCTATGCTTGCTGTTTGGCATATTTTAGCTGGAAAAATGCTTGTTTTGGGCTGCCTTGCTACTGTATTTTCATTCCATGTCCATATTGTGCATGCATTGCATGGCTATAGGCCATTTCGGGTGCCTAAATTCGCATTTCGGGACCATTCCTTGCATTTGGTGTCATTTCGCCATCTTTCGGGACTGTTTTCCCCCATATTTCAGTGCTGAAATTCCATTGGCGTGTTTGCATATCATTTTTTATGTCATTTCATGCCTTAATGCCATCTCCTCGGTTTGCGTGCCCGTGTGCACGCATTTCGAGGCACTTCATTTTCATCTCTCGGCCTCTTATGTGAGTGTGGCTGAGGCTCACTCATGTTAGTGTAAGTCCATTTTCATTCTGTATGCCATTTTAGTCTCATTGCATTGCGTATGCCATTGCCTCGGTTTGCGTGCCCGTGTGCACGCATTTCGAGACACTTCATTTTTATTCGACGGCCTCTTATGTGAGTGTGGCTGAGGCTCACTCATGTTAGTGTAAGTCCATTTTGCATTATGTATGCCATTTTAGTCTCATTGCATTGCGTATCCATTCCTCGGTTTGCGTGCTCGTGTGCACGCATTTCGAGACACTTCATTTTCATCTCTCGGCCTCTTATGTGAGTGTGGCTGAGGCTCACTCATGATTAGTGTAAGTCCATTTGCATTCCGCATGCCCGCATTTCGAGACATTTCATTTTTATCCGATGGCCTCCTATGTGAGTGTGGCTGAGGCTCCCTTATGTTGTGTAAGCCCATTATTGCATTGCGTATGCCATTTCACCCATAGCATTGTGTATGCCCGGTTGTGTATTACCTCGTATACGTGTATGCCATTCCATGACATTGTGTATGTTAGGATTGTATATTAGCTACATTTCATGCATATCATGCATATCGCATCTGTTCGGGATAGGAGTTAGCCCGGCACGGGAAACGAGGCACGTTTCGTACTCCGAGCGACGGAACGGGTCTCAATTCCAAGTCACCGACGCTCCGGATTATCCATGATGGAGTTAGGTTTTGTTGTACATTCATACGCATTCATCCTATATTAGTTGTGCAAATCGGCTCCTCGCCATCATCATCGATATGCGTGATTGGTGGCACGAGGATCGAGGCATGCATATATTTGTGAAATACATTGCTATGCCCCTTTCCTCTCTCTGTTGCAGCAAAATGAAGAATCAGCAACTTTTCGAGTCTGGCACGCTTTCGAGAAACATTGCAAAACAGAGGCTAATTGGGGCATCCCAGTGGATTTCCGCGCAAGGCAGCCCAAACTTGCAGCATTCATCAGAATCAAGGCACCCCCTGGCTTGCATGCCAGTTTACAGTTTTTCTTAGTTAATTGTTAATTAATTAGGGATCTGTATATTATTCGGACTGTAATATTTTTTCATTTGGACTGTATTATTTATTCGGACCCTCTGCGCGAGGGCATAATTGTAATAAGTGTGGGTGAGTGTGATGTATGTCTTCCAACCCCACGTCTTTCTTCCCTTTTATTTACCCGCTTATGATGGTTAGATATAGGGCATTTTCAATTAGCATACAGTATGACAGCATGTTTGCATCATTCATCTGTTTTGCACGCACCGGGCTCGGCGCATCATACAAACTGCATTGTATTTCAATTCAAATGAATACGTGTTAGTTGTAGCATTCCATATGCCATGTTTAGAATAGCCGAGCCTGCTATAGTTGCATTATTGCATGGTTGCATTAGGCATTTCTGTATATTTAGGATCATGCATGATTTCTAATTAGCTTTTGTTTTGGCTTGGAGTACTCGGTGAGTTTTATGCTTTAGCATCCTTGCATGCGTGTGAGTGACTGCCATGATAGCATGCTTACCATGAGGCTATTGCTTATGTGATATAACTGCCTGAATGCCTGTGGGTGGAGGTTGTGTTACTTGAATTGGGACAATTCATCAAATGTTTGTTTTAAGCCCACTAGATAGTGGCAAAATCATTTTTCTAAGCCCACCCGAGGGTGGCAAATCCACGTCTTAGCCTACCTGCGGGTAGCACCATCAAACCATTTTCAAACAAACAAACATGAAATGTTTTGTTCCAATTCAGGCGACTCAGTCTATACTTGTATGCTGTGCGCATCACATAGTAATCTAGGCTAATAACCGGAATAAGAACACACAATGTTTTCAAAAACAGATATCATGGTTAGTAGAGGCCGGTCTTTGACCGGGCGAGCGGGGGTGCTCACGAAGTGACCTTCCCCAATCGTACCCAAGTTCCCGAGCCGAGGCAACTTTGGTGATGACGGACACGTGGCCTTTGGCACCGAGTCAGGGTTTCCTAAATTTCCCATTAAAAAACATTTAGGTGGCGACTCTGTATCTGGCAAGCAGTCCATGTTTGGCACTTCTTTCAAAAAATCTGTTTTCTCAAAACGATTTGCCGGATTTGGACTCTTTGGTTCAAGATTAAGAACCGTGACACAAATCGAGTCCGAGCTGTAGCGAGGTCCCCCGCGGGCTTGTTACAGTTTCTGGCGACTCTGCTGGGGATTTAGAGAACTTGACTCGAACTCATGATATCTGGTTTTGACTACACTTGTGTGTTTCTTTGCATTGCATTTGCATTGGTGCGCCTAGGACACCGTGTTTGCCATCTGCTATTCCTGAGCGGTTTGCCGGAGGCTTGTCTTGTCAAGGCATGTCCATAAGGCTGACCGGTTACGGGCTCTGCCAGTATGGGAACACAAACCCCGGTTTTACCGGGGCACCCTTTTTGACCATTCGACCTAGTGCATATTCGGATCCTAGTGACCATTCCAAACTAGGACAGGTTGCTTACCCGTTTATAGGTTGTTTGAAACCGCTGCGTGCGTAGTGAAACCCTAGCTCCTGACAAAATAGGACAGGGAAACCCTTACCCCAACATAGGGGTGTTTTGGCTCTCACTTATCTGTTATGTGCTTTAGAGTGCGTCTCTACAGGAATGCATGTATCAGTCTATGAGTTTGGGCATCAGGCCTGCGGGCATCAGTCAGTATCTGAGAATCAGTTGTCTGCGGATATCGGATTCAGTTTTGGGGAACAGTGATACAGGAACAGTGATCAGTGATTGAGGACAGTGTATTTTCAGCTTTTCAACTGTGTGTTGTATGCCCACTGTGTGTTGTGTGTATTTAATTTAAGCTGTTATGCTGCCCGTTTATCTGGTTATTTATTTCCTTTTCGCTTTATTATCTTTTTGCTAGGGCAGTTTTTAGCACGATTGCTTCCGAACCAGTAGATACTCCCCAAGCACTTTGGACACGAGGTCGCCGACTCAATCGATCCGAGGATCTGGTTGACGGACATCCAGTGTTCCACTCTCTACCCCCAATTATCAGAAGAAAGCCGAGGAGGCGCAGTGTGTCAGAACAGGGATTACCGGGACAGAGGGCTACTTTGACAGTAAACAGTCAGGTTGAGATTTCTGTGTCTGCCATAGAGATACATTTACCGGTCATTCAGATGGAACAGCAGAATACATCAGGGATGGAGGCGATGATGCGCCAGTGCAAGAGAGCATGAGACAGATGCAAGAGGATGCCATCCGCCAAGCGGAATTTTCTAAACAACAAGCCGCAGTCATGGCCCAGCAGGCCGAGCTGATTACTAGGCTGCAACAGCAGAATGCAGCGTCTGCTTCACATCAGGCTCCTCCTCCACCAGCGCTCCATACCCGAGCAGGCACCTACTGGTCAGAATACCCTGCCAAACCCTCAGAATACCCTCCCGAACACCCAGAACACCCTACCCAATGTCCAGAATATCCAAGAGGACACCAACCTTCCAACGGGGCTGGCTCCGCCCCCGCTTCTGCCTCAACTGTCCAAGAATCTTACACCCAACCACCCGGACTCTCCATTCGAGTTCGAGGTAGATCATACAGCTCTAAACTGAGTAAGTTGGAGAAGCTTTTCAAGAAATCGCAGGGGGTGAAGGCCATCCCAGACATCGAAGATGGGTACACCGACGTGGCCGTAACATTGCCAGACAGATTAAGATGCCACAGATTGATCGTTTTGATGGGTCAGGGGACCCATGGTCCATCTTCGGCTATTTTCAGACATCCTGCGGCCAATGGGCCTAACCCGACCACAAAAGCTTTCCCTGTTTGGCCGAACTTTGTCGGGTGTGGCAGCCATTTGGTACGCAAAGTTAGAAGATGACGTGAAAAGAAGCTGGGATGAGATGGCTGAGGCCTTCGTTGCACAGTACTCGTACAATACACAGATCGAGATTACAACCCGTGATCTCGAAACACGAGGCAGGAACCCAAGGAGTCTTTCTCCGATTTTGTAACTAGATGGAGGGCAAAGGCGTCGATGATGACCTTGAGGCCTACAGACAAAGATCAAATCCGGATGATTGTGCGCAATCTCCAACCGAAACTCATGCAAAGATGATTGTACTCCCCTTTCCACCTTCTCAGATTTACACGAGATGGGGTACAGATCGAGGATGCGATGAAGCAAGGTTTGATCGACCAGGACCGGGAGCAGCCCCGAAGGACATTCAACCGCAATAACAACGCAGGCCCGAGTGGCGCTGCAAACACAAGGACTTCGGAGGTCGGTATGGTCACCACCACTCCCCCTCCCCATCCAAGGCCCCAGCGGCCACACCCTTTTCCATACATCCGGGAGCAGTACCCAAGCCCCGAGATTTCAGCCCAGAGGCCAAAGAACCTTCACACCCCTATAATGCCCCTGTCCAAGCTCTGGGGGTGTTAATCAGGAAGAAGCATTTGACCCCTAGAGCCGAGGCCACTGCCAAATCCACTTCCTCCCTCTCATGACCCAGCAAAGTACTGCGCGTATCACCAACAGCAGGTCATGACACCGACCGTTGCTTTAGATTGCGTCATGAGATCCAGGATCTTATTGACAAGCAGGTGATCGCGCCTCCCGAAAAACCTAACGTCACACAAATCCCCTCCCACCACACAACCAAGCCCCTCCTCCCAACAGAATCAACTTCATCCAAACTGGGGTCGTGTCTACGATCCTAGTATCTATATTACCCCATCCACCTACCCAAGCCGGAGGTGATCCTTCCTGCTGCACTGATTGTGCATGTTGGACCCTTCACAACCCAATCTAAGCCAGTGGTGGTGACCACCGAAGATGGAACGGGGCAGGTTTCAGAGGAGAGCAGAATTGTTGAGTCTGGGATGGAACAGCCTGGGAATTATGCTGGAGGACTATGATCCAAGCGAGTACATCTTATCAGTGGGCCAGTCTGAGCTGAGTGTGGGGCTGCCAGAAAAAGCTGAGCTGTGCATGATTCGGGGGACAGACTTGAACAAGGGGCAGATGATCTGACAACATGGAAGGGGACTTTGCCAACTTCCAGTTCTTCAACGACCAAGAATCAGGGGATGCTGCAATCAACTGGTTCGACTATGAGGAGTCGGCAGAAGTTACCGGATGGTTAGATGATCACCAGACGTTGTAGAATTTCAATCAGAACAGGGCCCGGCAGGGGCGAGAGTATCAATGATGGCCGGAAGGGCCGAGGGTCAGAATCCACCGCCGGAGAGCGCCGGCACTAAGAATTTCGCTCAGAATTTGGGGATTGTAAATACAGGGAATATTGAACAACCAGCTGTACTGACGCAGTTGGAACAACAAAGATTGAGGATTCCGAGAGAATCAGAAAGCTAAGGCCCATGTGGGGGTCGAAAGTGCTGTGTGCACAGGGAACAGAAAATGCTGCGGGCATAAAGACTGAAGGTGCTGCGAGTACGATCATACCGGAGCCGGACAGATGTCTGTCGGCTGCCGACGGAATGTGGTGGGAAGACGATGACTTATGTCTTGCCCACACAGATGAAGACTGGGGAGGTAACCAACCAGATGATACCTGGTATATTGACGAGGTCGCTCATATGACCAGAAGTGGGCGGTATTTCAAGCCCCCACACCTGACCAACCTGAGAGCATCTGGAAAGACAAAGAAGCTGAGAAACAGAGAGAGAAACAGATTGAAGAAGAAGCTGTGCTCAAGCAATTGAAGAAGATACAAGCAGACATCTCCATCTGGGGACTGCTTATGGCATCAGGGTGCACAGACAGGCCGTCCTATCTGCCATGGACAAGGCCAAACTCTCTATAGACACTACACCAGAGCAGCTGGTTGGGCTGGTTTTTCCGGGAGGAGGTTCCCCGGCATTAACCTTTTCAGACAAGGAATACCGCCTGAGGGCACAAACCATAACAAACCCTCTACGTTCCGTGGAATGTAGAGAAAGTGGATACCGGTGGTACTTGTTGATACCGGGTCCGCCATCAATGTCTGCCCAGTCAGAACAGCATATGCAGTTGGGTTGAAGCCCGCGGACTTCACACCAACAACTCAGGTGATCAAAGCTACGATAATACGAGCAGGGAAGTGATGGGGATTGTCAAGATTCAAACCAAGGTTGGTCCAGGACAACACGACATCGAATTTCATGTCTTGGACGTTCCCGCAACCTTCAACCTACTCTTGGGGCGGCCGTGGCTGCACCAAGTAAAGGCAGTCTCTTCCACTCTACATCAGATGGTGAAATACCCCTATGGAAAGGGAGTAGCCACTGTGTTCGGGAACTCATCAATCCATCCGCCTCCGGAGGTATCTACGCCGGTCCTAGAAATCGAGCATGGCACAGAAGATGTATTCTTATCAGGATTCACTTTGGCTGAGGCCCGGGTAGTACAGAATATTATGGCTGTGAATGAAGGTGTGTACGTCAGTGCTCAATCCGTCTACCTCATGAACAAGCTACAACATATTCCCGGATGGGATTAGGAAGGAGCGGCAGGAAAGGAGTCGCTGCGTTGGCCGAAGTGCCACACAACCCGCATACCTTTGGACTGGGTTATCTGCCCACCAAAGAGGACTGGGTGAGGAAAGGAAAAGAAATGGCCGGTAGAGCCAGAGCGAAGCAGGCTGGGAAGCCTTTTGATTAATGCACAGGCCCATTCAGGGTACCCTGAACGGACGCTTGTCCGGGGGGAGGACTTTCCATTTTGCGGCTTCCCGAGCCGTGGTAAACGCGGAGAAGAAGCGCGTCCCAGCTTCGAGATCTTCTTTGACTTGCAACTATCCGGGATGACGTTGCCACAGAGCAGACAGACCCACCAGCTGAGGTTGAGCAGTGTAAAGCAGGGGATCCTGAGGGCACAGAATTTGAAATGGGGGTAGCACTGGCATGTCTACTCTGATCTCCTCCGATCGACCAAGAGTGCTTGGGGGATAACTTCGTGGTTTCCATGATTGGGGATGAAACGGCTGCGAGCCAACCAGCAGCTATCTTGGATGCATCTATCGCACCCTCTCTCACTTGGCAATACGAGGAGGGATTTTTGTCCAGCAGCACCGGGTCAGGTAGTGAGCCGGAATCTGATTCCACCGAGTCTTGTGAGTCGGAATCAGGTTCCAGCTCGACTGAGTCTGAGTCTGGTACTCCTGGGGATGTTAACCCGGATGCCACAGTCCTGTCTAGGTCGTCTTTTTCCTTTTCATTTGAGTCTGTTGTAACAATGAATCGGACGATTTGGATGAACTTAATGAGAATGAGGTGAATGTGGTTTCGAGTATTTCTCTGTGCCCTTGATTTATTGTATTAATTCAGACTTTCAAAACTTTGATGAAAACGACGAGGACGAAGTTCCTCCGGTTTTACAACGTTTAATTGAGCAAGAGCAAGAGAGATTTGTTAAACCTTATGGATGAAATCACTACCGTGAACATTGGTACTGAGGAGGACCCGCGGCTGGTCCAGATCGGGTCCACGTTGTCTTCGGAGGAACGCGAGCGCTTAGTCGCTTTATTAAAAGATTTCAAAGATGTTTTCGCGTGGTCCTACGAAGACATGCCTGGAATCGATCCTGAGATTGTACAGCATCGGATCCCCCTTGACCCCGAGGCCCGACCTGTCAAGCAGAAACTCAGAAGGATCCGCCCGGATTGGGCTCTCAAGATTAAGGAAGAGGTCACCAAGCAAATCGACGCAGGCTTCCTGCTGGTATCTGAATATCCGACTTGGTTGGCCAACATTGTTCCGGTGCCGAAGAAAGATGGCAGGATCCGGGTGTGTGTGGACTTCAGGGATTTGAACAGAGCTAGTCCGAAGGACGACTTTCCCTTACCGCACATCGATGAGTTGGTAGACTTCACAGCAGGGCATGCTTTGCTCTCATTCATGGATGGATTCTCAGGATACAACCAGATAGTGATGGCACCAGAAGATAGGGAAAAGACTGCATTCACCACCCCGTGGGGGACATACTGCTACCGGGTAATGCCGTTTGGGTTGAAGAACGCTGGAGCTACTTATCAACGGGCCGCGACCACAATACTACATGATATGATCCACAAAGAGGTTGAGGTGTATTGGACGACATGATTGTCAAGTCCAAAGAAAGAGAGGGCCACTACACCGCCTTGCAAAAGTTCTTCCAAAGGATCAGGAATTCCGGTTGCGGCTAAACTCCTCAGAAATGTACATTGGTGTTACAGCGGGAAAATGCTAGGGTTTCTGATTCACAAAGAGGCTATCGAGGTCGACCTTCCAAAATCAAGGCCATCTTAGAAATGCCACCACCAAGGACTGAAAAGAGGTGCGAGGCTTTCTGGGTAAAGTGCAATTCATAAGACGGTTTATCTCAAAATTAACCTTGACTTGTGAACCACTTTTTGGTCTCCTGAAAGAAAGGAAAGAAGTTCCAATGGGACGGCCGATGTCCAAGCTGCATTTGAACAGATTAAAGGAATACTTACAGAACCCCCGTGTTGTCACCGCCAGAAGCCAGAGGAAACCGTTGATTTTGTATCTGTTCAGTAACTGAAACTACAATGAGCTGCATGCTCGCACAAGAGTATGAAGACAAGGTGGAGAGGCCTATCTACTATCTGAGCAAGAAGATGCTGGAGTATGAAACCCGACTATCACACCGCTGGAAAAGGCTTGTTAGCTCTCGGTATGGGCTACCAGGAAGCTGACGGCACTACCTGTTAGCTCACTCTCGTAATGTTGGTTTCAGACTTGATCCCATCAAATATCTTTCAGAAACCAGGCACTTACGGGTAGGCTAGCTCGTTGGTTGCTTTGCTGTCCGAATATTGATCTAGATACTGTGACGCCAAGTCAGTACAAGGAAGAGCAGTGGCGAGTTCTTGCCGACACCCAGGTTAGAGGGGTGAAGCAGTTGAGTACTTATTCCCGATGACATTTGCATATCGACGATGAACTTTTGGACGATGTATTTGACGGAGCGATCAAATCAATATGGGTATGGGGTAGGAGTATTGCTTGATAGCACCCGACAATTCCCGTATCCCTCTAGCTTAAACTCCGTTCAAAGTCTCGAACAACGAAGCAGAGTATGAGCATGCATTGCTGGTTTAGAAGCAGCCCTAGAACTAGGGGCAAAACGGTTGGACGTCATCGGGGACTCGAACCTTGTTGTATCTCAAGCGAAAGGAGATTGGAAAGTCAAAGAAGAAAAGATGATAATGTATCATCAGACCTTGGACTTGTTAATTCCTCGGTTTGAAAACTAAACTTTGCTCATCTGTTAAGAGAGTAACAACTAGTTCGCAGATGTACTAGCAACTCTATCTTCTATGATAGACATCCCTTGGAGTCCGGATGCGTCCGATTATCATTGACTTGAAGTTTGCGCCAGCCTACGAGTCGATTGCTGCTATAGATGAAGGTACAAGATGAGAACCCCTGGTATTACGATGTCTGGAACTTCTTGGAAAAGAAGCGTATCCACCAGGGGAAATGCCAAGGATAAGAGAGCAATCAGAAGAATGGCTGCTCAGTTCATCATCTGCGGGGGTAAATTGTATAAGAGAGGTCATCTGGGAATGCATAAATTGTGCGTTGATGTCGAAGAATCGAAGAGCCTGATGGAGGCTATCCAGGAGGAGAATGTGGAGCGCATATGAACGGGGTAATGTTAGCTCGGAAGATCCTCAGACAGGATTACTATTGGTCCACCATGGAGGAGGATTGTATCGGCTTTGTGCGGCGATGCCACAAATGTCAGATACATGCAAACCGCATGAACATCCTGCCGTCGAAGATGTACAATATGACTTCGCCATGGCCATTTTCAGTTTGGGGAATCAATGTGATCGGGGCTGTCACTCCGAAGGGGTCTAATGGGCATGAGTTCATTCTAGTCGCGATAGACTATTTCACAAAGTGGGTTGAGGCCCAATCTTACGCGGTGTTGAAGGCTTCACACGTTGCGAAGTTCATCAGAAACAACATCATCTGTCGCTACGGGGTCCCGAACGAGATCATTTCAGATAATGGTTCCCACTTCAAGAAGGAAGTGATTGACTTGTTGGAAAATACAAGTGGCTTTTCATAAGTCATCACCATACGAGCCGCAGACCAATCGGAGCAGTTGAGGCCCCAACAAGAATCATCAACACATACTTTAGAAGATGGTGGAAACCTACTCGGGACTGGCCAATAAGCTGCCTTCGCTCGTGGGGCTACAGGACTTCAATAGAACTTCTACTGGGGCGACTCCGATATCGTTAGTTTATGGGATGGAGGCTCGTTCTACCTATTGAAATTGAGGTTCCGTCATTAGAGAGTGCTGGCCGAGTGTCAGATAGCCGAGCAGATGGCAACAGAGCAGATTTGAGAGAACTCATGCTTTTCGATGAAGGCGACTGAAAGCACTGTACACATCTTCAAGGTTATCACGCAGAATTGCCGAGGCTTTCAACAAGAAGTTAAGTCCAGAATTTAAAGAAGGAGATTTGGTGCTCAAAGACAACCGAGCTCCATCATCCACGACCCAGGGGCAAGTTCAGACCCAATTGGACTGGTCCCTACATCATCTAAGTCATATTGGTCTGGTGGAGCTGTCGTTCTGATGGACTAGATGGCCTAGAGTTTCCACACCGATCAACATGGACAAGTTGAAGAAATATTACCCCTGAGAGGCTCGCTAGGCCTGAAAACCCGAAAGGGCGACCTAGGCAAAACTCAGAGCATGAAAAATTTCAAATTACAAAAACTGAACTCACAAGGTTGAAAAACCGCAAAGGGCGGCCTTGGCAAAAGTTAGAGCGCAAAAGGAGAGTGAAAATACTCGAATGAACCTGAGCCTGAACTACGTAAGGCTTGATTCCCATCTTTGGGATACGTAGGCAACTTCATTCTGAAGTTCAGCCATAAACTTTTCCCCGATCAACTTTGTCCATTTGATCATCTCGGTCATCTTTGTCTATTCAACATTCAAGAGCTTCGGTTGTGATCTCCGGTACAGTGCTATTCAGACTAGGGGCAACTTTCCAGTTGCTAGGATCCAGGGTTGTGCGTCTCAGTGACAGATCTCAAGCGTGTCCAGTTCTGATCCATGTCGAAAATAGTTTTGAAAAGTTTTAATAAAAGTTGATTTTGTTCAAATTAATCTTTTTACAACTTAGACCATTTTTGGATCAAAGTGGAAAATTTTCAGTACCCACAACCTTCAATTTTATTGATTTCAATACAGAGTCCTCCTGCTCTTGCATACAAATTGAAGTTCCTTTTGGTTACATTCATAAAGAAAACTTGAAAGTACTGATAATGCAATAAATCTAGGGCATAGCTAAGTCAGGTGTTCCTGTGTCCCCTCCCAGAGCTGGTCGAAGCCTCTGATGCCAAGCTGGGCCCAATCTGTGCCTCTTCATTAAGCCAATTTATGTACTCGTTAGACAAAGTGCAACTGAAAGTGGGAGCGGGAGCCAGGAGTTCTCTCGTCCTCCATGCCGTGGCATACCGAGCTAGCTGTGCGCCTCGGACCGGGAATGCAGCAGGGTACTCTATCCCCTCTGGCGGGCAAGTCTGATCATGGCCGAACTGGCGCTGGAACCGGAAAAGAAAGTAGAACACACAATGTGCCAGGCCGATCAACTAAATCCCGGGCTGGCGAGACATACTGTAGCTCATTGCCAGTAGATTGAGCCAAGGACAGCGCCAAGCAATGCGGTCTGCGGACAAATTGCACATCCAGTCGAACCACCATCCCTCATTAGGGGCATCGACTAGACGTTGCCGGAAGAAGTAGCCGCAAGCTGAGTATGCTAGGCAAGAGTCCACAACCTATAGCTTATCCATCAACCACACTTGGGGAGGGATGAAAAATAAGAGATTAAAGAATAGAGAGGTGTATGATGAGAGAAATGTGAGAAAAGGGTTTTGAGAGAAAAATCGAGCCTGAGGGCCGAGTGATGTGAGCAATATATATGTGAGACAGGGTGGGAAACATTACCTGCAGCAGTAGTGGACTCCCCGAGAATCTGGTCGTCTCCCGGCGGTGGAAAACATCCAAGCCCATCAATGTTTCGGCCAATGTCATGATAAGGCAGCTCTTGCCCTCTTTCAAGCTTTGGGCAACCTCGATCAACCGGATGCTAGATCCTCCGGAGCCTGAGGCAAGCAAAAAGTGTGATAGCATGCACAAGCAAAGGGCATGACGCCAAAAACCTTGCCAATGATGGTCGCCGCGATCACCGACGTCAAAAAAGTGATGAATCAAGTCGAGGATGTCCAATTCCCCGTTGCAAATCAAAGACCTAGCGTCATGCATAGTAAGCCCACACATCCGTCCTAAAGCTTGGGCGTGGCTGAAGCGAAACTGGGGCAAGATTTCTTCGCTGCACTCGGATTCCATCAAAGCTTCGAAATCTTCGAAGGTAGGACATACCTCTTGCCCGCTGAGGCTAAAAACATGTGTTACCGGATTCCAAAACCTCGCCGCGGCATGGAGGAATGGAAGGTGCAACGGAGTGCGGCTCAACGTGAATAGTGCATTCAAGCCGAAGCCCCGGAAGTTCAACTTTTTCGAGCCGTCTAAAGTAGCAATCCAAGCTGCGAGATTTTCGATGAGGAATGCCTCCATTTTGATGCAAAACTAAGATGAAATGAAAGAACCACGAAGCTGGAACTTTTATAGAGGATAAGGCACTGTTTGGGGACACGTGTCGAAAATCTGGTGGTCGCCAAACCAGGTGGTCGGCCGACCACCTTTTTTGGTAGGCCGACCACCCTTTTGGTTTCCAAGGCAGAAAGCTGGTCGGCCAGCTCTCTCTGGTGGTCGGCCATGGAGAGGATTTGGTTTTTGGTCTGTCCCCAGTCTCTAGAAGGGAGCTCCTAGCATTTCCATGTGTCAAGAGTGTTGAAGATCCGCGTTTCCCTCTGTTTCGGACGCATTCCATCGTCCCTTTTCTCCGAAATGCATTTGCTTATCGAGTTGTTGTTAAGTTTTTCTTATCGAGTTGTTTTGTTTATCGAGCCATTAGGTTTTGTCGAGTTAACGGGTTTGTCCGTTGAATTGTTGTTTGGTTATCAAACATTTTCGTGTTTTGTTTATCGAGTTGTAAAACTTGCTAAGGTTTTGTTGTTTCTTAGTAAGTTAAGTTGTTTGGTTTGTTGCGTCGGTTTACTACCTGACTTGGTGATATTTTCGATGCTCAATTTTCATTCAATCTCATTTTTGTGCAAAATAATGCGATGCGATGCTAAGAACATAAAATACAACACTTTTTCAAAAAGCTGTTTCATTCCATCATGCTTCCTTTGTTACAACATTTTACAACAAAGGTACAAGTTTTTACAGAAAATAAAACTGCCTAACAATGTACAATGCGCTACAACTACTAGTAAAAAAGGAAAATAAAGCAGGAACAGCTGCATCAGTACTATCAAGCGCAGGAATAAGAGGCCCTCTTCGTCCTCTTCTGCGGAACAACCTCTGCACCAGCACCACCATCTGAATCAGAGCTGCTGTCCTCGGAACCCTCCTTGGCATCACCTCCGCCCTCAGAACCGGACTTAGAGTCATCCTCTCTGTCTGCAGATGTCTCTGACTGAGGATGCGCGGACTCCTCCTCCTCGCTGGACTCTTCCTCTATGAAAAACGCTCTGCGTCCACCTCGGCTGCGAGTTGAACCCCCTCTCCCAGCTCCCCGAGAAGGCCTAGATGGCCCGGCCTGTGGCTCAGTCTGTAGCGGAGGCATCTGAAAAGGAAGAGTGCAATTTGAATACATTAGCCAATATGTATATCAGATGCAGAGACAAGAAAGCTACATGGAGTAGATGCATGCAGATATAGTATATGAATATGGTGTGAGTCAGATGTGCTCTACGCAGACAGTCAAGCAATGCAGTGAAATGGGTAAATACAGCATGTCATCAGAAGTATGATAAATGCAAGGAAATTGAAAAGCACCGAGACGCCGGCAATGAATAGCTGTGTCTCCCTCCGCAGAACCATGCCCTCGAGCGAGGCCATCACTCCGAGCATCCTATCCATGTACTCCATGGGGGGCTGCAGATGCAAGTGCAAGTTATCAATGAATGAATAAATGTCCAAATATCTTAGTGACAAATCAAAACTGTAAAGCATACCGGTGGCGAGTCAGGGTCTCTGACGTATCGGTGATCAGGCACTGGGGGCTCCAATGGAATTAGGTAAGGTGACCCGTATCGCCATCCAGTCAACTCGGTCGGAAGATTTGGCCACCCGGCGTGAAGGTAAGTCGGAGGAATCGGAGGAACCAGTCCAGCACCACCTCTCGATGTACCGGCCCTGCTGGTCGAAGGAGCATCTGTAGCCCGGACTCGACTCGATGATGGCATGCCAGCAAACCTCCTCGTGGGAGTGCGGACATATGTCAATGAGGGCATCAAGTATGTATGACGGTAGGTCGCGTACTCCCCCTCCTCCAAATGTAGAACTACATCAGTGCCCAGCATAGCCAAATCAACGTCCTGGGGAGTGAGTCCCTCAATGGACCGCATGTCGTCCGGAGGTGCTGCGGGGACACGCTGCTCGGAGTAGCCTATCGTCTGGCGCATGAAGCGGTCCCCCAGAAACCATGCCCTGCCAACTGGCCTCTCAAATAGGATCCTGTACCGAGAAGAGGCCCATGCCCCAGGAAACTGAAATCGGGTATCTCCACCTAAGGGCGCCCAGGGCTGCCATGTGATCTGCGAATAATCAAATGCATAAGACGATTGGAAATCATAAATGTGCAAGATGAATCAAAGGTGAAGACATGAAAAATTGAGAGTTCTGAATTACCTTGGTCGTCCGCACTGTGTCAAAAAACTGCCGCAGGTAGAGCAGAGTCTCCCGAGCTCTCGGCCGGTACTGGCCCTCAAATACGAGCGAGTAAGGGATCACAAGGGGTGCCTCCACCTCGAGCTCCGAGGCTAGCGTCGGAAAGTACGCGAAAACCCATACCTATGGAAAACAGGGCAATAGCCATCAGAATACAGAATGCTGAGTGCAGAATGTGAATGCAGAATGCTGATAGCGGAGTGTAAAGTACAGAACGTAAAGTGTGCCGTGTGTGCAGCGTACAGATAATGAAAAGCAGAAATGTAAATCAAGAGGGCAGAAAGTACCTCCCAGGCTCTCCAATAGCCGCCGACTATGTTCCCCCGCCCGCAGGAGGTCGCACTCATATAACAATAAAGGGTAGCAAGGCCGGCGCCACCCCAATCGTACTGACTGACCTGTGATAGGTCCACTAGAGCACTGAGCAAATATAGCCCAACTGTGTTCCCTCTGTCGGAGAACAAAGTAGTCCCCAGGAGGAACATCAAAAACCCTCGAGCGTATTGCTCTGTCTCCTCGAGAGTCCTGGGTGTAGTCCCCCTGTAATGTGCGGAAAACCAAGTATACCTGACTCTGCCCGAAGATCTGTCAATCGGCGGGCGAGCTCCCAACAGATAGATCCAGGCGGCCTCCCACTCGCCCATATCCTCGTCATAGGGGACCGGTCGGCCGGCCACGTCAAGACCAGTCAACAGAGCAAAGTCAAATGGGGTCATCGTCATATCCCCGGTAGCTGAAAAGTGGAATGAGTTGGTGGTGTCCCACCATCTCTCCACGAGTGCCCCCATCAGGGTCCTACTCGCAGGATAACGTGATATCCCCGCGCAAAAGAGTCCAAACCCTGCCTGGTCAACCAGATCGCGAACGGGCTCTGGGAGCTCTGCGCACCACTCCCTAGCAATGATCGAGCCATAGCCTCGTGTAACACGGGAAGATACCTGCATTCAGAATGAACACATGTATTCAGTTTCAAAAATGAAAGTATGAACTGTGTGCAAACCAAATCAGATACAATGTTGTGGACTGCGTATTCAGTATGAGCTGAGTGCAAATGCAATGAATGAGTTGTGTGTTCAGAATTGAAGTGTGTGAGCTGTGTGTTCAGAATTGAAGTATGTGAGCTGCGTGTTCAACATAAAGTGTATGAGCTGCGTGTTCAGAGTTGAAGTGAAGAGTTTGGGCTGCGTGTTCGACTTTCAAAAACAGTGGGCTGTGAGTTCACCTCAAGAGTTTGGGCTGCGTGTTCAACTTTCAAAATTGTGGGCTGTGAGTTCACCTCAAGAGTTTGGGCTGCGTGTTCGACTTTCAAAAACAGTGGGCTGTGAGTTCACCTCAAGAGTTTGGGCTGCGTGTTCAACTTTCAAAACTGTGGGCTGTGAGTTCACCTCAAGAGTTTGGGCTACGTGTTCAACTTTCAAAACTGTTGGCTGTGAGTTCACCTCAAAAGTTTGGGCTGCGTGTTCAACTTTCAAAACTGTGGGCTGTGTGTTCACCTCAAAAGTTTGGGCTGCGTGTTCAACTTTCAAAACTGTGGGCTGTGTGTTCACCTTAAGAGTTTGAGCTGCGTGTTCAACTTTCAAAAAACAGTGGGCTGTGTGTTCACCTCAAGGGTTTGAGCTGCGTGTTCAGATTTCAAAAAATGTGGGCTGTGTGTTCACCATCAAAAGTTTGGGCTGCGTATTCAACTTTCAAAAAGTGGGCTGTGTGTTCACCGTCAAGAGTTTGGGCTGCGTGTTCAATTTTCAAAAACTGTGGGCTGCGTGTTCACGATAAAAAGTATGAGTTGCATGTTCAGAAATTCAAGTGATTGAGCTGTGTGTTCAAAATACAAACAGAATGCCATGTTATAGACTAAGTGTTCAGAACAAGCTGTGTGCCAACTCAACGGAACTCTGTGTTGTGAGATATGTGCTAAAATAAGCAAAAGTATGGTGCGCAGATGTGTTCAGAACGAGCGGACAAGCATATATAGCGAAAGCATGAAATGCGCAAGAAATGCAGAATACATTGCAGAAAATGTAAAAATAAAGTACGTACCTCTCGTGCCTGGTGAGAGAGGTGGGACTCTGGCTCCCGTAACCGCAGGTCTGCGGGCGCCCGACGATCAAAGTCGGTGAAATGGTAGAAAACAGTCGAGGGAAGGACCTGCTCCGGAGGGTCGTACCTCTCGCGATCAAAGGGCCGAACTCTCGGGGGCAATGACATGATGTCCGACTCACCCTCGGCGCCTGGAGGAGCTCCGCCATGAGGGAAATGACCCGCCATTTTCGAGAAATCTGCAAAAAGGAGCAAAAATGAGCAAAATGAGCCAAAATTGAAAAAAGTCAACATAAGTCAACTCTCGGGAAATGAAAAAGTCAACAAAAGTCAACTCCTGAGAACATGTTCCAAATGCCGAGACAAACTTACCTCAAGTGGTGAAAATAGAGAAAGAAGCTCCGAAATCAAATTTTAATCGGTCCAAAGTGAAGAAAACTGAAAGATTTTGTGAAACAACTTTGCGTGGGGCGTTGGAAAACGCGTATAAAGAGCAGATCTGAGAGAGAAAATGGTCTAGGGAGGGAGGAGAGCTGATTTCGGACTTGCACTTGTGAGGAACAGTGAGTTGGACATATGTATTTAAAGAAACAAGTGTAAAAAGACCAAACTGTCCCAGAATTGGATAGGTGGTCGGCCGACCACCTTTTATGGTAGACCGACCACCCCCTTGCACAACCATTGGTCCATGGCACTCTAGGGTGGTCGGTGGCCCTCCTGGGTGGTCTCCAATGCCTCTTTGTTCTCCCTGCAAATTTTGGTGGTGATTGGAGTCCCCGGCTCTCGAGAAAGTACAAGGAAAGTGTACTTTTCGGCGCGAAATCCTTTCGCGGGAACTTCAAATCCAACCTTCGACGTATGGTTCGTCATTACTTTCCAAGAGCAAGGTGTATCCTTTTTGAGTACGTTGCGCCCCCTCCGAGAGGTAAACCGGAGGTCACATTTAAGTTGCCCTCATCGAGGCTTACATTTCTTTGCTCGATGTTTTGTTTCAAATACGCTTTTGAAGTTGCATTCATCCTGCATTGTTATGCACGTCACTGGCATCATTATGCGCATCACTTGCATTGTCACGCACGTTCCATTGGTATTGTCATGCCCTCCATGCTTAACTTGTGTCGCCGGACGCGTCTCTCTCGCATTGCGATGCACTTTTTGTCGCTGACACCATGTTTGTCTGCGTTTGATATAGCATTGAACATATGTTGCTAACTATGTTGTGCTTGTTAAGCTTCTCTCTTTTGCAGGCACGATATTGTATGTACGGTTCATTTAAAGCTGGTGTGACTAGACGAGCCGCACAGGTATTGTATCTTCTCCGTGTGAGACGTAGCGAGAATTGTAATTCTCTTACACTCTTACTGCATGAAATGTAGTTTCGCCTTGCATTCTCGCTTAGAACTGTTGCATCTATTGTGAATATTTGCTTCATTACAGCTTGCTGCTTTGCATGGTCATGAGTTACATTCGGCTATGTGCATATCATTTTTCATTTTGCCCTGTGCCTGAGGGCGCGCCTGCGGGCACATCTCTTCGTTTATCTCACCTGTTTGTCTAAGTCTTCGGCCTTGTCAAAAATGGGACGTCTTTGGGCTTTGACATTCACTCCCGTCACGTATGACTTCCGAGTTCTGTCAAAGAGGGGCAACTGTAGACACCCCATTTTTGACCGACCTTAAGACTCAGACGTCATCGGTTAAGCGCTCGGTGATTGCGCATATTGTGCTCGTTCTGAGGTTACGGAGTCTCGGTTGAGAGCCTTACCTCCGGACTTCGGGACTCTTTTGTGCTTTGCCTCGGTTTGCGAACTAGGTTCTATTTTCTCTTCCCGAAGGGAGGGAGAGGTCTCGTAGACCATCTCTCAGTGGCCGTAGGCTACTTTTCGTGGTCGTAGACCACTGTTCCCGTTTGGAGACCAGTTTCCGGTTTTCAGAGCCGTCGGCCGTGCGCCTCGGTTCGGGACTACTTAACTTTCTCCGTTTGCTCCGGTTTTTGGCACACACCTTGTTTCCTCTCTCTAGGGGGACACTGTGGCCCAGGAGACCACCTTCGTGGTCGCGCGCCACTTTCGATGCTTAACAGTCAGTTTTCGGGGCACCCAGCTGCGCGTTTTGGCTCCCGAACCCTCGTTTTGCATCCGTCTTGGTTCATTTTTAGTGTAGACACTATTTTCATTGTTTGGAAGGTGGTACGGGGGTGGGAGACTAGCAATTCTCTTTAAGACCATCTCTTTCTCCGCCGGCCGCTTTTCTTGTCAGGTAGCTGGTCTCTCTGACTTTTGAGCCACATTTACTGGTCTCCCATACCACCACTTGCTTGCATTGAGTGTGAGACCCTCCCTAGGGGGTGCCAACCACCTAAATGAGCTAGACCCTTTTGACCCTGGTCGGCAGACTAGGGCAAGTGGTTGGCCGACCACTTGAACTGGTCGGCCAGCTCTCTGCAGTTTTGTCTCACTGAGTTGCTTCCAGCTGTGCCAGCTGAGAGGCATTTGCTCCATCCTCCATACGCGTGTATGGAGGATTGACCCTCTTGTTTTAGCTTCTTAAAGAAGCTTGACCCTTTGCTCCAAGCTTCTAAGAGAAGCTTGAACCTTTCTTAACTTCTTAAGGAAGATTGACCCCTTTGCTCTAGCTTCCTCAAGAAGCTTGACCCCTTTTGCTTTAGCTTCCTTAAGAAGCTTGGACCTTTGTTCTCCTATAAGGGAAGCTCTCCCCCTCATTAGCAAAGGTTCAGATTTTTTGGCTAAGGCATACATACACCTATCTCTATACACCTCTCTATTTTGGTCCCAAAAGTGCTAGGTTCTTGGCCTCATTGCACCACACCTCACAACCACACTTCTCCATCATCCATCTAAGCATCTTGGAGCTTATTTTCAGAGGCTGAGGAGCCACTTTCTTGGTCCAGAAGCTGCTGTCTTTCTTGGCTACAAGGGTAACTCTCTTGTTCCCCTGTTGGTCCCTATTTTGCTTCATATCTTAGCTATATTTGCAAGCATTTTTGGGTTTTGTCATAAACTGAAAAAAATCTTATTTTGAGTTCCTCTTGAAGTTTGTTTAAGGTCGTTTTTCTGTTGGGGGTCATCTACCCCCTTGCATGCTTGTTTTCATCTTGTTTTGAGCCATGCATTAAGGCCTTTATATTGTTCTTTGTTTGGCCTTTTAGCCACTGAAATCCAGTGGATTTTCAGTGGCTAGAATGCTGTTTTGAGCCCCAAAATCAGAGAGGGGTGACCCTCTCACCCCTTGTCTTGTTTACTAGCACTGTTGGCTTTAGAAAGGAGCCCGTATTTGCATACTTCTTGAGCATGTTTCAGGCCATTTTTGGTGGGTTTTAGGATCTGCATAGGCTCTGTCCAGAGCCCTTTTTGCCATTTTGGATGTCCATCTTGCATGTGTAGAGTAACCCTCTTCATGGCCTTTCAAAGGAGCCTTTACTTGCATGCTTCCTAGCCTCATTTCAGGCCATTTTATGTGAGTTTTAGGGCCTTCATAACCTCTGTCCAAGGGTGGTTTTGTCTTTTTGCATGTCCATTATGCATGTGTAGAATAACCCTCCTTTTGGCCTTTCAAAAGAACATATCATTCTTGCATGCATTGACCATGTTTCCATGAGTTTTTGGCCATTATTTGGCATGTCATACTTCTGACTTTTGCTGGTTTGATGACCTCTTGATTGCCTCATATACTTGTAGTGCAAATCCTCTTTACTAGCTTACATTGCATGCTATGTTGACCCTTGATTCTAGCACTTTTTGGCCATGCCTTAAACTGATTTTGTGTATATTTTGGACTGCCTTAGCTCTGTTTTTGGGTCTCATGGTCGAATGATGCTTGTTTTGCATGCTTGTAGTACAATGTCCATGCTTAGCTTTGAGTTTCGAGGTCTATTACATGCATATACTGAGGTGTTTTCATGTTTTGGGGCCATTGCACATCATATTTCAGAGCTTACATGTATGCCATATTCCCATGATTTTCACTCTTTAAATGCATTTGAGAGTTATGCTTGAATGCCTCGTTTACTGGCCATTGCATAAGCTTCATTTGAATGCATTCCAAGCCACCATCCCAACACATTTAGCCACTGATTTTGGTCTGCATAGGGACTGTTTGGGGTTGGTTTCATCATTTGAGCATTGTTTTGCATACCTATAGTGTAATCCATTCCACTAGTTTCGGTATTCGGGTCACCTAGCATGCATCGGGTGAGGTGTTTACATGTTTTGGGACCATCTTGTATGCTATTTCAGAGCTGGAATTTGTGTCATTGTATGCCATGTGTCATCCCTTGCCATGCTTTGGTAGAGTGGCATTCGATGCCTTAGGTTCGGTCCCTTGCATTGGGCATGTTTACATGAGCGTTCTTGTCTAATTTCATTGTGTTTGGCCACTGATTTGGGTGTGGCTGAGGTTCACCCATCTTGGTTTAAGTCCATCTTGCATTGTGTATGCCATTCTAGTCATAGCATTGCGCATTCGTTGCATCGAGTATGCCATTTGATATTCGCATTGTGTATGCTAATCATACGTTGTCATATTGTTGCATAAGGTGTCTTGCATCGAGTATGCCATGTAGTTCATAGCATTGTGTATACTAGTAGCATGTTTGCATGTCATTCTCTGCATGTTTGCATCATTTAGTCGCATTGCATTTAGGTTGCATAGTCCGAGTCGCATCGTGCATGCCATGTATATTGCATTGTGTTTGGAATAGGGTTTAGTCCAAACACGGGAAACGAGGGACGTTTCGTACTCCAAGTGACGAAACGTGCCTCGATTCTCGGTCGCTGACACTCTGGATTACCCATGATAGAGTTTAAGCCTTGTTGTGTTTATGTGTGCATCCATTTCATATTCAGTCGTGCAATTCAACTCCTTGGCCATCATGCATCGGGATGCAAGAGTGGTGGCACGAGGATCGAGGACTACATTCCCTAGAGCTTATACAATGACGGGGAGAGTGGTCGTGCATACATGTGTTGAAAATACTTTGCCATGCCCCTTTCTTGCTCTCTGTTGCAGCAAACCGGAAACCAGCAGCAAAAACTGGTCAAGCAGCCTTCTGGAGCTTTGTACAGTATTCCGAGACCAATTGTAAACAGAGGCAAATCGGGGCATCGCGATGGATTTTTCGGCAAAGCGACTCGAGCATGCATGCATCCCTATCATTCAGAACAGAGCTGAGGCAGTCCGTTTTTATTTAATTTGCATGCTAGCTTATTTATCTTAGTTAATTTGTTAATTAATTAGGGTTATGTAATAATTAGCTGTAATTCGTTATTCTTTCAGTTGTGTATTATTTATTCGGACCCTCTGCGAGAGGGCAATGTTGTAATAAGTGTGCGTGTGTGTGATGTATGTCTTCTAACCCCTAGTCTTTCTCCCTTTTATTTACCAACTTATGATGGTTAGTTTTAGAGCACGTTTCAATTAGCATACTTATGCTCGCATGTTTGCATCCATTCATCTGTCTTACATGCACCGAGCTCAGCGCATCATACTAACTGCATTGTATTTCAATTCCAAGTTGAATACATGTTATCTGTTGCATTTCATATGCCATGTATAGAATAGCCGAGCCTATCTTAGTTGCATTTTGCATGTGTTGCATTAGCCATCTTAACATGAACTAGGATCATGCATTGATTACTAACTAGTTTCTGTTTTGGCTTGGAGTACTCGGTGAGTGTTTATGCTTTAGCATACTTGCATGCGTGTGAGTGACTGCCATGATAGCATGCTTACCATGATGCTATTTGCTTATGTGATATAACTGCCTGAATGTTTGTGGGTGAAGGTTGGGTTATTTGAATTGGAACAATTCATCAATTGAGAGTTTTAAGCCCACTTGAAAGTGGCAAAATCATGTTTTCTAAGCCCACCCAATGGTGGCAAAATCCACGTCTTAGCCTACTTGCAAGTATCACCTTCAAACCGTTTTTCAAAATGAACATGAGATGTTTTGTTCGAATTCAAGCGACCCAGTCTATACTTGTATGCTGTGCGCATCACATAGTAATTCTAGGCTAATGACCGAAATAAGAGCATATATGTTTTCAAAACTCGATATCATGCTTAGTAGTGTCCGATCTTTGATCAGGCGAGCGGGGGTGCTCATAGCTGACCTTCCCCAATTGTACCCAAGTTCCCGAGCCAAGGCAACTTTGGTAATGACGGACACGTGGCCTTAGGCAAAGAGTCAGGGTTTCCTAAATTCCCCCAAAATAAATATTTAGGTGGCGACTCTGTATCTGGCAAAGCAGTCCATGTTTGGCACTTCTTTCAAAAAATCTGTTTTCAAAAGCGATTTGTCGGATTTGGACTCTTTGATGATTCATCAGTCTTGCATTGCACTCTGTGAGATTAGATACAAGACCGTGACATTGAGTCCTGAACTGTAGTGAGCCCAATGAACAAAACGGGATTTTCCCTCCCAGGACGTTTAGGGACGTCTACAAAAAACCATAACATGCTGAGATAAGGGCCCAAAGGCCTAGGCATGCAAGCATACGAGCTAAGCCATAAGCTAGGCAAACATGGACAATACTTAGAGGCATTCAAAGCATGAATGGAGTAGGAACAAAAACATACTATAAGCTCTGAAATGTCATGTTAGATGATGCTAAATCATGTACACAACACAAATGAAGCATGCAATAGTGCTCAAAGCTTGAAGCAACCAAGAGCACTTGTACTATAAGTATACAAAACATGAAGCATATGACCAAGGCAACCCAAAATAGTCCTAGAACATGTTAAAATGAGTCTAAAACATACATGGAAGTAGGCCAAAACATGCTAGCATGAAGGGCATAAGGCATGATGCATACAAGGCAAATAAGGTGGATTACACTACACCTATTAGGACCAAGCATGGGATGACTTAAGCAATAAAAATCAGAGTTATATCATGGCATAATAACCTCAAAAAACACATTGAAATGATGGCTCGCAAGCTATGGCATGAAGGCATACGCAACGGTTCATGCTAAGGCATAAAGGGGGAAACCCTCCAACTCATTGAATAAGTAACAAATGTGAATGCATGGCCATGAAACATGGACTGAAATCACATAACAAGTGATGCCAAATTACTGGAATAGGCCAAGTAATGCATGCTAGAGGATTCAATACACAAAGCTTACAAGCTAGATTGAACCAAAGCTATACAAAGCAAGTCATGCTTGACCAAGACAACACAAATCAGACCTTAAACATACTAAAACATGAACAAAGTCTTCTTAGAGCTAAGCCAAAAGCATGCTAAAATGACATGTTACAACATGATGCATGTTAGGCTATTTCATAGCATTACACTACGAGTGCATGAGGCATGCAAGGGCCAACCAAACCAAACCAAAACAGAGTCATGAAATGGTAAAACATTACCAAAAACATGCTGAAATGGAAAGAAAACAAGCTAGAATGACATGCTCAAACATGAGGCATACAAAGCTAGATTGTGTGATTTACACTACAAGTGTATTAGGCATGCAAGAGCCAACCAAACCAACCCAAAACAGATCTAAGGCATGTTAAAACAACACCAAAAATCCACTGAGATGGCTCCAAAACAAGCTAGAAAGACATGCTCAAACATGAAGCATACAAGACTAGATTGTGTGATTTACACTACAAGTGTATTAACCATGCATGGAGTGACCAAGGCAAGCAAAAATAGTGGTATGCCACAGCAAAATAACCACAAATACAAGCTAAGATATGGTCAACATACACTTAGTAAAGGTGCTCAAACATGAGGCATTCAAAGCTAGTAAACAAGGCACAAAGGAGAGGGGATGACCCTCTCTTATTTAGGACACCAAGACCACCTTTCCACCACTGAAAATCCTCTAGATTTCAGTGGTAAAAAGGTCATGCAAAGGGTTCAACAAGAGCCTAAAGGTGTGGCTCAAAATGAGGCCTAACAAGGCCTAAGAGGAGGTAAAACACCCCAAACAAAAAAGTGACCTAAAACAACTATTTTAAGCACTTAAAAATGGAACTTTTTCTAGTTAAGAGTTAAGATTAAAAATAGATGCAAGAAGGGCTAAAAGCCTAAGAAAAAAGGGGGTATTTAAAGGTCAAATGCTCACCCTTGAAGACCTCCTTTATAACTGCAACTCCAGTAGCCTCTTTAAGCTTAAACCAGTCCAAAAATACCAAAAACAACCTCTTAGCCCCTTAGCAACCCAAGCAAGGTGTTTAAGTGTGTGTTTGTGTGTTAAACTAAGACAATACTACACTTTTGATGCACAAAAATGAAGAAACAAGGCAATATAGAGACAATGCTATATCTATCCTCCTCCCTAAGAATTTCTGACCCTGGAGGAGGGAGGAAGAGCCTCCCTCTTATAGAAGAGGAAAGCCAAAGCTTCTTGGAGAAGCTAAGTGTAGACACCCCATTTTTGACCGACCTTAAGACTCAGACGTCATCGATTGAGCGCTCGGTGATTGCGCATGTTGTGCTCGTTCTGAGGTTACGGAGTCTCGACTGAGAGCCTTGCCTCCGGACTTCGGGAATCTTTTGTGCTTTGCCTCGGTTTGCGAATCGGGTTCTGTTTTCTCTTCCTGAATGGAGGGAGAGGTCTCGTAGACCATCTCTCAGAGGCCGTAGGCTACTTTTCTTGGTCGCAGACCACTGTTGTCGTTTGGAGACCAGTTTCTGATTTTCAGAGCCGTCGGCCGTGCGCCTCGGTTCGGGACCGCTTAACTTTCTCCGTTTGCTCCGATTTTTGGTACACACCTTGTTTCCTCTCTCTAGAGGGACACTGTGGCCCGGGAGACCACCTTTGTGGTCGTACGCCACCTTCGGTGCTTAACAGCCTATTTTCAGGGCACCCGGCTGCGCGTTTTGACCCCCCGAACCCTTGTTTCGCATCTGTCTCTGTTCATTTTTGGCATGGACCTTGTTTTCATTATTTGGAAGGTGGTACAAGGGTGGGAGACCACCTTTTCTCTTGGAGACCACCTTTTCTCCCGCCGACTGATTTTCTTGTCAGGAAGCTGGTCTCCTTCACTTTTGGGCCACAACTGCTGGTCTCCCACTATACCATTAGCTTGCTTTCAACTGGGAGACCACCCTAGGAGGCTGTTGACCAGCTTTTGAGACTTGACCCTTTTGACCTGGTCGGCCAACCAGAAAAAGTGGTCGGCCGACCACTTGAACCTTTTGAACCTGGTTGGCCAGCTCTCACCTTTTCTGTCTCTGTGAGTGTGTGCCAGCTGTGCCAGCTGGAAGGCACAGAATTGATCCTCCATACACGTGTATGGAGGATCTTCAAACTTGTTTTTTAGCTTCTTGGAGAAGCTTTGGACCTCTTTAGCTATAAGAGAGACCCTCTCCCTCATTAGCAAAGGTTCAGACTTTTAGTCTAAGGCATACATACCTCTCTCTCTATATCTCTACATTCAAGATAAAAAAGGGCCTAGTTCTTGACCCCTTTGCATACCATCTCCTAGCACAACACTTCCACTATCAACCTAAGCACCTTGGAGCTTGCTTTCAAAGGCTAAGGAGTTGCTGTTTTGGTCCAGAAGCTACTGGAGTGCTTGAGCTTCAAGGGTAACACCCTATTCCCTCTTTTGGTCTTTATTTTGCTCCATCTTTTAGCCATATTTGCATGCATATTTGGGCTTTGTTATAAACTAAAAAAAGTCTTATTTTGAGGTCCTTAACATGTTTGTTTAAGATCATTTTTCTGTTGGGGGTCATTTACCCCCTTGCATGCTTCATTTCATCTTATTTTGAGCCATGCCTTAGGGCCTTTGCATTGACCTTTGTTTGGTCTCTTAGCCACTGAAATCCAGTGGATTTTTAGTGGCTAGCATGCTGTTTTGAGCACCAAAATCAGAGAGGGGTGACCCTCTCACCCCTTGTCTTGTTTACTAGCATATTTGGCCTAACAAAGAAGCCCTTATTTGCATGCTTCCAAGCCATGTTTCAGGCCATTTTTGGTGGTTTTTAGGACCTACATAGGCTTTGTCCAGAGCCCATTTTTCCATTTTGGGTGTCCATCTTGCATCTGTAGAACAACCCTCTTTATAGCCTATCAAAGGAGCCTATCAATCTTGCATGCATAGACCATGTTTCAGTGGGTTTTTGGGCTTTATTTGCATGTCATACCTCTGAATTTTGCTGGTTTGGTGGCCTCTTGATTTCCTTACATGCTTCTAGTGCAAATCCTCTTTACTAGCTTACATTGCATGCTATTTTGGCCTTTGATTCTAGCACTTTTTGGCCATGCTTTAAACTGATTTTGTGCATGTTTTGGACTGCATTAGCTCTATTTTTATGCCTCATGGTCGAATGATGCTTGCTATGCATGGTTGTAGTTCAATACCCTTGCCTAGCTTTGAGTTTTGGAACCTATTGCATGCTCTTGTTGAGGTGTTTCCATGTTTTGGGGCCATTGTGCATCACATTTTAGAGCTTACATGTATGCCATATTCCCATGTTTTCCACTCTTTAAATGCGTTTGAGAGTTGTGCATGAATACCTCATTTTTAGACCATTGCATGAGCTTCATTTCTATGCATTTTGAGTCATCATTTTAGACCATTTTCCCACTATATTGGACCTGCATAGGGACTTTTTGGGGCTGGTTGGGTCATTTGAGCTTTGTTTTGTGTACCTCTAGTGTAATGCACTTCACTAGTTTCGGTATCTGGGCCATCTAGCATGCATTATGTGAGGTGTTTACATGATTCGGGACCATCTTGCATGTTATTTCAGAGCCGGAAAATGTGTGATTGTATGCAATATTTCATCCCTTGCCATGCTTTGGTAGAGTTGCATTTGGTGCCTTAGGTTTGGTCCCTTGCATTTGTGCATGTTTGCATGTGTGTTGTTGCTTCATTTTCATCATGAATTGGCCACTGATTTGAGTGTGGCTGAGGCCTATTCATTTTAGTTTAAGTCCATCTTGCATTGTGTATGCCATGTCCGTGTTGTCATATGCTTGATCGTCGCATTGTGTATGCCTTGATTATGCCTTTGTGTATGTCCATCGTCATATGTGCGTTGTGTATGCCATATAGCGTCATATGCATTGAGTATGCCATTCGTAGTTCATAGCATTGCGTATGCTAGTTGCACCTTTGCATGTCATTCCTTGCATGTTTGCATGTCTTAGTTGCATTTCGTTTAGGATTGCATGCTAGTTGTTGCATTGTGTATGCCATGTATATTGCATTGTGTTTGGAATAGGGTTTAGTCCAAACACGGGAAACGAGGGACGTTTCATACTCCAAGTGACAAAACGTGCCTCGATTCTCAGTCGCCGACACTCCGGATTACCTATGATGGAGTTTAGGCCTTGTTGTGTTTATATGTGCATTCATTTTACATCGAGTCGTGCAATCCGACTCCTCGGCCATCATGCATCGAGATGCATGATTGGTGGCACGAGGATCAAGGACTACACTCCCTGGAGCTTGTGCAATGATGAGGAGAGTGATCATGCACACATATGTTGAAAATACTTTGCCATGCCCCTTTCTTGCTCTTTGTTGCAGTAAACCGGAAACCAGCAACAAAAACTGGTCGGTAGTATCCCTACAGTATGGTGGAGTTTCAGCCTTCTGGAGTTTTGTACAGTGTTCTGGGACCAGTTGCAAACAGAGGCAAATCGAGGCATCGCGATGGATTTTCCGGCAAGGCGACTCGAGCATGCATTCCTTATCATTCAAGACCGAGCTGAGGCAGTCCATTTCATGTGTTTTGCATGCTGGCTTATTTATTTTAGTTAATTTGTTAATTAATTTGGGTCATGTAATAATTAGCTATAATTCATTATTCATTCGGTTGTGTATCATTTATTCGGACCCTCCGAGGAGGGCAATGTTGTAATAAGTGTGCGTGTGTGCGATGTATGTCTTCCAACCCCACGTCTTTCTCCCTTTTATTTACTAGCTTATGATGGTTAGTTTAAGGCATGTTTCGATTAGCATACTTATGCTCGCATGTTTGCATCCATTCATCTGTTTTGCATACACCGGGCTCGGCGCATCATGCTAACTGCATTGTATTTCAATTCCGAGTTGAATACGTGTATCATCTATAGCATCTCATATGCCATCTTAGAATAGCCGAGCCTATCTTAGTTGCATTCTTGCATGTGTTGCATTAGGCATTCTTAGCATAGTTAGGATTCATGTATGTTTTCTAATTAGCTTCTTTCTTTGGCTCGGAGTACTCGGTAAGTGTTTATGCTTTAGCATCCTTGCATGCGTGTGAGTGACTGCCATGATAGCATGTTTACCATGAGGCTATGTGTTTGAGTGATATAACTGCCTGAGTGCCTGTAGGTGAAGGTTGGCTTGCTTGAGTTGGAATAATTCGTCGAAACCCGTGTTTTAGCCTACTTGCAAGTAGCAAACTTCAATCCATTTTCAAAATAAATGAATATGCGATGCTTTGTTCCAAATTAGGCAATCCAGTCTATACTTGTATGCTGTGTGCATCACATAGTAATTCTAGGCTAATAATCAGAATAAGAGCACATAATATTTTCAAAACTCGGTATAATGGTTAGTAGAGGCCGATCTTTGATCGGGCGAGCGGGGGTGCTCATGAAATGACCTTCCCCAATCGTACCCAAGTTCTCGAGCCAAGACAACTTTGGTGATGACGGACACGTGGCCTTACGCACGAGTCAAGGTTTCCTAAATTCCCCCAAAATAAAATATTTAGGTGGTGACTCTGTATCTGGCAAAGCAGTCCATGTTTGGCACTTCTTTCTAAAAATCTATTTTTCAAAACGATTTGCCGGATTTGGACTCTTTGGTGATTTATCGGTCTCGCATTGCACTTTGCGGGATTAGATTCAGAACTGTGACATTTGAGTCCGAACTGTAGTGAGCCCAATGAACAAAACAGGATTCCCTCCCGGGACGTTCGGGGACGTCTACACTAAACAACAAGCCAATCCCTCCATACACGTGTATGGAGGATGGGTCTAATGTCCTCCAACTTCCAAAAAGGTGCCAAAAAGCAACCGACCACTTGAAGTAGTCGGCCGACCACTTTATGTGGTCAACCAGAGCAAAAACTGGTCGGCCATAGGTGGGAGAGGTCAACACACTAAATGCAAGGTGGTGGTGTAGTGGCCGACCAGAAAAGATGGTCCAAAGACCAAGAAAGCCAGTTATCTAACAAGAAAACTAGCTGGAAAAAGGAAAAGTGGTCTCCAAGGAGAAATACTGGTCTCCCACCCTTGTACCACCTTCCGAACAAGGAAAACAAGGTTTGTACCAAAAACAAACCAAAGCGGATGCAAGACGAGAAATCGAGAGGCGAAACACGAGGCCAAAAGCCCCGAAAACTAGCTAACGAGCATCAAAAGTGGTATGCAACCACAAAAGTGGTCTCCCGGACCACAGTGTTCCTTTAGGCAGAGGCAACAAGGTGTGGTTCAAAAACCACGCCAAACGGAGAATGTTAAGCGGTCCCGAGACAAGGTGCGCAGCCAAAGGCTCCAAAAATCGGAAACTAGTCTCCAAACGGGAAAAGCGGCCTACGACCACAAAAAGTAGTCTACAAGACCACTCCCTCCCTCCGGGAAGGGAAAACAAGACTTGGTCCGCAAACCGAGCCAAAGCACAAAAAGTTCCGAGGCCCGGAGGCAAGGCTCTCAGCCAAAACTCCGAAACCTCAGAACGAGCACAACATGCACCATCACCGAGCGCTCAATCGATGACGTCTGAGTCTTAAGGTCGGTCAAAAATGGGGTGTCTACAGTTGCCCCTCTTTGACAGAACTCGAAAGTCACAAGTGACGGGAGTGAGTGTCAAAGCCCAGAGACGACCCATTTTTGACAAGGCCGAAGACTTAGACAAACATGCAAGATAATAAAGAGATGTGCCCGCAGGCTGGGGCAAGATGCAAATGACATGCACAAAGCCGAACATAACTTATGATCATGTAAAGAAAGCTGTAACGAAGCAAATATGCAAAATAAATGCAACAATTTAAGCAAAAGAATACGAACCAAGCTACATTACATGCAAGAAGGATGTAAGAAAATTATGCAATCTTAGCAAACATGTGTGATAGATACACAAAGGGTGAACGAAGTGTGATAGATACACAAAGTGAGCGTGTGATAGATATACAAAATGAAGCGAATGTGATGGATACACAAAGTGAGTGTGTGATAGATACACAAAGTGAAGCAAGTGTGATGGATACACAAAGTGAGTGTGTGATGGATACACAAAAGGTGAACACAAAGTGTGATAGATGCACTTAGTGAACAAAGTGTGATGGATACACAAAAGGTGAACACAAAGTGTGATAGATGCACTAAGTGAACAAGTATGATAGATACACTAAAGGTGAACACAAAGTGTGATAGATGCACTGAGTGAACAAAGTATGATAGATACACTAAAGGTGAACACAAAGTGTGATTGATACACTGAGTGAATGAAGTATGATTGATACATTGAGTGAATGAAGTGTGATTGATACACTCAGTGAATGAAGTGTGATTGATACACTAAGTGAATGAAGTGTGAAGTGTGATTGATACACTGAGTAAATGAAGTGTGAAGTGTGATTGATACACTAAGTGAATGATCTTAAACAGAACTTCTTTGAATGAACCGTACATACAATATCGTGCATGAATGAGAAAGAAACTCAACAGGTACAATACTGTTAAGAACATGCACAGCAATGCAAGTGAAAAGTGCGTGACAACGCAAGTGGAGGGGTGCATGACAATGCAACCTAAGTGTGACGCATAACAATGCAGTAAAACAAGCATAACAATGCAAGTGAAATGTGCATGCATGACAATGTAGCCTAAGTGTGACGCATAACAATGCGGAAGGGATGCATGACAATGCAACCTAAGTGTGACGTATAACAATGCGGAAGGGATGCAAAACAATGCAACCTAAGTGTGACGCATAACAATGCGGAAGGGATGCATGACAATGCAACCTAAGTGTGACGCATAACAATGCGGAAGGGGTGCGAAACAATGCAACCTAAGTGTGGCGCATAACAATGCAGAAGGGATGCATGACAATGCAACCTAAGTGTGACGCATAACAATGCGGAAGGGATGCAAAACAATGCAACCTAAGTGTGGCGCATAACAATGCGGAAGGGATGCATGACAATGCAACCTAAGTGTGACGCATAATAATGTGGAAGGGATGCAAAACAATGTAACCTAAGTGTGACGCATAACAATGCGGAAGGGATGCATGACAATGCAACCTAAGTGTGACGCATAACAATGCGGAAGGGATGCAAAACAATGCAACCTAAGTGTGACGCATAACAATGCGGAAGAAGTGTACAAAACAACGCAATGCACTAACAAGTGCAGTTAAGGTGCGCAAGATAGCGCGAATGATACTATGTAATGCATAAAACAGTGCGATGTGCTAAACAGCGTGATAAAATGCATGCACAATGCAAGTAATGAACACAGCGCAAAATAGCACGATGCGCAAAATAGCGCGATAAAATGCATGCAAAATGCAAGTATGGTGCACAAAATAGTGCGATGCGCAAAAAAGCGCGAGTGTAAAAATGCACAAAATAGTGCGATTGAGGTGCGCAAGATAGCGCAATAAAATGCATGCACAATGCAAGTAATGGCCACGGTGCAAAAATAGCGCGACGAGCAAAATAGCGCGATAAAATGCATGCGAAATGCAAGTGTGGTGCACAAAATAGTACGATGCGCAAGAAAGCATGAATGTAAAACTGCACAAAACAGTGCGAAGCAAACAGATAGTACAGTAGATGCGAAGGGTGACAAACTCCAACCATGCTGGAATCATGAGAGGAGAAAAACAAAATAACCACCCCCGGTGTGTTCAAAACACAACTTGAGATAAAACACGCCCAGGCCCGCGCACACGCATCCTGAGATAAATTCCAAACACGCTGAAACCGTGTGAGGAACGGGACACTCAAACCACGTTGAAATCGTGAGAGGAGGTTCGAAAACAACCCGCCCAGGTGTGTTCAAAACACAACCTGAGGTAAAACACGCCCAGGCCCGCGTACATGCGTCCTGAGATAAATTCCAAACACGTTGAAATCGTGTAAGGAATGGGACACTCAAACCATGCTGAAATCGTGAGAGGAGGTCCGAAAACAACCCGCCCAGGTGTGTTCAAAACACAACCTAAGGTAAAACACGCCCAGGCCCGCGCACATGCATCCTGAGATAAATTCCAAACACGCTAAAATCGTGTAAGGAACGGGACACTCAAACCACGCTGAAATCGTGAGAGAAGGTCCGAAACAACCCGCCCAGGTGTGTTCAAAACACAACCTGAGATAAAACACGCCCAGGCCCGCGCACATGCGTCCTGAGATAAATTCCAAACACGCTGAAATCGTGTAAGGAATGGGACACTCAAACCACGCTGAAATCGTGAGAGGAGGTCCAGAACAACCCGCCCAGGTGTGTTCAAAACACAACCTGAGATAAAACACGCCCAGGCCCGCGCACATGCGTCCTGAGATAAATTCCAAACACGCTGAAATCGTGTAAGGAATGGGACACTCAAACCATGCTGAAATCGTGAGAGGAGGTCCGAAACAACCCGCCCAGGTGTGTTCAAAACACAACCTAAGGTAAAACACGCCCAGGCCCGCGCACATGCATCCTGAGATAAATTCCAAACACGCTAAAATCGTGTAAGGAACGGGACACTCAAACCACGCTGAAATCGTGAGAGAAGGTCCGAAACAACCCGCCCAGGTGTGTTCAAAACACAACCTGAGATAAAACACGCCCAGGCCTACGCACATGCGTCCTGAGATAAATTCCAAACACGCTGAAATCGTGTAAGGAATGGGACACTCAAACCACGCTGAAATCGTGAGAGGAGGTCTAAAAACAACCCGCCCAGGTGTGTTCAAAACACAACCTGAGGTAAAACACGCCCAGGCCCGCGCACATGCGTCCTGAGATAAATTCCAAACACGCTGACCTCGTGTAAGGAACGGGACACTCAAACCACGCTGAAATCGTGAGAGAAGGTCCGAAACAACCCGCCCAGGTGTGTTCAAAACACAACCTGAGATAAAACACGCCCAGGCCTACGCACATGCGTCCTGAGATAAATTCCAAACACGCTGAAATCGTGTAAGGAATGGGACACTCAAACCACGCTGAAATCGTGAGAGGAGGTCTAAAAACAACCCGCCCAGGTGTGTTCAAAACACAACCTGAGGTAAAACACGCCCAGGCCCGCGCACATGCGTCCTGAGATAAATTCCAAACACGCTGACCTCGTGTAAGGAACGGGACACTCAAACCACGCTGAAATCGTGAGAGAAGGTCCGAAACAACCCGCCTAGGTGTGTTCGAAACACAACCTGAGATAAAACACGCCCAAGCCCGCGCACATGCATCCTGAGATAAATTCCAAACACACTGAAATCGTGTGAGGAATGAGACACTCAAACCACGCTGAAATCGTGAGAGGAGGTCCGAAAACAACCCGTCCAGGTGTGTTCAAAACACAACCTAAGGTAAAACATGCCCAGGCCCGAGCACATGCATCCTGAGATAAATTCCAAACACGCTGAAATCGTGTAAGGAACGGGACACTCAAACCACGCTGAAATCATGAGAGGAGGTCCGAAACAACCCGACCAGGTGTGTTCAAAACACAACCTAAGATAAAACATGCCCAGGCCCGCGCACATGCGTCCTGAGATAAATTCCAAACACGCTGAAATCATGTAAGGAATTGGACACTCAAACCACGCTGAAATCCTGAGAGGAGGTCCAAAAACAACCCGCCCAGGTGTGTTCAAAACACAACCTGAGGTAAAACACGCCCAGGGCCGCGCACATGCGTCCTGAGATAAATTCCAAACACGCTGAAATCGTGTAAGGAACGGGACACTCAAAACACGCTGAAATCGTGAGAGGAGGTCCGAAACAACCCGCCCAGGTGTGTTCAAAACACAACCTGAGATAAAACACGCCCAGGCCCGCGCACATGTGTCCTGAGATAAATTCCAAACACACTGAAATCGTGTGAGGAAGGGGACACTCAAACCACGTTGAAATCGTGAGAGGAGGTCCGAAAATAACCCGTCCAGGTGTGTTCAAAACACAACCTGAGATAAAACACGCCCAGGCCCGCGCACATGCGTCCTGAGATAAATTCCAAACACGCTAAAATCGTGTGAAGAAGAACAGAGGGAGAAACAAAGGGACATATCCTGGTGTTTCGGAATGAAGGAGAAACACAGGGACGTATCCAGGTGTTTCAGAATGAAAGAGAAACATAGGGACGTATCCCGGTGTTTCGAAATGGTACGAGCATTGGAACATATTCCAAATGCTCTAAACCAAAGAGGGAGAAACATAGGGACATATCCCCGTGTTTCAAAATGGTACAAGCATTGGAACATATTCCAAATGCTCTAAACCAAAGAGGGAGAAACATAGGGACGTATCCCCGTGTTTCAGAATGATACGAGCATTGGAACGTATTTCAAATGCTCTAAACCAAAGAGGGAGAAACATAGGGACGTATCCCCGTGTTTCAAAATGAAGGAAGCATAGGGACATCCCCATGTTTCGGAAAGAAAAAGGCAAACCTCTCAGCGTAGTACACGTAAGAGAGGAGAGGTAGCATCTCTCTGGCGTATCACACGCAAGAGAGGAAAGAGAAAACCTCTCAGCGTAGCACACGCGAGAGAGGAAAGAGAAAACCTCTCAGCGTAGCACACGCTAGAGAGGAAAGGGACTGTGCAAGCAAGCGCAGTCATCCAAACGCGTGTCAAATGCAAGAGGAGAAAGGTATCAGTCAAACTGAACTGGAACTTCTCTGAATGAACAGTACATACAATACCGTTCACGAACGAGAAAGGATCTGATAGGTAGAATGCAATACAACGCATGATGTTAAGGATTGCAATAAACAAACAAAGCGGCACTTTAGAAAGCACCTGATGAGGTGAGTGGCGGTGAACCACTCTACTCTGTTGAGGATTTCCCTTTTGCATTGCGTTGTTCAAACACTTACCTTCAACTCACAGTACAAAGGTGTTGAAATGCTGACAATGAGCAACATCTGCTAGGGAAACCACGGATGCCGCTTTTCTTCCTGATCATGTTCACAACTTTCCCTATTTTTCAACAGAATGACATACTAGGTTGGTTCAGTATCCAGAATCGAGATGCATACCGGCTACCTCAACCTATGGGGCTTCCATACAGATTTCAAGTCGGGGATACACCCCTGGGTATTTAAACTAGACTTTAGTCTCGGAAATTCCAAACCTTTGTGTTCTAGGCAACAACCATTCAAACTCTAGTTTCCACCATCGCAATTGATCTCCTAGGAACTCATTGCGAGCACAGCCAAGATGCCTCTGGCAGGGATTGGTACTCCGGGAGAGCACTTCTGATTTCCATTTTGGCGCGAAAATAGTCAACACAATATTCTATTCATTTTGAACACATAGCCCATATTGCGCACTGCTCCTTCTGAACACACAGCTCATAACACAGCACTCTGTTTATTTTGAACACACGGCTCATGCAGGACATTGCTGATTCTGAACACACGGCCCATAATACAGTACCCGATTTATTCTGCACACAACTTATATAGCGTACTGCTCATTCTGAACACACGGTTCATAACACAGTGCTTGATTTATTCGGCACACGGCTCACACGGGGTACTGCTCACTTCGAACACACAGCTCATAAGACAGTACTTAGCGTATTCTGCACACGACTCATTCTGAACACTCAGCCCATTCTAAACACTGCCCACTCTGAACACACAGCCCATAACACAGTGCTCTGTTCATTTTGAACACATGAGATGCAAAGACGGAACTCGCGGGAGTCGAAACAACCTGGGATGCTCCAATTTTTCCCTCTTTTCTTTTGCTTCGTAGCCCGAAACCCATATAACTTCAGATAGGTCCTAGTTCCACTGTTCTCAAATGACCTGGGTTGAACCCTGCAGTTTATGAAAGAACGAATTCTTGTTTTGCACAAATGTGGAGAATGTCACAACACTCTGAGCAAAAAACGATTTATTTTTGAAATTGAAATGAGAAAGGGGTTCTCAACCGGGTATTGAGCCTACAACTGACCGTAGTCAAAAACGACTCAACAAAGAAAAACAAAAGGTAAACAACCTAAAACATATCGAGTAACATTCGAAATGACTCAAAACAAGAATCGAGAAAAACAATACAACCAACACGACTCTCAGACGTATTACAAAGACGGGAGACCTCTCAGATCATGAGGAGCCAGTTTCTCCAGGTATTGTTTCCCACCTTTTCTCATTTGTGATCCTCACATCACTCGGCCCTCAGGCTCTGTTTTTCTAAAAAAGCCCTTTTCCTCACTTTTTCTCTCTACGCACATCTCTCTATTCTTTAATCTCTCATTTTTTTATCCCTCCCCTGGGTGGTTGATGGATAAACAAGAAGTTGTGGGCTCATGCCCAACATATTGAGCTCGCAGCTATTTCCTCTGGTGACGTCTAGTCGATGCCCCAGATAAGGGAGTGGAGTATCTTGATCCATTCCGGTTCGTGCTTCGCACTTGGCTTGATACCTCGCTGAGGATGAGAGAGCTTTCAACCCTCTGTTATTAGCTCCAGCCGTGCGCTTTTCTGGCAGGTATGATGCCCTTCTTGGCAAGTATGTTGACAATGGGGAAAAGACAGAAAACCTGACTCAACTGTGCCCTTAGTTCATCATTTTGACCATTTTTTGTTTTGGCTTTCTACTAAAACAATTTTGACCAAAATGAGAGTTAGATTTAACATACTTGTTCAACTTTCTGATTTAAAATCATGCAAGTTAGGTTATGAGCACTAAAAATTTTCCTTTTTTGGGTCCAAGAAATGGTCCAGTTTTGGAAAAATGGAATAATTTTCGAGAGAATTAGTCAACCTCAGTAAAAATTCTCAAAAACTGTTTTTGCAAACTGCCACTGCTCAACGAGCATGGAACCTACTCTTGAGATGCACAACCTCAGATCCATAACAATGGGAAATTGCCCCTTCTCTGAAGGACACTACACAGCAACGAAAAGTTGCCCCTTGTTTGAATAGCACCACAGCACACTGAACGGCAACGGAAAGTTGCCCCTTGTTTTGAATAGCTCCGCAGTACATTGTAATCAGTTCTCATAGTGACGATCACAACCGAAGTCTCGGATACAGAGAAGACCAAGATGATCAAAACCATTACATGGACACAATCGATTTGGAAGTGTTTATGGCTGGACTTCATAATGAAGTTGCCTACGTATCCCAAACATGAGAATCAAGCCTTACGTAGTTCCGGATTAAGGTACACTCGGGTATTTAACCTCTTCTTTTGTGCTCTAACTTTTGCCAAGGCCGCCCTTCCGGGTTTTCAACCTTGCGAGCTTTGTTTTTCTTTTCTTTTCATTTCTTTTCTCCTTTTTTGTATCTGTTTTTTTTTTTTTTTCATCTTGTCTTCATTCTTTGCATTTTTCTTTTTTGTTCTTTTCTTTTCTTTTTCTTGCTCTAACTTTTGCCTAGGTCGCCCTTCTAGATTTTCGACCCAGCGAGCCTCTCAAGGGTAAAAGTGTAGCTTTGTCCATGTCAAATGGTTTTGAGATCTTGAAGCCATCCGCATCCAGGAGAGTGGTTGTTGTTTGCTAATGATGTAGGAGTCCATCCAATGGGGGGCTGAATTTGCCCCTGGTGTTATGGATAGGAGCTCAATTGTTCTTTAGCAATACTTTCTTCTTTCCTCCCTTCTGGAATTTGGCATTCTTGCCGATCTTCGTTAGCTTTGAGAAGCATCTCAATTTTTGGCTCTTCGAGCGCATCTGGCATTTTTGGTGCCCCTAGTTCAAGGGGTGCTTCTGATCTGGCTTCACAAGCTTCATTTGATAATATCTGATCTTCTTGCCCTGACTTTCTTGTCCCTAGTTCGAGGGCTGTTTCAAATCTGGCCACACAGGCCTCACATTGTGGTTAACTGTTGAACATTCTGAATCCAAGTTCAAGGTTTGAAAGCAAAGAGGTTGAGTCTCGAGGCTCAGAGCAATCCTAGGCTGCATAATCTCGAGAGCAATTCCACACAGGTCTTCGCAGGACAGCGCAAAACATTTTTTGAAATCTTTTAAGAAAGTGACAAATCGCTTGTACTAAAGACAGTGTAGAACCAATCTGGATCAAGCCAGGAACCTTCTCAGTACTCACATTAACAAGCATGATCTCATTCATTAAGGGCTTAGCATGCCTCTCTTTCTCTCAAATGATCAAATTTTGCAAAACCCGAGAAATTCCTTCCTCTTTGTTTTCACCACAGTGTTCAAAAAGTTTTGAAAAACTTAGGTCAATGCAATGATTTAAAGGCGTAGAAAAGCAGGTGAAAAGCACTGCCGTTTCATTCAAACTTCTGGCATAACTGGTGCAAGGCAGAAGCAAACACAAGAGTGTGAAAATTACTGCTGTTTCATTCAGATCTTCTAGTGTAACTGGCTCCATGGCAGAAACAGACTTAAAAGAAAGCGAAAAGACAAACGCGAAACAAAATGGTGACATCCAAAGTAACACCCTCGGAATCACCTGACTTCTGTATAACAGGACTGACTCGATACAACAAGACAGACCCTTAATCAAAACAACTTGACTCAAAACAAAGAGACAGACTCAAAACAAAACCACAGAACTAACTCAACACCCAAGTCAAAAACTACAAAACCCAGCATTCGCAAATGCTCAAAACAGTGCGTGCCACACGCCACATCTGAAGTAAACTGAGCACCGCCCGCAGGTGGTTCATTCCCTGATCACATACTTGTATTATCCTCGAAGTTCACTAGCCCAGTGACGATGGACTTTGCTGAGCTAGGTGGGAGGATGACCTAATTGTCAATCAAATCCTGTACTTCGTGGCGAAGACGGGAGCAATTGTCAGTGGTATGACCGGTCTGTTGATGGTACGCACAGTACTGGGTAGCGTCACGGCTAGTTGGAAGACGACTAGGGAGAGGTCGGGGCTCGAGGGGTTTAAGATGCCCCTTTTCAGCAAGGATCTGAAGCGCCTTGGACAAAGGCATGTAGAGGGCATAGAAGACCCTATGACCTCGGGGTAAATACTTCGAGGTTTACGGATTTTTGCTGGGCGCACTAGCAAAGGGGTCAGCAGGTGCTGACTTGGTTTTCTGATCTTTTCCGGGTATAGGATTAGATCTAACAGGATCATTTCCAGTATGACGGCCCTTCTCCGGGTCCCCCCCTTGGCTTGAACTGGCCTCAGTCTGAGTAGGGAAAGTGTCATTCATAGTTTTTACAACAACAGGGAACACCTACTGTTTGTTCAGTCCCCTGGCTTTCAAAGCCTCAACAGCCTACAGAAGTTGTTCGAAGGGATCAATGTCCACCTCCACCTTGTTCTTACCACTCGCCTCAGCTTGGTCGAAGGTTTGGGTTGCTACATCAACCCGGTTGTTGTTAACGTGCCATTGCATATACTTAGGATGGGTTCAGGTTGGCTGAGTTCAATTACGATCCGCCCCAAGAGCGGGGGTTCTTCTGGTATGAAATTTCCGGGATGTGTTATGGTCGACGGTGGAGCTGACATTCCGAAGCCTAGTGTAATACCCCTGTTCCGTAATATTTTAATTGGTCCTTAATATGAGTATGATTATGTGTTTAATATGATTTTGTGTGCTATTATGTGGTCTTGGATTTCTATCTGTTCACCGTAGGAATATCTGTTTGATTTATCTGCTTTGGAAATTTAATTGGAGGCCTTATCGGCCACAGAACCAGAAATTGATTACGCCATTGTGATTGGCATAATTTTTGGAACCTATGGTGAAATTTAATTGAAAATTGATTCGGGTCAGATTAAATCGGTGAATTAGAGCCCAATTATCTTATTAATATTATATTGGCCTTAGTGGGTTTTGTTGTGAAGTCACTACACTCTCTATCCTCTCTTTTTCACTTCATTTTGGCTGAATTTGGGACTCAAAATAGAGAGAACCGGCTGTAAAGAGAGAGAATGAGAGAATTGTGTGATTTTTGGCTCAAGCTTGGGAATTTGAAGATTAAGCTCAAGATTTGGCTAGAACTTGAGTGTTTAAGGCTCCTAGGTGAGTAATTAACCCTTGAATCATGGGTTTTTGTTTGCTATTTGTAAATTCAGAGTTGAATAAGAATTAAAGAACATGAATTTAATTGAGTATGATGAAATTGAATTGGTTTTGTTGAATTGAAGGCTAAATTGTGCATGCATGTAAGAAATTGTCTTAAATTTGCATGTTTGAGCTTGAAATACATGATTCATGTAGAGTTTTGGTTAAAGCTCATGATGTAATCACCAATTGTATTATCTAAGTTGAGAATCATCACATGCATGTACAAATTATAAGGTTGAATGCATGACATTGTTATGTTAGTAATGAGTTTGGTGGAAAATGAGTCATGCATGTGTTTGATTCATGAGATTAAGCTCCATGTTGATGTATTCTAGTGTTAGTACCATGTTAGTACAAATATATGTGAGATTGGAGCCATTGTATGCAAGAAAAACTGGTTGAAAGTCGATTTGGAGCTCAAGAACTCAATCTGGGAAACCCAGAATTTTGATGTCCGCTCAAGCGGGGGAAGTGCCGCTCGAGCGGGAAATACGTGCTCCCAGTACTTTTTGCCGACTTGGTGTCCGCTCGAGCAGGGTATTTCACGCTCGAGCGGGGGAGCTTTGTAGGCAAGCCTTCCGCTCGAGCGCTATATTTAACGCTCGAGCGTATTTTTCATGCAACCAGTACTTTTGCAGGCCTTAAGGGTCCGCTCGAACGGGGTATTTCACGCTCGAGCGGGGACCCTGTTTTCTGAAATTTTGAAAATGCATTCTGTGTTCTGTTTTTCCATTCCCTTTCACTTCTAAGCACTCTTAGGCATACATTGAGCATTGTAATTGAGTTAAGGAAATAAGAATGAAGCCTAAAGAGGAATATGTGAATTAAAGAACGGATTGAATTATTTGTGACCCATATGTGTTATGTGATATGTAAGGTCAAGCTCCAGGGCAATTCAACCAACCGATCATTGTGAGTAATATCTGACATATGTTATTGTCCAATGGCTACTTCTATGTAAGTTTTGTAAAGTTCATTAATTTGAATGGTGGACACAGTTTGATATGAAAGGCCTATGAGCCAGTTTGATATAAACGAATGGACTGAAGGTCGTTTTGACATAAATGAATGGACCGAAGGTCGTTTTGGCATAAATGAATGGACCGAAGGTCGTTTTGACATAAATGAATGGACCGAAGGTCGTTCGAAGGTCGTTTTGACATAAATGAATGGACCGAAGGTCGTTTTGGCATAAATGAATGGACCGAAGGTCGTTTTGACATAAATGAATGGACCGAAGGTCATTTGGCATAAATGAATGGACCGAAGGTCGTTTTGAGATAAACGAATGGACCGAAGGTCGTTTTGACATGAATAAATGGACCGAAGGTCATTTCGACATGAATGAGTGGGCCGAAGGCCGTTTTGACACAAATGAATGGGCCAAAGGCCATTTTGACATGAATGAATGGGCCAGAGGCCGTTCTGTCATGAATGAAAGTCTGAATGGGCCAAAGGCTAGTTTGTCATTTAGATGGGACAAAGGCCAGTCTGTCACTTGAGTGGGCCAAAGGCCAGTTTGACACGAATGATAGTTTGACATAAATAATAGTTTGACACGAATGATAGTTTGATATAAGTAATAGTTTGACACGAATAACAGTTCGATCTGAATAATAGAATGAATGGGCCAGAGGCCGTTTTGACATGAATGAATGGGCCAGAGGCCGTTTTGACATGAACGAAAGTCTGAATGGGCCAAGGGCCAATTTGTTATGGAAAGATAAATGGGCCAAAGACCAGTATGTTTGGAACCACAGTCACTTAACTTAAATTGTATATATATGTTAAATAGAAATATGAATTGGGCCCAAGGCCGTTCAGAATATGTTGTTCTACATATTGTTGTATCTTCTTATTTGATATTATTCACTAGACTTTCGCTCACGCTCATTCATGTGTTTGTAGGTGAGCTAAGAGAGGTCCAAACCCAGCCCCAGTGAAGCCATTGTGGAACAACCAAGTTTTTGAGAGTCAGCCCCTACGTCTCACGCACGAGACTCGTCTTCGCCCTTTTGTTTGGTATTTATGTTTTGTCATGTTGGCGAGGACTCCGTATCTGTTGTGTACAGTTTTAGCGGGGTGACTTAGACTAATGATCCTGTCTGTACAGAACCTTTTGTTACTGTATTTTCTGATGTGAGTTGTTAACATATTTGTGTCTGGAATGTTATGACGTACATGTAAGCACAGCTCTATGGACAAAGTTTTAAATTGCTTCCGTTTGGCCCCCATTAACTCTATTAAAATACGTTTGGTTTGGTTTGAGGCCGTAGATAATCTCATGATTACTGGCCGGTTACGTCCTTAACCCATGGGGGCGGGTTTGGGTCGTGATAGCTAGATTAGCTACAGATCTCTGAAGATCGCCGATCATTCCCTAAGCTCGAAAGTGGTGGGCTCACGAGTTTGAAATGGTTGGGGTTCCCAGATCGGGTGTGCGGCAGGTGACCTGGGCAGATCTTCCATTTCAACATCGGTCTCACCTTGCATGGCGATTCCTTGGTTTAATGCTGCTACCATGACCACAATTTCTTCTGAATTCTGTCTCATCGCGAGTTTGCTGAACTGAACAGAGGTGATGTGACTGGTGGCTAACAGATCTGATGAACCGATGAGCCTTGACTGGCCTTTTTTCGCCTTGCCTCAGCGAAGGAGAACACTGGTTACTCTGAACCGAATCTCTGAACCTTGAAAGAGAAAACAGGCAGCATCTCAGCCCAATTTCACCAGAACAGACATAAGCATAGCTGAATAACTGTATTCGACCACTGATCACTGTTCCCCAAATTATTACCCCAAAACTGAATCTGATACCCGCAGATATAACTGATTCTCAAAATACTGATGCCCGCAGGCCTGATACCCAGACTCGCAAACTGATACGCAACCTGTAGAGGCACACTCTAACAGCACATAACAAGCAAGTGAGAGTCAAAACACCCCTATGTTGGGGTAGGGTTTCCCTGCCCTATTTTGTCAGGAGCCAGGGTTACACTACGCACACAGCGGTTTCAAACAACCTACAATTGGATAAGCAACCTGTCCTAGTTTGGGATAGTCACTACGGATTCCGATATGTACTAGGTCGAATGGTCGAAAAGGGTGCCCCGGTAAAAACCGAGGTTTGTGTTCCCGTCGTGGCAGAGCCCGCAACCGGTCAGCCTTATGGCCTGCTTCTCAAAGCAAGCCTCCAGCAAACTGTTCAGGAATAGCATACGGCAAACACGATGTCCTAGGCACACCAATGCAAATGCAATGCAAAGAAACACATAAGTGTAATCAAAACAAGATATTATGAGTTCGAGTCAAGTTCTCTAAAATCCCCAGCAGAGTCGCCAGAAACTATAGACTCGCCCCCTTGGGCTTTGCTGCTACAGTTCAGACTCAAAAGAAACGGTTCTGAATCTAATCCTGCAAAGTGCAATGCGAGACCGATAAATCACCAAAGAGTTCAAATCCGGCAAATCGTTTTGGAAAACTGATTTTTAAGAAAGAAGTGCCAAACATGGACTGTTTTTCCAGATACAGAGTTGCCACCTAAATATTTTATTTGGGGGAAATTTAGAAAACCCTGACTTGTGCCTAAGGCCACGTGTCCGTCATCACCAAAGTTGCCTCGGCTCGGGAACTTGGGTACGATTAGGGAAGGTCATCTATGAGCACCCCCGCTCGCCCGATCAAAGATCGGCCTGTACTAAACATGATATCTTGTTTTTGAAAACACATGTGCTCTTATTCCGGTTAATTAGCTAATCTTACTACGTGATGCGCACAGCAAACAAGTATAGACTAGATCGCCTAATTTGGAACAAAACATTGCATATTCGTTTGTGAAAATGATTTGAAGTTTGCTACTCGCAAGTAGGCTAAAACGAGGATTTCAATGAATTGTCCCAATTCAAGTAATCCAACCTTCACCCACAGGCATTCAGGCAGTTATATCACATAAGCAGTTAGCCTCATGGCAAGCATGCTTTCATGGCAACATTAACATACATGCAATATGCTAAAGCGTAAACACTCACAATGTACTCCGAGCCAAAAGAACTAGTTAGAAATCATGCATGATCCTAGTTCATGTTAAAGTGACTAATGCAACACATGCGAGAATGCAACTAAAATAGGCTCGGCTATTCTAGAATGTCATATGAAATGCAACTTGGTGCATGTATTTAAATTGAAATTGAAATACAATGCAGTTAGTATGATGCGCCGAGCCCGGTGCATGCAATACAGATGAATGGATGCACGCATGCAAGCATAAGGTATGCTAAATGAAATATGCCCTAAAACTAACCATCGTAAGCGGTTAAGTAAAAAGGAGAAAGAAATGGGGATTGGAAGACATACATCACACACACGAACGCTTATTATAATAATGCGCCCTCTCGACGGAGGGACCGAATAAGAAGCTAACTAGCTAATCTAAGCTAATTAAACTAATTATTACACAACAATTAATTAACTAATCCCAGTTAACTAATTATTACAAAACGAATTGAAATAGCTAACGCATTAACTAATTAAAGGTACAGACCAAAGCAAAACCTAGCTATCTAAGCATGGCAGCTAAGGAAAGCGATAAATCAGGAGCCTCAGAGGTAGAGGAATGCATGCATGCCGGGTCGCCTCGTTCGGAAATCCAATGCGATGCCCCGATTTGCCTCTGTTTTCATTTGTTCTCAGAAAATGCACCAAGCTCCAGAAAGCTGAAAATCCACCTTGGGAGTCCTGTGGGAAGGTGGTCGACCACTTTTGGTCTCTCCAGACCCCTGCCGACCACTTTTTGTTGTTGAAAATCAAGAAAAGTGGTCGGCCAGCTACTTTTTCTGGCTGGCCAACAAGTTATTGTTGCTGAGCTACAATTTGCTGCAACAAAGAGCAAGAAAGGGCATGGCAATGTATTTGCAATATATGTGTGCACAACCACCCTCCCTATCATGTCATGAACTCAAGGGAGTGTAGGTTCTCGACCCTCGGGCCACCAATCGCGCATTTCCATGCATGATGGCCGAGAAGCGAAGTTGCACAATTCGATATGGAAATGAATGCACAAGTAAACACATAAAGCCTAAAACTCTATCATGGATGATCAAGAGCGTCGGCGACCGGGAATTAAGGCACTGTAGACACCCCATTTTTGACCGTCCTCAAGACTTGGACGTCATTGATTGAACACTCAGTGATCACCCTTGTTTGTGTTCGTCTTGAGTTCCCGGAAGCCTTGGCTATGCGCCTTGCCTCAGGATCTCTCGACTCGACCGTTTTGTGTCTGGTTTTGCACCAAACACTTGTGTTTTGCCTTTGAGAGGCAGGGTAGGGCTTGTAGACCATCCCCATCCATCACTGGCCATGGCTTGAGGCCACCGGCTGTGTTTTGTGGCCACCGGCCAAATGCTTGGCCGGCCGGCACTATAGATGGCCGGCCGGCTATCTTTTTTTAGTCAATTGCATCTTTGGCCGGCCGACTACTGTGTATCTACTTTTGCAGATATTTTGTCACAGCTGGCTTGCATTTGGCTCCCCTCCATACACGTGTATGGAGGGATCTCTCTCTTTAGGGGCTTGTCTTGTAAGCTTTACAAGACAAAAAGCTCTATAAAGAGAGGTCTTCTCTCTTGTTTGGGGGGTTAGACATTTTAGACAACATTTTAGGATTTTGAGTTCTAGGGTTAGGTTTTCTTCATATCCTACCTCCATATCTCACTCTTTTGTGTGTGTTTAAGCTTAGATTTGCACACAAACACCCACCATCACACCTTTTCTTGAAACTGAGATCCTTGAGGGTTGGTTTTGGATTTTTGGAGCTGGTTTCAACCTAAAGGAGCTGCTGGAGCTTCATTTGTGAAGAAGGTCTACAAGGGTAATCACTTTTCCCTTTTATTCCCCATTTTTGCACACCACTTTTACCTATCTTGCAATTGTTTTTTGGCTTTGCATATAATACATAAAAGTTCTATTTTTAAGGCCTCTAAATAGTTTGTTAAGAGTGTTTTAAGCTTTGGGGTTGTTTGACCCCTCTTAAGCCTTGTTTGGCCCTTGTTTTGTGCCATTTTGTGTGAGCCCCGGGACCTTGGTGTTTGGGCCTCCCCACCACTGAAATCTTGAGGGATTTCAGAGGTGAGGATGGTGCCTTGAGGTCCTAGGAAGGAGAGGGCCGCCCCCTCTCCTTGTTGTCCTTGAAAAGGGCTATTTTTGCCTCTTGAGGGAGCACCATGTTTAAGCGTGTGTTGGCCACGCCTTAACTGATTTTTGTGCTTGTTATGTCATAATATGCCTCTGTTTTTAGTTGGTTTAGACACACCATGCATGCTTAGCATACTTGTCTTGTAATGCCATGAAATTGCCTTAACATGTATCTGGCATTTGGACCACCATGCTTGCATATTTTGGCTTAGCTTTGTGAAGTTTTTGGTCATGTTTTAACATGCTTAAGGTCTGTCTTGGGTCTTTGGAGTCATGCTTTCCATGTTTTGTATAGCTTCTTTGCATTCTAGCTTACTAGCCTTGGGTATATGGATCACTAGCATGCTTTACTTGGCCTATTCTCATGATTTGGCATCATTGGAAACCATATTTCAGTCCATGTTCCATGCTTGTATACTTGCATTTTCCATCCCTTTCATGTTTTGAAGAGTTGATGGCTTATGCTCCATGTTTAGGCCCTTGTGCATACATGCTTGTGTGTGTGTGTTTTCATGCCTTTGTTGCATCGTTTTGGCCGCTGTTTTGGACCTAGTAGAGAGCTGTCCAAATTAGTTTAAGACCATCCCTTTGACATGTTGTTGCATGCTATACATGTTTGTATGTTTAGGTACTTAGCCTATTAACATGTTGCATGTTTAAGTGTCATCGCATTTGGCATGTTTCTTGTGTTAAGTTGCTTTGCATATTTACATGTGTTATGCCTTTCATGTTATTGCATGTGTGTTATTAACATTGATGTTATATGCCTTGCATGCTTACTTGTTTAGTTCATGTGCCTATTGCACATGGTTTTGTTGTTTGCATGATCATGTTGCACACTTAGCTCACATGCCTAGGTTGCATTACATAGGCATGCATGCTTTGCCTCTTGAATTGAGTATGATAGAGGTTGAGCTCATTGTTTGTTTATGTGCATTTCATTCTACATTGAAAATGCATACTTGGTCTCTTGGGCCATCACGCATTGAAATGCGCGATTGGTGGTCCGAGAATCAAGCACCATACCCCTTTGAGTCGTAAATATGATAAGGGGTGTGGTGGTGCATACATTTGCTTAAAATGCATTGCCATGCCTTGTTTTGCCCTCAGCTGCTGTCAAAACAGGTTCTGCAGGAAGCTTTGGCCGGCCGGCCATCTATACTGCCGACCGGCCATCCATTGTTGGCCGATGGCTTTACAAATGGTCGATTACCATCTAGACATGGCCGGTGGTGTTCTGTCTTAGCCGGTGATGCTCCACAGTGTCCATAGAGTGCTCCCTGGGACTTGTGCAATTTTCAGAGGAGCAGAGCAGGGAAAACAGAGGCAAACTTGTGCATGGCGTTGGATTTCCGAGCAAACCCGAGCACGCGCGCATTGGACCCTCTTCCCGAGGCCTTTACTGCTTTCTTAGCTTAGTTAATTTGCTTAATTAATTAGGTGGTCTGTAATAATTAATTTGTATTATTCTTTTGGTCCCTCCCAGCGAGGGCAATTGTGTAATAAGTGTGCGTGAGTGTGTGTATGTCTTCCAACCCTACGTCTTTCTTCCCTTTTATTTACTAGCTTTCGATGGTTAGTTTAGGGCATATTCAAATTAGCATACAGTATAATAGCATGTTTGCATTCATTCATCTGTTTTGCATGCACCGGGCTCGGCGCATCATTCTAACTGCATCTGTATTTCAATTCCAAATTGAATACGTGTTAGTTGTAGCATTTCACATGCCATGTTTAGGATAGCCGAGCCTGTCTAGATTGCATCTTTGCATGTGTTGCATTAGCCATTTTAAACATGAACTAGGATCATGCATATGATTACTAACTAGTTCCTGTTTTGGCTTGGAGTACTAGGTGAGCTTTCATGCTTTAGCATACCGCATGCGTGTGAGTGTTGCCATAATTGCATGATTACCATGAGGCTAGCTGCTTATGTGATATAACTGCTCGAATGCCTGTGGATGGAGGTCGAATTGCTTAAATTGGGATAATGCATTAAAACTGTGAGTTTTTAAGCCCACTTGAGAGTGGCAAATCATCATGTTTCCTAAGCCCACTTGAGGGTGGCAAAATCCGCATTTTAGCCTACTTACGAGTAGCAAACCGTTTTCAAAACAATCATGAAATGTTTTGTTCCAATTTAGGCGATTTGGTCTATACTTGTTTGCTGCGCGCATAACATAGTAATTCTAGGCTAATAACCGAAATAAGAACACAAAACGTTTTCAAAAGAGGATATCACGGTTAGTAGAGGCCAATCTTTGGATCGGGCGAGAGGGGGTGCTCATAGCTGACCTTCCCCAATCGTACCCAAGTTCCCGAACCGAGGCAACTTTGGTGATGACGGACACGTGGCCTTTGGCACCGAGTCAGGGTTTCCTAAATTTCCCAAAATAAAAATATTTAGGTGGCGACTCTGTATCTGGCAAAGCAGTCCATGTTTGGCACTTCTTTCAAAAATCTGTTTTCTCAAAACGATTTGCCGGATTTGGACTCTTTGGTTCAGATTAAGAACAGTAACCAAGACGAGTCCGACCTGTAGCATCGAGGTCCCCCGCGGACTTGTTACAGGCACGTTTCATCACTTTAAGTATGAAACGTCTCTCGTTTCCCATGTTTGGACTAACTCCTATTCCAAACACAATGCAAGCAAGCATGGCATACACAATGCAACTCGAGCATGCAAGTATGCAATATGACTTAAGTATGCAAACATGCAATGCAATATGAACAACCTAACAAGGCTAATGGCATGCACAATGCTAAAGCATGTAACAACTAGCATACACAATGCTAAATGCTAAAAACTAGATGGCATACTCAATGCAAGGCATTCATAAGGTTCTAAGCATAATGTAATGCATGCATGTACAATGCAATGCAACAAGGGCAACTTATGTAATATACCAAGCATGGCATGCTCAATGTAATATACATGGTATACTCAATGGACTTAAACCAAAAGGGTAGACCTCAATCATGCCCAAATCAGTGGCCATTGGTGATGAAATGAAGGCACATAAAGCAAGGCATGCATGCACAATGCATTGGCCATCTAAGAGGCCAAAGAGCACAACTCTCAAGAGTGCTCAATGAGTGACAAAAGTGGAAGTGTAGCAACACTAAGTGCACTGAAATGAAGTAAGAAATGATGCCAAATCATTCGAACAACATAAGTAAAGCATGCTAGGGTCCTAAGGCATGAAAGCTAGCAAAGAGCATCACGAAGGAGGCATGCAATACATGGCACAAATGCATGAACTAAGCATGGACAGAGCTCAAGTAGGTCAAAACAAGGACCATAACATGCTGAGATAAGGGCCCAAAGGCCTAGGCATGCAAGCATACGAGCTAAGCCATAAGCTAGGCAAACATGGACAATACTTAGAGGCATTCAAAGCATGAATGAAGTAGGAATAAAAACATGCTATAAGCTCTGAAATGTCATGTTAGATGATGCTAAATCATGTACACAACACAAATGAAGCATGCAATGGTGCTCAAAGCTTGAAGAAAGCAAGAGCACTTGTACTACAAGTATACAAAATATGAAGCATATGACCAAGGCAACCCAAAACAATCCTAGAACATGTTAAAATGAGTCTAAAACATGCATGGAAGGAGGCCAAAACATGCTAGCATGAGGGGCATAAGGCATGATGCATACAAGGCAAATAAGGTGGATTACACTCACCTATTAGGACCAAGCATAGGATGACTTAAGCAATAAAAATCAGAGTTATATCATGGCATAATAACCCCAAAAAACACATTGAAATGATGGCTCGCAAGCTATGGCATGAAGGAATACGCAACGGTTCATGTTAAGGCATAAAGGGGGAAACCCTCCAACGCATTGAATAAGTAACAAATGTAAATGCATGGCCATGAAACATGGACTGAAATCACATAACAAGTGATGCCAAATTACTGAAATAGGCCAAGTAATGCATGCTAGAGGATTCAATACACAAAGCTTACAAGCTAGATTGAACCAAAGCTATACAAAGCAAGTCATGCTTGACCAAGACAACACAAATCAGACCTTAAACATGCTAAAACATGAACAAAGTCTTCTCAGAGCTAAGCCAAAAGCATGCTAAAATGACATGTTACAACATGATACATGTTAGGCTATTTCATGGCATTACACTACAAGTGCATGAGGCATGCAAGAGCCAACCAAACCAAACCAAAACAGAGTCATGAAATGGTAAAACATCACCAAAAACATGCTGAAATGGAAAGAAAACAAGCTAGAATGACATGCTCAAACATGAGGCATACAAAGCTAGATTGTGTGATTTACACTACAAGTGTATTAGGCATGCAAGAGCCAACCAAACCAACCCAAAACAGATCTAAGGCATGTTAAAACAACACCAAAAATCCACTGAGCTGGCTCCAAAACAAGCTAGAAAGACATGCTCAAACATGAAGCATACAAGACTAGATTGTGTGATTTACACTACAAATGTATTAACCATGCATGGAGTGACCAAGGCAAGCAAAAATAGTGGTATGCCACAGCAAAATAACCACAAATACAAGCTAAGATATGGTCAACATACACTTAGTAAAGGTGCTCAAACATGAGGCATTCAAAGCTAGTAAACAAGGCACAAAGGAGAGGGGATGACCCTCTCCTATTTACGACACCAAGACCACCTTTCCACCACTAAAAATCCTCTGGATTTCAGTGGTAAAAAGGTCATGCAAAGGGTTCAACAAGAGCCTAAAGGTGTGGCTCAAAATGAGGCCTAACAAGGCCTAAGAGGAGGTAAAACACCCCAAACGAAAAAGTGACCTAAAACAACTATTTTAAGCACTTAAAAATGGAACTTTTTCTAGTTAAGAGTTAAGCTTAAAAACAGATGCAAGAAGGGCTAAAAGCCTAAGCAAGAAGGGGGTATTTAAAGGTCAAATGCTCACCCTTGAAGACCTTCTTTATAACTGCAACTCCAGCAGCCTCTTTAAGCTTAAACCAGTCCAAGAACACCAAAAACAACCTCTTAGCCCCTTAGCAACCCAAGCAAGGTGTTTAAGTGTGTGTTTGTGTGTTAAACTAAGACAATACTACACTTTTGATGCACAAAAATGGAGAAACAAGGTAATATAGAGACAATGCTATATCTATCCTCCTCCCTCAGATTTTCTGACCTTGGAGGAGGGAGGAGGAGCCTCCCTCTTATAGAAGAGGAAAGCCAAAGCTTCTTGGAGAAGCTAAGCAACAAGCCAACGTGTATGGAGGATGGGTCTAATGTCCTCCAGCTGGCACAGCTGGACGAAAATATCTCCAAAAAGGTGCCAAAAAGCAACCGACCACTTTATGTGGTCAACCAGAGCAAAAACTGGTTGGCCATAGGTGGGAGAGGTCAACACACTAAATGCAAGGTGGTGGTGTAGTGGCCGACTAGAAAAGATGGTCCAAAGACCAAGAAAGCCAGTTATCTGACAAGAAAACTAGCTGGAAAAAGAAAAAGTGGTCTCCAAGGAGAAATACTGGTCTCCCACACTCGTACCACCTTCCGAACAAGGAAAACAAGGTTTGTACCAAAAACAAACCAAAGCGGATGCAAGACGAGAAATCGGGAGGCGAAACACGCGGCCAAAAGCCCTGAAAACTAGCTAACGAGCATCAAAAGTGGTATGCAACCACAAAAGTGGTCTCCCGGACCACAGTGTTCCTCTAGGTAGAGGCAACAAGGTGTGGTTCAAAAACCACGCCAAACGGAGAATGTTAAGCTGTCCCGAGACAAGGCGCGCGGCCAAAGGCACCAAAAATCGGAAACTAGTCTCCAAACAGGAAAAGCGGCCTACGACCACGAAAAGTAGTCTACGACCACAGAGAGATGGTCTACAAGACCACTCCCTCCCTCCGGGAAGGGAAAACAAGACTTGGTCTGCAAACCGAGCCAAAGCACAAAAAGTTTCGAGGCCCGGAGGCAAGGCTCTCAGCCAAAACTCCGAAACCTCAAAACGAGCACAACATGCACCATCACCGAGCGCTCAATCGATGACGTCTGAGTCTTAAGGTCGGTCAAAAATGGGGTGTCTACAGTAGGTGACGGCGGAGAAGACCCCTAAAGTGGGGTTGGCGGAAGCAAGGGGGATGGAGAGTGGGGCGACTGGTCAAGGGGCCCAAGGGGGAGAAGAATCTATGAGTGCCATGGGCCCCAAGATGCAAGTAAAGAGTGGGTCAGCTGGCCCTAAGGAGGGGGTGAAGTAGCAGCCCAAGGGGGTTCCTGCGCCCCAAAGAGAGGGGGTCAGGCTGAAGACTGCCATCTACTATGCGCCAATAGTGTTTGGGTGACTGGAGGGAGAAGGAGGCCCAGCCAGGACAGCTGCAAATCGCCTTTTGGGGGTAGTGGAAGAAGCGGCCGTGTGCTCGATGGCCAGTTTTACTAAGACTGAGCTGCTAAGGAGTCTGTGTTCCGCCCAAATGGAGGCCACTGCCTTAGCAGGAGCCCTATTGAAAAAGGCAGCGGCTGCAAAAGGCGAAGTGGGGCCACTGAAGGTAAAGTTGGAGGAGGAGAAGGCCCAACATGAAAGTTTGAAAAGAGAAACTGCTAGATGGAAGAAGACCGCGCGAAGTGTGTGCGCTAGGGTGTTGGAAGAGGCCCAGAAGGCCAAGAAGATGCAAGTGTTGGCGATAGTGCAGGGCTATTCAGCCGACCGAGCCAATGCTGAGCTGCTCGCGACCAGGTTGGAGCTGGAGACAGGACGCCGCAAGGTGGTGTCGCTCGAGTTCCAGCTGGCTAGTGAGTAGAAGAAGCTGGAAGAGGCCCAGAGAGCCTGCACTGTCGCCAACGATCGGTTTGAAGAGGCCATGACTTGCAATGAAGATCTACGCACTCAGTGGGTCAAGGAAAATGAAGAAGCAGACCTGAAGATCGCTGAGTTGGAGCGGGATCTGGCAGACGAGCGCGCCAAGGCAGCGACAGAGAAGGCGAGGCTGGAGAAGGAGTTGGAGGAAGAAAAGATCAAGTCAGCCTCTGAGAGGGCAGCATACCCCGATTTATGCGTCACAGCAGTAGAACAGTTCAAGGGGTCTGCTGACTTTCAGATGGCTATCGATGCCGCGATCGCCAGCAACTTGGCAAGGGAGGGGTCTGGGGGGGCTGGCCCGTCGGGAGCGACCGCTGGAAGCAAGAGTGAAGAAGAAGTGATCCAGAGTTTCCAATGATCAAACTTCTACAAACATGAGATGGCCGAGTTCTGGGACAGCGGGTGGAAGATGTTCAAACGCAAAGCAGAAGAGCTGTTCCCAGACTTGGACTTCAACACTGTTAGAATAGAGGAAGACGACGTGGCCCAGACCCCCTTAGACGAAGGTGTGAACGAAGAAGACCTCGTCTCCAGTGAAGAGGAATGATTGGAGTGAACAAAATTTGTAGTCAGAGTTTTGGTTGTTTTGCTTTTTGTTGTTATTATTTTTTTTTTTTCGGAATTGCTGTAATAAACTTATGTATAAGTTTGTGAATAAATAAAATTATGAGTTGTGTTTGTCACACTATTGTCTTTATTTTTGTAAGTCTGAAATGAATGAGAATGGTTATTGAAATGAGGCTTAACTTGTAAAAGTTGATAAGTAAGGAAATAATATGGCTTGTAAAGGAACCACGATGCAAAGCGAGGTTTAAAATGTAAGAATGTCAAAAATGTGAAGTTTTCAAATCACGACCCAGTAAGGGTCCCAAAATGAAATTTTAAACCACGTTGTAAGGTTGTTGATGAATGAAAGGTTGGGTTGGGAGGTGAGACTTAAAAAATGTGAAGGATGTTAAGAGGCGTAAAAACATGGACCTAGAATTTGACTAAGTATGGCAGCTATGCCACAGTCATGAAGTTGCAAGAATGGCCTTGGCCGAGCTCTTCATTCGTGCTCAGTTCGAGTTGAGCCATGATTAACTCGGTCGGGCTGTCTCTTCAAGTAACTCAATCTGGCTGAGCTCTTCATGCTCAATCTGGCTGAGGCTTGTCATGTTCAGTCCGGCTGAGGCTTTAAGAAACTCAGTCTGGCTGAGCTCTTCATCCTCAGTCTGGCTGAGGCTTTGCATGCTCAGTCTGGCTAGGGCTTTTCGTGCTCAGTCTGGCTGAGGCTTTAAGTGACTCAGTCTGGCTGAGTTCTTCATGTTGAGTCTGGTTGAGGCTTTTCATGCTTAGTCTGGCTGAGGCTTTTCGTGCTCAGTCTAGCTAAGGCTTTAAGTGACTCAGTCTGGCTGGGCACTTCATGCTCAGTCTGGCTGAGGCTTTAAGTGACTCGGTCTGGCTGAGGCCTTTCGTGCTCAGTCTAGTTGAGGCTTTTCGTGCTCAGTCTGGCTGAGGCTGCAATCAAAGTGTTATTGAAATGCCACACAAATAACTGAGATATAAGCTTGTTGTCATTAAAATGTAGCCAATTTGACCAGAGATTTACACCGTATGAGAAGAAAATAAGAACATTCAGGTGCATAGATTGTCAAAAAGGAAATACAAAAAAAGATTGATACAAAAATTGAACTTTTATTGAAAATAGCGCTTCAAGTGCTCGGGGTTCCGTGGATGGGGGAGGTCTCGGCCCTTCATGTCCTGAAGTCGGTAAGTACCTGGACGAGGTTTGGCTTTAACAACGTAAGGTCCTTCCCACTTGGCTCCCAGTTTGCTCTCAGCCGGATTTTTGGTGGCGAGGGTTACTGCGTGCAAAACAAGGTCCCCCACTGTCACGACCCGAACCCACCCCTATGGGTTAAGGCCATAACCAGCCAGTAATCGAATGATTACCTACGGCCTCAACTGAATAAATCAAAACTCATCAGAGATAAAGGGGCCGAACAGAAGCAATTCAAAAACTTTATCCATAGAGCCGTGCTTAAATGCACACCATAAGATTCCAAACATTTATTTGTTAATAACTCACATCAAAATATGTACTCACACAAACACTGTACATACAGGATCATACAGATTTAAGTCAGTCAACCCAAGACTTAGATACAAAAGTAGTCCAACGTATTCGCTAACATAACAAAACTATAAACAAGGGTCAAAGGCGAAGACAGTCTCGTGTGTGAGACGTTTGGGCTGACTCCTCAAAACTTTCACTATTTCACACAAGTTCACCGAGGCTGGTTCTGGACGTCCCTTGGCTCACCTACATGTACATGAATGAGCGTGAGCGAATGCCCAGTGAATAATATCAGACGAGGAAGATATATAAGTAATCACTGAAACAGTTACAACAAATGGCCTTTGGCCCGATCATTTACATCTATCGGCCTTTGGCCCAATCATCTATATCTATCATTCGTATCAATCGGTCTTTGGCCCAATCGTTCATGTCAATCGGCCTTCGGCCCAATCATTCGTATCAATCGGCCTTTGGCCCAATTATTTATATCAATCGGCCTTTGGCCCAATCATTCGTATCAATCGGCCTTTGGCCCAATCATTCGTATCAATCGGCCTTTGGCCCAATTATTTATATCAATCGGCCTTTGGCCCAATCATTCATGTCAATCGGCCTTTGGCCCAATTATTTATATCAATCGGCCTCTGGCCCAATCATTCGTATCAATCGGCCTTTGGCCCAATTATTTATATCAATCGTTGTCCACCATTCAAATTGATGAACTTATAAAACTTACATATGAGTAAACAATTGGACAACAGTATATTTCAAATATCTTGTTAAGATATTACTCACTGTGATCAGCTTGTGGATTTGTCCTGAAACTCGACCCTACACATGCCATGAACACAAAAGGGTCACTAACAATTCAATCCATTCAAAATTCATATTTTCCTCTTTAGGCTTAATTCTTATCTCTTTAATTCAATTACAATGCTCAATGTATGCCTAAGAGTGTTTAGGAGTGAAAGGGAACGGAAAACAGAACACATAATACATAAACAAAATTTCAGGAAACAGGGTCCCCGCTCGAGCATCAACTTCCCCGCTCGAGCGGACCCTTAAGGCTGCAAAAGTACTGGTTACCTCAAATTCACGCTCGAGCGTGAACTCGGCCGCTCGAGCGGACCGCCTGCATACATAGCTCCCCGCTCGAGCGCCAACTTCCCCGCTCGAACGGCATCCATGTCTGCAAAGAAATTGCTGGGAGCTCGATTTTCCCGCTTGAGCGGCCCTTTCCCCGCTCGAGCGGACATCAAAAATCTGGGTTTTCCAGATTGAGTTCTTGAGCTTCAATTCGAATTTCCAGCCACAATACTTGCATGCAATGGCTCCAATTACACATTTACACATGTTAACATGCTACCAATACAAGATTACAACATTAGAAGGCTCAATTTCAAGGATTACACTCTTGCATGTTTCAAATTGACATCAACTTCAACTCTATCATACATATTCATGCATTTCAAGCTCATATCTTCATCAATCATGCATGCATGCCAATCCTTGACTCCATATCTATCACAATTGGTACAAATGGCGCTTATAACCATGAAGCTCAACCAAACTATACTTGCATGTATGATTCAACACCCAATTTTCTCATATTCTACTCTTTACATGCTTGATTATGCAATTTCATGGCAATTCTATGCATGCATGTGCGTATAAACTTCAATTTCATCATACTCAACACCATTCATGTTCTTGATCAGATATTCTCTTTGAATTTACATTATTACCTACACAAATTCATGAATTAAGGGTTGATCACTCACCTAGGAGCTTCAATCTCCACCAATTCTTGTTAATTCTAGAGTGTAGCTTCCCAATCCACAATCTTGAATCAAAATGCCCAAAGGTGCCTCCCCTCTCTCTCAAAGTCGACTCTCTCTCTCTCTTCTAGAGAGTTTAACTTCAGCCAAAATGATATATGGAGAGGAATTGAATGTAATAAGGGCCCTTACATGGCCCCACTAGCTCAAAATTATTAATATTAGATAATTGAGCACTAAATCCTCAATTTAATCAATTTAATCTGGCCCGAATCAATTTTTCAATTAAATTTCACCGTAGGCTCTAAAAATTATGCCCACCACAAAGGTGCAATCAATTTCGGGTTCTGTGGCTGATAAGGCCCTCAATTTAATTTCCAAAGTAGATTATTAAAACAGATATTCCTACGGTGAATAGATAGAATTTCAAGATCACATTTATTCACATAATGGCACATAAAAATCATGCTAAACACATAATCATACTCAAATTAAGGACCAATTAGCATAATACAGAACAGGGGTATTTCACCCATAGCGAACTCCCTCGGTCGGACTTTGCGATTGTAGTGTGTTCTCATTTTCTGTTGGTATAAGGCCCGTCTGACAGCAGTGGTTTCTCGGAGCTCTTCGATTAGGTCTAGGTCTGCCCGACGCAGCTCCTCAGTTAGTTCTGGATTCGGATGTAGAATTCTTGGGGTAGGTAGACCGATTTCCACTGGGATGACCGCCTCAGCGCTGTATGTTAAGTGAAAAGGGGTCTCTCCAGTGGGGGTTCGAGCGGTAATGCGGTAGGCCCAGATTACATTTGGTAATTCCTCAGCCCAGAGTCCCTTAGCAGCTTCCAGCTTAGTTTTGATAATCTTGAGAAGAGAACGGTTGGTGACCTCAACTTGGCCATTGGCTTGGGGATGGCTTGGGGAAGAGAAACATGGCTGGATTTGAAATTCTATACAGAATTTCCTGAACTTGGCATTGTCGAATTGTTTGCCGTTGTCGAAGACGATGGCTTGAGGGATGCCAAATCTGCATACGATCGACTGCCAGATGAATCTGGTTGTGTTCCGCTCGGTAATTGTGGCAAGGGGTTCTGCCTCCACCCATTTAGTGAAGTAATCAATGGCGACAATGGCGAATTTGGTTTGGCCTCAGCCAGTGGGCAATGGGCTAACTAGGTCGATCCCCCGTTTGGCGAATGGGTAGGGACTGCAAAGTGTGATCAATTCTGTAGGTGGAGCATGGGGGATGTTGGCAAAACACTGGCACTTATCACATTTGAGCACGAAGTCTGTCGCATCTTCATTGAGAGTAGGCCAGAAATAACCAGTGCGAAGTATTTTGTGGGCTAGGGACCTGCCACCCGAATGATTGCCACATACACCCTCATGGACTTCTCTCATCACGTAGGTCGTTTGAGCAGGATTGAGGCATCTCAGGTATGGGCGTGAAAAGCCACGTTTGTACAAGAGACCACTGACAAGAATGTAATTGGACAACCGGGCCCTGACTTTAGCGGCCTACTATTTGTCATCTGGCAGTTCCCGCGTTGTCAAAAATAGAAAGATGTCGGACGCCCATGGGATAGGTTCATTTTGGAGGAGGTGGACTTCCTGTTGGTTGGGGGAAATGGCAGGGTGGGTCAGGTACTCGAGGCGGACACTGTGGCTGAAGTCTGACTGGTCTGCAGAAGCTAATTGAGCCATCTCATCTGCCTTGGAGTTTTCCGCCCGGGGAATGTGCTTGATGTGGAAAGTATTGAAGAGGCGAGCAAGGGGGAGTACAATATCCCTGTAAGCCCACATTGTGTCTTCCTTGGCATCAAATTTCCCCGTAATTTGTCGGACAATAAGCTGAGAATCGCTGAACACCTGGATATGGCTAACACCAATGTCTCTGGCTAGGCGGAGACCGGCTATCAATGCCTCATATTCGGCCTCATTATTGCTTGCATCGAACAAGAACCGGAGAGCACACTTGAAATAACCACCCTCAGGGGCGGTGAGGATGAGACCAGCCCCACTGCCTTCTTTACGGGATGATCCGTCGACGTTGAGGGTCCAAGAATGAGGGTCTTCTGCCTCAGTCTGGGGTTGAGGAGGTGGTGGGGTCGTGGTCAGAATGGGATTAGTGAATTCCAGGATAAAATCAGCGACAACCTGGCCTTTGATTGCCGTTCGAGGTCTGCAGGAGATATCAAACTGGCTGAGCTCGACTGATCATTGCATAAGTCGGCCAGACAACTCTGGTTGTTGCATGATTTTGTTCAACGGTTGGTCAGTGAGGACGACAATAGAGTGGGCCTGGAAGTAAGGTCGGAGTCGTCTTGAGGCTATGACCAAAGCTAAGGCCATTTTTTCAAGCAATGGATAGGATTGTTCTGCTTCCCTGAGAGCCCAACTGATGTAGTAGACCGGTTGTTGGACAGAGCTGTCTTTCCTGATGAGTGCTGCACAAACTGCGGTGTTTGATACGGCCAAATAGAGAAAGAGGGGTTCGCCCGTGATTGCCTGAGAAAGTAAGGGGGGGTTGGCCATGCACTGTTTCAACTGCTGAAAGGCCTATTCGGATTCTGCCGTCCACTCAAAAGTTTGCCGAAAAACTTTGAAGAAGGGGAGGCACTTGTTTGTTGCACGGGAAATGAAGCGGTTAAGGGTGGCAACTCGGCCAGTTAGCCGCTGGACCTCCTTAACCGTTCTGGGTGACTGCATTTCAATTAAGGCCTTGATCTTTTCGGGGTTAGCTTCGATGCCCCGTTGACTGACCATGAAACCCAAGAACTTCCCAGATCCTACGCCGAAGGCGCATTTCTCCGGATTGAGCTTCATTTGGTACTTCCGTAGGGTGCCGAAGGTCTCCCGCAGGTCGGCTAGATGATCAGTGAAGAGCTAGCACGTCGTCAACATATACCTCCATGTTCCAGCCTATCTGATGATGAAAGACAGCATTGACCAACCGTTGGTAAGTGGCTCCAGCATTTTTCAACCCAAATGGCATCACACGGTAATAGTAGGTTCCCCGGTCGGTGATGAAGGAGGTGTGTTCCTGGTCAGGCGGGTGCATCAGAATTTGGTTGTATCCCGAGAAGGCATCCATGAAACTGAGCATTTGATGGCCGGCCGTGGCGTCAACCAGTAGATCTATGCGAGGAAGAGGATAGTTGTACTTGGGGCAAGCTCGGTTGAGGTCGGAGTAGTCGACACAGAGTCGCCATTTACCATTATTTTTACGAACCAGAACCACATTCGACAGCCATCTGGGGTAGTCCACATTTGTGATAAACTGTGCCTTAAGGAGCTTATCTACTTCAGAAGCAATAAGGTTATTGCGCTCCGGGTAAAAGATGCACTGTTTCTGGCGGATGGGTCGAAAATGGGGCTCAATGCTGAGACGATGGGTGATGAAGGAGGGGTCAATACTGGGCATGTCGGAGTGGGTCCAGGCAAATACGTCGTTGTGCTCAATCAGGAGGGCGGTGAGGTTGGCCTTGGCCTGGGAGGATAGTTGGCTGTCGATCTTGGCAATTTTTGTCGGGTTGATGGGGTTTATGGAGACCTCGATAAGCTCTTCCACTGGTTCCCCTCTGACCAGCTCATTCTCGTCCCTAACATCGAGTCCTTCAATGATCATAGCCTCCTTAACCTTGACTTCTTTAAGTGAGGCAATATAACATTCTCTAGCCACAGTCTGCTCTCCTCTAACTGTGCCGACCCCAAGATCGGTGGGGAACTTGACGGCAAGATGGAAGGTTGAGGTGATAGCTTGGAAAACGTTTAGGGCTATGTGGCCAAGGATGATGTTGTAAGCAGAGGGGCAGTCGACGACGAGGAAGGTGAGCAGCTTTGTGGTTTGCCTGGGGTATTCTCCGATTATGATGGAAAGATCGATGGAGTCAATGGAGCTCACTCGATCACCAGTAAAACCGACCAATGGGGTTTGGAGAGGGGACAGACTTTCTTCCTCGATCTTGAGCTGGTAGAAGCAATTTAAGAAAATGATGTCGGAGGAACTGCCATGGTCGACGAAAACCCGTCTGACTTTGTAGTTGGAGAGGAGGGTAGAGATGATGAGAGGGTCGTCATGGGGGTAACGGATGCCTTTGCAGTCGGCGTCCGTAAAGGTGATAGGCTCCATCCACTGCTTAGGCTGTTTAGAGGGTCGGTCCAATGTGGCAACTTCTTTGTTTGAGCTTTGCCTTATTTTCCTAAGTTCTGCCCACTGAGCCGAGCGGGATGGTCCTTCACAAGCAAGCCCACCGAAAATAACTCTGATTTCTCCAACAGGTGGGGCGGGATTACCTTGTGCTCGAGGTTGCTGTGGAGAGCGATCATGGCCTTGGTTAGGTTGGGCTGGTTGCCGGGGAGGGGTGCGCTGGCGGTTGTTTCTGATAGGCTCAGTCCTTTGCTTCTGCTGGAGGCGGGTGTCCGTGAACTGGCTAAGACGTCCCTAATGTATCAAGCCCTCGACTTGATCTTTGAGGTTAACACACTCCTCAGTATTATGGCCGTGGTCCTGGTGAAAGCGGCAGTATTTGGACTGGTCTCGCCGATTAGAAGGAGACCAGGATGGTTGGGGCTATTTTAGGGGATAGTCTCGTTGGATCTAATTGAGGACTTGTTCCATGGGGGAATTGAGGAGTGTGTACCATTCGAACTGACCGGGCGGTCTGGTTGGTGCCGACCGGTTGGCTCGGGGTGGTCGGTCGGTATACTGAGGTGTTTGGTTATTGTACTGGGTGTTTCTAGTTTCTGAGTCTTTTCTCTTCTCTCTAGGGGTCGGGTTTTTGGCTATTGGGTCTTGTCGGGCGGCTAGGGAATCTTCAGCATTCATGTATTTTTGGGCTTTGGAGAGTAGGGTTGCCATGGAGGTCGGGGGATTTTTTGAGAGGGAGAAAAGGAAATCAGATGACCGTAGACCAGCCATGAAAGCCGTAAGGATAACCTTGTCATCGTTTTTCGCTACCTGCAAGGCTTCGGTGTTGAAGCGGGTAACGAAACTGCGCAGTGACTCCCCCTTGATCTGATGGATATTGAGAAGTTGGGTTGCTGGACGTTGCTGGTGCTGGGCTCCAATGAAATGGCTGAGGAAGGAGTCACTGAGGTGCTGGAAAGTGGAGACAGAGTCTGCTGGCAGTTGACTAAACCAAAGTCGAGCCGACCCCTTGAGTGTTACGGGGAAAGCTCGACACATGATTTCGTCGGGGAATGCATGGAGGATCATGAGGGTTCTGTAGGTCTCCAAGTGATCGACTGGGTCCGTTGTACCGTCGAAAGAGTCAATGGTGGGCATTTTGAACTTGGGGGGTAGAGGTTTGTCCCGGATGGAGGCAACGAACGGCGAGTTGGCCGTGGTTGATGGTTTAAGCTGTATGTTCTGCATGACTCCTTAGAGCTGGAGCTTCATGGCTCGGAGTTCTGCATCCCAGAGAGAAATGTTGTCACCACCGGAGGGCAGCGGGGGCTGGACGCTACTGGCCTCTCCCTCGGGGGTGGGTACCGGGACCGATGGGTGTGGGGCCCGGGGTGGCAGGTTTATATCCGGGAGGGGAGCTCGCAAGCCTTTCAAGTTGGGTCAGTGAGGCTGCAGGATAGTATGACTCAGGGCTCGTTCTTGGTTGGGTGGAATATCTGGAGGTGGTGGAGAAGGCATAGGAAGGTTTTTTTGGAGCAGAGCATTAATCAGGACTTGGTTTTGCTCGGCCAAGCGGTTAATGCTGTTGGTGAGCTCGGTGAAATACTATGGTGGGTTATTTGGATTGGGAGGGTCGGCTTGATGATCGGGAACATTGGGGTGGGAAGCCATGGATCTGGTTGTGACCATCCACCTTCACAGGTGGTGGGAAGGGGTTATTGGGAGAGGGTCTCCGGCGACAATGAGCACAACTGGCGCGCGGAACAAAAACCTTTCCCACAGACGGCGCCAACTGATGATACAATTTGTTCCAGGTGGAACGGGTCGGACTGATCCATGCTCCTCAAGCCTGTGCCCGAATGACCAAGCCCACGGAGGAACCTGCACAAGAGTTCAACAGGGAACGGGGAGTCCCCAGCGAACCCTCCGACGAACAAGTTAAAAAGAGAGGTGGTATGTTGAGATGGATTAGAGATAGAAAGCTTAACCTTAACCTTGTCTTCGACGTTTGCTTATATCCTCTCGTAATCATTTCGTTGTCCCTTCCGACCTGTCACCTTGGCCGAAAGTCTATGCTCTAGCTTACCTTGTTCATGGTGAAGGCGTTCTGTCCCGACGGAGAGGGGTTATCGCAATAAATGCTATAAGGGGCTTCATTAATGGCGATGTGCAGTGGCAATAACTTTGCAGATCTTTGTCTGCTTATGTGGCTTGCCCTTCTCTTGACATGTGTCTTAATGTCATTGGTTCTTATTGCTATGTGGGGTTTCGACAGTGTTGGGTCTTAGTATTTGAGTTGTGTATTGAGCCCTAAATGGTAGGCTATAATCTTTATGGGCTTACCCATGTCAATTATGATTGATGAAAAATATTATGTATTATTATTTTATGTTAGATGATTGAAAAATATGAGTAGTATAATAAATAATGATTGGTGAAGGAATATAAACATATAGTATTATAGGAGTACCTAATAATTTTTCAATATGAAGAAACTAATTCCAGTACGTCATGTGAATCATCGTAAAAAAAATAATCCTTAAAAGTTATAAAAAAATATAAAAAAAAAAGAAAAGAAAAGAATATTAATGACAAAATTTTAAAAATATCAATAATAAATGCTAGAGACAAAACGGTTTCGTGCCAAAAAGTAGTTTTTTAGACAAAAAATAATGTCCCATTTTATTGATAAAAATATAATAATGACACCTTTAATAATTAAAATATTTTGTTACTAAATTTCTATCTCAAAAATTTTATTTTGTTACAGTATTCTCGTAACTATTTAAAAATGAAATCTCTCACCCTAATAAACCAGAACTCAACAAGCTTTTTTAAGTAACTTGCTCATTGGGAGGGAATAAGAGTATAAGATCGTCAATTTTTTTTATAAAAAAAATCAAGATATTTTAAACACGAATTTCATAAGAGCTTGAAACAATGAGTTCTTTTTCACTGAAGCAATCAAGAAAACCGAGTCCTTGCCTTAAAACACCAGTGATTGTCTAATATTTAAAAGGGTAAATTGCATAAATAGTTCCTGTAGTTTGGAGTTTGTGTCACTTTGGTCTCTGACTTTTTAATTATGACATATTTGATCCTGAATTTTGAATCTTGTTCCAAATAAGGACAATTGAAAATATCATTAGATTTTTCAATGGTAAAATTGTCAATTTGATAAAATATAAACTAATTTAACAAAAATAAATGTCAAAAAAATATTTTTGAATTTTTAAAAATTATTTCTACATACTAAAAATAAAATTATGTAAAATTGATAAATCTTTTAGACATTTATTTTTTTTTTACCAAATTAATTTTTATTATGTGTTTAGATGATGATCATATAAAATTAATTTTAAAAAATTAATCATGTAATTTTTATTAATTTTACATAATTTTATCATTGGTGGATAAAAATAATTTTTAAAAAATTGAAAATATTTTTTTGACATTTATTTTTGTCAAATTAGTTTATATTTTATCAAATTAACGATTTTACCCTTGAAAAATCTAATGATATTTTCAATTGTCCTTATTTGAAACAAGATTCAAAATTCATGATCAAATATATCATAATTGAAAAGTCAAGAACCAAAGTGACACAAGTCCCAAACTATAAAAACTATTAGTGTAATTAATCCTATTTAAAATTAAAAAATGTAGAACATAAAAATTGATCTGAGAGTCACGTCAAAATTTGTGATTAGTTTCTATGCAGAATCACAGATATTTTTAACTAAATTTGTGGATAGGTGCTAGGGCACTACTTTACATGGAATTTCCTTTCGAAAGAGTTAGAAAGTGCTTGACTAATTTTTGCTCCATTAATTTTTGTTTTTTCACCTCTTCGTTAGTGTGTACCTCTCCAAACCTCATGAACTCAACCTTATAATTGCCCAATTAACCCCTACAATGAAAATTCAAGCATTAACACACGAATAAATATAATTAGAATGATATCTTTTTGATAAACCAACTAAACTAAATCAAATTAAACCTTACGTTCCATCAAATATGGTCGGCTGCATGAATCTTTCTTCTCTATTTAACTCTATTCAAGGCCATTTCGTTAGTTAAATTAAGGAGATTCATATCTCTATTTATTACACTAGTCCACGTCAATCTAGATCTACTCATTCTCCTAACACTACGATCTACCATCACTGTATTACATCTCTTCACTACTGTCTCTGTTGTATATGACCAAACTGTCTCAATCTATTTTCTCTCAACTTATCTTCTATCGGTACTATTCTAACTCATTCTCAAATATACTCATTCCTAACTCTGTCTTTTTTAGTCTTACCATATATCCACCTTAACATCATCATCTCAGCAACACTCATCTTCTCTACATGTTTTTTAGTTGTCTAACATTCCGTCTCATACAACATTGTTGGCTTAATAGTCGTTTTATAGAACTTTCATTTTATTCCAATTGGTACTCGTTTATCGCATAGTAATCCAGACGCACTCCTCCACTTAAACCACCCCGTTTTAATTCTGTGAATCACATACGCTCCAATCTCCGCAATTGTTGTGATAATCGATCCTAAATGACGAAAATATTTACTCTTAGGTAGTTCTTGATTTTCAATGTTCACTTCTTCTCTGCTTCCATTGTGATTGTTACTAAAATTACATTCCATATACTCTGTCTTAATTTTGCTTATCCTAAATCCTTTATGTTCCAATACTTTTCTCCAAACTTCCAACTTAGTGTTAACTCCTTCTCTAGTCTCATCCACTAACACGATATCATCTGCAAAAATAATATACTATGACACATCATCTTTAATATCGCACGTCAATTCATCCATAACTAACGTAAAAAGATAAGGACTTAAGATTGATCCTTGGTGTAATCCTATAAAAATTGGAAATTCACTCATCTCTCCAACAGACGATCTAATAGTGGTCTAAATGCCTTCATACACATCCCTAATCACATCAATGTAACATTTTGTCACTCCTTTCTTCTCTAACACCCACCAGATTATATTCCAAGGCACTTTATCATAAACTTTGATAAAAACCATATGAATGTCTCTTTTTTTTTTCTTTTCTTTTCTTTTCTTTTCTTTTCTCTATATTTTTCTATTACTCTCCTCAAAAGATAGATCGCTTCCATTGTTGACCCACCAGACATAAATTTAAATTGATTCTCTGATACCTTTGTTATATCTCGCAATCGACGTTCCATCACTCTCTCCTACACTTTCTTTGTGACACATTAACTTGATTCATTTATAGTTGTTACAATTCTAGACATCTCATTTATTCTTATATATTGCACTAAAATACTCATCCTCTATTCCTCTGGCATTTTCCAAGTCAATAAAATTTTGCTAAATAACTTAGTCAATCAAACAGCTCCCTTCTTACTCAAACATTTCCATGCTTCAATAGGTATATTATCAAGTCCTAAAGTCTTATTCAATTTCATCTTCTTAAATACAAACTCCACTTCAATGTCTTTAATCCTACGATAGAACCTATAGTTCTGATTTTCCTTATTACTGCCTACTTCCTCCCCTTTTGATATCTTAATAAATATACTTTTGTTTTAAAATATATGTATATATATATATAAAACAAAAAAACATAATTGAAATGAATTAACATCAAAGGAATGCAACATTGCCTAGATAAATCCATATAAACATGCATATTTCAAATATTTATCGGTTGTGTAATTATTGTTATGCAATATTCGGTCAATAATTCTTTTAATTTTATTTTATTTTTTTTTTTTGGTGGGTCAATAACTTCTTTCCCGTGGTCACTATTATAATTTTGAAGTCTAACCACTTGGATTGTATGAAACCAAATAATCAAATCAGAGTTGTTTAACAAATACGATAGATATATATGTATATATACACAATCTTGAAAGTAAAATAACTAACAAACTCCATTTTTTATTCGCGCTAGCAACATTTTGCATCCCATATGTCTTCTTATACATGACAGCCAGTGTAGTGAACACATAAGGGATTGTTTGGAATGTTCTAAATAAGTGTATTTTTTGACTTTTTATGAAATATGAGTTGAATTTGAAATAATGTGATAGAAAATTGATGTAACTTAAGTAAGATGATGTGACTTAAATAAAATAGTAATTTTTTGACTTTTTAACTTTTCAAAAGATGTCAAACTTAACCTTAATAGGTCAAAAGTAAGAGTTGAACTTCTGCATTATTTTTTTATTATTTTTATTCATTTGAACCTACAACTCAATGTTTCACAAACAGAAAATCTATAAACCCAGAAAAAATTATCAGAATTTATCCAATTTTTAAATCAACGGTGGATATTTAGGGTTAGTTTGGAATGATCTAAATAAGTGTACTTTTTGACTTTTTATGAAATATGGGTTAGGTTTGAAGTGATATGTTAGAGATGTGATATGACTTAAAATAAGATGATGTGACTTAAATAGAATAGTGATTTTTTTAACTTTTTAACTTTTTTAAATCATGCCAAACAAGAACTTAATCTTCCGGTTGTGGAACCAGACAATGAATAAATCTTAGCCTTTTGTATTCTAGAATTTTTTTTCAGCGATCGTGCACCTGGCATTCCACAAATTAATAAAGGTGACAAAAAATCAGATTAAACTTTTAGAATAAATTTAAAGGTAAATTACACTACCAGTACTTATAGTTTTTAATTGTAAATTACACTATCAGTACTTATAGTTTAAAATTTATATCGTTTTAGTCCCTTATTTTTAATTATAATACATTTAATCTTGAATTTTAAATCTCGTTCCTAATAAAAATAATTGAATATATTGTTACTCCATTTCAAGAGCAAAATCGTCAATTTGATAAAATATAAATTAGTTTGACAAAAATAAATGTTAAAAAATTATTTTAAAATTTTTAAAAACTATTTATACTCACCAAAGATAAAATTATATAAAAATAATAAATCTTTTACATTTTTATTTTTTACCAAATTAATTTTTAATATGTGTTTGGATGATGAACTAATTGTTTTTATTGATAATTTTTTATGATTATCATGTAATAAATGGTTGTATTTGTTTTTAACAGATATTTTTGGATAGTTATTATTTAATGGATAGTTATTAGGTTTTAATGTATAATCGATATACTTAATATATGAAATATTTTTATTTTTGAATTTTTTGATTTAATGGATTGGTTTAATAATGATATTAAAATTGTCGCCATTTTTGACTTTTGAAAAAATAAAAATTAATTAAGGAAAATAAATATCAAAAAATTTATTTTTACCCTTCCAAAAGATAAAATTACATAAAAATGATGTATTTAAATTTTTTTTTTCACTAATTTAATTTTTATTTTCTTAGAAAAAAATTTTAAAAACCGAATCTAACAAAACTTTATAACCAAAAAAATTTCAACATTATTCATTAAAAAAAATGCCATTATATTTCAAACAACATATAAGTTAATCAATATAAAATAAGTTGTATGACGACTTTGCCCTTCAAATGAAGCAACAATGTTTTCAATTCTCTTTTTATTTGAAATAAGATTCAAAATTTAGGATTAAATATATTACAATTGAAAAGTCAAAAATCAAAGTAACACAAATTCCAAACTATTAATGTAATTTGCCCTAAATTTAAACCATACTATTTTTTTATCAAATTTGGACAACACATTATTTTAACGTATCATTTTGATTTTTTTTTTTTTTTAATAATTATTGATGGTCTACACAATCCGTAAATAAAAAAATTAATGAATGATATCACCGAAGTAAGATTCCTGATGTGTCATGGGCCCTACCTGCACAGACTAATCCTGTTAAACGACTGGTGGAGAAGCCTCTTTCAATAGTAAAAGAATTATAGATTATTTAGGGATTGTTTGGAGTGTTCTAAATAAGTGTATTTTTTAATTTTTTGGGTAAAAAAGTAGACAGAAAAAAGATGTGTATTTAGGATAACTTTTTGTCTTTTTAAGAAAAAATATATATTAAAATATTATATAAAATAGTAAAATTACATTATTACTCCTATGTCCTAGACTCGATGACAGTGTTGATTGAAGGATAATACAGATTGCCCTACAAATAGTGATAACTTCAGAACATATATACATATAGCATGAGGCTTCACAGGTATTGTTGGGCCCATGAGGGCCCACCATGGGTCCCGTTTCGATAATTCGAACCGATTAATGTGTAAAACTCGTTGAGTACTATATGTTTATAAAAAAATCACGTTAATCAATAGTTATGTGATCAAAACATTTTTGTATGATAAAAATGAACGGTGAAAAATAAATGGCTGACAAAAATCTGATTTGATCACATAGCTATTCATATACGATTAACGTGATTTTTTACAGACATATAGTACTCGACGAGTTGTACACATTGAATTCTTCAGATTATCAAAATGGAACCCCTGGTAGGCCTCCATGGGCCCAACAGTACCATCTAACTTAATAAATATATATATCTAATTTGTAATTTGTACCATCACAGTGTATGTATGTAATTTTCCCCATCACTTCAATACCATCACCTCTGTGAAGTTGGATTGTACCTTTTTTGTGTAAATTAATTTTTTTTTTATTTTTAAGTTGTGAATAGTGATAATTTTTTTACTTTTTTAATAACTTTTTGACATTTTGCCTTTTTTATAACATACCAAACCAGCCCTTACTCTTAATGTATTTATACAGTAATGATTGAGATCCAAAAAAAATACAACCCCACTTACCTGTGATTAGTCCAAGAGAAAGGAAAAAAAATAAAAAATAAAAAACACAAACACATGATTGGTCCACATCACTTTGAGGGTGGTGGTGTCCCCAAAAATGGGGTCTTACTCATTTTCCATATTTATATGAGAGCACACTATACGTGTGGGAGAGAAGAATATTGAGGTCTCATTTAGGAACAAATTATTTTAATAATTTTTTTGACTATTTACGAAAAGATGTGCAGAAAAATAGAGAGTGATGTGACAACTTATAGTAACTTTTTGGCTAAAATGTATAATTGACAAACGAGACTTGAATTTGTACTACCATAATAATAGCACCAACAATAGACAAACAAACACAAACAGATTGTAAGGGAGTAAATATTCTTTATTTTCATACTCCTTATGTTCAAACTCCTTGTCGCTCTGAATTATGTCGTTCAACCTGAAAACACAACGAAGATGAGCTACCCAGTGGGTGTGTTGTCAGAAAACCCCTCTGATGGTCAAGTTAACACCCCTCGAGAGAGAAGAAAGACTAAGCAAGAATAGCTCTGAGTACAAAGAAAATTGCAGACCTCTTGCTTGGTGGAATTGCGTCTCTTTTATAGATTGTTCCTTTCCCTTCCAAGATTTTGCACGCACTACCTCGCTCGTCCTTTGCTGGACGCATGGATGTACTGCCCTCTCCTTTCTTTACATGTGTGCGAGTCAATACTGCCAAACAACATCGACAAAACAACAAAACGGTATTGACGCGTACTATTAGCTTGTTTTCCTCCTCCCACTCCAATTGGGCCACATAGTATACGGCCGCCAAGCTACCCTCAATCAGGCTAATTCAACTGGTTAAGCCCCAAGCCACTTCATATCCGAGCTAGCTCTGGTCGATTGGCTCCCGAAGAATTCTAGTAGCATAGTCTACTGTATTCTGCTTGGTTAAGCGTCGTTTACTTATTGCTTGGACGAACTCTACATGACGATTCTCTGCTCGATCAAGAGTTGCCCTCGTTATCTTAGCCCAGTCATTCTCCACTATGCATACTTAGCTCGGTCGAGATCCTTTGCCCGGTCTATGTCCGACGTGTGGACTTATCTCGGCTCGTAGTCTAAACTCATTCAGCTTGACCCAAAGCCCATTTCATGTTAACTCGGCTACACATATGTGAAAGGTTTAGTAGAAAATTTAGTAGATTATTTGAGATTCCTAACATAATTCATTATTAAATTTATATTTTCATAGAACATAATGGGTTTGTTTGGCAAGTTGAGTTTAGGCTAAAATAATCAATAAAAATAAAAATGTTAAAATAGTTAATATGATAAAATGTCACATTCAAATCATAATTATTTTATTTTTTCTTTTACAATCATCAAATTAACTTAGAAAAGAAGAAGAAGAAGAAGAAGAAGAAGAAGAAGAAGAAGAAGAAGCTAACTATCATCCCAAATATAACTTTTTTTAATTAGACCAAAATAGCCAAAAAATTAACTAAAATAGCCTACTTGATTAGTTAAGAACTGATACATATTAGCCACTTTGACTATACAAATCAAACAAATATACCTCTTTTGGAGGGAGTCTGTAAAAGATGAAAGTAATATATTTTTGTTGTTGAATGAGTGATCAAAATATATAGATTCATAGGTAAGGAGGATAAACTGATATTTGCTAATAGCTGAGAGGTTTTTGGTATAAATAACTCTAATTTAAAAATTAAAAAAAAACATCGAAATATATATCGATATTAGTGATACGGTCATATATAACACTACAACATATAAGACTTTTGGTGACCAATTATTTTGGTCCCTAAAACTATTATTTTAGTCTCTAAATGGTTTTTGTGACAAAATTAATTTCGTCACTAAAAATGTCACTAAAAGTGCGTCTAGAAAAGTCTTTAGCGACCAATTTTTGAAAATGTCCCCAAAAATGACAATTAGCAACCAATTTTATATTGTTACAAAATGTTTAATTTTACCAGACTAAACATTTGGTCGCTAATACTTCGTCATAAAATGTCCCAATTTGGTTGCAAAAAACAAAATAATGACACTTTTAACGACTATGATATTTGGTCGCTAAATGACATGTGGCTTTCTCTACAACGCATTTTCGTCGCTAAAAATCAAAGTTAAATTTTGTAATCATTTAATCTCATAGCTAAAATGCACAAAATTAAATGTCATCCAATCATATTAAAAAAAAATTGACATTCCCAAACCATAATAAGTATATAGAAAGTAAATTTGACAAAAATTAAAACTGAAAGTTTCCAAATTCAAATCAAAGTAGTAACAGTTCAAATGAAGAATAGCAACAATACAATAGTTTCTTCAAAGAAAATATCTAAAAAAGCATTTTCTCAACATCAATATCAGGCTTTATATTAGACAGGCTTGGCACAAGAGGCTTCAAGCTGTACTTAGGTGTGACACCCTTTGGACATCCCTGCAACCCAAAATTCAAAAAGAAGAATCAAATAATAAGAATCAACACAACATAATCTCATTAAATAATCAATAGTCATTCATAATCAAATAAGTTACAAATAATGAAAAAACACGTTATCTCAGTGTACTTGAATTATTAGTGAGCTATAATAAAAATCAACACAACAAGAAAGTGAGTCACCTAGAATCAACACAATAAGGTTATCATAATCCAAGCACGTTATCATAATCAAATGTTCTAAATAACAAACACACTAAATTTATAACTATGACAGATCTATCTAGAGCAAAAGGTACTTGGCATTGACCTCCACGCTATTAGACTCCAAGTTGTGCACTCTTGCATTCAGTTCCTCATTGATTCTTCGTTGCTCTTCAAGCTCCCTCCTAGTTTCCTCATTTTCTATCTCAAGAGCAGACGAGTACGTCGACCAGATGCTGTTGTACTAGGTTTAGGACCACGTCCTAAACCACTTATGTAGCCAGACTTACGCCCAAACACCTCAATGGAAAGCTGCTCATCAGATAGTGGGCCAGATCCATCTTCTATAGCTTCATTCTCCCGCTCTTTAAGTTTTTTCTACAATTGCTCATGAAATTAAATATAGTCATTTTATATCTACATTGTAACAGAGCAACTGAAGACATTGATTTTCCTATTTACTTATCCTAGAGAGAACATAATAACTAGTAGAGAAAGCACCATAATCTAGTAGCAGGTCTAATATTCTCACTGAATTTTCTAACTTTAAAGTAGCATTTCCCAAAAGCTGAATTTTCTAACTTTAAAGTATTAACAGGTCTAATATTCTCTTCAAACATGCGTTTTTAGATGCCATGCCATCCTTGTTTCTAGGTACCAGACAACCTACAGAAGCATATCAATCATAAGTTTCATTATTCACGCTTAGCAAACATTAATTAACAATACCCAGTTTATTTGAGTTAGTATGAATTGCATTTCTAGTGCTACCCTTGGTAAGTTTATCACTGGATCAAGCATGACATAGTTTATGGTCTCAAGACCAAGTTGGACCAAGATGGATTATTAGGTCAGTGCCTATACAGTTAAAGCTCCTACCAAACCTTAGCCTTGCAGCAACAATGCTGCAAATATTCAAATCATACCATTTTGTCTCATAAACTTTCACTCCAATATTTCCAAACTTAAGAACAGGTGATCTAGTCCTAATCATTTACATTCATAATCATTTACATTGTTCGTTTTTAGTGCTAAAGATTCACAACACATGAGCCTTAGACAAGTAATCATTAACAGGAAAATACTTATATTTAACATTAGAAAATTCTGACATGTCTAATTTCAGCTTCATTATGGACCCATGCTTGCCTTTTCTGACTAAAGTGTGTCTTGTGATACAAATCAACAAGTCCAAGCTCCTTTTCATCCTTGTCTCGTTGTCAAAACCTTTATAGTTAGTATCCTATGGAGTACATACATCACCAAATAAAAGAAATAAAAAAAGTGTCATGTAGACCCTATGATTTAAAGGTCAGTTGTTTACCTCATCGTATTGCACCTTTCTAAATGCCTTTGAGCCAGCTGTATGGAGGACTTTAAGCTCAAACCGATTTTCCTTGTTTTTCTGACATTTCTCCTGCATGAAGTGTAAAAATATATTCAAAAGAAATCAAGTCCATGTGCCCAAATGCTTAGTAACAGCAGTAGCTACATGCATAGCAGCAGCCTCCGCCACAGCAGCAGCTGTAACATCATCAGCAACCCAAGTACAAGCAGCCTACACAAGAGCTGCAGCCTCACCACAAGTGTGTGCAAGTGCATTACAAGTGTGTTCAACAATTACCTGGTACGTCTTATCATCCCATAATTGACACAGGTATTGCCACACCTCTTTTTCGATATCTTCATGTGGGTTTGCAAGGCTGATTCCATCGTAGGGAAACTTCTAAAATGTTGGCGTAGATTAAAGCGGTAGGTCTTGTACCGGAGTTTCATCATTCCAAGGATAGAAGCAATAGCATAAGGTTCATTACTAAAAATGAAACCTTCCTGCCATACCAATAAAATTAAACACTTCAAAACATTAAGCAACATAATTCATAAACTAAAAGGGAATATTAAACTAGACTAAAAAAAAACTATCTTACTCGAAGGTATGCAATTAGCGTTTCTTTATCCTCAAGGCTAATAAAACTCCACTTAGGCACATTTTGTGGGGCAAATTGCCTAGTGACGATCCCCAACTCGGTGGTGAATTTATCAGACCACAGTCCCAATGGATTCCCAGTAATCCTACAAATTTCAACATCCAATCGCTTCCCTTGACTTTTTATCTTGAGTAATGCGAGGCTTCGTGACTTCCCACGTCCTTTCTTACGCTCTGTTGTATCTATTAAAAACAACATATAGAAAAAACACATCAATGTCTAACATATGCATTGGATGAAAAGAATAAACAACCAACCAAAAAAAAATATAAAACTAAAATATTTACAAACCTACCAGCAATACAACAATCCATGCTAGAAGTATCCAAGTATGGGCCTTGTGATGTAACTTCATGCATAGATGCTGATGCTGATGCAGCTGCAGATGTTGATGCAGATGTTGTTGGGGGCACAAACTTTGACGTAAATGAAGGAATTGACTGAGTAGATGTGGATGCAAAAGATGTAGCTGCTAATTTGTTGGGCACATAGCCTCCCTGTCCTCTACCTCTAAAAATCAATAACAAGAACAATAAAATGGTTTCAGCTGTCTTATATAGAAATGTCTAGTGTATCTATATGATGATCTTAGTAGGTTTAGTAATATAAAATAGTTTCAGCTGTCTTACACAGAAATGAAGTTTCTGAACAAATTTTGCAGCCTTCTACTTAGATGAAAAAGATAAACTCTACATTTTCATGCTCTATTTTCCAATTCTATTGCTAACTTCCAAAACTTTGGATTGAATCTCCAATATCTTTATCATAACACTTGAACTGGTGCTTCATCCTTGTGATCATCTTTAACTATAATTGAGTAAGATTACAGCTATCACATGTGGGTCCACTTTCATTGTAAGTAAGTGATAAAAAATATTATAAAAAAAAATGTGGCTGTAACAACGCTCTTCAAATTTATTTTGAATGTAATGTGAGTTGCATTTAGAATAAATTTAATTTATACATTTTTAAATTATGAACACTTTTTAAATGAAAATTCTGAATACATAACATTACTTTACTGTATCAAATTCCAAATGAGATACAGAGGCCAGGTCTGTGCAGGAAATTAGTGTTGCAAAGCCACTTCAACTCCAAGTAATTAGTCTAATCTAATTGTATCTAGCTTTAACTAGCTCTACTTTCACCTTCACCAATGTTGGTGTCAGATGAACTAACCAATCAGCACCAAGAAGGTATTCAGTTCAAAAAATAAAACAAAAAAAAATCCCAACAATTTGAAAGTCGTGTTTATTTAGTTTTATAGGTGGGATCGGATTAGAAACCAGTTAACTCCATATAAATCACAGTTGGTTGGAAAAAATAATGGGGGGACTAAGAGTCGTATGGGATTGTTAAGGCCCACTTTTAAAAACCAAATTATAAAATGGTTTCAGCTATTTTTTTTTTTTTTTTTTTTTTTTTCTGCCATACCTTTCTTGGTGAAGTTTTTCTGTCATAGGATCCAGTGGCACTTCCTTCACTACTTCAAGAATTTTTCCCTTCTGTACACTCGCTTTTGCATTTGTCTTCTTGAGGACCTTCTCTGCAGTAGCTGCAGGTGCAGGTGCCTGAACATATCACATGAAAAAACAACAAAAGCCAAGTGAGGATAATAAATAACAAAACAACAACAAATAATACATACAATGCCATTACAATTCATATGAATTCTGAAATGCAGAAAACAACAACAGATCCATTTATTTTCTTAGGTCATCAACTGTTGTTGGCTACAAGTACGTCTTTCAATTGGCCTTTAACTATTCACATTTCACATATTTAACGAAATGAACATTTCAGCAATGCATAACACCTTCTTACTAAAGATTGAACCATTGAACATTGAAATTAAAAAAAGAAGACAAAAAATGAAGAAATTGCAAAACAGTCTAAATATGACACCAGTGAAGAAATTGCAGCAATTACTAAAGATTCCTTATTAATAGATAATAAGGAATGATGCTTATTGATAGTACCTTTGCAGCAACAGATTCCGTTGCACGCTTCCTCCATAGATCAGCTTTCCGAGTTTCAAATTCCTCTCTACTCATGATGGGGGGTCCAGGATTGGTGCCCATCCTAAAATCCGCAAGATCCCTAAAATCTGCAAGAAAATTATTCAAATTGTTTTGAAAAAGGATAACATTACATTAAAGGCTGAATAGATGATAAAAAAAATGCAAAGCCCATTTCATTGCTGATAGTCAAATGATCATACATCATAACAATTATTGAACCATAAAAGCTTCAAATGATTCATAAACACAGAACTTCGTTAAAGACTCTTCCAATACAACTAAAAACTTTTGGAGTACACTATCAGCCGCAAAGAGCAAATGGATTTGGTACTCATGAACAAGCATAGAGAATCCAATTCACAAACAGAACTATGTAGACCAACATCTAAGATTTTAAAAAATAAATAAACAAATAAGAGAAAAAAAATTTAACAAAATAGTCATGGATTCAGCCACAACCATCCAGAGTTCCACCTCCAACTCAACAGGACACCAAAATACCAGTTTGAAGTAACAAGGCTCTGGCAAAAGAAAAGAACAATCATGGAATGGTCAAAAGAACCAGGGAAAACCACACACATGCACATACACATACACGTGATATGACTAAGCACCAGAACTACAAATATTTAGAAGAATGGTCAAAACAAAGGAGGGATATTACTAAGCACCACAACAACCGAGATATACTTTTTTGGGATGGCAATGCTTGTCAAATAAATTAGCAGAAGTAATATACTTACTATAAAAAGCATTTTATAAAAAACTGAGTGTCCTAAGTTTTTAAACACTTCAACAACCGAGATAATGAAACATGGCATACCACAACAAAATACTATTATACAATTGATTCAGACAGTGCACCGCTAGTCTCAAGGACGATAGAATCAAACAACAAAACAAACAACATCTTAAAGGACAAATATGATACTAAAAACAAACAACAAAACAAAGCATACATCCTCAAAATAAGGTAGTTAGAAACAGAAGCACACAGTATCTTTTCTCAAGCTTTTCCATCTTAAAGGACAAATATGATAACGTGGGAAACAAGACAAAATATTAAAATGAAATAAGCAACAAAACAAAGCACACTTTTTTTGACAAGAAAACTTGAAATGGAAATAAGCAATAGCAATTATAAATCTTACATGATGTTAAAATGGAAATCATTTGGAAACAAGACAAACTATTCATCGATAGATATAATCTTCATCAATTTCATCTTCCGGATCACTATCATCATCAATCATATCATCATCAACTTGATCATCCATGTTAGTGTCATCATCATCCGCATTATTATCATTAATGAGCACTTCATCATCAACTTCAAGTTCCTCCTCGTGAAATTCGCCAGTAATATCAACACATATCATTTCCATGTCTTCTTTGCATAATTCTATGGGTTGATCATCAATGTGCACCACATCCCCAAGTCCATACGACTCAAATTGTTGGTATGGTTCATCTTTGTCTTTGTCTTCCTCTTCCGCTTCCTCTTCATCCTCTTTCACTAAGATGTCATAAATAGCCCGTGGTAATACTCTTTGTACAACTCGATAATTATTGCCCCACTTCGTATCTTTCAAATAAAACACTTGTTCCGCTTGGCATGCTAGCACAAATGGTTCATCTTTGTACCAAGTCTTCGTAACATTTACACTAATGTAGTTAAACTTATCAACTTTTATTCCAATTTTTTCGTTACCAACGTCCCACCAATCACACTTAAAAAGAAACACACTATTCCCACCTAGATATTTCAACTCAATAATCTCTCTAATAACACCATAAAAATCAATAGGTTTCCCTTTATGATCTCCCTTCACAACCACGCCACTATTTTTAGTTTTTCGGTACATGTCACAATCTTGAGTGCGAAACTGAATCCCGTTGATGATACAACCATTGTAGCGTGTGTAACATGCCCGGGGGGTACCATGCGTGTTAAACAGTTCGGACTCCCGAGATCTCTTTGATCTCAAGTTTCACGAGTGCAATGTGAAACATAGATGAGAGTCCAAATTTGGCAACTTTTATTGAAAATCCATTTTATTGCAATTTTTTTAAAAATGGACTACGTCATCAGATCTCAGAGTCGCCACCTAATATTTTGGGAAATTAGGAAACCCATGACTCGGTGTCAAGGCCACTGTTCGTCGTAACCAAGGATGCTTGGCTCGGAACCTTAGGTATGAGAGGGGAAGGTCAATAATGAGCACCCCCGCTCACCCGATCAAAAGATCGGCCTCTACTAAACCATGATATGACTTTTTATTTTCTTTTATATGTTCATATTCTGATTATTGAATAAATCCTAAAATTTACTATGTGAAGCATACAAGTATAGACTAGTTTGCTCAAATTGGAACAATTCAACTTCATGTTTGTTTTTCGAAAAGGGTTTGAATTTGCCACTTGACAAAGTGGGCTTAAAGTTTATGAATTTGCCACAACAAAGTGGGCTTAAAACATACAATCTTTGAATCATTCCAATTTAAGTAACAAGCCTTCATCCACAGGCATTCAAACAGTTTATCACTTAAGCAAATAGCCACATGGTAGGATGCTAAACATAATAAGAAAATCACACACAAATGGGATGCTAAAGCATAAAAACTCACAGATTTACTGACGTCCCTCGAACAGCTACAAAACAAAGTTAGTAAAATATGCATGATCTTATATACAGAATCCTAATGCAATTCACTCATGAGATGCACTAAAGATTCGGCTTCTAAAATATGGCATGTGAAACATTGCAAAACATGTGATAGCGCACAAAATTATGGGATAATTAATTAAAGCATAAAGATGCAAATTTAGCCGAATCTTAATGCATGAAACATGGATGCAAAGCATGGATATGCATGACATGTCAGATATATACATACATGTACAGTTAGGGAAAGCGATTAAAGAATGAGATAGAAAGGAGCGGGATGGGGGATTATTACAATCATTTAAATATTACAGATCCAAATAAAAGAGGAGGAAGAAATAATAAAACAAAATAAAACGTCACCAAAACACTCAAAATCAAAATTAAAAAAAAATAGAAGTTTGAAATCCCCGGCCATTCATCAACTTGCAAATAACCATCGGTCCTCATGCCTCAGCCCATGTATTCATCTTCAATGGAGTCCCCATCAACACTCAAACAAAACTGGCCCACTGTCAAGCCGGCCCACTGGCCAATCAAAAATGTACCAACCCAACGTGAATGACATCCACATGGGTTATTATTCTGCAGCACCAAAATCCCACAACTTTACGGCCCAATAACCATGACTTTATTTTTCTCCAGCGAAGCAAAAGTAAAACAGGGGCTGCTTGTGTTGTGTGTGTGTATTGAGTGTGTGATGGCAGAGTGAATTGGCAGTGTGCGTGTGTCGTGTGTGGATGGCAGTGTGTTAGGTGTCTTAGAGAGTTAGCAACCTAGGAATCTAGAGAGAGAAGAGAACTGGATTTGGTGTGTATGCTGTCTGTGTATGCATCTGCTGGGTGTCTCTCTTGGGTGTGTGAATGTGAATCAATATATATACATGGGTTGTGTGTGCTGTGTAAATATGAAGTTGGTGGTGTGTGTGTATGGTGTAGCAGTGTGTCTGCAGCTTTCCAACTCTCTTCAAGCCGTGTGTGGGTGATGTGGTGTATGAAGTGTGTGTTGTGTATGGTGTATCTCGACTGTGTGTCATGTTCTCTCTCTAAATTGTGTGTGCATGTCTGTCTGGGTTGAGAGGGCGAGGAAGAGAGGTTGGCTGTGTGTGTGTCCTAGAGAGAGGAGAGAGAGAGCTAGTGCATATGTGATCGGATGGTGTGTGTGAGCTGCCGTGTGTGTGTGTCTTTGGCTCAGTGTGTCATGTGTCTGTTGTGAATCTGTCGTGTGTGTGTGAGTGTGTGCATGGTGGTGATGGGTGTGTGTATGCCGTGTGTATGGTGGTGATGTGCTTGCCGAGTGAGAGAGTGAAGTTGGTGGGCGTGTAGTGGTGCTGCTGGGTGTGTGTTGTGTGTGTGTGAATGGTGTATGGTGTATGTGTGCAGTGGTGATGGGTGTGTGTGAGAGCCGTGGGTGAGAGAGAGATGTGTGTGTTAGCTGGGTGTGTGTGTGTATGGGTGGTGTGAGAGGTGTGAGCTGCGTGCGTGTGTGCATACCGTGAGTGAGCTGCTGGGTGTATGGCGTGTGATGTGCTTGATGTGTATGCATGTGTTATCTCTTGATCCCCCATGAGTGAGAGAGGTGTGAATAATCCATCTCCATGTGTGTGTTCTTCTCCTCTCTTTGTCCGTGTGTCTGTGTGTTGTGTATTTCTCCTAGCAGATAGAGAGAGAGATGAATGTTAATCGTGTATGGGTGGCCGGTCTGGCCGGTCTCTCTCTCTAAACCGTGGGTGTCATGTGTGCATGTGTGGAGAGAGAGACCCAGCTAGAGAGAGAGAGAGAGAGAGAGAGAGAGAGAGAGAGAGAGAGGTTGAGAGTCTGTGTAGTGCATCTTTCTTTTTAGCTCAAACCCACCGTCCTCATGCACACCAAGAAGGAGCCCATGCATGTATTGTTTTTGTTATCTCCTAAAAACCAAAAGGCTGTGTTTCACTCCATGCCTCACTCTACCATCTCTGGAAAAACTTCTCAGCCGAGCCTGAGCCCAAAGCTTTCTCTGAAAATTTATCTCTCCCCCCCAGCTCAACCAAAACTCTCCTCTTTTTTAATTCTCCTCCCCCGACATAGACAAGAGGAACCACGCCAAAATCCATCTGCCAGATGCCCTTTTTTTCTTTTTCTTCTTTTTTTCCTCCACCACTAGCCCCCACCATGCCCCTTATGTTGCTTCTCTTTTCTTTTTTTATATCACCCACTCCACCGAATTATATCACCCACTCCACCCACTAGCCATATATGTTTGGTTTTTAATTTTCTCCACCAAACCATCACATGATCCTATTAAAATATTGTGCACCACCGCCCATTACCTTTCTTTTTCTTTTCTCTTTTTTTATTTTTTATTTTTTTTGTTTTTATTATTTTTTTTTTATCAAATATCACATGCCAATTTATATAAACACACCTAAAATTTTGTACAAACACACAAAAATATTTTAATTTGACCAAAATGGGTGAGTTTCGGGATTAAAATTTCAATTTGATTTTTCTGGTGAGGGTGGTCAAAATAAAATGCCCAAGTCTTAGGGCCAGTCAAAATGGGGTGTCTACAGTTGCCCCTCTTTGACAGAGCTCGAAGTCATGAAATGACGTGAGTGAATGTCAAAGCCCAAAGACGACCCTTTTGACAAGGCCGTAAGACTTGGGCAAACAAACAAGATGCAATGCAAGTGGTTGAACCCGAAGGTTGCCTACGTATCCCTTTGCAAGGAATCAAACCAGCGTAGTTCAGGGGCAAAATGCAAGTGACATGCTCAAAATGCAGTTTGAAGGTTGGACTTACACGCTTCGCGAAGCCAATTTGAAGATTGGACTTATACGCTACGCGAAGCCGGTTTGAAGATTGGACTTATACGCTTACGCGAAGCTGGTTTGAAAATTGGACTTATACGCTACGCGAAGCCGGTTGTAATTGGACTTATACGCTACGCGAAGCCGATTTGAAAATTGGACTTATACGCTTACGCGAAGCCGGTTTGAAGATTGGACTTATACGCTTACGCGAAGCCGGTTTGAAGATTGGACTTATACGCTTACGCAAAGCCGGTTTGAAAATTGGACTTATACGCTACGCGAAGCCGGTTTGAAAATTGCACTTATACGCTTACGCGAAGCCGGTTTAAAGATTGGACTTATACGATTACGCGAAGCCGGTTTGAAAATTGGACTTATACGCTACGCGAAGCCGGTTTGAAGATTGGACTTATACGCTACGCGAAGCCGGTTTGAAAATTGGACTTATACGCTACGCGAAGCCAATTTAGATGGTTCATGATTTGTGCAATGCAATGCAATGTCATGGAGTGATGATAAAGCTATGAAGATGGCAATATGGGTGGCAAGCTTTGTGTAAAACACACGAAGCAAGCCACATTTCTACTTGGCTATGTTTGCAACTTTCCCTGTTCTCCAACAGGGTGACAGACTAGGTTGGTTCAGTTTCCAGAGTTGAGGCACATACAAGCTATCTCAACTTATGGAGCTGCCATACAGATTTCAAGCCGGGGATACACCCCTGGGCATTTAAACCAGACTTTAGTCTCGGAAATCCCGAACCTTTTGCGTTCTAGGCATCGCCATTCGAACTCTAGTTTCCACCGTCTCAGTTGATCTCCTAGGAACTCATTACAAACACAGTCAGGTGACTATACCAGACCGATTGAAGTCGTTCGGGCACGACAAACACCAAAGGAATTGCACCTTTAGAGGATTTAAGGTCTCCTAGACACCAGAGGATTTAAGGTCTCCTAGACCGTAGGATTTAAGGTCTCCTAGACACCGCAGGATTTAAGGTCTCCTAGACACCAGAGGATTTAAGGTCTCCTAGACACCAGAGGATTTAAGGTCTCCCAGATCGTAGGATTTAAGGTCTCCTAGACACCATAGGATTTAAGGTCTCCCAGACCGTAGGATTTAGGGTCTCCTAGACACCAGAGGATTTAAGGTCTCCTAGACACCATAGGATTTAAGGTCTCCTAGACCGTAGGATTTAAGGTCTCCTAGACACCGTAGGATTTAAGGTCTCCCAGACCGTAGGATTTAAGGTCTCCTAGACACCGTAGGATTTAAGGTCTCCTAGACACCAGAGGATTTTAGGTCTCCTAGACACCGTAGGATTTAAGGTCTCCCAGACCATAGGATTTAAGGTCTCCTAGACACCGTAGGATTTTAGGTCTCCTAGACACCGTAGGATTTTAGGTCTCCTTGACACCGTAGGATTTAAGGTCTCCTAGACACCAGAGGATTTAAGGTCTCCCAGACTGTAGGATTTAAGGTCTCCAAGACCGTAGGATTTAAGGTCTCCTAGACACCAGAGGATTTAAAGTCTCCTAGACCATAGGATTTAAGGTCTCCTAGACACCGTAGGATTTAAGGTCTCCCAGACCGTAGGATTTAAGGTCTCCTAGACACCAGAGGATTTAAGGTCTCCTAGACCGTAGGATTTAAGGTCTCCTAGACACCGTAGGATTTAAGGTCTCCTAGACACCAGAGGATTTAAGGTCTCCCAGACCGTAGGATTTAAGGTCTCCTAGACACTGTAGGATTTAACAAAATAGTGCGATGGAATTGAAATTGAAATTTGTGTGGTAGGTGAACGAAGTGAGATTATTGTGCGATAGATACACAGAATGAAAGAAGGAATTGTACGTTCGAACCAAATACCATATACATATACCATGTATAGACAAAATACATACAAATACGACAATATACACAGACATGCATATACGGTATACATATGTTCATATACAGACAAAAATACACACAGATATATACATACAGTATACATATATACATATACAGACAACATACAAACAGATACGGATATATATAGTATACACACTCATATATATACACAGACAAAAAATACACAAATACGAACATACACACAGACATGTACATACGGTATACGTATACAGACTCGGGGAATATTCTGTTTGTAGCCATCAACGGGAAGATGCCGTTACTGAGAAGGCATATTCTGTTTGCTGACGTCAGCACACGTACGCAAAACACACAAAAAAGAAAGGAAAAACGCAAAATGCATAGACACGGGGGTTCGACCCTCTGATTTCAAGTTTGGCCTCCAAGTCCTCAACCACTAAGCTACGCCACTCTTGTGACAAAATATTCAAACAAATATATATATAAGTATATGAGACATATATACACAAAATCAAAGCAAAAACAAAGAAACATTTGTTGTGGGTTCGAACCCCTGACCTCGGGCTTAGGCTCTCCGAATCCTCAACCCACTAGGCCAAACCACTGAACCCAAGCCACACCTGTGACCCAAATGTTCAAACAAATATATATATGTATATATTACATAGCTATACAATACATATACATACATATATATATACAACTCTCCCGCCTCTCTTTCTGTTTTTGTTTTTTTTGTTTTGTTTTTTTTGTTTTGTTTTTTTTGTTTTTTGTTTTTTTGTTTTTTGTTTCTGTAATCGGGGATGTCCTCCTCTGATTGCAATAAAATCAGTTTAGTTTTTGCACATCAATGACGTGAGTGGCATATCACTTTGAATTTGAAAACATTTTTGTTTGATTGAATTTGAGAGTGATTGAATTTTGAACTCTGAATTAAACATTGATTCTATACTGACCTGAATCAAAGAATGACTTAACGAAACAAGAACGAAGCAAAACAGTCCAAACACACTTATATACACTGACTAGTATAAATACACCGACTGGTATAAATATACTGACTAGTATAAAAGGAACACACTTATATACACTGACTGGTATGAATACCCTGATTGGTATGAATACACTGACTGGCATGAATACACACTTATATACACTGACTGGTATGAATACACACTTATATACACTGACTGGTATGAATACACACTCATATACACCGACGAGTTGACTCGAGTGGTGGAGAAGACAGAATCTCTAACTTGACTATGCCCCTAGTTCATTGCCCTGACCCTTTTTTGTCTCTTGATTTTTTTGTAAACATGTTTTGATCAACATGAGAGTTAGATTAGCATACTTATTCCATTTTCTGTTTCAAATCATGTAAGCTAAACTCTGAGCACTGAAATTTTTCCCTTTTCAAATCCAAAGAATGGTCCAAGTTTTGCAAAAATGGAACAATTTTCGAGAAAAATTAGTCAGCTTCATTCAAATTAATCAAAACCTATTTTTGCAAATGGCCACTACTCAACTAACATGGAATCAACCATTGGGGTGCATAGTCCCAAACCAGATAATCAAAGGTGATATCTGAACCAAGCCAACCGAACCAAACCAATCCGAACCAAATGAAGTCGAGCAAAACTGGACCAGACCGAACCGAACTGCCAAACCGAATCGAATCAAACTGAACCAAGTTAAATCAAACCAATTGAACTGAGCAGAACGAAGATACACCAATCAAACACAGATAGGACAACCAAGTCGACTAAAGACACACCAAGCAAACATGGACGAGATGAATGAGTTGAAAATTTATTAGGGCCGTACTTCGAGATGAAGCTACCTATGTATCCCAAAGATAGGAATCAAGCCATCGTAGTTCGGGCTAAGGTTCATTCGGGTATTGACACTCTCTTTTTGTGCTCTACCTTTTGCCAAAACCGCCCTTTCGGGTTTTCAACCTTGCGAGCTTTTCATTTTTCATTTTTTTCATTTTCATCATCATTTTTTTTTTTTTTATCATTTTTTTTTTATTTTTTGTTTTTCTGCTCTAACTTTTGCCGGGGTCGTCCTTCCGGGTTTTCCGCCCAACGAGCCTCTCAAGGGTTTCAGTTTAGCTTGATCATGTTGATTGGGTGTGAGATCTCTAGGCCATCAAAATCTATAATAATGACTGCTACACTTGACCAGGAGATATGATGATGTAAGGACTAGGCTACTTGGGTCTGAATTTGCCCCTAGTGTTGCCCCTAATGTAGTGGATAGGAACTCAACTGTCCTTCAATAATAAAATTCATTCTCTCAAATTCTGGGTTTGGCCTTTCTGGGCAGTCTTCATTAGGAAACGATTCAGTTTTAACTCTTTGATCACATCCAACCTTTTGCCCATAGTTCAAGGGCTGCTTCAAATCTAAATCACATCCGACCTTCTTGCCCCTAGTTCAAGGGTTGCTTCCAATCTGAATCACTAGCCCTACATAGTTTTGGCTAAGGTTCACTCGGGTATTGACATTCTCTTTTTACGCTCTAACTTTTGCCAAAACCGCCCTTTCGGGTTTTCAACCTTGCGAGCTTTCTTTTTTTCTTTTTTTTTTTCTTTTTTTTTTTGTGCTCTAACTTTTGCCTGAGTCGCCATTCCGGGTTTTCAACCCAGCGAGCCTCTCAAGGGTGGTACCTTATTGCCCCTAGTTCAAGGGTTGCCTCCATTTTAGCTACGCAAGCCTCACACTTTTGCCCCTAGTTCAAGGGCTTTTTCAAATCGAAATCACATTCTCTGCCATGAGTTCAAGGTCTGTTTCTAATCTGGATTACATCATTGCCCCTAGTTCAAGGGCTATTTCCAATCTAAATCATATTCGACCTTATTGCCCCTAGTTGAAGGGCTGCCTCCATTTGAATCACATCATGGCCCCTAGTTCAAGGGCTATTTCCAATTCGGCTATGCAAGCCTTACACTTTGAGTGATCATTGAATACTTCGATTCAAGGTTTGAAAGCTAAGGAGCTAAGGAGATCGGACCACGAGTCAAGAGGGATCCTATGCTGTATAACTAATTCCAAGCATGTCTTCGTAGGACCACGCAAAAACAGTTTTTTGAAATCTTTTCACAAAGTGACTAATCACTCGTACTTTTACGAAGATAAGATAGAACCAATTTGGACCAAGGCAGGATCCTTCTCACTACCCACATTAACAAAAATGATTTTATTCATCAAAGGCTTAGCACACCTCTCTTCCTCTCAGTTGATCAAAATTTGCAAATCTCGAGGAAATTCTTCCTCTTCATTTTTATCAGAGTTTTGGAAAAAGTTTTGAAAAACTTTGGTCAATGCGATGAATTGAGGCACAGAGAAGTAGGCACACTCTATGGCATTTTTTTATATATTTTTTTTTGAATTTTTTTTTTTTAAAAGAAACTATGACTCAGCAATGACACAGACTCAAAAGAAAATGACAAAGAAGACCTAAACAAGACAGAAATGTCTAGGTTAGCACTATCGAAATCAACAGACTCTGACTCATTAGGCTGACTCGAGCCTGACTCCAACTCTACAAACTTGGTGGAATTAAACTTAGACTCAATACTCAATACTCAATTCAGAACTCAGAATAAAACCATTCTCAAATTGCCAGTCAACGTGTGGGCCATCCGCAATATTCAAAATAAAACTCGTCCAATCAACAGGCGGTCACTCCCCATTCACAGAGATGGTCAGATACCCTACAAGCTCTATTTATTTACAATGGTCGACTTTGTGGGATACCAGAGTTTTTTTTTTTTTTTTTTTTACAAATTTTTTTTTTGATTTTATGTTTTTGTTATTTATTTATTTTTTTTTTGTTTTTGAAGTAATGGTGCTAAGTTGAACTACCTGAACCACTCATTTGAATTTGAGAACCCCTGTATAGATCCAATACATTGCAGATAACACATAGCAGGAAAGAGAACAAACACCCCTATGGAGGGTAGGGTTATTGTAGACACCCCATTTTTGACCGTCCTCAAGACTTGGACGTCACCGTGGGAACACTCGGTGATTATCCATGTTTGTGTTCATTTGGAGTTCCCGGAGTTCTCGGCTGCGCGCGCCTTGCCTCAGGACCTCCGAACTCGATCGTTTTGTGTCTGGTTTTGCACCAAACACTTGTGCTTTGCCTTGGAGGGGCAGAGAATGCCTTGTGAGGCATCCCTACACACCACCGGCTGGGGCTGGAGGCCACCGACTGGCTGGTTTGTCCATCGGCACTTTATTGTGCCGACCGGCACTAAATTTTGCCATTTGGTACTCTTTGCCGGCCGAGCACTTTACACTTGCTTTTTGAGATATTTTCTCACAGCTGTAAAGTGTTTTGCTCCCCTCCATACACGTGTATGGAGGGATGAGCTCTTGGCTTGCTTAGTTGCTAAGCATTCCTTGCCTATAAGAGGAGAACTCTTCCTCTTGGCTCAAGGTTAGCCTTTTGAGAGCAAAAAACCAGAGCATTATACATATATCTCTGATATACATCCATATATATCTATACCTCCCTCTCTCTCCTCTTGTGTGTGTGTTTTTAGGCCAAAAAGTGTAGTTTTACCTCATTTTTGCTCCTTTACACACACCATTACACCTTAGCTCGAGATTGAGAGACTTAGGAGGTTGTTTGTGTTGGTTTTGGACTGGTTTTGAGCATTAGAGAGTGGCTGCAACCTCTGTTTTTCAAGGGATCATCAAGGGTAAGAATCTTGCTTTATATTCCCCATTCTTGCAACCTTTTTCTACCCTCTTTACTTTGTGTTTTTGAGTTTGTGTTTAAGATAAAAAAAAGTCTTGTTTTTATTTGTTCTTGAACCTTCATTAAGGTCCTTTTTTGGTTTGAGCAAAGATCCATCCTATTAGGCCTTATATGGCCACTTTTGGTGCCTTTGCTTAAGCCTTCTTGGTTTGGTGTTCTTTGGCCTTCTCACCACTGAAAACCAGTGGGTTTTCAGTGGTGAGGATGATATTTTCGAGCCTCAAATAGGGGAGAGACACCCCTCTCCCTTTGGCCCTTTGTTTGCCTTTGTTCTTGGCCTAGAGGGTAGCATGTGTGCATGCTTGCATTTAGCTTCATTTCAGATATTTCTTGAGTGCTTTAGGTCATGTTTGATCTCTGTTTTAGGTTAGATTTATAGCCTTTAACATGTATCTCATGCTTGCTTTGTAATGTTCCTTTATGCTTAAAAGAATGTCATGCTTTTGAGCCATGTTCTTTGCATATTGTAGTTTGGTTCCATGAGGGTATTAGCATCATATTACCATGTTTGAGGGTCGTGGGGCACGGATTTAGTCATGTATAGCATGCTTGGTTTGGTTGTCTTGCATTTTGGCTTGTAGGCCTTACTTGTATGAAGCTCTAGCATGCATGTTTGCTTGTTTTGACTTCATTTCAGAGCTTTTGTGGGTGTCTTAGGCCATGTCTAACCTCTGTTTTTGGTCGATTTGGTGGCCCTTAACATGCCTCTTATGTTTGCTTTGAAATGCTCTCTTGTGCCTAGAAGTATGCCATGTGTCTAAGCCATGATTCTTGCATGTTTTAGCTTGGTTTCATGAAGGTATTAACATCCTCTTGCCTTGTGTAGGGGCTGTGAGCCTTTGTTTTGGTCACATTTGGCATGTTTCACATGGTTGTTTTGTGTGATGGCTTACAAGCCTTGAGCATGCGATCCATGCATATACATTTACCAAGCCATTTAAGCAATTTGGAGTTTTTTACCATGTTATTTCAGACCCTAATCCATGCCCACATCCTCAAATTTGTCACCTCTTTTTATGCTTTAAGGGCGTGTCCTTTAGGCCTTGAAATGTGCATAATATATGCCCTATGCTTTTGGGTTGTTTTGGGGCTACCATATGTGGGATTTGGGTGTATTTTCGCATGATAAAAATCTGTTTGTGGTTGTCCAACACGTGCCATGAGTGGCCATGTTAATGGCATTTAGATGCTCTACTTGGTGCTTTAGATTTAGGCCCATCCACTCGCATGCTTGTATGACATTTTGCTTTGGTTTTGGAGCCTATTTTCCTACTGTTTTTGGGGAAGTTTGAGGCCTCCCCCATGATGGTTAAAGCCACCATTGCATGCTTACACTTGGTCCACTAGGTGTTGTAGTATATTGGTCCCATGGCTTGATTGGCTCATTTTGTATGCCACTTATACTTTGCATGCCCTAGCATTTTGTACGCCTATTGTGTTGGTTGTTGAGTGCTTAGTGCATTTGCACCTTGCATGTCACATTGCATTTAGCATGTTGGCATCCTAGCATTAGGTTGCCTCATTTGAGCTATGTTGCATTCATACATTCCATGGCTTAGCTTGGGGATTGTCAAGCCAAGCATAGAATTGAGGGGAGTTCACACTCCAAGTGGTGCAACTCACCTCAATTCTCGGTCACCAAGGCCTTGGACTAACACATGATGAAGCTTTGGATTTCATTTGTTTGTGTTGCATGCATTTACATCAAAATGCGACCTTGGTTCTTTAGGCCACCATGCATCAAAATGCACTATTGATGGCCCAAGAACCAAGGGTCATGCCTCCTTGAGCCCCCAAGCATGATAGGAGGCATTGACCATGCTTACATATGCCCCAAAATCCACGCCATGCATTGCTGTCTTGCTGCAGCTGTCAAACTGTCTGCTGCAGGGATTTTCTGCCGGCCGGCAGTATAATGTGCCGACCGGCACTATTTTTGTGCCGATAAACTCCACACGCAACCGGTGGTCAATTGAAGCAACCGGCGATCATTTCCCGCAGCCGGTGGGATACTTCAGACCATGTGGGAGGTATTCCAGAACTTTGGGAATTTTTGGAGAGGCAGGACAGTGAAAACAGAAGCAGCAGTGCCACGGCATGGGTTTTCCGGGCAAGTCGGATCGAGCATCCATCATTCGCGCATCCCAAGGCAGGGCTGAGGCCCCCATTGCATTTATTTTGCTTTAATTTTAGTGATTAGAATTTGTAATATTTGATTCATTCATTCGTTGGACTGTATTATTATTTTGGTCCCTCCGAGTGAGGGCAAAAATGTAATAAGTGTGGGTGAGTGTGTGTATGTCTTCCAACCTCCACTTCTTTCTCCCTTTTATTTACCTGCTTATGATGGTAGATTAGGGTATATTTATTTTAGCATACCTTATGCTATGCATGCGTGCATCCATGCATTTGTTGACATGCATCGGGCTCGGCACATCATACAAACTGCATCGTATTTTCAATTCCAAATTGAATACGTGCTACGTGAAACACTTCACATGCCATGCTTAGGGTTAGCCGAGCCTACTCTAGATTGCATCTATGCCTGTGTTACATTAGTCATCTTAACATGAACTAGGGCATGCATGTTTGCTAACTAGTTTACTGTTTTGGCACGGAGTACGATGTAAGTATTTACGCTTTAGCATACCACATGTGTGTGAATGTTGCCATGACAGTATGCTTCATTGCCATGCAAAGCTCTGTCCTCTGCTGCTGTCAAACAGGTTCTGCAGGAACTTTTTGCCGATCGACTGCACAGAGTGCCGATCGGCAAACAATTGGTGGTCGATGGATTCATTCTCAGCCGACGAACATCTCCTACGGCCGGTGGCCATTCTATCCAGCCGGTGGTACTGTACAGTGCTCAGAGAGGCAACCCTGAGGCTTTGGAATCCTTCGAAGGAGTACAAGAGGGAAAACAGAGGCAGCTTGCGCATGGCAGTGCATTTCCGAGCAAGACTGAGCATGCATTGCATCAGGCTCTCCTCCCGAGGCGGTTTACTGTTTTCCCTAGATTAGAAGCTTCTTAAGGAAGCAAAAGCAAAAGGGGTCAAGCTTCTTGAGGAAGCTAGAGCAAAGGGGTCAAGCTTCCTCAAGAAGCTAAGAAAGGTTCAAGCTTCTCTTAGAAGCTTGGAGCAAAGGGTTAAGCTTCTTTAAGAAGCCAAAACAAGAGGGTCAATCCTCCATACACGTGTATGGAGGATGGAGCAAATGCCTCCTGTAGACACCCCATTTTTTACCGTCCTCAAGACTTGGACGTCACCGTCTGAACACCCGGTGATCATCCATGTTTGTGTTCGTTTGGAGTTCCCGGAGGTCTCGGCTACGCGCCTTGCCCCAGGATCTCCGAACTCGACTGTTTAGTGTCTGGTTTTGCACCGAACACTTGTGTTTTGCCTTGGAGGGGCAGGGAATGCCTTGTGAGGCATCCCCACACATCACCGGCCATGGCTAGAGGCCACCGGCTGGTGTTTTGTTGCCATCGGCAATGTATATTGCCGGTCGGCATTCTTTGCTGCCGGTCGGCAGTCCATTTTGTCAAAATGGCAATTTTGGCTGGCCGACTACTGTTCATCTGCTTTTGCAGATATTTTAATACAGCTGGCTTGCATTTTGTTTCCCTCCATACACGTGTATGGAGGGATGGCTTCCTTGTTAGCTTCTTGAGTAAGCTTTACAAGATTGGCTTCTCTATAAGAGGAGCCCTCCTCTCTTGGCTTTAGGGTTGGACAAAAAGGTTAGAAAACATACAGAGGAGAGCTCTGGATTAGGGTTAGGGTTTGTGTCTCACCTATCTCTATTTCTCTCTCTCTTTTTACCTTTGTGTGTGTATAAGTGTATTTGTGTCTTACTATTGCACACAAACACATAGTGTTACACCTTCCCTTGGCTACTGAGGTTCTAAGAGGTTGTTCTTGAGGTTCTTGGGTGGTTTTGAGCTTGGAGGAGTAGCTGGTCCACCATTGTTGAAGAGGTTCTTCAAGGGTAACAATCTTACCCCTTTTTACCCCATTCTTGCATTGTATTTTTGCCTATCTTAGAATTTTTTTTGAGCTTAGTGTATAGTATAAAAAAGTTCTGTTCTTGGGCCCTCTAAATAGTTTGTTTAGAGTGTTTTGTGGTTTGGAGGTGTTTGACCCCTCTTAAGCCTTGAGGGGCTCCATTTTGTGCTATTTTGAGTGAGCTCCGGGACTTTGGTGTTTGGGCCTCCTCACCACTGAAATCTTGAGGGATTTCAGTGGTAAGGATGGTGCCTTGAAGTCCCAAGAAGGAGAGGGCCACCCCCTCTCCTTATTGTCCTTGAAAATGGCCATTTTTGCCTCTTTAATGAGCACCTAGCTAAGCCTCATGTTGACCATGCCTTGGCTGTTATTTATGCTTATTTTGCCATGAAATAGCATTGTTGTATGTTGGTTTTGGTACACCATGCTTGCTTAGCATACATGCCTTGTAATGCCATTTTGTTGCCTTAACATGCCTTAGGTTGTAAACCATTGTTCTAGCATGTTTTAGGCTTGGCTTTGTGAAGCTTTTGTGCTTATTTTGCTATGTTTGAGGTCTGTCCTTAGTTGTTTGGATCGACTTTGGCATGCTTAGTATAGCCCCTTTGCATTTTTGGTTTGTTGGCCTTAAGTGTGTGAATGTATAGCATGCATCCTTGCCTTAATTTAGTGGGTTGGGACCATTTGCCATGTTATTTCAGTCCCTTTAACATGCTTGTATGCTTGCCTTGGATGCCTCTTTGAAGCTTTGAAAGCTTGTCTTGCATGCTCCATGTTTTGGCCATTATGCATGCCCTTTGAATTTGAGCCACTTAGATGCCATCTAGGTGTCCCTTGGGTGTTGTCTAGGCCTGCCTTAGACTTGTTTTAAGCCCTCTTAGCCTTGTGAGGCTTGGTTGACTTAGTCTTGGTTTAAGCCTCTTGGCTTGTCTTGGGTTTTTGGCTTTGTTTGCATGCCTTGTTTATCTTGTTTAATTGGCTTAGCACCTTTTGTAACATGATTTTCAATGCTTACCTTGCATGCCATTAGTCCATGTTATGCCTCTTTCAAGTGTGCTTGAGAGTTGCCCTTTTGTGCTTGAGTATTAGCCCTTTAACATGTGCATGTGTGTATGTGTGTTTAGTCCTCATTTCATAGCATTTTGGCCACTGTTTTGGGCCCGATTAGAGCTGCCTAAATCACGTTTAAGTCCATCCTATGCTTGCTCGCATGCTTACCTTGCACGTTTGCTTGCATGCTTGCATGTATACATTGCATTGTCCATGTTGCATGCTAGTTCATATGCCTAGGTTGCATTGCATCTTGCATGCATGCCTTGTTCCTTGATCTAGTGATAGGAATTGGGCCCCTTTGGTTTGTTGGTTTGCATTGCATTTGACATCAAAATGTGCACACTTGGTCTCTTGGGCCATCATGCATGAAAATGCGCGATTGATGGCCCGAGAACCAAGGAGCATGTCCCTTTGAGTCACTAACATGATAAGGGACATGGTTGGTGCATATATGGCTTGAATTGCATTGCCATGCAAAGCTCTGTCCTCTGCTGCTGTCAAACAGGTTCTGCAGGAACTTTTTGCCGATCGACTGCACAGAGTGCCGATCGGCAAACAATTGGTGGTCGATGGATTCATTCTCAGCCGACGAACATCTCCTACGGCCGGTGGCCATTCTATCCAGCCGGTGGTACTGTACAGTGCTCAGAGAGGCAACCCTGAGGCTTTGGAATCCTTCGAAGGAGTACAAGAGGGAAAACAGAGGCAGCTTGCGCATGGCAGTGCATTTCCGAGCAAGACTGAGCATGCATTGCATCAGGCTCTCCTCCCGAGGCGGTTTACTGTTTTCCCTAGATTAGTTAATTTGCTTAGCTAATTAGATGGCCTGTAATATTTAATTAACTTGTAGGTTAATTATCTGTAATATTTATTTGGTCCCTCCGGGCGAGGGCGAATCTGTAATAAGTGTGGGTGCGTGTGTGTGCATGTCTTCCAATCCCCACTTCTTTCTTCCCTTTTATTTACCCGCTTATGATGGTAGATTAAGGCATGTTTAAATTAGCATACCTTATGCTATGCATGCGTGCATCCATACATTTGTCTTGCATGCACCGGGCTTGGTACATCATGCTAACTTCATTTGTACTTTAATTCCAAATTGAATACGTGCATCAATTGATTGCATTTCACATGTCATGTTTAGGTTAGCCGAGCCTACCCTAATTGCATCCTGTATGTGTTGCATTAGTCAATTTGACATGAACTAGGACCATGCATGTTTGCTAACTAGTTTATTATTTTGGCACGGAGTACGATGTAAGTACTTTCATGCTTTAGCATATCGCATGTGTGTGAATGCTATCATGACAGCATGCTTACCATGTGGCTAGATGCTTATGTGATAAACTGTTTGAATGCCTATGGGTGAAGGTTGGATTGTTTGAGTTGGAACTACTCATTGAAATCCGTATTTTAGCCTACTTACGAGTAGCAAATCCCAAAGCGTTTTCCAAAACAAACGGATGTGCAATGCTTGTTTCCAAGATAGGCGATCTAGTCTATACTTGTTTGCTGTGCGCATAACGTAGTAATTCTAGGCTAATAACCAGAATAAGAGCATGTAATGTTTTCAAAATGAAATATCACGGTTAGTAGAGGCCAGTCTTCGGACCAGGCGAGAGAGGGTGCTCATAGCTGACCTTCCCCAATCGTACCCAAGTTCCCGAGCCGAGATAACTTTGGTGATGACGGACACGTGGCCTTTGGCACCGAGTCAGGGTTTCCTAAATTCCCCCATTAATAAAATATTTAGGTGGCAACTCTGTATCTGGTAAAGCAGTCCATGTTTGGCACTTCTTTCAAAATCTATTTTTCTCAAAACGATTTGTCGAATTTGGACTCTTTGGTTCAGATTAAGAACCGTGACAACAAGTCGAGTCCGAACTGTAGTAAGCCCAACATGAACAGAACGGGGGTTCATCCTCCCGGGACGTTCGGGGACGTCTACACCTCCCAGCTGGCACAGCTGGAAGCAACTCAATGAGACAAAACTACAGAGAGCTGGCCGACCAGTTCAAGTGGTCGGCCGACCACTTGCCCTAGTCGGCCGACCAAGGTCAAAAGGGTCAAGCTCATTTAGGTGGTCGGCACCCCCTAGGGAGGGTCTCCACACTCAATGCAAGCAAGTGATGGTATGGGAGACCAGTAAACGTGGCGCAAAAGTCAGGGAGACCAGCTACCTGACAAGAAAAGTGGCCGGCGGAGAAAGAGATGGTCTCCAAGAGAATTGCTGGTCTCCCACCCCCGTACCACCTTCCAAACAATGAAAATAGGGTGTACACCAAAAATGAACCAAGACGGATGCAAAACGAGGGTTCGGGAGCCAAAACGCGCAGCCGGGTGCCTTGAAAACTGACTGTTAAGCATCGAAAGTGGCGCGCGACCACGAAGGTGGTCTCTCGGGCCACAGTGTCCCTCTAGAGAGAGGAAACAAGGTGTGTGCCAAAAATCGGAGAAAACGGAGAAAGTTAAGCGGTCCCGAACCGAGGCGCACGGCCGACGGCTCCAAAAATCGGAAACTGGTCTCCAAATGGGAACAGTGGTCTACGACCACGAAAAGTAGCCTACGGCCACTGAGAGATGGTCTACGAGACCTCTCCCTCCCTTCGGGAAGAGAAAATAGAACCTGGTTCACAAACCGAGGCAAAGCACAAAAGAGTCCCGAAGTCCGGAGGCAAGGCTCTCAGCCGAGACTCCGTAACCTCAGAACGAGCACAATATGCGCAATCGCCGAGCGCTCAACCGATGACGTCTGAGTCTTAAGGTCGGTCAAAAATGGGGTGTCTACAGTTGCCCCTCTTTGACAGAACTCGGAAGTCATACGTGACGGGAGTGAATGTCAAAGCCTAGAGACGACCCATTTTTGACAAGGTCGAAGACTTAGACAAACAGGCGAGATAAACGAAGTGATGTGCCCGCAGGCGCGCCCGCAGGCAAGGGGCAAAATGCAAAATGATATGCACAAAGCCGAATGTAACTCATGACCATGCAAAGCAGCAAGCTGTAATGAAGCAAATATTCACAATAGATGCAATAGTTCTAAGCGAGAATGCAATGCGAAACTACATTTCATGCAGTAAGAGTGTAAGAGAATTACAATTCTCACTACGTCTCACACAGAGAAGATACAATACCTGTGCGGCTCGTCTAGTCGCACCAATTTTAAATGAACCGTACATACAATATTGTGCCTGCAAAAGAGAGAAGCTTAACAAGCACAACATAGTTAGCAACATATGTTCAATGCTATATCGAACGCAAACAAACATGGTGTCAGCGACAAAAAGTGCATCGCAATGCGAGAAAGACGTGCCCGGCGACGCAAGTTAAGTATGGAGGGCATGAAAATACCAATGGAACGTGCGTGACAATGCAAGTGATGCGCATAATGATGCCAGTGACGTGCATAACAATGCAGGATGAATGCAACTTCAAAAGCGTATTTGAAACAAAACATCGAGCAAAGAAATGTAAGCCTCGATGAGGGCAACTTAAATGTGACCTCTGGTTTACCTCTCGAAGGGGGCGCAACGTACTCAAAAAGGATACACCTTGCTCTTGGCAAGTAATGATGAACCATACGTCGAAGGTTGGATTTGAAGTTCCCGCGAAAGGATTTCGCGCCGAAAAGTACACTTTCCTTGTACTTTCTCGAGAGCCGGGGACTCCGATCACCACCAAAATTTGCAGGGAGAACAAAGAGGCATTGGAGACCACCCAGGAGGGCCACCGACCACCCTAGAGTGCCACCGACCAGTGGTTGTGTAAGGGGGTGGTCGGCCTACCATAAAAGGTGGTCGGCCGACCACCTATCCAATTCTGGGGCAGTTTGGTCTTTTTGCACTTGTTTCTTTAAATACACATGTCCAACTCACTGTTCCTCACAAGTGCAGGTCCGAAATCAGCTCTCCTCCCTTCCTAGACCATTTTCTCTCTCAGATCTGCTCTTTATATGTGTTTTCCAACGCCCCACGCAAAGCTGTTTCACAAAATCTTTCAGTTTTCTTCACTTTGGACCGATTAAAATTTGATTTCGGAGCTTCTTTCTCTATTTTCACCACTTGAGGTAAGTTTGTCTCGACATTTGGAACATTTTCTCGGGAGTTGACTTTTGTTGACTTTTTCATTTCCCGAGAGTTGACTTTTGTTGACTTTTTCCAATTTTGGCTCATTTTGCTCATTTTTGCTCCTTTTTGCAGATTTCTCGAAATGGCGGGTCATTCCCCTCATGGCGGAGGTCCTCCAGGCGCCGAGGGTGAGCCGGACATCATGTCATTGCCCCCGAGAGTTCGGCCCTTTGATCCCGAGAGGTACAACCCTCCGGAGCACATCCTTCCCTCGAGTGTTTTCTACCATTTCACCGACTTTGATCGCCGGGCGCCCGCAGACCTGCTGTTACAAGAGCCAGAGTCCCACCTCTCTCACCAGGCACGAGAGGTATGTACTTTATTTTTACATTTTCTGCAATGTATTCTGCATTTCTTGCGCATTTCATGCTTTCACTATGTATGCTTGTCCGCTCGTTCTGAACACATCTGCGCACCATACTTCTGCTTATTTCAGCACATATCTCACAACACAGAGTTCCGTTGAGTTAGCACACAGCTTGTTCTGAACACTTAGTCTATAACATGGCATTCTGTTTGTATTTTGAACGCACAGCTCAATCACTCGAATTTTGAACACGCAACTCATACTTTTTGTCGTGAACACGCAGCCCACAGTTTTTGAAAGTTGAACATGCAGCCCAAACTCTTGACGGTGAACACACAGCCCACTTTTTGAAAGTTGAATACGCAGCCCAAACTTTTGATGGTGAACACACAGCCCACATTTTTTGAAATCTGAACACGCAGCTCAAACTCTTGAGGTGAACACACAGCCCACTGTTTTTTGAAAGTTGAACACACAGCTCAAACTCTTGAGGTGAACACACAGCCCACAGTTTTTGAAAGTTGAACACGGAGCCCAAACTTTTGAGGTGAACACACAGCCCACAGTTTTGAAAGTTGAACACACAACCCAAACTCTTGAGGTGAACTCACAGCCCACTATTTTTGAAAGTCTAACACGCAGCCCAAACTTTTCACTTCAACTCTGAACACGCAGCTCATACACTTTATGTTGAACACGCAGCTCACACACTTCAATTCTGAACACACAGCTCACACACTTCAATTCTGAACACACAGCTCATATACTTTACTGATGAACACACAACTCATTCATTGCATTTGCGCTCAGCTCATACTGAATACGCAGTCCACAACATTGTATCTGATTTGGTTTGCACACAGTTCATACTTTCATTTTTGAAACTGAATACATGTGTTCATTCTGAATACAGGTATCTTCCCGTGTTACACGAGGCTATGGCTCGATCATTGCTAGGGAGTGGCACGCAGAGCTCCCAGAGCCCGTTCGCAATCTGGTTGACCACGCAGGGTTTGGACCCTTTTGCGCGAGGATATCACGTTATCCTGCGAGCAGGACCCTGATGGGGGCACTCATGGAGAGATGGTGGGACACCACCAACTCATTCCACTTTTCAGCTGCCGGGGATATGACGATGACCCCGTTTGACTTTGCCCTGTTGACTGGTCTTGACGTGGCCGGCCGACCGGTCCCCTATGACAGGATATGGGCGAGTGGGAGGCCGTCTGGATCTATCTGTTGGGAGCTCGCCCGCCGATTGACAGATCTTCGGGCAGAGTCAGGTATACTTGGTTTTTTGCACATTACAGGGGGACTACACCCGGGACTCTCGAGGAGACAGAGCAGTACGCTCGAGGGTTTTTGATGTTCCTCCTGGGGACTACTTTGTTCTCCGACAGAGGGAACACAGTTGGGCTATATTTGCTCAGTGCTCTAGTGGACCTATCACAGGTCAGTCAGTACGATTGGGGTGGCGCCGGCCTTGCTACACTTTATTGTTATATGAGTGCGACCTCCCGCGGGCAGGGGAACATAGTCGGCGGCTATTGGAGAGCTTGGGAGGTACTTTCTGCCCTCTTGATTTACATTTCTGCTTTTCATTATCCGTACACTGCACACACGGCACACTTTACGTTCTGTACTTTACACTCCGCTCTTAGCATTCTGCATTGACATTCTGCACTCAGCATTCTGTATTCTGATGGCTATTGCCCTGTTTTCCACAGGTATGGGTTTTCGCGTACTTCCGACGCTAGCCCCAGAGCTCGAGGTGAAGGCACCCCTTCTGATCCCTTACTCGCTCGTATTTGAGGGCCAGTACCGGCCGAGAGCTCGGGAGACTCTGCCCTACCTGCGGCAGTTTTTTGATACAGTGCGGACGACCGAGGTAATTCAGAACTCTCAATTTTTCATGTTTTCACCTTTGATTCATCTTGCACATTTATGATTTCCAATCGACTTATGCATTTGATTATTTACAGATCACATGGCAGCCCTGGGCGCCCTTAGGTGGAGATACCCGATTTCAGTTTCCTGGGGCATGGGCCTCTTCTCGGTATAGGATCCTATTTGAGGGGCCAGTTGGCAGGGCATGGTTTCTGGGGGACCGCTTCATGCGCCAGACGATGGGCTACTCCGAGCAGAGTGTCCCCGCAGTACCTCCGGACGACATGCGGTCCACTGAGGGACTCACTCTCCAGGACGTTGATTTGGCTATGCTGGGCACTGATGTAGTTCTACATTTGGAGGAGGGGGAGTACGCGACCTACCATCATACATACTTGATGCCCCCATTGACAGATGTCCGCACTCTCACGAGGAGGTCTGCTGGCATGCCATCATCGAGTCGAGTCCGGGCTACAGATGCTCCTTCGACCAGCAAGGCCGGTACATCGAGAGGTGGGGCTGGACTGGTTCCTACGATTCCTCCGACTTACCCTCACGCCGGGTGGCCAGATCTTCCGACCGAGTTGACTGGATGGTGATACGGGTCACCTTACCCGATTCCATTGGAGCCCCCAGTGCCTGATCACCAATACGTCAGAGACCCTGACTCACCACCGGTATGCTTTACAGTTTTGATTTATCACTCAGATATTTGGACATTTATTCATTCACTGATAACTTGCACTTGCATCTGCAGCCCCCCATGGAGTACATGGATAGGATGCTCAGAGTGATGGCCTCGCTCGAGGGCATGGTTCTGCGGAGGGAGACACAGCTATTCATTGCCGGCGTCTTGGTGCTGTAGACACCCCATTTTTGACCGTCCTCAAGACTTGGACGTCACCGTTGGAACACTCGGTGATCATCCATGTTTGTGTTCGTTTGGAGTTCCCGGAGTTCTCGGCTCGCGCGCCTTGCCTCAGGACCTCCGAACTCGATCGTTTTGTGTCTGGTTTTGCACCAAACACTTGTGTTTTGCCTTGGGAGGGCAGGGAATGCTTTGTGAGGCATCCCCACATACCACCGGCTGTGGCTAGAGGCCACCGGCTGGCTGGTGTGGACACCGACACTATATTGTGCCGGTCGGCACTCTTTTTGGCAAAATGACCATTTTGCCCAGCCGACTACTTTACAGCTGCTTTCTGAGATATTTTTGGACAGCTGTTTAGCTCTTGTTTCCCCTCCATACACGTGTATGGAGGGATGAGCCCTTGGATGACTTAGTTTGTAAGTCTTTGTTGCCTATAAGGAGAAGGCTCTTCTCTTGGCTCAAGGGTTAGCAAAATTTAGAGAGCTAGAGGGGAAAAGAGAGAGAGAAGCTCTGGTTTTTCTAGGGTTTGAGTTGCATACACCTTCTATCTCTATTCTTCTCTTGTGTGTCTAGGTGTTTTGTGCCTTACTATTGCACACAAACACCTAGTGTCTCACCTTCTCCTTGCAACTGAGGTTCTAAGGGCTGGTTTTTAGTGTTCTTGACTGGTTTGGAGCTCAAGGAACCAACTACTCCAACCTTTGTGAAGAAAAGGTTCAAGGGTAAGAAACTTACTTTATTTACCCCATTTTTGCACTCTTTTTTTACCTGGTTTAAAATAGTTTTTGAGCTTAGTGTTTGGCATAAAAAAGTTCTATTTTTTAAGCCTCTTCATTGTATATTAAGGGTGTTTTGTGGTTTGGGGAAGTTTGACCCCCTTTAGGCCTTGAAAAGGGCTCATTTTTGTGCTATTTTGGAGAGATCCGGGACTTGTGTGCTTGGACCTCTCCACCACTGAAATCTTGAGGGATTTCAATGGTGGAGATGGTGCCTTAAAGTCCTAGAAAGGGGAGGGCCACCCCCTCTCCTTGATGTCCTTGGAAAGGGTAAGTTTTGGCTTCCAAAGAAGCACCATGTTTGAGTGTGTGTTGAGCATGCCTTGGTTGTTTTCCATGCTTATATTGCCATGATATAACATGCCTCCAAGTTGGTTTTGGCCTCCTATGCATGCTTAGTATAGTTGCCTTGTAATGCCTCCTTATGCCTTAACATGTCTAGGTAGCGTGCCTCCATTTCTAGCATGTTTTAGACTTGTGTTTGTGAAGATTTTGTGCTCATATTACCATGTTTTAGCTCTGTCCATAAGTATCTTGGTCAATCTTAGCATGTTTAGTATGGCTCCCTTGTATTTGGCTTGTTGGCCTTAAGAGCATGAGTGTGTAGCATGCTTTGTTTGCATGATTTTTGATGGTTTGGAACCATTTCTTGTGCTATTTCAGTCCCCTAGAAGTGCTTGTATGTTTACATTGCATGCCTCTTTGTGACTTCTTAAGCTAGTGTTAAATGCTCCATGTGTTGGTCATGTTGCATGCCTTTGATTTCAAGCTTCTTAGATGCCATCTAAGTGGTCCTTTGGGCCTATTTTGACATGCTAAAAATCTGTTTTGAGTTGATAAGTGCATGCCATAATTGCTTTGCATAAGTGTAGTTCAATGCCTCATTGGCTTGCCTTGGAACCTTGGGCCATTCATTGCTTGCTTAGCCTACTTTAATGCTTGGTTTAGCACTATGTTTGGCATGAATTTCAGAGCTTTCAATGCATGCTAATAGTCCGTGTTTGACTCATTTCAAGTGTGCTTGAATGTCGTCTTGTTTATGCCTAAATATTGGTGCCTTGATTTGTGCATGTGTGCATGTTTGTTTGGGCCCTCATAACTTGGCATTTTGGCTACTGATTTTAGGCCTTTTTGAGTTGCCTAATTCATGTCTAAGTCCATCATTTCATTGGTTTGCATGCTCACCTTGCATGCTTGCTTGAACCTTTTACATAAGTGTGTTGCATAGTCCACATTGCATGCTTAGGTTTGCATTTTCATTGTGCATGTTTGGCCTCTTGAAGTGAAGTATGATGGAGGTTGAACACCCTTGTTTGCTTGTTTGATTTGCACACATTTGAGATCAAAGTTGCATCCTTGGCTCTTAGGGCCATCACGCATGGAAATGCGCGATTGGTGCTCCAAGGACCGAGGCACATCCCCCTTTGAGTCCAAAATATGATAAGGATTGTGTTTGGTGCATACATGCTTTGAATCACATTGCCATGCATTTTGTTGCCCTCTGCTGCTGTGAGTTGCAGGTTTTGCAGGCATTTTGTGCCGACCGGCAGTGAATTGGCAGCCGATAGCTTCACTCAGTGCCGGTGGCCACATCCTTCAGCCGGTGGTGTTGTACCTCAGCCGGTGGTACTCCCCAGTGCCCTGAGAGGCACTCTTGGGACTTTGGCAATTTTTAGAGGAGGGTAGCAGGGAAAACAGAGGCACACTTGCATGACAGTGCGATTCCGAGCCAATTCCGAGCGCGCGCTGCATTTGGGCCCTCCTCCCGAGGCATTTACTGTTTTAATTAGATTAATTATTTGTCTAATTAATTTAGTGAATTTGTAATAATTAATTAGCTTGCGTAGTTAATTATTTGTATTATTATTTTGGTCCCTCCGAGCGAGGGCAAAATTGTAATAAGTGTGTGTGAGTGGGTGTATGTCTTCCAATCCCCATTTCTTTCTATCCCTTTTATTTACCTGCTTACGATGGTAGATTAGGGCACGTCTATTTCAACATACCTTATGCAATGCATGTGTGCATCCATGCATTTGTTTACATGCACCGGGCTCGGTACATCATACAAACTGCATCGTACTTTCAATTCCAAATTGAATACGTGATAGTTGTTGCATTTCATGTGCCATGCTTAGGATAGCCGAGCCTGTCTAGATTACATTCCGCATGCGATGCATTAGCCACTTAACATGAACTAGGTCATGCATGTTTGCTAACCGCGTTATTTGTTTTTGGCACGGAATACGATGTAAGTTTTTATGCTTTAGCACTTCGCATGCGTGTGAATGCTAACATGACAGTATGCTTACCATGCGGCTAAATGCTTATGTGTTATAAACTGTTTGAATGCCTGTGGGTGGAGGTTGGATTGCGTGAGTTGGAACAACTCATTGAAATCCGTATTTTAGCCTACTTGCGAGTAGCAAAAACCAACACGTTTTTCGAGACAAAACGGATATGCAATGTTTATTTCCAAGTTGGGCAATCTAGTCTATACTTTTGTGTTGTGCGCATCACATAGTAATTCTAGGTTAAATAATCGGAATAAGAACGCATAAAGTTTTCAAAAACGGATATCACGGTTAGTAGAGGCCGGTCTTCGGACCGGGCGAAAGGGGGTGCTCATAGCTGACCTTCCCCGATCGTACCCAAGCTCCCGAGCCAAGTCACTTTGGTGATGACGGACACGTGGCCTTCGGCACCGAGTCAGGGTTTCCTAAATTCCCCCATTAAAAAATATTTAGGTGGCGACTCTGTAATCTGGCAAAGCAGTCCATGTTTGGCACTACTTTTTCAAAAATCTGTTTTTCTTCAAAACGATTTGCCAGAGTTGGACTCTTTGGTTCAGATTTAGAACCGCGACACAAAAGGGAGTCCGAACTGTAGAGTGAAGCCCACGGGCGCGTCTACAGGTGCTTTTCAATTTCCTTGCATTTATCATACTTCTGATGACATGCTATATTTACCCATTTCACTGCATTGCTTGACTGTCTGCGTAGAGCACATCTGACTCACACCATATTCATATACTATATCTGCATGCATCCACTCCATGTAGCTTTCTTGTCTCTGCATTTGATATACATATTGGCTAATGTATTCAAATTGCACTCTTCCTTTTCAGATGCCTCCGCTACAGACTGAGCCATAGGCCAGGCCATCTAGGCCTTCTCGGGGAGCTGGGAGAGGGGGTTCGACTCGCAGCCAAGGTGGACGCAGAGCAATTGTCATAGAGGAGGAGTCCAGCGAGGAGGAGGACTCCACGCATCCTCAGTCAGAGACATCTGCAAACAGAGAGGATGACTCTAAGTCTGGTTCTGAGGGCGGGGGTGATGCCAAGGAGGGTTCCGAGGACAGCAGCTCCGATTCAGATGGTGGTGCTGGTGCAGAGGTTGTTCCGCAGAAGAGGACGAAGAGGGCCTCTTATTCCTGCGCTTGATAGCACTGATGCAGCTGTTCCTGCTTTATTTTCCTTTTTTACTAGTAGTTGTAGCACATTGTACATTGTTAGGCAATTTTATTTTCTGTAAAAACTTGTACCTTTGTTGTAAAATGTTGTAACAAAGGAAGCATGATGGAATGAAACAGCTTTTTGAAAAAGTGTTGTATTTTATGTTCTTAGCATCGCATCGCATTATTTTGCACAAAAATGAGATTGAATGAAAATTGAGCATCGAAAATATCACCAAGTCAGGTAGTAAACCGACGCAACAAACCAAACAACTTAACTTACTAAGAAACAACAAAACCTTAGCAAGTTTTACAACTCGATAAACAAAACACGGAAATGTTTAATAACCAAACAACAATTCAACGAACAAACCCGTCAACTCAACAAAACCTAATGGCTCGATAAACAAAACAACTCGATAAGCAAAACTTAACAACAACTCGATAAGCAAATTCATTTCGGAGAAAAGGGACGATGGAATGCGTTCGAAACAGAAGGAAACGCGGATCTTCAACACTCCCGACACATGGAAATGCTAGGAGCTCCCTTCTAGAGACTGGGGACAGACCAAAAACCAAATCCTCTCCATGGCCGACCACCAGAGAGAGCTGGCCGACCAACTTTCTGCTTGGAGACCAAAGGGGTGGTCGGCTGACCACCTGGTTTGGCGACCACCAGATTTTCGACACGTGTCCCCAAACAGTGCCTTATCCTCTATAAAAGTTCCAGCTTCGTGGTTCTTTCATTTCATCTCAGTTTTGCATCAAAATGGAGGCATTCCTCATCGAAAATCTCGCAGCTTGGATTGCTACTTTAGACGGCTCGAAAAAGTTGAACTTCTGGGGCTTCGGCTTAAATGCACTATTCACGTTGAGCCCCACTCCGCTGCACCTTCCATTCCTCCATGCCGCGGCGAGGTTTTCGAATCCGGTAACACATGTTTTTAGCTTCAACGGGTAAGAGGTATGTCCTACCTTCGAAGATTTCCAAGCTTTGATGGAATCCGAGCGCAACGAAGAAATCTTGCCCCAGTTTCGCTTCGACCATGCCCAAGCTTTAGGACGGATGTGTGGGCTTACTATGCATGACGCTAGGTCTTTTATTTGCAACGGGGAATTGGACATCCTCGGCTTGATTCATCGCTTTTCTGACGCCGGTGATCGCAGCGACCATCATTGGCAAGGTTTTCGGCGTCATGCTATAGACACCCCATTTTTGACCGTCCTCAAGACTTGGACATCGCGGTTTGAACACTCAGTGATTACCCATGTTCGTGTTCGTTTTGAGTTCCCGGGGGTCTCGGCTACGCACCTCGCCTCAGGATCTCTCAACTCGACTGTGCTATTTTCGGTTTTGCACCAAACACTTTTGTTTTTGTTTCTGAGGGTGGAGAGTAGCTTTTTAGCTACCCCTACAACCCACCGGCCGTGTCTTGAGGCCACTGGCCATGTGTTGAGGCTACCGGCCATTCGTAAAGTATACCATTGGCCGGTCGGCATTTAGTGTGGCCGGCCGGCCATCTGTTTGGCCGGTGGTCTCCTTTTCTGGCCGGTAGCACGTTTTTACCTTTTTCAGGCATGGTGCATGCCAGCTGTGCCAGCTGGAATGCACCAAACCTGCCCCGGGGCATACATGTGGTTGTTTTGCCCTTTTTGCACCCTTTTGGTCAAAGCTTCTTGAGGAAGCTTGACCCTTTGTCCAAGCTTCCTCAAGAAGCTTGCCAGCTGTCCTAGCTTCCTCAGGAAGCCTTGCCCCCTTTGACCCTTTTTTGTTTAGCTTCTTTGAGAAGCTTCAAACCTTTGTTTTGTCTATATGTAGAGCCCTCCTCCTCCTTTGTTGAGGGTTGAACAAAAAAAACCAGAGCTTATACATATATTCTGATATACATCACTCTCTCTCTATATATTTCCTTCTCTCTCCTCTTTTGTGTGTGTTTTGTGGCCTAAAACTGTGTTTTGACCTTAGTTTCACACTAAGACACACACCATCACACCTTGCTTCAACCTTGAGAGGCTTGGAGGGTTTGTTCTTGAGTTTTTGGACTGGTTTTGACCAAAAGAAGGAGGCTGCACCTGTTGTTCATCAAGGGTTCTTCAAGGGTAATCTTTTGACTCTAGATTCCCCAATCTTGCACTACACTTTTACCTATCTTTCTTATTGTTTTAGACTTTGTGTATAACTGAAGAAAGTCTTATTTTTTCATGCTTAAGATGTTTCATTAAGGTCATTTTGGTGTTGGGGGTCGACCTCCCCCTCTTAGGCCTTATTTGGCCCTTTTGGTGCTCTCTTTGATGAGCTTTGATTACTCTTGTGTATTGACCTTCTCACCACTGAAATCCAGTGGATTTTCAATGGTGAAGAAGGGGGTTTGAGGTCTTATATAGGGGAGGGACACCCCTCTCCCCTTTGTGTCTCATTTGTCCTCATTTTTGGCTCATAATGGTAGCATTCATAAGTAGTTGTCCTTGGCTCTATTTCAGAGGTTATTTGGGATTTATTTGGCATGTCTTATCTCTATTCCATGCTGGTTTGTTGACCCTTTCCATGCACTATACACTTGCCTTGTATTCCCTCATTTTGCCTAGAAATGCATCTAGCCATTAGACCATCATACTTGCATATTTTTGCCTAACTTTGTGAAGCTTTTGGTCATGATTTATCATGCTTAAGGTCTGTTAGGTGCTGGTTTGGTCGTATTTGATATGTTTTGTATGGCCCCTTTGCATTCTAGTATGTTGGCATCGGGTGTGTGAGTCATGAGCATGCTTTAGTCGGGTTGTTTCAATGATTTGGAGTCATTTCACATGCCATCTCAGTCCCTAATCCATGCTTGTATGCTTGCATTCATCATCCCTTTCATGCCTTGAGGGGTTGTTCTTTGGTGCCTTGAGGAGGGTCATAGTGCATGCCTTTTGTTTAGATCATTTGGGCTGCCATATCAGAGGGTTTTTTGGGTGTATTTTGATACATTGAAAATCTGTTTTTGGTTGCTTAGTCTATGCCATGAGTGGTTGGGGTAGGTGTAGAGTAATGCTCCACTTGGTGGCTTTGCATGCCTTTTGTTTTGGGCCCATTTCTTGGCATGATTTAACCATGTTCCATGCATGTCCTAGTTGTATTTTGGTCTGCCCCTAGACTATTTTCAGTCATCTTGGTCTTGTGGGGTTTGGTTGACATGGCCTTAGTTCAAACATCTTGACTAGCTTTGAACCTTGGACCAATTAGCATGCTTGTTTGCTTCACAATTTGTTACCTTCGTACATCATTTAGGCCACAGTTTTAGGATGGGCTGAGGCCCCCCTCACTTCAGTATAAGTCCATCTTTGCATACTTGGCATGATGCATGTTGCACTACATTAGTATCATGCTAGCATTGTGTCATGTTTACACATTTGCATATTGTTTAGCTAGTTGTATCTCATATCCTAGCTTGCATTTGGCATGTTCATTACCTTGATACCATGTTGCATACTTGATCCATGATTGTACACTTGAGCCATGTTGCATACATGCATTACATATTGCTTGGTTTGGGGTGTCAAACCAAGTATGAGGATTGAGAAGTGTTCATACTCCAAGTGATGTAACACGTCTCAACCCTCGGTCGCCAATCCCCTTGACCTCAACATGATAGGGTGTTGGCACTCATCTCTTTTGTTGCATGCATTCACATTGAGTTGCAAACCTTGGCCTCTTAGGCCATCATGCAACGAAATGCACAATTGATGGCCCGAGGGTCGAGAGTCATGCTCCCTTGTGTCCATTACATGATAGGGAGTGTGTCCATGCATACATTTGCCTAAAAATTTCATGCCATACACTGCTTGCCCTCTGCTGCTGTCAACTGCAGGTTCTGCAGGAAGTTTTGGCCGGTCGGCTAAACACAGTGCCGACCGGCCAGGAATTTGTGGCCGATAGCTTATTCAGTGGCCGGTGATCATCCCCTTCGGCCGGTGGTGTTTCTACTTGGTCGGTAGTATCCCCCAACATCCAAAGAGCATACCCTTGAACTTTGGCAGTCCTCGAAGGAGCAAGGCAGTGTTAACAGAGGCAGTAGTGCTATGGCAGCGAGTTTCCGGGCGAGATGGGTCAAGCATGCATCATTCACGCATCCTGAGGCGGGGCTGTGGCCACCTTCTTTCTGCATTTAATTTGTTAATTAATTAGAAGTTTTGTAATAGTTAATTTGATAGTATTTATTCGGACTGTAATATTTGTTCGGACCCTCCGAGTGAGGGCAATTGTGTAATAAGTGTGGGTGAGTGTGTGCATGTCTTCCAATCCCACGTCTTTCTTCCCTTTTATTTGCCCGCTTATGATGGTAGACTAGGGCATATTTAAATAAGCATACCTTATGCTATGCATGCGTGCATCCATACATTTGTCTTACATGCATCGGGCTCAATACATCATGCTAACTGCATTTGTGTTTCAATTGCAACTTGAGTACTTGTTAATTGCAGCATTTCACATGCCATCTTTAGGATAGCCGAGCCTATTGTAGTTGCATCTTGCATGTGTTGCATTAGCCATCTTAGCATGAACTAGGATCATGCATATGATTGCTAACTAGTTTCTGTTTTGGCTTGGAGTACTAGGTGAACTTTTTATGCTTTAGCATACCGCATGCGTGTGAGTGTTGCCATAATAGCATGATTACCATGAGGCTAGCTGCTTATGTGATATAACTGCTTGAATGCCTGTGGATGGAGGTTGAATTACCTAAATTGGAATAATGCATCAAAATTGTGAGTTTTAAGCCCACTAGATAGTGGCAAAACCATCTTTTCTAAAAAGCCCACTCGAGGGTGGCAAAACCTATATTTTAGCCTACTTGCGAGTAGCAAACCATTTTCAAAACAAACATGAAATGTTTTGTTCCAATTTAGGCGATTTGGTCTATACTTGTTTGCTGTGCGCATAACATAGTAATTCTAGGCTAATAACCGGAATAAGAACGCGTAATGTTTTCAAAATAAGATATCACGGTTAGTAGAGGCCGATCTTCGGATCGGGCGAGAGGGGGTGCTCATAGCTGACCTTTCCCAATCGTATCCAAGTTCCCGAGCCGAGGCAACTTTGGTGATGACGGACACATGGCCTTTGGCACTGAGTCAGGGTTTCCTAAATTCCCCCATAAAAAATATTTAGGTGGCGATTCTGTATCTGGCGAAGCAGTCCATGTTTGGCACTTCTTTCAAAATCTGTTTTCTCAAAACGATTTGCCGGATTTGGACTCTTCGGTTCAAGATTAAGAACAGTAACCAAGATAAGTCCGAACTGTAGCATTGAGGTCCCCCACGGACTTGTTACAGTTTCTGGCGACTCTGCTGGGGAAATTAGAGAGGTTGACTCGAACTTGTGATATCTTGTTTTGCTTTCAGTTATGTGTTTCTTTGCATTGCATGTGCATTGGTGCGCCTAGGACACCGTGTTGGCCATCTGCTATTCTTGAGCAGTTTGCCGGAGGCTTGACTTTGTCAAAGCATGCCATAAGGCTGACCGGTTGCGGGCTCTGCCAGTATGGGAACACAAACCCCGGTTTTTACCGGGGCACCCTTTTGACCATTCGACCTAGTGCATATCGAAATCCATAGTGACCATTTCAAACTAGGACAGGTTGCTTACCCGATGTCAGGTTGTTTGAAACCGTTGCGTGCATAGTGAAACCCTAGCTCTTAACAAAATAGGACAGGGAAACCCTACCCCAACATAGGGGTGTTTTGACTCTCATTTACTTGCTATGTGCTTTAGAGTGTATCTCTACAGGGAACACACATATCAGTTTGCAAGTTTGAGAATCAGGCCTGCGGGCATCAGTATTTTTGGGAATCAGTTATCTGCGGGTATCAGATTCAGACTTGGGGGCAATGATTTGGAAACAGTGATCGGTGATTAAGGAACAGTATATTCAACTTATTGGCAGGATGTTGTGATACCCAACTGTGTGCTACATATTTATTTTACGCCGTTACGCTGTCCATTTGTCTGTTTATTTACTTCCTTATTATCGCTTTATTTATCTTTTTGCTAGGTAGTTTAGCGCGATTGCTTCTAACCTAGTAGATATTCCCCAAGCACTCTGGATTAGAGGTCGTCGACTCCATCGATCTGAGGATCTGGTAGACAGACAACCAGTGTACCATTCTCTACGCCCGGTTACTAGACGGAGGGCAGTTAGGCAGAAGGCATCAGTTCAGTAGTCAGTTCAGAGGGCCTTATCTACCCTACCTGAGTACAGTAGGGATTAGGGTTCTGTTTCACCTACAGAGAGGGAATATATACCGGTAATTCAATCAGATCAGAACAATATGGCCAGCTTAGAGGAGATGGTGCGCCAACTCCAAGAAAGTATGAAAATGATGCAGTAGGATGCTGTCCGACAGGCAGAATTCGCCAAGCAGCAGGCCACAGTTATGAATGAACAAGCAGAGTTAATCGTGAGGTTACAACAGCAAACCGGAGCATCTGCTTCACAACAAGTTCCTCCCCTCCAGGAGTTCCAACCCTCGGGGAGACAACTAATGTTCAGAATGATACAGACATTCCCACAGGACCGCCTCCACCCCCGATCCTACCCCCAATCCCACCCCAGTTATCCAAAACACCCGTCAACCTACCGGACTCTCCCTTTGAGTTTGAGACAGATCCCACAGCACTGAAGTTGAGCAAGCTTGAAAAGCTGTTCAAGAAATCCCAGGGAGTCAAGACCATCGCTGACATTGAAGATGGGTATACCGACGCAGCTGTGACGCTGCCTGACAGATTCAAAATGCCTCATATCGACCGATTTGATGGATCCGGGGACCCCATGGTGCACCTGAGGTTGTTTTCAGATATTTTAAGGCCGATGGGCCTCTCCAGACTGTAGAAGCTGTCTCTATTCGACCGGACCCTGTCGGGTGTGGCGGCCATATGGTATGCCAAATTAGAAGATGACATCAAGAGAAATTGGGACGAGATGGCTGAGGCCTTCATTACGCAATACTCATACAATACACAAATCGAGATTACGACCCGTGATCTCGAGACAATGAGGCAAGAGCCTAAAGAGAGCTTCTCGGAATTCGTGACTAGATGGAGGGCCAAGGCTTCGATGATGACCTTAAGGCCCACAGACAAGGATCAGATTCGGATGATTGTGCGCAATCTTTAGCCGAAGTTGATGCAGAAGATGATTGTACTCCCCTTCCCTACCTTTTCTGATTTACATGAAATGGGGGTACAGATTGAGGATGCCTTGAAGCAAGGCTTAATTGATAATGACCGGAAGCAATCCCGAAGAACTTTCAATCGCAGCAGCAATGCGGGCCCGAGCGGCGCTACGACTACAAGAGCCTCCGAAGTGAGCATGGTCACCACCAACCCCTCTCCAAGAACCATGGCAGCTACGCCATTCTCCGGCGCGTCCGGAAGCCATACCCAAACAGCCAAATACCCACCCAAAAACACAAGAACCTTTGCTCCACTGTATATGCCCCTATCCAAAGCTCTGGGGGTTTTAATCAGAAAAGGGCACTTGAAGCCTCTAGAGCCGCAGCCATTACCGGAAAAACTTCTCCCTACCCACAACCCAGCCAAATATTGTGCATTTCACCAACAGCACGGTCATGACACCGATCTATGCTACTGATTACGTCATGAGATTCAAGATCTCATCGATAATAGAGTGATTCTGCCTCCCGAGAAACCTAATGTTACAACAAACCCTCTCCCCACACATAACCAAGCTCCACCTCCTAAAAGAATCAACTTCATCCAAACTGGGGTCGTGTCTTACGATCCTAGTAGCTATATCACTCCTTCTCACCTACCTAAGCCGGAGGTACTCCTTCCTGATTGTACCGACTTGTGCATGATGGACATCTCCATGACCCAACCTACGCCAATGGTGGTGACTGTCAAATACAGGAAATGGGAGATTCCAGAGGAAAAGAGGATTGTTGAGCCAGAGCCTGCGGAATCTGGAAGTTGTGTTGAGAAGACATATAGTCCGAGTGACTACATTTCGTTAATAGGCCAGGATGGGCTAGATGTGGAATTGCCGACGGAGGCAGAGCTGTGTGTAATCCAAGGGAATGGTTTGGGACAGAGGACGGATGATTTAACGGCTGTGGAAGAAGACCTTGCCAATCTCCAGTTTTACGGTGACCAAGATCCAGGGGACGCAGCAGTCAACTGGTTTGATTATAAGGAATCGGCAGAGGCTACTGGGTGGTTGGACGATCAACCGGATGTGGTGGAAGAGTTCCAACCAGAACAGGGCCCGACAGGAGCAAGAATGTCAGTGACGGCCAGAAGGGTTGGAGAACAGAGTACATCACCAGAGAGCGCCGGTGTCAAGAACTTCGCTCAGGATTGGAGCATTTCGAATACGGGAATTATTGAACAGTCAGCTGTATTGACACAACCGGAACAGGAAAGATTTGAAGATTCCGAGAGAATCAGGAAGGCAAAGGCTCACGTAGGTACTGAAACTGCTATGTGCACAGAAACAGAGAATGCTGCGAGCATATGAATGGAAGGTACCGCGAGTACGAGAACAGTCATACTAGAGCCGGACAGGAGTCTGTCGGCTACGGATGGAATGTGGTGGGAGGATGAGGATTTATGTCTTGCCCATACGGACGAAGATTGGGGGAACAACCAACCCGATGACACCTGGTACCTTGGGGAAGTCGACCATATGACACGAAGCGGGCGGTACTTCAAACCCCCGCACCTAGATCAACTAGAGGCTTCTGGGAAAGATAGGGAGGCTGAGAAGCAAAAGGAGAAACAACTTGAAGATGAGGCTGTGCTCAAACAGTTAAAAAAGATACA